>JAUAME010000004.1:24125159-27122659 GCA_030820535.1 Quercus parvula
TTTTCGGATTAGGGTTGGGCCTTAATGGGTTTGGGTCATAAATGGGTCGACCCGAAAGCGACACGATAAGAAACGTGTCATAATCGGGTCAACCCGCGTAACCCGCAATAGACACGTTTGACACATCAATTTATTTGTGTCAATTCGAAATGACCCATTTAACACAACCCGTTTAACTCGTATAACAAATAAATATTTATTTTATTTTAGATTTGTCAAATGCCTTTTATATCCAACATATATTTTAAATTTAAAAAGAAAAGTAAGTAATTACAAAAATTTTCAAGGGATATAATTGAAAATTGAAACTTTACATACCTTAGAACTAATAATACTTTTTTTTTTTTTGGCATAGAACTTGCACAAATGAAATTGGATGAGCTTGTGGAAGATGTTATGAATTTGGACATCAACAAAGAATCTATGGATGTAATCACGGTCATAGTCAGGATTAATCTACTGTTTGCTCAAATTTTTTCAATATTGATACTTAGCATTTGGCGAGTTCCAAGGATATTATATTTTTTTTTAACTATGTTATTTTATTTTTGTTAAACTTTGTTATTTTGAATTTGGGTTGAAGTGTATGCACTTTTTTTGGAGTGTAAAGAACTCTTATTTTCTAGATGTATGTTATATTTTTATTGAACTATATTATTTTGAATGTAGGTTGAAGACTTGAAGTGTATGCACTGTTTTTTGGGATGTAAAAAAAATTATTTCAAGATGGATGTTATATTTAATATTATGCAGGTTGAAATGGGTTGTGTTAATTTCATGTCAACCCAACACGACTCGTTTATTAAACGTGTCAAATGGGTTGGGTCAGGTCAACCCGCTTTATTAACAGGTCGGGTTAGGGTTGGAGGATCATGACACGATTATTAAATGGGTCGGGTTAGGGTTGAGCCATTTAGTCGAATACCCCTACCTCGACACGACACGAACCTGACACGCTAACCCGAATTGACACCCCTAGTTGTAGTAAGAGCTTGGAGGGCTTAGGTACATTGGGTAGATGAGGCTTGGAGGGTCTCTTGCTATTCGTATATCCCAACTTATTGTCTAGTGGATCAATTTTCAACTTGGAGGGCAGCGGAGAGGTTTTTCGTCAAGTTTTTCGGTTTCCTTTTCGATAACACATTGCCATGTTATCTTGTGTTTGCATCTCTCTTCCCTTACTTTTGTGCCTTACTTTTATTGTTTGTTGTTCATGCTTATGCACTAGAGTAGTTTTATCGGTTTATTGCGCTTCATTTACTCTTGTTCCGCACTTAGATAAGTTAGAGTAAAAGCAATCTAGCCGTAATTTTTAATTGGGGGTCTAAACAAGCTCTTATGTTTTAACACATAATCGAGCTCTCATGATGCAATGGTCAAACCCAAGTGCTTAAACATTGGAGATCTCGTCCTAAATAGGGTTTCTTTGACAACCAAAAATCCAACCTGTGGGAAATTAGGATCTAATTGGGAATGACTCTACAGTGTTAATTGCAAAAAGCAAGGATTATATTACTTAGAATCCCTAGGCAGGAGAAAGTTAGAGCACCCTTGAAATGTCAAGCATTTAAGAAGATACTATCCGTAAGGGGTCAGCCTAGATGAAGCATCATGGACAAAATCATCTTTGATGTTGTCACTCTAGATGAAATAAAGTTTGTTGCTTTCTATTACAAGTGTTTGCTTTCTATTAAGTGTTTGATTTCTGTTACATGTGTTCTTTATTAGCACTATGTGTTGTATTTTAATTCCCTAAAGGTGTATTAGTTTTAAACTATGAAATAGGGACGAAGTCATGGACTTGATCTATTTGTTTTAAATTCCCTAAAAGGCATTAGCTTTTAAGCATGTGCCGTGCTTGTGGACAATGTTTGCATTATGTATGTGAAGTTTGGATTCCCAATATATATGATGGATGTATGAATCTAATTTTTCTAAATTGATCTATGAGGAGGCCAAGGCCCAAGACAAGTAAAATCTCTGGACGTAGAGATGTAATGTCTATAAGCTTTCCCTAGAAAAAGGATAAAGCAATGAAATGTAAGCCTAAGGTATAATTGTCTGACAAATGGATGAGGTAAAACCTAAAGCATATCCTGATGATGGATGAGAATTGCATGCACATAAAGATAATCAAAATCCAAAACCAGCTAGAACAATCCACTTTGTGGATGAGTAAATGCTAGAAATGTCTCACCTAAAGACGCGTAAATTGTCCAAATTATGGACGAAAAGCAAAACAAGCTAAGTCTCTAGACAAGGAAAATTGGAAGAAGAACAAGCAAATTGTCCAAATTCTGTATGTTTCTCTCCTTATATATAACTGATCATCTAATTAGGCTAGCCTTTTGGGCCATTCCAATTGGGTTTTAGTATGTGGCTTGGAGTGGGACTAAAAGAGACAAATAAGACATTAGCTCCAATGGATTTTAGGCTTTTCTGTCAACTCTTGACAAGCCCAAAATTACCATTAATTATATTTAATACCACTATATAAATATAATTGCACTTTAGGTCTTATTAATAAATTTTATCCCAAGACTTTATTATATATTCAACCCTTTCATTAAAATATTTGTAGTAATACAAAGTCATAAATGTTGACTGCCACTTTGAAGATTACTACATCATAATCCTTGAGTACCTGATTTAATCCTTTAAATTAGTCATCATATATTTATGAAATCCAATTTCATAAATATATACTTTAGCAACTTCTTACTAAAGTAGTTAGGCTTAACATTCTGAATAACCAAACCCATTAAACTTATCTCAATGGAATATTTTATATCTCCGTGAAAAGATTATGAATTCCATCTTGAGAATATATATTCCTTCAACATTAAATGTGGCTGCCCAACATACTGAATTTTTGATCGTGACTTTAGATCTCACTCCTGATATATCAAAGCAACCTACATTTCATGATCAGGTTCATTATTCTCTCAGGATTAAGAGTTGATGTAAATAGAAGTCGTGAGATTTATTATTCATTTGATAGTCGTTAGTAGAATAATAAATATCACAATAGTCCAATTCAATATGTCTTAACACTTAAAACATATCAACTAGAAGTCTCCATTTCCATGATCAAGACAAATCATCTTAGTTGATATGTTATAGTCTTCACAGATGAAATGCTCAATTTCATTACCGACTATGAACTAAAATTCCGAGTTTCCAAAGAACTTGTGATTTATATCTTCTGTGACTAAATCACATAAATCACATACTATGCATCTCATAGACTATATGATAATGTCCAAATATTCATGTTACCATTATTTTAGATAATAATAAAAAAAAAAAAATTATTAATCACAACATAATGTCATACATAATGTCATACACAACATCATACAATAGGATTTAAAGAGCACATATCCTAACAATCTCCCACTTACCTTAAAGACTATTTTGCACTAATCTAACTCATATTCCCTCCAAATGTGACTTAAAAGTCCTTTGGGGCAAGGATTTGGTAAAGGGATCTGCTAGATTACTTACACTATCGATCTTTGCTACTATTACATCTCCCTAAGCAACAATGTCTCGAATGAAGTGATATTTTCTTTCTATGTGCTTTCCTTTCTTGTGATTCCTTGGATCTTTGGATTGTGCAACTACTCCCCTATTGTCACAAAACAATGTGGTAGGAACTTGCTCCATTCTCACAACACCAAGATCAGAAAGGAATTTCTTAAGCCAAATAGCTTTCTTTGCCGCTTGACAAGTAGCAACATATTCAACTTCCATGGTGGAGTCAGCAATACAAGATTGCTTAACACACCTCCAACTTATGGCTCCACCTCCCAAGGTGAACACACAACCTAAAGTGGACTTTTTGAAATCAAGATCTGATTGAAAATCTGAATCTGTATAACTAGTGGGAATCAAATCCTTACCATGGTAAACAAGCATATAATCTCTTGTTATCCTTAGATACTTGAGAATATGCTTTACAGCTTGCCAATGTTTAAGTCCTGGATTTAATTGATATTGGCTGACCATGCCAACTAAGTAACAGATATCTAGTCTAGTACAAAGCATGGCATACATAAGATTTCCCACTATAGAAGCATAAAAAATTTGCCTCATTGTATTTTCCTCTTCAAGAGTCTTAGGCCTTTGGTCATCAGACAAAGGAACTCCATGTCTAAAAGGAAGTAATCATTTCTTGGAGTTTTGCATACTAAACCGTATCCAACTTGTGACAAGCCTAACATTCTATTCTTTTGATCTCACTAAAGCTTGATCCCTAGAATAAAGTTCGCTTCGTCCAAGTCCTTCATATCAAATTGGCTTGACAAACAAATCTTTATTGATGACATTACCCCTACATCATTTCCAATTAGTAGAATATCATCAACATAAAGCACTAGGAACATTATTACTTTATCTCGATGTCTTTTGTACACACATGTTTTATCAAGATTTTGTTCAAAACCAAATGACTTGATTACTTGATCAAATTTGATGTTCCATGATCTAGATGCTTGCTTAAGTCCATAAATGGACCTTTCAACTTGCATACCATATGCTCTTAGTTCTTTGCTATGAAACCTTCTAGTTGCATCATATAGATTTCTTCTTCAAGATTGCCATTTAGAAATGTAGTTTTGACATCCATTTGCCAAATCTCATAATCATAATGAGCAGCCATATAAGAGAATTCTAATAGATTTAAGCATTGCTACTGGTGAAAAGATTTCTTCATAATCAATACCTTCTTTTTGTGTATACCCTTTCGCCACTAGCCTTGCTTTAAAGGTTTCAACCTTTCCATCTATACCTCTCTTCCTCTTGTAAACCCATTTGCAACCAATAGGTTTAATGCCGTTAAGTGCCTTTACAAGATCCTAAACTTAATTGGAAAACATAGAATCCAATTCAGATTTCATAGCTTTGACCCAATGATGTGCATTTATATCTTTCATTGCCCCTTCATAAGTGTAAGGATTAGATTCAGCCTCTTCTAAGATAGTTTCATAAGTTTCTCCTAGACCTATAAATCTTATAAGTGGCCTAACAATCCTCCTACTATGATGAGGCTCCTGTGTACTAGTCATCTCATGAGTAATATCTTGTAGTGTATCCGATACAACCACATCATTCATAGTTTCATCCATTGATTGTTCAATTACAGGTTCATTCATTTTAGCCACAAAAAAAAAAAAAAAAACTCTACTTTTAGGAGTATAATCATTCATATAGTCATTTTCCAAAAAATTTGGCATTTGTACTAACAAACACTTTATTATCTTTATGACTATAGAATAAACCTCCAATAGTTCCTTTTGGATGCCCTACAAAGAAAACCACTTCTGTTTTAGATTGTAACTTATCAGACTTTTCTTTCAACACATGTGTTAGACAACCCCAAATATGGAGATGTCTCATACTAGGCTTACACCTAATCCACAACTCTATAGGTGTTTTATGAACAGACTTCGAAGGTACTAAATTCAGAAGATATATTGCAGTATTTAAGGCATATCTCCAAAAAGAAATTGGTAGAGTCAAATAATTCAACGTGGATCTAACCATATCTAAAAGAGTCTCATTCATTCTTTATGCTACACTATTTTGTTGTGGAGTTCTAGGTGCAGTCAACTAGGATATAATTCCATTTTTAGTTAAGTAAACCTTGAAATCCCCAATAAGATATTTGCCACCAAGATCAGATCGAATGACCTTTATGCGTTTACATAATTGATTCTCAACTTCAGCCCTAAACTCTTTGAACTTTGCAAAGGCTTTGGACTTCTGTTTCATTAAGTACACATAACCAAATCTAGAGTAATCATCAGTGAAAGTAATGAAATACTCGTAGCCACCTCTTGCTTGGGTTGACATAGGACCACACATCTAAATGTACTAGTTCTAGCAAATCTTGGGCTCTTCTACCTTTTGCATTACAACATTGTCTTTCAAGATAACATAATATCCATGTTTACCTAAATAAGTTGTAGAAATTAAATTCCTATGAACATTAGGTACATATAATGTAAGGTTGAATTTATTTAATCAACTTGTTAGTTTTATTCCATGCCAAATTTGCTTGTAATTCAGCATTTAGAAACCCTGTATTTAGGTGAGAATCATGTAAGGATAGTGTGTGAGAGAGTGTGAAGAAAAGCTCAAAAGTGTGCATTCAAGAAGGGCCTTGCGATTGGATCTCGCAACTGGCTTGCAACTAACAAGTTGCCAAAGGTGGCACACGTGTGAAGCATGTCGTGGAGCTGAAGAGTCACACCACCTGTTGCACTACAGGACAAAACTTCCAGTCTGGCCAGGCAGTTAGCTCGCGACTTGTTCCAGTCGTGAGGTCGAGTCACCAAAACACCCTGTATGTTAGAAACCTGACTCTTCGCATTCCATACACACCCTACTATAAATACCCTTATACCTATGAAATATAGAGAGCTTCCAGAGAGAATTTTGAGAGAGAAACCCTAGAGAAAAACAAGATTGACTTATTCACAATCTTCATCATTTGATTCTCTAAATTCCTCTACTCTCACCTTTTCCATTGATAAATCCTTAAGAGGTATACTAGCAAAAATCCTTATCTCACTATACCCATATTTGTGAGGAGGTTATTTGATGCTTGGGAAGCAGTTCAGAAGAGACCAATTCATTTTGGTTGATGCAATGGGCGATTGTGGGATTCGATAAGCTAGAGAAGACAAGATTCAGCGTAACCCTATTGGAGCAAGAAGCTTGGAGGGCTTAGGTGCATTGGGTAGATTAGGCTTGGAGGGTCTTATGCTATTCATGTATCCCAACTTTATTCTCTAGTTGATTATTGACTGCTCGAAGGGTCTGGAGAGGTTTTACGTCGAGGACTTCGTTTTCCTTTTTGATAACATATCGCTGTGTTGTCTTTGTGTTTGCATCTCTCTTCCCTTAATCTTTGCCTTTTAATTATTGTTGTGGTTGTGATTATTTTCGGTTTAGATTGTTTTACCAATTCTGTTTTAGCTTATTTTCATATTCCACACATACATTGTTTGATAATAAGCTTGTGTTGGTAATTTGTAAATTGGGGGTCTAAACGTTCATAAGTGTTTTACACATTATTTGAACATTCAATTGGTATCAGAGTGGGTACACTTTTTGTGCTTTAAATACCTAAGTGTGATCCTAGACCCCTTGTGCTTGTTGACATGGATGGTGATTTATGTGCTTCCTTGGTTGTTGATGATTGTAGCACACCATGTGTTTGTGAAAATGTCTCTATGAGTGTTTATCCTCATGATTGTGATGACATGTTACTTGAATCATTAGGTGTTGATGATATTCCAAATGACAAACTCTTGAAGAAAAAGGCTAGGAAGTTCCAAAAGAATTTGAGTAAGTTATTTTGTGAAATGGATGATTTGATTGCTAAGCTCAATGAATCCAACAAATTGGTTGAGAAATATAAGAAACTTGCTGAAAATTCTCTTGAAAAGCTGAAAGAGTTTGAATGTTTGAATATGGACTTGGATGCTAAACTTGTTTTGTCAAACAAACTTGTTGATGAGATAAAATGTGAGAATGAATCTCTAAAAATGCATGCCAAGTGTTTGATTGCTAAACCTATTGCTAAAATTGATGAAAATATATGTTGCAATCATGTTGTGGTACCCGATTTTGTGCCTATTGTGTGTTATACCTCAAAGAACAAATCGGTGTACATTCCTTCACAAAAAAGAAATCAAAAGGTGGAGAGAAAGGCTGTTACGTCAAGGCCTCCGTTTAGGTCTCAACCTAAGGTTTTGGATGGATTTAAGTTTGTTCCAACTTGCCACCATTGTGGTGTGATTGCTTACTGATTTTCTGTGCATCATCAGTTGGCACCATTTGTGGAAACAGATTAAATTTGTGCTTTGCAATTTATCTTTCTTGGACAAAATGTTGTATGGTTCGGACAAGGTCAATGGCCACTAGTCCAAGCCACCAGGAGAGTGGAAACGCTTCTAGCCACCTTAACCGCACTCACCAGTCAACACTTGTTATGCAACTGCCTTCTACCTAACAACTGTAGTCCATGGCAGCCACCATGGCAGAGCTAACCTGTCAAAATTTGGGGTTGACTTAAGAGATCAACCAAAAAAGGCAACATTATGAACGGTGTGTGGAAGGACAAGCTCTGAGTCAGGAAGTAAGAGAAGGAGAAAATGTTGAGCGCGAGAATCATTCAAAAGGTACAGCTTCACGTAGGGTGCCACACTTGGAAAAGAAGATAGATCAAATGAGGAAGGCCATGAACGAGATGAGGGAAAATTTGAGAAAGACGAATCACGTAGATGATTTAGTTCATCAAACCGATTCCCCTTTCATAACTTCCATCAATAGTCATCCTCTACCTTCCAAGTTTAAGATGCCTTCGTTGGTTTCATATGATAGAACACGTGACCCATGTGATCACATTGCAACCTTTAAGACCACAATGCACCTTCAAGGGGTTCCAGATGAGATAATGTATAGGATCTTCCCAACCACCCCTAAGGGGTCAGCACGAGTGTGGTTCAATAAGATACCTCCAAACACTGTTAGTTCTTCCGAGGAGTTGAGTAAGTTATTCATCAATAACTTCATTGGAGGTTAAAGACATAAATGCTTCTCGTCCAGCCTGCTAACTATAGAGCAAGGAGATAATGAAAGTTTGTAGTCCTTCATCACTCACTTTAACAGGAAAGCCTTGACGGTAGACAAGATGGATGACAAGCTGCTATTAGCAGCCATCCATAATGGAGTTAGTTCAGATTTATTCATCCATAAGCTCTATGATCAAGAACCACAGACCATGGCTGAACTCGTCCATTCAGCCCAAAGCTTTATGAATGCAGAGGATACGATCATTGCCAAGAAGAGAAAGAGAGCAGAGCGGATGGAAGCGGAACTCCCACGTCATCCTGAACAAGGCCCTCACCCAAAGAAGGCCCAGATAGGAGAGAAGAAGGATAGAGATAACAGGAAGGCAGGTTCGTTTTCAGGACAAAATCTGTATTACATGCCCTTGAATGTTCCGCTTGATCAAGTGCTTATGTAGATCAAGGAGGATCCATCCTTGAAGTGACCAGAGAAGATGAAGGGAGATCCTAACAAGCATAATAAGAACAAATATTGCCGCTTCCATAGAGATCACAGGCATGACAAGGACGAATGCTATGACTTGAAGTAGTAGATTGAGAACCTTATTAGGCAAGGAAAGTTGAGAAATTTTCTTGGACGCTATCATAAGGATGAGAAGTTAAAAGGAAAGGTAGAAGATCCATCATGACCCTTACTTGGAGAAATAAGAGTTATTGTAGGAGGAACTTTAGCAGGACAATCATCCAAGTCAAGGAAGACCTACCTAAAGGTGGTGCAGAACATCCAACTCTCTAGATGACCACCAAGGGCTAAGGGGGTAGACAAGCAGGCTATTACCTTCACGGACAAAGATGCTGGAAGAGTCCATCATCCACATGACAATGCAATCATCATAACTTTGCTCATTGCAGACTACACGACTAGAAGGGTGTTAATAGATAATGGGAGTTCAGCAGATATCTTATATTATCCTGCCTTCCAGAAGATGAGGTTTGGATGAAATTAACTTCGTCCAATGAATTCACCTTTAGTTGGATTTGGAGGAATGAAGGTACAACCGGTGGGCACTATTACTCTACTAGTTGTGGTAGGGGCGTATACACAGCAGATAGCTAAAAAAGTAAATTTCCTCGTCATAGATTGTTCCTCTTCTTACAATGCCATCATTAGATGACCAACTTTGAATAATTTGAAGGCAATGACATCTACTTACCACATATCTGTCAAGTTTCCAACATATTATGGAATATGACAAGTGCAAAGAGATCAGTTAGTAGCTAGAGAATGCTACTTAGCCATGTTGGCAATGGACGAGCATGTGCAGATGATGAATATAGAAGAGAGAAAGGTTGCTGCAAAACCCACTAAAGTACTGGAAGACATTCCTCTAGATGAAGGTAACCCTTTTACTAGAATTGGAACAAGTATGGAAGAGAAGACAAAGCAAGACCTCGTCCAGTTCTTAAAGAAGAGCATTGATGTTTTTTTGTGGAGTCATGAAGACATGCCAGGGATTAAACCAAGTGTCATTACCCATCGTTTGAATGTATATTCTTCCTCCAAGCCTGTTCGTTAGAAGAAAAGAGTTTTTGCTCCTGAATGAGATAATGATATCAAGGGAAAGGTCCAGAAGTTAACTATGTTGGAAAATACATGTTTGTATCACATACAAAACATACGCAACGGAAAAATTAATGGATCTACTTCATTCGCAATTGATAACATGTACTATGTAAGTTTCTGAATTTGAGAACAAGAATGCATACCTTGGTGTGGTGAAATTCAAAACCAAAGATCAGAAGTTCTTGGGAAGACTTTTAATCTTCACTCCAATTCCACTTAATGCCCAAGATGTGTAGTCTCTCAATCAGTTTCCAAGAAGAGAATAATAAGTGTCCAACACTCACATACAAACCATTTCATTCCTTATGAGAACTCTCATGAAAAAGCCTTAATAAAATTTTGTATGTTTCTCTCCTTATATACAACTGATTATTTAATTAGGCTAACCTTTTAGGCCATTCCAATTGGGCTCTAGTATGTGGCTTGGAGTTGGACCAAAAGGGACCAATAAGACACTAGCTCCAATGGGCCTTGGGCTTTTCCGTCAACTCTTGACAAGTCCAAAGTTACCATTAACTATATTTAATACCACTATGTAAATATAGTTGCACTCTAGGCCTTATCTATAAATTATATCTCAAGACTTTATTATACATGCAACTCTTTCATTAAAATATTCATAGTAATACAAAATCATGAAATAGTCTGCCACTTTGAAGATTACTACATCTTAATCCTTGAGTACCCGGTTTAATCATTTATGTTATTCAATATATATTTATGAAATCTAATTTCATAAATATATATATTTTAGTAACTCCTTACTAAAGTGGTTGAGTCCAACACTCTGAATAACCAAACCCATTAAACTTATCTCAAGGGAATATTTTATATTTCCGTTAAGAGACTATAAATTCCATCTTGAGAATATATGTTTCATCAACATTAAATGCGGCTGCTCAACATACTGAGATTTTGACCGTTACTTATAGATCTCACTCTTGATATATCAAAGCAACCTACATCTCATGATCAGGTTCATTATTCTCTCAGGATTTAGAGTTGATGTAAATAGAAGTCGTGAGATTTATTATTCATTTGACAGTCGTTAGGAGAATAATAAATCTCACAGAGGTCTAGTTCAATATGTCTTAACTCTTAAAACATATCAACATATCAACTAGAAGTCTCCACTTTCATGATCAAGACAAATCATCGTAGTTGATATATTATAGTCTTCGCAGATGAAACGCCCAATTTCATCACTGACTACGAACTAAAATTCTAAGTTTACAAAGAACTTGTGATTTATATCTTTTGTGACTTTTCACATAAATCACATACTATGCATCTCATGGACTAAGATAATGTCACATTAGTTCATTAAAAAATTGTCTCATATAATTAAACAATTTAAATATTTATGTCATGCCAATAAATTGGATTTTAGGGCATAAACCCCAACAATCTGCCACTTGCCCTCAAAAACAATTTACCATATATCCAACACTTATCTCCCTTTTAAAGTAATTCATAGTCACTCTAAGGCAAGGCTTGGAAACAAGTTTCAGTCAGATTTATTACATAAATTATCTTTTCTACTACTACTTCTCAAGTATTCGTATCTCTCTAATGAGATAATACTTACACTTAATGTGTGTCTTCATCACTAAGGACAAACACATATCTTGAAGTCCAACTTCATGAATCACAATCAAACTACAAGTCAGTATTTGTACATCTAGTATTTATCAAAATTTCACTTTTGTGGACAAGCACATAATCCCTCATTCTCCTAAGATATATGAGTATATGCTTTACTCCCACTAAATTAAGTGATCTTTGATTCAATTGATATTTGCTTACCATGCCCACCGCAAAATAGATATTTAGCCTAGTATATAGCATAGCATAAAGACTTCCTTATAGACATGATATTAGGAACTGTCTTAATATGCTCTTCCTTTTATATATCTAAGGACCATAATCCTTTATAAAGAAACTTCAAACTTAAAAAGAAAGAATCATTTCTTGAAGTATTACATGCTATACTTGGCTAGAATCTAATCTATTTAACCAGTTTGAGATAGACCCAACATCCTAATATTTAAATTTTAACGAAGTTTAATTCTTAGGATGACTTGTCTTTCCCAAGTACTTTATATCAAACTGGACTAGACAACAAAACCTCTATTGATGACTATAACTCTACATCATTCTAAATGATTAGAATGGTATCAACATGCATTAAGAAATTTATTATTCTATATAGCTTTTACACACATAAGGCATTTTAAATACTTGATCAAAATTAAACAATTTGATTGCTTGATCAAATATGATATTTTATGATTTAGATGCTTGCTTTAGTCCATAAATGGACTTTAAGCAATTTGCATACTAAACACTACTGACTCTTTGCTATAAACAAGTCTAATTACATCATATAGATGTCTTCCTCAAGATTGCTACTAAAAGAAGCTTTCTTGAT
Organism: Quercus parvula; assembly: GCA_030820535.1. Lineage (NCBI taxonomy): Eukaryota > Viridiplantae > Streptophyta > Magnoliopsida > Fagales > Fagaceae > Quercus > Quercus parvula. The sequence goes on from JAUAME010000004.1 coordinate 24,137,797, forward strand.
ATCCATTACCATATTTCATCCAAATGAAATATAATGGATAAAAGAATCTAGATAGAGTCAAACTTGACTATTAGTGAAAAAATCTTTTCATAGTCAAACCATTTCTTTCTGAATAAATCTTTTCGCCACTAGTCTTGACTTTGAAGGTTTGCACCTTCAAATCTATCAATCTCATTTCCTTGTAGACCTATTTGAGAACAATAGGCTTAATGCCTTTAGGTGCCTCTACAAGTTCTAGACTTTAAATAGAATCTAATTCTATTCACATAACTTTGATCCAATAATTCATAATCATATTATCTATTGCCTCTACATAGGACCGAGGATCAAATTCATATCCTTGTGGAATGACTTCAAAAGTTTATCCCAAAAGTATGAATTTACAATCCTCCCACTACGATATTGTACCGATGTACTAATACAACATTTGTGATGTATCTAATACAACCATCTCATTTCTAAATGTATTTTATAGTTGTCTTACAAAATATTCTGACATTTTCTTCTAGAACAATTCTTTAAGATTATTCACATAGTCACCATCAAGAACTTCGTAACTGTACTTTACAAACATCTTGTAAGAACTTTGTATTTGTACTTTACAAACATCTTGTCTTCTTTATGACTACCAAAACAATCTTCTACAATTCCTTTTGGATACCCATCATAAACACATATTTTTCAACCTTTTGATTTCAATTTGTTAGACTTCCTTTCTAGCACAAGTGCTGGACATTTCCAAAAGTGGAAGTATCATATACTAGGTTTTCACCCAATCCACAATTTTACAAATGTCATAGGAACAAACTTTTGAAATCAGTTATAGAAAATGTATAGTAATTATTAGAGTATATCTCCAAAAGAAATAAGCAAATGGAAATACTTATCATGTACTTTACTATTTCTAAAAGAGTCTTATTCCTCCTTCATGTATGCACTGACTTAAAGAAGTCATTAATACTATATTCCTTTACAATAAAGTAGTCCTAGATCATATTATTCTCTAAATAGAATTCATAGATTGAGAATATAACAAAATAATGGTTCTAAAAGTCCATCTTTCACCATTCTTGAATACCATTTAGATTAATAAGATCTAGACATAAGTGCCAAAACATACAATATCAAAGGATGGAAACTTTCTCTTTAAAAGTAAAACATGTAAATCTCCATCTAGAAAACAATCATCGACAAAGCTTAGTTTAATCAAACCAGAAACACTTTCCTTTGGTCATACTTTTGAGTCTAATTTCCTTTTGGCAACTACTAGGGCAACTTGCTTGCCCAACTGTTTAGTATTATATAATTCTTCTTCTTACCACCCTTACCTTTTGGTTCAGGCTAAGAGTTTGAATTAAATCATATTGATCTTAGCCTTAGCTTTTAGGATGTCTTCCATTGCATAGAACTCACTCATCAATTCAGATAATATTAAAGAATTTATTTTCAAAACAATCTAAATTGATCAAATGATTCTAACAAGAACTTGTGGATCATATCCATATGAGATTAACATTTAATCTCTACATCCAAGAATTCCAATTCATTTTAAAAATAAAAATTTAATAAAATGATATAGAATCTTAAGCCTTTCTTAGCACTCAATATGATTTATATCGAATATCATCTAGTAGCACGATATTTCATACCAAAATATCTCATTTAGACTTAATATAAAGTCTAAGTCTAGTACTAACTCTTGCATCTCATGCTATAGCACAATTGAGAAAGAAGCCAATGTAGCATATTAGCATTTTAATGGAAACTATGATCGTATCATAAGCTATCTTCCATCGATGCATCATGCATAGGAAATTATGACAATGCTGAATCAAAACATAAATATGTACTTCAACTCTTTTAAGCACCATGTCCAAAATTATTTCTTAGTTAATGTGATTCAATTAAAATAGTAGCAAGAGAACAAAATTATGACAACTCTATTTTGAGACTTAGAATATAATTACAAGGACATTATCATTTTGCATCCATAACCATATAGTATTAAACACAAAAACCATACTATATTAGGTGCAACGACAACCTAATCCCGCAATTAATATTCCTTAGCATAGAGTGAATATCAACAACTATGATCAAGCGAGAATTATTCTCATTGTTAATGCTATCATGGTAACTCTTACCAAACAAAAATAATTTGCCGCTCTTCCTTTGGCCTCTAAGTAATAATAGCAAGAATTCAGCATAGAGGATACTATTAAACTTAGTTTAGTGTACACCATTACCTAAAATCATGTGTAGCCACATTTCATCCCTTTGATAGGCTTATTTTGTAGTACCATGATAAAAACACCCTCCACATGGAATGCAAAGCTCAAATCTAAGACAAGGTGTTTGATCAAACCACTATAAACCAGGAAATTCAATCTTGTTGTACCATGAAATAAACATCCTCTGCATGGAACGCAAGGCTCGAGGCCAAGACAAGATGTTTACCCCACACCACTATGAACCGACAATGGAGGCCGTGAGATCCAACCCATGTATCTCTCTCCCACTAGAAATTTTAAAACAAGTGGATTGTCTTGAAATCATTGTGATCTAATCACAATTTTAACCCTACACATTAAATGTGTTTAATTGTTTAAATTCAATGTGATGTAACTAAGTCACGTCACAAAAACATAACGAACATTCGTGCAATCACAAAGAAGTTTGACCTTGTAATCCGTGAAGTAAATACCCTCCATATGGAATGCAAGACTCGAAGTCAAGACAAGGTATCTATCCACATTACAATAAACTTAACAAAAGGGTTAATTCAGCACTCCCACTCATTATTTGGGTTTTTCTTTAAATAATCGTGATCCCATCATAACTAATAACCTTGCACTTGTTGAAGACTCTAATCTCATTAGAATCACTAACTAAAATGGAAGTCCTAAACTATTTAGGATTCCTTAAACACTAATGGATCAAAAATTAGTTTTATAGAACTCTATCCTTAACTTATTTGATTAAGAATTCTAATCTTATTAGAAACTATATACCTTTTAAATAAGCTTTAATCTCATTAAAACTTCTAATTAAAATAAATTAAGTTAAGGACTTTTAATCATACAACAATCCCAATCTCATTAGAATGTTTCTTAAAAGACAAGTCCCAAACTATTTAGGACTAAGAGATCTATTTAACTAATATCTTTGATGTCATTAGGTCTTTTAGTTAGAAACATGTGGAATCTAATCACACATTGCTCTTTATACATGTATAAAAAATTAGAAAAAATTTTGAATTTCCAGATTTCGATCAATCGAATATTTCTCTCGATCGGTCAAAAAAATTAAAAAATTCGAACCTAACCGCCTAACTTGTTCGATCGATACTTGATTGGCTCTCGATCGAAAAGAAAAGAAAATTCAACGATCGACTAGCAATCGAAAAAAAATCTATTTAAAAAAAAAAAAACCTGATCATTGTTTCACTTGATCGATCGAAAGTGATTTTCAATCGATCGAAACTTGTGAAACTCGAATTTCCAAAAATTTTCTAAGGCAATTTTCTACGGTTTTTCTTGAACAAACAACTAACATACGAACATAATAGTCAGAGATTGATAACAAAACTGAATTCCATTGATGTTATAGACTTTTAAGGATCAATTTAACATACTTAAATTCAAAATTAAACAACATCATAACATCAATTTCAGTTTTTATCAAAACATAGTTTCAACAACCATGCAGAAAATTAAATGCATAATCTTCTAAAAACATGAAACTATTATCTCTAATTCCAAAACTCACAAAACATGTTATACATATTTGAAATGAAGACCACTTTGATACCATTTGTTGGAAAATACATGTTTGTATCGCATACAAAACACACGCAACGGAAAAATTAACAGATCTACTTCATTCGCAATTGATAACATGTACTATGTAAGTTTCTGAATTTGAGAACAAGAATGTGTACCTTGGTGTGGTGAAATTCAAAACCGAAGATCAAAAGTTCTTGGGAAAACTTTTAATCTTCACTCCAATTCCACTTAATGCCCAAGATGTGTGGTCTCTCAATTAGTTTCCAAGAAGAGAATAATGAGTGTCCAACACTCATATACAAACCATTTCATTCCTTATGAGAACTCTCATGAAAAGACTTAATAAAAAGTCTCATGAAAAAGCCTTAATAAAATTCTATATGTTTCTCTCCTTATATACAACTGATTATCTAATTGGGCTAGCCTTTTGGGCTATTCCAATTGAGCTCTAGTATGTGGCTTGGAGTGGGACCAAAAGGGACTAATAAGACACTAACTCCAATGGGTCTTGGCCTTTTCTATCAACTCTTAACAAGTCCAAAGTTACCATTAACTATAATTAATACCACTATATAAATATAGTTACACTCTAGGCCTTATCCATAAATTATATCTCAAGACTTTATTATACATGCAACCCCTTCATTAAAATATTCGTAGTAATACAAAGTCATGAAATAGACTGCCACTTTGAAGATTACTACATCTTAATCTTTGAGTACACGGTTTAATCATTTATGTTATTTAATATATATTTATGAAATCCAATTTCATAAATATATATACTTTAGTAACTCCTTACTAAAGTGGTTGGGCCCAACACTCTAAATAACCAAACCCATTAAACTTATCTCAAGGGAATATTTTATATCTCCGTTAAAAGACTATGAATTCCATCTTGAGAATATATGTTCCATCAACATTAAATGCAGCTGCCCAACATACTGAGGTTTTGACCGTTACTTATGGATCTCACTCTTGATATATCAAAGTAACCTACATCTCATGATCAGGTTCATTATTCTCTCAGGATTTAGAGTTGAGGTAAATAGAAGTTGTGAGGTTTATTATTCATTTGACAGTCGCTAGGAGAATAATAAATCTCACAGCGGTCCAGTTCAATATGTCTTAACTCTTAAAACATATCAACATACCAACTAGAAGTCTCCACTTCCATGATAAGGACAAATCATCGTAGTTGATATGTTATAGTCTTCGCAGATGAAACGCCCAATTTCATCACCGACTACGAACTAAAATTCTGAGTTTACAAAAACTTGTGATTTATATCTTCTGTGACTTTTCACATAAATCACATACTATGCATCTCATGATCTAAGATAATGTCCCATTAGTTCATTAAAAAATAGTCTCATATAATTAAACAATTTAATTATTTATGTCATGCCAATAAATTGGATTTTAGGGCATAAACCCTAACAAACTATAGCAAAATTTATTCGGAAAGTTTATTACCTGGATTCGTTAGCTAATGTAATAAGGGTCAAGAAGGCTAATGGCAAATGGAGGATGTGTGTAGATTTCACCGATTTAAACAAGGCTTGCCCCAAGGATAGTTATCCATTGCCACATATTGACCAGTTGGTAGACTCAACAGCGGGTCATCAATTGCTAAACTTCATGGATGCCTTCTCAGGTTATAACCAGATAAAGATGGATGAAGTAGATCAAGAAAAGACATCCTTTATTACCAGCCAAGGCTTGTTTTGCTACAAAGTGATGCCCTTCGGTTTGAAGAACGCGTAGTCAACCTATCAAAGGTTGGACAATAATATGTTTCATCCATAGATAGGACAGAATGTAGAAGTATATGTAGATGACATGTTTATGGAAAGATTAGACGAGAAGAAACATCTGGACGACCTACAGGAGGCCTTTGACACATTTAAACGATATAACATGAAGCTGAATTCAAACAAGTGTGCCTTCGAGGTTTCGTCAGGGAAGTTCCTAGGATTTATGGTGTCACATAGGAGAATCGAAGCAAATCCTGATAAGATCCAAGCAATACTGGACATGGAACCACCAAGAAATATCAAGGAAGTCCAGTCTCTCACTGGACGAGTTGCAGCCCTTAACAGGTTTATTTCGAAAGCTACTAACAAATATTTGCCATTTTTTAAGGTTCTAAAGAAGCCATTTGAATGGACTGACAAGTGCTAGAAGGCCTTCCAAGATCTTAAGGTCTATCTTACAATGGCTCCTATGTTAAGTCCATCTATACCAGGTGAGGAATTGTATTTATACTTAGCAATGTCCCCACATGCTGTAAGTTTGGCATTAATCAGCGAAGAAGGGAAAGTACAAAAGCCTATTTATTATGCAAGCCGAGCACTAAAAGGGGCAGAGGGACGATATCCTATGATGGAGAAGTTGGCCTTTGCACTAATAACAACTTCTAGGAAGCTAAGGCATTACTTCTAGGCTCACATCATCAATGAATTGACAAATCATCCACTCAAGAAGGCAATGAAAAAGTTGGAAGTCGTAGGATGACTCAGTTTGATATCAGGTATCAACCTAGAAGTACAATAAAGGTCCAAGCTTTAGCAAATTTCATTGTAGAATTCACTCCAAACCATGCCAATTTAGACGAGGTGGATGAAGTTAAGAGATGGGTTGTCTATGTAGATGGTTCGTCCACATTATATGCAGTAGGAATAGGAGTTATATTGAAATCCCCAGAAGGGGACAAGTTGAAATATGCAGCTCGTCTATAATACCAGGAAACCAGCAACAAAGTTAAATATGAAGCCCTCCTTAAAGGGCTGGAATTGGCTAAGTCTTTATTGGCAGAGTTAGTAGTTGTCCAAGGAGACTCTCAGTTGATCATAGGTCAAGTGAATGGAACATGTGAAGCTAAAGAAGAACGGATGAAGAAGTATCTCAGCAAGGTGAAGCATCTTATTAAGAAATTTAAGGAAGACAGTTTTCTTCAAGTTCTAAGAGAGGAAAACATGGAAGCAGATGTCTTAGCAAAAGCAGTGTCAACAGATGGGTCGGTGAATGAGCTTGATGAAGTCCAATACATGCCTAGTATAGTTCTTTTAGAGGTGCAACAGATAGAAGGCGAAGAAAACTGGATGACCCCGATAGTAGCTTACCTAAGGGATGAAAGGCTTCTAGGAGAAAGAGATGAAGCTAGAAAGCAAAGGATTAGATCAGCTAAATATGTCCTTATAGAAGAGGTGTTATATAAAGAGGCTTCTCTTAACCTTACCTAAGGTGTTTAGCTCTAGAAAAATCAAACTATGTATTGAGGGAAGTTCAAGAAGGAGCATGCAGAAACCATTCAGGAGCAAGAACACTCATCCATAAAGTCATCCGTGCAGGCTATTACTGGCTGACCATTCAAGCAGGTGCTAAAACTTATGTTAATGTGTGTGATCAATGTCAACGCTTCAGCGATGTCCTTAGATAACCATCAGAATACCTTACCCTGGTGACGGCCCTATGGCCCTTTGCACAATGGGGATTGGATATTTTGGGTCATTTTCCAATAGAAACCAAGCAGATGGAGTTTTTAGTAGTGGGGATTGATTACTTCACTAAATATGTAGAAGCTAAACCCTTAGCAAAGATATTACACAACAGAATGTCAAGAACTTCATCTGGAAGAGCATCATCTGCCTATTTGGGGTTTTTAGGGTACTAGTGTTAGATAATGGAAGGCAGTTTGATAACACACGCTTCAAATATTTCTATGAACAACTTGGAATAAAGAATCATTATTCCTCACCCTCCCACCCACAAGCAAATGAGCAAGATGAAGTTGCAAACCGATCCTTGTTAAAGATCATCAAGACTTGGCTTGAGGGGGTAAAGAGAGTATGGCCAGACGAGCTACCAGGTGTTCTATGGGTCTACAAGACGACTGTGAGGACCCCTATAGGGGAAACTCCTTTTAAATTAGTTTATGGAAGTGAAGCAATCATACTTGCAAAAATAAACATGGCTAACCATAGGGTGATGAAGTACAAGGATGAGGAAAATGAAAAACAACTTCATCCCAGTCTTGATTTGATAGATGAGGTGAGGATAGGTGTAGAACAAAGAACAGCGAGGTATAAAAACCTTATGGCCAGACAATATGATGCAATGGTAAAACCTAGGCACTTCAACATTGGGGACCTCGTCCTACAAAAGGCCTCCTTAGCAACCAAAAATCTAGCCCATGGAAAACTGGGGCCTAATTGGGAAGGACCCTACAAGCTTATCAATTGTAAAAGGCAGGGATTGTACTGCTTGGAAGCCCTAGATGGACAAAAATTAGAGCACCCTTAGAATGTTGAGCATTTAAGAAGATATTATTAGTGAAGTATCAATACGGACAAGCATCACCCTGGACGAGCATCATCTTGGATGAAGTTTAAGTTATGTGTACTTTCCTTGTGTTTATTTGTATTTGGTACTACATGTTTTTAGTATTTTAATTCCGTAAAGTGCACTAGCTTCTAGCTTGTGCACTGTCTATGGATGTAATCATAATGGACGAAGTCATGAACTTAGTTCGTTTGTACATAAGTGTTTTCAATTCCCTTATGGCACCAGCTTCTAAGCACGTGCCATGCTTGTGGACGATGTTTATGTTGTGTAAATACAGTTTGGATTTCCAATGTATATAATGTTGTGTGAATTTCCAATTTTCATGTTGTTGTTCTCATTAAAACTAATCCACAAGAAGGCTAAAGGCCTAAGATGAGTAAAATCTCTGGACGCAGGGATGTAACATCTATAAGCTTTTCTTAAATAAGGTAAAAGCAAAATAAACCTAAGGTATATTCGTCTAAATAATGGACGAGATAAAGCGTGCATGCAAAAATATTTAAAAATCCATGGATAAATGTGACTAGCTAAACAATCCAATCTTTGGATGAGTGAATGCTGGAAACGTCTTGCCCAAAGACAAATAAAGAGTCATCCAGCCTATGGACGAAGATTAATGCAAGCTATAAGTTGAATTTATGGACAAAGAAAGTTGGCAAAGAAAATTCCATTCATGGATGAGTTACACTTGTAAAATATAATGAATGGTATAATGTTGAACATTAAAAAATAAAAAATAAAAATCCTAACATGGACGAGCTAAATGTGTTCATAGGTGGACGAAACACACTTAAAACCATAGGATATAATATGGACAATGTAAACAAAGGAAATTTGTTGATACACAAAATACAATGTGTTCAAAAGTAAATGAAGAATGAAGATGGAAATAGACATTCATTCATAAAATTTTAAAAAGGGTAGACGACCATCGTCCAAAAACCCTTATACTGTTTAAGCTAATGAAGGCTATTGTATCTGTTATATGTCCATAAACTTAGACAAGGAGATTGTACTTAAATAATTTTTAAACAAAGCCCAAAACAACAGGCATTCCCAACGAAATAAAATAATTTAAAAAAAAAAAAAGAAATAAACATTATGGGGATAAACCATTGAGGGCATTGCTCCCAGACTTTAGGTCGTCTGTGGCTAGCTCGACAGCGTCCTTAAATGGCTCTATTGAGGCATCGTCCACAACATTGATGTCCTCGAAGCTTGTCTGAAGCAAAGAACTTTCTGCTGCAGTAGGAATTTGGAAGGAGTTAAAGTCCATCTTAGGGTAGGCCTCCTTGGCATTAGAGTGGAAGTCTTCATAGCCAGCAGCATAATATTAGTCTAAACGATTGGTGAAATCATTTGACTTCATAAATGTTGCAATGGCTTCCTTCTTAGATTTCTCCAAGGACGAAGTAAACTCTTGACATTTCACCTTAAGGTGACTGATACGAGTCGAGTCTCCTTTTCAATGGAGACTACCTTAAACTCTTCCACCTTGTTCCTTAGTTTCTTCTTTATTCCCTAAAGATGAGTAAGCTCCTCGATTAGCTTGATCACCTCCCCCTTCTTAGTTCTTTGCTCTTAGCCTTAGCCTTGTCATAGAGCTCCTTGGCCTGACTAGACGCAGTATAGAACTTTGGCATGGCCTGAAAAACAAATGGACGAAGGAGAATTAGAAATTTTCCATAAATTTCATAAAAAAATAAAATGAGAATAGGAAGAAAGCTACATACCTTGAAAAGATCATGGATGGCAAAGTGTTCAAAGTCCTTCACTGACATGTCATAACATGCACTCACTTCTATGTCAGTGATGATCCCTTTGAACGTCTCTCAAGCATAATCCTCATCCAGCACCAAGTTTGGAGGACGTTTGACTGGAACTAAAGGATGAATTCTATGAGGAGACTTGGCTGCAAGGGGAGTAGGGTTTTCAGGCTGGACGGTTGAAGAAGAAGCTTGAACGGGCACCAGGTTCACTGTTGGGTCATCCAAGACTACCGTCACGTTCTAAGGCTTTGGAACCTTGGGAGAAGGAGTCTTGCCAGACTCTGTTTCTTAAGACTTTGGCGTCTTGGAAGATCACCAAGGTCTATATTGCTTGAAATGCTTTTCCTCTTCCCAGCAGTGATTTGAACGACAGACTTCTGGATGGCCAGTGGAGTTGGCTCATCTTGAACCTGGACGTCTTCTACTTCCTCAATGCCACTGGCCATGTTCTTCCCATTATTCTCCTTCATGGTGGCTAACCTTGTGATGAAGAAAGATAAAGTTTAAAAAAAAAATGATGATGATGAAATACGATGGATAACTCTTACTTCGACAAGTAGTCTCCTCGTGTGTAAGGTTTTCTTTAGTGGGCTCAAGACCAAGTCCCCAGATAGCAAGACGACAAAGGGTCACCAAGCTATGGAAGGACCTTTCAGGGTAAGCACGAGCTCTGTCAATACGCTCCAAATAAAACTTGTCCAAGCGTGGACGAGGTAATGGCTAGACAAATAATAGAGATGGTTAGACGAGGAAAAATGTAAATAAAAATAGACGAAGTAAAAGGTGAAAGACGTACCCTTAGGACGAAGATGACCTAAGGCACTGGTAAAAGGAGGAAAGGGGGCATTATTTACATCACTTAGGTCCCCAGCCCAATTTCCAGAAACAAAGAAAAACTCTTTCTTCCATAACCTATCAAAAGAACTACGACCCCTAATCAAACTAAATTAAGGGCCCCTAAACGAGAATTGGTAAAAACCAATGGATTGTTTAATTTCTGAGGGTTTATAACAATAGAGGAACTGGTCCACTATGATTGGACGATTCCCCTCAAACACCTTACACCATAGCATTTGCATGGCCACTATCGTCCTCCATCCATTAGGGTTAAGCTGGTTTGGTCGAATACCCAAACTATGGAAGAGACATCTACAAAAAGAATTAACAGGAAACCTAAGACCTGCTAACAAATAAGAAGCAAATACTCCAAAACTAGAAAGGGGAGAACAACACCATTCTCCACTCTCAGGTAGACGAGGTCTAAACTCATGGGGAATTTGGTATCTACTTACAAGGGTTGTTAACTTATTTGCATCCAGAATGGACGCTACCTCTAGGGCACAGCTATAGATGACATTTTCATCCTCCTTTTCGTCTTAAGGGGGGCTAAGTGACTTACTTCTTCTAGACGAGCTAGCCTCAGTCCCAGAAGTCTTCCTACATTGCATTTCCTAAAATTCCTTTAAAGGAATTCTAGGAACCTCAGATGAATAATACTCGTCTTGGGAACTACTATCACTACTACTCTCGTAGCTGTCATTACCACCGGGGGACTCGTCCTAATACTTGTCAATTTCTCTCTCTGTACTACCACTGGACACAAACATATTTATAAAAATGTACAGAATTTCCTAAAAGATGAAAACCTAAGGATGAAAGGAAGGAAGTACCTAACGAGAGACTAGAGATGAGAATGACTAGACAGAGCTTTTGAACGAGATGGAAAAAAGGAAAATATCGGAAAAATGAAAGGGTAAGAGAGAGAATGTACATATTTATACGCCCTAGAAGTAGGTCTATGAAGCGATGCAAACCAACCAGAAGCTGACACGTGGCATATTCCTTGAAAAATAAATCAACGCGACAAGTCAGTCAATAAGATTGTGACACAAAGCGTAATCTGAAACAACAAAATCCAACCAAAGTAAGGACGACACATGGCATATCAATTGACTATTAAAATATCGACACGTGTCAAAAGCAAACAGTTCTATCACAGTGTCCAAGACAACTCTTGGACAAAAGGGGCAACTGATGGTGAACCAAAATTGGACAATCTCCAGTTCGTCCATTGTGTCGTCCAAGTCTAGAAAGGTTGTCCCAATATGAGAAGGTTGCTCAAGTGTAAAAAGGCCGTCTAGCGTGGAAGCACCTGGACGAACTCCCAACACTTAGAAATTGTCAGAGTAAATTTGTGTTTGAGAGCTTATAATTTGGACCATGTTCTACTATTCTGAAGTATGAGCAAAATCCTTATTCATCGCTCTAACTTCCCACTAAGTTCTTAACTTCTGATAGCAGTTGTAGAAGATAAGTATGAACCTTCTAACTTTCATAGCAGTTGTGGAAGTTAAGTTTGAACCGTATAACTTCCATCCACGTTGAGGAAGTTACTAAACAAATAACCACTCCAAAACTCACTATAAAAGGACTCATCCATATCAAATGAAGGTAAGTTTTCACCACTCCTAAAGTTGGAATTCTTGAGTTCAAAAGAAAAAAATAACTTAAGCATTGGAGGGTTCTTGGCCGGCTCACCTTGGTCACATTTGATCTTGTGTTTCTTTCTTTTTAGGCCTTCCAAGCAACTACTAGCCCATTGAACCCCGAAGCCTTCAGCCTACTGATTTTCTGTGCATCATCATATACTTTAGCAACTTATTACTAAAGTAGTTAGGCCTAACATTCTGAATAATCAAACGCATTAAACTTATTTTAAGGGAATATTTTATATCTCCGTGAAGAGATTACGAATTCATCTTAAGAATATATGTTCTTTCAACATTAAATGTGGCTGCCCAACATACTGAGGTTTTGATTGTGACTTTAGATCTCACTTTTGATATATTAAAGCAACCTACACTTCATGATCAGGTTCATTATTCTCTCTAGATTAAGAATTGATGTAAATAGAAGTCGTGAGATTTATTATTCATTTGACAGTCGTTAGTAGAATAATAAATCTCATAGCGGTCCAATTCAATATGTCTAAACACTTAAAACATATCAACATTTCAACTAGAAGTCTCCACTTTCATGATCAAAACAAATTATCTTAGTTGATATGTTATATAGTCTTCACAGATGAAATGCCCAATTTCATCAACAACTACGAACTAAAATTCTAAGTTTACAAAGAACTTGTGATTTATATCTTCTGTGACTAAATCACATAAATCACATATTATGTCTCTCATGGACTATATAATAATATCCAAATATTCATGTTACCATTATTTTAGATAATAATAAAACAACTTTATTAATCACAACATAATGTCATACATTTAAAGAGCACATATCCTAACACAAACTTCCTCAACACCTTGTGGTTCAAAGTTTTAGGTAGATTTATGTTGTTTGAAGTAACTAACTAATTATTATGCCTTTTTTTTTAATTGCAATGCTTTTCGATACTTGTAAATAGGTGGCTTTTTTGTTTTCTTTTTTTGTTTTTTGCTAAATTGTTACTTCTGTCCCCCAAGTTTGCCCAAATTTCACTTTCATTGCCTAAATTTTAAATAGTTTGCTTTCATCCATAAACATTTTATAATTTTTTTCCCAATAGTTTAGGGACAACAAATAAGTTTTCTATTCAATAGCTTAGAGATGAAAATGAACATTTTAAATTAAAGATTGATAAGTGTAACATTTTCAAAAGTTTGGAGATGAGAAACAAACTCTTTTAAGTTTATAGACGAAAAGTAAAATTCTTGCAAATTTTAGGGGTGAAAAAAATATTTAGCTTTAAAAAAAAAAAAAAAAAAAAAAAAAAAAAAAAAAAAAAAAAAAACCCTAACTTGATACTTGTAGGTATGTATTGATGGAAATCAAAATTTGTAAAATTTTGTGGTTGTAAATATGTGTTATATATATGTCTATATATATATATATAGTTATGATCAATTGTATTCAGTGATCCGCCTGAAAATGGACCATCTAACCAAAGGTGGGATACAAATTATTTCCTCCAATTTGACAATCAACAATTGATTGAAAACTAAGCTAATCCAACTTGATTTGCGAACACCTGTAAATATGGGGAAGGGAAATTATGTGCCATATCCTTGGTACTTGCAAAAAAAATTTCACACCAATTAAGTTGGTAAGTTTTCATTTACCTCATTTGACACATCAACAAGGATTAACTCCTAAATAAATAAATAAATAACCAAAAACAAAAAAACAAGGATTAACTCCTAAATAAATAACAAAAAACAAAAAAACAAGGATTAACACCTCACCCCCACCCCCAACAAAAAAAAAAAAAAAGAGCTTCGGAATTATTTATTAAAAAAAGAAAAAAGAAAAAAGAATGATGTGGAGTGCAATCCGTTTTTATAGAATCACAAGGTCAAAATAGACAGTCCACTCCTTCAAAAAAAAAAAAAAATTTGTACTCACCCAGCCTCACTATAAGTAAGAAATGAATGCATAGGGTTTCATCAGATGCCTTTGAGAGAGCAGGGCGGCCGCAGTGTGATGGCGCTCGTGTTCCGTTGCGGGCACATAGAAATCTCAATTCCTTTCTCTCATTTCATATATATGTACTCTGCATATAGTAATGCTATATAAGAAAGGTCTTGTACATTATTTTCGATTTTTTTTTAACTACTTAGTACTTATGTATTCTGGGTCTAGGCCGTTCCAATGGGTTCTCGCTTAACATAATTTTGTTAACGTGTGCGAGTTCTCTATTTCACCCGGCCAATATTTGATTTTATGGGGCAGCCTCAAGGTTTTACATGTTTTCCCCAATCATGTTTCAATTCAGGGAACTGCCCTAAATCTCCTTTCATATCTCTTATCTTCCATTTTCATTTTTGTTGCAATTGGTTTGGTTTGCATGATTTCTCTTCAATTAAATGTTTTGATTCGATAAATTGTTGGATTGGTTCGATGAGTCTACAGAAGATGGAGGGATATGAATTGATTTTTTGGACTTTAGTTTTGTAGACATTTGCTTGATAGTCCGTAACTCTGATGCACCGATACGGCAAAAATGCCATCCTATCTGTATCGAATAAAAAAATTGAATAGGATGTTGTTATGTGATCATTTGTTTATTTGAACTCTTGGTTTGTATTTGAGACAACATTTTATAATATCATTGTACTCTTGTTGATTTTAGATATGTTTAACATTTTATTGTTATCTATCTATATAATCTATATATATATATATATATATATATATAGACATTTGCTTGATAGTCTGCTAGATCTGATGCACCGATATAGCAAAAATGCCAAAAATGTCATCCTATCCTAAAAATGAATAGGATGATGTTAAATGATAACAACAAAATGTTGAACATATCTAAAATACTAAACAACAAACAAACAAATGATCACATAACAACATTCCATATAAATAATCGAAACCTCTGATCTGATATTATATGCTGTCTCAAATACAAATCAAGAGTTCAAATAAACAAATGATCACATAAAAACATCCTCTATATATATATATATATAAATATATATATATATAATCGAAACCTCTGAAACTCCCACGATTTTTCATGTTAGCAAAATCAGAGAAGCCCTAACATGCTCTGCCTTCACCTTCCTCCAAAATGCAGACCATGCTTCATCGTTCCCCCACACACAAATCGCAGCTCAACGGCTCCACCTTCAGTCCAAAACACAGGTCACCATCAATCCTTCTCTCCCACAACTCAACAGCTCCACCTTCTCCGACACCACCCTTCTTTAGCACTATATTTGTTGTCGCTACCCATCTCTCACTCACAACAGTTTCTCCCCCTCTCTCCCCCTCAATTCTACCCTAAAATACTAATCAACAAACAAGTACAACGATATTATAAAATGTTGTCTCAAATGCCAAGAGTTCAAATAAACCAATGATCACATAACAACATCCTATTATATATATATTTATATATATATAAAACTGAAACCTCTGAAACTCCCATGATTTTTCACGTTAGCAAAATCAAAGAAGCCCTAACACGCTCTGCCTTCTCCTTCCTCCAAAACGCATACCACGCTCTGCCGTTCCCCCACACGCAAATCGCAACTCAACGGCTCCACCTTTAGTCCAAAACGCAGGCCACCATCAGTCCTTCTCTCCCACAACTCAATGGCTCCACCTTCCCCGACACCACCCTTCTCCAGCTCTATATTTGTTGGCGTTACCCATCTCTCACTCACAACAGTTTCTCCCCCTCTCTCCCCCTCAGTTCTTCTCTCCCATAACCCTGTTGACACCCGGGTTTCTACCACCGGGTTTGTTGTTGGGTTCTACCCTTATAGAATTTTTATTTTTGGTAGCTAATTTGAGTTTAGGGTGAGTTTGTAGAGAAATTCAAGTTTGGTTTTGAGAATATCTACTTATACATGGCTGTATTTTGATTGAAATCAGAGAAGCCCCAACACCCCAAGGCAAAACAACCCCACTTGAGGGTATGGCTACCTTTTTGGTTGTCATCATTGGAAACCAGTAGGTGTTCTTTATCACATAAGAAGAGAACAGAATCCCAACACTTCACCCTTAAAGTGTTTGAAAAAATTCCTGAGCCAAACTGAAAAAGGGGCTTTGGCTTTGAGGTATGACACTTCCTTTCCTCTTTCTCTTTTGTCTTAATTTAAGTTTTTTTGTTTTTGTTTTTATTTTTGCAAAGTTTCCATGTCTTCTTCTTCTTTCTTTGGATTGGATTTTTGGTATTGGACTTTATTTTTCCCTTTTTCTTTGTATGCAATTTTTATTGGATTTTAACAAGTATGTTTTTAACATGGAGATTGAGACTATAAACTAATGAGTAATGACCCCCGCACACTAGGACAAAGCTTATTATTTCAACATGATTTGGTTATTATGGTGCATGCAAATCTACAAATGTTTGCAATCCTTTAGCAAACTCAATCAAAATATGAGCAAATATTATGTTCATACTAACGATCATATCATGGCTCTAAGCCAACTTCAATTCTTTGTTTTTCAATGATTTTTACACTTTTTTTTTTTTTGGCTCAAAACCTAATTTCCCAACAACAAGATGCGATTAGGCTGACTATATATTACAAATTGCAGATGATATGCTCCCATTTATGTAGATGATTGCTATGGCTGATACTGATTTTTCCTTAATTGATTCAGAAAGGGCAAAGATGCCAATTGCCAAGGTAAGCTCTAAATCCAATTTCTAAATTAAAAAAAAAAAAAATAACGAGCCATGGTTAATAAATAGAGCCTCAAAATTTATAATTGAGTAGATGACAAATGTCTTTAACTTATAAGACAATTTTCTCCTAAACTTCTCTGAGCTCAAGTGGGATGGTTTGAAGTAATTGCCTAGCTGGTAATCCACTTGGAATGGGTACTTTCTCTTTTTAGGTAGCTGTGGTTTTTGCTTTAGATTTGATGGTAAAGTATTGAATGTTAATAATAGGCCCTTGGTTACAAAATTGTTATGATCCGATATGTAGGTATGATATATAAAAGGTCCATATATGATTTTGGATGAGGGATAGCATGAATGGTTTATATAAATAGTGTAAAGAACTCCACTCATTTTTCTTATGCTTTTTTAATTGAACCAGGATGGATTTTGTTTCTCCAACTTAAAACAAATGATTGGCTTTTATCTGCTACACCTATTCTTTGAACTTGCTTTCAAGTTTCATATGATTGTATTCTTTACGAAAAGATCTATTACAAATTTGTTGTTTTTTACCTTCTGGAATATGCTTTTCCATCCTTTATGAGATTTTGTGTTACCAAGATTTGCTATAGCTCAGTTTGTTGTATAGTTTATAGTGGTGGAACAACTGATTGTGTATTTTGGCTTTTGCAATGAAAATAGTTGGTTTAAGATCTCTAAAGATGACAACAATTATCTGCAAAGTTGTGAAGTTTGTTTAATGGTGGGAAACAGAATTTTGTGTTGGGCAAGAAGCATAGACAACCACAAAATTTCAAGGGTGGTTAAAGATAATAACCCAAAATGGAAGTGGTGACTAGATGGTATGGATGATATAATGTATTAAGTAAATGCTATTTAGGAATGAAATTTTTTTCTTTTCGTATCTTTGAGTTGTTTTAGTAGTGAATATTATTTTTTCACTTTGACATTAGAGAAACCGTTACATCAATTATAAAGTTTATATATGTATATATATTATTTTTTTATCAATATATTTTATTATATTTTCTCCTTAAAATTTTGATAGAGATGGTAGTAGCTTCAAGGCATACACACATAATTTCTTCATATTATTTTTTTCCTATTAAGTTTTTTTTTTCCTCAAAGTCATAATACATTTAGTGTTAATTTTGTGATTTTTCTTGGGTTGTCCTTGATTAATTTAAGTTGAATCTTTGAATTGAACAATGATTTTTCCTGTTACATTTGTAGTTTTGCAATGATTTATGACTATTATGCTACTATTTTAAAGTTGAGTATAGACATTTTTAATAATGTTCACTTTCATTAAGTGTTTTTTCTTTTACATGTACATAAGGTGTTTGATGAAATTTCTTATGAGTTCTAGAAGCCATAATACATGGAGAGTTGTAAGGAGGAAGATAGGTAAAAAATGTGATGCTCTATTGTTGATTTAATCAAGGTAAGCTGTGTTTGATTCTTATTACTATTTATCAATTAAAAATGTATTGTATATAATGTTTTTTTTTTCTTCTAAACTTTGTCTCATTATTTTTCTTTTCTTTTTTCACCTGTTTTTTCCTCTACAGTTGTTCAATCCAGGAGCATTCCACCAAATTTTAGATGCCTTTTCAATTGAACTAGTATAGACTTATAGATATACATACTCCAACTTATGGATAGACTATCCATTTGGATTAATTTGTTGTTTTTTACCTCCGGTAATATGCCATTACATCATTTATGAGATTTGTGTTACCGAGATTTTGTATAGCTCAGTTTGTTGTACTGTTTATAGTGATGGAACTATTGAGAGTGTATTATAGTTTCTTCAATGAAATTGGTAGGTTTAAGAATATTTGCAAAATTGAGAATATTGTTTAATGGCGGGAAACATAATTTTTTCTTTGGCTGGAAGCATAGACAACCACAAAATTTTAAAGGGTGATTAGAGATGATAACCCAGAATATGGTAGGTGGATGGTATGTTGATGCAATAGTTTCAGAATTAGTCCCTTTTAAATTTGATGATTTTTCTACACAATGATGATGGACTATTTAGTACATTGATACAATTCTTTATTATGTTCAAAATCCTGACTTCCTTGATGTGTGGCTCTAACAACCTTTAATATGAAAGCCAAGAAACTTTGAAATTTTAAATTAATAATATAGATCATATAGTCCAAACAAGATGTTCAAATTTATGATTTATGTCCCTTCCCATTCCTCTCTCTCATTTTAGATAAAAATTTTCTTGGGGAATGATCTTAATCTGTATAGCATATTGCTTGCAGCCTTGCAATGTTGTTGACTACAAGTATTCTCTACATGGGCTGCTAGTGGATTTTGATGAGTACATTCACATATTATATGAGGTTTCTTTTAAACCTTCTCTCTTTTTGTGCCATTGCAATTTTTTTAATAATGATTTTTGTTTGATTACTAAGAAAGTGTAGCAATAGAATACATATAGTTTTAGGTTTTTATTTAGTTTGGTTGGGATTTGGACATCTTCTTTATATAGCTATTTGGGCTTCCTTTTTTTCTCCACACCCCCCCCCCCCCAAAAAAAAAAAATCTATTTGGTTGCTGAAGGAAATAGAGTTCAAATTAGAATCTCAAATAAATTACATTGTCGGCAAAAGAAAGCAAAAACATTTAAATTTTTACAACATTATTAGATTGCATGTATGGGATCTCTTATGGTCATTCTCTCAAAATTTTACATTGTACTACTAACATATATGGTGACTCTTAATAACATCATATGCATTGAGAATTGACTTTTTGAAAATACGTAACAAATTTTTGGAGAAAAAACACCATTGTCTAATCCTTTAAGCAAATATTCTAATTTAAAAGTGGTTTACACATTCCAATCATTTTAAAAGGGTGTTGATGATTATGCTTTAAACTACTGGGATTGTTTCTCTAATTGAAGGGGTTGTTGATATTTCCTAGAGGTATGAAAGGCTTGATTTAGCATTGACAAAAAGCAGATAACTTAATTCAATTATGATCCTGCTTTCATGGAGGAAATGAGGACAAGAAGACAAACATCTCACGAGTTTCACATACACAGTTGCAGAACCAGTTCATAAACCATAGAAATATGGGCTATGCAATTGGACAAATATCCATGTACAATGATTGATTTGCTAAGAAGTGTTCATAAAAGAAATATTCAACTTGTGGTGGTGTTCATAAAAGTAACGTTCAACTAGCATTGATAACACCAACTCTTCTAAGTTTATGAAATTTTAAATGTATTACTTTTGTGATCTTTTGAAATTATGTTGTTTTAGGTTCTACAAGTTCTGTGTTTATTTTTATTTTTATGTGAACTTTTATTTTGAACAAATTGTTTTTATTTTCATATATTTTCAAGTCAATACCTTGAACAAAATAAATATATTTAATTTCTATTTAACTATTTCGTGCACCGTACTGGTTAGCGACTAGTTATTACTTAAGTTAAAACTTAAAATAACATAAATTATGTACAAAAATATTTAGATATGCTTAAAAATAAATAAATATTAATTAATTAATTTCCGTATCTACTACATATCTTATTCTAGATTTTTTTTATTTAAAATGTTGTATTCCCGTATCCTTACCATACCGATATCTATATCCGTATAGTCTGCTAGCATAGTGCCCGTAGAGTCAGACAATACAGATTTGGTTCTGTAATATCTATATTGGAACTCTAGAGTTTGTAAACAACACTTTTTTTTCATCTCAAACATTTTCTGGAGTGGTGGTTGTTCATATTGTATGTGATATGTACAGCATATGCACAGAGCAGCAGTAATTTATAGGAATTGTGTTAAAAGGATCCTAGCGTTACACTGTTGCATCTGCAGTTATTGAATTCATGTCCAAGCTGAAGTGTGCTTCTCAGGAAGCCTTACTTCAAAACTTGATGATATCTTTGATGTGAAATTCCTAAAGCATAGGTTCTTAATGCCTATCTTAAAGCATACGAGTGTTCACTCTGAGGATGTGAAGTTTTTGCAATCCTAGCAAGTGCTGATACTGATACAAGACATCAGTATCTGGTAATAGGGAAATTCTTGTAAAACTGGGTTACAATATAGCATAGGTACAGCAGATTAACAATATATATTTTACATAAATGTTTAATTAATTTTAGGTTTAAAGAAATAACCCAAAAAATTAAACAAAACAATATTGTCATATATATATATATATATTTGTATTGTTTTGGCTGGGAATTGCAAATCCTTTTTGATTATCATTAAATATACTAAAAACTGAAGCCACTGAACTTTTTTTAAGTTTTTTTTTTTTTACTTCATGTCGAAGCTCTCACATTTATCCACATTAGCCATATTTAAAAATAAATAAAATTAAAAAACTCTTTTTCTTCCCCAAAAACAAAAGCCGATAAAAAGATCTCAAGAAACAAAAACTCTCTTTCTCATGTCTCTCAAACGCAACCATCTCCTACCCAAAAATAAAACCCAAAACTCAGATCTTGATATTGGTAGCAACTAGCAACCACAATTATACTCACATTCAACTCTCTTTTCTACCTTAAAAAAAAAAAAAAACTCTTTTAATTTTCGAATGGTTATTCTTAATACCCATTCTTAAGCAATAGAATTGGTCTATTGGTATTTTCTATTGTTTTCAATGAAGATATTAAATATCTAGTTCTCCTATATATATAAAAGGGGAACAAAACCTTTCTTTCTTTTTTTTTTTTCTAGAGAAGACTCATTTCAGATTAGGTTCTCAAAACTCATTTCCAACCTCAAACTAGAGAAGACTCATTTCAGATTAGAGAAGACTCATTTCAGATTAGGTTCTCAAAACTCATTTCCAACCTCAAACTAGAGAAGACTCATTTCAGATTAGGTTCTCAAAACTCATTTCCAACCTCAAACTAGAGAAGACTCATTTCAGATTAGGTTCTCAAAACTCATTTCCAACCTCAAACTTTAATGCTCGTTACTTAGAAAATATCTAAATTACAAATTATATGATAACTTTGGCTAATTTGTAAGCCAGATGTTTTCTTTCTATATTAGTATTTTAACCTTAATGCTCGTTACTTAGAAAACACCTAAATTACAAATTATATGTTAACTTTGCTAAGTTGTAAGTTAGATGTTTTCTTTTTATGTTAGTAGTAACTTGTTAAGAATTAAAAGAGTTAATGGCCGAGTTAAGGATGGATTCATTATTATCAAGAGGGGGATTACTTGGGAATTGGTTGCATGTTGGCTAGGGATTGAAATTAGGGTGCTAGGGTCAGGGTAATCAAAACTAGGAGGATGTGGTGGTAGGAATGGCAATGAGTCAGGTTCGGGCCGGGTTTTTTCATACCCAGACTCGGCCCGTTTACTAAACGGATTTTTTTTCCAGGACCTGGACTTGCGGGCCCCGCCCCTCATGACCAGCCCAGCCCAAAATCGGAAACAAAAATTTTGATTTATGATTTTTCGGCCGAAAATTACAAACACAAACACAAATCCAAACACAATCACAAACATAAACACAGAAATCACAAACACAGATTTCAGATCTGCGATTTTCCCTTTCAAAATCACAAACCAAACACAAATTTCAGATCTATGATTTTCATTTTTCCCTTTCAGAAATCATAAACACAAACACAAACTCACATGATTGAGGCGAACTGAACCCAGAAAAAAAAATGGAGAATGAAATGGAGTGAGGCCGTGTCACGCTTGTGGCCATGGGCGAGGAAGATGAGAAGGGCAGAGGACTATGCGACAGTGTGAGATCGACGATGGTGAGGACGAAATAGAGTTGAGAGAGTAGAGAGCCTGTGCGGCGACGGCGTGAGGAAGATGAGAGGAGCAGAGGACTGTGCCTATGCTTGACTGCTCAGTCTACTTGTGGGCTTGTGGCCGTGTATGTTGTGGGCTTGTGGCCGTGTGTGTGAGAGAGCTGAGAGATGAAGAGGGAGAGGCAGAAGTGTGAGTTGAAATGAGGAGAGGAATAGAAAAGTTTAGGGTTTTTAACTATATATATGTGAGGGTAATTTAGTAATTATATATATATATAACCGGGTCTTATCCGGGTCGGGTTTCGGGTTTTTTTTATAAAACTTGGACTTGCTTCAGGTTTTTTTTTTAAAAACCCATACCCGACCCTATTCTTTATCGGGCCGGATAAAATTCAGCCCATTAAGGTCAAGCCGGGCCGGGTATCTGCATGTCGGATCTAAATTGCCATCCCTATGTGGTGGTGAAAACGGCTGATCAACCTGAAGTCTTGTGAATGACCAAAGAGCACTTGAGTAGACTAACATCATCTACGATTGTAAAATGCACGAAGTTCATTTGTAAATTGTGGCTGTAAAGCATCAAATTTGTATTGAACCTGATGAAGATCATGGATTCTTGTCTTTGTCGAAATAGCATCATCATAATATTATCCATGCAACGTGTACATTGGCGCCGGGTATGACCAATGAGTCCACACCTGTTACTCAACTTGTGTAGTCTTTCATATCTACACTGAATCCAAACTCTAGAGCCGTCATCAAGTCTTAACATGAATCTTGCAATTAATAGAAGCCATGGGTAGAGAAGAGGTTGACTTGACTGTCTAACCAATGGCAGTGCCGTCGGCAGATACCCATAAGGGATAGAGCTCTTATGAGAGTTGTTGTACCCGTAAGGGATAGAGCTCTTATGGCAGTGCCGTCTTGCAATTAACAGACACTTAATAATCTATTTAAATTGTAGAAATATTCTATACGATCGGTACCAAAAGTTGAGTATAGAGTTCCTAAAATGGGTCCAACCTAAACCTAATCAAAGTGATCTATGGGCAATTTAACAATTCCCAAAAGATGTATTAGCTCATAAAAGAGAGACCAAAACCAATGAGAGTACAATCAAAGAAGTTGATATCCTTTCACGTGCTCCTTTATCAATGTATATAACAATGACTTATATCTCACTCAAAAAAAAAAAAAAAAAAAGACAATGACTTATCTCATCTTTGGTAAAACGCTAAAACTAGAGATCCATAAAAAAGTATGATAAGGATTTTTTTTTTTTTTTTTTTTTTTTTTTTTTTTTTTTTTTTTTTTTTTAAAGTTTTATTAGAATTAGTCTTGCAGACCATTCCTCTATCCTTTTTTTTAGTTATGTACCTATTACTTTTACTTAAAAAATTCAGTTGCATGTTTATTAGATTATGAGAAAAGTAATTCATTCCTATAGTTATTAATAGATTAACCTTTCATTATCCGTTTTGTGATTCATCTGCACTTGCTGTCTTACGTTTAGTTCTTTGTGCAGGTAAAACAAGCTGTGAAAATTAGGTAGATAAGTAATGTACATCATTTGCTCTTATTTTGTACCATCCTTGAAGCATTAGAAATCTCTCTCTGAAATATTTCCCTTTTAAATAGAAATTTAAAATTCATATCTCCCTTCTTCAATCTATGTTTTTCTGCTGGATTGCTTAAATATGAGCTAATGGAAATCAGTACCATCTGACTCAAAGTATTCAACGAAATGCTTGGGCCAAACCGAAAAAGGGGTTAGGTAACCTTAAAATTAGATTATTTTCCCCCTTTCCAAACAAACTGTGTTTTTTTTTTTGTAACTTATCAATCAAAAAAATATTAAAAATTAAAACTATTTAACCGTCTCCTTCACTTGCCTCAATGAAATTTATAAGGAATCAAGTTCAACCTAATAGCATTTTGGACTTTTTCGGTCATATAGAAATTAAACAAAATCAAATTACCATGTTATTGAAACTCAATTTCATACAGCCATAGAAATGTAAAAATGCTTAGAACAAATGGATCAATGCGAATGCAAGAGTATAGACATGTGTGAATGATGTGATATACGTAACCGCTACAGAAAAATTGTAACAATGTTAACAAGTTTTAGGGGATATGGGGAGTACAGAATAGGCCTGACCTTTACCATACCCATAACGTCCTGCTTTAACATAACAATAGCAAAGATTGATCACAGGTTCCTAGTCCCAACCACTACGGTTGAAGACCTTTGCCACACTTCAATGTCTGCAAGAAGTAGGTACTGCCGAACAAGTTTTCCAGAGTCAATTGCTTTTAAAGACCCTAGACATTAAGAGATAAACAAGTAGATAAAATATTTGCATTAGTAGAGACCAAAACATATAACAGACTGCACCTCAAGCTAATATGAATTGTCAATTCTTTTGGGTACAATTTCAACAAAAAAGAAGACTAAACATATGAGCAAATCTCCCGAAATGTATCATGACTTAACACTTCCACCCCAGATCTGGTGTCTAATAAGTATCAGTCCAAGAGGCTGAACACTGCTTGGCATGATAGCAACACCAGTCTATCTGTGTCCTTGAGCTCGTTGCATTTCATAGGCACTCCAGGCCCCAGGTCCAGGTGCATACTGAGGAAAATTTTCTGCACCAGCCTGTACCTGCAAATTAAAAGGAAAGAAATAGCATATCCAGTCAGCATGAAGACGTGAATCCAAAAGACACAGCTCATTCACTTATGCATTGATACTGAACATAGGAACATAGTTGGCCACACAGACAAACAAGATATGTATAAAATGGAAAACTCACAGGATTCATGCCAAAGCTAGCAGGATAAAGATTTCCCATGTAACCTCCTTCAGGGTTGCCATAATTCACATTGTAGCCTGTCCCTACATAGAATAGACTCAAAAATATAAAAATATAAAAATAAACAAAAATCAATGTTCATTGTAAAATAAAGCTCCATGGGGAAAAGAAATTTGAGGAATAATACCAGCATCATGTGATTAATGCATCAACTCAATCAAGGCAAAAAAATGAAAGGAAGAATTAAATTATTACACCTTGCTGAAGTCATCAAACAAGCAATTAGGCCCAAACTAACCTTCCTTGATCAATTACCAACACTAACAACTCGTTTAATCACTTTGTTGAACAAGTGATTTGCATATCTTTTTTTAAAATTTTCACCATCTTACATCATGTATTGACTTGTTTGAACCTCAATCAAGATGATTTTCACTGAACCAAGTCAATGAGAATATAGCAACATGCTGCCCCCTAATTTTAATCAAATGAAAAGTTTATGAAACTCAAACAATCATACAAGGTCATGGTTATTCAATGTTATAAAGCCATGTAAGCTAAAAGACTTTTACCCCTTCCCCCTTTTTTTTCTCCATTCTATCAGAAGCATAATATCCAGTAAACTGATCGAATAATTAGACTCATTAAGAATTTCCCAAAACTTCTAATTTTATTATATTTTTTCTTGGTAAGAAAGAACCTAGGAATTTACTTACTATGACCACTTCTTATCCTAAAATACTAAATAGATTTTGCTTACTATGACTCTTTACATTAAATAGATTTTATCACAGCTTCCTACGCTTCAAGGGTTATCCTTGGACTTTTCAAAACATACAATTCTTTGTTCTCTGGGAAAGTGTTTGACCACATTGTTTCCCTGTGCTTGTCAATCTTTTT
Organism: Quercus parvula; assembly: GCA_030820535.1. Lineage (NCBI taxonomy): Eukaryota > Viridiplantae > Streptophyta > Magnoliopsida > Fagales > Fagaceae > Quercus > Quercus parvula. The sequence continues at coordinate 24,164,337 of JAUAME010000004.1, forward strand.
TCTCCCTTCACCATTCCTTTTCAGGGTACTGCCTTCAATAAGTTTACATTTCTTGTATTCAGAGAGGGAAGCAGGGAGGAAGGGGAAAAATCTTTGAATTTAAAACTTCAAACCAATTGCAACGAGATAGACCCAAAGCTATTGCTTACCTGGATTCCCAACAGCAGCTGCAGCACGAGCTCTCTTCTCTGCATTAGCAATCTCTGCACGGAGCTTCTCCAACTCTCGGGCCATTGAGAGCAACTTCTTCTCCATCGCTTGACCATGCTCATAATTCTCCGCATATCCTTTCTTCTCATACTCAATTGCAGCTCTATATGCCAACAAAAAGCATATGGAAATCATCAGAAAATAACAAAAACATAATTGGAACACTATAACACTTCCAAAAGAAGCAGAAGAAGATTTAAACGTGAACTACTACTTTGCACGTTGTAGCTCTTGTTTCATTGTCTCAATTTCTGCCCTTAAAGCTGGAGCCCGTTGCAAATCTGTTGTAAGTCTAGCCAAATCTTGTGTCATTGCTTGCACCTGACCTGTACGCTCCTGCCTTGTAACAGTAAGCTCTTTAATATTAGCATGAACTTGATGAAGCTCAGCACGCATAGCCTCCACCCCACGAAGATCCACCTCCAACTGAACAGACTTCTCATACAATTCTCTCATCTGAGCATCCTTCTCAGTCCGCAAGGAATCGGCAAAGTGACCCATCCTTTGCAATTCATGGTGAGTAGCTTCCAATTCCTGCTTAAGGGCAACATGGGTAGCAGCTAGCCTCTGGTTATCAACCAACAACACCTGAATATCTTTATACTGAGCATCGAGATGAGCATCGAGCTGGTCCTGAAGTATTGCAGGATGAGGAGGGAGTGATCTAGGACCCATCCCAAATGGGGATTCTCTCATCTCCTCAAGTAGTGCTGGATGCGACATTGGCCCCAAACCTCTGCCAAATGGCGGTTCATGGACTGTAGGGGGCAGTCCACCCCCTTTCATTGGAAGTGGTGGTCCACGATTTCTTCCTGACATTTTTTTATCTCTCAAAATTTTTTGGTATTGTTTTTCTCAATAACACTAACAAATGGGAAATTTATCTAATTCATGGACCTGAACAAAAACAATAAATTTCAATCACTTTGAACTTTGAAGATCTTTACTCAAAACTAACACAAATAATAATAAATTTAACCCAAAATTAAATATAACAAAAAACTCTGCTTAGATTCTCCAAGTAAAACCATTAACAACATACAGAAGAAAAAAAAATCTCTAAGCCTCTGTTTGTTTCAATAGAGACAAAGTACACAATAAAATAAAATTTCATATTTACATATACATGAAAACCTAAAGCCCTATCTGCCCGTTTAGTTGCCGAGAAAACTGAGTAAAAGAAACGAAAATCAGAACTCAAATTCAAAACCCAGATGTTGTTTACTTAGAAAAGTGAGTTCTACTAATCCAACCCTCCCAACAACCCCCCCCCCCCCCCCCACCCAAAAAAAAAAAGGCTTTATTTTGGTCAGCAAAATTTCAATGAAGTGATAAAAATAATAATAATAAAAAAAGATAGAGGTGCGAAATTTCAGACCTTTGGCTTTGAGAAGTAAAGGACGGTTAGAGAGATTGAATCAGAGACAGAAAGGCTTCTAATCTAATATTCAGTTTCCAATAACCCTAAGGATCGGATTTCTTCGCCGGGTTCACTTCGGAGGAAGAGTAAAAATTTAGGAGTTAAATTTGCGTAATAAGGATTTCTATTTCTTTTTGCTATTTTTTTGAGGGGTTTAAAACTGGGCCAAGACCCTAGAAGGGCCCAATGTTATGAAAATAGTTTTGGACCATATTTCGGTTTATCTACTATAATGGAATATTAGCATGTTTTCGGGTACCGTTTTAGGGGATACCGGTTTACTATAAATAAATATATATACAGAGGTGAGTTTAAATAGCACCCCTGATGTAACTCTAAAGAGTTACTTTTTTATTTTATTTTTTTAACTATTAGATTTAAGTAGATTCAATAATAAAAAAAAGACCCTTATTAATGTTAATATTCTGATTAAAATCTCATTAATTATTCCTCATTTATTATATTTTATATCTATCTCTAAATCCAAAAAAAAAATGTTATATTTGACTCTCTCTACGTTTTTATCTCTATCTCTTTCTCCTCCACCATTGTTCCACCTCCATAGATAGATTGCCTGCAGAAGAAAGAAGGAAAAAAAAAAAAATTCATGGAACACTGACATTAGAGGTTTTTGCTCATATGCTTCCATATAAACAACTGAAGGTTTTAGAAACGTATTTTCAATCACATATCATAATTGGGGGAATCCACAAGGTCAAGAGAGAAATAAGCACCAAATACACATCAATGGTTACATTGATTAGCAAGCCAAAGATTAGATTATGCAACTTCATTATTAGAAGAATAAAGATAGTATTCAAATCCATCTGATACAGTAAGCAATTTTTCAGAATTTTCAAAGTATAAAAGTAAAAAGTAGGGAGTCAATTCAAGTTAATCTCTATACTGTCAGACTACTAAAAAAATTAAGTGTCTCATGTTATTTTTTATTAAACACAATAACAATTACGCAGTTATTTTTTTTATTAAACACAGAAACTAAAACCAGCTCCAACATTATGGCTAAAAGAGCAAGTATCATTCTCTCTTAGATTGTTGTTTCAACTTGGTTAGTGTTTGATTTTTTATTTTTTGCTGCTGGCAACCTATAGAGGTGGAACAATGGTGGTGGAGGAGAGAGAGAGAGAAAGAGAGACGTTTTTGGGTTTAGAGATAGGTTTATAATGTAATAAATGAGAGTAATTAATGAGATCCTAATAAGAATATTTATAATAATGAGGATCTTTTATTAACCGTTGGATCTACTTAAATCCAATGGTTTAAAAAATGTGTAACTCTAAATAGTTACACCAGGTATAACTTGAACTCATCTCTTATATATATATATATATATAGAGAGAGAGAGAGAGAGAGAGGGTTGAATTCAAGTTACACCTGATGTAATTTTAAGTAATATTACATCACCCAATAACTTGTTATAGAATTCATATTTTGAAAACCCCACTATTGAATTACATGTTCTATATGTACTTAATATTCATGCCAATTTTTATGTCAAATGGATGTTATTTATCATTCAATCCGTAAACTCATTTTTTATGCATTATTTTAAACTACAAAAATTTGAATTTAAACAATTAATTGATGACATAACTATTAATTTTTAAACACCTTGAAATTTTGTAAGTATGGAGAATATACAAAGATAATATAATCTAACAGTAAATTTGTCAAAATTTACATCCAATTAAAAAATATTGAGTGATATAATATTACCTTAGAGTTACACCAGGTGTAACTTGAACCCAACCCATATATATATATATATATATATATATATAATTTAACAAATTTTCCAAATGATAATAACAATTACCAAAGTAAATACAAAAAGTAAATAAAAGGGTCATTATTCCAATTACTATTAATTAATTGTCCTTTTTTTTTTAAAATCAAGGTGTAGTACCATTTTTAAATGAGTAGTTTTAAGACTACAAATTACTTTATAATTATTTTGACAAATTGTAAGCGATTAACCTTCACTTACTTATAAATCCCACTATTTTTTTTACCAATCACACTCTGCCATCACTTACCCATAGACCCCACTACTTTTTTTTTTCTTTTACCAATCACATTTTATCAATTTACAATTGTAGCAAGTCGTGAAAATTTTTGTGGTGCTTAACTTTTCCTTTTAAGTTCAACTGTTAGTTTATATTTGGATGATCAGTGGTCACGTGGCTCTCTTACCTTGCATACACATTTATTGATTTCACCTACCCCAACTAACTCCGTCTCCTCTACCTGAATACAAGTATACAACCTTTCAAATTCTTCTCAAATATATGTTTTGAAATTTTAACTTATTACTCTCCCTGCCTCTCTTTTTGTGGCTTTGTGCTGCAAAGTGCAAGATGCAAATATGCTGCATGTAACTATAAAAGAGAACAAAATTCATTTCGGCTGAAATTACCCAAAATTGGTCGAAATGACCGAAATTGGCTGAAATGGGTCAGGATTTGAGCCGAGGTGGAAGATATTGTATTTTTGTTTTGGTGTGCATATCGGCACGAGAAATTCCACCGAAAGGAACGAAATTAATAACATTGGAAGGGCTTAATTCAACCGCTTTAACTAAGAGTCCGTTTAGGAATAGTTTATTTAGCTGAAACTGAATTTTTTGTTGTTGATGAAAGTACTATAGATATAGCTAAAAGTTAGCTGAAATATTACTGTAAGACCTATAAATAGTATCAAAAAGTGTAATGAAACTCATGAATAGTAGTGAAAATAAGCTGAATCGTGGCAAAAATAAGCTGAATAGTAAAAAAAAAAAAATTGTCGTTTTTAACCAATGTCAAACGCAACCTAAGAATCGAACTCTCAATCTAATAAAAACTAGGAGTTCAATGGGTAAAAATTAAGATCCAAATTCCAATTTTAAAATCATGGTGGAAACCTTTTTTTTTTTTTTGGTAAACATTGAATTTCTTTTTTGTAAGAGTTACTATGGATACAACAAATTGTCACAATAGCTAAGTTGTTAGTCCCTCACATGTCAAAATAAAATAACAAAATATTGATCTGGAATCCACCACAATTAAAAACAAGAGCATCGTGTAAATGCTATGACATTTTGTTGTGTCCATAAAATTTATCTTTTGATAAACAACTTCATTAACTCTTAAGAGACAATAGTCCTTGTTAATGCATCAATAGAATAGAAACAAATAAACTCGAGCTTGAAACAACATTTCTTACAAACTACAATTTGAAATTTAGGGAGTGGGGGAAGCATAAACTGAAAAAAGTTGGTACGTAGATATGGATGAAGTTTAATGTAAGCTTGTTGAATTTATCACGTTGATTAACATCATAATCTCATATTTGTAGACGCAATTCAAGATTATGATGCAATGAACTAATACCAATTTCATTTATGGTGTTTTATTTATTTATTTATTTTTTTTGTTGAGAATTTTTAGAAATTGAGACATCAACACTAGAGATTGACTATACTAAACTATTGGCATTGGTTTCTAAATCATTTTGTATTTTATCTTTCAAAAAATATTAAACGTTGTAATTGACTTTCCCATGATCTACCAATCAAATAAAAGTCATAATAATATATGTATATCACAATTCAAATAATTTTTTGACTTATAAAGTCATGAGATGAGCAAATCATGTTTCTAGTGGCTAATAAATCTCATTTCATAAAGAACAATGTTTGGTTACAAACTTGATTGTAACTAATAGTTATAACTCTCACTAAAAAAATTAACATGACAAATATTTTGAAAATCTAACTATTGGATTGATGTTCTTTATGTTTTTAACATGCATTTCAAATTTCATGCCACAATTGAATGTTATCTACTATTCGATCCATTGACTTATTTTTTATGTGTAATTTTAGACTACAATAACTTGAAATTTAAATACTTAATTGATGACATAGCTATTGATCTTTAATATTCTGAAAAATTTTCAAGCATGGAGAATAAAAAAATAGAATATAATTCAATAGTGTATTTGTCAAAATTCACATCTAATAAAAAGATATTGAGTAAAGTTATAGTTATTGGTTACAACCAAGTTTGTAGCCAAACTTTGTCATTTCTTAAAGAAAGTAAAACTAATATTTGACTTATTAAAAAAAAAAAAAAAACTCATTTCAAAATCTTAATAAACTAACCTTAAAAAAATAATGAGCTCATAAACTTGACACACTCACATGATTAGAAAATGGCATTATTTTATTACTGTGTCCATCCCATTTTGTTAGGTCTTTTTAGAAAATCCAACTTTTTAAGGGAACATAATTTAATGTAATATTTATTAACCAATCAAGGACCTATATCCTTATCAGTTATCACACTCACACCAAACCATAACACGTCATGACATTACACTTATCAGCTTTAGTGAAAAAAAAAAGAATACAAACAATAGTTGATATTATTATTAACTAAAAAATAGAAAAAGCAAATCACAATTTCTCACAAATGCATTAGGGAGAGAGAGAGAGAGAGTTCCCATTTGGGTGATGCAAAATACATTTTGGATGATAATGTAGCAAAAACACACCTACATCTAATCATGCACCATTATTCAAATTTTTACATATTGCTATAGTATCATTTAAATATAGATGATATTGTAGTAACATGTATATCATTTTTTCAATCTCTCTCACATTCTCTCTCCTATGGTCAAACATCTTCTCTCTCCCTCTCTCTATTTGGTCACCATAAGATCATTACTGTTGTCGGTGTTGGTGTTGGTGTTGGTGGGGTGGACCGTCATTGTCTATTCTCACACTCTCCCTCCTCCCTCATTTTTTTTTCCAAGCCCCACCTTTCAGATCTGGGTTATTGCAGTAATTGTTGTGGCTAGGTTGTGCCTTTGGTTTTGCTACTGCTAGGTTTGGTTTTAGGTTTTAGTTGTGGGCGCAAGCACCTGCGACGAGTTTTTGGGTTCTCCTTGTAGGAAGTATGCCACGGCCTTAGGTGGACCAGGCAGAAGGTGTAAATAGAGTTGTCACCTAGATTAGGTATTGGAATTATATATATAGCGTCCTTGTAGAAGGATTGATATTTACCAGAGCACTTGTTTGGAGTTTAGGTATAGGGATGGGAAGGTGGTAGGCACCTAACCCCACCCGACCTATAGGTCGACCTCCACTCATTAGGTCCTAAATCCTAATCCCATCAAAGGATCTTCTAATATTTTATTCTAAACTCACACAACTTTAACATGCATCTAAAGCAACAAAATGGCATATCATCCCCAAACTTAGCATTCAAGCATATTTCATTCATTCAAGCATAGTAATCATGGCATTAACCAAACATACTCATCCTATCTATCAAGCAATTAATGTTAATCAAATGAATGCATGTATATATACTTATATGCATGACTTACCTTACTTAGCTCTCTGCATCATATCATCTATGTATCAATGCATGTTTATGTTCATATGCATGTTCATGGCATTCAATCAATCATAGTCCTTAATCATTTTCCTAATATAAAACATGTTATGCTACTAATTCCAAGACTCAAACATGTGAAAAACAAACTAAACAAAGGCTAAATATAAGAGAGAAAAAAAAAATTGGGTTTTTGGGTATGAGTGTGCGTGCGCATACATAGGGTATGCGTGCGCATCCCAGTTGTATGCATATGCACACTACAAGTATGCACACGGATGCTTGCCTAGAAATTCAACCCAAAAACACAAAACAAAAAACAAGTAAAAAAAGAAAACTAACAACCTATCATGCTTCAAATACAAATATAAGACAAGTCTAGGTTAACACAAGTATATTAAAGCATTTAAAATATGGAAATAAACAATAAAAATAAAGGAAGTGAAGAGCCAAAGTTTGAACCTTTACTTTAACACAAGAACTCTCTAGAGCTTTGATTTGACCGTTACCCTCTGTCAATCTAATATATAAGAAAACCAAGCAGGTTAGTAAATTTTAGAATTCAAAGGCCAAGACCAAAGTAGGTCCTAACCAAGTAAAACTTGACTTGAGGATGTTTTTGTGTAAAAACTCCCTTTTTGATTCACTATTTTCTAGTGAATCTTGTATATTTCGTCCTCTTTTGTAAAAGTTCCTTTTAGGGCTTTTTATAGTGGTCATATAGAGGTGGGGGGTGGCTCTCAAATGATGTGGGATTCACTCTACACGAATTTATGTCCAAAAGCTTTCCTTTCAAATAATTCTAGAACTTAAATGCATGCGCATACCCTAAGTATGCGTATGCATTCTTCAAGTGTGTGTATGCGTACACACACTTAGGGTTTCCTTTAGCTTTTCTTTTCCAAAAATAAGTTTTATTTTCCAAAAATAACTTCTCAAGTGAAGATTTTATGAAATTGGACCTAAAATCAACCTTGAGCCTCAAACTGAAGTCATCATTGGGGAATGGGGCCTCGGGTCATAAAGGGTACAAAATGAGGTGTCTATGGTTGCCCCTCTTTTGATTCGTGAGTTTCGCTAACGGAATCAAAAGAAAAAGAGACAACATTTTGTTACGACATATGGCTCGAGTCCAACCCATACACATGGCAAACAACACGCACACATGTGGCGAGGTGTAACTCCTAAGAGTTGCGGGAGATTCGTATGTCTAAAGTCCCACGGGTGTTACTCGGGAAACTAGTAATGATAGGTTCACTATCCAAGAACCTGGTTTGCCAATTATCAAGTAAAAGGTGAGTGACTCACTATCCTAGAATCACTAAAAAAGAAAAATAACCATGGCCAACGGCCTCAACCATCAACCAAACAAACAAGGTGTTCTTACTAGCTAAAAGGATACATATTTGTGGTGTCCATCTGCGACTTTTACCTCAAACTTCTTCAGGTGGCTTTCGCCTCTAGGTGACTTATGTCTCTTTCTTGATCTCTTCAGTTCTAAGTATCACATGCCTCTATCTTAATCTCTTCTGATCTAAATGGCTCATGCCTCTATCTTAGTGTACATGTTCAATTCTAAGGAAGATATGTACTTAAGTTCTAGTGTCTTCGTTTTTTATATCAACAATTCTGAGGACTCGTGCCTGTATATTCAATTCCCAAATGATATATGTGCATTATGGTGGTAAAGCCTAATTGACTGAAGATTTTGAGCTAATTTCCCCAATTTATTTGTATTGTGGGTTAAGAATATCCAACAATGGGAGGCCCAACAGGTGGCAACATTGCTTCTATAAGAGATAAATGAGAGCTATCCTTTCTGTAGGGCTTCCTTCCTAATGTCCCCCATTTTTCCAAGAACGTAACAACATAATCGATCCTTTTCTAGGAAATCCAGACTGGGCTTTGTTCTCTCCGGGATGTATTTCTCCTCACTATACGCATGTTACTCTCCCCTAATTTTTCCAACCCCTTTTCTCTCACTCATCATTTTCTATTTATAGACTTCCCTTAGTGGGATTTGTCATGATGAGAAGAGTGTTTGCCATTCTGGTGGGTCCCTCTAAGCCTTATTCCTAACCAAATGGGACCCGTTGTTCGTGACTGATGTGACTCTCTTGGAACTTGCATCAAGTGCTAATTGGTGCGTGGCTGGCAGATTCCCCCAAGGCATTATCTCTTAATCTTGGCAAAATGGGTGATGCTTAGTTAGGCTACGAACTTAGGCCTAGCCCATCTAGGGAATGGGCTAGGTGCTCGATTAGAAAGCAGGGAGGGAAGGCCCATTTTAGGAAACATGTCTGAGCTCAGTACCAATCGATAACTGTGGCCCATACATGCATAAAGCTTGATGTTTCCCTATGAGGATGGTAAGATACTCATTAGTTTGGTGAAAAACTCACTCGAGGTGTTTTCCAAACATTCTGGGGTTTCTTGTGGTTTATGGATTTCTTGACTCATTGAGGAGTTTTCTTGGTGATTCTATGACTTACTAGGGAGCTTTCTTGGTGGTTTTTGACTCACTGGGGAGTTTTCTTGGCATTCTTGGGCTCTTTGAATCTTTTGTGTGACTTTGGCTTTTCTTGACCTGTTGAAAGATATTTTTGTCATTTGAAGGCAATTTGGTAATTTCTAATGTTCCTTGGTTCGCTGGGGATAATTTTGAAAATTTTTCATTTTTCTTGTTCTCAAAGAGGTCTTTGTGATTTCCTTTAGTTCGAATGTGTGTGTGTGTGTATGTGTGTTTTTTTTTTTTTTTTTTTTTTTGGGGGGGGGGGGGGGGGGTGGGGGGGGCTAAACTATATGTAGTTTAGTCACTACGTGCCTTTCTTACCTCTTCAGTTTTCCAACGGTTACCAATTGTTTCTTTTTTCTTCTTATTCTCTTCATATTCCTCATTTCCTCACTTTCTCTCTAACTATCCAACTTCCTCTCTTTCTTTACAAAGCTTCTGCCTCTCTCTCCTATTCCTTCATCCCCTCATAAATTTGAAATCCATCTCCCTCAAAATTCTCTCTTCTTCTCCAATGGCTCCCAAGACCAAGAAGTCCTCCTACATGATTACTGTTGTCATCTTCAACTTGACTCACTGGATTGGTGCCATAAGGTTGAACGAGTCCCTTCCACTGCTCTACAGATTAATGGAACATCTCTTGGACAATGCATGGCTTGGATTGGTAAGTTTTCCAAAATTTTCTCATTTTCAAGTTTTGTTTTGATCTTCAGTTTCAATCCATTTTTAGACTTGTAAGTGCTTGGGTTTTGCTGTGGGATGGGTTTAGATGAAAACTTGATGCTTTAAGGAAGGTAGGAACAAGTATTCCGGGTCATAAGGTTCAGCAACAGTCGGAGAAGCATAACTTGTCCTTCCGGGTCATAAGCTGGGTATTTGGTCGATCGCCTCACTGCATTTCCACATAATGGATTTGAAGATAGATATGATGAATATCTGTTTAGTGGCCTTTTTTCCCCAGCATCATAAGTTGGTAGATAAGATAGGTCCCTAGAGGGATAGCTTTCATTAGTAAAATGTCAATGGTGCTTCAAAAACAGTAGTTGCACTTGGATAGAGAGAATTAGAAGCCTTTGACCCGCCCCAGCATCCCCTATAATAAAGCTCTTATCCATCCGATTCGGTCTCTATATGTATCCCTCTTTTCGTGCTATGTTCTAGTTACGTCATGCGCTCTAGTAAGGATCTAATGGTTGCTAGTTTCAAGTCTCGGACTAGAGTCTCTTTAGTATCTAAAACCTGCTTTTCTTTTCTTAGGTTGACTGCCTTTCTTGCTTCCTCCGTCGAGTTGCTTTCTTATTTTCCTTAAAAAATCTATAAAAAAGAAGGGAATGGGAAGGAAGTTCACTTCTTATGCTTTCCTGGCTCTCACTTTCTAGACTCGGCTTTATACTGACCAGCTACTGGCCCCTTTCTTACTCTATTACTAGGCGAGAGGCTAGGCAAGTCCTTTCTTACGGCCGCTTCGATCCTTATTGATTGATTGGATGAATCACCAGTCTTGTCTTATGTTACGAGCACCTGCTTGACTTTATTTTCTATTTCAACAATGGAACAAGCGGTCATACATACCTATTAAAGAGAAGAGGTGGAACTCTTTGGGCTTCCCTACCCGCCTATTGAATGAATAATAGGGGTCGGTCTACCTAGCGAATCGGAAATCCGCTTATGAGAACTTCGCAATTGGGCTGAAGCCTTAAGATTGATTGGTGGACGACTAAGCGCCAACTGCTACAATGAAATTTCATTAAGGTAATCAGAGGATGAGGATGCGACTGACTACTACGGAACCAGGCTTTTAGCCCAAGCTTGCTCAAGAGTTGGAGTTTACGGCTATGCCAAAGCAAGTGTGGGAGGAAGTGACTTCGGTGGAGGTCCCTCATAAAAGATTGATTACTACACCCCAAGAGGCGTCGCTGCAGGTAAATAAAAGGTATCGTATCGAAGAACCCTCTCCTACCTACGGTACTATCCTTTGATTCCGATGCCACAAAATGAAAGTATAGAGACAAGCCAATAGCCACTAAAAGGTCTCATAAGCCATTTGAATTCCATAAAAAGGATGCGAAGCGAGTGGACTGAAATATACGTGATGTGGTTACAGGCCTAGCTTAAGCAGTTTTATTACAACGGCTCCTAAGGCCTTTGCATGATTGGGCGATGGATGTTCTCCGTCGCTTACTGTGTGATGGGACCTTTGACCAGCCAAAACCTTTGATTCGGCTAACGAGCCGGTCCATAGTTTCTAGTTGTGACCTGACTGCAGCTACTGATAGATGGCCTTATCAGCTAATCTTTCAGTTAGTTGAGTCTTGGTTCGGTAGGGGAATCGCGATCGCAGCGATAGATACTTGCCTAGTAACTCTATCCACATACTGCCTCCTTGGTCTGATAAACCAACTGTAGGTATGCAGTCTAATGTCTTTGTGAATTTGTCCCCCAGTAGAGGAGTTTTGGGGGGAGCAAGAAAACGGTTGCGAAGAAGCTATTAGTCACAGATTCCACTCAATCTTTTACACCAATGTATCGTACTCTCTCGACCAGGTCATCATAAGAAAATACTGCGAAATCTTTCCGAAGTGAGAAAAGGAGGGAAGGTGCGCTACAACTAACATAACAGCCAGCTAAAAAACGCTAGCTCTAGCTAGGCTAGAGCACAATGGCTTTCTCTGATAGGGGCTCGTTTCTCTGCTGTTCGCTTTCTCTCAACCACTAGTGGCTTATGTAGTGGTCGGCATTCCTACGTACTCCTCCTTGCCCCCCTACTTAAGAATCCAAGGGTGCCCTTTGGATGTTGTCGTGACGCTTTGGTTACGAAGGTTGCCGGGGTCTAGGTTTATGGATGGATTCAGTCAGTGAAAGTCCCTCAAACTCAATCAATATCAACAACATGTCGTGACCGGTTAGACTTGGTTGATTTTGTTAGAAAAGAAAGTAGGTTTCGGGGGTTCATTGATTAGTACACCTCCGGTGTTGGTAAGGTCGGGACCATGGTCGTCCATCTCCGAGTTGCCGGCCGATGAGATCTTTGAGATTGACCAGCCAGCTGGGTTGGTTTGGCTATTCCTTTCTATTGAAAAGGAGTCAGCTGTCTGCGCAAGTCACCTTCTTCTAGGCTCCGCTGGACGACACAACATTCTCGTTCAAATATAGGCCGGCCGGTTCTACATGACTAAGCCCCGTGCTCGTCCAAGGAGGGAATTTGCTTTACCCAACTCCCTTTTTGATAACAAGGCAGAAAGCCTCGACTCGACATTCATTAGTTTCGAATGAAGAATGAAGAGTGCCCTGCCCCAGCAAGCACCTACTCCTATCAAAATGAAAAGCGTGACTTTACTAAACAAGCAAGAAAAGCCCTTTACTAAGAAAATAGATAGGGCTTTTCTTGCTTGTTACTTTCTTCGCATACTTTCGCGCATTAATAGAATAATTAATAGAATACATATATAAAAAGGCTTTCCTTGAGTTTTCAATAAGGCTCGCGCTAGGCACTCACGTTTTTTGGTTTCCCTAAAATCGAATATTTTTAAGTTAGTAAAGACCCACCCCTTGTTTCAGTCAGAATGAGTCCCCGGGACCCCGAGACCCCGGGACATTGGCTTCCGCCAACAGTGGACTATTAAGGATCGCATCCCGCTTCTGGGAGATCAAACAGAGCTCGATTAGTTTCTGCTAGACAAGAAATGAAGAACATAACCAATACAGGGAACAAGGGAATACCGGACCATATCTGCTTTTGCGCCATGACAATCTCACTCGAATTACGGGGACCTACACATATTAGTACAGTATACCGGGGTCCCCGGCCAAAACCACACGTGCAAGTTTCCCTGCATGTGGCTCATCCGTGCTTTCCGAGGCGTTGCCTGTGACTCATTATGGGAGAAGGGGGCGAAACTGCACACTTTCGCGTTCAGAGCATTGTCCGAATGAATAGGCAGCGCCTACCAAGCAAAGCTTTCTTGAAGAGGCTGGGCTGGTTCCTTTTCGGCGCCTGCCTTTTATTTAGATGTTGGGGCACAGCAAGTCCCAGGAAAGTATAGGTTGGCTTCCAGCTCCATCTTGGTCGGCATCCTGCTCTCGAGGGGGTGGAGTCTTGGGGCGAACTACTCATTGCTGTGTTGCCCCAATCCAAGGAAGGGCATTTGGTGAGGAGTATAGTTTTGAGGGAGGGAAAGCGTGGTTAACAAGCCATTTCGAGGAGGCTCATTGACTTCAAGAAATGGGATACCGAGCCGAGGGAAGACTTTGTTGGGGCCTACGGGCACGAATTTCGTCAATCCTTTAAAAGAGGCCCTTAGGTTATCTACCCATCTATTAAATGGGAGATTCTGGACGCTAAAGCAAAAGAACTTGTGGAGTTGAAATCAAACTAAAGGGATCCCGCTTAGTGACGTGGACAAACTGACCCCTTTGGGGAGGAAGGTTAACCCAATCTTGAACCCTGGGGGGAATTCCTTCCATACAGGATTGGGGAAAGACTAGACTTCTAGCCCATTACTTGGCAATGGATCCAAGGGGAAGCCAACTCACTTATCGATCCCAAAGTGCGGTTAATTTGCTTATTCCAGTGAACAAAGAAAGCAACTCCATGGGGTTAAACCCTTAAATCAAAGAAGGGCGGACTTGGTTCGCTACAGGACAAGGGCTAAATTGGGATCATTATATCCCAAAGGCGGGAATAGAGGACTATTATCCGACAATCCCTACTAAGGGGAGGTAAGCCCTACTCAAGTCGGAGACAAGCTTGATTCAGCGGGAAAAGAAAAAAAAAATACAACAAGAGAGTATATGCTAATTCCCCTAACACACGCGGAGAAGAGAGCAGAAATGCAAAAGCCAAAAATAAGAGATAATAGACTAGCGGTCTTTGATTGCAGATCCATTTGGATAGTAAAAGAAGCACATGAGGAAGAAGGGAATCAAGCCTGATAGCACCAGCCGTTAACTCCTGTTTACATTTACCTTCCTTTTAGCCTGCCTGGAACTCCTGAATTCACTCTTTAACTAGAGGAAGCGCCTAAAAGAAAGCCTTTTTTTGAAACTTAGGCCGTTTAGATCTATATCAGACAGCTTTAACAGGCCTTTTGACAAAAGATAAATTGCCTTCTAGCCTCTTCTCTCTCTCATAACAGAAGAGAGCTACTACAGGGGAGGGGGAACTCTTTCTAGAGGAAGGGATTCGTGTACTGATTTGCTTGAGCTTCCTTCTAATGCTCGAACTACACTCTGCTAGCTCCTAGGCTTCCACTTTCAGACAGTTCCTAGAAAAGAAGTACTAGACTGATAACAGGGAAGAGATTCACATAGATACTATTGCTATCTGGGAATAGATTTCTATGTTAGCTAATGGGGGCGAGCTTTCCTATGGTAGTCCCGCCGTGGCCTCTGACCGTCCGTCCCGTCTCATCTTGATTTGGCTATACTTGTATGTAGCCAGCCTTGTTAGCTTCATATGAGAGCCTTTTTCTAAAGGATAAAAAGGCACTCATCAGTCAGCTCGGCCCTTTTACTATTCAGCTTTGCTGCCTATTAAAAGAATAGGTCCCATTTAAGCGGCCTGCCCTTATTCATCTATTCTAGCTGCCACGCACGGCCCAATAGGAACGATTTCCACGCCTCTCTCTAGATAAGAAGCAGAACGCCCCATCACCTATAGCCCTTTCCTCTGCCGAGGACTTCCACGATATGAAAACGGGTGGCATCGTCATATGCTCGACATTGGTTGCCCTGGTTTATATCCCAGAGTAGTCCTATAGCCGATCTGTCACCCAACCTACTTAAACAACCTAAAGGCTTGGCCCCGTCCCGTTTGGAGAATGAGTCTTATGGCATGGCTTAGTCAGTTATTCTCGCAGTTCAGATAAGATTCAAACCGCCACTTTTCTGAAAGCATGGTTCTTGCCTTCCTCTCTCCTCCCTCCTTGGAGCTCGTCCATTTGTTGGGTGATCCCTTGCTCTCACGTTCGAGTGTTTGCTTGTCGTTTAGGCCGGTGAGTGAGATTTTTGCTCATTGTAGTCACCTCCGGGGTTTTTCACACCTAGATAGTACCAGGACCCTTGTGCCCCGGCCCTTGATCAGATAAAGTTGCCCGCCCGAAGCCAGCCCTATGACCCATGAGCACAGAAAGGTGTGGTACCGCTGCCCTTCTCTATCTAAGTAAAGGTAAAGTCTCTGCTTCAGCTAGAATGTAAGGAAATGGAAAGAAGCACGGAAAAGGGTCAAACGCGGTTGCTAGCATCGAGGAGAGCCATCATCAACGAGAAAGTGGGAGTTCGGACTTGGAGAACGAGCTCTTTCCGGGGGGGAGGAAAGCGGGGCAGGCAGATTCTCCTATAAATAAATAGAGGATCCGGGCCTTTTTAGGGGGAGAAAGGGCAAAACATCGAGTCATCCTTTTTTGTTGAATGTCCCGGGCTCGATTTAGAGAAAGAACTTTTCCTTTGCTGCAGGGCCGGGGAGAACCATTCAAGCGCAGAGATGGCGATGGCTTCGCTACGATAGAGTATGAGGGAGAATCCATAGACAACTGGTCGTTACTAGAAGATGATAAAGATGCAGGCTGCTCTTTTTATTTATTAGAAGAGCGAGGTGCAAGCTTGTGACGTATCTGGGCAGGTATATGAGCAGGATAACTTTTGATCAATTCCATGAGTGGCTTTAAACTGAGAGAAAGCTGATGAGACAGACCCCCCCCCTTCTGAATCTTAGTGCAAAACTGGAATCCGATGACAAAAGAAGAAATTCTGAACCTTAGCTTTAAAAAGCCGAAAGCACTGAAGTACCCCCTATCTAGTAGGTTTGTGCTTAATGCATTTTTTTTTATAACGAAATACATCATCCATAAACGAGCTTTAAACTAACCCCCTATGAATTAGTTCTAAGAAAGGAATGCGATAACCAAAGAAAGAAGAAAGAGGCGATGGGCCCCATACATCAGAATACAAAAGGGCTAATGGAATTAAAATAATCAGAAGAGTGGAATTCGTAGGTGTTGCCTGTGTTTGGCTAGCTAGCAGCTAAACCAAGAAGAGAATAAAGAACTAGCGGATGCAGGAAGCAATTGAAAGCGTTCTTGTTTGTGTTCCATGTAGTCGAAGACCTAACAACCAACAAGAAGACCTCTAAAAGCCCTTAGTTGCCTAAGATCAGGAAGCTCTTTGTTATGAAGAAGCCACACAAATAAATCAGAGGAAAATCAAGGTCTAAAGCATATATGGGTTGGCTACGGGTGGCACCCTATAGCTATGACATTATGCGTGTGTAGATCCTTGACAACACAAAGGAAGTCGGAGTAAAGATGGCATAGCTTTGGCGATCATCAAAAAGTTGTCCAACCGATCAAATCGTTTGAGAGACTGACTTTAGGAAGCAACATAGCATCATTGAGATGAGGAACATTGCCAGAACGAAATGATAAAGAGATCGTACCAATGTCTGAAATAGAGAGTGGGGTGTGGTCACCGATGAAGACGACACTTTTGCCTTGGTACGGCGAGGATGAGACAAATGCAGCCAGATTGCTCGTCATATGATGGGTAGCCCCAGTGTAAATGCAAAAAACAATTTCTAATCTAGCTTGGAAGATGAATACAGAATACCCACGTGATGAGTTGTTTGATGTGGAGCAAAACTTGAGTTGTAACGCTGTGGACATACGATAGCCATGTCTCCAAAGAGAAAAAAAGTATACATACCCAAGTGAATCATAGAGGAGAACCCAAGAGACTCCCATAGGGTTGCTTCTGCTGTTGATAAGAAGATCAGCGCTTTAGGTTATGAAACTAAGGCCACTTACTTTATTATTATTTTTAATATACTTCCCATAGATTTGTTGGGAAATTTATGTCGCCATAGATCTTTGAACCATTTCTGGGCACTGCACTTGAACCACTGATGCATGAACTGGTACTGTTGTTGTTAGTCACACAGTTACAGTTGCTGTGAGAGTAGCTTGGCAGGGAGCACAAGCACACTTGACAGGAGATAGACACAGGCGGTAGAGAGAGAAAGAGAGGCAAGCCCCTAATTCAAATTATAGTGTGAGGGGGACAGAGCTTCCATTTCCAGATACAATCTTCCGCCTCAAGGCGTTCTTTTTTTCCAGAAATCTGTCAATCAGAGGAGTGCAACCAAGTTTCAAAGCTCAAAGCCCTGCAAGGGATGTGAAGCCCTTCTCAATGTCTTCCATTCGTCCAGTGGATCCAGGAGGCAAGGGGAGTCCGTTGATTGAATCCAATCCCATCAAGCATAGACGGGTAGAGTTCACTCATCCGGTAGCGAGGGGAAGATGAACAATGAAGCTATAATTGCTCACCTTTTCCGCTATCTGCCTTTAAGTGATAGGGGAGCTAACAGCCCACCAACAAATCTTTCTTTCTATCTCGAATTCTTGATCTTTGGTGCCAATGGAGCAAAGGAAGTGGGGGATGAACTCCTCTATCTACCCTAGAAATGGGTTGGATCTATTGAATGAGATCCTGGAGACAGGGTTGGGTTGGGTATGAGTCGATCGGATGCAGGGAAGCCCAAGCAATCCGTTCCTATCAATCATTCGTTAGGAAGCAGTGGAAGAAAGAATCGTTAAGCCGAAAACTCTTCGATATATGGTTGTAAGATGAAGTAGACCTCCTCTGAGAAGGTTCAAATTCAATGTCGACGGTGCTTCTAGAGGTAATGGGTTATAATTCAATACATTGTGCTCTAACACTACAAGCAAGGAGCTACATGCAACTACAAAAGGAAAGAAGAGAGCTCACATCTAATACACATTCTTATCTAGATTAGCTTGTTCTAACCTTCAGGCAAAGACCTTGAGAGATCTCATTAGTTCTTTTCTGTCTTAGATTGCTCTAACCTTGAAGAATGGGCAGTTTCGCCCTTGAGTAAAGACTTCGTGACGTAAGTCCAGCAGCTGCTTCCAATCCGTCCCATCATTTTGGGATACTTCCCGGATTGCCCAGGACCAGCGTTGAGGGGCTTCAGGAGGTAATTTGTTTGCGAGCTCCATTATCTCTTTTATTAGAGCTTGCCTTATTTCCTCACAAAGCTTTTTATCCCTTTTTTTTTCTTGGTCGTTGGGATCCTCGGCACTGGAATTAGCGCTGGGGTGGTTTTCTAGGCGTTTACGCTTCAAGCGCCTACCATTCTGATCCATCGAAAAAATAAGGAAGAATGAAATCGCACTACACACACATAGAAAGAGTTCTGGAGGATAGACAAGGCTCATGGGTACGTACTTTGTTTTTATCTATAAAGGAGTAATTCAAAGGATAAATGATTCAGGATTTACTCTCTTAAGGTTAAGGTAAAGATGGAAGGGGTAGCGCAGCATGTGGTAGGAGGATTACAGCGAGAGGAAAGCACCTATGTGTTAAGCATTGTAAACGTCACATTTCCATTCTTTAATCGCCTTCCATCTTTCAAAAAGGAGAAAGGATCTTTCCGTGATGGCGAAAGAGGTCTCCGCCCACTTCTTTATTTATGCTTTTAAAAAAAAAAGAAAATAAAATTTTCATCCGTTTTTTTTTTTTTTTTTTAATTAAGCTTTCTTGCCCTCGAGCTGTAGAAAAGAGTTGTTATCCCCTGTCTCCTTCAGATCGAGCGTAGGGTTTCGAGGAGTTCTCGCAGGGATGTTTCCGAAAGTGAAGCAAAGGTACTCTCCTCGGTGAGAGACCCAACTTTAGATAGGTAGTGAGCACCTTAAGGGGGGAGGCAGGAACGAAGCAACTATGCGACTCATTGAGTATATGTCGGTGCAATAGCTGTTTTTGCAAGCTGTTCCGCGCCTGAGTTTCGAGTTAGAGAATACCTTCTCTTCTGTAGCGCAATCAAGGTAAGCTTGGTTCCCTTAACTTAACTCTCCGAAGGCAGAATCAAAGAGGAAAGCTAGACTCCTTGAAGTGCATTTCTGCTTTTCAAGCCACTCAGAATGACGACCCGCCATTCCTTACTTTAGGAATGGGATAAGGGCCCTACCTCTCTGAATACCCCTCGAGAGGGAAAGAGGAGGGTAAGGTACCGAGCAACCTCTCCCCCGATCTTCGATCGAGAACTTCCCCCCAGGTTCTCTTCCCTACTTGCCGGTTCTCCCTTCTCGCTTTCCTTTCATTAACAACTGGGCCCCTGCCCCGTACCTCTCCCTTGGCCTGGGAATGATAGAAGAAGGAATGGAATGAAGCCGATAGAGGAATCTGTTGAGTAAAGCCCGCCCTTGATTGAATAATTGATGGAATAAGCTTTTCCCCTAGATGCCACCGGATGGGATCGATGGTTGGAGATTGGAGGTATTCAGAGGTAGACTGCCTCGTCCCTTTGATTGAAGAGATCGGTCCCTAACTCCTTCCCGGATCCATCGACAGCGGAATGAATTGAACTTATTGAGATCTTGACCTCTCACTCCCCCTTTCCAGATATCCACATTGGAGGGGCGGTTTAGCAGCGGCAATACGAAGCACTCATCCCTCTACCCACGATGTATACACCCGATGAACGAATCAATCCCAAGCTAGGCCATTAAGTTAAGATGTCGGGACCTGGGATCAGAAAGGCCCCTACCGGCGATTGGAGAAAGCATAAGTCTAGGCAATCCACCTTCCTCCCTAAAGTCAAGGAATGACCGAGCTTAAAGAGGGATAGATCTCATTTGAGATTTTTTATCCTATCTTGTTATAAACCTAAAGTCAAGGAGCTTGAGAGATAGAATACATTTTGTTCTGTCCTTATCTATCTTTTCCAAACTTCAAGCAAGTAAGAACAAGAAAATAGAAAGCTAATCCTATAAAGGAATAACCACTCGAAGCCTTAAACGAGATCTACGACCAACCTCAACTCTTAGCTCTTCTAGTTCTTGAAGTCAAGTCGAAGTGATCCCTATGGGGCTTAAGATCGAGGATACGTCAACTCCCATTAGAGCCATTTATGTTATGCCTAGTTATTGTTCCCTTTAAAAGCCATCTCTATCAATCTACGCTCATTTCCTACTAGTTTTTTCTGAAAGCGGAAGTCGAAGGCGAAGGCCCTGAAAGAGTAGGAGTGACGAAAGAGAAAGAGAGGTTACAGGCGAATAAAGGAGCGTTATTGTTGAATAGTTTGACGCCAGAGGACCATCGATCATAGCAAAGAGCATAGGCTTGTAGGGCGAAGCAAGATTGGCTGCTAAAGGAATGCTTTGCAAACAAAAGATAGGAAAGCCGCTAGAAAGGCTAATAGCTAATAGCAAATGACATGCCGTTCCACTTGTGCCCCTTTCCTAAAGGTCACTTCCTTCCACTACTTTGAAGTAGCCAAGAGGGAAGTCTCGACGTTCCATTTCAATCATTCAAAAGCGAAAGGAAAGATGCAGGATAGACGCAGCAGGAAGTACTGAGACTTTTGCCTAGGAGCCGAAACTGAACTAGCTTGATTGACTTTCCCACATTCCCTTTTAGCTAGCCTGCCATCACTCTCCATAGGCCTAGGAAAGCCTGCTATCTATTATCATAGAGCCTTAGATGTCGCTACCCTTAGCGAAGCAGGACTCGGACGAAGAAGAAAGAACTGTAGCTATAGCAACTAGAACTCCTGCCTGGTTGAGCTTTTAGCATTGCCTTTGACTCAGAGTATACTAGCTTCCCTGCCAGCGTGAAGGAGACTAGCAGACATAGCAGCTTTCCTCGCTTCTAAACAGCATATAGACTCATGGCTTTCACTCTACTTATAGGACACATAGCGCCTCTCTTCCCTAGCTCATAGCTATCTTTTACACCAAAGCCTTTGCCCTTGGTCGAGAGTCAAAGTCTAACAAATTGAACAGAGGTTACTTTGTACTCTCTACGGATGCTCTTTCTCGTTAGGATTGACTAACTGCCTATAGGAGATAATCATTCCTTCCATACGGCAGTAGTTTCATTCAGGATCATGGCTCGATTCCTTGTTAAGCCAATGTCCTTAAAGTTTTGTCACTAGCTGCAGTATCACTTATTTATTATAGAGCTTTGTATTTGGATATTTTTCTAAATAGCGGTTAGGCTCAGGTACCTATATCTATCTGTCTTCCATTGTCTATCCAATCCATCCAATTCCCAAAGCAACCATTTCACTTGGGCGAATCATGATAATGATGGCGGTTTAGGTATTCTATCAAGCCTTCAGATGTTAACCCGGTTCCAACTTTCGATTGTCTTCATCCAAGAAGATGTTCAATTTATTTTCTTTATTCTATTTCTTGTCTCTGTCCTATCAGTGGTAGGACCACCAGCTAGTGGATCAGAAAGATTTTTATGGAATGTCCTACTCCTGCCCGAGCTTTTCGATCAATTAATCCCCTATTTCAGGGACATTTCTTTGTTAGGTAGGGCCAGGGATCACTAATTAGTCGAATGAGTTCCAGGCTTGTTGACTCGAGTTTCACTTTGAAAAAATTGATGAGTTGATTGGGCAGAATCGTCAAAGAGTGGGTGCGAGCCCGAAGTCAATCCATTATCGCCATTGAATCACTGACTCGTACTTCACCAGCATGAATTCGCATACGTCCTTCCTTTTCGTAAGAATAGGTGAGAGACTAGCTTGTACAACTTGTCTGACTCAGTAGCTTTAGTAGTAAGTAGCTCTCTTGTCTTTAGTCAAGTAAGCCCTAAGTAGGCGAGTCGGAAAGGCAGCAAGTAAGGACTAGTTGTTTTCACGATCTCAATTCGACGTTGGAGTTGTTTCCGATCGATAGCTTGACCCTCTTTCTTCTGTGAGAAAATCAATCTTGTTGTTAGCCGATCAAGAAAGAGTGATTCAAAAACTAGCTAGAGTGAGTTGAGTCTCGTTACGAGTCCTTACTCATAGCGTAGTTTTTTGGAGTGGAGGGAGACTGGTGGATGAGATTTTCAGCGTCAGCAAAGGTGACGTTTGGTTCTTTTTCAGTAGTGGGGGTTGCTTCAGCACCCCATTATTAGTAAGGCGTTGACTTTACTAGAGGAGGCGTTTAGCTCGACTGAGATTTCGAGAGGAAAGTGATGACGTCTGGCTTATCTTTCATTATCAAAAGGAACTCCACTTTAATCAATCGTTTAGGTTGCTTTTTCTCCTATTAGGAGAGGAAAACGACTCTTAAGGAAGTGAAAGTCCCACTCTCGCTCAGGAAGAAGCCAATCCCGAAATCCGCTTATGGCAAGAAAGCTTAACTTCCCGATTGGACTATCGAAGGCGTGCGCTCCTCTCATCCTTCCGTAACCCCATCTCCATCAATCAATCGTAAGAGGAAGGGGACTAGGCTCGACACCAAAAGCACGTTGGCTAGGTTGAATTCTGGGTCTGAAGCCCTCGGCAACAAAACAAGAAAAGAAGGTCGAAACCAAGCAACTCTCCTTATCATGAAACAACTCTCCTCTCGTCTCGCTCGCTAGGATCCAACAACGACTATTGTACTTACTAAACCCCGGTTACAGGAATAGGATTAAATTCAGACAACGAAAGAAATTTATCTCCACCTTTCCGGGCTCTCACTGACTTCTTTGGCGACCTACTACCAGACAGAGACCAGATTGATTGAACTTGACCCGGGTGAAAGCAAGCACTTTGGGACTTGGTTTTAGAAAGCCTTCTCGAACAGTAAGAATTCTATACTAGCCAGATCAAGTCAAGTCCTTTCCTCGAAGGAAAAGCTAAGCTGTTCGTGATTACGCTAAGTAGACGTCCAAAGAGAGCATAACCAGGCTAGGCTGTTAATTAAAAAAGGTGATAGCCCGAGAGCAGGCAAAGCAGTATCGAGCCTAGGGGGAGGCACGGGCAGGAGTTTAAGTTGACCGAGTGGATCCATAACCACCTATGGCAAAGACAGTGGCATCCTTTCCGCCCTGAGTATAATAGATGATCCCCGCAGACCCGAAATAGCTGGCCCCTACTTGAACTACAGCCCTTTCCCTGTAATCATAGTAGAGTCTATCAGTAATTTCCCTTTTTTTCCTGAGAAAGTATTTCCGTGGTGTATAGAAAACTAAGTTTATCCTTACTTATCGTATCAGCCCACTTGTTCTAACCGGTCACTTCTTATTATAGAACTGTGGTTGGTTTATAGTCTGATTGGTTGCTCCCTTGGACAAGGATCGCCCTTCACTCTCTGCATATCCTAACCCTTCCCTCACTTCCAGTAGTCCGAAAAGATCCCAGGCTGGCTTTGCATTTATAAGTATAATTCCCCTTGGCTACCCTTTCCTTTTACGATCTGCTTTCATGATCTGGGCATAGGAATAAAAAATAAGTAAGATCCGATATAGCGCTGCCTAATAATCGGATTGTGTAGCTTTCCACTGGGCACGAGTAAGAACCTGCCCTCATTTCCATTAAGGAGGGGCTCCCTTTCTTGCATTTGTATGAACTCCTGTGTTTTCATATTTGCATGTGTTAGTATCCTTTGCTTTTCCTATCCGTACAATGCCAAGCCAGTGATTGTCCTGACTCGCTGTATTGGCTCGACGAACTCTCTTTCATTTGTAAGTGGCTGTCTACTTTCGCTAGGATCTGCTTTTACGATCCTCCTTTCTTTTAATAGGACCAGACGCCCGATCGACTCCAACTACTTGTCGGGTTTGACCCGCCCTCATCAGAGGACCTTTCATAGGTCAGGATGCGTACTTTAAAAGACCAATTATGGGGTCTCATGAAGCCTAACGAGTCTCAATCCTTTACATGAATAAACTAGGGCACAGGAATCCTATTCGTTCGGTATCCCTAAACCCTCTTTCTGCAACTATAGTTATCATACAATTGTCGCTAACTAGCCCCATGGTCAACATTGCCCGTGGTAGTAGAAGCAGAATGCTACTTTCCACAAGGAGCGGAGCTCTTGGCTCTCATGTTCCTATTGGTTTATAATAGGATCATCAATCTGTCTGATCTGATCTCTTTCTTAAAGGTTCTATTCTGCTTGTTCAAGGTCTTATTCGTAGCATTTTATTTGGAATGAGCGATGGGTGGACCTGCCTATTGAAAGCATAGCCAAAGTAGGTGTGGATTCCCACAAGTGAGCAGCCTTGCCTACCGTCCATCGAAAGCAAAGGATCCCATCACCGATGTGATTTTCATGGTTTGATTAAAGTCTGCTCTTTTTGTGGGACCTTTTCCCTCTTTCTTCGTTTGGCTTGACTAAGTGGTGATTCCCATGGTTTGATTGTGTTAGTCTCTGCTTGTTTGATTGGTGTATCCACCTCACTGACCAATGTATTCAATGAAGTCTCTCTAATAGTAATGGGTTTGGTGAAAAAAGAAAATGTTTGAACGCCTTTCTTTCTTTTCCCATATAAAATGTGTCCTTTCGGGCTATCTTTAAAATCGGAATATTGTTTAAATTCGGAATGTTAGCCGCACATTTCTTCGTCTCATTCATCTTTTAAGTTTCAAATACAGCTTTGTTCCATTTATTGAGTTTGTACGGTCTTAATGGTTTTAATAAGCTGGGTTCGGGGCGTTAATGGGTACTATTGGTTCCCCGAGTTCCCAGGTCGTAAATGTAGCAGCCGACTGACGGTAAGTCCCCAATCAGGAAAGGTCCAGTATAAATAAGGGTTCCTGGAGAGCACTGAGCGTAGGAAACCCAATGCTTCGAGTCAGCCCTTTTTTTAGTACATTAAAGGGCGTGCAAAAAGGCAAGATAAGGGGGATCGGTACTTTATTTCAAGTGTAGTTCTCCTCAGGCTAGTTAGGACCTATGTGTCAAGTAAAGATGCTTGCTTGTTCGAAAGCCGTTGCTTGTTCGTTAGCGCTTTAGTTTTCAATAAGGACGTTTAGGCTTTACTAAGAAATGAGCACATTCAGGTTTCATCTATGCATTTTGATCCTATTAAAATGCATAGATGAAACCCATCCCACAGCAACAGGTTTCAAAATGCATTTTGTCAAGTTATGCATTTTGATCCTAGGAAGGTCAAAAAGGGTAATGAACACGTTCAGGTTTCATCTATGCATACGCATACCAGGAGTATGCGTGCATGTACACTTGGCATACGTACGCATAGTTGTTCATAAAAAACACATGCACACATGCTTTAGCATGCGCACACGTACTCGGGGTATGCGTACGCATAACCTAGTATGCACAAGCATACTTGGGCTTGCAAACACAGTTTTATGCCCAAATTGTGCTATTTTGCTTTTCTTTCACTTATTTCTATCCAATATGATCCTTATGCTCATTTTTTTTCTCCTTTGTAGGGTCTACGATCATATTCAAGTAGGGGTAACTCCAAATCTTTGTTCAAATGGTATCGGTCCATGACGGTCGAGATGAGGGCCTTAGTGGATACGACTAGTTTTGGAAAACTCATGCACCTTCTTCCTGAGAGCTCGGTTAGTGGTGTGTGGTCCAGGCTTTAACTGAGATATGGTGGGACACCACCCACACTTTTCACATTATTGAGCAGGAGATAATTGTGACTTTCCACAACTTCCACTGGATGACTAGTTTGAGATCCCATGGGCCTATCATCAAATTTGAGGGCGAGTCGGGCATGGAGATCGGCATAGACCTTCTAGGACGTGCTTATCCAAGTGAGCATGTTCACTATTTTGATTTGGAGATAGACTTCAAGCCTCTTTCTCAAGCGACTCCTGAGGATTGGGCTCAGATGGCTTGGGCATTCTTACTCTTTGTAGTGGGGGCATATCTTTTTGCCAATGGGGCTTAGAAGTGCTCTTGAGGTGGTTGGCTCTCTTTCACAACTTTGAGGATGCTCGGGATGTGAACTGGAGGCATGCTTGCCTTGCCTACTTTTACCCGGTTATGGACACACTGAGTTGAGGGACCTTGCACCTGCTAGCAGGAAGCTCCTTAAGGTTAGATTCTTTCTCTATATGTAATCTTATAAACTGTACTTCATACTCTTGAAAACTGCATTTGTTCTCTTTATTTGAACTGTTATCCTAGACTTGCAAATTGTATCTCATACTCTTGCAAACTGTGCACATGCTCTGTTTCTTACAAACTATATCTGTGCTCTTTTTTGCAAACTGTTCTTAACTTGCAAACTATATTTGTATCTTTTCTTGCAAACTATTCCTAACTTGCAAATTGTATCTATACTCTTTCTTGCAAACTGTATCTGTGTTCTTTATTTTATGCAGCAATGGTGATACCGAAGTAATGTGGTGGCCATAAACATTGTTGTATGAGGAGTATCAGTATAAGCCTACAACCCAATCCAATCAATTTGTTAAGCCCAACCAAGTTTAATTTCAAGCCTAGCAAATAAAGTCATCATTTTCCAACAATTTAGAAGATATTGAAGGATAATAATAATTCATTTTCTCCAATAAGTCAAAGAGTATTTAATGTGGGTTTCCTAGGAAACATACAGTCATCATGTTTTATTCCTCCTGACACCAGAGTGTCCCAACTTCCAGCAAGCCTAATTTGATGCTAGTCTAGCTCAAATGTTTTTCTTGAAGATTAGATGTGCAACCATTATTTTGAATAATTTTTTATCATCAATAAAAAATCAAACAGTCTTTAATTAGTGTCTCCTAGAATGTATCAGACTTTATGTTTTATTTCTCCTAAGCAGACAAGTATGCTATTGTGTTTCTAGCTCTTAAGAGTCATATTTGACTTTGGTCATGTTAAGTGAATGCTTTAATTATTATTCATTTTCCGATGCTTAGGGGGTTGTTCCAAGCTCTATTTAAGCCTTCTGGTTGAATCAAATAAAATCAAAGTGTATTTTCATATTAGAGAAGCTTGTGCTTTTCAGAAGATGGATTTATTCTAAATCAACTCTTATCCTTTGGGTGGCGAGTCTTTGTTTTTGTATCTCGTAGGTGGTGCTAATCTGTATCCCATAGAATGGTGAGCTAATCTAGTTCTATATCCTTTGTTAAATTCCTCTAGGTGTGTTATCTGTATCCTTTTTGGTTTACTTTGGTCGTGAGCTTATTTATCATTTTAATTCTTGAGTATTTTCTAATTCCATATTACAAAAAAATATAAAAATATATACTTCCACCCTACCCTTATTTATCATATCAAAGATGTTTGGTTGCCCCATATGAATCCGGTATCAGTTGGTATCAGAACAAGTTCTTCTTGTTGGATCTATTGTAGTTTTCAAGATCTGTCTCTTCATATTCTTCATTAATTATGTTTTTTCTCTTGAATTTTCTATGTTCATGCCATATATTTTTGGAAAGATATTTCTTTCTAGTTTCTAACAAAAAAAGCGAATCGCGATTTTAAGTTTTCTACATTGAGATATTTGCAATTTACTGAGCAAACGCCAAACTGTTAGAAAGTGATGAATTTGCTTATTCTTGTTCAAGATGGCTCCAAGACAATTAAGAAGTATACAACCTGAGCTTGTCTAGATGAGAAAACTTTGTGAAGCTCTTCATCAAAGGATTGATAAAATTCTTCATCAGAGTCCAACCTCTCCAATTCAGAGTTGTGGGAGAAAATGTTCAATTGTTTGTAAAGAAGTTGATTCCATTTCTATTTCAAAACCTACTATTGAGAATCCATGGCCTATAGATTGTGCCCTTTCAAACATATTTGCATATATCAAAGAGTGCTCTAGAGAAGATTCTATGGTAGATTGGAATTTTTTGCAAATCTTTGATGAGTACCATGAAGAAGTTTAGGAGCCAGTTTACGATGAAGAATCGGAAGGCAATTTAAATGAAGAATATCAAGATGGTGATTGTGGTGCTGAAAGCTTTGATATCCAACCAGTGATGAATACCTAAGAAGATGAGCTTTCTATTCTATGGTTGCTGTGGGAAAGGATGTGGAACCAACAACTTATGTTCCTATCTGTTAATATCATATGTTGTCTGCCCTCAATTTGCGTGCCAGACCCCAAAAAATCCAAAAATATCATTTTCTCTCCAAGGGTCCGTGTGAGCATCGAGAATGACGTGGCGTGACCCGTTTAGGCGCCGGAGCACCCGGAGTGCATTTTTCAGCTAAAATGACCAAGATGCCCCTAGTTAGCCCTAGGTTTGATTGAGGTCCAAAGAAGGTCCAAACTTTCACAAAACAACGTTTTTCATAGTTTTTCATCAAACTCGAGCTTCTTAGAGATTTTTAACAATTTTGACCATGTTTAACCAAGTTTGACTCGAAATCGATCCTAGGTGGGCCCAAAAACCCAAATTTTGATACAACTGCCAGAACGGGTTGAAACCAATGCCATTGCAAAGATTATCAAATTCTCATTCCAATGACTATTCATGGGTTGAGATCGGAGTTAGAACAACCAAGATATCACGAAAATCAAGATGACGCACTAATCGATGCACTGCAAACTTCCAAGAGTCATAACTTTTGATCCAGCCGTTGGATTTTCAAGTTCCATAACTTCAGAACCAAGAAGCCAAGTTCTTTCTAAGGGAGTCAAGATCACCTAGATCAGGGGCCTTTTGAGGCCGATGGTCCTTGAAGGGCCACTGCCTCGAAAAACGTGCTTGGGGCTATAAATAGCCCCAGGCACCTATCAGACCTCAAAAAAGGGAATTTTACTAAGTTTTACTCTTGGCCCAGCTTCTCTATGCATTTTTTCTCTCTTCCAAACACCAAAAACACAAAAAAAAAAAAAAAAAAAAAAAAAAAACAGCAAAAAAGAAAAACACATAAAAGTTTCTTGATTCTTCTCTCTTCACCAAGAACACAAGGTATTGTTTTTGTACCCAATCTTCCTTTCCTTGGTTCTACACTTTGGATTTGGGGTTTAGGGGTGTGGATGTAGCTTTTTAGCTATCATCCATGTTAGGATTAGTTCCCTTAAATCCTATTGTATGATGCTATGTATAAAATTATTTGTGATATTATGTATGACTTAATGTTGTAATTAATAAAGTTGTTATATTATCATCTAAAATAATGGTAACATGAATAATTGGATATTATCATATAACCCATGAGATGCATAGTATGTGTCACGCCCCGAACCCAACTATAAAGATGGGCACGTGACAATCGCCGCACGCTTATAAAGTAAGCACCTTACAAGCGTGCAAGGCCTTCTTAGTAACTAAAATTTATCCTCCAAAATTTTGTGAATAAATTCAAAATACCTCAAACATTCTTTATGAATAAATCTCCAATAATTTAAAGGAACAATTCCAAATCTCATGTACATAATGTCAATTGACCAAAAGATATAAGACCATTACAAGACCATATAATCCCAAACTTACTAAGCTTCTTTCATGCTCACAACACAACAACAAAACTCTCAAAACTTGCTATTCTTCATAATCTGAAACTGGATGGGAAAAAGGGGGTGAGTTGACAACTCAATAAGTAACCAAAATCCTAGTAAGTTCTATCAAGCAATAGATCTATAAAGTAATAAGATGTAATATGAGCCTTCAAAAGTTCTAATATGCCATGGGTTTCCAAAAATAACTAAAGAAGTTTCATAGTCTTAAAATAATAAGTTGCAAATAGATCACATACTTTAATCTTACAAATATATCATAGATGGTTTAGAAAGTAGTCGGTTTTTTTCATATATCAAAAGCTATAATTTACAATAGGTTCCAAAAACACATAAGCAGTTTTAGTGACTCAAAATAGGTCAAATACTTAAACATTTCCAAAATCACATATGTAGTTTTAAGGACTCAAAACAGTTCAAATATTCAAACGTAATTCATATTCTTAACAATCTTATGACTAACCCCTATTGGGTATCAGAGTACCAATGAATAACCCCTATTGGCTGGGTATCAGAGTACCAATGAATAACCCCCATTGGCTGGGTTATCATAATGAATTCATAGTCAAATTGTTCATAATCACGTATATGAAATCATAGTTTCTAACAAAATGTATCTTATTCAAATACAGACACATATATATATATATATATATAATCATATATTCAATATTCAAATCTATTTATGATATTTCTATAATTCTTTACTTTAAATTAATATAGCTAAAAAAACAATTAAATAAAATAAATCTTATATTCAATGCTCATATTTATTGGTGGAAATTCTTTATTCTTTACTTTGAATTAGTATAGCTAAAACAATTAAATAAAATACATCATATATTCAGTAATAAGATATATTTGTGATAATTCTTTACTTGAAATCAGTAATACAATAAAACTAAATTGTAACAACTGTAAACAATTTTTAGTAGTTAAAATACGTAAAGATAAAACCAATTAGGATAAGGTTACTTGCTTCCAAAAGAAACTTTTCCCTAACACTTCCTCTAAAATCCTTAGATATCACCTAGAAATTTTTTTAAATATTTTTACTCAATAATCAAATAATTCAAGAAAAACTTATAACGGTACCCGACCAAAAGAAAGACTATTAAAAAATATCCCATAGTTGTCTACTTATCTCACACCAAAATTTCACCTAATCATAGTATTATATATATATATATATATATATATATATATATATATATATATATATATATATATATTTATTTATTTATTTATTCTGCCACTATTAATGCCTTAAAAGATAAGGCTATAACACCTAGTAATATGTCACACTAAAGACAAGGATGTGGGTCATCCTTCAAGTGCTACACTTACATTACATCTTCCTCTTCTTCTTTTTTTTCAAATCCCCTACTTTGGCACTGTTATTTAAAGAATACCTGTGCAAAACACCTAACCCCTTAAAAGAAAATTTGTGGCTTAACAGCATAAATTTTTTGCAGTAGCAGCGTCTAGTTTATCGAAATAAATCCAAACTTTTCTTCGTTTGAATCATTAAAACTCTTGAATAATTAAATAGCTTCACTATTGGCCAAAATACCCACATAAGAAAATATTCTAATACCACATAAAGTCTAAATTTGACAAAAGAACAAAATTTCTTAAGGTCTTACCTCAAGGGTACAGTCAATCTTTCTCTACTTCAGTCCTTTAGGTAGTCTCTTCTCTCAAAATATCTCTCCATATGCATTGACTTAATAAGCTTATATATATAGCTAGGATTTCAACCTTATTTTTTAAAAACTCCCTATAATTAGAAATTATAAAATTTGCCCCACAAAATAAACTTACTTAAATATCCCTCCTTTTATTTTTTTTTATTTTTTTTTCTGGGTATTACAATATGTGATTTATGTGATTTTGTCAAAGAAGATATAAATCACAAATTCTTTGTAAACTCAGAATTTTAGTTATTAGTTGGTGATAAAATTGGGCATTTCATCTGCGAAGACTATAACATATCAACTAAGATGATTTGTCTTGATCATGGAAGTGGAGACTTCTAGTTGATATATTGATATGTTTTAAGAGTTAAGACATATTGAACTAGACCGCTGTGAGATTTATTTTTCTCCTAACGACTGTCAAATGAATAATAAATCTCACGATTTCTATTTACATTAACTCTTAATCTTGAGAGAATAATGGACTTGATCATGAAATATAGGTTGCTTTGATATATTAGGAGTGAGATCTATAGTCACAATCAAAACCTCAATATGTTGGGCAGCCACATTTAGTGTTGATGGAACATATATTCTCAAGATGGAATTCATAATCTCTTAACGAAGATATAAAATATTCTCTTGAGATAAGTTTAATGGGTTCAGTTATTCATAGTGTTAGGCCTAACCACTTTAGTAAGAAGTTACTAAAGTATATATTTATGAAATTGAGTTTCATAAATATATGATGAATAACTTAAAGGATTAAATTGAGTACTCAAGGATTAAGATGTAGTAATCTTCAAAATGGCAGTCTACATTCATGACTTTGTATTACTAAGAATATTTTATGAAGGGGTTGTATGTACAATAAAGTCTTGGGATATAATTTATTAATAAGGCCTAGAGTGCAATTATATTTATATAGTGGTATTAAATATAATTAATGGTAACTTTGAACTTGTCAAGAGTTGATTAAAAAGCTCAAGGCCCATTGGAGCTAGTGTCTTATTTGTTCCCTTTTGGTCCCATTCCAAGCCACATACTAAAGCCCAATTGGAATGACTTAAAAGGCTAGCCCAATTAGATAATCAGTTATAAAGAGAGAAACATACAAAATTTTGTAAGAGAATGAAATGGTCTCTATGAGAGTGTTGGACACTTTCTTATTCTCCCTTGAACACACACATATAAACTGATTAAGAGATCACACTTTTTGGGCATTAGTGGAATTGGAGTAAAGATTTAAAGTATTCCTAAGTACTTCTAATCTTTGTTTTGAAATTCATCACACCAAGGTACACTATCTTGTTCTTATATTCTGAAATTTACATAGTACATGTTATTTATTGCGAATGAAGTAGATTTGTTAATTTTTCAGCTGTACATGTTTTGTATGCGATACAAACTGTGTTTTTCCAACAATTGGTATCAGAGCGGTCTTCAATTTCGAATCTGTATAAAAAATTTTGTGAGTTTTGGAATTAGAGATAGTAATTTCATGTTATTAGAAGATTATACATTTAATTTTCTGCATGGTTGTTGAAATTATTGTTTGATGAAAACTGATATTGATGTTATGATGTTGTTTAAGTTTGATATTAAGTATGTTAAATTGAACTTTAAGTCGATAGCATCAATGGAATTCAGTTTTGATATCAATCTCTGTCTATTATGTTCATTTGATGGTTGTTTGTTCATGAAAAACCATTGAAAACTGCTTTAGAAAAATTCTAGAAAATTCGAGTTTCACGAGTTTCATCGATCGAAAATTACTTTCAATTAATCGAGTGAAACAGTGACTAATCTGTTTGATTCGATTGATATTCAATTGCTAGTCGATCAATCGAATGTTCTTTTTCGATCGATTGAGCAACGTTCAAGTACCAATCGAGCCAGGCAGATTGTTAAGTACAAATTTTTAATTTTTTCGACCGATTGAGATACACATTCGATCGATTGAAAACTATGAATTCTGAATTTTTCTAAGTGTTTTCAAATAGATAAAGTGCAAGGCTATGTGTAATGAGATTACACATGTTTTCTAATTAAAATCCTTTATTTTAAAACATCTAGTGGGAGAGAGATACAAGGATTGGATCTCACGACCTCCATTGTCAGTTTATAGTAGTGTGATTAAGCACTTCGCCTTGGCATATATGCCTTGCTCCCAATTGAGGGTGTTTAATTCATGGTACTACGATTAAACTTCTTAATAATGGATGATATGTGTTTTTACATTATGAATGACCACGCTACCGTGGAGTTACTTAATGACTCACGTAGATTTCAGGCAATGGTGTACACTAGACTAAGTTTAATGTTAACCTCCCTACGGAGATATGTCATTATTACTTAGAGGCTAAAGGAAATACGGCATATTATTAGCGTTTGATAAGAGTTATCATAATAGCACTAATAATAAGAATAATTCTCAATCAGTCACAGTGTTTATAATTCACTTGCTACCAAGGAATTTTAAACATGGATTGGGTTGTCGTTGTATATTTTATATTATGGTTTTATATAGGTTCCATACTATATGTTTATATGCTCAATTGATAATGCCTAGTTTACTTATAATATTCACGTTTATTGTTTTTAGATTTAATCATGGCATAATTTAGCCCACTTATTGCTATTCTAATCAAAACAAATTGACTGGATCCAACTATGTTGATTGGAAAAGAAATTTGGATATTGTTCTTACTGCTAAAGAGCACAAATATGTGCTTACTCAACCATGTCTTAACTTTCCATCATTAGATGCTCCTTTTAAGGAAAAACAGTGATATGATCATTGGCAGAAATCTAATGAGATGGCCGAGTGCTATATCCTAGCATCTATCTCAAATGTTCTACAACATCAAATGCAGGATGTAGGACTAGCTTTGGACATAATGTTAAGTCTGAAGGAGATGTTTGGTGAGCAAGGTTGTTCCACAAGGCAAGAAACCATGAGGCAAATTTATAATATCAAAATGGTTGAAGGCACTTCAGTGAGGGAGCATTGTCTTACGATGATCTCTAATCTGAATACACTAGAAGTTTTAGGTGCTGATATTGATGGAGAATCCCAAGTGGATATGATACTCTAGTCACTACCAGAATCATTCAAGGAATTCAGACTTAATTATGATATGAACAAAAAGATTTATGCATTGTCTGAATTAATGAATGAATTGGTAGTGGTAGAAGGCATTCTTGGTACCTCTAGTCTTGATGCCAATATGATTGAAGCTTCTACTTTTCAACCTAAGTCGAAAGGCAAGGGTAAGAAGAACAAGAAGGACTTTACCAAGTAAGATGGTAAACAAATTGCCTTAGGAATTGCCAACAAGGGAAAGAAGAAGGACTACGCTAATGGAAAGTGTTTCCATTATGGTGAGAAAGATCATTGGAAAAGGAATTGTCCAATATTTAGAGTTGCCAAAAATAAGGGTATGAAAAGTTCATTCCTTCTTGAAATATGTTTAGTACAAAATCCCATGGATTCCTAGTGTGTGGATTTAAGTTGTACTAACCAAATCTGCAATTCTTTATAGGGGTTCTAGGAGACCAAAAAGCTAAATGAAAGGGAATTGTTTCTTACTTTGGCTGATAGGAGCAGGATTCCAGTTGTAACTGTTAGAATGTTTAATTTATGCTTTGATTCTAGAGTTTTTATATTGGAAAACTGTCTATATGTACCTAATGTTCATAGGAATTTAATTTCTGCAACTATTTAGGTAAACATGGATATTGTGTTATCCTGAAAGACAATGTTGTAATAAAGAAGGATAAAGTATTTATCTGTTCTGACAAAATATTATGGATGGTCTTTATATTTTAACTCTTGATAAGCATGAATTATACAATTCTGAATTAGATAATGACTCTCATGTAAAATCATTAAAGAGAAAGTTTCCTTCTACTAATGATGCATATCTTTGGCACTTGCATTTGGATTATATTAATCCAAACAGAATTCAAAGACTGATAAAAGATGGACTCTTAGAGCCATTGGACTTTGATGGATTTCTAGTTTGTGAATCTTGTTTAGAGGATAAAATGACCAAAAGACTTTTTAATGCAAAAGATAGAAGACCTAAGAGTTACTTGAATTAGTTCATATGGATGTATGTGGTCCTATGTCAACCCAAGAAAAAAAGGAGGTTATAAGTACTTCATCACTTTTATGGATGATTACTCAAGAAATGGTTATGTGTACCTAATGAAACGGAAGTCCAAAGCTTTTGAAAAATTCAAAGTGTTTAGGGCTGAAGTTGAGAATCAATTGGGTAAACGCATAAAGGTCATTCGATCTGATCGAGGTGGTGAATACCTTCTTAGGAATTTCAAGGATTACTTAACTCAAAATGGGATTGTATCCCAATTGACTGCACCTAGAACTCCCAAAAAAAAATGGTGTAGCAGAAAGAAGGAATAGGACTCTTTTAGAAATGGTTAGGTCCATGATGAGTTACTCAGCTTTACCAATTTCTTTTTGGGGGTATGCCTTAAATACATCAATACATCTTTTAAATTTAGTTCCGTCAAAATCTATTCTCAAAACACCCATGGAATTGTGGAGTGGGCGTAAGCTAAGTATGAGATATCTCCACATTTGGGGTTGTCCAGCACATGTGCTAAAAGGGAAGCCTGATAAATTGGAACCAAAATTAGAAGTATGTTTTCTTGTAGGTTATATAAAAGAAACTAGGGGTTATTTATGCTATAGTCATAATGATAATAAAGTTTTTGTTAGTATAATTGCTAAATTTTTGGAAAATAACTATATGAATAATTTTACTCCTAGAAGTAGAGTTGTTTTGGCTGGAATGAATGAACCTATAATTAAACAACCAATGGATAAAACTAGGGATGATGTGGTTGTATCTGATACACCACAAAATGTTACTCATGAGATGACTAGTACACAAGAGCCTCGTCGTAGTGGGAGGATTGTTTGGCCACCTATAAGATTTATAGGTTTGGAAGAAACTTATGAAGCTATCTCAGAAGAGGCTGAAATTGATCTTACACTTATGAAGAGGAAATGAATGATATGGATGCACACCATTGGGTCAAAGCTATGAAATTTGAATTAGATTCAATGTATTCCAATCAAGTTTAGGATCTTGTAAAGGCACCTAATGGCATTAAACCTATCTGATGCAAATGGGTTTACAAAAGGAAGTGAGGAATAGATGGAAAGATTGAAACCTTTAAAGTAAGGCTAGTGGTGAAAGGGTATACACAAAAAGAAGGTATTGATTATGAAGAAACCTTTTCACCAGTAGCAATGCTTAAATCTATCATAATTCTCTTATCTATTGCTACTCATTATAATTATGAGATTTGGAAAATGGATGTCAAGACTGCATTTCTAAATGGCAATCTTGAAGAAGAAATCTTTATGATGCAACCGGAAGGTTTTATAGCAAAGAACTAAGAGCATATGGTATGCAATTTGAAAAGATCCATTTATGGACTTAAGCAAGCATCTAGGTCATGAAACATTAGATTTGATCAAGCAATCAAGTCATTTGGTTTTGAACAAAATCTTGATGAACCATGTGTGTACAAAAGAAATTGAGATAAAGTAGTAATGTTCCTAGTGCTTTATGTTGATGATATTCTACTCATTGGAAATGATGTAGGGGTAATGTCATTAGTAAAAGTTTGGTTGTCAAGCCAATTTGATATGAAGGACTTAGGTGAAGCTAACTTTACTCTAGGGATAAAACTTTGGCAAGATCGCAAGAATAAGATATTAAGCTCATCACAAGCTGGGTATATAGATAAGGTTCTAGAACGGTTTAGCTTGCAAAACTCCAGGAAAGGATTTCTTCCTTTCAGACATGGATTTCCTCTATCTGATGACCAAAGGCCTAAGACTCATGAGGAAGAAAATATGATGAGAAAATTTCCTTATGCTTTTGCAGAGACAAGTTCCTTATGCTTTTGCAGTGGGAGTCTTATGTATGCCATGCTTTGTACTAGACCAGATATCTGTTATTCAGTTGGCATGGTCAGCCGATATCAATCAAATCCAAGACCAAAACATTGGCAAGCTGTAAAGCATATTCTTAAGTATCTACAAAGAATGAGAAATTATATGCTAGTTTACCGGTGTGAGGATTTGATATCTATTGGCTATACAGATTCAGATTTTCAATCAGATCTTGATTTCAGAAAGTCCATTTCAGGTTGTGTATTCACCTTGGGACGTGGAGCCATAAGTTGGAGGAGTGTTAAGCAATCTTGTATTGATGACTCCACCATGGAAGCTGAATATGTTGCTTCTTGTGAAGCGGCAAAGGATACTGTTTGGCTCAAGAAATTCCTTTCTAATCTTGGTGTTGTGAGAATGAAGCAAGTTCCTATCACATTGTTTTGCAACAATAGTGGAGCGGTTGCACAATCCAAAGATCCAAGGAATCAAAAGAAAGGAAAGCACATTGAAAGAAAGTACCACATCATTCATGACATTGTTGCTCGAGGAGATGTAGTAGTAGCAAAGATTGATAGTGCAAATAATCTAGCAAATCCCTTTACCAAAGCCTTGCCCCAAAGGACTTTCGAGTCACATTTGGAGGGAATGAGAGTTAGATTAGTGCATAATAGTCTTTAGGGCAAGAGGGAGATTGTTAGGATTAGTGCCCTTAAATCCTATTGTATGATGCTATGTATGACATTATGTGTGACATTATGTATGACTTAATGTTGTAAATAATAAAGTTGTTATATTATTATCTAAAATAATGGTAACATAAATATTTGGACATTATCATATAACCCATAAGATGCATAGTATATGATTTATGTGATTTAGTCACAGGATATATAAATCACAAGTTCTTTGTAGACTCATAATTTTAGTTTGTAATCTAAAATAATGGTAACATGAATATTTGGACATTATCATATAACCCATGAGATGCATAGTATGTGATTTATGTGATTTAGTCACAGAAGATATGAATCACAAGTTCTTTGTAAACTCATAATTTTAGTTCGTAGTCGGTGATGAAATTGGGCATTTCATCTGCGAAGACTATAACATATCAATTAAGATGATTTGTCTTGATCATGAAAGTAGAGACTTCTAGTTGATATGCTGATATGTTTTAAGAGTTAAGACATATTGAACTGGACCACTGTGAGATTTATTATTCTCCTAACGGCTGTCAAATGAATAATAAATCTCATAACTGTTATTTACATTAACTCTTAATCCTGAGAGAATAATGGACCTAATCATGTGTGATTTAGTCACAGAAGATATAAATCACAAGTTCTTTGTAAACTCATAATTTTAGTTCGTAGTCGGTGATGAAATTGGGCATTTCATCTGCGAAGACTATAACATATCAATTAAGATGATTTGTCTTGATCATGGAAGTAGAGACTTCTAGTTGATATGCTGATATGTTTTAAGAGTTAAGACATATTGAACTGGACCACTATGAGATTTATTATTCTCCTAACGGCTGTCAAATGAATAATAAATCTCATAACTGTTATTTACATTAACTCTTAATCCTGAGAGAATAATGGACCTAATCATGAAGTGTAGGTTGATTTGATATATCAAGAGTGAGATCTATAGTCACGATCAAAACCTTAGTATGTTGGACAGCCACATTTAATGTTGATGGAACATATATTCTTAAGATGGAATTCATAATCTCTTAATGGAATTATAAAATATTCCCTAGAGATAAGTTTAATAGGTTCAGTTATTCAGAGTGTTAGGCCTAACCACTTTAGTAAGGAGTTACTAAAGTATATATTTATGAAATTGGATTTGATGAATAACTTCAAGGATTAAACTGGGTACTCAAGGATTAAGATGTAGTAATCTTTAAAGTGGCAGTCTACATTCATGACTTTGTATTACTATGAATATTATGAAGGGGTTGCGTGTACAATAAAGTCTTGAGATATAATTTATTAATAAGGCCTAGAGAGCAATTATATTTATATAGTGGTATTAAATATAATTAATGATAACTTTGGACTTGTCAAGAGTTAATAGAAAAGCCCACGGCCTATTGGAGCTAGTGTCTTATTTATTCCCTTTTGGTCCCACTTCAAGCCACATACTAAAGCCCAATTAGAATGGCCCAAAAGGCTAGTCCAAATAGATAATCAATTATAAGGAGAGAAACATACAGAATTTTGTAAGAGAATGAAATGGTTTATATGATAGTGTTGGACACTCTCTTATTCTCCCTTGAACACACACATATAAACTGATTGAGAGACCACACTTCTTGGGCGTTAGTGGAATTGGAGTGAAGATTAAAAGTGTTCCCAAGTACTTCTAATCTTTGTTTTGAAATTCATCACACCAAGGTATACTCTCTTGTTCTTATATTCTAAAATTTACATGGTCATGTTATCTATTGCGGATGAAGTAGATTCGCTAATTTTTTTCCACTACACATGTTTTGTATGCGATACAAACTGTGTTTTCCAACAATCCATACCCTTAACCTTCTAAATTTTTTTTCTAGCATTTTATCCTCTGTTTTGCTAGAATAACATGATTTATCGCTTTCTTTAGCATGCTTCTTGCTTTATGTTTGGTCCTTGCTTAGATTTATGTGTTTATGTGCTTTTTGCCATGTTTTATGCTTAGATCTACATCCTTACATGCTTGTCTGTTTAGATCTACATGCTTAGGGCTTTATGCCATGTATTCCTATGTTTTATGCCTCTTTTTGTTCTAGGTTGATGTTAGAATTACATGCTTACATGCTTGTATGATGTTGTTAGCTATGTCTTGCTTGGATCTATATGTCTATGTGTTTATTTCAATGCTATATGGTTAGATCCTTGTCTTCACATGCTTATATGCTTGGATTTATGTTCT
Organism: Quercus parvula; assembly: GCA_030820535.1. Classification (NCBI taxonomy): domain Eukaryota; kingdom Viridiplantae; phylum Streptophyta; class Magnoliopsida; order Fagales; family Fagaceae; genus Quercus; species Quercus parvula. The sequence goes on from JAUAME010000004.1 coordinate 24,204,619, forward strand.
TCCATGTTTATGTACTAAGTTCCTATATGTTTACATGCATGTCTCTATGCCTATGCCTATATCTATGCTTCCACATGCTTGTGCATTTGGATCTATGCTCTCTACATGTTTCATGTTATTTTCCATGTGCTTATGCGCTCTATGCCATGTTCGCATGCCTAGACCTAGGCTATGTTTGTCATGCCATGTGTTATTATAGCCCTTTTGTCGCTTTATCTTTCTTTCTTATTTTTTGGCCTGTTGGTTCAGACCTGATATAAACCCTGTGGTCTTTGTCATCGTCCATATACCAAGGCCCACATAAAAGGGTTTGGATCAACCCATTTACATGTCTATGCTTGCTTGCATCTATGCTTTATGCTTGTGTTAGCCTCTCTAGTTCTAGGCTTTGCCATAGCCTTAGCAGGCTTGTGTTTGTGCGGTTACATCCGACGCCCATGAGGCCTTGTTTGGATGTAACCATTTGGGAGGAATCACCTTGATGCTGGTTGCTTCATGCATACTTTTTCCCTTTTCTGCTCCGTGCAATGCTATGCTTACCATGCTTGTTTGTACCACCCATTGGCTTTCTTTGCATCTTCACACGCTTGCTTACATGTTCATGCATGAGTCTTGCTTGCAAGTGTGTCGTCCATACTTCAACACAATGAAGTTATGGGCATTCGATCCAAACCTACATTTGTCCCTCACGGATACCTCCTTTTGTTTGCTTTCTCGCTTGTTTACCCTTTTGCTTGTTTGCTTGTTTTATTGCTCTTTTGCTTGCCATGCCTATCATGCTTATCCGCTTTATGCCTTTTCATATGCTCTTTGCGTATTTTCTTTCCATTGCTGGTCTGCTGGTTTCTTGTCTTTGCCTTTGCATGTACACACATGGAGCGATGCACGGAGCTAGGGCATGGCAATTTGAGCCAAGTGGCTGTTGTCAGTAGGTTTAGGGTTTAGCTTTTCCCTTTGGTTATGTACTCTTTTAAACCCCTTCCTTCCTCCCCCCTTTCTCTCTTAGATGGTTTGTATTAGGTATATCATGCTGTGTACCATTCGTCCTCGTCTCTAGAGTATGACGGCCCCTATTTATTTTCCTGCACCTATATTTTGGGCCATACTTTTTTGCTCTGTGTGCTTGCATTGTGCATGATGTATCATCCCCTCCGGTGTGATTGTCACAGTCCATGTCACCTAAAGCAAGCAATGCCTAACTTCCGCTGCGAAAGTAAGGTGACTTGTCACCAAATTTTTGCTGTAGAAATCTGGCACTTTGCTCGAATGCCTTAGGAAAGCATAGATTGGGACCACACCCATTCAAATGCCAAACCTCAAAGCCCCCATGCATGCAAAGCCTCAAAAGCCAATGCCGAAGTCATGTTTTTACTACCAATTTCCGAAATTTAAGGTTTTATTAAAATAAAGGACTGTCTTTGGATAGACATTATGGGGTGCCTAACACCTTTCCCACACGTAACTAAACTTCCAGACCTAAGAATCAAGATTTTCTTGCCATCCACATTAGATTAGGAAAAATTCCCTTTTTCTTAACCTAGGATCGATAATAAAATCAACTAGAAACAGGTGACCAATCACACCTTAGAAAAACCTAATTATTAGTGGCGACTCCACTCACCTTTGGTAATCACCTAAAATTTGGCCCAAGTTCTTGCCATAACGCCGAAGGTAGACCTACCTCCCACCATAGAGAGAGAGAGAAAGAGAGAGAGAGCAACTGAAGCTCCGCACGAACAACACACGTACCACTTACCATTTGAGAAGGGCCCTCCAACGGGGCCCCGCGCACGTGGGAGCTGTCGCCACAGCGGGTGGTTGAACGAAGGCACGGCGGTAGCAGTCTTTCTGCTTAGCCAGTCAAGGCCGGGCGTCGATAGACTAGCGACTTCGCTGGGGATTGATGAGTGTTTAGCCTTTAGAGCTTTTGATAAGACCATAATCTTTGGAAATTGGCTTTCAAAAACATAGAAATTGGCATTGGCCTCCGGGGCTTTCCTTTTAAAAAAGGCTTCTACTACATCCTAGTAAACTATTTTCAAAAAAAGCAAAAAATCTTTTTCCAAAAAAAAAAAAAAATCCTTTTCTAAAAGGGCAGCTCTGAGGTATTTTCACATGGGGCTTTACAGCTTTCATCACATGCTTTATAACTTTCCTCATATGCAAACATAGGGTAGCAAAATTTAATTTTTGCTACCCCTTTATCTGCTTTCCATATATATCTACTATGCTTTGGAAAAGTCTTTCCTCTTCATTAAGAATTGCATGACATATACACCCTATTGAGTCAAACCCAGGCTATGCACTGCTGGCATAGTCTCACCTCTTTTGGGGATTTCATCACCTCATCTGTAGGTGTATGGACAAAAACATCGGCAGTGTTACCTATAGTTAGCTTCGAGGCAGATGTTATAGGCACTTCTGGGTCCATAGGTAGACAGGAGTAGCTGAAAAGGCCCCCTCGATCCTTCCTACCCCATAACTTCCATGAAGGGAAGGGTATGGCGATTGAGCACCCTAGGCCAAGAACCACCTACCAATTAAGCCTTTACATACAGTTGACCTAGTTATGTCAAACCCGTGAGGACTAGATCAAGCCCAGAGCCTATAAGGACTAGGTGAAACCTAACGAGTGAACATCCAATCTTAGGAAAGGATACCTTTATAGGGCTAGAGGTCAGGGGAAAGTGTCTTATAACAGGTGCGCCCTTTTGCTTATGCCATAGAAATTGTGCTTTGCTCCGAGTTCCTTCTATCCTATTTGCACAGCATCCATGATTAAACCCCTAGGAAAAGCAACCTCGTTGCTTGTACATGCTAGACCATACCCTATCCCTAAGGGTTTACAACCCTACAAGGGCATTCATGCATACACTAATTGGTTCTGTCACCTAATTATGCAAAGATAAAATTTGTGGCATGTAACTGAAACTCCGTTTAGGAGGAAGTGCTGCCAGAGAGCTGTCAAGAATCCCAAAGCATCAAGAGTTCAAGAGCTTTTCTAGAAAAGATCCAAAAGGATTGCCCAGAAGCTTAAATCACCAAAGAGATCACAATATGTCAAAGTAGCTAAGAGGGTCCAAAATCAAATTACCAAGAGGTCCATGATGTCCAAATTGCTAAGAGATTCGAATTTTCAAAATTACCAAAGGTCTTAGATGTCAAGAATCCAAGAACTCCCCTAAGAATTCCAAAGATCCAAGAGATCCATCCTGTCCAAGTTAGCTAGAGGTCCAAGCGTCCAAGAGCTTCTCTTGAAAAGTCCACAATATTAGAAGCTGAGCTTTTCCTCGCTATCTCACTTCTTGTATTATAAAAGGCCTATTATTGGAGCCAATGAACCTAGCATTGTAAAAGTAAATTTTGTATAAGCGTGTAATCAAAGGAAGAGTCTTTCCCGCATCATTGAGCGTATCATGAAAGTTTCAATTACTTGCTAATCTTGTGCATTAATCTCGCATCATAATAGAAACTCACCATGATGAATACCCGATTAAGGGTGCAAAGCCAAATTTTTTTGAAAAAGGTAGGTGCATGTTAAATAGCAAGAGCATATACTAACTTGATTTTGGTGTTGTGTTTCCACTTTGTCAAACGCACCCCGTTTCTCTCACTTTCCACTATTTCTCAAGATCAAAAGATTGCTAAAAGAAACAAGCTAAGCTACCACCACGTCGTGATCCCATTGTCACTAGGTCTCATGCAAAAAAGATGTCTACTAATGGTACTTCTCCCCATAAGGAAACTGTTCAGGAAGTCGCTCTTCTGAAAGAGCAAGTGTCAGAATTGATGTGCATGGTATAACAACTAGTTGTAGGAGGAGGACAAAACTCTTTTGGTCATAGCCAGACCAAGAATGAAAATCAGCCTCTGCCAATACAGGAATAGGGCCATAATGTACCGCCCCATGGCAATGACCAGGAAATAGATCCTTTTATAGACAAGAACCCCGAATCTAGGTATGGCCAAGTTAAGAGCCAAGTGGAAACTCTAGTATAGATGCTTCTTATCATAGAGGGCTCCAGCATCCATGGAGGCATTAATCTAGACAGTTTGACCAACTTCCCTCAGGTCATTATGCCTCCCAAGTTCAAAGCACCAGAGTTCGTCAAGTATGATGGTACAAGAAACCCTTGGGCACACTTGTGCATGTTCTATAGGAAAATGGCTCCCTTTAAGGATAATCACCCTCTGCTTTGCCAGATTTTCCCTGATAGTTTGATTGGCCCCACGGCCACATGGTATGCGAGATTGGAAAAGATCTCTAGCTAGAGGGAAATGGCCAACTTTTTCCTAGAGGACTAAAGGTTCAACACCGAGATAGCTCCTAACCGTACCATTCTTCAGAGGATAGAAAAGAAGAGTGGGGAATCCTTTTGTGAGTATGCCTAGAGGTGGCGTGAGTTAGCCGCACAAGTGCAACCCCCATGATGGAGAATGAGATGATCAAGTGGTTTATTGATAACCTCAAGCCTTCTTACTCTAAGAAGATGATCTGCACCCAAGTTAATCATTTTGCTAGTCTCATCCCCATTGGGGAGTGCATCGACGAGGGTATTAAGAGCAAGAAGATCATAGACGCTAAGTCTCTGAGTTCCATGGTTGAATAATAAGTCAAGAGAATGATCGACCACAAGACTAAGGAAGCTGATGTTCATATGGTCGATAATGCATCAGAAAGGCCTAGGGCAGATCTCTATGCTTACCTACTGGAAAGGAAGTTGGTGACGCCAATTGTTAGGATTAATGCCCTTAAATCCTATTGTATAATGCTATGTATGATATTATGTATGACATGATGTATGACTTAATATTGTAATTAATAAAGTTGTTTTATTATTATTTGAAATAACGGTAACATGAATATTCAGACATTATCATATAGTCCATGAGATGCATAATATGCGACTTATGTGAAAAGTCACAAAAGATATAAATCACAAATTCTTTGTAAACTTAGAATTTAGTTCGTAGTCGGTGATAAAATTGGGCGTTTCATCTGCAAAGACTATAACATATTAACTAAGATGATTGTCTTGATCATGGAAGTGGTGACTTCTAGTTAATATGTTGATATGTTTTAAGAGTTAAAACATATTGAACTGGACCGCTGTGAAATTTATTATTCTCTAAATGACTGTCAATTGAATAATAAATCTCATGACTTATATATTTACATGAACTCTTAATCCTGAGAGAATAATGGACCTGATTATGAAGTGTAGGTTGCTTAGATATATCAAGAGTGAGATCTAAAGTAACGGTCAAAACCTCAGTATGTTGGGTAGCCACATTTAGTGTTGATGGAACATATATTCTCAAGATGTAATTCATAGTCTCTTAACAGAAATACAAAATATTCCTTTGAGATAAGTTTAATGGGTTTGTTATTCAGAATGTTAGGCCTAACTACTTTAGTAAATAGTTAATAAAGTATATATTTATGAAATTGGATTTCATAAATATATAATGAATAACTTAAAGGATTAAACCTGGTACTCAAGGATTAAGATGTAGTAATTCACAAAGTGGCAGTCTTCATTCATGACTTTGTATTACTACGAATATTTTATGAAGAGGTTGCATGTATAATAAAGTCTTGGGATATAATTTATTAATAAGGCCTAGAGTGTAATTATATTTATATAGTGATATTAAATATAATTAATGGTAACTTTGAATTTGTTAAGAGTTGACAGAAAAGCCCAAGACCCATTAGAGCAAGTGTCTTATTGGTCCCTTTTGGTCCCACTCTAAGCCACATACTAAAGCCTAATTGGAAAGGCCTAATAGGTCAGCCCAATTAGATAATCAGTTAGTTATAAAGGGAGAAACATACATAATTTTATTTTTAAGAGAGACATCATTGTGAAATAGTGTGTATGTGTGAGTGAAGCCACTCGATTATTCTCCCTTAGAAACTGATTGAGAGACCACACTTCTTGGGCATAAAGTGGAATTGGAGTGAAAATTAAAAGTGTTCCCAAGTACTTCTGATCTTTTGTTTTGAATTTCACTGCACCAAGGTATGCTATCTTGTTCTTAAATTCTAAAATTTACATAGTGCATGTTATCAATCATGAATGAAATAGATCCATGTTTGTTGCTTCCGCTATGTGTTTTGTATGAGATACAAAACCAAATTTTCCAACACCAATGTTTCAGAGGCCCAGGGAAGGCCCTTCATCGCCTAATTTTAACCTATCCAAGAAGTGCGAACACCATTTCGGGGCTGAAGGGCATACCCTTGAGGAATGTCTCCATTTGAGAGACCGTGTTTAGGATCTCATAGAGAACAAGTTGATACAGTTCGATAATGCAACCGCTTTGAATATCATTAACAACCCTTTGCCTCCCCATTAGGAAGGAAATGTGAATGCCCTTATTATGGTGGAAGAAAGGGTTCCCAATTTCTCCTCACCGTCATTCCCATGGAAGGCTATGCTCCGAGCCTTGGTCCCAGAGAGTCACTTTGATTTCAAAGGTACCCCGAGATTTGATTGGGGAATTTGCTCATTCTATGATAGTGAAGACAATCATGCCCTGTTTGACTATAAAATGCTCCGAGCACAAGTGTAAAGTTTAGTCGAATGTAGTATCATCTGGATCAACAGGGAATTGTACAAAAAGGTGATTGTATGGCTGCCAGCTTGTGTCCTCCAACTGTCCAGTCAGAAGCCAGCCACAATTCTATATCAGTTAGGTCAAGGAATGATTGGGACGAATATCTATAGAAATGCCTTGGCCAGGTTACCTTAGCGCCTCCCTCTTTAGTAGTCATTGAGGAGATCGTAGAAATGCCCACGGATTCAGGGTCATCAGATTCCAGGAAGGGGCAAACCCCATCTGCCATCGGAGGATTCACTCCTCCAGTTCTTGCATTGCCTATGATCGTAGGGCCAACCTCATCATCAGTTTAAGAGGGAACCGCTATCATTCGCACCGTCTGAGGATTCAATCCTCTTATTTTGCCAAAACCTGCCTTGGGAATCTCTGGGGTATCCAGCTTAAAGGCCCTTGAAGCTATTCTGCCAAGTCCGGTGGTCATTAATCCAAATACGTTCTCTATAGCGCTCAATCTGTAGACTTAAGAGGGTGTTATCATTCGCATGCCAAAGCTGTTCGCTTATAAAGACAGTTATCGTGTCCTTTGGAAATACTATGTGTCATTAATCTCCACTCAAACTAGAAAAGAGGAGGTTTGCTCCAATATCTCTTCAGGTCTATCTGGACTCACTAGGAGTGACCGATGCTATACCCTGGAAGAGCTAGAAAAGAGAAGAAAAGAGATTGGCAAGGGTACCGCCGAACCTGTTAGGACTAGGGTCACAATTGAAGAAGCCAGGGAGTTCTTAAAAGTTATTAGAAACTCTGAATACAGTGTGATTTAGCTGCTGAACAAGTCACTAGCTCAAATCTCCATCTTGGCCCTGTTGCTTTCCTCTAATATCCACTGCAAGGTTCTCTTGAAAGTCTTAAAAGAGACATGTGTTCCTACAAGTGCTACAGAATCCGCCTTTAAGGGTATGTTCTTAATAGTGTTGGCCACCAACCAGAGTTCCTTTACGGATGATGAACTACCACCAAAAGGTAGAGACCACACTTTGCCCATGCACATTATAGTGAGGTGTGAAGATATGATTGTCACCCGATATCCACTTTGGAGCGTTTAAATGTGGATACCTCTCTTATCCACCCTACCACCATGATCATTAGAGCTTTTGATGGCACACTCTAGGAGGTGCAAGGTGTGATCAAGCAAGCCACTGAAGTTGGCCCCATGTCTTTCAGGGTCAACTTCCAATTCATTAAGGTAAATTCCCCATATAATATGCTCCTAGGGAGGCCTTGTTTACAAACCACAAGTGCGATTGCTTCTACTCTTCATTGGAGGTTCAAGTTCCCATTCGAGGACCTGATGGTCACTATTATGGCTGAGGAACCCCTGACGTTCTTCAAGGAGACTTATGTCCCCTACATCAGTGCTAATGCCTTCTCAGAGGCAACTTTTCATAGTTTCGAGCTAGTTTCCATGATTTCCCAAGCTTCGGAACTTGAGTTGGCATGGCCATCATATCCCCAGAGGATGATTTGACTGCTACTATTAGGCCCTATATACTAGACGAGACTGTAGGCCATTGGACTGTCAAGCGCTACTTTGTGGTTGCACCGGCTGGGTCCTCCAATTGCTCAAAAGAGTTGGAATAGCATATCTAGTTTGTTTTGCATGTTTATTTCCTATTTCCTGCATTCCTTGTTTGCATTTTCCAATTCATTTTCCAAAAAAATGTGTGTTTCCTTTTTGTCATTATCATGCATGAACTTTGTTATCCCCCTATTTATAATCCACTAATGAAATTATCCAGCGTATTATTCAGGAAATCTTTGCATTTATCTCTTTACCTGCTTTCCTGTGAATATGTGTGTGCAAATTGTCTTATATTTCCTTGTATATGTTCTATTCTATAGGATCTATTCTAATTCCCAACTGGGTACATCGTCCTGTTGCTATAATGAGGGTATTGATGACATGAATGAAACAATAGAGTTGGAAAATGACATTGAAGGATTAAAGGAAATTCCAAGTTTACCTTGTGATATTTTGGAAGCTCTAAACAGAGAAAGCGAAAGGTTCAAGCCCAACATAGAAGAGACAGAAGTGGTTAACTTGGCCGATGAAGGCAAGAATGAAAAACCCGTCAAGATTGGGGTAAACTTTCCTAAAGGCATGAAGCCCGAGCTCATAGCGCCACTCAAGGAATTCAGAGAGATCTTTGCTTGGTCCTACCAAGATATGCTAGGGTTAGATACTGAGATCGTCGTGCACAGAATTCCAGTTAAACCTGAATGCCCTCTAGTACGGCAAGCCCTTCGAAAAATGAAATTTGAGATCATTTTGAAAATCAAAGAAGAGGTAGAAAAGCAATTGAAAGTCGGTTTCCTTACTGCGATAGGATGCCCATCGCTCTTCCAAAACCACAAAATCATCTCGATAGCCAGCCGAACACTTTAGTAACTAGAACCGATCATGTAGGAACTCAAAGGACATGCTCCCTCCTACCCCGCTGTTGTACCAAGTCACCGCCTCCGTAACGGGCCTTTTGAAGCCCATCAGATCTACAAGCCTCTTGAGGTAGCAAGTACTCACTAGTGGAATGAAAACAGTGCTCATAGGAGTAGAAAGAAAGAGGAAACAATCATACTCCTCCAAAGTAGGCACCAAGTCAACGTCTCCAATAGTGACGCATCTCAGAGTAGGGTCCCAACAAGAAATGATAACCTTTAACAAGTGCCAATCTAGTGTGGTGTGAAGCAGAGTAGTGGCGTCTCTAATAAGCTACCAGATGAGTGCCTAGTCACCACAAGAAAAAGTGCCCCACTACTTCTTAAGCTTCCTCTCATGGTAGTCCTCCCTCTCAAGCTCAACCAAGGTGTCATACGAATGAGCGCCATAAGCAAGTCCTACTGAATCTAACAATCTGATGAAGACCCAAAGAAATTGCAAAACTGAATGAGCTGGGGCTGGGCAGAACCCAACTTTTTATACACGTTCCCCAAGGCGGCGGCCCTAGAAACGTGTAGGGCTTTTCAGCCCCCCAAGCACAAACCCACATGCATTCTGGCACTCCCCCTCCTATTTGACATGTTTCTAATAATTTTGGAGCGAAGATTCCCTTGTTTTAGTGCCCGCCTTAATGCGTGATCAGCCTAACGATGAACCTACATTGGGGCAGTTTATATTTGTGCACCTTGTTCATCTTGAACCTCATTTTCAAAGCTCGATTCACCCGATTCAAGGGTCGGTTTAGCCTTAGTAGTCAGAATTTGCAACAGAAAAACGCTAGAGCCCAATCCCAGCCATCCAACAGCCTTGTAGGCTTATTGGGGGGATGGAGGGACTCATTTATCATGAGGGTACCTCAAGAATCCCATTCTTGGATTTCTGGCCCACTCGGATAATAACAGGAGCAATTAGTGCATACCGCCTAGTGGTGTGTCTAAAGTTATCTCGTTCGGAGTGCCCGCACACGTCATCAGTATTATGGCATGGCTACAAAGCCAAGGCCACTTACAGCCAGTCTATAGGCTCGAAGCCCCACAAAACCCTGAACTGGGGCAATTGATTTTGCATGGTTCTCTCCTCCTTTGTCCAATATACGAGAATGGGTCCGTCCCACTGAGGATGTATCTTTCATGTCGAGAATTGCATGAAACCCTAAACTGGGGCGGTTTATTTCACGCAATCTCTCTTTTCTTTCTCCTCCCAATGGGTTGATCATTGTTCAGAAGCCACTGACAAACCCATGAAGTTGCGGTGCAAAACAAGTGGATGTGACATAAGCTGGTTCAAAATCACCATCCCTGATAAAAATGCGATAGTGCATACACATCAGCGGCCCTCCCAGGGGCGATTTACCTAGAGCTATACATGTAAGTCCTAATCCGCATTGTCTTTCATACACATACATTAGCCGCCCTTCTAAAAGCATGTCCCTAGATTCATACATATGAGTCCTAATCAGAGGCATTGTTTTACACATACATCAGTCGCCGCCCTTCTCAAGGCGCATCCTTGGATTCATACATATAAGTCCTAATCAGAGGAATTATCTTTCATACACATACATTAGCCGCCCTTCTAAAGGCGCGTCCTGGATTCATACATATAAGTCCTAATCAGAGGTATTGTTTTACACATACATAAGTCACCCTTCTAAAGACGTGTCCCCGGACTCATAAATATAAGTCCTAGTTAGAGGCATTGTTTTACACATACATAAGCTACCCTTCTAAAGATATGTCCCTGGATTCATACATATAAGTCCTAATCAGAGGCATTGTTTTACACATACATCAGCTACCCTTCTAAAGGCGCGTCCCTAGAATTATACGTATAAGTCCTAGCAAGAGGCATTGTTCCATACACACATCATGCTACAAAGAGATAATATCATACATCAAAGCCCACCTTGGGGCAATACAATACATACATGTCCGGGCCTACCAGGAGGAGATACATAATATACATACATAACTAGCCCATTGTGGGGCAATGTCTGTAGAGTACATAGAAAAATACATGCCCACGTAGGGGCTACATCAGATGGCTAATCCTATGGAGAATCCTCGCTGCCAATAAACTAGTCTGTATCAGTATCATCACCGCCGTCGTCATTTACAAAAGGGCCGATGGAAGGACCTGCACCGTCCGAACTGTCATGAATGTACCCTGGACCCTGGGAAGGCCTTGGAGCCCGAGCAAAAGAACCCCAACCACCTGGCGAGCCTGGAGGAACTAGCATGTACCTAGGCTCAAACGGAGGAATGATGGGCCCCCGGCCTGGAATCTCAAGAGCAGTTGGAACGGGAAGATGAGCCACTCATAACTCTCTCGCTACAAGCATAGAATAGCCATGATGCTGGGCTAGCTCAGTATGAAACTGACTTCGTTCTTTGTCCATTGCGGCAGCTCGCATCTCCCTATCTCTCTGGCATATCTCCCACTCTCGAGCTAATGCCCGAGTAGTCTCCTCCTGCATGTGCACCTCTCTAATGGAAAATAGGGCATCAAGCTCTGTCACTCTAGCCTCTGTGGTCTTGACATGCGCTCTCCACTCAGCCCCGGGGACATCTCCAATGATGAGCCTTGTAAAAGACTCTGCAAAACAAGTGGAATAGTCTTTGCTCGTGTCCACATGAGCATCAAAAGCACCCATCGCATAGTCCGGGTCATCTAGGACCATGGCCTTAAATGCCCATAGACTGGCATAACTTGATAGAAGGTCCTCTCTGCCAGAAAGAACTCCCAGCTCATCAATGCCCAAATCCAACATTGGATCCTCGATTGGCCTATAGCAATAGTGATCTCTAGCCTCCCCAAAAGCGCCCTGTCATAAGTGCGGACTATGATCTCATATTGGGTGATGCAATCCAAAGCTTCAAAAATAATGACCAACTGCACTATGACGACCCTCGTGATCCTATAATGAGCCCATGCATATGCTCGAGGGTATGCTGTCAAGGACAAGCCTGTATAATATGGCTGCAAGGCTGGGATGCACTCATACACCCACCATGTCAATATCTGCCAACATCCCTCCAAACTTCTTATGTCTCACTTGGAGGCCCACCTCAAGAAAGAAATGAAAAAGCCATAGGTAACTGACCCCCTAGTTGTATGCCCTAATGCTGGAGACTACTCCTATGGCCCACAGCAGTTGGCAAATCAACACTGACCGGTTGTTACCCAAGAAGAAACTACCAAGGAACCATAGGAATAACTGACGAAGATGAGCATTAGTAGAGGCCACGTCCTAGGCCCGAGTAGTCTCCTCTTGCATGTGCACCTCTCTAATGGTAAATAGGGCATCAAGCTCTGTCACTCTGGCTTTTGTGGTCTTGACACGCGCTCTCCACTCAGCCTCGGTGGCCACCTGAGCACAAATAGCGCCTTCCAACACTCTACCTCCACTCACGGGGACATCTCCAATGACGAGCCTTGCAAAAGAATCTGCAAACCAAGTGGAATAGTCTTTGCTCGTGTCCACATGAGCATCAAAAGCACCCATCACATAGTCCGGGTCATCTAGGACCATGGCCTGGAATGACAAACCGTAAGGAGGCAGATCCCTGGGCACTCCATAGACTGGCATAACCTGATAGAAGGTCCTCTATGCCAGAAATAACTCCCAGCTCGTTAATGCCCAAATCCAACGTTGGATCCTCGATTGGCCTATAGCAATAGTAAGCTCTAGCCTCCCCAAAAGCCCCATGTCATAAGGGCGGACTATGATCTCATATTGGGTGATGTAATCCAGAGCTTCAAAAATAGTGACCAGTTGCACTACGACGACCCTCGTGATCCTATAATGAGCCCATGCATATGCTCAAGGGTATGCTGTCAAGGACAAACCTGTATAATATGGCCGCAAGGCTGGGATGTACTCATACACCCACCATGTCAATATCTGCCAACATCCCTCTAAACTTCTTATGTCTCACTTGGAGGCCTGCCTCAAGAAAGAAATGAAGAAGCCATAGGTAACTGACCCCCCAGTCGTATGCCCTAATGCTGGAGACTACTCCTATGGCCCACAACAGCTGGCAAGTCAACACTGACCGGTTGTTGCCCAAGAAGCAACTACCAAGGAACCACAGGAATAACTGACGAAGATGAGCGTCAGTAGAGGCCACATCCTAGGGAATACTACGCTGTAGCCACTCAGTGCAGATCTGTGAAAACGTAGTGGGCCCAAAATATCCCCTTATCTTTGCAGTCAATGGAAGAGGGATGTCCAAGAGCTCGCTAGCCATCTTGAAGGTCATCTCCTCAGTCGGGATCGGGTGGCCACTAAACCTGATACCTAAAATGGCCATCCAATCATGATGGAGGACTGCATACTCTCCACAACTCAAGTGAAAATTACCCGTCTTGACATGAAATCGCCATACCAAAGCCTCCCTGATCTCATGCCTCGTGGCAAATAAGGGAATCTACAGGAAGTCCCCAAACCCTTGCTCTCTTAGAAACTCAGTGTACTGTGGATGGGTCCTAGGAGCGAACAACAGTTGAAGGAAAGTGGACCAAGTGCCCCGACCACGTAGCTTGTCACCCCCCCTGCATTTGAAATCAGAAGCTTCTCATTAGCACATGCATATAATCGGAATCTGAAAGACCAAGAAGGAAACGAAACATACCTTTCCCCTCTACGCCGGTGCGGAAGGATGATCCTTTAGCCCCTGCTGAAGGTGAGTGTCCTGGATACCTCTGTCTACGACTCTGGTGCGAGCATCGGCCCTGGCCTGATATGGTGGGAATCTAGGCCTCAGACTGCACCACTGAACTCCAAACTCTAGTAGGACCTCAAGCCCAGGAAAGTCATCATTTATGTCTATAAATATGTCCTCGGCATGCATATCTCCTCTGGAGGCCCCCTCCCTCTAGTCAGCCTGTGCCGTGAAGAAGCCCGGCTAGAAACGGTACGGGACTCAGACGAGATGTTGGCTATCTTTACTAAGTCCCGCCTCCTGGACCATGTCTTTATAGATATACCACCGGTAGGTCTAGTATCCTCCTCCCCGCGATCGAAACAGCTCTGCAAAACTCGAGCTACTTACACACCAGCTGAAACAGTCTCGTCATCAAAAGAATCGTCCCCCCTAAGACGTGGCATAATGGGGGCCTTCCCCCGGTTGCCTCTAAAGCCAACTCTCCGAGACATAATCTATAAGACGACAAGCAATTTAGACATAAGTTGTAAGCCCTTGAGTTAAAAGGCAATGCAGATGAACTAACTCTTTTCTTAAACATGTTATGCAGGTCTATGTCAAGCATATGATCACACAAAAAAGCATATTACTGCACACATTTCATAGCAGGTGAACTAGTAACAAGCATCTCTAGGCTCGTATCCTACAGTAAGTGAACCAGTCGCAAGCATATCTAGACTCACATTTCATAGTAGGTGAACTAGCGGTAAGTGTCTCTAGGCTCGAACCCTACAATGGGTGAACCAGCGGCAAGCGTCTATTGACTCACATTTCATAACGGGTGAGCTAGTGGCAAGTGTCTCTAGGCTCGTATCCTATAGTGGGTGAACCAGCGGCAAGCGTATCTGGACTCACATTACATAGCAGGTGAACTAGCGACAAGCGTCTTTAGGCTTGTATCCTACAGTGGGTGAACCAGTGGCAAACGTCTCTAGACTCACATTTCGTAGTGGGTGAACTAGCGGCAAGTGTCTTTAGGCTCGTATCCTAAAGTGGGTGAACTAGCGGCAAGCATCTCTAGACTCACATTTCATAGCAGGTGAACTAGCGACAAGCGTCTCTGGGCTTGTATCCTACAGTGGGTGAACCAGCGGAAAATGTCTCTAGACTCACATTTCATTGCGGGTGAACTAGCGACAAGCGTCTCTAGGCTCATATCCTACAATGGGTGAACTAGTAGTAAGCGTATGTACTCACATTTCATAGCGGGTGAACTAACGGCAAGCGTCTCTAGGCTCGTATACTACAGTGGGTGAACTGACGACAAGTGTCTCTAGACTCACATTTCATGGCGGGTGAACTAGCGGCAAGTGTCTCTAGGCTTGTGTCCTACAATGGGTGAACCAACAGCAAGCATCTCTGGACTCACATTTCATTGTGAGTGAACTAACGGCAAGTGTCTCTAGGTTCGTATCCTATAGTGGGTGAACCGATGACAAGCATCCTTGGGTTCACTTTCATTCAAGAAATTTTCTGAACTCCTAATCTATGGTGGGTGAACCGGTGACATGCGTCCCCAGACTCACGTTCATTCACAAATTTCCGAGTCACGTTTCCATTATTCTCGACTACCAAGTAAGTTCCCTTACCCATATCTTGCATATCACTTTTAGCATTTAAATTCCCACATATTCACGCATTCATATATCAAAAAAAAAAAAAGAATGCCCACATATTTTCCTAAGATAGCAATGCATAAATCATGGCAAAAATATACTTGCGAAATTTCTGAAAAAATAATAAAATAAACGCTAGCATGCATCTCTAGTAGTATTACTACTAACATTTTGCAGAAAAAATAAGAGAAGAAAGAAAAACAAACATTGACCTTAAATGTAAAAAAGGCTGAAGCAGTAAACTGAAATGGCAAATTGAGGCTACAAGGACAGACCCGCTGAGCTCCAAGTCACTCTAGAGATTTTTTTAGAAGTGAGGAGTGGAGAGAAAGAGAGGAAATGAGCCAAAAGAGGGGCCAAAGGGCCTTTTATAGGCCCTGGACTGCCCAGCGGCCCTTTTAGGGCGGCCAGGTAGGTCCAATGGCCCTATAAGGATCACTAGGCAATTTTAACACTGACTCGATCAAACCCTAAAAAAAAAAAAAAAAAAAAAAACAAAGACCTCTCTTTTCTCCTCTCCCAAAGCTCAGGGACGTGTCTAGAAAATACTTCAATAGCAGCTACAGCAAATCGAGCTAAGCAAGTAAAGTTCGATCTCAATCCATGAATAGTCATCACACGCAAATCTGGGGGGCAACAAAATTCGTAATCACGTTCTTTATCCAACACCTCTCATTGCACTCGAGTCAGCTATTGATATCATATTTTGTCTTCCCCCAATGAAATGACCAAAATGCCCCTAGTTAGCCTTAGGTTTGACTGAGGGCCAAACAAGATCCAAACTCTCACAAAACAATGTTTTTCATAGTTTTTCATCAAACTTAAGCTTCTTGGAGATTTTTAACAATTTTGACCAAGTTTGACCTGAAGTTGATCTTGGGTGGGCCCAAAAACCTGAATTTTAATCCGGCCAACAAAATGTGTTGAAACCAATGCCATTGCGAAGATTATCAAATTCTCATTCCAATGACTATTCATGGGTCGAAATCGGAGTTAGAACGGCCAAGATATCACAAAAATCGGGATGACACACCGATTGATGCACTACAAACTTCTGAGAGCCATAACTTTTGATTCAACTGTTGGATTTTCAGGTTCCATACTTTTCAAAAATAGAAACCAAGATCTTTCCAAGGGAGTCAAGATCAACCAGATCAGGGCCTTTTGAGGCCGGCAGTACTTGAAGGGCCACAGCCTCAAAAAATGTGCCCAAGGCTATAAATAGCCCCAATCACCTCTCAGATTTAAAAAAAAAAAAAAAAAAGAAGGTAATTTTAGTAAGTTTTGATCTCAGCCCTGCTTCTCTATGCATTTTTCTCTCTTCCAAACACCAAAAAACACACAAAAAAACACCCAAAAAAAACACATAAAAGCTTCTTGATTCTTCTCTCTTCACCAAGAACATAAGGTATTGCTTTTGTACCCAATCTTCCTTTCGTTGGTTCTACACTTTGGATTTGGGGTTTAGGGGTATGGATGTAGCTTTTTAGCTATCATCCACACCCCTAACCTTCTTAATCTTTTTCTAGCATTTATCCTCTATTTTTGCTAGAATAAAATGATTTATCGCTTTCTTTAGCATGCTTCTTGCTTTATGTGTGTTCCTTGCTTAGATCTATGTGTTTATGTGTCTATGTGTTTATTTCCACGCTATATGGTTAGATCCTTGTCTTTACATGCTTATATGCTTGGATTTATGTTCTTCTATGTTTATGTGCTAAGTTCCTATATGTTTACATGCATGTCTCTATGCCTATATCTATGCTTCCACATGCTTGTGTGTTTGGATCTATGCTCTCTACATGTTTCATGGTATTTTCCATGTGTTTGTGCACTCTATGCCATGTTTGCATGCCTAGACCTAGGCTATGTTTGTCATGTCATGTGCTATTGTAGCCCTTTTGTCGCTTTATCTTTCTTTCTTGTGTTTTGGCCTATTGGTTTGGACCCGATATAGACCTTGTGGTCTTTGTCATTGTCCATATACCAAGGCCGACATAAAAGGGTTTGGATCATCCTATTTGCATGTCTATGCTTGCTTGCTTGTATGCTTTTTGCTTGTATTAGTCTCTCTAGTTCTAGGTTTTGCCACACCCTTATCGGGTTTGTGTTTGTGTGGTTACATCGGACGCACATGAGGCCTTGTTTGGATGTAACCATTTGGAAGGCATTGCCTTGATGCCGATTGTTTTGTTCATACCTTTCCCCTTTTCCACTCCGTGCGATGCTAGTATACCATGCTTGTTTGTGCCACCCGTTGGCTTTCTTTGCATCTTCACACGCTTGCTTACATGTTCATGCATAAGTCTTGCCGGCTAGTGTGTTGTCCATACTCCAACACAATGAAGTTATGGGCATTTGATTCAAACCTACATTTTTCCCTCGCAGACACCTCCTTTTGTTCGCTTTCTCACTTGTTTACCCTTTTGCTTGTTTGCTTGCTTTATTGCTCCTTTGCTTGCCATGCCTGTCATGCTTATCCTTTTTATGCCTTTTCATATACTCTATGCACATTTTCTTTCCATTGCTTGTCTGTTGGTTTCTTGATGAGAATCACAAAGCATTCAAAGATCCATTGCATGTTCCTGTTGGACCTATTACTAAAGCAAGATCCAAGAAGATCAAAGAAGCACTTAATGGGCTGATAATTCTAACGCAGGACATTCCAAGCTTGGCTCAAAGGAAGATGAAGGTGTAATAAATTTAATCCAAGCTATTGAGGGCTGATCTGCTTTGATTGGGCATGATTTATGGCATGGATTAATGGCTAATTGACTTTCCAGCCCCATATTAGTTAATAGCCATTTTTCATATTCTGGAGCTTATTATTTTAGACCAGATCTACCTTAATTTTAGGCTTTTATTATTTAGAACGTTTTTTAGCTATTTTCCTATTTTGGATATGCTAATTTCAGATCAAATCAACTTTTATTTAGGGTTTTATTATTTAGTACATTTTTCATATTTTCTATTTTCAGTCATGCCTTATAAGTAGCATGCACTCATTGTAATAGAGATAATTATTGAATAAAAATCAGAAAAAGGTGAGGCTTTGCTCTTCTTTTGGTTCTTCAAGAACTGTGAACTTATCAGGGATTCTTCCTTGTGGCGTTCAAACTTTATACCTTTGGTTCGTGATTCAATTATAATCATTGGGTCAAGGTGTTACTCTTATACCTTTGGTTTGCGTTTCGATTATAAACGTTGGGTTAGGGTTTCAATCAAAAATATGAATTTTAGTTTTCTTGGGCAAGTATTCCAATATTTTTGTTGGGTCTCAAAGTGTGTCGATTGAGGTTCGCATCATTTCTTGTCTTTTCCTTTGCATGTACACACATGGAGCTAGGGCACGGTCTCCCGAGTGCAAGCAAAATGGGCGATGGCGCAAGCATGGCAATTTGAGCCAGGCAGCTGTAGTTAGTAGGTTTAGGGTTTAGCTTTTCTCTTTGGTTATGTACTCTTTTAAACCCGTTCCTTCCTCCCCTTTTTCTCTCTTTGATGGTTTGTATTAGGTATATCATGTTGTGTACCATTCGTCCTCGTCTCTACAGTATGGCAACCCATGTACCTATATTTTAGGCCATGCTCTAGGATGTAGGCATTTACTTTCCTGCTCTGTGTGCTTGCATTGTGCAGGATGTATGTATATATATACCTACTCATCCCCTCCGGTGTGATTGTCACAGTCTGTGTCACCTAAGGCAAGCGATGCATAATTTCTACCGTGAAAATAATTTGACTTGTTGTGCCAGATTTTCGCTGTAGAAATCTGACAAGCGCAAAGTTACCATTAATTATATAACCAATACTGCTATGGAAATATAATTGCACTCTAGACCTTATTAATAAACTATTTCCCAAGACTCTAATATAATATCATTTGACCCCTCCATGAAATATCCATAGTGAACAAAGTCATAATAAACTGTCACTTTGTAAACAACTATTTTATTCCTTAAGTACCCGATTTAATCTTTTAGTTATTCATATTTATGAAATCTAATTTCAATAAATATAAACTTTAGTAACTCTTTACTAAAGTGGCCGGCCCTAAATAATCAGTTCCTATTAAACTTATTTCTAGGTGATTTTCGTGTCTCGATAGAAAGAGATTATGGATTCCATCTTGAGAATATGTGTTCCCTTAATACTACATGTGGTTACCCAATATATTGAGGTTTTGACCGTTAAATTAGATCTCACTCTTGATATATCAAAGTAACCTACATTTCATAAGCGAGGTCACTATCCTCTCAAGATTAAGAGTCTATAAAATTAGAAGTCGTGAGATTAATTATTCAAGTGATAGTTGTTAATTAAATAATTAATCTCACAGCAATCCAGTTCAATATGTCTTACACACTTAAGGCAGATTAACACATCAACTAGAAGTCTCAACTTCCATGATCAAGACAAACCATCTTAGTTGATGTGTTATAGTCTTTGTAAATAAAACGCCCAATTTCATCACCAACTACGAACTATATTTTAAATTTACAAGGAACTTGTGATTTATAGTTTCTGTAACAAATGCTCCGTTTGTTTCGATATAAACTATTTGCAAAGGTAAAATATTTTACACGTAAAATATTTGCAGAAAAATATTTTCATTTTCATATTTGCGGGAGTGATAAGTATCAGGGTGTGAAGGATTGAGCAAATGTGAAATAATTTCCCAAAATTTTAAGTGTAAAATATTTTACATAAATTTGCTTAGGTTGATATGGTTGACAGAAAATATTTTACTTTTGACCAAATATTTTACTGCAAAACAAACACTGTAAAATTGGAAAATAGTTTCTTGAAAATATTTTACATTGAAACAAGCAGAGCATAAATCACATACAATACATCTCAAGGACTATGATAATGTCCAATTAGTTCTTTTACAAATAGTCTCATTTAATTAAACAATTTAATTATTTATAACATGCCAATAAATTGGATTTTAGGGCATAAACCCTAACAACGTCTACATTTTCGCTCTATATGTATATGTATTGTGCATACTATGTATGTTGTAAAGGTGGCCATGCACTTCGAATGATGGACATGCATGGTTAGGAAGGCAACCCCTCCCTAATCATGGATGCTCTTAACCTTGGAGTGTGGGTATGCATTCAAGGCTTATGCTGCAAATGTATATTCATGCTTCACTGGGTGCATGACCTACCATGTGTGTCATCGCCTTTACCCATATCAGCTGGTGACATCGGTTTCCCCATGTATATGACATGCATCATGTGTTCAATACTTTGGTGAGCCTCGACATAGTTTGAGCATATTGATGCATGTCATATACATAGGCGTTAAACCCTGCCAGTGTGTCGTAATGCACCAAACGCAAAACTCTACCAAATTGTCGCCATGAAAATGTAGCATCTTCTTGCCATATTCTCAACGTGAAAGCTTGGTGAGAATAGTGTTTTGTGTGCTACGACGCACTTAACCCAAAATGCTGCCAAATTTTCTCCACGAAAATAAGGCAAAATGCTACCGAATTTTCATCATGGAAATTTGGTAGTAATTCAAATGTGCTAGCAAAACATTGACAAAGGCCACACACCTTTCCCAAATCAAATCTCAAATCTCAATTCTTTTAAAGCCACGAAGGCTAATGTCAATAGCTTGTTTTCATCTACAAATGATTAAAAATTAAGATTTTACCAAAACAAAGGACTATCTCATGACAAGTGTTGAGGGGTGCCTAACACCTTCCCCATATGTAACTAGACTTTTGAATCCAAGAATCAAGATATTTTATCATCCATTTAGTTAGGAAAAAAAATATTTTTCTTTTTAACCTATGATTGGTAATAAAATCAACATAGAGTCAAGCGACCAATTACACCTTAGAAAAATCCAAATGATTGGTAGCGACTTCACAACCTTAATATAAAAATAGCTCACACACCCAAGCTGTGTACCGCCCTCCAGGGAGGGGCGCATGCGTCACCTTTTTCGGGTGGTCGTAATTACAAGGTATCAACAATTGTATTCATTGAACAAGTAGAATTGTGCACATTTTTCATAACATCACGTACTTCTAATGTGCAAAATTATGTAAAAATGTTGAGTAATAGTATTCGTTGAACGTGCATAATTTTCAACATTTAAAAAAAAAAAAAAAATTGTTTACAATGAACATGCAGAATTGTATAAGTTTTTCTAAAAATTGTTTACCTCGAATGTACAAAATTATATAAGTAGTTTAAGTAATAGTGTTAGTTGAATGCGATTTACAATATTTTTTGAAAAATTATGAATTTATAATGTACAAAATTATGTAAATTCTTTGAGTAATAGTATTCGTTGAATGTGTGGAATTTTCAACATTCATTGAAAATTTGTGTACGTTGAAACCTGCCGAATTGTGTACGTTTTTCATAAAAGCGTACTTTGAAAGTAAAAAATTATGTAAATTCTTTGACTAGTAGTGTTCATTGAAAGCCCAAAATTTCTAACATTCTTTGAAAATTTGTGTACGTTAAATGTGCAAAATTTTGAGCGTTCTTCGAAAAATTGTGTACTTCAAACCTAAAAAACTATGTAAATTCTTTGAGTGATAGTGTTTGTTGAGTGTGCAGTCTCTGCCATATTATTATTTATGGCAGTATGAAGTGTTATTTAAAATATATGATCAGTAATACCCCCATATTGAAGTTCCTCACTAACAAGATTTGCAATGTTATATCCCGAGTGTGGAGATTCCACTATTTTAAATAATATTATTCTTTTATTTAAATTTCAATTAGAATCAACATGATGAATAGTTAAAAATTGAAAACCTAATTTATTTGTAGATGTCCACATGTCAAATGTTAAACAAAATCTTCCACTATGTGCATGCAAAATACTTTAAATTTCTCTTTTTTGAAATTTAGAAGTCTTCATAATATCTCTCTCTACTTATTTATTTATTTTTATTTTTAAATGAAATAATCTTTTTTTATAGAAAAAAAAAATGAAACAAATTTTTTTTTTAAAGAAAAGAATCAAAGAATTTATAACTTATTCTTTTTTAGGTCAAAACCTTTTTTTTCATTAAGATTTTAAATAGCTTTTTTTTCTTTTTCTTTCCTTCAATTAAAAAATGTCTAGTGGGTTTTTTTACAAAAAAATCAAAGCTACAAGATTAATAACAAAATATGTATATATTAGTAAGTATAATTTATAACAATCACTCCAAAGTATTTAGTGGTTAGGCGTGTGGTTTTAAAGTTTTTATCATGTCTAAAGTCTGATCCCTCACCCCTTTAAATTATTTTGTTATGAATTTTAGGCCATTGGTTGGGCTAATGGGTGAACACTAGGCCAAGCTGCTCATTAGCCCAATGGACTAGAGGGCTATTAGGCTAGCCCATCGGTCATGGACTATTTGGTGACACTTGGTCAAAAGAGAATTTGGACTATTCATAGTAATGGACAAGGGTGTCCATAGGTCAGGTCGGCTCGGGTTTAGGCTCAATCCAAAACCGACCCGACTTTGTCGGGTTGAAGGACAGTGGACCTACCACCGACCGCAAAAAACTATGGGTCGAGTTAGATCGGGCTCGGGTGGACGGCAGTTGGACCTGCCTCAACCAAAAGACTAAAAACAAAGACGAAACTTTGTACAAATTTCATATCAATAACCATAAATCCGAAGAACCCAGACAGAAATAGAGAGAAATAATAGCATATCTAAACTTGCATGAGACTAAAACGAAGAAATAAAGAATGTTACTTGCAGATCGGCGATGGTGCGATGAAGGAGATTCGTAGCTCAACAATAATGGAGGTTTGAAGATCTAAAGATTCAGATCAGCGATGGTGTGATGAAGGAGAATCGTAGCTCAGTGATGGTGGAGGTTCAAAGATCTAAAGATTCAGATCGGTGATGGTGTTGGCTGGCGATGGTGTTGGTTGTTAAGTGTGAGAGAGATCAAGAGCGTGAGACTCTAAGGCGAGATTAAGAGAGCGAGTGGACAAAGAAACTAAGGGTGAGTGAGCCAATGATGGTCTAAACTGGAGTGAAGAACATAAAATGACTAAGAACTGGGTTATATACACAATCGGGTCGGGTGGATCGGGTTTTAGAAGGGAAGACCCGCCATCCAACTCGCCGGAATCGATTTGGGATGGTAACGACCCGCCACCGATTGCCAAGTAAGGGTTGGGTGGTTGCCAGTTCAAGTTTGGTCGATTTTGCCAAGTGGATCGGGTTGGGTTGACCCGCAAAAAACACAGGTCGGGTCACAAGTCAACCTATTTTTGCTTCAAGTCAAAAAATGGGGTTCGGGTCAGGTATTTTTCAAGTTGGGTCAAAAAATTCTGGCCTGTTTTGCCATGTTAGTTGCCTAGACTTTTAGATGATAATTATGGATATTGGACCTAAAACTTTGAGCCTAGGACCATTCATTTGGTGATTTTTCCTATTATATATAAACTTTCAAATGGGACAAAATTTAAGGGGTAATTGCAGGTAACCCATCTGTAATAATGTCTGTATTAATAGTGTCTGCTCGTGGATTAAAGTGTCACTTAACCCACTTGAAGTGTCCTCCTTTAAAAAACAAGAGTAAAAATGTCTTTTCTATAATCTTTTTGTCTCTCTTCATCTTCGCCCTTTGGACTAGGAGCTCCAAAAAAGCCTAAAATAAAAAATTTCACAAGTGTGAAAATAGTGAAGCCAAAATACCAAATTAACACAAATTATAAACGCTTAGACCTATTTTTTAACAATTTATGTCCCAAATAAACGACTTATCAAAATAAATTACGATATTTTCTAAAGTATGTTGCTTAACAATGATATAAAATTCATAAAAGAAACCGTGTATAAATAAGTAAACAATCGAACTTTAATATATATCTCAAATTGAAATAGAGTGGTAACCACAATTGATAATAGATTATAAAATTAATTTTCAAGATTATAAATTTCTTACATGTTTTTATTCTTTGTCAAATGAATTATTCAATAAGTCATTTATAATTTTGTTTTATATTTTGGGATGTTGCTATTGTGCAGAAATAAAACTTATGTATTTGTTTTACTTATCTTTGTATTATTTTGTTTTAGATAGCAATGTTAGGATTTATATAATTTTAAAATTATTGAATAAATATTAATAAGTATAATTCATTATTGATATAAGTGGTGAATTCAAAATAATACATTTTACATTAAGTAATTTGTTGCATGACTTTCTAAATGACAAATACATGTTTTTTTATAAAATAAATTTAAAAAAAAAAAAAATCATGTGAAAAATACAGGTCAACCCCTCCCGACCCGCAACCCGAATATGTTTTTAACCCGCTTAAAATGACTGTTTTGACCCGCAACTTGTTTGACTCGCAACCCGATTAATCCAATCCAATCCGATCCAACCGACCCGACCGGACCGTTTTGCCCTGTCTATAGGCAACAGAGTCAATGGGCTAGGTGGAATTTCGGTAGTTGCATCTTCTCAATCCAGGGCAGCAAAGGACATTGCTGAAAATCAGGCCAAAATGATAGCATCCATGTAAGTTACAAGAGTGTTGTAAACTTGTAACACAAAATTTTATGTATATTTATAAAATGAGACTGAAAGTTCGACAACATACATCATAAAACGGGGAAACCTAAAATCGGATGCATCTACAAGAAAAAAACAAACATGAACTTCTACATGAGATCTGAATCATGCAACAAAAACGCCACAAACAAAAAATAACAAGGTATGTTAACCATGGGGAAAGTGAGGGATCACACATTATATCTTCTGCTGGAGTTATGATTCAAGTCTATCTTTCTTTCTGCATCCTTTTATCCCTTATGGGCAGCTCAATGGGCTTCTGAGCCTCATGTGGATGATCCGGGCCCTTGTAAACCTTCAGGTGATTGAATAATGCTCTGCCAAGCTGCATAAAAAGAACACACTTTAAAAGCAGCTAAGCAATAGACAATTATAGACATTTCACAAAAATAGAAGATCTGTATAGAGAATTGACAAAATTTGATTCCTTTTTTCCTTCAAGGATACACACTCAGTTATAGCATTGTCAAAAAAACCTGAGTTGAAGATCACACAGATGACCGCCCCAAAGTATCAAACCCCAATCTTTTCTTTTCTGCTCTTTTCCTTTTTTCGGTACTCAAATTCCAATTTTTACTTAACAAGTTGGACTCTCTCTATCAGCTACAGGCTTCCATAGATTGCCCCAGACAACATAGTACTATGTGATAATTTACATCATAGATGAAGGCCAATTGCCTTAATCTATAATCTATAATCTTATCTTTCAAAAGTTTCTTACCATGTTCAAGAACAAGATTTGTGGTTACAGTCATCTCTCATACAAATCCCCGGTCGTTCATGGTTAGAAGTCCCATACCATGCCTCCCACGATAAATGTATAGCCTTTCATGCCAAAGAATCCCTTAGAATTTTCACTCTCCAATGACAGAATTTTATTTCATTTTTGACTTCAAATAAAACACACACACACATTATTATGAAGACAAATTAATAAAGGGATGAGGCTAAGGTTGTGGGTTCAAAACCCACTATGTCTGTGTGAAACTCACAAATAAAAAAATATTTAAAAAAAAAAAAAAACAAAAGACTGTTACAAAATTAAATGTCAATTAGTTATTTCACTTTTATGACACTAAAGATGCTCCAGCTTTGACAGAATTTTGAATTTGGATGCTTTTGTGCTTTCCTCTCTAACTCTTGCACCCACTCAGTGTGACTTAGGGAAAACATTTTTCTTGTTGACCCCTAATAACAAGAAGGGGTGTCTGAAAAGCCTATCTAGAAGAAATAAAGTGCTCAGTAACTTGGAGGTATATTATGGCTAAACTATATGGCAGACCCATTCCCAACCTTGCACCAATTGTGCAGCACTGATATCATAAGCCAACTAACCAAGCACAATCTCCAACAGCTCCAACACACTTCAGCAGGGCGGCCAACATTGTATTTAGCAAAACACATAATACTGGTATAAATAAGTACTTAAATCAAATCCAGAGTACTAGAATAAATAGCAGAAAAAAATTTGGCATACAATTAAAATTCCAAGTCAGAGAACCTAATAGCATAAACAAGAAAAAACTTGGGCACAAAATGGACATTCAAATAATGCCCAATTATCAGAGAACCTAGTAGTATCCATCGTTAACATAAAATTATAGAGAATACCTATTATAAATGAATTCAATAGAATAGTCTGTAACCCCAAATCAATTGGTGCCATTTGAGTAGATGTTTTTTCTTTTTCTTTTTTTTTTTTTTAATAGGTAATAAAAACTTTATTGATAAGAAAAGTACAATGAGTTTATGATAGTAAACTTAATGCAAAAAAACGGATACAAACAGATCAAAGGGAAAAGCAAACAGAATTAATGAAATCAAGCAAAGAAGTACAATGCGTAAAACCCCAAATACAAGACCACTCAAATAAAGTCCTAGTTAGTAAAGACTTCAATAGGTCCACAGTTCTTTCAGTGTCCTCAAATGTTCAGGCATTGCGTTCCTTCCAAGTTAACCACATAAGACACGCCGGTACCATATTCCAAACATTGGAAGAATGAATGACCAACCAATTCCACCATGTAGAAAGTCGAGAGACTACTGTCTTAAGCATCACCCACTAAACCCCAAACAAGTAGAAGACTTCACTCCACAAGGTATGGACAAACTTGCAATGTAGTAATAAATGATCAACGGTTTCCTCCTCACACCAACATAGGCAACACCAATTAACAAGAGGCAAGTTCTTAACAAGGTTATCTATTGTGAAAATCGCACCCCTAGCAGCTGTCCATAAGAAAAAAGACACCCTTCTAGGAACCTTAACCCTCCAAATGCATTGCCAAGGTAAAAAAAACAGATGGAGCTTTCAATAATGATTTTTAAAAAGAATGCACATCAAAGACACCACTATGATTCAATTGCCAAACCATGGTATCATCACCCCCCACAGGTATTTTGGATGAGATATGTGCAATGAAACCATAAAACCTTGCCGTCTCCCAATCCTAAAACTCACGGTGGAAGAGTAAGTTCCAGCTTCTATCACCCCCCATCAGGTGCAATGTCAACCATATAAAAAATCCTAGCTTCTTTATCCACAGCACAAGCAAACAATTCTAGATATAATTCTTTCAAAGAAGTAGGACTACTCCAAGAATCATTCTAGAACTAAATATGAAAACCCTCTCCCGCCGCTTACAACACATGACCAAAGAAACTCTCCACCCCCTTCCTAATGCTCTTCCACATCCCACAGCTATGCGTTCCTCTAACAGCTCTAGTGCACCAGCCACCACTACCTTCCCCATATTTGGAGGCTTTGACCTGACACCATAAGTGTGTAGCCTCCTTCCCAAAATGCCAAAGCCACTTCCCTAGTAAAGCTTGGTTAAACAACCCAATCCTCTGGATCCCCAAACCACCTACCTCCATCAGCCACACAACCTTTTCCCAAGCAACAAGTGAATATTTAAATACATCAGTAGATCTCCCCCATAGGAAATTCCTCTAGATCCTCTCTAATCTATCCACCACATGTTGTGGTATAGTAAACAAAGATAAATAATAAGTGGGAAAGCTTGATAAAATACTCTTCAATAAAGTAAGCCTACCCCCTTTTGACAAATATAACCGCTTCCAACCTGAGAGCTTTTTCTCCATCCTTTCTATAATAGGGCTCCAAATCAAAGAATCCTTATAATGAGCCCCCAAAGGCATACCCAAGTAGGTCATGGGCAAACAGCCAACCTTATAATATAAAATGCGGGCCAAAGCATCCAAATTCCCAACCTCACCAACTAGCACAATCTCACTCTTACCAACATTTACTTTCGAGCCTATGATAGCTTCAAAGAAGATCAAAACCATACGAATATATAATAATTGTTCTCTGGAAGCGTCATAAAAAAGAATAGTATCATCAGCAAACAAAATATGAGAAATGTGAAAACTTCCTCCTCCTAGTGGGGAACCGCTAAGAAAGCCTCCATCTTCTGTCTTCTTCAACAACCTACTCAACACCTCCATCACCAACAAGAACAAGAGTGGAGGTAAGGGATCCCTTTGATGAAGACCACGAGAACTACCAAAGAAACCAGCTGGAGACCCATTGATAAGCACTGAAAAGCGAACTGTAGAAATACACGCCTTCATCCATCTCCCCCACTTCTCCCCAAAACCCATCCTCTCCATAAGATAAAACAAGGCACTCCAATTCACATGATCATAAACCTTCCCAATTATCCAATTTAACAATTACACCCAGATTTCCACTGTTCAGTCTATTGTCCAAGCATTCCTTTGCAATAAGAACAAAATCAAGAATTTGTCTTCCCCCAACAAAGGAGTTTTGGGAGTTGGAAATCAGTTTATCTAATACCAATCAAAGTCTATGTGCCAACACCTTTGACAAAAGCTTATACAAGCTACTCACAAGGCTAATAGGGTCTCTAATATTAACCACATTAGTCTTCTTAGGTATCAAACACAAAAAGGTGGCATTGAAAGATTTCTCAAAAATAAATTCTTTATGGAAGTTTGCAAAGAAAGCCAAAATATCCCTCTCAAGCATACACCAACATTTTTGGAAGAAGGCCATGGTAAAGCCATCAGGGCCAGGAGCCTTATGACCCTCAACTTCTCGAAGGGCCACAATGATCTCCTTCTCAAACTCCCTTTCTAGAGAAAGCCGATCAATTTCATCCAGATTTGCAAACTCTAGGCCATCAACAGAGGGCCTCCAAGATTCCAACTCCTGATATAAAGACTCATAAAGTCCCACCACTTGATCTTGAATCTCTGACCCCTCGTACAAAATACCATCAACCTCCACACCCCTCATAGTATTAGCTCGTCTATGAGAATCGGCAAGCCTATGAAAAAATCCAATATTATTATCCCCTTCTTTTAAAAACAGAGCTTTTGATTTCTGCCTTCGAGAAATCTCTTCCAAGGATGCTAATTACTCAATTTCAGCCTTGACTTCAATTCTTCTTGTTCTATCCACTGGAGACAAAGATTGCACCCCTTCTCTCAAATCAAGATCCAAGAGTTCATACAACAAACATTTTTTCCTAAAAGACACATCCCCAAAAACATGTTTATTCCAATGCTTCAAATCTCCCTTAAGAGCCTTGAATTTACAAGCTAGAACATAACTAGGAGGCCCCACAAAATGATATCCATTCCACCACTCCTGAACTCGATCCAAAAAAACCTCCACTTTGAGCCACATATTCTCAAATTTAAAAGAGCTCTTCCCCCTCGACATAGCACTTGCCTCCACAAGAAGAGGACAGTGATCTAAAATCACACGATGAAGAGGCCTTTGAGTCACATCCAAAAAGTGATCCTCCCAATTAACGGACACCAAAACTCTATCAATTCTAGACATAGAAAGGTTCTCGAAGTCATGAAACCATGTATACTCACCCCTCACAAGAGGTAGATCAACCAAAATTTCCTCTCAATAAAGTCCAAGAATTTGAACATGGCTGGACTAAAAGAGGTACAACCAAGACGCTCTATTGGATATCTAATGATATTGAAGTCACCGAAGACACACCAAGCCAAGCTCCACCTCACTCTTACACTATCAAGTTCAATCCACAAAGCATCCCTAAGCCCAGCAAAAATGGGACCATACACCCCCGTACAAATACAAACAAACCCATCTACCACACCCTTCAACACAATAGAAACAAAAAAGCAGCCAACCACACAATCAATTTCTTCATACACCCGTTTGTCCCAAATCAAAAGAACTCCCCCTACTGTGTGAATGACATCCAAAGCTACCCGATCAAAAAAAGGGCTGCCCCAAAGACTTTTCACAACAAAAGAATTAGCACGGTCCAATTTTGTTTCTTGAAAACACACAACATCACATTTCCACTCCTTGAGTAAATTCTTCACATTATCCCTCTTTTGAGGATTGTTTAATCCTCTCACATTCCAAGATATGATTTTCAAATTCATAGACAACAATCTGAGCCCACCTCAACGGAATTCACATCCCCTCTAGTTCGTTGACCAGATTGTCCATCATAATTAACAGTAGAAACTAAATTCTTCAACTCTCTCACACCTTTTTTAGTTGAAGAAACAATGCGACGAAGACTACCTGCAATAGCTTGTTTTTCCCACACTTCCTCAAGTTTTTGAAAGAAAGCAATGCACTGCCTCACAAAAATCTATAGGAAAGCCTAGAAATTTACCAAAACCCTTAACCATCCTTTTCACCCACACTAATAGTTCCAGAAAATCCTCCACAAGAAAGTCATCCATTGCTCTCTCCTCCGTTACCAAATCAAGACCCCCCGTAAACTTAGCCAAAGGTACAAAATCCAAAACATTTCTATCATCCTCATCCTTACCTGAGCCAATGGAGTTGTCCTAATCCAACATCAGCATGTCATCCTCTTTGGAACCAAAACCCAGCTCATAGAGAGGAGAGAAACGATTTTGAACCAACAACTTGTGATTGCAATTCATATCGGAGAACTCATAACCCGATAGAGGCTACAAAACCATTTTTGGTGAAGCAATGGGCTCGGCAAAGTCAGACTGACCATCGGACAACCCATCGAAAAGCCCATATGGGTTTGGAACATCCCCAGACAATAGACAATCCACCGCTGGACCATCGGCAATAATCGCAGTGTTTCCCATACAACCAAACACAGCCCCACTAGTTTGAGAGCCCACCAAATGACCACTGTCAGCCCCCATCACTTCAACATACCCATAGGACCTTTGAAGGTCCACACCCATCTCGCCAGTGCTCAAAACTCCCATCAGAGGCTTCACAAGTGAAGCAAGGGAAATTGACCCTTTGCTAGTTCAAGGGCCCGCCAAGGAAACACTGCCTTTCACAATCTCATCCATGCACCCATCGGACCTTGGGGGTACTCCACCCATCTCGCCGACGCTCAGAGGCACCGTCAGAGTCTTCTCGGTTGAACCATGGGACCCTAACCCTTCTCCCACCTCCCATGAGCTTTGTTCAATCAACTTCACCAAGTTTTGAGTGAATTCATTTTGGGCTTTAATGGGTTTGGCCCGAGTTGCTTGGTCATTTAAAGCCATAGGCTCTAACAAAACTGGGCCAAATTTTGATGTTCCTTTTGGATGGACAAAGTTACTCTATTGGACCTTACGTTGAGCAGCCCCATCAAAAGCAATGGTAATTTTTAAAGAGAAATGGGCCTGAGTCCATTTAGCAGAAGGGCCACACAAAGGCCTGCTACATTTGAGAAAAGTTGGATTATTTGATTTTTGAAAAAAGTCAAATCCCCCATATCTCTTCTTCTGATTTATAGTCCCAGAAATATTTGGCACCTTTGTTACTTCATTGCGAGTTTGGCTTAGCATTACGGGGCCGTGTATTTAGTCTCTTTGGAGTTAATTGGGTTATGTTTTGTAGAGTAGTTGACATAATGGTTGGTTGGCAGAATTGGTTGGTAAATTCTTGTCAGCTGTGTAGAACTTAGCTCCCTTGTATCTAATGTGAATTTTGTGGCGGGAGTGAAATTCCCATACTTATGAAGTTTGGAAGTGTCCAAAGTACAGGTGAGACTTCCTTTTCTTAGATATTACTCTATGAATGGCCAACTATCTTGGGCCTACTTGTGATACAATCATTGCATTCACTAATTTGATATCCTTTAATTATAATTCTTTGGCTAAAATTCTTTAATTATTTAAAATAATTAAAAAAGACAATGTAGCAATTATTTAAAATAAAATTATTTATTTATCAAAAAAGACAATGTAACAATTTTTTTGGGGGGAAAAGTAAAATACACATATACTTCAACTCATTTAGAACAAGAACTCACCCTTCCTTTGGGAAGCATACCCCGAACAGCATGTTCAATAATTCTCTCTGGAATTCTCTGCTGTAGTTGGTCAAAAGTTTCCACTTTCATACCACCTGGTCGCCCTGAATGCCTCCTGTAGAGCTTCTGGGTCCTTTTCTTGCCGGACACGGCAACTTTTTCTGCATTTACCTTTTAAGTTCAAGTGCAACAAAATTTTTAGGATCTGTACAACAACCATGTAAACTAATATAGAAAATAATAATAATAATAATAATACTAATAAATAACAAAAATAACAAAACAAAACCAATAAAGGATGTCTACGTCACACATCAGTATGTGAGAAAAACTAGACAAGTGATATCTAAGCTGACTCCAGAACCTTGATGGCTAGGTTTAAATCACATAAAAAAAAAAAAAAATCATCAGAAATAAATAAGGTCTGCTAACCCCAATTTTGTAAGCATGCAAAAATTGAGAAGTAAATTACCTATTCATGGACGCAAACATAAGAGAGAGAGAGAGAGAGAGAGAGGCCTATACTATGTATGAAGAAATGTTTTGTACAGAATGTTTCGCTAAAGTTAAAGAACCACGCAATGCCAATTTTTAATGCACCAAGCTCATTGACCAAATTAAGTTAGTAGACAATTATCAACTTCATATTTATTAATACACAAAGGTTATTTTCATGCCTTCCCTTTAGAAACATGAACTCTTAACTCTTTGCAAAATGCTTGAGGAAAAGATGAAGGAACAACACAATGCCCGCGCTTATATATTAAATTAAGTCAGAAGATATTTATCAACATTATACTCATTGATACACACAAGTGCAGACTCATGAATGCCAATGCACTGACATATTGACACTTGCATGTATCAAACATTAAACAAATGAGATACAAAATAATCTTCAAATCGTAACTTTTTTGAAAAGTAATCTCCAAATTATAACTAATCACACACAATCTCTAACATGCTTCAATTACCATTAAATGAAATCAATTGTCACAACATGTTGTTGACATGAAAATTGTCAACCAACGATCCATAGGAAGATAAGAAAGTGTAAGACAACTAAGTTAATCACATGATGACCCAAAAATGAATATGTGAGATAGATTAGTTTCACCCAAACTGTTGCCGTTCCCTTGCCAATCCTAAGTGCATCAAAAGTATAATTATGTAGAAGTTTATATTCCCCTCTATCATAATGAAGAGAAATTTATGCATAACTAGAGAAACTACATACCACAATCACGAATGCCCCCATGTCCACGCTGGGAGTATAGGTAGCCAGATTTTTCCCACGGATGTAAATAGCAATAGTTGATGCTAGTCTTCCAAGAATTTTGTCTGTAGCATCAACTACATACCATGGCTTATCTGTGTTCACATGATCAGCAGCTTTGGGATACCAGGTCTTATTCCAAATATCCTGAAAAAACAAACAAAAAAGACCACTCACGAACATCACAATTGAGCAATTAAACAGGAAAGTGCATTATCCCAATTTTACAAGGAAAGTAAGAATATGTATGAGAAGTTGCAATAAATTCAACTAATTAAAAAAATAAATAAATAAATAAATAAAAGGGAACTTAAAACAAATTCAACATGAGCATTCCGTGTGAGACATTATTAGTGAATTCTGTACCGGAAAAGGATAAGTACAATGAAGACTATTCGCATATTTAGATGGCCAGATAAGGCAGAAACCTTGAAAATAATAGTGAAATTTTCAAATATGCAGCTTGAGAATTGAAACTCAAAAACAGTTACATAAATCATTAAAAATAATAATAAGTAACGCAATTAGAGAATCACAAAAGATCATTGTTGATGTTTTCTCACCTGCATAGGGATATTTATTCATGCTTAAAGAATGTATACTGAAAGTATCGCACAAGTTTTGTAAATCAAAGTCTGTGAGAGAAGAGACAGGTTATCAAATTCATACTAAAACAAGTGATAGAGTGTGTTGTCAAAAATAGGATAAGTGAATATCCGTGCCATATTTAATCCCTTGCTTGAAATCAGGATATATTCGACTAAAGTGGAAACATAAAAATAGTATCCATCTTTATAAATGTTTTAAGAAATTCAGAAAAATCATATATTTCTGTACCAAAACAGTAATCTTTAAAATTCCATTATTATTATTATTTTTTTTCACATTAAACAAACAGCAGACTAAGATAGATAGAAATAATTAAGGGGAATTTATGAAAATTAACATAAAAACCATAGAACCCTCCCAGTCCCACATCATAAATATTCTCTCTATCTAATCTTCCCACATTTTATCGGAAAACGAAGAGAGCCCACAAGAAAGAAAGCAAAAATAAATCACCAAAAAACACTTTCCATATTCAAGACATAACCCACTTATTTTATTTTTCTTGACAACCAAACAACATTTAAAAATTTATAATTAAAAAAAAAAAAAAAAAACCCAAAGAGAGATAGATAGTTTTAGACATAGTTACAGGGCCGTTGGCTTCGGAATCTTCAAACATCCAGCGTTGATCTTTGGGGATGAGAGAAAGGTCCTGGCATCGAACCTGGAAACGAGGAAACGAAATTCTTCGAATCGATGGCTTTGATAATGACAAGGGAAAACCAACAAATGGGTTTTTGATAATGCCACTGCTACTGTTCATGTGGAAAGAATAAGAACGAGAAGAAGCAGATGAAGAAGCGAACGTGACCGAAGATGAAACGCAGAGTATCACCATCTCTCTCTCACTTTCTCTTGGGTTCTCTCTGTTTCGATAAATGGATAAGGCATGAGCGTAAATAGCAAAATTGAGTACATAAAACTAGGGGATTCTAGCTTTTACCCTATTTTTTTTAATATTTGGCAATCAAACTTTAAAAAAAAATAAAAATAAAAATAAAATAAAATAAAATTTGCATAGAACTCGAGTTCCATATCTATAGCGACGTTCAGTAATACCTATAGTGCCGTTTTAAAGCCCTATAGTGGCGTTTTCATGCAATTTTTTGTTTTTGTAAGTTTGATTGCCCCATACTAAGTTCAGGGGGCTTTATAGCGGCGTTCAGTAAGACATATAGTGGCGTTTTACAGCCCTATAACTGTGTTTTCATGTAAATTTTTGTTTTTATAAGTTTGATCGCCCCATACCAGGTTTAGGGAGCCCTATAGTGACGTTTTAAAGCCATATAGCGGTGTTTTTATGCAATTTTTTGTTTTTATAAGTTCCATGCAATTTAAATGGAACTCGAGCTCCATGAACTCGAGTTTCATGCCATTTTTTTTTTTTTAATTTTGATCGGGCATAACTCGATTTTAAACCAATCGAGTTTCAAAACAAGGTCACGGACCTATATAGTTTCAAAACATGGGCATATTACCAAATATTTTTAAAAATAGGGGTAAAAGGCTAGAATCCACCATAAAACTAAGGGTAATTATCAATGATGTTTTATTTGTTGCCTAAACTTCAAATTTAATAATTACTAGTCGCTAACCCTTGCGATGCTCGGAAAAACTATTAACTTTGAAAAAAAAATTTAATAATTTGTAAATAGATATTTTGCTAGATAGTATTTTTTTTTTTAATTGAAAAAATATTTAACTTCTATATTTTTCCATAATTTAGAAGTGTTGTTTAACATTGAATGTTATTGAGTTGCAAGGGCATAGTTACTGAAATCTACAAAGTAATTTACAATTCTTAAATTAATAAAGCAAAAAACCCAATAGTTTTTTTTTTTTTTTAATAGGAAAAACACCCAATAGTTATATATACACATACTTAAAACTAATATAAACTGCAAATATATAAACAAAGACCATGATATTAGAAAGACACACCAAATTTCAAATTTGAGTAGTAATATGACTTTCTCATAGTAATAACAATATAGACAATTCAAAACATGGAACAATATCAAAATTATAATACCTAATTCCATTATCTTTTATGTTAAATCCAAACAAATAATTAATTGAAATTAATCCAAACAAATAATTAATCAACCAAAAATCATAGCTTTTAAGGAAAACAAAAAATCACATGAACCTAAATAAAAAGAATTTAAGGTGAAGAATTAAGATCAAACTTCAAAATTTATAGAATCCCCAAATTCTACTTCAAAACCAAACCAAATTCAACAAATTTATATATAACATACCAAATAAAAATTTATCGTTCCTTAGACTGGAAGACATAGGTTATAACTTTGATTTTTCTCTAAAAAATAGAGATGTTTTATTTGCCATGTACAATAAAAGAAAAAATAATTAGTAGAAATTTCAATCCAAAAACCAAACCCACGAAAACAATGTCAATATAAATATGGAGATTAATCCAAATACTCAAATGAAAATCAATTTTAAACATAACAAAAGAATGAGATAGAAAGAAAATCTTAGATATAAACAAATATCCACGAATGTTGAATTGAAATTTTATTAATAATAACAATATAAAAAAATTCAACATAAAATTCATTAATCAAAGAAGAAAGTAGAATTAGATTGCTTGCATTTTTTTATTTTTTTTTTTACGTTACTCTCTGTTTTTTGCTTCGATTATATAAATATATATATATATATATATTGTAGGGTCTGTATTTTGAAGCCCAAACCCAATATGATTGGGATTCAAGCCCAATGAGCCCAATACAATAAATTTATAGAGAGTGGGTGAAAAAGCTAGGCTCTTGACGAATGGAATAACGGCTAATAAGGATAAACAAGCATAGAAATAGATATAAAACTTGAGGAAATCGTTGTCCGAGAAGATGAATTATTATTAAATTCACTGTTTATGAAGGTTGATGCTACAGTAATTCTTTTTCTCTCTTCTCTCTTAATTTTTCTTCAATCCCCTCCTCATAGGGAGTCTTTTTCCTTATATAATCTCCTTTTAGACCATCTTGATCGCAGACTTGTCAGCCATTCAAACCTTCACTCGAGTACATGTCTCATCAGGCATCTTCTCTGGCTCTCTGTGAGCTGTAGTGGTTGAGACTACACTGTTCAAGGGTCTTCTCCACATAAATACGGCCAGAAAAGTTGCTGCAGTGCATTGAATGCGGTGGTAACAGCTTTTCTCTTAGATATTTCTATATTCTTATCCCCTTCGTACACTCTTGAAGTTCATCCTTACCGCTAGAAGTTCTTAGAAGGTCGGTTAAGGTACTTAAGTACTTACTTAACCAACATTCATCTTATCCGAGTAGTATAACCTTCTCAAACTGTAACTTTCCACCTTTTTCTTTATGTAATCCTCCATTACAGGGCTTATCTGATTGTTTTCTTCTCCTCGGACATATCCATGTTATCCAATAGGACCCAAGGCCCAGAATAAAAATTTGGGACCTTGTCCCCACATATATATATATATATATATATATATATATATATTATATCAACATTTAAGTTTGAGTTTAAGTTAGACTTATTAGAGAGATAGAGTTTCACTCCTTCTTAAATTTGGATTAAAAAAAATAATTTTGTTTAAAAAAATGATAATGATGAATTTGAGTTTAAGTTGGACTTGTTAGAGAGATAAAGTTTTACTTCTTGTTAAATTTGGACTAAAAAAAAATAATTTTATTTAAATATTATACTGATATGGAAAATTGTGAAAGTTTCAGAGGTTTCGGTTTTATATATATATATATATATATATAATACTTTGATTAGTATACTTTGATTATTGTCTTGATTAGTATGCTCTGTGGTTTACAGTTGCCACATTAAGTGGATCCTTTGTATTAATCACATCAGAACACTAGACTTGATAATCAAAGTAGAACACTGAGGAGCTTGTTCTCAGGGTCTTTAGAGAATCCTATTTGCCATAGCATCTTGGTGGACGTTTAAGCCTGGAGTAGGTGTTTTGGTCCTGTTAAGTCTTTGGTAAATAGTTCTTATCATAGGAAACTATCATGACAAATCCATCTTCGGAAGTAATTGATACCATTAAACCTACCTTTGACCTTTCTCTTCGTAAGTCTACTGCTAATAGGTTAGACTATTTGTATGAAATTTCTCACGTACCTGAAGATAGTAAAATTCCCATCACTGATTTCCCTATAGTAAATCCTTATACTGTGTTTGATAAACCTCAAGTCTCTTTTAAAAAATCCATAAAAAAATTGTTAGGCCCTTCTCAGTCCTCCACTGTCAAAGAATATGTCCAAGCCTCCAAGTTTGACCAGTATCATATTCCAGCTAGTGAAGCAGAAAATTTCATTACCCTTGCACTTCCTAGAGAGTTTATAATTTCATGGCAGAAACAGGGATACACGCACCTCCACTTTGGAGCGGTAAGATTAGCATTAACTTTCCATGGAAGAAAGGGACTCCCTGTAGTCTCTAGAATTTCACTACTTGACTCCAGATTTTTGGAATATCAAAATGTAGTCATCGGAACGGTCCAGACCACCCTAAATGCTAGTACAATTTTTGTCACCCTTTTTCCTAACTTCAACATGTCTTTGAAGGACCCCCATCTTTGTGATGCTCTTAAGGTACAAGTCCAGATTACAGGAGCCTTTCAGGTGCAGGATACATTTGCAGCCACACTTCACTATCAGCTGGCTTATAGACTTCAGAATCATGCTTTTGACATGGCGATTCCAGACATAGCTCAATCTAATGATGCATTGCTGATTCAAGTCGACCCAGGAATGACACCTATGTGCACCTTTGTTCCAAGGCAACTCGACAAGGACCGGATGATGTCTTTTTTCCCTGAATCATGGATTACAAAATATGAAATGCTTCATCAAGCAACTAAACCAATCCAGTCAAAAGATCCTCTTTTTATCAGGAAAGAAAATGGTGAAGTAGAAACAAAATTCTTGATGGCACCATCAGAGAAGAAGGATGTCACAGTTTTTCCAACTCAAATAGTTATGCTCCAGCCGGTATCATATGTCAGTGAAGATGGACTTCAAATCAAAGCATTTCGAGAAGATGGAAAGCCTTGTTATGAAGGAAAATCACCTTCTGGTCACATATGGTGGGATATTTGTGATTGTGCTGACTGCCAGGAAGAAGAAAGGTTTGAAGAAGATTGGCCTAAGAGAAAGAAAAAATCCTCACAGCAAAAGCTCAAAGAAAGATATGAAGCAGGAGATCCAGAAGTTGACCTTTTAGGAGAACCCTCTGGAAGGTTTAACTATTATGTTCTTTATCCCAGATCCAAAAAACAAATTTCTCCCTCTCCATCCAAAAAATATTACAACCAAAACCAGAAACCTCCACTAATCCCATACTATCAGAAAATCCTTCCCCAAACTTTAAAATGTCAACCTCTTCCCACTAAACCAACCCAGATACCAGAATCTTCCCCTTGCTACATGTTTGACCAGGCCTCCCCTTCCTATTCCCAGAACTTTCCCCCATTAGAAAGTTTTGACCACCCTCAAACTAACACCAAACATGTCTGGAAAATAAAGAATCCTGTTGGAACTAATTCAGATGGTACTAAGAAGCAGGTTTCTTCTGCAGAAGCAGCTTTAAATTGGCAAGCGGAGAATGCTGTAGCACAAAATAAGGTCCTTTCAAAAATCTTGGATAATCAGCAAAAGATGGCTGAAACAGTCAATCATACCTTTTCGTCTTCCAATACTCTTATTGAAGACTTGAAGAAGAAAATCAAGGCAGTTGAAAAAGAGTTGGAGACCATTGCTTCCACAGTCAAGGACTTGTCTGTTTCCTTTCCTCTTATTGGACAAAAAGAAAAGGAGAAAAAGCAGTTACTGTTACAGATGCAAGAATCATGGAAAGAAGCCGCTCAGGCCCTTCCAATGCATGTCCAGATGCCCTACCAGCCTCGGCAATTATTGTATAAAGACCTAGCCATACCCTTGACCTCACCGTTCTCTCCAACCTCTCAAAACCTACAACCATTAGTCATGACACATCCTAGTCAAAATCCCTTTAGGCCAAGTGGAATTCTCCCCAGCATTATACGGCCAGTTCCATCTCAACCAGAGCCACAAGTTAAACCCCAAAATGATTCTCCTTTCACGAAAAAATATAAAGAACCAGTATACCAACTTCCAGACCCAACTGTTGGTGCTTCTTCAAGACCTCCAGACATGAACATGTTGACTGTAGACCCTGATCCTCCAAACCCAATTTCGTCATTCCTTAAAACTCTTACCCTTAATGATTTTAGAGAGCCTTTTGTGCTTCCAGTAATTGAGGACTCTGATCTAGACTTGTCTGATCTTGGTCTAGAAGAGGTATTCATGACAAACAATGAACCAAAAGTGGTTGAGATCCTGGTAATTGATTACCAGTCTGAGTTTGCCTCGAATTTGCCTCGAATTTGCTCAGCATGCTTGTTGACATAGAAAGCTTCACACGCCCAGGGAGAAGTTGTGGGTTCAATAAGGCCTTCGGATAGGAGAGTGGATAGTGCAAAAGTGTTTTCCAAGTTTGATCTTAAAGCAGGATTTTGGCAGCTAGGCATCCATCCAAGACCAAAACACCTACTCCAGGCTTAAACGTCCACCAAGATGCTCCAAAGTGGAGGTGCGTGTATCCCTGTTTCTGCCATGGAATTATAATCTCTCTGGGAAGTGCAAGGGTAATGAAATTTTCTACTTCACTAGCTGGAATATGATACTGGTGATTTTCCTTCATAACAAGGCTTTCCATCAGACACGGGAATACATTTTACAAAGAGAGCTTGCTTTTGTTTTTCTGAACGTTTCTCAGAAGGAAGCAGTTTAAAGGAAAAACTTCGAATATCCTGTTACAGACCCATCCTCATCCTCAAGTCTTTCCTCTACAAACCCTAATGATATCCTTCAAGGAGCTTTACTGCTTTCTCCTTTTTCGGGCAATTTCTTGCAAAATGGCCTGGTTTCCTGCATACAAAGCAAGTTTGTCATTGATAATCTAGAGTTTTAAGGAATCAAAGGGGTCCATGGTAAACAGATGGGGTACTTGGGTCCAGGTAAGAAGGTGTTGTTTGTGCATGAGCCCTTTTGAGGACCATCTAAGGCTTGGTATTTGATGGAGAAGATCAAATCCAATGAGAAGGTCTCTGCTATTCCAAAAATCTGGAGTCAAGTAGTGAAATTCTAGATACTACAGGGAGTCCCTTTCTTCCATGGAAAGTTACCTTAACCATTAAACACCAAGTTCTTGGATCCCCTCTTACAGGTAGAGTCCTCAAAAGGGCTCATGCACAAACAACACCTTCTTACCTGGACCCAAGTACCCCATCTGTTTACCATAGACCCCTTTGATTCCTTAGGTAGGGCATCTGGACATGCATTGGAAGAGCCTGAGCGGCCCTTGGCCACCCAAGAACTATCCACTCTCCTATCTGAAGGCCTTATTGAACCCACAACTTCTCCCTGGGCGTGTGAAGCTTTCTATGTCAACAAGCATGCTGAGCAAATTCGAGGCAAACTCAGACTGGTAATCAATTACCAGGATCTCAACCACTTCCTTGCAGATGACAAATTTCCTTTACCAAACAAGAGTGCTCTTTTCCAGCATCTTTCAAATGCAAAAGTGTTTTCCAAGTTTGATCTTAAAGTAGGATTTTGGCAGCTAGGCATCCATCCAAGGGAAAGATACAAGATGGCTTTTTGCATCCCAGATCACCATTACCAATGGACTGTTATGTCTTTCGGCCTTAAAAATGCCCCATCCCAATTTCAGAAAGCAATGGTAATGTTGTTCCAGCCACTTTCAGCCAACGCATTAATCTATGTAGATGATATCCTTTTGTTCTCAAAAGATGAAGAATCTCATGCCAAGTTACTCACTAAACAAATGCTTTGAATCTGTAGTTGGCGAATAAGCCAGCCTTGCCTGGTAATCTGGGATGAATGGTGGTGGGGTAAATATTGGTGGTGGCTGCTCTGAACATCTGATGATGGGGTAGCCAAAACTCTTGAGGTAAAATTCTGGGGTGAAGGATTGTTGCTGCTGCTCCTATATCAAATAAGGCTATCACCGGAATAGGCCTAGAGTATGTATCAAGGAGAAGGTGAACTTGGGCTATTGGAGTTGGGTTGGTCAAAGGGGCTATTATTGGTTGGGATGTGTAGATGGTTTGAACTTCTAGATCTAAATCATATTCACTGTCTGGTTCTGAGTCTCCTTCCGAGGTAGAATAAGCCACAACTGCCAAAGCTTGAGGAGAGTATCCATATATGTTGAAGTTAGGAAAAAGGGTGACAAAAATTGTACCAGCATTTAAAAGGGTGACAATCCTTCACCCCAGAATTTTTGGAGCATTATACGGCCAGTTCCATTCAGGGGGAGATTTTTTCAACAACTGAGCCAAACAGTTCCTATATCTTGAGATTTTTGGAGCAACAATCCTTCACCCCAGAATTTTACCTCAAGAGTTTTGGCTACCCCATCATCAGATGTTCAGAGCAGCCAAAAACAAAAGCAAGCTCTCTTTGTAAAATGTATTCTCGTGTCTCTTATGTTTGATGTAAAAAAGTTGTTTAATCTAATAATATCCTTCAGTTTGTTGTATCTTGTATTGTACTCTATTTTATGATATTTTACCCATTCACCATTATGAGCATCATTTTTCAGAATTTCAGACCAGAATTTATGAAAATATTTATTTCCCTGAGGGAAAATATAACCATAAAACTCTGGTTCGAAATGAAGACACAAGTAATATTCATTGAGCAAGTACCACATATAAAGGTAATGTGCAACAGTCCAATTGGTTATCCAAAATGCAAAAGGGGTTTTCCATGGTTGGTTTATATCAGGGAAGATATCAAGGAAATGGCTTTGGTGCTTTTTGAGGTAATCATGGAGGGTTTTAATAATTCTTTTGGCTCTGGCTTCAAGGGTCAAAGTCTTGATTTGGTCTTTTATTTCTGAGGGGAGGTTTTCTATCATATTAAGGATATCATTAGGGTCTGTAGAGGAAAGACT
Organism: Quercus parvula; assembly: GCA_030820535.1. Taxonomy (NCBI): domain Eukaryota; kingdom Viridiplantae; phylum Streptophyta; class Magnoliopsida; order Fagales; family Fagaceae; genus Quercus; species Quercus parvula. Next base: position 24,247,757 of record JAUAME010000004.1, read on the forward strand.
TGAAGATGAGGATGGGTCTGTAACATGATATACACATAAAGGTGGAGGGATAGTTGTGGTATTAAGGACTGGAGGTTTCCTGGAAAGGTAATTAGTGATAAGGTTATCTTTACCTTTAATGTGTTTGACCTAGAAAGACCATTGTGAGAACTAATTTGCCCATCTGAGTAGTTGAGGATGTAGGAGCATTTTCCTTTCAAACTGGAGCATTTTGGGGAAGGAAGACATATCCATCTCTACTAAGAAATTGTGTCCAAGAAGATGAAATTGGAATTTTTCAATTCCATGCTTGACTGCAAGAATTTCTTTGAAAGTAGAATGATAATGGAGTTCTGAGGGCTTGAATGCACCACTTTTATAGCCACAAATATTCCTTTTGCCATCAATTTCTTCAAAAAGAGCTGCTGCCCAATATTCATCACTTGCATCTGTCTGCAAAATTCGTTTGCCTGGTCTTGGAATCTGTAAGGGAGAAAGCTTTTCTAATAACCTTTTCAATTGTTGGACCGCTTCTGTGTGAGCAGAGTTCCATTCTGGGGGAGATTTTTTCAACAACTGAGCCAAACAGTTCCTATATCTAGAGATTTTTGGAATGAAATCCGACATGTAATTTACAATTCCAAGGAACTGTTGTATTTGCTTAGCGTTTGTGAGCTTGTCTGGAAATTCAGCCAAGGAGGACGCTATATGAGGCTGCAGAGTATACTTTCCATCTGAAATGTTTACTCCCAAAAAGTCTATAGAAGACTGTCCTATGACCATTTTCTTCTCTGAAAGCATTATTCCTTGGGATTTCACTAAGTTATAAAACTCAGTGAGTAACTTGGCATGGGATTCTTCATCTTTTGAGAACAAAAGGTTATCATCCACATAGATTAATGCGTTGCCAAACATGATGAAGTGACTTTGTGGCCAAATCTGGGGTGCTCTATTTTATGATATTTTACCCATTCACCATTATGAGCATCATTTTTCAGAATTTCAGACCAAAATTTATGAAAATATTTATTTCCCTGAGGGAAAATATAACCATAAAACTCTGGTTCGAAATGAAGACACAAGTAATATTAATATATATATATATATATATGATTTTATCCAAGCATCATTCTGACAAGGAGAAGCTACAGTAATTTTTGGAAGGATTACGTCTGAAAGTAATATTCAAGCACAAGGAATTTTTCATCCTGCTGAGATGTATTGGGTCACCAATTCAGATGGAACTCTCCATACACATTTGGATGTCTCTTGGGTATCTTGTCATCATTCTCTTACTATGGCGGAATCTCTTAATAAGGGTATTCTCCCTGAAATAATTCCAATTGGCCCAGATGTTTGTAAGCAACAATGGCCACATGAAGACCATTGGGAAATGCCAAATCCTCTTATTGGATATGATGATCCGTAATATCATAATCATGATCCTGATGAAGATGTTGATGAAGAATGGTTCCAAGGAAGAGATGGATGGGACTAGATATCTTTAGCAAAAAAAAAAAAAGTATTGTGCTCTATTCCACATTTCCATGTTGTCTCTTATATGTTGTTAGTAATCTACTTAATTAACCAGTTTAACCGGGTGATGCACGGGATAGTCTATATCATATCATATCATTGTATATACTATATACTAATATAATTAAATTGAGCTTAAAAGTCGTGGTTGCGCTAAGTGGCTACACCAAATTGTAGAAATGTTTTTAGATTTTTAAAAAAATAAATATAATTTTTTTTATTCTTATCTTCTTCTCCTATAATTTCTAAGTTGATAAAAATATTAATTTAATTACAATCAAAACTCTTCATCTATTTTTTTTATTTATTTAAATTATATTATCACATGTAATAAAAACCAACATAGTACACGTAAATTTTTTTAAAAAAAATCTGCAACAATCTTTATCTAATCCTTTATTTTTATTTGAATTATACTACTACGTGTAAAAAAATTGGTTTTGCCAAGTGACTACACCAAATTGAAGAAATTTTTTTAGATTTAAAAAAAAAAAATATAATTTTTTTGTTCTTATCTTCTTTTCCTATAATTTCTAAATTGATAAAAATATTAAATTAATTACAATCCAAACTCTTCAACTAATTTTTTTTACTTAAATTATATTATCACGTGTAACAAAAAACAACATAGTACACATAAAAAGATTTTTTAAAAAAAAAATCTACTACAATCTTTATCTAATCCTTTATTTTTATTTGAATTATATTACTACATGTAAAAAAAGAAAAAGAAAAAAGGAAAAAACATAGCACACAATTAAAAATAAATAAAAAGCAACGTATTCAACTACATATTCAATGTATTCAGCCTATATGACATTTTTGCCTTTTTTTTTTTTTTGTTGAGATAATTACTTCTAATTTTTTTCATTCAATTTATATGACTTTTTTTTTTTTTTTTTGATAAACATACATCCTAAGTTAATTCTTCTTCTCTTATAATTTCTAGAATGATTAGAAATCTAATTTCCTCACAATTGAAAATTTCTCTCTCTCTCTCTCCCTCTCTCTCTCTCTCTCCACACCAAATTGTATAAATTTTGTTAGATTTTGTAAAAAGACATAATTTTTTTTGTTCTTATCTTCTCATCCTATAATTTCTAAGTTGATAATTTAATTACAATCCAAATTCTTCATCTAATCATTTTCTTATTATAATTTATAAGTTGATAAATAATATCAATTTGATTACAATCCAAAATCTTCAACTAATCCTTATTTTTTAATTTAAACTAGTCACTAACCCGTGCGATGCACAGAATAGTTAAATAAAAAAATAATTAATCAACCTCATAGTAAAAGAAAAGGCTAAAGGAATCGATAAGAGGTTGATTTGTCCATCAAGAAAAAATCTAAAAGAAGGAAAATAAATAAATAAATAAATAAAAAGAAAGGGAAAACTATCTGCAAAGAATTGCAACTGTTTGTATGTTTACCTGGCTTGGCTCAAAGCCAGAATCCAAATTTAATTTTGCAACAATAAAAACATACAACTTCATATTAATTGTAAATCAACCTCACTACACGAATCTAATTTTCACTATACTGTATTTTTGGAGATCATGCTCCTAAACATTCAATGTGTCAAGAATTTCAATAAACACTATTGCCACATCTATCTTTGTTCTAGACATTTAATTTACACATAAGCCAATAGCAATTGCAATTAGACAATCTTGACCCAAGCATTCTCCTAAAATCTTATTTCTTTCCTTTAAACCTACACGTCAAAAGTGATTTCTAGCAAATATTACATTTACACAAAATCTAAGCAACCTAACTCACCTTACATCTTATAATTAAGCTAATAAAATCTTATAATTTCATTTTACAACTATAGCGTCTTGCTCATTAAAAGGTTGTACTCAATGCACAAAACTTTTGCTCATTAAAATGCATATGAGTAGGTTTTGCCTTTCGTAGTTGTGTGCTATTACTATGCAGAAAAAAGAAAAAGAAAAATAAAAACACCTTAGACTTTCTTGGATTTTGACATCTTATAGCATTGCACATCATCAAACAAAATCAGCATGAGATAATGTTATTTCTATGAAGTGAACAAATCTGAAACAAAATTAATGAGTAAAATTCTAAATAGAATTACAATTCAAATGAGCATCAATAATTGCATGAATTAAAAACAAAAGATTCAAAAGCAGAACTCAAAGCTTTTTGTCATATAAGCAAAATCACAAATTCTCTTTTTAAATAGCCTGCATTTCCTACATTTTTTTTACAATAATTGAAAGAATAAAAAGAAAACAAGCTCTAATTTATTTTGATTCAACTGCATGTTAGGAGGATATTATTCTTAGTAATATCATGGTTTACAATTTTGTCAACATGATTCACACACACACACATGCGAAAAGAAAGAAGTGAAAGGATGGTAGTCATATCCATAAAATATAATGTGATCACTTAATTTAGTGCCATTGAGGACCCATTCTCTAGCAATAAATTCATCAAAAAGCTGATATGCATCTTTGACTAACATTGTTCTTTTCAAAGTAAGGAAAATAACCTCCAAAGACTTTATATGCTTTCTCACCAAAGCATCTTTAATGATGCTAACACAACTCTCTTCTTTAGTAAATCAACTTCTCAAGATATGAAGAATACAATCAAAACAGCTCTTGGAGTACAGGTGGTTCAACAATATGAAAAATATTTAGGCCTGCCATCTTTCGTTGGTCGAAAAAAGAAGGAGAGTTTTGATAACATTAAAGCAAAGGGTGTGGAAAAAATTACAAGGGTGGGAGGGTAAATTATTATCCCAAGCTGGTAGGGAGATTTTAATCAAGGCAGTGGCCCAAGCATTACCCACATTTGCGATGTCATGCTTTAAACTGCCAATTGGTGTGTGCCATGATATTGAGGCTTCGGTCCGAAAATTTTTTTGGGGACAAAGAGGGGAAGGCCGAAAGGTCAACTGGACAAAATGGGAAGAGCTTTGTAAACCGAAGACATAAGAGGGAATGGGATTTAAAGACCTTTCAAGGTTCAATGATGCCCTCCTGGCAAAACAAACTTGGTGCCTCTTACATAAAACCTCCTTGTTTTATAGAGTTTTCAAGGCCAAATTTTTTCCACATTGTACAATCATGGAAGCCACAAACCTGAGCTCAGCCTCATATGCGTGGAAAAGCATCATTAAGGGCAAAGAAGTTATACAACAAGGTGCGGTTTGGAGAATTGGGGACAGCAGATCAGTGTCAATTTAGGGTGATTGCTGGCTTCTGGTGAAACATTCCCCAAAAATTGTATCACCCCGTATAGGAGCTTTAACAGATACAAAAGTCAGTTCCCTCATTGATAGTGAACACCGATCATGAAAGGAAGAAGTTCTAAATGCAAACTTGTTCAACTTTGAAGCAGAGATAATACAAAAAATTCCCTTGTGCCACACAGACGAAACAAACACACTCACATGGCCTTTCACTCCAACAGGGGATTACACAGTGAAATCGGGTTTTACCTTCTTGCAACAGGAATATCAGAACTCCCAACTTGGCCAATCTGACCTTGATTACCTGAAGCCGCTATGGAAAGCTATTTAGAGTTTGCAGGTTCCGAGTAAGGTAAAAAATTTTGTTTGGCGCACGTCAAAATATTCTTTACCTACAAAGACGAACTTGATGAAGCAGAAAATTATTAGCGAAGATTGATGTGAGCACTACAAAGAACAAAAGGAAGATGTGGTCCATGCTTTGTACCAATGCTCAAAACTATAAGACCTGTGGAGTAAAGCTAAGCTCTAGAATCACAGTAGCCTCAAACAGGCTACGTCTTTTATTAATCTAATGGGTTGTGTTTTTGAAAATAATAGGGATTTGGAACTCTTCTCCATGGTGGCGTGGGCAATTTGGAACTAAAGAAATAATCTCTGCCTCGGAAAAATTACAGCCCTACTTGACGAGCTGTTTTCTCAATCAAAGGATTAGATGCAAGACTTCAAGCTCTACAACTCCTCATCCATAATCCTAGTAGGTCGTCCACGTACCATAAGGCAAACTCCGTACCAAAATACCTACAAAGTTAACTTTGATGGTGCCCTGTTTACAGCAACAAACAGTGCAGGTTTGGGGGTGGTTATTTGTAATGAAGAGGGACAAGTCATGGTCTCTCTCTCGTAAAAAACCACACTCCATTTTATAGCTATTGAAGTGGAAGCTATGGCAGCAAGGAGGGCCTTAGAACTAGCACTGGAGACGGGATTTCAATAGATAATATTGGAAGGTGGCTCGTAGATTCTCCTTTCAGCTTTGGAAAATAACTTTCACGCTTTGTCAAATTTTGGGCACATGATAAAAGACATTCAATACCTCGCCTCTTGTTTTTCAAAAATACATTACTCACATGTTCGTAGGAATTGCAATACTGTAGCTCACTCTCTAGCGAGAAGAGCAATTTCTTTATCTCAAATGCAAGTCTAGATGGAGGATGTATCACCATATATCATTCATGTACTTCAGGCCGACTTAAATGGCCTCCCTTAATATAAAAGGTTTTGATCTTCTTTCTAAAAAACAAAAAGTGATTATAAACCAATTGAAGAATGATCCATACATGCTAAGAACTTTAGTAATACAGAGAAACAAAAAATGTCCATATTTCGCTGGGATATTACAAGTAGAAGAACAAAGACAAAGGCAAATTCAAAACTCAAATGATATAATATGTAAGGTTGAATTTAATCAACCATCTTGTTGGCTTTATTCCGTGCCAATTTGCTTGTAATTTAGCATTTAGAAACCCTGTATTAAGGTAGGAATCATGTAAGGGTAGTGTGTGAGATAGTGTGAAGAAATGCTCAAGACTGTGCACTAAAGCAGAGACTCACAACTAGATCTCGCAACTGGCAAGCTGCCAGAAGATGCACACGAGTAAAGCATGTAGATAAGCTGAACCATCAGGCCAACTGTAGCACTACAGGAAAAAAAGTCCAAACTGGCCATTCAGTTAGCTTGCAGCTTGAACTCGCAACTCAGTCAAGTCACGAGGCCAAGTCACCATTTAGCTCTATTCTGGAAAAATTGACTCTTCGCATTCCATTCTCACACTAGTATAAATACCCCTTATACCCACGAAATGTTTAAAACTTCCAGAGAGAATTTTGAGAGAGAAACCCTAGAGAAAAACAAGATTGACTCATCCACAATCTTCGTCCTTTGATTCTCCAAATTCCTTTACTCTCACCCTCTCCATTGTTACATCATTGAGAGGTACATTAGTCAAAACCTTTTCTCACCATACCCATATCTGTGAGAATGCTATTTGGTGCTTAGGAAGCAGTTAGGAAGGGACCAATTGATATTGGTTGATGTTATAGGTTATAGCGGAATCCGGTAAGCTAAGGAAGACAAAGGTTCGGCGTAACCTCGTTGGAGTAAGAAGCTTGAAGGGTTTAAGTACATTGGGTAGATTAGGCTTGGAGGGTCTTCTACTGTTCATGTATCCCAACTTCATTTTTTAGTGGATTATTGATCGCTTGGAGGGCGGCGAAGAGGTTTTATGCCGAGGATTTCAGTTTCCTCTTCAATAACACATCGTTGTGTTGTCTTTGTGTTTGCATTTCTCTTCCCTTTATCTTTGCCATTTAATTATTGCTGTGATTATGATTATTTATGGTTTAGATTGTTTTTATCAATTTTGTATTAGCTTATGGTCATGTTTCGCACATATATTGTTTGATAATAAGCTTGAATTGGTAACTTGTAATTTGGGGGGTCTAAACGTTCAAGGTGTTTTATACACTAATTGAACATTCATTTGGTATCAGAGTGGGTACACGTGTTGTGGTTTAAATACCTAAGTGTGATCCTTGACCCCTTGTGTTTATTTGCCATGGATAGTGCCTTGTATGCCTCTATGCATGTTTTGGTTGATGATGAATGTAACTTGCCACGTATTTGTGAAAATGCCTCTATGAGTGATAACCCTCATGATTGTGTTACTATGTTACTTGAATCCATGGATGTTGTTGATATTCCTAACATCAAACTCTTGAAGAAAAAAACTAAGAAGTTTAATAAGGATTTGAGCAAATTATTTTATGAAAAGGATGATTTGATTGCTAAGCTCAATGAATCCAACGAATTGGTTGAGAAATATAAGAAACTTGCTAAAATTTCTCTTGAAAAGCTGAAAGAGTTTGAATGTTTGAATATGAATTTGGATGCTGAACTTGTTTTGTCTAACAAACTTGTTGATGAGCTAAAATGTGAAAATGAATCTCTTAAGATGCATGCCAAGTGTTTGATTGCTGAACCTATTGCTAAAAAGGATGAAAATATTTGTTGCAATCATGTTATGGTACCCGATGTTGTGCCTATTGTGTGTTCTATCTCAAAGGACAAATCGGTGTACATTCCTCCACATAAAAGAAATCAAAAGGTGGAGAGAAAGATTGTTAAGTCAAAGCCTCCGTTTAGGTCTCAACCTAAGGCTTTGGATGGATTTAAGTTTGTTCCAACTTGCCACCATTGTGGCGTGATTGATCATATAAAACCTCAATGTCATAAGTTGAAGAGAGAAAAAACCATGTTGCTAGATCCCTTCCTAAAAAGCCTAGTGGACCTAAACACTTTATTTATCACCATTGTGGTATTTTTGGTCATCTAAGACCTCATTACTCTAAGTTTCATGCTTTTAAAAGAATCAAAAGAAAAGAGAAACTGGAGTTTTTTGGAAGTTGTGCGAAAAAGGGTAAACTGGATTTGAGTGAAAATAACATGTTGTTAAAGAAAGTGTTTAATGCTCTTAACTCCTTGTCTATGTGCATTTCCGGTTCTCATTCTTCCAACCCTCGTCTCACTTCTCATGGACACTCATTCTAAACAATTGTTGTGTTTGGATGAGGAGGGTTCCTATGGTTGACCTTTTACTCTGTTGGTCCTTGATCTAATTCTTTCAATCTTTATAGAACTCTTCATGCATTAAATGTCATATCTTCATGCATTTTGTGCATCTTGCATTTATTTGTATGCATTGCTTTTGTTTTTTATCTTACTTTGTTGTTTTAATTTTGTGTGAGTAAAAAATCCAAAACCACATAAAAAGTGAAAAATTCAAAAAGTTTGATCGTATATGTTTGAGCACATATCTTATGTGAGTTTTGCCTTGTACCTCCGTACAAATGGCTTTGTGCATTTATGAGCTTAGCTTGTTCTTTATGCACTTATATCTTTGTGGGAAAAATCTTGAAATATATGTGTGATTGTTGTAAATCGATCTTCAAGCTTGTCATAAATGATTGGTCAATAGTCTTGATGGTTTTAATACTTGCATAGACTTGTGCTTATATATCTTCCCACATTTTTTATTGTTTTTGCTTATAGAGCTCAACAAATGTCAATCTCAAAATGAAAAAAGATAATGAGCTGCAAAAATCGTTGCACATACTAGTATTTGACTAGAAAAAAGGGAAACAACTTGTATTGAAAATGTATGATGCCCAAAAAACCAAAGGCTTACTCATCTAATTGAAATATCAAAATTTCAGGCATCGATCTCAAAATGAGATGTAATGATTCAAAATGATCAAATGTTATGAATTGTAAAGAAGCCAAATGAAAAGCTTCAAAGATATGTAATCATTCTCTTGTGGGAGGTCATATATGTTCATTTCTATAATTGAGATAGACCACTTGACTTAGTACTAGTTATGTATGACTCGATTGAATTGATCATTGAAGCTTCATTCTAGACTAAGGACTATTCCACACTTGATACACACATACAACACACATGCCTTATGTTCAATGAATGCCTTATTCATTTGTTCAATTATACTTGTTTAAATGTGATGTGTGTGTGCTCAACTATATATGGATCAATCCAAAAATATTTTTGATCATTTTATATGTTTTTGGAAGTGATTTTTATCACTCTTTGTATTCATGTTTAGTGCTTACTTTGTTTTTCATTGTTTAAACATGTTCTGTGTAGAAAAACAGATGTCAGAGTTTTTCGCGACTCATTTGCGACTCGCAAAAATTTTCACGACTCAACTCGCAACTCGCCAGTCATGAAACCCCAGTTGCGAGTTCATCTAGAAGCTTTCGTGACTCATCTCGCGACTCACGAAAATTTTCGTGACTTGCCTAGTCGCGAAATGCCCAGAAACAGCTTTTTAAAAGGCTTTTCGTGGAAAACCTATTTTTAACCTCTCCCATTCTCTTTTGAACCCCTTTTTCACTATTTTTACATCTAAACCCAATAAATTTGAATGGTTTTTCATTCCATTAACATCTCTAAGGTAATTATAAACTCGTTTCATTGATTTTGATCCTTAGATTATGTTTTGGAGAGTTTTATACTCTTGGTTGGGATTTTCATCATATGGGTTGGGAAAACCTTTTTTTTTGGTCAAATTTTTGTATGGGATTGGTTTCTTTTGTTGATTTGCTTTGGATGTTGGCCCATTGTGGCAAAAAGAACATGTTTTAAGGGTGGATTTCATGATGTTCATGCATTGTTTCACATTGTTGTTCATAGTGTGCACGCTAGATGTTTGATAAAATGTCTCTTAGGAATTTTCTCACTTGTTTGGACTCCGATGAGTACCAAACTTTGAGGTTTTTCATGTTTCCTCATTAGGGACATGTTTGGTTCATTGGTTGTGTTTTTAATACACCTTGCCCCACATGTACATTTTCCATGCATTGGTCATGCATTGCACATAGCTACCTCTTGCACACACCTTTGCTACCCTTGTCATGCATTGGGACCTTATTTTTTCATCCTAGCATGTCTTGTTTACCTTATGCTTGGTAGCATTTTGTTTTGTCTTAAGTTTGAATTTCATTTTCTCATTCATCTTACACCCCTCATGCATCACTATCATTAGTCATACCTTCATCTCTTGCTCTCATTTCTCCTTAACCTTTTGTCTATTTGTGACAAAAAGGGGGAGAGTATACTCTAGAGTAGTATACCAGAGAGTTTTTGTCATTTTTACATGGCTCTTGTGCACATCCTTAGGGGGAGAAATTCTATTTATCATGCACATTTGTAGGAGGAAAGATATTCCATAGTGAATGCTCGAAAATGTATTAAAAACACAAGAACTTGTTTAGACCCCAATTTAAAGTTACGGCTTGATTAATTTTACACTAACTTAATACTAAGTGCGGAATAGTGTAAATACACACATACAAGCAAGAGAGCTACTCTAATCCATATTTAAAGCAACACAGCATTAAAATGAAATGAACAAGAGTAAGGAAGAGAGATGCAAACACAGATAACATGCCGAAGTGTTATTAAAGAGGAAAACGAAGAACTCAGCAAAAAACCTCTCCGCCACCCTTCAAGCGGAAATCGATCCACTAGACAATCAGTTGAGATACAAGGGTTAGCAAGAAACCCTCAAAGCCTAATCTACCTGATGTACCTAAGTCCTCCAAGCTCCTACTCCAACAAGGCTTATCAGAACCGTGTCTTGTCTAGTTCTCCGGATCCTACAACAAGCTCTATGTTGCATCTACCATCCTTGGCTTCTTCCAATGCTTCCCAACAACACCAAACAATCACTTGACACTTTGAAAGGGTGTGGTAAGTGTTTGGGCTATCAACCTCTCAATGGTATGGAAATGGAGAGGTAGAAGATGAGCAAATTCCATAAACAAATGTGTAGAGAATTGTTAGTATAACAATTTCTAACTCTCAAGTGTTTTTGCTAGGTTTTTCTCTCAAAGGCTCTCCTTATCATTTGTGGGTAATGTGGGTATATATAGTGTAGGTGCAGAAAGTGTGTATCAGATAATACAATCTGGCAGAACAGAATATCTCGCTGGTGTCTCGCGGGAAGGCCTTACCCGCGAGATACTTGCGAGACACAGCTATTTCTATCTGTACTGACTCTTCGCATTCCAGTCATGTGCAGGGCACATGCATTTTTTGTGGGATGCTTAGTCGCGAGATACCCGCAAAAACCCTCATTGTTTCAATTGCTTGAGTCTTCACACTTTCTCTCACTATCACACAACCCTTACAATAAATTCCCACAACAAATACAGGGAATATAAGATTGAATAAAATTACAATCAAGTTTGGCACGGAATAAAAACCAACAAAATACATATTTGAAAATCACAACTTTACAATTAGCCCTTTGGCTATTCCGTGACAAAACCCCTAAAACAGACTCTAGACTTAAACGTGAGTTTGGGAACAGTGGCAAGACTCACTCACACCTAATCTAGAAGCCGTGTAGCACTTGCACGTATATACCTGAAACCTGAAACACTTGCACACAAACACAACTTTTGTTAAGCTTATGACAAGTTAAGTACAAGGTACGTACATGAGCAAGTAAAATGCGATCAAGTTTGTAAACACTATAAAACGTGTAAGCATATCTTGATCAAATAAGGACAGTCATTAAAGAATGACTCCAATGAACATATAACAGGTAAATGTTCATCCAGACATGTAAAAAGTAGCAATCACTAATGATTACTTGCATGTCCAATCACACGACCAATACAAAATACACGAAGTATATGCATCTAGGAACAATCCTAGTAAGGGCACAAGTGTGAAGTACTTAAGACATATTCGTAATATCTAAAAGTACAAAGAAAATGCTATAAAAGCATAGAGATAAACACAATCATACTGAATATAAACTGAAACATTTAAAAGCAAGTTGTACTGAAGTTTTAAACAAAAACAGTAAAATCAGTAGTTATAGAAGCAAAAAACATAAACTCAAATAAACCGATAACCAATAAAACCAATGTTTCTGAGTCTGAACCTATGCTCCCCCTAACACTGTGCAAGCTACCCTTCAAAATTTTCTCCCCTTTTTTTACCGAAATGGCCAAAGGGCTAGAACTGGTCAGATTCGGAGTCTGAACCATGGTCGACGGATAAATCATCGATCTGAGATGATAAGGCTGTGATTTGACCCTAGACATAAGCAAACTAATCCACTGTGTGCCGTATATGGGAATCTAGCATAGTGTACATCTGCTCTACTCTGTCAAGAAAACGGTCGAGTTTATCTGGTCCTCATGCTGGTGTTAAGGATGATAGCTGAGCTAATGGCTCTGTGGCAGAAGCGAATCTATCAATCTCCTTCTTCGTATCTTCACCTTCATCCACAACACGATCCTATGGTATTGTATGCACACCTATTTTGGAACCTTTGATGTGGGCTGTGCTCCTGGTGACTGTGTGTGCACCAATGGGATAGTCCCTTGGAACCATAGTGAGGCCACACGGGAATTTGATCTTTGTCTTCGCAAGTAGGCCCATAATCAGTGAGAGAAAAGGCATAACTATTCTTGAATGTTACTTCTCAATGCTTTTCTTCAATAGATGAAAGATATGTCCTCATATATCAATCTCCTGGTGAGTAAAGAGATCGGATAGAAACTTTGTTCTTCCAGCTGACAGTGTAGTGAGGTTGGTGACCAAGTATAGGTTATAGATCATCACATGTGCAAAAGCCCTCGTCTCTGGTGAAAAAGGGATTGTATTCATGGAAGACTCCTGTGGTGTACCACCAAGAATTTCTACCATATCCTCAGTGGACCCCAATCTATCTTCATATTGAACTAAAATCGGCTAAGATGGAGGACGAATCTCCAAAAAATCTTGTATGATCTCCTTTGTAATCACAAATTCTTTGTGCCTTACCCAGCACTCTATACGATCTCCGTCCACTACAGCATTGGAGAAAAACTCCTTTATAATCTCTAAGTAGATAATCCCAACAGGGTTTAATAACTTGGTCCAAGTCCTTTCTTTGAACACCTCAGGGATGACAGTGTCCTTAAGAGATTCCAACTGAACCACCCTTTTCCATGATAATTGTGGCTTTGTTGTAACAGTCATTATACCTCATATCAGCCTCAGCAGACTTGAAATGATCAGAATCAGTGCGTGCACATTTGGAAGTTGATTTCTTGGTGGCTGCATGCTTAGTAGGAGCCATCTGTGCAAAGGAACACAAACAGAAAAGAACCAAGTGTGCAAACACAACATAGAACCCAAAACATGATTAGACACATGTTAGTTCAAAGCAAAGGTACAACAATTTAAAAAACAGAGCAAAAACAACTCAAGAACAGAGTAAATAAACACAACCAACATGCTAAAAGCATTAAACCAAGTAAGCATAATCACAATGCATAAAATAAGTACTTGTGCATGTGTGTGTTTGTGTTGAGCATATGCTGATGCATGTGTGTGCATCATGAGATGCATGAGTTGTGCCTAGATAGTCCTAGTGTGTGTCTAGTGTGTGCAACATGGGCAAAGTGTGTGAAACACAAAGACAAAGACCAAAACATGGTAAGCATGACTAGACAAGACAAAAACCTATCATTGGAACTCACTTAAGTCCAATTCAGCACAAGAATGTCACTTGGACATTTTGACAAACACCTATCAAGCAACAGTGCATAACTTTTATGAAGAATGCATGAACAAATTGAAAAATGCATCAATACAACCTTAAAATGCCACAAGGGGCCAACACAGATACATAAACGGCAAATGGGACTCAGCCTAAATCAAGATTTTGGAAAAATTTTCACAAAAATTAAGAACCCCAACCCATTTTCGAAAAATCCCTAATTTGAGAACCATAACTAATTTTCTGCAAAATCTATGACAAACAAAAGGAAAAATGTTTTAGAAAACATACCTTTAAGTTAAAATCGCAAAAATCAAGCTTGGAATTGATGGGGTTTGAGAGAAAATTGATTTTGGGTTGAGACAAGTTCCAGAGAGGCAATGCGATTGAAGTTATGAGTTTTGAAAAGATGTCACATCTGCTACATAAAAACTGAAAACTTGCGTTTTTCGCTAGTTAGACAGTCGCGATATAAGTCACGAGACATACTGAAGCTTTCGCGAGAAGCTCTTAGTTGCGGAACAATAGCGATAGCCTCTGTATGAATTTGAAAAAATTTCAGTTTTACCAAAAAACATTTCGCGAGAAGAGTTTAGTCGCAAAGTACTCGCGAGGCAGTAGCGAGAGTTTCCGTATGAAAATGTGACTTTTTAATTTCCCTCAAGCAAATTTCGTAAGAAGTTTTAAGTCGCGAGCTACTCGCGAAAATGCCTCTGAACCAGTTTTTGAAGAAAAACACAAAATTGCATTTTGAACAAAAACTAAATACACAATCAAAACCACTTTCAAAAACTTATAAAACACTCAAAAATCTTTCTGGGTTTGATCGACAAGAAATTGAGCATACACATCACATTTGAACATGTACAATCACACAAATGAGATAAACATTATTTGAACAAAGTCTTGTGTGTTGTGTGAGAGTATCAAATGTGTAATAGTCCATAGACCAGAGTGAAGCTTCAATGATCAATTCAATCAAGTCATACATAGCTGGTACGAAATCAAGTGGACAATCTCAATTATAGAGATGAACATATATGACCTCCCACAAGAGAATGATTACAAGACTTAGAAGCTTTTCATTTGCCTTCTGCATAAATCTTAACATTTAATCCTTTTTTTTTTTTTTTTTTTTTTGTGTGGATAATACATCTCTTTTTGAGAATGGTGCTTGAAATTTTTGACATTTCAACATTGAAAGTTAGCCTTTGGCTTTTTGAGCACCATATGTTTCAATACAAAAGTCACTTTCCCTTTTTCCTAGTCAAATATTAGTATGTGCGACAGGCTTTTGCAGCTCATAATCCCTTTTTCATTTTGAGATTTACATTTGGTGAGCTTTAATGCAAATACGTAAAATAAAGGTGGGAAGATATATAGGCACAATTCTATGCATGTATCAAGACCATCAAGACTATTGACCAATCATTCATGACAAGCTTGAAGATCTATTTACAACAATCACCCACAGTTTTCAAGATTTCTCCCACAAAGATATATGTGCATACATAGCAAGCTAAGTTCGTAAATGCACTACGCCATAAGTATGAAGGTACTAGGCCAAACTCCTATGTGTTATACACAACACAAGCGATCAAAATTTTTGAAGATTTTTCAAAGTTTTATGGGTTTTTGAATTTTTGAACACACTCAAAAACAGAACAAATAAAGTAAAATCAACAATCACAAGTACAAAACAAAACTTGTAAAAGAAACACATGCTTTAAACAGAAAGCAATGCATAATATGATGCATGAACCTATGATCCTAAACATTGGAAGTATTGATGCATGGACATAGGAGGTGATCATGCATGAGTACCCTTCTTCACCCATACGTCACGTGTGTTTGGGGTGATATCCCTATAGGATTAGGTACGAGAGTTAGGACTTTCAAACTTTCTAGTAAAGCTTTCCAAGCAGTTGGTAAATGCACCAATCATCTTCATCACATCCATCATTCTGGGATCACCATTTCGACCTCTTAATGGCTCAACAACCCAAGTCCTTTTGTCATTTCTTGGTCCTCCTGACCTTTGATCACTAGCATTCCTCAATGCTCTTAGCTTATGACAATTTGGTCGGGTGTGCCCTTGAAGTCCGTAGTGATGACACACATGATTCGTTTTAGGACCTCTTTGCGATCATGGAAGAGATTTTGCTCTGGTTTCAGACCTGACCACAGATTGATTACGGGGCTTGTTCAACACCCGCTGGTCAACCACATTCTTCTTCTTCTCAACTTTTGTCTTCTCCATAGTAGGGGCAACTACAATTGGCTCTTTGGCCTTAACAAACGTCACTTCTTTAGAGATATTTACAACTGAACTACTTTTTCCGGTGTATCCTAATCCGATTTTATCGGAGAAGGATTTTTGATGAGAGAGGACATCATCAAGCTTCTTTATGGATACTCGCTCTACCTTAGCATTTGCTTGAACCACCTCAAGCTCAAGAAATTTTATCTTTGAGTAGGCTTCGGTTAGTTCTCCATTCAACGTTTCTATTTCAAATTTGGCCTCCTTATAGCGCACTAGAAGACTCTTATAGTCCTCCTCTGCCTTCTTCATCTTTTCACGGCTACCTTGGCCACCCTTGCATATTCTCCAGACTTTTCAAGAAGTGAATTGTAGTTTTCTTGAAGACCAACTGTATCTTCATCTTCTTCAGCATCTGATTCTTTTACAATTCCCATGGATTCCTCATCACTATGCTCTCCAAGTTCTTGCACAAAAAAATTCAAGTCCTCTGAAGACTCAACATGAGCAATAGTCATAAATGCTGAGAAATTCCCTTCTTCATCACAGCTCGCTTTTGAATCGGAATTGGAAGAATCTGAATCACTAAGGGTTATTGCATATGCCTTGCCCTTCCCTCTCAAATAGTTAGGACACTCTTTCTTGAGATGCCCATGGCCATTGCATTCGAAACACACAATTCCTTGAGGGAATTGAAACTCCTTCCCATCTTTCTTCTTGAACTCCTTCCAATCACCCTTGGAAGGAGAGAACTTTCCTTTGCTGAAGGGCTTCCCACTGTTTTTCATCTTCAGAAATTTTTGGAAAATCTTTGCAAGGAATGCTACGTCCTTCTCCACATCATCCTCTTCGGTAGAGTTGTCCATTCTTTCGGTGATGGTTTTAAGAGCAAGAGATTTGCTCGGTTTATGAGAAGGCAATCCTAACTCGTATGTTTGGAGAGATCCAATTAACTCTTGGATTTTGATCTCATCCAAGTCTTTACTTTCCTCTATAGTTGTGACTTTTGCTCGGAAGCTCTCCGACAATAATCGGAGGATTTTCCTTACTACCTTTGAGTCCTCTATTTTCTCACTAAAGTTGAACTTGCCAATAAGCACTTCATTCAACTTATTATAGAAAGAGTCAAATAACTCATCCTCACTCATTTTTCAGCTCCTCAAATCTGGTGGTTAGCATCTGCAACTTTGTATCCTTTAATTTCTTTGTTCCTTCATATGTGGTCTCTAATATCTCCCAAGCTTCCTTAGCTATTGTTATATGAGAAATCCTATGAAATTCATCTGGAGAAACACCACAAAAAATTGCATTCAAAGCTTTACTGTTAGCGTTAGCTGCCGCAAGTGCTGCCTTATCCCAAGTGGATTTAGCAGCCTCCGGCCTAGTCCATCCTACTTCTACCGCATCCCAAATAGTATCATCAATTGAACACAAGTGATAGGCCACAAACTGAATAACCCCTTGTGATAGAAATTAATTAATTACTTAGCTAAGTTATTAATTAATCAATTTATCATGCAAACGCATGGTAGCACGAAAAATTACCAATAAACTAATTATGCAGTAGAAAATAAATGACACGGTGATTTGTTTACAAATGGGGAAAAACCTAACGGCAAAAACCCCACCGGGTGATTTTCAGGTCACCACTCCTGAAACTCCACTATTATCACAACAAGCGGTTACAAGTAAGGAATCCCAAGTACCTTACCAACCTATAGTTGAACCCTTACCCCAATACCCAATCAGACTTGTTCTGTAGTGACAGTTTCCCTTTCTGATGCATGGCTCCCAAGTACGTGACTAACGGTTGTACGGATCCCAGTACGCGACTTCAAAACACCAATCTGAAAAGATTGTTAGCTGCAAAGTTCTTTAGTTCATCCACATGATGAAGATTAGGAAGATGCTTGGTCACAAAACCCTACGATGCAAATACACAGCAACTTCTTCAAGAGAAAGAGATGAACTAGGTCAAGAATCTTGTCTCCGGTCACAATTTGCTTGAACAGAGTTTGCTCAATGCTTGTGCAACTTGTGTACCGTTTTACGGCTTTTAAAACAATCCTTTTATATGTCTAGGGTTAGGAGAAAAGAAGGCCCATAGACAGATTCACAGATCCCAAGAAAATCAGAGTTGAAATCTGAAATTCTTAAACCTCGACAGATAGGAGGTGTCGAGCAGGTATCGACCAACTGTCGAGCTTTAATGAATTTGCACTTTGCTTGATTTCTTGAACAGATTTGAAGGCTTCAACACTTGATCATGAAATGTAGTTTCTTGAAGTAGTTAAACACATCCTAAGTCTACCCAAATACAAGTAAAACGCGTTTTGTCAAAGGATAAGCCAATTACACAAAATCATGACATATGTTCTATAACATAAGAAACACATATGTCCTAACAACAAGAATGCCCTCACTCAGACTTTCCAAAAGGCATAGTTACTACCATCAAAATATGGTGGAACATTCAAAGATTGAGATCGATCCATCTCAAACGGGGTCAAGGATCACACTCAAGTATTTAAACCACAGCGAGTGTACCTACTTTGATACCAATTGAATGCTCGAAAATGTATTAAAAACACAAGAACTTGTTTAAAGCCCCAATTTAAAGTTATAGCTTGGTTAATTTTACGCTAACTTAATACTAAGTGCAGAATAGTGTAAACATAAGCATACAAGCAAGAGAGCTACTCTAATCCATATTTAAAGCAACACAGCAGTAAAATGAAATAAACAAGAGTAGGGAAGAGAGATGCAAACACAGATAACACGCCGATGTGTTATCAAAGAGGAAACCGAAGAACCCGACGAAAAACCTCTCCGTCACCCTCCAAGCGAAAATCGATTCACTAGACAATTAGTTGGGATACATAGGTTAGTAAGAGACCCTCTAAGCCTAATCTACCTGATGTACCTAAGCCCTCCAAGCTCTTACTCCAACAAATTTTCTCGGAACCGTGTCTTGTCTAGTTCTTTAGGTCCTGCAATAAGCTCCATGTTGCATTTGCCATCCTTGGCTTCTTCTAATACTTCCCAGCAGCACCAAATGATCACTTGACACTTTGAAAGGGTGTGGTAAGTGTTTGGGCTATCAACCTCTCAATGGTATGGAAATGGAGAGGTAGGAGATGAGGAAATTCCACAAATAAATGTGTAGAGAATTGTTGGTATAACAATTTCTAACTCTTATGTGTTTTTGCTAGGGTTTTCTCTCAGAGGCTCTCCTTATCATTTGTGGGTAATGTGGGTATATATAGTGTATGTGCAGAAAGTGTGTATCAAATAGTACAATCTAGCAGAATAGAATGTGTCGCTGGTGTCTCGCGGGAAGGCCTTACTCGCGAGATACTCGCGAGACACAGCTATCTCCATCTATACTGACTCTTCGCATTCTAGTCATGTGCAGGGCACATGCATCTTTTCGCGGGATGCTTAGTCGCGAGATACCTACAAAAACCCTCCTTGCTTCAATTGCTTGAGTCTTCACACTCTCTCTCACTATCACACAACCCTTACAATAAATTCCCACAACAAATACAGGGTACATAAAATTGAATAAAATTACAATCAAATTTGGCACGGAATAAAAGCCAACAAAATACATATTTGAAAATCACAACTTTACACATAGGGGAGATGCATATACCAAGGGGGAGAAGACATTGTGTTAATAAGAAAACTTTGTTTTGTCTATTTTTCTTTATGATTGTTTTGGTGTATGATCAAGTTGCTCACATGTTTCACATTATGTTTATTTGATCACAATTTACTTGTTACATTATACTTGTCCTTTTATTACTTACTTTACCTTGAGGGTCTAATGTGTTTTGTGTAAGTGTTTCAGGTTACAGGTATATATGTTCCAAGTTCATCACAGCTTCTATGACTCATGATAAGGGGAGTGATATGAGAAAGAGAGAAAAAGTTTTGTGTTATATTAACTATGTTTTTGCTTTGCTCATAGTTCATGATTATGCTTAGCTATTTAAAATATTTTTGTTTTTGTACCCAGGCTTTGTAGCCTAGTACTTGTTGTTAAATATTATGCATTTTCTTTAAGTACATCACTTTTGTGCCCTTTGTTGGATTTTATATCCTTAATGCAATTTCCTTGCATTGTTGCATTAGTTGAGTATTGGACATGCAAATGATTCTTTGAATTGAGCTTATTAGCTTGCATGTCCGGATGTTCATTCCTTGTGTGCATAAGCATTGTGGTCACTATTTATAGTGATTGTTTATTTTTGGTCAAGCCATGGTTTATTGCATAATTCCATTTTGCTTGATTGCATTATGCTTACTTCATATGCGTTACAAGTTTTTTGCATACAATGATCATATTGTGTTGTTGTGTTTCAGGAAATACTTGTTCTTATGATTCAAGAGCTTCACAAATTCTAAAGTTAGGTGTGAGTGAGTTTTGTTCAACTGTTCCCAACTCACACGTTAAGTCTAGAGTTTGTTGTAGGGTTTTGTCACGGAATAGTTAAAGGGGGAGATTATAAGGTTGAATTTAATCTACCATCTTGTTGGCTTTATTCCGTGCCAATGTGCTTGTAATTCAGCATTTCGAAACCCTGTATTTAGGTAGGAATCGTGTAAGGGTAGTGTGTGAGAGAGTGTGAAGAAATGCTTAAGACTGTGCACTGAAGTAGGGACTCGTGACTAGATCTTGCGAGTGGCTCAGGACTGGCAAGCCGCCAAAGGATGCACACGTGTGAAGCATGTAGAGAAGCTGAACCATCATGCCAACTGTAGCACTACAGGACAAAAAGTCCAGACTAGCCATTCAGTTAGCTCGCAGCTTGAACTCACGACTCAGTCAAGTCGTGAGGCTAAGTCGCTAGCCAGCTTTGTTTTAGAAAAACTGACTCTTTACTTTCCATTCTCACACCAGTATAAATACCCCTTATACTCACGAAATGTTTAGAGCTTCCAGAGAGAATTTTGAGAGAGAAACCCTAGAGAAAAACAAGATTGACTCATCCACAATTTTCATCATTTGATTCTCCAAATTCCTCTACTCTCACCTTCTCCATTGTTACATCCTTGAGAGGTACATTAGCCAAAACCTTTTCTCACCATACCCATATATGTGAGAGGGCTATTTAGTGCTTGGGAAGCAGTTAGGAAGGGACCAATTGATATTGGTTGATGCTATGGGTTATAGCGGAATCCGGTAAGCTAAAGCAGACAGAGGTTCGGCATAACCTCGTTGAAGCAAGAAGTTTGGAGGACTTAGGTACACTAGGTAGATTAGGCTTGGAGGGTCTTCTGCTATTCATATATCCCAACTTCATTCTTTAGTGAATTATTGACCGCTTGGAGGGCGGCAGAGAGGTTTTACGCCAAAGACTTCGATTTCCTTTTCGATAACACATCGCTGTGTTGTCTTTGTGTTTGCATCTCTCTTCCATTTATCTTTGCCATTTAATTATTTTTGTGGTTGTAATTATTTATGGTTTAGATTGTTTTTATCAATTCTTTATTAGCTTATGGTCATGTTCCACACATATATTGTTTGATAATAAGCTTGAACTAGTAACTTGTAATTTGGGGGTCTAAACATTCAAGATGTTTTATACACTAATTGAACATTCATGATCAATACTGGCTAAGAACTACAATAATTCTTTGCATTGGAGTAGTAAAGGTTGAGCATGAGAAAATCAATTCATAGGTATAAATAATTATAGATATAAACATGTTTGGAACTCTGTTTTAAAAGAATTTAGCCACAAAAAATCACAGAAGGCTACAATTATAATTCCTATGTCAGTATTTGTTGTTGAAATTGTAACTTGGTCTAAAATATAAGTTATATAACTTAGTTATATATGATTATGCAAGATGGGCATGGTATTAGATATTATAAATTTGAGGAAGAGATTTAGAGAGAGAGAGTTGAGAGAGACTTCACAAATAGCAAGCTTTAATGAATGCCTCTATCATTATGCAAAATCAAATGGCATATATTACATATTTTTAAATGAATTTTAAGTTGGATGATACCAAAAAAAAAATTCAATACCAATGATGTAAACCTTTTTTTCTTGCAAAAGAAACAAAAAATGTTGAATTTATCGCTTGAGTGAAAATTACAAAATACAGATTGTGTTTGAACAAAGTAAATTAGCCAAACAAACTCTTAGAATCGTAAGGAAGAAAGGACAGACACAAGCATCAAATCATCAATAACAAATTATTAGCTTCCAAAATTAAAACTTTAACTCCTAATCCTTTACAGCTAAGACATAGGCATAAGTCCACGCTAATCTAAAAAAAAAAACTAAATACAAAAGCTGCTGCTTTTGGCCTAATATGCGGAGCACTTATCCTAAAATAAGTAAGATTGCTGAAAATAATAACATGTAGATAGTCTTTCAATTGAAATTCTTACCTAAAGTTTAGAATTTGCTCTTCAAAGAAGGCTGGCTTCAATTGCAGATTCTTTGATTTTAGTGCTGGGATTCAGATTTTGCTCTCCAATCTCTAATCAATCTCTCAAGAGAATGAGTCACATAATAGGTCAAGTCAGGACTGTGGGTATTAAATCTTCTTACATTTATTAGGTTTTATGTATTATCGGGTTTTAGAGAAAAAAAAATTAGAATTTTTGTTTTTTTTTAAATGATGCTGACATGGAAAATTATGGTGCCAGCAGAAGCTTCAATTATATATATATATATATTATTATATTACTACATGTCTAAAAAAATTATTAAAAAAATAAAAGCAACGTTGTACGCTTTAAAAAAATAGCAAGGTAGTACATGTAAACAAAAAAAGCAACTACTCTTAGTATTTAAATAAAACATTAAATTCTTTGAATTTTGTTAGGCATAGTTTGTATGTTGTATAATAAGAGGGTGTTGGTGCTGGGATGCAGTGCAGGCCGTGATGATGCAGTGCAAGCTATGATGCAGTAGTGATGTAATGCAGTGCAGGCTATGATGCAGTGCTGTGCAAGCGATGATGTAGCAGTGATGCAACAATGAGTATACAGTGATGCAGCAGTGAGTATACGTGCCTAAATGTCCATATGTGAGATACATTAAAGTTGGTTAGGACTGTGCAAGTCAGTTAGAGTTAGTTAGAGACTGATGGGTCTTTGACAGTTGTCTTAGTGTTGTATAAGAGACCAAGGAGTTGTATAGTGGATAATCAAGCAAAGTGTATTCTCTCAATGCAACCTTTCCTTTTTTTTTTTCTTTGTTATCTTCTCTCTCTCTATTCTGGAGTCCTAGCTGACCTTGGATCCAGCTACACCATAAATCCACCAATTTAATCCTAACAATTGGTATTAGAGCATCGTTCTTGCCATGACTGAGACATAAGCTGCTGCCATGAATATGGTGAATGAAGCCATTACTTCTCTCTGTACCACCTCTGATCACCATAACAAGGACATCCAAGAAATATAAAAGATTCACGGCATTCATACTAGAACCTCGAACAAGATGAATCAGAACATCAATGTCATCTTACAGAAGCTTAATTCCATAGATGGAAATCAAAATTCAACTTAGAGGAATGTGCAATCAAATTCAATTCCAAGTTCTTCAACCGTGTCTCTTGCAAAGTCTGTGAAGTTGGATTTCCCATGATTTTCAGGTGTTGATCCTGCTAGTTGGGTTTACAAAGCCAACTAGTATTTTGGGTATTACCAAACCCCAATTGCAAAAAAGCTATTGAAAGCTTCCTTTCACATGGAATTGGAGGCATTGATATGGTTCCAGGAAGCAGAGGAGGCTAGGGTATTTTCTGATTGGGAATCTTTGGTGCAAGCTTTACATGTGAGGTTTGGATCAACTGCCTATGATGATCCCATGGAGGTATTAACAAGGTTGAGACAAACTACCACAATGGTTGTATATTAGGCAGAATTTGAAGCAGTATCAAACAGAATCAAAAGGCTATCTCCATTGCACAAACTCAGCTACTTCTTGAGTGGCTTGAATGATGAAATACGATTACCTGTAAGGATGCTTAACCTTCAATCCTTGAATGTAGCTTTTGGATTGGCCAAGATTCAAGAAGAATATGTGATGAGTTGCAAAAGGAGTGTCAAGTATCAACAAGATTCAGGTAAGAATTCTATATTGGGTTTGCCTAAAAGTAGTGGTAATAATGGTATGGTAGAAACTAAGCCTAGTATACCTATTAAGAGAATAACCCTTACACAAATGGATGAAAGGAGGAAGAAGGGTCTTTGTTACAATTGTGATGAGAAATGGGAGCTAGGACATAAATGTAGGAATGCTAAATTGTTTCTTTTGGAGGGAATTGAGTTGGTTTGTGGGGAAAACTTAGGGGTGAAGATAACTGAATTAGATGAAGAGGTGGACAGTGAAGTAGGTAATAAATTTGATAGACATGTGCAGTCTAATCTTGGGGAAGAGGTTGAGATAACTCTATATGCTCTCACAGGAGCACCCATACCTGGTACAAGAGGGTTATGGGTAGAATTAATGGACATGGGTTAGTAATTTTGATAGATACAGGTAGCACCCATAATTTTGTTGATGCATCTTTGGTCAATAGTTTACAACTAAGGGTAGATGTCTCAAAGGTGTTAGAAGTCAAGGTAGCTAATGGTTCTATTGTGAAGACTCAAGGATTTTGTAGTAATGTGCCAATGTTTGTCCAAGGAGTGGAGTTCTGCATTAATTTTCATGTGTTGGCATTAGGAGGTTGTGATGCAATCTTAGGCACTCAGTGGTTAAGCACTTTGGGTGAAATTCAATGGAATTTCAAGCTTTTAACTATGTGCTTTTGGTATAAGGATAAATAGATCTTGTTGCAAGGTTTGAGTTAAGTTTTAGGTTCTTCTTTTGTGGATTGTAAGACATTCTTTGAAGCTCCAATGAAGAGATGGTTGTTGTTACAGATTGCTGGTGTAGAGACAGATGCATCAAAAGCTGGCATCCCTGCTGAAGTAGATGCCATGCTACAAGAGTTTAGCCAAGTTTTTAAGACTTCTATTGAGTTACCTCCACTGAGGGGTCATGAGCATTCCATTGTGCTTAAAGAGGGAGCTCAACCTATATGCCAAAAGCCTTATAGGTATCCCTTTTATATAAAAAAAAAAAAATGAGATAGAGAAGATTGTGAAGGAGTTGCTGTTAGTGGGGTCAATCAGGAACAGTAGCAGTCCATTTGCTTCACCTATGTTGTTGGTTAGGAAAGCTGATGGATCATGGAGGATGTACATTGATTATAGGGCATTGAACTCTATCACTGTTAAGGATAAATTTCCAGTCCCAATTATTGATGAGTTGTTGGATGAATTGCATGGAGCTGTTATCATTTCCAAGCTGGATTTGAGGTCTGGATACCACCAAATTAGGATGAAGGATGAAGACATACCCAAGACAGCTTTTAGGACCCATGAAGGCCACTATGAGTTTTTGGTGATGCCTTTTGGCTTAACCAATGCTCCCTCCACCTTCCAATCCTTGATGAACCAGGTATTCAAGTCTTTTCTTAGGAAGTTTGTGTTAGTTTTCTTTGATGACATCTTGGTCTATAGCAAATCTGTGTTTGAACATGTTATCCACCTTAGGAGTGTTTTGGAGATTTTAGCTCATAACCACTTATATGATAAAAATCCAAGTGTATGTTTGCATGCACTAAAGTGGAGTATTTAGGGCATGTGATCACTGCTGAAAGGGTGCATACTCATCCAAAGAAGGTTGCTGCCATGCAGCAATGGGCTATTCCTAAGGATATCAAGTCCTTAAAGGGGTTTTTGGGGCTTACAAGATATTATAGAAAGTTTGTTAAGGGGTATGGTACTATTACAGCTCCTTTGACTGCCTTATTGAAGAACGACTCATTTTGTTGGTCCAAGGAAGTTGAACTTACTTTTCATCAGCTTAAGGAAGCTATGGTCTAACCACTTGTGTTGGCCTTACCCAATTTTGACAAGCCATTTGTGGTAGAGTGTGATGCTTCAGGGAGGGGTATAGGTGCTGTTTTGATGCAGCAAGGCAAACCTATTGCCTATCACAGCTAGGCCCATAAAGGTAAGAATCTAGCCTTGTCCATGTATGAGAAGGAATTTTTGGCTTTGGTCATTGCTATCAAAAGGTGGAGGGCTTATTTAGTGGGAAGACCCTTCACTGTTAAGATTGATCAGTAGAGTTTAAAATACTTATTGGAGCAGAAAATTGGTACTCTAGCTCAGCAAAAATGGTTTGCAAAGTTGTTGGGGTATAACTTTGTGGTTGAGTACAAGAAAGGTAAAGAAAATCTAGTGGCTGATGCATTGTCTAGGAAGGTTGAGATTGAAGATTTTAGTCATGATGGTGATGATATTCAAGGGGTTTTATGCATGGTTTCTTTTCCAACACCAACTTGGTTGACTGACCTTAAGGCCAGTTATGGTTCTAATCAGAAGGTGCAAGGTATTTTCCAGGCTTTTCAATTGGGAAAGGAAGTTCCAAAAGGGTTTTCAATTTAGAATGGGTTACTTTTGTATAAGGGGAGGATTTATTTGGGTTCTTGTGGTGCTTTGAAGGTGGTTGTGCTTCAACAGGTCCATAATAGCCCTTTGGGAGGGCATTCAGGGTTCCTTAAGACTTTCCATAGCGTTAAGAGGGACTTTTATTGGCCTAGTTTGAGAGAAGATGTAAAAAAGCATGTCAAGGAATGTGATACTTGCCAAAGACTCAAAGCTGAGACTTGTAATGTAGCTGGCTTGTTGCAAACTTTACCTATACCTAATAAATCTTGGCTTGATGTGAGCATGGATTTTGTTGAGGGCTTGCCTAAGTCACAATTAAAGGATGTGGTTTTGGTGGTGGTGGATAGGCTGACTAAGTTTGTTCATTTTGTCCCATTGTCCCTGTTAGGAACATATATCACTATTTTATGTAATTGGCTAATCCTTTGACAAATTTTACTTGTATTTGGGTAGATCTAGGATGTGTTTAATACTTCAAGAAACTCTGTTTCAAGATCAAGTGTTGAAGCCATGCAAGTCTGTCCAAGATTCAAGCTGAAAAGTGCAAGTTCATTAAAGCTCGACAGCTAGCTCGATAGCTAGTATCTATTGAGCTTAAAGAGCTGTTACAACCCCGTGGCTTGACAACTGCTCGACAACTACTCGACAGATGGCTATCTATCGAGGTTTATGAAAAACAGAATTTCAGATTTGTTTTGACTCCAATCCGTGATTGTATGTTTAGGCTTTCTTTTCTCACAACCCTAGACATATAAAAGGATTATTTTAAGGGCCGTCAAAGAGGACACAAGTTGCATAAGTGTTGAGCAAAGTTTGTTCAAGCAAATTGTGATCGGAGACAGAATTTGTCCTAGTTCATCGTTCTTATAAAGAAGTTGCTGTGTTTGTGCACCATAGGGTTTTGTAACC
Organism: Quercus parvula; assembly: GCA_030820535.1. Taxonomy (NCBI): domain Eukaryota; kingdom Viridiplantae; phylum Streptophyta; class Magnoliopsida; order Fagales; family Fagaceae; genus Quercus; species Quercus parvula. The sequence goes on from JAUAME010000004.1 coordinate 24,275,288, forward strand.
AAGCATCTTTTTGATCTTCATTGTCTGGAGGAACTGAAGAACTTTGCAGCCAACAACCTTCTATAGTTGGTGATTGAAGTCGCGTACTGGGATCCATGTAATTAGTTAGTCACGTACTGGGAGCCATGCATTACAAAGAGAGATTGTCACTACAGAACAAGTCCAATTAGGTATGGGCCAAGGGTTCAACTGTAGATTGGTATAAGGTACTGGGATTCCTTTACTTGTAACAACTTGTTTTGATAATAGTGGATTCTCGGAAGTGGTGACCTTAAAATCACCCGATGGGATTTTTATCGCGTTGGTTTTCCCAATTCATAAACAAATCACCGTGTTAATTTATTTTCCACTGCACTTAGTTTAATTGGTGATTTGTTTATGCTACCACGTATTTGTATATTAATTTGATTAATTTATAAACTTGGCTAATTAATCATTTAATTCATCACAAAAGGTCAATTCGTTTTTGGCCTATCAAGTGGTATCAGAGCCGGCACACTCTGATTCAAATTAATCTTTGTTATGTTGATCAATTGACCCCTATTTGTCATGGATAGATGGCAGTCTTTAATTATACCTCCTTTATTTGACGGTACTAACTATGTATACTAGAAAGTACGCATGAGAGCTTTCTTGCAGTCTCTAGATGAGAAGGTATGGCAAGCTATTGAGATAGGTTAGACCAAGCCGAAGGAAGCGTCGGCCGATTGGGATGAAGCCAAGATCAAGGCGGCAAACTTCAACAGCAGGGCATTGAATGCTTTGTTCAATGCAGTCATTAATGAGGAATTCAAGAAGATATCCTCCACTGAAACTACAAAGGAAGCATGGACCATCCTCCAGAAAACCTATGAAGGAACTAAGTTGTCAAGGATTTAAAGTTTCAGAGGCTCACTACAAGCTTCGAAGAGAATAAAATGGAGGAGGATGAGTCATTTGATGAGTTCTATGCCAAGCTTAAGGATATAGTGAACTTAGTTTTCAATCTTGGGGAAACCATTCCTGAACCCAAGATTGTGAGAAAGGTGCTCAGATCTCTACCTGAGAGATTCCATGCCAAGATTACGGCGATCAAGGAATCAAAGGACATTGACAAGATTCCTTTGACAGAGCTAGTTGGTAATCTGCAAACTTACGAGCTAAGGTTAACGAGGATTGGTAAGTCGAGTAAGAGCAAGAGCATGGCCTTGAAGGTTAAGAGCAGTGGCACGGATAAGTCTTCAGACTATGAAGATTCTAAGATGAAGTCTTACATCACCAGGCAATTCAAGAAGTTCATGAAGAATGCCAATGGGAAGGGCTTTGACAAGGACCGTAGGCAATCCAGTTCTTCTCAATTCAAGAGTCAAGATAAAAGGAAGAAGGATGCTAGGGATGGTAGTCAGTACACTGTTCCCTTAGGACCGAAGTGCTTCGGGTGTCAAGGCTTTGGTCACATGAAACAGGAGTGCCCTACATATCTCAAGACCATTAGGAAGAGTAAGGTACTTACTACTGCTTTGATTGACACTAAGCTTGGGGATGATTCCAACAATGAGGATGACGGAATCTTGAATGTCTTCACTGCTACTGTCAATCCTACTAAAGGGATTGTTGAAGATGTGGATGAAGAAGAGGAATTGGTGGAGTCCAAGTTTGAGAAGATGGATGAACAAGATGACATCCTCACAGCCTATGCAAAGTTATACAAGGTCTTAGAGAAGCATGAGAAGATGTATAGGTTGGCCTCCAAAAAGCTTAGTGATGTGGAGCTTAAGCGAGAAAAGCTTTCCACAAAGTTTGATGAAGCCAATCAGACTATTGGAGCACTGAGATTTGATAATAATTTCTTGGTTGAGAAAACCAAGAAGCTTGAAGCGGAGTTGTTCCAAGTCAGAGCTTAATTGGAGAGGACTTCAAGTGCAAAGCTCGATGAGATGCTCAGTCTTTAAAAATATGCTTTAGATCTAATCAGTTTAGGGTATGATTTCTCTTCTCCTAGTATTGCTTCTACTAGTTCTACTGTTTTTGTTCCTTCTACTAATAATGTTGAAATTGAGAACAATAATGTCAAAACTGATTTAGCTAATGAGAACTTAGACAAGGGTAAATCTATCCTAAGAGCACCCCTAAGCTTGAAAAGAAAGAAGCTAAAAACCCTAGGGCTAAGAAGAATAACTCTCAAAAGCCTAAACAGAAGAAGCAGCATCTCTGTCATCATTGTGGAGTAGCCGGTCATGCTCGACCTAATTGCTATAAGTGGTTAGCCACTCAACGAGCAACGGTATGATAGCATCTGGAAGCCAGAATCAGCTTCAATCCTTTCTTGCTCCCCTTGGAGATCTTCTCAAAACCCTCATGTTCCTTTTGAACTTGAACAATTTCAATTCTTCCCCCTCACCGCCGGTTCAAGGGTTTAATCAAAGGAATGGTTCTTCCAAGCTGTGGAAGGAAAAGGGGTTCAAGTGATTCTATCACTTTCTTTTCACTCTTCGTGTTTTTGTTTTTGCATAACTTGTGGGTTTTGTTTTTTTGTTTTTTGTTTTAGTCAGTCTAGTTTTATGCTATGCATGTTTTTGTTTGTTGTTTTCAATTTTATTTATTTTTTTATATAAAAATAAAAAAATTGAAAAATCAGAAAAATACAAAAACAATGTGTGTTTTGTGTACATTGGTACTTGTGTACTTTGGATGGCCATTGAAACAAATTTTTCTAAACTTTGTATCTTTTGTAGCTTAGATGAGCATCTCCATGCACAACTAAGCAAGTGAGCTTTGTGACTCATGTTTGTGATGAGTAAGATTGAGTAATCTCTTGTACTTAACACTTGTATTACTCTTTTTGATGGGAAGGACTAGAAAATCCTAAGAGAAATGCATAAATAACCATCTCACCATTGTTGCCTGCTAATTATGAATGACATTTGTGTGCTTCAGCATAGTAAAATTGGAATGTCAATTGCTTCACATAATTTGTTATTTCTTTTCTATCTCTTATATGCCCATGCATAATTTGCTTAAAAGAAAAATATGCCAAGAAAAATATAAAATAAAAAGCAAAAAAAAAAAAAGAAAAAAGAAAAAATGCTTTATATATGATTGCAAGCGTGTATTCAAGGAGATGTGGGAGTTATAGGATGTACCTCGAAGGTGATAGTCCCCATTAAACAGTTATGATTGTGTGTGAATTAAAGTGATTTTCTCATATCTCAAATCATCATAACATATATACATTTATGCAATCTTGCGATATTTCTTACACACAACATGCAATATTCTTTACTACTCTTGATACATGTGCAGGTACAATGTGATTTGCCATCACAACGTTTACATGTGTTAATGTATACTCACTAAATTGTCTTGACTTGTTTTTGAAATATAAAATTGGTTAGACTTGTTTTGTGTGTGTGTGTGTGTGTTGTTGGGATCCATGTACTTAAAATTGTTGTTAAGAGATGATTTTGAGTGTCTAAACTGTTGATTGGATCATTGGTTGAATTGCATGCTTGATTGCAGTCATATCTGTGTTTTTCCCTTCTTGAAAAATTATTTCTAATCAATCTCGATAGCTCCTCGACACCTAGCTTATCTATCGAGCTTTTAAGCTGTTTCTTATCGCAATCTCGACACCTTTCGATAGCTAGGTGGATTGATCGAGAAAGCTCCTGACCTTTTGATAGCTTCTCGACAGCTAGTGGATCGATCGAGCTTTTTTAATCGTGTTTGTTGAATTGTTCCTTGAGACCTTCTCGACAGCTGAATCTGTCGAAGCCTTTTTGCTTGACACCTTTCTTGACACTTGTCTTGACACCTCTCGACAACTCTATATGTTGAGATTTACTGACCTTCTATATAAAGGTTCAACGCGATCCGTTTCTCACATTTCTCGATCTCTCTCTCGACAGACTCATCTTTTCACCTCCCAAACCTATCTCACTCACTCCAAACTTCAACCTAAAGGTTTCTTTAAGATTTTTCGAAGCTTTTCTTCACTTGGTGAGTTTCTAATCTCTCATTTGTCTCTCTCTCTCCTTCTCTCTTATGTTTGCGTTAGTCTGTGTCTATGGCACCTAAACGTAAGTCTACTCCGTCCCAGAACCTTCTTCGTTCTGGGGCATCCACTTCCTCTGATCTTACTCCATCACATATTCGGTTCCGTGATGAGGATGCCTGAAAGGCCTTCTCAGAGAACTTTTCTCGATGAGGCATTCATTCTTGAACGCCAAGTCATCCTGGCGGACTTCGTCGACATAGACCTACCCAATGTCATTCATAGTCGGGGTTGGGAGTCACTGTGTGATGTCCCGGTCACATGTCCATCTGTTCTGAAACAGGAGTTTTACTCCAACTTGCATAGACTTGATTCTTTAGTACCTTTCTTTCATACTCGCGTTTGAGGTACGCGTATAGTTATCACACCGGAGTTGGTATCCGATGTGCTCCGTGTCCATAGGGTAGAGTTTCCTGATTACCTTGGTTGTGAGCGTCTGAGGAATGTGTCCAAAGATGAGCTCAAGTCGGCTTTTTGTGAGCGCCTTTTTGAGTGAGGTGAGCATCAGTTCACTTACTGTTTAGGCTTTACAAAAGGCCCTCGGTTTTTGAACATGGTTATGACTTTTGTTCTTCACCCTCTTTCTCACTATAACTCTATCACAGAGCCTCGTGCTTGATTTTTGTTGTTCCTTCTTGAGCATCTTACTATAGATTTTCCTTCTCATTTTATTCTTTCTATCATAGATGTCTATAGGGATTCGACGTCCCATGATAAGCTCATATTTCCTTCAACTATCAAGAGGATCTTACGCCATTTTTCTATTCTCTTTCCAACGTTCGACCCTTTTTCCTTTATGTGTGTCATAGACACCACTATCTTTAAATGTAGTGAGGTGCAGTTTATGTCGAGGCAATCTAGGTTAGCAACTCCTCCCTCTCGCTCGGTTCCATCCCGATCTACTCCATCCACATCCACTTCTTCCTCTTCTACGGGCGATGTGTCTCTTAGGTACAACATGACGCAGCTTCAGTGCATGGATGCTCGCCTTGATACACTCTTTACTGAGCTGTATCAGGTGAACATTCATGTTGGCCGTATTGCTCGACAGTAGGCGGTCATGGGTGGCTTTGCTCCTGAGGCTTCTCCTTTACCTCCTCTAGCGGCTTCTAAGGCTGAGGATGATGATGATGATAGTGATGATAATGATAATTCCGAGGATGATGATGATAGAAATGCTAGCTCTTCCGGTACTGATGAGATATCTACTTGACAATCTTACCCTTTGTCACTCGTGACAAAAATGAGGAGTAATTTTGTATATGAGAGTAGTCATACTTAGGGGGAGAGTTAGTATAAGACCATTTTGTTAAGGGGAGTGTTGATATCTGAGGGATGTAGTGAGGATTATATTGTATCTTTTTCTTTTCTCTACTTTAGATACATTTATTCTTGTACATGGGTCTTGTGACCATTTTTTACATACATTGTACTTATCTTCTTTATATGTTGATGTATGCTTCTTTCACCTACCCTTACATATGTTGTTTCTTTTCTCTCATTATGCACATGCTTTTTATTACTTGTATGCAATCTATTATTTCTGTTTCATACAAAGATGTCTTGATGAGTTTTGTTTAAAGTATTTCAGAAATACAGGTTATCAAAGTTTACTTGCCATAAACTCTCTTCTTGCAAAATTTTCAAGAGTTTGTGTTAGGATAGATTTTATTGTATTCAACAAGTGAGTATAAGTTGAGTGATTTATGACTTCTCTCATATGTTTATTTGTTTGTTGTGGTTTTGTCACGGATTACCAAAGGGGGAGATTGTTAGGACATATGTGATTCACTTGTTAGGAACATATATCATTATTTTATGTAATTGGCTAATTTTTTGACAAAACGCACTTTACTTGTATTTGGGTAGATTTAGGATGTGTTTAATATTTCAAGAAACTTTGTTTCAAGATCAAGTGTTGAAGCCATGCAAGTCTGTCCAAGATTCAAGCTGAAAAGTGCAAGTTCATTAAAGCTCGATAGCTAGTATCTATCGAGCTTGAAAAGCTGTTCTAACCTTGTGGCTTGATAGTTGCTTAACAGATGGCTATCTGTAGAGGTTTATGAAAAACAGAATTTCAGATATGTTTTGACTCCAATCTGTGATTGTATGTTTGAGCTTTCTTTTCTCACAACCCCATACATATAAAATGATTATTTTGAGGGCCGTCAAAGAGGACACAAGTTGTACAAGTGTTGAGTAAAGTTTGTTCAAGCAAATTGTGACCGGAGACAGAATTTGCCCTAGTTCATCGTTCTTATGAAGAAGTTGCTGTGTTTGTGCACCGTAGTGTTTTATGACTAAACATCTTCTTGATCTTCATTGTCTGAATGAATTGAAGAACTTTGCAGCCAACAACCTTCTCTAGTTGGTGATTGAAGTCGCGTACTAGGAGCCGTACATTACAAGGAGAGATTATCACTACAAAACAAGTCTAATTGGGTATTGGGGTAAGAGTTCAACTATAGATTGGTATAAGGTACTAGGATTCCCTTACTTGTAACCGCTTGTTTTGATAATAATGGATTCTTGGGAGTGGTGATCTTAAAATCACCTGGTGGAGTTTTTGTCGCATTGGTTTTCTCCATTTGTAAACAAATCACCGTGTTAATTTATTTTCAGTTCAACTTAGTTTAATTGGTAATTTGTTTGTGCTACCACGTATTTGCATGTTAATTTAATTAATTAATAAACTTGGCTAATTAATCAATTAATTCATCACAAGGGGTCAATTTGTTTTTGGCCTATCAAGGACATATGTGAATTATTGTTAGGAACATATGTCAATATAGAATTGGCTAATCCTTTGACAAAACACACTTTACTTGTAATTGGGTAGATCTAGGATGTGTTTAATACTTCAAGGAACAAGATTTCAAGTTCAAGTGTTAAAGCCATGCAAGTCTGTCCAAAAAACAAGTGAAGAAGTGCTAGATTTTAAAACTTGACAGCTAGTATCTATCAAGGTTTAAAAAGCTGTTTCAACCTGATGCTTGACAGCTGCTCGACAGATAAAGTATCTATTGAGGTTTATGAAATTCAGTTTTTCAGAGTAGATTTCACTCTAATCCGTGAATAGATGTTTGAGCTTTCTTTTCTCACAACCTTAAACATATATAAGGATTATTTTAAGGGTCATCACAATGGATGCAAATCAATGCAAAAGTTTTTCACAAGTGTATTGTGAACTGGAGACATATGCCATAGTTCATTTTTCTATTCAAGAAGCTGCTGTGTTTGTACATTGTAGGGTTTTGTAACCAAGGAGTTTCATGATCTTCATTGTGTTGATGAACTGAAGAACTTTGCAGCCAATATCTTTCTTAAGTTGGTGAGTAAACCACGTACTAGGATCTGCGCATCGAATTGGTTAGTCATGTACTGGGAGACGTGCATTGCAACGAGAGATTGTCACTACAGAACAAGTCCAATTGGGTATTGGGGTAGGGGTTCAACTATAGGTTGGTATAAGGTACTGGGATTCCTTTACTTGTAACTGCTTTTTGTGATAATAGTGAATTCTCGGGAGTGGTTACCTTAAAATCACCTGATGGGGTTTTTCCCGTGTAGGTTTTCCTTATTTGTAAACAAATCACCATATCAATTTATTTTCCATTGCATTTTAACTTGGTTGGTGATTTGTTTGTGTTACCACGATTATTGCATGCTAATTGAATTTATTAATTAACTTGACTAATTAATTGGTTAATTCATCACAAGGGGTCAATACTTTCGTGGCCTATTAGTCTACATGCTCACATGCTTGATATTATGTCTCTGGCCATGGCCTGCTTTGATCTACATGTCTGTATGCATGTTCTACGCTCCTATGCCTATGTATATCCCTTCACATGCTTGTATGCTTGGATTTGTGTTCTTCCATGCTTTATGCTTACATCCACATGCTTAGATGTACTTTTACATGCCTACATGCATATTTCATTGCTTATATGTGTAGATCGGTGTGTTTACATGCTTAGATCGATATTCTCTACATGCTTCATACTATCTTCCATATGCTTGTGCACTTCATACCATGTTTGTGTGCCTAGACCTAGGCTTCGTTTGTCATGCCATGTGCTATTGTAGCCCTTTTGTTCCTTTTATCGCACTTTCTTATGTTTTGGCCTAATGGTTAGGAACTGATTTAGACCCTGTGGTCTTTGTCATTGTCCATACACCAAGGCCCACATCAAAGGGTTTGGATCATCCTATTTTCATGTCTATGCTTGCTTGCTTCTATGTTTTATGTTCTGTGTCAACCTCACTAGTTCTAGGCTTTGCCATGTTTGGCGCCCTCCTCAGGCTTAACCATTTGGCAGGCATCTCCGAATGTTAGGTCGCTCCGTGAGTACCCTTCCCTTTTCTGCTCCGCACAATGTTATGCTTACCATGCTTGTTTGTGCCACCCGTTCGTTTTTTATGCATCTTTACATGCTTTCATACATGTCCATGCATGAGTCTTGCTTGCTAGTGCATCGTCCATGCTTCAACACAATGAAGTTATGGACATTCAATCCAAACCTACATTTGTCCCTCGCGAACACCACCTTTTGCTAGCTTTCTTGTTTGGCTTTTATCATGCTTATCTTCTTTATGCCTCTTTCATATCCTTTTTGCATTTTTTCTTTCCATTGCTTGTATGTTGGTTTCTTGTCTTTGCCTTTGCATGTACACACATGGAGCGAGAACGCATGGAGCTAGGGCACGGTCTCACATGCGTAAGCAAAAAAGGGTGAAAACGAAAACATGTAGATATAAGCCAAACGGCAATGTTCAGTAGTTTTAAAGGTCTAGCCTTTCCCATTTGGTTATGTACTCTTTAAAACCCCCTTCCTTCCTTCCTCCTTTCTCTCTTAGATGGGTTGTATTAGGTATATCATGTCATATACCATTCGTCCTCATCTCTAGAGTATGGTGACCCTTCTTTATTTTCTTGCATCTATATTTTGGGCCATGCTCTAGGGATGTAGGCAATTACGTTCTTGCTCTGTGTGCTTGCATTGTGCAGATGTATGTATATTGTTAGGACATATGTATTTCACATGTTAGGATCATATGTCACTATTTTATATAATTGGCTAATCCTTTAACAAAACACACTTTACTTGTAATTGGACAGTTCTAAGATGTTTTTAATACTTCAAGAAATGAGGTTTCAAGATCAAGTGTTAAAGTCATCAAGTCTATCCAAGAAAACAAGTTGAAAGTGCAAATTCATTAAAACTCGACAGCTAGCTCGATAGCTACTCGACAGCTTATCTGTCGAGATTTAAGAAATTTAGAATTCTGATATGATTTCTTGGAATTCGTGATTATGTGTTTAAGTCTTCTTTTCTCCTAACCCTAAACATATACAATGATTATTTTAAAGGTCGTCAATAAGTTGGCAAGTTGCACAAGCATTGAGAAAACTCTGTTCAAACAAATTGTGACCAGAGATGAAGTTCTTGCCCTAGTTCATCATTCTTGTGAAGAAGTTGTTGTGTATGTGCACTATTGGGTTTTGTGACCAAGCATCTTCTTGATCTTCATCGTTGGAATGAATTAAAGAACTTTGCAGCCAACAAACTTCTTAGTTGGTGATTGAAGTTGCATACTAGGATTCGCGTAATTGGTTAGTCCTGTACTTTGGAGCCATGCATCAAAAGGGGAACTGTCACTACAGAACAAGTCCAATTGGGTATTGGAGTAAGAGTTCAATTGTAGGTTGGTAAGGTACTTGAGATTCCTTTACTTGTAACCGCTTGTTGTGATAATAGTGGAGTTTCGAGAGGGGTGACTTAAAAATCAGGTTTTCCTCATTCATAAATAAATCACCGTGTAATTTATTTTCAGCTGCATACTTTAGTTGTTTGGTGATTTGTTTGTGCTACCACGTGCTTTGCATGTTAATTTGATTAATTAATAAACTTGGTACTTAATAAATTAATTTGTCACAAGGGGTTAATTCGTGTTTGCCTATCATATATATATACTTGCTCACCCCTTTCGATGTGATTGTCACAGTCTATGTTACCTAAGCAAAACGATGCCTAATTTCCACCGCGTAAGTAAGGTGACATGTCACCGGATTTTTGCCGTGGAAATCTGGTACTTTGCCCGAATGCCTTAGGAAAGCATACTTGTTTAGCTGCTGAATCACACTGTACTCTGAGTTTTTGATAATTTTCAAGAATTCCTCGGCTTCTTCGATTGTGACCTTATTCTTGACAGGTTCGGTTGTGACCTTGCCAATCTCTTTCCTTTTTTTTTTTTTAGCTCATCGGGATTATAGCAACGGCCACTCCTAGTAAGCCCAGATAGACCTGAAGAGATATTGGAGTAGACCTCCTCTTTTCCGATTCGAGAGGAAATCAAGGACACATCGTATTTCCATGGGACACGATGGCTATCTTTATAAGGGAACGACTTTGGCATGCAAATGATAACGCCTTCCTAAGTTTGCAAATTCGGATTAATGACCACTGGACTTGGCAGAATGGCTTTAAGGGCTTTGAACTAGATACCCCAGAGATTTCAAAGGTAGGCCTCGGCAAAATAAAAGGATCGAAACCTCAGATAGCGGGAACAATAGCAGTTCCCTCTTGAGCTGATGATGAAGCTAGCCCTGTGATCGCAGGCAATGCAAGAACCAGAGGAGTGAATCCCTTGATCGTTGGTGGGATTTTATCTTTTCTTGAATCTAATAACCCTGAATCCGCAGGTGATTCTATGATCTCTTCAATGACTACTAAAGAGGGAGGCGTTGAGGTAACCTTACCAAGGTGTTTTTGTAGATATTCGTCCCAATCCTTCCTCGACCCAACTAATATAGCATTGTAGCTGGTTTCTGACTAGGTCGTTAGAGGAGATAGGTTGGCTGCCATGCAATCATCTATTCGCACAATTTCCCTTTTAATCCAGATAATACCGTGGTCGGCTAGACTCTGAACCTGTGCTCAAAGCACTTTACAATCAAATAGGGCATGCTTGTTTCCACTATCATAAATGAACAAATTCCCTAATCAAATCCTGGGGTTTCCATACCCTTAAGATTAAGGTGGCTCTCTTGAACCAAGGCTTGGAGCATGGCATTCCATGGGAATGACGGTGAGGACAAATCTGGGACCCTTTCTTCCATTGTGATGATGGCGTTCAAATTCCCTTCCTGATAGGGTGGCAAAGGATTGGTGATGATATTCAGAGCAACTACATTATCTAATTGTATCAACTTGTTGTCTATGAGATCCTGGACATGGTCCCTAAAATGGTAACATTCTTCAAGGGTATGCCCTTCGGCCCTAAAATGGTGTTCACACTTCTTGGATGGATCAAAGCCAGGAGATGGAGGGCCTTTTCTAGGCTTGGAAAACATCGGGGTCATTAACTTCCTTTCCAACAGGTAAACGTAAAGATCCACCATAAGCATGGGTAATGGAGTGTACTTCCAGTTTTCCCTTATCAAGGGATGAGGTAGGTCTGGCCTCCCTCTCTAATTAAAGGCTCGGTTAGGTGCTTGAGTAGACTAAACCTGTTGCTGATAAGGTTTAGTAGTTTGGATTGCATAAGCAGAAGTAATACCCCTAGGCCTTTCTGATGCATTGTCAATCATATGAATATCAGCTTCCTTAGCCTTGCGACTGGTCATTTTCTTAATTTGTTGTTTGACCATGGAATTTAAAGACTCGTGATCCATGATCTTCTTGCTCCTAATAATCAATATGCTCCTCGATAGGGATGAGGCTAGCAAAATGGGTGACTTGGATGCTGATCTTCTCCTCATAGTAAGGAGGCTAAAGGTTGTCAATGAACCATTTTATCAACTCATTTTCCATCATGGGGGGTTGCACTTCTTCTCTGTTCTTATAAGGACTATGCGATCGAGAGCAATCTCGGTGTTGAATTGGTATTATTCCAGGAAAGCGTTGGCCATTTCCCTCAAGCTAAAGGTCTTTTCCAATCTCACATACCATATGGATGTAGGGCCAATCAAACTATTAGGGAAAATTTGGCAAAGTAGAGGATGATTATCCTTATAAAGAGCCATCTTCCTACAAAACATGCGCAAGTGTGCGCAAGGATCTCCAGTACCATCATACTTGACAAACTTTGGTGCCTTAAACTTGGGAGGCAAAATGATCTGAGGGAAGTTGGTCAGACTGTCTAGATCAACACTTCCATGGGCACTGGGGCCCTCCATGATATGAAGCTTTTCAGCTAGAGTTTCCACTTGGCTCTTGAAAGTTCAAATAGTGTAAAATACACTATAAACGTTTAGACCCCCAAATTAAAAATTACCAATTCAAGCTCTATGACAAACACAAAGTTTGCGAAAAATGAACATAAGCTATAAACAAAATTGATAAACTATCTAAGCCAATTTAAAATCAACATCCATAGCAGAACATAAAAGGCAAAGATAGGGGAAGAGAGATGCAAACACAAGGACAACACAACAATGTGTTATCGAAGAGGAAACTGAAGCCTTCAGCGTAAAACCTCTCCGCCGCCCTCCAAGCGGTAAGTAATCCACTAGAAAATGTAGTTGGGATACATGAATAGCAATAGACCCTCCAAACCTAATCTACCCAATGTACCTAAGCCTTCCAAGCTTCTTGCTCCAACAAGATTGCGCCGAACCTATTTCTTTTCTAGCTTCTCGGATTCCGCTACTTGACTATAGTATCAACCAATGTGAAATTGGTTCCTTCCTAACTGCTTCCCAAAGCACCAAACAGCCCTCTCACAGAAATGGGTATGGTGAGAAAATGTTTTGGTAATGAGCCTCTCAAGGATTTGAAAATGGAGAGGAAGAGAGTAGAGGAATTTGAAGAGTCTCTTAGGTAAAGATTGTGGATGAGTCAATCTTGTTTTCTCTAAGGTTTCTCTCTCAAAATTCTCTTTAGAAGCTCTCTCCAAATCGTGGGTATAAGGGTATATATATAGTAGGGTGAGAAGGAATGTGAAAAGTCATATTTTGCCAAACAGGGTGTTTTGGCGACTTGACCTCGCGATTGGGTTGAGTCGTGAGTTCAAGCTACAAGCAAATGGCCTGGCCAGCCTGGGACTTTTGTCCTGTAGTGAACAGCTGACGCGACACTTAAGCTTCTGGCATGCTTGGCACATGTGCAACAATCTGGTGGCTTGCAGTCGCGAGCCACCCGCGAGATCCAGTCGCGAGTCCCTGCTTCTTTGCACAAACTTGAGCAATTCTTCACACTCTCTCACACACTACCCTTACATGATTCCCACCTAAATACAGGGTTACTAATTGCTAAAATACAAGCAAATTTGGCACGGAATAAAGCCAATAAGATGGTTGATTAAATTCAACCTTACAGTCTCCCCCTTTAGCTATTCTGTGACAAAACCCTAAAACAGACCCTAGACTTAACATGTGAGTTAGGAGCAGTTGAACATAACTCACTCACACCTAATTCTAGAAACTGTGAAGCTCTTGAATCACATGAAAATTAATCTCTTGAAACACAACAATACACCATGATCATTGTATGCAGAAAAGCATGAAATGTATATGAAGCAAGTATGATGTGATCAAGCAAAGATGGAGTTAAGAGACAAACCATGGCTTGATCAAACAAGCAATCATTACAAGGTAGTGATCACAATGCTCATTCACACTTGGAATGAACACTTGGACATACAAGCTAATAAGCTCAATGCAAATCACTTGCATGCCCAACACTCAACCAATGCATAATACACTAAGTATATGCATCTAGGAACAATTCTACAATGGCACAAGAGTGACAGTACTTAAAAGGAAAATGCATGTCATTTAATTAGAAGTACTGAATAAACAATGCATAAAGGCTGCTTAAAGCATGGTACACATCATAAAGCCTACAAATTATGCATAAAACACAACCCAAAAAGCTTACAAAAGCAACATGGGTACAAACAAGAGGAAAACTAAATAACAACTTAAAGAAAACAATGTTTAAACTGCTTGCTGAAAATGCTTAAAGTAAAAATGTTTAAACTGCTTGCTGAAATCTCCCCCTTAGATAATTTCCACCCCCTTTGATCAAGCTAACACTCCCCCTTTCATTGTATTCCTCTTATGACATCATCTCCCCCTTTTTGTCATGGAATAGCTACATATCCTCTTCTAGCTTCCTTTGAATCTGATCCAATTGAGTTTGTAAGGAGGTAAACTTCATATCCCACCGAGTGTTGTGATGGTGTAAAATAGATGTGAGTTTTGACATCTTGGTACTCAACTCATGAATAGATGTCACAATGTTGTTGAGTTTTTCATCAAGGGATAATGTGCTAAAGCGCGAACCATTGTGAGATGTGGAAGTTTTTGGTTTGACTTTCTTCCAACTATGACCAATGCTTGTGTTGAATGTACACATGTTGATCGAACACGGTTTTGTGTTAAATGTACGCAGGGAGACTCATCTACAGTTGGGAGAATTCCTTTGAGCTTCAAAATCCTAGAAATGAGACAACAGAAAGGAACACATATTCATGACTCAGTTCATAGAACCATTTTGCACAGAACATGAAAGATATGAGCACAGATGTCAATCTCTACATCAGAGATTAGGTCATGAAGAAACAAGGCACGTCCGAGGTTCATATACCCAGTGCTGGATAAGGGGTACAAGTTGTGGAACATCACAATTGTAAGCACTCTCAATTTAGGAGGGAGAGAGGAAACGTTGACTGAGTTTCCATTGGAAGAGAATTCCAAGTCTTGTCCAAGACCATCCCTAAGTAGTTCCTCATCTGGAAAAAGATCATCATAAACTGGTGGGTTTTTAAGCATCGGCCGGTTGATGTGAAGTATCTCTGCCAAATATGCAGGAGAGACTGAAAAACTTTTTCTCCTAACCTAGCACTTGAGTTCTTCACCTTCCATAATTGCATTGGCATAAAATTCTTTTACCAAATTCTCATAAGCTTCATCTAGATCGGAGAGAAGATAATTCCAATCCTTGGGAGCAAACCATTGTGGAATTTCAGTGTCATGAAGTGAAAATTGATCAACAAATCTTTCCAGTAATGGTGTAGCATCTTGGAAATAATTCTCATGAGTCTGAAAGGCAGTATAGGATCTGAACTTGTTGGGATCGAACACTTCTGATGGGGAACGAGTCCTTTTTGTTTTAGGTGAGAAATCATCGACATCAATGACAGGCTCCTTTCCTTTGGAACCACCTCCTTTCACAGCTGCTTTCTTGAATGGAAACATTTGCAGTTTGCATCATGTAACAGAAGGGGAAAAAAAAAACAATACAAGAGACATCATTAGCAATGGGTTAGTGTCAACATATGGATAATGAAGAAAACCCTAACAACTAGATGGGAATGTCTAGAAAAAGACAATGAATGATCATGTGTCATTAATAACCTAATGTTGTCACAATATAGAGTAAATCAGTATATAACCATTGGAAAACACACAATGAAGACACCAGACAAACAGATACCCAGCCATCTAAGCAAGAACATGTCGCACAGTATATCTTAATCCACAGTGACAACCCAACAAAAAGAAAATTATTCTCAAAACATGAAGAAATCAAGTGAGATAGAGAAAACCCATACCTTTTTCTTGAAGATTGGAGAAGGAATGATGCAAAAATGTAGATTGAGATGTGTGACACGGAGTGTTTGGGTCAGATTCAGTTGAGAGAGAAATAGGGAAGACAGTGAATAGTCATAAAAATTCGAGGGAAAAATTGAAAAAGTTTTAAAAACTGTCTTCAAAATTGCAGAACATGCGTTATCATGACTGAGACAAGTCGCCAATAAAATGCTAAGGCAAGCCGCCAAAACACTCAAAGGCAAAATTGTGAAAATAATTTCTAAGTGTTTTTCGCGACTAGAAGGTCTACCTGCGAGGGAGTCGCGAGCTGAGCCGCGAAAATCTCTGTGTACCCCTCGCGACTGGACCCTTCACTTGCGAACAAGTTGCCAAAATTAACACGCAAGCTCGCGGTTGAAGCATGCGACTTGGATGACCTGCGACTGAGTCGCCAAAATAGGGCAACACTGTTTTTTGAAATTTTTCAATTTTTGTAAAAACAAAATACTTTCCAAAAACACCTAAAACACTCAAAAATCTTTTTGTGTTTGAATAAACAAAGATTTAGCATGTGAAAACACATTTTAACAAGTACAATCACACAAATGAATATGGCATTCATTGAACATAAACTTGTGTGTTGTGTGTGGATATCAACAATGAGATAGTCCTTAGTCTAATGTGAAGCTTCAATGATCAATTCAAACAAGGCATACACAATTAGCACTAGATCATGTGATCCATCTCAATTATAGAAGTATGCATATATGACCTCCCACAAGACTTGATAAACATAACTTGGAGCTTTACATTTGACTCAATTTTTTTTTATTTTTTTTATTTTATAACATTAGATCTTTTTGATCTTTTTGAAACAATTACATCTCATTATAAGAATGCCTTTTGATATTTCTCCTTGATGGGATAGCCTTTGGCCTTTTGAGGAATCACACACTTTATTTTTGGTCGATTTCCCTTTTTCCTATTCGAATACTAGTATATGCGACAAGCTTTTGCAGCTCAATATCTCTTTTCATTTGGAGATTTACATTTGGAGAGCTCTTTTTAGCAAAAAAAATAAAATAAAATAAATAAAGAGTGGGAAGATATATAGCACAAGTCTATGCATGTCTCAAGATCAACAAAATCATTCACTATTCATTCATGACAAATTTGAAGATCTATTTACAACATTTACATAGATTTCAAGATTTCTTCCACAGTAATAAGAGTGCAAAGGAACAAGCTATGCTTGTAAATGCACAAAACCATTAGCACAAAGGTACAAGGTAAAACAAGTTTTGAGACAAAACTCAACAATGTCAATCAAATTTTTGATTTTCTACTTTTTATGTGGTTTTTTGGATTTTTGACACATAAGAATGAAAAGATTGATCAAAAGCAACATTGAAAACAATTTGTATGAAAGAATGCAAAAACAAACAAACAAATTTAAAATCACATAATAAATAAGCAAACAACCAAACGAAGTCACAAAGCATAGGAAGTATTGATGCATGGACATGTTGTAATGCTTATGCATGAGTACCCTTTTTCACCTACACATTACTTGCGTTTGGGGTGATATCTTTATAGGATTGGGTACGGGACTTTCAAACCTTCATGTGATGCTTTCCAAACAGTTGGTGAATACCCCAATCATCTTCATCACATCCATCATTCTGGGATCACCACTTCGACCTTTTGACGGTTCACCAGCCCAATTTCTCCTATCATTTCTAGGTCCTCGAGACCTTGGAGCACTTGCATTATTCATTGCTCTCAGCTTTTGACAATTTGGTTGAGTGTGCCCTTGAAGTCCGCAGTGGTGACACACATAGTTTGATCTAGGACTTCTTTGTGATCGGGGACGAGACTTGGCTCGGGATTCAGACCTACTCACAAATTGCTTATGAGAGTTGTTCAACATCCGTTTGTCATCCACATTCCTCATTTCCTCCATCTTAGGCTTCTTAGTAGAAGAACTAACTTCAATTTGCTCTTTGGCCTTTATAAACTTCACTTCTTTGGTGACATTGCCTGATGAACTACTTCTTCCGGTATATCCCAAACCGGACTTGTCTGAGAACTATTTTTGAGATGAAATGACATCATTTAGCTTCTTGGTGGAAACCCTCTCTATCTTGGCATTGGCTTACACAACCTCTTGCTCAAGAAATCTCACTTTTGTGTAAGCTTCTGATAACTCATTATTCAGCTTCTTTATCTCACACTTAGCTTCCTTATGATGCATTAGAAGACTCCTATAGTCCTTCTTAGCTTTCTTCATCTTCCTCACAGCCGCCTTGGCCACACGTGCATACTCTCTTGATTTTTCAAGAAGAGAATTATAATTCTCTTGAAGACGAGCTGCATTCTCGTCTTCTTCAACATCCGACTCTTCCACAATTCCTATGGATTCTTCATCACTATGTTCCCCAAGTTCTTGCACAAGCAAATTCAAGTCCTCCGAAGACTCGACATGAGCAATAGCCATAAATGCGGAGTAATTTCCTTCTTCGTCACAGCTCTCATCAGAATCAGAATTTGAAGAGTTCGAGTCACTAAGTGTTGTGGTATACACCTTGCCCTTCGATTTCAAATAATTCGGACATTCTTTCTTAAAGTGTCCATGCTCGTTGCATTCAAAACAAGTGACATCTTGTGTAGATTGGGATTATTTTCCATCTTTCTTTTTGAATTCTCTTTTCATCCTTCCTGAACTTTGGAATTTCCTTTTATCACCAAATTTACCTCTGTTTTTAAACTTCAAAAATTTTCGGAAATTCTTTGCAAGATAGGCAACATCCTTCTCGACTGCATCATATCCGAAGAATCATGAACATCCACCCTTTCATTTACAGTTTTGAGAGCAAAGGATTTGCTCTTTCTTTGATTGGGCAATGATAATTTGTAGGTCTGAAGAGAACCAATAAGCTCTTGGACTTTGATATCATCAAGGTCCTTGCTCTCTTTAATCGTTGTCACCTTGGCACGAAAGCTTTCTGGTAATGACCGAAGGATCTTCCTTACTATTTTAGAATCCTCTGTTTCCTCCCCTAAATTGAATTTGCTGACAACAACTTCATTCAGCTTGCTATAGAAAGAGTCAAAGGACTCATCCTCACTCATTTTGAGCTCCTCAAACCGAGTGGTTAGCATTTGCAACTTGGTGTCTTTCACTTTCTTCGTTCCTTCGTAGGTGGTTTCCAATATCTCCCATGCTTCTTTGGCAACGGTAATGTGTGAAATCCTGTGAAACTCATCTGGAGAAATACCACAGAAAATTGCATTCAAGGCTTTACTGTTAGCATTAGCTGCCGCAAGGGCTACTTTATCCTAAGTGGATTTAGCAACCTTCGGCCTAGTCCAACCTGCTTCTACGGCATCCCAAAAAGTATCATCAATTGAACACAAGAATGCCCTCATCTGGACTTTCCAAAAGGCATAATTGTTTCCATTAAAAAATGGTGGAACATTCAAAGATTAAGATCGGTCCATCTCAATACGGGGTCAAGGATCGCACTAAGGTGTTTAAACCACAAAAAGTGCACCCGCTTTGATACCAAATGAAAGTTCAAATAGTGTAAAATACACTATGAACATTTATACCCCCAAATTAAAAATTACCAATTCAAGCTCTATGACAAACACAAAGTGTGCGGAAAATGAACACAAACTATAAACAGAATTGATAAACTATCTAAGCCAATTTAAAATCACATCCACAACAGAAAATAAAGGGCAAAGATAGGGAAAGAGAGATGCAAACACAAGGACAACACAACGATGTGTTATTGAAAAGGAAACCGAAACCCTCGGCGTAAAACCTCCCCGCCGCCCTTCAAGCGGTAAGTAATCCACTAGAAAATGTAGTTAGGATACTTGAATAGCAATAGACCCTTCAAGCCTAATCTACCCAATATACCTAAGCCCTCCAAGCTTCTTACTCCAACGAGATTAGGCCAAACCCATTTCTTTTCTAGCTTCCGGATTCCGCTACTTGACCATAGCACCAACCAATGTGAAATTTGTTCCTTCCTAATTGCTTCCCAAAGCACCAAACAAACATAATTGATAAACTATCTAAGCCAATTTAAAATCACATCCACAGCAGAAAATAAAAGGCAAAGATAGGGGAAGAGAGATGCAAACATAAGGACAACACAACGATGTGTTATCGAAGAGGAAACCGAAGCCCTCGGCGTAAAACCTCTCCGCCGCCCTCCAAGTGGTAAGTAATCCACTAAAAAATGTAGTTGGGATACATGAACAGCAACAGACCCTTCAAGCCTAATCTACCCAATGTACCTAAACCCTCCAAGCTTCTTGCTCCAACGAGATTACGCCGAACCTATTTCTTTTCTAACTTCCTGGATTCCACTACTTAACCATAACATCAACCAATGTGAAATTGGTTCCTTCCTAACTACTTCCCAAAGCACCAAACAGCCCTCTCACAGAAATGGATATGGTGAGAAAAGGTTTTGGTAATGAGCCTCTCAAGGATTTGACAATGGAGAGGAAGAGAGTAGAGGAATTTGAAGAGTCTCTTAGGTAAAGATTGTGGATGAGTCAATCTTGTTTTCTCTAGGGTTTCTCTCTCAAAATTCTCTCTAGAAGCTCTCTCTAAATCGTGGGTATAAGGGTATATATATAGTAGGGTGAGAAGGAATGTGAAAAGTCATATTTTGCCAAACAGGGTGTTCTAGCAACTTGAACTCGCGACTAGGTTGAGTTGCGAGTTCAAGCCGCGAGTAAACGGCCTGGCCAGCCTGGGACTTTTGTCCTGTCGTGAATAGCTGGCGTGACGCTTCAGCTTCTGGCATGCTTGGCACATGTGCAACAATCTGGCGGCTTGCAGCCACGAACCATCCGCGAGATCCAGTCGCGAGTCCCTGCTTCTTTGCAAAAACTTAAGCAATTCTTCACACTCTCTCACACACTACCCTTACATAATTCCCACCTAAATACAGGGTTACTAATTGCTAAAATACAAGCAAATTTGGTACGGAATAAAGCCAATAAGATGGTTGATTAAATTCAACCTTACAGCTCTTGACTTGGCCATACCTAGATTCGGGGTTTTTGTCCTTCAAGGGATCTATTTCTTGGTCATTGCCTTGAGGCGGTATATTGTGTCCCTGATCTTGTCCTGGTAGGGGCTGACTTTCATTCTCGATTTGGGGACCTCCTTGACTATGACCAGAAGAGTTTTGTCCTCCTCCTATAACTAGTTGTTTCATCATGCGCATCAATTTTGACATTTGCTCTTTCATATGAGCAAATTCGAAAGGACTCACTTCGGGAGTTGAAGGCCCATTGGTAGACGTCTCTCTTGCGTGAGAGCTAGTGATGATGGGATCATGATGCGGTGGTAGCCTGGACTGTTTCTTTTTAGCAATTTTTTGATCCTAGTAAAGAATAAGAGGTTAAAGAAACGGGGTGCATATGACAATGTGGAAACACAACACAAAAATCAAGTTAGTTTATGTCCTTGTTATTTAACATGCACCTACCATTTTCATAAAAATTTGGCTTTTGCACCCTTGATCGGGTATTCATTGTGGTGAGTTTCCACTATAATGCAAGATTAATGCACAAGATTGGTTATTTGCCAATCTTGTGCATTAATCTTGCCAAGACATCAAGATAGTTTTTCGGCAGCATTTCCTCTAGGGGAGTTTTGGTTACTTGCTATAGATTTTATCTTTGAACAATTAGGTGACATGACCAATTAGTGTATGCATGAGTGCCGCTGTAGGGTTGTAAACCCTTAGGGATAGGGTATGATCTAGCATATACAAGCAACGGGGTTGCTTTCCCTGGGTGTTTAATCATGGATGTTGTGCAAGTAGGATAGAAGGAACCCGGAGTAAAGCATAATTTCTTTGGCGCAAGCAAAAAGGGCACACCTGTTACAAAACACTTTCCCCTGACCTTTAGTCCTATAAAGGTATCCTTTCCTAGGCTTGGATGTTCACTCTTTGGGCTTCACCTAGTCCTCATAGGCTTTGGGCTTGATCTAGTCCTCACAGGTTTGACATAACTAGGACAACTATATACAAAGGCTTAACTAATAGGTTGTTCCTATCCTAGGGGGACTCAATCTCCATACCCCTCCCTTCATGGAAGTTATGGGGAAGGAAGGATCGAAGGGGCCTTTTCAGCTACTCTTGTCCACCTATGGACCAGAAGTGCCTACAAAGTCAACCCCAGATCTAACTATAGGTAACACTGTCGAAGTTTGTGTCTAGGCATCTGAATATGGGGTGATGAAATCCCCAAAGAGATGTGACTATGCTAGCAGTGCAGAGCCTGGGTTCGGCTAAAAAAAGGGTGTATATGTCATGCAATCTTAATGAAAGGGAAAGGCTTTTCCAAACACAGTAAAGATATATATATATATATATATATATATATATATATATATATATATGAAAGTAGATATAAGCCAAGCAGCAATGTTAAGTAGTTTTAGGTTTCTAGCCTCTCCCATTTGGTTATGTACTCTTTTTAAACCCCTTCCTTCCTCCTTCCATTCTCTCTTAGATGGTTTGTATTAGGTATATCATGCCATGTACCATTCGTCCTCATCTCTAGAGTATGGCCTGTTTACTTTCCTACAGCTATATTGTGGGCCATGTTCTAGGGATGTAGGGATTTACTTTCTTGCTTTGTGTGCCTGTATTGTGCATGATTTATGTATATATATACCTACTCGCCCCCTCTGGTGTGATTGTCGCAGTCCATGTTACCTAAGGTAAAGCAATGCCTAATTTCCACTGTGAAAGTAAGGTGACATGTCGCCAAATTTTTACCTTGGAAATCTGGTACTTTGCCAGAATGCCTTAGGAAAGCATAGATTGGGACCACGCCCATTCAAAAGCCAAACCTCAAAGCCTCCATGCATGCAAAGCCCCGGAAGCCAATGCCAAAATCATGTTTTTTTACTACCAATCTCCAAATATTATGGTTTTATCAAAACAAAGGACTGTCCTTGGACAGGCGTTGTGGGGTTGGACAGGCGTTATGGGGTGCCTAACACCTTCCCCACATGTAACCAAACTTCCAGACTTAAGAATCAAGATTTTTTACCATCCACTTAGATTAGGAAAAAATACATTTTTTCTTAGTCTAGGATCGGTAATAAAATCAACTAGAAATAGGTGACCAATCACATCTTAGAAAAAACCAATGATTGGTGGCAACTTCACTTACCTTTGGTAATCCCTTAAAATTTGGCCAAGATTCTTGCCACACTGCCAAAGGTAGACCTACCTTCCTCCATTGAGAGAGAGAGAGAGCACCCGAAGCTCCGCACGAGCCTTACCAAGCGCACCAACCAATCAAGAGGGGCCTTCAGCAAGCCCCGCGCGCGCGGAAGCGTCGCCGTGACGGGTGGTTGAACGAAGGCCTAACGACGGCGGTTCTCCGTTTCGATCGAGGCCGAGCATCGACAGACTAGCGACTCCACTGGAGATCAATAAGAGTTTAGCCTATAGAACTTTTGATAAAACCATAATCTTTGGACTTTGGCTTTCAAAAACATAGAAATTGGCATTGGCCTCCTGGGCTTTCCTTTTGGAAAAGGCTTCTACTATATCCTTTTAGACTATCTTCAAAAGAGCAAAAATTTTTTCCAAAAAAGGGGTGTGAGGCATTTTCACATGGGGCCTTATCGCTTTCCTCACATGCTTCATCGCTTTCCTCACATGCTTTACTACTTTCCTCACATGCTTTACAGTTTTCCTTCACATGCAAACATAGGGTGGCAAAACTTAATTTCCACTGCACCTTTATTTGCTTTCATATAAATATATATATATATATATATATATATATATATATATATATATATATATCTTTGCTGTGTTTGGAAAAGGCTTTCCTTTCACTAAGGATTGCATGACATATACACCATTTTTAAGCTAAACTCGTGCTGCGCACTGCTGGCGTAGTCACATCTCTTTAGGGATTTCATCACCCCATCTGCAGATGCCCAAACACAAATATCGGCAGTGTTACCCATAGTTAGATCAGAGGCTAACTTTGTAGGCACTTCTGGGTCCATGGGTGGACAGGTGTAGCTGAAAAGGCCCCCTCGATCCTTCCTGCCCCATAACCTCCATGAAGGGAGGGATATGGCGATTGAGTCCCCCTAGGATAGGAACAATCTACCAATTAAGCCTTTGCATAAAGTTGGCCTAGTTATGTCAAACCAGTGAGGACTAGATCAAGCCCAAAGCCCATGAGGACTGGGTAAAGCCCAAAGAGTGAACATTCAAGCCTAGGAAAGGGTACCTTTCTAGGACTAGAGGTCAGGACAAAGTGTTTTGTAACAAGTGCGCCCTTTTTACTTGTGCTAAAGAAATTATGCTCTACTCTAGGTTCCTTCTATCCTGCTTGCACAACATCTAAGATTAAACTCCTGTGGAAAGCAACCCTGTTGCTTGTGATAGGCCAAAACGAATTGACCCCTTATGATGAATTAATTGATTAATTAGCCAAGTTTATTAATTAATCAAATTAACATGCAATTGTATGTGGTAGCACAAACAAATCACCAATTAACTAAAGTATGCAACGGAAAATAAATTGATACGGTGATTTGTTTACAAATGGGGAAAACCTACACGACAAAAACCTCACCGGGTGATTTTAAGGTCATCACTCCCGAGAATTCATTATTATCACAACAAGTGGTTACAAGTAAAGGAATCCTAGTACCTTATACCAACTTATAGTTGAACCTTTACCCTAATACCCAATTGGACTTGTTCTGTAGTGACAATCTCTCCTTTTCAATGCATGGCTTCCAGTACGTGACTAACTAATTGCGCGGATCTCAGTACGCGACTTCAATCACCAACTGGAGAAGGATGTTGGCTGCAAAGTTCTTCAGTTCATCACACAATGAAAATCAAGAAGCTCCTTGGTTACAAAAATCCTATGGTGTACAAACACAACAGCTTCTTCAAGAGAGAGATGAACTAGGGCAAATTCTATCTCTAGTCACAATTTGCATGAACAAAACTTTTCTACACACTTATGCAACTTATATCCCCTTTGACGGCCCTTAAAATAATCCTTATATATGTCTAAGGTTGTGAGAAAAGAAAGTCTAAACATATACCCACGGATTGGATGAAAACAAAATCGAAAAATCTGTTTTTCATAAACCTTATATGTCGAGCAACTGTCAAGCCATGGGATTTAGACAGCTCTCTAAGCCTCGATAGATGCTAGCTATCGAGCTAGCTGTCGAGCTATAATGAGCAGCACTTTCACACTTGATTCTTGGATAGACCTACATGGCTTTTACACTTGAACTTGAAACCTTGTTTCTTGAAGCATTAAACACATCCTAGATCTACCCAAATACAAGTAAAGTGCGTTTTGTCAAAGGATTAGACAATTACATAAAATAGTGACATATGTTCCTAACATGTGAAATACATATGCCCATTGAAGTGTTGATCTAGACAGTCTGACCAACTTCCCTTAGGTCGTTAGGCCTCCTAAGTTCAAGGCACCAGAGCTTGTCAAGTCTGATGGTACGAGAGACCCTTGCGTGCACTTGCGCATGTTTTGTAGGAAGATGGCTCCCTATGGGGATAATCACCCTCTGCTTTGCCAGATTTTTCTTGATAGTTTGATTGGCCCTACGGCCACAGGGTATGTGAGATTGGAAAAGACCTCTATTTGGAGGGAAATGGCCAATGCTTTCCTGGAATACTACTGGTTCAACACCGAGATAGCTCCTGAGTGCACGATCTTTATGAGAATAGAGAAGAAGAGTGGGGAGTCTTTCCTAGAATATGCCTAGAGGTGGCATGAGCTAGCTGCATAAGTTCAACCCCCCATGATGGAAAATGAGATGATCAAATGGTTCATTGACAACCTTAAGCCTTTTTACTATAAGAAGATAATCAGCACCCAAGTCATCCATTTTGCTAGCCTCATCCCTATCGGGGAACGTATTGACGAGGGTATTAGGAGCAAGAAGATCATGGATCCCGAGTCTTTGAGTTCCATGGACGAACAACAAGTTAAGAAAATGACCGGCTACAAGACTAAGGAAGCCGATATTCATATGATTGACAATGCATCAGAAAGGTCTAGGGGTATTACTTCTACTTATGCAACCCCAGCTGCTAGACCTTATCACCAATAGGTTCAATCTACTAAAGCACCTAATTAAGCCTTTAATCAGAGAGGGAGGCCAGACCTACCTCGTCCCCTGAGGAGGGAAAACCGAAAGTACACTTACCCATGCCCATGGTAGATCTCTACGCTTACCTGCTGGAAAGGGAGTTAGTAACCTCGATGTTTTCCAGGCCTAGAGAAGGCCCTCCATCACCTAGCTTTGATTCGTCCAAGAAGTGTGAACACTATTTTGGGGTCGAGGGGCATACTTTAGAAGAATGTTACCATTTGAGGGACCATGTCGAGGATCTCATAGATAACAAGACGATACAGTTCGATAATGCAGCTGCTCCGAATATCATCACCAATCCTTTGCCTCCCTATCAGGAAGGGAATGTGAACTCCATCATTATAATGGAAGAAAGGGTCCCAGATTTCTCCTCACCGTCATTCCCATGGAAGGCCATGCTCCGAGCCTTGGTTTAAGAGAGCCACCTTGATCTTAAGGGTATAGGAACCCTAGGATTTGATTGGGAAATCTGCTCATTTTGTGATAGTGGAGACAGGCATGCCTTGTTTGAATGTAAAGTGCTCCGAGCGCAAGTTTAGAGTCTAGCTGATTGCAATATTATCTGGATTGAAAGGGAAATTGTATGCAGAGGTAATTGTATAGCAGTCAGCCTATGTCTTCTAGCTATCCAGTCAAGAGACGACTACAATGCTATATCGGTTGGGTGGAGGAAAGATTATGATGAATATCTACAAAAATGCCTTGGTAAGGTTACTTTAGCACCTCCCTCTTCAGTAGTCATTGAGGAGATCATAGAATCACCTGCAGATTCAAAGTTATTAGATTTAGGAAAAGGGCAAGCCCTGCCAGCCATCGAAGGATGATGATGTGCATGAAATATATACAATAAAGTACTCACATATCTACATATTTAGCCTTACTTTTATGTTATTTTGTGATTGATTATATAATATCTTTGTGTTGCAGGTAACAAGGGCTTTACATGCAAAGCGGGGCTAGGCCAATTGAATCAAGCCAACTTACATCCAGCCAGGCATGAATTCAAGAGAAGACCAACCCAATTAAATTTAAATACAATTGGAGTAAGGAATCAAAGGAAATTTGCACCAAATCCAAGTCCAATTCAGATTAGGATTCCAGACTGCACATCAGTTAGTATTTTCGTCATAACTTTTGGGTCAGATATCCAATAGAGATGATTCAAGTTGGGCTGGAAATTAAACTTAAAGGGCTACAACTTTGTAGTTTATCAAAAGTCAGAATTCTGAAGTTAAATGGGCCAAAATCGTTAGTTAAGTGAAGCCTAAAAATCTGGGATTTTCTCCAAACGGGAATTCAATTTGTAATAGGATTCCTTGACCTATTTAAAGGCTCTTTAGGGCAAAATTCAGGGAGGCTAGTGCTAGGGCTTAGGGCTGAATGTATAGAGAGCTGCGGCTACCTATTTGGTTTTCTTCCATGACAACTAGTTTTATTTATTTTTCTAGTTTAATGTTTAGTATTTTATTTTTATGTTTTCTTTCAATTACTATGAGCAGCTAAATTTATTATTAAGGTTGAGGATGAAACCTTGTTAAGGATTATCAGTAATATTTATGTGATTTGATTTTTCCCATAATAGTTGTTCTTTAATGATTAAATTGTTCTTGCTTCATATCAATTGACTAAGATAGGATTCTAGATATGAGTTCAATCATGTTTTTCTCATGATTTAGGATCTGTCTTAATTAATTGAATGCTTGGTTTATTAATTCTTGATTATAAAATTGGATATCTTTTGTGATTTGTTTGTCAATGGATACAATTTATGATTTGATTTTTAGAATTGGATATATCTTGTGATTTGTTTGGTTACGGATACAATTGATGATTTGATTTTATACTTAAGAAGCGAAGAAGAACATGTTTTTAATTTTTAAAATAAGGGTTTTAATGATAATATTTTCCATGATAGCAAGATTGATTTCTAGATTATCATGCAATGATTGGGAAAAATTAATGATCATAAATATATGCTAATATGAATTACAAGGCTGATTCCAAAACCTTAATTCCTTTCTCCAGATTGTTTACATCTCTTTACTGCTTTATATTATATCTTTGCTTAGTTTAATTATTTGTTTAGTTTATTTAATTGCAAACAACCAATTTTTATTAAACAAGATTAGGATTAATTTGATTAAGGTTTAATTAATTTTCCTACGTTCATTCAAGTCCCCGTGGGTTCGACCTCGTTCTTGTCCAACTATACTTTAGTACAGTTTGTACACTTGTGAGTACTTTAAAATTTCACAACAGATGCACTCTTCTAATTCTTGCATTGCCTGTAGTCGCAAGGCTAGCTTCATCATCAGTTCAGGAGGGAACCGCCATTGTCCCTGCCATCTAAGGTTTCAATCCTCTTATTCTGCCAAAGCCTACCTCAAGAATCTCTAGGGTATAAAACTTAGAAGCCCTTGAAGCCATTCTGCCAAGTCCAGTGGTCATTAATCCAAAAATGTTCTCCATAGCGCCCAATTTGCAAACTCAGGAAGGCGTTATTATTTGCATGCTAAAGTCGTTCCCTTATGAAGATAGCCATCGTGTCCCATAGAAATATGATGTGTCCTTGATCTCCACTCGAACCGGAAAAGAAGAGGTCTGCTCCAATATCTCTTCAGGTCTATTTAGGTCTACTAGGAATGGCCGCTGCTATACTCCCGAGGAGCTAGAAAAAAGACGGAAAGAGATTGGCAAGGGTACAGCTGAACCCATCAAGAATAGGGTCACAACCAAAGAAGCTGAGGACTTCTTTGCCCATGCACATTATAGTAAAGTGTGAAGATATGATTGTCTCTAGAGTACTAATTGATAAGGGATTAGCCCTGAATGTTTGCCTGATGTCTATTATAAAGCATTTGAATGTGGACACCTTTCTTATCCACCCTACCACCATGATCATTAGAGCCTTTGATGGCATTCTCTGAGAGGAGCAAAGTGAGATTGAATTAGCAATTGGAATTGGCCCCATGATTTTCATGGTCAACTTCCAAGTCATCAAAGTGGATTCCCCATATAATATGCTCCTAGGGAGGCCCAGGCTACACGCGGCAGGCGCAACTACTTCTACCCTTGGCTTGAGGCTAAAGTTCCTATCCAAGAATCTGTTGATCACTATTATGGTTGAAGAACCCTTGACTATCTTCAAGGAGACTTTTGTCCCCTACATTGGTGCTAATGCCTTTTTGGAGGTAACTTTCCATAATTTCGAGCTAGTCTCCATGATCTCCAGAGCTTCGGAACTCGAGTCAGCATGGCCCTCCGCTACTTTAATGGCTGCCAAGGAGATGCTCAAATTTGGCTGTCAGTTAGGCCAAGGTCTTGATGCTATAGGACAAGGGAAGGCTGCTTTGATTGAACTCCCAAATAACAAAGGAGGATTTAGTCTAGGCTACAACCCCTTCGATGAAGAACTTTTCTAGGCTTCTAGAGGAAAGAAAAGGAAGTGCAATGGCTAAGGGATGTCCATTCCCCACATCAAGGTCACTTTTTTGGCTCTAGCCATGGTCATCCGATCAGAAATAGCACAGGAATCATGCGAGGAGGAATCAGATCTAGTTTGTCTCATCCACTTGTGCTTTGAAGAGTTCTCAATGAATGCCATCATATCCCCAGGAATGATGTGACTTCTACTATTAGGCCCTATGTGCCAAGCAAGATAGTAGGCCATTGGACCATCGAGCCCTACTTTGTGGTTGCACCGGCTGAGTAAGAAGTGTTCCATCATCGTGTGGTTGGTTCCTCCAATTGCCCAAAAAAGTTGGAATAGCATATCTAGTGTTTTTTGCTTGTTTATTTCCTATTTCCTACATTCCTTGTTTGCATTTTCCCAGTTTATCTTTCAAAAAAAGAAAAAAAAAAAAAAGAATGTTTCCCCCTTTATCCTTATCAGGCATGAACTTTGTTATCCCCTTGTCTATAATCCAATAATGAAATTATCCAACGTATTATTCAAGAAATCCTTGCATTTATCTCTTTATTTACTTTCCTATGAATATGTTTGTGCAAATTGTCTTATGTTTCCTTGTATATGTTCCGTTCTATAGGATTTATTCTGATTCCCAAATGGGTACATCGTCCTGTTGCCATAACGAGGATATTGATGATGTGAATGAGACAATAGAGTTGGAGCATGATATTGAAGGATTAGAGGAAATTTTAAATTTTCCTCGTGACATTTTGGAAGCTCTAAATAGAGAGAGCGGAGGGTCTAAGCCCAACATAGAAGAGACAAAGTGGTTAACCTTGCCGACGAAGGCGAGAATTAAAAACGCATCAAGATTGGGGCAAACTTTCCTAAGGACTTGAAACATGAGCTTGTAGCGTTACTCAAGGAGTTCAGAGAGATATTTGCTTGGTCCTACCAAGATTTGCCAAGATTGGATATTGAGATTATCATGCACAAAATTCCAGTTAAGCCAGAATTATCTTTAGTGCTGCAAGCCCTTCGAAGGATGAAATCTGAGATCATTTTGTAGATTAAAGAAGAAGTAGAAAAGCAATTGAAAGCTAGTTTCCTTACCGCAATAGCCTACTTAGATTGGGTTGCCAATATTGTTCCTGTGCCTAAGAAAGATTCCCAGTACATATGTGCGTCGACTACAGGGATTTGAACGGGGCCAGCCCTAAGGATAATTTCTCATTGCCACATATCGATACCCTGATTGTAAGGTTGAATTTATTCAATCATGTGTTGGCTTTATTCCATGCCAAATTTGCTTGTAATTTAGCAATTAGATACCTTGTATTTAGGTGGGAATTATGTAAGGGTAGTGTGTGAGAGAGTGTGAAGAAAGCTTAAGAAGTGTGCACTTAAGAAAAGCCTCGTGATTAGATCTCGCAACTGGCTCACAATAGGCAAGTCGCCAAAATGACACACGTGTGAAGCATGCAGGGGGAGTTGAAGAGTCACGCCAGCTATAGCATTACAGGACAAAACTTCCAGTCTGGCCAGACAATTAGCTCACGACTCAAACTTATGACTCGTTCCAGTCACGAGCTCAAGTCGCCAGAATGCCCTATTTGGATGAAAATGACTCTTTGTATTCCTTATACACTCTACTATAAATACCTTTATACCCACGAAATGTAGAGAGCTTCTAGAGAGAATTTTGAGAGAGAAACCCTAGAGAAAAACAAGATTGACTCATCCACAATCTTCATCCTTTGATTCTCCAAATTCCTCTACTCTTACCCTTTCCATTGACATATCCTTAAGAGGTACATTTAGCCAAATCTTATCTCACCATACCTATATCAGTGAGGAGGTATTTTGGTGCTTGGGAAGCAGTTCAGAAGGGACCAATTTATTTTGGTTGATGCAATAGGCGATTGTGGGATCCAGTAAGCTAGAGAAGATAAGGTTCAGCGTAACCCTGTTGGAGCAAGAAGCTTTGAGGGCTTAGGTGCACTGGGTATATTTGGCTTGGAGGGTCTTCTGCTATTCATGTATCCCAACTTTATTCTCTAGTGGATTATTGACCGCTTAGAGGGCAACAAAGAGGTTTTTCGCCGAGTACTTTAGTTTCCTCTTTGATAATACATTGCTGTGTTATCTTTGTGTTTGCATCTCTCTTCCTTTACTCTTTACCTTTTAATAACTACTGTGATTGTATTTAATTACGGTTTAGAGTGTGTTACCATTTTGGTTATAGCTTATATTTCATATTCCGTACATATATTGTTTGATTATAAGCTTGTGTTGGTAGTTTTTGTAGTTGGGGGTCTAAACGTTCCTAGGTGTTTTACACATTTTTTGAACTTTCACTGATCGGAAATATCACTACTAACAGGTTCTACTTCTTCATGGATGGATTCTCAGGCTATAATTAGATCAAAATGGTCGAAGAAGACAAAGCTAAGACAACATTCACCACTCATTGGGGAACTTATTCATATGATGTCATGCCATTTGTCTTAAAGAATGCTGGTGCTACTTATCAGCGAGCCATGGTAACCTTGTTCCAGGATATGATGCTTAAAGAGATTGAAGTCTACGTGGACAACATAATTGCCAAATCCCACACTACCAGGGTCTATTTAGTAGATTTGAGAAAGCTATTCAAGCGCCTTATCAAGTACAGGTTGAGACTAAACCCTAACAAGTGCGTCTTTGGAGCTAGTTCAAGGAAATTGCTTGGTTTCATAGTCAACCAAAAAGGAATTGAAGTGGGCCCAGCAAAAGTCCAAGCCATTTAAGACATACCAACACTGCAAACTGAGAAACAAATTCGTAGCTTCTTAGGCAAAGTCAATTACATAGCTCGCATCATAGTGCAATTGACTGCCACATGTGATCTACTGTTCAAGCTCTTGTAGAAAGACACAAAGATAGAATGGAAAAATGAGTGCCAAGCGGCCTTTGACAAGATTAAGCTGTATTTATTGAACCCTCCTGTTTTGGTTCCCCCGACGCCAGGATATCCGTTGATCCTCTACCTAGCAATACAAGAAACCTTCATCAAACCGCAGATCGTCTCAGTAGTATACCTCCTTACCAGCAAGTCTGCACCCAACCGAACACCTAACTTGTCCTCTAGATTGATTGAGACTCCATCAAACCGCAAGCCAATCATGCAGTGGAAGTCTTAAGGAGTGATGGGTAGTGTCCCACCACCTTTTAGCTAAGGTCTGCACCAAGATAGCACTAGCAAACCTTTCGGGCATCAAACGGATGACGAGATTGAAACCTGCAGCACGGACATAGCCCTAAGTCTCCTCATTCAGAACAGAGTACCACACCAAGACCTGGCTAGTACTTCCCATACTAGAATATAGGGTTGGGACCTGTAAAAGAGAATGGGATTAGATTTATGGTTAGGTGAAATAAACGGTGAGAAAATGACATTGGGCGCATAATAGGATGAAAAGTGACATGAAACATGCATTTAAGTTCAAAAATGGTGAAGAATGATGATAAAATGCCAAACAAATGAGAAAATAGGTGAAAAAGGAGCTAAAATACTAAAATAGTGTTTCTGCCTAGTGCCATGTGTACGCAAGGACCCTGTGTACATAAAATACTACATGTATACGCAACGAGAATTATGCGCATGCATGAACTGAAGAATAGATGCACGCACACATGAACAAGCTTGCGTACGCATGACTGTGTACGCAAGCACAAATATGCGTACGCATGCCCGATTCTATGCATGCAAGAACGAACAAAGAAGGTTGTTCTTTGATATTTTCAAGTTTTCTCAACCAGAACTCAACCTAAACATGTTCCTACCCTGACTAGAGCGTCAGGTTTTCGTATAAACCCATCTTGAAAGTTCAAATAGTGTAAAATACACTATGAACGTTTAGACCCCCAAATCAAAAATTACCAATTCAAGCTTTATGACAAACACAAAGTGTGCAAAAAATGAACACAAGTTATAAACAGAATTGATAAACAATCTAAGCCAATTTAAAGTCACATCCACAACAAAAAATAAAAGGCAAAGATAAGGGAAGAGAGATGCAAACACAAGGACAACACAACGATGTGTTATCGAAGAGGAAACCGAAGCCCTTAGCGTCAAACCCCTCCGCCGCCCTCCAAGCGGTCAGTAATCCACTTGAAAATGTAGTTGGGATACATGAACAGCAATAGACCCTCCAAGCCTAATCTACCCAATGTACCTAAGCCCTCCAAGCTTCTTGCTCCAATGAGGTTGCGCCGAACCTATTTCTTTTCTAGCTTCCTGGATTCCGCTACTTGACCATAGCATCAACGAATGTGAAATTGGTTCCTTCCTAACTGCTTCCCAAAGCACCAAACAACCCTCTCACTGAAACGGATATGGTGAGAAAAGGTTTTGGTAATGAGCCTCTCAAGGATTTGACAATGGAGAGGAAGAGAGTAGAGGAATTTGAAGAGTCTTTTAGGTAAAGATTATGGATGAGTCAATCTTGTTTTCTCTAGGGTTTCTCTCTCAAAATTCTCTCTGGAAGCTCTCTTTGAATCGTGGGTATAAGGGTATATATATAGTAGGGTGAGAAGGAATGTGAAAAGTCATATTTTGCCAAATAGGGTGTTCTAGCGACTTGATCTCGTGACTGGGTTGAGTCACAAGTTTAAGTCGCAAGCAAACGGCCTGGCCAGCTTAGGACTTTTTTCCTATAGTGAACAGCTGGTATGACGCTTCAGCTTCTGGCATGCTTGGCACGTGTGCATCAATCTGGCGGCTTGCAGCCACGAGTCACCCATGAGTCCCTGCTTCTTTGCACACACTTGAGCAATTCTTCACACTCTTTCACACACTACCCTTACATGATTCCCACCTAAATACAGGGTTTCTAATTGCTAAAATACAAGCAAATTTGGCACAGAATAAAGCTAACAAGATGGTTGATTAAATTCAACCTTACACATCCCGAAGCAAAACCCAAGAATTTATAGGCATAAAAACGGATCAAAATAGAAGATTAAAGGAAAACTTGAAAGGTGAGGAAAGTTTGAGAAACTTATTGATCCCAGTCCTTGCATCCTCCAAATGTGTTGTTGTGATTTGTAGGTTAAAGGAGAGGTCGTCGTTAGCCTTACCACTCCATTCCAACGGATGAGATGAAGAATGTCGGTGGAGAGGACATAGGAACTTTTGCTAGACTTGGGTGCCATTGAATGAGATGAGAGAGTTTGAGAAAGAAGTTAAGAATGAAGGAAAAGATGGAAGTCAGATTGTGAGGGAATAAGAGAGAGGGCAGAAGCTTTTGTAGGGAGAAAGAAAGAAAAGAAATTGAAGAGTTAGAGAATGTGAAGAGATGAGGGAGATGAAGAGAATGAAAAGAAAAGAAAAAAAACGGTTGGTAACCATTAGAGAAAAATGAAAAGGCGGGAACACGCTAGATGGCTAAATTGCTAGGGACTAGCAATGAGCTGGTTGGGATGAAGGATAATAGCTTAATTTTGCATATTTATATCATTATTAGAAAGCATTATCATACTTATTTTGAGTTAATTCATGCATTTTATAGTTGATTTTGGAATAATGCTGAATAATCAATTTTGTGCTTGATGAAATTTTAATACGTGAATTTGTCTTTCGTAGGATAATGAAATTAAATAAGTGGATTGGTGCGAAGAAGAAAGCTAATGGACTTTACTTTTACAAGGGCCATAATGAAGTCAAAGAAGGCCAACCCAATAAATTCAAGTGCAATTGGAGCAAGGAATCAAAGGAAATTTGCACCAAATCCAAGTCCAATTCGGATTAGGATTCTAGCCTGCGCATCAGTTAGTATTTGGAGCATAACTTTTGACTCATATGTCCAATCAAGATGATTCAAGTTGAGCTGAAAAGCTAACTTAAAGGGATACTACTTTTTAGTTTACCAATAGTTCGAATTATGAAGTGAAATGGGCTGCAAACGTCGGTTAATTTAAGCCTAAAAACCTGAGATTTTCTCCAAACGGGAATTCAACTTGTAATAGGATTCCTTGACCTATTTAAAGGCAATTTAGGGAAAAATTCAAAGGAGAGCTGCCATAGAACATAATTTAGGTTTTCTTAAAGTTTTTTCATAGTTTTTAGAGTTTTATTTGTGTTATGGCTTGCTAAAGGCCTTGCTAAGGCAAGGGGTGAAACCCAACTGTTTATTGGTATGTTCTTAACAATTATTTATTGGTTTTAATGCTTATGTTTTTATGTTTTTGATTGTTTTAATCATCTATAAAAGTGTTTAGTTCTATATAATTCTTTGATTTATCGTAGACTTTGGGCATGTTAAATGCTTAGTATTCCCTGTGAACTAATTCACTAGTTTTGTTTAGCCTAAAATCAATCAATTTTATGAAACTACCTTTACTAAACCATC
The DNA here is from genome assembly GCA_030820535.1 of Quercus parvula. Classification (NCBI taxonomy): domain Eukaryota; kingdom Viridiplantae; phylum Streptophyta; class Magnoliopsida; order Fagales; family Fagaceae; genus Quercus; species Quercus parvula. Next base: position 24,310,886 of record JAUAME010000004.1, read on the forward strand.
AAAAATATCTTCAATTAAACTTTATTATTTAGTTTTATTCTCTTGTGGTTTGCTAATCAATTCCCTTTTTCCTGTGGATTCGACCTCGAACTTACCAAGTTATTACTTAATGACAATTTTGCACTTGGGAGCATTATTTAAGTCGCAGCAAGTTTTTGGCGCCATTGCCAGGGAATTAGGCAATTAGAGAAGCATTCCACTTCGTTTAGAGAGGTTTTTGACATTAAATTTCCTCACATATTTGGTAATATCTCTCCAATTCTTTTCTTTTTAAGTAGTTTAGTTTTCTTTTAGAGTTTTTCTTTTATTTTTTACTTCATTTTATTGTTAAAGGTATTTATTTTCTTTTCTTTTCTTTTTCTTTCTTGCTTTACTATTGCATGCATGTTTGGTGTCGTGATAGTGATAATCGCTTGGTTAGAATTGAGTCTAATAATTTGTTTAGCAATTTATCTGATTCTTTCACACATTCTTACACACTTGATATCATGGCAGACTTAGATAGTAATCATGGTGATGAGAATAATTTAAATAATGAAAACTTCCATGCTCACCAACCCATTAAAACTCTCCAGGATTATTTTCAACCTACTAGAAGTAGTGCACCATCATGCATCATTTTTCTAAATAATGCAAATTATTTTAATTTTAAGCCCAATATGATTTCATTACTTCCTAAATTTCATGGCTTAGGTTCTCAAAATCCTTACCTACACTTTAAGGAATTTGAGGAGGTATGTTCTACCTTCCATGACCAATCATGTAATGAAGAGACTGTTAGGTTGAAGTTGTTCCCTTTTTCTCTTAAAAACAAGGCAAAAACTTGGCTTACTTCTTTGAGACCTAGGTTAATTGGAACTTGGCAAGAGATGCAAACTAAGTTTTTAAAGAAATTTTTTCCAATTCATAGGACTAATGCACTTAAAAGACAAATAATGATTTTTTCACAAAAAGATAATGAGACATTTTATCAATGTTGGGAAAGATTTAAAGATTTGCTTAATACTTTTCCACATCGTGGCTATGAAACTTGGCATATAATTAGTTTTTTCTATGAAAGTTTAACTCCAAAGATGCACCAATTTGTACAGATGATGTGTAATAGAGAATTTTTAAATAAAGATCTTGATGAGACTTTTGATTATTTTGATCTCTTAGTTGAGAATGCCTAATCTTGGGATACTACTGATACCTCGGATAAGTCTAGAGCATCCACCAACCCCTCTGGGGATGGTAAGTACCAACTTAAGGAAGATGATGACCTTAGTGCTAGGGTGGCTAGTCTAACTAGGAAGCTTGAAGCCATGGAATTAGGGAAGGTCAATGGAGTTAATATTGTGCCTAAAATTGATGAAGTTTGTAGAATTTGTGAGACCATGGAACACCATACAAATAAATGCCCTACAATTCTTAGCTTTTAAAGAGGTGTTGCATGATTAAGCAAATGCTATGAACATGGTGAAAAAATCATACCCTTCCCCTTATTCAGAAACATACAATTCAGGGTGAAGGAATCACCTAAATTTTAGTTGGAGGAATGATAATGTGGTTGCACCTCCTACACATGGTTCTTTAAATTTTGTTCCCTATAATCCCCCTCCAAAGAAGAGTCTTAAGGACATGTTGCAACAATTCATGCAAACTCAATCCACCATTAATAATCAGAACTCACAAGCCATAAATGACGTTAGGAGCACTCTCACTAAATTGACCACATCCATGAGCATAATAGAAAAGGGTAAGTTTCCATCTCAACCACAACCAAACCCCCGAGGTCAATTTTGTGTTGATGATTGTAGTTCCTCTAAAAATAAAGTAAGTCAAGTTATATATGTAACTACTCTTTGTAGTGGAAAAAGCATTGGAAAAGATATTCCTATAAGCAAAACACATGATGAATCTTCCAAAATAAAGAGTAGTGATGAAGTCCTTGAGCCTAAATCTAATGAAATTGAAAGGTGTCCTATCACTACTCCCTTTCCCCAAATGTTGATTCCACTTAAAAGTGAATCAAAATTTTGAAATCCTTGAAGTGCTTAAGCAAGTTAAAGTGAACATTCCTCTTTTGGATGCCGTAAAGCAAATTCAATCATATGCTAAATTTTTGAAAGATTTGCGTACTGTTAAGCGTAAGCTTAATGTACATAAGAAGACATTTTTGACTAAACAAGTTAGTGCAATCATTCAAAATAATAGACCTCCTAAGTTCAAAGATCTGGGTTGTCCCACTATTTCATGTGTGATTGGTAATTCAAAAATAGAGAAAGCTTTGCATGATCTTAGGGCAAGTGTGAAACTTTTGTCGTATTGAGTGTATGAGCAATTAGGTCTAGGCGAGTTAAAAACCACTTCCATAATTTTACAACTTGCTGATCGATTTGTGATTGTTCCAAAGTTTGTTATTGAGGATATTTTGGTTCAAGTGGACAAATTTTATTTTCTTGTTGACTTTATTATTTTGGACATGCCTCTTGTTTCTAATGCTAATTCTCAAATATCTATGATTTTAGGACGCCCATTTCTTGCAACTTCTAATGCATTGATAAATTGTAGAAGTGGAGTCTTAAAATTATCTTTGGCAATATGACCCTTAAGCTTAATATTTTTAATACTTGTAAGCAAACTAGGGATGAAGAGGATGTGCATGAACTTAACTTGATTGAAACAATTGTTCAAGACCAAACATTAGAAACTTGTTTAGTCAATTCATGTGATTTTAACTTTGATGAGAATTCTGAAATTGCATACATTCATTGTCTTTTGGAATTTGCACAAGAATTGGAAGCAAGCAATTGGAAATTGAAATATGAGGAGTCACCACCTTGTGAGATAAATTTGTTGTCATCTAGTGAGCAAGTACCTAAATGGGAGTTGAAGCCCTGGCCAAATGATCTCAAGTATGTTCTTCTAGGAACCGATGAGACCTTTCCTATGGTAATATCTTCTGAACTTGACTCATTGCAAGAATGTAAGTTATTAAATGTTTTGAGTAAACATAAGGGTGTCATAGGAAGGAACACGGCTAACATAAAAGGACTTAGTCCATTGGTTTGTACTCATAGGATTTATTTAAAGGATAATAACAAACCATCTAGGGAGACTAAATTTTTTTTGGAAAAGACAGTTAACCCAAATCGTAAAGATTTGTCTTTGAGGTTGAATGATGCACTTTAGGCGTACTGCATTGCCCATAAAAATATTCTTTGTATGTCTCCCTATAGACTTGTTTATGACAAAGCTTGTCACTTGCCTATGGAATTGGAACATAAATCACATTTGGCAATAAAGATGTTTAACTTTAACTTAGACAAGGCTAGTTCATTGAGAAAATTGCTATTGAATGAGTTGGAAGAAATTTGGTGTGATGCATATGAGAATTCTAGGATTTCTAAAGAACTAATGAAGGTTTTTCATGACAAACAAATTTTAAGGAAATCTTTTGAACCATCTCAAAAAGTTCTTTTGTATAATTCTAGGTTACATTTGTTCCCCAGAAAATTAAGACCTAGATGGATTGGACTTTTTATTGTTAAAAATGTTTTCCCCCATGGTGCCATAGAAAATAAAAATCCTAAGAATGACAACATATTTAAGGTGAATGGACAACATCTTAAGACATTTCTTGAGAGTTTTTCACAAGAGGAGGAATCCATTAATTTGGAGGATCCCATTTTTCAAGACTTGCCAAGCAATTAGCATTAGTATTTGTGTCATAGTTTTTTTTTTTTTTTTCTAACCCCTTTTGCAGGTGTTAAAGGTTTTTTTTTTCTTTTTTAGTTCATTTATGTTCATCTCTTCAAGGTACTCTCTGTAATCTTTACTCTTTATTATTTTTCCTTATTATCATTGAGGAAAATGTAAGTTTTAGGATGGGGGAGAAACTTGAGATTATTTGCATTTGGTTTTATTTTATGTTAAAAAAAAATTGGGGTGTTTTTAGTGATTTTTGTTTTTGTTTTTGTTTTTAGTCCAATTTTCAAAAAAAAAAGAAAAAGAAAAAGAAAAAGAAAAAAGACGTGTTGCTTTAGCAAGAGTTTTAAGTCAAAGTTCTTTATGCTTCTTCTATCTAAAGAATTCCACTATTTTTCATGCTCAACTAGTATGCACATGCACTTTAGCCACATGAACATGTTTCTTGGTTGAGAGATAGAGATGACTTTGAAAATCTTGAAAATAAAATTTAGAGACTATAACCCAAGTGAGTTCTTGAGCCATTCATTTTTTTTAGAGGGTTATTTTCTTTTGATCTCATTTTTCATTTGGAAGCACATAACTTTGTTGTTGCTTAGCCTCATTATTCTTTGATTTGTTCGAATGCTAAGAATTCATCAATTTTATGCCACACTTGAATATATTAAAGTCATGGATTTTGAAGAACTGTCTCAATCCTTAAGAGATGATTTTAGGCCATCTTTGTTGATTTTGAGCCTTTATTATTTTCTTTCTTGATACATTACCACTAGTCACCCATTCGAGCCTATTATTTTAGCCATTCTTTCTCAACCCTTTACTAAAGTGTTCCAAGAATGAATGCAATCAAATTGTCTTATTGCGATAAATTTGTGGTAAAATAGTTGGAAGAAAAGGAGGACTCACTTATAAAAAAAAAATAAAAAAGTCATAAATAGAAAAGGAAAAATGTTGAAAAAAAAGGAAATGTGAAAGAGGAAGAAATAGAGAATGAATTTGTTAATGAAATTTTGAAGAAAAAAAGAAAGAAAGTGAAAGTGCAATATCCAAGAAACTTGGGAGGATAAATCAATTGTCATATACTCAAAAGAAGTTGTCTCTTTAATTATTCTTGGGAACACTTTTTATTTTTACCTATACCCTTTATTTTTAATTCCTCCTCTTTACCCTACATTATGTCCCAATGAAAGTCCTATTTGATCTTAAGGAAGGTATGGTTTGGATCTTGACATGACTAATCAATGTGTGTGGTGTAATATTCTTAGTGTTGGGCATCCTTTCATGAGACTATAAATGTCCTTTATTTTGCTTCACCATTCTTCATCTTATTTCTATGTGAGATATTATTAGTCTTTGTTCTACATTATTCTGCTCACATATGTTTGAGAGTGTTACACCCTTTTCAGAGTGATTATATTTGTTGAGTGTTAACAACTGTGAGATTTGAGTTGAAGCATAACTTTCAATAGAAATTCAAGCCATATTTTATCTTAAGACTAAGGTTGTGTTTGTGTTGGCTAAACTATTCATACACTGAGTATTGATGGCATGTGGAATATCTTTGGTAGTTGTTAGTGTTTTGACCTTTGATTAACTATTTCTACTAAAGTAATCACTTTTTGTTATTTTGTGTCTTTGTCTTGAGTTGCTTAAATTGCTAGGGACTAGCAATGAGCTAGTTGGGGAGTGTGATAATAGCCTAATTTTGCAAATTTATATCATTATTAAAAAGCATTATCATACTTATTTTGAGTTAATTCATGCATTTTATAGATGGTTTTGGAATAATGCTGAATAATCAATTTTGTGCTTGATTAAATTTTAATACATGAATTTGTCTTTTCTAGGATAATGAAATTAAATAAGTGGATTTGTGCAAAGAAGAAAACTAATGGACTTTACTTTTACAAGGGCCATGATGAAGTCAAAGAAGGCTAACCCAATTAAATTCAAGTCCAATTGGAGAAATGAATCAAAGGAAATTTGCACCAAATCCAAGTCCAATTCGGATTAGGATTCCAACCTATGCACCAGTTAGTATTTGGAGCATACTTTTGGCTCAAATGTCCAATCGAGATTATTCTAGTTAGGTTGGAAAGCTAACTTAAAGGGCTACAATTTTGTAGTTTACCAAAAGTCCAAATTCTGAAGTTAAATGAGCTGAAAACGTCAGTTAAGTGAAGCCTAAAAACCTGGGATTTTCTCCAAATGGGAATTTAACTTGTAATAGGATTCCTTGACCTATTTAAAGGCTCTTTAGGGAAAAATTTAGAGGGGAGCTGCCGTAAAAAATAATTTAGGTTTTCTTAAAGTTTCTTTATAGTTTTTAGAGTTTTATTTGTGTTATGGCTTGCTAGAGGCCTTGCTAAGGCAAGGGGTGAAACCCAACTGTTTATTGGTATGTTCTTAACAATTATTTATTGGTTTTAATGCTTATGTTTTTATGTTTTTTATTGTTTTACTCATGTAGAAAAGTGTTTAGTTCCGTATAATTCTTTGATTTATCATAGACTCCAGGCACGTTAAATGCTTAGTATTCCTTGTGAACTAATTCATTAGTTTTGTTTTGCCTGAAATCAATCAATTTCATGAAACTACCTTGGACAATTAATTCTTGAGTTCTTATTGTTAAATCATACTGATAAGTGTAATTTTTACATGATTTTTATTATCCTCTTATTTATTAAAATTGTTCATTTTCCTTTTTTTATTTTGATTTGATTTGATTTTTATATATATTTATCTATTCATTTGTGCTTTGAAGGAATGAGAAGATTTCAGATTAATTTACAAGGGTTTTACATGCAAAGTGGGGCTAGGCCAATTGAATCAAGTCAACTTACATCCAGCAAGGCATGAATTCAAGAGAAAAGCAACCCAATTAAATTTAAGTCCAACTGGAGCAAGTAATCAAAGGAAATTTGCACCAAATCCAAGTCCAATTCGGATTAGGATTCCAGCCTGCACATCAGTTAGTATTTTTGGTATAACTTTCGGCTCAGATATCCAATCGAGATGATTCAAGTTGGGCTGGAAATTTAACTTAAAGGGCTACAACTTTGTAGTTTACCAAAAGTCCGAATTATGATGTTAAATGGGCCAAAATCGCCGGTTAACTGAAGCCTAAAAATCTGGGATTTTCTCCAAACGGGAATAGGATTCCTTTACCTATTTAAAGGCTCTTTAGGGCAAAAATTCGGTGTGCCACAATTGAAGAATCTTCTTTGGAGTCTTTTTGAGGACAAAGGGGCGCCACTTCATGTTGATCAACCAATTCAGATGAAAGACATAAGTTTTATTTGTTTTCTTTTCAATTTTATTATGAACTAAATTTTATTTTCTAGAGCATTGATGTAGTCTAGCAATGAACACACAGTTTATATTCTGAGTTATTTTATTTTTAATATTTCCATGATTGAGTGTTTAATTCTTATTCTTAATGCTTACTATTTTTTTTACGAATTATTGTTTGATCAATTGAATTACAATGAGACCGAGAGGTGATTTGTTAATTTCAATTCTAGAATTAAACACCAACAGTTGAGCAAAAGTAGAGATACTTTACCGCGATTAGTGTGATTTTTTTTTAGAAAATTCAAAGTACGTAATGAGTCTCCAGTTAATTAAATTCGCATAGAGATATGGAATTGTTAGTTGAAGATATTTTTGATATTATTCGAGAGAAGATATTGACTAGTTGAGGAATTTATAATCATCAACTGGAGATTATTAGAATTTAATAATTAGGAAGAATAAATTATGTGGGATTTGTTAGGTGAAATCAATCGCTCTAGATCCATTCTTATTATATTTTTTTCTTTACACTTTTAGACTTTTACGCTTTGCTAGATTTATCTTTATTAAATAGTTTAATTTAATTTAGATCATTGAACGTCCCTTTTATTTTCAATTTTCCAAATAGTAATTAATTTAGTGAATTTCGATATTCAATAACATAGTTAATCCCTGTGGGTTCGACATTCCTTTTCAAAAAAACACTTTACTACTTGTTACGATTCTGTGCGCTTGCAAATTATTTTTCGCGAACACATACAACTAAGATCATCCTTTGTATGAATTTTAGTTGAGTTATAAAATAAATATTGTTAAGACTACCAATAGATGTGTTGTGTGTGGATCCCTAAAACTTAGCGCCTTAATATATTGTTATTTTCTCTCAATTTAAATTACTTTTACTAAACCATCAAAAATTAGTTCAATTAAACTTTATTATTTAGTTTTATTCTCTTGTGGTTTTCTAATTAATTCCCTTTTCCCTGTGGATTCGACCTTGGACTTACCGAGTTATTACTTCGCGACAATCCTACACTTGGGAGCATTATTTAAGTCGCAGGAATGAATGTTAGGATGATGTGATGAGATGTAAGGGTAAGCAATGTTGTAATATAATGAAGCGTGTTTAGATGTATGACACTAAGGTTTATGTTAATGCTTTGATGCCATGATTAGATGGATGCTAGGGTCTATGACGATATGTTGTGCCATGATTAGATGTATGGTAGGCTTTGTTTGTGAGCATGATAGATGTATGGTTAGGGATGTTTGATGCCATTTTGATTGCTAGATGTATGTTAGCGTGTGTGTGAGTTAGATACAAGTATTGATTGTGCCTTTAATAGGGTTAAGACATAAGATGCATTGATGGGAAGCCAACCTTAGAGGTTGGGCGGTTTTGGGTGCCTAACACCTTCCCAAGACCGTACCTTAACTTTGAACCCATATATCTGGTAGTAAGATCAAAAGATCCTTCCTTGAAAGGATGCTATATATATGGTTCCTAGACCATTGCAAAAACTAGGTAGCAACTCCATTTCAACCCCCCTTTGTGTCCACAAGGATCTTGTGTACAAAAGACGGGTGCAAACCTGCACAAGATTATAGGAAGGAACTAAGCTTGATGGCACAAACAAGCACACAAGAACCCATGCATGAACATGTAAACAAAAGTGCAAAGATGCAAAGAAACAAAGAAAGCCAAACAAGATAGCACAAAGCAAGCATAACAAGCACAAAGGAAGCAAAGCATATCATCACACAAAGAGGAAAGGTAAACAAGTTATAAGGCACAAAAAAAGGCTAACATGAGAAACCCTAACATGCAAGGCCTAGCAAAGGAAAAAGGGTGAACGACAAGAAAACCAAGAACACTAGGATGTATCCTCACACGTGGTTGCATCCAAACAAGCCACTAAAGGAGACGGGTGTAACCAAACAAGCAAGTGGCCCCAAAGACCATCAAGCAACAAACCTATCAAGGGAAAACAAACAAGAACATAGTAAAGAGACTAGATCAAAGAAAACAAACATGGACCTAAAGCAAAAGGCATGAACAAGGGCAAACAAAGCATTGACATGCACAAAAGAAATAATCCAAACCCTTTATTGAACTTGGGTGTATGGATGTAGGCTTAGACCACTAGATCTAGATATACACTTTACCCAAAAAGCCAAACACAAGGAAGAGGAAAAAGCAAGAGATATAAAACTATAAAGCACTAGGCATAGCATCCAAACAAAGCTTTAAGAACATGAATGTGTCAAGAAGCACATAAACAAGTAGATCTAAGCACAAACATGGCAAAAAGCACATAAACATGTAGATCTAAGCATAAACAAGGTATTTAAACATATCCTAGCCCAAGAAAGCTAGGCCAACAACATGTTAGGAAGCAAGATAAAGCAAGAGATATACTAGAAAAAGCCATAAAACATAATATAAAACAAAATAATGCAATATAAAGGCTATAAAATTAAATGTGTACAAATTGTAGCTAAAAAGCTACATCTACACCCCCTAAACCTCAAATCCAAGGTATCAAGACCAAGGAGAGGAAGATGAGATCAAGAACATGACCTTTTGATTGTTGTAGAAAAGTAAGAAATCAAAAGTTTTTGTGTGTGTTTTTGGAGAGAGAGAGAGAGAGAGAGAATTTGCCTAGAAAATGCTCCAAAATGCCCAAATTTCATTTTATATTTTATTTATATTTTTTTAGTTCTAGGGGATCCAGGGGTATTCATACTAAAAAAATGACCTTTCAGTTGCTAGTGCACCTAGCAAGTTCTTCCTATTCTCGCTTAACTTCGAACGTGTATTTGAAGGCCCTTCCGGATTATTGATTGAGCTAATCTTGGTGTCCCTAAAAAGGTATGGATGTCTAGTTTCCATAACACTAGAGAAATTGAAATTCCAACGGTCAAATCAAAAGTTATGGCCTTGGGAAGTGAGGAGGAGACAATCCTGGCATGGTTTTCAAGATATCTCAACCGTTTTAATTCCAGTTTCAACTCATGAATATTCGTTGGAAAGGGAATTCAATAATTTCCATAATGGCATTGGTTTCAACCCGTTCCAATGGTAGGATCAAAATTAGGGTTTTTGGCGCCTTCAAGAGTCAACCTTGGGTCAAAGTTGGTCAAAGGTGACAAAAATCTCCGAATAGCTCGGGTCTAAAGTAGAAACAAGAAAAATGTGGTTTTGGGGTGATTTTGACTAACTTTGACTTTTGGTTAACCTAGGGTTGACTAGGGGCATTTTGACCTAAAATGGCACTTGGAGTGCTCTGATGTCCAAATGGGCTGTTCCACATAAATCTAGATATTTCAGCATCCCTATGGTGAAAAGTTAATATTTTTGGAATTTTAGGGGTCTAGCACGCAAATCGAGAGTAGACAAAATAAGGTATCTACTGTGGGTGTAGGCAAAACTTCCTTAGAGGTCATCTGACGTATGGGGTCTTGAAAAGTCTTACCAAACGACTCCCATGCTACTAACTAACCTATGAGGTCCTAAATATGCAGATGTGTTAACCAAATTTCGTTGTGGCCAATATATTCCCTATTAGAAACTATGTTCACTTAAGATTTTTCATTGAAACAAACAAAGGAAATCGTCATTGATTGTGAATGTAAGTGTATTTAACATTGCAAACTAATTTAATATCCTCTATTTATTTTTCTGGTTCTTTGAGACATTTAATATTAGAGTTTTGTTTTGTTTTTTTGTTATAATGGGACAGGGGATTTGAATCTGGATGTCTCTATTAGAAACACCAAGATATATTAGTTAAAAAAGAAGCAATGAAGTCAATACTGTTCTGGTATTGGTTGTACTATTGGTATATTTCATACTGGTCACCAGATCTATATTGATACTCCTTTAAAATGTACCAAATAAAATATTGGGTTGTACAAAAATTATGTTTCAAAAATGTTATTTAAACTAATACATTAGGTTATTGTACTTAGGCTGAAATTTTTGCTTATAAAATATATTTAGGTTAATGTACTTGCCTTACCTTTCCTTAAAAGTCACCATGACTTTTGAGTTTAAGTGGAATTTGCATTGTGCCTTTGTGTTAGAATCTCTTTCACCCTCCCTTATATGTATGTGTTTATTTCTATAAAAAAATGTAATGTTAATAAGCATGAAAATAAATACATACATATATATATATATATATAGTGGTAATCATAAAACGGTACACCAGTATCATCAACTAGTACCGAAATATTTTATTCCCCTAGCTAAATTGAAACAACTTTGGTTATGAAATTGGCTCCTTTGGTAAGAATGTTTCTAGATAATGTTAGAAGTATGAGGTTAAATAATTAAATTTACCATTTGTCAATAGTTTAAGTGTTTGGAAAAAATGTAATTTAACATGGTGTCAGAGCAAAAGATCTAGAGTTCGATCCTTATCTCCTCCACTCTATCTCCCATTTAAAATCTCATGTGTTGGACCCCCATCTATTGAAAGGAAGTTTGAGCCCACACATGAGAGAGAATGTTAAAAGTATGAGGTTAAATAATTAAATTTATTATTTTATAATAATTTCAACTTTCGGGATAATTGATAATTTAATAGATAATATTATGGTTATTTTGGAAACAATTTTGAAATTGCTTTAGAAAGTTAGAAAGCAGATCACATTCCATAAATGCGAACTTTTTTAATATTATGGCCTTTAAGTAAATACAATATATGATTAAAAAAAAAAAAATTCTTCGAAACCCCTAAAAATAAATACAAGTTAATGTTAATAATCGTGATTAGGGTGTTCTCAAAATGAAGTAAACTCATTTACATACGAGGAAGTTGACGGCTCCAATGAGCCCGTTGGCTCCACGTACATAGACGGAGGTACGAGAGTGACGATATCGTAGACTCAGCAACCTCACCTCAATACCCGACAACATCTGTACAAGACAACGAGGAACCGTAAACGAATCCAAAGGACGACGGGAAACAAGGATCGACGAGAATAAAGAAGCCCATGATAGGTCCAGCGTGGCCTTGCTTGACCTACACGGATGTCTATACAAGGAAATATCTTGCCCCCCACAATTAACCCTAATCAAGAGAGTCCCCACAAGGAAAGGATCCCGCAAGATATGTGTATTAATGATGATCTTTCCTACAAGGAAAGACCTTCCCCACCAAGAAACGAATGTCAACTCTACACTACTATAAAAACTCCAAAACCCTCACAAACCAAAGTATGCACAATTTACCGCAGCTTTGGCACTCTAGAGTTGTGAAAGTTCTCTAACTTAACCTTCGTAGGGTATTTGGCCGGTTCCATACCAGTGCTTTTTGTGAGGTCTTCTTCCTTTTTGTTGCGCAGGTTTTTGCCTAGAGCATGTGAGGATCGTGTGACTTACTAACGATTTTTGGCATCATCAGTTGGCACCATTTATGGGGATGAAAATAGTAATGACTGTATTACCACTTCCTAGACAAAGAGTTGTATGGTATTCACTTGCTTGATGGCAACCAATAACCATACCAGAGAAGAACCACACACTACTGCCCTTGAAAGACAGGTACAGACCCTAGCTGTAGCTGTGGAATGCCTTACTGAGTGAAACCACGACCTGGAGGAACAGCTGTGCCAAAGAGATACTGGGCTTAATAGTCGCGAAGAAGAGCAAGAGGGCACTAGTACTAAAATGAAGGATTGAGAAGGACTGGAAGGCAGCAATGCTCGAAGCATACAAAAGTGACAAGATACCAGCTGTCCATCTGTCACAAAAATAGCACCACCGCACATAGTCGCGGAGATGTAGATGATGAAGGAGTGAATGGACTTCATGATGAACGCCCTCAGAAGACGGGTGTCAAGCGACCTCGATGAGTTAGTCCACTAGACGGACTCGCCTTTTACTGCACCCGTCACATCGTTCCCCCTTCTGTCAAAGTTCCGTATGCCGTAGGTAGAAGCCTACGACGGGTCAAAGGATCCCTTGGATTACCTAGAGTCATTCAAAACCCTTATGCACTTGCAAGACGTGGCAAACGAGATCATGTGTCAAGCCTTCCCGACTACGCTGAAGGGTCCTACAAGGGTATGGTTCAGTAGGTTGACACCCAACTCCATTAGTACCTTCAAGGAGCTGAGTGCGCAATTTGCCTCACACTTATCGGATGGCACAGGTATAAAAAGTCTACTGCGTGCCTGATGAGCATCAAGCAATGGGGGAATGAGATGTTGAGATCCTACATAACCCGCTTCAATAAGGAAGCCCTCTTGATAAACAAAGCTAATAATAAGATACTTGTTGCTGCATTCACCAATGGATTGCAGAAAGGGAAGTTTTTGTTATCTTTATACAAAAACAACCCGAAGACCATGTCAGATGTGCTTTATCAAGCTACTAAGTACATGAATGCCGAATATGCGTTACTAGCTCGAGAGAAGAAACCCAAGAAGAGGGAAAGGCAAGAAGATGCATGATAGGAAAGGGGATGGAAGACGATTAGAACCGGAGATTGAGGGAGGATAGGCGCTTTAAGCCTCCTGTTGGAAGATTTGCAAACTTCAGCCCACTGACTACCCCTATCAATCAGGTCCTGATGTAGATTAAGGATGATACAGCCTTAACGTGGCCCGATAAGTTGAAGGGAAATCCCAATTAAAGGTCTAGAGACAATTATTGCCATTTTCATCGAGACCACAATCACGACACATCTGAATGCTATGACTTGAAGCAGCAGATTGAAGCCCTTATAAGGGAAACTACAACGATTCTTCAGCAAAGAAAGAGAAGATCCACCACAGGAGCCGGTTGCTAAAAGGGATAGCGAGCGCCTTAGGCCACCTGTTAGGACATATGTGATTCAATGTTAGGAACATATGTCAATATTTTATGTAATTGGTTACTTCTTTGACAAAACGTATTTTAATTGTAATTGGGTAGATGTAGGATGTGTTTAATGCTTCAAGAAATAAGGTTTCAAGTTCAAGTGTAAAAGCCATGCAAGTCTGTCCAAGAATCAAGTAATGAAGTGCTAGATTTTAAAGCTCGACAGCTAGCATCTATCGAGATTTAAAAGCTGCCGAAACTCGTGGCTCGACAACTAGCTCGATAGATGGCTATCTATCGAGGTTTATAAAACTTAGTTTTTCAAAGCTGTTTTTCATAAAATCCGTGAGTATGTGTTTAAGTTTTCTTTTCTCACAACCTTAAACATATATAAGGATTATTTTAAGAGTCATCAAAGGTTGCACAGTTGCACAAGTGTGAAGTAAAGTCTTGTTCATGCAAATTGTGACCAGAAACAGAATTTGCCCTAGTTCATCTTTCTCTTGAAGAAGCTGCTGTGTTTGTACACCGTAAGGTTTTGTGACCAAGGAGCTTCTTGATTTTCATCGTTTGGATGAACTACAAAACTTTACAGCCAACATCTTTCTCAAGTTGGTGATTAAGTCATGTACTGGGATCCGTGCATCTATTGGTTAGTCACATACTGAGCCGTTCATTGAAAAGGAGAGATTGTCACTGCAGAACAAGTCCAATTGGGTATTGGGGTAAATGTTCAACTATAGGTTGGTATAAGGTACTAGGATTCCTTTACTTGAAACCACTTGTTTTGATAATAGTGGATTTTGGGAAGTGGTAACCTTAAAATCACCTGGTGAGGTTTTTGTCATGTAGGTTTTCCCAATTCGTAAACAAATCACTGTGTTAATTTAATTTCCGCTGCATACTCAGTTTAAATGATGATTTGTTTGTGCTACCACGTACATTGCATGTTAATTTGATAAATTAATAAACTTGGCTAATTAATCAATTAATATATCACGAGGGGTCAATACATTCCAGGCTTATCAAGTGGTATTAGAGTAGGCACACTCTGATTAGGTTTTAATCTTTGTGTGTGATCCATTGACACTTATTTGTCATGGATAGAGGAAAGTCTCTTATTATACCTCATTTATTTGATGGCACTAACTATGCATACTGGAAAGTATGCATGAGAGCTTTCTTGCAGTCATTAGATGAAAAGGTATGGCAAGTTGTGGAGATAGGCTAGACTAAGCCTGCGAAAGCGCCGGCTAACTAGGATGATGCTAAGATCAAGGTAGCAAACTTCAATAGCAAAGCATTCAATTCTCTATTCAGTGTAGTCACAAACGAGGAATTCAAGAAAATATCCTCTACTGAAACTGCTAAGGAAGCATGGACCATTCTCAAGATAACCTGTGAAGGAACCAAGGCTATTAAGGATTCAAAGTTTCAAAGGCTCACTACAAGCTTTGAAGAGATCAAGATGGAGAAGGATGAGTCGTTTGATGAGTTCTATGCCAAGCTCAAGGACATAGTAAACTCAACATTTAATCTTGGGAAAACCATTCCTGAACCCAGGATTGTGAGAAAAGTGTTCAGATCTCTACCTGAGAGATTCCATGCCAAGATCACCGCAATTGAGGAATCAAAAGTATTGACAAAATTCCTTTAACATAGTTGGCTGGCAATTTATAGACTTATGAGTTGGGTTTGACAAGGATCGGAAAATCGAGCAAGAGCAAGAGCATGGCATTGAAGGCTTAAAGCAGTGATACTGATGAGTCTTTAAATGATGAAAATTCTAAAATGAAGTCCTACATTACAAGGTGATTCAAGAAGTTCATGAAGAATGCCAATGGGAAGGGCTTCGACAAGGACCGTAGGTAATCTAGTTCCTCACAGTTCAAGAGCCAAGATAAAGGGAAAAAGGATGCTAGGGATGGCGGTCAGTACATTGTTCCCTTAGGACCAAAGTGCTTTGGATGTCAAGGTTTCGATCATATGAAACAAGAGTGCCCTATCTCAAAACCATTGGAAAAAGTAAGGAACTTGCTACTACCTTGAGTGACACTGAGCCTAAGGATGACTTCAATAATAAGAATGATGGAATCATAAATGCCTTCACTGCCACTGTAAATCATACTAAGGGGATTGTTGAAGATGTGGATCAAGAAGAGGAATTGGTGGGGTCTAAATTTGAGAAGATGGATGAACAAGATGACATCCACACAGCCTATGAAAAGTTATACAAGGTCTCAGAAAAGCATGAGAAGTTGTATAGGTTGGCCACCAAGAAGATTAGTGATGTGGAGCTTGAGCAAGAAGAAATCTCTACAAAATTTGATAAAGCCAATTAGATTATTGAAGCATTGAGATTTGAGAATAATTTCTTGGCTTAGGGGACCAAGAAGCTTGAGGCAGAATTGTTCCAAGTTAGAGCTAAGTTGGAAAGGACTTCAAGTGCTAAGCTTGATGAGATACTCAGTCTTTAGAAATCTGCTTCCGATCGAACCGGTTTAGGGTATAATTTCTCTTCTCCTAGTATTGCATCTACTAGTACTACTGTTTTTGTTCTTCCTGCTAATAATGTTGAAACTAAGAACAATGATGGTAAGAATGAATTAGCTAGTGAGAACGTAGACAAGGGTAAATCTATCTTAGGAGCACCCCCTAAGCTTAATAAGAAAGAGATTAAAAACCCTAGGGCTAAGAAGGGAAACTCTCAAAAGCAAAGCAGAAAAAGCAGCATTTTTGTCATCACTGTGGCGTAGCTGGACACACTCAACCTAATTGCTACAAGTGGTTAGCCACTTAAAAGAGCAATAGCATTGCGTCTGGAGACCAAAATCAGTTTCCATCCTCTTTTGCTCCTCTTGGAGATCTTCTCAAAGCCCTCATGTTCCTTTTGAACTTGAACGGTTTTAACTCTTCCCCTTCACTGTCAGATCAAGGGTTTGCTAAACGGAAAGGTTCCTCCAAGGTGTGGAAGGAAAAGGGCTCCAAGTGATTCCATCACTTATTCTCTCTCTCCTTCGTGTTTTTTTGTTTTTTCATTACTTGTATGTTTTTGCTTTCATATTTTGAGTTAGTCTAGTTTTATGCATTGCTTTGTTTAACATGTTTTTGTTTGGTCATTTTTCAGTTTTGCTTTATTTTGTTTTTCATAAAAATTTAAAATTTTTTTTTTTGAAAAATCAGAAAAATACAAAAATAGTGTGTTTGTGTACATTGGTACTTGTCTATCTTGGATGGCCATTGAAACAAAGTTTTCTAAACTTTGTATCTTCTGTAGCTTAGATGAGCATCTCTATGCACAACTAAGCAAGTGAGCTTTGTGGTTCATGTTTGTGATGAGTAAGGTTAAGGAATCTCTTGTACTTAACACTCATATCACTCTTTTTGACGGGAAGAACTAGAAAATCACAAGAGAAAGGCATAAATAACCATCTCACCACTATTGCCCACCAATCATGAAATGACATTTGTATACTTCAGCATAGCAAAAGTGGAATGTCAAATGCTTAACATAATTGGGTATTTCTTTTCTCTCTCATATATGCCTATGCATGGTTTGCTTAAAAGAAAGATATGCAAAGAAGAATAAAAGAAAAAAGATCAAAATGCTTTATATATGATTGCAAGTGTGTATTCTGGAGATGTGGGAGTTATAGGATGTACCTCGAGAGTGATAGTCCCCATCAAACAGTTATGTTTGTGTGAGAGTTAAAGTGATTTTCTCATATCTCAAATCATCATAACATGTAGATACTTATGCAATCTTGGGATGTTTTTCACACACAACACGCAATATTCTTTGCTACTTTTGATATATGTGCAGGTACAATGTGATTTGGCCATCACAAGGAATACTTGTGTTAATGTATGCTCACTAAACTATCTTAACTTGTTTTTGAAATATAAAATTGGTTAGACTTGTTTAGTGTGTGTGTGTGTGTTTTGGGATCTATGTGCTTAACTTTTTTCACGTTGACAGATGTTTTTGAAAGCTTAAAATGTTGATTGGATCTTTGGTTAAGTAGCATGCTTGATTGCATTCATATCTGTGTTTTTCTCTCCCTTGAAAATCTGTATTTAAGTAATCTCAATAGCTTCTCGATAGCTCTCGATAGATGAGCTATCTATCGAGACCCTTTAGCTTCTTCTTATCACATTCTCGATAGCTCTCGATAGCTAGTTCAACCAATCGAGAAACTTTCTGTCTCCTCAATAGCTCCCTTAACCCATCGAGCTTCTTTATTGAGAAAACCTCTCGTTAGATCCTCGATAGCTGATTCAATAGCTAAAAGGCACGTTTTAAACCTCGATCAATCGAGGTTTATGAAATTTCTATACATACGCGCCTCATGATTTCAGATCTATTCTCTTCGATCTCTCTCGACTGATTTTAGTCTTTTCACCTCCCAAACACCTCTCACTCACTCCAAACTTCATTCCCAAGTGTTCTTTGACCTCAATCTTGCTTTTCTTCACTAGTAAGGTCCTTAATCCCTCTCGTCATCATGTATTTCACATTTTGTGACCTAACTTTTGGGATTTTTGGAAAGTTTTAAGATTTTTCAAAATCAATGAAGTTTTTGCTCAATTTTTGAGATGGGTTTTGTCAAAATGATGTTTGAAACTTCATGCATTGCATCACATGTGCATTATAGCAATGTTTCATGCATTTTAGATGTGTGTTTACTTTGTTGCTATGATGTGTGTTGGTAGGGTTGGATTGGGCTGAGCCCATGATGCATTTATATTTGCATGCCACATGTTCATGCATTTTCATGCATATGTACCTTCAAGTTTCTATATTTGTTATATTGTATCTTGTTGGTTCTTTTCTGGTTGTCTCTCTCTCCCTCTCTCTTTGCTTCTTACGTTAGTTGCATTATGGCACCTAAACGTAAATCTATTCCGTCTTGGAACCTTCTTCAATCTGGGGCATCTTTTTCTTCTTCTCCATCTGACCCCATTCTTTTTTACATACAGTTTCGTGATGAGGAGGCCAAATCAGACTTCTCGGAGAACTTTTCATGACGTGGCATTCATTCAGAATGCCAAGTCATTTTGTCAGATTTCTTTGACACTTACCTACCCACTATCATCCACAATAGGGGTTAGGAATCACTTTGTGGCATCTCGGTCATATGCCCTTCCATGATCATACAGGATTTCTACTCTAATATGCATGGATTTGATTATTCTATACCCCAGTTTGTCACTCGCGTTTAGGTTATACGCATGGTAGTTACTCTGGATATTGTATCCGAGGTACTACAAGTTCCCAGGGTAGTGCATCCTGACTACCCTAGCTATAAGCGTCTGAGGACAATGTCCAAAGAAGAATTTTCAGCTCTATTTTGTGAGACACCTTCTTCATGGGGTGATCGTCAAAACACCTCATGCTTGGCCTTTGCTAAAGGTCTGAGAATCCTAAACATGGTGATGACATTTGTGCTCCATCCATTGTCTCACTATAACACTATCACAGAGCCTTGTGCTCGGTTTTTGTTATCCCTTATTAAGGATCTTTCTATTGATTTCCCTTCTCATTTTATACTCTCTTTTATAGATGTCTTATGGATACAACGACTTGTGATAAGCTCATTTTTCCTTCGGCTATCACATGGCTCATTCGCCAATTTTTTGTCTCATATCCCAAGTTTCCCTACTTCACGTTTATGTATGCCATTGACACCGCTACCATTAAGCGGAGAGTTGCATAGCTTCACTCGATCCAACTCCTCTAACTTCTATCGCTCCATCCACCTCCGTTCCTTCATCTTCAGCGAGTGGAGTGACTCTTGAGGCCATTATGACATAGCTTGTGTGCATGGATGCTCACCTTGACACTCTCAGGGATGAGTTGTGCTAGGTGAACACCCGTGTTGGTCATATCGCACGACGACAGGCTGTTATGAGTGGTTTCACTATTGCTTCCTCTCCATCTCTGCCAGCCTCTGAGGATGAGAGTTATGATGGCTCCGGCAGCGATGATGCTAATGAGGATGATGATGATGGCTCGCCTAATGACGATGAGATGTCTACTTGATGTACTTACCGCTTTGTCACTCGTGACAAAAAAGAGAAGTAGTTTTGAAATGAGAGTAGTCATACTCATACGGGGAGGGTTAGTATAGGAGATAGGGGGAGTGTTTATTAGGGACGTAGTGAGGATTTTTGTTTCTTTTCTTTTTATTCTCTTTTAGATACATTATATCTTGTACATTCGTCTTGTGACCATTTGACATACATTGTACTTATATTTGGTTTATATATATTGATGTATGTTATTTTACCTATCTCTCCATGTGTTATTTCTTTTCTTTCTTTATACACATGTTTTATTTATTTATTGTATGCAATCTATCATTTCTGTTTCACACTAAGATGCTGTGATGAGTTTTGTTTAAACTGTTTCAGAAATATAGGTTGTCAAAATCTTTCTTGCCATGAACTCTCTTCATGCAAAGTTTTTCAAGAGTTTGTGTTAGGATAGATTTTATTGTATTCAACAAGTGAATATGAGTTGAGTGATTTATGACTTCCCTCATATTTTCATTTGTTTGTTGTGGTTTTGTCACGGATTGCCAAAAGAGGGAGATTGTTAGGACATATGTCATTCAATGTTAGGAAAATATGTCAATATTTTATGTAATTGGTTAATCCTTTGACAAAACACATTTTACTTGTAATTGAGTAGATCTAGGATATATTTAATACTTCAAGAAACAAGGTTTCAAGTTCAAGTGTTAAAACCATGCAAGTCTATCCAAGAATCAAGTAATGAAGTGCTGGATTTTAAAGCTCGATAATTAGCTAGATAGCTAGCATCTATCGAGGTTTAAAAGCTGCTGAAGCCTATGGCTCAATAGCTAGCTCGATAGATGGCTATATATCGAAGTTTATGAAACTCAATTTTTCAGAACTGTTTTTCATCCAATCCGTGAGTATGTGTTTAGCTTTCTTTTCTCATAAACCTAAACATATATAAGGATTATGTTAATGGCCATTAAAGGTTGCACAGTTGCACAAGTGTGAAACAAAGTCTTGTTCATGCAAATTGTGACCAGAGATAGAATTTTCCCTAGTCCATCTTTCTCTTGAAGAAGCTGCTTTGTTTATACACCGTAGGGTTTTGTGACCAAGGAGCTTCTTGATTTTCATCGTCTAGATGAACTGAAGAACTTTGCAGCCAGTATCTTTCTCAAGTTGGTGATTAAGTTACGTACTAGGATCCGCACATCTATTGGTTAGTCACGTACTGGGGGATGTGCATTGCAAATGAGAGATTGTCATTACAAAATAAGTCCAATTAGGTATTGGGGTAAGGGCTCAATTGTAGGTTCGTATAAGGTACTGGAATTCCTTTACTTGTAACCGCTTGTTTTGATAATAGTGGATTCTCAGGAATGGTGACTTTAAATCACCCAGTAGGGTTTTTGTCGTGTAGGTTTTCCCCATTCGTAAACAAATCACCATGTCAATTTAATTTCCATTGCATACTTAGTTTAATTGGTGATTTGTTTGTGCTACCACATACATTGCATGTTAATTTGATTAATTAATAAACTTGGCTAATTAATCAATTAAAATATCATGAGGGGTCAATACATTCTTGGCCTATCACCACCCATAGAGGATATAAGGATGATTGTAGGGGGCACCACGGCTTCTGGTTTGTCCAAGAAGTCCCGTAAGACTTATCTTAAGATGGTTCAGAACATCTAGCTAACAGGTTTCATCCCAAAAATGGCACAGGTTGACAACATTATAATTGAATTCTCGAAAGAAAACGCTCGACATCTCCACCACTCACACGACGATGCATTTGTTGTTAGTATTCGAGTAGGAGACTACAACATTCACTGGGTCCTAGTTGATAATGGAAGCTCCGCTGATATCCTCTACTACTTGACATTCTAGTAGATGAGGATTGAGAGAATGACTCGTACCAGCCAACGCGCCGCTCTTTAGGTTCGAAGGAACAAGGGTATACCCCCTTCGAGTGGTCACATTGCCTATGACGATCAGTGACTACCCTCAGTAAGTTTTTAAGGATGTTACATTCCTTGTTGTTGACTGCTCATCTGCCTATAATGCCATACTGGGCCGACCTACCCTCAACTCATGGAAAGCCGTGACTTCAACCTATCACCTGATAATCAAATTCCCCACCGAGTACCGAGTAGAAAAGGTATGTGGGGACCAAGTCGCAGCACATAAATGCTACATAGCAATGTTGGAGATGGACGACCACTTGCAGACCATGAGCATTGAAGAACAGAAGGCAGTTACGGAGCCTAATGAAGGATTGGAGGAGATACTTCTCGATAACTCTAGGCCCAAACGAATAACTAAAATTAGCACCCTCGCTAGTCAGCCAGTCCGTCAAGCGTTTATGGCATTCCTAAAAGAAAATTAGGACGTCTTTGCTTAGAGTCATGAAGACATGCCCAGGATTGACCCTTCAGTCATGGTGAATATGTTGAATGTATCACCCTCTTTTCACCCTATTCATCAAAAGAAGCGAGTGTTCCCCCAAGAACGAGATCGGGCTATAGCGGAAGAAGTCCACAAACTGCAAGATGCAGAATTCATTAGGGATGTGTACTACCTTGACTGGCTAGCCAATGTAGTGATGGTTAAAAGGGCCAACGAGAAATGGAGAATGTGTGTAGACTTCACAAACTTAAACAAGGCATGTCCCAAGGATAGCTACCCCCTCCCAAGGGTTAACATCCTAGTAGGCTCGACAGTAAGACACCAGTTCTTGAGGTTCATGGACGCATTTTTTGGTTACAACCATATCAAATTGGACAAAACTGATCAGGAGAAAACTTCGTTCATCACTAGTTAAGGCATTTTCTACTATAAGGTGATGCCTTTTGGTCTCAAGAACGCGAGCGCAACATATTAGAGGCTTATGAACAAAATTTTTGCACTTCAGATTGGAAAAAACGTCCAAGTTTATGTGGACGACATGCTAGTGAAAGCCAGAAAGGAGGACGATCATTTAAACGACCTCAAGGAGACATTTAACACCCTCCGCTCTTACAACATGAAACTCAATCCAAGAAAATGAGCATTTGGGGTGACGACTGGAAAATTCTTAGGGTTCATGGTGTCCTAGAAAGGTATCGAAGTCAACCCAGACAGGATCCAGGCCATAATGGAGATGGCACCACCAAGGAACATAAAAGAAGTGCAATGCCTCAACGGCAAGATGGCTGTGCTGAACAGGTTCGTTTCGAGGGAGATAGACAAGTGTCTACCTTTCTTTCACCCATTAAAGAAATCTTTCGAGTGGATGGCCAAATGCCAATAAGCTTTTGATGATCTAAAAGCATATCGCTCTTCCCCGCCATTGCTAAGTCCTTCCCAACTAGGGGAAAATCTATTTCTCTATATGGCCGTCTCCCCGACTACCGTCAGTGCGGCCTTAGTTAGAAAAGAAGATAGGGTGTAGAAGCCCGTGTATTACACTAGCCCGGCACTCCGTGGCGCAGAGGAGAGGTACCCACCGATGGAGAAGCTCGCCTTCGCTTTAGTTACAGCAGCCCATAAGCTCAAGCCATACTTTCAAGCCATACTTTCAGGCCTACACTGTGGTGGTTCTGACAGACAAGCCTCTATGGTGGGCAATGAGTAACCCTGAAGCAGCTGGACGGATGGCGCTATGGGCAATAGAATTAAGCGAATTTGACATATAATATCGCTTGCGTACTACCATAAAGGGACAAGTGGTCACTGACTTCATTGCAGAATTCACCAACATGGAAGGCTAGGGGGTAGAAAAGCATACCCAATGGAGTATTCACATGGATGGATCATCTAACAGGTAGGCTGATGGAGCAGGTATGTGCTTCATTCTCTAGAAAGGGACGAGATCGAGTGTATGGTTCATCTCGACTTCCCTACAACCAATAATGAAGTAGAGTATAAGGCCTTAATGGCAAGACTGGATCTCGCCAAAGCCGTAGAGGCCACGAGTTTGGTTATGTACTACGATTCTCAAGTGGTCACGAGTTAGGTGAACGGTGATTACGAATGCAAAGGGGAAAGAATGAAGAAATACTTGGAGCAAGTAAGGAAACGGGTAGGTGAGTTTCAGGCCAAATTTGTTCAAATCCCCAGGGAAGAGAACGAGCAAGTTGACCATCTTGCCAAAGCCGTATTAGCAGAACACATGCTCATCCCCAGTAAGGTATTTTCTTTTATTCAGCTTTTACCTTTGATAGATGGCATTGGTGTGCAGGAAATAGACTCGAGAAGCAACTGGACCACACCAAAAGTTTCTTATTTGAAAGACGGCATACTACCTGTCGGAAAGGAGGCTGCAAGAAAGCTGAAGGTCCAAGCAGCACAATTCATCCTGATAAAGGATGTCTTGTGCAAAAGAGGCTTCTCCCACCCGTACCTAAGGTATTCAGGCCCCAAGGAAGCAAACAGAGTAGTCCATGAGGGGATCTATGGGAACCATTCTAGGTCATGGTCATTAGTGCACAAGCTGATTTGAGTTGGATACTATTGGCTCACCATGCAGAAGGATGCCCAATAGGTTTTGCGACATAAATGTCAAAGGTTCGACCACGTCATCAGATAGCCAACAGAAGAGCTCACTCCAATGACGGCACATGGCCTTTTGCTTAATGAGGCTTGGACATTATGGGCCCATTCCTAGTAGCGATGAGACAGCTGAAGTTCCTAGTGGTCAGCGTAGACTACTTCACCAAATGGGCGGAAGCTAAAGCCCTGGCCACCCTCACAGAGAAGAACGTACGAAGCTTCGTCTGGAGGAGCATCATCTGCAAATACGGGATCCCTAGAGTCTTGGTCTCAAATAATGGAAAACAATTCGACAACAACTCATTTAGAGATTTTTGCTCACAATTGGGAATTAAGAATCACTACTCCTCACCTACCCACCCTTAAGCCAACAGACAAGTTAAGGTCATGAACCAATCCTTACTCAAGATCATCAAGACTCAGCTCAAGGGGGTAAAAGGTATATGGCCAGAAGAGGTGCCAAGTGTACTATGGGCGAATAGGATGTCGACCAGGACACCTACAGGAGAGATGTCATTTTGACCAGCGTACGAGAGCGAGGCCATCATCCCAGCTAAGGTCGGACTCATAAGGTATAGAGTGGAAAACCATGATAAGAATAGGAACAATGAAGCCATGCGCCTACAGCTTGACCTGGTAGATAAAGTAAGAGCAACAGTCGAACAAAGGTTAGCACAATACTAGGATCTCATGGCCAAGCATTACAACTCCAGAGTCAGACGCAGAGATTTCCAAGTCAAAGACCTCATCATAAGGAAGGTCACAGGCACCACGAGAGATCCATTCCAAGGAAAGTTAGGGCCTAATTGGGAAGGACCCTACAAAATCACTCCATAGCAAAGAAAAGGCACCTACCACCTGGAGATGCTAGACGGACAGAAGTTGCACCACCCATGGAACACGAAGCACCTAAAAAGATACTACCAGTAGACGACGGCACGAAGAACAACACTCCTCATTTCCAATTTACTTCATTTTAGTTAATTTTTACTATCTACAATACTTTTTAAGCCCAAATGCCAGCTTTTTATTCTTTCAAGAACAATTTGTTACTTATGCACGCATTTATCAAAATAAGAGAAGTTATTCAGATATGACCTATGTATGTATATATCTCTATGAAACTACATCTGTGATTAAGTCCATTAGTGGACGGGTCCGTCCCAATGGATGCCTTGAAATTACTAAGTCCACAAGTGGACGAGTTCATTATTAAGTCTACAAGTGGACTCATCCCAAGGGATGCTTAGAAATTATTAATCCACAAGTGGACAAGTTCATTACTATGTCCACAAATGGACTCATCCCAAGGAATGCTAAGAAATTATTAAGTCCACAAGTGGACGAGTTCATTACTATGTCCACAAATGGACTCATCCCAAGGGATGCTTAGAAATTATAGTCCAGAAGTGGATGAGTTCATTACTACATCCACAAATGGACTCATCAAAAGGGATGCTTAGAAGTTATAAAGTCCATAAGTGGACAGGTTTATTACTACATCCATAAGTGGACGGAGCATCCCAATGGATGCTTAGAAATTATAAAGTCTATAAGTGGACGAATATATTAAGTCTTTAAGTAGAAGAGTTTACATCCCAAGGGATGTAATAAAATTATTAAATAGCTGATGGGTTCAATGCTGGACCCATGGGTAGACGGACTCGTCCAACAATACCCAAAAGATACCAAGTCCCTAAAAGATGAGCACACCCAAATAAGTGGGTGTATCCTAACATGTATGCTAGTCCCAAGGTGGATGGACATGTGCATATCTCAAAATAAGAATCAACACTTAACAAAAGCATAACACTTAACAAAAGCATACCAAAAACAACGGATGAGATAATGAAGTATTAAACAGATGCCATAAATAAAAGGAAGTGTTTACAACAAGGCCCAAAAACAAAAGGGCATTTAAATATTGTTTGAGGATAAGATACATGAAAAGCTAAAGAATTAAAACTAGGCTAAAGGATTATGGGCGTCCTGGGGAGAAGGGTTCTCAGCATCTCTGATAGAAGGATTCTGGGCATCTAGGGCAGAAAGGTTCTCAGCATCATTAGTGGAAGGATCTTCAGCTGACGGGACCAAGGGAGTGATGGGTCTCTCAAGAGCAGGTTGAGAAAGGACTATACCGTTGTCTTTCAGGTCGTGCTTTGTATAAGTAAAGTTGTTGGTCTCTTCACTGACGGTGTCATCATCTGTAGGAGTCTCCGGTACTAGGTCATTTATGGAGATCTTGGACAAGTCAAGATTTAGATAGACGGACCCAACCTGCTTTAGGCAATCATCAAAACCTTCACCGTACTAGATGGCGTATGCATCAATAAATGATTGCGAGGCCCTAAACTCCACCACGGTGTCGGCTTTGGCCTTCTTTGTCTGCTCACAAATGGCCATCAGCTCTGTAGCCTTGGCCTTCTACACCTTTTCTCGGAGACGAGATTCCTCCTTCAGCTTTTCAATAACAACCGTTATTTCCTTTTTGAGGGTGCGAACAACCTCCTTGTATTGCTCCTGCTCCTTGTTCTAGATCTCTTGATGCTCTCGAAGTCGACTAATCACCCCTTCCTAGGCGACGCACCTATCTTGAAACGTTTTCATACGCACCAACGCCTAAAATCAAGACAACCGTCAGCCAATGAATGAACAACAGAGTGGAAGAAAGTCTGAGTAAAGAACATACCCTAGAAAGGTCAAAGAGACCCGACGCTCCTAAGTCTTTTGTTGTCTACTCGGCACAAAGGTCCAAGTCTGTCTCCTTGATGATTGACACAACCATCTCAACGACATGTTCCTTATGCATGAGATGACAACGAACGATTCCCTGGGTGACAGGACCCGTCGCCATCATTAAAACCTTACTAGCTCTATGGCTAGGTTTGGGAGGCGACGACTTCTTTGATTGTTTGTCACCCATAAGGACGACTAGTCCTTTCTTGAGTGGATAGTCGTCCTGCCCTTCATTTTTCCTTTTGGACGATCCCTTGCCAATGACCTTGGGAGTCAACGTTGACATTTCCTCCTTTTCCTTCTGCTTGTGCACTGCGGTTGACGTCTTTACCAAGGCTTTTTGCCTCCCTGCCTCCATTTTCGCGAAGGGTAAAAGATGAACGTTAGATAAGCAAATGAAAA
Organism: Quercus parvula; assembly: GCA_030820535.1. NCBI lineage: Eukaryota > Viridiplantae > Streptophyta > Magnoliopsida > Fagales > Fagaceae > Quercus > Quercus parvula. The sequence continues at coordinate 24,338,379 of JAUAME010000004.1, forward strand.
GAAGACAACAAGAAGAAAGAAGCAAAGGAGTAAGAACTTACGCCAACGGGAGCATGTGTTTAGTCTACGGGCCGCAAGTGTTGGCATAGGACCACCATAATAGGTATGCAACGTGTCAAAGGTGATCAAGTCCCTGCACTTCCGTTCGTCAAAAGGGATCTCAAGCACCCAATAGAGGAAAGCCTCCTGCTTGTCGGTTATACACGGACGAACGCTAGCTGAAAAAGAGAAAAAGCAGACAACGTTAAACACTTAAACAAATAAATAAAGAAAAAGTGAAAATGTAGACAGTACTAGACTTGAATCCTTGACAATACCCCAAGTATTGTCAAAACCATGAGGCACATCACCCATTCTTCTCGATGGCATACCCAGTTCGTCCTTTGGACAAAAAAGTTTCTACCTTTTCAATTTCTATGTCGGGCATGTCAGACACCAGCCTAAGTGTCTTCTTCCTTGCTGCAAAATGATATATCCCCTTAGACGAGGAGATATGTTGGGGTCTGAACCACCAAAAGAACTCATTCAGAGTAAGCTGACAGTTACCTCCACTAAGATGACCCCAAAGGATTTCAACCCCTATGAATATCCTCCAAGCATTGGAGGCTATTTGGTTGACAAATAGACCTAGGAAAATGGCCAACTAATGATGTAATGCTGTCAATGGAAATCTCAATCCTACCGCGAACATGACGTCATACATGCTGACGTCTGCGGTCTTCCCAGAGTAGCACTTTTCAAACTTTTCAGGCAGACGGATTGGAACGTTATCAGGGATTTGGTAACGATCTCGTAAATTATTGAAAATATTAGTCGTCATCATTGACTTGAAGTCATTGACTATCCATATCGCGGGAAGGATGAAGGGACAGGTGTGACCATCCCCTAAGCTTCCTAAACTTCCTCCCTTAGGAGCTCTCTCATCATCTTCACCCTCGTCTTCGTCATCTTCTCCCTCGCACTCCCTTTCATTCTCCCTTTCTCCCTTGTCGTACTCGTCCTCATCTCCCTCTCTTTCCTCTACTCCCTCTTTGTCATAATTTTCCTCTTCGTCGATAAGTGAGTGGTTAAACAGTTCCCTCTCTGACGACTAGGACAAGCCCTCATCGGGCCTATGACCTGACAGGTAGACTTCGTCATAGCCCGCTCCCTCATAGACTAACAATGACTGCTCACTCGTTGCTTCTCTTTCTCCTAACATCTATTCACCTACAAGCAACAGAGGTATTCTAAGAACCTATTTGACAAGTCTCTCTATAAAAGTGACAACCAACTAGAAAAACAAAAATAGAAAAGGAATGAAAAGAGAAGACTTACAAGATTAATAGACGATTCCGTAGAGGTGACGAGATTAGCAAGTTGACAGCAGCAAAGATGACGAAATGACAACTCCCTCTCTCTTAAGATTTGCGAAGATGAAATAAGGAAAAATGAGAAGAGGTGGTGAGCTATTTATAGGGCGAAAGAGCACAGGAAACGAAGCGACACTTTTGTTCAGAAATGAGGCCAACCAGCTTGTGCCGCGTGTTCTAGCTTTTAATGAAGAACACTCAAAGAACCATTAATTGAACGCCCTTTTTTTAAGAATGATAGAAAATAACAGAAAAGCTATAATTTACACTCCATGACCCGTCAGCCAAAGCTGACAAAGCCATAGAGTAGGGGGCAGCTGATAAGGGTGTTCTCAAAAAGGAAGTAAACTCGTTTACATACGAGGAAATTGACGGCTCCAATGAGCCCATCAGTTCCATGCATGTAGACAGAGGTACGAGAGCGATGATATCATAGACTTGACGACTTCACCTCAATACCTAACGACATCTGTATGAGACGACGGGGAACCTCAAACGGATCCAAAGGCCGACGGGAAGCAAGGATCGACAAGAATGAAGAAGCCTATGACGAGTCCAGCGTGGCCTTGCTTAACCCCCATGGATGTCTATACAAGAAAATATCTTGCACCCCACGATTAACTCTAATCAAGAGAGTCACAACAAGGAAAGGATCCCGCAAGATACGTGTATTAATGAGGATCTTCCTTACAAGGAAAGACCTTCCCTGCCAAGAAACGAATGTCAGCTTTACGCTATTATAAAAACCCCAAAACCCTTACAAACCAGGGTAGACACAATTTACCCTAGCTGTAGCACTCTAGAGTTGTGAAAGTTCTCTAACTTAACCTTCGAAAGGTATTTGGTTGGTACCACACCGTGCTCTCTGTGAGGTCTTCTTCTTTTTTGTTGCCTAGGTTTTTTCTAGAGCACGTGAGGATCGTGTGACTTACTAACGATTTTGGCATCATCAAAGCGTAAAAATAAATTCATATATATATATATATAGTGGTAACCCCAAAACGGTACACTAGTATCATTAACTAGTACGAAAATATTTTATTCCCCTATCTAAACTGAAACAACTTTGGTTATGAAATTGGCTCCTTTGGTAAGAAGGTTTTTGGATAATGTTAGAAGTATGAGGTTAAATAATTAAATTTACCATTTTCCAATAGTTTAAATATTTGTGAAAATGTAATTTAACATAGTGTTAGAGCAAGAGGTTTAGAGCTTGGTCCTTATCTCCTCCACTCTAGCTCTCATTTAAAATCTCACATGTTAGATCCTCATTTATTAAATGGAAGTTTGAGCCCAAACATGTTGGAGAATGTTAAAAGTATGAGGTTGAATGATAAATTTTATTATTTTTTAATAATTTAAGTTTTTGGGATAATTGATAATTTAATAGATAATATTATGAATATTTTGGAAACAATTTGAAATTGCTTTGGAAAGATAGAAAGCAGATCACATTCCATAAATGCAAACTTTTTTAATGTTATGGTCTTTAAGTAAATACAATATATGATAATAATAATAAAATTCTTCCTAACCCCTATATATGCAAGATCATTTCCCCCTCTCTCACACAACTTCAACTCCTATATAGACAACCTCAGATGGCTATGTGGTTTGGTCTTTTAGGTCACGGCGTTGCTCTTTTTTATGTAGTAGCATTCCTACACTATCAAGTGCATGGTGACCATTCTTACCATGCTAGCCAAGATGGAGAAACAAAGCAATCGAATGGCTGTGATTATTTTCAAGGTAGTTGGGCTATTGACAATTCGTACCCACTGTATGATCCATTGAGTTGCCCATTTATCAAACAGGGATTCAATTGCCTGAATAATGGTAGACCTGATCATGATTACCTCAAATATAGATGGAAGCCTGATGGTTGTGACCTTCCAAGGTAATATTTTTCTTTTTGAGAATGGAATCACTAATTTGATAGTAATATTTGATAGAAACAAATTTAACAGGCGGAAGGGTTGATGAGTTGGGTAAATAACTAAATATATCAAAAGATATAAAGGAAAATAAAGTTAACTTGACCCAATCCCATTTTAAATTGTAAACATGTTGGCTTGAATTGTTGGCATCTAACCCTACTTCAGATAATAACGTTTACTTTTACTTTTACTCTTTCTTTTTTTATTGTAATTCACATTTTACAATTTTTGAGTGATCGATTTCCGTTAATCCTCTCCTTCTCAAAAAGAAAAAGAAAAAGAAAGAGAAAAATTATAATTCTCATGTCTTAGGCCATATATGAAGTTGTCAATTCCAAAACTGGTGATTTTTTTTTTTTTTTTTGGTCCACTTGTTCTTGATTTGGCTATCTTGGTAAGGGAAAAAAAATGGCAAATTTTTAAAGCCTACCCATTTTAAGCATGGACTGCATCACATACATGCATATATTTATTAATTGAATTTTCTTTTAGATCAATTCAGAATTTTAGAAAAAGAGTTTAAAATATATATAGACAGTCATTTAGATCGTCCTTTAATAGGTTAGAAGGAGATTCCTTCAAGATTTCAAATATAGTTTGGAAGGGAAATTTGTCTTATATTTATTGTTCAAAGTTAACTTTTTTTTTTTATGACATTGCCATACAGGTTTAATGGTCAGGAGCTCTTGGAGACATACAGGGGCAAAAAGATCAAGTTTGTGGGAGACTCCTTAAGTTACAATATGTGGCAGTCTCTAACTTGCATGCTTCATGCTGCAAATCCAAACTCTAAGTCTAACTACTCCTTAGACCAGACGGGGGACCTCTTCACATTTTCATTTCCGGTACTTTTTCCTCTCTCTCTCACTCTAAATGGGCAAAAATAGAAAAGGGGCTAAATTGAATTTGTCCTTTTTGTATGGTAGCTCTATGAATTCTTTCTAGCGTACCATTAAGAAAATATATAAAGTTTTGTGATTTCTTTTTATGAGTTTATATATATATTGAAATCTTTGCATGATAGCTTTATTATGAATGCTGTCAATTTGATTTTTTTTTTTTTTTTTTTTATTGTTGAAAAACTTCTTTCTATTAAAATTGACAGATCAAATTGGTTTTGTTTGATAGCGCGTCTCAGTTCTCACTGATCTCTTCAGTTGGACTTAAAAAAAAAAAAAAAAAAAAAAAAATTGATAGATCTCTCTCAAAGCAGATCTAACTGATTTGTTATTTGTTTCAATTTTTTTAGGGGCAAAAAAAAAAAAAAAAAATTTAAGGGCCAGACTAATATTTTGGTAAAATTGGTTTATTGGGCTAAATTTTCTTTTAGCTTTTTAATGGGTAGTTTTGTTATTAAGCTAATTTTTTATTTTGAGATCTTAAATCAATAATTTTTTTTTGGTCTTGCTAATCTGTTTTTTTGGGATTTTTAGACCAGTGAATTTTGTTGATGAGTTTTTTCTTTGTTTAAGAGGGCAATGATGTTGTAAAAGGGGCAAAATTTAATTCTATTGGGCCAAATTGTTAAAATAAGTTACATCCCATATATAGCTCAGGTTGTTTAAGAGGTAAACCAAACGATGATGTATTATATATTGCATATTGTTTTGTAATCATCTACATTTGTGGACAAAAGAATTTTGGACCAAGATGATATGATAATGATTTGTGGAAGATTTAAAAACTAAGATCAAGTGTTTTTCTAAAACAAATCATAAATGGAAATAATTTTGTGCTTTATTAGGTATTATTTTGATCTGACACATTTTTGGTTTATGATTATATTTTCTAGGAATATGGAGTTTCAGTTATGTTTTTAAAAAACGAATTTCTAGTGGACGTGGTTAATGAAACAATAGGCAGAGTTCTAAAGCTTGATTCCATCAGTAGCGGCGAACAGTGGAAAGGAGTGGATGCGTTGGTCTTTAACACCTATCATTGGTGGACTCACACTGGAAGCCTTCAAACGTATGAGATTTTATTTTTATACAACTTCTTGATAAATTATATCTTATATGATCAATTACTTCTACAAGTGAGACTAAGACAATAAATTAACTAATGTTGATGTCTTTTTAGATGGGATTTCTTTCAAATTGGCAACAAGGTAGTGAAAAAAATGGATCGTATGGAAGCTTACAAGATAGGGTTAACAACTTGGGCTAAATGGGTCGACTCCAACATTGATCCTTCCAAGACTACAGTTTTCTTTCAAGGAGTTTCTGCTACACATTTTGAGTAAGCACTTACATTTTGTTTAATATATAGATATCTATAGACTAATAATATATTCATATGCTACCAAACAACCCATATTTAATTATATACAATTGTTCTTTAATTATATACTCACTAGTACATGTTCATTTTATTTATTTTATTTTATGGGTGGATTGGTTCTAAATATATATATATATATATATATATATATAATACACAACACACTTGAGATTCAAGGAATTGTATCGACATCAATGGTCTTACGAAACGATTCGAACCGTGGACCATCAAGAGGTTTGGTGAAGATGTTAGCCTTTTGGTTGTCTGTGTGGATGAATTCAAGACACAATTTTATCTTCCACCAAATCACAGATGAAGTGATAGCGAATCTCTTTGTGCTTAGACTTTGAATGCTTAACAGGATTCTTGGAAAGATTTATGGCACTAGTGTTGTCACAAAACACACATCATTTCTTGAGGAATCCCATAATCATGAAGAAGTTTCTTCATCCAAAGAAGTTGAGTACAACAACTTCCAGTAGCTATATACTCGGCTTCAACTATAGATAGAGATGCTGAGTTCTGTTTCTTACTCATCCATGATATAAGATTGTTTCCAAGATAGAAACAACTACCCGAAGTACTCTTTCGTTCATTAACACTTCTTGCCTAATCTGCATCCAAGTAACCGGCTAGATAATCATTAAAGTCTTTTGAGTACCACAGACCATACTCGGGAGTGCCATTAATATAGTGTATGATTCTCTTCACAGCTGTTAAGTGAGACTCCTTAGGAGCTGCTTGATAGCGAGCACAAACTCCCACACTAAATGCAATGTCCGGCCTGCTTGCCATGAGATATAGTAAACTTCCAATGATGCTCTTATACAAAGTTGGACTCACCTCTACCTCGGAGGAATCAAGACTAAGCTTGGTAGATGAACTCAGGGGAGTGGAGGCATGCTTTTTGGAATCTAGTCCAAATTTCTTGACAAGATTTCTAGCATTTTTTTCTTGAGAAATGAATATACCATCCTTCCTTTGTTTAACTTGAAGGCCCAAGAAAAATGTAAGCTCCCCCACCATACTCATTTCAAATTCTTTCTTCATTTCTTCCAAAAACTCTATAGCAGGGGCATCTATGGTGGCTCCAAATACTATGTCATCAACATACACTTAATTTACAAGAAGATAGTTCTCATCCTTCTTTACAAATAAGGTTCGGTCGACATACCCTCTCTTAAATCCTTTATACAAAAGATAATTTGTGAGCCGATCGTACCATGCTCTAGGTGCCTGTTCCAAACCATAGAGTGCCTTCTTCAATCTCAAGACATGATCCGGGAAGTAAGGATCTTGGAAGCCTTTGGGTTGTTCAACAAAGACTTCTTCATTAAGGTACCCATTGAGAAAGGAAAATTTCACATCCATTTGGTAGAGTTTGAAGTCCATAGTATATGTAATTGACAAAAGGATGCAAATAGACTCAAGTCTAGCTATGGGAGCGAAGGATTCATCAAAGTCTACTCATTCTAATTGAGTGTAACCTTAAGCCACCAACTGAGACTTATTCCTTATTATCTCACCGTCCTCATCAGTCTTATTTTTGAAAATCCATTTGGTATCGATGACATGAGTGTCTTTGGGCCTTGAAGGGCTTCTTCTACCTTTTTCGGCTAAAATTAAGCAAGGTAGAAATGATAAGTTACATGGTTTGCAATAAGTATGCTTCCCTTCCTAAGATGAAGACCTTCATCTAAAGACCCAATAATGTTACTTTCCGGATGATTTTTAACCACTCTTGATGATGGCTTCTTTGAGGTAGACACTTCATCATTTCGGGAGATAGAAGGATGAACTTCCGGAGGAGTGAGAAGACTTGAGGATCTAGACATTGATCTTGTTTCCATTCTAGAATTCACAAGAGTAGATTCTTTTTCCGGTGAAAGTTCTTCCACTTCAACATCTTGGGTTTCAACCTCAACGGTGGTTTCTTTGGAGCTTGGTTCTTCTCCATCATCATCAATAACTGCTTTTGTTATGGCATCATCAATCACAACATTGATAGACCCCATCACTGTCTTTGTTCTCTTGTTGAAAACTCTATATGCTCGACTAGTGGTTGAGTATTCGAGAAAGATACCTTCATCACTTTTTATGTCAAATTTTCCAAGGTTCTTCTAATCATTTAAAATGTAACACTTACTCCCAAAGTCTCGGAAGTATTTCACCTTTGGCTTCTTCCCATTCCAAATTTCATATGCGGTATTCTTTGTTCCCGCTTGGAAGAATATTCTATTGCCAATGTGACATGAGGTATTCACGGCTTCTCCCCAAAATTTTTAAGGGATTTGCTCGTTGAGTAACATAACTCTTACCATTTCTTGAATCACTCGGTTCTTCCTTTCCACCACCCAATTTTGTTGAGGAGTTTTATGAGCTAAAATTTCTTTCTTGATCCCATTCTTCTCACACAAAGACTCAAATCTAGCATTCTCAAACTCCTTGCCATGGTCACCTCTTATCTTGACAATTGGTACACCTTTCTCGTTTTGAAGCTTCTTGCAAAGATTCTCCATCTTCTCTCATGCTTCCGATTATTCTCTAAGAAATTCCACCTGTGTATCTTGAGAAATCATCTACAATGACCATAATATACTGTTTTCCTCCTAGGCTTTCAGTTTTTATGGGCCCCATTAAATCAACGTGGAGAAGCTCTAAGCAACGTGATGTAGAGATCACATTCACCTTTTGATGATTCAACTTTGTTTGTTTCCCCATTTGACAAGCACCACAAATGGTCTTCTCCACCTTTCCAAATTTTGGAAGCCCCACAACGGCTTCAAGTTTGGACACTTTTGCCACTTGTTTAAAGTTTGCATGTCCAAATCTTTGATGCCAAAGTTCCAACACATCGACTCGAGCACTCCTACAAGAGATATTTGGTGTAGGAACTACTTCATAGCAATTGTTGGTAGTCCTATTTCCCTCCAAGACTTGAATCCCAACTTCATTGATGATCACACACCCCCTTCTTTGAGAATTGAACAAGAAAGTCCTCATCATATATTTGAGTGATGCTCAAGAGATTTGCCTTAAGCCCTTTGATATAGAGAACATCTTTCAATAGAGGTAGCCCTGGTATCTCAATAGTCCCTTTGCCAAGAACTTGAGCATGGCTTCCATCCCCAAATGTCACATAGTCACCAACCTTCTCTTTGAGAGACTTAAATAGTGATTTATCTCCTGTCAAATGGCGAGAACATCCATTATCAAGATACCATAAACAAGAGTTGAATACTTTCAAAGAGGTGTGCACAAACAAGCAAGCATGGGATAAGCACTCTTGACCTTTAAAAAGAAACTCATCTTCATTTTCTATTCTTTTACTAGATTGAATTCTCTTTTTAAGGTGATCCACCTTGTCACACAATATTCTATTTCTTCTTTTATACTTCTCAAACAATGAATTTGACTCACATAGACTATTGTGTAAGACGTGTTTCTTGTGTTCAAGGTACTTTAGCATGTGAACAAACATTCTAGCATGTTTCTTTGATTTTAATAATTCTAGGAGTTCATTGTTTGGACAATCTTTAAAGAAACACATAGAGTCATTATCACAAACATTTGAACCGCAATTCAACATAACCTTTTCCATAGCTTCATCCATAGCTACAAGGGGTCTAGGATCACACTCAGGATATAGAAATCCATCAAAGTGTACCCGCTTTGATATCAATTGAAAGTTCACTTGGTGTGTAAAACACTAGTGAATGTTTAGACCCCCAATTTTAAAAATACCAACACAAGCTTATATTCAAACAATGTATATGCGGAATAATAAATATAAGCTATACCCAAACAATCAGACTACTCTAAGCCATAATTTAATCACAATACAACAATGATTAAAAGCAAAGAGTAAGGGTTAGAGAGATGCAAACACAAGATAACACCTGCATGTGTTATCGAAGAGGAAACCAAAGAACTCGAAAAAAAACCTCTCTACCGCCCTCAAAGCGGTAAAATGATATACTAGAAAATTAGTTGGGATGCATAAATAGCAATAGACCCTCCAAGCCTAATTTACCCGATGCACCTAAGCCCTCCAAGCTTTTTGCTCCAACAGGTTTAAGCCTAACCTTGTTTTCTCTACCTTACCGGATCCCACAATATGCTCATTGCATCAACCAAATGAATTGGTTCTCTCTGAACTACTTCCCAAGCACCAAATAACCTTCTCATTGATATGAATGTGGTGAGATAAAGATTTGGCTAAAACTCCTCTCAAGGGTATGTCAATGGAGAGGGTGAGAGTAGAGGAATTTGAAGAGTCAAATGTATAAGATTGTGGATAAATCAATCTTGTTTTTCTTTGGGGTTTCTCTCTCAAAATTCACTCTAGGAGCTCTCTATATTTCGTGGGTATAAGGGTATTTATAGTAGGGTATGTGAGGAACGTGAAAAGTCATTTTTCTGCAAAACAGGGGATTCTGGCGACTCACTCTCACGACTAGGACAAGTCGCGAGTTTCAGTCGCTAAATAACTGACTGGTTAGACTGTCCTTTTTGTCCTATATTACTCCAGCTATCATGACCCTTCAACTTTCTGCATGCTTCACACGTGTGGCACTTTAGCGAGTCATCAGTCGTGAGTCACTCGCGAGAATGTTCTTGATTGCACACATAATTGAATTCTTCACATTCTCACACACACAACCCTTACATGATTCTCACTTAAAAACATGGTATCTAATTGCTGAATTACAAGCAAATTTGACACGGAATAAAGCCAACACATAGTTGAATAAATTCAACCTTACAGAAGCAAAATGCAAATTGGATATAGTTTAAGGTAGTAAAGTATAATTTCTTCAAAATAAATAAATAAATAAATAATGGGCATGTATGTGTATGCATAGTGTTAAAAGCTTTTTTTTTTTTTTTTAATGAAAGTATATGTCTAATTTTAGAAGAAAATGTGTTAAATTCATAATCAAAATTTTGAATAAAAAATGATTCACCACTCTATGAATTGTATTATTTATAATTGATGCGGTTATATGAGAGATATCAACCACTCAATGAGATTTTTGAGCATAAGAATCATTTCTCAACTTTTCCTTTTTTTTTCTTCAGTGGTAGAGAATGGAACGAGCCAAATGCAAAAGCTTGTTTAGGACAAACCCAACCAGTGCCGGGATCAGTATATCCTGGCCCCAGTCTCCCAGGAGAGTCTATCGTTAAGAGTGTATTGAGTACGATGGAAAAGCCTGTCAATTTGCTTGACATTACTTTGCTTACACAGCTGAGGAAAGATGGACACCCTTCCATTTATGCTGGGGAAAAGTCTTCAGATTGCAGTCATTGGTGTCTTGCTGGTGTTCCCGATGCTTGGAATGAAATCCTAAGTGCAATTGTGCTTCAAAAGTAATTTTATTTTATTTTATTTTATATTTAATTTTTTTCCCTGGTCCTCTCTTGAACATGGAGATTGAGAAAGAAATAATTTGGCTGTCATTGATTTTCATCATTAAGTACAGCTAGTCGCATTTCTCCAAAAAATAAATGTGACTAATTGCAAATTCGTGCAATGTACGAAATTCATAAAAATAATGGTATAATCATTTATTACTGTACAAAAAATGCATACTCAATTATTTTACAAAAATTACTTAAACAATTTTCCAAATAGAGCAAATATTTCTACTCGAAACATAATTGAATTGAACAACATAACAAAAACAAAAGAACTATTAATGAAAAAAATTGATAGTACGTTGATAACGTGAGATGCAGATTTGATGCTCCAATTAAATAAACAATAACAAAAGAACTATTAGTGAAAAAAATAATAGAAACAATAAAAATCCACCAAAAAGTAAACAAAATAGAAAAAATAGAGAGTATACATTTTTTGTTGTAGACAATACATTGAATCGATAGTGCAGAGAAGTGCAAAGGGGTTAATAAAAACTTTATATAGAAAATAAGATGGAAGATTGCACAGAGAATAAATTTAGGGTGAGAAATTATGAATGAAGAAAAAGATTGAAAATGAGAAGAGGAATTAAACAAAATATAACGTTAGAATTACGAAGAGATGAAGAAGCGAATTGAATAAGGCATTAAAGAGAATTAATTATAAAAACAAAAAACAAAAAAAAGAGAAAAAAATTGCTTACATTGACAAAATGAAGTATCAATGTTATCATTACCGTTTCGATTTATTTGTTGGAATGGAATATTTCAGTGTAGCATTCCGAAATTATTGTTATATATATATATATATATATATATTATTAGTCAATACCCATATATTATTAAGAATCTTAAAATTGCAAGTCCATATTTTAACTAATATATCAATCTCAATTTCAATAATCATAATTGTCAATGCCTCGCGATGGTCGACAACCCATCACAGCAACGTTCATGCATGCTAATAGTGCGTGGCTTGGGAGTTTGGGTGTTGTGGAAAAGGATAGACCTCTAGTGTGTGACTTAAAATGAGTCAATTTTAACTTATAATTACCAAAGGTAGTGAAGTTGCCACCAATCATTGGGTTTTTTCTAAGATATGATTGGTCACTTGACTCTAATTGATTTTATTACCAATCCTAAGCTAAGAAAAAGTTCATTTTTCATAATTTAAAATGGACGGGTAAAAAAAATCTTGACTCTTGAGTTTAGAAGTCTAGTTACGTGTGGAGAAGGTGTTAGGCACCCCGCAACGCCTGTCAAGAAATAGTCCTTTATTTTGGTAAAATCTTAATTTTCTAACACTAATAGTTAAAACTAGCTATTGGCATTAGCTTTTGAGGCTTTAAATGAATTGGTCTTTGAGGTTTGATTTTGGAAGGGGTGCGGTATCAATGCTTTGCTAGCATATTTGGAACTGTTGCCAAATTTCCACAAGAAAAATCCGACAGCATTTCGCCTTATTTTCGTGGTGGAAAGCCGACAACATTTCGCCTCTAGTGCATCATAGCACACAAAAAACTATCATTACCAAGTTTTCGTTGTAAGAATATGGCAACAAAGGTGCCCCATTTTCACAGTGAAAATTCGGCAGAACTTTGCATTTGGTGTGCTATGGCGCACTGGTAGGGTTTTGTGCATGTGTATACAGCACACATCAACATGTTTGATGCGTGTTGCATACACGGGGAAACCAATGTCACTAGCTGACATGGATCGAGACAATCATACCGTAATGATCGTGCACACAATATGGCATGAATATGCACCTACGGTAGTTGCCTTGAATGCATACGTACACCACAAGGTCAAGAGCACCTACAATCATGAGAGAGTCACTCTCCTAATCATGGGAGTCCATCATAAAAAGTGCACAATCATCCATAAACAAGCACGCGTGCACACACACACATGCTTAATGCAAGTAGGCAAATTAGGAAAGCAAAGCAAACATTGCCAATGTTCCAAGGGTATGGCCCAGCAAGGTACAGGAAATATAAATTAGACATTGTCATACCCAAGGAACGTGGCCCAAGCAAGGTATAGGGAAAGAAAGTCCAGTCTAGGTCCAAGGTTCTAAAGAGAAAGGCTAAGAGAGAGAAAGAAACCACCGGGGGAGGCTAAGCCTCCCATGTATTGAACATTGCCCTTTTTGGGCTTGCGTCTTTTTGCTTGCATTTGCCCTTTTAGCATGCATCTTGAAAGTTGTGCTCTTGCTCCAAGCATGTACATGCAACAACCAAAGAAAACAAAACCAACAGACAAGCAAAAGGAAGACAAGGAAGCAAAGAAAGAAAGCACACAGTGGGGTAAACAAAGGAAAAGCACACAGAGGGGGCAAACAAGCATGTTATCAAGCAAAGAAGGGTTTCCTAGAAGGACAAATGTGGGTTTGATTGAGGTCCATAGTTCCATTATATTGGAGTATGGACAACACATGTGTGCCATCAAGCAAAGTTACCAAAGGGGACTCGAGATCTCGTGTACAAAAGATGGGTGTGAGCCCACACGAGATTATGTATAGGAACTAAGCTTGATGACACAAACAACGAGATCTTAGCATACAAGCATGGATTTAAGGCATAAACACATGGAAAAGCATGGACAAGAGCAAAGCAATCACAAACATGCATAAAGGCAATAATCCAAACCCTTTAATGTAGGCCTAGGTTTATGGATATGGGCCTAGACCACAAGATCTATATACAAATCCTACCCAAAAGCCAAAGCACAAGAAAAAGGCATAGGCAAGAGAGACAAAGACATAGCCAAACACTAGGCATAACATCCAAACAAGTAGATCTAAACATAAACATGGCAAAAAACACATAGACATGTAGATCTAAGAACAAACAAGAAACAAAAGGGCATATCCTAGCACAAGAAGGCTAAGCTAACAACACCAAAGCCATAAAACATGTTATGAAACAAGTAGACATGCTAGGAAAGCAATAAAACATGGTAGGAAGCAAGATAAAGCAAGAGAAAGTAAGAGATATACTAGGAAAAGCTATAAAGCATGTTAGATACTAAAAAAACTAAATGGGCGTAGATAGTAGCAAAAGAGCTACATCTACACCCCTAAACCTCAAATCCAAGGTTCTAAAACCAAGGAGAGGAAGGTGAGAGCAAGAACACTACCTCTTGATTGTTCAAGAAAAGTAAAGAATCAAAGGTTTTTATGTGTGTTTTGGAAGAAAAATAGAGAGAAAGTGAGAGAGAGAATATGCCTAGAACAACTCCAAGAATTGCAAAATTTTTTTTTTTTGGTTATAGGGGGTCAAAGGGTATTTATATTGAAAATGTGACTCTCCGACGGCCCTAAAGGGTGCACCGAGGTTGATGCTGACTTCAGCAATCCTGACTTTTTCTTGGTTCAAATTTGGATGTGTATTTGAATGTCTTCCCATACTCCAATTGAGTTGATCTTGGTGTCCCAAAAAGGTCTGGATTTCTAGAACAATAAAATGAAATTCCAACAGTCGAATCAACATTTATGGCCTTAGGAAGATAGCTGACGCGCTAGGCACGGTTTTTAAGATATCTCAACTGATTTAATTCCGATTTCAATCCATGAATAGTCTTCGGAAAGGAAATTTAATAATCTCTGCAATGGCATTAGTTTCAACCCGTTCCAACGGTTGAATCAAAAGTAGGGTTTTTGGGGCCTCCAAGAGTCAACTTCGGGTCAAACTTGGTTAAATGTGACAAAACTCTCTGAATAGCTTGGGTTTGACATAAAAACATGAAAAAGTGTTTTTGGAGTGATTTTGACCAACTTTGACTTGTGGTTAACCCAGGGTTGACTAGAGGCATTTTGGTAAATTCGACCTAAAAATGTATTTTGTGGGCTCCAATGCCCGAACAGGTTGTGCCATGTCAATTAAAATGTTTCCACAATCCTATGGTGAAAAGTTAATATTTTCGAATTTTTAGGGATCTGACACACAAATGGAGGGCGGACAAAATACCGTATCTACAATAATTATAATAGTAATAACAATAATGATAACGCTTTAAAAATATAATAACAATAATTATTATTATTTACTAGATAATGAAACACTTAGGTTGCGTTTGGCATTGGTTTAAAAAGCCAGTTTTTTTATTATTTAGCTAATTTTTACTATTATTTAGCTTATTTTTGCTACTATTCACGGGTTCCTTTGCACTTTTTGGTACTATTTCAGCTACCTTTTAGCTTTATCTACAATACTTTCAGCAAAAAGTTTTCAATTTTAGCTAAATAATTTGTTCCCAAACGGACTCTTACTTTACTTTTCGAGTTCCATTGTTAGTCATGTGTAGTAGCTCACAAAACAAAAATAATAAAGCACAAATACAAAGCACAAAGAAACAAAGACAATCGAAAAATGAAAAGAAGTGAAGAACAAAGGTCAAAATGTAGAGAAAGAAACCAAGTAAGGGCAAGTTGTTAGGTGTGTACAAGCTATTGTGAAGTGGTAGTGACTACCGTGGGTGGGTTTATTCAAGTAAATAACAGTCATTAAACTTGAAAATATCAAAATAGTGAAAAATTTATGCATTTTTCAATACAAGCCGAAATTGTTCTACAGGCCAAAATTCACCAAAACTTGCTAGAATGAATCGAAATTTAGTCCAAGGTGGAACAAAAGGGTGTAGACACCGCATTTTGTACCGTTTATGACTTAGGCTCCCATTCCCCAATGATGTTGAAATTCTAATGCCAAGATTGGTTTAGAGCCCAATCAAATTACAAATTGACTTGAGAGGTGTTAAAATTGAAAATATAGATTTTTATGAGCAAATAAATCTATTTTTGGAAAATAAAATGCCAAGAAAACCCTCGACTTGCATACGCAAGTTCTACGTAGGTCTAATGCATGCGTAAGCAGGCACAGACCTATGTATGCAACTAGGGTTTTAGAAACCTATGAAAGACAAGTTTTCTGCATTAATGTTGAGGTTTAGAATAAATCCCACATCGTTTGGGAGACATTCCAAACCCCTATTTTCTCACTATATAAAGCCATACATGACACATTTTCAAAACACACAAAAAATTCTAAGGAAAAACTAAAATTTCACTAGAAATAGTTAAATCTAATTCCATAAATATATACTCTAGTAACTCCTTACTAAAGTAGTTAGGCCTAACACTCTGAATAACCAAACCCATTAAACTTATCTCAAGGGAATATTTTATATCTCCGTTAAGAGATTATGAATTCCATCTTCAGAATATATGTTCCATCATTACTAAATGTGGCTGCCTAACATACTGTGATTTTGATCGTGACTTTAGATCTCACTCCTGATATATCAAAACAACTTACACCTCATAATCAGGTCCATTATTCTCTCAGGATTAAGAGTTCATGTAAATATAAGTTATGAGATTTATTATTCATTTGACAGTCGTTAGGAGAATAATAAATCTTATAGCGGTCCAGTTCAATATGCCTTAACTCTTAAAACATATCAACATACCGACTAGAAGTCTCCACTTCCATGATCAAGACAAATCATCTTAGTTTATATGTTATAATCTTCACAGATGAAATGCCCAATTTCATCATCGACTACAAACTAAAATTCTGAGTTTACAAAAAACATGTAATTTATATCTTCTATGACTAAATCACATAAATCACATACTATGCATCTCACAGACTATATGATAATGTCTCAATATTCATGTTACCACTATTTTAGATAATAATAAAACAACTTTATTAATCACAACATTAAGTCATACATAATGTCATACATGGCATCATACAATAGGATTTAAGGGCACACATCCTAACAAACTCCCACTTGCCCTAAAGACTATTGTGCACTAATCTAACTCCCATTTCCTCCAAATGTGATTCAAAAGTCCTTTGAGGCAAGGCTTTGGTAAAGGGATCCACTAGATTCTTTGCACTATCAATCTTTGCTACTACCACATCTCCTCGTGCAACAATGTCTTGAATGCTGTGGTACTTTCTTTCTATGAGCTTTCCTTTCTTGTGATTCCTTGGATTTTTGGATTGTGCAACCGCTCCACTATTTTCGCAGAAAAATGTGATAGGAACTTGCTCAATTTTCACAACATCAAGATCAGAAAGTAACTTCTTGAGCTAAACAGCTTCCTTTGTCCCTTCACAAGCAGCAACATATCCAGCTTCCATGGTGGAGTTGGCAATGCAAGATTGCTTAACACTCCTCCAACTTATGGCTCCACCTCCCAAGGTGAACACACAACCTGAAGTGGACTTTCTGAAATCAAGATCTGACTGAAAATCTGAATCTGTATAGCCAATGGGAATAAAATCCTCACACTGGTAAACAAGCATATAATTTCTTGTTCTCCTTAAATACTTGAGAATATGCTTTACGGCTTGCCAATGTTTAAGTCCTGGATTTAATTAATATCAGCTGACCATGCCAACTGAATAACAAATATCTAGTCTAGTACAAAGCATGGCATACATGACACTTCCCACTGCAGAATCATAAGGAATCTGTCTCATCGTGTTTTCTTCCTTAAAAGTCTTAGGCCTTTGGTCATCAGACAAAGGAATTCCATGTCTGAAAGGAAGTAATCCTTTCTTGGAGTTTTGCATGCTAAACCGTTCTAGAACCTTATCTATATATCCAGCTTGTGACAAACCTAACATCCTATTCGTTCAATCTCGCCAAAGCTTGATCCCTAGAATATAGTTAGCTTCACCAAAGTCCTTAATATCAAATTGGCTTGACAACTAAACTTTAACCGATGACATTACCCCTACATCATTTCCAATGAGTAGAATATCATTAACATAAAGCACTAGGAACATTTCTACTTTATCTTGATGTCTTTTATACACACATGGTTCATCATGATTTTGTTCAAAACCAAATGACTTGATTGCTTGATCAAATCTGATGTTCCATGACCTAGATGTTTGCTTAAGTCCATAAATAGACCTTTTCAACTTGCATACCATATGCTTTTGGTGCTTTGCTATGAAACCTTCTGGTTGCATCATATAGATTTCTTCTTCAAGATTGCCATTAAGAAATGCAGTCTTGACATCCATTTTCCAAATCTCATAATCATAATGAACAGCAATGAATAAGAGAATTCTGATAGATTTAAGCATGGCTACTGGCGAAAAAGTTTCATCATAGTCAATTACTTCCTTTTGTGTATACCCTTTCGCCACTAGCCTTGCTTTAAAGGTTTCAACACTTCCATCTATGCCTCTCTTCCTCTTAAACCCATTTGCAACCAACATGTTTAATGCCATTAGGCACCTTTACAAGATCCCAAACTTGATTGGAACACATTGAATCTAATTCAGATTTCATAGCTTTGACCCAATGATGTGCATCTATATCATTCATTGCCTCTTTATAAGTGTAAGAATAAATTTTGGCCTTTTCTGAGATAGCTTCATAAGTTTCTCCCAAACCTATGAATCTTATAGGTGGCCTTACAATCCTCCCATTACGACGAGTTTCCTATGTACTAGTCATCTCATGAGTAATATCTTGTGGTGTATCCGATACAACCACATCATCCTTAGTTTCATCCATTGGTTGTTTAATTACAGGTTCATTCATTTCAACCAAAACAACTCTACTACTAGGAGTAAAATTATGCATATAGTCATTTTCCAAGAATTTAGCATTTGTACTATCAAAAACTTTGTTATCTTTACGACTATGGAATAAATAACCACTAGTTTCTTTTGGATAACCCACAAGCAAACACTCTAATTTTGGTTCCAATTTATCAGGCTTCCCTTTTAACACATGTGCTGGACAACCCCAAATGTGGAGGTATCTCATACTAAGCTTACACCCACTCCACAATTCTATGGCTATTTTGGGAACAGATTTTGATGGAACTAAACTCAAAAGATGTATTGCTGTATTTAAGGCATACCCCCAAAATGAAATCAGTAAAGTTGAGTAACTAATCACAGACCTAACCATTTCTAAAAGAGTCCTATTCCTTCTTTCTGCTACACCATTTTGTTAAGGAGTTCTAGGTGCAGTCAATTGGGATACAGTCCCATTTTGAATTAAGTAATCCTTGAAATCCCCAAGAAGGTATTTGCCAACACGATCAGATCAAATGGAATTTATGTGTTTACCCAATTGATTCTCAACTTCAGCCTTAAACTTTTTGAATTTTTCAAAAGCTTCGGACTTTCGCTTCATTAGGTATACGTAACCATATCTTGAGTAATCATCTGTAAAAGTGATGAAGTACTCATAACCTCCTTTTGCTTGGGTTAACATGGGACCACGTACATCTGTATGAACTAATTCAAGCAACTCTTGAGCTCTTCTACCTTTTACATTAAAAGGTCATTTGGTCATTTTGCCTTCCAAACAAGATTCACAAACTAGAAATTCATCGAAGTCCAATGGCTCTAATAGTCCATCTTTGATCAATCTTTGAATTCTATTTGGATTAATATGACCCAAATGCAAGTGCCAAAGATATGCATTATTAGTAGAAGGAAACTTTCTCTTTAATGATTTTACATGAGAGTCATTATCTAATTCAAAATTATATAATTCATGCTTATCAAGAGTTAAAATATAAAGACCATCCACAATACTGCCAGAACAGATAAACAATTTATCCTTCTTTATTACAACATTGCTTTTAGGATAACACAATATCCATGTTTACCTAAATAAGTTGCAGAAATTAAATTCCTATGAACATAGGTACATACAAACAGTCTTCCAATATTAAAACCCTAGATTCAAAGCATAAATTAAACACTCCAACAGCTACAATTGAAATCTTGATCCCATCAGCCAAAGTAAGAAACAATTTCCCTTCACTCAACTTTTTGGTCTCCTGGAACCCCTGCAAAGAATTGCAGATACGATAGTACAACCTAAATCCACACACCAGGAATCCGTGGGATTTTGTGCTAAACATATTTCAAGAAGGAATGTACTTTTCATATCCTTATTATTGGTAGCTCTGAATTTTGGACAATTCCTCTTCCAATGTCCTTTCTCACCACAATGGAAACACTTTCCTTTTATTTTCTTTCCTTTGTTGGCAACTCCAAAGGCAATTTGTTTACCATCTTGCTTGGTGAAGTCCTTCTTTTTTTACCTTTGCCTTTCGGCTTAGATTGAGAAGAAGGCTTCACCCAAATTGGCTTCAACACTGGATGTACCAAGAATGCCTTCCACCACCACTAACTCATTCATTAATTCAGACAATGAATAAATCATTTTTGGTCATAATATAATTAAGTCTGAATTCCTTGAATGATTCTGGTAGTGACTGGAGTATCATATCCACTTGGGATTCTCCATCAATATCGGCACCTAAAACTTCTAGTGTATTCAGATTAGAGATCATCTTAAGACAATTCTCCCTCACTGTAGTGCCATCATACGACCTTGCTCACCAAACATCTCCTTCAGACTTAGCATTATGCCTGAAGCTAGTTCTACATCCTGCATTTGATGTTGTAGAACATTTAAGATAGATGCTAGGTTATAGCACTTAGACATGTCATTAGATTTTTGCCAACGATCATATCACTATTTTTCCTCAGGATGTGCATCTAATGATGAAAAGCTAGGACATGGTTGAGTAAGCACATATTTGTGCTCTTCAACAGTAAGAACAATGTCCAAATTTCTTTTCTAGTCAACATAATTGGATCCAGTCAGTTTGTTTTGATTAAGAATAGTAACAAGTAAACAGGACATTATCAATTTAGCATATAAACATATAGTATGGAACCTTAATAAAACCATAATATAAAATATACAATGACAACCCAATCCTGTGTTTAAAATTCCTTGGTAGCAAGTAAATTATAAACACTATGATTGATTGAGAACTATTCTCATTAATAGTGCTATCATGATAACTCTTATCAAACACTAATAATATGGTCGTATTTTCTTTAGCCTCTAAGTAATAATGACATAGCTTTGAAGGGAGGTTAATATCAAACTTAGTCTAGTGTACAGCATTGCCTGAATTCTATGTGAGTCATTAAGTAACTCCATGGTAGCATGGTCGTTCTTAATGTAAAAACACATATCATCCATCATTACGAAATTTGATTTGTAGTACCATGAATTAAACACCCTCCAAAGGGAGCAAGGCATATACGCCAAGGCGAGGCGCTTAATCATACTACTATAAACCGACAATGGAAGCTGTGAGATCTAACCTTTGTATCTCTCTCCTACTAGATGTTTTAAAATAAAGGTTTTTAATTAGAAATCATGTGTAATCTAATCACACATAGCCTTGCTCTTTTAAAATTGAAAAAACTTAGAAAAAATTCAAAATTTCCTTCTTTCAACCGATCGAATATGCCCTTCGATTGGTCAAAAAAATTACAAAATTCAAACCTGACAATCTGCCTGGCTTGATCGGTACTCGATCGATCGACTAGCAATCGGGTATCAATCGAATCAAGCAGATTGGTCACTTTTTCACTCGATCGATTGAAGGTAATTTTCAATCAATTGAATCTCGTGAAACTCAAATTTCCAGAATTCTTCTAAGGAAGTTTTCAACGATTTTTCATGAACAAAAAAACATAATACGAACATAATAAACAGAAATTGAGATCAAAACTAAATTCCATTGATGCTAAAGCCTTAAAATTCAAATTAACTCACTTAATATCAAACTTAAACAACATCATAACATCAATATCAGTTTTCATCAAAACATAGTTTCATTCACCATGTAGAAAATTAATTGCATAACCTTCTAACATTATGAAACTATCAACTTAATTTCAAAACTCACAAAACATGTTATACAAATTTGAAATTGAAGACCGCTCTAATACCAATTGTTGGAAAAACATGATTTGTATCTCATACAAAACATACGCAGCGGAAAATTAACGGATCTACTTCATTCGCAATTGATAACATGTACTATGTAAATTTTAGAATTTAAGAACAAGAAAGTGTACCTTGAAGCAGTGAATTTCAAAACAAATATTAGAAGCGCTTAGGAACACTTTTAATCTTCACTCTAATTCCACTAACGCCCAAGAAGTGTGGTCTCTCAATCAGTTCAAGGGAGAATAAGCTAATGGCTTTCACTCACACATGCACAATTTCACAACCATGTCTCATAAAATTTTGTATGTTTCTTCTCTTGTATTAAAAAAATTATCTAATTGGGCCAACCTTTTAGGCCTTTCCAATTGGGCTTAAGTGTGTGGCTTGGAGTAGGACCAAAAGGGACCAATAAGACATTAGCTTCAATGGGCCTTGGGCTTTTTAGTCAACTCTTGACAAGTCCAAAGTTACCATTAATTATATTTAATACCACTATATAAATATAATTATACTCTAGGCCTTATTTATAAATTATATCTCAAGACTTTATTCTACATGCAACCCCTTCATAAAATATTCGTAGTAATACAAAGTCATGAATATAGACTGTCACTTTGAAGATTACTACATTTTAATTCCTTGAGTACTCGGTTTAATCCTACAAGTTATTCATCATATATTTATGAAATCCAATTCCATAAATATATACTTTAGTAACTCGCTAAAGTGGTTAGGTCTAACACTATTAGGCCTAACACTCTTAATAACCAAACCCATCAAGGGAATATTCTATATCTCCGTTAAGAGATTATGAATTCCATCTTAAGAATATATGATCCATCATTACTAAATGTGGTTGCCCAACGTACTGAGGTTTTGATTGTGACTTTAGATCTCACTCCTGATATATCAAAACAACCTACACCTCATAATCAGGTCCATTATTCTCTAAAGATTAAGAGTTCTTGTAAATATAAGTCATGAGATTTATTATTTATTTAACAGTCGTTATGAGAATAATAAATCTCATAGCGGTCCAGTTCAATATGTTTTAACTCTTAAAACATATCAACATACCGACTAGAAGTCTCCACTTCCATGATCAAGACAAATCATCTTAGTTGATATATTATAGTATTTGCAAATGAAATGCCCAATTTCATCACCAACTACAAACTAAAATTTTAAGTTTATAAAGAACTTGTGATTTATATATTTTGTGACTAAATCACATAAATCACATACTATGCATCTCATGGACTATATGATAATGTCCCAATATTCATGTTACCATTATTTTAGATAATAATAAAACAACTTTATTAATCACAACATTAAGTCATACGTAATGTCATACATAGCATCATACAATAGGATTTAAGGGCACACATCCTAACAAGGCCTTGACCTTGTTTGTCATGCCATTGTAGCCCTTTTGTTCCTTTTATTGCATTTTCTTGCATTTTGGCCTAATGGTTAGGACCCAATCTAGACCCTATGGTATTTTTCATGATCCATACACCAAGGCCCACATCAAAGGGTTTGGATCATCCAATTTGCATGTCTATGCTTGCTTCCTTTCATGCTTTATACTTGTGTTAGCCTCTCTAGTTCTAGGCTTCGCCATGCTTGATGCCCTTCACAGGCTTGATCTTGTTTGGTTACATTTGATGCTCATGAGGCCTTCTTTGGGTGTAACCACTTGGGATGCGTCTCCGGATGCCGGGTTGCTTTGTGCACACCCTTCCCTTTTCCATTTTGTGCGATGATATGTTTGCCATGCTTGTTTATGCCACCTGTTGGCTTTCTATGCATTTTTACATGCTTGCTTACATGTTCATGCATGAGTCTTTCTTGCTATTGTGTCGTCCATACTTCAACACAATGAAGATATGGACACCCGATCCAAACCTACATTTGTCCCCCACGAACACCATCTTTTGTTGGCCCTTTTGCTTGCTTACCTTCTTACTTGTTTGCTTTTTTTGTTTGCTTGCTTTCTTGTTTGTTTGCTTATCTTTGCATGTCATGTCTCCCGCCATATGCTATGCTTGCCATACCTATCTTGCTTGTTTACTTTGTACCCTTTGCACATTATCTACGTATCTTTTTCTTTCCATTGCTTGTTTGCTAGTTTCTTGTTCTTGCCTTTGCATGTACACACATGGAGCAAGGACGTATGGAGCAAGGGCATGGTCTCCCAAACGCAAGCAAAAAGGGCGACGATGCAAGCATGTTAATATAAGCCAAGCGGTCATGTTCAATAGATTTAGGGGTCTAGCCTCTCCCATTTGGTTATGCACTCTTTTAAACCCCCTTCCTTCCTTTCTCTTTTCTCTCTTAGATGGGTTGTATTAGGTATATCATGTCATGTACCATTCGTCCTCATCTCTAGGGCATGGCAACCCCTGTTTACTTTCCTGCACCTATATTTTGGGCCATGCTCTAAGGATGTAGGCATTTACTTTCTTGCTTTGTGTGCTTGCATTGTGCATGATGTATGTATATATACCTGCTCCCCCCTTTCGATGTGATTGTTACAGTCCATGTCACCTAAGGCAAAGTGATGCCTAATTTTTGCCACGAAAGTAAGGTAACATGTCGCTGGATTTTCTCTGTGGAAATCTGGTACTTTGCCCAAATGCCTTAAGAAAGCATAGATTGGGACCACACCCATTCAAAAGGCAAGCCGCAAAGCCCCCATACACGTAAAGCCTCGAAAGCCAATGCCAAAATCATGTTTTTTACTGTCAATCTCCAAAAATTAAGGTTTTATCAAAACAAACTGTCTGTGAATAGGCGTTGTGGGGTGCCTAACACCTTCCCCACACATAACAAAACTTCCGAACTCAAGAATCAAGTTTTTTTGCCACCCACATTAGATTAGGAAAAATACCCTTTTTCTTAGCCTAGGATTTGTAATAAAATCAGCTAGAAACAGGTGACCAATCACACCTTAGAAAAACCTAATGATTGGTGGCGACTTCACTTACCTTTGGTAATCACCTAAAATTTGGTTAAGATTCCTACCACACCTCCAAAGGTAGACAAATACCTTCCTCCACCAAGAGAGAGAAAGCACCTGAAGCTCCACGCGAACCACACAATTATTGAGAAGGAACTTCAACAAGCCCCGTGTGGGCAAGAGTGTCACCACGGCGAGTGGTTGAACGAAGGCCCGACTACAGTTTTTTAGCTGTTCGCGGCCTGGCATTGACAGTCGCCTCACTAAGCTAGAAGAAGCCAAGTTAAAAAAGGCCACACATGTAGAAATACCTGATGATGAAAAAGTGGAAGGATTGGATGAAAGAGACAAGGTTGATTATGAAAGGAATAAGCAATTTGAGAAACTCACAGCAAAAACCGTAGCCATGAAAGAAAAGATGGAAAAGATGCAACTATTCTTTTGCAAGGCTTAAGGGATGGATAATTGCCTCTATAACATGGCAGGTATAAGTTCAAGGACTCCAATCGCATTTCCTCCAAAATTCAAAATTTCATGCGAAAAAATTTAATGGAACTAGAGACCCAAAGCAACATGTTAGGAGATATCTAAGCATTGCTGAAATGAAAAGGTTGGATAAGAAGAAAAATTTGAATGCATTTCCTCTCTCACTCATGGGGGGTGCATCAAAATGGTACTATAGCTTGGATCCAAGCAAGACTAAGGTGTGGAATGATGATGCGAATCTCAATCGACACACTTTGAGACCCAACAAAAATATTGGATTACTTGCCCAAGAAAACTAAAATTCAGATTTTTGATAGAAACCCTGACCCAATGTTTATAATCAAAACGTGAACCAAAGGTATAAGAGTAACACCTTGACTCATTATTATAATTGAATCACGAACCAATGGTATAAAGTTTGAACGCCACAAGGAAGAATCCCTGATAAGTTCACAGTTCTTGAAGAACCAAAAGAAGAGCAAAGCCTCACCTTTTCTTATTTTTATTCAATAATTATCTCTATTACAATGGTGCATGCTACTTATAAGGCATAACTGAAAATAGAAAATATGAAAAACGTACTAAATAATAAAACCCTAAATAAAAGTTGATTTGGTTTGAAATTAGCATATCCAAAATAGGAAAATAGTTAAAAAACGTTCTAAATAATAAAAGCCTAAAATTAAGGTAGATTTGGTCTAAAATAATAAGCTCCAGAATAGGAAAAATGGTTATTAACTAATATGGGGCTGGAAGGTCAATCAACCATTAATCCACGCCATAAATCATGCCCAATTGATGTGCATGAAATATATACAATAAATTACTCACATATCTACATATTTAGCCTTATTTTTATGTTATTTTGTGATTGATTATAATACTTTTGTGTTGCAGGTAACAAGGACTTTATATGCAAAGTGGGGCTAGGCCAATTGAATCAAGCCAACTTAAATCCAGCTAGGCATGAATTCAAGAGAAGACCAACCCAATTAAATTTAAGTCCAATTGGAGCAAGGAATCAAAGGAAATTTACACCAAATCCAAGTCCAATTCGGATTAGGATTCCAGCCTGCACATCAGTTATTATTTTCAGCATAACTTTCGGCTCAAATGTCCAATCGAGGTGATTCAAGTTGGACTGGAAATTTAACTTAAAGGGCTACAACTTTGTAGTTTACCAAAAGCCCGAATTCTGATGCTAAATGGGCCAAAACCGTCAGTTAAGTGAAGCCTAAAAATCTGGGATTTTCTCCAAACGGGAATTCAACTTTTAACAGGATTCCTTTACCTATTTAAAGGCTCTTTAGGGCAAAATTCAAGGAGGCCAGTGCTAGGGCTGGGGGCTGAACATAGAGAGCTGCGGCTACTTCTTTGGTTTTCTTCCATGACAGTTAGTTTTATTTTATTTGTCTAGTTTAATGTTTAGTATTTTATTTTCGTGTTTTCTTTCAATTATTATGAGTAGCTAAATTTATAATTAGGGTTGAGGATGAAACCTTGTTAAGGATTATTAGTAATATTTATGTGATTTGATTTTTCCCACAATAATTGTTCTTTAATGATTTAAATTGTTCTTGTTTCATATCAATTGACTAAGATGAGATCCTAGATATGAGTTCAATCATGTTTTTCTCATGATTTAGGATTTGTCTTAATTAATTGAATGCTTGGTTTATTAATTCTTGATTATAAAATTGGATATCGCTTGTGATTTGTCTGTCAATAGATACAATTTATGATTTGATTTTTAGAATTGGATATATCTTGTGATTTGTTTGGCTACGGGTACGATTGATGATTTGGTTTTATACTTAAGAAGCGAAGAAGAACATGCTTTAGATTTTTAAACATAAGTTTTAAAGATGATATTTTCCATGATAGCAAGATTGATTTCTAGATTATCATGCAATGGTTGGGAAAAATTAATGATCATAAATATATACTGATATGACTTATAAGGTGGATTCCAAAACCTTAATTCCTTTTTTTAGATTGTTTACATCTTTTTATTGCTTTATATCTTTACTTAGTTTAATTATTTGTTTAGTTTATTTAATTGCAAACAACCAATTTTTGTTAAACTAGATTAGGATTAATTTGGTTAAAGTTTAATTAATTTTCCTACGTTCATTTAAGTCCCTGTGGGTTCGACCTCGTTCTTGTCCAACTATACTTCGGTACGGTTCGTACACTTGCGAGTATTTTAAAATTTCACAACATCAATCAAAGCAGATCAGCCCTCAATAGCTTGGATTAAATTTATAACACCTTCATCTTCCTTTGGACCAAGCTTGGAATGTCCTGCATTAGAATCAGCCCAAATCTCTTGAATCAGCCCATTAAGTGCTTCTTTGATCTTCTTGGATCTTGCTTTAGTAATAGGCCCAACTGGAACATGCAATGGATCCTTGAATGCTTTGTGATTCTCATCAAATGAGCTAGTGGATCAATTCATCTTCAATACTATGATTGATGTGACTTTAAAGGACTTGGAAACAACTAAGCAAGGGGTGGGGGAGACATTCTCCGAGAATATGACTAGGTGGAAAGGAAAGGCATCAAGGATGGTCAATAGGCCAAATGAGAAAGATCAAATTAACATGATTATCAAGAATTTGCTTTCAGCATATAATAGTAGGCTCTTGTCATTGCCTATTAGTTCTTTTGGAGAATTGTGTGATTGTGGGACTAGGATTGAAGATGCCATCAATAATGGGTAATTGGAGAAAGGTGAGAGCAAACCTCTAATCAAGAAAACTTATGGGGGGGAGTAGCTACTTCTGTGGTACCCAATCCCATGAATTTAAGTGCCATCATACCTCAATAAACCTTAGCCTACCCAAGCTTCACCAAAAAAAAAAACCCGCTGAAAATTTTTCAACCTAGGAACGACCCTCGCCCAAGCATATGAAAATTTGTCCTCCAAGGGATTCATCAAGCCCCTAGATCCCACACCTATGCTCAATCTCGTACCTTCCACTTGGAACCTCAATGAATATTGCCACTTTCATAAAAAATATGGCCATAAAACCAACATTTATTTCCGCCTCAAACATGAAATACAAGACCTCATTGACAATGGAACCCTCCCAAATCCCAATATCATCACCAAGCCTAGCATTAAGAAGAACCCTTTGCTCAATTTTCACAGAATTCCTCCTCCATATCAGGATTGGGTGCAAATAGATGACATCAAATATGATTGTTTGAAGTTGATAGAGATTGTAGAGGTTAACGCAATAGAAGTCCAAGGGATATGGGATGAAGAGGATGAGATTTTGAACAATGTAGTGGCTGTGTGGGGGATACCCCCAAAGGAATGACCGAATTAAAGAAAAAGATCGTGGAGGACGATGTGGCAAACATTACTAGGAGTGGAAAGCCCTACAAACCATCATTGTTGGAAAAGGATCATCCTAGTAGAGACATTGGAGAAGGTTCTAATTCCACAGAACCTAAAGGGAAAGAAGAGAAAGAGGAGAAAGATAAAGTTTTGACTCAGTTGAAGAAGACTCAAGCCCACGTGTCTGTATAGGGTTTGCTAATGGCTTTTCATAAACATCGTAGTGCTTTCTTCGATGCCTTAAATGGGAAGGAAGTACCCATAGAAACCATACCGCAAGAAGTGCTGTCTCTCATGGGAGTTGAAGCTCCATCTCTTCCTCTCTTTGCCTTTTCCAAAGAAGAACTTCTTCCCGAAAGGTCTACTCACACTAGGCCATTGCAAATTACCATTAAGTGCATGGGTGCTAAGGTTCCAATGGTACTTTTTGATAATGGGTCCGCATTGAATGTATTGTTAGGATATGTGCCCTTTAAATCCTATTGTATGACATTATGACATTATGTTGTGATTAATAAATTTTTTTTATTATTATCTAAAACAATGGTAACATGAATATTTGGACATTATTATATAGTCCTTGAGATGCATAGTATGTGATTTACGTGCCACATATCGATACCCTGATTGATAACACCATGACCAACATGTTCTTCTCCTATATGGATGGATTCTTGGGTCATAGTCAAATCAAGATGGCTTAAAAGGACAAAACCAAGACAGCATTGTAGGAAAAATATAGTTTGCAACGCATACAAAACATACGCAACAGAAAATTTACGGATCTACTTCATTCGCAATTGATAACATGTACTATGTAAATTTCAAAATTTAAGAACAAGATAGCATACCTTGGTGCAGTGAAATTCAAAACCAAAGATTAGAGGTACTTAGGAACACTTTTAATCTTCACTCCAATTCCACTTATGCCCAAGAAATGTGGTCTCTCAATCAATTTATACGTATGTGTTTAAAGGAGAATAAAAGAATGGCTTACACTCACATACACACCATTTTCATACATTTCATGTATTACAAAATTTTGTGTGTTTCTTGAAAGCTCAAAAATGTGTTAAAAACACGAGCTGTTTAGACCCCCAAAATAAAAGTTATGCCTCGATCGATTTTACATTATCTTAATACTAAGTGTGGAATAATGTAAATCCGAGCGGATAAATAAACAAACTACTCTAATCCATATTCATATAATCACAGCAGTAAAATGAAATGTAAAAGAGTAGGGAAGAAGAATGCAAACACAGATAACACGCCGATGTGTTATCGAAAAGGAAACCGAAGAACTTGGCGAAAAACCTCACTGCCCCCCTCCAAGCAGTAATCGATCCACTAGACAATCAATTGGGATACATGGGTTAGCAAAAGACCCTCCAAGCCTAATCTACCGCTGTACCTAAGCCTTCCAAGCTTCTACTCCAACAAGGCTTCTCAGAACCGTGTCTTGTCTAGCTTTTCGGATCCCGCAACAAGTTCCATGTTGCATCTGCCATCCTTGGCTTCTTCCAATGCTTCCTAGCAGCACCAAAATCTCACTTGACACTCTGAAATGGTATGGTAAGTGTTTAGGCTATCAACCTCTCAATGGTATGGAAATGGAGAGGTAGGAGTTGAGGAAATCCACGAGCATATGTGTAGAGATATATGGGTATGATAATCTCTAACTCTCAAGGTATTTGGTTAGGGTTTTCTCACAAAAGCACACGTCAACATTTGTGGGTAATATGGGTATATATAGTGTGGGTACAAAAAGTGTGTATTAGATAGTACAGACTGGCAGAACAAAATGTCTCGCAGGTGTCTCGGGGAAGGCCTTACCCACAAGATACTCACGAGACATAGCTGTCTCCATCTTGTACTGACTCTTCGCATTCCAGTCATGTGCAAGGCACATGCTTCACTTCGCGGGATGCTTAGTCGCGAGATACCCGCGAGAACTCTTCTGGCTTCAATTTGCTTGAGTCTTCATACTCTCTCTCTCTAACACACAACCCTTATAATCAAATCCCACAATAAATATAGGGTACAAAAGATTGAATAAAATTACAATCAAATTTGGCACAGAATAAAAGCCAACTAAATACATAGTTGTAAATCACAACTTTACAATCTCCACCTTTGGCTATTCCGTGACAAAACCCCTATAACATACTCTAGACTTAAACGTGAGTTTGAGAATAGTGGCAAAACTCACTCACACCTAATCTAGAAGCTATAAAGCACTTGCACTTATATACCTGTCACCTGAAACGCTTGCACATAAACAAAACTTCCATTAAGCTTATGACAAGTTAAATACATGGTACGTATATGAGCAAGTAAAAAGCGATCAAGTTAGTAAACACACTAGAGCATGTATGCAAAACTTGATCAAACAGGATCAGTCATTGAAGAATGATTACAATGAACATTTAGCAAGTAAATGTTCATCCGAACACGCAATGCAATAAAGAGCAATCCCATGGATCAATTGCATGTCCAACACTCCACCAATGCAAAATACATGAAGTCTATGCATCTAGGAACAAAATCTTACTAGGGCACAAGAATGATGTACTCAAGACATATTGGCAATATCTTAAAAGTACAAAATGATGCTACAAAGGTAAACAAAACATACTGAATATAAACTGAAGTTAAAAACAGAGTATTAAAGCTTTAAGTAAAAACCTTAAAAGCAGTAAACCAAACAATCAAACAATAGTTACTATCTTCTCCTCCCCTTTTCACTGCACTCCCCCTATCATTACCCTCCCCCTAACAACGACACAATCTCCCCCTTTTTGTCATGGAATAGCTAGTCTTCATGTTCCTTTAGCTTCCTCTGTATTTGGTCCAATTGAGTTTGAAGAGATATGAACTTGGTGACGAAACGAATATGTTGGGAGTGCATGATGGTAGCTAGTCCAGATATCTTGGAAGTAATCTCTTGGAGTGTAGCCATGATGTTGTCTAGCTATTCATCATAAACATGGGATGTAGAACTTAAGCTTCCTTGAGCAACATGACTTTCTTGCTTGGTATTCTTCTTAGTGTGACTCATGCTTGCATGGAAAGTGCGGATATTAATTGGACTTGGCCTTGGATATGGACGCTCATCTTCCGAAGGATGCACACCTTTGAGTTTCAGTATCCTTGAAATAAGGCGACAGAAAGGAATACAATTCCTTGAAGCAGTCCGATCAACCGTTTTTGCCACAATATGGAAAATATGAGAGCACACATCAATCTCTACGTCAGTGATTAGATCATGCAAGAATAGTGCTCGACCAAGATTCATGTAACTGGTGCTTGACAGAGGGTAGAGGTTGCTACACATGATCATCGTGGGTAACCTTAATTCAGGAGAAAGAGATGCCACATTTATTGACATCCCAGTGGAAGAGAATTCTAAAGTAGCTCCTAAAGCTTCTTGAAGAACCTCCTCATTCGGATTCAATTCATCATATACAGGTGGGATAGATAATATTGGCCTGTTGATGTGTAGAATATCGGCCAAGTATACGGGTGAAACTGAGAACCACTTTCCTCTCACCCAGCACTTGATTTCCTCTACTTCAACAACGACATTTGCATAGAATTATTTCACTAAGTTTTCGTATGCATCCTCAAGATTTGAGAGAAGAAAATTCCAATCTTTGGTGGCAAACCATACTTTAGTAACTTCTTACTAAAGTGTTTAGGCCTAACACTCTGAATAACCAAACCCATTAAACTTATCTCAAGAGAATATTTTTATATCTTCGTTAAGAGATTATGAATTTCATCTTGAGAATATATATTCCCTCAACATTAAATGTGGCTGCCCAACATACTGAGATTTTGATCGTGACTTTAGATCTCACTCCTGATATAACAAAGCAACCTACACTTCATGATTAGATTCATTATTCTTTCAGGATTGAGAGTTCATGTAAATAAAAGTTGTGAGATTTATTATTATTTTGATAGTCATTAGTAGAATAATAAATCTCATAGCGGCCCAATTCAATATGTCTTAACACTTAAAACATATCAACATATCAACTAGAAGTCTCCACTTCCATGATCAAGACAAATCATCTTAGTTGATATGTTATAGTCTTCGCAAATGAAATGCTCAATTTCATCACCAATTACGAACTAATATTCTGAGTTTACAAAGAACTTGTTATTTATATCTTTTGTGACTAAATCACATAAATCACATACTATGCATTTCATGAACTATATGATAATGTCCAAATATTCATGTTACCATTATTTTAGATAATAATAAAACAACTTTATTACATAGAATATAATGTCATACGTAATGTCATACATGACATACAATAGGATTTTAAGGCACTTATCCTAACATTCACCAACCATTTGGGGATTTACGCCTATGATGTCATGCCATTCGATTTGAAGAATGCTGGTGCAACCTACTAGCGAGCCATGGTAACCGTGTTCCATGATATGAGTCATAAGGAGATAGAAGTCTATGTAGATGACATGATCATGAAGTCACACACTCCTAAAGATCATTTGATAGATTTCAGGAAGCTGTTCAAGCACCTTGCCAAGTACAGGTTGAGGCCTAACCCTAAAAAGTGCTTCTTTGGAGCTAGTTCAAGGAAATTGCTCGGCTTCATAGTTAGCTAGAGAGGAATTGAAGTGGACCTGGCAAAATTCCATGCCATTAGGGACATGCCCGCGCCAAAAACCGGGAAACAAGTTTAAAGCTTCTTAGGAAAGGATCAATTATATAGCCCTCCTCATAGAGCAGATGACTGCCACATGCAATCCCTTGTTCAAGCTCTTAAAGAAAGATACAAAGATAGAATGGATAGGTGAATGTCAAGCGGCCTTTGGATTAAGCGGTATCTAATGAACCCTCATATTCTGATTCCCCCGATGCCAGCACATCTGTTGATTCTCTACCTAGCGATGCAGGAGACATCCATGGGTTGCATGTTAGGCCAATTAAATGAACCCTATTAAAAGGAGAAGGCAATTTACAACCTGGGTAAAAAGTTCACTAGTTGTAAGATCAACGGCATCACCATTGAGAAGACATGTTACGCCCTGGCATAGGCCTACTTCACCACATAGTTGATTTCCTGCACGGATCCTATCAAGTACATCTTTGAAAAGCCTGCTCTCATAGGGAAGATCTCTTGTTGGCAGATGTTGCTATCTGAGTTTAGTATTGTGTTTGTAATGCGAAAGGCCATCAAGGGCCTAGCCATAGTCAATTACCTAGTGGATCAGTGCTAAGCGATCCAGATTTCTCAAAATCCCTCTTCTCAGATGAGGATGTCTTCGCGATAAGGGCAGAACCAAGCAATGTAGAATCGTGGCATTGGAAGCTTTATTTCGATGGAGCTACCAATACCATTGAAATGGAGTGGGAGCAGTCCTAATATCCCTAAAGGGCCAGCAAATCAATATTTCGATGAAGTTGAATTTCAATTGCACAAACAATGTTACAGAGTATGAGGCATGCATAATAGGGTTGCAAGTCACCCTGCAATTTGGCGTATATGATTTATGCGTCTTTGGAGATTCTTTGTTGATCATATCGTAGATAGAAGGAAAGGTGGCAAGCCCGAGACACCAAGTTGACTCCGTATCAGAGATGTGTTGGCCGTTTGATCCCAAAGTTTCAGAACATTACCATTGCTTGTTTGCCCCAAGCACACAATCAGTTCGCAGATGCTTTAGAAACTCTTGCTAGCATGGTTAAGCTAGCAGAGGGAGATGAGATGCAACAATTGTGCATAGAAGTTTGTGGTTTGCTGGCCTATTGCATGAATATCGAAGAATGCATGATAAAACATTGCTCTGATTCATAGATAACCCCAAGGCTAGCCATAAATATACTCCATTTTTTAGATTTTTGGGTATTTTGGTTGGTTTCAAGTTGTTTTTCTCATTCTAGAGCATTTTAGGGCATTTTACACATTTTAGCAATGTCACGTTATACATTTTAAAAATTTTAGATCTTTGGGGCATTTTGGTTATTAACGAGGCATCGAGATGTGACTACTCATTCTAACTGTTTCAAGGTTATTTTGGTCTTTTTATAGGTTTTCGGGTTATTTTATTCGTTTTGTGGCTATTTTGGTTAATTAAGAGGTTTCGGGGGTTTTTTTTTACATTTTGTAGATTTGGGGGTGTTTTTGTAATTTTGCTGATTTTCGGAGCATAATGGTCATTCTTCTGATTTTAATGGTATTTTTTTGTCAAAAAAAAAAGTTCTATTACCCATAAGAATTATCAAAATATCAAAAAACCTATAAATACACCAAAACCTCTAAAATGACCCCCTTAGAATTGCAAAAATGATTAAAATGTACCACGAACGTCCAAAATATCCCAAAACCACATAAAATGAACAAAACACCCCCAAAACGATGACAAAACCTTGGAAACTAAAATGCCCAAAATACCATTGAATCCTCAAAAATAAGCAAAATACACTCAAATCCTCTGAAAATTACCAAAATACCCCCAAACTAAGCCAAAATACACTTGATTTTTTAGCTTTTTGGGGTATTTTGGTTGCTCTCAAGTTGTTTCGCTCATTGTAGAGGATTTTAGGGCATTCTACTCATTTTAGCAATTTCGAAGGTTATTTTTTTAATCATTATAGATGAATGGGACATTTTGGTCATTTACGGGGTATAGAGATTTGAATTCTCATTCTAGCCATTTCTGGGGTATTTTGGTAATTTTAGAGGTTTTCGGGATATTTTACACGTTTTAAAGATGTTGAGACTTTTTTGGTCAATTAATAGGTTTCGGGGGAAGGGGGGGGGGGTTTGGACATTTTGTGGTTTTATGGGGTATTTTGGTAATTTTGGTGATTTTGGGAGTATGTTGCCATTCTAGGGATGTCAAGGTCATTTTCTTGTCCAAAAAAAAAATTTTATTTTACTGGCTAGAATTTCCAGAATACCAAAAATCCTATAAATACAGCAAAACCCCTAAAATGACCCCCTTAAAACTGAAAAGAACTAAAATGCACCACGAATGTCGAAAATTTCCCAAAACCCTAGAAAATGACCAAAATGCCCCCAAAACGACCACAATGCCCTCGGAATCTTTGAAAATGACCAAAATACCACTAAATCCTAAAAAATAAGCGAAATACCCTTGAAACCACTGAAAATGATCAATGTAGATGAATGGGGAATTTTTTCATCATTATAGATGAATGGGGCATTTTGGTCATTTACGGGGTATAGAGATTTGAATGCTCATTCTAGCCATTTTTGGGATATCTTGGTCATTTTAGAGGCTTTCGGGATATTTTACATGTTTTAGAGATTTTTAGACTTTTTTGGTCGATTCAAAGGTTTCGGCGGGGTTTTTTTTGGACATTTTGTGGGTTTAGGAGGTATTCTGGTAATTTTGGTGATTTGGGAGTATGTTGGCCATTCTAAGGATTTCAAGGTTATTTTCTTGTCCAAAAAACAATTTTATTTTATTGGTGAGAATTTCCAAAATTCCAAAAATCCTATAAATACAGCAAAACCTCTAAAATGATCCCCTTAAAACTGCCAAAAGAACTAAAATGCACCACGGATGTCCAAAATTTCCCAAAACCCTAGAAAATGGAAAAAATGCCCCCAAAACGACAACAATGCCCACGAAATCTTTTAAAATGACCAAAATACCTCTAAATCCAAAAAATCTAGCGAAATACCCTTGACACCATTGAAAATGACCAATGTACTGCTAAACTTAGCCAAAATATACTCCATTTTTTAGAGTTTTAGGTATTTTGGTTGGTTTCAAGCTGTTTTTCTCATTCTAGAGCATTTTAGGGCATTTTACACATTTTAGTAATGTCAAGTTATATATTTTAAAACTTTTAGATCTTTGGGGCATTTTGGTTATTAACAAGGAATCGAGATGTGACTGCTCATTATAACCGTTTCAAGGTTATTTTGGCCTTTTTAGAGGTTTTTGGGTTATTTTATTCGTTTTATGGCTATTTTGCTTAATTAAGATGTTTCGGGGGTTTTGTTTTTGGACATTGTGTAGATTTGGGGGTGTTTTCATAATTTTGCTAATTTTGGGAGTATAATGGCCATTCTTGTGATTTTAATACTATTTTTTTGTCAAAAAAAGGTTCTTTTACCCGTAAGAATTACCAAAATATCAAAAAACCAATAAATCACCAAAACCTCTAAAATGACCCTTTAGAACTGCAAAAACGACTAAAATGAACCACGAACGTCCAAAATATCCCAAAACCTAATAAAATGAACAAAACACCCCCAAAACGATGACAAAACCCCTGGAAACTAAAATGACCAAAATACCATTGAATCCTCAAAAATAAGAAAAATACCCACAAATACTCTGAAAATCAACAAAATACCCCCAAACTAAGCCCAAATACACTTGGTTTTTTCGATTTTGTGGGTATTTTGGTTGCTCTCAAGTTGTTTCGCCAATTGTAGTGGATTATAGGGCATTATAGGGCATTCTACTCGTTTTAGCAATTTCGAAGGTTATTTAATTAATCATTATAGATGAATGGGGCATTTTAGTCATTTACGGGGTATAGAGATTTGAATTCTCATTCTAGCCATTTCTGAGGTATTTTGGTCATTTTAGAGGTTTTCGGGATATTTTACACATTTTAGAGATTTTGAGACTTTTTTGGTTAGTTAATAGGTTTCGAGGGGTTTTTTTCGGACATTTTGTGGTTTTAGGGGGAATTTTCGAAATTTTGGTGATTTAGGAGTATGTTGGCCACTCTAGGGATTTCAAGGTTATTTTCTTGTCCAAAAAAAATTTTTATTTTACTGGCAAGAATTTCCAAAATACCAAAAATCCTATAAATACAGCAAAACCCCTGAAATGATCCCCTTAGAACTGAAAAAATGATTAAAATGCGCCACGAACGTCCAAAATATCCCTAAACCACATAAAATGAACAAAACGCCCCCAAAATGACGACAAAACCCCTGGTAACTAAGACGCCCAAAATACCACAGAATCCTCAAAAATAAGCAAAATACACTTGAATCCTCTGAAAATGACCAAAATACCCAAAAACTAAGCCTAAATACACTTGATTTTTTAGATTTTGTGGGTATTTTGGTTGCTCTCAAGTTGTTTCACTCATTGTGGGGGATTATAGTGCATTCTACTCATTTTAGCAATTTTGAAGGTTATTTTTTTAATCATTATAGATGAATGGGGCATTTTGGTCATTTATGGGGTATAGAGATTTGAATGTTACTTCTAGCCATTTCTGGGGTATTTTGGTCATTTTAGAGGTTTTCGGGATATTTTACACATTTTAGAGATTTTGAGACTTTTTTGGTCAATTAATAGGTTTCGAGGGTTTTTTTTTTTGGACATTTTGTGGTTTTAGGGGGTATTTTGGTAATTTTGGTGATTTTGGAGTATGTTGGCCATTCTAGGGATTTCAAGGTTATATTTTTGGCCAAAAAAAATTTTATTTTACTGGCTAGAATTTCCAAAATACCAAAAATCCTATAAATATAGCAAAACCCCTAAAATGATCCCCTTAAAACTGCCAAAAGAACTAAAATGCATCACGGATGTCCAAAATTTCCCAAAACCCTAAAAAATGACCAAAATACCCCCAAAACCACCACAATGCCCACAGAAACTTTTAAAATGACCAAAATGCCACTGAATCCTAAAAAACAAGAGAAATACCCTTGAAACCACTGAAAATGACCAATGTACCGCAGAACTTAGACAAAATATACTCCATTTCTGAGATTTTTGGATATTTTGGTTGGTTTAAAGTTGTTTTTCTCATTCTTGACCATTTAAGGGCAATTTACTCATTTTACTAATGTCAAGTTATATATTTTAAAAATTTTAGATCTTTGGGGCATTTTGGGTATTTACAAGGCATCGAGATGTGATTGCTCATTCTATCCATTTCAAGGTTATTTTTGCCTTTTTAGAGGTTTTCGGATTATTTTATTCGTTTTGTGGCTATTTTGGTTAATTAAGAGGTTTCGAGGGTTTTTTTTTTCTACGTTATGTAGATTTGGGGGTGTTTTCATAATTTTGGGGATTTTGGGAGTATAATGGTCATTCTTGTGATTTTAATGGTACTTTTTTGTCCAAAAAAAGTTCTGTTACCCGTAAGAATTACCAAAATATCAAAAAACCTTTAAATACACCAAAACCTCTAAAATGACCCCCTTAGAACTGCAAAAATTATTAAAATGCACCACAAACGTCCAAAATATCCCAAAACCACATAAAATGAACAAACACCCACAAAACGACGACAAAACCCCTGGAAACTAAAAAGACCAAAATACCATTGAATCCTCAAAAATAAGCAAAATACACTCGAATTCTCTGAAAATGACCAAAATACCCTCGGGTTTTTATGTTTTTGGGGTATTTTGGTTGCTCTCAAGTTGTTTCGCTCATTCTAGACGATTATAGGGCATTCTACTCATTTTAGCAATTTCGGAGGTTATTTTTTAATCATTATAGATGAATGGGGCATTTTGGTCATTTACGGGGTATAGAGATTTGAATGATCATTCTAGCCATTTTGGGGGTATTTTGGTCATTTTAGACTCTTCCGGGATATTTTACACGTTTTAGAGATTTTTAGACTTTTTTGGTCAATTCAAAGGTTTCGGTGGGGTTTTTGTGGACATTTTTTGGTTATAGGGGGTGTTTTGGTATTTTTGGTGATTTGGGAATATGTTGGCTATTCTAGGGATTTCAAGGTTATTTTCTTGTCCAAAAAAAAATTTATTTTACTGGCAGAATTTCCAAAATACCAAAAATCCTATAAATACAGCAAAACACCTAAAATGATCCCCCTAAAACTGCCAAAAGAACTAAAATGCACCACGGATGTCCAAAGTTTCCCAAAACCCTAGAAAATGACCAAAATGCCCCCAAAACGACCACAATGCCCACGGAAACTTTTAAAATGACCAAAATACCACTAAAACCTAAAAGAAAGCGAAATACCCTTGAAACCACTGAAAATGACCAATGTACCGTTAAACTCCATTTTTTAGATTTTTCGGGTAGTTCGGTTGGGTTTTTTTTTTTTTTTTTTTTTTTTTTTTTTTTTCTCATTCTAGAGCATTTAAGAGCATTTTACTCATTTTAGCAATGTCAAGCTATATATATTAAAAATTTTAGATCTTTGGCGAATTTTGGTTATTTACAAGGCATCAAGATGTGACTACTAATTCTATCCAGTTCAAGGTTATTTTGGCCTTTTAGATTTTTTCGGGTCATTTTATTCGTTTTGTGGCTATTTTGGTTACTTAAGAGGTTTCGGGGGTTTTTTTTTTTTGACGTTTTGTAGATTTGGGGGTGTTTTTGTAATTTTGGTGATTTTAGGTGTATAATGGTCGTTCTTGTGATTTTAATGGTATTTTTTTGTCAAAAAAAGGTTCTATTACCCGTAATATTTAAAAATATATCAAAAAACCTATAAATACAACAAAACCTCTAAAATGACCAAACTACCATTAAATCCTCAAAAATAAGCAAAATACACTCGAATTTTCTAAAAATGACGAAAATACCCCCAAACTAAGCCAAAATACACTCGGTTTTTTATATTTTTGGGGTATTTTGGTTGCTCTCAAGTTTTTTCACTCATTGTAGAGGATTATAGGGCATTCTACTCATTTTAGCAATTTCGGAGGTTATTTTTTTAATCATTACAGATGAATGGGGCATTTTAGTCATTTATGGGGTATAGAGATTTGAATGCTCATTCTAACCATTTCTTGGGTATTTTGGTCATTTTAGACGTTTTCGAGATATTTTACACGTTTTAGAGATTTTAAGACTTTTTTGGTCAGTTAATAGGTTTCAAGGGGTTTTTTTTTTTGACATTTTGCGGTTTGGGGGGTTATTTTGGTTATTTTGGTAATTTTGGTGATTTGGGAGTATGTTGGCCATTCTAGGGATTTCAAGGTTATTTTCTTGTCCGAAAAAAATTTTTATTTTACTGGCGAGAACTTCCAAAATACCAAAAATCCTATAAATACAGCAAAACCCCTGAAATGATCCCCTTAGAACTGCAAAAATGATTAAAATGCACCACGAATGTCCAAAATATCCCAGAACCACATAAAATTAACAAAACACCCCCAAAACGACGACAAAACCCCTGGTAACTAAGATGCCCCAAATACCATTGAATCCTCAAAAATAAGCAAAATACACTTGAATCCTCTAAAAATGACCAAAATACCCCAAAACTAAGCCTAAATACACTCGCTTTTTTAGATTTTGTGGGTATTTTGGTTGCTCTCGAGTTGTTTCACTCACTGTGGAGGATTATAGGGCATTCTACTCATTTTAGAAATTTTGAAGGTTATTTTTTTAATCATTATAGACGAATGGGGCATTTTGGTCATTTACGGGGTATAGAGATTTGAATGCTAATTCTAGCCATTTCTGGGGTATTTTGGTCATTTTAGAGGCTTTCGGGATATTTTACACGTTTTAGAGATTTTTAGACTTTCTTGGTCAATTCATAGGTTTCAGAGGGTTTTTTTTAGACATTTTGTGGTTTTTGGGGGTATTTTGGTAATTTTGGTGATTTGGGAATATGTTGGCCATTCTTGGGATTTCAAGGTTATTTTCTTGTCCAAAATAGCAAAAATCGTATAAATACATCAAAACCACTAAAATGATCCCCATAAAACTACGAAAAGAACTAAAATGCACCACGGATGTCAAAAATTTCCTAAAACCCTAGTAAATGACCAGAATGCCCCCAAAACGACAACAATGCCAACAAAAACTTTTAAAATGACCAAAATACCACAAAATCCTAAAAAACAAGCGAAATACCCTTGAAACCACTGAAAATGACCAATGTACCGCTAAACTTAGAAAAAATATACTCCATTTTGTAGATTTTTGGGTATTTTGGTTGGTTTCATGTTGTTTTTCTCATTCTTGAGCATTTTAGGGCATTTTACTCATTTTTGCAATGTCAAGTTATATATTTTAAAAATTTTAGATCTTTGGGGCATTTTGGTTATTTACGAGGCATCGAGATGTCACTGTTCATTCTATCCATTTCAAGGTTATTTTGGCCTTTTTAGAGGTTTACTGATTATTTTATTCATTTTATGCCTATTTTGGTTAATTAAGAGGTTTTGGGGGTTTTTTTTTTCTATGTTTTGCTGATTTGGGGTGTTTTCGTAATTTTTGGAGTATAATGGCCATTCTTGTGATTTTAATGGTATTTTTTTGTCGAAAAAAAGTTCTATTACCTGTAAGAATTACAAAAATATCAAAAAACCTAGAAATACACCAAAACCTCTAAAATGACCCCCTTAGAACTGCAAAAATGACTAAAATGAGCCACGAACATCCAAAATATCCCAAAACCTCATAAAATGAACAAAACACCCCCAAAAACGACGACAAAACCCCTGCAAACTAAAATGACCAAAATACCATCAAATCCTCAAAAATAAGCAAAATACACTCAAATACTATGAAAATGACCAAAATACCCCCAAACTAAGCCAAAATACACTCGGTTTTTTAGATTTTTTGGGTATTTTGGTTGCTCACAAGTTGTTTCACTCATTGTAGAGGATTTTAGGGCATTCTACTCATTTTAGCAATTTCGAATGTTATTTGTTTAATCATTATAGATGAACGGGGCATTTGGTCATTTTCGGGGTATATAGATTTGAATGATCATTCTAGCCATTTTTACGGTATTTTGGTCATTTTAGAGGCTTTCGGGATATTTTACATGTTTTAGAGATTTTTAGACTTTTTTGGTCAATTCATAGGTTTCGAATGGTTTTTTTTGGACATTTTGTGGTTTTAGGGGGTATTTTGGTAATTTTGGTGATTTGGGAGTATGTTGCCCATTCTAGGGATTTCAATGTTATTTTCTTGTCCCAAAAAAAAATTTTAATTTACTGGTAGAATTTCTAAAAGAGCAAAAATCGTATAAATACAGCAAAACCCCTAAAATGATCCCCTTAAAACTGTCAAAAGAACTAAAATGCACCACGGATGTCAAAAATTTCGCAAAACCCAAGAAAATGACCAAAATGCCCCCAAAACAATGACAATGCCCACGGAAACTTTTAAAATGACCAAAATACCACTAAATCCTAAAAAAAAGCGATATACCCTTGAAACCACCGAAAATGACCAATGTACCACTAAACTAAGCCAAAATATACTCCATTTTTTAAATTTTTGGGGGTATTTTGGTTATTAACGAGGAATCGAGATGTGACTCCTCATTCTAACCATTTGAAGGTTATTTTGGCCTTTTTAGAGCTTTTCAGGTTATTTTATTTGTTTTGCGGCTATTTTGGTTAGTTAAGATGTTTCAGGGGTGTTTTTGTAATTTTGCTGATTTTTGGTGTATAATGGCCATTCTTGTGATTTTATTGGTATTTTTTTGTCAAAAATTTTTTTTATTACCCGTAAGAATTACCAAAATATCAAAAAACCTATAAATACACCAAAACCTCTAAAATGACCCCCTTAGAACTGCAAAAATGATTAAAATGCACCATGAACGTCCCAAATATCCCAAAACCACATAGAATGAACGAAACACCCCCAAAACGACGACAAAACCCCAGGAAACTAAAATGACCCTAATACCATTGAATCCTCAAAAATAAGCAAATACGCTCGAATCCTCTGAAAATGACCAAAATACCCCCAAACTAAGCTAAAATACACTTGGTTTTTTAGATTTTTGGCGTATTTTGGTTGCCCTTAAGTTGTTTCACTCATTGTAGAGGATTTTAGGGCATTCTACTCATTTTAGCAATGTCCAGGTTTATTTTTTAATCACTATAGATGACTGGGGCATTTTGGTCATTTATGGGGTTTAGAGATTTGAATGCTCATTCTAGCCACTTCTGGGGTATTTTTGTCATTTTAGAGGTTTTCGGGAAATTTTACACGTTTTAGAGATTTTGAGACTTTTTTGGTCAATTAATAGGTTTGGGTTGGTTTTTTTTTGGACATTTTGTGGTTTTAGGGGGTATTTTGGTAATTTTGGTGATTTGGGAGTATGTTGGCCATTCTAGGGATTTCAAGGTTATTTTCTTGTCCAAAAAAAATTTTTTATTTTACTGGCTGAATTTCCAAAATACCAAAAATCCTATAAATACAGCAAAACCCCTAAAACGATCCCCTTAAAACTGCCAAATGAACTGAAATGCGCCACGGATGTCCAAAATTTCCAAAAACCCAAGAAAATGAACAAAATGCCCCCAAAACGACCACAATGCCCACGGAAACTTTTAAAATGATCAAAATACCACTAAATCCTAAAAAACAAGCGAAATTCCCTTGAAACCATTGAAAATGACCAATGTACCGCTAAACAAAGCCAAAATATACTCCATTTTTTAGATTTTTGGGGATTTTTGGTTGGTTTTTTTTTTTTTTTTCTCACTCTACAGCATTTTAGGGCATTTTACTCATTTTAGCAATGTCAAGTTATATACTTTAAAAATTTTAGATCTTTGGGGCATTTTGGTTATTTACGAGGCATCGAGATGTGACTGCTCATTCTATCCATTTCAAGGTTATTTCGACCTTTTTAGAGGTTTACGGATTATTTTATTCGTTTTGTGCCTATTTTGGTTAATTAAGAGGTTTCGGGGGGGTTTTTTTTCTATGTTTTGTAGATTTGGGGGTGTTTTCATAATTTTGGGAGTGTAATGGTCATTCTTGTGATTTTAATGGTATTTTTTTGTCGAAAAAAAGTTCTATTACCCGTAAGAATTAAAAAAATATCAAAAAACCTATAAATACACCAAAACCTCTATAAT
This sequence comes from Quercus parvula, assembly GCA_030820535.1. Classification (NCBI taxonomy): domain Eukaryota; kingdom Viridiplantae; phylum Streptophyta; class Magnoliopsida; order Fagales; family Fagaceae; genus Quercus; species Quercus parvula. The sequence goes on from JAUAME010000004.1 coordinate 24,382,805, forward strand.
GACACCCTTAGAACTGCAAAAATCACTAAAATGAACCCCAGATGTCCGAAATATCCCAAAACCTCATAAAAAGAACAAAACACCCCCAAAACTACGACAAATTCCCAGAAAATTAAAATGACCAAAATACCATTGAATCCTCAAAAATAAGCAAAATACACTCGAATCCTATGAAAATGACCAAAATACCCCCAAACTAAGACAAAATACACTTGGTTTTTTAGATTTTTGGGGTATTTCGGTTCCTCTCAAGTTGGTTCACTCATTCTAGAGGATTTTAGGGCATTCTACTCATTTAACAATGTTGAGGGTTATTTTTTAATCATTATAGATGAATGGGGCATTTTGATCATTTACGTGTTATAGAGATTTGAATCCTCATTCTAGCAATTTCTGGGGTATTTTGGTAATTTTAGAGGTTTTTGGGATATTTTACACATTTTAGAGATTTTGAGATTTTTTTGGTCAATTAATAGGTTTCTGGGGTTTTTTTATTTTTGGACATTTTGTGGTTTTAGGGGGTATTTTGGTAATTTTGGTGATTTGGAAGTATGTTGGCCATTCGAGGGATTTCAAGGTTATTTTCTTGTCCAAAAAAAAAATTTATTTTACTGGCAGAATTTCTAAAATACCAAAAATCCTATAAATACAGCAAAACCCCTAAAACAATCCCCTTAAAACTGCGAAAAGAACTAAAATGCACCACGGATGTCCAAAATTTCCCAAAACCCTAGAAAATGAACAAAATGCCCCCAAAACGACCACAATGCCCACAGAAACTTTTAAAATGACCAAAATACCACTAAATCCTAAAAAACAAAAGAATTGCCCTTGAAACCATTGAAAATGACCAATGTACCGCTAAACTAAGCCAAAATATACTCCATTTTTTTAAATTTTTAGGGTATTTTGGTTGGGGTTTTTTTTTTTTTTCTCACTCTAGAGCATTTTAGGGCATTTTACTCATTTTACTAATGTGAAGTTATATATTTTAAAAATTTTAGATCTTTGGGGCATTTTGGTTATTTACGAGGCATCAAGATGTGACTACTCATTCTATCCATTTGAAGGTTATTTTGGCATTTTTAGAGGTTTTTGGATTATTTTATTCGTTTTGTGCCTATTTTGGTTAATTAAGAGGTTTAAGGGGTTTTTTTTTCCTACCTTTTGTAGATTTGGGGGTGTTTTCGTAATTTTGGGGATTTTGGGAGTATAATGGCCATTCTTGTGATTTTAATGGTATTTTTTTGTCGAAAAAAACTTCTATTACCCGTAAGAATTACAAAAATATCAAAAAACCTAGAAATACACAAAAACCTCTAAAATGACCCTCTTAGAACTGCAAAAATGACTAAAATGAACCCCAGACTTCGAATCCTCAAAAATACGCAAAATACACTCCAATCCTATGAAAATGACCAAAATACCCCCAAACTAAGCCCAAATACACTCGGTTTTTTACATTTTTTGGGTATTTTGGTTGCTCTCAAGTTGTTTCGCTCATTGTAGAGGATTTTAGGGCATTCTACTCATTTTAGCAATGTCAAGGGTTATTTTTTAATCATTATGGATGATGGGGGCATTTTGGTCATTTACGGGGTACAGAGATTTGATTGCTCAGTCTAGCCTTTTCTGAGGTATTTTGGTCATTTTAGAGAGTTTCGGGATATTTTACACGTTATAGAGATTTTGAGTCTTTTTTGGTCAGTTAATAGGTTTCTGGGGTTTTCTTTTGGACATTTTGTGGTTTTAAGGGGTATTTTGGTAATTTTGGTGATTCGGGAGTATGTTGGCCATTCTAGGGATTTCAAGGTTATTTTCTTGTCCAAAAAAAAATTTTAATTGACTGGCTAGAATTTCCAAAATACCAAAAATCGTATAAATATAGCTAAACCCCTAAAATGATCCCCTTAAAACTACCAAAAGAACTAAAATGCACCATTGATGTCGAAAATTTCCCAAAACCCTAGAAAATGACAAACATGCCCCCAAAACGACCACAATGCCAACGAAAACTTTTAAAATGACCAAAATACCACTAAACCCTAAAAAACAAGCGAAATATCCTTGAAACCACTGAAAATAACCAATGTACCACTAAACTTAGCGAAAATATACTACATTTTTTAGATTTTTCGGTATTTTGGTTGGTTTCCAGTTGTTTTTCACATTCTTGAGCATTTTAGGGCATTTTACTCATTTTACCAATGTCAAGTTATATATATTTTAAAATGACCAAAATACCACTAAATCCTAAAAAACGAGCGAAATACCCTTGAAACCACTGAAAATGACCAATGTACCGCTAAACTTAGAAAAAATATACACCAATTTTTCTATTTTTGGGGTTTTTTGGTTGGTTTTTTTTTCTCATTCTAGAGCATTATAGGGCATTTTACTCATTTTAGCAATGTCAAGTTATATATTTTAAAAATTTTAGATCTTTGGGGCATTTTGGTTATTTATGAGGCATCGAGATGTGACTGCTAATTCTATCCATTTCAAGACTATTTTGGATTTTTTAGAGGTTTTTGGATTATTTTATTTGTTTTGTGGCTATTTTGGTTAATTAAGAGGTTTTGAGGGTTTTTTTTTTGGAATATTTTGTAGATTGGGGATGTTTTTATAACTTTGGGGATTTGGGGAGTATAATGGTCATTCTTGTGATTTTAATGGTATTTTTTTTGTCAAAAAAAGTTCTATTACCCGTAAGAATTACAAAAATATCAAAAAACCTATAAATACACCAAAACCTTTAAAATGACCCCCTTCGAACTGTAAAAATGATTAAAATGCACCACGAACATCCAAAATATCCCCAAACCACATAAAATGAACAAAACACCCACAAAACGATGAAAAAACCCCTGGAAACTAAAATGACCAAAGTACCAATGAATCCTAAAAAATAAGCAAAATACACTCGAATCCTCTGAAAATGACCAAAATACCCCTAAACTAAGTCGAAATACACTCGGTTTTTTAGATTTTTGGGTATTTTAGTTGCTGTCAAGTTGTTTCCCTCATTGTAGAGGATTTTAGGACATTCTACTCATTTTAGCAATGTCGAGGGTAATTTTTTAATCATTATAGATGAATGGGGCATTTTAGTCATTTACGGGGTATAGAGATTTGAATGCTCATTCTAGCTAGTTCTGGGGTATTTTGGTCATTTTAGAGATTTTCGGGATATTTTACAAATTCTAGAGATTTTGTGACTTTTTCGGTCAATTAATAGGTTTCTAGGGTTTTCTTTTGGACATTTTGTGGTTTTAGGGGGTATTTTGGTAATTTTGGTGATTCGGGAGTGTGTTGGCCATTCTGGGGATTTCATGGTTATTTTCTTTTCCAAAAAAAAAATTTATTTTACAGGCTAGAATTTCCAAAATACCAAAAATCAAATAAATATAGCAAAACCCCTAAAATGATCCCCTTAAAACTGCCAAAAGAACTAAAAGGCACCACGGATGCCAAAAATTTCCCAAAACCCTAGAAAATGACAAAAATGCCCCCAAAATGACCACAATGCCAACGAAAACTTTTAAAATGACCAAAATACCACTAAATCCTAAAAAACAAGCGAAATACCTTTGAAACCACTGAAAATGACCAATGTACCACTAAACTTAGCCAAAATATACATCATTTTTTAGATTTTTCGGTATTTTGGTTGGTTTCAAGTTGTTTTTCTCATTCTAGAGCATTTTAGGGCATTTTACTCATTTTTCCAATGTCAAGTTATATATTTTAAAATGACCAAAATACCATTAAATCCTAAAAAACAAGCGAAATACCCTTGAAACCACTGAAAATGACCAATGTATCGCTAAACTAAGCCAAAATATACACCATTTTTTCAGATTTTTGGGGTTTTTTGGTTGGTTTTTTTTTTTTTTCTCATTCTAGAGCATTATAGGGCATTTTACTCATTTTAGCAATGTCAAGTTATATATTTTAAAAATTTTAGATCTTTGGGGCATTTTGGTTATTTACGAGGCATCGAGTGTGACTGCTCATTCTATCCATTTCAAGATTATTTTGGATTTTTTTAGAGGTTTTCGGATTATTTTATTTGTTTTGTGGCTATTTTGGTTAATTAAAAGGTTTTGGAGGTTCTTTTTTTTAGGACATTTTGTAGATTTGGGGGTGTTTTTGTAATTTTGAATGCTCATTCTAGCCTTTTCTGGGGTATTTTGGTCATTTTAGAGATTTTCGAGATATTTTACATGTTTTAGAGATTTTGAGTCTTTTTTGGTCAGTTAATAGGTTTCTGGGGTTTTCATTTGGACATTTTGTGGTTTTAAGGGGTATTTTGGTAATTTTGGTGATTCGGGAGTATGTTGGCCATTCTAGGGATTGCAAGGTTATTTTCTTGTCCAAAAAAAAAAAATTTACTTTACTTGCTAGAATTTCCAAAATATCAAAAATTGTATAAATACTGCAAAACCCATAAAATGATCCCTTAAAACTGCCAAAAGAACTAAAATGCACCACGGATGTCAAAAATTTCCCAAAACCCTAGAAAATGACAAAAATGCCCACAAAATGACCACAATGCCAATGAAAACTATTAAAATGACCAAAATACCACTAAATCCTAAAAAACAAGCGAAATACCCTTGAAACCACTGAAAATGACCAATGTACCGCTAAACTTAGCCAAAATATACTCCATTTTTTTAATTTTTGGGTATTTTGGTTGGTTTCAAGTTGTTTTTCTCATTCTAGAGCATTTTAGGGCATTTTACTCATTTTCCCAATGTCAAGTTATATATTTTAAAATGACCAAAATACCACTAAATCCTAAAAAACAAGCGAAATACCCTTGAAACCACTGAAAATGACCAATGTACCGCTAAACTAAGCCAAAATATACACCATTTTTTAGATTTTGGGGGTATTTTAGTTGGTTTTTTTTCCCATTCTAGAGCATTATAGGGCATTTTACTCATTTTAGCAATGTCAAGTTATATATTTTAAAAAATTTAGATCTTTAGGGCATTTTGGTTACTTACGAGGCATCGAGATGTGACTGCTCATTCTATCCCTTTCAAGATTATTTTAGATTTTTTAGAGTTTTTCGGATTATTTTATTTGTTTTGTGGCTATTTTGGTTAATTAAGAGGTTTTGGGAGTTTTTTTTTTGGGACATTTTGTAGACTTGCGGGTGTTTTTGTAATTTTGGGGATTTTGGGAGTATAATGGTCATTCTTGTGATTTTAAGGGTATTTTTTTGTCAAAAAAAAGTTCTATTACCCGTAAGAAGTACCAAAATATCAAAAAACCTATACATACACTAAAACCTCTAAAATGACCCCCGTAGAACTGCAAAAATGACTAAAATGAAACCCGAACGTCCGAAATATCCCAAAACCTCAAAAAATGAACAAAACACCCCCAAAACGACGACAAAACCCCTGGAAACTTAAATGACCAAAATACCATTGAATCCTCAAAAATATGCAAAATACACTCGAATCCTCTGAAAATAACCAAAATACCCCCAAACTAAGCCGAAATACACTCGGTTTTTTAGAATTTTGGGTATTTTGGTTGCTCTCAAGTTGTTTCGCTCATTGTAGAGGATTTTAGGGCATTCTACTCATTTTAGCAATGTCGAGGGTAATTTTTTAATCATTATAGATGAATGGGGCATTTTGGTCATTTACAATGTATAGAGATTTGAATGCTTATTCTAGCCATTTCTGGGGTATTTTGGTCATTTTAGAGGTTTTTGTAGTATTTTACATGTTTTAGAGATTTTTAGACTTTTTTAGTCAATTAATAGGTCTCCAGGGGGGTTTTTTTTTTTGAAATTTTGTGGTTTTAGTGGGTATTTTGGTAATTTTGGTTATTTGGGAGTATGTTGGCCGTTCTAAGGATTTCAAGGTTATTTTCTTGTTCAAAAAAAAAATTTATTTTACTGGCTAGAATTTCCAAAATAATAAAAATCGTATAAATACAGCAAAACCCCTAAAATTATCCCCTTAAAACTACCAAAAGAACTAAAATGAACCACGGATGTCAAAAATTTCCCAAAACCCTAGAAATTGACAAAAATGCCCCTAAAACGACAACAATGCCAACGAAAACTTTTAAAATGACCAAAATGCCACTAAAAATCAAGCGAAATACCCTTGAAACCACTGAAAATGACCAATGTACCGCTAAACTTAGCCAAAATATACTCCATTTTTTAGATTTTTCGGTATTTTGCTTGGTTTCAAGTTGTTTTTCTCATTCTAGAGCATTTTAGGGCATTTTACTCATTTTACCAATGTCAAGTTATATATTTTAAAATGACCAAAATGCCACTAAATCCTAAAAAACAAGCGAAATACCCTTGAAACCACTGAAAGTGAACAATGTACCGCTAAACTAAGCCAAAATATACAACATTTTTGGGGTATTTTGGTTGGTTTTTTTTTCTCATTCTAGAGCATTATAAGGCATTTTACTCATTTTAGCAATGTCAAGTTATATATTCTGAAAATTTTAGATCTTTGGGGCATTTTGGTTATTTATGAGGCATCGAGATGTGACTGCTCATTCTATCCATTTGAAGATTATTTTGGATTTTTAGAGGTTTTCGGATTATTTTATTTGTTTCGTGGCTATTTTGGTTAATTATGAGGTTTTGGGGTTTTTTTTTGGGACATTTTGTAGATTTGGGGGTGTTTTTGTAATTTTGGGGATTTTGGGAGTATAATGGTCATTATTGTGATTTTAATGATTTTTTTTGTCAAAAAAAACTTCTATTACCCATAAGAATTACAAAAATATCCAAAAACCTATAAATACACCAAAACCTCTAAAATGACCCCCTTAGAGCACCCACAGTAGGTGTGGTAAATGTGCCAAATGCCAAATATTTGGCACATTTACCACACCAAACACAAAAATGATGCTTTATGAGATGTGCCAAATCTCAAAAATTTTACAACATAGCTACAGTACCGTTGCAAATTTGCAACGGTACGGACAAATGTGGCAAATTTTTTTTATTGTTTTATATTCTTTTTCTCTCTCCTCTCCTTTTATTTTTTCTTTTCTCTTCTCTCTCACTCTCTGGTTCCCTCTCTTCTCCCTCAAACCCCAATCCTCTCCTCTCAAACCTCAGTCTGTCTCTCTATCTCCCATTCCCTGTTTCTCTCGACGTCGTCGCCCTACTCGACCTCGGCGCCTTCGTGCTCACCAAGACGCTGACGTTCTCTGCCGCATTCTCCGCCTTTGGAGATTCGATCCCGTGGCTCATCGTGCCCGTGGCTCATCGCGCTCGCTTTCTTCTTCGCGCTCGCTTTCAACATGATCAGGTGGACCGATTGGGCCAAGGCGGCGATCGTGCCTGGGTTGGTGTCGTTGATTGTTGGGGTGATTTGTAATGGGGTCCGGCGTGGGGCCGTGGTTGTTTGGGGTGATTTTGTAATGGGTTGGTGTCGTTGATTGTTTGGGTCGTGGTGGTGCAGTGGCGGCGTGGGGCCGTGGTTGTGGCTGGGTATTGATCAATCAAAAATCTCTCTCTGCCTCCAAACCAAAATAGAGCAAGAAACACATCCAAAACCTTAAAATTTTTCAATAATGGCAGAGATTAACGGCTGTGGTGGGTTTGTTTTGAATTGTGTTTTGGGTTGTGGAGGATGTGGTGGTTGTGGTGGTGGCTGTTGGTTGTTTGCAGTGGCTGTTGATTGTGTTTGATGAGTAGGAAATATTATTTTAATGTGTAGGAAATATTATTTTAATGTATAGAATTGTATGATAAAACATCTGATAAATGAGATGTTGTAAAATTGTGTGGTAAAATAATAAAGTAGGTCTTTGATGTTGTAAAATGGCATAATTTTTGCCACATCTGCTGTGGATGCTCTAAGAACTGTAAAAATGACTAAAATAAACTACGAACGTCCAAAATATCCCAAAACCTCATAAAATGAACAAAACACCCCCAGAATGACGACAAAACCCCAAGAAACTAAAATGACCAAAATACCATTGAATCCTAAAAAATAAGCAAAATACACTCGATTCCTCTGAAAATGACCAAATTACTCCCAAACTAATCCCAAATACACTCAATTTTTTAGATTTTTAGGGCATTTTACTCATTTTAGCAATGTCGAGGGTTATTTTTTATCATTATAGATGAATGAGGCATTTTGGTCATTTACAGAGTATAGAGATTTTAATGCTTATTCTAGCCATTTCTAGGGTATTTTGGTTATTTTAGAGGTTTTTGGAGTATTTTACACGTTTTAGAGATTTTGAGACTTTTTTAGTCAATTAATAGGTTTCTGGGGCTTCTTTTTTGGAAATTTTGTGGTTTTAGGGGGTATTATGGTAATTTTGGTGATTTGGGAGTATGTTGGCCATTCTAGGGATTTCAAGGTTATTTTCTTGTCCAAAAAAAAATTTATTTTACAGGCTAGAATTTCCAAAATACCAAAAATCGTGTAAATACAGCAAAACCCCTAAAATGATCCCCTTAAAACTGTCATAAGAACTAAAATGCACCACGGATGTCAAAAATTTCCCAAAACCCTAGAAAATGAGAAAAATGCCCCCAAAACGACCACAATGCCAACGAAAACTTTTAAAACGGCCAAAATACCACTAAATCCTAAAAACAAGCGAAATACCCTTGAAACCACTGAAAATGACCAATGTAACGCTAAACTTAGCCAAAATATACTCTATTTTTTAGATTTTTGTGTATTTTGGTTGGTTTCAAGTTGTTTTTCTCATTCTAGAGCATTTTAGGGCATTTTATTCATTTTACAAATGTCAAGTTATATATTTTAAAATAACCAAAATACCACTAAATCTTAAAAAACAAGTGAAATACCCTTGAAACCACTGAAAATGACCAATGTACCGCTAAACTAAGCCAAAATATACACCATTTTTTAGATTTTTGGGATATTTTGGTTGGTTTTTTTTTTTTTCTCATTCTAGAGCATTATAGGGCATTTTACTCATTTTTGCAATGTCAACTTATATATTTTTAAAATTTTAGATCTTTGGGGCATTTTGGTTATTAACGTGGCATCGAGATGTGACTGCTCATTCTAACCGTTTCAAGGTTATTTTGGCCTTTTTAGAGGTTTTCGGGTTATTTTATTCATTTTGTGGCTATTTTGGTTAATTAAGAGGTTTCGAGGGCTTTTTTTTTTTGACATGTTTTAGATTTGGGCGTGTTTTTGTAATTTGGCAGATTTTGGGAGTATAATGGCCATTCATGTGATTTTAATGGTATTTTTTTGTCAAAAAAAGTTCAATTACCCGTAAGAAATACCAAAATATTAAAAAACCTATAAATACACCAAAACCACTAAAATGACCTCCTTAGAACTCCAAAAATTATTAAAATGCACCACAAACGTCCAAAATATCCCAAAACCACATAAAATGATACCCTTGAAACCACTGAAAATTAACAATGTGCCGCTAAACCTAGCCAAAACATACTCAATTTTTTAGATTTTTGGGTATTTTGGTTGGTTTCAAGTGGTTTTTCTCATTCTAGAGCATTTTAGGGCATTTTACACATTTTAGCAATGACAAGTTATATATTTTAAAACTTTTAGATCTTTGGGGCATTTTGGTTATTAAAGAGGCATCGAGATGTGACTGCTCATTCTAATCGTTTCAAGGTTATTTTGGCCTTTTTAGAGGTTTTTGGGTTTTTTTATTCGTTTTGTGGCTATTTTGGTTAATTAAGAGGTTTCGGGGGTTTTTTTTTGGACATTTTGTTTATTTGGGGGTGTTTTTGTAATTTTTCTGATTTTGGAAGTATAATGGTCATTATTGTGATTTTAATAGTATTTTTTTTCCAAAAAAAAGTTCTATTACCCGTAAGAATGAAAATAAAAATTATCGTTCCGATAATTTCCTACCCGACCCATAATAGAGAATTTTAAAAAAATAGCAAAAAAATAAAAATAAAAAACTATTATGGCTTCTTTTCAAGCCAAAACAAGATAGGAAAGGCAGAGAAAGAGTGAAAATGAAAATTATCGTTCCGATCATTTCCTACCTGACCCCTCACAGTGAATTCAAAAATAAAAAAAGCAAAAAAATTCAATAAAAATTAAAAAAACACCATTATGGCTTTTTTTCAAGCCAAAACAGGACGGGAAAGGCCAAGAAAGAGTGAAAAAAAAAATTATCGTTCCAATCATTCCCTACCCGACCCATAATTGAGAATTAAAAAAAATAGCAAAATAATTTTAAAAAAATTAAAAACAACCATTATGGCTTCTTTTCAAACCAAATAAGGTTGGGAAAGGCCGAGAAAGAGTAAAAATAAAAATTATTGTTCCGATCAATTCCGACCCAACCCGGAAAAGACAATTAAAAAAAAATAGCAAAAAATTCAAAAAAACTAAAAAACACCATTATGGCTTCTTCTCAAGCAAAAACAGGTAGGGAAAGGCCGATTAAGAGAGAAAATAAAAATTATCGTTCCGATTAGTTCCTACCCGACCCGTCATAAAGAATTCCAAAAAAAAAAGCAAAAAAATGCAAAAACTACAAAACACCATTATAGCTTGTTTTCAAGCTAAAACAGGTTCAAAAAGGCCGAGAAAGAGTGAAAATAAAAATTATCATTCCGATCATTTCTTATCCGACCCGTTATAGAGAATTCAAAAAAAAAATTGTAAAAAAATTCAAAAAATTAAAAAACACCATTACGGCTTCTTTTCAAGCCAAAACAAGTTGGGAAAGGCCGAGAAAAAGTGAAAATAAAAATTATCGTTTCTATCATTTCCTACCCGACCCGTAATAAAGAATTCAAAAAAAAAAAGAAAAAATTCAAAAAATTAAAAAACACCATTACGACTTCTTTTCAAGCCAAAACAGGTTGGGAAAAGCCGAGAAAGAATGAAAATAAAAATTATTGTTCCGATCATTTCCTACCCAACCCGTTATAGAGAATTCCAAAAAATTAAAAGACACCATTATGGCCTCTTTCCAAGCCAAAACAGGTTGGGAAAGGCCGAGAAAGAGAGAGAATAAAAATTATCGTTCCAATCATTTCCTACCCAACCCGTTACAGAGAATTCCAAAAAAATAGCAAAAAAATTAAAAAACACCATTATGGCTTCTTTTCAAGCCAAAACAGGTAGGGAAATGCCGAGAAAGACTGAATATAAAAATTATCTTTCCGATCAATTCCTACCAGACTCCTAATAGAGAATTCCAAAAAAATTAAAAAAAATTAAAAAACACGAGTATGGCTTCTTTTCAAGCCAAATCAGGTTGGGAAAGGCCGAGAAAGAGTGAAAATGAAAATTATCGTTCCGATCATTTGCTACCCACCCCGTAATTGAGAATTCAAAAAAAATAGCAAAAAAATTCAAAAAATTAAAAACACCATTATGGCATCTTTTCAAGCTAGAACAATATGGGAAAGGCAGAGAAAGACTGAAAATAAAAATTATCATTCCGATCATTTCCTACCAGACCCGTGATTGAGAATTCAAAAAAAATAGCAAAAAAAGTAAAAAAAATTTAAAAATAAAAAAACACTATTATGTCTTCTTTTCAAGCCAAAACAGTTTGGGAAAAGCCGAGAAAGAGTGAAAATGATAATTATCGTTACGATAATTTCCTACCCGACACGAAATTGAGAATTCAAAAAAAATAGTAAAAAAATTCAAAAAATTTAAGAACACTATTATGGCTTCTTTTCAAGCCAAAACAGGTTGGGAAAAGCCAAGAAAGAGTGAAAATAAAAATTATCGTTTCGATCATTTCCTACCAGATCCGTAATTGATAATTCAAAAAAAATAGCAAAAAAATTCAAACTATTAAAAAATACCATTATGGCTTCTTTTCATGCCAAAACAGGTTGGGAAGGCCAAGAAAGAGTGAAAATTAAAATTATCGTTCCAATAATTTCCTACCCCACACCTAATAGAGAATTTTTTAAAAAAATAGCAAAAAATTTCAAAAAACTAAAAAACACCATTATGGCTTCTTTTCAAGCCAAAATAGGTTGGGAAAGGCCGAAAAGAGTGAAAATAAAAATTATCGTTCCGATCATTTCCTACCCGACCCGTAATTAAGAATTCAAAAAAAAAAAATAGCATAAAAATTCAAAAAATCAAAAAACACCATTAGGGCTTTTTTTCAAGCCATAACAGGATGGCAAAGGCCGAGAAAGACTAAAAATGAAAATTATCATTCCGATCGTTTGCTACCAAACCCGTAATTGAGAATTAAAAAAAAATAGCAAAAAGTTTCAAAGAATTAAAAAAACACCATGATGGCTTCTTTCCAAGCCAAAACAGGTTGGGAATGGCCGAGAAAGAGTGAAAATAATAATTATCATTCCGATCATTTCCTATCTGACCCGTTATAGTGAATTCCAAAAAAATAGTAAACAAAATTCAAAAAATTAAAAAACACCATTATGGCTTCTTTTCAAGCCAAAAAAGGTTGGGAAAGGCCGAGATAGAGAGAAAACAAAAATTATCGTTCCAATCATTTCCTACCCTACCCGTTATAGAGAATTCCAAAAAAAATGGCAAAAAAATTCAAAAACACCATTATGGCTTCTTTTCATGCCAAAACAGATAGGGAAAGGTCGAGAAGGACTGGAAATAAAAGTTATCGTTCCGATCATTTCCAACCCAACCCCTAATAGAGAATTCCAAAAAAATAGCAAAAGAATTCAAAAAATTAAAAAACTCCACTTTGGCTTCTTTTCAAGCCAAAACATGTTGGGAAAGGCCAAGAAAGAGAGAAAATAAAAATTACCGTTCCAATCATTTCCTACCCGACCGTAACAGAGAATTTCAAAAAAATAGCAAAAAAAATTCTAAATATTCAAAAACACCATTTTGGCTTCTTCTCAAGGCAAAACAAGTAGGAAAAGGCCACGAAAGAGGGAAAATAAAAATTATCATTCCAATCATTTCCTACCCGACCCGAAATAAAAAATTCAAAAAATATAACAAAAAAATTAAAAAAAAATTAAAAAACACCATTACAGCTTCTTTTCAAGGCAAAACAGGTTTGGAAAGGCCGAGAAAGAATGAAAATAAAAATTATCGTTCGGATCATTTTCTACCCGACCCGTAATTGAGAATTAAAAAAAAAATAGCATAAAAATTCAAAAACTTATAAAACACCATTGTGGCTTCTTTTCAAACCAAAATAGTTTTGGAAAGGCCGAGAAAGAATGAAAATGAAAATTATCAATCTGATCATTTCTTACACGACCCATAATTGAGAATTAAAGAAAAATAGCAAAAAAATTCAAAAAATTAAAAAACACCATTATGGCATCTTTTCAAGGAAAAACTGGTCGGGAAAGGCTAAGAAAGAGAGAGAATAAAAATTATCGTTCCGATCATTTCCAACCCCACCCGTTATAGAGAATTCCAAAAAAATAGAAAAAAAAATTCAAAAAATTCAAAAACATCATTACAGCTTCTTTTCAAGCCAAAACAGGTTGGGAAAGGCCTCGAAAGAGACAAAATAAAATTTATTGTTCTGACAAGTTCCGACTCGACCCGTAATAGTGAATTCCATAAAAATTAGCAAAAAAATCCAAAAAAATTAAAAAACACCATTATGGCTTCTTTTCAAGCCAAAACAAGTCGCGAAAGGCCGAGAAAGTGTGAAAATAAAAATTATCGTTCTGATCATTTTCAACCCGACCTCTAACAGGGAATCCAAAAAAAATAGCAAAAAAAATTCAAAAAATTAAAAAGCACCATTATAGCCTCTTTTCAAGCCGAAATAGGATTGGAAAGGCCGAGAAAGAGTGAAAATAAAAATTATCATTCCAAACAGTTCCTACTCGACCCGGAATAGATAATTCCAAAAAAAAAAGCAAAAAAGTTAAAAAAATTAAAAAACACAGTGATGGCTTCTTTTCATGCCATAGCAGGTTAGGAAAGGCCGAGAAAGTGTGAAAATAAAAATTATCGTTCTGATCAATTCCTACCCGACCCGTAACAAAGAATTCAAAAAAAATAGTAAAAAAATTCAAAAAATTAAAAAACACCTTTATGGCTTCTTTTCAAGCCAAAACAGGTAGGGAAAGGTCGAAAAAGAATGAAAATAAAAATTATCGTTCCGATCATTTCCTAATCGACCACTAATAAAGAATTCCAAAAAAATTGCAAAAAAATTCAAAAAATTAAAAAACTCCACCATGGCTTCTTTTCAAGCCAATACTGGTTAGGAAAGGTCAAAGAGTGAAACCAAAAATTATCGTTCCGATTAATTCCTACCCGACACGTAATAGAGAATTCAAAACAATTCAAAAAGATTAAAAAATACCATTATGGCTTCTTTTCAAGCCAAAACAGGTTGGGAAAGGCCGAGAAAGAGTGAAAATGAAAATTACCGTTTCGATCATTTCCTACCCAACTCGTTATAGAGAATTCCAAAAAAATAACAAAAAAATTCAAAAAACTCCATTATTGCTTCTTTTCAAACAAAAAAAGGTAGGGAAAGGCCGAGAAAGGCAGAAAATAAAAATTATCATTCCGATCATTTCCTATCCGACCCGTTATAGAGAATTCAAAAAAAAATTGTAAAAAAATTAAAAAAATTAAAAAACACCATTACAGCTTCTTTTCAAGCCAAAACAAGTTGGGAAAGGCCGAGAAAAAATGAAAATAAAAATTATCGTTCCGATCATTTCCTACTCGACCCGTAATAGAGAATTCAAAAAAAAAAAAGGAAAAAATTCAAAAAATTAAAAAACACCATTACGGCTTCTTTTCAAGCCAAAACAGGTTGGGAAAAGCCGAGAAAGAATGAAAATAAAAATTATTGTTCCGATCATTTCCTACCCAACCCGTTATAGAGAATTCCAAAAAATTAAAAGACACCATTATGGCCTCTTTCCAAGCCAAAACATGTTGGGAAAGGCCGAGAAAGAGAGAGAATAAAAATTATCGTTCCAATCATTTCCTACCCAACCCGTTACAGAGAATTCCAAAAAAATAGCAAAAAAATTAAAAAACACCATTATGGCTTCTTTTCAAGCCAAAACAGGTAGGGAAATGCCGAGAAAGACTGAATATAAAAATTCTCGTTCCGATCAATTCCTACCAGACTCTTAATAGAGAATTCCAAAAAAATTAAAAAAAAAACTAAAAAACACGAGTATGGCTTCTTTTCAAGCCAAATCAGGTTGGGAAAGGCCGAGAAAGAGTGAAAATGAAAATTATCGTTCCGATCATTTGCTACCCAACCCGTAATTGAGAATTCAAAAAAAATAGCAAAAAAATTCAAAAAATTAAAAACACCATTATGGCATCTTTTCAAGCCAGAACAAGATGGGTAAGGCAGAGAAAGACTGAAAATAAAAATTATCATTCTGATCATTTCCTACCAGACCCGTGATTGAGAATCCAAAAAAAATAGCAAAAAAAGTAAAAAAAAAATTTTTAAAAAAAAAAACACTATTATGTCTTCTTTTCAAGCCAAAACAGTTTGGGAAAGGCCGAGAAAGAGTGAAAATGATAATTATCGTTACGATAATTTCCTACCCGACACGAAATTGAGAAATAAAAAAAAATAGTAAAAAAATTCAAAAAATTTAAGAACACTATTATGGCTTCTTTTCAAGCCAAACAGGTTGGGAAAAGCCAAGAAATAGTGAAAATAAAAATTATCGTTTCGATCATTTCCTACCAGATCCGTAATTGATAATTCAAAAAAAATAGCAAAAAAATTCAAACTATTAAAAAATACCATTATGGCTTATTTTCATGCCAAAACAGGTTGGGAAGGCCAAGAAAGAGTGAAAATTAAAATTATCGTTCCAATAATTTCCTAACCCACACCTAATAGAGAATTTTAAAAAAAAAAATAGCAAAAAATTTCAAAAAACTAAAAAACACCATTATGGCTTCTTTTCAAGCCAAAACAGGTTGGGAAAGGCCGAAAAGAGTGAAAATAAAATTATCGTTCCGATCATTTACTACCCGACCCATAATTAAGAATTCAAAAAAAAAATAGCATAAAAATTCAAAAAATCAAAAAACACCATTAGGGCTTTTTTTCAAGCCAAAACAGGATGGGAAAGGCCGAGAAAGACTAAAAATGAAAATTATCATTCCGATCGTTTGCTACCAAACCTGTAATTGAGAATTCAAAAAAAATAGCAAAAAGTTTCAAAGAATTAAAAAAACACCATGATGGCTTCTTTCCAAGCCAAAACAGGTTGGGAAAGGCCGAGAAAGAGTGAAAATAATAATTATCATTCCGATCATTTCCTATCTAACCCGTTATAGTGAATTCCAAAAAAATAGTAAACAAAATTTAAAAAATTAAAAAACACCATTATGGCTTCTTTTCAAGCCAAAACAGGTAGGGAAAGGTCGAAAAAGATTGAAAATAAAAATTACCGTTCCGATCATTTCCTACTCGACCACTAATAGAGAATTCCAAAAATATTGCAAAAAAATTCAAAAAATTAAAAAACTCCACCATGGCTTCTTTTCAAGCCAATGCTGGTCAGGAAAGGTCAACGAATGAAACCAAAACTTATCGTTCCGATTAATTCCTACCCGACACGTAATAGAGAATTCAAAAAAATTCAAGAAGATTAAAAAATACCATTATGGCTTCTTTTCAAGCCAAAACAGGTTGGGAAAGGCCGAGAAAGAGTGAAAATGAAAATTACCGTTTCGATCATTTCCTACCCAACTCGTTATAGAGAATTCCAAAAAAATAACAAAAAAAATTCAAAAAACTCCATTATTGCTTCTTCTCAAACAAAAATAGGTAGGGAAAGGCCGAGAAAGGCAGAAAATAAAAATTATCATTCCGATCGTTTCTTACCCGACACCCAATAGAGAATTTCAAAAAAATAGCAAAAAAATTCAAAAAATTAAAAAACTCCAGTGTGGCTTCTTTTCAAGCCAAGATTGGTTGGGAAAAGCTGAGAAAGACTGAAAATAAAAATTATCGTTCCGATCATTTCCTACCCGACCCGTAATAAGAAATTCAAAAAAAAATAACAAAAAAATTAAAAAACACCATTACAACTTCTTTTAAAAGCCAAAACAGGTTTGGAAAGACCAAGAAAGAATGAAAATAAAAATTATCGTTCGGATCATTTTCTACCCGACCCGTAATTGAGAATTCAAAAAAAATAGCATAAAAATTCAAAAACACCATTGTGGCTTTTTTTCAAACCAAAACAGGTTGGGAAAGGCCGAGAAAGAATGAAAATGAAAATTATTGATCCGATCATTTCCTACTCGACCCGTAATTGAGAATTAAAAAAAAATAGCAAAAAAATTCAAAAAATTAAAAAACACCATTATGCCATTTTTCAAGGCAAAACTGGTTGGGAAAGGCTAAGAAAAGGAGAGAATAAAAATTATCGTTCCGATCATTTCCTACCCGACCCGTTACAGAGAATTTCAAACAAATAGAAAAAAAAATTAAAAAACATTATTACGACATCTTTTCAAGCCGAAACAGGTTCGGAAAGGCCGCAAAAGAGAGAAAATAGAATTTCTCATTCTGACAAGTTCCGACTCGACCAATAATAGTGTATTCCATAAAAATTAGCAAAAAAATCCAAAAAAATTAAAAACCACCATTGTGGCTTCTTTTCAAGTCAAAACAAGTCACGAAAGGCCTAGAAAGTGTGAAAATGAAAATTATCATTCCGATCATTTTCTACCCGACCTCTAATAGAGAATTCCAAAAAAATTACCATTCCGACCACTAATAGAGAATTAAAAAAATATAGCAAAAAAATTCAAAAAATTAAAAAACTCCATTATAGCTTCTTTTCAAGCCAATACTGGTCAGGAACGGCCGAGAAAGAGTGAAATAAGAAATTATCGTTCCGATTAATTCCTACCCGACAGGTAATAGAGAATTCAAAAAAATTCAAAAAGATTAAAAAACACCATTATGGCTTCTTTTCAAGCCAAGACAGGTTGGGAAAGGCCGAGAAAGAGTGAAAATAAAAATTATCATTCCGATCATTTCCTACCCGACCCGTTATAGAGAATTCCAAAAAAATAGCAAAAAAATTCAGAAAATTAGAAGACACCATTATGGATTCTTTTCAAGTCAAAACAGCTTGGGAAAGGCCGAAAAAGAAAGAAAATAAAAATTTTCGTTCTGATAATTTCCTACCCAACCCGTTATAGAGAATTCCAGAAAAAAGAGAAAAAAATTCAAAAAATTAAAAAACATCATTATGGCTTCTTTTCAAGCCAAAAGAAGTAGGGAAAGGTCGAGAAAGAATGAAAATAAAAATTACCATTCCGACCGCTAATAGAGAATTCCAAAAAAATAGCAAAAAAATTCAAAAAATTAAAAAACTCCATTATGGCTTCTTTTCAAGCCAATACAGGTAGGGAAAGGCCGAGAAAGAGTGAAATAAGAAATTATCGTTCCGATTAATTCCTACCCGACAGGTAATAGAGAATTCAAAAAAATTCAAAAAGATTAAAAAACACCATTATGGCTTCTTCTCAAGCCAAGACAGGTTGGGAAAGGCCGAGAAAGAGTGAAAATAAAAATTATCATTCAAATCATTTCCTACCCGACCCGTTATAGAGAATTCCAAAAAAAAATAGCAAAAAAATTCAAAAAACTCTGTTATTGCTTCTTTTCAGGC
Source organism: Quercus parvula (assembly GCA_030820535.1). Taxonomy (NCBI): domain Eukaryota; kingdom Viridiplantae; phylum Streptophyta; class Magnoliopsida; order Fagales; family Fagaceae; genus Quercus; species Quercus parvula. Next base: position 24,401,418 of record JAUAME010000004.1, read on the forward strand.
CAAAACAGGTTTGGAAGGACCGAGAAAGAATGAAAATAAATATTATCGTTCGGATCATTTTCTACCCGACCCCTAATTGAGAATTCAAAAAAAATAGCATAAAAATTCAAAAAATTAAAAAACACCGTTGTGGCTTCTTTTCAAACCAAAACAGGTTGGGAAAGGCCGAGAAAGAATGAAAATGAAAATTATCGATCCGATCATTTCCTACTCGGCCCATAATTGAGAATTAAAAAAAATAGCAAAAAAATTCAAAAAATTAAAAAACACCATTATGGCATCTTTTCAAGGCAAAACTGGTTGGGAAAGGCTAAGAAAGAGAGTGAATAAAAATTATCATTCCGATCATTTCCAACCCGACCCGTTACAAAGAATTCCAAAAAAATAGAAAAGAAAACTAAAAAAATTAAAAAAACATTATTACGGCTTCTTCTCCAGCCAAAACAGGTTCGGAAAGGCCGCGACAGAGAGAAAACAAAATTTCTCGTTCTGACAAGTTCCGACTCGACCCGTAATAGTGAATTCCATAAACATTAGCAAAAAAATCCGAAAAAAATTAAAAACCACCATTGTGGCTTCTTTTCAAGTCAAAACAAGTCGCGAAAGGCCGAGAAAGTGTGAAAATAAAAATTATCATTCCGATCATTTTCTACCCGACCTCTAATAGAGAATTCCAAAAAAATTACCATTCCGACCACTAATAGAGAATTAAAAAAATATAGCAAAAAAATTCAAAAAATTAAAAAACTCCATTATAGCTTCTTTTCAAGCCAATACTGGTCAGGAACAGCCGAGAAAGAGTGAAATAAGAAATTATCGTTCCGATTAATTACTACCCGACAGGTAATAGAGAATTCAAAAAAATTCAAAAAGATTAAAAAACACCATTATGGCATCTTTTCAAGGCAAAACTGGTTGGGAAAGGCTAAGAAAGAGAGTGAATAAAAATTATCATTCCTATCATTTCCAACCCGACCCGTTACAAAGAATTCCAAAAAAATAGAAAAGAAAAGTAAAAAAATTAAAAAAACATTATTACGGCTTCTTTTCCAGCCAAAACAGGTTCGGAAAGGCCGCGACAGAGAGAAAATAAAATTTCTCGTTCTGACAAGTTCCAACTCGACCCGTAATAGTGAATTCCATAAACATTAGCAAAAAAATCCAAAAAAAATTAAAAAACACCATTATGGCTTCTTTTCAAGCCAAAACAAGTCGCGAAAAGCCGAGAAAGTGTGAAAATAAAATTTTTCGTTCCGATAATTTCCTACCCAACCCGTTATAGAGAATTCCAGAAAAAATAGCAAAAAAATTCAAAAAATTAAAAAACATCATTATGGCTTCTTTTCAAGCCAAAACAAGTAGGGAAAGGTCGAGAAAGAATGAAAATAAAAATTACCATTCCGACCGCTAATAGAGAATTCCATAAAAATAGCAAAAAAATTCAAAAAGCTTAAAAAACTCCATTATGGCTTCTTTTCAAGCCAATACTGGTCAGGAAAGGCCGAGAAAGAGTGAAATAAGAAATTATCGTTCCGATTAATTCCTACCCGACAGGTAATAGAGAATTCAAAAAAATTCAAAAAGATTAAAAAACACCATTATGGCTTCTTTTCAAGCCAAGACAGGTTGGGAAAGGCCGAGAAAGAGTGAAAATAAAAATTATCATTCCGATCATTTCCTACCCGACCCGTTATAGAGAATTCCAAAAAAAAATAGCAAAAAAATTCAAAAAACTCTGTTATTGCTTCTTTTCAAGCCAAAACAGGTTTGGAAGGACCGAGAAAGAATGAAAATAAAAATTATCGTTCGGATCATTTCTACCCGACCCCTAATTGAGAATTCAAAAAAAATAGCATAAATATTCAAAAAATTAAAAAACACCGTTGTGGCTTCTTTTCAAACCAAAACAGGTTGGGAAAGGCCGAGAAAGAATGAAAATGAAAATTATCGATCCGATCATTTCCTACTCGGCCCATAATTGAGAATTAAAAAAAATAGCAAAAAAATTAAAAAAATTAAAAAACACCATTATGGCATCTTTTCAAGGCAAAACTGGTTGGGAAAGGCTAAGAAAGAGAGAGAATAGAAATTATCGTTCCGATCATTTCCAACCCGACCTGTTACAAAGAATTCCAAAAAAATAGAAAAGAAAACTAAAAAAATTAAAAAACATTATTACGGCTTCTTTTCCAACCAAAACAGGTTCGGAAAGGCCGCGACAGAGAGAAAATAAAATTTCTCGTTCCGACAAGTTCCGACTCGACCCGTAATAGTGAATTCCATAATAATTAGCAAAAAAATCCAAAAAAAATTAAAAAACACCATTATGGCTTCTTTTCAAGCCAAAACAAGTCGCGAAAGGCCGAGAAAGTGTGAAAATAAAAATTTTCGTTCCGATAATTTCCTACCCAACCCGTTATAGAGAATTCCAGAAAAAATAGCAAAAAAATTCAAAAAATTAAAAAACATCATTATGGCTTCTTTTCAAGCCAAAACAAGTAGGGAAAGGTCGAGAAAGAATGAAAATAAAAATTACCATTCCGACCGCTAATAGAGAATTCCAAAAAAATAGCAAAAAAATTCAAAAAATTAAAAAACTCCATTATGGCTTCTTTTCAAGCCAATACTGGTCAGGAAAGGCCGAGAAAGAGTGAAATAAGAAATTATCGTTCCGATTAATTCCTACCCGACAGGTAATAGAGAATTCAAAAAAATTCAAAAAGATTAAAAAACACCATTATGGCTTCTTTTCAAGCCAAGACAGGTTGGGAAAGGCCGAGAAAGAGTGAAAATAAAAATTATCATTCCGATCATTTCCTACCCGACCCGTTATAGAGAATTCCAAAAAAAAATAGCAAAAAAATTCAAAAAACTCTGTTATTGCTTCTTTTCAAGCCAAAACAGGTTTGGAAGGACCGAGAAAGAATGAAAATAAAAATTATCGTTCGGATCATTTCTACCCGACCCCTAATTGAGAATTCAAAAAAAATAGCATAAATATTCAAAAAATTAAAAAACACCATTGTGGCTTCTTTTCAAACCAAAACAGGTTGGGAAAGGCCGAGAAAGAATGAAAATGAAAATTTTCGATCCGATCATTTCCTACTCGGCCCATAATTGAGAATTAAAAAAAATAGCAAAAAAATTCAAAAAATTAAAAAACACCATTATGGCATCTTTTCAAGGCAAAACTGGTTAGGAAAGGCTAAGAAAGAGAGAGAATAGAAATTATCGTTCCGATCATTTCCAACCCCACCTGTTACAACGAATTCCAAAAAAATAGAAAAGAAAACTAAAAAAATTAAAAAACATTATTACGGCTTCTTTTCCAGCCAAAACAGGTTCGGAAAGGCCGCGACAGAGAGAAAATAAAATTTCTCGTTCTGACTCGACCCGTAATAGTGAATTCCATAAACATTAGCAAAAAAATCCAAAAAAAATTAAAAAACACCATTATGGCTTCTTTTCAAGCCAAAACAAGTCGCGAAAGGCCGAGAAAGTGTGAAAATAAAAATTATCGTTCCGATCATTTTCTACCCGACCTCTAATTGGGAATCCAAAAACAATAGGAAAAAAAATTCAAAAAATTAAAAAACACCGTTATAGTTTCTTTTCAAGCCGAAATTGGATTGGAAAGGTCGGGAAAGAATGAAAATAAAAATTATCATTCCAAACAATTCCTACTTGACCCGGAATAGACAATTCCAAAAAAAAAGCAAAATAGTTAAAAAATTAAAAAACACCATTATAGCTTCTTTTCAAGCCAAAACAAGTCGCGAAAGGCCGAGAAAGTGTGAAAATAAAAATTATCGTTCCGATCATTTCCTACCTGACCCGTAACTGAAAATTCAAAGAAAAATAGCAAAAAAATTAAAAAACAGCATTATGGCTTCCTTCCTAGCCAAAACAGGTCGGGAAAGGCCGAGAACGAGTGAAAACAAAAATTATCGTTCCGATCAATCCTACCCAACCCGTAATAAAAATTACTGGTCGGGAATTACCATTCCGACCACTAATAGAGAATTCCAAAAACATAGCAAAAAAATTCAAAAAATTAAAAAACTCTATTATGGCTTCTTTTCAAGCCAATACTGGTCGGGAAAGGCCGAGAAAGAGTGAAATAAGAAATTATCATTCCGATTAATTCCTACTCGACTGGTAATTGAGAATTCAAAAAAATTGAAAAAGATTAAAAAACACCATTATGGCTTCTTTTCAAGCCAAGACAGGTTGGGAAAGGCCGAGAAAGAGTGAAAATAAAAATTATCATTCCGATCGTTTCCTACCCGACCCGTTATAGAGAATTCCAAAAAAAAATAGCAAAAAAATTCCAAAACTCAGTTATTGCTTCTTTTCAAGCCAAAACAGGTTTGGAAGGACCGAGAAAGAATTAAAATAAAAATTATTGTTCGGATCATTTTCTACCCGACCCCTAATTGAGAATTAAAAAAAAATAGCATAAAAATTCAAAAAATTAAAAAACACCGTTGTGGCTTCTTTTCAAACCAAAACAGGTTTGGAAAGGCCGAGAAAGAATGAAAATGAAAATTATCGATCCGATCATTTCCTACTCGGCCCATAATTGAGAATAAAAAAAAATAGCAAAAAAATTCAAAAAACTAAAAAACACCATTATGGCATCTTTTCAAGGCAAAACTGGTTGGGAAAGGCTAAGAAAGAGAGAGAATAAAAATTATTGTTCAAATAATTTCCAACCCGACCCGTTACAAAGAATTCCAAAAAAATAGAAAAGAAAAATTGAAAAATTAAAAAACATTATTACGGCTTCTTTTCCAGCCAAAACAGGTTCGGAAAGGCCGCGACAGGGAGAAAATAAAATTTCTCGTTCTGACAAGTTCCGACTCGACCCGTAATAGTGAATTCCATAAACATTAGCAAAAAAATCCAAAAAAAATTAAAAAACACCATTATGGCTTCTTTTCAAGCCAAAACAAGTCGCGAAAAGCCGAGAAAGTGTGAAAATAAAATTTTTCGTTCCGATAATTTCCTACCCAACCCGTTATAGAGAATTCCAGAAAAAATAGCAAAAAAATTCAAAAAATTAAAAAACATCATTATGGCTTCTTTTCAAGCCAAAACAAGTAGGGAAAGGTCGAGAAAGAATGAAAATAAAAATTACCATTCCGACCGCTAATAGAGAATTCCATAAAAATAGCAAAAAAATTCAAAAATATTAAAAAACTCCATTATGGCTTCTTTTCAAGCCAATACTGGTCAGGAAAGGCCGAGAAAGAGTGAAATAAGAAATTATCGTTCCGATTAATTCCTACCCGACAGGTAATAGAGAATTCAAAAAAATTCAAAAAGATTAAAAAACACCATTATGGCTTCTTTTCAAGCCAAGACAGGTTGGGAAAGGCCGAGAAAGAGTGAAAATAAAAATTATCATTCCGATCATTTCCTACCCGACCCGTTATAGAGAATTCCAAAAAAAAATAGCAAAAAAATTCAAAAAACTCTGTTATTGCTTCTTTTCAGGCCAAAACAGGTTTGGAAGGACCGAGAAAGAATGAAAATAAAAATTATCGTTCGGATCATTTCTACCCGACCCCTAATTGAGAATTAAAAAAAAATAGCATAAAAATTCAAAAAATTAAAAAACACCGTTGTGGCTTCTTTTCAAACCAAAACAGGTTGGGAAAGGCCGAGAAAGATTGAAAATGAAAATTATCGATCCGATCATTTCCTACTCGGCCCATAATTGAGAATTAAAAAAAATAGCAAAAAAATTAAAAAAATTAAAAAACACCATTATGGCATCTTTTCAAGGCAAAACTGGTTGGGAAAGGCTAAGAAAGAGAGAGAATAGAAATTATAGTTCCGATCATTTCCAACCCGACCTGTTACAAAGAATTCCAAAAAAATAGAAAAGAAAACTAAAAAAATTAAAAAACATTATTACGGCTTCTTTTCCAGCCAAAACAGGTTCGGAAAGGCCGCGACAGAGAGAAAATAAAATTTCTCGTTCCGACAAGTTCCGACTCGACCCGTAATAGTGAATTCCATAATAATTAGCAAAAAAATCCAAAAAAAATTAAAAAACACCATTATGGCTTCTTTTCAAGCCAAAACAAGTCGCGAAAGGCCGAGAAAGTGTGAAAATAAAAATTTTCGTTCCGATAATTTCCTACCCAACCCGTTATAGAGAATTCCAGAAAAAATAGCAAAAAAATTCAAAAAATTAAAAAACATCATTATGGCTTCTTTTCAAGCCAAAACAAGTAGGGAAAGGTCGAGAAAGAATGAAAATAAAAATTACCATTCCGACCGCTAATAGAGAATTCCAAAAAAATAGCAAAAAAATTCAAAAAATTAAAAAACTCCATTATGGCTTCTTTTCAAGCCAATACTGGTCAGGAAAGGCCGAGAAAGAGTGAAATAAGAAATTATCGTTCCGATTAATTCCTACCCGACAGGTAATAGAGAATTCAAAAAAATTCAAAAAGATTAAAAAACACCATTATGGCTTCTTTTCAAGCCAAGACAGGTTGGGAAAGGCCGAGAAAGAGTGAAAATAAAAATTATCATTCCGATCATTTCCTACCCGACCCGTTATAGAGAATTCCAAAAAAAAATAGCAAAAAAATTCAAAAAACTCTGTTATTGCTTCTTTTCAGGCCAAAACAGGTTTGGAAGGACCGAGAAAGAATGAAAATAAAAATTATCGTTCGGATCATTTCTACCCGACCCCTAATTGAGAATTCAAAAAAAATAGCATAAAAATTCAAAAAATTAAAAAACACCGTTGTGGCTTCTTTTCAAACCAAAACAGGTTGGGAAAGGCCGAGAAAGATTGAAAATGAAAATTATCGATCCGATCATTTCCTACTCGGCCCATAATTGAGAATTAAAAAAAATAGCAAAAAAATTAAAAAAATTAAAAAACACCATTATGGCATCTTTTCAAGGCAAAACTGGTTGGGAAAGGCTAAGAAAGAGAGAGAATAGAAATTATCGTTCCGATCATTTCCAACCCGACCTGTTACAAAGAATTCCAAAAAAATAGAAAAGAAAACTAAAAAAATTAAAAAACATTATTACGGCTTCTTTTCCAGCCAAAACAGGTTCGGAAAGGCCGCGACAGAGAGAAAATAAAATTTCTCGTTCCGACAAGTTCCGACTCGACCCGTAATAGTGAATTCCATAATAATTAGCAAAAAAATCCAAAAAAAATTAAAAAACACCATTATGGCTTCTTTTCAAGCCAAAACAAGTCGCGAAAGGCCGAGAAAGTGTGAAAATAAAAATTTTCGTTCCGATAATTTCCTACCCAACCCGTTATAGAGAATTCCAGAAAAAATAGCAAAAAAATTCAAAAAATTAAAAAACATCATTATGGCTTCTTTTCAAGCCAAAACAAGTAGGGAAAGGTCGAGAAAGAATGAAAATAAAAATTACCATTCCGACCGCTAATAGAGAATTCCAAAAAAATAGCAAAAAAATTCAAAAAATTAAAAAACTCCATTATGGCTTCTTTTCAAGCCAATACTGGTCAGGAAAGGCCGAGAAAGAGTGAAATAAGAAATTATCGTTCCGATTAATTCCTACCCGACAGGTAATAGAGAATTCAAAAAAATTCAAAAAGATTAAAAAACACCATTATGGCTTCTTTTCAAGCCAAGACAGGTTGGGAAAGGCCGAGAAAGAGTGAAAATAAAAATTATCATTCCGATCATTTCCTACCCGACCCGTTATAGAGAATTCCAAAAAAAAATAGCAAAAAAATTCAAAAAACTCTGTTATTGCTTCTTTTCAGGCCAAAACAGGTTTGGAAGGACCGAGAAAGAATGAAAATAAAAATTATCGTTCGGATCATTTCTACCCGACCCCTAATTGAGAATTCAAAAAAAATAGCATAAAAATTCAAAAAATTAAAAAACACCGTTGTGGCTTCTTTTCAAACCAAAACAGGTTGGGAAAGGCCGAGAAAGATTGAAAATGAAAATTATCGATCCGATCATTTCCTACTCGGCCCATAATTGAGAATTAAAAAAAATAGCAAAAAAATTAAAAAAATTAAAAAACACCATTATGGCATCTTTTCAAGGCAAAACTGGTTGGGAAAGGCTAAGAAAGAGAGAGAATAGAAATTATCGTTCCGATCATTTCCAACCCGACCTGTTACAAAGAATTCCAAAAAAATAGAAAAGAAAACTAAAAAAATTAAAAAACATTATTACGGCTTCTTTTCCAGCCAAAACAGGTTCGGAAAGGCCGCGACAGAGAGAAAATAAAATTTCTCGTCCCGACAAGTTCCGACTCGACCCGTAATAGTGAATTCCATAATAATTAGCAAAAAAATCCAAAAAAAATTAAAAAACACCATTATGGCTTCTTTTCAAGCCAAAACAAGTCGCGAAAGGCCGAGAAAGTGTGAAAATAAAAATTTTCGTTCCGATAATTTCCTACCCAACCCGTTATAGAGAATTCCAGAAAAAATAGCAAAAAAATTCAAAAAATTAAAAAACATCATTATGGCTTCTTTTCAAGCCAAAACAAGTAGGGAAAGGTCGAGAAAGAATGAAAATAAAAATTACCATTCCGACCGCTAATAGAGAATTCCAAAAAAATAGCAAAAAAATTCAAAAAATTAAAAAACTCCATTATGGCTTCTTTTCAAGCCAATACTGGTCAGGAAAGGCCGAGAAAGAGTGAAATAAGAAATTATCGTTCCGATTAATTCCTACCCGACAGGTAATAGAGAATTCAAAAAAATTCAAAAAGATTAAAAAACACCATTATGGCTTCTTTTCAAGCCAAGACAGGTTGGGAAAGGCCGAGAAAGAGTGAAAATAAAAATTATCATTCCGATCATTTCCTACCCGACCCGTTATAGAGAATTCCAAAAAAAAATAGCAAAAAAATTCAAAAAACTCTGTTATTGCTTCTTTTCAGGCCAAAACAGGTTTGGAAGGACCGAGAAAGAATGAAAATAAAAATTATCGTTCGGATCATTTCTACCCGACCCCTAATTGAGAATTCAAAAAAAATAGCATAAAAATTCAAAAAATTAAAAAACACCGTTGTGGCTTCTTTTCAAACCAAAACAGGTTGGGAAAGGCCGAGAAAGATTGAAAATGAAAATTATCGATCCGATCATTTCCTACTCGGCCCATAATTGAGAATTAAAAAAAATAGCAAAAAAATTAAAAAAATTAAAAAACACCATTATGGCATCTTTTCAAGGCAAAACTGGTTGGGAAAGGCTAAGAAAGAGAGAGAATAGAAATTATCGTTCCGATCATTTCCAACCCGACCTGTTACAAAGAATTCCAAAAAAATAGAAAAGAAAACTAAAAAAATTAAAAAACATTATTACGGCTTCTTTTCCAGCCAAAACAGGTTCGGAAAGGCCGCGACAGAGAGAAAATAAAATTTCTCGTCCCGACAAGTTCCGACTCGACCCGTAATAGTGAATTCCATAATAATTAGCAAAAAAATCCAAAAAAAATTAAAAAACACCATTATGGCTTCTTTTCAAGCCAAAACAAGTCGCGAAAGGCCGAGAAAGTGTGAAAATAAAAATTTTCGTTCCGATAATTTCCTACCCAACCCGTTATAGAGAATTCCAGAAAAAATAGCAAAAAAATTCAAAAAATTAAAAAACATCATTATGGCTTCTTTTCAAGCCAAAACAAGTAGGGAAAGGTCGAGAAAGAATGAAAATAAAAATTACCATTCCGACCGCTAATAGAGAATTCCAAAAAAATAGCAAAAAAATTCAAAAAATTAAAAAACTCCATTATGGCTTCTTTTCAAGCCAATACTGGTCAGGAAAGGCCGAGAAAGAGTGAAATAAGAAATTATCGTTCCGATTAATTCCTACCCGACAGGTAATAGAGAATTCAAAAAAATTCAAAAAGATTAAAAAACACCATTATGGCTTCTTTTCAAGCCAAGACAGGTTGGGAAAGGCCGAGAAAGAGTGAAAATAAAAATTATCATTCCGATCATTTCCTACCCGACCCGTTATAGAGAATTCCAAAAAAAAATAGCAAAAAAATTCAAAAAACTCTGTTATTGCTTCTTTTCAGGCCAAAACAGGTTTGGAAGGACCGAGAAAGAATGAAAATAAAAATTATCGTTCGGATCATTTCTACCCGACCCCTAATTGAGAATTCAAAAAAAATAGCATAAAAATTCAAAAAATTAAAAAACACCGTTGTGGCTTCTTTTCAAACCAAAACAGGTTGGGAAAGGCCGAGAAAGATTGAAAATGAAAATTATCGATCCGATCATTTCCTACTCGGCCCATAATTGAGAATTAAAAAAAATAGCAAAAAAATTAAAAAAATTAAAAAACACCATTATGGCATCTTTTCAAGGCAAAACTGGTTGGGAAAGGCTAAGAAAGAGAGAGAATAGAAATTATCGTTCCGATCATTTCCAACCCGACCTGTTACAAAGAATTCCAAAAAAATAGAAAAGAAAACTAAAAAAATTAAAAAACATTATTACGGCTTCTTTTCCAGCCAAAACAGGTTCGGAAAGGCCGCGACAGAGAGAAAATAAAATTTCTCGTTCCGACAAGTTCCGACTCGACCCGTAATAGTGAATTCCATAATAATTAGCAAAAAAATCCAAAAAAAATTAAAAAACACCATTATGGCTTCTTTTCAAGCCAAAACAAGTCGCGAAAGGCCGAGAAAGTGTGAAAATAAAAATTTTCGTTCCGATAATTTCCTACCCAACCCGTTATAGAGAATTCCAGAAAAAATAGCAAAAAAATTCAAAAAATTAAAAAACATCATTATGGCTTCTTTTCAAGCCAAAACAAGTAGGGAAAGGTCGAGAAAGAATGAAAATAAAAATTACCATTCCGACCGCTAATAGAGAATTCCAAAAAAATAGCAAAAAAATTCAAAAAATTAAAAAACTCCATTATGGCTTCTTTTCAAGCCAATACTGGTCAGGAAAGGCCGAGAAAGAGTGAAATAAGAAATTATCGTTCCGATTAATTCCTACCCGACAGGTAATAGAGAATTCAAAAAAATTCAAAAAGATTAAAAAACACCATTATGGCTTCTTTTCAAGCCAAGACAGGTTGGGAAAGGCCGAGAAAGAGTGAAAATAAAAATTATCATTCCGATCATTTCCTACCCGACCCGTTATAGAGAATTCCAAAAAAAAATAGCAAAAAAATTCAAAAAACTCTGTTATTGCTTCTTTTCAGGCCAAAACAGGTTTGGAAGGACCGAGAAAGAATGAAAATAAAAATTATCGTTCGGATCATTTCTACCCGACCCCTAATTGAGAATTCAAAAAAAATAGCATAAAAATTCAAAAAATTAAAAAACACCGTTGTGGCTTCTTTTCAAACCAAAACAGGTTGGGAAAGGCCGAGAAAGATTGAAAATGAAAATTATCGATCCGATCATTTCCTACTCGGCCCATAATTGAGAATTAAAAAAAATAGCAAAAAAATTAAAAAAATTAAAAAACACCATTATGGCATCTTTTCAAGGCAAAACTGGTTGGGAAAGGCTAAGAAAGAGAGAGAATAGAAATTATCGTTCCGATCATTTCCAACCCGACCTGTTACAAAGAATTCCAAAAAAATAGAAAAGAAAACTAAAAAAATTAAAAAACATTATTACGGCTTCTTTTCCAGCCAAAACAGGTTCGGAAAGGCCGCGACAGAGAGAAAATAAAATTTCTCGTTCCGACAAGTTCCGACTCGACCCGTAATAGTGAATTCCATAATAATTAGCAAAAAAATCCAAAAAAAATTAAAAAACACCATTATGGCTTCTTTTCAAGCCAAAACAAGTCGCGAAAGGCCGAGAAAGTGTGAAAATAAAAATTTTCGTTCCGATAATTTCCTACCCAACCCGTTATAGAGAATTCCAGAAAAAATAGCAAAAAAATTCAAAAAATTAAAAAACATCATTATGGCTTCTTTTCAAGCCAAAACAAGTAGGGAAAGGTCGAGAAAGAATGAAAATAAAAATTACCATTCCGACCGCTAATAGAGAATTCCAAAAAAATAGCAAAAAAATTCAAAAAATTAAAAAACTCCATTATGGCTTCTTTTCAAGCCAATACTGGTCAGGAAAGGCCGAGAAAGAGTGAAATAAGAAATTATCGTTCCGATTAATTCCTACCCGACAGGTAATAGAGAATTCAAAAAAATTCAAAAAGATTAAAAAACACCATTATGGCTTCTTTTCAAGCCAAGACAGGTTGGGAAAGGCCGAGAAAGAGTGAAAATAAAAATTATCATTCCGATCATTTCCTACCCGACCCGTTATAGAGAATTCCAAAAAAAAATAGCAAAAAAATTCAAAAAACTCTGTTATTGCTTCTTTTCAGGCCAAAACAGGTTTGGAAGGACCGAGAAAGAATGAAAATAAAAATTATCGTTCGGATCATTTCTACCCGACCCCTAATTGAGAATTCAAAAAAAATAGCATAAAAATTCAAAAAATTAAAAAACACCGTTGTGGCTTCTTTTCAAACCAAAACAGGTTGGGAAAGGCCGAGAAAGATTGAAAATGAAAATTATCGATCCGATCATTTCCTACTCGGCCCATAATTGAGAATTAAAAAAAATAGCAAAAAAATTAAAAAAATTAAAAAACACCATTATGGCATCTTTTCAAGGCAAAACTGGTTGGGAAAGGCTAAGAAAGAGAGAGAATAGAAATTATCGTTCCGATCATTTCCAACCCGACCTGTTACAAAGAATTCCAAAAAAATAGAAAAGAAAACTAAAAAAATTAAAAAACATTATTACGGCTTCTTTTCCAGCCAAAACAGGTTCGGAAAGGCCGCGACAGAGAGAAAATAAAATTTCTCGTTCTGACTCGACCCGTAATAGTGAATTCCATAAACATTAGCAAAAAAATCCAAAAAAAATTAAAAAACACCATTATGGCTTCTTTTCAAGCCAAAACAAGTCGCGAAAGGCCGAGAAAGTGTGAAAATAAAAATTATCGTTCCGATCATTTTCTACCCGACCTCTAATTGGGAATCCAAAAACAATAGGAAAAAAAATTCAAAAAATTAAAAAACACCGTTATAGTTTCTTTTCAAGCCGAAATTGGATTGGAAAGGTCGGGAAAGAATGAAAATAAAAATTATCATTCCAAACAATTCCTACTTGACCCGGAATAGACAATTCCAAAAAAAAAGCAAAATAGTTAAAAAATTAAAAAACACCATTATAGCTTCTTTTCAAGCCAAAACAAGTCGCGAAAGGCCGAGAAAGTGTGAAAATAAAAATTATCGTTCCGATCATTTCCTACCTGACCCGTAACTGAAAATTCAAAGAAAAATAGCAAAAAAATTAAAAAACAGCATTATGGCTTCCTTCCTAGCCAAAACAGGTCGGGAAAGGCCGAGAACGAGTGAAAACAAAAATTATCGTTCCGATCAATCCTACCCAACCCGTAATAAAAATTACTGGTCGGGAATTACCATTCCGACCACTAATAGAGAATTCCAAAAACATAGCAAAAAAATTCAAAAAATTAAAAAACTCTATTATGGCTTCTTTTCAAGCCAATACTGGTCGGGAAAGGCCGAGAAAGAGTGAAATAAGAAATTATCATTCCGATTAATTCCTACTCGACTGGTAATTGAGAATTCAAAAAAATTGAAAAAGATTAAAAAACACCATTATGGCTTCTTTTCAAGCCAAGACAGGTTGGGAAAGGCCGAGAAAGAGTGAAAATAAAAATTATCATTCCGATCGTTTCCTACCCGACCCGTTATAGAGAATTCCAAAAAAAAATAGCAAAAAAATTCCAAAACTCAGTTATTGCTTCTTTTCAAGCCAAAACAGGTTTGGAAGGACCGAGAAAGAATTAAAATAAAAATTATCGCTCGGATCATTTTCTACCCGACCCCTAATTGAGAATTAAAAAAAAATAGCATAAAAATTCAAAAAATTAAAAAACACCGTTGTGGCTTCCTGTCAAACCAAAACAGGTTTGGAAAGGCCGAGAAAGAATGAAAATGAAAATTATCGATCCGATCATTTCCTACTCGGCCCATAATTGAGAATAAAAAAAAATAGCAAAAAAATTCAAAAAACTAAAAAACACCATTATGGCATCTTTTCAAGGCAAAACTGGTTGGGAAAGGCTAAGAAAGAGAGAGAATAAAAATTATTGTTCCAATAATTTCCAACCCGACCCGTTACAAAGAATTCCAAAAAAATAGAAAAGAAAAATTGAAAAATTAAAAAACATTATTACGGCTTCTTTTCCAGCCAAAACAGGTTCAGGAAGGCCGCGACAGAGAGAAAATAAAATTTCTCGTTCCGACAAGTTCTGACTCGACCCGTAATAGTGAATTCCATAAACATTAGCAAAAAAATCCAAAAACAATTAAAAAACACCATTATGGATTCTTTTCAAGCCAAAACAAGTCGCGAAAGGCCAAGAAAGTGTGAAAATAAAAATTATTGTTTCGATCATTTTCTACCCGACCTATAACTGGGAATCCAAAAACAATAGGAAAAAAAATTCAAAAAATTAAAAAACACCGTTATAGTTTCTTTTCAAGCCGAAATTGGATTGGAAAGTCCGAGAAAAAGTGAAAATAAAAATTATCGTTCCAAACAATTCCTACTTGACCCAGAATAGACAATTCCAAAAAAAAAAAAGCAAAATAGTTAAAAAATTAAAAAACACCATTATGGCTTCTTTTCAAGCCAAAACAAGTCGCGAAAGGCCGAGAAAGTGTGAAAATAAAAATTATCATTCTGATCATTTTCTACCCGACCTCTAACAAGGAAATCCAAAAAAAATAGCAAAAAAAATTAAAAAACACCGTTATAGTTTCTTTTCAAGCCGACATAGGATTGGAAAGGCCGAGAAAGAGTGAAAACAAAAATTATCATTCCAAACAAGATCCTACTCGACCCGGAATAGACAATTCCAAAAAAAAAGCAAAAAAGTTAAAAAATTAAAAAACACCATTGTGATTCTTCTCAAGCCAAAACAGTTAGGGAAAGGCTGATTAAGAGAGAAAATAAAAATTATCGTTCCGATCTGTTCCTGCTCGACTCGTTATAGAGAATTCCAAAAAAATAGCGAAAAAATTCAAAAACTAGAAAACACCATTATGACTTATTTTCAAGCCAAAACAGGTTGGGAAAGGCCGAGAAAGAGTAAAAATAAAAATTATCATTCCGATCATTTCCTACTCGACCCGTAATAGAGAAATCCGAAAAAATAGCAAAAAAATTTAAAAAAATTAAAAAACAGCATTATGGCATCCTTCCAAGCCAAAACGGGTCGGGACAGGCCGAGAATGAGAGAAAATAAAAATTATCGTTTCGATCATATCCTACCCGACCCGTAATAGAGAATTCCGAAAAAATAGCAAAAAAATTAAAAAAATTAAAAAACAGCATTATGGCTTCCTTCCAAGTCAAAACAGTTCGGGAAAGGCCGAGAAAGAGTGAAAAAAAAAAATTATCATTCCGATCAATTCCTACCCAACCCGTAATAGTAAATTCAAAAAGATTAAAAAACACCATTATGGTTTCTTTTCAAGCCAAAACAGGTTGGGAAATGCCGAGAAAGAGTGAAAATGAAAATTATCGTTTCGATCATTTCCTACCCAACCCATAATTCAGAATTCAAAAAGAATAGTCAAAAAATTAAAAAAAAAACACTATTATGGCTTCTTTTCAAGCCACAACAGGTTGGAAATGGTCAAGAACGTGTGAAAATAAAAATTATCGTTCCGATCATTTCCTACACGACCCATAATTGTTAATTCAAAAAAAATAGCGTAAAAATAAAAAAACACCATTGTGGCTTCTTTTCAAACCAAAACTGGTTGGGAAAGGCTGAGAAAGAACGAAAATAGAAATTATGGTTCCAATCATTTCCTACCCGAACTGCAATAGAGAATTCCCAAAAAATAGCAAAAAAATCCTGAAAATTAGAAAAAAAACACCACTTTGGCCTTTTTTCCTGCCAAAACAGGTTGGGAAAGGCGGAGAAAGAGTGAAAATGAAAATTATAATTCCGATCGTTTGCTACCCAACTCGTAATTGAGAATTCAAAAAAAGTAGCAAAAAGTTTCAAAAAATTAAAGAACAACATGATGGCGTCTTTTCACGCCAAAGCAGGTTGGGAAAGGCTGAGAAAGTGTGAAAATAAAAATTATCGTTCCGATCATTTCCTACCCGACCCGTAACTGAAAATTCAAAGAAAAATAGCAAAAAAATTCAAAAAATTAAAAAACACCATTACGACTTCTTTTTAAGCCAAAACAGGTTGGGAAAGGCCGAGAAAAAGTGAAAATAAAAATTATCATTCCGATCATTTCCTACCCGACCCGTTATAGAGAATTCCAAAAAAATACCAAAAAAATTCAGAAAATTAAAAGACACCATTATGGATTCTTTTCAAGTCAAAACAGGTTGGGAAAGGCCGAAAAAGATAGAAAATAAAAATTTTCGTTCCGATAATTTCCTACCCAACACGTTATAGAGAATTCCAGAAAAAATAGCAAAAAAATTCAAAAAATTAAAAAACATCATTATGGCTTCTTTTCAAGCCAAAACAAGTTGGGAAAGGTCGAGAAAGAATGAAAATAAAAATTACAATTCCGACCACTAATAGAGAATTCCAAAAAAATAGCAAAAAAATTCAAAAAATTAAAAAACTCAATTATGGGTTCTTTTCAAGCCAATACTGGTCGGGAAAGGCCGAGAAATAGTGAAATAAGAAATTATCGTTCCGATTAATTCCTACCCGACAGGTAATAGAGAATCAAAAAAATTCAAAAAGATTAAAAAACACCATTATGGCTTCTTTTCAAGACAAGATAGGTTGGGAAAGGCCGAGAAAGTGTGAAACTAAAAATTATCATTCCGATCATTTCCTACCCGACCCGTTATAGAGAATTCCAAAAAAAAAAAGCAAAAAAATTCAAAAAACTCTGTTATTGCTTCTTTTCAAGCCAAAATAGGTTTGGAAGGACCGAGAAAGAATGAAAATAAAAATTATCGTTTGGATCATTTTCTACCCAACCCCTAATTGAGAATTCAAAAAAAATAGCATAAAAATTCAAAAAATTAAAAAACACCGTTGTGGCTTCTTTTCAAACCAAAACAGGTTGGTAAAGGCCGAGAAAGAATGAAAATGAAAATTATCGATCCGATCATTTCCTACTCGGCCCATAATTAAGAATTAAAAAAAATAGCAAAAAAATTCAAAAAATTAAAAAACACCATTATGGGATCTTTTCAAGGCAAAACTGGTTGGGAAAGGCTAAGAAAGAGAGAGAATAAAAATTATCGTTCCGATCATTTCCAACCTGACCCGTTACATAAAATTCCAAAAAAATGGAAAAGAAAACTAAAAAAATTAAAAAACATTATTACGGCTGCTTTTCCAGCCAAAACAGGTTCGGAAAGACCGCGACAGAGAGAAAATAAAATTTCTCGTTCCGACAAGTTCCGACTCGACCCGTAATAGTGAATTCCATAAACATTACCAAAAAAATCCAAAAAAAATTAAAAAACACCATTATGGCTTCTTTTCAAGCCAAAACAAGTCGCGAAAGGCCGAGAAAGTGTGAAAATAAAAATTATCGTTCCGACCATTTTCTACCCGACCTCTAACAGGGAATCCAAAAACAATAGGAAAAAAAATTCTAAAAATTAAAAAACACCGTTATAGTTTCTTTTCAAGCCGAAATTGGATTGGAAAGGTCGGAAAAGAGTGAAAATAAAAATTATCATTCCAAACAATTCCTACTTGACCCGGAATAGACAATTCCAAAAGAAAAGCAAAAAAGTTAAAAAATTAAAAAACACCGTTGTGGCTTCTTCTCAAGCCAAAACAGTTAGGGAAAGGCTGATTAAGAGAGAAAATAAAAATTATCGTTCTGATCTGTTCCTGCTCGACTCGTTATAGAGAATTCCAAAAAAAATAGTGAAAAAATTCAAAAACTAGAAAACACCATTATGACTTATTTTCAAGCCAAAACAGGTTGGGAAAGGCCGAGAAAGAGTGAAAATAAAAATTATCATTCCGATCATTTCCTACTCGACCCGTAATAGAGAAATCCGAAAAAATAGCAAAAAAATTTTAAAAAATTAAAAAAAAGCATTATAGCATCCTTCCAAGCCAAAACGGTTCGGGACAGGCCGAGAATGAGAGAAAATAAAAATTATCGTTTCGATCATATCCTACCCAACCCGTAATAGAGAATTCCGAAAAAAAATTAAAAAAATTAAAAAAATTAAAAAACAGCATTATGGCTTCCTTCCAAGCCAAAACAGGTCGGGAAAGGCCGAGAAAGAGTGAAAACAAAAATTATCGTTCCGATCAATTCCTACACAACCCGTAATAGTAAATTCAAAAAGATTAAAAAACACCATTATGGTTTCTTTTCAAGCCAAAACAAGTTGGGAAATGCCGAGAAAGAGTGAAAATGAAAATTATCGTTTTGATCATTTCCTACCCAACCCATAATTGAGAATTCAAAAAAAATAGCCAAAAAATTAAAAAAAAAACACTATTATGGCTTATTTTCGAGCCAAAACAGGTTGGAAATGGTCAAGAAAGTGTGAAAAAAAAAATTATCGTTCCGATCATTTCCTACACGACCCATAATTGTTAATTAAAAAAAAATAGCGTAAAAATTAAAAAAATTAAAAAACACAATTATGGCTTCTTTTCAAACCAAAACTGGTTGGGAAAGGCCGAGAAAGAACGAAAATAGAAATTATGGTTCCAATCATTTCCTACCCGAACTGCAATAGAGAATTCCCAAAAAATAGCAAAAAAATCCAGAAAATTAGAAAAAAAAACACCATGTTGGCCTCTTTTCTTGCCAAAACAGGTTGGGAAAGGCGGAGAAAGAGTGAAAATGAAAATTATAATTCCAATCGTTTGCTACCTAACTCGTAATTGAGAATTCAAAAAAAGTAGCAAAAAGTTTCAAAAAATTAAAGAACACCATGATGGCTTCTTTTCACGCCAAAGCAGGTTTGGAATGGCCGAAAAAGTGTGAAAATAAAAATTATCGTTCCGATCATTTCCTACCCGACCCGTAATTGAAAATTCAAAGAAAAATAGCAAAAAAATTCAAAAAACTAAAAAACACCATTACGGCTTCTTTTCAAGCCAAAACAGGTTGGAAAAGGCCGAGAAAAAATGAAAATAAAAATTACCATTCCGACCACTAATAGAGAATTCCAAAAAGATAGCAAAAAAATTCAAAAAATTAAAAAACTCCATTATGGCTTCTTTTCAAGCCAATACTTGTCGGGAAAGGCCGAGAAAGAGTGAAATAAGAAATTATCGTTCTGATTAATTCCTACTCGACAGGTAATAGAGAATTGAAAAAAATTCCAAAAGATTAAAAAACACCATTATGGCTTCTTTTCAAGCCAAGACAGGTTGGGAAAGGCCGAGAAAGAGTGAAAATAAAAATCATCATTCCGATCATTTCCTACCCGACCCGTTATAGAGAATTCCAAAAAAATAGCAAAAAAATTCAGAAAATTAAAAGACACCATTATGGATTCTTTTCAAGTCAAAACAGCTTGGGAAAGGCCAAAAAAGATAGAAAATAAAAATTTTCGTTCCGATAATTTCCTACCCAACCCGTTATAGAGAATTCTAGAAAAAATAGCAAAAAAATTCAAAAAATTAAAAAACATCATTATGGCTTCTTTTCAAGCCAAAACAAGTAGGGAAAGGTCGAGAAAGAATGAAAATAAAAATTACCATTCCGACCGCTAATAGAGAATTCCAAAAAAATAGCAAAAAAATTCAAAAAATTAAAAAACTCTATTATGGCTTCTTTTCAAGCCAATACTGGTCGAGAAAGGCCGAGAAAGAGTAAAATAAGAAATTATCGTTCCGATTAATTCCTACCCGACAGGTAATAGAGAATTCAAAAAAATTCAAAATGATTAAAAAACACCATTATGGCTTCTTTTCAAGCCAAGACAGGTTGGGAAAGGCCGAGAAAGAGTGAAAATAAAAATTATCATTCCAATCATTTCCTACCCGACCCGTTATAGAGAATTCCAAAAAAAAATAGCAAAAAAATTCAAAAAACTCTGTTATTGCTTCTTTTCAGGCCAAAACAGGTTTGGAAGGACCGAGAAAGAATGAAAATAAAAATTATCGTTCGGATCATTTTCTACCCGACCCCTAATTGAGAATTCAAAAAAAATAGCATAAAAATTCAAAAAATTAAAAAACACCGTTGTGGCTTCTTTTCAAACCAAAACAAGTTGGGAAAGGCCGAGAAAGAATGAAAATGAAAATTATCGATCCGATCATTTCCTACTCGGCCCATAATTGAGAATTAAAAAAAATAGCAAAAAAATTCAAAATATTAAAAAACACCATTATGGCCTCTTTCCAAGGCAAAACTGGTTGGGAAAGGCTAAGAAAGAGAGAGAATAAAAATTATCGTTCCGATCATTTCCAACCCGACCCGTTACAAAGAATTCCAAAAAATAGAAAAGAAAACTAAAAAAATTAGAAAACATTATTACGTCTTCTTTTCCAGCCAAAACAGGTTCGTAAAGGCCGCGACAGAGAGAAAATAAAATTTCTCATTCCGACAAGTTCCGACTCGACCCGTAATAGTGAATTCCATAAACATTAGCAAAAAAATCCAAAAAACATTGAAAAACACCATTATGGCTTCTTTTCAAGCCAAAACAAGTCGCGAAAGGCCGAGAAAGTGTGAAAATAAAAATTATCGTTCCGATCATTTTCTACCCGACCTCTGACAGGGAATCCAAAAATAATAGGAAAAAAAATTCAAAAAATTAAAAAACACCGTTATAGTTTCTTTTCATGCCGAAATTGGATTGGAAAGGTCGAGAAAGAGTGAAAATAAAAATTATCATTCCGAACAATTCCTACTTGACCCGGAATAGACAATTCCAAAAAAAAAGCAAAATAGTTAAAAAATTAAAAAACACCATTATGGCTTCTTCTTAAGCCAAAACAGGTAGGGAAAGGCCGATTAAGAGATAAAATAAAAATTATCATTCCGATCTGTTCCAGCTCGACCCGTTATCGAGAATTCCAAAAAAAATAGCGAAAAAATTCAAAAACTAGAAGACACCATTATGGCTTCTTTTCAAGCCAAAACAGGTTGGGAAAGGCCGAGAAAGTGTGAAAATTAAAACTATCATTCCGATCATTTCCTACTCGACCCGTGATAGAGAATTCCGAAAAAATAGCAAAAAAGTTAAAAAACAACATTATGGCTTCCTTCCAAGTCAAAACTGGTCGGGAAAGGCCGAGAATGAGAGAAAATAAAGATTATCATTCCGATCCTTTCCTACCCGACACGTAACAGAGAATTCCGAAAAAATAGCAAAAAAAATTAAAAAACAGCATTATGGCTTCCTTCCAAGCCAAAAAAGGTCGGGAAAGAGTGAAAACAAACATTATTGTTCCGATCAATTCCTACCCAACCCGTAATAGTAAATTCAAAAAGATTAAAAAACACCATTATGGTTTCTTTTCAAACCAAAACAGGTTGGGAAAGGCCGAGAAAGAGTGAAAATGAAAATTATCATTCTGATCATTTCCTACCGGATCCGTAATTGAGAATTCAAAAAAAATAGCAAAAAAATTCAAAAAATTAGAAAAACACTATTATGGCTTCTTTTCGAGCCAAAACAGGTTGGAAAAGGCCAAGAAAGTGTGAAAATAAAAATTATCGTTCCGATCATTTCCTATCCGACCCATAATTTTTAATTAAAAAAAATAGCGTTAAAATTCAAAAAATTAGAAAACACCATTATGGCTTCTTTTCAAACCAAAACTGGTTGGGAAAGGCCGAGAAAGAACGAAAATCGAAATTATTGTTCCAATCATTTCCTACCCGAACTGCAATAGAGAATTCCCAAAAAATAGCAAAAAAATCCAGAAAATTAGAAGAAAAAAAAACACCATTTTGGCCTCTTTTCATGCCAAAACAGGTTGGGAAAGGCGGAGAAAGAGTGAAAATGAAAATTATAATTCCGATCGTTTGCTACCCAACTCGTAATTGAGAATTCAAAAAAAGTAGCAAAAAGTTTCAAAAAATTAAAAAACACCATGATGGCTTCTTTTCACGCCAAAGCAAGTTGGGAAAGGACGAGAAAGAACGAAAATAGAAATTATAGTTCCGATCATTTCCTACCCGAACTGCAATAGAGAATTCCCAAAAAAATAGCAAAAAAATCCAGAAAATTAGAAAAAAAAACACCATTTTGGCCTCTTTTCATGCGAAAACAGGTTGGGAAAGGCGGAGAAAGGGTGAAAATGAAAATTATAATTCCGATCGTTTGCTACCCAACTCGTAATTGGGAATTCAAAAAAAGTAGCAAAAAGTTTCAAAAAATTAAAGAACACCATCGTGGCATCTTTTCACGCCAAAGCAGGTTGGGAAAGGCCGAGAAAGTGTGAAAATAAAAATTACCGTTCCGATCATTTCCTACCCGACCCGTAACTGAAAATTCAAAGAAAAATAGCAAAAAAATTCAAAAAATTAAAAAACACCACTACGGCTTCTTTTCAAGCCAAAAAAGGTTGGAAAAGGCCGAGAAAGAATGAAAATAAAAATTATTCTTCCGATCATTTCCTACCGAACCCATTATAGAGAATTCGAAAAAAATAGCAAAAAAATTCAGAAAATTAAAAGACACCACAATTATGGATTCTTTTCAAGTCAAAACAGGTTGGGAAAGGCCGAAAATGATAGAAAATAAAAATTTTCGTTCCGATAATTTCCTACCCAACCCGTTATAGAGAATTCCAGAAAAAATAGCAAAAAAATTCAAAAAATCAAAAAACATCATTATGGCTTCTTTTCAAGCCAAAACAGGTAGGGAAAGGTCGAGAAAGAATGAAAATAAAAGTTACCATTCCAACCACTAATAGAGAATTCCAAAAAAATAGCAAAAAAATTCAAAAAATTAAAAAACACCATTATGGCTTCTTTTCAAGCCAATACTGGTCGGGAAAGGCCGAGAACGAGTGAAATAAAATATTATCGTTCCGATTAATTCCTACCCGACAGGTAATAGAGAATTCAAAAAAATTCAAAAAGATTAAAAAACACCATTATGGCCTCTTTTCAAGCCAAGACAGGTTGGGAAAGGCCGAGAAAGAGTGAAAATAAAAATTATCATTCCGATCATTTCCTACCCGACCCGTTATAGAGAATTCCAAAAAAAAATAGCAAAAAAATTCAAAAAACTCCGTTATTGCTTCTTTTCAGACAAAAATAGGTAGGGAAAGGCCGAGAAAGAATGAAAATAAAAATTATCATTCCGATCATTTTTTACTCAACGCCCAATAGAGAATTCCAAAAAAATAGCAAAAAATTAAAACATACCATTATGACTTCATTTCAATCCAAAATAGGTTGGAGAAGGCTGAGAAAGAGAGAAAATAAAAATTATCGTTCCGTTCTGTTCCTACCCGACACGTAATAGAAAATTGCAAAAAAATAGCAAAAAAATTCCAAAAAATTAAAAAACACCATTATGGCAACATTTCAGGCCAAAATAGGTTGGAAAAGGCTGAGATAGAGATAAAATGAAAATTGTCATTCCGTTCCGTTCCGTTCCTACCCAACGCGTGATAGAAAATTAAAAAAAAAAAGCAGAAAAATTTAAAAAAATTAAAAAATACCATTATGGATTCATTTCAAGCCAGAATTGGTTGGAAGAGTCCGAGAAAGATAGAAAATAAAAACTATCGTTCCGTTCCGTTCCTACCCAACTCGTAATAGAAAATTGCAAAAAAATAGCAAAAAAATTCCAAAAAATTAAAAAATACCATTATGGCAACATTTCAGGCCAAAATAGGTTAGAAAAGGCTGAGAAAGAGATAAAATGAAAATTGTCATTCCGTTCCGTTCCATTCCTACCCGACGCGTAATAGAAAATTCAAAAAAAATAGGCAAATACTTCAAAAAATTAAAACATACCATTATGACTTCATTTCAAGCCAAAATAGGTTGGAGAAGGCCGAGAAAGAGAGAAAATAAAAATTATCGTTCCGTTCCGTTCCGACCAGACGCGAAATAGAAAATTTCAAAAAAAATTGCAAAAAAATACGAAAAATTAAAAAATTGCATTATGGCTTCATTTCAAGCTAAAATAGGTTGGAAAAGGCCAAGAAAGGGAGAATAAAAAATTATCGTTCCATTCCGTTCCTACCCAACGCGTAATCGAAAATTCCAAAAAAATTGCAAAAAAATTCAGAAAATTAAAAAATACCATTATGGCTTCATTTCAATCCAAAATAGGATGGAAAATGCCGAGAAATAGAGAAAATAAAAATTACCAATCAGTTCCGTTTCTACCCGACGTGTAATAGGAAATTCCAAAAAAATAACAAAAAAATTCAAAAAATTCAAAAATACCATTATGGTTTCATTTCAGGCCAAAATAGGTTGAAAGAGGATGAGAAAGAGAGAAAATAAAAATTATCGTTCCGTTCCTACACGACGCGTAATAAAAAATTCCAAAAAAATTAAAAAGTAGCATTACGGCTTCGTTTCAAGCCAAAATAGGTTGGAAAAGGCCGACAAAGAGAGAAAATAAAAATTATCGTTCCGTTCCGTTCCGACCAGACGCAAAATAGAAAATTCAAAAAAAATTGCAAAAAAATACAAAAAATTAAAAAATTGCATTATGGCTTCATTTCAAGCTAAAATAGGTTCGAAAATGCCAAGAAAGGGAGAAAAAAAATATTTCGTTCTGTTCCGTTCCTACCCAACGCGTAATCGAAAATTCCAAAAGAATTGCAAAAAAATTCTGAAAATTAAAAAATACAATTATGGCTTCATTTCAATCCAAAATAGGTTGGAAAAAGCCAAGAAATAGAGAAAATAAAAATTATCAATCCGTTCCGTTTCTGCCCGACGTGTAATAGGAAATTCCAAAAAAATAACAAAAATATTAAAAAAATTAAAAAATACCATTATGGTTTCATTTCAAGCCAAAATTGGTTGAAAGAGGATGAGAAAAAGAGAAAATAAAAATTATCGTTCCGTTCCGTTCCGTTCCTACATGACGCGTAATAGAAAATTCCAAAAAAATTAAAAAGTAGCATTATGGCTTCATTTCAAGCCAAAATAGGTTGGAAAAGGCCGAGAAAGAGAGAAAATAAAAATTATCGTTCCGTTCCGTTCCTACCCGACGCGTAATAGAAAAATTCCAAAAAAATTAAAAAAATTAAAAAAAAGCATTATGGATTCATTTCAAGCCAACATTGGTTGAAAGTGGATGAGGAAGAGAGAAAATAAAAATTATTGTTCCGTTCCGTTCCTACCCAACTCGTAATAGAAAATTGCAAAAAATTAGCAAAAAAATTCCAAAAAATTAAAAAATACCATTATGGCAACATTTCAGGCCAAAATTGGTTGGAAAAGGCTGAGAAAGAGATAAAATGAAAATTGTCATTCCGTTCCGTTCCGTTCCTACCCGACGCGTAATAGAAAATTCAAAAAAAAATAGCAGAAAAATTAAAAAAAATTAAAAAATACCATTATGAATTCATTTCAAGACAGAATTGGTTGGAAAAGGCCGAGAAAGATAGAAAATAAAAACTATCGTTCCGTTCCGTTCCTACCCGACTCGTAATAGAAAATTGCAAAAAAATTCCAAAAAAATAAAAAATACCATTATGGCAACATTTCAGGCCAAAATAGGTTGGAAAACGCTGAGAAAGAGATAAAATGAAAATTTTAATTCCGTTCCGTCCCATTCCTACCCGACGCGTAATAGAAAATTAAAAAAAAATAGCAAAAAAATTAAAAAATACCATTATGGATTCATTTCAAGCCAACATTGGTTGAAAGTGGATGAGGAAGAGAGAAAATAAAAATTATTGTTCCGTTCCGTTCCTACCCAACTCGTAATAGAAAATTGCAAAAAAATTGCAAAAAAATTCCAAAAAATAAAAAAATACCATTATGGCAACATTTCAGGCCAAAATTGGTTGGAAAAGGCTGAGAAAGAGATAAAATGAAAATTGTCATTCCGTTCCGTTCCGTTCCTACCCGACGCGTAATAGAAAATTCAAAAAAAAATAGCAGAAAAATTAAAAAAAATTAAAAAATACCATTATGAATTCATTTCAAGACAGAATTGGTTGGAAAAGGCCGAGAAAGATAGAAAATAAAAACTATCGTTCCGTTCCGTTCCTACCCGACTCGTAACAGAAAATTGCAAAAAAATAGCAAAAAAATTCCAAAAAATTAAAAAATACCATTATGGCAACATTTCAGGCCAAAATACGTTAGAAAAGGCTGAGAAAGAGATAAAATGAAAATTGTCATTCCGTTCCGTTCCGTTCCTACCCGACGCGTAATAGAAAATTCAAAAAAAATAGGCAAAAACTTCAAAAAATTAAAACATACCATTATGACTTCATTTCAAGCCAAAATAGGTTGGAGAAGGCCGAGAAAGAGAGAAAATAAAAATTATCGTTCCGTTCCGTTCCGACCAGACGCGAAATAGAAAATTCCAAAAAAAAATTGCAAAAAAATTCCAAAAAATAAAAAAATACCATTATGGCAACATTTCAGGCCAAAATTGGTTGGAAAAGGCTGAGAAAGAGATAAAATGAAAATTGTCATTCCGTTCCGTTCCGTTCCTACCCGACGCGTAATAGAAAATTCAAAAAAAAAAATAGCAGAAAAATTAAAAAAAATTAAAAAATACCATTATGAATTCATTTCAAGACAGAATTGGTTGGAAAAGGCCGAGAAAGATAGAAAATAAAAACTATCGTTCCGTTCCGTTCCTACCCGACTCGTAACAGAAAATTGCAAAAAAATAGCAAAAAAATTCCAAAAAATTAAAAAATACCATTATGGCAACATTTCAGGCCAAAATACGTTAGAAAAGGCTGAGAAAGAGATAAAATGAAAATTGTCATTCCGTTCCGTTCCGTTCCTACCCGACGCGTAATAGAAAATTCAAAAAAAATAGGCAAAAACTTCAAAAAATTAAAACATACCATTATGACTTCATTTCAAGCCAAAATAGGTTGGAGAAGGCCGAGAAAGAGAGAAAATAAAAATTATCGTTCCGTTCCGTTCCGACCAGACGCGAAATAGAAAATTCCAAAAAAAAATTGCAAAAAAATCCGAAAAATTAAAAAATTGCATTATGGCATCATTTCAAGCTAAAATATGTTGGAAAAGGCCAAGAAAGGGAGAAAAAAAAATTATCGTTCCATTCCGTTCCTACCCGACGCGTAATCGAAAATTCCAAAAAAATTGCAAAAAAATTCAGAAAATTAAAAAATACCATTATGGCTTCATTTCAATCCAAAATAGGATGGAAAATGCCGAGAAATAGAGAAAATAAAAATTACCAATCAGTTCCGTTTCTACCCGACGTGTAATAGGAAATTCCAAAAAAATAAGAAAAAAATTCGAAAAATTAAAAAATACCATTATTGTTTCATTTCAGGCCAAAATAGGTTGAAAGAGGATGAGAAAGAGAGAAAATAAAAATTATCGTTCCGTTCCTACACGACGCGTAATAAAAAATTCCAAAAAAATTAAAAAGTAGCATTATGGCTTCATTTCAAGCCAAAATAGGTTGGAAAAGGCCGGCAAAGAGAGAAAATAAAAATTATCGTTCCGTTCCGTTCCGACCAGACGCAAAATAGAAAATTCAAAAAAAATTGCAAAAAAATACAAAAAATTAAAAAATTGCATTATGGCTTCATTTCAAGCTAAAATAGGTTCGAAAATGCCAAGAAAGGGAGAAAAAAAATATTTCGTTCTGTTCCGTTCCTACCCAACGCGTAATCGAAAATTCCAAAAGAATTGCAAAAAAATTCAGAAAATTAAAAAATACAATTATGGCTTCATTTCAATCCAAAATAGGTTGGAAAAAGCCAAGAAATAGAGAAAATAAAAATTATCAATCCGTTCCGTTTCTGCCCGACGTGTAATAGGAAATTACAAAAAAATAACAAAAATAGTAAAAAAATTAAAAAATACCATTATGGTTTCATTTCAAGCCAAAATTGGTTGAAAGAGGATGAGAAAAAGAGAAAATAAAAATTATCGTTCCGTTCCGTTCCGTTCCTGCATGACGCGTAATTGAAAATTCCAAAAAAATTAAAAAGTAGCATTATGGCTTCATTTCAAGCCAAAATAGGTTGGAAAAGGCCGAGAAAGAGAGAAAATAAAAATTATCGTTCCGTTCCGTTCCTACCCGACGCGTAATAGAAAATTCCAAAAAAATTAAAAAAATTAAAAAAAAGCATTATGGCTTCATTTCAATCCAAAATAGGTTGGAAAATGACGAGAAATAGAGAAAATAAAAATTATCATTTTGTTCCGTTCGTATCCGACGCGTAATACGAAATTCCAAAAAAAAAGCAAAAAAATTCAAAAAACTAAAAAATACCATTATAGCGGCATTTCAAGCGAAAATAGGTTGGAAAGGCTGACAAATAGAGAAAATTAAAATTATCGTCCCGTTCCGTTCCAACCCGACGCGTAATACAAAATTAAAAAGAAATTGAAAAAAAATTCAAAAATTAAAAAAAATACAATTATGGCTTCATTTCAAGCCAGAATTGGTTGGAAAAGGCCGAGAAAGTTAGAAAATAAAAACTATCGTTCGTTCCGTTCCGTTCCTACCCGACTCGTAATAGAAAATTGCAAAAAAATTCCAAAAAAATAAAAAATACCATTATGGCAATATTTCAGGCCAAAATAGGTTGGAAAACGCTGAGAAATAGATAAAATGAAAATTTTAATTCCGTTCTGTCCCGTTCCGTCCCATTCCTACCCGACGCGTAATAGAAAATTAAAAAAAAATAGCAAAAAAATTAAAAAATACCATTATGGATTCATTTCAAGCCAACATAGGTTGAAAGTGGATGAGGAAGAGAGAAAATAAAAATTATTGTTCCGTTCCGTTCCTACCCAACTCGTAATAGAAAATTGCAAAAAAATAGCAAACAAATTCCAAAAAATTAAAAAACATCATTTTGGCAACATTTCAGGCCAAAATAGGTTGGAAAAGGCTAAGAAAGAGATAAAATGAAAATTGTCATTCCGTTCCGTTCCTACCCAACACGTAATAGAAAATTCAAAAAAAATAGCAAAAAAATTAAAAAAAATTAAAAAATACCATTATGGATTCAATTCAAGCCAGAATTGGTTGGAAAAGGCCAAGAAAGATAGAAAATAAAAACTATCGTTCAGTTTTGTTCCTACCCGACACGTAATAGAAAATTGCAAAAAAATAGCAAAAAAATTCCAAAAAATTAAAAATTTCCATTATGGCAACATTTCAGGACAAAATAGGTTAGAAAAGGCTGAGAAAGAGATAAAATGAAAATTGTCATTCCGTTCCGTTTCGTTCCTACCCGACGCGTAATAGAAAATTCCAAAAAACATTGCAAAAAAATCCGAAAAATTAAAAAATTGCATTATGGCTTCATTTCAAGCTAAAATAGGTTCGAAAATGCCAAGAAAGGGAGAAAAAAAATATTTCGCTCTGTTCCGTTCCTACCCAACGCGTAATGGAAAATTCCAAAAGAATTGCAAAAAAATTCTGAAAATTAAAAAATACAATTATGGCTTCATTTCAATCCAAAATAGGTTGGAAAAAGCCAAGAAATAGAGAAAATAAACATTATCAATCCGTTCCGTTTCTGACCGACGTGTAATAGGAAATTCCAAAAAAATAACAAAAATATTAAAAAAATTAAAAAATACCATTATGGTTTCATTTCAAGCCAAAATTGGTTGAAAGAGGATGAGAAAAAGAGAAAATGAAAATTATCGTTCCGTTCCGTTCCGTTCCTACATGACGCGTAATAGAAAATTCCAAAAAAATTAAAAAAAATTAAAAAGTAGCATTATGGCTTCATTTCAAGCCAAAATAGGTTGGAAAAGGCCGAGAAAGAGAGAAAATAAAAATTATCGTTCCGTTCCGTTCCTACCCGACGCGTAATAGAAAATTCCAAAAAAATTAAAAAAATTAAAAAAAAAGCATTATGGCTTCATTTCAATCCAAAATAGGTTGGAAAATGACGAGAAATAGAGAAAATAAAAATTATCATTTTGTTCCGTTCGTATCCGACGCGTAATACGAAATTCCAAAAAAAAAGCAAAAAAATTCAAAAAACTAAAAAATACCATTATAGCGGCATTTCAAGCGAAAATAGGTTGGAAAGGCTGACAAATAGAGAAAATTAAAATTATCGTCCCGTTCCGTTCCAACCCGACGCGTAATACAAAATTAAAAAGAAATTGAAAAAAAATTCAAAAATTAAAAAAATACAATTATGGCTTCATTTCAAGCCAGAATTGGTTGGAAAAGGCCGAGAAAGTTAGAAAATAAAAACTATCATTCCGTTCCATTCCGTTCCTACCCGACTCGTAATAGAAAATTGCAAAAAAATTCCAAAAAAATAAAAAATACCATTATGGCAATATTTCAGGCCAAAATAGGTTGGAAAACGCTGAGAAATATATAAAATGAAAATTTTAATTCCGTTCCGTCCCATTCCTACCCGACGCGTAATAGAAAATTAAAAAAAAAATAGCAAAAAAATTAAAAAATACCATTATGGATTCATTTCAAGCCAACATAGGTTGAAAGTGGATGAGGAAGAGAGAAAATAAAAATTATTGTTCCGTTCCGTTCCTACCCAACTCGTAATAGAAAATTGCAAAAAAATAGCAAAAAAATTCCAAAAAATTAAAAAATATCATTATGGCAACGTTTCAGGCCAAAATAGGTTGGAAAAGGCTAAGAAAGAGATAAAATGAAAATTGTCATTCCGTTCCGTTCCTACCCAACACGTAATAGAAAATTAAAAAAAAATAGCAAAAAAATAAAAAAAAATAAAAAAATACCATTATGGATTCAATTCAAGCCAGAATTGGTTGGAAAAGGCCAAGAAAGATAGAAAATAAAAACTATCGTTCCGTTCTGTTCCTACCCGACACGTAATAGAAAATTGCAAAAAAATAGCAAAAAAATTCCAAAAAATTAAAAGTTTCCATTATGGCAACATTTCAGGACAAAATAGGTTAGAAAAGGCTGAGAAAGAGATAAAATGAAAATTGTCATTCCGTTCCGTTTCGTTCCTACCCTACGCGTAATAGAAAATTCCAAAAAAAATTGCAAAAAAATCCGAAAAATTAAAAAATTGCATTATGGCTTCATTTCAAGCTAAAATAGGTTGGAAAAGGCCAAGAAAGGGAGAAAAAAAAATTATCGTTCCGTTCCGTTCCTACCCGACGTGTAATCGAAAATTCCAAAAAAACTGCAAAAAAATTCAGAAAATTGAAAAATACCATTATGGCTTCATTTCAATCCAAAATAGGATGGAAAATGCCGAGAAATAGAGAAAATAAAAATTACCAATCCGTTCCATTTCTACCCGACGTGTAATTGGAAATTCCAAAAAAATAACAAAAAAATTCAAAAAATTAAAAAATACCATTATGGTTTCATTTCAAGCCAAAATAGGTTGAAAGAGGATGAGAAAGAGAGAAAATAAAAATTATCGTTCCGTTCCGTTCCGTTCCGTTCCTACACGACGCGTAATAGAAAATTCCAAAAAAATTAAAAGAATTAAAAGGTAGCATTATGGCTTCATTTCAAGCCAAAATAGGTTGGAAAAGGCCGAGAAAGAGAGAAAATAAAAATTATCGTTCCGTTCCGTTCCGACTAGACGCGAAATAGAAAATTCCAAAAGAATTGCAAAAAAATACCAAAAATGAAAAAATTGCATTATGGCTTCATTTCAAGCTAAAATAGGTTGGAAAAGGCCAAGAAAGGGAGAAAATTTTTTTTTCGTTCTGTTCCGTTCCTACCCGACGCGGAATCGAAAATTCCAAAAGAATTGCAAAAAATTTCAGAAAATTGAAAAATACAATTATGGCTTCATTTCAATCCAAAATAGTTTGGAAAATGCCGAGAAATAGAGAAAATAAAAATTATCAATCCGTTCCGTTTCTACCCGACGTGTAATAGGAAATTCCAAAAAAATAACAAAAAAATTAAAAAATACCGTTATGGTTTCATTTCAAGCCAAAATTGGTTGAAAGAGGATGAGAAAGACAGAAAATAAAAATTATCGTTCCGTTCCTACTCGACGCGTAATAGAAAATTCCAAAAAAATTAAAAAATAGCATTATGGCTTCATTTCAAGCCAAAATAGGTTGGAAATGGCCGAGAAAGAGAGAAAATAAAAATTATCGTTCCGTTTCGTTCCTACCCGACGCGTAATAGAAAATTCCAAACAAATTAAAAAATAGCATTATGGCTTCATTTCAAGCCAAAATAGGTTGGAAAATGCCGAGAAAGGGAGAAAATAAAAATTCTAGTTCCGTTCCATTCCTACCCGACGCGTAATAGGAAATTCCAAAAAAATAGCAAAAAAATTCAAAAAATTAAAAAATACCATTATGGTTTCATTTCAGGCCAAAATAGGTTGGAAAATGCTGTGAAATAGAGAAATTGAAAATTGTCATTCTGTTCTGTTCCTACCCGACGCGTAATAGAAAATTCCAAAAAAATTAAAAAAACTAAAAAATAGCATTATGGCTTCATTTCAAGCCAAAATAGGTTGGAAAAGGCCGAGAAAGAGAGAAAATAAAAATTATCGTTACGTTACGTGCCTACCCGACGCGTAACAGAAAGTTAAAAAAAAATAGGCAAAAACTTCAAAAAATTAAAACATACCATTATGACTTCATTTCAAGCCAAAATAGGTTGTAAAAGGCCGAGAAAGAGAGAAAATAAAAATTCTTGTTCCGTTCCATTCCTACCCGACGCGTAATAGGAAATTCCAAAAAAATAGCAAAAAAATTGAAAAAATTAACAAATACCATTATGGTTTCATTTTAGGCCAAAATAGGTTGGAAAATGTTGTGAAAGAGAGAAATTGAAAATTGTCGTTCCGTTCTGTTCCTACCCGACAAGTAATAGAAAACTCCAAAAAAAAAAAAAAAAAAAAAATACCATTATGGATTCATTTCAAGCCAGAATTGGTTGGAAAAGGCCGAGAAAGATAGAAAATAAAAACTATCGTTACGTTCCGTTCCTACCCGACTCGTAATAGAAAATTGGAAAAAAATAACAAAAAAATTCCAAAAAATTAAAAAATACCATTATGGCAACATTTCAAGCCAAAATAGGTTGGAAAAGGCTGAGAAAGAGGTAAAATGAAAATTGTCATTTCGTTCCGCTCCGTTCCTACCCGACGCGTAATAGAAAATTCAAAAAAAATAGCAAAAAAATAAAAAATATTAAAAAATACCATTATGGATTCATTTCAAGCCAACATAGGTTGAAAGTGGATGAGAAAGAGAGAAAATAAAAATTATCGTTTCGTCCCGTTCCTACTCGACGCGTAATAGAAAATTCCAAAAAATAGCCAAAAAATTCAAAAAATACAAAAATACCATCGTGGCTTCGTTTCAAGCCAAAATAGGTTGGAAAAGGCCGAGAAAGAGAGAAAATAAAAATTCTCGTTCCGTTCAGTTCCTACCCGACATGTAATAGGAAATTCCAAAAAAATTGCAAAAAAATTGAAAAAATTAAAAAATACCATTATCGTTTCATTTCAGGCCAAAATAGGTTGGAAAATGCTGTGAAATAGAGAAATTGAAAATTGTCGTTCCGTTCTGTTCCTACCCGACGAGTAATAGAAAACTCCAAAAAAATTAAAAATAAATAAAAAATACCATTATGGATTCATTTCAAGCCATAATTGGTTGGAAAAGGCCGAGAAAGATAGAAAATAAAAACTATCGTTCCTTTCCGTTCCTACCCGACTTGTAATAGAAAATTGCAAAAAAATAACAAAAAAATTCCAAAAAATTAAAAAATACCATTATGGCAACATTTCAAGCCAAAATAGGTTGGAAAAGGCTGAGAAAGAGATAAAATGAAAATTGTCATTCCGTTCCGTTCCGTTCCTACTCGACGCGTAATAGAAAATTCAAAAAATATAGCAAAAAAATAAAAAATATTCAAAAATACCATTATGGATTCATTTCAAGCCAACATAGGTTGAAAGTGGATGAGAAAGAGAGAAAATAAAAATTATCGTTTCGTCCCGTTCCTACTCGACGCATAATAGAAAATTCCAAAAAATAGCCAAAAAATTCAAAAAATACAAAAATACCATCGTGGCTTCGTTTCTAGCCAAAATAGGATGGAAAAGGCCGAGAAAGAGAGAAAATAAAAATTATCGTTCCGTTCTGTTCCTACCCGACGTGCAATATAAAATTCCCAAAAAACTGAAAAAAAAATGCAAATAATTAAAAAATACCATAATGGCTTCATTTCAAGCCAAAATAGGTTGGAAAAGGCCAAGAAAGTGAGAAAATCAAAATTATCGTTCCGTTACGTGCCTACCCGACGCGTAACAGAAAGTTCAAAAAAAAATAGGCAAAAACTTCAAAAAATTAAAATATACCATTATGACTTCATTTCAAGTTAAAATAGGTTGGAAAAGGCCGAGAAAGAGAGAAAATAAAAATTCTCGTTCCGTTCCGTTCCTACCCGACGCGGAATAGGAAATTCCAAAAAAATCGCAAAAAAATTGAAAAAATTAAAAAATACCATTATGGTTTCATTTCAGGCCAAAATAGGTTGGAAAATGCTTTGACATAGAGAAATTGAAAATTGTCGTTCCGTTCTGTTCCTACCCGACGAGTAATAGAAAACTCCAAAAAAATAAAAAAATAAATAAAAAAATACCGTTATGGATTCATTTCAAGCCAGAATTGGTTGGAAAAGGCCGAGAAAGATAGAAAATAAAAACTATCGTTACGTTCCGTTCCTACCCGACTCGTCATAGAAAATTGCAAGAAAATAACAAAAAAATTCCAAAAAATTAAAAAATACCATTATGGCAACATTTCAGGCCAAAATAAGTTGGAAAAGGCTGAGAAAGAGGTAAAATGAAAATTGTCATTCCGTTCCGTTCCGTTCCTACCCGACGCGTAATAGAAAATTAAAAAAAAATAGCGAAAAAATAAAAAATATTAAAAAATACCATTATGGATTCATTTCAAGCCAACATAGGTTGAAAGTGGATGAGAAAGAGAGAAAATAAAAATTATCGTTTCGTCCCGTTCTAACCCGACGCGTAACAGAAAATTCAAAAAAAATAGTAAAAAACTAAAAAATACCCTTATGGCTTCATTTCAGGCCAAAATAGGTTGGAGAATGCTGTGAAATAGAGAAATTGAAAATTGTCGTTCCATTCTGTTCCTATCCGACGAGTAATAGAAAATTCCAAAAAAATTAAAAAAAATTAAAAAATAGCATTATGGCTTCATTTCAAGCCAAAATAGGTTGGAAAAGGCCAAGAGAGAGAGAAAATAAAAATTCTCGTTCCGTTCCGTTCCGTTCCTACCCGACGCGAAATAGAAAATTTCAAAAAAAAAGCCAAAAAATTAAAAAATACCATTATGGCTTCATTTCATGTCAGAATAGGTTGGAAAAGGCCGAGAAAGAGTGAAAATAAAAATTATTATTCTGTTCCGTTCCTACCCGACACGTAATAGAAAATTCCAAAAAAATAGCAAAAAAATTCAAAAAAATAAAAAATACCATTACGGCTTCATTTCAATCCAAAATAGGTTGGAAAATGACGAGAAATAGAGAAAATAAAAATTATCATTTTGTTCCGTTCGTACCCGACGCGTAATACGAAATTCCAAAAAAATAACAAAAAAATTGAAAAAACTAAAGAATACTGATGATGCCAAAATCGTCAGTTGGGTCGCTCCTCCAATCCGAAGCTTTAGATGATCTTGTAGAACCTGCAAGATAAAGAGAGATAGATCAAAGAAACCACTGGGTTGTGCCCGGTGGGGGAGCCTCCGATGGTTAAGTTAGTACCAACCCATATTTCTTGTATTTAGATAGTGTTTTGTTGTAGCTTTTTTACCTACCTTCACAAGTGAGGCGAATTGTCCCTTTTATTGCTGATTTGGATAGCCGTTGTACATAATTAGGGGTGACTATTACCCAAGTGTAACAGTTATCGTATTGATTGGCGTTTAAGACCAATGAGTAATGGTCGCCACTAATGTGTTGAATGTGCTTGAGCGGTTACATCTTTTGGTTTGTTAATGATGCAAGGTTGTCCATATTAATGGACGACCTTAATGATTTTTCTGGACTCATCAAATACCATTATAGCTGCATTTCAAGCGAAAATAGGTTGGAGAGGCTGACAAATAGAGAAAATTAAAATTATTGTTCCGTTCCGTTCCAACCCGACGCGTAATACAAAATTCAAAAAAAATTCAAAAACTAAAAAAATTCAATTATGGCTTCATTTCAAGCCAGAATTGGTTGGAAAAGGCCGAGAAAGATAGAAAATAAAAAATATCGTTCCGTTCCGTTCCTACCCGACTCGTAATAGAAAATTGAAAAAATAACAAAAAAATTCCAAAAAATTAAAAAATGCCATTATGGCAACATTTCAGGCAAAAATAGGTTGGAAAAGGCTGAGAAAGAGATAAAATGAAAATTGTCATTCCGTTCTGTTCCGTTCCTACCCGACGCGTAATAGAAAATTCAAAAAAAATAGCAAAAAAATAAAAAATATTAAAAAATACCATTATGGATTCATTTCAAGCCAACATAGGTTGAAAGTGGATGAGAAAGAGAGAAAATAAAAATTATCGTTTCATCCCGTTCCTACTCGACGCATAATAGAAAATTCCAAAAAATAGCCAAAAAATTCAAAAAATACAAAAATACCATCATGGCTTCGTTTCAAGCCAAAATAGGATGGAAAAGGCCGAGAAAGAGAGAAAATAAAAATTCTCGTTCCGTTCCGTTCCTACCCGACGCGAAATAGAAAATTCCAAAAAAAAAGCCAAAAAATTAAAAAATACCATTATGGCTTCATTTCAAGTCAAAATAGGTTGGAAAAGGCCGAGAAAGAGTGAATAAAAATTATCATTCTGTTCCGTTCCTACCCGACACGTAATAGAGAATTCCAAAAAAATAGCAAAAAAATTCAAAAAAATAAAAAATACCATTACGGCTTCATTTCAATCCAAAATAGGTTGGAAAATGACGAGAAATAGAGAAAATAAAAATTATCATTTTGTTCCGTTCGTACCCGACGCGTAATACGAAATTCCAAAAAAATAACAAAAAAATTGAAAAAACTAAAGAATACTGATGATGCCAAAATCGTCAGTTGGGTCGCTCCTCCAATCCGAAGCTTTAGATGATCTTGTAGAACCTTCAAGATAAAGAGAGATAGATCAAAGAAACCACCGGGTTGTGCCCGGTGGGGGAGCCTCCGATGGTTAAGTTAGTACCAACCCATATTTCTTGTATTTAGATAGTGTTTTGTTGTAGCTTTTTTACCTACCTTCACAAGTGAGACGAATTGTCCCTTTTATTGCTGATTTGGATAGCCGTTGTACATAATTAGGGGTGACTATTACCCAAGTGTAACAGTTATCGTATTGATTGGCGTTTAAGACCAATGAGTAATGGTCGCCACTAATGTGTTGAATGTGCTTGAGCGGTTACATCTTTTGGTTTGTTAATGATGCAAGGTTGTCCATATTAATGGACGACCTTCATGATTTTTCTGGACTCATCAAATACCATTATAGCTGCATTCCAAGCGAAAATAGGTTGGAGAGGCTGACAAATAGAGAAAATTAAAATTATTGTTCCGTTCCGTTCCAACCCGACGCGTAATACAAAATTCAAAAAAAATTCAAAAACTAAAAAAATTCAATTATGGCTTCATTTCAAGCCAGAATTGGTTGGAAAAGGCCGAGAAAGATAGAAAATAAAAACTATCGTTCCGTTCCGTTCCTACCCGACTCGTAATAGAAAATTGAAAAAATAACAAAAAAATTCCAAAAAATTAAAAAATGCCATTATGGCAACATTTCAGGCAAAAATAGGTTGGAAAAGGCTGAGAAAGAGATAAAATGAAAATTGTCATTCCGTTCTGTTCCGTTCCTACCCGACGCGTAATAGAAAATTCAAAAAAAATAGCAAAAAAATAAAAAATATTAAAAAATACCATTATGGATTCATTTCAAGCCAACATAGGTTGAAAGTGGATGAGAAAGAGAGAAAATAAAAATTATCGTTTCCTCCCGTTCCTACTCGACGCATAATAGAAAATTCCAAAAAATAGCCAAAAAATTCAAAAAATACAAAAATACCATCATGGCTTCGTTTCAAGCCAAAATAGGATGGAAAAGGCCGAGAAAGAGAGAAAATAAAAATTATCGTTCCGTTCTGTTCCTACCCGACATGTAATATAAAATTCCAAAAAAACTGAAAAATAAAATGCAAATAATTAAAAAATATCATTATGGCTTCATTTCAAGCCAAAATAGGTTGGAAAAGGCCAAGAAATGGAGAAAATTAAAATTATCATTCCGTTACGTGCCTACCCGACGCGTAACAGAAAGTTCAAAAAAAATAGGCAAAAACTTCAAAAAATTAAAACATACCATTATGACTTCATTTCAAGCCAAAATAGGTTGGAAAAGGCCGAGAAAGAGAGAAAATAAAAATTCTCGTTCCGTTCCGTTCCTACCCGACGCGTAATAGGAAATTCCAAAAAAAAAGCAAAAAAATTGTAAAAATTAAAAAATACCATTATGGTTTCATTTCAGGCCAAAATAGGTTGGAAAATGCTGTGAAAGAGAGAAATTGAAAATTGTCGTTCCGTTCTGTTCCTACCCGACGGGTAATAGAAAATTCCAAAAAAATTAAAAAATAGCATTATGGATTCATTTCAAGCCAGAATTGGTTGGGAAAGGCCGAGAAAGATAGAAAATAAAAACTAACGTTCCGTTCTGTTCCTACCCGACTCGTAATAGAAAATTGCAAAAAAATAACAAAAAAATTCCAAAAAATTAAAAAATACCATTATGGCAACATTTCTGGCCAAAATAGGTTGGAAAAGGCTGAGAAAGAGATAAAATTAAAATTGACATTCCGTTCCGTTCCTACCCGACGCGTAATGGAAAATTCCAAAAAAATAGCAAAAAAATAAAATATATTAAAAAATACCATTTTGGATTCATTTCAAGCCAACATAGGTTGAAAGTGGATGAGAAAGAGAGAAAATAAAAATTATCGTTTACTCCCGTTCCTACTCGACGCGTAATAGAAAATTCCAAAAAATAGCCAAAAAATTCAAAAAATACAAAAATACCATCGTGGCTTCGTTTCAAGCCAAAATAGGTTGGAAAAGGCCGAGAAAGAGAGAAAATAAAAATTATCGTTCCGTTCTGTTCCTACCCGACGCGTAATATAAAATTCCAAAAAAACTGAAAAATAAAATGCAAATAATTAAAAAATACCATTATGGCTTCATTTCAAGCCAAAATAGGATGGAAAAGGCCAAGAAAGGGAGAAAATTAAAATTATCGTTCCGTTACGTGCCTACCCGACGCGTAACAGAAAGTTCAAAAAAAATAGGCAAAAACTTCAAAAAATTAGAACATACCATTATGACTTCATTTCAAGCCAAAATAGGTTGGAAAAGACCGTGAAAGAGAGAAAATAAAAATTATCGTTCCGTTCTATTCCTACCCGACGCATAATATAAAATTCCAAAAAAACTGAAAAATAAAATGCAAATAATTAAAAAATACCATTATGGCTTCATTTCAAGCCAAAATAGGTTGGAAAAGGCCAAGAAAGGGAGAAAATTAAAATTATCGTTCCATTACGTGCCTATCCGACGCGTAACAGAAAGTTCAAAAAAAATAGGCAAAAACTTCAAAAAATTAAAACATACCATTATGACTTCATTTCAAGCCAAAATAGGTTGGAAAAGGCCGCGAAAGAGAGAAAATAAAAATTCTCGTTTCGTTCCGTTTCTACCCGACGCGTAATAGAAAATTCCAAAAAAAAAGCAAAAAAATTGAAAAAATTAAAAAATACCATTATGGTTTCATTTCAGGCCAAAATAAGTTGGAAAATGCTGTGAAAGAGAGAAATTGAAAATTGTCGTTCCGTTTTGTTCCTACCCGACGAGTAATAGAAAATTCCAAAAAAATTAAAAAATAGCATTATGGATTCATTTCAAGCCAGAATTTGTTGGGAAAGGCCGAGAAAGATAGAAAATAAAAACTAACGTTCCGTTCCGTTCCTACCCGACTCGTAATAGAAAATTGCAAAAAAATAACAAAAAAATTCCAAAAAATTAAAAAATACCATTATGGCAACATTTCTGGCCAAAATAGGTTGGAAAAGGCTGAGAAAGAGATAAAATTAAAATTGACATTCCGTTCCGTTCCTACCCGACTCGTAATAGAAAATTGCAAAAAAATAACAAAAAAATTCCAAAAAATTAAAAAATGCCATTATGGCAACATTTCAGGCAAAAATAGGTTGGAAAAGGCTGAGAAAGAGATAAAATGAAAATTGTCATTCCGTTCTGTTCCGTTCCTACCCGACGCGTAATAGAAAATTCAAAAAAAATAGCAAAAAAATAAAAAATATTAAAAAATACCATTATGGATTCATTTCAAGCCAACATAGGTTGAAAGTGGATGAGAAAGAGAGAAAATAAAAATTATCGTTTACTCCCGTTCCTACTCGACGCATAATAGAAAATTCCAAAAAATAGCCAAAAAATTCAAAAAATACAAAAATACCATCATGGCTTCGTTTCAAGCCAAAATAGGATGGAAAAGGCCGAGAAAGAGAGAAAATAAAAATTATCGTTCCGTTCTGTTCCTACCCGACATGTAATATAAAATTCCAAAAAAACTGAAAAATAAAATGCAAATAATTAAAAAATATCATTATGGCTTCATTTCAAGCCAAAATAGGTTGGAAAAGGCCAAGAAATGGAGAAAATTAAAATTATCATTCCGTTACGTGCCTACCCGACGCGTAACAGAAAGTTCAAAAAAAATAGGCAAAAACTTCAAAAAATTAAAACATACCATTATGACTTCATTTCAAGCCAAAATAGGTTGGAAAAGGCCGAGAAAGAGAGAAAATAAAAATTCTCGTTCCGTTCCGTTCCTACCCGACGCGTAATAGGAAATTCCAAAAAAAAAGCAAAAATTAAAAAATACCATTATGGTTTCATTTCAGGCCAAAATAGGTTGGAAAATGCTGTGAAAGAGAGAAATTGAAAATTGTCGTTCCGTTCTGTTCCTACCCGACGGGTAATAGAAAATTCCAAAAAAATTAAAAAATAGCATTATGGATTCATTTCAAGCCAGAATTGGTTGGGAAAGGCCGAGAAAGATAGAAAATAAAAACTAACGTTCCGTTCTATTCCTACCCGACTCGTAATAGAAAATTGCAAAAAAATAACAAAAAAATTCCAAAAAATTAAAAAATACCATTATGGCAACATTTCTGGCCAAAATAGGTTGGAAAAGGCTGAGAAAGAGATAAAATTAAAATTGACATTCCGTTCCGTTCCTACCCGACGCGTAATGGAAAATTCCAAAAAAATAGCAAAAAAATAAAATATATTAAAAAATACCATTTTGGATTCATTTCAAGCCAACATAGGTTGAAAGTGGATGCGAAAGAGAGAAAATAAAAATTATCGTTTCGTCCCGTTCCTACTCGACGCGTAATAGAAAATTCCAAAAAATAGCCAAAAAATTCAAAAAATACAAAAATACCATCGTGGCTTCGTTTCAAGCCAAAATAGGTTGGAAAAGGCCGAGAAAGAGAGAAAATAAAAATTATCGTTCCGTTCTGTTCCTACCCGACGCGTAATATAAAATTCCAAAAAAACTGAAAAATAAAATGCAAATAATTAAAAAATACCATTATGGCTTCATTTCAAGCCAAAATAGGATGGAAAAGGCCAAGAAAGGGAGAAAATTAAAATTATCGTTCCGTTACGTGCCTACCCGACGCGTAACAGAAAGTTCAAAAAAAAGAGGCAAAAACTTCAAAAAATTAGAACATACCATTATGACTTCATTTCAAGCCAAAATAGGTTGGAAAAGACCGTGAAAGAGAGAAAATAAAAATTATCGTTCCGTTCTATTCCTACCCGACGCATAATATAAAATTCCAAAAAAACTGAAAAATAAAATGCAAATAATTAAAAAATACCATTATGGCTTCATTTCAAGCCAAAATAGGTTGGAAAAGGCCAAGAAAAGGAGAAAATTAAAATTATCGTTCCATTACGTGCCTATCCGACGCGTAACAGAAAGTTCAAAAAAAATAGGCAAAAACTTCAAAAAATTAAAACATACCATTATGACTTCATTTCAAGCCAAAATAGGTTGGAAAAGGCCGCGAAAGAGAGAAAATAAAAATTCTCGTTTCGTTCCGTTTCTACCCGACGCGTAATAGAAAATTCCAAAAAAAAAGCAAAAAAATTGAAAAAATTAAAAAATACCATTATGGTTTCATTTCAGGCCAAAATAAGTTGGAAAATGCTGTGAAAGAGAGAAATTGAAAATTGTCGTTCCGTTTTGTTCCTACCCGACGAGTAATAGAAAATTCCAAAAAAATTAAAAAATAGCATTATGGATTCATTTCAAGCCAGAATTTGTTGGGAAAGGCCGAGAAAGATAGAAAATAAAAACTAACGTTCCGTTCCGTTCCTACCCGACTCGTAATAGAAAATTGCAAAAAAATATCAAAAAAATTCCAAAATACCATTATGGCAACATTTCAGGCCAAAATAGGTTGGAAAAGGCTGAGAAAGAGATAAAATGAAAATTGTCATTCCATTCCGTTCTGTTCCTACCCGATGCGTAATAGAAAATTCAAAAAAAATATCAAAAAAATTAAAAAAATACCATTATGGAATCATTTCAAGCCAACATAGGTTGAAAGTGGATGAGAAAGAGAGAAAATAAAAATTATCGTTTCGTTCCGTTCCTACTCGACGCATAATAGGAAATTCCAAAGAATAGCCAAAAAATTAAAAAAACAAAAAAATCCCATTGTGGCTTCGTTTTAAGCCAAAATAGGATGGAAAAGGCCGAGAAAGAGAGAAAATAAAAATTATCGTTCCGTTTTGTTCCTCCCCGACGCGTAATACAAAATTCCAAAAAAACTGAAAAAAAAATGCAAATAATTAAAAAATACAATTATGGCTTCATTTAAAGCCAAAATAAGTTGGAAAAGGCCAAGAAAGGGAGAAAATTAAAATTATCGTTCCGTTCCGTTCCTACCCGACGGGTAATAGAAAATTCCAAAAAAATTAAAAAAATTTAAAAATAGCATTATGGCTTCATTTCAAGCCAAAATAGGTTGGAAAAGGCCGAGAAAGAGAGAAAATAAAAATTCTCGTTCCGTTCTGTTCCTACCCGACGCGTAATAGGAAATTCCAAAAAAATAGCAAAAAAATTAAAAAAATTAAAAAATACCATTATGGTTTCACTTCAGGCAAAAATAGGTTGGAAAATGCTGTGAAAGAGAGAAATTGTAAATTGTCGTTCCGTTCTGTTCCTACCCGATGAGTAATAGAAAATTTCAAAAATATTAAAAAAATTAAAAAATAACATTATGGCTTCATTTAGAGCCAAAATAGGTTGGAAAAGGCCAAGAGAGAGAGAAAATAAAAATTCTCGTTCCGTTCCGTTCCGTTCCTACCCGACGCGAAATGGAAAATTCCAAAAAAAAAGCCAAAAAATTAAAAAAATTAAAAAATACCATTATGGCAACATTTCAGGCCAAAATAGGAAGGAAAAGGCTAAGGAAAAGA
Organism: Quercus parvula; assembly: GCA_030820535.1. Lineage (NCBI taxonomy): Eukaryota > Viridiplantae > Streptophyta > Magnoliopsida > Fagales > Fagaceae > Quercus > Quercus parvula. The sequence continues at coordinate 24,445,109 of JAUAME010000004.1, forward strand.
AAAAATAAAAATTATCGTTCCGTTCCGTTCCGTTCCTACCCAACGCGTAATAAAAAATTCAAAAAAAATAGCAGAAAAATTAAAAAATACCATTTTGGATTCATTTCAAGCCAGAATTAGTTGGAAAACGCCGAGAAAGATAGAAAATAAAAACTATCATTCCGTTCCGTTCCTACCCGACTCGTAATAGAAAATTGCAAAAAAATGGCAAAAAATTAAAAAATACCATTATGGCAACATTTCAGGCCAAAATAGGTTGGAAAAGGCTGAGAAAGAGATAAAATGAAAATTGACATTCTGTTCCGTTCTGTTCCTACCAGACGCGTAATAGAAAATTAAAAAAAAATAGCAAAAAAAAAATAAAAAAAAATACCATTATGGATTCATTTCAAGCCAACATAGGTTGAAAGTGAATGAGAAAGAGAGAAAATAAAAATTCTCGTTTCTTCCCATTCCTACTCGACGCATAATAGGAAATTCCAAAAAAATAGCAAAAAAATTCCAAAAAATTAAAAAATACCATTATGGCAACATTTCAGGCGAAAATAGGTTGGAAAACGCTGAGAAAGAGATAAAATGAAAATTGTCATTCCGTTCCGTTCCGTTCCTACCCAACGCGTAATAAAAAATTCAAAAAAAATAGCAGAAAAATTAAAAAAAATTAAAAAATACCATTTTGGATTCATTTCAAGCCAGAATTAGTTGGAAAAGGCCGAGAAAGATAGAAAATAAAAACTATCGTTCCGTTCCGTTCCTACCCGACTCGTAATAGAAAATTGCAAAAAAATGGCAAAAAATTAAAAAATACCATTATGGCAACATTTCAGGCCAAAATAGGTTGGAAAAGGCTGAGAAAGAGATAAAATGAAAATTGACATTCCGTTCCGTTCCGTTCCTACCAGACGCGTAATAGAAAATTAAAAAAAAATAGCAAAAAAATCAAAAAAAAAAAAAAAAATACCATTATGGATTCATTTCAAGCCAACATAGGTTGAAAGTGAATGAGAAAGAGAGAAAATAGAAATTATCATTTCTTCCCGTTCCTACTCGACGCATAATAGAAAATTCCAAAAAATAGCCAAAAAATTAAAAAAATACCATCGTGGCTTCGTTTCAAGCCAAAATAGGATAGAAAAGGCCGAGAAAGAGAAAAAATAAAAATTATCGTTCCGTTCTGTTCCTAGCTGACGCATAATACAAAATTCCAAAAAAACTGAAAAAAAAAATGCAAATAATTAAAAAATACCATTATGGCTTCATTTCAAGCCAAAATAGGTTGGAAAGGGCCAAGAAAGGGAGAAAATTAAAATTATCATTCCGTTCCGTTCCTACCCGACGGGTAATAGAAAATTCCAAAAAAATTAAAAAATAGCATTATGGCTTCATTTCAACCCAAAATAGGTTGGAAAAGGCCGAGAAAGAGAGAAAATAAAAATTCTCGTTTCGTTCCGTTCCTACCCGACGCGTATTAGGAAATAGCAAAAAAATTGCAAAAAATTTAAAAAATTAAAAAATACCATTATGGTTTCATTTCAGGCCAAAATAGGTTGGAAAATGCTGTGAATGAGAGAAATTGAAAATTGTCGATCCGTTCTGTTCCTACCCGACGAGTAATAGAAAATTCCAAAAAGATTAAAAAAATTAAAAAATAGCATTATGGCTTCATTTCAAGCCAAAATAGGTTGGAAAAGGTTAAGAGAGAGAGAAAATAAAAATTCTCGTTCCGTTCCGTTCCGTTCCTACCCAACGCGTAATAGGAAATTCCAAAAAAATTAAAAAAATTAAAAAATACCATTATGGTTTCATTTCAGGAAAAAATAGGTTGGAAAATGCTGTGAAAGAGAGAAATTAAAAATTGTCGTTCCGTTCTGTTCCTACCCGACGAATAATAGAAAATTCCAAAAAATTAAAAAATACCATTATGGCAACATTTCAGGCCAAAATAGGTTGGAAAACGCTGAGAAAGAGATAAAATGAAAATTGTCATTCCGTTCCGTTCCGTTCCTACCCAACGCGTAATAAAAAATTCAAAAAAAATAGCAGAATAATTAAAAAATACCATTATGGCAACATTTCAGGCCAAAATAGGTTGGAAAAGGCTGAGAAAGAGATAAAATGAAAATTGTCATTCTGTTCCGTTCCGTTCCATTCCTACCCAACGCGTAACAGAGAATTCAAAAAAAATAGCAGAAAAATTAAAAAAAATTAAAAAATACAATTTTGGATTCATTTCAAGCCAGAATCAGTTGGAATAGGCCGAGAAAGATAGAAAATAAAAACTATCGTTAAGTTCCGTTCCTACCCGACTCGTAATAGAAAATTGCAAAAAAATGGCAAAAAAATTCCAAAAAATTAAAAAAATACCATTATTTCAACATTTGTGGCCAAAATATGTCAGAAAAGGCTGAGAAAGAGATAAAATGAAAATTATCATTTCGTTCCGTTCCGTTCCGCTCCCAACGCGTAACAGAAAATTAAAAAAAAATAGCAAAAAAATTAAAAAATACCATTATGGATTCGTTTCATGACAATATAGGTTGGAAAAGGCCGAGAAAGAGAGAAAATAAAAATTCTCGTTCCGTTCCGTTCCTACCCGACGCGAAATAGGAAATTCCAAAAAATAGCCAAAAAATTCAAAAAATACAAAAATACCATCATGGCTTCGTTTCAAGCCAAAATAGGATGGAAAAGGCCGAGAAAGAGAGAGAATAAAAATTATCGTTCCGTTCTGTTCCTACCCGACATGTAATATAAAATTCCAAAAAAACTGAAAAATAAAATGCAAATAATTAAAAAATATCATTATGGCTTCATTTCAAGCCAAAATAGGTTGGAAAAGGCCAAGAAAGGGAGAAAATTAAAATTATCATTCCGTTACGTGCCAACTCGACGCGTAACAGAAAGTTCAAAAAAAATAGGCAAAAACTTCAAAAAATTAAAACATACCATTATGACTTCATTTCAAGCCAAAATAGGTTGGAAAAGGCCGAGAAAGAGATAAAATAAAAATTCTCGTTCCGTTCCATTCCTACCCGACGCGTAATAGGAAATTCCAAAAAAAAAGCAAAAAAATTGTAAAAATTAAAAAATACCATTATGGTTTCATTTCAGGCCAAAATAGGTTGGAAAATGCTGTGGAAGAGAGAAATTGAAAATTGTCATTCCGTTCTGTTCCTACCCGACGGGTAATAGAAAATTCCAAAAAAATTAAAAAATAGCATTATGGATTCATTTCAAGCCAGAATTGGTTGGGAAAGGCCGAGAAAGATAGAAAATAAAAACTAACGTTCCGTTCTGTTCCTACCCGACTCGTAATAGAAAATTGCAAAAAAATAACAAAAAAATTCCAAAAAATTAAAAAATACCATTATGGCAACATTTCTGGCCAAAATAGGTTAGAAAAGGCTGAGAAAGAGATAAAATTAAAATTGACATTCCGTTCCGTTCCTACCCGACGCGTAATAGAAAATTCCAAAAAAATAGCAAAAAAATAAAATATATTAAAAAATACCATTTTGGATTCATTTCAAGCCAACATAGGTTGAAAGTGGATGCGAAAGAGAGAAAATAAAAATTATCGTTTCGTCCCGTTCCTACTCGACGCGTAATAGAAAATTCCAAAAAATTCAAAAAATACAAAAATACCATCGTGGCTTCGTTTCAAGCCAAAATAGGTTGGAAAAGGCCGAGAAAGAGAGAAAATAAAAATTATCGTTCCGTTCTGTTCCAACCCGACGCGTAATATAAAATTCCAAAAAAACTGAAAGATAAAATGCAAATAATTAAAAAATACCATTATGGCTTCATTTCAAGCCAAAATAGGATGGAAAAGGCCAAGAAAGGGAGAAAATTAAAATTATCGTTCTGTTACGTGCCTACCCGACGCGTAACAGAAAGTTCAAAAAAAAATAGGCAAAAATTTCAAAAAATTAAAACATACCATTATGACTTCATTTCAAGCCAAAATAGGTTGGAAAAGACCGTGAAAGAGAGAAAATAAAAATTATCGTTCCGTTCTATTCCTACCCGACGCATAATATAAAATTCCAAAAAAACTGAAAAATAAAATGCAAATAATTAAAAAATACCATTATGGCTTCATTTCAAGCCAAAATAGGTTGGAAAAGGCCAAGAAAGGGAGAAAATTAAAATTATCGTTCCATTACGTGCCTATCCGACGCGTAACAGAAAGTTCAAAAAAAATAGGCAAAAACTTCAAAAAATTAAAACATACCATTATGACTTCATTTCAAGCCAAAATAGGTTGGAAAAGGCCGCGAAAGAGAGAAAATAAAAATTCTCGTTTCGTTCCGTTTCTACCCGACGCGTAATAGAAAATTCCAAAAAAAAAGCAAAAAAATTGAAAAAATTAAAAAATACCATTATGGTTTCATTTCAGGCCAAAATAAGTTGGAAAATGCTGTGAAAGAGAGAAATTGAAAATTGTCGTTCCGTTTTGTTCCTACCCGACGAGTAATAGAAAATTCCAAAAAAATTAAAAAATAGCATTATGGATTCATTTCAAGCCAGAATTTGTTGGGAAAGGCCGAGAAAGATAGAAAATAAAAACTAACGTTCCGTTCCGTTCCTACCCGACTCGTAATAGAAAATTGCAAAAAAATATCAAAAAAATTCCAAAATACCATTATGGCAACATTTCAGGCCAAAATAGGTTGGAAAAGACTGAGAAAGAGATAAAATGAAAATTGTCATTCCATTCCGTTCTGTTCCTACCCGATGCGTAATAGAAAATTCAAAAAAAATATCAAAAAAATTAAAAAAATACCATTATGGAATCATTTCAAGCCAACATAGGTTGAAAGTGGATGAGAAAGAGAGAAAATAAAAATTATCGTTTCGTTCCGTTCCTTCTCGACGCATAATAGGAAATTCCAAAGAATAGCCAAAAAATTAAAAAAACAAAAAAATCCCATTGTGGCTTCGTTTTAAGCCAAAATAGGATGGAAAAGGCCGAGAAAGAGAGAAAATAAAAATTATCGTTCCGTTTTGTTCCTCCCCGACGCGTAATACAAAATTCCAAAAAAACTGAAAAAAAAATGCAAATAATTAAAAAATACAATTATGGCTTCATTTAAAGCCAAAATAAGTTGGAAAAGGCCAAGAAAGGGAGAAAATTAAAATTATCGTTCCGTTCCGTTCCTACCCGACGGGTAATAGAAAATTCCAAAAAAATTAAAAAAATTTAAAAATAGCATTATGGCTTCATTTCAAGCCAAAATAGGTTGGAAAAGGCCGAGAAAGAGAGAAAATAAAAATTCTCGTTCCGTTCTGTTCCTACCCGACGCGTAATAGGAAATTCCAAAAAAATAGCAAAAAAATTAAAAAAATTAAAAAATACCATTATGGTTTCATTTCAGGCAAAAATAGGTTGGAAAATGCTGTGAAAGAGAGAAATTGTAAATTGTCGTTCCGTTCTGTTCCTACCCGATGAGTAATAGAAAATTTCAAAAATATTAAAAAAATTAAAAAATAACATTATGGCTTCATTTAGAGCCAAAATAGGTTGGAAAAGGCCAAGAGAGAGAGAAAATAAAAATTCTCGTTCCGTTCCGTTCCGTTCCTACCTGACGCGAAATGGAAAATTCAAAAAAAAAAGCCAAAAAATTAAAAAAATTAAAAAATACCATTATGGCTTCATTTCAGGCCAAAATAGGAAGGAAAAGGCTAAGGAAAAGAAAAAATAAAAATTATCGTTCCGTTCCGTTCCTACCCGACACGTAACAGAAAATTCCAAAAAAATTGTAAAAAAATTAAAAAATACCATTATGGTTCATTTCAAGTCAGAATAGGTTGGAAAAGGCCGAAAAAGAGTGAAAATAAAAATTATCATTCTGTTCCGTTCCTACCCGACATGTAATAGAAAATTCCAAAAAAATAGCAAAAAAATTCAAAAAAATAAAAAATCCCATTACGGCTTCATTTCAATCCAAAATAGGTTGGAAAATGACGAGAAATAGATAAAATAAAAATTATCATTTTGTTCCGTTCGTACCCGACGCGTAATACGAAATTCCAAAAAACTAAAAAATACCATTATAGCTGCATTTTGAAGCGAAAATAGGTTGGAAAGGCTGACAAATACAGAAAATTAAAATTATCGTTCCGTTCCGTTCCAACCCGACGCGTAATACAAAATTAAAAAAAAATTGAAAAAAAATTGAAAAATTAAAAAAATACAATTATGGCTTCATTTCAAGCCAGAATTGGTTGGAAAAGCCCGCGAAAGGTAGAAAATAAAAACCATCGTTCCGTTCCGTTCCTACCCGACTCGTAATAGAAAATTGCAAAAAAATAGCACAAAAATTCCAAAAAATTAAAAAATACCATTATGGCCTCATTTCAGGCCAAAATAAGTTTGAAAAGGCTGAGAAAGAGTTAAAATCAAAATTATCATTCCGTTCAGTTCCGTTCCTACCCAATGCGCAATAGAAAATTAAAAAAAAAATAGCAAAAAAAATTAAAAAATACCATTATGGATTCATTTCAAGCCAACATAGGTTGGAAAAGGCCGAGAAAGAGAAAAAATAAAAATTCTCGTTCCGTTCCGTTCCTACCCGACGCGTAATAGGAAATTCCAAAAAAATAGCAGAAAAATTAAAAAATACCATTATGGCAACATTTCAGGCCAAAATAGGTTGGAAAAGGCTGAGAAAGAGATAAAATGAAAATTGTCATTCTGTTCCGTTCCGTTCCATTCCTACCCAACGCGTAACAGAGAATTCAAAAAAAATAGCAGAAAAATTAAAAAAAATTAAAAAATACAATTTTGGATTCATTTCAAGCCAGAATCAGTTGGAATAGGCCGAGAAAGATAGAAAATAAAAACTATCGTTAAGTTCCGTTCCTACCCGACTCGTAATAGAAAATTGCAAAAAAATGGCAAAAAAATTCCAAAAAATTAAAAAAATACCATTATTTCAACATTTGTGGCCAAAATATGTCAGAAAAGGCTGAGAAAGAGATAAAATGAAAATTATCATTTCGTTCCGTTCCGTTCCGCTCCCAACGCGTAACAGAAAATTCAAAAAAAATAGCAAAAAAATTAAAAAATACCATTATGGATTCGTTTCATGACAATATAGGTTGGAAAAGGCCGAGAAAGAGAGAAAATAAAAATTCTCGTTCCGTTCCGTTCCTACCCGACGCGAAATAGGAAATTCCAAAAAAATAGCAAAAAAATTCCAAAAAATTAAAAAATACCATTATGGCAACATTTCAGGCCAAAATAGGTTGGAAAACGCTGACAAAGAGATAAAATGAAAATTGTCATTCCGTTCCGTTCCGTTCCTACCCAACGCGTAATAAAAAATTCAAAAAAAATAGCAGAAAAATTAAAAAATACCATTTTGGATTCATTTCAAGCCAGAATTAGTTGGAAAACGCCGAGAAAGATAGAAAATAAAAACTATCATTCCGTTCCGTTCCTACCCGACTCGTAATAGAAAATTGCAAAAAAATGGCAAAAAATTAAAAAATACCATTATGGCAACATTTCAGGCCAAAATAGGTTGGAAAAGGCTGAGAAAGAGATAAAATGAAAATTGACATTCTGTTCCGTTCTGTTCCTACCAGACGCGTAATAGAAAATTAAAAAAAAATAGCAAAAAAAAATAAAAAAAATAAAAAAAAATACCATTATGGATTCATTTCAAGCCAACATAGGTTGAAAGTGAATGAGAAAGAGAGAAAATAAAAATTCTCGTTTCTTCTCGTTCCTACTCGACGCATAATAGGAATTCCAAAAAAATAGCAAAAAAATTCCAAAAAATTAAAAAATACCATTATGGCAACATTTCAGGCCAAAATAGGTTGGAAAACGCTGAGAAAGAGATAAAATGAAAATTGTCATTCCGTTCCGTTCCGTTCCTACCCAACGCGTAATAAAAAATTCAAAAAAAATAGCAGAAAAATTAAAAAAAATTAAAAAATACCATTTTGGATTCATTTCAAGCCAGAATTAGTTGGAAAAGGCCGAGAAAGATAGAAAATAAAAACTATCGTTCCGTTCCGTTCCTACCGACTCGTAATAGAAAATTGCAAAAAAATGGCAAAAAATTAAAAAATACCATTATGGCAACATTTCAGGCCAAAATAGGTTGGAAAAGGCTGAGAAAGAGATAAAATGAAAATTGACATTCCGTTCCGTTCCGTTCCTACCAGACGCGTAATAGAAAATTTAAAAAAAAATAGCAAAAAAATCAAAAAAAAAAAAAAAAATACCATTATGGATTCATTTCAAGCCAACATAGGTTGAAAGTGAATGAGAAAGAGAGAAAATAGAAATTATCATTTCTTCCCGTTCCTACTCGACGCATAATAGAAAATTCCAAAAAATAGCCAAAAAATTAAAAAAATACCATCGTGGCTTCGTTTCAAGCCAAAATAGGATAGAAAAGGCCGAGAAAGAGAGAAAATAAAAATTATCGTTCCGTTCTGTTCCTAGCCGACGCATAATACAAAATTCCAAAAAAACTGAAAAAAAAATGCAAATAATTAAAAAATACCATTATGGCTTCATTTCAAGCCAAAATAGGTTGGAAAGGGCCAAGAAAGGGAGAAAATTAAAATTATCATTCCGTTCCGTTCCTACCCGACGGGTAATAGAAAATTCCAAAAAAATTAAAAAATAGCATTATGGCTTCATTTCAACCCAAAATAGGTTGGAAAAGGCCGAGAAAGAGAGAAAATAAAAATTCTCGTTTCGTTCCGTTCCTACCCGACGCGTATTAGGAAATAGCAAAAAAATAGCAAAAAATTTAAAAAATTAAAAAATACCATTATGGTTTCATTTCAGGCCAAAATAGGTTGGAAAATGCTGTGAATGAGAGAAATTGAAAATTGTCGATCCGTTCTGTTCCTACCCGACGAGTAATAGAAAATTCCAAAAAGATTAAAAAAATTAAAAAATAGCATTATGGCTTCATTTCAAGCCAAAATAGGTTGGAAAAGGTTAAGAGAGAGAGAAAATAAAAATTCTCGTTCCGTTCCGTTCCGTTCCTACCCAACGCGTAATAGGAAATTCCAAAAAAATTAAAAAAATTAAAAAATACCATTATGGTTTCATTTCAGGAAAAAATAGGTTGGAAAATGCTGTGAAAGAGAGAAATTAAAAATTGTCGTTCCGTTCTGTTCCTACCCGACGAATAATAGAAAATTCCAAAAAATTAAAAAATAGCATTATGGCTTCATTTCAAACCAAAATAGGTTGGAAAAGGCCATGAGAGAGAGAAAATAAAAATTTTCGTTCCGTTCCGTTCCTACCCGATGCGAAATAGAAAATTCCAAAAAAAAAGCCAAAAAATTCAAAAAATTAAAAAATACCATTATGGCTTTATTTCAGGCCAAAATAGGAAGGAAAAGGCTAAGAAAAAAAATAAATAAAAATTATCGTTCCGTTCCGTCCCTACCCAATGCGTAACAGAAAATTCCAAAAAAATAGTAAAAAAATTAAAAAAATTAAAAAATTCCATTATGGCTTCATTTCAAGCCAAAATAAGCTGGAAAAGGCTGAGAAAGAGAGAAAACAAAAATCATCGTTCCGTTCCGTTCCTACCCGACGCGAAATTGAAAATTCCAAAAAAATAGCCAAAAAATTCAAAAAATTAATAAATACCATTATGGCTTCATTTTAGGCCAAAATAGGATGGAAAAGGCTAAGAAAAAGAAAAAATAAAAATTATCGTTCCGTTCCGTTCCAACCTGACGCGTAATACAAAATTAAAAAAAAAATTGAAAAAAAACTCAAAAATTAAAAAAATACAAGTATGGCTTCATTTCAAGCCAGAATTGGTTGGAAAAGCCCGAGAAAGATAGAAAATAAAAACTATCGTTCCGTTCCGTTCCTACCTGACTCGTAATAGAAAATTGCAAAAAAATAGCAAAAAAATTCCAAAAAATTAAAAAACACCATTATGGCCACATTTCAGGCCAAAATAAGTTGGAAAAGGCTGAGAAAGAGATAAAATGAAAATTAACGTTCCGTTCTGTTCCGTTCCTACCCAACGCGTAATAGAAAATTAAAAAAAAATAGCAAAAAAACTAAAAAATACCATTATCGATTCATTTCAAGCCAACATAGGTTGAAAGTGGATGAGAAAGAGAGAAAATAAAAATTATCGTTTGTTCTGTTCCTACCCCGACTCGTAATATAAAATTGCAAAAAAATAGCAAAAAAATTCCAAAAAATTAAAAAATACCATCGTGGTTTCGTTTCAAGCCAAAATAGGATGGAAAAGGTCGAGAAAGAGAGAAAATAAAAATTATCATTCCGTTCTGTTCCTACCCGACGCGTAATACAAAATTCCAAAAAAACTGAAAAAAAAATGCAAATAATTAAAAAATACCATTATGGCTTCATTTTAAGCCAAAATAGGTTGGAAAAGGCCTAGAAAGGGTGAAAATTAAAATTATCGTTCCGTTACGTTTCTACCCAACACGTAATAGAAAATTCCAAAAAATAGGCAAAAAATTCAAAAAATACAGAAATACCATCGTGGCTTCGTTTCAAGCCAAAATAGGTTGGAAAAGTCCGAGAAAGAGAGAAAATAAAAATTATCGTTCCGTTCTGTTCCTACCCGACGCGTAATACAAAATTCCAAAAAAATTGAAAAAAAAAATACAAATAATTAAAAAATACCATTATGGCTTCATTTTAGAGAAATAGAGAAAATGAACATTCTCGTTCCATCCCGTTCCTACCCGACACGTAATAGGAAATTCCGAAAAAATAGCAAAAAAATTCAAAATATTAAAAATTACCATTATGGATTAATTTCAAGTCGAAATAGGTTGGAAAAGGACGACAAAGAGAGAAAATAAAAATTATCGTTCCGTTTCGTTCCTACCCGGCGCGTAATAGAAAATTCCAAAAAAAGTGCAAAAAAATTCAAGAAATTAAAAAATTCCATTATGGATTCATTTCAAGCCAAAATAGGCTGGAAAAGGCCGAGAAAGAGAAAAAATAAAAATTATCGTTCCATTCCGTTCCTACCCGACGCGAAATAGAAAATTCCAAAAAAATAGCCAAAAAAATAAAAAATACCATTATGGCTTCATTTCAGATCAAAATAGGATGGAAGTGGCTAAGAAAAATAGGTTGGAAAAGGCCGAGAAAGAGAAAATTAAAATTATCGTTCCGTTCGGTTCCTACCCGACGCGTAATAGAAAATTCAAAAAAAATAGGCAAAAACTTCAAAAAATTAAAACATACCATTATGACTTCATTTGAAGCCAAAATAGGTTGGAGAAGGCCGAGAAAGAGAGAAAATAAAAATTATCATTCCGTTCCTATCATTCCATTCCATTCCAACCAGAAGCGAAATAGAAAATTCCAAAAAAATTGCAAAAAAATACAAAAAATTAAAAAATTGCATTATGGCTTCATTTCAAGCTAAAACAGGTTGGAAAAGGCCAAGAAAGGAAGAAAATAAAAATTATCGTTCAGTTCCATTCCTACCCGACGCGTAATCGAAAATTCCAAAAAATTTGCAAAAAAATTCAGAAAATTAAAAAATACCATTATGGCTTCATTTCAATCCAAAATAGGTTGGAAAAAGCCGAGAAATAGAGAAAATAAGAATTATCAATCCATTCCGTTTTTACCCGATGTGTAAATACCATTATGGTTTCATTTCAAGCCAAAATAGGTCGAAAGAGGATGAGAAAGGGAGAAAATAAAAATTATCTTTCTGTTCCGTTCCTACCCGACGCGAAATAGAAAATTCCAAAAAAATAGCCAAAAAATTCAAAAAATTCAAAAAATACCTTTATGGCTTCATTTTAAGCCAAAATAGGTTGAAAGAGAATGAGAAAGAGGGAAAATAAAAATTATCGTTCCATTTCGTTCCTACACGAAGCGTAATATAAAATTCCAAAAAAATTAAAAAATAGCATTATGGTTCATTTCAAGCCAAAATAGGTTGGAAAAGGCCGAGAAAGAGAGAAAATAAAAATTCTCGTTCTGTTCTGTTCCTACCCGACGCGTAATAGGAAATTCCAAAAAAATAGCAAAAAATTTAAAAAAAATTAAAAAATACCATTATGGCTTCATTTCAATCCAAAATAGGTTGGAAAAAGCCAAGAAATAGAGAAAATAAGAATTATCAATCCATTCCGTTTTTACCCGATGTGTAAATACCATTATGGTTTAATTTCAAGCCAAAATAGGTCGAAAGAGGATGAGAAAGGGAGAAAATAAAAATTATCTTTCTGTTCCGTTCCTACCCGACGCGAAATAGAAAATTCCAAAAAAATAGCCAAAAAATTCAAAAAATTCAAAAAATACCTTTATGGCTTCATTTTAAGCCAAAATAGGTTGAAAGAGAATGAGAAAGAGGGAAAATAAAAATTATCGTTCCATTTCGTTCCTACCCGAAGCGTAATATAAAATTCCAAAAAAATTAAAAAATAGCATTATGGTTCATTTCAAGCCAAAATAGGTCGGAAAAGGCCAAGAAAGAGAGAAAATAAAAATTCTCGTTCCGTTCTGTTCCTACCCGACGCGTAATAGGAAATTCAAAAAAAATAGCAAAAAAATTAAAAAAATTAAAAAATACCATTATGGTTTCATTTCAGGCAAAAATAGGTTGGAAAATGCTGTGAAAGAGAGAAATTGAAAATTGTCGTTCCGTTCTGTTCCTACACGGCGAGTAATAGAAAATTCCAAAAAAATTAAAAATTTTAAAAAATTGCATTATGGCTTCATTTCAAAGCCAAAATAGGTTGGAAAAGGCCGAGAAAGAGAGAAAATAAGAATTCTCGTTCCGTTCCGTTCCTACCCGACGCGTAATAGGAAATTCCAAAAAAATAGCAAAAAATTTCAAAAAATTAAAAAATACCATTATGGTTTCATTTCAGGCCAAAATAGGTTGGAAAATGCTGTGAAAGAGAGAAATTGAAAATTGTCGTTCCGTTCTGTTCCTACCCGGCGAGTAATAGAAAATTCCAAAAAAATTAAAAAAATTAAAAAATTGCATTATGGCTTCATTTCAAAGCCAAAATAGGTTGGAAAAGGCCGAGAAAGAGAGAAAATAAGAATTCTCGTTCCGTTCCGTTCCTACCCGACGCGTAATAGGAAATTCCAAAAAAATAGCAAAAAAATTCAAAAAATTAAAAAATACCATTATGGTTTCATTTCAGGCCAAAATAGGTTGGAAAATGCTGTGAAAGAGAGAAATTGAAAATTGTCGTTCCGTTCTGTTCCTACCCGACGAGTAATAGAAAATTCCAAAAAAATTAAAAAAATTAAAAAATAGCATTTTGGCTCCATTTTAAGCCAAAATAGTTTGGAAAAGGCCGAGAAAGAGAGAAAATAAAAATTCTCGTTACGTTCCGTTCCTACCCGACGCGTAATAGGAAATTCCGAAAAAATAACAAAAAAATTCAAAATATTAAAAATTACCATTATGGATTAATTTCAAGTCAAAATAGGTTGGAAAAGGACGACAAAGAGAGAAAATAAAAATTATCGTTCTGTTTCGTTCCTACCCGGCGCGTAATAGAAAATTCCAAAAAAAGTGCAAAAAAATTCAAGAAATTAAAAAATTCCATTATGGCTTCATTTCAAGCCAAAATAGGCTGGAAAAGGCCGAAAAAGAGAGAAAATAAAAATTATCATTCTGTTCCGTTCCTACCCGACCCGTAATACAAAATTCCAAAAAAACTGAAAAAAAAATGCAAATAATTAAAAAATACCATTATTGCTTCATTTTCAGCCAAAATAGGTTTGAAAAGGCCAAGAAAGGGAGAAAATTAAAATTATCATTCCGTTACGTTCCTACCCGACGCGTAACAGAAAATTAAAAAAAAAAATAGGCAAAAACTTCAAAAAATTAAAACTACCATTATGACTTAATTTCAAGCCAAAATAGGTTGGAGAAGGCCGAGAAAGAGAGAAAATAAAAATTATCGTTCCGTTCCGTTCCGACCAGACGCGAAATAGAAAATTCAAAAAAAATTGCAAAAAAATACAAAAAATTAAAAAATTGCATTATGGCTTCATTTCAAGCTAAAATAGGTTGGAAAATGCCAAGAAATGGAGAAAATAAAAATTATCGTTCCGTTCCAACCCGACGCGTAATCGAAAATTGCAAAAAAATTCAGAAAATTAAAAAATACCATTATAGCTTCATTTAAATCCAAAATGGGTTGGAAAATGCCGAGAAATAGAGAAAATAAACATTCTCGTTCCATTCCGTTCCTACCTGACGCGTAATAGGAAATTCCGAAAAAATAGCAAAAAAATTCAAAATATTAAAAATTACCATTATGGATTAATTTTAAGTCGAAATAGGTTGGAAAAGGACGACAAAGAGAGAAAATAAAAATTATCGTTCCATTCCGTTCCTACCCGACGCGTAATATAAAATTCCAAAAAAATTAAAAAAATTAAAAAATAGCATTACGGCTTCATTTCAAGCCAAAATAGGTTGGAAAAGGCCGAGAAAGAGAGAAAATAAAAATTCTCGTTCCGTTCTGTTCCTACCCGACGCGTAATAGGAAATTCCAAAAAAATACCAAAAAATTTAAAAAAATTTAAAAATACCACTATGGTTTTCATTTCAGGCCAAAATAGGTTGGAAAATGCTGTGAAAGAGAGAAATTGAAAATTGTCGTTCTGTTCTGTTCCTACCCGACGAGTAATAGAAAATTCCAAAAAAATTAAAAAAATTAAAAAATAGCATTATGGCTTCATTTCAAGCCAAAATAGGTTGGAAAAGGCCGAGAAAGAGAGAAAATAAGAATTCTCGTTCTGTTCCGTTCCTACCCGACGCGTAATAGGAAATTCCAAAAAAATAGCAAAAAAATTCAAAAAATTAAAAAATACCATTATGGTTTCATTTCAGGACAAAATAGGTTGGAAAATGCTGTGAAAGAGAGAAATTGAAAATTGTCGTTCCGTTCTGTTCCTACCCGACGAGTAATAGAAAATTCCAAAAAAATTAAAAAAAACTAAAAAAATAGCATTTTGGCTCCATTTCAAGCCAAAATAGTTTGGAAAAGGCCGAGAAAGAGAGAAAATAAAAATTCTCGTTACGTTACGTTCCTACCCGACGCGTAATAGGAAATTCCGAAAAAATAACAAAAAAATTCAAAATATTAAAAATTACCATTATGGATTAATTTCAAGTCGAAATAGCTTGGAAAAGGACGACAAAGAGAGAAAATAAAAATTATCATTTTGTTTCGTTCCTACCCGGCGCGTAATAGAAAATTCCAAAAAAAGTGCAAAAAAATTCAAGAAATTAAAAATTTCCATTATGGCTTCTTTTCAAGCCAAAATAGGCTGGAAAAGGCCGAGAAAGAGAGAAAATAAAAATTATCGTTCCGTTCTGTTCCTACCCGACGCGTAATAGGAAATTCCAAAAAAATAGCAAAAAAATTAAAAAAATTAAAAAATACCACTATGGTTTCATTTCAGGCCAAAATAGGTTGGAAAATGCTGTGAAAGAGAGAAATTGTAAATTGTCGTTCCGTTCTGTTCCTACCCGGCGAGTAATAGAAAATTCCAAAAAAATTAAAAAAATTAAAAAATATTATTATGGCTTCATTTCAAGCTAAAATAGGTTGGAAAATGCCAAGAAATGGAGAAAATAAAAATTATCGTTCCGTTCCATTCCGTTCCAACCCGACGCGTAATCGAAAATTCCAAAAAAATTGCAAAAAAATTCAGACAATTAAAAAATACCAATATAGCATCATTTAAATCCAAAATGGGTTGGAAAATGCCGAGAAATAGAGAAAATAAACATTCTCGTTCCATTCAGTTCCTACCCGACGCGTAATAGGAAATTCCGAAAAAATAGCAAAAAAATTCAAAATATTAAAAATTACCATTATGGATTAATTTAAAGTCGAAATAGGTTGGAAAAGGACGACAAAGAGAGAAAATAAAAATTATCGTTCTGTTCCGTTCCTACCCGGCGCGTAATAGAAAATTCCAAAAAAAGTGCAAAAAAATTCAAGAAATTAAAAAATTCCATTATGGCTTCATTTCAAGCCAAAATAGGCTGGAAAAGGCCGAGAAAGAGAGAAAATAAAAATTATCGTTCCGTTCTGTTCCTACCCAACGCGTAACAGGAAATTCCAAAAAAATAGCAAAAAAATTAAAAAAAATTAAAAAATACCATTATGGATTCATTTCAGGCCAAAATAGGTTGGAAAATGCTGTGAAAGAGAGAGATTGAAAATTGTCGTTCCGTTCTGTTCCTACCCGGTGAGTATTAGAAAATTCCAAAAAAATTAAAAAAATTAAAAAATTGCATTATGGCTTCATTTCAAGCTAAAATAGGTTGGAAAATGCCAAGAAATGGAGAAAATAAAAATTATCCTTCCGTTCCATTCCGTTCCAACCCGACGCGTAGTCGAAAATTCCAAAAAAATTGCAAAAAAATTCAGAAAATTAAAAAATACCAATATAGCATCATTTAAATCCAAAATTAGTTGGAAAATGCCGAGAAATAGAGAAAATAAACATTCTCGTTCCATTCCGTTCCTACCCGACGCGTAATAGGAAATTCCGAAAAAATAGCAAAAAAATTCAAAATATTAAAAATTACCATTATGGTTTCATTTCAGGCCAAAATAGGTTGGAAAATGCTGTGAAAGAGAGAAATTGAAAATTGTCGTTCCGTTCTGTTCCTACACGGCGAGTAATAGAAAATTCCAAAAAAATTAAAAATTTTAAAAAATTGCATTATGGCTTCATTTCAAAGCCAAAATAGGTTGGAAAAGGCCGAGAAAGAGAGAAAATAAGAATTCTCGTTCCGTTCCGTTCCTACCCGACGCGTAATAGGAAATTCCAAAAAAATAGCAAAAAATTTCAAAAAATTAAAAAATACCATTATGGTTTCATTTCAGGCCAAAATAGGTTGGAAAATGCTGTGAAAGAGAGAAATTGAAAATTGTCGTTCCGTTCTGTTCCTACCCGGCGAGTAATAGAAAATTCCAAAAAAATTAAAAAAATTAAAAAATTGCATTATGGCTTCATTTCAAAGCCAAAATAGGTTGGAAAAGGCCGAGAAAGAGAGAAAATAAGAATTCTCGTTCCGTTCCGTTCCTACCCGACGCGTAATAGGAAATTCCAAAAAAATAGCAAAAAAATTCAAAAAATTAAAAAATACCATTATGGTTTCATTTCAGGCCAAAATAGGTTGGAAAATGCTGTGAAAGAGAGAAATTGAAAATTGTCGTTCCGTTCTGTTCCTACCCGACGAGTAATAGAAAATTCCAAAAAAATTAAAAAAATTAAAAAATAGCATTTTGGCTCCATTTTAAGCCAAAATAGTTTGGAAAAGGCCGAGAAAGAGAGAAAATAAAAATTCTCGTTACGTTCCGTTCCTACCCGACGCGTAATAGGAAATTCCGAAAAAATAACAAAAAAATTCAAAATATTAAAAATTACCATTATGGATTAATTTCAAGTCAAAATAGGTTGGAAAAGGACGACAAAGAGAGAAAATAAAAATTATCGTTCTGTTTCGTTCCTACCCGGCGCGTAATAGAAAATTCCAAAAAAAGTGCAAAAAAATTCAAGAAATTAAAAAATTCCATTATGGCTTCATTTCAAGCCAAAATAGGCTGGAAAAGGCCGAAAAAGAGAGAAAATAAAAATTATCATTCTGTTCCGTTCCTACCCGACCCGTAATACAAAATTCCAAAAAAACTGAAAAAAAAATGCAAATAATTAAAAAATACCATTATTGCTTCATTTTCAGCCAAAATAGGTTTGAAAAGGCCAAGAAAGGGAGAAAATTAAAATTATCATTCCGTTACGTTCCTACCCGACGCGTAACAGAAAATTTAAAAAAAAAAAAGGCAAAAACTTCAAAAAATTAAAACTACCATTATGACTTAATTTCAAGCCAAAATAGGTTGGAGAAGGCCGAGAAAGAGAGAAAATAAAAATTATCGTTCCGTTCCGTTCCGACCAGACGCGAAATAGAAAATTCAAAAAAAATTGCAAAAAAATACAAAAAATTAAAAAATTGCATTATGGCTTCATTTCAAGCTAAAATAGGTTGGAAAATGCCAAGAAATGGAGAAAATAAAAATTATCGTTCCGTTCCAACCCGACGCGTAATCGAAAATTGCAAAAAAATTCAGAAAATTAAAAAATACCATTATAGCTTCATTTAAATCCAAAATGGGTTGGAAAATGCCGAGAAATAGAGAAAATAAACATTCTCGTTCCATTCCGTTCCTACCTGACGCGTAATAGGAAATTCCGAAAAAATAGCAAAAAAATTCAAAATATTAAAAATTACCATTATGGATTAATTTTAAGTCGAAATAGGTTGGAAAAGGACGACAAAGAGAGAAAATAAAAATTATCGTTCCATTCCGTTCCTACCCGACGCGTAATATAAAATTCCAAAAAAATTAAAAAAATTAAAAAATAGCATTACGGCTTCATTTCAAGCCAAAATAGGTTGGAAAAGGCCGAGAAAGAGAGAAAATAAAAATTCTCGTTCCGTTCTGTTCCTACCCGACGCGTAATAGGAAATTCCAAAAAAATACCAAAAAATTTAAAAAAATTTAAAAATACCACTATGGTTTTCATTTCAGGCCAAAATAGGTTGGAAAATGCTGTGAAAGAGAGAAATTGAAAATTGTCGTTCTGTTCTGTTCCTACCCGACGAGTAATAGAAAATTCCAAAAAAATTAAAAAAATTAAAAAATAGCATTATGGCTTCATTTCAAGCCAAAATAGGTTGGAAAAGGCCGAGAAAGAGAGAAAATAAGAATTCTCGTTCTGTTCCGTTCCTACCCGACGCGTAATAGGAAATTCCAAAAAAATAGCAAAAAAATTCAAAAAATTAAAAAATACCATTATGGTTTCATTTCAGGACAAAATAGGTTGGAAAATGCTGTGAAAGAGAGAAATTGAAAATTGTCGTTCCGTTCTGTTCCTACCCGACGAGTAATAGAAAATTCCAAAAAAATTAAAAAAAACTAAAAAAATAGCATTTTGGCTCCATTTCAAGCCAAAATAGTTTGGAAAAGGCCGAGAAAGAGAGAAAATAAAAATTCTCGTTACGTTACGTTCCTACCCGACGCGTAATAGGAAATTCCGAAAAAATAACAAAAAAATTCAAAATATTAAAAATTACCATTATGGATTAATTTCAAGTCGAAATAGCTTGGAAAAGGACGACAAAGAGAGAAAATAAAAATTATCATTTTGTTTCGTTCCTACCCGGCGCGTAATAGAAAATTCCAAAAAAAGTGCAAAAAAATTCAAGAAATTAAAAATTTCCATTATGGCTTCTTTTCAAGCCAAAATAGGCTGGAAAAGGCCGAGAAAGAGAGAAAATAAAAATTATCGTTCCGTTCTGTTCCTACCCGACGCGTAATAGGAAATTCCAAAAAAATAGCAAAAAAATTAAAAAAATTAAAAAATACCACTATGGTTTCATTTCAGGCCAAAATAGGTTGGAAAATGCTGTGAAAGAGAGAAATTGTAAATTGTCGTTCCGTTCTGTTCCTACCCGGCGAGTAATAGAAAATTCCAAAAAAATTAAAAAAATTAAAAAATATTATTATGGCTTCATTTCAAGCTAAAATAGGTTGGAAAATGCCAAGAAATGGAGAAAATAAAAATTATCGTTCCGTTCCATTCCGTTCCAACCCGACGCGTAATCGAAAATTCCAAAAAAATTGCAAAAAAATTCAGACAATTAAAAAATACCAATATAGCATCATTTAAATCCAAAATGGGTTGGAAAATGCCGAGAAATAGAGAAAATAAACATTCTCGTTCCATTCAGTTCCTACCCGACGCGTAATAGGAAATTCCGAAAAAATAGCAAAAAAATTCAAAATATTAAAAATTACCATTATGGATTAATTTAAAGTCGAAATAGGTTGGAAAAGGACGACAAAGAGAGAAAATAAAAATTATCGTTCTGTTCCGTTCCTACCCGGCGCGTAATAGAAAATTCCAAAAAAAGTGCAAAAAAATTCAAGAAATTAAAAAATTCCATTATGGCTTCATTTCAAGCCAAAATAGGCTGGAAAAGGCCGAGAAAGAGAGAAAATAAAAATTATCGTTCCGTTCTGTTCCTACCCAACGCGTAACAGGAAATTCCAAAAAAATAGCAAAAAAATTAAAAAAAATTAAAAAATACCATTATGGATTCATTTCAGGCCAAAATAGGTTGGAAAATGCTGTGAAAGAGAGAGATTGAAAATTGTCGTTCCGTTCTGTTCCTACCCGGTGAGTATTAGAAAATTCCAAAAAAATTAAAAAAATTAAAAAATTGCATTATGGCTTCATTTCAAGCTAAAATAGGTTGGAAAATGCCAAGAAATGGAGAAAATAAAAATTATCCTTCCGTTCCATTCCGTTCCAACCCGACGCGTAGTCGAAAATTCCAAAAAAATTGCAAAAAAATTCAGAAAATTAAAAAATACCAATATAGCATCATTTAAATCCAAAATTAGTTGGAAAATGCCGAGAAATAGAGAAAATAAACATTCTCGTTCCATTCCGTTCCTACCCGACGCGTAATAGGAAATTCCGAAAAAATAGCAAAAAAATTCAAAATATTAAAAATTACCATTATGGTTTCATTTCAGGCCAAAATAGGTTGGAAAATGCTGTGAAAGAGAGAAATTGAAAATTGTCGTTCCGTTCTGTTCCTACACGGCGAGTAATAGAAAATTCCAAAAAAATTAAAAATTTTAAAAAATTGCATTATGGCTTCATTTCAAAGCCAAAATAGGTTGGAAAAGGCCGAGAAAGAGAGAAAATAAGAATTCTCGTTCCGTTCCGTTCCTACCCGACGCGTAATAGGAAATTCCAAAAAAATAGCAAAAAATTTCAAAAAATTAAAAAATACCATTATGGTTTCATTTCAGGCCAAAATAGGTTGGAAAATGCTGTGAAAGAGAGAAATTGAAAATTGTCGTTCCGTTCTGTTCCTACCCGGCGAGTAATAGAAAATTCCAAAAAAATTACAAAAATTAAAAAATTGCATTATGGCTTCATTTCAAAGCCAAAATAGGTTGGAAAAGGCCGAGAAAGAGAGAAAATAAGAATTCTCGTTCCGTTCCGTTCCTACCCGACGCGTAATAGGAAATTCCAAAAAAATAGCAAAAAAATTCAAAAAATTAAAAAATACCATTATGGTTTCATTTCAGGCCAAAATAGGTTGGAAAATGCTGTGAAAGAGAGAAATTGAAAATTGTCGTTCCGTTCTGTTCCTACCCGACGAGTAATAGAAAATTCCAAAAAAATTAAAAAAATTAAAAAATAGCATTTTGGCTCCATTTTAAGCCAAAATAGTTTGGAAAAGGCCGAGAAAGAGAGAAAATAAAAATTCTCGTTACGTTCCGTTCCTACCCGACGCGTAATAGGAAATTCCGAAAAAATAACAAAAAAATTCAAAATATTAAAAATTACCATTATGGATTAATTTCAAGTCAAAATAGGTTGGAAAAGGACGACAAAGAGAGAAAATAAAAATTATCGTTCTGTTTCGTTCCTACCCGGCGCGTAATAGAAAATTCCAAAAAAAGTGCAAAAAAATTCAAGAAATTAAAAAATTCCATTATGGCTTCATTTCAAGCCAAAATAGGCTGGAAAAGGCCGAAAAAGAGAGAAAATAAAAATTATCATTCTGTTCCGTTCCTACCCGACCCGTAATACAAAATTCCAAAAAAACTGAAAAAAAAATGCAAATAATTAAAAAATACCATTATTGCTTCATTTTCAGCCAAAATAGGTTTGAAAAGGCCAAGAAAGGGAGAAAATTAAAATTATCATTCCGTTACGTTCCTACCCGACGCGTAACAGAAAATTTAAAAAAAAAAAAGGCAAAAACTTCAAAAAATTAAAACTACCATTATGACTTAATTTCAAGCCAAAATAGGTTGGAGAAGGCCGAGAAAGAGAGAAAATAAAAATTATCGTTCCGTTCCGTTCCGACCAGACGCGAAATAGAAAATTCAAAAAAAATTGCAAAAAAATACAAAAAATTAAAAAATTGCATTATGGCTTCATTTCAAGCTAAAATAGGTTGGAAAATGCCAAGAAATGGAGAAAATAAAAATTATCGTTCCGTTCCAACCCGACGCGTAATCGAAAATTGCAAAAAAATTCAGAAAATTAAAAAATACCATTATAGCTTCATTTAAATCCAAAATGGGTTGGAAAATGCCGAGAAATAGAGAAAATAAACATTCTCGTTCCATTCCGTTCCTACCTGACGCGTAATAGGAAATTCCGAAAAAATAGCAAAAAAATTCAAAATATTAAAAATTACCATTATGGATTAATTTTAAGTCGAAATAGGTTGGAAAAGGACGACAAAGAGAGAAAATAAAAATTATCGTTCCATTCCGTTCCTACCCGACGCGTAATATAAAATTCCAAAAAAATTAAAAAAATTAAAAAATAGCATTACGGCTTCATTTCAAGCCAAAATAGGTTGGAAAAGGCCGAGAAAGAGAGAAAATAAAAATTCTCGTTCCGTTCTGTTCCTACCCGACGCGTAATAGGAAATTCCAAAAAAATACCAAAAAATTTAAAAAAATTTAAAAATACCACTATGGTTTTCATTTCAGGCCAAAATAGGTTGGAAAATGCTGTGAAAGAGAGAAATTGAAAATTGTCGTTCTGTTCTGTTCCTACCCGACGAGTAATAGAAAATTCCAAAAAAATTAAAAAAATTAAAAAATAGCATTATGGCTTCATTTCAAGCCAAAATAGGTTGGAAAAGGCCGAGAAAGAGAGAAAATAAGAATTCTCGTTCTGTTCCGTTCCTACCCGACGCGTAATAGGAAATTCCAAAAAAATAGCAAAAAAATTCAAAAAATTAAAAAATACCATTATGGTTTCATTTCAGGACAAAATAGGTTGGAAAATGCTGTGAAAGAGAGAAATTGAAAATTGTCGTTCCGTTCTGTTCCTACCCGACGAGTAATAGAAAATTCCAAAAAAATTAAAAAAAACTAAAAAAATAGCATTTTGGCTCCATTTCAAGCCAAAATAGTTTGGAAAAGGCCGAGAAAGAGAGAAAATAAAAATTCTCGTTACGTTACGTTCCTACCCGACGCGTAATAGGAAATTCCGAAAAAATAACAAAAAAATTCAAAATATTAAAAATTACCATTATGGATTAATTTCAAGTCGAAATAGCTTGGAAAAGGACGACAAAGAGAGAAAATAAAAATTATCATTTTGTTTCGTTCCTACCCGGCGCGTAATAGAAAATTCCAAAAAAAGTGCAAAAAAATTCAAGAAATTAAAAATTTCCATTATGGCTTCTTTTCAAGCCAAAATAGGCTGGAAAAGGCCGAGAAAGAGAGAAAATAAAAATTATCGTTCCGTTCTGTTCCTACCCGACGCGTAATAGGAAATTCCAAAAAAATAGCAAAAAAATTAAAAAAATTAAAAAATACCACTATGGTTTCATTTCAGGCCAAAATAGGTTGGAAAATGCTGTGAAAGAGAGAAATTGTAAATTGTCGTTCCGTTCTGTTCCTACCCGGCGAGTAATAGAAAATTCCAAAAAAATTAAAAAAATTAAAAAATATTATTATGGCTTCATTTCAAGCTAAAATAGGTTGGAAAATGCCAAGAAATGGAGAAAATAAAAATTATCGTTCCGTTCCATTCCGTTCCAACCCGACGCGTAATCGAAAATTCCAAAAAAATTGCAAAAAAATTCAGAGAATTAAAAAATACCAATATAGCATCATTTAAATCCAAAATGGGTTGGAAAATGCCGAGAAATAGAGAAAATAAACATTCTCGTTCCATTCAGTTCCTACCCGACGCGTAATAGGAAATTCCGAAAAAATAGCAAAAAAATTCAAAATATTAAAAATTACCATTATGGATTAATTTAAAGTCGAAATAGGTTGGAAAAGGACGACAAAGAGAGAAAATAAAAATTATCGTTCTGTTCCGTTCCTACCCGGCGCGTAATAGAAAATTCCAAAAAAAGTGCAAAAAAATTCAAGAAATTAAAAAATTCCATTATGGCTTCATTTCAAGCCAAAATAGGCTGGAAAAGGCCGAGAAAGAGAGAAAATAAAAATTATCGTTCCGTTCTGTTCCTACCCAACGCGTAACAGGAAATTCCAAAAAAATAGCAAAAAAATTAAAAAAAATTAAAAAATACCATTATGGATTCATTTCAGGCCAAAATAGGTTGGAAAATGCTGTGAAAGAGAGAGATTGAAAATTGTCGTTCCGTTCTGTTCCTACCCGGTGAGTATTAGAAAATTCCAAAAAAATTAAAAAAATTAAAAAATTGCATTATGGCTTCATTTCAAGCTAAAATAGGTTGGAAAATGCCAAGAAATGGAGAAAATAAAAATTATCCTTCCGTTCCATTCCGTTCCAACCCGACGCGTAGTCGAAAATTCCAAAAAAATTGCAAAAAAATTCAGAAAATTAAAAAATACCAATATAGCATCATTTAAATCCAAAATTAGTTGGAAAATGCCGAGAAATAGAGAAAATAAACATTCTCGTTCCATTCCGTTCCTACCCGACGCGTAATAGGAAATTCCGAAAAAATAGCAAAAAAATTCAAAATATTAAAAATTACCATTATGGATTAATTTCAAGTCGAAATAGGTTGGAAAAGGACGACAAAGAGAGAAAATAAAAATTATCGTTCCATTCCGTTCCTACCCGACGCGTAATATAAAATTCCAAAAAAATTAAAAAATAGCATTACGGCTTCATTTCAAGCCAAAATAGGTTGGAAAAGGCCAAGAAAGAGAGAAAATTAAAATTCTCGTTCCGTTCTGTTCCTACCCGACGCGTAATAGGAAATACCAAAAAAATAGCAAAGAATTTAAAAAAATTTAAAAATACCACTATGGTTTCATTTCAGGCCAAAATAGGTTGGAAAATGCTGTGAAAGAGAGAAATTGAAAATTGTCGTTCCGTTCTGTTCCTACCCGACGAGTAATAGAAAATTCCAAAAAAATTAAAAAATTGCATTATGGCTTCATTTCAAGCTAAAATAGGTTGGAAAATGCCAAGAAATGGAGAAAATAAAAATTATCCTTCCGTTCCAACCCGACGCGTAGTCGAAAATTCCAAAAAAATTGCAAAAAAATTCAGAAAATTAAAAAATACCAATATAGCATCATTTAAATCCAAAATTAGTTGGAAAATGCCGAGAAATAGAGAAAATAAACATTCTCGTTCCATTCCGTTCCTACCCGACGCGTAATAGGAAATTCCGAAAAAATAGCAAAAAAATTCAAAATATTAAAAATTACCATTATGGATTAATTTCAAGTCGAAATAGGTTGGAAAAGGACGACAAAGAGAGAAAATAAAAATTATCGTTCTGTTCCGTTCCTACCCGGCGCGTAATAGAAAATTCCAAAAAAAGTGCAAAAAAATTCAAGAAATTAAAAAATTCCATTATGGCTTCATTTCAAGCCAAAATAGGCTGGAAAAGGCCGAGAAAGAGAGAAAATAAAAATTCTCGTTACGTTCCGTTCCTACCCGACGCGTAATAGGAAATTCCAAAAAAATAGCAAAAAAATTAAAAAAAATTAAAAAATACCATTATGGTTTCATTTCAGGCCAAAATATGTTGGAAAATGCTGTGAAAGAGAGAGATTGAAAATTGTCGTTCCGTTCTGTTCCTACCCGGTGAGTATTAGAAAATTCCAAAAAAATTAAAAAATTGCATTATGGCTTCATTTCAAGCTAAAATAGGTTGGAAAATGCCAAGAAATGGAGAAAATAAAAATTATCCTTCCGTTCCATTCCGTTCCAACCCGACGCGTAATCGAAAATTCCAAAAAAATTGCAAAAAAATTCAGAAAATTAAAAAATACCAATATAGCATCATTTAAATCCAAAATTAGTTGGAAAATGCCGAGAAATAAAGAAAATAAAAATTCTCGTTCCATTCCGTTCCTACCCGACGCGTAATAGGAAATTCCGAAAAAATAGCAAAAAAATTCAAAATATTAAAAATTACCATTATGGATTAATTTCAAGTCGAAATAGGTTGGAAAAGGACGACAAAGAGAGAATATAAAAATTATCGTTCCATTCCGTTCCTACCCGACGCGTAATATAAAATTCCAAAAAAATTAAAAAAATTAAAAAATAGCATTACGGCTTCATTTCAAGCCAAAATAGGTTGGAAAAGGCCGAGAAAGAGAGAAAATAAAAATTCTCGTTCCGTTCTGTTCCTACCCGACGCGTAATAGGAAATACCAAAAAAATAGCAAAAATTTAAAAATACCACTATGGTTTCATTTCAGGCCAAAATAGGTTGGAAAATGCTGTGAAAGAGAGAAATTGAAAATTGTCGTTCTGTTCTGTTCCTACCCGACGAGTAATAGAAAATTCCAAAAAAATTAAAAAAAACTAAAAAATAGCATTTTGGCTCCATTTCAAGCCAAAATAGTTTGGAAAAGGCCGAGAAAGAGAGAAAATAAAAATTATCGTTCCGTTCTGTTCCTACCCGACGCGTAATAGGAAATTCCAAAAAAATGGCAAAAGAATTAAAAAAAATTAAAAAATACCACTATGGTTTCATTTCAGGCCAAAATAGGTTGGAAAATGCTGTGAAAGAGAGAGATTGAAAATTGTCGTTCCGTTCTGTTCCTACCCGGCGAGTAATAGAAAATTCCAAAAAAATTAAAAAAATTAAAAAATATCATTATGGCTTCATTTCAAGCTAAAATAGGTTGGAAAATGCCAAGAAATGGAGAAAATAAAAATTATCGTTCCGTTCCATTCCGTTCCAACCCGACGCGTAATCGAAAATTCCAAAAAAATTGCAAAAAAATTCAGACAATTAAAAAATACCAATATAGCATCATTTAAATCCAAAATGGGTTGGAAAATGCCGAGAAATAGAGAAAATAAACATTCTCGTTCCATTCAGTTCCTACCCGACGCGTAAGTGGAAATTCCGAAAAAATAGCAAAAAAATTCAAAATATTAAAAATTACCATTATGGATTAATTTAAAGTCGAAATAGGTTGGAAAAGGACGACAAAGAGAGAAAATAAAAATTATCGTTCTGTTCCGTTCCTACCCGGCGCGTAATAGAAAATTCCAAAAAAAGTGCAAAAAAATTCAAGAAATTAAAAAATTCCATTATGGCTTCATTTCAAGCCAAAATAGGCTGGAAAAGGCCGAGAAAGAGAGAAAATAAAAATTATCGTTCCGTTCTGTTCCTACCCGACGCGTAACAGGAAATTCCAAAAAAATAGCAAAAAAATTAAAAAAAATTAAAAAATACCATTATGGATTCATTTCAGGCCAAAATAGGTTGGAAAATGCTGTGAAAGAGAGAGATTGAAAATTGTCGTTCCGTTCTGTTCCTACCCGGTGAGTATTAGAAAATTCCAAAAAAATTAAAAAAATTAAAAAATTGCATTATGGCTTCATTTCAAGCTAAAATAGGTTGGAAAATGCCAAGAAATGGAGAAAATAAAAATTATCCTTCCGTTCCATTCCGTTCCAACCCGACGCGTAATCGAAAATTCCAAAAAAATTGCAAAAAAATTCAGAAAATTAAAAAATACCAATATAGCATCATTTAAATCCAAAATTAGTTGGAAAATGCCGAGAAATAGAGAAAATAAACATTCTCGTTCCATTCCGTTCCTACCCGACGCGTAATAGGAAATTCCGAAAAAATAGCAAAAAAATTCAAAATATTAAAAATTACCATTATGGATTAATTTCAAGTCGAAATAGGTTGGAAAAGGACGACAAAGAGAGAAAATAAAAATTATCGTTCCATTCCGTTCCTACCCGACGCGTAATATAAAATTCCAAAAAAATTAAAAAATAGCATTACGGCTTCATTTCAAGCCAAAATAGGTTGGAAAAGGCCAAGAAAGAGAGAAAATAAAAATTCTCGTTCCGTTCTGTTCCTACCCGACGCGTAATAGGAAATACCAAAAAAATAGCAAAGAATTTAAAAAAATTTAAAAATACCACTATGGTTTCATTTCAGGCCAAAATAGGTTGGAAAATGCTGTGAAAGAGAGAAATTGAAAATTGTCGTTCTGTTCTGTTCCTACCCGACGAGTAATAGAAAATTCCAAAAAAATGAAAAAAAATTAAAAAATAGCATTTTGGCACCATTTCAAGCCAAAATAGTTTGGAAAAGGCCGAGAAAGAGAGATAATAAAAATTCTCGTTACGTTCCGTTCCTACCCGACACGTAATAGGAAATTCCGAAAAAATAACAAAAAAATTCAAAATATTAAAAATTACCGTTATGGATTAATTTCAAGTCGAAATAGGTTGGAAAAGGACGACAAAGAGAGAAGATAAAAATTATCGTTCTGTTTCGTTCCTACCCGGTGCGTAATAGAAAATTCCAAAAAAAGTGCAAAAAAATTCAAGAAATTAAAAAATTCCATTATGGCTTCATTTCAAGCCAAAATAGGTTGGAAAAGGCCGAGAAAGAGAGAAAATAAAAATTATCGTTCCGTTCTGTTCCTACCCGACGCGTAATAGGAAATTCCAAAAAAATAGAAAAAAATTAAAAAAATTAAAAAATACCATTATGGTTTCATTTCAGGCCAAAATAGGTTGGAAAATGCTGTGAAAGAGAGAGATTGAAAATTGTCGTTCCGTTCTGTTCCTACCCGGCGAGTAATAGAAAATTCCAAAAAAATTAAAAAAATTAAAAAATTGCATTATGGCTTCATTTCAAGCTAAAATAGGTTGGAAAATGCCAAGAAATGGAGAAAATAAAAATTATCGTTCCGTTCCATTCCGTTCCAACCCGACGCGTAATCGAAAATTCCAAAAAAATTACAAAAAAGTTCAGAAAATTAAAAAATACCAATATAGCTTCATTTAAATCCGAAATGGGTTGGAAAATGCCGAGAAATAGGGAAAATAAACATTCTCGTTCCATTCCGTTCCTACCCGACGCGTAATAGGAAATTCCGAAAAAATAGCAAAAAAATTCAAAATATTAAAAATTTCCATTATGGATTAATTTAAAGTCGAAATAGGTTGGAAAAGGACGACAAAGAGAGAAAATAAAAATTATCGTTCCATTCCGTTCCTACCAGACGCGTAATACAAAATTCCAAAAAAATTAAAAAAATTAATAAATAGCATTACGGCTACATTTCAAGCCAAAATAGGTTGGAAAAGGCCGAGAAAGAGAGAAAATAAAAATTCTCGTTCCGTTCTGTTCCTACCCGACGCGTAATAGGAAATTCTAAAAAAATTAAAAAAATTAAAAAATACCATTATGGTTTCATTTCAGGCCAAAATAGGTTGGAAAATGCTGTGAAAGAGAGAAATTGAAAATTGTCGTTCCGTTCTGTTCCTACCCGACGAGTAATAGAAAATTCCAAAAAAATTAAAAAAAAATTAAAAAATAGCATTTTGGCTCCATTTCAAGCCAAAATAGTTTGGAAAAGGCCGAGAAAGAGAGAAAATAAAAATTATCGTTCCGTTCTGTTCCTACCCGACGCGTAATAGGAAATTCCAAAAAAATAGCAAAAAAATTAAAAAAAATTAAAAAATACCATTATGGATTCATTTCAAGCCAAAATAGGTTGGAAAATGCTATGAAAGAGAGAGATTGAAAATTGTCGTTCCGTTCTGTTCCTACCCGGTGAGTATTAGAAAATTCCAAAAAAATTAAAAAAATTAAAAAATAGCATTACGGCTTCATTTCAAGCCAAAATAGGTTGGAAAAGGCCAAGAAAGAGAGAAAATAAAAATTCTCGTTCCGTTCTGTTCCTACCCGACGCGTAATAGGAAATACCAAAAAAATAGCAAAAAATTTAAAAAAATTTAAAAATACCACTATGGTTTCATTTCAGGCCAAAATAGGTTGGAAAATGCTGTGAAAGAGAGAAATTGAAAATTGTCGTTCTGTTCTGTTCCTACCCGACAAGTAATAGAAAATTCCAAAAAAATTAAAAAAAATTAAAAAATAGCATTTTGGCACCATTTCAAGCCAAAATAGTTTGGAAAAGGCCGAGAAAGAGAGATAATAAAAATTCTCGTTACGTTCCGTTCCTACCCGACACGTAATAGGAAATTCCGAAAAAATAATAAAAAAAATTCAAAACATTAAAAATTACCGTTATGGATTAATTTCAAGTCGAAATAGGTTGGAAAAGGACGACAAAAAGAGAAAATAAAAATTATCGTTCTGTTTCGTTCCTACCCGGTGCGTAATAGAAAATTCCAAAAAAAGTGCAAAAAAATTCAAGAAATTAAAAAATTCCATTATGGCTTCATTTCAAGCCAAAATAGGTTGGAAAAGGCCGAGAAAGAGAGAAAATAAAAATTATCGTTCCGTTCTGTTCCTACCCGACGCGTAATAGGACATTCCAAAAAAATAGAAAAAAAATTAAAAAAATTAAAAAATGCCATTATGGTTTCATTTCAGGCCAAAATAGGTTGGAAAATGCTGTGAAAGAGAGAGATTGAAAATTGTCGTTCCGTTCTGTTCCTACCCGGCGAGTAATAGAAAATTTCAAAAAAATTAAAAAATTGCATTATGGCTTCATTTCAAGCTAAAATAGGTTGGAAAATGCCAAGAAATGGAGAAAATAAAAATTATCGTTCCGTTCCATTCCGTTCCAACCCGACGCGTAATCGAAAATTCCAAAAAAATTACAAAAAAGTTCAGAAAATTAAAAAATACCAATATAGCTTCATTTAAATCCGAAATGGGTTGGAAAATGCCGAGAAATAGAGAAAATAAACATTCTCGTTCCATTCCGTTCCTACCCGACGCGTAATAGGAAATTCCGAAAAAATAGCAAAAAAATTCAAAATATTAAAAATTTCCATTATGGATTAATTTAAAGTCGAAATAGGTTGGAAAAGGACGACAAAGAGAGAAAATAAAAATTATCGTTCCATTCCGTTCCTACCAGACGCGTAATACAAAATTCCAAAAAAATTTAAAAAATTAAAAAATAGCATTACGGCTACATTTCAAGCCAAAATAGGTTGGAAAAGGCCGAGAAAGAGAGAAAATAAAAATTCTCGTTCCGTTCTGTTCCTACCCGACGCGTAATAGGAAATTCCAAAAAAATTAAAAAAATTAAAAAATACCATTATGGTTTCATTTCAGGCCAAAATAGGTTGGAAAATGCTGTGAAAGAGAGAAATTGAAAATTGTCGTTCCGTTCTGTTCCTACCCGACGAGTAATAGAAAATTCCAAAAAAATTAAAAAAAATTAAAAAATGGCATTTTGGCTCCATTTCAAGCCAAAATAGTTTGGAAAAGGCCGAGAAAGAGAGAAAATAAAAATTATCGTTCCGTTCTGTTCCTACACGACGCGTAATAGGAAATTCCAAAAAAATAGCAAAAAAATTAAAAAAATTAAAAAATACCATTATGGTTTCATTTCAGGCCAAAATAGGTTGGAAAATGCTGTGAAAGAGAGAGATTGAAAATTGTCGTTCCGTTCTGTTCCTACCCGGCGAGTAATAGAAAATTCCAAAAAAATTAAAAAATTGCATTATGGCTTCATTTCAAGCTAAAATAGGTTGGAAAATGCCAAGAAATGGAGAAAATAAAAATTATCGTTCCGTTCCATTCCGTTCCAACCCGACGCGTAATCGAAAATTCCAAAAAAATTGCAAAAAAGTTCAGAAAATTAAAAAATACCAATATAGCTTCATTTAAATCCGAAATGGGTTGGAAAATGCCGAGAAATAGAGAAAATAAACATTCTCGTTCCATTCCGTTCCTACCCGACGCGTAATAGGAAATTCCGAAAAAATAGCAAAAAAATTCAAAATATTAAAAATTTCCATTATGGATTAATTTAAAGTCGAAATAGGTTGGAAAAGGACGACAAAGAGAGAAAATAAAAATTATCGTTCCATTCCGTTCCTACCAGACGCGTAATATAAAATTCCAAAAAAATAAAAAAAATTAATAAATAGCATTACGGCTACATTTCAAGACAAAATAGGTTGGAAAAGGCCGAGAAAGAGAGAAAATAAAAATTCTCGTTCCGTTCTGTTCCTACCCGACGCGTAATCGGAAATTCCAAAAAAATAGCAAAAAAATTAAAAAAATTAAAAAATACCATTATGGTTTCATTTCAGGCCAAAATAGGTTGGAAAATGCTGTGAAAGAGAGAGATTGAAAATTGTCGTTCCGTTCTGTTCCTACCCGGCGAGTAATAGAAAATTCCAAAAAAATTAAAAAAATTAAAAAATTGCATTATGGCTTCATTTCAAGCTAAAATAGGTTGGAAAATGCCAAGAAATGGAGAAAATAAAAATTATCGTTCCGTTCCATTCCGTTCCAACCCGACGCGTAATCGAAAATTCCAAAAAAATTGCAAAAAAGTTCAGAAAATTAAAAAATACCAATATAGCTTCATTTAAATCCGAAATGGGTTGGAAAATGCCGAGAAATAGAGAAAATAAACATTCTCGTTCCATTCCGTTCCTACCCGACGCGTAATAGGAAATTCCGAAAAAATAGCAAAAAAATTCAAAATATTAAAAATTACCATTATGGATTAATTTCATGTCGAAATAGGTTGGAAAAGGACGACAAAGAGAGAAAATAAAAATTATCGTTCCATTCCGTTCCTACCCGACGCGTAATATAAAATTCCAAAAAAATTAAAAAAATTAAAAAATAGCATTACGGCTTCATTTCAAGCCAAAATAGGTTGGAAAAGGCCAAGAAAGAGAGAAAATAAAAATTCTCGTTCCGTTCTGTTCCTACCCGACGCGTAATAGGAAATACCAAAAAAATAGCAAAAAATTTAAAAAAATTTAAAAATACCACTATGGTTTCATTTCAGGCCAAAATAGGTTGGAAAATGCTGTGAAAGAGAGAAATTGAAAATTGTCGTTCTGTTCTGTTCCTACCCGACAAGTAATAAAAAATTCCAAAAAAATTAAAAAAAATTAAAAAATAGCATTTTGGCACCATTTCAAGCCAAAATAGTTTGGAAAAGGCCGAGAAAGAGAGATAATAAAAATTCTCGTTACGTTCCGTTCCTACCCGACACGTAATAGGAAATTCCGAAAAAATAACAAAAAAATTCAAAACATTAAAAATTACCGTTATGGATTAATTTCAAGTCGAAATAGGTTGGAAAAGGACGACAAAGAGAGAAAATAAAAATTATCGTTCTGTTTCGTTCCTACCCGGTGCGTAATAGAAAATTCCAAAAAAAGTGCAAAAAAATTCAAGAAATTAAAAAATTCCATTATGGCTTCATTTCAAGCCAAAATAGGTTGGAAAAGGCCGAGAAAGAGAGAAAATAAAAATTATCGTTCCGTTCTGTTCCTACCCGACGCGTAATAGGACATTCCAAAAAAATAGAAAAAAAATTAAAAAAATTAAAAAATGCCATTATGGTTTCATTTCTGGCCAAAATAGGTTGGAAAATGCTGTGAAAGAGAGAGATTGAAAATTGTCGTTCCGTTCTGTTCCTACCCGGCGAGTAATAGAAAATTCCAAAAAAATTAAAAAATTGCATTATGGCTTCATTTCAAGCTAAAATAGGTTGGAAAATGCCAAGAAATGGAGAAAATAAAAATTATCGTTCCGTTCCATTCCGTTCCAACCCGACGCGTAATCGAAAATTCCAAAAAAATTGCAAAAAATTTCAGAAAATTAAAAAATACCAATATAGCTTCATTTAAATCCGAAATGGGTTGGAAAATGCCGAGAAATAGAGAAAATAAACATTCTCGTTCCATTCCGTTCCTACCCGACGCGTAATAGGAAATTCCGAAAAAATAGCAAAAAAATTCAAAATATTAAAAATTTCCATTATGGATTAATTTAAAGTCGAAATAGGTTGGAAAAGGACGACAAAGAGAGAAAATAAAAATTATCGTTCCATTCCGTTCCTACCAGACGCGTAATACAAAATTCCAAAAAAATTTAAAAAATTAATAAATAGCATTACGGCTACATTTCAAGCCAAAATAGGTTGGAAAAGGCCGAGAAAGAGAGAAAATAAAAATTCTCGTTCCGTTCTGTTCCTACCCGACGCGTAATAGGAAATTTCAAAAAAATTAAAAAATAGCATTTTGGCACCATTACAAGCCAAAATAGTTTGGAAAAGGTTGAGAAAGACAGAAAATAAAAATTCTCGTTACGTTTCGTTCGTACCTAACGCATAATAGGAAATTCCGAAAAAATAGCAAAAAAATTGAAAATATTAAAAATTACCATTATGGATTAATTTCAAATCGAAATAGGTTGGAAATGGCCGAGAAAGAGAGAAAATAAAAATTCTCGTTCCGTTTTGTTCCTACTCGACGCGTAATAGGAAATTCCAAAAAAATAGCAAAAAAATAAAAAAAAATTAAAAAATACCATTATGGTTTCATTTCAGGCCAAAATAGGTTGGAAAATGCTGTGAAAGAGAGAAATTGAAAATTTTCGTACCGTGCTGCTGCTATCCGACGAGTAATAGAAAATTCCAAAAAAATTAAAAAAATTAAAAAATAGCATTTTGGCTCCATTTCAAGCCAAAATAGTTTGGAAAAGGTCGAGAAAGAGAGAAAATAAAATTCTCGTTACGTTCCGTTCCTACCCAACGTGTAATAGGAAATTCCGAAAAAATAGCAAAAAAATTCAAAATATTAAAAATGACCATTATGGATTAATTTCAAATCGAAATAGGTTGGAAAAGGCCGAGAAGGAGAGAAAATAAAAATTCTCGTTCCGTTTTGTTCCTACCCGACGCATAATAGGAAATTCCAAAAAAATAGCAAAAAAATTAAAAAAATACCAATATGGTTTCATTTCAGGGCAAAATAGGTTGGAAAATGCTGTGAAAGAGAGAAATTGAAAATTGGCGTACCGTGCTGCTGCTATCCGACGAGTAATAGAAAATTCCAAAAAAATTAAAAAAATTAAAAAGTTAGCATTTTGGCTCCATTTCAAGCCAAAATAGTTTGGAAAAGGTCGAGAAAGAGAGAAAATAAAAATTCTCGTTACTTTCCGTTCCTACCCAACGTGTAATAGGAAATTCCGAAAAAATAGCAAAAAAATTTAAAATATTAAAAATGACCATTATGGATTAATTTCAAATCGAAATAGGTTGGAAAAGGCCGAGAAAGAGAGAAAATAAAAATTCTCGTTCCGTTTTGTTCCTACCCGACGCATAATAGGAAATTCCAAAAAAATAGCAAAAAAATTAAAAAAATACCAATATGGTTTCATTTCAGGACAAAATAGGTTGGAAAATGCTGTGAAAGAGAGAAATTGAAAATTGTCGTACCATTCTGTTCCTACCCGACGAGTAATAGAAAATTTCAAAAAAATTAAAAAATAGCATTTTGGCACCATTACAAGCCAAAATAGTTTGGAAAAGGTTGAGAAAGACAGAAAATAAAAATTCTCGTTACGTTTCGTTCGTACCTAACGCATAATAGGAAATTCCGAAAAAATAGCAAAAAAATTGAAAATATTAAAAATTACCATTATGGATTAATTTCAAATCGAAATAGGTTGGAAATGGCCGAGAAAGAGAGAAAATAAAAATTCTCGTTCCGTTTTGTTCCTACCCGACGCGTAATAGGAAATTCCAAAAAAATAGCAAAAAAATAAAAAAAAAATTAAAAAATACCATTATGGTTTCATTTCAGGCCAAAATAGGTTGGAAAATGCTGTGAAAGAGAGAAATTGAAAATTTTCGTACCGTGCTGCTGCTATCCGACGAGTAATAGAAAATTCCAAAAAAATTAAAAAAATTAAAAAATAGCATTTTGGCTCCATTTCAAGCCAAAATAGTTTGGAAAAGGTCGAGAAAGAGAGAAAATAAAAATTCTCGTTACGTTCCGTTCCTACCCAACGTGTAATAAGAAATTCCGAAAAAATAGCAAAAAAATTCAAAATATTAAAAATGACCATTATGGATTAATTTCAAATCGAAATAGGTTGGAAAAGGCCGAGAAAGAGAGAAAATAAAAATTCTCGTTCCGTTTTGTTCCTACCCGACGCATAATAGGAAATTCCAAAAAAATAGCAAAAAAATTAAAAAAATACCAATATGGTTTCATTTCAGGCCAAAATAGGTTGGAAAATGCTGTGAAAGAGAGAAATTGAAAATTGTCGTACCGTTCTGTTCCTACCCGACGAGTAATAGAAAATTTCAAAAAAATTAAAAAATAGCATTTTGGCTCCATTTCAAGCCAAAATAGTTTGGAAAAGGTCGAGAAAGACAGAAAATAAAAATTCTCGTTACGTTTCGTTCCTACCTAACGCATAATAGGAAATTCCGAAAAAATAGCAAAAAAATTGAAAATATTAAAAATTACCATTACGGATTAATTTCAAATCGAAATAGGTTGGAAAAGGCCGAGAAAGAGAGAAAACAAAAATTCTCGTTCCGTTTTGTTCCTACCCGACGCGTAATAGGAAATTCCAAAAAAATAGCAAAAAAATTAAAAAAATTAAAAAATACCATAATGGATTCATTTCAGGCCAAAATAGGTTGGAAAATGCTGTGAAAGAGAGAAATTGAAAATTATCGTACCGTTCTGCTGCTACCCGACGAGTAATAGAAAATTCCAAAAAAATTAAAAAAAATTAAAAAATAGCATTTTGGCTCCATTTCAAGCCAAAATAGTTTGGAAAAGGGCGAGAAAGAGAGAAAATAAAAATTCTCGTTATGTTCCGTTCCTACCCGAAGCGTAATAGGAAATTCCGAAAAAATAACAAAAAAATTCAAAATATTAAAAATTACCATTATGGATTAATTTCAAGTCGAAATAGGTTGGAAAAGGACGACAAAGAGAGAAAATAAAAATTATTGTTCTGTTTCGTTCCTACCCGGTGCGTAATACAAAGTTCCAAAAAAACCGAAAAAAAAATGCAAATAATTAAAAAATACCATTATTGCTTCATTTTCAGCCAAAATAGGTTGGAAAAGGCCAAGAAAGGGAGAAAATAAAAATTATCGTTCCGTTCCGTTCCAGCCCGAGGCGTAATCGAAAATTCCAAAAAAATTGCGAAGAAATTAAAAAATACCATTATGGTTTCATTTCAGTCAAAAATAGGTTGGAAAATGCTGGGAAAGAGAGAAATTGAAAATTGTCATACCGTTCTGCTGCTACCCGACGAGTAATAGAAAATTTCAAAAAAATTAAAAAAACTAAAAAATAGCATTTTGGCTCCATTTCAAGCCAAAATAGTTTGGAAAAGGTCGAGAAAGAGAGAAAATAAAAATTCTCGTTACGTTCCGTTCCTACCCAACGCGTAATAGGAAATTCCGAAAAAATAGCAAAAAAATTCAAAATATTAAAAATTACCATTATGGATTAATTTCAAATCGAAATAGGTTGGAAAAGTCCGAGAAAGAGAGAAAATAAAAATTATCGTTCCGTTCTGTTCCTACCCGACGCGTAATAGGAAATTCCAAAAAAATAGAAAAAAAATTAAAAAAATTAAAAAATGCCATTATGGTTTCATTTCAGGCCAAAATAGGTTGGAAAATGCTGTGAAAGAGAGAAATTGAAAATTGTCGTACCGTGCTGCTGCTATCCGACGAGTAATAGAAAATTCCAAAAAAATTAAAAAAATTAAAAAATAGCATTTTGGCTCCATTTCAAGCCAAAATAGTTCGGAAAAGGTCGAGAAAGAGAGAAAATAAAAATTCTCGTTACGTTCCGTTCCTACCCAACGTGTAATAGGAAATTCCGAAAAAATAGCAAAAAAATTCAAAATATTAAAAATGACCATTATGGATTAATTTCAAATCGAAATAGGTTGGAAAAGGCCGAGAAAGAGAGAAAATAAAAATTCTCGTTCCGTTTTGTTCTTACCCGACGCATAATAGGAAATTCCAAAAAAATAGCAAAAAAATTAAAAAAATACCAATATGGTTTCATTTCAGGCCAAAATAGGTTGGAAAATGCTGTGAAAGAGAGAAATTGAAAATTGTCGTACCGTTCTGTTCCTACCCGACGAGTAATAGAAAATTTCAAAAAAATTAAAAAATAGCATTTTGGCTCCATTTCAAGCCAAAATAGTTTGGAAAAGGTCGAGAAAGACAGAAAATAAAAATTCTCGTTACGTTTCGTTCCTACCTAACGCATAATAGGAAATTCCGAAAAAATAGCAATAAATTGAAAATGTTAAAAATTACCATTATGGATTAATTTCAAATCGAAATAGGTTGGAAAAGGCCGAGAAAGAGAGAAAATAAAAATTATCGTTCCGTTCTGTTCCTACCCGACGCGTAATAGGAAATTCCAAAAAAATAGCAAAAAAATTAAAAAAAATACCAATATGGTTTCATTTCAGGCCAAAATAGGTTGGAAAATGCTGTGAAAGAGAGAAATTGAAAATTGTCGTACCGTTCTGTTCTTACCCGACGAGTAATAGAAAATTTCAAAAAAATTAAAAAATAGCATTTTGGCTCCATTTCAAGCCAAAATAGTTTGGAAAAGGTCGAGAAAGATAGAAAATACAAATTCTCGTTACGTTTCGTTCCTACCTAACGCATAATAGGAAATTCCGAAAAAATAGCAAAAAAATTGAAAATATTAAAAATTACCATTATGGATTAATATCAAATCGAAATAGGTTGGAAAAGGCCGAGAAAGAGAGAAAATAAAAATTATCGTTCCGTTCTGTTCCTACCCGACGCGTAATAGGAAATTCCAAAAAAATAGCAAAAAAATTCAAAATATTAAAAATTACCATTATGGATTAATTTCAAATCAAAATAGGTTGGAAAAGGCCGAGAAGGAGAGAAAATAAAAATTATCGTTCCGCTTTGTTCCTACCCGACGCGTAATAGGAAATTCCAAAAAAATAGCAAAAAAATTAAAAAAAATTAAAAAATACCATTATGGTTTCATTTCAGGCCAAAATAGGTTGGAAAATGCTGTGAAAGAGAGGAATTGAAAACTGTCGTACCGTGCTGCTGCTATCCGACGAGTAATAGAAAATTCCAAAAAAATTAAAAAAATTAAAAAATAGCATTTTGGCTCCATTTCAAGCCAAAATAGTTTGGAAAAGGTCGAGAAAGAGAGAAAATAAAAATTCTCGTTACGTTCCGTTCCTACCCAACGTGTAATAGGAAATTCCGAAAAAATAGCAAAAAAATTCAAAATATTAAAAATGACCATTATGGATTAATTTCAAATCGAAATAGGTTGGAAAAGGCCGAGAAAGAGAGAAAATAAAAATTCTCGTTTCGTTTTGTTCTTACCCGACGCATAATAGGAAATTCCAAAAAAATAGCAAAAAAATTAAAAAAATACCAATATGGTTTCATTTCAGGCCAAAATAGGTTGGAAAATGCTGTGAAAGAGAGAAATTGAAAATTGTCGTACCTTTCTGTTCCTACCCGACGTGTAATAGAAAATTTCAAAAAAATTAAAAAATAGCATTTTGGCTCCATTTCAAGCCAAAATAGTTTGGAAAAGGTCGAGAAAGACAGAAAATAAAAATTCTCGTTACGTTTCGTTCCTACCTAACGCATAATAGGAAATTCCGAAAAAATAGCAAAAAAATTGAAAATATTAAAAATTACCATTATGGATTAATTTCAAATCGAAATAGGTTGGAAAAGGCCGAGAAAGAGAGAAAATAAAAATTATCGTTCCGTTCTGTTCCTACCCGACGCGTAATAGGAAATTCCAAAAAAATAGCAAAAAAATTAAAAAAATTAAAAAATACCATTATGGTTTCATTTCAGGCCAAAATAGGTTGGAAAATGTTGTGAAAGAGAGAGATTGAAAATTGTCGTTCCGTTCTGTTCCTACCCGGCGAGTAATAGAAAATTCCAAAAAAATTAAAAAATTGCATTATGGCTTCATTTCAAGCTAAAATAGGTTGGAAAATGCCAAGAAATGGAGAAAATAAAAATTATCGTTCCGTTCCATTCCGTTCCAACCCGACGCGTAATCGAAAATTCCAAAAAAATTGCAAAAAAGTTCAGAAAATTAAAAAATACCAATATAGCTTCATTTAAATCCGAAATGGGTTGGAAAATGCCGAGAAATAGAGAAAATAAACATTCTCGTTCCATTCCGTTCCTACCCGACGCGTAATAGGAAATTCCGAAAAAATAGCAAAAAAATTCAAAATATTAAAAATTTCCATTATGGATTAATTTAAAGTCGAAATAGGTTGGAAAAGGACGACAAAGAGAGAAAATAAAAATTATCGTTCCATTCCGTTCCTACCAGACGCGTAATATAAAATTCCAAAAAAATTAAAAAAATTAATAAATAGCATTACGGCTACATTTCAAGACAAAATAGGTTGGAAAAGGCCGATAAAGAGAGAAAATAAAAATTCTCGTTCCGTTCTGTTCCAACCCGACGCATAATCGGAAATTCCAAAAAAATAGCAAAAAAATTAAAAAAATTAAAAAATACCATTATGGTTTCATTTCAGGCCAAAATAGGTTGGAAAATGCTGTGAAAGAGAGAAATTGGAAATTGTCGTTCCATTCTGTTCCTACCCGACGAGTAATAGAAAATTCCAAAAAAATTAAAAAAAATTAAAAAATAGCATTTTGGCTCCATTTCAAGCCAAAATAGTTTGGAAAAGGTCGAGAAAGACAGAAAATAAAAATTCTCGTTACGTTTCGTTCCTACCTAACGCATAATAGGAAATTCCGAAAAAATAGCAAAAAAATTGAAAATATTAAAAATGATCATTATGGATTAATTTCAAATCGAAATAGGTTGGAAAAGGCCGAGAAAGAGAGAAAATAAAAATTCTCGTTCCGTTTTGTTCCTACCCGACGCGTAATAGGAAATTCCGAAAAAATAGCAAAAAAATAAAAAAAAATAAAAAAATACCATTATGGTTTCATTTCAGGCCAAAATAGGTTGGAAAATGCTGTGAAAGAGAGAAATTGAAAATTGTCGTACCGTGCTGCTGCTATCCGACGAGTAATAGAAAATTCCAAAAAAATTAAAAAAATTAAAAAATAGCATTTTGGCTCCATTTCAAGCCAAAATAGTTTGGAAAAGGTCGAGAAAGAGAGAAAATAAAAATTCTCGTTACGTTCCGTTCCTACCCAACGTGTAATAGGAAATTCCGAAAAAATAGCAAAAAAATTCAAAATATTAAAAATGACCATTATGGATTAATTTCAAATCGAAATAGGTTGGAAAAGGCCGAGAAAGAGAGAAAATAAAAATTCTCGTTCCGTTTTGTTCCTACCCGACGCATAATAGGAAATTCCAAAAAAATAGCAAAAAAATTAAAAAAATACCAATATGGTTTCATTTCAGGCCAAAATAGGATGGAAAATGCTGTGAAAGAGAGAAATTGAAAATTGTCGTACCGTTCTGTTCCTACCCGACGAGTAATAGAAAATTTCAAAAAAATTAAAAAATAGCATTTTGGCTCCATTTCAAGCCAAAATAGTTTCGAAAAGGTCGAGAAAGAGAGAAAATAAAAATTCTCGTTACTTTCCGTTCCTACCCAACGTGTAATAGGAAATTCCGAAAAAATAGCAAAAAAATTTAAAATATTAAAAATGACCATTATGGATTAATTTCAAATCGAAATAGGTTGGAAAAGGCTGAGAAAGAGAGAAAATAAAAATTCTCGTTCCGTTTTATTCCTACCCGACGCATAATAGGAAATTCCAAAAAAATAGCAAAAAAATTAAAAAAAATACCAATATGGTTTCATTTCAGGCCAAAATAGGTTGCAAAATGCTGTGAAAGAGAGAAATTGAAAATTGTCGTACCGTTCTGTTCCTACCTGACGAGTAATAGAAAATTTCAAAAAAATTAAAAAATAGCATTTTGGCTCCATTTCAAGCCAAAATAGTTTGGAAAAGGTCGAGAAAGACAGAAAATAAAAATTCTCGTTACGTTTCGTTCCTACCTAACGCATAATAGGAAATTCCGAAAAAATAGCAAAAAAATTGAAAATATTAAAAATGATCATTATGGATTAATTTCAAATCGAAATAGGTTGGAAAAGGCCGAGAAAGAGAGAAAATAAAAATTCTCGTTCCGTTTTGTTCCTACCCGACGCGTAATAGGAAATTCCAAAAAAATAGCAAAAAAATAAAAAAAAATTAAAAAATACCATTATGGTTTCATTTCAGGCCAAAATAGGTTGGAAAATGCTGTGAAAGAGAGAAATTGAAAATTGTCGTACCGTGCTGCTGCTATCCGACGAGTAATAGAAAATTCCAAAAAAATTAAAAAAATTAAAAAATAGCATTTTGGCTCCATTTCAAGCCAAAATAGTTTGGAAAAGGTCGAGAAAGAGAGAAAATAAAAATTCTCGTTACGTTCCGTTCCTACCCAACGTGTAATAGGAAATTCCGAAAAAATAGCAAAAAAATTCAAA
The DNA here is from genome assembly GCA_030820535.1 of Quercus parvula. Taxonomy (NCBI): domain Eukaryota; kingdom Viridiplantae; phylum Streptophyta; class Magnoliopsida; order Fagales; family Fagaceae; genus Quercus; species Quercus parvula. The sequence goes on from JAUAME010000004.1 coordinate 24,487,399, forward strand.
ATTTTAAAAATGACCTTTATGGATTAATTTCAAATCGAAATAGGTTGGAAAAGGCCGAGAAAGAGAGAAAATAAAAATTCTCGTTCCGTTTTGTTCCTACCCGACGCATAATAGGAAATTCCAAAAAAATAGCAAAAAAATTAAAAAAATACCAATATGGTTTCATTTCAGGCCAAAATAGGTTGGAAAATGCTGTGAAAGAGAGAAATTGAAAATTGTCGTACCGTTCTGTTCCTACCCGACGAGTAATAGAAAATTTCAAAAAAATTAAAAAATAGCATTTTGGCTCCATTTCAAGCCAAAATAGTTTGGAAAAGGTCGAGAAAGACAGAAAATAAAAATTCTCGTTACGTTTCGTTCCTACCTAACGCATAATAGGAAATTCCGAAAAAATAGCAAAAAAATTGAAAATATTAAAAATTACCATTACGGATTAATTTCAAATCGAAATAGGTTGGAAAAGGCCGAGGAATAGAGAAAATAAAAATTCTCGTTCCGTTTTGTTCCTACCCGACGCGTAATAGGAAATTCCAAAAAAATAGCAAAAAAATTAAAAAAATTAAAAAATACCATAATGGTTTCATTTCAGGCCAAAATAGGTTGGAAAATTCTGTGAAAGAGAGAAATTGAAAATTGTCGTACCGTTCTGCTGCTACCCGACGAGTAATAGAAAATTCCAAAAAAATTAAAAAATAGCATTTTGGCTCCATTTCAAGCCAAAATAGTTTGGAAAAGGGCGAGAAAGAGAGAAAATAAAAATTCTCGTTACGTTCCGTTCCTGCCCGAATCGTAATAGGAAATTCCGAAAAAATAACAAAAAAATTCAAAATATTAAAAATTACCATTATGGATTAATTTCAAGTCGAAATAGGTTGGAAAAGGACGACAAAGAGAGAAAATAAAAATTATAGTTCTGTTTCGTTCCATCCCGGTGCGTAATACAAAATTCCAAAAAAACCGAAAAAAAAATGCAAATAATTAAAAAATACCATTATTGCTTCATTTTCAGCCAAAATAGGTTGGAAAAGGCCAAGAAAGGGAGAAAATAAAAATTATCGTTCTGTTCCGTTCCAGCCCGAGGCGTAATCGAAAATTCCAAAAAAATTGCGAAGAAATTAAAAAATACCATTATGGTTTCATTTCAGGCCAAAATAGGTTGGAAAATGCTGGGAAAGAGAGAAATTGAAAATTGTCATACCGTTCTGCTGCTACCCGACGAGTAATAGAAAATTTCAAAAAAATTAAAAAAACTAAAAAATAGCATTTTGGCTCCATTTCAAGCCAAAATAGTTTGGAAAAGGTCGAGAAAGAGAGAAAATAAAAATTCTCGTTACGTTCCGTTCCTACCCAACGCGTAATAGGAAATTCCGAAAAAATAGCAAAAAAATTCAAAATATTAAAAATTACCATTATGGATTAATTTCAAATCGAAATAGGTTGGAAAAGTCCGAGAAAGAGAGAAAATAAAAATTATCGTTCCGTTCTGTTCCTACCCGACGCGTAATAGGAAATTCCAAAAAAATAGCAAAAAAATTAAAAAAATACCAATATGGTTTCATTTCAGGCCAAAATAGGTTGGAAAATGCTGTGAAAGAGAGAAATTGAAAATTGTCGCACAGTTCTATTCCTACCCAACGAGTAATAGAAAATTTCAAAAAAATTAAAAAATAGCATTTTGGCTCCATTTCAAGCCAAAATAGTTTGGAAAAGGTCGAGAAAGACAGAAAATAAAAATTCTCGTTACGTTTCGTTCGTACCTAACGCATAATAGGAAATTCAGAAAAAATAGCAAAAAAATTGAAAATATTAAAAATTACCATTATGGATTAATTTCAAATCGAAATAGGTTGGAAAAGGCCGAGAAATAGAGAAAATAAAAATTCTCGTTCCGTTTTGTTCCTACCCGACGCATAATAGGAAATTCCAAAAAAATAGCAAAAAAATTAAAAAAATACCAATATGGTTTCATTTCAGGCCAAAATAGGTTGGAAAATGCTGTGAAAGAGAGAAATTGAAAATTGTCGTTCCGTTCTGTTCCTACCCGACGAGTAATAGAAAATTCCAAAAAAATTTAAAAAAATTAAAAAATAGCATTTTGGCTCCATTTCAAGCCAAAATGTCGAGAAAGACAGAAAATAAAAATTCTCGTTACGTTTCGTTCCTACCTAACGCATAATAGGAAATTCCGAAAAAATAGCAAAAAAATTGAAAATATTAAAAATGATCATTATGGATTAATTTCAAATCGAAATAGGTTGGAAAAGGCCGAGAAAGAGAGAAAATAAAAATTCTCGTTCCGTTTTGTTCCTACCCGACGCGTAATAGGAAATTCCGAAAAAATAGCAAAAAAATAAAAAAAAATTAAAAAATACCATTATGGTTTCATTTCAGGCCAAAATAGGTTGGAAAATGCTGTGAAAGAGAGAAATTGAAAATTGTCGTACCGTGCTGCTGCTATCCGACGAGTAATAGAAAATTCCAAAAAAATTAAAAAAATTAAAAAATAGCATTTTGGCTCCATTTCAAGCCAAAATAGTTTGGAAAAGGTCGAGAAAGAGAGAAAATAAAAATTCTCGTTACGTTCCGTTCCTACCCAACGTGTAATAGGAAATTCCGAAAAAATAGCAAAAAAATTCAAAATATTAAAAATGACCATTATGGATTAATTTCAAATCGAAATAGGTTGGAAAAGGCCGAGAAAGAGAGAAAATAAAAATTCTCGTTCCGTTTTGTTCCTACCCGACGCATAATAGGAAATTCCAAAAAAATAGCAAAAAAATTAAAAAAATACCAATATGGTTTCATTTCAGGCCAAAATAGGATGGAAAATGCTGTGAAAGAGAGAAATTGAAAATTGTCGTACCGTTCTGTTCCTACCCGACGAGTAATAGAAAATTTCAAAAAAATTAAAAAATAGCATTTTGGCTCCATTTCAAGCCAAAATAGTTTGGAAAAGGTCGAGAAAGAGAGAAAATAAAAATTCTCGTTACTTTCCGTTCCTACCCAACGTGTAATAGGAAATTCCGAAAAAATAGCAAAAAAATTTAAAATATTAAAAATGACCATTATGGATTAATTTCAAATCGAAATAGGTTGGAAAAGGCTGAGAAAGAGAGAAAATAAAAATTCTCGTTCCGTTTTATTCCTACCCGACGCATAATAGGAAATTCCAAAAAAATAGCAAAAAAATTAAAAAAAATACCAATATGGTTTCATTTCAGGCCAAAATAGGTTGCAAAATGCTGTGAAAGAGAGAAATTGAAAATTGTCGTACCGTTCTGTTCCTACCCGACGAGTAATAGAAAATTTCAAAAAAATTAAAAAATAGCATTTTGGCTCCATTTCAAGCCAAAATAGTTTGGAAAAGGTCGAGAAAGACAGAAAATAAAAATTCTCGTTACGTTTCGTTCCTACCTAACGCATAATAGGAAATTCCGAAAAAATAGCAAAAAAATTGAAAAAATTAAAAATGATCATTATGGATTAATTTCAAATCGAAATAGGTTGGAAAAGGCCGAGAAAGAGAGAAAATAAAAATTCTCGTTCCGTTTTGTTCCTACCCGACGCGTAATAGGAAATTCCAAAAAAATAGCAAAAAAATAAAAAAAAAATTAAAAAAATACCATTATGGTTTCATTTCAGGCCAAAATAGGTTGGAAAATGCTGTGAAAGAGAGAAATTGAAAATTGTCGTACCGTGCTGCTGCTATCCGACGAGTAATAGAAAATTCCAAAAAAATTAAAAAAATTAAAAAATAGCATTTTGGCTCCATTTCAAGCCAAAATAGTTTGGAAAAGGTCGAGAAAGAGAGAAAATAAAAATTCTCGTTACGTTCCGTTCCTACCCAACGGGTAATAGGAAATTCCGAAAAAATAGCAAAAAAATTCAAAATATTAAAAATGACCATTATGGATTAATTTCAAATCGAAATAGGTTGGAAAAGGCCGAGAAAGAGAGAAAATAAAAATTCTCGTTCCGTTTTGTTCCTACCCGACGCATAATAGGAAATTCCAAAAAAATAGCAAAAAAATTAAAAAAATACCAATATGGTTTCATTTCAGGCCAAAATAGGTTGGAAAATGCTGTGAAAGAGAGAAATTGAAAATTGTCGTACCGTTCTGTTCCTACCCGACGAGTAATAGAAAATTTCAAAAAAATTAAAAAATAGCATTTTGGCTCCATTTCAAGCCAAAATAGTTTGGAAAAGGTCGAGAAAGACAGAAAATAAAAATTCTCGTTACGTTTCGTTCCTACCTAACGCATAATAGGAAATTCCGAAAAAATAGCAAAAAAATTGAAAATATTAAAAATTACCATTACGGATTAATTTCAAATCGAAATAGGTTGGAAAAGGCCGAGGAATAGAGAAAATAAAAATTCTCGTTCCGTTTTGTTCCTACCCGACGCGTAATAGGAAATTCCAAAAAAATAGCAAAAAAATTAAAAAAATTAAAAAATACCATAATGGTTTCATTTCAGGCCAAAATAGGTTGGAAAATTCTGTGAAAGAGAGAAATTGAAAATTGTCGTACCGTTCTGCTGCTACCCGACGAGTAATAGAAAATTCCAAAAAAATTAAAAAAAATTAAAAAATAGCATTTTGGCTCCATTTCAAGCCAAAATAGTTTGGAAAAGGGCGAGAAAGAGAGAAAATAAAAATTCTCGTTACGTTCCGTTCCTGCCCGAATCGTAATAGGAAATTCCGAAAAAATAACAAAAAAATTCAAAATATTAAAAATTACCATTATGGATTAATTTCAAGTCGAAATAGGTTGGAAAAGGACGACAAAGAGAGAAAATAAAAATTATAGTTCTGTTTCGTTCCATCCCGGTGCGTAATACAAAATTCCAAAAAAACCGAAAAAAAAATGCAAATAATTAAAAAATACCATTATTGCTTCATTTTCAGCCAAAATAGGTTGGAAAAGGCCAAGAAAGGGAGAAAATAAAAATTATCGTTCTGTTCCGTTCCAGCCCGAGGCGTAATCGAAAATTCCAAAAAAATTGCGAAGAAATTAAAAAATACCATTATGGTTTCATTTCAGGCCAAAATAGGTTGGAAAATGCTGGGAAAGAGAGAAATTGAAAATTGTCATACCGTTCTGCTGCTACCCGACGAGTAATAGAAAATTTCAAAAAAATTAAAAAAACTAAAAAATAGCATTTTGGCTCCATTTCAAGCCAAAATAGTTTGGAAAAGGTCGAGAAAGAGAGAAAATAAAAATTCTCGTTACGTTCCGTTCCTACCCAACGCGTAATAGGAAATTCCGAAAAAATAGCAAAAAAATTCAAAATATTAAAAATTACCATTATGGATTAATTTCAAATCGAAATAGGTTGGAAAAGTCCGAGAAAGAGAGAAAATAAAAATTATCGTTCCGTTCTGTTCCTACCCGACGCGTAATAGGAAATTCCAAAAAAATAGCAAAAAAATTAAAAAAATACCAATATGGTTTCATTTCAGGCCAAAATAGGTTGGAAAATGCTGTGAAAGAGAGAAATTGAAAATTGTCGCACCGTTCTGTTCCTACCCAACGAGTAATAGAAAATTTCAAAAAAATTAAAAAATAGCATTTTGGCTCCATTTCAAGCCAAAATAGTTTGGAAAAGGTCGAGAAAGACAGAAAATAAAAATTCTCGTTACGTTTCGTTCGTACCTAACGCATAATAGGAAATTCCGAAAAAATAGCAAAAAAATTGAAAATATTAAAAATTACCGTTATGGATTAATTTCAAATCGAAATAGGTTGGAAAAGGCCGAGAAATAGAGAAAATAAAAATTCTCGTTCCGTTTTGTTCCTACCCGACGCATAATAGGAAATTCCAAAAAAATAGCAAAAAAATTAAAAAAATACCAATATGGTTTCATTTCAGGCCAAAATAGGTTGGAAAATGCTGTGAAAGAGAGAAATTGAAAATTGTCGTTCCGTTCTGTTCCTACCCGACGAGTAATAGAAAATTCCAAAAAAATTAAAAAAAATTAAAAAATAGCATTTTGGCTCCATTTCAAGCCAAAATAGTTTGGAAAAGGCCGAGAAAGAGAGAAAATAAAAATTATCGTTCCGTTCTGTTCCTACCCGACGCGTAATAGGAAATTCCAAAAAAATAGCAAAAAAATTAAAAAAATTAAAAAATACCATTATGGTTTCATTTCAGGCCAAAATAGGTTGGAAAATGCTGTGAAAGAGAGAGATTGAAAATTGTCGTTCCGTTCTGTTCCTACCCGGCGAGTAATAGAAAATTCCAAAAAAATTAAAAAAATTAAAAAATTGCATTATGGCTTCATTTCAAGCTAAAATAGGTTGGAAAATGCCAAGAAATGGAGAAAATAAAAATTATCGTTCCGTTCCATTCCGTTCCAACCCGACGCGTAATCGAAAATTCCAAAAAAATTGCAAAAAAGTTCAGAAAATTAAAAAATACCAATAAAAATCCGAAGAGAAATAGAGAAAATAAACATTCTCGTTCCATTCCGTTCCTACCCGACGCGTAATAGGAAATTCCGAAAAAATAGCAAAAAAATTCAAAATATTAAAAATTTCCATTATGGATTAATTTAAAGTCGAAATAGGTTGGAAAAGGACGACAAAGAGAGAAAATAAAAATTATCGTTCCATTCCGTTCCTACCAGACGCGTAATATAAAATTCCAAAAAAATTAAAAAAATTAATAAATAGCATTACGGCTACATTTCAAGACAAAATAGGTTGGAAAAGGCCGAGAAAGAGAGAAAATAAAAATTCTCGTTCCGTTCTGTTCCTACCCGACGCGTAATCGGAAATTCCAAAAAAGTAGCAAAAAAATTAAAAAAATTAAAAAATACCATTATGGTTTCATTTCATGCCAAAATAGGTTGGAAAATGCTGTGAAAGAGAGAAATTGAAAATTGTCGTTCCATTCTGTTCCTACCCGACGAGTAATAGAAAATTCCAAAAAAATTAAAAAAAAAGCATTTTGGCTCCATTTCAAGCCAAAATAGTTTGGAAAAGGCCGAGAAAGAGAGAAAATAAAAATTCTCGTTACGTTCCGTTCCTACGCGACGCGTAATAGGAAATTCCGAAAAAATAACAAAAAAATTCAAAATATTAAAAATTACCATTATGGATTAATTTCAGGTCGAAATAGGTTGGAAAATGATGACAAAGAGAGAAATTAAAAATTATCGTTACGTTTCGTTCCTACCCGGCGCGTAATAGAAAATTCCAAAAAAAGTGCAAAAAAATTCAAGAAATTAAAAAATTCCATTATGGCTTCATTTCAAGCCAAAATAGGCTGGAAAAGGCCGAGAAAGAGAGAAAATAAAAATTATCGTTCCGTTCCGTTCCAACCCGACGCGTAATACAAAATTCCAAAAAAATCGAAAAAAAAATGCAAATAATTAAAAAAATACCATTATTGCTTCATTTTCAGCCAAAATAGGTTGGAAAAGGCCAAGAAAGGAAGAAAATAAAAATTATCGTTCCGTTCCGTTCCAGCCCGACGCGTAATCGAAAATTCCAAAAAAATTGCGAAAAAATTCAGAAAATAAATACCATTATAGCTTCATTTCAATCCAAAATGGGTTGGAAAATGCCGGGAAATAGAGAAAATAAGAATTATCAATCCGTTCCGTTTCTACCCGACGTGTAATAGGAAATTCCAAAAAAATAAAAAAAAACCGTTGTGGTTTCATTTCAAGCCAAAATATGTTGAAAGAGGATGAGAAAGGGAGAAAATAAAAATTATCGTTCCGTTCCGTTCCTACCTGACGCGAAATAGAAAATTCCAAAAAAATAGCCAAAAAATTCAAAAAATTAAAAACTACCATTATGGCTCCATTTCCAGCCAAAATAGGTTGGAAAAGGCCAAGAAAGGGAGAAAATAAATATTATCGTTCCGTTCCGTTCCAGCCCGACGCGTAATCGAAAATTCCAAAAAAATTGCGAAGAAATTAAAAAATACCATTATGGTTTCATTTCAGGCCAAAATAGGTTGGAAAATGCTGGGAAAGAGAGAAATTGAAAATTGTCGTACAGTTCTGCTGCTACCCGACGAGTAATAGAAAATTTCAAAAAAATTAAAAAAACTAAAAAATAGCATTTTGGCTCCATTTCAAGCCAAAATAGTTTGGAAAAGGCCGGGAAAGAGAGAAAATAAAAATTCTCGTTACGTTCCGTTCCTACCCAACGCGTAATAGGAAATTCTGAAAAAATAGCAAAAAAATTCAAAATATTAAAAATTACCATTATGGATTAATTTCAAATAGAAATAGGTTGGAAAAGGCCGAGAATGAGAGAAAATAAAAATTATCGTTCCGTTTTGTTCCTACCCGACGCGTAATAGGAAATTCCAAAAAAATAGCAAAAAAATAAAAAAAATAAAAAAATACCATTATGGTTTCATTTCAGGCCAAAATAGGTTGGAAAATGCTGGGAAAGAGAGAAATTGAAAATTGTCGTACAGTTCTGCTGCTATCCGACGAGTAATAGAAAATTCCAAAAAAATTAAAAAAATTAAAAAATAGCATTTTGGCTCCATTTCAAGCCAAAATAGTTTGGAAATGGTCGAGAAAGAGAGAAAATAAAAATTCTCGTTACGTTCCGTTCCTACCCAACGTGTAATAGGAAATTCCGAAAAAATAGCAAAAAAATTCAAAATATTAAAAATGACCATTATGGATTAATTTCAAATCGAAAGAGGTTGGAAAAGGCCGAGAATGAGAGAAAATAAAAATTATCGTTCCGTTCCGTTCCAACCCGACGCGTAATACAAAATTCCAAAAAAACCGAAAAAAAAATGCAAATAATTAAAAAATACCATTATTGCTTCATTTTCAGCCAAAATAGGTTGGAAAAGGCCAAGAAAGGAAGAAAATAAAAATTATCGTTCCGTTCCGTTCCAGCCCGACGCGTAATCGAAAATTCCAAAAAAATTGCGAAAAAATTCAGAAAATAAATACCATTATAGCTTCATTTCAATCCAAAATGGGTTGGAAAATGCCGGGAAATAGAGAAAATAAGAATTATCAATCCGTTCCGTTTCTACCCGACGTGTAATAGGAAATTCCAAAAAAATAAAAAAAAAATTCAAAAAATAAAAAAATACCGTTGTGGTTTCATTTCAAATAACAAAAATAACAAAAAAATTCAAAATATTAAAAATTACCATTATGGATTAATTTCAAGTCGAAATAGGTTGGAAAAGGACGACAAAGAGAGAAAATAAAAATTATTGTTCTGTTTCGTTCCTACCCGGTGCGTAATACAAAATTCCAAAAAAACCGAAAAAAAAATTCAAATAATTAAAAAATACCATTATTGCTTCATTTTCAGCCAAAATAGGTTGGAAAAGGCCAAGAAAGGGAGAAAATAAAAATTATCATTCCGTTCCGTTCCAGCCCGAGGCGTAATCAAAAATTCCAAAAAAATTGCAAAGAAATTAAAAAATACCATTATGGTTTCATTTCAGTCAAAAATAGGTTGGAAAATGCTGGGAAAGAGAGAAATTGAAAATTGTCATACCGTTCTGCTGCTACCCGACGAGTAATAGAAAATTTCAAAAAAATTAAAAAAACTAAAAAATAGCATTTTGGCTCCATTTCAAGCCAAAATAGTTTGGAAAAGGTCGAAAAAGAGAGAAAATAAAAATTCTCGTTACGTTCCATTCCTACCCAACGCGTAATAGGAAATTCCGAAAAAATAGCAAAAAAATTCAAAATATTAAAAATTACCATTATGGATTAATTTCAAATCGAAATAGGTTGGAAAAGGCCGAGAAGGAGAGAAAATAAAAATTATCGTTCCGCTTTGTTCCTACCCGACGCGTAACAGGAAATTCCAAAAAAATAGCAAAAAAATTAAAAAAAATTAAAAAATACCATTATGGTTTCATTTCAGGCCAAAATAGGTTGGAAAATGCTGTGAAAGAGAGAAATTGAAAATTGTCGTACCGTGCTGCTGCTATCCGACGAGTAATAGAAAATTCCAAAAAAATTAAAAAAATTAAAAAATAGCATTTTGGCTCCATTTCAAGCCAAAATAGTTTGGAAAAGGTCGAGAAAGAGAGAAAATAAAAATTCTCGTTACGTTCCGTTCCTACCCAACGTGTAATAGGAAATTCCGAAAAAATAGCAAAAAAATTCAAAATATTAAAAATGACCATTATGGATTAATTTCAAATCGAAATAGGTTGGAAAAGGCCGAGAAAGAGAGAAAATAAAAATTCTCGTTCCGTTTTGTTCTTACCCGACGCATAATAGGAAATTCCAAAAAAATAGCAAAAAAATTAAAAAAATACCAATATGGTTTCATTTCAGGCCAAAATAGGTTGCAAAATGCTGTGAAAGAGAGAAATTGAAAATTGTCGTACCGTTCTGTTCCTACCCGACGAGTAATAGAAAATTTCAAAAAAATTAAAAAATAGCATTTTGGCTCCATTTCAAGCCAAAATAGTTTGGAAAAGGTCGAGAAAGAGAGAAAATAAAAATTCTCGTTACGTTCCGTTCCTACCCAACGTGTAATAGGAAATTCCGAAAAAATAGCAAAAAAATTCAAAATATTAAAAATGACCATTATGGATTAATTTCAAATCGAAATAGGTTGGAAAAGGCCGAGAAAGAGAGAAAATAAAAATTCTCGTTCCGTTTTGTTCCTACCCGACGCATAATAGGAAATTCCAAAAAAATAGCAAAAAAATTAAAAAAATACCAATATGGTTTCATTTCAGGCCAAAATAGGTTGGAAAATGCTGTGAAAGAGAGAAATTGAAAATTGTCGTACCGTTCTGTTCCTACCCGACGAGTAATAGAAAATTTCAAAAAAATTAAAAAATAGCATTTTGGCTCCATTTCAAGCCAAAATAGTTTGGAAAAGGTCGAGAAAGACAGAAAATAAAAATTCTCGTTACGTTTCGTTCCTACCTAACGCATAATAGGAAATTCCGAAAAAATAGCAAAAAAATTGAAAATATTAAAAATTACCATTACGGATTAATTTCAAATCGAAATAGGTTGGAAAAGGCCGAGCAATAGAGAAAATAAAAATTCTCGTTCCGTTTTGTTCCTACCCGACGCGTAATTGGAAATTCCAAAAAAATAGCAAAAAAATTAAAAAAAATTAAAAAATACCATTATGATTTCATTTCAGGCCAAAATAGGTTGGAAAATGCCGGGAAATAGACAAAATAAGAATTATCAATCCGTTCCGTTTCTACCCGACGTGTAATAGGAAATTCCAAAAAAATAAAAAAAAAATTCAAAAAATAAAAAAATACCATTGTGGTTTCATTTCAAGCCAAAATAGGTTGAAAGATGATGAGAAAGGGAGAAAATAAAAATTATCGTTCCGTTCCGTTCCTACCTGACGCGAAATAGAAAATTCCAAAAAAATAGCCAAAAAATTCAAAAAATTAAAAACTACCATTATGGCTTCATTTTCAGCCAAAATAGGTTGGAAAAGGCCAAGAAAGGGAGAAAATAAAAATTATCGTTCCGTTCCGTTCCAGCCCGACGCGTAATCGAAAATTCCAAAAAAATTGCGAAAAAATTCAGAAAATAAATACCATTATAGCTTCATTTCAATCCAAAATGGGTTGGAAAATGCCGGGAAATAGAGAAAATAAGAATTATCAATCCGTTCCGTTTCTACCCGACGTGTAATAGGAAATTCCAAAAAAATAAAATAAAAATTCAAAAAATAAAAAAATACCGTTGTGGTTTCATTTCAAATAACAAAAATAACAAAAAAATTCAAAATATTAAAAATTACCATTATGGATTAATTTCAAGTCGAAATAGGTTGGAAAAGGACGACAAAGAGAGAAAATAAAAATTATTGTTCTGTTTCGTTCCTACCCGGTGCGTAATACAAAATTCCAAAAAAACCGAAAAAAAAATTCAAATAATTAAAAAATACCATTATTGCTTCATTTTCAGCCAAAATAGGTTGGAAAAGGCCAAGAAAGGGAGAAAATAAAAATTATCATTCCGTTCCGTTCCAGCCCGAGGCGTAATCAAAAATTCCAAAAAAATTGCAAAGAAATTAAAAAATACCATTATGGTTTCATTTCAGTCAAAAATAGGTTGGAAAATGCTGGGAAAGAGAGAAATTGAAAATTGTCATACCGTTCTGCTGCTACCCGACGAGTAATAGAAAATTTCAAAAAAATTAAAAAAACTAAAAAATAGCATTTTGGCTCCATTTCAAGCCAAAATAGTTTGGAAAAGGTCGAGAAAGAGAGAAAATAAAAATTCTCGTTACGTTCCATTCCTACCCAACGCGTAATAGGAAATTCCGAAAAAATAGCAAAAAAATTCAAAATATTAAAAATTACCATTATGGATTAATTTCAAATCGAAATAGGTTGGAAAAGGCCGAGAAGGAGAGAAAATAAAAATTATCGTTCCGCTTTGTTCCTACCCGACGCGTAACAGGAAATTCCAAAAAAATAGCAAAAAAATTAAAAAAAATTAAAAAATACCATTATGGTTTCATTTCAGGCCAAAATAGGTTGGAAAATGCTGTGAAAGAGAGAAATTGAAAATTGTCGTACCGTGCTGCTGCTATCCGACGAGTAATAGAAAATTCCAAAAAAATTAAAAAAACTAAAAAATAGCATTTTGGCTCCATTTCAAGCCAAAATAGTTTGGAAAAGGTCGAGAAAGAGAGAAAATAAAAATTCTCGTTACGTTCCATTCCTACCCAACGCGTAATAGGAAATTCCGAAAAAATAGCAAAAAAATTCAAAATATTAAAAATTACCATTATGGATTAATTTCAAATCGAAATAGGTTGGAAAAGGCCGAGAAGGAGAGAAAATAAAAATTATCGTTCCGCTTTGTTCCTACCCGACGCGTAACAGGAAATTCCAAAAAAATAGCAAAAAAATTAAAAAAAATTAAAAAATACCATTATGGTTTCATTTCAGGCCAAAATAGGTTGGAAAATGCTGTGAAAGAGAGAAATTGAAAATTGTCGTACCGTGCTGCTGCTATCCGACGAGTAATAGAAAATTCCAAAAAAATTAAAAAAATTAAAAAATAGCATTTTGGCTCCATTTCAAGCCAAAATAGTTTGGAAAAGGTCGAGAAAGAGAGAAAATAAAAATTCTCGTTACGTTCCGTTCCTACCCAACGTGTAATAGGAAATTCCGAAAAAATAGCAAAAAAATTCAAAATATTAAAAATGACCATTATGGATTAATTTCAAATCGAAATAGGTTGGAAAAGGCCGAGAAAGAGAGAAAATAAAAATTCTCGTTCCGTTTTGTTCTTACCCGACGCATAATAGGAAATTCCAAAAAAATAGCAAAAAAATTAAAAAAATACCAATATGGTTTCATTTCAGGCCAAAATAGGTTGCAAAATGCTGTGAAAGAGAGAAATTGAAAATTGTCGTACCGTTCTGTTCCTACCCGACGAGTAATAGAAAATTTCAAAAAAATTAAAAAATAGCATTTTGGCTCCATTTCAAGCCAAAATAGTTTGGAAAAGGTCGAGAAAGACAGAAAATAAAAATTCTCGTTACGTTCCGTTCCTACCCAACGTGTAATAGGAAATTCCGAAAAAATAGCAAAAAAATTCAAAATATTAAAAATGACCATTATGGATTAATTTCAAATCGAAATAGGTTGGAAAAGGCCGAGAAAGAGAGAAAATAAAAATTCTCGTTCCGTTTTGTTCCTACCCGACGCATAATAGGAAATTCCAAAAAAATAGCAAAAAAATTAAAAAAATACCAATATGGTTTCATTTCAGGCCAAAATAGGTTGGAAAATGCTGTGAAAGAGAGAAATTGAAAATTGTCGTACCGTTCTGTTCCTACCCGACGAGTAATAGAAAATTTCAAAAAAATTAAAAAATAGCATTTTGGCTCCATTTCAAGCCAAAATAGTTTGGAAAAGGTCGAGAAAGACAGAAAATAAAAATTCTCGTTACGTTTCGTTCCTACCTAACGCATAATAGTAAATTCCGAAAAAATAGCAAAAAAATTGAAAATATTAAAAATTACCATTACGGATTAATTTCAAATCGAAATAGGTTGGAAAAGGCCGAGCAATAGAGAAAATAAAAATTCTCGTTCCGTTTTGTTCCTACCCGACGCGTAATTGGAAATTCCAAAAAAATAGCAAAAAAATTAAAAAAAATTAAAAAATACCATTATGGTTTCATTTCAGGCCAAAATAGGTTGGAAAATGCCGGGAAATAGAGAAAATAAGAATTATCAATCCGTTCCGTTTCTACCCGACGTGTAATAGGAAATTCCAAAAAAATAAAAAAAAAATTCAAAAAATAAAAAAATACCATTGTGGTTTCATTTCAAGCCAAAATAGGTTGAAAGATGATGAGAAAGGGAGAAAATAAAAATTATCGTTCCGTTCCGTTCCTACCTGACGCGTAATACAAAATTCCAAAAAAATAGCCAAAAAATTCAAAAAATTAAAAACTACCATTATGGCTTCATTTTCAGCCAAAATAGGTTGGAAAAGGCCAAGAAAGGGAGAAAATAAAAATTATCGTTCCGTTCCGTTCCAGCCCGACGCGTAATCGAAAATTCCAAAAAAATTGCGAAAAAATTCAGAAAATAAATACCATTATAGCTTCATTTCAATCCAAAATGGGTTGGAAAATGCCGGGAAATAGAGAAAATAAGAATTATCAATCCGTTCCGTTTCTACCCGACGTGTAATAGGAAATTCCAAAAAAATAAAAAAAAAATTCAAAAAATAAAAAAATACCGTTGTGGTTTCATTTCAAATAACAAAAATAACAAAAAAATTCAAAATATTAAAAATTACCATTATGGATTAATTTCAAGTCGAAATAGGTTGGAAAAGGACGACAAAGAGAGAAAATAAAAATTATTGTTCTGTTTCGTTCCTACCCGGTGCGTAATACAAAATTCCAAAAAAACCGAAAAAAAAATTCAAATAATTAAAAAATACCATTATTGCTTCATTTTCAGCCAAAATAGGTTGGAAAAGGCCAAGAAAGGGAGAAAATAAAAATTATCATTCCGTTCCGTTCCAGCCCGAGGCGTAATCAAAAATTCCAAAAAAATTGCAAAGAAATTAAAAAATACCATTATGGTTTCATTTCAGTCAAAAATAGGTTGGAAAATGCTGGGAAAGAGAGAAATTGAAAATTGTCATACCGTTCTGCTGCTACCCGACGAGTAATAGAAAATTTCAAAAAAATTAAAAAAACTAAAAAATAGCATTTTGGCTCCATTTCAAGCCAAAATAGTTTGGAAAAGGTCGAGAAAGAGAGAAAATAAAAATTCTCGTTACGTTCCATTCCTACCCAACGCGTAATAGGAAATTCCGAAAAAATAGCAAAAAAATTCAAAATATTAAAAATTACCATTATGGATTAATTTCAAATCGAAATAGGTTGGAAAAGGCCGAGCAATAGAGAAAATAAAAATTCTCGTTCCGTTTTGTTCCTACCCGACGCGTAATTGGAAATTCCAAAAAAATAGCAAAAAAATTAAAAAAAATTAAAAAATACCATTATGGTTTCATTTCAGGCCAAAATAGGTTGGAAAATGCCGGGAAATAGAGAAAATAAGAATTATCAATCCGTTCCGTTTCTACCCGACGTGTAATAGGAAATTCCAAAAAAATAAAAAAAAAATTCAAAAAATAAAAAAATACCATTGTGGTTTCATTTCAAGCCAAAATAGGTTGAAAGATGATGAGAAAGGGAGAAAATAAAAATTATCGTTCCGTTCCGTTCCTACCTGACGCGAAATAGAAAATTCCAAAAAAATAGCCAAAAAATTCAAAAAATTAAAAACTACCATTATGGCTTCATTTTCAGCCAAAATAGGTTGGAAAAGGCCAAGAAAGGGAGAAGATAAAAATTATCGTTCTGTTCCGTTCCAGCCCGACGCGTAATCGAAAATTCCAAAAAAATTGCGAAGAAATTAAAAAATACCATTATGGTTTCATTTCAGGCCAAAATAGGTTGGAAAATGCTGGGAAAGAGAGAAATTGAAAATTGTCGTACCGTTCTGCTGCTACCCGACGAGTAATAGAAAATTTCAAAAAAATTAAAAAAACTAAAAAATAGCATTTTGGCTCCATTTCAAGCCAAAATAGTTTGGAAAAGGTCGAGAAAGAGAGAAAATAAAAATTCTCGTTACGTTCCGTTCCTACCCAACGCGTAATAGGAAATTCCGAAAAAATAGCAACAAAATTCAAAATATTAAAAATTACCATTATGGATTAATTTCAAATCGAAATAGGTTGGAAAAGGCCGAGAAGGAGAGAAAATAAAAATTATCGTTCCGTTTTGTTCCTACCCGACGCGTAATAGGAAATTCCAAAAAAATAGCAAAAAAATTAAAAAAAATTAAAAAATACCATTATGGTTTCATTTCAGGCCAAAATAGGTTGGAAAATGCTGTGAAAGAGAGAAATTGAAAATTGTCGTACCGTGCTGCTGCTATCCGACGAGTAATAGAATATTCCAAAAAAATTAAAAAAATTAAAAAATAGCATTTTGGCTCCATTTCAAATCAAAATAGTTTGGAAATGGTCGAGAAAGAGAGAAAATAAAAATTCTCGTTACGTTCCGTTCCTACCCAACGTGTAATAGGAAATTCCGAAAAAATAGCAAAAAAATTCAAAATATTAAAAATGACCATTATGGATTAATTTCAAATCGAAATAGGTTGGAAAAGGCCGAGAAGGAGAGAAAATAAAAATTCTCGTTCCGTTTTGTTCCTACCCGACGCATAATAGGAAATTCCAAAAAAATAGCAAAAAAATTAAAAAAATACCAATATGGTTTCATTTCAGGCCAAAATAGGTTGGAAAATGCTGTGAAAGAGAGAAATTGAAAATTGGCGTACCGTGCTGCTGCTATCCGACGAGTAATAGAAAATTCCAAAAAAATTAAAAAAATTAAAAAATAGCATTTTGGCTCCATTTCAAGCCAAAATAGTTTGGAAAAGGTCGAGAAAGAGAGAAAATAAAAATTCTCGTTACTTTCCGTTCCTACCCAACGTGTAATAGGAAATTCCGAAAAGATAGCAAAAAAATTTAAAATATTAAAAATGACCATTATGGATTAATTTCAAATCGAAATAGGTTGGAAAAGGCCGAGAAAGAGAGAAAATAAAAATTCTCGTTCCGTTTTGTTCCTACCCGACGCATAATAGGAAATTCCAAAAAAATAGCAAAAAAATTAAAAAAATACCAATATGGTTTCATTTCAGGCCAAAATAGGTTGCAAAATGCTGTGAAAGAGAGAAATTGAAAATTGTCGTAACGTTCTGTTCCTACCCGACGAGTAATAGAAAATTTCAAAAAAATTAAAAAATAGCATTTTGGCTCCATTTCAAGCCAAAATAGTTTGGAAAAGGTCGAGAAAGACAGAAAATAAAAATTCTCGTTACGTTTCGTTCCTACCTAACGCATAATAGGAAATTCCGAAAAAATAGCAAAAAAATTGAAAATATTAAAAATTACCATTATGGATTAATTTCAAATCGAAATAGGTTGGAAAAGGCCGAGAAAGAGAGAAAATAAAAATTCTCGTTCCGTTTTGTTCCTACCCGACGCGTAATAGGAAATTCCTAAAAAATAGCAAAAAAATAAAAAAAAATTAAAAAATACCATTATGGTTTCATTTCAGGCCAAAATAGGTTGGAAAATGCTGTGAAAGAGAGAAATTGAAAATTGTCGTACCGTGCTGCTGCTATCCGACGAGTAATAGAAAATTCCAAAAAAATTAAAAAAATTAAAAAATAGCATTTTGGCTCCATTTCAAGCCAAAATAGTTTGGAAAAGGTCGAGAAAGACAGAAAATAAAAATTCTCGTTACGTTCCGTTCCTACCCAACGTGTAATAGGAAATTCCGAAAAAATAGCAAAAAAATTCAAAATATTAAAAATGACCATTATGGATTAATTTCAAATCGAAATAGGTTGGAAAAGGCCGAGAAAGAGGGAAAATAAAAATTCTCGTTCCGTTTTGTTCTTACCCGACGCATAATAGGAAATTCCAAAAAAATAGCAAAAAAATTAAAAAAATACCAATATGGTTTCATTTCAGGCCAAAATAGGTTGGAAAATGCTGTGAAAGAGAGAAATTGAAAATTGTCGTACCGTTCTGTTCCTACCCGACGAGTAATAGAAAATTTCAAAAAAATTAAAAAATAGCATTTTGGCTCCATTTCAAGCCAAAATAGTTTGGAAAAGGTCGAGAAAGACAGAAAATAAAAATTCTCGTTACGTTCCGTTCCTACCCAACGTGTAATAGGAAATTCCGAAAAAATAGCAAAAAAATTCTAAATATTAAAAATGACCATTATGGATTAATTTCAAATCGAAATAGGTTGGAAAAGGCCGAGAAAGAGGGAAAATAAAAATTCTCGTTCCGTTTTGTTCTTACCCGACGCATAATAGGAAATTCCAAAAAAGTAGCAAAAAAATTAAAAAAATACCAATATGGTTTCATTTCAGGCCAAAATAGGTTGGAAAATGCTGTGAAAGAGAGAAATTGAAAATTGTCGTAACGTTCTGTTCCTACCCGACGAGTAATAGAAAATTTCAAAAAAATTAAAAAATAGCATTTTGGCTCCATTTCAAGCCAAAATAGTTTGGAAAAGGTCGAGAAAGACAGAAAATAAAAATTCTCGTTACGTTTCGTTCCTACCTAACGCATAATAGGAAATTCCGAAAAAATAGCAAAAAAATTGAAAATATTAAAAATTACCATTATGGATTAATTTCAAATCGAAATAGGTTGGAAAAGGTCGAGAAAGAGAGAAAATAAAAATTCTCGTTCCGTTTTGTTCCTACCCGACGCGTAATAGGAAATTCCAAAAAAATAGCAAAAAAATAAAAAAAAATTAAAAAATACCATTATGGTTTCATTTCAGGCCAAAATAGGTTGGAAAATGCTGTGAAAGAGAGAAATTGAAAATTGTCGTACCGTGCTGCTGCTATCCGACGAGTAATAGAAAATTCCAAAAAAATTAAAAAAATTAAAAAATAGCATTTTGGCTCCATTTCAAGCCAAAATAGTTTGGAAAAGGTCGAGAAAGAGAGAAAATAAAAATTCTCGTTACGTTCCGTTCCTACCCAACGTGTAATAGGAAATTCCGAAAAAATAGCAAAAAAATTCAAAATATTAAAAATGACCATTATGGATTAATTTCAAATCGAAATAGGTTGGAAAAGGCCGAGAAAGAGGGAAAATAAAAATTCTCGTTCCGTTTTGTTCTTACCCGACGCATAATAGGAAATTCCAAAAAAATAGCAAAAAAATTAAAAAAATACCAATATGGTTTCATTACAGGCCAAAATAGGTTGGAAAATGCTGTGAAAGAGAGAAATTGAAAATTGTCGTACCGTTCTGTTCCTACCCGACGAGTAATAGAAAATTTCAAAAAAATTAAAAAATAGCATTTTGGCTCCATTTCAAGCCAAAATAGTTTGGAAAAGGTCGAGAAAGACAGAAAATAAAAATTCTCGTTACGTTCCGTTCCTACCCAACGTGTAATAGGAAATTCCGAAAAAATAGCAAAAAAATTCAAAATATTAAAAATGACCATTATGGATTAATTTCAAATCGAAATAGGTTGGAAAAGGCCGAGAAAGAGGGAAAATAAAAATTCTCGTTCCGTTTTGTTCTTACCCGACGCATAATAGGAAATTCCAAAAAAATAGCAAAAAAATTAAAAAAATACCAATATGGTTTCATTTCAGGCCAAAATAGGTTGGAAAATGCTGTGAAAGAGAGAAATTGAAAATTGTCGTACCGTGCTGCTGCTATCCGACGAGTAATAGAAAATTCCAAAAAAATTTAAAAAATTAAAAAATAGCATTTTGGCTCCATTTCATGCCAAAATAGTTTGGAAAAGGTCGAGAAAGAGAGAAAATAAAAATTCTCGTTACGTTCCATTCCTACCCAACGCGTAATAGGAAATTCCGAAAAAATAGCAAAAAAATTCAAAATATTAAAAATTACCATTATGGATTAATTTCAAATCGAAATAGGTTGGAAAAGGCCGAGAAGGAGAGAAAATAAAAATTATCGTTCCGCTTTGTTCCTACCCGACGCGTAACAGGAAATTCCAAAAAAATAGCAAAAAAATTAAAAAAAATTAAAAAATACCATTATGGTTTCATTTCAGGCCAAAATAGGTTGGAAAATGCTGTGAAAGAGAGAAATTGAAAATTGTCGTACCGTGCTGCTGCTATCCGACGAGTAATAGAAAATTCCAAAAAAATTAAAAAAATTAAAAAATAGCATTTTGGCTCCATTTCAAGCCAAAATAGTTTGGAAAGGGTCGAGAAAGAGAGAAAATAAAAATTCTCGTTACGTTCCGTTCCTACCCAACGTGTAATAGGAAATTCCGAAAAAATAGCAAAAAAATTCAAAATATTAAAAATGACCATTATGGATTAATTTCAAATCGAAATAGGTTGGAAAAGACCGAGAAAGAGGGAAAATAAAAATTCTCGTTCCGTTTTGTTCTTACCCGACGCATAATAGGAAATTCCAAAAAAATAGCAAAAAAATTAAAAAAATACCAATATGGTTTCATTACAGGCCAAAATAGGTTGGAAAATGCTGTGAAAGAGAGAAATTGAAAATTGTCGTACCGTTCTGTTCCTACCCGACGAGTAATAGAAAATTTCAAAAAAATTAAAAAATAGCATTTTGGCTCCATTTCAAGCCAAAATAGTTTGGAAAAGGTCGAGAAAGACAGAAAATAAAAATTCTCGTTACGTTCCGTTCCTACCCAACGTGTAATAGGAAATTCCGAAAAAATAGCAAAAAAATTCAAAATATTAAAAATGACCATTATGGATTAATTTCAAATCGAAATAGGTTGGAAAAGGCCGAGAAAGAGGGAAAATAAAAATTCTCGTTCCGTTTTGTTCTTACCCGACGCATAATAGGAAATTCCAAAAAAATAGCAAAAAAATTAAAAAAATACCAATATGGTTTCATTTCAGGCCAAAATAGGTTGGAAAATGCTGTGAAAGAGAGAAATTGAAAATTGTCGTACCGTGCTGCTGCTATCCGACGAGTAATAGAAAATTCCAAAAAAATTTAAAAAATTAAAAAATAGCATTTTGGCTCCATTTCATGCCAAAATAGTTTGGAAAAGGTCGAGAAAGAGAGAAAATAAAAATTCTCGTTACGTTCCATTCCTACCCAACGCGTAATAGGAAATTCCGAAAAAATAGCAAAAAAATTCAAAATATTAAAAATTACCATTATGGATTAATTTCAAATCGAAATAGGTTGGAAAAGGCCGAGAAGGAGAGAAAATAAAAATTATCGTTCCGCTTTGTTCCTACCCGACGCGTAACAGGAAATTCCAAAAAAATAGCAAAAAAATTAAAAAAAATTAAAAAATACCATTATGGTTTCATTTCAGGCCAAAATAGGTTGGAAAATGCTGTGAAAGAGAGAAATTGAAAATTGTCGTACCGTGCTGCTGCTATCCGACGAGTAATAGAAAATTCCAAAAAAATTAAAAAAATTAAAAAATAGCATTTTGGCTCCATTTCAAGCCAAAATAGTTTGGAAAAGGTCGAGAAAGAGAGAAAATAAAAATTCTCGTTACGTTCCGTTCCTACCCAACGTGTAATAGGAAATTCCGAAAAAATAGCAAAAAAATTCAAAATATTAAAAATGACCATTATGGATTAATTTCAAATCGAAATAGGTTGGAAAAGGCCGAGAAAGAGGGAAAATAAAAATTCTCGTTCCGTTTTGTTCTTACCCGACGCATAATAGGAAATTCCAAAAAAATAGCAAAAAAATTAAAAAAATACCAATATGGTTTCATTACAGGCCAAAATAGGTTGGAAAATGCTGTGAAAGAGAGAAATTGAAAATTGTCGTACCGTTCTGTTCCTACCCGACGAGTAATAGAAAATTTCAAAAAAATTAAAAAATAGCATTTTGGCTCCATTTCAAGCCAAAATAGTTTGGAAAAGGTCGAGAAAGACAGAAAATAAAAATTCTCGTTACGTTCCGTTCCTACCCAACGTGTAATAGGAAATTCCGAAAAAATAGCAAAAAAATTCAAAATATTAAAAATGACCATTATGGATTAATTTCAAATCGAAATAGGTTGGAAAAGGCCGAGAAAGAGGGAAAATAAAAATTCTCGTTCCGTTTTGTTCTTACCCGACGCATAATAGGAAATTCCAAAAAAATAGCAAAAAAATTAAAAAAATACCAATATGGTTTCATTTCAGGCCAAAATAGGTTGGAAAATGCTGTGAAAGAGAGAAATTGAAAATTGTCGTACCGTGCTGCTGCTATCCGACGAGTAATAGAAAATTCCAAAAAAATTTAAAAAATTAAAAAATAGCATTTTGGCTCCATTTCATGCCAAAATAGTTTGGAAAAGGTCGAGAAAGAGAGAAAATAAAAATTCTCGTTACGTTCCATTCCTACCCAACGCGTAATAGGAAATTCCGAAAAAATAGCAAAAAAATTCAAAATATTAAAAATTACCATTATGGATTAATTTCAAATCGAAATAGGTTGGAAAAGGCCGAGAAGGAGAGAAAATAAAAATTATCGTTCCGCTTTGTTCCTACCCGACGCGTAACAGGAAATTCCAAAAAAATAGCAAAAAAATTAAAAAAAATTAAAAAATACCATTATGGTTTCATTTCAGGCCAAAATAGGTTGGAAAATGCTGTGAAAGAGAGAAATTGAAAATTGTCGTACCGTGCTGCTGCTATCCGACGAGTAATAGAAAATTCCAAAAAAATTAAAAAAATTAAAAAATAGCATTTTGGCTCCATTTCAAGCCAAAATAGTTTGGAAAAGGTCGAGAAAGAGAGAAAATAAAAATTCTCGTTACGTTCCGTTCCTACCCAACGTGTAATAGGAAATTCCGAAAAAATAGCAAAAAAATTCAAAATATTAAAAATGACCATTATGGATTAATTTCAAATCGAAATAGGTTGGAAAAGGCCGAGAAAGAGGGAAAATAAAAATTCTCGTTCCGTTTTGTTCTTACCCGACGCATAATAGGAAATTCCAAAAAAATAGCAAAAAAATTAAAAAAATACCAATATGGTTTCATTACAGGCCAAAATAGGTTGGAAAATGCTATGAAAGAGAGAAATTGAAAATTGTCGTACCGTTCTGTTCCTACCCGACGAGTAATAGAAAATTTCAAAAAAATTAAAAATAGCATTTTGGCTCCATTTCAAGCCAAAATAGTTTGGAAAAGGTCGAGAAAGACAGAAAATAAAAATTCTCGTTACGTTCCGTTCCTACCCAACGTGTAATAGGAAATTCCGAAAAAATAGCAAAAAAATTCAAAATATTAAAAATGACCATTATGGATTAATTTCAAATCGAAATAGGTTGGAAAAGGCCGAGAAAGAGGGAAAATAAAAATTCTCGTTCCGTTTTGTTCTTACCCGACGCATAATAGGAAATTCCAAAAAAATAGCAAAAAAATTAAAAAAATACCAATATGGTTTCATTTCAGGCCAAAATAGGTTGGAAAATGCTGTGAAAGAGAGAAATTGAAAATTGTCGTACCGTTCTGTTCCTACCCGACGAGTAATAGAAAATTTCAAAAAAATTAAAAAATAGCATTTTGGCTCCATTTCAAGCGAAAATAGTTTGGAAAAGGTAGAGAAAGACAGAAAATAAAAATTCTCGTTACGTTTCGTTCCTACCTAACGCATAATAGGAAATTCCGAAAAAATAGCAAAAAAATTGAAAATATTAAAAATTACCATTATGGATTAATTTCAAATCGAAATAGGTTGGAAAAGGCCGAGAAAGAGAGAAAATAAAAATTCTCGTTCCGTTTTGTTCCTACCCGACGCGTAATAGGAAATTCCAAAAAAATAGCAAAAAAATTAAAAAAATTAAAAAATACCATAATGGTTTCATTTCAGGCCGAAATAGGTTGGAAAATGCTGTGAAAGAGAGAAATTGAAAATTGTCGTACCGTTCTGCTGCTACCCGACGAGTAATAGAAAATTCCAAAAAAATTAAAAAATAGCATTTTGGCTCCATTTCAAGCCAAAATAGTTTGGAAAAGGTCGAGAAAGAGAGAAAATAAAAATTCTCGTTCCGTTCCGTTCCAGCCCGAGGCGTAATCGAAAATTCCAAAAAAATTGCGAAGAAATTAAAAAATACCATTTTGGTTTCATTTCAGTCAAAAATAGGTTGGAAAATGCTGGGAAAGAGAGAAATTGAAAATTGTCGTACCGTTCTGCTGCTACCCGACGAGTAATAGAAAATTTCAAAAAAATTAAAAAAACTAAAAAATAGCATTTTGGCTCCATTTCAAGCAAAAATAGTTTGGAAAAGGTCGAGAAAGATAGAAAATAAAAATTCTCGTTACGTTTCGTTCCTACCCAACGCGTAATAGGAAATTCCGAAAAAATAGCAAAAAAATTCAAAATATTAAAAACTACCATTATGGATTAATTTCAAATAGAAATAGGTTGGAAAAGGCCGAGAATGAGAGAAAATAAAAATTATCGTTCCGTTTTGTTCCTACTCGACGCGTAATAGGAAATTCCAAAAAAATAGCAAAAAAAATAAAAAATACCATTATGGTTTCATTTTAGGCCAAAATAGGTTGGAAAATGCTGTGAAAGAGAGAAATTGAAAATTGTCGTACCGTTCTGCTGCTACCCGACGAGTAATAGAAAATTCGAAAAAAATTAAAAAAATTAAAAAATAGCATTTTGGCTCCATTTCAAGCCAAAATAGTTTGGAAAAGGCCGCGAAAGAGAGAAAATAAAAATTCTCGTTACGTTCCGTTCCTACCCAACGCGTAATAGGAAATTCCGAAAAAATAGCAAAAAAATTCAAAATATTAAATATTACCATTATGGATTAATTTCAAATAGAAATAGGTTGGAAAAGGCCGAGAATGAGAGAAAATAAAAATTATCGTTCCGTTTTGTTCCTACCCGACGCGTAATAGGAAATTCCAAAAAAATAGCAAAAAAATAAAAAAAATAAAAAAATACCATTATGGTTTCATTTCAGGCCAAAATAGGTTGGAAAATGCTGGGAAAGAGAGAAATTGAAAATTGTCGTACAGTTCTGCTGCTATCCGACGAGTAATAGAAAATTCCAAAAAAATTAAAAAAATTAAAAATTAGCATTTTGGCTCCATTTCAAGCCAAAATCGTTTGGAAATGGTCGAGAAAGAGAGAAAATAAAAATTCTCGTTACGTTCCGTTCCTACCCAACGTGTAATAGGAAATTCCGAAAAAATAGCAAAAAAATTCAAAATATTAAAAATGACCATTATGGATTAATTTCAAATCGAAATAGGTTGGAAAAGGCCGAGAAAGAGAGAAAATAAAAATTCTCGTTCCGTTTTGTTCTTACCCGACGCATAATAGGAAATTCCAAAAAAATAGCAAAAAAATTAAAAAAATACCAATATGGTTTCATTTCAGGCCAAAATAGGTTGCAAAATGCTGTGAAAGAGAGAAATTGAAAATTGTCGTACCGTTCTGTTCCTACCCGACGAGTAATAGAAAATTTCAAAAAAATTAAAAAATAGCATTTTGGCTCCATTTCAAGCCAAAATAGTTTGGAAAAGGTCGAGAAAGACAGAAAATAAAAATTCTCGTTACGTTTCGTTCCTACCTAACGCATAATAGGAAATTCCGAAAAAATAGCCAAAAAATTGAAAATATTAAAAATTACCATTATGGATTAATTTCAAATCGAAATAGGTTGGAAAAGGCCGAGAAAGAGAGAAAATAAAAATTCTCGTTCCGTTTTGTTCCTATCCGACGCGTAATAGGAAATTCCAAAAAAATAGCAAAAAAATAAAAAAAATTTAAAAAATACCATTATGGTTTCATTTCAGGCCAAAATAGGTTGGAAAATGCTGTGAAAGAGAGAAATTGAAAATTGTCGTACCGTGCTGCTGCTATCCGACGAGTAATAGAAAATTCCAAAAAAATTAAAAAAATTAAAAAATAGCATTTTGGCTCCATTTCATGCCAAAATAGTTTGGAAAAGGTCGAGAAAGAGAGAAAATAAAAATTCTCGTTACGTTCCGTTCCTACCCAACGTGTAATAGGAAATTCCGAAAAAATTGCAAAAAAATTCAAAATATTAAAAATGACCATTATGGATTAATTTCAAATCGAAATAGGTTGGAAAAGGCCGAGAAAGAGAGAAAATAAAAATTCTCGTTCCGTTTTGTTCCTACCCGACGCATAATAGGAAATTCCAAAAAAATAGCAAAAAAATTTAAAAAATACCAATATGGTTTCATTTCAGGCCAAAATAGGTTGGAAAATGCTGTGAAAGAGAGAAATTGAAAATTGTCGTACCGTTCTGTTCCTACCCGACGAGTAATAGAAAATTCCAAAAAAATTAAAAAAATTAAAAAATAGCATTTTGGCTCCATTTCAAGCCAAAATAGTTTGGAAAAGGTCGAGAAAGACAGAAAATAAAAATTCTCGTTACGTTTCGTTCCTACCTAACGCATAATAGGAAATTCCGAAAAAATAGCAAAAAAATTGAAAATATTAAAAATTACCATTACGGATTAATTTCAAATCGAAATAGGTTGGAAAAGGCCGAGAAATAGAGAAAATAAAAATTCTCGTTCCGTTTTGTTCCTACCCGACGCGTAATAGGAAATTCCAAAAAAATAGCAAAAAAAATAAAAAATACCATTATGGTTTCATTTCAGGCCAAAATAGGTTGGAAAATGCTGTGAAAGAGAGAAATTGAAAATTGTCGTACCGTTCTGCTGCTACCCGACGAGTAATAGAAAATTCCAAAAAAATTAAAAAAAATTAAAAAATAGCATTTTGGCTCCATTTCAAGCCAAAATAGTTTGGAAAAGGGCGAGAAAGAGGGAAAATAAAAATTCTCGTTACGTTCCGTTCATACCCGAATCGTAATAGGAAATTCCGAAAAAATAACAAAAAAATTCAAAATATTAAAAATTACCATTATGGATTAATTTCAAGTCGAAATAGGTTGGAAAAGGACGACAAAGAGAGAAAATAAAAATTATTGTTCTGTTTCGTTCCAACCCGGTGCGTAATACAAAATTCCAAAAAAACCGAAAAAAAAATGCAAATAATTAAAAAATACCATTATTGCTTCATTTTCAGCCAAAATAGGTTGGAAAAGGCCAAGAAAGGGAGAAAATAAAAATTATCGTTCCGTTCCGTTCCAGCCCGAGGCGTAATCGAAAATTCCAAAAAAATTGCGAAGAAATTAAAAAATACCATTATGGTTTCATTGCAGTCAAAAATAGGTTGGAAAATGCTGGGAAAGAGAGAAATTGAAAATTGTCATACCGTTCTGCTGCTACCCAACGAGTAATAGAAAATTTCAAAAAAATTAAAAAAACTAAAAAATAGCATTTTGGCTCCATTTCAAGCCAAAATAGTTTGGAAAAGGTCGAGAAAGAGAGAAAATAAAAATTCTCGTTACGTTCCGTTCCTACCCAACGCGTAATAGGAAATTCCGAAAAAATAGCAAAAAAATTCAAAATATTAAAAATTACCATTATGGATTAATTTCAAATCGAAATAGGTTGGAAAAGGCCGAGAAAGAGAGAAAATAAAAATTATCGTTCCGTTCTGTTCCTACCCGACGCGTAATAGGAAATTCCAAAAAAATAGCAAAAAAATTAAAAAAATACCAATATGGTTTCATTTCAGGCCAAAATAGGTTGGAAAATGCTGTGAAAGAGAGAAATTGAAAATTGTCGTACCGTTCTGTTCCTACCCGACGAGTAATAGAAAATTCCAAAAAAAATTAAAAAATAGCATTTTGGCTCCATTTCAAGCCAAAATAGTTTGGAAAAGGTCGAGAAAGACAGAAAATAAAAATTCTCGTTACGTTTCGTTCCTACCTAACGCATAATAGGAAATTCCGAAAAAATAGCAAAAAAATTGAAAATATTAAAAATTACCAGTATGGATTAATTTCAAATCGAAATAGGTTGGAAAAGGCCGAGAAAGAGAGAAAATAAAAATTATCGTTCCGTTCTGTTCCTACCCGACGCGTAATAGGAAATTCCAAAAAAATAGCAAAAAAATTAAAAAAATTAAAAAATACCATTATGGTTTCATTTCAGGCCAAAATAGGTTGGAAAATGCTGTGAAAGAGAGAGATTGAAAATTGTCGTTCCGTTCTGTTCCTACCCGGCGAGTAATAGAAAATTCCAAAAAAATTAAAAAAATTAAAAAATTGCATTATGGCTTCATTTCAAGCTAAAATAGGTTGGAAAATGCCAATAAATGGAGAAAATAAAAATTATCGTTCCGTTCCATTCCGTTCCAACCCGACGCGTAATCGAAAATTCCAAAAAAATGGCAAAAAAGTTCAGAAAATTAAAAAATACCAATATAGCTTCGTTTAAATCCGAAATGGGTTGGAAAATGCCGAGAAATAGAAAAAATAAACATTCTCGTTCCATTCCATTCCTACCCGACGCGTAATAGGAAATTCCGAAAAAATAGCAAAAAAATTCAAAATATTAAAAGTTACCATTATGGATTAATTTCAGGTCGAAATAGGTTGGAAAATGATGACAAAGAGAGAAATTAAAAATTATCGTTACGTTTCGTTCCTACCCGGCGCGTAATAGAAAATTCCAAAAAAAGTGCAAAAAAATTCAAGAAATTAAAAAATTCCATTATGGCTTCATTTCAAGCCAAAATAGGCTGGAAAAGGCCGAGAAAGAGAGAAAATAAAAATTATCGTTCCGTTCCGTTCCAACCCGACGCGTAATACAAAATTCCAAAAAAACCGAAAAAAAAATGCAAATAATTAAAAAATACCATTATTGCTTCATTTTCAGCCAAAATAGGTTGGAAAAGGCCAAGAAAGGAAGAAAATAAAAATTATCGTTCCGTTCCGTTCCAGCCCGACGCGTAATCGAAAATTCCAAAAAAATTGCGAAAAAATTCAGAAAATAAATACCATTATAGCTTCATTTCAATCCAAAATGGGTTGGAAAATGCCGGGAAATAGAGAAAATAAGAATTATCAATCCGTTCCGTTTCTACCCGACGTGTAATAGGAAATTCCAAAAAAATAAAAAAAAAAATTTCAAAAAATAAAAAAATACCATTGTGGTTTCATTTCAAGCCAAAATAGGTTGAAAGATGATGAGAAAGGGAGAAAATAAAAATTATCGTTCCGTTCCGTTCCTACCTGACGCGAAATAGAAAATTCCAAAAAAATAGCCAAAAAATTCAAAAAATTAAAAACTACCATTATGGCTTCATTTTCAGCCAAAATAGGTTGGAAAAGGCCAAGAAAGGGAGAAAATAAAAATTATCGTTCCGTTCCGTTCCAGCCCGACGCGTAATCGAAAATTCCAAAAAAATTGCGAAGAAATTAAAAAATACCATTATGGTTTCATTTCAGGCCAAAATAGGTTGGAAAATGCTGGGAAAGAGAGAAATTGAAAATTGTCGTACCGTTCTGCTGCTACCCGACGAGTAATAGAAAATTTCAAAAAAATTAAAAAAACTAAAAAATAGCATTTTGGCTCCATTTCAAGCCAAAATAGTTTGGAAAAGGTCGAGAAAGAGAGAAAATAAAAATTCTCGTTACGTTCCGTTCCTACCCAACGCGTAATAGGAAATTCCGAAAAAATAGCAAAAAAATTCAAAATATTAAAAATGACCATTATGGATTAATTTCAAATCGAAATAGGTTGGAAAAGGCCGAGAAGGAGAGAAAATAAAAATTCTCGTTCCGTTTTGTTCCTACCCGACGCATAATAGGAAATTCCAAAAAAATAGCAAAAAAATTAAAAAAATACCAATATGGTTTCATTTCAGGCCAAAATAGGTTGGAAAATGCTGTGAAAGAGAGAAATTGAAAATTGGCGTACCGTGCTGCTGCTATCCGACGAGTAATAGAAAATTCCAAAAAAATTAAAAAAATTAAAAAATAGCATTTTGGCTCCATTTCAAGCCAAAATAGTTTGGAAAAGGTCGAGAAAGAGAGAAAATAAAAATTCTCGTTACTTTCCGTTCCTACCCAACGTGTAATAGGAAATTCCGAAAAGATAGCAAAAAAATTTAAAATATTAAAAATGACCATTATGGATTAATTTCAAATCGAAATAGGTTGGAAAAGGCCGAGAAAGAGAGAAAATAAAAATTCTCGTTCCGTTTTGTTCCTACCCGACGCATAATAGGAAATTCCAAAAAAATAGCAAAAAAATTAAAAAAATACCAATATGGTTTCATTTCAGGCCAAAATAGGTTGCAAAATGCTGTGAAAGAAAGAAATTGAAAATTGTCGTAACGTTCTGTTCCTACCCGACGAGTAATAGAAAATTTCAAAAAAATTAAAAAATAGCATTTTGGCTCCATTTCAAGCCAAAATAGTTTGGAAAAGGTCGAGAAAGACAGAAAATAAAAATTCTCGTTACGTTTCGTTCCTACCTAACGCATAATAGGAAATTCCGAAAAAATAGCAAAAAAATTGAAAATATTAAAAATTACCATTATGGATTAAATTCAAATCGAAATAGGTTGGAAAAGGCCGAGAAAGAGAGAAAATAAAAATTCTCGTTCCGTTTTGTTCCTACCCGACGCGTAATAGGAAATTCCAAAAAAATAGCAAAAAAATAAAAAAAATAAAAAAATACCATTATGGTTTCATTTCAGGCCAAAATAGGTTGGAAAATGCTGTGAAAGAGAGAAATTGAAAATTGTCGTACCGTGCTGCTGCTATCCGACGAGTAATAGAAAATTCCAAAAAAATTAAAAAAATTAAAAAATAGCATTTTGGCTCCATTTCAAGCCAAAATAGTTTGGAAAAGGTCGAGAAAGAGAGAAAATAAAAATTCTCGTTACGTTCCGTTCCTACCCAACGTGTAATAGGAAATTCCGAAAAAATAGCAAAAAAATTCAAAATATTAAAAATGACCATTATGGATTAATTTCAAATCGAAATAGGTTGGAAAAGGCCGAGAAAGAGG
The DNA here is from genome assembly GCA_030820535.1 of Quercus parvula. NCBI lineage: Eukaryota > Viridiplantae > Streptophyta > Magnoliopsida > Fagales > Fagaceae > Quercus > Quercus parvula. The sequence continues at coordinate 24,518,336 of JAUAME010000004.1, forward strand.
GAAAATAAAAATTCTCGTTCCGTTTTGTTCTTACCCGACGCATAATAGGAAATTCCAAAAAAATAGCAAAAAAATTAAAAAATACCAATATGGTTTCATTTCAGGCCAAAATAGGTTGGAAAATGCTGTGAAAGAGAGAAATTGAAAATTGTCGTACCGTTCTGTTCCTACTCGACGAGTAATAGAAAATTTCAAAAAAATTAAAAAATAGCATTTTGGATCCATTTCAAGCCAAAATAGTTTGGAAAAGGTCGAGAAAGACAGAAAATAAAAATTCTCGTTACGTTCCTTTCCTACCCAACGTGTAATAGGAAATTCCGAAAAAATAGCAAAAAAATTCAAAATATTAAAAATGACCATTATGGATTAATTTCAAATCGAAATAGGTTGGAAAAGGCCGAGAAAGAGGGAAAATAAAAATTCTCGTTCCGTTTTGTTCTTACCCGACGCATAATAGGAAATTCCAAAAAAATAGCAAAAAAATTGAAAAAATACCAATATGGTTTCATTTCAGGCCAAAATAGGTTGGAAAATGCTGTGAAAGAGAGAAATTGAAAATTGTCGTACCGTTCTGTTCCTACCCGACGAGTAATAGAAAATTTCAAAAAAATTAAAAAATAGCATTTTGGCTCCATTTCAAGCCAAAATAGTTTGGAAAAGGTCGAGAAAGAGAGAAAATAAAAATTCTCGTTACGTTCCGTTCCTACCCAACGCGTAATAGGAAATTCCGAAAAAATAGCAAAAAAATTCAAAATATTAAAAATTACCATTATGGATTAATTTCAAATAAAAATAGGTTGGAAAAGGCCGAGAATGAGAGAAAATAAAAATTATCGTTCCGTTTTGTTCCTACTCGACGCGTAATAGGAAATTCCAAAAAAATAGCAAAAAAAATAAAAAATACCATTATGGTTTCATTTCAGGCCAAAATAGGTTGGAAAATGCTGTGAAAGAGAGAAATTGAAAATTGTCGTACCGTTCTGCTGCTACCCGACGAGTAATAGAAAATTCCAAAAAAATTAAAAAAATTAAAAAATAGCATTTTGGCTCCATTTCAAGCCAAAATAGTTTGGAAAAGGCCGCGAAAGAGAGAAAATAAAAATTCTCGTTACGTTCCGTTCCTACCCGACGCGTAATAGGAAATTCCGAAAAAATAACAAAAAAATTTAAAATATTAAAAATTACCATAATGGATTAATTTCAAGTCGAAATAGGTTGGAAAAGGACGACAAAGAGAGAAAATAAAAATTATCGTTCTGTTTCGTTCCGGCCCGGCGCGTAATAGAAAATTCCAAAAAAAGTGCAAAAAAATTCAAGAAATTAAAAAATTCCATTGTGGCTTCATTTCAAGCCAAAATAGGCTAGAAAAGGCCGAGAAAGAGAGAAAATAAAAATTATCGTTCCGTTCTGTTCCTACCCGACGCGTAATAGGAAATTCCAAAAAAATAGCAAAAAAATTAAAAAAAACCATAATGGTTTCATTTCTGGCCAAAATAGGTTGGAAAATGCTGTGAAAGAGAGAAATTGAAAATTGTCGTACCGTTCTGCTGCTACCCGACGAGTAATAGAAAATTCCAAAAAAATTAAAAAAAAATTAAAAAATAGCATTTTGGCTCCATTTCAAGCCAAAATAGTTTGGAAAAGGTCGAGAAAGAGAGAAAATAAAAATTCTCGTTACGTTCCGTTCCTACCCAACGTGTAATAGGAAATTCCGAAAAAATAGCAAAAAAATTTAAAATATTAAAAATGACCATTATGGATTAATTTCAAATCGAAATAGGTTGGAAAAGGCCGAGAAAGAGGGAAAATAAAAATTCTCGTTCCGTTTTGTTCTTACCCGACGCATAATAGGAAATTCCAAAAAAATAGCAAAAAAATTAAAAAAATACCAATATGGTTTCATTTCAGGCCAAAATAGGTTGGAAAATGCTGTGAAAGAGAGAAATTGAAAATTGTCGTAACGTTCTGTTCCTACCCGACGAGTAATAGAAAATTTCAAAAAAATTAAAAAATAGCATTTTGGCTCCATTTCAAGCCAAAATAGTTTGGAAAAGGTCGAGAAAGAGAGAAAATAAAAATTCTCGTTACGTTCCGTTCCTACCCAACGCGTAATAGGAAATTCCGAAAAAATAGCAAAAAAATTCAAAATATTAAAAATTACCATTATGGATTAATTTCAAATAAAAATAGGTTGGAAAAGGCCGAGAATGAGAGAAAATAAAAATTCTCGTTCCGTTTTGTTCCTACCCGACGCGTAATAGGAAATTCCAAAAAAATAGCAAAAAAATAAAAAAAATACCAATATGGTTTCATTTCAGGCCAAAATAGGTTGCAAAATGCTGTGAAAGAGAGAAATTGAAAATTGTCGTAACGTTCTGTTCCTACCCAACGAGTAATAGAAAATTTCAAAAAAATTAAAAAATAGCATTTTGGCTCCATTTTAAGCCAAAATAGTTTGGAAAAGGTCGAGAAAGACAGAAAATAAAAATTCTCGTTACGTTTCGTTCCTACCTAACGCATAATAGGAAATTCCGAAAAAATAGCAAAAATATTGAAAATATTAAAAATTACCATTATGGATTAATTTCAAATCGAAATAGGTTGGAAAAGGCCGAGAAAGAGAGAAAATAAAAATTCTCGTTCCGTTTTGTTCCTACCCGACGCGTAATAGGAAATTCCAAAAAAATAGCAAAAAAATAAAAAAAATTAAAAAATACCATAATGGTTTCATTTCAGGCCGAAATAGGTTGGAAAATGCTGTGAAAGAGAGAAATTGAAAATTGTCGTATCGTTCTGCTGCTACCCGACGAGTAATAGAAAATTCCAAAAAAATTAAAAAATAGCATTTTGGCTCCATTTCAAGCCAAAATAGTTTGGAAGAGGTCGAGAAAGAGAGAAAATAAAAATTCTCGTTCCGTTCCGTTCCAGCCCGAGGCGTAATCGAAAATTCCAAAAAAATTGCGAAGAAATTAAAAAATACCATTTTGGTTTCATTTCAGTCAAAAATAGGTTGGAAAATGCTGGGAAAGAGAGAAATTGAAAATTGTCGTACCGTTCTGCTGCTACCCGACGAGTAATAGAAAATTTCAAAAAAATTAAAAAAACTAAAAAATAGCATTTTGGCTCCATTTCAAGCAAAAATAGTTTGGAAAAGGTCGAGAAAGATAGAAAATAAAAATTCTCGTTACGTTCCGTTCCTACCCAACGCGTAATAGGAAATTCCGAAAAAATAGCAAAAAAATTCAAAATATTAAAAACTACCATTATGGATTAATTTCAAATAGAAATAGGTTGGAAAAGGCCGAGAATGAGAGAAAATAAAAATTATCGTTCCGTTTTGTTCCTACTCGACGCGTAATAGGAAATTCCAAAAAAATAGCAAAAAAAATAAAATATACCATTATGGTTTCATTTCAGGCCAAAATAGGTTGGAAAATGCTGTGAAAGAGAGAAATTGAAAATTGTCGTACCGTTCTGCTGCTACCCGACGAGTAATAGAAAATTCCAAAAAAATTAAAAAAATTAAAAAATAGCATTTTGGCTCCATTTCAAGCCAAAATAGTTTGGAAAAGGCCGCGAAAGAGAGAAAATAAAAATTCTCGTTACGTTCCGTTCCTACCCAACGCGTAATAGGAAATTCCGAAAAAATAGCAAAAAAATTCAAAATATTAAATATTACCATTATGGATTAATTTCAAATAGAAATAGGTTGGAAAAGGCCGAGAATGAGAGAAAATAAAAATTATCGTTCCGTTTTGTTCCTACCCGACGCGTAATAGGAAATTCCAAAAAAATAGCAAAAAAATAAAAAAAATAAAAAAAAACCATTATGGTTTCATTTCAGGCCAAAATAGGTTGGAAAATGCTGTGAAAGAGAGAAATTGAAAATTGTCGTACCGTTCTGTTCCTACCCGACGAGTAATAGAAAATTTCAAAAAAATTAAAAAATAGCATTTTGGCTCCATTTCAAGCCAAAATAGTTTGGAAAAGGTCGAGAAAGACAGAAAATAAAAATTCTCGTTACGTTCCGTTCCTACCCAACGTGTAATAGGAAATTCCGAAAAAATAGCAAAAAAATTCAAAATATTAAAAATGACCATTATGGATTAATTTCAAATCGAAATAGGTTGGAAAAGGCCGAGAAAGAGGGAAAATAAAAATTCTCGTTCCGTTTTGTTCTTACCCGACGCATAATAGGAAATTCCAAAAAAATAGCAAAAAAATTAAAAAAATACCAATATGGTTTCATTTCAGGCCAAAATAGGTTGGAAAATGCTGTGAAAGAGAGAAATTGAAAATTGTCGTAACGTTCTGTTCCTACCCGACGAGTAATAGAAAATTTCAAAAAAATTAAAAAATAGCATTTTGGCTCCATTTCAAGCCAAAATAGTTTGGAAAAGGTCGAGAAAGACAGAAAATAAAAATTCTCGTTACGTTTCGTTCCTACCTAACGCATAATAGGAAATTCCGAAAAAATAGCAAAAAAATTGAAAATATTAAAAATTACCATTATGGATTAATTTCAAATCGAAATAGGTTGGAAAAGGCCGAGAAAGAGAGAAAATAAAAATTCTCGTTCCGTTTTGTTCCTACCCGACGCGTAATAGGAAATTCCAAAAAAATAGCAAAAAAATAAAAAAAATACCAATATGGTTTCATTTCAGGCCAAAATAGGTTGCAAAATGCTGTGAAAGAGAGAAATTGAAAATTGTCGTAACGTTCTGTTCCTACCCAACGAGTAATAGAAAATTTCAAAAAAATTAAAAAATAGCATTTTGGCTCCATTTTAAGCCAAAATAGTTTGGAAAAGGTCGAGAAAGACAGAAAATAAAAATTCTCGTTACGTTTCGTTCCTACCTAACGCATAATAGGAAATTCCGAAAAAATAGCAAAAATATTGAAAATATTAAAAATTACCATTATGGATTAATTTCAAATCGAAATAGGTTGGAAAAGGCCGAGAAAGAGAGAAAATAAAAATTCTCGTTCCGTTTTGTTCCTACCCGACGCGTAATAGGAAATTCCAAAAAAATAGCAAAAAAATAAAAAAAATTAAAAAATACCATAATGGTTTCATTTCAGGCCGAAATAGGTTGGAAAATGCTGTGAAAGAGAGAAATTGAAAATTGTCGTATCGTTCTGCTGCTACCCGACGAGTAATAGAAAATTCCAAAAAAATTAAAAAATAGCATTTTGGCTCCATTTCAAGCCAAAATAGTTTGGAAGAGGTCGAGAAAGAGAGAAAATAAAAATTCTCGTTCCGTTCCGTTCCAGCCCGAGGCGTAATCGAAAATTCCAAAAAAATTGCGAAGAAATTAAAAAATACCATTTTGGTTTCATTTCAGTCAAAAATAGGTTGGAAAATGCTGGGAAAGAGAGAAATTGAAAATTGTCGTACCGTTCTGCTGCTACCCGACGAGTAATAGAAAATTTCAAAAAAATTAAAAAAACTAAAAAATAGCATTTTGGCTCCATTTCAAGCAAAAATAGTTTGGAAAAGGTCGAGAAAGATAGAAAATAAAAATTCTCGTTACGTTCCGTTCCTACCCAACGCGTAATAGGAAATTCCGAAAAAATAGCAAAAAAATTCAAAATATTAAAAACTACCATTATGGATTAATTTCAAATAGAAATAGGTTGGAAAAGGCCGAGAATGAGAGAAAATAAAAATTATCGTTCCGTTTTGTTCCTACTCGACGCGTAATAGGAAATTCCAAAAAAATAGCAAAAAAAATAAAATATACCATTATGGTTTCATTTCAGGCCAAAATAGGTTGGAAAATGCTGTGAAAGAGAGAAATTGAAAATTGTCGTACCGTTCTGCTGCTACCCGACGAGTAATAGAAAATTCCAAAAAAATTAAAAAAATTAAAAAATAGCATTTTGGCTCCATTTCAAGCCAAAATAGTTTGGAAAAGGCCGCGAAAGAGAGAAAATAAAAATTCTCGTTACGTTCCGTTCCTACCCAACGCGTAATAGGAAATTCCGAAAAAATAGCAAAAAAATTCAAAATATTAAATATTACCATTATGGATTAATTTCAAATAGAAATAGGTTGGAAAAGGCCGAGAATGAGAGAAAATAAAAATTATCGTTCCGTTTTGTTCCTACCCGACGCGTAATAGGAAATTCCAAAAAAATAGCAAAAAAATAAAAAAAATAAAAAAAAACCATTATGGTTTCATTTCAGGCCAAAATAGGTTGGAAAATGCTGTGAAAGAGAGAAATTGAAAATTGTCGTACCGTTCTGTTCCTACCCGACGAGTAATAGAAAATTTCAAAAAAATTAAAAAATAGCATTTTGGCTCCATTTCAAGCCAAAATAGTTTGGAAAAGGTCGAGAAAGACAGAAAATAAAAATTCTCGTTACGTTCCGTTCCTACCCAACGTGTAATAGGAAATTCCGAAAAAATAGCAAAAAAATTCAAAATATTAAAAATGACCATTATGGATTAATTTCAAATCGAAATAGGTTGGAAAAGGCCGAGAAAGAGGGAAAATAAAAATTCTCGTTCCGTTTTGTTCTTACCCGACGCATAATAGGAAATTCCAAAAAAATAGCAAAAAAATTAAAAAAATACCAATATGGTTTCATTTCAGGCCAAAATAGGTTGGAAAATGCTGTGAAAGAGAGAAATTGAAAATTGTCGTAACGTTCTGTTCCTACCCGACGAGTAATAGAAAATTTCAAAAAAATTAAAAAATAGCATTTTGGCTCCATTTCAAGCCAAAATAGTTTGGAAAAGGTCGAGAAAGACAGAAAGTAAAAATTCTCGTTACGTTTCGTTCCTACCTAACGCATAATAGGAAATTCCGAAAAAATAGCAAAAAAATTGAAAATATTAAAAATTACCATTATGGATTAATTTCAAATCGAAATAGGTTGGAAAAGGCCGAGAAAGAGAGAAAATAAAAATTCTCGTTCCGTTTTGTTCCTACCCGACGCGTAATAGGAAATTCCAAAAAAATAGCAAAAAAATAAAAAAAATACCAATATGGTTTCATTTCAGGCCAAAATAGGTTGCAAAATGCTGTGAAAGAGAGAAATTGAAAATTGTCGTAACGTTCTGTTCCTACCCGACGAGTAATAGAAAATTTCAAAAAAATTAAAAAATAGCATTTTGGCTCCATTTCAAGCGAAAATAGTTTGGAAAAGGTCGAGAAAGACAGAAAATAAAAATTCTCGTTACGTTTCGTTCCTACCTAACGCATAATAGGAAATTCCGAAAAAATAGCAAAAAAATTGAAAATATTAAAAATTACCATTATGGATTAATTTCAAATCGAAATAGGTTGGAAAAGGCCGAGAAAGAGAGAAAATAAAAATTCTCGTTCTGTTTTGTTCCTACCCGACGCGTAATAGGAAATTCCAAAAAAATAGAAAAAAAATAAAAAAAATACCAATATGGTTTCATTTCAGGCCAAAATAGGTTGCAAAATGCTGTGAAAGAGAGAAATTGAAAATTGTCGTAACGTTCTGTTCCTACCCGACGAGTAATAGAAAATTTCAAAAAAATTAAAAAATAGCATTTTGGCTCCATTTCAAGCCAAAATAGTTTGGAAAAGGTCGAGAAAGACAGAAAATAAAAATTCTCGTTACGTTTCGTTCCTACCTAACGCATAATAGGAAATTCCGAAAAAATAGCAAAAAAATTGAAAATATTAAAAATTACCATTATGGATTAATTTCAAATCGAAATAGGTTGGAAAAGGCCGAGAAAGAGAGAAAATAAAAATTCTCGTTCCGTTTTGTTCCTACCCGACGCGTAATAGGAAATTCCAAAAAAATAGCAAAAAAATAAAAAAAAATTAAAAAATACCATTATGGTTTCATTTCAGGCCAAAATAGGTTGGAAAATGCTGTGAAAGAGAGAAATTGAAAATTGTCGTACCGTGCTGCTGCTATCCGACGAGTAATAGAAAATTCCAAAAAAATTAAAAAAATTAAAAAATAGCATTTTGGCTCCATTTCAAGCCAAAATAGTTTGGAAAAGGTCGAGAAAGAGAGAAAATAAAAATTCTCGTTACGTTCCGTTCCTACCCAACGTGTAATAGGAAATTCCGAAAAAATAGCAAAAAAATTCAAAATATTAAAAATGACCATTATGGATTAATTTCAAATCGAAATAGGTTGGAAAAGGCCGAGAAAGAGGGAAAATAAAAATTCTCGTTCCGTTTTGTTCTTACCCGACGCATAATAGGAAATTCCAAAAAAATAGCAAAAAAATTAAAAAATACCAATATGGTTTCATTTCAGGCCAAAATAGGTTGGAAAATGCTGTGAAAGAGAGAAATTGAAAATTGTCGTACCGTTCTGTTCCTACCCGACGAGTAATAGAAAATTTCAAAAAAATTAAAAAATAGCATTTTGGCTCCATTTCAAGCCAAAATAGTTTGGAAAAGGTCGAGAAAGACAGAAAATAAAAATTCTCGTTACGTTTCGTTCCTACCTAACGCATAATAGGAAATTCCGAAAAAATAGCAAAAAAATTGAAAATATTAAAAATTACCATTATGGATTAATTTCAAATCGAAATAGGTTGGAAAAGGCCGAGAAAGAGAGAAAATAAAAATTCTCGTTCCGTTTTGTTCCTACCCGACGCGTAATAGGAAATTCCAAAAAAATAGCAAAAAAATTAAAAAAATTAAAAAATACCATAATGGTTTCATTTCAGGCCGAAATAGGTTGGAAAATGCTGTGAAAGAGAGAAATTGAAAATTGTCGTACCGTTCTGCTGCTACCCGACGAGTAATAGAAAATTCCAAAAAAATTAAAAAATAGCATTTTGGCTCCATTTCAAGCCAAAATAGTTTGGAAAAGGTCGAGAAAGAGAGAAAATAAAAATTCTCGTTCCGTTCCGTTCCAGCCCGAGGCGTAATCGAAAATTCCAAAAAAATTGCGAAGAAATTAAAAAATACCATTTTGGTTTCATTTCAGTCAAAAATAGGTTGGAAAATGCTGGGAAAGAGAGAAATTGAAAATTGTCGTACCGTTCTGCTGCTACCCGACGAGTAATAGAAAATTTCAAAAAAATTAAAAAAACTAAAAAATAGCATTTTGGCTCCATTTCAAGCAAAAATAGTTTGGAATAGGTCGAGAAAGATAGAAAATAAAAATTCTCGTTACGTTCCGTTCCTACCCAACGCGTAATATGAAATTCCGAAAAAATAGCAAAAAAATTCAAAATATTAAAAATTACCGTTATGGATTAATTTCAAATAGAAATAGGTTGGAAAAGGCCGAGAATGAGAGAAAATAAAAATTATCGTTCCGTTTTGTTCCTACTCGACGCGTAATAGGAAATTCCAAAAAAATAGCAAAAAAAATAAAAAATACCATTATGGTTTCATTTCAGGCCAAAATAGGTTGGAAAATGCTGTGAAAGAGAGAAATTGAAAATTGTCGTACCGTTCTGCTGCTACCCGACGAGTAATAGAAAATTCCAAAAAAATTAAAAAAATTAAAAAATAGCATTTTGGCTCCATTTCAAGCCAAAATAGTTTGGAAAAGGCCGCGAAAGAGAGAAAATAAAAATTCTCGTTACGTTCCGTTCCTACCCGACGCGTAATAGGAAATTCCGAAAAAATAACAAAAAAATTCAAAATATTAAAAATTACCATAATGGATTAATTTCAAGTCGAAATAGGTTGGAAAAGGACGACAAAGAGAGAAAATAAAAATTATCGTTCTGTTTCGTTCCGGCCCGGCGCGTAATAGAAAATTCCAAAAAAAGTGCAAAAAAATTCAAGAAACTAAAAAATTCCATTATGGCTTCATTTCAAGCCAAAATAGGCTAGAAAAGGCCGAGAAAGAGAGAAAATAAAAATTATCGTTCCGTTCTGTTCCTACCCGACGCGTAATAGGAAATTCCAAAAAAATAGCAAAAAAATTAAAAAATTCCATAATGGTTTCATTTCTGGCCAAAATAGGTTGGAAAATGCTGTGAAAGAGAGAAATTGAAAATTGTCGTACCGTTCTGCTGCTACCCGACGAGTAATAGAAAATTCCAAAAAAATTAAAAAAAAATTAAAAAATTGCATTTTGGCTCCATTTCAAGCCAAAATAGTTTGGAAAAGGTCGAGAAAGAGAGAAAATAAAAATTCTCGTTACGTTCCGTTCCTACCCAACGTGTAATAGGAAATTCCGAAAAAATAGCAAAAAAATGGAAAATATTAAAAATTACCATTATGGATTAATTTCAAATCGAAATAGGTTGGAAAAGGCCGAGAAAGAGAGAAAATAAAAATTCTCGTTCCGTTTTGTTCCTACCCGACGCGTAATAGGAAATTCCAAAAAAATAGCAAAAAAATTAAAAAAATTAAAAAATACCATAATGGTTTCATTTCAGGCCGAAATAGGTTGGAAAATGCTGTGAAAGAGAGAAATTGAAAATTGTCGTACCGTTCTGCTGCTACCCGACGAGTAATAGAAAATTCCAAAAAAATTAAAAAATAGCATTTTGGCTCCATTTCAAGCCAAAATAGTTTGGAAAAGGTCGAGAAAGAGAGAAAATAAAAATTCTCGTTCCTTTCCGTTCCAGCCCGAGGCGTAATCGAAAATTCCAAAAAAATTGCGAAGAAATTAAAAAATACCATTTTGGTTTCATTTCAGTCAAAAATAGGTTGGAAAATGCTGGGAAAGAGAGAAATTGAAAATTGTCGTACCGTTCTGCTGCTACCCGACGAGTAATAGAAAATTTCAAAAAAATTAAAAAAACTAAAAAATAGCATTTTGGCTCCATTTCAAGCAAAAATAGTTTGGAATAGGTCGAGAAAGATAGAAAATAAAAATTCTCGTTACGTTCCGTTCCTACCCAACGCGTAATAGGAAATTCCGAAAAAATAGCAAAAAAATTCAAAATATTAAAAATTACCGTTATGGATTAATTTCAAATAGAAATAGGTTGGAAAAGGCCGAGAATGAGAGAAAATAAAAATTATCGTTCCGTTTTGTTCCTACTCGACGCGTAATAGGAAATTCCAAAAAAATAGCAAAAAAAATAAAAAATACCATTATGGTTTCATTTCAGGCCAAAATAGGTTGGAAAATGCTGTGAAAGAGAGAAATTGAAAATTGTCGTACCGTTCTGCTGCTACCCGACGAGTAATAGAAAATTCCAAAAAAATTAAAAAAATTAAAAAATAGCATTTTGGCTCCATTTCAAGCCAAAATAGTTTGGAAAAGGCCGCGAAAGAGAGAAAATAAAAATTCTCGTTACGTTCCGTTCCTACCCGACGCGTAATAGGAAATTCCGAAAAAATAACAAAAAAATTCAAAATATTAAAAATTACCATAATGGATTAATTTCAAGTCGAAATAGGTTGGAAAAGGACGACAAAGAGAGAAAATAAAAATTATCGTTCTGTTTCGTTCCGGCCCGGCGCGTAATAGAAAATTCCAAAAAAAGTGCAAAAAAATTCAAGAAATTAAAAAATTCCATTATGGCTTCATTTCAAGCCAAAATAGGCTAGAAAAGGCCGAGAAAGAGAGAAAATAAAAATTATCGTTCCGTTCTGTTCCTACCCGACGCGTAATAGGAAATTCCAAAAAAATAGCAAAAAAATTAAAAAATACCATAATGGTTTCATTTCTGGCCAAAATAGGTTGGAAAATGCTGTGAAAGAGAGAAATTGAAAATTGTCGTACCGTTCTGCTGCTACCCGACGAGTAATAGAAAATTCCAAAAAAATTAAAAAAAATTAAAAAATAGCATTTTGGCTCCAATTCAAGCCAAAATAGTTTGGAAAAGGTCGAGAAAGAGAGAAAATAAAAATTCTCGTTACGTTCCGTTCCTACCCAACGTGTAATAGGAAATTCCGAAAAAATAGCAAAAAAATTGAAAATATTAAAAATTACCATTATGGATTAATTTCAAATCGAAATAGGTTGGAAAAGGCCGAGAAAGAGAGAAAATAAAAATTCTCGTTCCGTTTTGTTCCTACCCGACGCGTAATAGGAAATTCCAAAAAAATAGCAAAAAAATTAAAAAAATTAAAAAATACCATAATGGTTTCATTTCAGGCCGAAATAGGTTGGAAAATGCTGTGAAAGAGAGAAATTGAAAATTGTCGTACCGTTCTGCTGCTACCCGACGAGTAATAGAAAATTCCAAAAAAATTAAAAAATAGCATTTTGGCTCCATTTCAAGCCAAAATAGTTTGGAAAAGGTCGAGAAAGAGAGAAAATAAAACTTCTCGTTCCGTTCCGTTCCAGCCCGAGGCGTAATCGAAAATTCCAAAAAAATTGCGAAGAAATTAAAAAATACCATTTTGGTTTCATTTCAGTCAAAAATAGGTTGGAAAATGCTGGGAAAGAGAGAAATTGAAAATTGTCGTACCGTTCTGCTGCTACCCGACGAGTAATAGAAAATTTCAAAAAAATTAAAAAAACTAAAAAATAGCATTTTGGCTCCATTTCAAGCAAAAATAGTTTCGAAAAGGTCGAGAAAGATAGAAAATAAAAATTCTCGTTACGTTCCGTTCCTACCCAACGCGTAATAGGAAATTCCGAAAAAATAGCAAAAAAATTAAAAATATTAAAAATTACCATTATGGATTAATTTCAAATAGAAATAGGTTGGAAAAGGCCGAGAATGAGAGAAAATAAAAATTATCGTTCTGTTTCGTTCCGGCCCGGCGCGTAATAGAAAATTCCAAAAAAAGTGCAAAAAAATTCAAGAAATTAAAAAATTCCATTATGGCTTCATTTCAAGCCAAAATAGGCTAGAAAAGGCCGAGAAAGAGAGAAAATAAAAATTATCGTTCCGTTCTGTTCCTACCCGACGCGTAATAGGAAATTCCAAAAAAATAGCAAAAAAATTAAAAAATTCCATAATGGTTTCATTTCTGGCCAAAATAGGTTGGAAAATGCTGTGAAAGAGAGAAATTGAAAATTGTCGTACCGTTCTGCTGCTACCCGACGAGTAATAGAAAATTCCAAAAAAATTAAAACAAAATTAAAAAATAGCATTTTGGCTTCATTTCAAGCCAAAATAGTTTGGAAAAGGTCGAGAAAGAGAGAAAATAAAAATTCTCGTTACGTTCCGTTCCTACCCAACGTGTAATAGGAAATTCCGAAAAAATAGCAAAAAAATTGAAAATATTAAAAATTACCATTATGGATTAATTTCAAATCGAAATAGGTTGGAAAAGGCCGAGAAAGAGAGAAAATAAAAATTCTCGTTCCGTTTTGTTCCTACCCGACGCGTAATAGGAAATTCCAAAAAAATAGCAAAAAAATTAAAAAAATTAAAAAATACCATAATGGTTTCATTTCAGGCCGAAATAGGTTGGAAAATGCTGTGAAAGAGAGAAGTTGAAAATTGTCGTACCGTTCTGCTGCTACCCGACGAGTAATAGAAAATTCCAAAAAAATTAAAAAATAGCATTTTGGCTCCATTTCAAGCCAAAATAGTTTGGAAAAGGTCGAGAAAGAGAGAAAATAAAAATTCTCGTTCCGTTCCGTTCCAGCCCGAGGCGTAATCGAAAATTCCAAAAAAATTGCGAAGAAATTAAAAAATACCATTTTTGTTTCATTTCAGTCAAAAATAGGTTGGAAAATGCTGGGAAAGAGAGAAATTGAAAATTGTCGTACCGTTCTGCTGCTACCCGACGAGTAATAGAAAATTTCAAAAAAATTAAAAAAACTAAAAAATAGCATTTTGGCTCCATTTCAAGCAAAAATAGTTTGGAATAGGTCGAGAAAGATAGAAAATAAAAATTCTCGTTACGTTCCGTTCCTACCCAACGCGTAATAGGAAATTCCGAAAAAATAGCAAAAAAATTAAAAATATTAAAAATTACCATTATGGATTAATTTCAAATAGAAATAGGTTGGAAAAGGCCGAGAATGAGAGAAAATAAAAATTATCGTTCCGTTTTGTTCCTACTCGACCCGTAATAGGAAATTCCAAAAAAATAGCAAAAAAAATAAAAAATACCATTATGGTTTCATTTCAGGCCAAAATAGGTTGGAAAATGCTGTGAAAGAGAGAAATTGAAAATTGTCGTACCGTTCTGCTGCTACCCGACGAGTAATAGAAAATTCCAAAAAAATTAAAAAAATTAAAAAATAGCATTTTGGCTCCATTTCAAGCCAAAATAGTTTGGAAAAGGCCGCGAAAGAGAGAAAATAAAAATTCTCGTTACGTTCCGTTCCTACCCGACGCGTAATAGGAAATTCCGAAAAAATAACAAAAAAATTCAAAATATTAAAAATTACCATAATGGATTAATTTCAAGTCGAAATTGGTTGGAAAAGGACGACAAAGAGAGAAAATAAAAATTATCGTTCTGTTTCGTTCCGGCCCGGCGCGTAATAGAAAATTCCAAAAAAAGTGCAAAAAAATTCAAGAAATTAAAAAATTCCATTATGGCTTCATTTCAAGCCAAAATAGGCTAGAAAAGGCCGAGAAAGAGAGAAAATAAAAATTATCGTTCCGTTCTGTTCCTACCCGACGCGTAATAGGAAATTCCAAAAAAATAGCAAAAAAATTAAAAAATACCATAATGGTTTCATTTCTGGCCAAAATAGGTTGGAAAATGCTGTGAAAGAGAGAAATTGAAAATTGTCGTACCGTTCTGCTGCTACCCGACGAGTAATAGAAAATTCCAAAAAAATTAAAAAAAAATTAAAAAATAGCATTTTGGCTCCATTTCAAGCCAAAATAGTTTGGAAAAGGTCGAGAAAGAGAGAAAATAAAAATTCTCGTTACGTTCCGTTCCTACCCAACGTGTAATAGGAAATTCCGAAAAAATAGCAAAAAAATTGAAAATATTAAAAATTACCATTATGGATTAATTTCAAATCGAAATAGGTTGGAAAAGGCCGAGAAAGAGAGAAAATAAAAATTCTCGTTCCGTTTTGTTCCTACCCGACGCGTAATAGGAAATTCCAAAATAATAGCAAAAAAATTAAAAAAATTAAAAAATACCACAATGGTTTCATTTCAGGCCAAAATAGGTTGGAAAATGCTGTGAAAAAGAGAAATTGAAAATTGTCGTACCGTTCAGCTGCTACCCGACGAGTAATAGAAAATTCCAAAAAAATTAAAAAAAATTAAAAAATAGCATTTTGGCTACATTTCAAGCCAAAATAGGTTGGAAAAGGCCGAGAAAGAGAGAAAATAAAAATTCTCGTTCCGTTCTGTTCCTACCCGATGCGTAATCGGAAATTCCAAAAAAATAGCAAAAAAATAAAAAAAATTAAAAAATACCATTATGGTTTCATTTCAGGCCAAAATAGGTTGGAAAATGCTGTGAAAGAGAGAAATTGAAAATTGTCGTTCCATTCTGTTCCTACCCGACGAGTAATAGAAAATTCCAAAAAAATTAAAAAAAATTAAAAAATAGCATTTTGGCTCCATTTCAAGCCAAAATAGTTTGGAAAAGGCCGAGAAAGAGAGAAAATAAAAATTCTCGTTACGTTCCGTTCCTACCCGACGCGTAATAGGAAATTCCGAAAAAATAACAAAAAAATTCAAAATATTAAAAATTACCATTATGGATTAATTTCAGGTCGAAATAGGTTGGAAAATGATGACAAAGAGAGAAATTAAAAATTATCGTTACGTTTCGTTCCTACCCGGCGCGTAATAGAAAATTCCAAAAAAAGTGCAAAAAAATTCAAGAAATTAAAAAATTCCATTATGGCTTCATTTCAAGCCAAAATACGCTGGAAAAGGCCGAGAAAGAGAGAAAATAAAAATTATCGTTCCGTTCCGTTCCAACCCGACGCGTAATACAAAATTCCAAAAAAACCGAAAAAAAAATGCAAATAATTAAAAAATACCATTATTGCTTCATTTTCAGCCAAAATAGGTTGGAAAAGGCCAAGAAAGGAAGAAAATAAAAATTATCGTTCCGTTCCGTTCCAGCCCGACGCGTAATCGAAAATTCCAAAAAAATTGCGAAAAAATTCTGAAAATAAATGCCATTATAGCTTCATTTCAATCCAAAATGGGTTGGAAAATGCCGGGAAATAGAGAAAATAAGAATTATCAATCCGTTCCGTTTCTACCCGACGTGTAATAGGAAATTCCAAAAAAATAAAAAAAAAAATTCAAAAAATAAAAAAATACCATTGTGGTTTCATTTCAAGCCAAAATAGGTTGAAAGAGGATGAGAAAGGGAGAAAATAAAAATTATCGTTCCGTTCTGTTCCTACCTGACGCGAAATAGAAAATTCCAAAAAAATAGCCAAAAAATTCAAAAAATTAAAAACTACCATTATGGCTTCATTTTCAGCCAAAATAGGTTGGAAAAGGCCAAGAAAGGGAGAAAATAAAAATTATCGTTCCGTTCCGTTCCAGCACGACGTGTAATCGAAAATTCCAAAAAAATTGCGAAGAAATTAAAAAATACCATTATGGTTTCATTTCAGGCCAAAATAGGTTGGAAAATGCTGGGAAAGAGAGAAATTGAAAATTGTCGTACCGTTCTGCTGCTACCCGACGAGTAATAGAAAATTTCAAAAAAATAAAAAATAGCATTTTGGCTCCATTTCAAGCCAAAATAGTTTGGAAAAGGTCGAGAAAGAGAGAAAATAAAAATTCTCGTTACGTTCCGTTCCTACCCAACGCGTAATAGGAAATTCCGAAAAAATAGCAAAAAAATTCAAAATATTAAAAATTACCATTATGGATTAATTTCAAATCGAAATAGGTTGGAAAAGGCCGAGAAGGAGAGAAAATAAAAATTATCGTTCCATTTTGTTCCTACCCGACGCGTAATAGGAAATTCCAAAAAAATAGCAAAAAAATAAAAAAAAATTAAAAAATACCATTATGGTTTCATTTCAGGCCAAAATAGGTTGGAAAATGCTGTGAAAGAGAGAAATTGAAAATTGTCGTACCGTGCTGCTGCTATCCGACGAGTAATATAAAATTCCAAAAAAATTAAAAAAATTAAAAAATAGCATTTTGGCTCCATTTCAAGCCAAAATAGTTTGGAAATGGTCGAGAAAGAGAGAAAATAAAAATTCTCGTTACGTTCCGTTCCTACCCAACGTGTAATAGGAAATTCCGAAAAAATAGCAAAAAAATTCAAAATATTAAAAATGACCATTATGGATTAATTTCAAATCGAAATAGGTTGGAAAAGGCCGAGAAGGAGAGAAAATAAAAATTCTCGTTCCGTTTTGTTCCTACCCGACGCATAATAGGAAATTCCAAAAAAATAGCAAAAAAATTAAATAAATACCAATATGGTTTCATTTCAGGCCAAAATAGGTTGGAAAATGCTGTGAAAGAGAGAAATTGAAAATTGGCGTACCGTGCTGCTGCTATCCGACGAGTAATAGAAAATTCCAAAAAAATTAAAAAAATTAAAAAATAGCATTTTGGCTCCATTTCAAGTCAAAATAGTTTGGAAAAGGTCGAGAAAGAGAGAAAATAAAAATTCTCGTTACTTTCCGTTCCTACCCAACGTGTAATAGGAAATTCCGAAAAAATAGCAAAAAAATTTAAAATATTAAAAATGACCATTATGGATTAATTTCAAATCGAAATAGGTTGGAAAAGGCCGAGAAAGAGAGAAAATAAAAATTTTCGTTCCGTTTTGTTCCTACCCGACGCATAATAGGAAATTCCAAAAAAATAGCAAAAAAATTAAAAAAATACCAATATGGTTTCATTTCAGGCCAAAATAGGTTGCAAAATGCTGTGAAAGAGAGAAATTGAAAATTGTCGTAACGTTCTGTTCCTACCCGACGAGTAATAGAAAATTTCAAAAAAATTAAAAAATAGCATTTTGGCTCCATTTCAAGCCAAAATAGTTTGGAAAAGGTCGAGAAAGACAGAAAATAAAAATTCTCGTTACGTTTCGTTCCTACCTAACGCATAATAGGAAATTCCGAAAAAATAGCAAAAAAATTGAAAATATTAAAAATTACCATTATGGATTAATTTCAAATCGAAATAGGTTGGAAAAGGCCGAGAAAGAGAGAAAATAAAAATTCTCGTTCCGTTTTGTTCCTACCCGACGCGTAATAGGAAATTCCAAAAAAATAGCAAAAAAATAAAAAAAAATTAAAAAATACCATTATGGTTTCATTTCAGGCCAAAATAGGTTGGAAAATGCTGTGAAAGAGAGAAATTGAAAATTGTCGTACCGTGCTGCTGCTATCCGACGAGTAATAGAAAATTCCAAAAAAATTAAAAAAATTAAAAAATAGCATTTTGGCTCCATTTCAAGCCAAAATAGTTTGGAAAAGGTCGAGAAAGAGAGAAAATAAAAATTCTCGTAACGTTCCGTTCCTGCCCAACGTGTAATAGGAAATTCCGAAAAAATAGCAAAAAAATTCAAAATATTAAAAATGACCATTATGGATTAATTTCAAATCGAAATAGGTTGGAAAAGGCCGAGAAAGAGAGAAAATAAAAATTCTCGTTCCGTTTTGTTCCTACCCGACGCATAATAGGAAATTCCAAAAAAATAGCAAAAAAATTAAAAAAATACCAATATGGTTTCATTTCAGGCCAAAATAGGTTGGAAAATGCTGTGAAAGAGAGAAATTGAAAATTGTCGTACCGTTCTGTTCCTACCCGACGAGTAATAGAAAATTTCAAAAAAATTAAAAAATAGCATTTTGGCTCCATTTCAAGCCAAAATAGTTTGGAAAAGGTCGAAAAAGACAGAAAATAAAAATTCTCGTTACGTTTCGTTCCTACCTAACGCATAATAGGAAATTCCGAAAAAATAGCAAAAAAATTGAAAATATTAAAAATTACCATTACGGATTAATTTCAAATCGAAATAGGTTGGAAAAGGCCGAGAAAGAGAGAAAATAAAAATTCTCGTTTCGTTTTGTTCCTACCCGACGCGTAATAGGAAATTCCAAAAAAATAGCAAAAAAATTAAAAAAATTAAAAAATACCATAATGGTTTCATTTCAGGCCGAAATAGGTTGGAAAATGCTGTGAAAGAGAGAAATTGAAAATTGTCGTACCGTTCTGCTGCTACCCGACGAGTAATAGAAAATTCCAAAAAAATTAAAAAAAATTAAAAAATAGCATTTTGGCTCCATTTCAAGCCAAAATAGTTTGGAAAAGGTCGAGAAAGAGAGAGAATAAAAATTCTCGTTACGTTCCGTTCCTACCCGAAGCGTAATAGGAAATTCCGAAAAAATAACAAAAAAATTCAAAATATTAAAAATTACCATTATGGATTAATTTCAAGTCGAAATAGGTTGGAAAAGGACGACAAAGAGAGAAAATAAAAATTATCGTTCTGTTTCGTTCCAACCAGGCGCGTAATACAAAATTCCAAAAAAACGGAAAAAAAAATGCAAATAATTAAAAAATACCATTATTGCTTCATTTTCAGCCAAAATAGGTTGGAAAAGGCCAAGAAAGGGAGAAAATAAAAATTATCGTTCCGTTCCGTTCCAGCCCGAGGCGTAATCGGAAATTCCAAAAAAATTGCGAAGAAATTAAAAAATACCATTATGGTTTCATTTCAGTCAAAAATAGGTTGGAAAATGCTGGGAAAGAGAGAAATTGGAAATTGTCGTACCGTTCTGCTGCTACTCGACGAGTAATAGAAAATCTCAAAAAAATTAAAAAAAACTAAAAAATAGCATTTTGGCTCCATTTCAAGCCAAAATAGTTTGGAAAATGTCGAGAAAGAGAGAAAATAAAAATTCTCGTTACGTTCCGTTCCTACCCAACGCGTAATAGGAAGTTCCGAAAAAATAGCAAAAAAATTCAAAATATTAAAAATTACCATTATGGATTAATTTCAAATCGAAATAGGTTGGAAAAGGCCGAGAATGAGAGAAAATAAAAATTATCGTTCCGTTTTGTTCCTACTCGACGCGTAATAGGAAATTCCAAAAAAATAGCAAAAAAATTAAAAAAAATTAAAAAATACCATTATGGTTTCATTTCAGGCCAAAATAGGTTGGAAAATGCTGTGAAAGAGAGAAATTGAAAATTGTCGTACCGTTCTGCTGCTACCCGACGAGTAATAGAAAATTTCAAAAAAATTAAAAAAACTAAAAAATTGCATTTTGGCTCCATTTCAAGCCAAAATAGTTTGGAAAAGGTCGAGAAAGAGAGAAAATAAAAATTCTCGTTACGTTCCGTTCCTACCCAACGCGTAATAGGAAATTCCGAAAAAATAGCAAAAAAATTCAAAATATTAAAAATTACCATTATGGATTAATTTCAAATCGAAATAGGTTGGAAAAGGCCGAGAATGAGAGAAAATAAAAATTATCGTTCCGTTTTGTTCCTACTCGACGCGAAATTGGAAATTCCAAAAAAATAGCAAAAAAATTAAAAAAAATTAAAAAATACCATTATGGTTTCATTTCAGGCCAAAATAGGTTGGAAAATGCTGTGAAAGAGAGAAATTGAAAATTGTCGTACCGTTCTGCTGCTACCCGACGAGTAATAGAAAATTCCAAAAAAATTAAAAAATAGCATTTTGGCTCCATTTCAAGCCAAAATAGTTTGGAAAAGGCCGAGAAAGAGAGAAAATAAAAATTCTCGTTACGTTCCGTTCCTACCCAACGCGTAATAGGAAATTCCGAAAAAATAGCAAAAAAATTCAAAATATTAAAAATTACCATTATGGATTAATTTCAAATCGAAATAGGTTGGAAAAGGCCGAGAAGGAGAGAAAATAAAAATTATCGTTCCGTTTTGTTCCTACACGACGCGTAATAGGAAATTCCAAAAAAAAAAGCAAAAAAATTAAAAAAAATTAAAAAATACCATTATGGTTTTATTTCAAGCCAAAATAGGTTGGAAAATGCTGTGAAAGAGAGAAATTGAAAATTGTCGTACCGTGCTGCTGCTACCCGACGAGTAATAAAAAATTCCAAAAAAATTAAAAAAATTAAAAAATAGCATTTTGGCTCCATTTCAAGCCAAAATAGTTTGGAAAAGGTCGAGAAAGAGAGAAAATAAAAATTCTCGTTACGTTCCGTTCCTACCCAACGCGTAATAGGAAATTCCGAAAAAATAGCAAAAAAATTCATAATATTAAAAATTACCATTATGGATTAATTTCAAATCGAAATAGGTTGGAAAAGGCCGAGAAGGAGAGAAAATAAAAATTATCGTTCCGTTTTGTTCCTACCCGACGCGTAATCGGAAATTCCAAAAAAATAGCAAAAAAATTAAAAAAAATTAAAAAATACCATTTTGGTTTCATTTCAGGCCAAAATAGGTTGGAAAATGCTGTGAAAGAGAGAAATTGAAAATTGTCGTACCGTGCTGCTGCTATCCGACAAGTAATAGAAAATTCCAAAAAAATTAAAAAAATTAAAAAATAGCATTTTGGTTCCATTTCAAGCCAAAATAGTTTGGAAAAGGTCGAGAAAGAGAGAAAATAAAAATTATCGTTCCGTTTTGTTCCAACCCGACGCGTAATAGGAAATTCCAAAAAAATAGCAAAAAAATTAAAAAAATACCAATGTGGTTTCATTTCAGGCCAAAATAGGTTGGAAAATGCTGTGAAAGAGAGAAATTGAAAATTGTCGTACCGTTCTGTTCCTACCCAACGAGTAATAGAAAATTTCAAAAAAATTAAAAAATAGCATTTTGGCTCCATTTCAAGCCAAAATAGTTTGGAAAAGGTCGAGAAAGACAGAAAATAAAAATTCTCGTTACGTTTCGTTCCTACCTAACGCATAATAGGAAATTCCGAAAAAATAGGAAAAAAATTGAAAATATTAAAAATTACCATTATGGATTAATTTCAAATCGAAATAGGTTGGAAAAGGCCGAGAAAGAGAGAAAATAAAAATTCTCGTTCCGTTTTGTTCCTACCCGACGCGTAATAGGAAATTCCAAAAAAATAGCAAAAAAATTAAAAAATACCATAATGGTTTCATTTCAGGCCAAAATAGGTTGGAAAATTCTGTGAAAGAGAGAAATTGAAAATTGTCGTACCGTTCTGCTGCTACCCGACGAGTAATAGAAAATTCCAAAAAAATTAAAAAAAATTAAAAAATAGCATTTTGGCTCCATTTCAAGCCAAAATAGTTTGGAAAAGGTCGAGAAAGAGAGAAAATAAAAATTCTCGTTACGTTCCGTTCCTACCCGAAGCGTAATAGGAAATTCCGAAAAAATAACAAAAAAATTCAAAATATTAAAAATTACCATTATGGATTAATTTGAAGTCGAAATAGGTTGGAAAAAGACGACAAAGAGAGAAAATAAAAATTATCGTTCTGTTTCGTTCCTACCCGGCGCGTAATACAAAATTCCAAAAAATCCGAAAAAAAAATGCAAATAATTAAAAAATACCATTATTGCTTCATTTTCGGCCAAAATAGGTTGGAAAAGGCCAAGAAAGGGAGTAAATAAAAATTATCGTCCCGTTCCGTTCCAGCCCGACGCGTAATCGAAAATTCCAAAAAAATTGCGAAGAAATTAAAAAATACCATTATGGTTTCATTTCAGTCAAAAATAGGTTGGAAAATGCTGGGAAAGAGAGAAATTGAAAATTGTCGTACCGTTCTGCTGCAACCCGACAAGTAATAGAAAATTTCAAAAAAATTAAAAAAACTAAAAAATAGCATTTTGGCTCCATTTCAAGCCAAAATAGTTTGGAAAAGGTCGAGAAAGAGAGAAAATAAAAATTCTCGTTACGTTCCGTTCCTACCCAACGCGTAGTAGGAAATTCCGAAAAAATAGCAAAAAAATTCAAAATATTAAAAATTACCATTATGGATTAATTTCAAATCGAAATAGGTTGGAAAAGGCCGAGAAGGAGAGAAAATAAAAATTATCGTTCCATTTTGTTCCTACCCGACGCGTAATAGGAAACTCCAAAAAAATAGGAAAAAATTAAAAAAAATTAAAAAATACCATTATGGTTTCATTTCAGGCCAAAATAGGTTGGAAAATGCTGTGAAAGAGAGAAATTGAAAATTGTCGTATCGTGCTGCTGCTATCCGACGAGTAATAGAAAATTCCAAAAAAATTAAAAAAATTAAAAAATAGCATTTTGGCTCCATTTCAAGCCAAAATAGTTTGGAAAAGGTCGAGAAAGAGAGAAAATAAAAATTATCGTTCCGTTTTGTTCCTACCCGACGCGTAATAGGAAATTCCAAAAAAATTAAAAAAAATTAAAAAATACCATTATGGTTTCATTTCAGGCCAAAATAGGTTGGAAAATGCTGTGAAAGAGAGAAATTGAAAATTGTCGTACCGTTCTGCTACTACCTGACGAGTAATAGAAAATTCCAAAAAATTTTAAAAAATTAAAAAATAGCATTTTCGCTCCATTTCAAGCCAAAATAGTTTAGAAAAGGTCGAGAAAGAGAGAAAATAAAAATTCTCGTTACGTTCCGTTCCTACCCGACGCGTAATAGGAAATTCCGAAAAAATAACAAAAAAATTCAAAATATTAAAAATTACCATAATGGATTAACTTCAAGTCGAAATAGGTTGGAAAAGGACGACAAAGAGAGAAAATAAAAATTATCGTTCTGTTTCGTTCCAACCCGGCGCGTAATAGAAAATTCCAAAAAAAGTGCAAAAAAATTCAAGAAATTAAAAAATACCAATATAGCTTCATTTAAATCCGAAATGGGTTGGAAAATGCCGATAAATATAGAAAATAAACATTCTCGTTCCATTCCGTTCCTACCCGACGCGTAATAGGAAATTCCGAAAAAATAGCAAAAAAATTCAAAATATTAAAAATTTCCATTATGGATTATTTTAAAGTCGAAATAGGTTGGAAAAGGACGACAAAGAGAGAAAATAAAAATTATCTTTCCATTCCGTTCCTACCAGACGCGTAATATAAAATTCCAAAAAAATTAAAAAAATTAATAAATAGCATTACGGCAACATTTCAAGCCAAAATAGGTTGGAAAAGGCCGAGAAAGAGAGAAAATAAAAATTCTCGTTCCGTTCTGTTCCTACCCGACGCGTAATAGGAAATTCCAAAAAAATAGCAAAAAAATTCAAAAAATTAAAAAATACCATTATGGTTTCATTTCAGGCCAAAATAGGTTGGAAAATGCTGTGAAAGAGAGAAATTGAAAATTGTCGTACCGTTCTGCTGCTACCCGACGAGTAATGGAAAATTTCAAAAAAATTAAAAAAACTAAAAAATAGCATTTTGGCTCCATTTCAAGCCAAAATAGTTTGGAAAAGGTCGAGAAAGAGAGAAAATAAAAATTCTCGTTACGTTCCGTTCCTACCCAACGCGTAATAGGAAATTCCGAAAAAATAGCAAAAAAATTCAAAATATTAAAAATTACCATTATGGATTAATTTCAAATCGAAATAGGTTGGAAAAGGCCGAGAAGGAGAGAAAATAAAAATTATCGTTCCGTTTTGTTCCTACCCGACGCGTAATAGGAAATTCCAAAAAAATAGCAAAAAAATTAAAAAAACTTAGAAAATACCATTATGGTTTCATTTCAGGCCAAAATAGGTTGGAAAATGCTGTGAAAGAGAGAAATTGAAAATTGTCGTACCGTTCTGCTGCTACCTGACGAGTAATAGAAAATTCCAAAAAAATTAAAAGAATTAAAAAATAGCATTTTGGCTCCATTTCAAGCCAAAATAGTTTAGAAAAGGTCGAGAAAGAGAGAAAATAAAAATTCTCGTTACGTTCCGTTCCTACCCGACGCGTAATAGGAAATTCCGAAAAAATAACAAAAAAATTCAAAATATTAAAAATTACCATAATGGATTAATTTCAAGTCGAAATAGGTTGGAAAAGGACGAGAAAGAGAGAAAATAAAAATTATCGTTCTGTTTCGTTCCAACCCGGCGCGTAATAGAAAATTCCAAAAAAAGTGCAAAAAAATTCAAGAAATTAAAAAATACCAATATAGCTTCATTTAAATCCGAAATGGGTTGGAAAATGCCGAGAAATAGAGAAAATAAACATTCTCGTTCCATTCCGTTCCTACCCGACGCGTAACAGGAAATTCCGAAAAAATAGCAAAAAAATTCAAAATATTAAAAATTTCCATTATGGATTATTTTAAAGTCGAAATAGGTTGGAAAAAGGACGACAAAGAGAGAAAATAAAAATTATCTTTCCATTCCGTTCCTACCAGACGCGTAATATAAAATTCCAAAAAAATTAAAAAAATTAATAAATAGCATTACGGCAACATTTCAAGCCAAAATAGGTTGGAAAAGGCCGAGAAAGAGAGAAAATAAAAATTCTCGTTCCGTTCTGTTCCTACCCGACGCGTAATAGGAAATTCCAAAAAAATAGCAAAAAAATTAAAAAAATTAAAAAATACCATAATGGTTTCATTTCAGGCCAAAATAGGTTGGAAAATGCTGTGAAAGAGAGAAATTGAAAATTGTCGTACCGTTCTGCTGCTACCCGACGAGTAATAGAAAATTCCAAAAAAATTAAAAAAAATTAAAAAATAGCATTTTGGCTCCAATTCAAGCCAAAATAGTTTGGAAAAGGTCGAGAAAGAGAGAAAATTAAAATTCTCGTTACGTTCCGTTCCTACCCGAAGCGTAATAGGAAATTCCGAAAAAATAACAAAAAAATTCAAAATATTAAAAATTACCATTATGGATTAATTTCAAGTCGAAATAGGTTGGAAAAGGACGACAAAGAGAGAAAATAAAAATTATCGTTCTGTTTCGTTCCTACCCGGCGCGTAATACAAAATTCCAAAAAAACCGAAAAAAAAATGCAAATAATTAAAAAATACCATTATTGCTTCATTTTCAGCCAAAATAGGTTGGAAAAGGCCAAGAAAGGGAGTAAATAAAAATTATCGTCCCGTTCCGTTCCAGCCCGACGCGTAATCGAAAATTCCAAAAAAATTGCGAAGAAATTAAAAAATACCATTATGGTTTCATTTCAGTCAAAAATAGGTTGGAAAATGCTGGGAAAGAGAGAAATTGAAAATTGTCGTACCGTTCTGCTGCTACCCGACGAGTAATAGAAAATTTCAAAAAAATTTAAAAAACTAAAAAATAGCATTTTGGCTCCATTTCAAGCCAAAATAGTTTGGAAGAGGTCGAGAAAGAGAGAAAATAGAAATTCTCGTTACGTTCCGTTCCTACCCAACGCGTAATAGGAAATTCCGAAAAAATAGCAAAAAAATTCAAAATATTAAAAATTACCATTATGGATTAATTTCAAATCGAAATAGGTTGGAAAAGGCCGAGAAGGAGAGAAAATAAAAATTATCGTTCCGTTTTGTTCCTACCCGACGCGTAATAGGAAATTCCAAAAAAATAGCAAAAAAATTAAAAAAAATTAAAAAATACCATTATGGTTTCATTTCAGGCCAAAATAGGTTGGAAAATGCTGTGAAAGAGAGAAATTGAAAATTGTCGTACCGTTCTGCTGCTACCTGACGAGTAATTGAAAATTCCAAAAAAATTAAAAAAATTAGAAAATAGCATTTTGGCTCCATTTCAAGCCAAAATAGTTTAGAAAAGGTCGAGAAAGAGAGAAAATAAAAATTCTCGTTACGTTCCGTTCCTACCCGACGCGTAATAGGAAATTCCGAAAAAATAACAAAAAAATTCAAAATATTAAAAATTACCATTATGGATTAATTTCAAGTCGAAATAGGTTGGAAAAGGACGACAGAGAGAGAAAATAAAAATTATCGTTCTGTTTCGTTCCTACCCGGCGCGTAATACAAAATTCCAAAAAAACCGAAAAAAAAATGCAAATAATTAAAAAATACCATTATTGCTTCATTTTCAGCCAAAATAGGTTGGAAAAGGCCAAGAAAGGGAGAAAATAAAAATTATCGTTCCGTTCCGTTCCAGCCCGAGGCGTAATCGAAAATTCCAAAAAAATTGCGAAGAAATTAAAAAATACCATTATGGTTTCATTTCAGTCAAAAATAGGTTGGAAAATGCTGGGAAAGAGAGAAATTGAAAATTGTCGTACCGTGCTGCTGCTATCCGACGAGTAATAGAAAATTCCAAAAAAATTAAAAAATAGCATTTTGGCTCCATTTCAAGCCAAAATAGTTTGGAAAAGGTGGAGAAAGAGAGAAAATAAAAATTCTCTTTACGTTCCGTTCCTACCCAACGTGTAATAAGAAATTCCGAAAAAATAGCAAAAAAATTCAAAATATTAAAAATGACCATTATGGATTAATTTCAAATCGAAATAGGTTGGAAAAGGCCGAGAAAGAGAGAAAATAAAAATTCTCGTTCCGTTTTGTTCCTACCCGACGCATAATAGGAAATTCCAAAAAAATAGCAAAAAAATTAAAAAAATACCAATATGGTTTCATTTCAGGCCAAAATAGGTTGGAAAATGCTGTGAAAGAGAGAAATTGAAAATTGTCGTACCGTTCTGTTCCTACCCGACGAGTAATAGAAAATTTCAAAAAAATTAAAAAATAGCATTTTGGCTCCATTTCAAGCCAAAATAGTTTGGAAAAGGTCGAGAAAGACAGAAAATAAAAATTCTCGTTACGTTTCGTTCCTACCTAACGCATAATAGGAAATTCCGAAAAAATAGCAAAAAAATTGAAAATATTAAAAATTATCATTATGGATTAATTTCAAATCGAAATAGGTTGGAAAAGGCCGAGAAAGAGAGAAAATAAAAATTCTCGTTCCGTTTTGTTCCTACCCGACGCGTAATAGGAAATTCCAAAAAAATAGCAAAAAAAATAAAAAAAATAAAAAATACCATAATGGTTTCATTTCAGGCCAAAATAGGTTGGAAAATGCTGTGAAAGAGAGAAATTGAAAATTGTCGTACCGTTCTGCTGCTGCCCGACGAGTAATAGAAAATTCCAAAAAAATTAAAAAAATTAAAAAATTGCATTATGGCTTCATTTCAAGCTAAAATAGGTTGGAAAATGCCAAGAAATGGAGAAAATAAAAATTATCGTTCCGTTCCATTCCGTTCCAACCCGACGCGTAATCGAAAATTCCAAAAAAATTGCAAAAAAGTTCAAAAAATTAAAAAATACCAATATAGCTTCATTTAAATCCGAAATGGGTTGGAAAATGCCGAGAAATAGAGAAAATAAACATTCTCGTTCCATTCCGTTCCTACCCGACGCGTAATAGGAAATTCCGAAAAAATAGCAAAAAAATTCAAAATATTAAAAATTTCCATTATGGATTAATTTAAAGTCGAAATAGGTTGGAAAAGGACGACAAAGAGAGAAAATAAAAATTATCGTTCCATTCCGTTCCTACCAGACGCGTAATATAAAATTCCAAAAAAATTAAAAAAATTAATAAATAGCATTACGGCTACATTTCAAGCCAAAATAGGTTGGAAAAGGCCGAGAAAGAGAGAAAATAAAAATTCTCGTTCCGTTCTGTTCCTACCCGATGCGTAATCGGAAATTCCAAAAAAATAGCAAAAAAATTCAAAAAATTAAAAAATACCATTATGGTTTCATTTCAGGCCAAAATAGGTTGGAAAATGCTGTGAAAGAGAGAAATTGAAAATTGTCGTTCGATTCTGTTCCTACCCGACGAGTAATAGAAAATTCCAAAAAAATTAAAAAAAATTAAAAAATAGCATTTTGGCTCCATTTCAAGCCAAAATAGTTTGGAAAAGGCCGAGAAAGAGAGAAAATAAAAATTCTCGTTACGTTCCGTTCCTACCTGACGCGTAATTGGAAATTCCGAAAAAATAACAAAAAAATTCAAAATATTAAAAATTACCATTATGGATTAATTTCAGGTCGAAATAGGTTGGAAAATGATGACAAAGAGAGAAATTAAAAATTATCGTTACGTTTCGTTCCTACCCGGCGCGTAATAGAAAATTCTAAAAAAAGTGCAAAAAAATTCAAGAAATTAAAAAATTCCATTATGGCTTCATTTCAAGCCAAAATAGGCTGGAAAAGGCCGAGAAAGAGAGAAAATAAAAATTATCGTTCCGTTCCGTTCCAACCCGACGCGTAATACAAAATTCCAAAAAAACCCAAAAAAAAATGCAAATAATTAAAAAATACCATTATTGCTTCATTTTCAGCCAAAATAGGTTGGAAAAGGCCAAGAAAGGAAGAAAATAAAAATTATCGTTCCGTTCCGTTCCAGCCCGACGCGTAATCGAAAATTCCAAAAAAATTGCGAAAAAATTCAGAAAATAAATACCATTATAGCTTCATTTCAATCCAAAATGGGTTGGAAAATGCCGGGAAATAGAGAAAATAAGAATTATCAATCCGTTCCGTTTCTACCCGACGTGTAATAGGAAATTCAAAAAAAATAAAAAAAAAAATTCAAAAAATAAAAAAATACCATTGTGGTTTCATTTCAAGCCAAAATAGGTTGAAAGAGGATGAGAAAGGGAGAAAATAAAAATTATCGTTCCGTTCTGTTCCTACCTGACGCGAAATAGAAAATTCCAAAAAAATAGCCAAAAAATTCAAAAAATTAAAAACTACCATTATGGCTTCATTTTTAGCCAAAATAGGTTGGAAAAGGCCAAGAAATGGAGAAAATAAAAATTATCGTTCCGTTCCGTTCCAGCACGACGCGTAATCGAAAATTCCAAAAAAGTTGCGAAGAAATTAAAAAATACCATTATGGTTTCATTTCAGGCCAAAATAGGTTGGAAAATGCTGGGAAAGAGAGAAATTGAAAATTGTCGTACCGTTCTGCTGCTACCCGACGAGTAATAGAAAATTTCAAAAAAATTAAAAAAACTAAAAAATAGCATTTTGGCTCCATTTCAAGCCAAAATAGTTTGGAAAAGGTCGAGAAAGAGAGAAAATAAAAATTCTCGTTACGTTCCGTTCCTACCCAACGCGTAATAGGAAATTCCGAAAAAATAGCAAAAAAATTCAAAATATTAAAAATTACCATTATGGAATAATTTCAAATCGAAATAGGTTGGAAAAGGCCGAGAAGGAGAGAAAATAAAAATTATCGTTCCGTTTTGTTCCTACCCGACGCGTAATAGGAAATTCCAAAAAAATAGCAAAAAAATAAAAACAAATTAAAAAATACCATTATGGTTTCATTTCAGGCCAAAATAGGTTGGAAAATGCTGTGAAAGAGAGAAATTGAAAATTGTCGTACCGTGCTGCTGCTATCCGACGAGTAATAGAAAATTCCAAAAAAATTAAAAAAATTAAAAAATAGCATTTTGGCTCCATTTCAAGCCAAAATAGTTTGGAAATGGTCGAGAAAGAGAGAAAATAAAAATTCTCGTTACGTTCCGTTCCTACCCAACGTGTAATAGGAAATTCCGAAAAAATAGCAAAAAAATTCAAAATATTAAAAATGACCATTATGGATTAATTTCAAATCGAAATAGGTTGGAAAAGGCCGAGAAGGAGAGAAAATAAAAATTCTCGTTCCGTTTTGTTCCTACCCAACGCATAATAGGAAATTCCAAAAAAATAGCAAAAAAATTAAAAAAATACCAATATGGTTTGATTTCAGGCCAAAATAGGTTGGAAAATGCTGTGAAAGAGAGAAATTGAAAATTGTCGTACCGTTCTGTTCCTACCCGACGAGTAATAAAAAATTTCAAAAAAATTAAAAAATAGCATTTTGGCTCCATTTCAAGCCAAAATAGTTTGGAAAAGGTCGAGAAAGACAGAAAATAAAAATTCTCGTTACGTTTCGTTCCTACCTACCGCATAATAGGAAATTCCGAAAAAATAGCAAAAAAATTGAAAATATTAAAAATTACCATTACGGATTAATTTCAAATCGAAATAGGTTGGAAAAGGCCGAGAAAGAGAGAAAATAAAAATTCTCGTTCCGTTTTGTTCCTACCCGACGCGTAATAGGAAATTCCAAAAAAATAGCAAAAAAATTAAAAAAATTAAAAAATACCATAATGGTTTCATTTCAGGCCGAAATAGGTTGGAAAATGCTGTGAAAGAGAGAAATTGAAAATTGTCGTACCGTTCTGCTGCTACCCGACGAGTAATAGAAAATTTCAAAAAAATTAAAAAAAATTAAAAAATAGCATTTTGGCTCCATTTCAAGCCAAAATAGTTTGGAAAAGGGCGAGAAAGAGAGAAAATAAAAATTCTCGTTACGTTCCGTTCCTACCCGAAGCGTAATAGGAAATTCCGAAAAATAACAAAAAAATTCAAAATATTAAAAATTACCATTATGGATTAATTTCAAGTCGAAATAGGTTGGAAAAGGACGACAAAGAGAGAAAATAAAAATTATTGTTCTGTTTCGTTCCTACCCGGTGCGTAATACAAAATTCCAAAAAAACCGAAAAAAAAATGCAAATAATTAAAAAATACCATTATTCCTTCATTTTCAGCCAAAATAGGTTGGAAAAGGCCAAGAAAGGGAGAAAATAAAAATTATCGTTCCGTTCCGTTCCAGCCCGAGGCGTAATCGAAAATTCCAAAAAAATTGCGAAGAAATTAAAAAATACCATTATGGTTTCATTTCAGTCAAAAATAGGTTGGAAAATGCTGGGAAAGAGAGAAATTGAAAATTGTCATACCGTTCTGCTGCTACCCGACGAGTAATAGAAAATTTCAAAAAAATTAAAAAAACTAAAAAATAGCATTTTGGCTCCATTTCAAGCCAAAATAGTTTGGAAAAGGTCGAGAAAGAGAGAAAATAAAAATTCTCGTTACGTTCCGTTCCTACCCAACGCGTAATAGGAAATTTCGAAGAAATAGCAAAAAAATTCAAAATATTAAAAATTACCATTATGGATTAATTTCAAATCGAAATAGGTTGGAAAAGGCCGAGAAGGAGAGAAAATAAAAATTATCGTTCCGCTTTGTTCCTACCCGACGCGTAATAGGAAATTCCAAAAAAATAGCAAAAAAATTAAAAAAAATTAAAAAATACCATTATGGTTTCATTTCAGGCCAAAATAGGTTGGAAAATGCTGTGAAAGAGAGAAATTGAAAATTGTCGTACCGTGCTGCTGCTATCCGACGAGTAATAGAAAATTCCAAAAAAATTAAAAAAATTAAAAAATAGCATTTTGGCTCCATTTCAAGCCAAAATAGTTTGGAAAAGGTAGAGAAAGAGAGAAAATAAAAATTCTCGTTACGTTCCGTTCCTACCCAACGTGTAATAGGAAATTACGAAAAAATAGCAAAAAAATTCAAAATATTAAAAATGACCATTATGGATTAATTTCAAATCGAAATAGGTTGGAAAAGGCCGAGAAAGAGAGAAAATAAAAATTCTCGTTCCGTTTTGTTCTTACCCGACGCATAATAGGAAATTCCAAAAAAATAGCAAAAAAATTAAAAAAATACCAATATGGTTTCATTTCAGGCCAAAATAGGTTGGAAAATGCTGTGAAAGAGAGAAATTGAAAATTGTCGTACCGTTCTGTTCCTACCCGACGAGTAATAGAAAATTTGAAAAAAATTAAAAAATAGTATTTTGGCTCCATTTCAAGCCAAAATAGTTTGGAAAAGGTCGAGAAAGACAGAAAATAAAAATTCTTGTTACGTTTCGTTCCTACCTAACGCATAATAGGAAATTCCGAAAAAATAGCATAAAAATTGAAAATATTAAAAATTACCATTATGGATTAATTTCAAATCGAAATAGGTTGGAAAAGGCCGAGAAAGAGAGAAAATAAAAATTCTCGTTCCGTTTTGTTCCTACCCGACGCGTAATTAGAAATTCCAAAAAAATAGCAAAAAAATTAAAAAAATTAAAAAATACCATAATGGTTTCATTTCAGGCCAAAATAGGTTGGAAAATGCTGTGAAAGAGAGAAATTGAAAATTGTCGTACCGTTCTGCTGCTACCCGACGAGTAATAGAAAATTCCAAAAAAACTAAAAAATAGCATTTTGGCTCCATTTCAAGCCAAAATAGTTTGGAAAAGGTCGAGAAAGAGAGAAAATAAAAATTCTCGTTACGTTCCGTTCCTACCCGAAGCGTAATAGGAAATTCCGAAAAAATAACAAAAAAATTCAAAATATTAAAAATTACCATTATGGATTAATTTCAAGTCGAAATAGGTTGGAAAAGGACGACAAAGAGAGAAAATAAAAATTATCGTTCTGTTTCGTTCCTACCAGGCGCGTAATACAAAATTCCAAAAAAACGGAAAAAAAAATGCAAATAATTAAA
Organism: Quercus parvula; assembly: GCA_030820535.1. Taxonomy (NCBI): domain Eukaryota; kingdom Viridiplantae; phylum Streptophyta; class Magnoliopsida; order Fagales; family Fagaceae; genus Quercus; species Quercus parvula. The sequence goes on from JAUAME010000004.1 coordinate 24,551,319, forward strand.
AAATACCATTATTGCTTCATTTTCAGCCAAAATAGGTTGGAAAAGGCCAAGAAAGGGAGAAAATAAAAATTATCGTTCCGTTCCGTTCCAGCCCGAGGCGTAATCGGAAATTCCAAAAAAATTGCGAAGAAATTAAAAAATACCATTATGGTTTCATTTCAGTCAAAAATAGGTTGGAAAATGCTGGGAAAGAGAGAAATTGAAAATTGTCGTACCGTTTTGCTGCTACTCGACGAGTAATAGAAAATTTCAAAAAAATTAAAAAAAACTAAAAAATAGCATTTGGGCTCCATTTCAAGCCAAAATAGTTTGGAAAATGTCTTGAAAGAGAGAAAATAAAAATTCTCGTTACGTTCCGTTCCTACCCAACGCGTAATAGGAAGTTCCGAAAAAATAGCAAAAAAATTCAAAATATTAAAAATTACCATTATGGATTAATTTCAAATCGAAATAGGTTGGAAAAGGCCGAGAATGAGAGAAAATAAAAATTATCGTTCCGTTTTGTTCCTACTCGACGCGTAATAGGAAATTCCAAAAAAATAGCAAAAAAATTAAAAAAAAATTAAAAAATACCATTATGGTTTCATTTCAGGCCAAAATAGGTTGGAAAATGCTGTGAAAGAGAGAAATTGAAAATTGTCGTACCGTGCTGCTGCTATCCGACGAGTAATAGAAAATTCCAAAAAAATTAAAAAAATTAAAAAATAGCATTTTGGCTCCATTTCAAGCCAAAATAGTTTGGAAATGGTCGAGAAAGAGAGAAAATAAAAATTCTCGTTACGTTCCGTTCCTACCCAACGTGTAATAGGAAATTCCGAAAAAATAGCAAAAAAATTCAAAATATTAAAAATGACCATTATGGATTAATTTCAAATCGAAATAGGTTGGAAAAGGCCGAGAAGGAGAGAAAATAAAAATTCTCGTTCCGTTTTGTTCCTACCCAACGCATAATAGGAAATTCCAAAAAAATAGCAAAAAAATTAAAAAAATACCAATATGGTTTCATTTCAGGCCAAAATAGGTTGGAAAATGCTGTGAAAGAGAGAAATTGAAAATTGGCGTACCGTGCTGCTGCTATCCGACGAGTAATAGAAAATTCCAAAAAAATTAAAAAAATTAAAAAATAGCATTTTGGCTCCATTTCAAGCCAAAATAGTTTGGAAAAGGTCGAGAAAGAGAGAAAATAAAAATTCTCGTTACTTTCCGTTCCTACCCAACGTGTAATAGGAAATCCCGAAAAAATAGCAAAAAAATTTAAAATATTAAAAATGACCATTATGGATTAATTTCAAATCGAAATAGGTTGGAAAAGGCCGAGAAAGAGAGAAAATAAAAATTTTCATTTCAGGCCAAAATAGGTTGCAAAATGCTGTGAAAGAGAGAAATTGAAAATTGTCGTAACGTTCTGTTCCTACCCGACGAGTAATAGAAAATTTCAAAAAAATTAAAAAATAGCATTTTGGCTCCATTTAAAGCCAAAATAGTTTGGAAAAGGTCGAGAAAGACAGAAAATAAAAATTCTCGTTACGTTTCGTTCCTACCTAACGCATAATAGGAAATTCCGAAAAAATAGCAAAAAAATTGAAAATATTAAAAATTACCATTATGGATTAATTTCAAATCGAAATAGGTTGGAAAAGGCCGAGAAAGAGAGAAAATAAAAATTCTCGTTCCGTTTTGTTCCTACCCGACGCGTAATAGGAAATTCCAAAAAAATAGCAAAAAAATAAAAAAAAATAAAAAAATACCATTATGGTTTCATTTCAGGCCAAAATAGGTTGGAAAATGCTGTGAAAGAGAGAAATTGAAAATTGTCGTACCGTGCTGCTGCTATCCGACGAGTAATAGAAAATTCCAAAAAAATTAAAAAAATTAAAAAATAGCATTTTGGCTCCATTTCAAACCAAAATAGTTTGGAAAAGGTCGAGAAAGAGAGAAAATAAAAATTCTCGTTACGTTCCGTTCCTACCCAACGTGTAATAGGAAATTCCGAAAAAATAGCAAAGAAATTCAAAATATTAAAAATGACCATTATGGATTAATTTCAAATCGAAATAGGTTGGAAAAGGCCGAGAAAGAGAGAAAATAAAAATTCTCGTTCCGTTTTGTTCCTACCCGACGCATAATAGGAAATTCCAAAAAAATAGCAAAAAAATTAAAAAAATACCAATATGGTTTGATTTCAGGCCAAAATAGGTTGGAAAATGCTGTGAAAGAGAGAAATTGAAAATTGTCGTACCGTTCTGTTCCTACCCGACGAGTAATAGAAAATTTCAAAAAAATTAAAAAATAGCATTTTGGCTCCATTTCAAGCCAAAATAGTTTGGAAAAGGTCGAGAAAGACAGAAAATAAAAATTCTCGTTACGTTTCGTTCCTACCTACCGCATAATAGGAAATTCCGAAAAAATAGCAAAAAAATTGAAAATATTAAAAATTACCATTACGGATTAATTTCAAATCGAAATAGGTTGGAAAAGGCCGAGAAAGAGAGAAAATAAAAATTCTCGTTCCGTTTTGTTCCTACCCGACGCGTAATAGGAAATTCCAAAAAAATAGCAAAAAAATTAAAAAAATTAAAAAATACCATAATGGTTTCATTTCAGGCCGAAATAGGTTGGAAAATGCTGTGAAAGAGAGAAATTGAAAATTGTCGTACCGTTCTGCTGCTACCCGACGAGTAATAGAAAATTTCAAAAAAATTAAAAAAAATTAAAAAATAGCATTTTGGCTCCATTTCAAGCCAAAATAGTTTGGAAAAGGGCGAGAAAGAGAGAAAATAAAAATTCTCGTTACGTTCCGTTCCTACCCGAAGCGTAATAGGAAATTCCGAAAAATAACAAAAAAATTCAAAATATTAAAAATTACCATTGTGGATTAATTTCAAGTCGAAATAGGTTGGAAAAGGACGACAAAGAGAGAAAATAAAAATTATTGTTCTGTTTCGTTCCTACCCGGTGCGTAATACAAAATTCCAAAAAAACCGAAAAAAAAATGCAAATAATTAAAAAATACCATTATTCCTTCATTTTCAGCCAAAATAGGTTGGAAAAGGCCAAGAAAGGGAGAAAATAAAAATTATCGTTCCGTTCCGTTCCAGCCCGAGGCGTAATCGAAAATTCCAAAAAAATTGCGAAGAAATTAAAAAATACCATTATGGTTTCATTTCAGTCAAAAATAGGTTGGAAAATGCTGGGAAAGAGAGAAATTGAAAATTGTCATACCGTTCTGCTGCTACCCGACGAGTAATAGAAAATTTCAAAAAAATTAAAAAAACTAAAAAATAGCATTTTGGCTCCATTTCAAGCCAAAATAGTTTGGAAAAGGTCGAGAAAGAGAGAAAATAAAAATTCTCGTTACGTTCCGTTCCTACCCAACGCGTAATAGGAAATTTCGAAGAAATAGCAAAAAAATTCAAAATATTAAAAATTACCATTATGGATTAATTTCAAATCGAAATAGGTTGGAAAAGGCCGAGAAGGAGAGAAAATAAAAATTATCGTTCCGCTTTGTTCCTACCCGACGCGTAATAGGAAATTCCAAAAAAATAGCAAAAAAATTAAAAAAAATTAAAAAATACCATTATGGTTTCATTTCAGGCCAAAATAGGTTGGAAAATGCTGTGAAAGAGAGAAATTGAAAATTGTCGTACCGTGCTGCTGCTATCCGACGAGTAATAGAAAATTCCAAAAAAATTAAAAAAATTAAAAAATAGCATTTTGGCTCCATTTCAAGCCAAAATAGTTTGGAAAAGGTAGAGAAAGAGAGAAAATAAAAATTCTCGTTACGTTCCGTTCCTACCCAACGTGTAATAGGAAATTACGAAAAAATAGCAAAAAAATTCAAAATATTAAAAATGACCATTATGGATTAATTTCAAATCGAAATAGGTTGGAAAAGGCCGAGAAAGAGAGAAAATAAAAATTCTCGTTCCGTTTTGTTCTTACCCGACGCATAATAGGAAATTCCAAAAAAATAGCAAAAAAATTAAAAAAATACCAATATGGTTTCATTTCAGGCCAAAATAGGTTGGAAAATGCTGTGAAAGAGAGAAATTGAAAATTGTCGTACCGTTCTGTTCCTACCCGACGAGTAATAGAAAATTTGAAAAAAATTAAAAAATAGTATTTTGGCTCCATTTCAAGCCAAAATAGTTTGGAAAAGGTCGAGAAAGACAGAAAATAAAAATTCTTGTTACGTTTCGTTCCTACCTAACGCATAATAGGAAATTCCGAAAAAATAGCATAAAAATTGAAAATATTAAAAATTACCATTATGGATTAATTTCAAATCGAAATAGGTTGGAAAAGGCCGAGAAAGAGAGAAAATAAAAATTCTCGTTCCGTTTTGTTCCTACCCGACGCGTAATTAGAAATTCCAAAAAAATAGCAAAAAAATTAAAAAAATTAAAAAATACCATAATGGTTTCATTTCTGGCCAAAATAGGTTGGAAAATGCTGTGAAAGAGAGAAATTGAAAATTGTCGTACCGTTCTGCTGCTACCCGACGAGTAATAGAAAATTCCAAAAAAACTAAAAAATAGCATTTTGGCTCCATTTCAAGCCAAAATAGTTTGGAAAAGGTCGAGAAAGAGAGAAAATAAAAATTCTCGTTACGTTCCGTTCCTACCCGAAGCGTAATAGGAAATTCCGAAAAAATAACAAAAAAATTCAAAATATTAAAAATTACCATTATGGATTAATTTCAAGTCGAAATAGGTTGGAAAAGGACGACAAAGAGAGAAAATAAAAATTATCGTTCTGTTTCGTTCCTACCCGGCGCGTAATACAAAATTCCAAAAAAACGGAAAAAAAAATGCAAATAATTAAAAAATACCATTATTGCTTCATTTTCAGCCAAAATAGGTTGGAAAAGGCCAAGAAAGGGAGAAAATAAAAATTATCGTTCCGTTCCGTTCCAGCCCGAGGCGTAATCGGAAATTCCAAAAAAATTGCGAAGAAATTAAAAAATACCATTATGGTTTCATTTCAGTCAAAAATAGGTTGGAAAATGCTGGGAAAGAGAGAAATTGAAAATTGTCGTACCGTTCTGCTGCTACTCGACGAGTAATAGAAAATTTCAAAAAAATTAAAAAAAACTAAAAAATAGCATTTGGGCTCCATTTCAAGCCAAAATAGTTTGGAAAATGTCTTGAAAGAGAGAAAATAAAAATTCTCGTTACGTTCCGTTCCTACCCAACGCGTAATAGGAAGTTCCGAAAAAATAGCAAAAAAATTCAAAATATTAAAAATTACCATTATGGATTAATTTCAAATCGAAATAGGTTGGAAAAGGCCGAGAATGAGAGAAAATAAAAATTATCGTTCCGTTTTGTTCCTACTCGACGCGTAATAGGAAATTCCAAAAAAATAGCAAAAAAATTAAAAAAAAATTAAAAAATACCATTATGGTTTCATTTCAGGCCAAAATAGGTTGGAAAATGCTGTGAAAGAGAGAAATTGAAAATTGTCGTACCGTTCTGCTGCTACCCGACGAGTAATAGAAAATTTCAAAAAAATTAAAAAAACTAAAAAATTGCATTTTGGCTCCATTTCAAGCCAAAATAGTTTGGAAAAGGTCGAGAAAGATAGAAAATAAAAATTCTCGTTACGTTCCGTTCCTACCCAACGCGTAATAGGAAGTTCCGAAAAAATAGCAAAAAAATTCAAAATATTAAAAATTACCATTATGGATTAATTTCAAATCGAAATAGGTTGGAAAAGGCCGAGAATGAGAGAAAATAAAAATTATCGTTCCGTTTTGTTCCTACTCGACGCGTAATAGGAAATTCCAAAAAAATAGCAAAAAAATTAAAAAAAAATTAAAAAATACCATTATGGTTTCATTTCAGGCCAAAATAGGTTGGAAAATGCTGTGAAAGAGAGAAATTGAAAATTGTCGTACCGTTCTGCTGCTACCCGACGAGTAATAGAAAATTTCAAAAAAATTAAAAAAACTAAAAAATTGCATTTTGGCTCCATTTCAAGCCAAAATAGTTTGGAAAAGGTCGAGAAAGATAGAAAATAAAAATTCTCGTTACGTTCCGTTCCTACCCAACGCGTAATAGGAAATTCCGAAAAAATAGCAAAAAAATTCAAAATATTAAAAATTACCATTATGGATTAATTTCAAATCGAAATAGGTTGGAAAAGGCCGAGAATGAGAGAAAATAAAAATTATCGTTCCGTTTTGTTCCTACTCGACGCGAAATAGGAAATTCCAAAAAAATAGCAAAAAAATTAAAAAAAATTAAAAAATACCATTATGGATTCATTTCAGGCCAAAATAGGTTGGAAAATGCTGTGAAAGAGAGAAATTGAAAATTGTCGTACCGTTCTGCTGCTACCCGACGAGTAATAGAAAATTCCAAAAAAATTAAAAAATAGCATTTTGGCTCCATTTCAAGCCAAAATAGTTTGGAAAAGGCCGAGAAAGAGAGAAAATAAAAATTCTCGTTACGTTCCGTTCCTACCCAACGCGTAATAGGAAATTCCGAAAAAATAGCAAAAAAATTCAAAATATTAAAAATTACCATTATGGATTAATTTCAAATCGAAATAGGTTGGAAAAGGCCGAGAAGGAGAGAAAATAAAAATTATCGTTCCGTTTTGTTCCTACACGACGCGTAATAGGAAATTCCAAAAAAAAAAGCAAAAAAATTAAAAAAAATTAAAAAATACCATTATGGTTTTATTTCAAGCCAAAATAGGTTGGAAAATGCTGTGAAAGAGAGAAATTGAAAATTGTCGTACCGTGCTGCTGCTACCCGACGAGTAATAAAAAATTCCAAAAAAATTAAAAAAATTAAAAAATAGCATTTTGGCTCCATTTCAAGCCAAAATAGTTTGGAAAAGGTCGAGAAAGAGAGAAAATAAAAATTCTCGTTACGTTCCGTTCCTACCCAACGCGTAATAGGAAATTCCGAAAAAATAGCAAAAAAATTCATAATATTAAAAATTACCATTATGGATTAATTTCAAATCGAAATAGGTTGGAAAAGGCCGAGAAGGAGAGAAAATAAAAATTATCGTTCCATTTTGTTCCTACCCGACGCGTAATCGGAAATTCCAAAAAAATAGCAAAAAAATTAAAAAAAATTAAAAAATACCATTTTGGTTTCATTTCAGGCCAAAATAGGTTGGAAAATGCTGTGAAAAAGAGAAATTGAAAATTGTCGTACCGTGCTGCTGCTATCCGACGAGTAATAGAAAATTCCAAAAAAATTAAAAAAATTAAAAAATAGCATTTTGGTTCCATTTCAAGCCAAAATAGTTTGGAAAAGGTCGAGAAAGAGGGAAAATAAAAATTATCGTTCCGTTTTGTTCCAACCCGACGCGTAATAGGAAATTCCAAAAAAATAGCAAAAAAATTAAAAAAATACCAATGTGGTTTCATTTCAGGCCAAAATAGGTTGGAAAATGCTGTGAAAGAGAGAAATTGAAAATTGTCGTACCGTTCTGTTCCTACCCGACGAGTAATAGAAAATTTCAAAAAAATTAAAAAATAGCATTTTGGCTCCATTTCAAGCCAAAATAGTTTGGAAAAGGTCGAGAAAGACAGAAAATAAAAATTCTCGTTACGTTTCGTTCCTACCTAACGCATAATAGGAAATTCCAAAAAAATAGGAAAAAAATTGAAAATATTAAAAATTACCATTATGGATTAATTTCAAATCGAAATAGGTTGGAAAAGGCCGAGAAAGAGAGAAAATAAAAATTCTCGTTCCGTCTTGTTCCTACCCGACGCGTAATAGGAAATTCCAAAAAAATTAAAAAATACCAAAAAAATTAAAAAATACCATAATGGTTTCATTTCAGGCCAAAATAGGTTGGAAAATGCTGTGAAAGAGAGAAATTGAAAATTGTCGTACCGTTCTGCTGCTACCCGACGAGTAATAGAAAATTCCAAAAAAATTAAAAAAAATTAAAAAATAGCATTTTGGCTCCATTTCAAGCCAAAATAGTTTGGAAAAGGTCGAGAAAGAGAGAAAATAAAAATTCTCGTTACGTTCCGTTCCTACCCGAAGCGTAATAGGAAATTCCGAAAAAATAACAAAAAAATTAAAAATATTAAAAATTACCATTATGGATTAATTTGAAGTCGAAATAGGTTGGAAAAGGACGACAAAGAGAGAAAATAAAAATTATCGTTCTGTTTCGTTCCTACCCGGCGCGTAATACAAAATTCCAAAAAAACCGAAAAAAAAATGCAAATAATTAAAAAATACCATTATTGCTTCATTTTCGGCCAAAATAGGTTGGAAAAGGCCAAGAAAGGGAGTAAATAAAAATTATCGTTCCGTTCCGTTCCAGCCCGAGGCGTAATCGGAAATTCCAAAAAAATTGCGAAGAAATTAAAAAATACCATTATGGTTTCATTTCAGTCAAAAATAGGTTGGAAAATGCTGGGAAAGAGAGAAATTGAAAATTGTCGTACCGTTCTGCTGCTACTCGACGAGTAATAGAAAATTTCAAAAAAATTAAAAAAAACTAAAAAATAGCATTTGGGCTCCATTTCAAGCCAAAATAGTTTGGAAAATGTCTTGAAAGAGAGAAAATAAAAATTCTCGTTACGTTCCGTTCCTACCCAACGCGTAATAGGAAGTTCCGAAAAAATAGCAAAAAAATTCAAAATATTAAAAATTACCATTATGGATTAATTTCAAATCGAAATAGGTTGGAAAAGGCCGAGAATGAGAGAAAATAAAAATTATCGTTCCGTTTTGTTCCTACTCGACGCGTAATAGGAAATTCCAAAAAAATAGCAAAAAAATTAAAAAAAAATTAAAAAATACCATTATGGTTTCATTTCAGGCCAAAATAGGTTGGAAAATGCTGTGAAAGAGAGAAATTGAAAATTGTCGTACCGTTCTGCTGCTACCCGACGAGTAATAGAAAATTTCAAAAAAATTAAAAAAACTAAAAAATTGCATTTTGGCTCCATTTCAAGCCAAAATAGTTTGGAAAAGGTCGAGAAAGATAGAAAATAAAAATTCTCGTTACGTTCCGTTCCTACCCAACGCGTAATAGGAAATTCCGAAAAAATAGCAAAAAAATTCAAAATATTAAAAATTACCATTATGGATTAATTTCAAATCGAAATAGGTTGGAAAAGGCCGAGAATGAGAGAAAATAAAAATTATCGTTCCGTTTTGTTCCTACTCGACGCGAAATAGGAAATTCCAAAAAAATAGCAAAAAAATTAAAAAAAATTAAAAAATACCATTATGGATTCATTTCAGGCCAAAATAGGTTGGAAAATGCTGTGAAAGAGAGAAATTGAAAATTGTCGTACCGTTCTGCTGCTACCCGACGAGTAATAGAAAATTCCAAAAAAATTAAAAAATAGCATTTTGGCTCCATTTCAAGCCAAAATAGTTTGGAAAAGGCCGAGAAAGAGAGAAAATAAAAATTCTCGTTACGTTCCGTTCCTACCCAACGCGTAATAGGAAATTCCGAAAAAATAGCAGAAAAATTCAAAATATTAAAAATTACCATTATGGATTAATTTCAAATCGAAATAGGTTGGAAAAGGCCGAGAAGGAGAGAAAATAAAAATTATCGTTCCGTTTTGTTCCTACACGACGCGTAATAGGAAATTCCAAAAAAAAAAGCAAAAAGATTTAAAAAAATTAAAAAATACCATTATGGTTTTATTTCAAGCCAAAATAGGTTGGAAAATGCTGTGAAAGAGAGAAATTGAAAATTGTCGTACCGTGCTGCTGCTACCCGACGAGTAATAAAAAATTCCAAAAAAATTAAAAAAATTAAAAAATAGCATTTTGGCTCCATTTCAAGCCAAAATAGTTTGGAAAAGGCCGAGAAAGAGAGAAAATAAAAATTCTCGTTACGTTCCGTTCCTACCCAACGCGTAATAGGAAATTCCGAAAAAATAGCAAAAAAATTCAAAATATTAAAAATTACCATTATGGATTAATTTCAAATCGAAATAGGTTGGAAAAGGCCGAGAAGGAGAGAAAATAAAAATTATCGTTCCGTTTTGTTCCTACACGACGCGTAATAGGAAATTCCAAAAAAAAAAGCAAAAAAATTAAAAAAAATTAAAAAATACCATTATGGTTTTATTTCAAGCCAAAATAGGTTGGAAAATGCTGTGAAAGAGAGAAATTGAAAATTGTCGTACCGTGCTGCTGCTACCCGACGAGTAATAAAAAATTCCAAAAAAATTAAAAAAATTAAAAAATAGCATTTTGGCTCCATTTCAAGCCAAAATAGTTTGGAAAAGGTCGAGAAAGAGAGAAAATAAAAATTCTCGTTACGTTCCGTTCCTACCCAACGCGTAATAGGAAATTCCGAAAAAATAGCAAAAAAATTCATAATATTAAAAATTACCATTATGGATTAATTTCAAATCGAAATAGGTTGGAAAAGGCCGAGAAGGAGAGAAAATAAAAATTATCGTTCCATTTTGTTCCTACCCGACGCGTAATCGGAAATTCCAAAAAAATAGCAAAAAAATTAAAAAAAATTAAAAAATACCATTTTGGTTTCATTTCAGGCCAAAATAGGTTGGAAAATGCTGTGAAAGAGAGAAATTGAAAATTGTCGTACCGTGCTGCTGCTATCCGACGAGTAATAGAAAATTCCAAAAAAATTAAAAAAATTAAAAAATAGCATTTTGGTTCCATTTCAAGCCAAAATAGTTTGGAAAAGGTCGAGAAAGAGGGAAAATAAAAATTATCGTTCCGTTTTGTTCCAACCCGACGCGTAATAGGAAATTCCAAAAAAATAGCAAAAAAATTAAAAAAATACCAATGTGGTTTCATTTCAGGCCAAAATAGGTTGGAAAATGCTGTGAAAGAGAGAAATTGAAAATTGTCGTACCGTTCTGTTCCTACCCGACGAGTAATAGAAAATTTCAAAAAAATTAAAAAATAGCATTTTGGCTCCATTTCAAGCCAAAATAGTTTGGAAAAGGTCGAGAAAGACAGAAAATAAAAATTCTCGTTACGTTTCGTTCCTACCTAACGCATAATAGGAAATTCCAAAAAAATAGGAAAAAAATTGAAAATATTAAAAATTACCATTATGGATTAATTTCAAATCGAAATAGGTTGGAAAAGGCCGAGAAAGAGAGAAAATAAAAATTCTCGTTCCGTCTTGTTCCTACCCGACGCGTAATAGGAAATTCCAAAAAAATAGCAAAAAAATTAAAAAATACCAAAAAAATTAAAAAATACCATAATGGTTTCATTTCAGGCCAAAATAGGTTGGAAAATGCTGTGAAAGAGAGAAATTGAAAATTGTCGTACCGTTCTGCTGCTACCCGACGAGTAATAGAAAATTCCAAAAAAATTAAAAAAAATTAAAAAATAGCATTTTGGCTCCATTTCAAGCCAAAATAGTTTGGAAAAGGTCGAGAAAGAGAGAAAATAAAAATTCTCGTTACGTTCCGTTCCTACCCGAAGCGTAATAGGAAATTCCGAAAAAATAACAAAAAAATTAAAAATATTAAAAATTACCATTATGGATTAATTTGAAGTCGAAATAGGTTGGAAAAGGACGACAAAGAGAGAAAATAAAAATTATCGTTCTGTTTCGTTCCTACCCGGCGCGTAATACAAAATTCCAAAAAAACCGAAAAAAAAATGCAAATAATTAAAAAATACCATTATTGCTTCATTTTCGGCCAAAATAGGTTGGAAAAGGCCAAGAAATGGAGTAAATAAAAATTATCGTCCCGTTCCGTTCCAGCCCGACGCGTAATCGAAAATTCCAAAAAAATTGCGAAGAAATTAAAAAATACCATTATGGTTTCATTTCAGTCAAAAATAGGTTGGAAAATGCTGGGAAAGAGAGAAATTGAAAATTGTCGTACCGTTCTGCTGCTACCCGACGAGTAATAGAAAATTTCAAAAAAATTAAAAAAACTAAAAAATAGCATTTTGGCTCCATTTAAAGCCAAAATAGTTTGGAAAAGGTCGAGAAAGAGAGAAAATAAAAATTCTCGTTACGTTCCGTTCCTACCCAACGGGTAATAGGAAATTCCGAAAAAATAGCAAAAAAATTCAAAATATTAAAAATTACCATTATGGATTAATTTCAAATCGAAATAGGTTGGAAAAGGCCGAGAAGGAGAGAAAATAAAAATTATCGTTCCGTTTTGTTCCTACCCGACGCGTAATAGGAAATTCCAAAAAAATAGCAAAAAAATTAAAAAAAATTAAAAAATACCATTATGGTTTCATTTCAGGCCAAAATAGGTTGGAAAATGCTGTGAAAGAGAAAAATTGAAAATTGTCGTACCGTGCTGCTGCTATCCGACGAGTAATAGAAAATTCCAAAAAAATTAAAAAAATTAAAAAATAGCATTTTGGCTCCATTTCAAGCCAAAATAGTTTGGAAAAGGTCGAGAAAGAGAGAAAATAAAAATTATCGTTCCGTTTTGTTCCTACCCGACGCGTAACAGGAAATTCCAAAAAAAGAGCAAAAAAATTAAAAAATACCATTATGGTTTCATTTCAGGCCAAAATAGGTTGGAAAATGCTATGAAAGAGAGAAATTGAAAATTGTCGTACCGTTCTGCTGCTACCTGACGAGTAATAGAAAATTCCAAAAAAATTTAAAAAATTAAAAAAATAGCATTTTGGCACCATTTCAAGCCAAAATAGTTTAGAAAAGGTCGAGAAAGAGAGAAAATAAAAATTCTCGTTACGTTCCGTTCCTACCCGACGCGTAATAGGAAATTCCGAAAAAATAACAAAAAAATTCAAAATATTAAAAATTACCATAATGGATTAACTTCAAGTCGAAATAGGTTGGAAAAGGACGACAAAGAGAGAAAATAAAAATTATCGTTCTGTTTCGTTCCAACCCGGCGCGTAATAGAAAATTCCAAAAAAAGTGCAAAAAAATTCAAGAAATTAAAAAATACCAATATAGCTTCATTTAAATCCGAAATGGGTTGGAAAATGCCGATAAATAGAGAAAATAAACATTCTCGTTCCATTCCGTTCCTACCCGACGCGTAATAGGAAATTCCGAAAAAATAGCAAAAAAATTCAAAATATTAAAAATTTCCATTATGGATTATTTTAAAGTCGAAATAGGTTGGAAAAGGACGACAAAGAGAGAAAATAAAAATTATCTTTCCATTCCGTTCCTACCAGACGCGTAATATAAAATTCCAAAAAAATTAAAAAAATTAATAAATAGCATAACGGCAACATTTCAAGCCAAAATAGGTTGGAAAAGGCCGAGAAAGAGAGAAAATAAAAATTCTCGTTCCGTTCTGTTCCTACCCGACGCGTAATAGGAAATTCCAAAAAAATAACAAAAAAATTAAAAAAATTAAAAAATACCATTATGGTTTCATTTCAGGCCAAAATAGGTTGGAAAATGCTGTGAAAGAGAGAAATTGAAAATTGTCGTACCGTTCTGCTGCTACCCGACGAGTAATAGAAAATTTCAAAAAAATTAAAAAAACTAAAAAATAGCATTTTGGCTCCATTTCAAGCCAAAATAGTTTGGAAAAGGTCGAGAAAGAGAGAAAATAAAAATTCTCGTTACGTTCCATTCCTACCCAACGCGTAATAGGAAATTCCGAAAAAATAGCAAAAAAATTCAAAATATTAAAAATTACCATTATGGATTAATTTCAAATCGAAATAGGTTGGAAAAGGCCGAGAAGGAGAGAAAATAAAAATTATCGTTCCGTTTTGTTCCTACCCGACGCGTAATAGGAAATTCCAAAAAAATAGGAAAAAAATTAAAAAAAATTATAAAATACCATTATGGTTTCATTTCAGGCCAAAATAGGTTGGAAAATGCTGTGAAAGAGAGAAATTGAAAATTGTCGTACCGTTCTGCTGCTACCTGACGAGTAATAGAAAATTCCAAAAAAATTAAAAAAATTAAAAAATAGCATTTTGGCTCCATTTCAAGCCAAAATAGTTTAGAAAAGGTCGAGAAAGAGAGAAAATAAAAATTCTCGTTACGTTCCGTTCCTACCCGACGCGTAATAGGAAATTCCGAAAAAATAACAAAAAAATTAAAAATTTTAAAAATTACCATAATGGATTAATTTCAAGTCGAAATAGGTTGGAAAAGGACGACAAAGAGAGAAAATAAAAATTATCGTTCTGTTTCGTTCCAACCCGGCGCGTAATAGAAAATTCCAAAAAAAGTGCAAAAAAATTCAAGAAATTAAAAAATACCAATATAGCTTCATTTAAATCCGAAATGGGTTGGAAAATGCCGAGAAATAGAGAAAATAAACATTCTCGTTCCATTCCGTTCCTACCCGACGCGTAACAGGAAATTCCGAAAAAATAGCAAAAAAATTCAAAATATTAAAAATTTCCATTATGTATTATTTTAAAGTCGAAATAGGTTGGAAAAGGACGACAAAGAGAAAAAATAAAAATTATCTTTCCATTCCGTACCTACCAGACGCGTAATATAAAATTCCAAAAAAATTAAAAAAATTAATAAATAGCATTACGGCAACATTTCAAGCCAAAATAGGTTGGAAAAGGCCGAGAAAGAGAGAAAATAAAAATTCTCGTTCCGTTCTGTTCCTACCCGACGCGTAATAGGAAATTCCAAAAAAATAGCAAAAAAATTCAAAAAATTAAAAAATACCATTATGGTTTCATTTCAGGCCAAAATAGGTTGGAAAATGCTGTGAAAGAGAGAAATTGAAAATTGTCATACCGTTCTGCTGCTACCGGACGAGTAATAGAAAATTCCAAAAAAATTAAAAAAAATTAAAAAATAGCATTTTGGCTCCATTTCAAGCCAAAATAGTTTGGAAAAGGTCGAGAAAGAGAGAAAATAAAAATTCTCGTTACGTTCCGTTCCTACCCGAAGCGTAATAGGAAATTCCGAAAAAATAACAAAAAAATTCAAAATATTAAAAATTACCATTATGGATTAATTTCAAGTCGAAATAGGTTGGAAAAGGACGACAAAGAGAGAAAATAAAAATTATCGTTATGTTTCGTTCCTACCCGGCGCGTAATACAAAATTCCAAAAAAACCGAAAAAAAAATGCAAATAATTAAAAAATACCATTATTGCTTCATTTTCAGCCAAAATAGGTTGGAAAAGGCCAAGAAAGGGAGAAAATAAAAATTATCGTTCCGTTCCGTTCCAGCCCGAGGCGTAATCGAAAATTCCAAAAAAATTGCGAAGAAATTAAAAAATACCATTATGGTTTCATTTCAGTCAAAAATAGGTTGGAAAATACTGGGAAAGAGAGAAATTGAAAATTGTCGTACCGTTCTGCTGCTACCCGACGAGTAATAGAAAATTTCAAAAAAATTAAAAAAAACTAAAAAATAGCATTTTGGCTCCATTTCAAGCCAAAATAGTTTGGAAAAGGTCGAGAAAGAGAGAAAATAAAAATTCTCGTTACGTTCCGTTCCTACCCAACGCGTAATAGGAAATTCCGAAAAAATAGCAAAAAAATTCAAAATATTAAAAATGACCATTATGGATTAATTTCAAATCGAAATAGGTTGGAAAAGGCCGAGAAAGAGAGAAAATAAAAATTCTCGTTCCGTTTTGTTCCTACCCGACGCATAATAGGAAATTCCAAAAAAATAGCAAAAAAATTAAAAAAATACCAATATGGTTTCATTTCAGGCCAAAATAGGTTGGAAAATGCTGTGAAAGAGAGAAATTGAAAATTGTCGTACCGTTCTGTTCCTACCCGACGAGTAATAGAAAATTTCAAAAAAATTAAAAAATAGCATTTCGGCTCCATTTCAAGCCAAAATAGTTTGGAAAAGGTCGAGAAAGACAGAAAATAAAAATTCTCGTTACGTTTCGTTCCAACCTAACGCATAATAGGAAATTCCGAAAAAATAGCAAAAAAATTGAAAATATTAAAAATTACCATTATGGATTAATTTCAAATCGAAATAGGTTGGAAAAGGCCGAGAAAGAGAGAAAATAAAAATTCTCGTTCCGTTTTGTTCCTACCCGACGCGTAATAGGAAATTCCAAAAAAATAGCAAAAAAATTAAAAAAATTAAAAAATACCATAATGGTTTCATTTCAGGCCAAAATAGGTTGGAAAATGCTGTGAAAGAGAGAAATTGAAAATTGTCGTACCGTTCTGCTGCTACCCGACGAGTAATAGAAAATTCCAAAAAAATTAAAAAAAATTAAAAAATAGCATTTTGGCTCCAATTCAAGCCAAAATAGTTTGGAAAAGGTCGAGAAAGAGAGAAAATAAAAATTCTCGTTACGTTCCGTTCCTACCCGAAGCGTAATAGGAAATTCCGAAAAAATAACAAAAAAATTCAAAATATTAAAAATTACCATTATGGATTAATTTCAAGTCGAAATAGGTTGGAAAAGGACGACAAAGAGAGAAAATAAAAATTATCGTTCTGTTTCGTTCCTACCCGGCGCGTAATACAAAATTCCAAAAAAACCGAAAAAAAAAATGCAAATAATTAAAAAATACCATTATTGCTTCATTTTCAGCCAAAATAGGTTGGAAAAGGCCAAGAAAGGGAGAAAATAAAAATTATCGTTCCGTTCCGTTCCAGCCCGAGGCGTAATCGAAAATTCCAAAAAAATTGCGAAGAAATTAAAAAATACCATTATGGTTTCATTTCAGTCAAAAATAGGTTGGAAAATGCTGGGAAAGAGAGAAATTGAAAATTGTCGTACCGTGCTGCTGCTATCCGACGAGTAATAGAAAATTCCAAAAAAATTAAAAAATAGCATTTTGGCTCCATTTCAAGCCAAAATAGTTTGGAAAAGGTGGAGAAAGAGAGAAAATAAAAATTCTCGTTACGTTCCGTTCCTACCCAACGTGTAATATGAAATTCCGAAAAAATAGCAAAAAAATTCAAAATATTAAAAATGACCATTATGGATTAATTTCAAATCGAAATAGGTTGGAAAAGGCCGAGAAAGAGAGAAAATAAAAATTCTCGTTCCGTTTTGTTCCTACCCGACGCATAATAGGAAATTCCAAAAAAATAGCAAAAAAATTAAAAAAATACCAATATGGTTTCATTTCAGGCCAAAATAGGTTGGAAAATGCTGTGAAAGAGAGAAATTGAAAATTGTCGTACCGTTCTGTTCCTACCCGACGAGTAATAGAAAATTTCAAAAAAATTGAAAAATAGCATTTTGGCTCCATTTCAAGCCAAAATAGTTTGGAAAAGGTCGAGAAAGACAGAAAATAAAAATTCTCGTTACGTTTCGTTCCTACCTAACGCATAATAGGAAATTCCGAAAAAATAGCAAAAAAATTGAAAATATTAAAAATTACCATTATGGATTAATTTCAAATCGAAATAGGTTGGAAAAGGCCGAGAAAGAGAGAAAATAAAAATTCTCGTTACGTTCCATTCCTACCCGAAGCGTAATAGGAAATTCCGAAAAAATAACAAAAAAATTCAAAATATTAAAAATTACCATTATGGATTAATTTCAAGTCGAAATAGGTTGGAAAAGGACGACAAAGAGAGAAAATAAAAATTATCGTTCTGTTTCGTTCCTACCCGGCGCGTAATACAAAATTCCAAAAAAACCGAAAAAAAAATGCAAATAATTAAAAAATACCATTATTGCTTCATTTTCAGCCAAAATAGGTTGGAAAAGGCCAAGAAAGGGAGTAAATAAAAATTATCGTCCCGTTCCGTTCCAGCCCGAGGCGTAATCGAAAATTCAAAAAAAATTGCGAAGAAATTAAAAAATACCATTATGGTTTCATTTCAGTCAAAAATAGGTTGGAAAATGCTGGGAAAGAGAGAAATTGAAAATTGTCGTACCGTTCTGCTGCTACCCGACGAGTAATAGAAAATTTCAAAAAAATTAAAAAAAACTAAAAAATAGCATTTTGGCTCCATTTCAAGCCAAAATAGTTTGGAAAAGGTCGAGAAAGAGAGAAAATAAAAATTCTCGTTACGTTCCGTTCCTACCCAACGCGTAATAGGAAATTCCGAAAAAATAGCAAAAAAATTCAAAATATTAAAAATGACCATTATGGATTAATTTCAAATCGAAATAGGTTGGAAAAGGCCGAGAAAGAGAGAAAATAAAAATTCTCGTTCCGTTTTGTTCCTACCCGACGCATAATAGGAAATTCCAAAAAAATAGCAAAAAAATTAAAAAAATACCAATATGGTTTCATTTCAGGCCAAAATAGGTTGGAAAATGCTGTGAAAGAGAGAAATTGAAAATTGTCGTACCGTTCTGTTCCTACCCGACGAGTAATAGAAAATTTCAAAAAAATTAAAAAATAGCATTTCGGCTCCATTTCAAGCCAAAATAGTTTGGAAAAGGTCGAGAAAGACAGAAAATAAAAATTCTCGTTACGTTTCGTTCCAACCTAACGCATAATAGGAAATTCCGAAAAAATAGCAAAAAAATTGTAAATATTAAAAATTACCATTACGGATTAATTTCAAATCGAAATAGGTTGGAAAAGGCCGAGAAAGAGAGAAAATAAAAATTCTCGTTCCGTTTTGTTCCTACCCGACGCGTAATAGGAAATTCCAAAAAAATAGCAAAAAAATTAAAAAAATTAAAAAATACCATAATGGTTTCATTTCAGGCCAAAATAGGTTGGAAAATGCTGTGAAAGAGAGAAATTGAAAATTGTCGTACCGTTCTGCTGCTACCCGACGAGTAATAGAAAATTCCAAAAAAATTAAAAAAATTTAAAAAATAGCATTTTGGCTCCATTTCAAGCCAAAATAGTTTGGAAAAGGTCGAGAAAGAGAGAAAATAAAAATTCTCGTTACGTTCCGTTCCTACCCGAAGCGTAATAGGAAATTCCGAAAAAATAACAAAAAAATTCAAAATATTAAAAATTACCATTATGGATTAATTTCAAGTCGAAATAGGTTGGAAAAGGACGACAAAGAGAGAAAATAAAAATTATCGTTCTGTTTCGTTCCTACCCGGCGCGTAATACAAAATTCCAAAAAAACCGAAAAAAAAATGCAAATAATTAAAAAATACCATTATTGCTTCATTTTCAGCCAAAATAAGTTGGAAAAGGCCAAGAAAGGGAGTAAATAAAAATTATCGTCCCGTTCCGTTCCAGCCCGAGGCGTAATCGAAAATTCCAAAAAAATTGCGAAGAATTTAAAAAATACCATTATGGTTTCATTTCAGTCAAAAATAGGTTGGAAAATGCTGGGAAAGAGAGAAATTGAAAATTGTCGTACCGTTCTGCTGCTACCCGACGAGTAATAGAAAATTTCAAAAAAATTAAAAAAACTAAAAAATAGCATTTTGGCTCCATTTCAAGCCAAAATAGTTTGGAAAAGGTCGAGAAAGAGAGAAAATAAAAATTCTCGTTACGTTCCGTTCCTACCCAACGCGTAATAGGAAATTCCAAAAAAATAGCAAAAAAATTAAAAAAATACCAATATGGTTTCATTTCAGGCCAAAATAGGTTGGAAAATGCTGTGAAAGAGAGAAATTGAAAATTGTCGTACCGTTCTGTTCCTACCCGACGAGTAATAGAAAATTTCAAAAAAATTAAAAAATAGCATTTCGGCTCCATTTCAAGCCAAAATAGTTTGGAAAAGGTCGAGAAAGACAGAAAATAAAAATTCTCATTACGTTTCGTTCCAACCTAACGCATAATAGGAAATTCCGAAAAAATAGCAAAAAAATTGTAAATATTAAAAATTACCATTATGGATTAATTTCAAATCGAAATAGGTTGGAAAAGGCCGAGAAAGAGAGAAAATAAAAATTCTCGTTCCGTTTTGTTCCTACCCGACGCGTAATAGGAAATTCCACAAAAATAGCAAAAAAATTAAAAAAATTAAAAAATACCATAATGGTTTCATTTCAGGCCAAAATAGGTTGGAAAATGCTGTGAAAGAGAGAAATTGAAAATTGTCGTACCGTTCTGCTGCTACCCGACGAGTAATAGAAAATTCCTAAAAAATTAAAAAAAATTAAAAAATAGCATTTTGGCTCCAATTCAAGCCAAAATAGTTTGGAAAAGGTCGAGAAAGAGAGAAAATAAAAATTCTCGTTACGTTCCGTTCCTACCCGAAGCGTAATAGGAAATTCCGAAAAAATAACAAAAAAATTCAAAATATTAAAAATTACCATTATGGATTAATTTCAAGTCGAAATAGGTTGGAAAAGGACGACAAAGAGAGAAAATAAAAATTATCGTTCTGTTTCGTTCCTACCCGGCGCGTAATACAAGATTCCAAAAAAACCGAAAAAAAAATGCAAATAATTAAAAAATACCATTATTGCTTCATTTTCAGCCAAAATAGGTTGGAAAAGGCCAAGAAAGGGAGTAAATAAAAATTATCGTCCCGTTCCGTTCCAGCCCGACGCGTAATCGAAAATTCCAAAAAAATTGCGAAGAAATTAAAAAATACCATTATGGTTTCATTTCAGTCAAAAATAGGTTGGAAAATGCTGGGAAAGAGAGAAATTGAAAATTGTCGTACCGTTCTGCTGCTACCCGACGAGTAATAGAAAATTTCAAAAAAATTTAAAAAACTAAAAAATAGCATTTTGGCTCCATTTCAAGCCAAAATAGTTTGGAAAAGGTCGAGAAAGAGAGAAAATAGAAATTCTCGTTACGTTCCGTTCCTACCCAACGCGTAATAGGAAATTCCGAAAAAATAGCAAAAAAATTCAAAATATTAAAAATTACCATTATGGATTAATTTCAAATCGAAATAGGTTGGAAAAGGCCGAGAAGGAGAGAAAATAAAAATTATCGTTCCGTTTTGTTCCTACCCGACGCGTAATAGGAAATTCCAAAAAAATAGCAAAAAAATTAAAAAAAATTATAAAATACCATTATGGTTTCATTTCAGGCCAAAATAGGTTGGAAAATGCTGTGAAAGAGAGAAATTGAAAATTGTCGTACCGTTCTGCTGCTACCTGACGAGTAATTGAAAATTCCAAAAAAATTAAAAAAATTAGAAAATAGCATTTTGGCTCCATTTCAAGCCAAAATAGTTTAGAAAAGGTCGAGAAAGAGAGAAAATAAAAATTCTCGTTACGTTCCGTTCCTACCCGACGCGTAATAGGAAATTCCGAAAAAATAACAAAAAAATTCAAAATATTAAAAATTACCATTATGGATTAATTTCAAGTCGAAATAGGTTGGAAAAGGACGACAAAGAGAGAAAATAAAAATTATCGTTCTGTTTCGTTCCTACCCGGCGCGTAATACAAAATTCCAAAAAAACCGAAAAAAAAATGCAAATAATTAAAAAATACCATTATTGCTTCATTTTCAGCCAAAATAGGTTGGAAAAGGCCAAGAAAGGGAGAAAATAAAAATTATCGTTCCGTTCCGTTCCAGCCCGAGGCGTAATCGAAAATTCCAAAAAAATTGCGAAGAAATTAAAAAATACCATTATGGTTTCATTTCAGTCAAAAATAGGTTGGAAAATGCTGGGAAAGAGAGAAATTGAAAATTGTCGTACCGTGCTGCTGCTATCCGACGAGTAATAGAAAATTCCAAAAAAATTAAAAAATAGCATTTTGGCTCCATTTCAAGCCAAAATAGTTTGGAAAAGGTGGAGAAAGAGAGAAAATAAAAATTCTCGTTACGTTCCGTTCCTACCCAACGTGTAATAGGAAATTCCGAAAAAATAGCAAAAAAATTCAAAATATTAAAAATGACCATTATGGATTAATTTCAAATCGAAATAGGTTGGAAAAGGCCGAGAAAGAGAGAAAATAAAAATTCTCGTTCCGTTTTGTTCCTACCCGACGCATAATAGGAAATTCCAAAAAAATAGCAAAAAAATTAAAAAAATACCAATATGGTTTCATTTCAGGCCAAAATAGGTTGGAAAATGCTGTGAAAGAGAGAAATTGAAAATTGTCGTACCGTTCTGTTCCTACCCGACGAGTAATAGAAAATTTCAAAAAAATTAAAAAATAGCATTTTGGCTCCATTTCAAGCCAAAATAGTTTGGAAAAGGTCGAGAAAGACAGAAAATAAAAATTCTCGTTACGTTTCGTTCCTACCTAACGCATAATAGGAAATTCCGAAAAAATAGCAAAAAAATTGAAAATATTAAAAATTACCATTATGGATTAATTTCAAATCGAAATAGGTTGGAAAAGGCCGAGAAAGAGAGAAAATAAAAATTCTCGTTCCGTTTTGTTCCTACCCGACGCGTAATAGGAAATTCAAAAAAATAGCAAAATAATTAAAAAAAATAAAAAATACCATAATGGTTTCATTTCAGGCCAAAATAGGTTGGAAAATGCTGTGAAAGAGAGAAATTGAAAATTGTCGTACCGTTCTGCTGCTACCCGACGAGTAATAGAAAATTCCAAAAAAATTAAAAAAAATTAAAAAATAGCATTTTGGCTCCATTTCAAGCCAAAATAGTTTGGAAAAGGTCGAGAAAGAGAGAAAATAAAAATTCTCGTTACGTTCCGTTCCTACCCGAAGCGTAATAGGAAATTCCGAAAAAATAACAAAAAAATTCAAAATATTAAAAATTACCATTATGGATTAATTTCAAGTCGAAATAGGTTGGAAAAGGACGACAAAGAGAGAAAATAAAAATTATCGTTCTGTTTCGTTCCTACCCGGCGCGTAATACAAAATTCCAAAAAAACCGAAAAAAAATGCAAATAATTAAAAAATACCATTATTGCTTCATTTTCAGCCAAAATAGGTTGGAAAAGGCCAAGAAAGGGAGTAAATAAAAATTATCGTCCCGTTCCGTTCCAGCCCGAGGCGTAATCGAAAATTCCAAAAAAATTGCGAAGAAATTAAAAAATACCATTATGGTTTCATTTCAGTCAAAAATAGGTTGGAAAATGCTGGGAAAGAGAGAAATTGAAAATTGTCGTACCGTTCTGCTGCTACCCGACGAGTAATAGAAAATTTCAAAAAAATTAAAAAAACTAAAAAATAGCATTTTGGCTCCATTTCAAGCCAAAATAGTTTGGAAAAGGTCGAGAAAGAGAGAAAATAAAAATTCTCGTTACGTTCCGTTCCTACCCAAAGCGTAATAGGAAATTCCGAAAAAATAGCAAAAAAATTCAAAATATTAAAAATTACCATTATGGATTAATTTCAAATCGAAATAGGTTGGAAAAGGCCGAGAAAGAGAGAAAATAAAAATTCTCGTTACGTTCCATTCCTACCCGAAGCGTAATAGGAAATTCCGAAAAAATAACAAAAAAATTCAAAATATTAAAAATTACCATTATGGATTAATTTCAAGTCGAAATAGGTTGGAAAAGGACGACAAAGAGAGAAAACAAAAATTATCGTTCTGTTTCGTTCCTACCCGGCGCGTAATACAAAATTCCAAAAAAACCGAAAAAAAATGCAAATAATTAAAAAATACCATTATTGCTTCATTTTCAGCCAAAATAGGTTGGAAAAGGCCAAGAAAGGGAGTAAATAAAAATTATCGTCCCGTTCCGTTCCAGCCCGAGGCGTAATCGAAAATTCCAAAAAAATTGCGAAGAAATTAAAAAATACCATTATGGTTTCATTTCAGTCAAAAATAGGTTGGAAAATGCTGGGAAAGAGAGAAATTGAAAATTGTCGTACCGTGCTGCTGCTATCCGACGAGTAATAGAAAATTCCAAAAAAATTAAAAAACAGCATTTTGGCTCCATTTCAAGCCAAAATAGTTTGGAAAAGGTGGAGAAAGAGAGAAAATAAAAATTCTCGTTACGTTCCGTTCCTACCCAACGTGTAATAGGAAATTCCGAAAAAATAGCAAAAAAATTCAAAATATTAAAAATGACCATTATGGATTAATTTCAAATCGAAATAGGTTGGAAAAGGCCGAGAAAGAGAGAAAATAAAAATTCTCGTTCCGTTTTGTTCCTACCCGACGCATAATAGGAAATTCCAAAAAAATAGCAAAAAAATTAAAAAAATACCAATATGGTTTCATTTCAGGCCAAAATAGGTTGGAAAAGGCCAAGAAAGGGAGTAAATAAAAATTATCGTCCCGTTCCGTTCCAGCCCGACGCGTAATCGAAAATTCCAAAAAAATTGCGAAGGAATTAAAAAATACCATTATGGTTTCATTTCAGTCAAAAATAGGTTGGAAAATGCTGGGAAAGAGAGAAATTGAAAATTGTCGTACCGTTCTGCTGCTACCCGACGAGTAATAGAAAATTTCAAAAAAATTAAAAAAACTAAAAAATAGCATTTTGGCTCCATTTCAAGCCAAAATAGTTTGGAAAAGGTCGAGAAAGAGAGAAAATAAAAATTCTCGTTACGTTCCGTTCCTACCCAAAGCGTAATAGGAAATTCCGAAAAAATAGCAAAAAAATTCAAAATATTAAAAATTACCATTATGGATTAATTTCAAATCGAAATAGGTTGGAAAAGGCCGAGAAGGAGAGAAAATAAAAATTATCGTTCCGTTTTGTTCCTACCCGACGCGTAATACGAAATTCCAAAAAAATAGCAAAAAAATAAAAAAAAATTAAAAAATACCATTATGGTTTCATTTCAGGCCAAAATAGGTTGCAAAATGCTGTGAAAGAGAGAAATTGAAAATTGTCGTACCGTGCTGCTGCTATCCGACGAGTAATAGAAAATTCCAAAAAAATTAAAAAAATTAAAAAATAGCATTTTGGCTCCATTTCAAGCCAAAATAGTTTGGAAAAGGTCGAGAAAGAGAGAAAATAAAAGTTATCGTTCCGTTTTGTTCCTACCCGACGCGTAATAGGAAATTCCAAAAAAATAGCAAAAAAATTAAAAAATACCATTATGGTTCCGTTCCATTCCGTTCCAACCCGACGCGTAATCGAAAATTCCAAAAAAATTGCAAAAAAGTTCGGAAAATTAAAAAATACCTGTATAGCTTCATTTAAATCCGAAATGGGTTGGAAAATGCCGAGAAATAGAGAAAATAAACATTCTCGTTCCATACCGTTCCTACCCGACGCGTAATAGGAAATTCCGAAAAAATAGCAAAAAAATTCAAAATATTAAAAATTTCCATTATGGATTAATTTAAAGTCGAAATAGGTTGGAAAAGGCCGAGAAGGAGAGAAAATAAAAATTATCGTTCCGTTTTGTTCCTACCCGACGCGTAATAGGAAATTCCAAAAAAATAGCAAAAAAATAAAAAAAAATTAAAAAATACCATTATGGTTTCATTTCAGGCCAAAATAGGTTGCAAAATGCTGTGAAAGAGAGAAATTGAAAATTGTCGTACCGTGCTGCTGCTATCCGACGAGTAATAGAAAATTCCAAAAAAATTAAAAAAATAAAAAAATAGCATTTTGGCTCCATTTCAAGCCAAAATAGTTTGGAAAAGGTCGAGAAAGAGAGAAAATAAAAGTTATCGTTCCGTTTTGTTCCTACCCGACGCGTAATAGGAAATTCCAAAAAAATAGCAAAAAAATTAAAAAATACCATTATGGTTCCGTTCCATTCCGTTCCAACCCGACGCGTAATCGAAAATTCCAAAAAAATTGCAAAAAAGTTCGGAAAATTAAAAAATACCAGTATAGCTTCATTTAAATCCGAAATGGGTTGGAAAATGCCGAGAAATAGAGAAAATAAACATTCTCGTTCCATACCGTTCCTACCCGACGCGTAATAGGAAATTCCGAAAAAATAGCAAAAAAATTCAAAATATTAAAAATTTCCATTATGGATTAATTTAAAGTCGAAATAGGTTGGAAAAGGACGACAAAGAGAGAAAATAAAAATTATATTTCCATTTCGTTCCTACCAGACGCGTAATATAAAATTTTAAAAAAATTAAAAAAATTAATAAATAGCATTACGGCTACATTTCAAGCCAAAAGGGGTCTGAAAAGGCCGAGAAAGAGAGAAAATAAAAATTCTCGTTCCGTTCTGTTCCTACCCGACGCGTAATAGGAAATTCCAAAAAAATAGCAAAAAAATTCAAAAAATTAAAAAATATCATTATGGTTTCATTTCAGGACAAAATAGGTTGGAAAATGCTGTCAAATAGAGAAATAGAAAATTGTCGTTCCGTTCTGTTCCTACCCGACGAGTAATAGAAAATTCCAAAAAAATTAAAAAAAATTAAAAAATAGCATTTTGGCTCCATTTCGAGCCAAAATAGTTTGGAAAAGGCCGAGAAAGAGAGAAAATAAAAATTCTCGTTCCGTTCTGTTCCTACCCGACGCATAATAGGAAATTCCAAAAAAATAGCAAAAAAATTCAAAAAATTAAAAAATATCATTATGGTTTCATTTCAGGACAAAATAGGTTGGAAAATGCTGTGAAATAGAGAAATTGAAAATTGTCGTTCCGTTTTGTTCCTACCCGACGAGTAATAGAAAATTCCAAAAAAATTAAAAAAAATTAAAAAATTGCATTTTGGCTCCATTTCAAGCCAAAATAGTTTGGAAAAGGCCGAGAAAGAGAGAAAATAAAAATTCTCGTTACGTTCCGTTCCTACCCGACGCGTAATAGGAAATTCCGAAAAAATAACAAAAAAATTCAAAATATTAAAAATTACCATTATGGATTAATTTCAGGTCGAAATAGGTTGGAAAAGGATGACAAAGATAGAAATTAAAAATTATCGTTTTGTTTCGTTCCTACCCGGCGCGTAATAGAAAATTCCAAAAAAAGTGCAAAAAAATTCAAGAAATTAAAAAATTCCATTATGGCTACATTTCAAGCCAAAATAGGCTGGAAAAGGCCGAGAAAGAGAGAAAATAAAAATTATCGTTCCGTTCCGTTCCTACCCGACGCGTAATACAAAATTCCAAAAAAACCGAAAAAAAAAATGCAAATAATTAAAAAATACCATTATTGCTTCATTTTCAGCCAAAATAGGTTGGAAAAGGCCAAGAAAGGAAGAAAATAAAAATTATCGTTCCGTTCCGTTCCAGCCCGACGCGTAATCGAAAATTCCAAAAAAATTGCGAAAAAATTCAGAAAATAAATACCATTTTATCTTCATTTAAATCCAAAATGGGTTGGAAAATGCCGAGAAATAGAGAAAATAAACATTCTCGTTCCATTCCGTTCCTACCCGACGCGTAATAGGAAATTCCGAAAAAATAGCAAAAAAATTCAAAATATTAAAAATTTCCATTATGGATTAATTTAAAGTCGAAATAGGTTGGAAAAGGACGACAAAGAGAGAAAATAAAAATTATCGTTCCATTCCGTTCCTACCAGACGCGTAATATAAAATTCCAAAAAAATTAAAAAAATTAATAAATAGCATTACGGCTACATTTCAAGCCAAAATAGGTTGGAAAAGGCCGAGAAAGAGGGAAAATAAAAATTCTCGTTCCGTTCTGTTCCTACTCGACGCGTAAAAGGAAATTCCAAAAAAATAGCAAAAAAATTCAAAAAATTAAAAAATACCATTATGGTTTCATTTCAGGCCAAAATAGGTTGGAAAATGTTGTGAAAGAGAGAGATTGAAAATTGTCGTTCCGTTCTGTTCCTACCCGGCGAGTAATAGAAAATTCCAAAAAAATTAAAAAAATTAAAAAATTGCATTATGGCTTCATTTCAAGCTAAAATAGGTTGGAAAATGCCAAGAAATGGAGAAAATAAAAATTATCGTTCCGTTCCATTCCGTTCCAACCCGACGCGTAATCGAAAATTCCAAAAAAATTGCAAAAAAGTTCAGAAAATTAAAAAATACCAATATAGCTTCATTTAAATCCGAAATGGGTTGGAAAATGCCGAGAAATAGAGAAAATAAACATCTTCGTTCCATTCCGTTCCTACCCGACGCGTAATAGGAAATTCCGAAAAAATTGCAAAAAAATTCAAAATATTAAAAATTTCCATTATGGATTAATTTAAAGTCGAAATAGGTTGGAAAAGGACGACAAAGAGAGAAAATAAAAATTATCGTTCCATTCCGTTCCTACCAGACGCGTAATATAAAATTCCAACAAAAATTAAAAAAATTAATAAATAGCATTACGGCTACATTTCAAGCCAAAATAGGTTGGAAAAGGCCGAGAAAGAGAGAAAATAAAAATTCTCGTTCCGTTCTGTTCCTACTCGACGCGTAATAGGAAATTCCAAAAAAATAGCAAAAAAATTCAAAAAATTAAAAAATACCATTATGGTTTCATTTCAGTCAAAAATAGGTTGGAAAATGCTGGGAAAGAGAGAAATTGAAAATTGTCGTACCGTTCTGCTGCTACCCGACGAGTAATAGAAAATTCCAAAAAAATTAAAAAAAAATTAAAAAATAGCATTTTGGCTCCATTTCAAGCCAAAATAGTTTGGAAAAGGCCGAGAAAGAGAGAAAATAAAAATTCTCGTTACGTTCCGTTCCTACCCGACACGTAATAGGAAATTCCGAAAAAATAGCAAAAAAATTCAAAATATTAAAAATTACCATTATGGATTAATTTCAAATCGAAATAGGTTTGAAAAGTACGACAAAGAGAGAAAATAAAAATTATCGTTCTGTTTCGTTACTACCCGGCGCGTAATAGAAAATTCCAAAAAAAGTGCAAAAAAATTCAAGAAATTAAAAAATTCCATTATGGCTTGATTTCAAGCCAAAATAGGCTGGAAAAGGCATAGAAAGAGAGAAAATAAAAATTATCATTCTGTTCCGTTCCTACCCGACGCGTAATACAAAATTCCAAAAGAACTGAAAAAAAAAATGCAAATAATTAAAAAATACCATTATTGCTTCATTTTCAGCCAAAATAGGTTTGAAAATGCCAAGAAAGGGAGAAAATTAAAATTATCATTCCGTTACGTTCCTACCCGACGCGTAATAGAAAATTAAAAAAAAAAAGGCAAAAACTTCAAAAAATTAAAACATACCATTATGACTTCATTTCAAGTCAAAATAGGTTGGAGAAGGCCGAGAAAGAGAGAAAATAAAAATTATCGTTCCGTTTCGTTCCGACCAGACGCGAAATAGAAAATTCAAAAAAAATTGCAAAAAAATACAAAAAATTAAAAAATTGCATTATGGCTTCATTTCAAGCTAAAATAGGTTGGAAAATGCCAAGAAATGGAGAAAATAAAAATTATCGTTCCGTTCCGTTCCGTTCCAACCCGACGCGTAATCGAAAATTCCAAAAAAATTGCAAAAAAATTCAGAAAATTAAAAAATACCATTATAGCTTCATTTAAATCCAAAATGGGTTGGAAAATGCCGAGAAATAGAGAAAATAAACATTCTCGTTCCATTCCGTTCCTACCCGACGAGTAATAGGAAATTCCGAAAAAATAGCAAAAAAATTCAAAATATTAAAAATTACCATTATGGATTAATTTAAAGTCGAAATAGGTTGGAAAAGGATGACAAAGAGAGAAAATAAATATTATCGTTCCGTTCCGTTCCTACCCGGCGCGTAATAGAAAATTCCAAAAAAAAGTTCAAAAAAATTCAAGAAATTAAAAAATTCCATTATGGCTTCATTTCAAGCCAAAATAGGCTGGAAAAGGCCGAGAAAGAGAAAAAATAAAAATTATCGTTCCGTTCCGTTCCGTTCCTACCCGACGCGAAATAGAAAATTCCAAAAAAATAGCCAAAAAATTGAAAAAATTAAAAAATACCATTATGGCTTCATTTCAGGTCAAAATATGCTGGAAAAGGCTAAGAAAAAAAGGTTGGAAAAGGCCGAGAAAGAGAGAATAAAAATTATCGTTCCGTTCTGTTTCAACCCGACGCGTAATAGGAAATTCAAAAAAAATAGGCAAAAACTTCAAAAAATTAAAACATACAATTATGACTTCATTTCAAGCCAAAATAGGTTGGAGAAGGCCGAGAAAGAGAGAAGATAAAAATTATCATTCCATTCCGTTCCGGCCAGAAGCGAAATAGAAAATTCCAAAAAAACTGCAAAAAAATACAAAAAATTAAAAAATTGCATTATGGCTTCATTTCAAGCTAAAATAGGTTGGAAAATGCCAAGAAATGGAGAAAATAAAAATTATCGTTCCGTTCCGTTCTGTTCCAACCCGACGCGTAATCGAAATTTCCAAAAAAATTGCAAAAAAATTCAGAAAATTAAAAAACACCATTATAGCTTTATTTAAATCCAAAATGGGATGGAAAATGCCGAAAAATAGAGAAAATAAACATTCTCGTTCCATTCCGTTCCTACCCGACGCGTAATAGGCAATTCCGAAAAAATAGCAAAAAAATTCAAAATATTAAAAATTACCATTTTGGATAAATTTAAAGTCGAAATAGGTTGGAAAAGGACGACAAAGAGAGAAAATAAAAATTATCATTCCATTCCGTTCCTACCCGACGCGTAATATAAAATTCCAAAAAAATTAAAAAAATTAAAAAATAGCATTACGGCTTCATTTAAAGCCAAAATAGGTTGGAAAAGGCCGAGAAAGAGAGAAAATAAAAATTCTCGTTCCGTTCTGTTCCTACCCGACGCGTAATAGGAAATTCCAAAAAAATAGCAAAAAATTAAAAAAAATTAAAAAATACCGCTATGGTTTCATTTCAGGCCAAAATAGGTTGGAAAAAGCTGTGAAAGAGAGAAATTGAAAATTGTCGTTCTGTTCTGTTCCTACCCGACGAGTAATAGAAAATTCCAAAAAAATTAAAAAAATTAAAAAATAGCATTATGGCTTCATTTCAAGCCAAAATAGGTGGGAAAAGGCCGAGAAAGAGAGAATAAAAATTATCGTTCCGTTTTGTTCCTACCCGACGCGTAATAGGAAATTCCAAAAAAATAGCAAAAAATTTAAAAAAAATTAAAAAATACCGCTATGGTTTCATTTCAGGCCAAAATAGGTTGGAAAATGCGGTGAAAGAGAGAAATTGAAAATTGTCATTCTGTTCTGTTCTTACCCGATGAGTAATAGAAAATTCCAAAAAAATTAAAAAAATTAAAAAATAGCATTATGGCTTCATTTCAAGCCAAAATAGGTGGGAAAAGGCCGAGAAAGAGAGAAAATAAAAATTATCGTTCCGTTTTGTTCCTACCCGACGCGTAATAGGAAATTTCAAAAAAATAGCAAAAAAATTAAAAAAATTAAAAAAAACCATTATGGTTTCATTTCAGGCCAAAATAGGATGGAAAATGCTGTGAAAGAGAGAAATTGAAAATTGTCGTACCGTTCTGTTCCTACCCGACGAGTAATAGAAAATTCCAAAAAAATTAAAAAAATTAAAAAATAGCATTATGGCTTCATTTCCAGCCAAAATAGGTTGGAAAAGGCCGAGAAAGAGAGAAAATAAAAATTCTCGTTCCGTTCCGTTCCTACCCAACGCGTAATAGGAAATTTCGAAAAAATAGCATAAAAATTCAAAATATTAAAAATTACCATTATGGTTTCATTTCAGGCCAAAATAGGTTGGAAAATGCTGGGAAAGAGAGAAATTGAAAATTGTCGTACCGTTCAGTTGCTACCCGACGAGTAATAGAAAATTTTGAAAAAATTAAAAAATAGCATTTTGGCTCCGTTTCAAGCCAAATTAGTTTGGAAAAGGTCGAGAAAGAGAGAAAATAAAAATTCTCGTTACGTTCCGTTCCTACCCAACGCGTAATAGGAAATTTCGAAAAAATAGCATAAAAATTCAAAATATTAAAAATTACCATTATGGATTAATTTCAAATCGATATAGGTTGGAAAAGGCCGAGAAAGAGAGAAAATAAAAATTCTCGTTCCGTTTTGTCCCTACCCGACGCGTAATAGGAAATTCCAAAAAAATAGCAAAAAAATTAAAAAAATTAAAAAATACCATAATGGTTTCATTTTAGGCCAAAATAGGTTGGAAAATTCTGTGAAAGAGAGAAATTGAAAATTGTCGTACCGTTCTGCTGCTAACCGACGAGTAATAGAAAATTCCAAAAAAATTAAAAAAAATTAAAAAATAGCATTTTGGCTCCATTTTAAGCCAAAATAGTTTGGAAAAGGTCGAGAAAGAGAGAAAATAAAAATTCTCGGTACGTTCCGTTCCTACCCAACGCGTAATAGGAAATTCCGAAAAAATCGCAAAAAAATTCAAAATATTAAAAATTACCATTAGGGTTTCATTTCAGGCCAAAATAGGTTGGAAAATGCTGTGAAAGAGAGAAATTGAAAATTGTCGTACCGTTCTGTTGCTACCAGACGAGTAATAGAAAATTTCAAAAAAATTAAAAAAATTAAAAAATAGCATTTTGGCTCCATTTCAAGCCAAAATAGTTTGGAAAAGGTCGAGAAAGAGAGAAAATAAAAATTCTCGTTACGTTCCGTTCCTACCCAACGCGTAATAGGAAATTCCGAAAAAATAGCAAAAAAATTCAAAATATTAAAAATTACCATTATGGATTAATTTCAAATCGAAATAGGTTGGAAAAGGCCGAGAAAGAGAGAAAATAAAAATTATCGTTAAGTTCCGTTCCTACCCAACGCGTAATAGGAAATTCCGAAAAAATAGCAAAAAAATTCAAAATATTAAAAATTACCATTATGGATTAATTTCAAATCGAAATAGGTTGGAAAAGGCCGAGAAAGAGAGAAAATAAAAATTCTCGTTCCGTTTTGTTCCTACCCGACGCGTAATAGGAAATTCCAAAAAAAAGCAAAAAAATTAAAAAAATTAAAAAATACCATTATGGTTTCATTTCAGGCCAAAATAGGTTGGAAAATGCTGTGAAAGAGAGAAATTGAAAATTGTCGTACCGTTCTGTTCCTGCCCGACGAGTAATAGAAAATTCCCAAAAAATTAAAATAATTAAAAAATAGGATTATGGCTTCATTTCCAGCCAAAATAGGTTGGCAAAGGCCGAGAAAGAGAGAAAATAAAAATTCTCGTTCCGTTCCGTTCCTACCCGACGCGTAATACAAAATTCCAAAAAATCTGAAAAAAAAATGCAAATAATTAAAAAATACCATTATGGCTTTATTTTAAGCCAAAATAGGTTGGAAAAGGCCATGAAAGGGAGAAAATTGAAATTATCGTTCCGTTCCGTTCCAGCCCGACGCGTAATCGAAAATTCCAATAAAATTGCAAAAAAATTCAGAAAATTAAAAAATACCATTATAGCTTCATTTCAATACAAAATGGGTTGGAAAATGCCGAGAAATAGAGAAAATAAGAATTATCAATCCGTTCCGTTCCTACCCAACGCGAAATAGAAAATTCCAAAAAAATAGCCAAAAAATTCAAAAAATTAAAAAATAGCATTACGGCTTCATTTTAAGCCAAAATAGGTTGAAAGAGAATGACAAAGGGAGTAAATAAAAATTATCGTTCCATTCCGTTCCTACCCGACGCGTAATATAAAATTCCAAAAAAATTAAAAAAATTAAAAAATTGCATTATGGCTTCATTTCAAGCCAAAATAGGTTGGAAAAGGCCGAGAAAGGGAGAAAATAAAAATTCTCGTTCCGTTTTGTTCCTACCCGACGCGTAATAGGAAATTCCAAAAAAATAGCAAAAAAATTAAAAAATACCATTATGATTCATTTTAGGCCAAAATAGGTTGGAAAATGCTGTTAAAGAGAGAAATTGAAAATTGTCGTACCGTTCTTTTCCTACCCGACGAGTAATAGAAAATTCCAAAAAAATAAAAAAAAAATAAAAAATAGCATTATGGCTTCATTTCCAGCCAAAATAGGTTGGAAAAGGCCGAGAAAGAGAGAAAATAAAAATTATCGTTCCGTTCCGTTCCTACCCGACGCGTAATACAAAATTCCCAAAAATCTGAAAAAAAAATGCAAATAATTAAAAAATACCATTATGGCTTTATTTTAAGCCAAAATAGGTTGGAAAAGGCCATGAAAGGGAGAAAATTGAAATTATCGTTCCGTTCCGTTCCAGCCCGACGCGTAATCGAAAATTCCAATAACACTGCAAAAAAATTCAGAAAATTAAAAAATACCATTATAGCTTCATTTCAATACAAAATGGGTTGGAAAATGCCGAGAAATAGAGAAAATAAGAATTATCAATCCGTTCCGTTCCTACCCGACGCGAAATAGAAAATTCCAAAAAAATAGCCAAAAAATTCAAAAAATTAAAAAATACCATTACGGCTTCATTTTAAGCCAAAATAGGTTGAAAGAGAATGACAAAGGGAGTAAATAAAAATTATCGTTCCATTCCGTTCCTACCCGACGCGTAATATAAAATTCCAAAAAAATTAAAAAAATTAAAAAATAGCATTATGGCTTCATTTCAAGCCAAAATAGGTTGGAAAAGGCCGAGAAAGAGAGAAAATAAAAATTATCGTTCCGTTTTGTTCCTACCCGACGCGTAATAGGAAATTCCAAAAAATAGCAAAAAAATTAAAAAAATTAAAAAATACCATTATGGTTTCATTTCAGGCCAAAATAGGTTGGAAAATGCTGTGAAAGAGAGAAATTGAAAATTGTCATACCGTTCTGTTGCTACCCGATGAGTAATAGAAAATTTCAAAAAAATTAAAAAAATTAAAAAATAGCATTTTGGCTCCATTTCAAGCCAAAATAGTTTGGAAAAGGTCCAGAAAGAGAGAAAATAAAAATTCTCGTTCCGTTTTGTTCCTACCTGACGCGTAATAGGAAATTCCAAAAAAATAGCAAAAAAATTAAAAAATTAAAAAATACCATTATGGTTTCATTTCAAGCCAAAATAGGTTGAAAATGGATGACAAAGGGAGAAAATAAAAATTATCGTTCCGTTCCGTTCCTACCCGACGCGAAATAAAAAATTCCAAAAAAATAGCCAAAAAATTAAAAAATACCATTACGGCTTCATTTTATGCCAAAATAGGTTGAAAGAGAAAGAGAAAGGGAGTAAATAAAAATTATCGTTCCATTCCGTTCCTACCCGACGCGTAATATAACATTCCAAAAAAATTAAAAAAATTAAAAAATAGCATTATGGCTTCATTTCAAGCCAAAATAGGTTGGAAAAGGCCGAGAAAGAGAGAAAATAAAAATTATCGTTCCGTTTTGTTCCTACCCGACGCGTAATACAAAATTTCCAAAAATCTGAAAAAAAAATGCAAATAATTAAAAAATACCATTATGGCTTCATTTTAAGCCAAAATAGGATGGAAAAGGCCGAGAAAGAGAGAAAATAAAAATTATCGTTCCGTTTTGTTCCTACCCGACGCGTAATAGGAAATTCCAAAAAAATAGCAAAACAATTAAAAAATTAAAAAATACCATTATGGTTTAATTTCAGGCCAAAATAGGCTGGAAAATGCTGTGAAAGAGAGAAATTGAAAATTGTTGTACCGTTCTGTTGCTACCCGACGAGTAATAGAAAATTTCAAAAGAATTAAAAAAATTAAAAAATAGCATATTGGCTCCATTTCAAGCCAAAATAGTTTGGAAAAGGTCGAGAAAGAGAGAAAATAAAAATTCTCGGTACGTTCCGTTCCTACCCATCGCGTAATAAGAAATTCCGAAAAAATAGCAAAAAAATTCAAAATATTAAAAATTACCATTATGGATTAATTTCAAATCGAAATAGGTTGGAAAAGTCCGAGAATGAGAGAAAATAAAAATTCTCGTTCCGTTCCGTTCCTACCCGACGCATAATACAAAATTCCCAAAAATCTGAAAAAAAAAATGCCAATAATTAAAAAATACCATTACGGCTTCATTTTAAGCCAAAATAGGTTGGAAAAGGCCAAGAAAGGGAGAAAATTAAAATTATCGTTCCGTTCCGTTCCAGCCCGACGCGTAATCGAAAATTCCAATAAAATTGCAAAAAAATTCAGAAAATTAAAAAATACCATTATAGCTTCATTTCAATACAAAATGGGTTGGAAAATGCCGAGAAATAGAGAAAATAAGAATTATCAATCCGTTCCGTTTCTACTCGACGTGTAATAGGAAATTCCAAAAAAATAAAAAAAAATTCAAAAAATTAAAAAATACCATTATGGTTTCATTTCAAGCAAAAATAGGTTGAAAGAGGATGAGAAAGGGAGAAAATAAAAATTATCGTTCCGTTCCGTTCCTACCCGACGCGAAATACAAAATTCCAAAAAAATAACCAAAAAATTAAAAAATACCATTACGGCTTCATTTTAAGCCAAAATAGGTTGAAAGAGAATGAGAAAGGGAGAAAATAAAAATTATCGTTCCATTCCGTTCCTACCCGACGCGTAATATAAAATTCCAAAAAAATTAAAAAAATTAAAAAATTGCATTATGGCTTCATTTCAAGCCAAAATAGGTTGGAAAAGGCCGAGAAAGGGAGAAAATAAAAATTCTCGTTCCGTTTTGTTCCTACCCGACGCGTAATAGGAAATTCCAAAAAAATAGCAAAAAAATTAAAAAATACCATTATGATTCATTTTAGGCCAAAATAGGTTGGAAAATGCTGTTAAAGAGAGAAATTGAAAATTGTCGTACCGTTCTTTTCCTACCCGACGAGTAATAGAAAATTCCAAAAAAATAAAAAAAAATAAAAAATAGCATTATGGCTTCATTTCCAGCCAAAATAGGTTGGAAAAGGCCGAGAAAGAGAGAAAATAAAAATTATCGTTCCGTTCCGTTCCTACCCGACGCGTAATACAAAATTCCCAAAAATCTGAAAAAAAAATGCAAATAATTAAAAAATACCATTATGGCTTTATTTTAAGCCAAAATAGGTTGGAAAAGGCCATGAAAGGGAGAAAATTGAAATTATCGTTCCGTTCCGTTCCAGCCCGACGCGTAATCGAAAATTCCAATAACACTGCAAAAAAATTCAGAAAATTAAAAAATGCCATTATAGCTTCATTTCAATACAAAATGGGTTGGAAAATGCCGAGAAATAGAGAAAAT
The DNA here is from genome assembly GCA_030820535.1 of Quercus parvula. Classification (NCBI taxonomy): domain Eukaryota; kingdom Viridiplantae; phylum Streptophyta; class Magnoliopsida; order Fagales; family Fagaceae; genus Quercus; species Quercus parvula. Next base: position 24,587,947 of record JAUAME010000004.1, read on the forward strand.
AAGAATTATCAATCCGTTCCGTTCCTACCCGACGCGAAATAGAAAATTCCAAAAAAATAGCCAAAAAATTCAAAAAATTAAAAAATACCATTACGGCTTCATTTTAAGCCAAAATAGGTTGAAAGAGAATGACAAAGGGAGTAAATAAAAATTATCGTTCCATTCCGTTCCTACCCGACGCGTAATATAAAATTCCAAAAAAATTAAAAAAATTAAAAAATAGCATTATGGCTTCATTTCAAGCCAAAATAGGTTGGAAAAGGCCGAGAAAGAGAGAAAATAAAAATTATCGTTCCGTTTTGTTCCTACCCGACGCGTAATAGGAAATTCCAAAAAATAGCAAAAGAATTAAAAAAATTAAAAAATACCATTATGGTTTCATTTCAGGCCAAAATAGGTTGGAAAATGCTGTGAAAGAGAGAAATTGAAAATTGTCATACCGTTCTGTTGCTACCCGACGAGAAATAGAAAATTTCAAAAAAATTAAAAAAATTAAAAAATAGCATTTTGGCTCCATTTCAAGCCAAAATAGTTTGGTAAAGGTCCAGAAAGAGAGAAAACAAAAATTCTCGTTCCGTTTTGTTCCTACCCGACGCGTAATAGGAAATTCCAAAAAAATAGCAAAAAAATTAAAAAATACCATTATTGTTTCATTTCAGGCCAAAATAGGTTGGAAAATGCTGTGAAAGAGAGAAATTGAAAATTGTCGTACCGTTCTGTTGCTACCCGACGAGTAATAGAAAATTTCAAAAGAATTAAAAAAATTAAAAAATAGCATTTTGGCTCCATTTCAAGCCAAAATAGTTTGGAAAAGGTCGAGAAAGAGAGAAAATAAAAATTCTCGTTACGTTCGGTTCCTACCCAACGCGTAATTGAAAATTCCAATAAAATTGCAAAAAAATTCAGAAAATTGAAAAATACCATTATAGCTTCATTTCAATACAAAATGGGTTGGAAAATGCCGAGAAATAGAGAAAATAAGAATTATCAATCCGTTCCATTTCTACCCGACGTGTAATAGGAAATTCCAAAAAAATAAAAAAAAATTAAAAAAATTAAAAAATACCATTATGGTTTCATTTCAAGCCAAAATAGGTTGAAAGAGGATGACAAAGGGAGAAACTAAAAATTATCGTTCCGTTCCGTTCCTACCCGACGCGAAATAAAAAATTCCAAAAAAATAGCCAAAAAATTCAAAAAAATAAAAAATACCATTACGGCTTCATTTTAAGCCAAAATAGGTTGGAAAAGGCCGAGAAAGAGAGAAAATAAAAATTATCGTTCCGTTTTGTTCCTACCCGACGCGTAATAGGAAATTCCAAAAAATAGCAAAAAAATTAAAAAATACCATTATGGTTTCATTTCAGGCCAAAATAGGTTGGAAAATGCTGTGAAAGAGATAAATTGAAAATTGTCATACCGTTCTGTTGCTACCCGACGAGTAATAGAAAATTTCAAAAAAATTAAAAAAAATTAAAAAATAGCATTTTGGCACCATTTCAAGCCAAATAGTTTGGAAAAGGTCCAGAAAGAGAGAAAATAAAAATTCTCGTTCCGTTTTGTTCCTACCCGACGCATAATAGAAATTCCAAAAAAATAGCAAAAAAATTAAAAAATTAAAAAAATACCATTATGGTTTCATTGCAGGCCAAAATAGGTTGGAAAATGCTGTGAAAGAGAGAAATTGAAAATTGTCGTACCGTTTTGTTGCTACCCGACGAGTAATAGAAAATTTCAAAAGAATTAAAAAAATTTAAAAATAGCATTTTGGCTCCATTTCAAGCCAAAATAGTTTGAAAAAGGTCGAGAAAGAGTGAAAATAAAAATTCTCGTTACGTTCCGTTCGTACCCAACGCGTAATAGGAAATTCCGAAAAAATAGCAAAAAAATTCAAAATATTAAAAATTACCATTTTGGATTAATTTCAAATCGAAATAGGTTGGAAAAGGCCGAGAAAGAGAGAAAATAAAAATTCTCGTTACGTTCCGTTCCTACCCAACACGTAATAGGAAATTCCGAAAAAATAGCAAAAAAATTCAAAATATTAAAAATTACCATTATGGATTAATTTCAAATCGAAATAGGTTGGAAAAGGCCGAGAAAGAGAGAAAATAAAAATTCTCGTTAAGTTCCGTTCCTACCAAACGCGTAATAGGAAATTCCGAAAAAATAGCAAAAAAATTCAAAATATTAAAAATTACCATTATGGATTAATTTCTAATCGAAATAGGTTGGAAAAGGCCGAGAAAGAGAGAAAATAAAAATTCTCGTTCCGTTTTGTTCCTACCCGACGCGTAATAGGAAATTCCAAAAAAATAGCAAAAAAATTGAAAAAATTAAAAAATACCATTATGGTTTCATTTCAGGCCAAAATAGGTTGGAAAATGCTGTGAAAGAGAGAAATTGAAAATTGTCTTACCGTTCTGTTCCTACCCGACGAGTAATAGAAAATTCCAAAAAAATTAAAATAATTAAAAAATAGGATTATGGCTTCATTTCAAGCCAAAATAGGTTGGAAAAGGCCGAGAAAGAGAGAAAATAAAAATTCTCGTTCCGTTCCGTTCCGTTCCTACTCGACGCTTAATACAAAATTCCAAAAAATCTGAAAAAAAAATGCAAATAATTAAAAAATACCATTATGGCTTTATTTTAAGCCAAAATAGGTTGGAAAAGGCCAAGAAAGGGAGAAAATTGATATTATCATTCCGTTCTGTTCCAGCCCGACGCGTAATCGAAAATTCCAACAAAATTGCAAAAAAATTCAGAAAATTAAAAAATACCATTATAGCTTCATTTCAATACAAAATGGGTTGGAAAATGCCGAGAAATAGAGAAAATAAGAATTATCAATCCGTTCCGTTCCTACCCAACGCGAAATAGAAAATTCCAAAAAAATAGCCAAAAAATACAAAAAATTAAAAAATACCATTACGGCTTCATTTTAAGCCAAAATAGGTTGAAAGAGAATGACAAAGGGAGTAAATAAAAATTATCGTTCCATTCCGTTCCTACCCGACGCGTAATATAAAATTCCAAAAAAATTAAAAAAATTAAAAAATAGCATTATGGCTTCATTTCAAGCCAAAATAGGTTGGAAAAGGCCGAGAAAGAGAGAAAATAAAAATTATCGTTCCGTTTTGTTCCTACCCGACGCGTAATAGGAAATTCCAAAAAATAGCAAAAAAATTAAAAAAATTAAAAAATACCATTATGGTTTCATTTCAGGCCAAAATAGGTTGAAAAATGCTGTGAAAGAGAGAAATTGAAAATTGTCATACCGTTCTGTTGCTACCCGACGAGTAATAGAAAATTTCAAAAAAATTAAAAAAATTAAAAAATAGCATTTTGGCTCCATTTCAAGCCAAAATAGTTTGGAAAAGGTCCAGAAAGAGAGAAAATAAAAATTCTCGTTCCGTTTTGTTCCTACCTGACGCGTAATAGGAAATTCCAAAAAAATAGCAAAAAAATTAAAAAATTAAAAAATACCATTATGGTTTCAATTCAAGCCAAAATAGGTTGAAAGAGGACGACAAAGGGAGAAAATAAAAATTATCGTTCCGTTCCGTTCCTACCCGACGCGAAATAAAAAATTCCAAAAAAATAGCCAAAATATTAAAAAATACCATTACGGCTTCATTTTATGCCAAAATAGGTTGAAAGAGAATGAGAAAGGGAGTAAATAAAAATTATCGTTCCATTCCGTTCCTACCCGACGCGTAATATAAAATTCCAAAAAAATTAAAAAAATTAAAAAATAGCATTATGGCTTCATTTCAAGCCAAAATAGGTTGGAAAAGGCCGAGAAAGAGAGAAAATAAAAATTGTCGTTCCGTTTTGTTCCTACCCGACGCGTAATAGGAAATTCCAAAAAATAGCAAAAAAATTAAAAAATACCATTATGGTTTCATTTCAGGCCAAAATAGGTTGGAAAATGCTGTGAAAGAGATAAATTGAAAATTGTCATACCGTTCTGTTGCTACCCGACGAGTAATAGAAAATTTCAAAAAAATTAAAAAAATTAAAAAATAGCATTTTGGCACCATTTCAAGCCAAATAGTTTGGAAAAGGTCCAGAAAGAGAGAAAATAAAAATTCTCGTTCCGTTTTGTTCCTACCCGACGCATAATAGGAAATTCCAAAAAAATAGCAAAAAAATTAAAAAATTAAAAAAATACCATTATGGTTTCATTGCAGGCCAAAATAGGTTGGAAAATGCTGTGAAAGAGAGAAATTGAAAATTGTCGTACCGTTTTGTTGCTACCCGACGAGTAATAGAAAATTTCAAAAGAATTTAAAAAATTTAAAAATAGCATTTTGGCTCCATTTCAAGCCAAAATAGTTTGAAAAAGGTCGAGAAAGAGTGAAAATAAAAATTCTTGTTACGTTCCGTTCGTACCCAACGCGTAATAGGAAATTCCGAAAAAATAGCAAAAAAATTCAAAATATTAAAAATTACCATTTTGGATTAATTTCAAATCGAAATAGGTTGGAAAAGGCCGAGAAAGAGAGAAAATAAAAATTCTCGTTACGTTCCGTTCCTACCCAACCCGTAATAGGAAATTCCGAAAAAATAGCAAAAAAATTCAAAATATTAAAAATTACCATTATGGATTAATTTCAAATCGAAATAGGTTGGAAAAGGCCGAGAAAGAGAGAAAATAAAAATTCTCGTTACGTTCCGTTCCTACCCAACACGTAATAGGAAATTCCGAAAAAATAGCAAAAAAATTCAAAATATTAAAAATTACCATTATGGATTAATTTCAAATCGAAATAGGTTGGAAAAGGCCGAGAAAGAGAGAAAATAAAAATTCTCGTTAAGTTCCGTTCCTACCCAACGCGTAATAGGAAATTCCGAAAAAATAGCAAAAAAATTCAAAATATTAAAAATTACCATTATGGATTAATTTCTAATCGAAATAGGTTGGAGAAGGCCGAGAAAGAGAGAAAATAAAAATTCTCGTTCCGTTTTGTTCCTACCCGACGCGTAATAGGAAATTCCAAAAAAATAGCAAAAAAATTAAAAAAATTAAAAAATACCATTATGGTTTCATTTCAGGCCAAAATAGGTTGGAAAATGCTGTGAAAGAGAGAAATTGAAAATTGTCTTACCGTTCTGTTCCTACCCGACGAGTAATAGAAAATTCCAAAAAAATTAAAATAATTAAAAAATAGGATTATGGCTTCTTTTCCAGCCAAAATAGGTTGGAAAAGGCCGAGAAAGAGAGAAAATAAAAATTCTCGTTCCGTTCCGTTCCTACTCGACGCTTAATACAAAATTCCAAAAAATCTGAAAAAAAAAATGCAAATAATTAAAAAATACCATCATGGCTTTATTTTAAGCCAAAATAGGTTGGAAAAGGCCAAGAAAGGGAGAAAATTGATATTATCATTCCGTTCTGTTCCAGCCCGACGCGTAATCGAAAATTCCAACAAAATTGCAAAAAAATTCAGAAAATTAAAAAATACCATTATAGCTTCTTTTCAATACAAAATGGGTTGGAAAATGCCGAGAAATAGAGAAAATAAGAATTATCAATCCGTTCCGTTCCTACCCAACGCGAAATAGAAAATTCCAAAAAAATAGCCAAAAAATACAAAAAATTAAAAAATACCATTACGGCTTTATTTTAAGCCAAAATAGGTTGAAAGAGAATGACAAAGGGAGTAAATAAAAATTATCGTTCCATTCCGTTCCTACCCGACGCGTAATATAAAATTCCAAAAAAATTAAAAAAATTAAAAAATAGCATTATGGCTTCATTTCAAGCCAAAATAGGTTGGAAAAGGCCGAGAAAGAGAGAAAATAAAAATTATCGTTCCGTTTTGTTCCTACCCGACGCGTAATAGGAAATTCCAAAAAATAGCAAAAAAATTAAAAAAATTAAAAAATACCATTATGGTTTCATTTCAGGCCAAAATAGGTTGAAAAATGCTGTGAAAGAGAGAAATTGAAAATTGTCATACCGTTCTGTTGCTACCCGACGAGTAATAGAAAATTTCAAAAAAATTAAAAAATAGCATTTTGGCTCCATTTCAAGCCAAAATAGTTTGGAAAAGGTCCAGAAAGAGAGAAAATAAAAATTCTCGTTCCGTTTTGTTCCTACCTGACGCGTAATAGGAAATTCCAAAAAAATAGCAAAAAAATTAAAAAATTAAAAAATACCATTATGGTTTCAATTCAAGCCAAAATAGGTTGAAAGAAGACGACAAAGGGAGAAAATAAAAATTATCGTTCCGTTCCGTTCCTACCCGACGCGAAATAAAAAATTCCAAAAAAATAGCCAAAAAATTAAAAAATACCATTACGGCTTCATTTTATGCCAAAATAGGTTGAAAGAGAATGAGAAAGGGAGTAAATAAAAATTATCGTTCCATTCCGTTCCTACCCGACGCGTAATATAAAATTCCAAAAAAATTAAAAAAATTAAAAAATAGCATTATGGCTTCATTTCAAGCCAAAATAGGTTGGAAAAGGCCGAGAAAGAGAGAAAATAAAAATTGTCGTTCCGTTTTGTTCCTACCCGACGCGTAATAGGAAATTCCAAAAAATAGCAAAAAAATTAAAAAATACCATTATGGTTTCATTTCAGGCCAAAATAGGTTGGAAAATGCTGTGAAAGAGATAAATTGAAAATTGTCATACCGTTCTGTTGCTACCCGACGAGTAATAGAAAATTTCAAAAAAATTAAAAAAATTAAAAAATAGCATTTTGGCACCATTTCAAGCCAAATAGTTTGGAAAAGGTCCAGAAAGAGAGAAAATAAAAATTCTCGTTCCGTTTTGTTCCTACCCGACGCATAATAGGAAATTCTAAAAAAATAGCAAAAAAATTAAAAAATTAAAAAAATACCATTATGGTTTCATTGCAGGCCAAAATAGGTTGGAAAATGCTGTGAAAGAGAGAAATTGAAAATTGTCGTACCGTTTTGTTGCTACCCGACGAGTAATAGAAAATTTCAAAAGAATTTAAAAAATTTAAAAATAGCATTTTGGCTCCATTTCAAGCCAAAATAGTTTGGAAAAGGTCCAGAAAGAGAGAAAATAAAAATTCTCGTTCCGTTTTGTTCCTACCTGACGCGTAAAAGGAAATTCCAAAAAAATAGCAAAAAAATTAAAAAATTAAAAAATACCATTATGGTTTCAATTCAAGCCAAAATAGGTTGAAAGAGGACGACAAAGGGAGAAAATAAAAATTATCGTTCCGTTCCGTTCCTACCCGACGCGAAATAAAAAATTCCAAAAAAATAGCCAAAAAATTAAAAAATACCATTACGGCTTCATTTTATGCCAAAATAGGTTGAAAGAGAATGAGAAAGGGAGTAAATAAAAATTATCGTTCCATTTTGTTCCTACCCGACGCGTAATAGGAAATTCCAAAAAAATAGCAAAAAAATTAAAAAAATTAAAAAATAGCATTATGGTTTCATTTCAGGCCAAAATAGGTTGGAAAATGCTGTGAAAGAGAGAAATTGAAAATTGTCTTACCGTTCTGTTCCTACCCGACGAGTAATAGAAAATTCCAAAAAAGTTAAAATAATTAAAAAATAGGAGATTGGCTTCATTTCCAGCCAAAATAGGTTGGAAAAGGCCGAGAAAGAGAGAAAATAAAAATTCTCGTTCCGTTCCGTTCCTACTCGACGCTTAAGACAAAATTCCAAAAAAATTAAAAAAATTAAGAAATAGCATTATGGCTTCATTTCAAGCCAAAATAGGTTGGAAAAGGCCGAGAAAGAGAGAAAATAAAAATTATCGTTCCGTTTTGTTCCTACCCGACGCGTAATAGGAAATTCCAAAAAAATAGCAAAAAAATTAAAAAAATTAAAAAATACCATTATGGTTTCATTTCAGGCCAAAATAGGTTGGAAAATGCTGTGAAAGGGAGAAATTGAAAATTGTCTTACCGTTCTGTTCCTACCCGACGAGTAATAGAAAATTCCAAAAAAATTAAAATAATTAAAAAATAGGATTATGGCTTCATTTCCAGCCAAAATAGGTTTGAAAAGGCCGAGAAAGAGAGAAAATAAAAATTCTCGTTCCGTTCCGTTCCTACTCGACCCTTAATACAAAATTCCAAAAAATCTGAAAAAAAAATGCAAATAATTAAAAAATACCATTATGGCTTTATTTTAAGCCAAAATAGGTTGGAAAAGGCCAAGAAAGGGAGAAAATTGATATTATCATTCCGTTCTGTTCCAGCCCGACGCGTAATCGAAAATTCCAACAAAATTGCAAAAAAATTCAGAAAATTAAAAAATACCATTATAGCTTCATTTCAATACAAAAAGGGTTGGAAAATGCCGAGAAATAGAGAAAATAAGAATTATCAATCCGTTCCGTTCCTACCCAACGCGAAATAGAAAATTCCAAAAAAATAGCCAAAAAATACAAAAAATTAAAAAATACCATTACGGCTTTATTTTAAGCCAAAATAGGTTGAAAGAGAATGACAAAGGGAGTAAATAAAAATTATCGTTCCATTCCGTTCCTACCCGACGCGTAATATAAAATTCCAAAAAAATTAAAAAAATTAAAAAATAGCATTATGGCTTCATTTCAAGCCAAAATAGGTTGGAAAATGCCGAGAAAGAGAGAAAATAAAAATTATCGTTCCGTTTTGTTCCAACCCGACGCGTAATAGGAAATTCCAAAAAATAGCAAAAAAATTAAAAAAATTAAAAAATACCATTATGGTTTCATTTCAGGCCAAAATAGGTTGAAAAATGCTGTGAAAGAGAGAAATTGAAAATTGTCATACCGTTCTGTTGCTACCCGACGAGTAATAGAAAATTTCAAAAAAATTAAAAAAATTAAAAAATAGCATTTTGGCTCCATTTCAAGCCAAAATAGTTTGGAAAAGGTCCAGAAAGAGAGAAAATAAAAATTCTCGTTCCGTTTTGTTCCTACCTGACGCGTAATAGGAAATTCCAAAAAAATAGCAAAAAAATTAAAAAATTAAAAAATACCATTATGGTTTCAATTCAAGCCAAAATAGGTTGAAAGAGGACGACAAAGGGAGAAAATAAAAATTATCGTTCCGTTCCGTTCCTACCCGACGCGAAATAAAAAATTCCAAAAAAATAGCCAAAAAATTAAAAAATACCATTACGGCTTCATTTTATGCCAAAATAGGTTGAAAGAGAATGAGAAAGGGAGTAAATAAAAATTATCGTTCCATTCCGTTCCTACCCGACGCGTAATATAAAATTCCAAAAAAATTAAAAAAATTAAAAAATAGCATTATGGCTTCATTTCAAGCCAAAATAGGTTGGAAAAGGCCGAGAAAGAGAGAAAATAAAAATTGTCGTTCCGTTTTGTTCCTACCCGACGCGTAATAGGAAATTCCAAAAAATACAAAAAATTAAAAAATACCATTACGGCTTCATTTTAAGCCAAAATAGGTTGAAAGAGAATGACAAAGGGAGTAAATAAAAATTATCGTTCCATTCCGTTCCTACCCGACGCGTAATATAAAATTCCAAAAAAATTAAAAAAAATTAAAAAATACCATTATGGTTTCATTTCAGGCCAAAATAGGTTGGAAAATGCTGTGAAAGAGAGAAATTGAAAATTGTCTTACCGTTCTGTTCCTACCCGACAAGTAATAGAAAATTCCAAAAAAATTAAAATAATTAAAAAATAGGAGATTGGCTTCATTTCCAGCCAAAATAGGTTGGAAAAGGCCGAGAAAGAGAGAAAATAAAAATTCTCGTTCCGTTCCGTTCCTACTCGACGCTTAAGACAAAATTCCAAAAAATCTGAAAAAAAAATGCAAATAATTAAAAAATACCATTATGGCTTTATTTTAAGCCAAAATAGGTTGGAAAAGGCCAAGAAAGGGAGAAAATTGATATTATCATTCCGTTCTGTTCCAGCCCGACGCGTAATCGAAAATTCCAATAAAATTGCAAAAAAATTCAGAAAATTAAAAAATACCATTATAGCTTCATTTCAATACAAAATGGGTTGGAAAATGCCGAGAAATAGAGAAAATAAGAATTATCAATCCGTTCCGTTCCTACCCAACGCGAAATAGAAAATTCAAAAAAAATAGCCAAAAAATACAAAAAATTAAAAAAATACCATTACGGCTTCATTTTAAGCCAAAATAGGTTGAAAGAGAATGACAAAGGGAGTAAATAAAAATTATCGTTCCATTCCGTTCCTACCCGACGCGTAATATAAAATTCCAAAAAAATTAAAAAAATTAAAAAATAGCATTATGGCTTCATTTCAAGCCAAAATAGGTTGGAAAAGGCCGAGAAAGAGAGAAAATAAAAATTATCGGTCCGTTTTGTTCCTACCCGACGCGTAATAGGAAATTCCAAAAAATAGCAAAAAAATTAAAAAAATTAAAAAATACCATTATGGTTTCATTTCAGGCCAAAATAGGTTGAAAAATGCTGTGAAAGAGAGAAATTGAAAATTGTCATACCGTTCTGTTGCTACCCGACGAGTAATAGAAAATTTCAAAAAAATTAAAAAAATTAAAAAATAGCATTTTGGCTCCATTTCAAGCCAAAATAGTTTGGAAAAGGTCCAGAAAGAGAGAAAATAAAAATTCTCGGTCCGTTTTGTTCCTACCTGACGCGTAATAGGAAATTCCAAAAAAATAGCGAAAAAATTAAAAAATTAGAAAATACCATTATGGTTTCAATTCAAGCCAAAATAGGTTGAAAGAGAACGACAAAGGGAGAAAATAAAAATTATCGTTCCGTTCCGTTCCAACCCGACGCGAAATAAAAAATAGCCAAAAAATTAAAAAATACCATTACGGCTTCATTTTATGCCAAAATAGGTTGAAAGAGAATGAGAAAGGGAGTAAATAAAAATTATTGTTCCATTCCGTTCCTACCCGACGCGTAATATAAAATTCCAAAAAAATTAAAAAAATTAAAAAATAGCATTATGGCTTCATTTCAAGCCAAAATAGGTTGGAAAAGGCCGAGAAAGAGAGAAAATAAAAATTGTCGTTCCGTTTTGTTCCTACCCGACGGGTAATAGGAAATTCCAAAAAATAGCAAAAAAATTAAAAAATACCATTATGGTTTCATTTCAGGCCAAAATAGGTTGGAAAATGCTGTGAAAGAGATAAATTGAAAATTGTCATACCGTTCTGTTGCTACCCGACGAGTAATAGAAAATTTCAAAAAAATTAAAAAAATTAAAAAATAGCATTTTGGCACCATTTCAAGCCAAATAGTTTGGAAAAGGTCCCGAAAGAGAGAAAATAAAAATTCTCGTTCCGTTTTGTTCCTACCCGACGCATAATAGGAAATTCCAAAAAAATAGCAAAAAAATTAAAAAATTAAAAAAATACCATTATGGTTTCATTGCAGGCCAAAATAGGTTGGAAAATGCTGTGAAAGAGAGAAATTGAAAATTGTCGTACCGTTTTGTTGCTACCCGACGAGTAATAGAAAATTTCAAAAGAATTAAAAAAATTTAAAAATAGCATTTTGGCTCCATTTCAAGCCAAAATAGTTTGAAAAAGGTCGAGAAAGAGTGAAAATAAAAATTCTCGTTACGTTCCGTTCGTACCCAACGCGTAATAGGAAATTCCGAAAAAATAGCAAAAAAATTCAAAATATTAAAAATTACCATTTTGGATTAATTTCAAATCGAAATAGGTTGGAAAAGGCCGAGAAAGAGAGAAAATAAAAATTCTCGTTACGTTCCGTTCCTACCCAACACGTAATAGGAAATTCCGAAAAAATAGCAAAAAAATTCAAAATATTAAAAATTACCATTATGGATTAATTTCAAATCGAAATAGGTTGGAAAAGGCCGAGAAAGAGAGAAAATAAAAATTCTCGTTAAGTTCCGTTCCTACCCAACGCGTAATAGGAAATTCCGAAAAAATAGCAAAAAAATTCAAAATATTAAAAATTACCATTATGGATTAATTTCTAATCGAAATAGGTTGGAAAAGGCCGAGAAAGAGAGAAATAAAAATTCTCGTTCCGTTTTGTTCCTACCCGACGCGTAATAGGAAATTCCAAAAAAATAGCAAAAAAATTAAAAAAATTAAAAAATACCATTATGGTTTCATTTCAGGCCAAAATAGGTTGGAAAATGCTGTGAAAGAGAGAAATTGAAAATTGTCTTACCGTTCTGTTCCTACCCGACGAGTAATAGAAAATTCCAAAAAAATTAAAATAATTAAAAAATAGGATTATGGCTTCATTTCCAGCCAAAATAGGTTGGAAAAGGCCGAGAAAGAGAGAAAATAAAAATTCTCGTTCCGTTCCGTTCCTACTCGACGCTTAATACAAAATTCCAAAAAATCTGAAAAAAAAATGCAAATAATTAAAAAATACCATTATGGCTTTATTTTAAGCCAAAATAGGTTGGAAAAGGCCAAGAAAGGGAGAAAATTGATATTATCATTCCGTTCTGTTCCAGCCCGACGCGTAATCGAAAATTCCAATAAAATTGCAAAAAAATTCAGAAAATTAAAAAATACCATTATAGCTTCATTTCAATACAAAATGGGTTGGAAAATGCCGAGAAATAGAGAAAATAAGAATTATCAATCCGTTCCGTTTCTACCCGACGTGTAACAGGAAATTCCAAAAAAATAAAAAAAAAAATTCAAAAAATTAAAAAATACCATTATGGTTTCATTTCAAGCCAAAATAGGTTGAAAGAGGATGAGAAAGGGAGAAAATAAAAATTATCGTTCCGTTCCGTTCCTACCCGACGCGAAATAGAAAATTCCAAAAAAATAGCCAAAAAATTAAAAAATACTATTATGGTTTCAATTCAAGCCAAAATAGGTTGAAAGAGGACGACAAAGGGAGAAAATAAAAATTATCGTTCCGTTCCGTTCCTACCCGACGCGAAATAAAAAATTCCAAAAAAATAGCAAAAAAATTAAAAAATACCATTACGGCTTCATTTTATGCCAAAATAGGTTGAAAGAGAATGAGAAAGGGAGTAAATAAAAATTATCGTTCCATTCCGTTCCTACCCGACGCGTAATATAAAATTCCAAAAAAATTAAAAAAATTAGAAAATAGCATTATGGCTTCATTTCAAGCCAAAATAGGTTGGAAAAGGCCGAGAAAGAGAGAAAATAAAAATTATCGTTCCGTTTTGTTCCTACCCGACGCGTAATAGGAAATTCCAAAAAACAGCAAAAAAATTAAAAAAATTGAAAAATACCATTATGGTTTCATTTCAGGCCAAAATTGGTTGGAAAATGCTGTGAAAGAGAGAAATTGAAAATTGTCATACCGTTCTGTTGCTACCCGACGAGTAATAGAAAATTTTAAAAAAATTAAAAAATAGCATTTTGGCTCCATTTCAAGCCAAAATAGTTTGGAAAAGGTCCAGAAAGAGAGAAAATAAAAATTCTCGTTCCGTTTTGTTCCTACCCAACGCGTAATAGGAAATTCCAAAAAAATAGCAAAAAAATTAAAAAATTAAAAAATACCATTATGGTTTCATTTCAGGCCAAAATAGGTTGGAAAATGCTGTGAAAGATAGAAATTGAAAATTGTCGTACAGTTCTGTTGCTACCCGACGAGTAATAGAAAATTTCAAAAGAATTAAAAAAATTAAAAAATAGCATTTTGGCTCCATTTCAAGCAAAAATAGTTTGGAAAAGGTCGAGAAAGAGTGAAAATAAAAATTCTCGTTACGTTCCGTTCGTACCCAACGCGTAATAGGAAATTCCGAAAAAATAGCAAAAAACTTCAAAATATTAAAAATTACCATTATGGATTAATTTCAAACCGAAATAGGTTGGAAAAGGCCGAGAAAGAGAGAAAATAAAAATTCTCGTTCCGTTTTGTTCCTACCCGACGCGTAATAGGAAATTCCAAAAAAATAGCAAAAAAATTAAAAAATACCATTATGATTTCATTTTAGGCCAAAATAGGTTGGAAAATGCTGTTAAAGAGGGAAATTGAAAATTGTCGTACCGTTCTTTTCCTACCCGACGAGTAATAGAAAATTCCAAAAAAATAAAAAAAATAAAAAATAGCATTATGGCTTCATTTCCAGCCAAAATAGGTTGGAAAAGGCCGAGAAAGAGAGAAAATAAAAATTCTCGTTCCGTTCCGTTCCTACCCGACGCGTAATACAAAATTCCCAAAAATCTGAAAAAAAAATGCAAATAATTAAAAAATACCATTATGGCTTCATTTTAAGCCAAAATAGGATGGAAAAGGCCGAGAAAGAGAGAAAATAAAAATTATCGTTCCGTTTTGTTCCTACCCGACGCGTAATAGGAAATTCCAAAAAAATAGCAAAACAATTAAAAAATTAAAAAATACCATTATGGTTTAATTTCAGGCCAAAATAGGTTGGAAAATGCTGTGAAAGAGAGAAATTGAAAATTGTTGTACCGTTCTGTTGCTACCCGACGAGTAATAGAAAATTTCAAAAGAATTAAAAAAATTAAAAAATAGCATTTTGGCTCCATTTCAAGCCAAAATAGTTTGGAAAAAGTCGAGAAAGAGAGAAAATAAAAATTCTCGGTACGTTCCGTTCCTACCCAACGCGTAATAAGAAATTCCGAAAAAATAGCAAAAAAATTCAAAATATTAAAAATTACCATTATGGATTAATTTCAAATCGAAATAGGTTGGAAAAGTCCGAGAAAGAGAGAAAATAAAAATTCTCGTTCCGTTCCGTTCCTACCCGACGCATAATACAAAATTCCCAAAAATCTGAAAAAAAAATGCAAATAATTAAAAAATACCATTATGGCTTCATTTTCAGCCAAAATAGGTTGGAAAAGGCCAAGAAAGGGAGAAAATTAAAATTATCGTTCCGTTCCGTTCCAGCCCGACGCGTAATCGAAAATTCCAATAAAATTGCAAAAAAATTCAGAAAATTAAAAAATACCATTATAGCTTCATTTCAATACAAAATGGGTTCGAAAATGCCGAGAAATAGAGAAAATAAGAATTATCAATCCGTTCCGTTTCTACCCGACGTGTAATAGGAAATTCCAAAAAAATAAAAAAAAATTAAAAAAATTAAAAAATACCATTATGGTTTCATTTCAAGCCAAAATAGGTTGAAAGAGGATGAGAAAGGGAGAAAATAAAAATTATCGTTCCGTTCCGTTCCTACCCGACGCGAAATAGAAAATTCCAAAAAAATTGCCAAAATATTAAAAAATTAAAAAATACCATTACGGCTTCATTTTAAGCCAAAATAGGTTGAAAGAGAATGAGAAAGGGAGAAAATAAAAATTAACGTTCCATTCCGTTCCTACCCGACGCGTAATATAAAATTCCAAAAAAATTAAAAAAATTAAAAAATTGCATTATGGCTTCATTTCAAGCCAAAATAGGTAGGAAAAGGCCGAGAAAGAGAGAAAATAAAAATTCTCGTTCCGTTTTGTTCCTACCCGACGCGTAATAGGAAATTCCAAAAAAAATAGCAAAAAAATTAAAAAATACCATTATGATTCATTTTAGGCCAAAATAGGTTGGAAAATGCTTTTAAAGAGAGAAATTGAAAATTGTCGTACCGTTCTTTTCCTACCCGACGAGTAATAGAAAATTCCAAAAAAATAAAAAAAAATAAAAAATAGCATTATGGCTTCATTTCCAGCCAAAATAGGTTGGAAAAGGCCGAGAAAGAGAGAAAATAAAAATTCTCGTTCCGTTCCGTTCATACCCGACGCGTAATACAAAATTCCCAAAAATCTGAAAAAAAAATTGCAAATAATTAAAGAATACCATTATGGCTTCATTTTAAGCCAAAATAGGATGGAAAAGGCCGAGAAAGAGAGAAAATAAAAATTATCGTTCCGTTTTGTTCCTACCCAACGCGTAATAGGAAATTCCAAAAAAATAGCAAAACAATTAAAAAATTAAAAAATACCATTATGGTTTAATTTCAGGCCAAAATAGGTTGGAAAATGCTGTGAAAGAGAGAAATTGAAAATTGTTGTACCGTTCTGTTGCTACCCGACGAGTAATAGAAAATTTCAAAAGAATTAAAAAAATTAAAAAATAGCATTTTGGCTCCATTTCAAGCCAAAATAGTTTGGAAAAGGTCGAGAAAGAGAGAAAATAAAAATTCTCGGTACGTTCCGTCCCTACCCAACGCGTAATAAGAAATTCCGAAAAAATAGCAAAAAAATTCAAAATATTAAAAATTACCATTACGGATTAATTTCATATCGAAGTAGGTTGGAAAAGTCCGAGAAAGAGAGAAAATAAAAATTCTCGTTCCGTTCCGTTCCTACCCGACCCGTAATACAAAATTCCCAAAAATCTGAAAAAAAAATGCAAATAATTAAAAAATACCATTATGGCTTCATTTTAAGCCAAAATAGGTTGAAAGAGAAAGAGAAAGGGAGAAAATAAAAATTATCGTTCCATTCCGTTCCAGCCCGACGCATAACAGATAATTCCAAAACAATTGCAAACAAATTCAGAAAATTAAAAAATACCATTATAGCTTCATTTCAATACAAAATGGGTTGGAAAATACCGAGAAATAGAGAAAATAAGAATTATCAATCCGTTCCGTTTCTACCCGACGTGTAATAGGAAATTCCAAAAAAATAAAAAAAAAATCTAAAAATTAAAAAATACCATTATGGTTTCATTTCAAACCAAAATAGATTGAAAGAGGATGAGAAAGGGAGAAAATTAAAATTATCGTTCCGTTCCGTTCCCACCCGACGCGAAATAGGAAATTCCAAAAAAATAGCCAAAAAATTGAAAAAATTAAAAAATACCATTACGGCTTCATTTTAAGCCAAAATAGGTTGAAAGAGAAAGAGAAAGGGAGAAAATAAAAATTATCGTTCCATTCCGTTCCTACTCGACGCGTAATATAAAATTCCAAAAAAATTAAAAAAATTAAAAAATAGCATTATGGCTTCATTTCAAGCCAAAATAGGTTGGAAAAGGTCGAGAAAGAGAGAAAATAAAAATTATCGTTACGTTTTTTTCCTACCCGACGCGTAATAGGAAATTCCAAAAAAACAGCAAAAAAATTAAAAAAATTAAAAAATACCATTATGGTTTCATTTCAGGCCAAAATAGGTTGGAAAATGCTGTGAAAGAGAGAAATTGAATATTGTCGTACCGTTCTGTTGCTACCCGACAAGTAATAGAAAATTTCAAAAAAATTAAAAAAATTAAAAAATAGCATTTTGTCTCCATTTCAAGCCAAAATAGTTTGGAAAAGGTCGAGAAAGAGAGAAAATAAAAATTCTCATTACGTTCCGTTCCTACCCGACGCGAAATAGAAAATTCCAAAAAAATAGCCAAAAAATTCAAAATATTAAAAATTACCATTATGGATTAATTTCAAACCGAAATAGGTTGGAAAAGGCCGAGAAAGAGAGAAAATAAAAATTCTCGTTCCGTTTTGTTCCTACCCGACGCGTAATAGGAAATTCCAAAAAAATAGCAAAAAAATTAAAAAATACCATTATGATTTCATTTCAGGCCAAAATAGGTTGGAAAATGCTGTTAAAGAGAGAAATTGAAAATTGTCGTACCGTTCTTTTCCTACCTGACGAGTAGTAGAAAATTCCAAAAAAATAAAAAAAATAAAAAATGGCATTATGGCTTCATTTCCAGCCAAAATAGGTTGGAAAAGGCCGAGAAAGAGAGAAAATAAAAATTCTCGTTTCGTTCCGTTCCTACCCGACGCGTAATACAAAATTCCAAAAAATCTGAAAAAAAAAAAAATGTAAATAATTAAAAAATACCATTATGGCTTCATTTTAAGCCAAAATAGGTTGGAAAAGGCCGAGAAAGAGAGAAAATAAAAATTATCGTTCCGTTTTGTTCCTAACCGACGCGTAATAGGAAATTCCATAAAAATAGCAAAACAATTAAAAAATTAAAAAATACCATTATGGTCTAATTTCAGGCCAAAATAGGTTGGAAAATGCTGTGAAAGAGAGAAATTGAAAATTGTTGTACCGTTCTGTTGCTACCCGACGAGTAATAGAAAATTTCAAAAGAATTAAAAAAATTAAAAAATAGAATTTTGGCTCCATTTCAAGCCAAAATAGTTTGGAAAAGGTCGAGAAAGAGAGAAAATAAAAATTCTCGTTACGTTCCGTTCCTACCCAACGCGTAATACAAAATTCCCAAAAATCTGAAGAAAAAAAATGCAAATAATTAAAAAATACCATTATGGCTTCATTTTAAGCCAAAATAGGTTGGAAAAGGCCAAGAAAGGGAGAAAATTAAAATTATCGTTCCGTTCCGTTCCAGCCCGACGCGTAATCGAAAATTCCAATAAAATTGCAAAAAAATTCAGAAAATTAAAAAATACCATTATAGCTTCATTTCAATACAAAATGGGTTGGAAAATGCCGAGAAATAGAGAAAACAAGAATTATCAATCCGTTCCGTTTCTACCCGACGTGTAATAGGAAATTCCAAAAAAATAAAAAAAAAATTAAAAAAATTAAAAAATACCATTATGGTTTGATTTCAAGCCAAAATAGGTTGAAAGAGGATGAGAAAGGGAGAAAATAAAAATTATCGTTCCGTTCCGTTCCTACCCGACACGAAATAGAAAATTCCAAAAAAATAGCCAAAAAATTAAAAAATACCATTACGGCTTCATTTTAAGCCAAAATAGGTTGAAAGAGAATGAGAAAGGGAGAAAATAAAAATTATCGTTCCATTCCGTTCCTACCCGACGAGTAATATAAAATTCCAAAAAAATTAAAAAAATTAAAAAATTGCATTATGGCTTCATTTCAAGCCAAAATAGGTTGGAAAAGGCCGAGAAAGAGAGAAAATAAAAATTATCGTTCCGTTTCGTTCCAACCCGACGCGTAATAGGAAATTCCAAAAAATAGCAAAAAAATTTAAAAAATTAAGAAATACCGTTATGGTTTCATTTTAGGCCAAAATAGGTTGGAAAATGCTGTGAAAGAGAGAAATTGAAAATTGTCGTACTGTTCTGTTGCTACCCGACGAGTAATAGAAAATTTCAAAAAAATTAAAAAAATTAAAAAATAGCATTTTGGCTCCATTTCAAGCCAAAATAGTTTGGAAAAGGTCGAGAAAGAGAGAAAATAAAAATTCTCATTCCGTTTTGTTCCTACCCGACGCATAATAGGAAATTCCAAAAAAATAGCAAAAAAATTAAAAAATTAAAAAATACCATTATGGTTTCATTTTAGGCCAAAATAGGTTGGAAAATGCTGTGAAAGAGAGAAATTGAAAATTGTCGTACTGTTCTGTTGCTACCCGACGAGTAATAGAAAATTTCAAAAAAATTAAAAAAATTAAAAAACAGCGTTTTGGCTCCATTTCAAGCCAAAATAGTTTGGAAAAGGTCGAGAAAGAGAGAAAATAAAAATTCTCGTTACGTTCCGCTCCTACCCAACGCGTAATAGGAAATTCCGAAAAAATAGCAAAAAAATTCAAAATATTAAAAATAACCATTATGGATTAATTTCAAATCGAAATAGGTTGGAAAAGGCCGAGAAAGAGAGAAAATAAAAATTCTCGTTCCGTTTTGTTCCTACCCGACGCGTAATAGGAAATTCCAAAAAAATAGCAAAAAAATTAAAAAAATTAAAAAATACCATTATGGTTTCATTTCAGGCCGAAATAGGTTGGAAAAGGCTGTGAAAGAGAGAAATTGAAAATTGTCGTACCGTTCTGTTGCTACCCGACGAGTAATAGAAAATTTCAAAAAAATGAAAAAAATTAAAAAATAGCATTTTGGCTCCATTTCAAGCCAAATTAGTTTGGAAGAGGTCGAGAAAGAGATAAAATAAAAATTCTCGTTACGTTCCGTTCCTACCCAACGCGTAATAGGAAATTCCGAAAAAATAGCAAAAAAATTCAAAATATTAAAAATTACCATTATGGATTAATTTCAAATCGAAATAGGTTGGAAAAGGCCGAGAAAGTGAGAAAATAAAAAATCTCATTCCGTTTTGTTCCTTCCCGACGCGTAATAGGAAATTCCAAAAAAATAGCAAAAAAATTAAAAAAACTAAAAAATACCATTATGGTTTCATTTCAGGCCAAAATAGGTTGGAAAATGCTGTGAAAGAGAGAAATTGAATATTGTCGTACCGTTCTGTTGCTACCCTACGAGTAATAGAAAATTTCAAAAAAATTAAAAAAATTAAAAAATAGCATTTTGGATCCATTTCAAGCCAAAATAGTTTGGAAAAGGTCGAGAAAGAGAGAAAATAAAAATTTTCGTTACGTTCCGTTCCTACCCAACGCGTAATAGGAAATTCCGAAAAAATAGCAAAAAAATTCAAAATATTAAAAATTACCATTATGGATTAATTTCAAATCGAAATAGGTTGGAAAAGGCCGAGAAAGAGAGAAAATAAAAATTCTCGTTCCGTTTTGTTCCTACCCGACGCGAAATAGGAAATTCCAAAAAAATAGCCAAAAAATTGAAAAAATTAAAAAATACCATTACGGCTTCATTTTAAGCCAAAATAGGTTGAAAGAGAAAGAGAAAGGGAGAAAATAAAAATTATCGTTCCATTCCGTTCCTACTCGACGCGTAATATAAAATTCCAAAAAAATTAAAAAAATTAAAAAATAGCATTATGGCTTCATTTCAAGCCAAAATAGGTTGGAAAAGGTCGAGAAAGAGAGAAAATAAAAATTATCGTTACGTTTTTTTCCTACCCGACGCGTAATAGGAAATTCCAAAAAAACAGCAAAAAAATTAAAAAAATTAAAAAATACCATTATGGTTTCATTTCAGGCCAAAATAGGTTGGAAAATGCTGTGAAAGAGAGAAATTGAATATTGTCGTACCGTTCTGTTGCTACCCGACAAGTAATAGAAAATTTCAAAAAAATTAAAAAAATTAAAAAATAGCATTTTGTCTCCATTTCAAGCCAAAATAGTTTGGAAAAGGTCGAGAAAGAGAGAAAATAAAAATTCTCATTACGTTCCGTTCCTACCCGACGCGAAATAGAAAATTCCAAAAAAATAGCCAAAAAATTCAAAATATTAAAAATTACCATTATGGATTAATTTCAAACCGAAATAGGTTGGAAAAGGCCGAGAAAGAGAGAAAATAAAAATTCTCGTTCCGTTTTGTTCCTACCCGACGCGTAATAGGAAATTCCAAAAAAATAGCAAAAAAATTAAAAAATACCATTATGATTTCATTTCAGGCCAAAATAGGTTGGAAAATGCTGTTAAAGAGAGAAATTGAAAATTGTCGTACCGTTCTTTTCCTACCTGACGAGTAGTAGAAAATTCCAAAAAAATAAAAAAAATAAAAAATGGCATTATGGCTTCATTTCCAGCCAAAATAGGTTGGAAAAGGCCGAGAAAGAGAGAAAATAAAAATTCTCGTTTCGTTCCGTTCCTACCCGACGCGTAATACAAAATTCCAAAAAATCTGAAAAAAAAAAAATGTAAATAATTAAAAAATACCATTATGGCTTCATTTTAAGCCAAAATAGGTTGGAAAAGGCCGAGAAAGAGAGAAAATAAAAATTATCGTTCCGTTTTGTTCCTAACCGACGCGTAATAGGAAATTCCATAAAAATAGCAAAACAATTAAAAAATTAAAAAATACCATTATGGTCTAATTTCAGGCCAAAATAGGTTGGAAAATGCTGTGAAAGAGAGAAATTGAAAATTGTTGTACCGTTCTGTTGCTACCCGACGAGTAATAGAAAATTTCAAAAGAATTAAAAAAATTAAAAAATAGAATTTTGGCTCCATTTCAAGCCAAAATAGTTTGGAAAAGGTCGAGAAAGAGAGAAAATAAAAATTCTCGTTACGTTCCGTTCCTACCCAACGCGTAATACAAAATTCCCAAAAATCTGAAGAAAAAAAATGCAAATAATTAAAAAATACCATTATGGCTTCATTTTAAGCCAAAATAGGTTGGAAAAGGCCAAGAAAGGGAGAAAATTAAAATTATCGTTCCGTTCCGTTCCAGCCCGACGCGTAATCGAAAATTCCAATAAAATTGCAAAAAAATTCAGAAAATTAAAAAATACCATTATAGCTTCATTTCAATACAAAATGGGTTGGAAAATGCCGAGAAATAGAGAAAACAAGAATTATCAATCCGTTCCGTTTCTACCCGACGTGTAATAGGAAATTCCAAAAAAATAAAAAAAAATTAAAAAAATTAAAAAATACCATTATGGTTTGATTTCAAGCCAAAATAGGTTGAAAGAGGATGAGAAAGGGAGAAAATAAAAATTATCGTTCCGTTCCGTTCCTACCCGACACGAAATAGAAAATTCCAAAAAAATAGCCAAAAAATTAAAAAATACCATTACGGCTTCATTTTAAGCCAAAATAGGTTGAAAGAGAATGAGAAAGGGAGAAAATAAAAATTATCGTTCCATTCCGTTCCTACCCGACGAGTAATATAAAATTCCAAAAAAATTAAAAAAATTAAAAAATTGCATTATGGCTTCATTTCAAGCCAAAATAGGTTGGAAAAGGCCGAGAAAGAGAGAAAATAAAAATTATCGTTCCGTTTCGTTCCAACCCGACGCGTAATAGGAAATTCCAAAAAATAGCAAAAAAATTAAAAAAATTAAGAAATACCGTTATGGTTTCATTTTAGGCCAAAATAGGTTGGAAAATGCTGTGAAAGAGAGAAATTGAAAATTGTCGTACTGTTCTGTTGCTACCCGACGAGTAATAGAAAATTTCAAAAAAATTAAAAAAATTAAAAAATAGCATTTTGGCTCCATTTCAAGCCAAAATAGTTTGGAAAAGGTCGAGAAAGAGAGAAAATAAAAATTCTCATTCCGTTTTGTTCCTACCCGACGCATAATAGGAAATTCCAAAAAAATAGCAAAAAAATTAAAAAATTAAAAAATACCATTATGGTTTCATTTTAGGCCAAAATAGGTTGGAAAATGCTGTGAAAGAGAGAAATTGAAAATTGTCGTACTGTTCTGTTGCTACCCGACAAGTAATAGAAAATTTCAAAAAAATTAAAAAAATTAAAAAACAGCGTTTTGGCTCCATTTCAAGCCAAAATAGTTTGGAAAAGGTCGAGAAAGAGAGAAAATAAAAATTCTCGTTACGTTCCGCTCCTACCCAACGCGTAATAGGAAATTCCGAAAAAATAGCAAAAAAATTCAAAATATTAAAAATAACCATTATGGATTAATTTCAAATCGAAATAGGTTGGAAAAGGCCGAGAAAGAGAGAAAATAAAAATTCTCGTTCCGTTTTGTTCCTACCCGACGCGTAATAGGAAATTCCAAAAAAATAGCAAAAAAATTAAAAAAATTAAAAAATACCATTATGGTTTCATTTCAGGCCGAAATAGGTTGGAAAAGGCTGTGAAAGAGAGAAATTGAAAATTGTCGTACCGTTCTGTTGCTACCCGACGAGTAATAGAAAATTTCAAAAAAATGAAAAAAATTAAAAAATAGCATTTTGGCTCCATTTCAAGCCAAATTAGTTTGGAAGAGGTCGAGAAAGAGATAAAATAAAAATTCTCGTTACGTTCCGTTCCTACCCAACGCGTAATAGGAAATTCCGAAAAAATAGCAAAAAAATTCAAAATATTAAAAATTACCATTATGGATTAATTTCAAATCGAAATAGGTTGGAAAAGGCCGAGAAAGTGAGAAAATAAAAAATCTCATTCCGTTTTGTTCCTTCCCGACGCGTAATAGGAAATTCCAAAAAAATAGCAAAAAAATTAAAAAAACTAAAAAATACCATTATGGTTTCATTTCAGGCCAAAATAGGTTGGAAAATGCTGTGAAAGAGAGAAATTGAATATTGTCGTACCGTTCTGTTGCTACCCTACGAGTAATAGAAAATTTCAAAAAAATTAAAAAAATTAAAAAATAGCATTTTGGATCCATTTCAAGCCAAAATAGTTTGGAAAAGGTCGAGAAAGAGAGAAAATAAAAATTTTCGTTACGTTCCGTTCCTACCCAACGCGTAATAGGAAATTCCGAAAAAATAGCAAAAAAATTCAAAATATTAAAAATTACCATTATGGATTAATTTCAAATCGAAATAGGTTGGAAAAGGCCGAGAAAGAGAGAAAATAAAAATTCTCGTTCCGTTTTGTTCCTACCCGACGCGAAATAGGAAATTCCAAAAAAATAGCCAAAAAATTGAAAAAATTAAAAAATACCATTACGGCTTCATTTTAAGCCAAAATAGGTTGAAAGAGAAAGAGAAAGGGAGAAAATAAAAATTATCGTTCCATTCCGTTCCTACTCGACGCGTAATATAAAATTCCAAAAAAATTAAAAAAATTAAAAAATAGCATTATGGCTTCATTTCAAGCCAAAATAGGTTGGAAAAGGTCGAGAAAGAGAGAAAATAAAAATTATCGTTACGTTTTTTTCCTACCCGACGCGTAATAGGAAATTCCAAAAAAACAGCAAAAAAATTAAAAAAATTAAAAAATACCATTATGGTTTCATTTCAGGCCAAAATAGGTTGGAAAATGCTGTGAAAGAGAGAAATTGAATATTGTCGTACCGTTCTGTTGCTACCCGACAAGTAATAGAAAATTTCAAAAAAATTAAAAAAATTAAAAAATAGCATTTTGTCTCCATTTCAAGCCAAAATAGTTTGGAAAAGGTCGAGAAAGAGAGAAAATAAAAATTCTCATTACGTTCCGTTCCTACCCGACGCGAAATAGAAAATTCCAAAAAAATAGCCAAAAAATTCAAAATATTAAAAATTACCATTATGGATTAATTTCAAACCGAAATAGGTTGGAAAAGGCCGAGAAAGAGAGAAAATAAAAATTCTCGTTCCGTTTTGTTCCTACCCGACGCGTAATAGGAAATTCCAAAAAAATAGCAAAAAAATTAAAAAATACCATTATGATTTCATTTCAGGCCAAAATAGGTTGGAAAATGCTGTTAAAGAGAGAAATTGAAAATTGTCGTACCGTTCTTTTCCTACCTGACGAGTAGTAGAAAATTCCAAAAAAATAAAAAAAATAAAAAATGGCATTATGGCTTCATTTCCAGCCAAAATAGGTTGGAAAAGGCCGAGAAAGAGAGAAAATAAAAATTCTCGTTTCGTTCCGTTCCTACCCGACGCGTAATACAAAATTCCAAAAAATCTGAAAAAAAAAAAATGTAAATAATTAAAAAATACCATTATGGCTTCATTTTAAGCCAAAATAGGTTGGAAAAGGCCGAGAAAGAGAGAAAATAAAAATTATCGTTCCGTTTTGTTCCTAACCGACGCGTAATAGGAAATTCCATAAAAATAGCAAAACAATTAAAAAATTAAAAAATACCATTATGGTCTAATTTCAGGCCAAAATAGGTTGGAAAATGCTGTGAAAGAGAGAAATTGAAAATTGTTGTACCGTTCTGTTGCTACCCGACGAGTAATAGAAAATTTCAAAAGAATTAAAAAAATTAAAAAATAGAATTTTGGCTCCATTTCAAGCCAAAATAGTTTGGAAAAGGTCGAGAAAGAGAGAAAATAAAAATTCTCGTTACGTTCCGTTCCTACCCAACGCGTAATACAAAATTCCCAAAAATCTGAAGAAAAAAAATGCAAATAATTAAAAAATACCATTATGGCTTCATTTTAAGCCAAAATAGGTTGGAAAAGGCCAAGAAAGGGAGAAAATTAAAATTATCGTTCCGTTCCGTTCCAGCCCGACGCGTAATCGAAAATTCCAATAAAATTGCAAAAAAATTCAGAAAATTAAAAAATACCATTATAGCTTCATTTCAATACAAAATGGGTTGGAAAATGCCGAGAAATAGAGAAAACAAGAATTATCAATCCGTTCCGTTTCTACCCGACGTGTAATAGGAAATTCCAAAAAAATAAAAAAAAATTAAAAAAATTAAAAAATACCATTATGGTTTGATTTCAAGCCAAAATAGGTTGAAAGAGGATGAGAAAGGGAGAAAATAAAAATTATCGTTCCGTTCCGTTCCTACCCGACACGAAATAGAAAATTCCAAAAAAATAGCCAAAAAATTAAAAAATACCATTACGGCTTCATTTTAAGCCAAAATAGGTTGAAAGAGAATGAGAAAGGGAGAAAATAAAAATTATCGTTCCATTCCGTTCCTACCCGACGAGTAATATAAAATTCCAAAAAAATTAAAAAAATTAAAAAATTGCATTATGGCTTCATTTCAAGCCAAAATAGGTTGGAAAAGGCCGAGAAAGAGAGAAAATAAAAATTATCGTTCCGTTTCGTTCCAACCCGACGCGTAATAGGAAATTCCAAAAAATAGCAAAAAAATTAAAAAAATTAAGAAATACCGTTATGGTTTCATTTTAGGCCAAAATAGGTTGGAAAATGCTGTGAAAGAGAGAAATTGAAAATTGTCGTACTGTTCTGTTGCTACCCGACGAGTAATAGAAAATTTCAAAAAAATTAAAAAAATTAAAAAATAGCATTTTGGCTCCATTTCAAGCCAAAATAGTTTGGAAAAGGTCGAGAAAGAGAGAAAATAAAAATTCTCATTCCGTTTTGTTCCTACCCGACGCATAATAGGAAATTCCAAAAAAATAGCAAAAAAATTAAAAAATTAAAAAATACCATTATGGTTTCATTTTAGGCCAAAATAGGTTGGAAAATGCTGTGAAAGAGAGAAATTGAAAATTGTCGTACTGTTCTGTTGCTACCCGACGAGTAATAGAAAATTTCAAAAAAATTAAAAAAATTAAAAAACAGCGTTTTGGCTCCATTTCAAGCCAAAATAGTTTGGAAAAGGTCGAGAAAGAGAGAAAATAAAAATTCTCGTTACGTTCCGCTCCTACCCAACGCGTAATAGGAAATTCCGAAAAAATAGCAAAAAAATTCAAAATATTAAAAATAACCATTATGGATTAATTTCAAATCGAAATAGGTTGGAAAAGGCCGAGAAAGAGAGAAAATAAAAATTCTCGTTCCGTTTTGTTCCTACCCGACGCGTAATAGGAAATTCCAAAAAAATAGCAAAAAAATTAAAAAAATTAAAAAATACCATTATGGTTTCATTTCAGGCCAAAATAGGTTGGAAAAGGCTGTGAAAGAGAGAAATTGAAAATTGTCGTACCGTTCTGTTGCTACCCGACGAGTAATAGAAAATTTCAAAAAAATGAAAAAAATTAAAAAATAGCATTTTGGCTCCATTTCAAGCCAAATTAGTTTGGAAGAGGTCGAGAAAGAGATAAAATAAAAATTCTCGTTACGTTCCGTTCCTACCCAACGCGTAATAGGAAATTCCGAAAAAATAGCAAAAAAATTCAAAATATTAAAAATTACCATTATGGATTAATTTCAAATCGAAATAGGTTGGAAAAGGCCGAGAAAGTGAGAAAATAAAAAATCTCATTCCGTTTTGTTCCTTCCCGACGCGTAATAGGAAATTTCAAAAAAATAGCAAAAAAATTAAAAAAATTAAAAAATACCATTATGGTTTCATTTCAGGCCAAAATAGGTTGGAAAATGCTGTGAAAGAGAGAAATTGAATATTGTCGTACCGTTCTGTTGCTACCCTACGAGTAATAGAAAATTTCAAAAAAATTAAAAAAATTAAAAAATAGCATTTTGGATCCATTTCAAGCCAAAATAGTTTGGAAAAGGTCGAGAAAGAGAGAAAATAAAAATTTTCGTTACGTTCCGTTCCTACCCAACGCGTAATAGGAAATTCCGAAAAAATAGCAAAAAAATTCAAAATATTAAAAATTACCATTATGGATTAATTTCAAATCGAAATAGGTTGGAAAAGGCCGAGGAAGAGAGAAAATAAAAATTCTCGTTACGTTCCGTTCCTACCCAACGCGTAATAGGAAATTCCGAAAAAATAGCAAAAAAATTCAAAATATAAAGAATTACCATTATGGATTAATTTCAAATCGAAATAGGTTTGAAAAGGCCGAGAAAGAGAGAAAATAAAAACTCTCGTTCTGTTTTGTTCCAACCCGACGCGTAATAGGAAATTACAAAAAAATAGCAAAAAAATTAAAAAAATTAAAAAATACCATTATGGTTTCATTTCAGGCCAAAATAGGTTGGAAAATGCAGTGAAAGAGAGAAATTGAAAATTGTCGTACCGTTCTGTTCCTGCCCGACGAGTAATAGAAAATTCCAAAAAAATTAAAATAATTAAAAAATAGCATTTTGGCTCCATTTCAAGCCAAAATAGTTTGGAAAAGGTCGAGAAAGAGAGAAAATAAAAATTCTCGTTCCGTTTTGTTCCTACCCGACGCGTAATAGGAAATTCCAAAAAAATAGCAAAAAAATTAAAAAATTAAAAAATACCATTATGGTTTCATTTCAGGCCAAAATAGGTTGGAAAATGCGGTGAAAGAGAGAAATTGAAAATTGTCGTACCGTTCTGTTGCTACCCGACGAGTAATAGAAAATTTCAAAAAAATTAAAAAAATTAAAAAATAGCATTTTGGCTCCATTTCAAGCCAAAATAGTTTGGAAGAGGTCGAGAAAGAGATAAAATAAAAATTCTCGTTACGTTCCGTTCCTACCCAACGCGTAATAGGAAATTCCGAAAAAATAGCAAAAAAATTCAAAATATTAAAAATTACCATTATGGATTAATTTCAAATCGAAATAGGTTGGAAAAGGCCGAGATAGAGAGAAAATAAAAATTCTTGTTCCGTTTTGTTCCTACCCGACGCGTAATAGGAAATTCCAAAAAAATAGCAAAAAAATTAAAAAATACCATTATGGTTTCATTTCCGGCCAAAATAGGTTGGAAAATGCTGTGAAAGAGAGAAATTGAATATTGTCTTACCGTTCTGTTGCTACCCTACGAGTAATAGAAAATTTCAAAAGAATTAAAAAAATTAAAAAATAGCATTTTGGCTCCATTTCAAGCCAAAATAGTTTGGAAAAGGTCGAGAAAGAGAGAAAATAAAAATTCTCGGTACGTTCCGTTCCTACCCAACGCGTAATAAGAAATTCCGAAAAAATAGCAAAAAAATTCAAAATATTAAAAATTACCATTACGGATTAATTTCATATCGAAGTAGGTTGGAAAAGTCCGAGAAAGAGAGAAAATAAAAATTCTCGTTCCGTTCCGTTCCTACTCGACCCGTAATACAAAATTCCCAAAAATCTGAAAAAAAAATGCAAATAATTAAAAAATACCATTATGGCTTCATTTTAAGCCAAAATAGGTTGAAAGAGAAAGAGAAAGGGAGAAAATAAAAATTATCGTTCCATTCCGTTCCAGCCCGACGCATAACAGATAATTCCAAAAAAATTGCAAACAAATTCAGAAAATTAAAAAATACCATTATAGCTTCATTTCAATACAAAATGGGTTGGAAAATACCGAGAAATAGAGAAAATAAGAATTATCAATCCGTTCCGTTTCTACCCGACGTGTAATAGGAAATTCCAAAAAAATAGCCAAAAAATTCAAAATATTAAAAATTACCATTATGGATTAATTTCAAACCGAAATAGGTTGGAAAAGGCCGAGAAAGAGAGAAAATAAAAATTCTCGTTCCGTTTTGTTCCTACCCGAAGCGTAATAGGAAATTCCAAGAAAATAGCAAAAAAATTAAAAAATACCATTATGATTTCATTTCAGGCCAAAATAGGTTGGAAAATGCTGTTAAAGAGAGAAATTGAAAATTGTCGTACCGTTCTTTTCCTACCTGACGAGTAATAGAAAATTCCAAAAAAATAAAAAAAATAAAAAATGGCATTATGGCTTCATTTCCAGCCAAAATAGGTTGGAAAAGGCCGAGAAAGAGAGAAAATAAAAATTCTCGTTTCGTTCCGTTCCTACTCGACGCGTAATACAAAATTCCCAAAAATCTGAAGAAAAAAAAATGTAAATAATTAAAAAATACCATTATGGCTTCATTTTAAGCCAAAATAGGTTGGAAAAGGCCGAGAAAGAGAGAAAATAAAAATTATCGTTCCGTTTTGTTCCTAACCGACGCGTAATAGGAAATTCAATGAAAATAGCAAAACAATTAAAAAATTAAAAAATACCATTATGGTCTAATTTCAGGCCAAAATAGGTTGGAAAATGCTGTGAAAGAGAGAAATTGAAAATTGTTGTACCGTTCTGTTGCTACCCGACGAGTAATAGAAAATTTCAAAAGAATTAAAAAAATTAAAAAATAGCATTTTGGCTCCATTTCAAGCCAAAATAGTTTGGAAAAGGTCGAGAAAGAGAGAAAATAAAAATTCTCGTTACGTTCCGTTCCTACCCAACGCGTAATCGGAAATTCTGAAAAAATAGCAAAAAAATTCAAAATATTAAAAATTACCATTATGGATTAATTTCAAATCGAAATAGGTTGGAAAAGGCCGAGGAGGAGAGAAAATAAAAATTCTCGTTACGTTCCGTTCCTACCCAACGCGTAATAGGAAATTCTGAAAAAATAGCAAAAAAATTCAAAATATTAAAAATTACCATTATGGACTAATT
The DNA here is from genome assembly GCA_030820535.1 of Quercus parvula. Taxonomy (NCBI): domain Eukaryota; kingdom Viridiplantae; phylum Streptophyta; class Magnoliopsida; order Fagales; family Fagaceae; genus Quercus; species Quercus parvula. Next base: position 24,618,275 of record JAUAME010000004.1, read on the forward strand.
TCAAATCAAAATAGTGTGGAAAAGGTCGAGAAAGAGAGAAAATAAAAATTCTCGTTACGTTCCATTCCTACCCAACGCGTAATAGGAAATTCTGAAAAAATAGCAAAAAAATTCAAAATATTAAAAATTACCATTATGGATTAATTTCAAATCGAAATTGGTTGGAAAAGGCCGAGAGAGAGAGAAAATAAAAATTCTCGTTAAGTTCCGTTCCTACCCAACGTGTAATAGGAAATTCCGAAAAAATAGCAAAAAAATTCAAAATATAAAAAATTACCATTATGGATTAATTTCAAATCGAAATAGGTTGGAAAAGGCCGAGAAAGAGAGAAAATAAAAATTCTCGTTCTGTTTTGTTCCTACCCGACGCGTAATAGGAAATTCCAAAAAAATAGCAAAAAAATTAAAAAAATTAAAAAATACCATTATGGTTTCATTTCAGGCCAAAATAGGTTGGAAAATGCTGTGAAAGAGATAAATTGAAAATTGTCGTACCGTTCTGTTCCTGCCCGACGAGTAATAGAAAATTCCAAAAAAATTAAAATAATTAAAAAATAGCATTATGGCTTCATTTCCAGCCAAAATAGGTTGGAAAAGGCCGAGAAAGAGATAAAATAAAAATTCTCGTTCCGTTCCGTTCCTACCCGACGCGTAATACAAAATTCCAAAAAATCTGAAAAAAAAATGCAAATAATTAAAAAATACCATTATGGCTTCATTTTAAGCCAAAATAGGTTGGAAAAGGCCAAGAAAGGGAGAAAATTAAAATAATCGTTCCGTTCCGTTCCAGCCCGACGCGTAATCGAAAATTCCAATAAAATTGCAAAAAAATTCAGAAAATTAAAAAATACCATTATAGCTTCATTTCAATACAAAATGGGTGGGAAAATGCCGAGAAATAGAGAAAACAAGAATTATCAATCCGTTCCGTTTCTACCCGACGTGTAATCCGAAATTCCAAAAACATAAAAAAAAATTCAAAAAATTAAAAAATACCATTATGGTTTGATTTCAAGCCAAAATAGGTTGAAAGAGGATGAGAAAGGGAGAAAATAAAAATTATCGTTCCGTTCCGTTCCTACCCGACGCGAAATAGAAAATTCCAAAAAAATAGCCAAAAAATTAAAAAATTAAAAAATACCATTACGGCTTCATTTTAAGCCAAAATAGGTTGAAAGAGAATGAGAAAGGGAGAAAATAAAAATTATCGTTCCATTCCGTTCCTACCCGACGCGTAATATAAAATTCCAAAAAAATTAAAAAAATTAAAAAATTGCATTATGGCTTCATTTCAAGCCAAAATAGGTTGGAAAAGGCCGAGAAAGAGAGAAAATAAAAATTATCGTTCCGTTTCGTTCCAACCCGACGCGTAATAGGAAATTCCAAAAAATAGCAAAAAAATTAAAAAAATTAAGAAATATCGTTATGGTTTCATTTCAGGCCAAAATAGGTTGGAAAATGCTGTGAAAGAGAGAAATTGAAAATTGTCATACCGTTCTGTTGCTACCCGACGAGTAATAGAAAATTTTAAAAAAATTAAAAAATAGCATTTTGGCTCCATTTCAAGCCAAAATAGTTTGGAAAAGGTCCAGAAAGAGAGAAAATAAAAATTCTCGTTCCGTTTTGTTCCTACCCGACGCGTAATAGGAAATTCCAAAAAACAGCAAAAAAATTAAAAAAATTGAAAAATACCATTATGGTTTCATTTCAGGCCAAAATAGGTTGGAAAATGTTGTGAAAGAGAGAAATATAAAATTGTCATACCGTTCTGTTGCTACCCGACGAGTAATAGAAAATTTTAAAAAAATTAAAAAATAGCATTTTGGCTCCATTTCAAGCCAAAATAGTTTGGAAAAGGTCGAGAAAGAGTGAAAATAAAAATTCTCGTTACGTTCCGTTCGTACCCAACGCGTAATAGGAAATTCCGAAAAAATAGCAAAAAACTTCAAAATATTAAAAATTACCATTATGGATTAATTTCAAACCGAAATAGGTTGGAAAAGGCCGAGAAAGAGAGAAAATAAAAATTCTCGTTCCGTTTTGTTCCTACCCGACGCGTAATAGGAAATTCCAAAAAAATAGCAAAAAAATTAAAAAATACCGTTATGATTTTATTTTAGGCCAAAATAGGTTGGAAAATGCTGTTAAAGAGGGAAATTGAAAATTGTCGTACCGTTCTTTTCCTACCCGACGAGTAATACAAAATTCCAAAAAAATTAAAAAATTAAAAAATAGCATTATGGCTTCATTTCCAGCCAAAATAGGTTGGAAAAGGCCGAGAAAGAGAGAAAATAAAAATTCTCGTTCCGTTCCGTTCCTACCCGACGTGTAATAAAAAATTCCCAAAAATCTGAAAAAAAAATGCAAATAATTAAAAAATACCATTATGGCTTCATTTTAAGCCAAAATAGGATGGAAAAGGCCGAGAAAGAGAGAAAATAAAAATTATTGTTCCGTTTTGTTCCTACCCGACGCGTAATAGGAAATTCCAAAAAAATAGCAAAACAATTAAAAAATTAAAAAATACTATTATGGTTTAATTTCAGGCCAAAATAGGTTGGAAAATGCTGTGAAAGAGAGAAATTGAAAATTGTTGTACCGTTCTGTTGCTACCCGACGAGTAATAGAAAATTTCAAAAGAATTAAAAAAATTAAAAAATAGCATTTTGGCTCCATTTCAAGCCAAAATAGTTTGGAAAAGGTCGAGAAAGAGAGAAAATAAAAATTCTCGGTACGTTCCGTTCCTACCCAACGCGTAATAAGAAATTCCGAAAAAATAGCAAAAAAATTCAAAATATTAAAAATTACCATTATGGATTAATTTCAAATCGAAATAGGTTGGAAAAGTCCGAGAAAGAGAGAAAATAAAAATTCTCGTTCCGTTCCGTTCCTACCCGACGCATAATACAAAATTCCCAAAAATCTGAAAAAAAAATGCAAATAATTAAAAAATACCATTATGGCTTCATTTTAAGCCAAAATAGGTTGGAAAAGGCCAAGAAAGGGAGAAAATTAAAATTATCGTTCCGTTCCGTTCCAGCCCGACGCGTAATCGAAAATTCCAATAAAATTGCAAAAAAATTCAGAAAATTAAAAAATACCATTATAGCTTCATTTCAATACAAAATGGGTTCGAAAATGCCGAGAAATAGAGAAAATAAGAATTATCAATCCGTTCCGTTTCTTCCCGACGTGTAATAGGAAATTCCAAAAAAATAAAAAAAAATTAAAAAAATTAAAAAATACCATTATGGTTTCATTTCAAGCCAAAATAGGTTGAAAGAGGATGAGAAAGGGAGAAAATAAAAATTATCGTTCCGTTCCGTTCCTACCCGACGCGAAATAGAAAATTCCAAAAAAATTGCCAAAAAATTAAAAAATTAAAAAATACCATTACGGCTTCATTTTAAGCCAAAATAGGTTGAAAGAGAATGAGAAAGGGAGAAAATAAAAATTATCGTTCCATTCCGTTCCTACCCGACGAGTAATATAAAATTCCAAAAAAATTAAAAAAATTAAAAAATTGCATTATGGCTTCATTTCAAGCCAAAATAGGTTGGAAAAGGCCGAGAAAGAGAGAAAATAAAAATTATCGTTCCGTTTCGTTCCAACCCGACGCGTAATAGGAAATTCCAAAAAATAGCAAAAAAATTAAAAAAATTAAGAAATACCGTTATGGTTTCATTTTAGGCCAAAATAGGTTGGAAAATGCTGTGAAAGAGAGAAATTGAAAATTGTCGTACTGTTCTGTTGCTACCCGACGAGTAATAGAAAATTTCAAAAAAATTAAAAAAAATAAAAAATAGCATTTTGGCTCCATTTCAAGCCAAAATAGTTTGGAAAAGGTCGAGAAAGAGAGAAAATAAAAATTCTCATTCCGTTTTGTTCCTACCCGACGCATAATAGGAAATTCCAAAAAAATAGCAAAAAAATTAAAAAATTAAAAAATACCATTATGGTTTCATTTTAGGCCAAAATAGGTTGGAAAATGCTGTGAAAGAGAGAAATTGAAAATTGTCGTACTGTTCTGTTGCTACCCGACGAGTAATAGAAAATTTCAAAAAAATTAAAAAAATTAAAAAACAGCATTTTGGCTCCATTTCAAGCCAAAATAGTTTGGAAAAGGTCGAGAAAGAGAGAAAATAAAAATTCTCGTTACGTTCCGCTCCTACCCAACGCGTAATAGGAAATTCCGAAAAAATAGCAAAAAAATTCAAAATATTAAAAATAACCATTATGGATTAATTTCAAATCGAAATAGGTTGGAAAAGGCCGAGAAAGAGAGAAAATAAAAATTCTCGTTCCGTTTTGTTCCTACCCGACGCGTAATAGGAAATTCCAAAAAAATAGCAAAAAAATTAAAAAAATTAAAAAATACCATTATGGTTTCATTTCAGGCCAAAATAGGTTGGAAAAGGCTGTGAAAGAGAGAAATTGAAAATTGTCGTACCGTTCTGTTGCTACCCGACGAGTAATAGAAAATTTCAAAAAAATGAAAAAAATTAAAAAATAGCATTTTGGCTCCATTTCAAGCCAAATTAGTTTGGAAGAGGTCGAGAAAGAGATAAAATAAAAATTCTCGTTACGTTCCGTTCCTACCCAACGCGTAATAGGAAATTCCGAAAAAATAGCAAAAAAATTCAAAATATTAAAAATTACCATTATGGATTAATTTCAAATCGAAATAGGTTGGAAAAGGCCGAGAAAGTGAGAAAATAAAAAATCTCATTCCGTTTTGTTCCTTCCCGACGCGTAATAGGAAATTCCAAAAAAAAAGCAAAAAAATTAAAAAAATTAAAAAATACCATTATGGTTTCATTTCAGGCCAAAATAGGTTGGAAAATGCTGTGAAAGAGAGAAATTGAATATTGTCGTTCCGTTCTGTTGCTACCCTACGAGTAATAGAAAATTTCAAAAAAATTAAAAAAATTAAAAAATAGCATTTTGGATCCATTTCAAGCCAAAATAGTTTGGAAAAGGTCGAGAAAGAGAGAAAATAAAAATTTTCGTTACGTTCCGTTCCTACCCAACGCGTAATAGGAAATTCCGAAAAAATAGCAAAAAAATTCAAAATATTAAAAATTACCATTATGGATTAATTTCAAATCGAAATAGGTTGGAAAAGGCCGAGGAAGAGAGAAAATAAAAATTCTCGTTACGTTCCGTTCCTACCCAACGCGTAATAGGAAATTCCGAAAAAATAGCAAAAAAATTCAAAATATTAAAAATTACCATTATGGACTAATTTCAAATCAAAATAGTGTGGAAAAGGTCGAGAAAGAGAGAAAATAAAAATTCTCGTTACGTTCCATTCCTACCCAACGCGTAATAGGAAATTCCGAAAAAATAGCAAAAAAATTCAAAATATTAAAAATTACCATTATGGACTAATTTCAAATCAAAATAGTGTGGAAAAGGTCGAGAAAGAGAGAAAATAAAAATTCTCGTTACGTTCCATTCCTACCCAACGCGTAATAGGAAATTCCGAAAAAATAGCAAAAAAATTCAAAATATTAAAAATTACCATTATGGACTAATTTCAAATCAAAATAGTGTGGAAAAGGCCAAGAAAGGGAGTAAATAAAAATTATCGTCTCGTTCCGTTCCAGCCCGACGCGTAATCGAAAATTCCAAAAAAATTGCGAAGAAATTAAAAAATACCATTATGGTTTCATTTCAGTCAAAAATAGGTTGGAAAATGCTGGGAAAGAGAGAAATTGAAAATTGTCGTACCGTTCTGCTGCTACCCGACGAGTAATAGAAAATTTCAAAAAAATTAAAAAATTAAAAAATAGCATTTTGGATCCATTTCAAGCCAAAATAGTTTGGAAAAGGTCGAGAAAGAGAGAAAATAAAAATTCTCGTTACGTTCCGTTCCTACCCAACGCGTAATAGGAAATTCCGAAAAAATAGCAAAAAAATTCAAAATATTAAAAATTACCATTATGGATTAATTTCAAATCGAAATAGGTTGGAAAAGGCCGAGGAAGAGAGAAAATAAAAATTCTCGTTACGTTCCGTTCCTACCCAACGCGTAATAGGAAATTCCGAAAAAATAGCAAAAAAATTCAAAATATTAAAAATTACCATTATGGACTAATTTCAAATCAAAATAGTGTGGAAAAGGTCGAGAAAGAGAGAAAATAAAAATTCTCGTTACGTTCCATTCCTACCCAACGCGTAATAGGAAATTCTGAAAAAATAGCAAAAAAAATTCAAAATATTAAAAATTACCATTATGGATTAATTTCAAATCGAAATTGGTTGGAAAAGGCCGAGAAAGAGAGAAAATAAAAATTCTCGTTAAGTTCCGTTTCTAGCCAACGTGTAATAGGAAATTCCGAAAAAATAGCAAAAAAATTCAAAATATAAAGAATTACCATTATGGATTAATTTCAAATCGAAATAGGTTTGAAAAGGCCGAGAAAGAGAGAAAATAAAAACTCTCGTTCTGTTTTGTTCCAACCCGACGCGTAATAGGAAATTCCAAAAAAATAGCAAAAAAATTAAAAAAATTAAAAAATACCATTATGGTTTCATTTCAGGCCAAAATAGGTTGGAAAATGCTGTGAAAGAGAGAAATTGAAAATTGTCGTACCGTTCTGTTCCTGCCCGACGAGTAATAGAAAATTCCAAAAAAATGAAAATAATTAAAAAATAGCATTTTGGCTCCATTTCAAGCCAAAATAGTTTGGAAAAGGTCGAGAAAGAGAGAAAATAAAAATTCTCGTTCCGTTTTGTTCCTACCCGACGCGTAATAGGAAATTCCAAAAAAATAGCAAAAAAATTAAAAAATTAAAAAATACCATTATGGTTTCATTTCAGGCCAAAATAGGTTGGAAAATGCGGTGAAAGAGAGAAATTGAAAATTGTCGTACCGTTCTATTGCTTCCCGACGAGTAATAGAAAATTTCAAAAAAATTAAAAAAATTAAAAAATAGCATTTTGGCTCCATTTCAAGCCAAAATAGTTTGGAAAAGGTCGAGAAAGAGAGAAAATAAAAATTCTCGTTACGTTCCGCTCCTACCCAACGCGTAATAGGAAATTCCGAAAAAATAGTAAAAAAATTCAAAATATTAAAAATTACCATTATGGATTAATTTCAAATCGAAATAGGTTGGAAAAGGCCGAGATAGAGAGAAAATAAAAATTCTTGTTCCGTTTTGTTCCTACCCGACGCGTAATAGGAAATTCCAAAAAAATAGCAAAAAAATTAAAAAAATTAAAAAATACCATTATGGTTTCATTTCCGGCCAAAATAGGTTGGAAAATGCTGTGAAAGAGAGAAATTGAATATTGTCTTACCGTTCTGTTGCTACCCTACGAGTAATAGAAAATTTCAAAAGAATTAAAAAAATTAAAAAATAGCATTTTGGCTCCATTTCAAGCCAAAATAGTTTGGAAAAGGTCGAGAAAGAGAGAAAATAAAAATTCTCGGTACGTTCCGTTCCTACCCAACGCGTAATAAGAAATTCCGAAAAAATAGCAAAAAAATTCAAAATATTAAAAATTACCATTACGGATTAATTTCATATCGAAGTAGGTTGGAAAAGTCCGAGAAAGAGAGAAAATAAAAATTCTCGTTCCGTTCCGTTCCTACTCGACCCGTAATACAAAATTCCCAAAAATCTGAAAAAAAAATGCAAATAATTAAAAAATACCATTATGGCTTCATTTTAAGCCAAAATAGGTTGAAAGAGAAAGAGAAAGGGAGAAAATAAAAATTATCGTTCCATTCCGTTCCAGCCCGACGCATAACAGATAATTCCAAAAAAATTGCAAACAAATTCAGAAAATTAAAAAATACCATTATAGCTTCATTTCAATACAAAATGGGTTGGAAAATACCGAGAAATAGAGAAAATAAGAATTATCAATCCGTTCCGTTTCTACCCGACGTGTAATAGGAAATTCCAAAAAAATAGCCAAAAAATTCAAAATATTAAAAATTACCATTATGGATTAATTTCAAACCGAAATAGGTTGGAAAAGGCCGAGAAAGAGAGAAAATAAAAATTCTCGTTCCGTTTTGTTCCTACCCGACGCGTAATAGGAAATTCCAAGAAAATAGCAAAAAAATTAAAAAATACCATTATGATTTCATTTCAGGCCAAAATAGGTTGGAAAATGCTGTTAAAGAGAGAAATTGAAAATTGTCGTACCGTTCTTTTCCTACCTGACGAGTAATAGAAAATTCCAAAAAAATAAAAAAAATAAAAAATGGCATTATGGCTTCATTTCCAGCCAAAATAGGTTGGAAAAGGCCGAGAAAGAGAGAAAATAAAAATTCTCGTTTCGTTCCGTTCCTACCCGACGCGTAATACAAAATTCCCAAAAATCTGAAAAAAAAAAATGTAAATAATTAAAAAATACCATTATGGCTTCATTTTAAGCCAAAATAGGTTGGAAAAGGCCGAGAAAGAGAGAAAATAAAAATTATCGTTCCGTTTTGTTCCTAACCGACGCGTAATAGGAAATTCCATGAAAATAGCAAAACAATTAAAAAATTAAAAAATACCATTATGGTCTAATTTCAGGCCAAAATAGGTTGGAAAATGCTGTGAAAGAGAGAAATTGAAAATTGTTGTACCGTTCTGTTGGTACCCGACGAGTAATAGAAAATTTCAAAAGAATTAAAAAAATTAAAAAATAGCATTTTGGCTCCATTTCAAGCCAAAATAGTTTGGAAAAGGTCGAGAAAGAGAGAAAATAAAAATTCTCGTTACGTTCCGTTCCTACCCAACGCGTAATCGGAAATTCTGAAAAAATAGCAAAAAAATTCAAAATATTAAAAATTACCATTATGGATTAATTTCAATTCGAAATAGGTTGGAAAAGGCCGAGGAGGAGAGAAAATAAAAATTCTCGTTACGTTCCGTTCCTACCCAACGCGTAATAGGAAATTCTGAAAAAATAGCAAAAAAATTCAAAATATTAAAAATAACCATTATGGATTAATTTCAAATCGAAATAGGTTGGAAAAGGCCGAGAAAGAGAGAAAATAAAAATTCTCGTTCCGTTTTGTTCCTACCCGACGCGTAATAGGAAATTCCAAAAAAATAGCAAAAAAATTAAAAAAATTAAAAAATACCATTATGGTTTCATTTCAGGCCAAAATAGGTTGGAAAATGTGGTGAAAGAGAGAAATTGAAAATTGTCGTACCGTTCTATTGCTACCCGACGAGTAATAGAAAATTTCAAAAAAATTAAAAAAATTAAAAAATAGCATTTTGGCTCCATTTCAAGCCAAAATAGTTTGGAAAAGGTCGAGAAAGAGAGAAAATAAAAATTCTCGTTACGTTCCGCTCCTACCCAACGCGTAATAGGAAATTCCGAAAAAATAGTAAAAAAATTCAAAATATTAAAAATAACCATTATGGATTAATTTCAAATCGAAATAGGTTGGAAAAGGCCGAGAAAGAGAGAAAATAAAAATTCTCGTTACGTTCCGCTCCTACCCAACGCGTAATAGGAAATTCCGAAAAAATAGCAAAAAAATTCAAAATATTAAAAATTACCATTATGGGTTAATTTCAAAACGAAATAGGTAGGAAAAGGCCGAGATAGAGAGAAAATAAAAATTCTTGTTCCGTTTTGTTCCTACCCGACGCGTAATAGGAAATTCCAAAAAAATAGCAAAAAAATTAAAAAATACCATTAAGGTTTCATTTCCGGCCAAAATAGGTTGGAAAATGCTGTGAAAGAGAGAAATTGAATATTGTCTTACCGTTCTGTTGCTACCCTACGAGTAATAGAAAATTTCAAAAAAATTAAAAAAATTAAAAAATAGCATTTTGGATCCATTTCAAGCCAAAATAGTTTGGAAAAGGTCGAGAAAGAGAGAAAATAAAAATTCTCGTTACGTTCCGTTCCTACCCAACGCGTAATAGGAAATTCCGAAAAAATAGCAAAAAAATTCAAAATATTAAAAATTACCATTATGGATTAATTTCAAATCGAAATAGGTTGGAAAAGGCCGAGGAAGAGAGAAAATAAAAATTCTCGTTACGTTCCGTTCCTACCCAACGCGTAATAGGAAATTCCGAAAAAATAGCAAAAAAATTCAAAATATTAAAAATTACCATTATGGACTAATTTCAAATCAAAATAGTGTGGAAAAGGTCGAGAAAGAGAGAAAATAAAAATTCTCGTTACGTTCCATTCCTACCCAACGCGTAATAGGAAATTCTGAAAAAGTAGCAAAAAAAATTCAAAATATTAAAAATTACCATTATGGATTAATTTCAAATCGAAATTGGTTGGAAAAGGCCGAGAAAGAGAGAAAATAAAACTTCTCGTTAAGTTCCGTTTCTAGCCAACGTGTCATAGGAAATTCCGAAAAAATAGCAAAAAAATTCAAAATATAAAAAATTACCATTATGGATTAATTTCAAATCGAAATAGGTTTGAAAAGGCCGAGAAAGAGAGAAAATAAAAACTCTCGTTCTGTTTTGTTCCAACCCGACGCGTAATAGGAAATTCCAAAAAAATAGCAAAAAAATTAAAAAAATTAAAAAATACCATTATGGTTTCATTTCAGGCCAAAATAGGTTGGAAAATGCTGTGAAAGAGAGAAATCGAAAATTGTCGTACCGTTCTGTTCCTGCCCGACGAGTAATAGAAAATTCCAAAAAAATTAAAATAATTAAAAAATAGCATTTTGGCTCCATTTCAAGCCAAAATAGTTTGGAAAAGGTCGAGAAAGAGAGAAAATAAAAATTCTCGTTCCGTTTTGTTCCTACCCGACGCGTAATAGGAAATTCCAAAAAAATAGGAAAAAAATTAAAAAATTAAAAAATACCATTATGGTTTCATTTCAGGCCAAAATAGGTTGGAAAATGCGGTGAAAGAGAGAAATTGAAAATTGTCGTACCGTTCTATTGCTACCCGACGAGTAATAGAAAATTTCAAAAAAATTAAAAAAATTAAAAAATAGCATTTTGGCTCCATTTCAAGCCAAAATAGTTTGGAAAAGGTCGAGAAAGAGAGAAAATAAAAATTCTCGTTACGTTCCGCTCCTACCCAACGCGTAATAGGAAATTCCGAAAAAATAGGAAAAAAATTCAAAATATTAAAAATAACCATTATGGATTAATTTCAAATCGAAATAGGTTGGAAAAGGCCGAGAAAGAGAGAAAATAAAAATTCTCGTTCCGTTTTGTTCCTACCCGACGCGTAATAGGAAATTCCAAAAAAATAGCAAAAAAATTAAAAAAATTAAAAAATACCATTATGGTTTCATTTCAGGCCAAAATAGGTTGGAAAATGCTGTGAAAGAGAGAAATTGAAAATTGTCGTACCGTTCTGTTCCTGCCCGACGAGTAATAGAAAATTCCAAAAAAATTAAAATAATTAAAAAATAGCATTTTGGCTCCATTTCAAGCCAAAATAGTTTGGAAAAGGTCGAGAAAGAGAGAAAATAAAAATTCTCGTTCCGTTTTGTTCCTACCCGACGCGTAATAGGAAATTCCAAAAAAATAGGAAAACAATTAAAAAATTAAAAAATACCATTATGGTTTCATTTCAGGCCAAAATAGGTTGGAAAATGCGGTGAAAGAGAGAAATTGAAAATTGTCGTACCGTTCTATTGCTACCCGACGAGTAATAGAAAATTTCAAAAAAATTAAAAAAATTAAAAAATAGCATTTTGGCTCCATTTCAAGCCAAAATAGTTTGGAAAAGGTCGAGAAAGAGAGAAAATAAAAATTCTCGTTACGTTCCGCTCCTACCCAACGCGTAATAGGAAATTCCGAAAAAATAGTAAAAAAATTCAAAATATTAAAAATAACCATTATGGATTAATTTCAAATCGAAATAGGTTGGAAAAGGCCGAGAAAGAGAGAAAATAAAAATTCTCGTTCCGTTTTGTTCCTACCCGACGCGTAATAGGAAATTCCAAAAAAATAGCAAAAAAATTAAAAAAATTAAAAAATACCATTATGGTTTCATTTCGGGCCAAAATAGGTTGGAAAATGTGGTGAAAGAGAGAAATTGAAAATTGTCGTACCGTTCTATTGCTACCCGACGAGTAATAGAAAATTTCAAAAAAATTAAAAAAATTAAAAAATAGCATTTTGGCTCCATTTCAAGCCAAAATAGTTTGGAAAAGGTCGAGAAAGAGAGAAAATAAAAATTCTCGTTACGTTCCGCTCCTACCCAACGCGTAATAGGAAATTCCGAAAAAATAGTAAAAAAATTCAAAATATTAAAAATAACCATTATGGATTAATTTCAAATCGAAATAGGTTGGAAAAGGCCGAGAAAGAGAGAAAATAAAAATTCTCGTTACGTTCCGCTCCTACCCAACGCGTAATAGGAAATTCCGAAAAAATAGCAAAAAAATTCAAAATATTAAAAATTACCATTATGGATTAATTTCAAAACGAAATAGGTAGGAAAAGGCCGAGATAGAGAGAAAATAAAAATTCTTGTTCCGTTTTGTTCCTACCCGACGCGTAATAGGAAATTCCAAAAAAATAGCAAAAAAATTAAAAAATACCATTATGGTTTCATTTCCGGCCAAAATAGGTTGGAAAATGCTGTGAAAGAGAGAAATTGAATATTGTCTTACCGTTCTGTTGCTACCCTACGAGTAATAGAAAATTTCAAAAAAATTAAAAAAATTAAAAAATAGCATTTTGGATCCATTTCAAGCCAAAATAGTTTGGAAAAGGTCGAGAAAGAGAGAAAATAAAAATTCTCGTTACGTTCCGTTCCTACCCAACGCGTAATAGGAAATTCCGAAAAAATAGCAAAAAAATTCAAAATATTAAAAATTACCATTATGGATTAATTTCAAATCGAAATAGGTTGGAAAAGGCCGAGGAGGAGAGAAAATAAAAATTCTCGTTACGTTCCGTTCCTACCCAACGCGTAATAGGAAATTCTGAAAAAATAGCAAAAAAATTCAAAATATTAAAAATTACCATTATGGACTAATTTCAAATCAAAATAGTGTGGAAAAGGTCGAGAAAGAGAGAAAATAAAAATTCTCGTTACGTTCCATTCCTACCCAACGCGTAATAGGAAATTCTGAAAAAATAGCCAAAAAATTCAAAATATTAAAAATTTCCATTATGGATTAATTTCAAATCGAAATTGGTTGGAAAAGGCCGAGAAAGAGAGAAAATAAAAATTCTCGTTAAGTTCCGTTCCTACCCAACGTGTAATAGGAAATTCCGAAAAAATAGCAAAAAAATTCAAAATATTAAAAATTACCATTATGGATTAATTTCAAATCGAAGTAGGTTGGAAAAGGCCGAGAAAGAGAGAAAATAAAAATTCTCGTTCTGTTTTGTTCCTACCCGACGCGTAATAGGAAATTCCGAAAAAATAGCAAAAAAATTCAAAATATTAAAAATTACCATTATGGATTAATTTCAAATCGAAGTAGGTTGGAAAAGGCCGAGAAAGAGAGAAAATAAAAATTCTCGTTCTGTTTTGTTCCTACCCGACGCGTAATAGGAAATTCCAAAAAAATAGCAAAAAAACTAAAAAAATTAAAAAATACCATTATGGTTTCATTTCAGGCCAAAATAGGTTGGAAAATGCTGTGAAAGAAATAAATTGAAAATTGTCGTACCGTTCTGTTCCTGCCCGACGAGTAATAGAAAATTCCAAAAAACTTAAAATAATTAAAAAATAGCATTATGGCTTCATTTCCAGCCAAAATAGGTTGGAAAAGGCCGAGAAAGAGATAAAATAAAAATTCTCGTTCCGTTCCGTTCCTACCCGACGCGTAATACAAAATTCCAAAAAATCTGAAAAAAAATGCAAATAATTAAAAAATACCATTATGGCTTCATTTTAAGCCAAAATAGGTTGGAAAAGGCCAAGAAAGGGAGAAAATTAAAATTATCGTTCCGTTCCGTTCCAGCACGACGCGTATTCGAAAATTCCAAAAAAATTGCAAAAAAATTCAGAAAATTAAAAAGTACCATTATAGCTTCATTTCAATACAAAATGGGTGGGAAAATGCCGAGAAATAGAGAAAATAAGAATTATCAATCCGTTCCGTTTCTACCCGACGTGTAATAGGAAATTCGAAAAAAATAAAAAAAAAAGTAAAAAAATTAAAAAATACCATTATGGTTTCATTTCAAGCATAAATAGATTGAAAGAGGATGAGAAAGGGAGAAAATAAAAATTATCGTTCCGTTCCGTTCCTACCCGACGCGAAATAGAAAATTCCAAAAAAATAGCCAAAAAATTGAAAAAATTAAAAAATACCAATACGGCTTCATTTTAAGCCAAAATAGGTTGAAAGAGAAAGAGAAAGGGAGAAAATAAAAATTATCGTTCCATTCCGTTCCTACCCGACGCGTAATATAAAATTCCAAAAAAAATAAAAAAAATAAAAAAATAGCATTATGGCTTCATTTCAAGCCAAAATAGGTTGGGAAAGGCCGAGAAAGAGAGAAAATAAAAATTATCGTTCCGTTTTGTTCCTACCCGACGCGTAATAGGAAATTCCAAAAAAATAGCAAAAAAATTGAAAAATACCATTATGGTTTCATTTTAGGCCAAAATAGGTTGGAAAATGCTGTGAAAGAGAGAAATTGAAAATTGTCATACCGTTCTGTTGCTACCCGACGAGTAATAGAAAATTTCAAAAAAATTAAAAAAATTAAAAAATAGCATTTTGGCTCCATGTCAAGCCAAAATGGTTTGGAAAAGGTCGAGAAAGAGAGAAAATAAAAATTCTCGTTCCGTTTTGTTCTTACCCGACGCGTAATAGGAAATTCCAAAAAAATAGCAAAAAAATTAAAAAGTTAAAAAATACCATTATGGTTTCATTTCAGGCCAAAATAGGTTGGAAAATGCGGTGAAAGAGAGAAATTGAAAATTGTCGTACCGTTCTGTTCCTACCCGACGAGTAATAGAAAATTCCAAAAAAATTAAAATAATTAAAAAATAGCATTATGGCTTCATTTCCAGCCAAAATAGGTTGGAAAAGGCCGAGAAAGAGAGAAAATAAAAATTCTCGTTACGTTCCGTTCCTACCCAACGCGTAATTGGAAATTCCGAAAAAATAGCAAAAAAATTCAAAATATTAAAAATTACCATTATGGCTTAATTTCAAATCGAAATAGGTTGGAAAAGGCCGAGAAAGAGAGAAAATAAAAATTCTCGTTCCGTTTTGTTCCTACCCGACGCGTAATAGGAAATTCCAAAAAAATAGCAAAAAAATTAAAAAATACCATTATGGTTTCATTTCAGGCCAAAATAGGTTGGAAAATGCTGTGAAAGAGAGAAATTGAATATTGTCGTACCGTTCTGTTGCTACCCGACGAGTAATAGAAAATTTCAAAAAAATTAAAAAAATTAAAAAATAGCATTTTGGCTCCATTTCAAGCCAAAATAGTTTGGAAAAGGTCGAGAAAGAGAGAAAATAAAACTTCTCGTTACGTTCCGTTCCTACCCGACGCGAAATAGAAAATTCCAAAAAAATAGCCAAAAAATTGAAACAATTAAAAAATACCATTACGGCTTCATTTTAAGCCAAAATAGGTTGAAAGAGAAAGAGAAATGGAGAAAATAAAAATTATCGTTCCATTCCGTTCCTACCCGACGCGTAATATAAAATTCCAAAAAAATTAAAAAAATTAAAAAATAGCATTATGGCTTCATTTCAAGCCAAAATAGGTTGGAAAAGGCCGAGAAAGAGAGAAAATAAAAATTATCGTTCCATTTTTTTCCTACCCGACGCGTAATAGGAAATTCCAAAAAAATTAAAAAAATTGAAAAATACCATTATGGTTTCATTTCAGGCCAAAATAGGTTGGAAAATGCTGTGAAATAGAGAAATTGAAAATTGTCATACCGTTCTGTTGCTACCCAACGAGTAATAGAAAATTTCAAAAAAATTAAAAAAATTAAAAAATAGCATTTTGGCTCCATGTCAAGCCAAAATAGTTTGGAAAAGGTTGAGAAAGAGAGAAAATAAAAATTCTCGTTCCGTTTTGTTCCTACCTGACGCGTAATAGGAAATTCCAAAAAAATAGCAAAAAAATTAAAAAATTAAAAAATACCATTATGGTTTCATTTCAGGCCAAAATAGGTTGGAAAATGCGGAGAAAGAGAGAAATTGAAAATTGTCGTACCGTTCTGTTCCTACCCGACGAGTTATAGAAAATTCCAAAAAAATTAAAATAATTAAAAAATAGCATTATGGCTTCATTTCCAGCCAAAATAGGTTGGAAAAGGCGGAGAAAGAGAGAAAATAAAAATTCTCGTTCCGTTCCGTTCCTACCCGACGCGTAATACAAAATTCCAAACAATCTGAAAAAAAAAATGCAAATAATTAAAAAATACCATTATGGCTTCATTTTAAGCCAAAATAGGTTGGAAAAGGCCAAGAAAGGGAGAAAATTAAAATTATCGTTCCTTTCCGTTCCAGCCCAACGCGTAACCGAAAATTCCAAAAAAATTGCAAAAAAATTCAGAAAATTAAAAAATACCATTATAGCTTCATTTCAATACAAAATGGGTTGGAAAATGCCGAGAAATAGAGAAAATAAGAATTATCAATCTGTTACGTTTCTACCCGGCGTGTAATAGGAAATTCCAAAAAAATAAAAAAAAAATCTAAAAATTAAAAAATACCATTATGGCTTCATTTCAAACCAAAATAGATTGAAAGAGGATTAGAAAGGAAGAAAATAAAAATTATCATTCCATTCCGTTCCTACCCGAAGCGAAATAGAAAATTCCAAAAAAATAGCCAAAAAATTGAAAAAATTAAAAAATACCATTACGGCTTCATTTTAAGCCAAAATAGGTTGAAAGAGAAAGAGAAAGGGAGAAAATAAAAATTATCGTTCCATTCCGTTCCTACCCGACGCGTAATATAAAATTCCAAAAAAATTAAAAAATAGCATTATGGCTTCATTTCAAGCCAAAATAGGTTGGAAAAGGCCGAGAAAGAGAGAAAATAAAAATTATCGTTCCGTTTTTTTCCTACCCGACGCGTAATAGGAAATTCCAAAAAAATAGCAAAAAAATTAAAAAAATTGAAAAATACCATTATGGTTTCATTTCAGGCCAAAATAGGTTCGAAAATGCTGTGAAAGAGAGAAATTGAAAATTGTCATACCGTTCTGTTGCTACCCGACGAATAATAGAAAATTTCAAAAAAATAAAAAAATAAAAAAATAGCATTTTGGCTCCATTTCAAGCCAAAATAGTTTGGAAAAGGTCCAGAAAGTGAGAAAATAAAAATTCTCGTTACGTTCCGTTCCTACCCAACGCGTAATAGGAAATTCCGAAAAAATAGCAAAAAAATTCAAAATATTAAAAATTACCATTATGGATTAATTTCAAATCGAAATAGGTTGGAAAAGGCCGAGAAAGAGAGAAAATAAAAATTCTCGATCCGTTTTGTTCCTACCCGACGCGTAATAGGAAATTCAAAAAAAATAGCAAAAAAATTAAAAAAATTAAAAAATACCATTATGGTTTCATTTAAGGCCAAAATAGGTTGGAAAATGCTGTGAAAGAGAGAAATTGAAAATTGTCGAACCGTTCTGTTGCTACCCGACGAGTAATAGAAAATTTCAAAAAAATTAAAAAATAGCATTTTGGCTCCATTTCAAGTCAAAATAGTTTGGAAAAGGTCGAGAAAGAGAGAAAATAAAAATTCTCGTTACGTTCCGTTGCTACCCAACGCGTAATAGGAAATTCCGAAAAAATAGCAAAAAAAATTCAAAATAAAATAAATTACCATTATGGATTAATTTCAAATTGAAATAGGTTGGAAAAGGCCGAGAAAGAGAGAAAATAAAAATTCTTGTTCCGTTTTGTTCCTACCCGACGCGTAATAGGAAATTCCAAAAAAATAGCAAAAAAATTAAAAAAATTAAAAAATACCATTATGGTTTCATTTCAGGCCAAAATAGGTTGGAAAATGCTGTGAAAGAGAGAAATTGAATATTGTCGTACCGTTCTGTTGCTACCCGACGAGTAAAAGAAAATTTCAAAAAAATTAAAAAAATTAAAAAATAGCATTTTGGCTCCATTTCAAGCCAAAATAGTTTGTAAAAGGTCGAGAAAGAGAGAAAATAAAAATTCTCGTTACGTTCCGTTCCTACCCAACGCGTAACAGGAAATTTCAAAAAAATAGCAAAAAAATTCAAAATATTAAAAATTACCATTATGGATTAATTTCAAATCGAAATAGGTTGGAAAAGGCCGAGAAAAAGAGAAAATAAAAATTCTCGTTACGTTCCGTTCCTACCCAACGCGTAATAGGAAATTCCAAAAAAATAACAAAAAAATTAAAAAAATTAAAAAATACCATTATGGTTTCATTTCAGGCCAAAATAGGTTGGAAAATACTGTGAAAGAGAGAAATTCAATATTGTCGTACCGTTCTGTTGCTACCCGACGAGTAAAAGAAAATTTCAAAAAAATTAAAAAAATTAAAAAATAGCATTTTGGCTCCATTTCAAGCCAAAATAGTTTGGAAAAGGTCGAGAAAGAGAGAAAATAAAAATTCTCGTTACGTTCCGTTCCTACCCAACGCGTAACAGGAAATTTCGAAAAAATAGCAAAAAAATTCAAAATATTAAAAATTACCATTATGGATTAATTTCAAATCGAAATAGGTTGGAAAAGGCCGAGAAAAAGAGAAAATAAAAATTCTCGTTACGTTCCGTTCTTACCCAACGCGTAATAGGAAATTCCAAAAAAATAGCAAAAAAATTAAAAAAATTAAAAAATACCATTATGGTTTCATTTCAGGCCAAAATAGGTTGGAAAATACTATGAAAGAGAGAAATTCAATATTGTCGTACCGTTCTGTTGCTACCCGACGAGTAAAAGAAAATTTCAAAAAAATTAAAAAAATTAAAAAATAGCATTTTGGCTCCATTTCAAGCCAAAATAGTTTGGAAAAGGTCGAGAAAGAGAGAAAATAAAAATTCTCGTTACGTTCCGTTCCTACCCAACGCGTAACAGGAAATTTCGAAAAAATAGCAAAAAAATTCAAAATATTAAAAATTACCATTATGGATTAATTTCAAATCGAAATAGGTTGGAAAAGGCCGAGAAAAAGAGAAAATAAAAATTCTCGTTACGTTCCGTTCTTACCCAACGCGTAATAGGAAATTCCAAAAAAATAGCAAAAAAATTAAAAAAATTAAAAAATACCATTATGGTTTCATTTCAGGCCAAAATAGGTTGGAAAATGCTGTGAAAGAGAGAAATTGAATATTGTCGTACCGTTCTGTTGCTACCCGACGAGTAATAGAAAATTTCAAAAAAATTAAAAAATAGCATTTTGACTTCATTTCAAGCCAAAATAGTTTGGAAAAGGTCGAGAAAGAGAGAAAATAAAAATTCTCGTTACGTTCCGTTCCTACCCGACGCGAAATAGAAAATTCCAAAAAAATAGCCAAAAAATTGAAACAATTAAAAAATACCATTACGGCTTCATTTTAAGCCAAAATAGGTTGAAAGAGAAAGAGAAATGGAGAAAATAAAAATTATCGTTCCATTCCGTTCCTACCCGACGCGTAATATAAAATTCCAAAAAAATTAAAAAAATTAAAAAATAGCATTATGGCTTCATTTCAAGCCAAAATAGGTTGGAAAAGGCCGAGAAAGAGAGAAAATAAAAATTATCGTTCCGTTTTTTTCCTACCCGACGCGTAATAGGAAATTCCAAAAAAATAGCAAAAAAATTAAAAAAATTGAAAAATACCATTATGGTTTCATTTCAGGCCAAAATAGGTTCGAAAATGCTGTGAAAGAGAGAAATTGAAAATTGTCATACCGTTCTGTTGCTACCCGACGAATAATAGAAAATTTCAAAAAAATAAAAAAATAAAAAAATAGCATTTTGGCTCCATTTCAAGCCAAAATAGTTTGGAAAAGGTCCAGAAAGAGAGAAAATAAAAATTCTCGTTACGTTCCGTTCCTACCCAACGCGAAATAGGAAATTCCGAAAAAATAGCAAAAAAATTCAAAATATTAAAAATTACCATTATGGATTAATTTCAAATCGAAATAGGTTGGAAAAGGCCGAGAAAGAGAGAAAATAAAAATTCTCGATCCGTTTTGTTCCTACCCGACGCGTAATAGGAAATTCAAAAAAAATAGCAAAAAAATTAAAAAAATTAAAAAATACCATTATGGTTTCATTTCAGGCCAAAATAGGTTGGAAAAAGCTGTGAAAGAGAGAAATTGAATATTGTCGTACCGTTCTGTTGCTACCCGACGAGTAATAGAAAATTTCAAAAAAATTAAAAAATAGCATTTTGACTTCATTTCAAGCCAAAATAGTTTGGAAAAGGTCGAGAAAGAGAGAAAATAAAAATTCTCGTTACGTTCCGTTCCTACCCGACGCGAAATAGAAAATTCCAAAAAAATAGCCAAAAAATTGAAAAAATTAAAAAATACCATTACAGCTTCATTTTAAGACAAAATAGGTTGAAAGAGAAAGAGAAAGGGAGAAAATAAAAATTATCGTTCCATTCCGTTCCTACCCGACGCGTAATATAAAATTCCAAAAAAATTAAAAAATAGCATTATGGCTTCATTTCAAGCCAAAATAGGTTGGAAAAGGCCGAGAAAGAGAGAAAATAAAAATTATCGTTCCGTTTTTTTCCTACCCGACGTGTAATAGGAAATTCCAAAAAAATAGCAAAAAAATAGCAAAAAAATTTAAAAAATTGAAAAATACCATTATGGTTTCATTTCAGGCCAAAATAGGTTGGAAAATGCTGTGAAAGAGAGAAATTGAATATTGTCGTACCGTTCTGTTGCTACCCGACGAGTAATAGAAAATTTCAAAAAAATTAAAAAATAGCATTTTGACTTCATTTCAAGCCAAAATAGTTTGGAAAAGGTCGAGAAAGAGAGAAAATAAAAATTCTCGTTACGTTCCGTTCCTACCCGACGCGAAATAGAAAATTCCAAAAAAATAGCCAAAAAATTGAAACAATTAAAAAATACCATTACGGCTTCATTTTAAGCCAAAATAGGTTGAAAGAGAAAGAGAAATGGAGAAAATAAAAATTATCGTTCCATTCCGTTCCTAGCCGACGCGTAATATAAAATTCCAAAAAAATTAAAAAAATTAAAAAATAGCATTATGGCTTCATTTCAAGCCAAAATAGGTTGGAAAAGGCCGAGAAAGAGAGAAAATAAAAATTATCGTTCCGTTTTTTTCCTACCCAACGCGTAATAGGAAATTCCAAAAAAATAGCAAAAAAATTAAAAAAATTAAAAAATACCATTATGGTTTCATTTCAGGCCAAAATAGGTTGGAAAATACTGTGAAAGAGAGAAATTCAATATTGTCGTACCGTTCTGTTGCTACCCGACGAGTAAAAGAAAATTTCAAAAAAATTAAAAAAATTAAAAAATAGCATTTTGGCTCCATTTCAAGCCAAAATAGTTTGGAAAAGGTCGAGAAAGAGAGAAAATAAAAATTCTCGTTACGTTCCGTTCCTACCCAACGCGTAACAGGAAATTTCGAAAAAATAGCAAAAAAATTCAAAATATTAAAAATTACCATTATGGATTAATTTCAAATCGAAATAGGTTGGAAAAGGCCGAGAAAAAGAGAAAATAAAAATTCTCGTTACGTTCCGTTCTTACCCAACGCGTAATAGGAAATTCCAAAAAAATAACAAAAAAATTAAAAAAATTAAAAAATACCATTATGGTTTCATTTCAGGCCAAAATAGGTTGGAAAATGCTGTGAAAGAGAGAAATTGAATATTGTCGTACCGTTCTGTTGCTACCCGACGAGTAATAGAAAATTTCAAAAAAATTAAAAAATAGCATTTTGACTTCATTTCAAGCCAAAATAGTTTGGAAAAGGTCGAGAAAGAGAGAAAATAAAAATTCTCGTTACGTTCCGTTCCTACCCAACGCGTAACAGGAAATTTCGAAAAAATAGCAAAAAAATTCAAAATATTAAAAATTACCATTATGGATTAATTTCAAATCGAAATAGGTTGGAAAAGGCCGAGAAAAAGAGAAAATAAAAATTCTCGTTACGTTCCGTTCTTACCCAACGCGTAATAGGAAATTCCAAAAAAATAGCAAAAAAATTAAAAAAATTAAAAAATACCATTATGGTTTCATTTCAGGCCAAAATAGGTTGGAAAATGCTGTGAAAGAGAGAAATTGAATATTGTCGTACCGTTCTGTTGCTACCCGACGAGTAATAGAAAATTTCAAAAAAATTAAAAAATAGCATTTTGACTTCATTTCAAGCCAAAATAGTTTGGAAAAGGTCGAGAAAGAGAGAAAATAAAAATTCTCGTTACGTTCCGTTCCTACCCAACGCGTAATAGGAAATTCCGAAAAAATAGCAAAAAAATTCAAAATATTAAAAATTACCATTATGGATTAATTTCAAATCGAAATAGGTTGGAAAAGGCCGAGGAAGAGAGAAAATAAAAATTCTCGTTACGTTCCGTTCCTACCCAACGCGTAATAGGAAATTCCGAAAAAATAGCAAAAAATATTGTCGTACCGTTCTGTTCCTACCCGACGAGTAATAGAAAATTCCAAAAAAATTAAAAAAATTAAAAAATAGCATTTTTGCTCAATTTCAAGCCAAATTAGTTTGGAAGAGGTCGAGAAAGAGATAAAATAAAAATTCTCGTTACGTTCCGTTCCTACCCAACGCGTAATAGGAAATTCCGAAAAAATAGCAAAAAAGTTCAAAATATTAAAAATTACCATTATGGATTAATTTCAAATCGAAATAGGTTGGAAAAGGCCGAGAAAGAGAGAAAATAAAAATTCTCGTTCCGTTTTGTTCCTTCCCGACGCGTAATAGGAAATAGCAAAAAAATTAAAAAAATTAAAAAATACCATTATGGTTTCATTTCAGGCCAAAATAGGTTGGAAAATGCTGTGAAAGAGAGAAATTGAATATTGTCGTACCGTTCTGTTGCTACCCTACGAGTAATAGAAAATTTCAAAAAAATTAAAAAAATTAAAAAATAGCATTTTGGATCCATTTCAAGCCAAAATAGTTTGGAAAAGGTCGAGAAAGAGAGAAAATAAAAATTCTCGTTACGTTCCGTTCCTACCCAACGCGTAATAGGAAATTCCGAAAAAATAGCAAAAAAATTCAAAATATTAAAAATTACCATTATGGATTAATTTCAAATCGAAATAGGTTGGAAAAGGCCGAGGAAGAGAGAAAATAAAAATTCTCGTTACGTTCCGTTCCTACCCAACGCGTAATAGGAAATTCCGAAAAAATAGCAAAAAAATTCAAAATATTAAAAATTACCATTATGGATTAATTTCAAATCGAAATAGGTTGGAAAAGGCCGAGAAAGAGAGAAAATAAAAATTCTCGTTACGTTCCGTTCCTACCCAACGCGCAATAGGAAATTCCGAAAAAATAGCAAAAAAAATTCAAAATATAAAAAATTACCATTATGGATTAATTTCAAATCGAAATAGGTTTGAAAAGGCCGAGAAAGAGAGAAAATAAAAACTCTCGTTCTGTTTTGTTCCAACCCGACGCGTAATAGGAAATTCCAAAAAAATAGCAAAAAAATTAAAAAAATTAAAAAATACCATTATGGTTTCATTTCAGGCCAAAATAGGGTCGAAAATGCTGTGAAAGAGAGAAATTGAAAATTGTCGTACCGTTCTGTTCCTGCCCGACGAGTAATAGAAAATTCCAAAAAAATTAAAATAATTAAAAAATAGCATTTTGGCTCCATTTCAAGCCAAAATAGTTTGGAAAAGGTCGAGAAAGAGAGAAAATAAAAATTCTCGTTCCGTTTTGTTCCTACCCGACGCGTAATAGGAAATTCCAAAAAAATAGCAAAAAAATTAAAAAATTAAAAAATACCATTATGGTTTCATTTCAGGCCAAAATAGGTTGGAAAATGCGGTGAAAGAGAGAAATTGAAAATTGTCGTACCGTTCTATTGCTACCCGACAAGTAATAGAAAATTTCAAAAAAATTAAAAAAATTAAAAAATAGCATTTTGGCTCCATTTCAAGCCAAAATAGCTTGGAAAAGGTCGAGAAAGAGAGAAAATAAAAATTCTCGTTACGTTTCGCTCCTACCCAACGCGTAATAGGAAATTCCGAAAAAATAGTAAAAAAATTCAAAATATTAAAAATAACCATTATGGATTAATTTCAAATCGAAATAGGTTGGAAAAGGCCGAGAAAGAGAGAAAATAAAAATTCTCGTTACGTTTTGTTCCTTCCCGACGCGTAATAGGAAATAGCAAAAAAATTAAAAAAATTAAAAAATACCATTATGGTTTCATTTCAGGCCAAAATAGGTTGGAAAATGCTGTGAAAGATAGAAATTGAAAATTGTCGTACCGTTCTATTGCTACCCGACGAGTAATAGAAAATTTCAAAAAAATTACAAAAATTAAAAAATAGCATTTTGGATCCATTTCAAGCCAAAATAGTTTGGAAAAGGTCGAGAAAGAGAGAAAATAAAAATTCTCGTTCCGTTTTGTTCCTACCCGACGCGTAATAGGAAATTCCAAAAAAATAGCAAAAAAATTAAAAAATTAAAAAATACCATTATGGTTTCATTTCAGGCCAAAATAGGTTGGAAAATGCGGTGAAAGAGAGAAATTGAAAATTGTCGTACCGTTCTATTGCTACCCGACGAGTAATAGAAAATTTCAAAAAAATTAAAAAAATTAAAAAATAGCATTTTGGCTCCATTTCAAGCCAAAATAGTTTGGAAAAGGTCGAGAAAGAGAGAAAATAAAAATTCTCGTTACGTTTCGCTCCTACCCAACGCGTAATAGGAAATTCCGAAAAAATAGTAAAAAAATTCAAAATATTAAAAATAACCATTATGGATTAATTTCAAATCGAAATAGGTTGGAAAAGGCCGAGAAAGAGAGAAAATAAAAATTATCGTTACGTTTTGTTCCTTCCCGACGCGTAATAGGAAATAGCAAAAAAATTAAAAAAATTAAAAAATACCATTATGGTTTCATTTCAGGCCAAAATAGGTTGGAAAATGCTGTGAAAGAGAGAAATTGAAAATTGTCGTACCGTTCTATTACTACCCGACGAGTAACAGAAAATTTCAAAAAAATTAAAAAAATTAAAAAATAGCATTTTGGATCCATTTCAAGCCAAAATAGTTTGGAAAAGGTCGAGAAAGAGAGAAAATAAAAATTCTCGTTACGTTCCGTTCCTACCCAACGCGTAATAGGAAATTCCGAAAAAATAGCAAAAAAATTCAAAATAATAAAAATTACCATTATGGATTAATTTCAAATCGAAATAGGTTGGAAAAGGCCATGAAAGAGAGAAAATAAAAATTCTTGTTCCGTTTTGTTCCTACCCGACGCGTAATCGGAAATTCCAAAAAAATAGCAAAAAAATTAAAAAATTAAAAAATACCATTATGGTTTCATTTCAGGCCAAAATAGGTTGGAAAATGCGGTGAAAGAGAGAAATTGAAAATTGTCGTACCGTTCTATTGCTACCCGACGAGTAATAGAAAATTTCAAAAAAATTAAAAAAATTAAAAAATAGCATTTTGGATCCATTTCAAGCCAAAATAGTTTGGAAAAGGTCGAGAAAGAGAGAAAATAAAAATTCTCGTTACGTTCCGTTCCTACCCAACGCGTAATAGGAAATTCCGAAAAAATAGCAAAAAAATTCAAAATATTAAAAATTACCATTATGGTTTCATTTCAGGCCAAAATAGGTTGGAAAATGCTGTGAAAGAGAGAAATTGAAAATTGTCGTACCGTTCTGTTCCTGCCCGACGAGTAATAGAAAATTCCAAAAAAATTAAAATAATTAAAAAATAGCATTTTGGCTCCATTTCAAGCCAAAATAGTTTGGAAAAGGTCGAGAAAGAGAGAAAATAAAAATTCTCGTTCCGTTTTGTTCCTACCCGACGCGTAATAGGAAATTCCAAAAAAATAGCAAAAAAATTAAAAAATTAAAAAATACCATTATGGTTTCATTTCAGGCCAAAATAGGTTGGAAAATGCGGTGAAAGAGAGAAATTGAAAATTGTCGTACCGTTCTATTGCTACCCGACAAGTAATAGAAAATTTCAAAAAAATTAAAAAAATTAAAAAATAGCATTTTGGCTCCATTTCAAGCCAAAATAGCTTGGAAAAGGTCGAGAAAGAGAGAAAATAAAAATTCTCGTTACATTTCGCTCCTACCCAACGCGTAATAGGAAATTCCGAAAAAATAGTAAAAAAATTCAAAATATTAAAAATAACCATTATGGATTAATTTCAAATCGAAATAGGTTGGAAAAGGCCGAGAAAGAGAGAAAATAAAAATTCTCGTTACGTTTTGTTCCTTCCCGACGCGTAATAGGAAATAGCAAAAAAATTAAAAAAATTAAAAAATACCATTATGGTTTCATTTCAGGCCAAAATAGGTTGGAAAATGCTGTGAAAGATAGAAATTGAAAATTGTCGTACCGTTCTATTGCTACCCGACGAGTAATAGAAAATTTCAAAAAAATTACAAAAATTAAAAAATAGCATTTTGGATCCATTTCAAGCCAAAATAGTTTGGAAAAGGTCGAGAAAGAGAGAAAATAAAAATTCTCGTTCCGTTTTGTTCCTACCCGACGCGTAATAGGAAATTCCAAAAAAATAGCAAAAAAATTAAAAAATTAAAAAATACCATTATGGTTTCATTTCAGGCCAAAATAGGTTGGAAAATGCGGTGAAAGAGAGAAATTGAAAATTGTCGTACCGTTCTATTGCTACCCGACGAGTAATAGAAAATTTCAAAAAAATTAAAAAAATTAAAAAATAGCATTTTGGCTCCATTTCAAGCCAAAATAGTTTGGAAAAGGTCGAGAAAGAGAGAAAATAAAAATTCTCGTTACGTTTCGCTCCTACCCAACGCGTAATAGGAAATTCCGAAAAAATAGTAAAAAAATTCAAAATATTAAAAATAACCATTATGGATTAATTTCAAATCGAAATAGGTTGGAAAAGGCCGAGAAAGAGAGAAAATAAAAATTATCGTTACGTTTTGTTCCTTCCCGACGCGTAATAGGAAATAGCAAAAAAATTAAAAAAATTAAAAAATACCATTATGGTTTCATTTCAGGCCAAAATAGGTTGGAAAATGCTGTGAAAGAGAGAAATTGAAAATTGTCGTACCGTTCTATTACTACCCGACGAGTAACAGAAAATTTCAAAAAAATTAAAAAAATTAAAAAATAGCATTTTGGATCCATTTCAAGCCAAAATAGTTTGGAAAAGGTCGAGAAAGAGAGAAAATAAAAATTCTCGTTACGTTCCGTTCCTACCCAACGCGTAATAGGAAATTCCGAAAAAATAGCAAAAAAATTCAAAATAATAAAAATTACCATTATGGATTAATTTCAAATCGAAATAGGTTGGAAAAGGCCATGAAAGAGAGAAAATAAAAATTCTTGTTCCGTTTTGTTCCTACCCGACGCGTAATCGGAAATTCCAAAAAAATAGCAAAAAAATTAAAAAATTAAAAAATACCATTATGGTTTCATTTCAGGCCAAAATAGGTTGGAAAATGCGGTGAAAGAGAGAAATTGAAAATTGTCGTACCGTTCTATTGCTACCCGACGAGTAATAGAAAATTTCAAAAAAATTAAAAAAATTAAAAAATAGCATTTTGGATCCATTTCAAGCCAAAATAGTTTGGAAAAGGTCGAGAAAGAGAGAAAATAAAAATTCTCGTTACGTTCCGTTCCTACCCAACGCGTAATAGGAAATTCCGAAAAAATAGCAAAAAAATTCAAAATATTAAAAATTACCATTATGGTTTCATTTCAGGCCAAAATAGGTTGGAAAATGCTGTGAAAGAGAGAAATTGAAAATTGTCGTACCGTTCTGTTCCTGCCCGACGAGTAATAGAAAATTCCAAAAAAATTAAAATAATTAAAAAATAGCATTTTGGCTCCATTTCAAGCCAAAATAGTTTGGAAAAGGTCGAGAAAGAGAGAAAATAAAAATTCTCGTTCCGTTTTGTTCCTACCCGACGCGTAATAGGAAATTCCAAAAAAATAGCAAAAAAATTAAAAAATTAAAAAATACCATTATGGTTTCATTTCAGGCCAAAATAGGTTGGAAAATGCGGTGAAAGAGAGAAATTGAAAATTGTCGTACCGTTCTATTGCTACCCGACAAGTAATAGAAAATTTCAAAAAAATTAAAAAAATTAAAAAATAGCATTTTGGCTCCATTTCAAGCCAAAATAGCTTGGAAAAGGTCGAGAAAGAGAGAAAATAAAAATTCTCGTTACATTTCGCTCCTACCCAACGCGTAATAGGAAATTCCGAAAAAATAGTAAAAAAATTCAAAATATTAAAAATAACCATTATGGATTAATTTCAAATCGAAATAGGTTGGAAAAGGCCGAGAAAGAGAGAAAATAAAAATTCTCGTTACGTTTTGTTCCTTCCCGACGCGTAATAGGAAATAGCAAAAAAATTAAAAAAATTAAAAAATACCATTATGGTTTCATTTCAGGCCAAAATAGGTTGGAAAATGCTGTGAAAGATAGAAATTGAAAATTGTCGTACCGTTCTATTGCTACCCGACGAGTAATAGAAAATTTCAAAAAAATTACAAAAATTAAAAAATAGCATTTTGGATCCATTTCAAGCCAAAATAGTTTGGAAAAGGTCGAGAAAGAGAGAAAATAAAAATTCTCGTTCCGTTTTGTTCCTACCCGACGCGTAATAGGAAATTCCAAAAAAATAGCAAAAAAATTAAAAAATTAAAAAATACCATTATGGTTTCATTTCAGGCCAAAATAGGTTGGAAAATGCGGTGAAAGAGAGAAATTGAAAATTGTCGTACCGTTCTATTGCTACCCGACGAGTAATAGAAAATTTCAAAAAAATTAAAAAAATTAAAAAATAGCATTTTGGCTCCATTTCAAGCCAAAATAGTTTGGAAAAGGTCGAGAAAGAGAGAAAATAAAAATTCTCGTTACGTTTCGCTCCTACCCAACGCGTAATAGGAAATTCCGAAAAAATAGTAAAAAAATTCAAAATATTAAAAATAACCATTATGGATTAATTTCAAATCGAAATAGGTTGGAAAAGGCCGAGAAAGAGAGAAAATAAAAATTATCGTTACGTTTTGTTCCTTCCCGACGCGTAATAGGAAATAGCAAAAAAATTAAAAAAATTAAAAAATACCATTATGGTTTCATTTCAGGCCAAAATAGGTTGGAAAATGCTGTGAAAGAGAGAAATTGAAAATTGTCGTACCGTTCTATTACTACCCGACGAGTAACAGAAAATTTCAAAAAAATTAAAAAAATTAAAAAATAGCATTTTGGATCCATTTCAAGCCAAAATAGTTTGGAAAAGGTCGAGAAAGAGAGAAAATAAAAATTCTCGTTACGTTCCGTTCCTACCCAACGCGTAATAGGAAATTCCGAAAAAATAGCAAAAAAATTCAAAATAATAAAAATTACCATTATGGATTAATTTCAAATCGAAATAGGTTGGAAAAGGCCATGAAAGAGAGAAAATAAAAATTCTTGTTCCGTTTTGTTCCTACCCGACGCGTAATCGGAAATTCCAAAAAAATAGCAAAAAAATTAAAAAATTAAAAAATACCATTATGGTTTCATTTCAGGCCAAAATAGGTTGGAAAATGCGGTGAAAGAGAGAAATTGAAAATTGTCGTACCGTTCTATTGCTACCCGACGAGTAATAGAAAATTTCAAAAAAATTAAAAAAATTAAAAAATAGCATTTTGGATCCATTTCAAGCCAAAATAGTTTGGAAAAGGTCGAGAAAGAGAGAAAATAAAAATTCTCGTTACGTTCCGTTCCTACCCAACGCGTAATAGGAAATTCCGAAAAAATAGCAAAAAAATTCAAAATATTAAAAATTACCATTATGGTTTCATTTCAGGCCAAAATAGGTTGGAAAATGCTGTGAAAGAGAGAAATTGAATATTGTCGTACCGTTCTGTAGCTACCCGACGAGTAATAGAAAATTTCAAAAAAATTAAAAAAATTAAAAAATAGCATTTTGGCTCCATTTCAAGTCAAAATAGTTTGGAAAAGGTCGAGAAAGAGAGAAAATAAAAATTCTCGTTACGTTCCGTTCCTACCCAACGCGTAATAGGAAATTCCGAAGAAATAGCAAAAAAATTCAAAATATTAAAAATTACCATTATGGATTAATTTCAAATCGAAATAGGTTGGAAAAGGCCGAGAAAGAGAGAAAATAAAAATTCTCGTTCCGTTTTGTTCCTACCCGACGCGTAATAGGAAATTCCGAAAAAATAGCAAAAAAATTCAAAATATTAAAAATTACCATTATGGACTAATTTCAAATCAAAATAGTGTGGAAAAGGTTGAGAAAGAGAGAAAATAAAAATTATCGTTACGTTCCATTCCTACCCAACGCGTAATAGGAAATTCGGAAAAAATAGCAAAAAAATTAAAAAATTAAAAAATACCATTATGGTTTCATTTCAGGCCAAAATAGGTTGGAAAATGCGGTGAAAGAGAGAAATTGAAAATTGTCGTACCGTTCTATTGCTACCCGACGAGTAATAGAAAATTTCAAAAAAATTAAAAAAATTAAAAAATAGCATTTTGGCTCCATTTCAAGCCAAAATAGTTTGGAAAAGGTCGAGAAAGAGAGAAAATAAAAATTCTCGTTACGTTTCGCTCCTACCCAACGCGTAATAGGAAATTCCGAAAAAATAGTAAAAAAATTCAAAATATTAAAAATAACCATTATGGATTAATTTCAAATCGAAATAGGTTGGAAAAGGCCGAGAAAGAGAGAAAATAAAAATTCTCGTTACGTTTTGTTCCTTCCCGAAGCGTAATAGGAAATAGCAAAAAAATTAAAAAAATTAAAAAATACCATTATGGTTTCATTTCAGGCCAAAATAGGTTGGAAAATGCTGTGAAAGAGAGAAATTGAAAATTGTCGTACCGTTCTATTGCTACCCGACGAGTAATAGAAAATTTCAAAAAAATTAAAAAAATTAAAAAATAGCATTTTGGATCCATTTCAAGCCAAAATAGTTTGGAAAAGGTCGAGAAAGAGAGAAAATAAAAATTCTCGTTACGTTCCATTCCTACCCAACGCGTAATAGGAAATTCCGAAAAAATAGCAAAAAAATTCAAAATATTAAAAATTACCATTATGGATTAATTTCAAATCGAAATAGGTTGGAAAAGGCCGTGAAAGAGAGAAAATAAAAATTCTCGTTCCGTTTTGTTCCTACCCGACGCGTAATAGGAAATTCCAAAAAAATTGCAAAAAAATTAAAAAATTAAAAAATACCATTATGGTTTCATTTCAGGCCAAAATAGGTTGGAAAATGCGGTGAAAGAGAGAAATTGAAAATTGTCGTACCGTTCTATTGCTACCCGACGAGTAATAGAAAATTTCAAAAAAATTAAAAAAATTAAAAAATAGCATTTTGGATCCATTTCAAGCCAAAATAGTTTGGAAAAGGTCGAGAAAGAGAGAAAATAAAAATTCTCGTTACGTTCCGTTCCTACCCAACGCGTAATAGGAAATTCCGAAAAAATAGCAAAAAAATTCAAAATATTAAAAATTACCATTATGGATTAATTTCAAATCGAAATAGGTTGGAAAAGGCCGAGGAAGAGAGAAAATAAAAATTCTCGTTAAGTTCCGTTCCTACCCAACGTGTAATAGGAAATTCCGAAAAAATTGCAAAAAAATTCAAAATATAAAAAATTACCATTATGGATTAATTTCAAATCGAAATAGGTTTGAAAAGGCCGAGAAAGAGAGAAAATAAAAACTCTCGTTCTGTTTTGTTCCAACCCGACGCGTAATAGGAAATTCCAAAAAAATAGCAAAAAAATTAAAAAATTAAAAAATACCATTATGGTTTCATTTCAGGCCAAAATAGGTTGGAAAATGCGGTGAAAGAGAGAAATTGAAAATTGTCGTACCGTTCTATTGCTACCCGACGAGTAATAGAAAATTTCAAAAAAATTAAAAAAATTAAAAAATAGCATTTTGGATCCATTTCAAGCCAAAATAGTTTGGAAAAGGTCGAGAAAGAGAGAAAATAAAAATTCTCGTTACGTTTCGCTCCTACCCAACGCGTAATAGGAAATTCCGAAAAAATAGTAAAAAAATTCAAAATATTAAAAATAACCATTATGGATTAATTTCAAATCGAAATAGGTTGGAAAAGGCCGAGAAAGAGAGAAAATAAAAATTCTCGTCACGTTTTGTTCCTTCCCGACGCGTAATAGGAAATAGCAAAAAAATTAAAAAATACCATTATGGTTTCATTTCAGGCCAAAATAGGTTGGAAAATGCTGTGAAAGAGAGAAATTGAAAATTGTCGTACCGTTCTATTGCTACCCGACGAGTAACAGAAAATTTCAAAAAAATTAAAAAAATTAAAAAATAGCATTTTGGATCCATTTCAAGCCAAAATAGTTTGGAAAAGGTCGAGAAAGAGAGAAAATAAAAATTCTCGTTCCGTTTTGTTCCTACCCGACGAGTAATAGGAAATTCCAAAAAAATAGCAAAAATATTAAAAAATTAAAAAATACCATTATGGTTTCATTTCAGGCCAAAATAGGTTGGAAAATGCGGTGAAAGAGAGAAATTGAAAATTGTCGTACCGTTCTATTGCTACCCGACGAGTAATAGAAAATTTCAAAAAAATTAAAAAAATTATAAAATAGCATTTTGGCTCCATTTCAAGCCAAAATAGTTTGGAAAAGGTCGAGAAAGAGAGAAAATAAAAATTCTCGTTACGTTTCGCTCCTACCCAACGCGTAATAGGAAATTCCGAAAAAATAGTAAAAAAATTCAAAATATTAAAAATAACCATTATGGATTAATTTCAAATCGAAATAGGTTGGAAAAGGCCGAGAAAGAGAGAAAATAAAAATTCTCGTTACGTTTTGTTCCTTCCCGACGCGTAATAGGAAATAGCAAAAAAATTAAAAAAATTAAAAAATACCATTATGGTTTCATTTCAGGCCAAAATAGGTTGGAAAATGCTGTGAAAGAGAGAAATTGAAAATTGTCGTACCGTTCTATTGCTACCCGACGAGTAACAGAAAATTTCAAAAAAATTAAAAAAATTAAAAAATAGCATTTTGGATCCATTTCAAGCCAAAATAGTTTGGAAAAGGTCGAGAAAGAGAGAAAATAAAAATTCTCGTTACGTTCCGTTCCTACCCAACGCATAATAGGAAATTCCGAAAAAATAGCAAAAAAATTCAAAATAATAAAAATTACCATTATGGATTAATTTCAAATCGAAATAGGTTGGAAAAGGCCATGAAAGAGAGAAAATAAAAATTCTCGTTCCGTTTTGTTCCTACCCGACGCGTAATCGGAAATTCCAAAAAAATAGCAAAAAAATTAAAAAATTAAAAAATACCATTATGGTTTCATTTCAGGCCAAAATAGGTTGGAAAATGCGGTGAAAGAGAGAAATTGAAAATTGTCGTACCGTTCTATTGCTACCCGACGAGTAATAGAAAATTTCAAAAAAATTAAAAAAATTAAAAAATAGCATTTTGGATCCATTTCAAGCCAAAATAGTTTGGAAAAGGTCGAGAAAGAGAGAAAATAAAAATTCTCGTTACGTTCCGTTCCTACCCAACGCGTAATAGGAAATTCCGAAAAAATAGCAAAAAAATTCGAAATATTAAAAATTACCATTATGGTTTCATTTCAGGCCAAAATAGGTTGGAAAATGCTGTGAAAGAGAGAAATTGAATATTGTCGTACCGTTCTGTAGCTACCCGACGAGTAATAGAAAATTTCAAAAAAATTAAAAAAATTAAAAAATAGCATTTTGGCTCCATTTCAAGTCAAAGTAGTTTGGAAAAGGTCGAGAAAGAGAGAAAATAAAAATTCTCGTTACGTTCCGTTCCTACCCAACGCGTAATAGGAAATTCCGAAGAAATAGCAAAAAAATTCAAAATATTAAAAATTACCATTATGGATTAATTTCAAATCGAAATAGGTTGGAAAAGGCCGAGAAAGAGAGAAAATAAAAATTCTCGTTCCGTTTTGTTCCTACCCGACGCGTAATAGGAAATTCCGAAAAAATAGCAAAAAAATTCAAAATATTAAAAATTACCATTATGGACTAATTTCAAATCAAAATAGTGTGGAAAAGGTTGAGAAAGAGAGAAAATAAAAATTCTCGTTACGTTCCATTCCTACCCAA
This sequence comes from Quercus parvula, assembly GCA_030820535.1. Lineage (NCBI taxonomy): Eukaryota > Viridiplantae > Streptophyta > Magnoliopsida > Fagales > Fagaceae > Quercus > Quercus parvula. Next base: position 24,652,438 of record JAUAME010000004.1, read on the forward strand.
CGCGTAATAGGAAATTCGGAAAAAATAGCAAAAAAATTAAAAAATTAAAAAATACCATTATGGTTTCATTTCAGGCCAAAATAGGTTGGAAAATGCGGTGAAAGAGAGAAATTGAAAATTGTCGTACCGTTCTATTGCTACCCGACGAGTAATAGAAAATTTCAAAAAAATTAAAAAAATTAAAAAATAGCATTTTGGCTCCATTTCAAGCCAAAATAGTTTGGAAAAGGTCGAGAAAGAGAGAAAATAAAAATTCTCGTTACGTTTCGCTCCTACCCAACGCGTAATAGGAAATTCCGAAAAAATAGTAAAAAAATTCAAAATATTAAAAATAACCATTATGGATTAATTTCAAATCGAAATAGGTTGGAAAAGGCCGAGAAAGAGAGAAAATAAAAATTCTCGTTACGTTTTGTTCCTTCCCGAAGCGTAATAGGAAATAGCAAAAAAATTAAAAAAATTAAAAAATACCATTATGGTTTCATTTCAGGCCAAAATAGGTTGGAAAATGCTGTGAAAGAGAGAAATTGAAAATTGTCGTACCGTTCAATTGCTACCCGACGAGTAATAGAAAATTTCAAAAAAATTAAAAAAATTAAAAAATTGCATTTTGGATCCATTTCAAGCCAAAATAGTTTGGAAAAGGTCGAGAAAGAGAGAAAATAAAAATTCTCGTTACGTTCCATTCCTACCCAACGCGTAATAGGAAATTCCGAAAAAATAGCAAAAAAATTCAAAATATTAAAAATTACCATTATGGATTAATTTCAAATCGAAATAGGTTGGAAAAGGCCGTGAAAGAGAGAAAATAAAAATTCTCGTTCCGTTTTGTTCCTACCCGACGCGTAATAGGAAATTCCAAAAAAATTGCAAAAAAATTAAAAAATTAAAAAATACCATTATGGTTTCATTTCAGGCCAAAATAGGTTGGAAAATGCGGTGAAAGAGAGAAATTGAAAATTGTCGTACCGTTCTATTGCTACCCGACGAGTAATAGAAAATTTCAAAAAAATTAAAAAAATTAAAAAATAGCATTTTGGATCCATTTCAAGCCAAAATAGTTTGGAAAAGGTCGAGAAAGAGAGAAAATAAAAATTCTCGTTACGTTCCGTTCCTACCCAACGCGTAATAGGAAATTCCGAAAAAATAGCAAAAAAATTCAAAATATTAAAAATTACCATTATGGTTTCATTTCAGGCCAAAATAGGTTGGAAAATGCGGTGAAAGAGAGAAATTGAAAATTGTCGTACCGTTCTATTGCTACCCGACGAGTAATAGAAAATTTCAAAAAAATTAAAAAAATTAAAAAATAGCATTTTGGCTCCATTTCAAGCCAAAATAGTTTGGAAAAGGTCGAGAAAGAGAGAAAATAAAAATTCTCGTTACGTTTCGCTCCTACCCAACGCGTAATAGGAAATTCCGAAAAAATAGTAAAAAAATTCAAAATATTAAAAATAACCATTATGGATTAATTTCAAATCGAAATAGGTTGGAAAAGGCCGAGAAAGAGAGAAAATAAAAATTCTCGTTAAGTTTTGTTCCTTCCCGAAGCGTAATAGGAAATAGCAAAAAAATTAAAAAAATTAAAAAATACCATTATGGTTTCATTTCAGGCCAAAATAGGTTGGAAAATGCTGTGAAAGAGAGAAATTGAAAATTGTCGTACCGTTCTATTGCTACCCGACGAGTAATAGAAAATTTCAAAAAAATTAAAAAAATTAAAAAATAGCATTTTGGATCCATTTCAAGCCAAAATAGTTTGGAAAAGGTCGAGAAAGAGAGAAAATAAAAATTCTCGTTACGTTACGTTCCATTCCTACCCAACGCGTAATAGGAAATTCCGAAAAAATAGCAAAAAAATTCAAAATATTAAAAATTACCATTATGGATTAATTTCAAATCGAAATAGGTTGGAAAAGGCCGAGGAAGAGAGAAAATAAAAATTCTCGTTAAGTTCCGTTCCTACCCAACGTGTAATAGGAAATTCCGAAAAAATTGCAAAAAAATTCAAAATATAAAAAATTACCATTATGGATTAATTTCAAATCGAAATAGGTTTGAAAAGGCTGAGAAAGAGAGAAAATAAAAACTCTCGTTCTGTTTTGTTCCAACCCGACGCGTAATAGGAAATTCCAAAAAAATAGCAAAAAAATTAAAAAAATTAAAAAATACCATTATGGTTTCATTTCAGGCCAAAATAGGTTGGAAAATGCTGTGAAAGAGAGAAATTGAAAATTGTCGTACCGTTCTGTTCCTGCCCGACGAGTAATAGAAAATTCCAAAAAAATTAAAATAATTAAAAAATAGCATTTTGGCTCCATTTCAAGCCAAAATAGTTTGGAAAAGGTCGAGAAAGAGAGAAAATAAAAATTCTCGTTCCGTTTTGTTCCTACCCGACGCGTAATAGGAAATTCCAAAGAAATAGCAAAAAAATTAAAAAATTAAAAAATACCATTATGGTTTCATTTCAGGCCAAAATAGGTTGGAAAATGCGGTGAAAGAGAGAAATTGAAAATTGTCGTACCGTTCTTTTGCTACCCGACGAGTAATAGAAAATTTCAAAAAAATTAAAAAATAGCATTTTGGCTCCATTTCATGCCAAAATAGTTTGGAAAAGGTCGAGAAAGAGAGAAAATAAAAATTCTCGTTACGTTTCGCTCCTACCCAACGCGTAATAGGAAATTCCGAAAAAATAGTAAAAAAATTCAAAATATTAAAAATAACCATTATGGATTAATTTCAAATCGAAATAGGTTGGAAAAGGCCGAGAAAGAGAGAAAATAAAAATTCTCGTTCCGTTTTGTTCCTACCCGACGCGTAATAGGAAATTCCAAAAAAATAGCAAAAAAATTAAAAAAATTAAAAAATACCATTATGGTTTCATTTCAGGCCAAAATAGGTTGGAAAAGGCTGTGAAAGAGAGAAATTGAAAATTGTCGTACCGTTCTGTTGCTACCCGACGAGTAATAGAAAATTTCAAAAAAATTAAAAAAATTAAAAAATAGCATTTTGGCTCCATTTCAAGCCAAAATAGTTTGGAAGAGGTCGAGAAAGAGATAAAATAAAAATTCTCGTTACGTTCCGTTCCTACCCAACGCGTAATAGGAAATTCCGAAAAAATAGCAAAAAAATTAAAAAATACCATTATGGTTTCATTTCAGGCCAAAATAGGTTGGAAAAGGCTGTGAAAGAGAGAAATTTAAAATTGTCGTACCGTTCTGTTGCTACCCGACGAGTAATAGAAAATTTCAAAAAAATTAAAAAAATTAAAAAATAGCATTTTGGCTCCATTTCAAGCCAAAATAGTTTGGAAGAGGTCGAGAAAGAGATAAAATAAAAATTCTCGTTACGTTCCGTTCCTACCAAACGTGTAATAGGAAATTCCGAAAAAATAGCAAAAAAATTCAAAATATTAAAAATTACCATTATGGATTAATTTCAAATCGAAATAGGTTGGAAAAGGCCGAGAAAGAGAGAAAATAAAAATTCTCGTTTCGTTTTGTTCCTACCCGACGCGTAATAGGAAATTCCAAAAAAATAGCAAAAAAATTAAAAAATACCATTATGGTTTCATTTCAGGCCAAAATAGGTTGGAAAATGCGGTGAAAGAGAGAAATTGAAAATTGTCGTACCGTTCTATTGCTACCCGACGAGTAATAGAAAATTTCAAAAAAATTAAAAAAATTAAAAAATAGCATTTTGGATCCATTTCAAGCCAAAATAGTTTGGAAAAGGTCGAGAAAGAGAGAAAATAAAAATTCTCGTTACGTTCCATTCCTACCCAACGCGTAATAGGAAATTCCGAAAAAATAGCAAAAAAATTCAAAATATTAAAAATTACCATTATGGATTAATTTCAAATCGAAATAGGTTGGAAAAGGCCGTGAAAGAGAGAAAATAAAAATTCTCGTTCCGTTTTGTTCCTACCCGACGCGTAATAGGAAATTCCAAAAAAATTGCAAAAAAATTAAAAAATTAAAAAATACCATTATGGTTTCATTTCAGGCCAAAATAGGTTGGAAAATGCGGTGAAAGAGAGAAATTGAAAATTGTCGTACCGTTCTATTGCTACCCGACGAGTAATAGAAAATTTCAAAAAAATTAAAAAAATTAAAAAATAGCATTTTGGATCCATTTCAAGCCAAAATAGTTTGGAAAAGGTCGAGAAAGAGAGAAAATAAAAATTCTCGTTACGTTCCGTTCCTACCCAAAGCGTAATAGGAAATTCCGAAAAAATAGCAAAAAAATTCAAAATATTAAAAATTACCATTATGGATTAATTTCAAATCGAAATAGGTTGGAAAAGGCCGTGAAAGAGAGAAAATAAAAATTCTCGTTTCGTTTTGTTCCTACCCGACGCGTAATAGGAAATTCCAAAAAAATAGCAAAAAAATTAAAAAAATTAAAAAATACCATTATGGTTTCATTTCAGGCCAAAATAGGTTGGAAAATGCTGTGAAAGAGAGAAATTGAAAATTGTCGTACCGTTCTATTGCTACCCGACGAGTAATAGAAAATTTCAAAAAAATTAAAAAAATTAAAAAATAGCATTTTGGATCCATTTCAAGCCAAAATAGTTTGGAAAAGGTCGAGAAAGAGAGAAAATAAAAATTCTCGTTACGTTCCATTCCAACCCAACGCGTAATAGGAAATTCCGAAAAAATAGCAAAAAAATTCAAAATATTAAAAATTACCATTATGGATTAATTTCAAATCGAAATAGGTTGGAAAAGGCCGTGAAAGAGAGAAAATAAAAATTCTCGTTCCGTTTTGTTCCTACCCGACGCGTAATAGGAAATTCCAAAAAAATTGCAAAAAAATTAAAAAATTAAAAAATACCATTATGGTTTCATTTCAGGCCAAAATAGGTTGGAAAATGCGGTGAAAGAGAGAAATTGAAAATTGTCGTACCGTTCTATTGCTACCCGACGAGTAATAGAAAATTTCAAAAAAATTAAAAAATAGCATTTTGGATCCATTTCAAGCCAAAATAGTTTAGAAAAGGTCGAGAAAGAGAGAAAATAAAAATTCTCGTTACGTTCCGTTCCTACCCAAAGCGTAATAGGAAATTCCGAAAAAATAGCAAAAAAATTCAAAATATTAAAAATTACCATTATGGATTAATTTCAAATCGAAATAGGTTGGAAAAGGCCGAGGAAGAGAGAAAATAAAAATTCTCGTTAAGTTCCGTTCCTACCCAACGTGTAATAGGAAATTCCGAAAAAATTGCAAAAAAATTCAAAATATAAAAAATTACCATTATGGATTAATTTCAAATCGAAATAGGTTTGAAAAGGCCGAGAAAGAGAGAAAATAAAAACTCTCGTTCTGTTTTGTTCCAACCCGACGCGTAATAGGAAATTCCAAAAAAATAGCAAAAAAATTAAAAAATTAAAAAATACCATTATGGTTTCATTTCAGGCCAAAATAGGTTGGAAAATGCGGTGAAAGAGAGAAATTGAAAATTGTCGTACCGTTCTATTGCTACCCGGCGAGTAATAGAAAATTTCAAAAAAATTAAAAAAATTAAAAAATAGCATTTTGGATCCATTTCAAGCCAAAATAGTTTGGAAAAGGTCGAGAAAGAGAGAAAATAAAAATTCTCGTTACGTTTCGCTCCTACCCAACGCGTAATAGGAAATTCCGAAAAAATAGTAAAAAAATTCAAAATATTAAAAATAACCATTATGGATTAATTTCAAATCGAAATAGGTTGGAAAAGGCCGAGAAAGAGAGAAAATAAAAATTCTCGTTACGTTTTGTTCCTTCCCGACGCGTAATAGGAAATAGCAAAAAAATTAAAAAAATTAAAAAATACCATTATGGTTTCATTTCAGGCCAAAATAGGTTGGAAAATGCTGTGAAAGAGAGAAATTGAAAATTGTCGTACCGTTCTATTGCTACCCGACGAGTAATAGAAAATTTCAAAAAAATTAAAAAAATTAAAAAATAGCATTTTGGCTCCATTTCAAGCCAAAATAGTTTGGAAAAGGTCGAGAAAGAGAGAAAATAAAAATTCTCGTTACGTTTCGCTCCTACCCAACGCGTAATAGGAAATTCCGAAAAAATAGTAAAAAAATTCAAAATATTAAAAATAACCATTATGGATTAATTTCAAATCGAAATAGGTTGGAAAAGGCCGAGAAAGAGAGAAAATAAAAATTCTCGTTACGTTTTGTTCCTTCCCGACGCGTAATAGGAAATAGCAAAAAAATTAAAAAAATTAAAAAATACCATTATGGTTTCATTTCAGGCCAAAATAGGTTGGAAAATGCTGTGAAAGAGAGAAATTGAAAATTGTCGTACCGTTCTATTGCTACCCGACGAGTAATAGAAAATTTCAAAAAAATTAAAAAAATTAAAAAATAGCATTTTGGCTCCATTTCAAGCCAAAATAGTTTGGAAAAGGTCGAGAAAGAGAGAAAATAAAAATTCTCGTTACGTTCCGTTCCTACCCAAAGCGTAATAGGAAATTCCGAAAAAATAGCAAAAAAATTCAAAATATTAAAAATTACCATTATGGATTAATTTCAAATCGAAATAGGTTGGAAAAGGCCGAGGAAGAGAGAAAATAAAAATTCTCGTTAAGTTCCGTTCCTACCCAACGTGTAATAGGAAATTCCGAAAAAATTGCAAAAAAATTCAAAATATAAAAAATTACCATTATGGATTAATTTCAAATCGAAATAGGTTTGAAAAGGCCGAGAAAGAGAGAAAATAAAAACTCTCGTTCTGTTTTGTTCCAACCCGACGCGTAATAGGAAATTCCAAAAAAATAGCAAAAAAATTAAAAAATTAAAAAATACCATTATGGTTTCATTTCAGGCCAAAATAGGTTGGAAAATGCGGTGAAAGAGAGAAATTGAAAATTGTCGTACCGTTCTATTGCTACCCGGCGAGTAATAGAAAATTTCAAAAAAATTAAAAAAATTAAAAAATAGCATTTTGGATCCATTTCAAGCCAAAATAGTTTGGAAAAGGTCGAGAAAGAGAGAAAATAAAAATTCTCGTTACGTTTCGCTCCTACCCAACGCGTAATAGGAAATTCCGAAAAAATAGTAAAAAAATTCAAAATATTAAAAATAACCATTATGGATTAATTTCAAATCGAAATAGGTTGGAAAAGGCCGAGAAAGAGAGAAAATAAAAATTCTCGTTACGTTTTGTTCCTTCCCGACGCGTAATAGGAAATAGCAAAAAAATTAAAAAAATTAAAAAATACCATTATGGTTTCATTTCAGGCCAAAATAGGTTGGAAAATGCTGTGAAAGAGAGAAATTGAAAATTGTCGTACCGTTCTATTGCTACCCGACGAGTAATAGAAAATTTCAAAAAAATTAAAAAAATTAAAAAATAGCATTTTGGCTCCATTTCAAGCCAAAATAGTTTGGAAAAGGTCGAGAAAGAGAGAAAATAAAAATTCTCGTTACGTTTCGCTCCTACCCAACGCGTAATAGGAAATTCCGAAAAAATAGTAAAAAAATTCAAAATATTAAAAATAACCATTATGGATTAATTTCAAATCGAAATAGGTTGGAAAAGGCCGAGAAAGAGAGAAAATAAAAATTCTCGTTACGTTTTGTTCCTTCCCGAAGCGTAATAGGAAATAGCAAAAAAATTAAAAAAATTAAAAAATACCATTATGGTTTCATTTCAGGCCAAAATAGGTTGGAAAATGCTGTGAAAGAGAGAAATTGAAAATTGTCGTACCGTTCAATTGCTACCCGACGAGTAATAGAAAATTTCAAAAAAATTAAAAAAATTAAAAAATTGCATTTTGGATCCATTTCAAGCCAAAATAGTTTGGAAAAGGTCGAGAAAGAGAGAAAATAAAAATTCTCGTTACGTTCCATTCCTACCCAACGCGTAATAGGAAATTCCGAAAAAATAGCAAAAAAATTCAAAATATTAAAAATTACCATTATGGATTAATTTCAAATCGAAATAGGTTGGAAAAGGCCGTGAAAGAGAGAAAATAAAAATTCTCGTTCCGTTTTGTTCCTACCCGACGCGTAATAGGAAATTCCAAAAAAATTGCAAAAAAATTAAAAAATTAAAAAATACCATTATGGTTTCATTTCAGGCCAAAATAGGTTGGAAAATGCGGTGAAAGAGAGAAATTGAAAATTGTCGTACCGTTCTATTGCTACCCGACGAGTAATAGAAAATTTCAAAAAAATTAAAAAAATTAAAAAATAGCATTTTGGATCCATTTCAAGCCAAAATAGTTTGGAAAAGGTCGAGAAAGAGAGAAAATAAAAATTCTCGTTACGTTCCGTTCCTACCCAACGCGTAATAGGAAATTCCGAAAAAATAGCAAAAAAATTCAAAATATTAAAAATTACCATTATGGTTTCATTTCAGGCCAAAATAGGTTGGAAAATGCGGTGAAAGAGAGAAATTGAAAATTGTCGTACCGTTCTATTGCTACCCGACGAGTAATAGAAAATTTCAAAAAAATTAAAAAAATTAAAAAATAGCATTTTGGCTCCATTTCAAGCCAAAATAGTTTGGAAAAGGTCGAGAAAGAGAGAAAATAAAAATTCTCGTTACGTTTCGCTCCTACCCAACGCGTAATAGGAAATTCCGAAAAAATAGTAAAAAAATTCAAAATATTAAAAATAACCATTATGGATTAATTTCAAATCGAAATAGGTTGGAAAAGGCCGAGAAAGAGAGAAAATAAAAATTCTCGTTACGTTTTGTTCCTTCCCGAAGCGTAATAGGAAATAGCAAAAAAATTAAAAAAATTAAAAAATACCATTATGGTTTCATTTCAGGCCAAAATAGGTTGGAAAATGCTGTGAAAGAGAGAAATTGAAAATTGTCGTACCGTTCTATTGCTACCCGACGAGTAATAGAAAATTTCAAAAAAATTAAAAAAATTAAAAAATAGCATTTTGGATCCATTTCAAGCCAAAATAGTTTGGAAAAGGTCGAGAAAGAGAGAAAATAAAAATTCTCGTTACGTTACGTTCCATTCCTACCCAACGCGTAATAGGAAATTCCGAAAAAATAGCAAAAAAATTCAAAATATTAAAAATTACCATTATGGATTAATTTCAAATCGAAATAGGTTGGAAAAGGCCGAGGAAGAGAGAAAATAAAAATTCTCGTTAAGTTCCGTTCCTACCCAACGTGTAATAGGAAATTCCGAAAAAATTGCAAAAAAATTCAAAATATAAAAAATTACCATTATGGATTAATTTCAAATCGAAATAGGTTTGAAAAGGCCGAGAAAGAGAGAAAATAAAAACTCTCGTTCTGTTTTGTTCCAACCCGACGCCTAATAGGAAATTCCAAAAAAATAGCAAAAAAATTAAAAAAATTAAAAAATACCATTATGGTTTCATTTCAGGCCAAAATAGGTTGGAAAATGCTGTGAAAGAGAGAAATTGAAAATTGTCGTACCGTTCTGTTCCTGCCCGACGAGTAATAGAAAATTCCAAAAAAATTAAAATAATTAAAAAATAGCATTTTGGCTCCATTTCAAGCCAAAATAGTTTGGAAAAGGTCGAGAAAGAGAGAAAATAAAAATTCTCGTTCCGTTTTGTTCCTACCCGACGCGTAATAGGAAATTCCAAAAAAATAGCAAAAAAATTAAAAAATTAAAAAATACCATTATGGTTTCATTTCAGGCCAAAATAGGTTGGAAAATGCGGTGAAAGAGAGAAATTGAAAATTGTCGTACCGTTCTTTTGCTACCCGACGAGTAATAGAAAATTTCAAAAAAATTAAAAAATAGCATTTTGGCTCCATTTCATGCCAAAATAGTTTGGAAAAGGTCGAGAAAGAGAGAAAATAAAAATTCTCGTTACGTTTCGCTCCTACCCAACGCGTAATAGGAAATTCCGAAAAAATAGTAAAAAAATTCAAAATATTAAAAATAACCATTATGGATTAATTTCAAATCGAAATAGGTTGGAAAAGGCCGAGAAAGAGAGAAAATAAAAATTCTCGTTCCGTTTTGTTCCTACCCGACGCGTAATAGGAAATTCCAAAAAAATAGCAAAAAAATTAAAAAAATTAAAAAATACCATTATGGTTTCATTTCAGGCCAAAATAGGTTGGAAAAGGCTGTGAAAGAGAGAAATTGAAAATTGTCGTACCGTTCTGTTGCTACCCGACGAGTAATAGAAAATTTCAAAAAAATTAAAAAAATTAAAAAATAGCATTTTGGCTCCATTTCAAGCCAAAATAGTTTGGAAGAGGTCGAGAAAGAGATAAAATAAAAATTCTCGTTACGTTCCGTTCCTACCCAACGCGTAATAGGAAATTCCGAAAAAATAGCAAAAAAATTAAAAAATACCATTATGGTTTCATTTCAGGCCAAAATAGGTTGGAAAAGGCTGTGAAAGAGAGAAATTTAAAATTGTCGTACCGTTCTGTTGCTACCCGACGAGTAATAGAAAATTTCAAAAAAATTAAAAAAATTAAAAAATAGCATTTTGGCTCCATTTCAAGCCAAAATAGTTTGGAAGAGGTCGAGAAAGAGATAAAATAAAAATTCTCGTTACGTTCCGTTCCTACCAAACGTGTAATAGGAAATTCCGAAAAAATAGCAAAAAAATTCAAAATATTAAAAATTACCATTATGGATTAATTTCAAATCGAAATAGGTTGGAAAAGGCCGAGAAAGAGAGAAAATAAAAATTCTCGTTTCGTTTTGTTCCTACCCGACGCGTAATAGGAAATTCCAAAAAAATAGCAAAAAAATTAAAAAATACCATTATGGTTTCATTTCAGGCCAAAATAGGTTGGAAAATGCTGTGAAAGAGAGAAATTGAAAATTGTCGTACCGTTCTATTGCTACCCGACGAGTAATAGAAAATTTCAAAAAAATTAAAAAAATTAAAAAATAGCATTTTGGATCCATTTCAAGCCAAAATAGTTTGGAAAAGGTCGAGAAAGAGAGAAAATAAAAATTCTCGTTACGTTCCATTCCTACCCAACGCGTAATAGGAAATTCCGAAAAAATAGCAAAAAAATTCAAAATATTAAAAATTACCATTATGGATTAATTTCAAATCGAAATAGGTTGGAAAAGGCCGTGAAAGAGAGAAAATAAAAATTCTCGTTCCGTTTTGTTCCTACCCGACGCGTAATAGGAAATTCCAAAAAAATTGCAAAAAAATTAAAAAATTAAAAAATACCATTATGGTTTCATTTCAGGCCAAAATAGGTTGGAAAATGCGGTGAAAGAGAGAAATTGAAAATTGTCGTACCGTTCTATTGCTACCCGACGAGTAATAGAAAATTTCAAAAAAATTAAAAAATAGCATTTTGGATCCATTTCAAGCCAAAATAGTTTAGAAAAGGTCGAGAAAGAGAGAAAATAAAAATTCTCGTTACGTTCCGTTCCTACCCAAAGCGTAATAGGAAATTCCGAAAAAATAGCAAAAAAATTCAAAATATTAAAAATTACCATTATGGATTAATTTCAAATCGAAATAGGTTGGAAAAGGCCGAGGAAGAGAGAAAATAAAAATTCTCGTTAAGTTCCGTTCCTACCCAACGTGTAATAGGAAATTCCGAAAAAATTGCAAAAAAATTCAAAATATAAAAAATTACCATTATGGATTAATTTCAAATCGAAATAGGTTTGAAAAGGCCGAGAAAGAGAGAAAATAAAAACTCTCGTTCTGTTTTGTTCCAACCCGACGCGTAATAGGAAATTCCAAAAAAATAGCAAAAAAATTAAAAAATTAAAAAATACCATTATGGTTTCATTTCAGGCCAAAATAGGTTGGAAAATGCGGTGAAAGAGAGAAATTGAAAATTGTCGTACCGTTCTATTGCTACCCGGCGAGTAATAGAAAATTTCAAAAAAATTAAAAAAATTAAAAAATAGCATTTTGGATCCATTTCAAGCCAAAATAGTTTGGAAAAGGTCGAGAAAGAGAGAAAATAAAAATTCTCGTTACGTTTCGCTCCTACCCAACGCGTAATAGGAAATTCCGAAAAAATAGTAAAAAAATTCAAAATATTAAAAATAACCATTATGGATTAATTTCAAATCGAAATAGGTTGGAAAAGGCCGAGAAAGAGAGAAAATAAAAATTCTCGTTACGTTTTGTTCCTTCCCGAAGCGTAATAGGAAATAGCAAAAAAATTAAAAAAATTAAAAAATACCATTATGGTTTCATTTCAGGCCAAAATAGGTTGGAAAATGCTGTGAAAGAGAGAAATTGAAAATTGTCGTACCGTTCAATTGCTACCCGACGAGTAATAGAAAATTTCAAAAAAATTAAAAAAATTAAAAAATTGCATTTTGGATCCATTTCAAGCCAAAATAGTTTGGAAAAGGTCGAGAAAGAGAGAAAATAAAAATTCTCGTTACGTTCCATTCCTACCCAACGCGTAATAGGAAATTCCGAAAAAATAGCAAAAAAATTCAAAATATTAAAAATTACCATTATGGATTAATTTCAAATCGAAATAGGTTGGAAAAGGCCGTGAAAGAGAGAAAATAAAAATTCTCGTTCCGTTTTGTTCCTACCCGACGCGTAATAGGAAATTCCAAAAAAATTGCAAAAAAATTAAAAAATTAAAAAATACCATTATGGTTTCATTTCAGGCCAAAATAGGTTGGAAAATGCGGTGAAAGAGAGAAATTGAAAATTGTCGTACCGTTCTATTGCTACCCGACGAGTAATAGAAAATTTCAAAAAAATTAAAAAAATTAAAAAATAGCATTTTGGATCCATTTCAAGCCAAAATAGTTTGGAAAAGGTCGAGAAAGAGAGAAAATAAAAATTCTCGTTACGTTCCGTTCCTACCCAACGCGTAATAGGAAATTCCGAAAAAATAGCAAAAAAATTCAAAATATTAAAAATTACCATTATGGTTTCATTTCAGGCCAAAATAGGTTGGAAAATGCGGTGAAAGAGAGAAATTGAAAATTGTCGTACCGTTCTATTGCTACCCGACGAGTAATAGAAAATTTCAAAAAAATTAAAAAAATTAAAAAATAGCATTTTGGCTCCATTTCAAGCCAAAATAGTTTGGAAAAGGTCGAGAAAGAGAGAAAATAAAAATTCTCGTTACGTTTCGCTCCTACCCAACGCGTAATAGGAAATTCCGAAAAAATAGTAAAAAAATTCAAAATATTAAAAATAACCATTATGGATTAATTTCAAATCGAAATAGGTTGGAAAAGGCCGAGAAAGAGAGAAAATAAAAATTCTCGTTACGTTTTGTTCCTTCCCGAAGCGTAATAGGAAATAGCAAAAAAATTAAAAAAATTAAAAAATACCATTATGGTTTCATTTCAGGCCAAAATAGGTTGGAAAATGCTGTGAAAGAGAGAAATTGAAAATTGTCGTACCGTTCTATTGCTACCCGACGAGTAATAGAAAATTTCAAAAAAATTAAAAAAATTAAAAAATAGCATTTTGGATCCATTTCAAGCCAAAATAGTTTGGAAAAGGTCGAGAAAGAGAGAAAATAAAAATTCTCGTTACGTTACGTTCCATTCCTACCCAACGCGTAATAGGAAATTCCGAAAAAATAGCAAAAAAATTCAAAATATTAAAAATTACCATTATGGATTAATTTCAAATCGAAATAGGTTGGAAAAGGCCGAGGAAGAGAGAAAATAAAAATTCTCGTTAAGTTCCGTTCCTACCCAACGTGTAATAGGAAATTCCGAAAAAATTGCAAAAAAATTCAAAATATAAAAAATTACCATTATGGATTAATTTCAAATCGAAATAGGTTTGAAAAGGCCGAGAAAGAGAGAAAATAAAAACTCTCGTTCTGTTTTGTTCCAACCCGACGCCTAATAGGAAATTCCAAAAAAATAGCAAAAAAATTAAAAAAATTAAAAAATACCATTATGGTTTCATTTCAGGCCAAAATAGGTTGGAAAATGCTGTGAAAGAGAGAAATTGAAAATTGTCGTACCGTTCTGTTCCTGCCCGACGAGTAATAGAAAATTCCAAAAAAATTAAAATAATTAAAAAATAGCATTTTGGCTCCATTTCAAGCCAAAATAGTTTGGAAAAGGTCGAGAAAGAGAGAAAATAAAAATTCTCGTTCCGTTTTGTTCCTACCCGACGCGTAATAGGAAATTCCAAAAAAATAGCAAAAAAATTAAAAAATTAAAAAATACCATTATGGTTTCATTTCAGGCCAAAATAGGTTGGAAAATGCGGTGAAAGAGAGAAATTGAAAATTGTCGTACCGTTCTTTTGCTACCCGACGAGTAATAGAAAATTTCAAAAAAATTAAAAAATAGCATTTTGGCTCCATTTCATGCCAAAATAGTTTGGAAAAGGTCGAGAAAGAGAGAAAATAAAAATTCTCGTTACGTTTCGCTCCTACCCAACGCGTAATAGGAAATTCCGAAAAAATAGTAAAAAAATTCAAAATATTAAAAATAACCATTATGGATTAATTTCAAATCGAAATAGGTTGGAAAAGGCCGAGAAAGAGAGAAAATAAAAATTCTCGTTCCGTTTTGTTCCTACCCGACGCGTAATAGGAAATTCCAAAAAAATAGCAAAAAAATTAAAAAAATTAAAAAATACCATTATGGTTTCATTTCAGGCCAAAATAGGTTGGAAAAGGCTGTGAAAGAGAGAAATTGAAAATTGTCGTACCGTTCTGTTGCTACCCGACGAGTAATAGAAAATTTCAAAAAAATTAAAAAAATTAAAAAATAGCATTTTGGCTCCATTTCAAGCCAAAATAGTTTGGAAGAGGTCGAGAAAGAGATAAAATAAAAATTCTCGTTACGTTCCGTTCCTACCCAACGCGTAATAGGAAATTCCGAAAAAATAGCAAAAAAATTAAAAAATACCATTATGGTTTCATTTCAGGCCAAAATAGGTTGGAAAAGGCTGTGAAAGAGAGAAATTTAAAATTGTCGTACCGTTCTGTTGCTACCCGACGAGTAATAGAAAATTTCAAAAAAATTAAAAAAATTAAAAAATAGCATTTTGGCTCCATTTCAAGCCAAAATAGTTTGGAAGAGGTCGAGAAAGAGATAAAATAAAAATTCTCGTTACGTTCCGTTCCTACCAAACGTGTAATAGGAAATTCCGAAAAAATAGCAAAAAAATTCAAAATATTAAAAATTACCATTATGGATTAATTTCAAATCGAAATAGGTTGGAAAAGGCCGAGAAAGAGAGAAAATAAAAATTCTCGTTTCGTTTTGTTCCTACCCGACGCGTAATAGGAAATTCCAAAAAAATAGCAAAAAAATTAAAAAAATTAAAAAATACCATTATGGTTTCATTTCAGGCCAAAATAGGTTGGAAAATGCTGTGAAAGAGAGAAATTGAAAATTGTCGTACCGTTCTATTGCTACCCGACGAGTAATAGAAAATTTCAAAAAAATTAAAAAAATTAAAAAATAGCATTTTGGATCCATTTCAAGCCAAAATAGTTTGGAAAAGGTCGAGAAAGAGAGAAAATAAAAATTTTCGTTACGTTCCATTCCTACCCAACGCGTAATAGGAAATTCCGAAAAAATAGCAAAAAAATTCAAAATATTAAAAATTACCATTATGGATTAATTTCAAATCGAAATAGGTTGGAAAAGGCCGTGAAAGAGAGAAAATAAAAATTCTCGTTCCGTTTTGTTCCTACCCGACGCGTAATAGGAAATTCCAAAGAAATAGCAAAAAAATTAAAAAATTAAAAAATACCATTATGGTTTCATTTCAGGCCAAAATAGGTTGGAAAATGCGGTGAAAGAGAGAAATTGAAAATTGTCGTACCGTTCTTTTGCTACCCGACGAGTAATAGAAAATTTCAAAAAAATTAAAAAATAGCATTTTGGCTCCATTTCATGCCAAAATAGTTTGGAAAAGGTCGAGAAAGAGAGAAAATAAAAATTCTCGTTACGTTTCGCTCCTACCCAACGCGTAATAGGAAATTCCGAAAAATAGTAAAAAAATTCAAAATATTAAAAATAACCATTATGGATTAATTTCAAATCGAAATAGGTTGGAAAAGGCCGAGAAAGAGAGAAAATAAAAATTCTCGTTCCGTTTTGTTCCTACCCGACGCGTAATAGGAAATTCCAAAAAAATAGCAAAAAAATTAAAAAAATTAAAAAATACCATTATGGTTTCATTTCAGGCCAAAATAGGTTGGAAAAGGCTGTGAAAGAGAGAAATTGAAAATTGTCGTACCGTTCTGTTGCTACCCGACGAGTAATAGAAAATTTCAAAAAAATGAAAAAAATTAAAAAATAGCATTTTGGCTCCATTTCAAGCCAAAATAGTTTGGAAGAGGTCGAGAAAGAGATAAAATAAAAATTCTCGTTACGTTCCGTTCCTACCCAACGCGTAATAGGAAATTCCGAAAAAATAGCAAAAAAATTAAAAAATACCATTATGGTTTCATTTCAGGCCAAAATAGGTTGGAAAAGGCTGTGAAAGAGAGAAATTTAAAATTGTCGTACCGTTCTGTTGCTACCCGACGAGTAATAGAAAATTTCAAAAAAATTAAAAAAATTAAAAAATAGCATTTTGGCTCCATTTCAAGCCAAAATAGTTTGGAAGAGGTCGAGAAAGAGATAAAATAAAAATTCTCGTTACGTTCCGTTCCTACCAAACGTGTAATAGGAAATTCCGAAAAAATAGCAAAAAAATTCAAAATATTAAAAATTACCATTATGGATTAATTTCAAATCGAAATAGGTTGGAAAAGGCCGAGAAAGAGAGAAAATAAAAATTCTCGTTTCGTTTTGTTCCTACCCGACGCGTAATAGGAAATTCCAAAAAAATAGCAAAAAAATTAAAAAAATTAAAAAATACCATTATGGTTTCATTTCAGGCCAAAATAGGTTGGAAAATGCTGTGAAAGAGAGAAATTGAAAATTGTCGTACCGTTCTATTGCTACCCGACGAGTAATAGAAAATTTCAAAAAAATTAAAAAAATTAAAAAATAGCATTTTGGATCCATTTCAAGCCAAAATAGTTTGGAAAAGGTCGAGAAAGAGAGAAAATAAAAATTCTCGTTACGTTCCATTCCTACCCAACGCGTAATAGGAAATTCCGAAAAAATAGCAAAAAAATTCAAAATATTAAAAATTACCATTATGGATTAATTTCAAATCGAAATAGGTTGGAAAAGGCCGTGAAAGAGAGAAAATAAAAATTCTCGTTCCGTTTTGTTCCTACCCGACGCGTAATAGGAAATTCCAAAAAAATTGCAAAAAAATTAAAAAATTAAAAAATACCATTATGGTTTCATTTCAGGCCAAAATAGGTTGGAAAATGCGGTGAAAGAGAGAAATTGAAAATTGTCGTACCGTTCTATTGCTACCCGACGAGTAATAGAAAATTTCAAAAAAATTAAAAAAATTAAAAAATAGCATTTTGGATCCATTTCAAGCCAAAATAGTTTGGAAAAGGTCGAGAAAGAGAGAAAATAAAAATTCTCGTTACGTTCCGTTCCTACCCAAAGCGTAATAGGAAATTCCGAAAAAATAGCAAAAAAATTCAAAATATTAAAAATTACCATTATGGATTAATTTCAAATCGAAATAGGTTGGAAAAGGCCGAGGAAGAGAGAAAATAAAAATTCTCGTTAAGTTCCGTTCCTACCCAACGTGTAATAGGAAATTCCGAAAAAATTGCAAAAAAATTCAAAATATAAAAAATTACCATTATGGATTAATTTCAAATCGAAATAGGTTTGAAAAGGCCGAGAAAGAGAGAAAATAAAAACTCTCGTTCTGTTTTGTTCCAACCCGACGCGTAATAGGAAATTCCAAAAAAATAGCAAAAAAATTAAAAAATTAAAAAATACCATTATGGTTTCATTTCAGGCCAAAATAGGTTGGAAAATGCGGTGAAAGAGAGAAATTGAAAATTGTCGTACCCTTCTCTTGCTACCCGACGAGTAATAGAAAATTTCAAAAAAATTAAAAAAATTAAAAAATAGCATTTTGGATCCATTTCAAGCCAAAATAGTTTGGAAAAGGTCGAGAAAGAGAGAAAATAAAAATTCTCGTTACGTTTCGCTCCTACCCAACGCGTAATAGGAAATTCCGAAAAAATAGTAAAAAAATTCAAAATATTAAAAATAACCATTATGGAGTAATTTCAAATCGAAATAGGTTGGAAAAGGCCGAGAAAGAGAGAAAATAAAAATTCTCGTTACGTTTTGTTCCTTCCCGACGCGTAATAGGAAATAGCAAAAAAATTAAAAAATACCATTATGGTTTCATTTCAGGCCAAAATAGGTTGGAAAATGCTGTGAAAGAGAGAAATTGAAAATTGTCGTACCGTTCTGTTCCTGCCCGACGAGTAATAGAAAATTTCAAAAAAATTAAAAAAATTAAAAAATAGCATTTTGGATCCATTTCAAGCCAAAATAGTTTGGAAAAGGTCGAGAAAGAGAGAAAATAAAAATTCTCGTTCCGTTTTGTTCCTACCCGACGCGTAATAGGAAATTCCAAAAAAATAGCAAAAATATTAAAAAATTAAAAAATACCATTATGGTTTCATTTCAGGCCAAAATAGGTTGGAAAATGCGGTGAAAGAGAGAAATTGAAAATTGTCGTACCGTTCTATTGCTACCCGACGAGTAATAGAAAATTTCAAAAAAATTAAAAAAATTAAAAAATAGCATTTTGGCTCCATTTCAAGCCAAAATAGTTTGGAAAAGGTCGAGAAAGAGAGAAAATAAAAATTCTCGTTACGTTTCGCTCCTACCCAACGCGTAATAGGAAATTCCGAAAAAATAGTAAAAAAATTCAAAATATTAAAAATAACCATTATGGATTAATTTCAAATCGAAATAGGTTGGAAAAGGCCGAGAAAGAGAGAAAATAAAAATTCTCGTTACGTTTTGTTCCTTCCCGACGCGTAATAGGAAATAGCAAAAAAATTAAAAAAATTAAAAAATACCATTATGGTTTCATTTCAGGCCAAAATAGGTTGGAAAATGCTGTGAAAGAGAGAAATTGAAAATTGTCGTACCGTTCTATTGCTACCCGACGAGTAATAGAAAATTTCAAAAAAATTAAAAAATAGCATTTTGGATCCATTTCAAGCCAAAATAGTTTGGAAAAGGTCGAGAAAGAGAGAAAATAAAAATTCTCGTTACGTTCCGTTCCTACCCAACGCATAATAGGAAATTCCGAAAAAATAGCAAAAAAATTCAAAATAATAAAAATTACCATTATGGATTAATTTCAAATCGAAATAGGTTGGAAAAGGCCATGAAAGAGAGAAAATAAAAATTTCGTTCCGTTTTGTTCCTACCCGACGCGTAATCGGAAATTCCAAAAAAATAGCAAAAAAATTAAAAAATTAAAAAATACCATTATGGTTTCATTTCAGGCCAAAATAGGTTGGAAAATGCGGTGAAAGAGAGAAATTGAAAATTGTCGTACCGTTCTATTGCTACCCGACGAGTAATAGAAAATTTCAAAAAAATTAAAAAAATTAAAAAATAGCATTTTGGATCCATTTCAAGCCAAAATAGTTTGGAAAAGGTCGAGAAAGAGAGAAAATAAAAATTCTCGTTACGTTCCGTTCCTACCCAACGCGTAATAGGAAATTCCGAAAAAATAGCAAAAAAATTCAAAATATTAAAAATTACCATTATGGTTTCATTTCAGGCCAAAATAGGTTGGAAAATGCTGTGAAAGAGAGAAATTGAATATTGTCGTACCGTTCTGTAGCTACCCGACGAGTAATAGAAAATTTCAAAAAAATTAAAAAAATTAAAAAATAGCATTTTGGCTCCATTTCAAGTCAAAGTAGTTTGGAAAAGGTCGAGAAAGAGAGAAAATAAAAATTCTCGTTACGTTCCGTTCCTACCCAACGCGTAATAGGAAATTCCGAAGAAATAGCAAAAAAATTCAAAATATTAAAAATTACCATTATGGATTAATTTCAAATCGAAATAGGTTGGAAAAGGCCGAGAAAGAGAGAAAATAAAAATTCTCGTTCCGTTTTGTTCCTACCCGACGCGTAATAGGAAATTCCGAAAAAATAGCAAAAAAATTCAAAATATTAAAAATTACCATTGTGGACTAATTTCAAATCAAAATAGTGTGGAAAAGGTTGAGAAAGAGAGAAAATAAAAATTCTCGTTACGTTCCATTCCTACCCAACGCGTAATAGGAAATTCGGAAAAAATAGCAAAAAAATTAAAAAATTAAAAAATACCATTATGGTTTCATTTCAGGCCAAAATAGGTTGGAAAATGCGGTGAAAGAGAGAAATTGAAAATTGTCGTACCGTTCTATTGCTACCCGACGAATAATAGAAAATTTCAAAAAAATTAAAAAAATTAAAAAATAGCATTTTGGCTCCATTTCAAGCCAAAATAGTTTGGAAAAGGTCGAGAAAGAGAGAAAATAAAAATTCTCGTTACGTTTCGCTCCTACCCAACGCGTAATAGGAAATTCCGAAAAAATAGTAAAAAAATTCAAAATATTAAAAATAACCATTATGGATTAATTTCAAATCGAAATAGGTTGGAAAAGGCCGAGAAAGAGAGAAAATAAAAATTCTCGTTACGTTTTGTTCCTTCCCGAAGCGTAATAGGAAATAGCAAAAAAATTAAAAAAATTAAAAAATACCATTATGGTTTCATTTCAGGCCAAAATAGGTTGGAAAATACTGTGAAAGAGAGAAATTGAAAATTGTCGTACCGTTCAATTGCTACCCGACGAGTAATAGAAAATTTCAAAAAAATTAAAAAAATTAAAAAATAGCATTTTGGATCCATTTCAAGCCAAAATAGTTTGGAAAAGGTCGAGAAAGAGAGAAAATAAAAATTCTCGTTACGTTCCATTCCTACCCAACGCGTAATAGGAAATTCCGAAAAAATAGCAAAAAAATTCAAAATATTAAAAATTACCATTATGGATTAATTTCAAATCGAAATAGGTTGGAAAAGGCCGTGAAAGAGAGAAAATAAAAATTCTCGTTCCGTTTTGTTCCTACCCGACGCGTAATAGGAAATTCCAAAAAAATTGCAAAAAAATTAAAAAATTAAAAAATACCATTATGGTTTCATTTCAGGCCAAAATAGGTTGGAAAATGCGGTGAAAGAGAGAAATTGAAAATTGTCGTACCGTTCTATTGCTACCCGACGAGTAATAGAAAATTTACAAAAAATTAAAAAAATTAAAAAATAGCATTTTGGATCCATTTCAAGCCAAAATAGTTTGGAAAAGGTCGAGAAAGAGAGAAAATAAAAATTCTCGTTACGTTCCGTTCCTACCCAACGCGTAATAGGAAATTCCGAAAAAATAGCAAAAAAATTCAAAATATTAAAAATTACCATTATGGTTTCATTTCAGGCCAAAATAGGTTGGAAAATGCGGTGAAAGAGAGAAATTGAAAATTGTCGTACCGTTCTATTGCTACCCGACGAATAATAGAAAATTTCAAAAAAATTAAAAAAATTAAAAAATAGCATTTTGGCTCCATTTCAAGCCAAAATAGTTTGGAAAAGGTCGAGAAAGAGAGAAAATAAAAATTCTCGTTACGTTTCGCTCCTACCCAACGCGTAATAGGAAATTCCGAAAAAATAGTAAAAAAATTCAAAATATTAAAAATAACCATTATGGATTAATTTCAAATCGAAATAGGTTGGAAAAGGCCGAGAAAGAGAGAAAATAAAAATTCTCGTTACGTTTTGTTCCTTCCCGAAGCGTAATAGGAAATAGCAAAAAAATTAAAAAAATTAAAAAATACCATTATGGTTTCATTTCAGGCCAAAATAGGTTGGAAAATGCTGTGAAAGAGAGAAATTGAAAATTGTCGTACCGTTCAATTGCTACCCCACGAGTAATAGAAAATTTCAAAAAAATTAAAAAAATTAAAAAATAGCATTTTGGATCCATTTCAAGCCAAAATAGTTTGGAAAAGGTCGAGAAAGAGAGAAAATAAAAATTCTCGTTACGTTCCATTCCTACCCAACGCGTAATAGGAAATTCCGAAAAAATAGCAAAAAAATTCAAAATATTAAAAATTACCATTATGGATTAATTTCAAATCGAAATAAGTTGGAAAAGGCCGTGAAAGAGAGAAAATAAAAATTCTCGTTCCGTTTTGTTCCTACCCGACGCGTAATAGGAAATTCCAAAAAAATTGCAAAAAAATTAAAAAATTAAAAAATACCATTATGGTTTCATTTCAGGCCAAAATAGGTTGGAAAATGCGGTGAAAGAGAGAAATTGAAAATTGTCGTACCGTTCTATTGCTACCCGACGAGTAATAGAAAATTTCAAAAAAATTAAAAAAATTAAAAAATAGCATTTTGGATCCATTTCAAGCCAAAATAGTTTGGAAAAGGTCGAGAAAGAGAGAAAATAAAAATTCTCGTTACGTTCCGTTCCTACCCAACGCGTAATAGGAAATTCCGAAAAAATAGCAAAAAAATTCAAAATATTAAAAATTACCATTATGGTTTCATTTCAGGCCAAAATAGGTTGGAAAATGCGGTGAAAGAGAGAAATTGAAAATTGTCGTACCGTTCTATTGCTACCCGACGAGTAATAGAAAATTTCAAAAAAATTAAAAAAATTAAAAAATAGCATTTTGGCTCCATTTCAAGCCAAAATAGTTTGGAAAAGGTCGAGAAAGAGAGAAAATAAAAATTCTCGTTACGTTTCGCTCCTACCCAACGCGTAATAGGAAATTCCGAAAAAATAGTAAAAAAATTCAAAATATTAAAAATAACCATTATGGATTAATTTCAAATCGAAATAGGTTGGAAAAGGCCGAGAAAGAGAGAAAATAAAAATTCTCGTTACGTTTTGTTCCTTCCCGAAGCGTAATAGGAAATAGCAAAAAAATTAAAAAAATTAAAAAATACCATTATGGTTTCATTTCAGGCCAAAATAGGTTGGAAAATGCTGTGAAAGAGAGAAATTGAAAATTGTCGTACCGTTCTATTGCTACCCGACGAGTAATAGAAAATTTCAAAAAAATTAAAAAAATTAAAAAATAGCATTTTGGATCCATTTCAAGCCAAAATAGTTTGGAAAAGGTCGAGAAAGAGAGAAAATAAAAATTCTCGTTACGTTACGTTCCATTCCTACCCAACGCGTAATAGGAAATTCCGAAAAAATAGCAAAAAAATTCAAAATATTAAAAATTACCATTATGGATTAATTTCAAATCGAAATAGGTTGGAAAAGGCCGAGGAAGAGAGAAAATAAAAATTCTCGTTAAGTTCCGTTCCTACCCAACGTGTAATAGGAAATTCCGAAAAAATTGCAAAAAAATTCAAAATATAAAAAATTACCATTATGGATTAATTTCAAATCGAAATAGGTTTGAAAAGGCCGAGAAAGAGAGAAAATAAAAACTCTCGTTCTGTTTTGTTCCAACCCGACGCGTAATAGGAAATTCCAAAAAAATAGCAAAAAAATTAAAAAAATTAAAAAATACCATTATGGTTTCATTTCAGGCCAAAATAGGTTGGAAAATGCTGTGAAAGAGAGAAATTGAAAATTGTCGTACCGTTCTGTTCCTGCCCGACGAGTAATAGAAAATTCCAAAAAAATTAAAATAATTAAAAAATAGCATTTTGGCTCCATTTCAAGCCAAAATAGTTTGGAAAAGGTCGAGAAAGAGAGAAAATAAAAATTCTCGTTCCGTTTTGTTCCTACCCGACGCGTAATAGGAAATTCCAAAAAAATAGCAAAAAAATTAAAAAATTAAAAAATACCATTATGGTTTCATTTCAGGCCAAAATAGGTTGGAAAATGCGGTGAAAGAGAGAAATTGAAAATTGTCGTACCGTTCTTTTGCTACCCGACGAGTAATAGAAAATTTCAAAAAAATTAAAAAAATTAAAAAATAGCATTTTGGCTCCATTTCAAGCCAAAATAGTTTGGAAGAGGTCGAGAAAGAGATAAAATAAAAATTCTCGTTACGTTCCGTTCCTACCCAACGCGTAATAGGAAATTCCGAAAAAATAGTAAAAAAATTCAAAATATTAAAAATAACCATTATGGATTAATTTCAAATCGAAATAGGTTGGAAAAGGCCGAGAAAGAGAGAAAATAAAAATTCTCGTTCCGTTTTGTTCCTACCCGACGCGTAATAGGAAATTCCAAAAAAATAGCAAAAAAATTAAAAAAATTAAAAAATACCATTATGGTTTCATTTCAGGCCAAAATAGGTTGGAAAATGCTGTGAAAGAGAGAAATTGAAAATTGTCGTACCGTTCTGTTGCTACCCGACGAGTAATAGAAAATTTCAAAAAAATTAAAAAAATTAAAAAATAGCATTTTGGCTCCATTTCAAGCCAAAATAGTTTGGAAGAGGTCGAGAAAGAGATAAAATAAAAATTCTCGTTACGTTCCGTTCCTACCCAACGCGTAATAGGAAATTCCGAAAAAATAGCAAAAAAATTAAAAAATACCATTATGGTTTCATTTCAGGCCAAAATAGGTTGGAAAAGGCTGTGAAAGAGAGAAATTTAAAATTGTCGTACCGTTCTGTTGCTACCCGACGAGTAATAGAAAATTTCAAAAAAATTAAAAAAATTAAAAAATAGCATTTTGGCTCCATTTCAAGCCAAAATAGTTTGGAAGAGGTCGAGAAAGAGAGAAAATAAAAATTCTCGTTACGTTTTGTTCCTTCCCGAAGCGTAATAGGAAATAGCAAAAAAATTAAAAAAATTAAAAAATACCATTATGGTTTCATTTCAGGCCAAAATAGGTTGGAAAATGCTGTGAAAGAGAGAAATTGAAAATTGTCGTACCGTTCTATTGCTACCCGACGAGTAATAGAAAATTTCAAAAAAATTAAAAAAATTAAAAAATAGCATTTTGGATCCATTTCAAGCCAAAATAGTTTGGAAAAGGTCGAGAAAGAGAGAAAATAAAAATTCTCGTTACGTTACGTTCCATTCCTACCCAACGCGTAATAGGAAATTCCGAAAAAATAGCAAAAAAATTCAAAATATTAAAAATTACCATTATGGATTAATTTCAAATCGAAATAGGTTGGAAAAGGCCGAGGAAGAGAGAAAATAAAAATTCTCGTTAAGTTCCGTTCCTACCCAACGTGTAATAGGAAATTCCGAAAAAATTGCAAAAAAATTCAAAATATAAAAAATTACCATTATGGATTAATTTCAAATCGAAATAGGTTTGAAAAGGCCGAGAAAGAGAGAAAATAAAAACTCTCGTTCTGTTTTGTTCCAACCCGACGCGTAATAGGAAATTCCAAAAAAATAGCAAAAAAATTAAAAAATTAAAAAATACCATTATGGTTTCATTTCAGGCCAAAATAGGTTGGAAAATGCGGTGAAAGAGAGAAATTGAAAATTGTCGTACCGTTCTCTTGCTACCCGACGAGTAATAGAAAATTTCAAAAAAATTAAAAAAATTAAAAAATAGCATTTTGGATCCATTTCAAGCCAAAATAGTTTGGAAAAGGTC
The DNA here is from genome assembly GCA_030820535.1 of Quercus parvula. Classification (NCBI taxonomy): domain Eukaryota; kingdom Viridiplantae; phylum Streptophyta; class Magnoliopsida; order Fagales; family Fagaceae; genus Quercus; species Quercus parvula. The sequence goes on from JAUAME010000004.1 coordinate 24,677,823, forward strand.
GAGAAAGAGAGAAAATAAAAATTCTCGTTACGTTTCGCTCCTACCCAACGCGTAATAGGAAATTCCGAAAAAATAGTAAAAAAATTCAAAATATTAAAAATAACCATTATGGATTAATTTCAAATCGAAATAGGTTGGAAAAGGCCGAGAAAGAGAGAAAATAAAAATTCTCGTTACGTTTTGTTCCTTCACGACGCGTAATAGGAAATAGCAAAAAAATTAAAAAATACCATTATGGTTTCATTTCAGGCCAAAATAGGTTGGAAAATGCTGTGAAAGAGAGAAATTGAAAATTGTCGTACCGTTCTGTTCCTGCCCGACGAGTAATAGAAAATTTCAAAAAAATTACAAAAATTAAAAAATAGCATTTTGGATCCATTTCAAGCCAAAATAGTTTGGAAAAGGTCGAGAAAGAGAGAAAATAAAAATTCTCGTTCCGTTTTGTTCCTACCCGACGCGTAATAGGAAATTCCAAAAAATTAGCAAAAATATTAAAAAATTAAAAAATACCATTATGGTTTCATTTCAGGCCAAAATAGGTTGGAAAATGCGGTGAAAGAGAGAAATTGAAAATTGTCGTACCGTTCTATTGCTACCCGACGAGTAATAGAAAATTTCAAAAAAATTAAAAAAATTAAAAAATAGCATTTTGGCTCCATTTCAAGCCAAAATAGTTTGGAAAAGGTCGAGAAAGAGAGAAAATAAAAATTCTCGTTACGTTTCGCTCCTACCCAACGCGTAATAGGAAATTCCGAAAAAATAGTAAAAAAATTCAAAATATTAAAAATAACCATTATGGATTAATTTCAAATCGAAATAGGTTGGAAAAGGCCGAGAAAGAGAGAAAATAAAAATTCTCGTTACGTTTTGTTCCTTCCCGACGCGTAATAGGAAATAGCAAAAAAATTAAAAAATACCATTATGGTTTCATTTCAGGCCAAAATAGGTTGGAAAATGCTGTGAAAGAGAGAAATTGAAAATTGTCGTACCGTTCTATTGCTACCCGACGAGTAACAGAAAATTTCAAAAAAATTAAAAAAATTAAAAAATAGCATTTTGGATCCATTTCAAGCCAAAATAGTTTGGAAAAGGTCGAGAAAGAGAGAAAATAAAAATTCTCGTTACGTTCCGTTCCTACCCAACGCATAATAGGAAATTCCGAAAAAATAGCAAAAAAATTCAAAATAATAAAAATTACCATTATGGATTAATTTCAAATCGAAATAGGTTGGAAAAGGCCATGAAAGAGAGAAAATAAAAATTCTCGTTCCGTTTTGTTCCTACCCGACGCGTAATCGGAAATTCCAAAAAAATAGCAAAAAAATTAAAAAATTAAAAAATACCATTATGGTTTCATTTCAGGCCAAAATAGGTTGGAAAATGCGGTGAAAGAGAGAAATTGAAAATTGTCGTACCGTTCTATTGCTACCCGACGAGTAATAGAAAATTTCAAAAAAATTAAAAAAAATTAAAAAATAGCATTTTGGATCCATTTCAAGCCAAAATAGTTTGGAAAAGGTCGAGAAAGAGAGAAAATAAAAATTCTCGTTACGTTCCGTTCCTACCCAACGCGTAATAGGAAATTCCGAAAAAATAGCAAAAAAATTCAAAATATTAAAAATTACCATTATGGTTTCATTTCAGGCCAAAATAGGTTGGAAAATGCTGTGAAAGAGAGAAATTGAATATTGTCGTACCGTTCTGTAGCTACCCGACGAGTAATAGAAAATTTCAAAAAAATTAAAAAAATTAAAAAAATAGCATTTTGGCTCCATTTCAAGTCAAAGTAGTTTGGAAAAGGTCGAGAAAGAGAGAAAATAAAAATTCTCGTTACGTTCCGTTCCTACCCAACGCGTAATAGGAAATTCCGAAGAAATAGCAAAAAAATTCAAAATATTAAAAATTACCATTATGGATTAATTTCAAATCGAAATAGGTTGGAAAAGGCCGAGAAAGAGAGAAAATAAAAATTCTCGTTCCGTTTTGTTCCTACCCGACGCGTAATAGGAAATTCCGAAAAAATAGCAAAAAAATTCAAAATATTAAAAATTACCATTATGGACTAATTTCAAATCAAAATAGTGTGGAAAAGGTTGAGAAAGAGAGAAAATAAAAATTCTCGTTACGTTCCATTCCTACCCAACGCGTAATAGGAAATTCGGAAAAAATAGCAAAAAAATTAAAAAATTAAAAAATACCATTATGGTTTCATTTCAGGCCAAAATAGGTTGGAAAATGCGGTGAAAGAGAGAAATTGAAAATTGTCGTACCGTTCTATTGCTACCCGACGAATAATAGAAAATTTCAAAAAAATTAAAAAAATTAAAAAATAGCATTTTGGCTCCATTTCAAGCCAAAATAGTTTGGAAAAGGTCGAGAAAGAGAGAAAATAAAAATTCTCGTTACGTTTCGCTCCTACCCAACGCGTAATAGGAAATTCCGAAAAAATAGTAAAAAAATTCAAAATATTAAAAATAACCATTATGGATTAATTTCAAATCGAAATAGGTTGGAAAAGGCCGAGAAAGAGAGAAAATAAAAATTCTCGTTACGTTTTGTTCCTTCCCGAAGCGTAATAGGAAATAGCAAAAAAATTAAAAAAATTAAAAAATACCATTATGGTTTCATTTCAGGCCAAAATAGGTTGGAAAATGCTGTGAAAGAGAGAAATTGAAAATTGTCGTACCGTTCAATTGCTACCCCACGAGTAATAGAAAATTTCAAAAAAATTAAAAAAATTAAAAAATAGCATTTTGGATCCATTTCAAGCCAAAATAGTTTGGAAAAGGTCGAGAAAGAGAGAAAATAAAAATTCTCGTTACGTTCCATTCCTACCCAACGCGTAATAGGAAATTCCGAAAAAATAGCAAAAAAATTCAAAATATTAAAAATTACCATTATGGATTAATTTCAAATCGAAATAAGTTGGAAAAGGCCGTGAAAGAGAGAAAATAAAAATTCTCGTTCCGTTTTGTTCCTACCCGACGCGTAATAGGAAATTCCAAAAAAATTGCAAAAAAATTAAAAAATTAAAAAATACCATTATGGTTTCATTTCAGGCCAAAATAGGTTGGAAAATGCGGTGAAAGAGAGAAATTGAAAATTGTCGTACCGTTCTATTGCTACCCGACGAGTAATAGAAAATTTCAAAAAAATTAAAAAAATTAAAAAATAGCATTTTGGATCCATTTCAAGCCAAAATAGTTTGGAAAAGGTCGAGAAAGAGAGAAAATAAAAATTCTCGTTACGTTCCGTTCCTACCCAACGCGTAATAGGAAATTCCGAAAAAATAGCAAAAAAATTCAAAATATTAAAAATTACCATTATGGTTTCATTTCAGGCCAAAATAGGTTGGAAAATGCGGTGAAAGAGAGAAATTGAAAATTGTCGTACCGTTCTATTGCTACCCGACGAGTAATAGAAAATTTCAAAAAAATTAAAAAAATTAAAAAATAGCATTTTGGCTCCATTTCAAGCCAAAATAGTTTGGAAAAGGTCGAGAAAGAGAGAAAATAAAAATTCTCGTTACGTTTCGCTCCTACCCAACGCGTAATAGGAAATTCCGAAAAAATAGTAAAAAAATTCAAAATATTAAAAATAACCATTATGGATTAATTTCAAATCGAAATAGGTTGGAAAAGGCCGAGAAAGAGAGAAAATAAAAATTCTCGTTACGTTTTGTTCCTTCCCGAAGCGTAATAGGAAATAGCAAAAAAATTAAAAAAATTAAAAAATACCATTATGGTTTCATTTCAGGCCAAAATAGGTTGGAAAATGCTGTGAAAGAGAGAAATTGAAAATTGTCGTACCGTTCTATTGCTACCCGACGAGTAATAGAAAATTTCAAAAAAATTAAAAAAATTAAAAAATAGCATTTTGGATCCATTTCAAGCCAAAATAGTTTGGAAAAGGTCGAGAAAGAGAGAAAATAAAAATTCTCGTTACGTTACGTTCCATTCCTACCCAACGCGTAATAGGAAATTCCGAAAAAATAGCAAAAAAATTCAAAATATTAAAAATTACCATTATGGATTAATTTCAAATCGAAATAGGTTGGAAAAGGCCGAGGAAGAGAGAAAATAAAAATTCTCGTTAAGTTCCGTTCCTACCCAACGTGTAATAGGAAATTCCGAAAAAATTGCAAAAAAATTCAAAATATAAAAAATTACCATTATGGATTAATTTCAAATCGAAATAGGTTTGAAAAGGCCGAGAAAGAGAGAAAATAAAAACTCTCGTTCTGTTTTGTTCCAACCCGACGCGTAATAGGAAATTCCAAAAAAATAGCAAAAAAATTAAAAAAATTAAAAAATACCATTATGGTTTCATTTCAGGCCAAAATAGGTTGGAAAATGCTGTGAAAGAGAGAAATTGAAAATTGTCGTACCGTTCTGTTCCTGCCCGACGAGTAATAGAAAATTCCAAAAAAATTAAAATAATTAAAAAATAGCATTTTGGCTCCATTTCAAGCCAAAATAGTTTGGAAAAGGTCGAGAAAGAGAGAAAATAAAAATTCTCGTTCCGTTTTGTTCCTACCCGACGCGTAATAGGAAATTCCAAAAAAATAGCAAAAAAATTAAAAAATTAAAAAATACCATTATGGTTTCATTTCAGGCCAAAATAGGTTGGAAAATGCGGTGAAAGAGAGAAATTGAAAATTGTCGTACCGTTCTTTTGCTACCCGACGAGTAATAGAAAATTTCAAAAAAATTAAAAAATAGCATTTTGGCTCCATTTCATGCCAAAATAGTTTGGAAAAGGTCGAGAAAGAGAGAAAATAAAAATTCTCGTTACGTTTCGCTCCTACCCAACGCGTAATAGGAAATTCCGAAAAAATAGTAAAAAAATTCAAAATATTAAAAATAACCATTATGGATTAATTTCAAATCGAAATAGGTTGGAAAAGGCCGAGAAAGAGAGAAAATAAAAATTCTCGTTCCGTTTTGTTCCTACCCGACGCGTAATAGGAAATTCCAAAAAAATAGCAAAAAAATTAAAAAAATTAAAAAATACCATTATGGTTTCATTTCAGGCCAAAATAGGTTGGAAAATGCTGTGAAAGAGAGAAATTGAAAATTGTCGTACCGTTCTGTTGCTACCCGACGAGTAATAGAAAATTTCAAAAAAATTAAAAAAATTAAAAAATAGCATTTTGGCTCCATTTCAAGCCAAAATAGTTTGGAAGAGGTCGAGAAAGAGATAAAATAAAAATTCTCGTTACGTTCCGTTCCTACCCAACGCGTAATAGGAAATTCCGAAAAAATAGCAAAAAAATTAAAAAATACCATTATGGTTTCATTTCAGGCCAAAATAGGTTGGAAAAGGCTGTGAAAGAGAGAAATTTAAAATTGTCGTACCGTTCTGTTGCTACCCGACGAGTAATAGAAAATTTCAAAAAAATTAAAAAAATTAAAAAATAGCATTTTTACTCCATTTCAAGCCAAAATAGTTTGGAAGAGGTCGAGAAAGAGATAAAATAAAAATTCTCGTTACGTTCCGTTCCTACCAAACGTGTAATAGGAAATTCCGAAAAAATAGCAAAAAAATTCAAAATATTAAAAATTACCATTATGGATTAATTTCAAATCGAAATAGGTTGGAAAAGGCCGAGAAAGAGAGAAAATAAAAATTCTCGTTTCGTTTTGTTCCTACCCGACGCGTAATAGGAAATTCCAAAAAAATAGCAAAAAAATTAAAAAAATTAAAAAATACCATTATGGTTTCATTTCAGGCCAAAATAGGTTGGAAAATGCTGTGAAAGAGAGAAATTGAATATTGTCGTACCGTTCTGTTGCTACCCGACGAGTAATAGAAAATTTCAAAAAAATTAAAAAAATTAAAAAAATAGCATTTTGGCTCCATTTCAAGCCAAAATAGTTTGGAAAAGGTCGAGAAAGAGAGAAAATAAAAATTCTCGTTACGTTCCGTTCCTACCCGACGCGAAATAGAAAATTCCAAAAAAATAGCCAAAAAATTGAAAAAATTAAAAAATACCATTACGGCTTCATTTTAAGCCAAAATAGGTTGAAAGAGAAAGAGAAATGGAGAAAATAAAAATTATCGTTCCATTCCGTTCCTACCCGACGCGTAATATAAAATTCCAAAAAAATTAAAAAATAGCATTATGGCTTCATTTCAAGCCAAAATAGGTTGGAAAAGGCCGAGAAAGAGAGAAAGTAAAAATTATCGTTCCGTTTTTTTCCTACCCGACGCATAATAGGAAATTCCAAAAAAATAGCAAAAAAATTAAAAAAATTGAAAAATACCATTATGGTTTCATTTCAGGCCAAAATAGGTTGGAAAATGCTGTGAAAGAGAGAAATTGAAAATTGTCATACCGTTCTGTTGCTACCCGACGAGTAATAGAAAATTTCAAAAAAATTAAAAAAATTAAAAAATAACATTTTGGCTCCATGTCAAGCCAAAATAGTTTGGAAAAGGTCGAGAAAGAGAGAAAATAAAAATTCTCGTTCCGTTTTGTTCCTACCTGACGCGTAATAGGAAATTCCAAAAAAATAGCAAAAAAATTAAAAAATTAAAAAATACCATTATGGTTTCATTTCAGGCCAAAATAGGTTGGAAAATGCGGTGAAAGAGAGAAATTGAAAATTGTCGTACCGTTCTGTTCCTACCCGACGAGTTATAGAAAATTCCAAAAAAATTAAAATAATTAAAAAATAGCATTATGGCTTCATTTCCAGCCAAAATAGGTTGGAAAAGGCCGAGAAAGAGAGAAAATAAAAATTCTCGTTCCGTTTCGTTCCTACCCGACGCGTAATACAAAATTCCAAAAAATCTGAAAAAAAAAATGCAAATAGTTAAAAAATACCATTATGGCTTCATTTTAAGCCAAAATAGGTTGGAAAAGGCCAAGAAAGGGAGAAAATTAAAATTATCGTTCCTTTCCGTTCCAGCCCGACGCGTAACCGAAAATTCCAAAAAAAATTGCAAAAAAATTCAGAAAATTAAAAAATACCATTATAGCTTCATTTCAATACAAAATGGGTTGGAAAATGCCGAGAAATAGAGAAAATAAGAATTATCAATCTGTTACGTTTCTACCCGGCGTGTAATAGGAAATTCCAAAAAAATTAAAAAATAGCATTATGGCTTCATTTCAAGCCAAAATAGGTTGGAAAAGGCCGAGAAAGAGAGAAAATAAAAATTATCGTTCCGTTTTTTTCCTACCCGACGTGTAATATGAAATTCCAAAAAAAAGCAAAAAAATAGCAAAAAAATTAAAAAAATTGAAAAATACCATTATGGTTTCATTTCAGGCCAAAATAGGTTGGAAAATGCTGTGAAAGAGAGAAATTGAAAATTATCATACCGTTCTGTTGCTACCCGACGAGTAATAGAAAATTTCAAAAAAATTAAAAAAATTAAAAAATAGCATTTTGGCTCCATGAAAAGCCAAAATAGTTTGGAAAAGGTCGAGAAAGAGAGAAAATAAAAATTCTCGTTCCGTTTTGTTCCTACCCGATGCGTAATAGAAAATTCCAAAAAAATAGCAAAAAAATTAAAAAATTAAAAAATACCATTATGGTTTCATTTCAGGCCAAAATAGGTTGGAAAATGCTGTGAAAGAGAGAAATTGAAAATTGTGGTACCGTTCTGTTGCTACCCGACGAGTAATAGAAAATTTCAAAAAAATTAAAAAATAGCATTTTGGCTCCATTTCAAGTCAAAATAGTTTGGAAAAGGTCGAGAAAGAGAGAAAATAAAAATTCTCGTTACGTTCCGTTCCTACCCAACGCGTAATAGGAAATTCCGAAAAAATAGCAAAAAAATTCAAAATATTAAAAATTACCATTATGGATTAATTTCAAATTGAAATAGGTTGGAAAAGGCCGAGAAAGAGAGAAAATAAAAATTCTCATTCCGTTTTGTTCCTACCCGACGCGTAATAGGAAATTCCAAAAAAATAGCAAAAAAATTAAAAAAATCAAAAAACACCATTATGGTTTCATTTCAGGCCAAAATAGGTTGGAAAATGCTGTGAAAGAGAGAAATTGAATATTGTCGTACCGTTCTGTTGCTACCCGACGAGTAAAAGAAAATTTCAAAAAAATTAAAAAAATTAAAAAATAGCATTTTGGCTCCATTTCAAGCCAAAATAGTTTGGAAAAGGTCGAGAAAGAGAGAAAATAAAAATTCTCGTTACGTTCCGTTCCTACCCAACGCGTAACAGGAAATTTCGAAAAAATAGCAAAAAAATTCAAAATATTAAAAATTACCATTATGGATTAATTTCAAATCGAAATAGGTTGGAAAATGCCGAGAAAAAGAGAAAATAAAAATTCTCGTTACGTTCCGTTCCTACCCAACGCGTAATAGGAAATTCCGAAAAAATAGCAAAAAAATTCAAAATATTAAAAATTACCATTATGGTTTCATTTCAGGCCAAAATAGGTTGGAAAATGCTGTGAAAGAGAGAAATTGAATATTGTCGTACCGTTCTGTAACTACCCGACGAGTAATAGAAAATTTCAAAAAAATTAAAAAAATTAAAAAATAGCATTTTGGCTCCATTTCAAGTCAAAATAGTTTGGAAAAGGTCGAGAAAGAGAGAAAATAAAAATTCTCGTTACGTTCCTTTCCTACCCAACGCGTAATAGGAAATTCCGAAGAAATAGCAAAAAAATTCAAAATATTAAAAATTACCATTATGGATTAATTTCAAATCGAAATAGGTTGGAAAAGGCCGAGAAAGAGAGAAAATAAAAATTCTCGTTACGTTCCGTTCCTAACCAACGCGTAATAGGAAATTCCGAAAAAATAGCAAAAAAATTCAAAATATTAAAAATTACCATTATGGACTAATTTCAAATCAAAATAGTGTGGAAAAGGTCGAGAAAGAGAGAAAATAAAAATTCTCGTTACGTTCCGTTCCTACCCAACGCGTAATAGGAAATTCCGAAAAAAGAGCAAAAAAATTCAAAATATTAAAAATTACCGTTATGGATTAATTTCAAATCGAAATAGGTTGGAAAAGGCCGAGAAAGAGAGAAAATAAAAATTCTCGTTCCGTTTTGTTCCTACCCGATGCGTAATAGGAAATTCCAAAAAAATAGCAAAAAAATTAAAAAAATTAAAAAATACCATTATGGTTTCATTTCAGGCCAAAATAGGTTGGAAAATGCTGTGAAAGAGAGAAATTGAAAATTGTCGTACCGTTCTGTTCCTACCCGACGAGTAATAGAAAATTCCAAAAAAATTAAAATAATTAAAAAATAGCATTATGGTTCATTTCCAGCCAAAATAGGTTGGAAAAGGCCGAGAAAGAGAGAAAATAAAAATTCTCGTTCCGTTCCGTTCATACCCGACGCGTAATACAAAATTCCCAAAAAATTGAAAACAAAATTCAAACAATTAAAACATACCATTATCGCTTCATTTCAAGAGAAAATAGGTTGGAAAAAGCCGAGAAAGGGAGAAAATCAAAATTATCGTTCCGTTTCGTTCCTACCTGACGAGTAATAGAAAATTCCAAAAAAATAGGCAAAAACTTCAAAAAATTAAAAAATACCATTATGGATTCATTTCAAGCCAAAAGAGGTTGAAAGAGGATGAGAAAAAGAGAAAATAAAAAATATCATTCCGTTTCGTTCCTACCCGACGCGTAATAGGAAATTCTAAAAAATAACAAAAAAATTAAAAAAATTAAAAAACAGCATTATGGCTTCATTTCAAGCCAGAATAGGTTGGAAAACGCCGAGAAAGAGAGAAAATAAAAATCATCGTTCCGTTCTGTTCCGTTCCTACCCGACGCGTAATACAAAACTCCAAAAAAATTGAAAAAAAATTCAAATAATTAAAACATACCATTACAGCTTCATTTCAATCCAAAATAGGTTGGAAAAGGCCGAGAAAGGGAGAAAATTAAAATTATCGTTCCGTTTCGTTCCTACCTAGCGCGTAATAGAAAATTCCGAAAAAATAGGCAAAAACTTCAAAAAATTAAAAAATACCATTATGACTTCATTTCAAACAAAAATAGGTTGGAGAAGGCCGAGAAAGAGAGAAAATAAAAATTATCGTTCCGTTCCGTTCCTACCAGACGCGTAATAGAAAATTCCAAAAAAATAACAAAAAAATTCAAAAAATTAAAAAATACCATTATGGATTCATTTCAAGCCAAAAGAGGTTGAAAGAGGATGAGAAAAAGAGAAAATAAAAATTATCATTCCGTTTCGTTCCTACCGGACGCGTAATAGGAAATTCTAAAAAATAACAAAAAAATTAAAAAAATTAAAAAACAGCATTATGGCTTCTTTTCAAGCCAGAATAGGTTGGAAAACGCCGAGAAAGAGAGAAAATAAAAATTATCGTTCCGTTCCGTTCCTACCAGTCGCGTAATAGAAAATTCCAAAAAAATAACAAAAAAATTCAAAAAATTAAAAAATACCATTATGGATTCATTTCAAGCCAAAAGAGGTTGAAAGAGGATGAGAAAAAGAGAAAATAAAAAATATCATTCCGTTTCGTTCCTACCCGACGCGTAATAGGAAATTCTAAAAAATAACAAAAAAATTAAAAAAATTAAAAAACAGCATTATGGCTTCATTTCAAGCCAGAATAGGTTGGAAAACGCCGAGAAAGAGAGAAAATAAAAATCATCGTTCCGTTCTGTTCCGTTCCTACCCGACGCGTAATACAAAACTCCAAAAAAATTGAAAAAAAATTCAAATAATTAAAACATACCATTACAGCTTCATTTCAATCCAAAATAGGTTGGAAAAGGCCGAGAAAGGGAGAAAATTAAAATTATCGTTCCGTTTCGTTCCTACCTAGCGCGTAATAGAAAATTCCGAAAAAATAGGCAAAAACTTCAAAAAATTAAAAAATACCATTATGACTTCATTTCAAACAAAAATAGGTTGGAGAAGGCCGAGAAAGAGAGAAAATAAAAATTATCGTTCCGTTCCGTTCCTACCAGACGCGTAATAGAAAATTCCAAAAAAATAACAAAAAAATTCAAAAAATTAAAAAATACCATTATGGATTCATTTCAAGCCAAAAGAGGTTGAAAGAGGATGAGAAAAAGAGAAAATAAAAATTATCATTCCGTTTCGTTCCTACCGGACGCGTAATAGGAAATTCTAAAAAATAACAAAAAAATTAAAAAAATTAAAAAACAGCATTATGGCTTCTTTTCAAGCCAGAATAGGTTGGAAAACGCCGAGAAAGAGAGAAAATAAAAATCATCGTTCCGTTCCTACCCGACGCGTAATACAAAATTCCAAAAAAATTGAAAAAAAATTCAAATAATTAAAACATACCATTACAGCTTCATTTCAATCCAAAATAGGTTGGAAAAGGCCGAGAAAGGGAGAAAATTAAAATTATCGTTCCGTTTCGTTCCTACCTAACGCGTAATAGAAAATTCCAAAAAAATAGGCAAAAACTTCAAAAAATTAAAAAATACCATTATGACTTCATTTCAAGCCAAAATAGGTTGGAAAAAGCCGAGAAAGGGAGAAAATCAAAATTATCGTTCCGTTTCGTTCCTACCTGACGCGTAATAGAAAATTCCAAAAAAATAGGCCAAAACTTCAAAAAATTAAAAAATACCATTATGACTTCATTTCAAACCAAAATAGGTTGGAGAAGACCGAGAAAGTGAGAAAATAAAAATTATCGTTCCGTTCCGTTCCGTTCCTACCAGACGCGTAATAGAAAATTCCAAAAAAATTCAAAAAATTAAAAAACAGCATTATGACTTCTTTTCAAGCCAAAATAGGTTGGAAAAGCCCGAGAAAGAGAGAAAATAAAAATTATCGTTCTGTTCCGTTCCTACCCGACGCGTGATAGAAAATTCCAAAAAAATAGCAAAAAAATTGAAAAAAATTAAAAAATAGCATTATGGCTTCATTTCAAGCCAGAATAGGTTGGAAAAGGCCGAGAAAGAGAGAAAATAAAAATTATCGTTCCGTTCCGTTCCTACCAGTCGCGTAATAGAAAATTCCAAAAAAATAACAAAAAAATTCAAAAAATTAAAAAATACCATTATGGATTCATTTCAAGCCAAAAGAGGTTGAAAGAGGATGAGAAAAAGAGAAAATAAAAAATATCATTCCGTTTCGTTCCTACCCGACGCGTAATAGGAAATTCTAAAAAATAACAAAAAAATTAAAAAAATTAAAAAACAGCATTATGGCTTCATTTCAAGCCAGAATAGGTTGGAAAACGCCGAGAAAGAGAGAAAATAAAAATCATCGTTCCGTTCTGTTCCGTTCCTACCCGACGCGTAATACAAAACTCCAAAAAAATTGAAAAAAAATTCAAATAATTAAAACATACCATTACAGCTTCATTTCAATCCAAAATAGGTTGGAAAAGGCCGAGAAAGGGAGAAAATTAAAATTATCGTTCCGTTTCGTTCCTACCTAGCGCGTAATAGAAAATTCCGAAAAAATAGGCAAAAACTTCAAAAAATTAAAAAATACCATTATGACTTCATTTCAAACAAAAATAGGTTGGAGAAGGCCGAGAAAGAGAGAAAATAAAAATTATCGTTCCGTTCCGTTCCTACCAGACGCGTAATAGAAAATTCCAAAAAAATAACAAAAAAATTCAAAAAATTAAAAAATACCATTATGGATTCATTTCAAGCCAAAAGAGGTTGAAAGAGGATGAGAAAAAGAGAAAATAAAAATTATCATTCCGTTTCGTTCCTACCGGACGCGTAATAGGAAATTCTAAAAAATAACAAAAAAATTAAAAAAAATTAAAAAACAGCATTATGGCTTCTTTTCAAGCCAGAATAGGTTGGAAAACGCCGAGAAAGAGAGAAAATAAAAATCATCGTTCCGTTCCTACCCGACGCGTAATACAAAATTCCAAAAAAATTGAAAAAAAATTCAAATAATTAAAACATACCATTACAGCTTCATTTCAATCCAAAATAGGTTGGAAAAGGCCGAGAAAGGGAGAAAATTAAAATTATCGTTCCGTTTCGTTCCTACCTAACGCGTAATAGAAAATTCCAAAAAAATAGGCAAAAACTTCAAAAAATTAAAAAATACCATTATGACTTCATTTCAAGCCAAAATAGGTTGGAAAAAGCCGAGAAAGGGAGAAAATCAAAATTATCGTTCCGTTTCGTTCCTACCTGACGCGTAATAGAAAATTCCAAAAAAATAGGCAAAAACTTCAAAAAATTAAAAAATACCATTATGACTTCATTTCAAACAAAAATAGGTTGGAGAAGGCCGAGAAAGAGAGAAAATAAAAATTATCGTTCCGTTCCGTTCCTACCAGACGCGTAATAGAAAATTCCAAAAAAATAACAAAAAAATTCAAAAAATTAAAAAATCGCATTATGACTTTTTTCTAGCGAAATAGGTTGGACAAGCCCGAGAAAGTGAGAAAATAAAAATTATCGTTCTGTTCCGTTCCTACCCGTCGCGGAATAGAAATTTCCAAAAAACATAGCAAAAAAATTAAAAAAAACCATTATGGCTTCATTTCAATCCAAAATAGGTTGGAAAATGCCGAGAAATAGAGCAAATAAAAATTAGCAATCCGGTCTGTTCCTACCCGTCCCGTAATAGGAACTTCCAAAAAAATAATAAAAAAATTAAAAAATACCAATATGGATTCATTTCAAGCCAAAATAGGTTGAAAGAGGATGAGAAAGAGAGAAAATAAAAATTATCATTCCGTTTCGTTCCTACCCGACGCGTAATAGGAAATTCCAAAAAATAACAAAAAAATTGAAAAAATTAAAAAACAGCATTATGGCTTCATTTCAAGCCAGAATAGGTTGGAAAACGCCGAGAAAGATAGAAAATAAAAATCATCGTTCAGTTCTGTTCCGTTCCTACCCGACGCGTAATACAAAATTCCAAAAAAATTGAAAAAAAATTCAAATATTTAAAACATACCGTTACAGCTTCATTTCAATCCAAAATAGGTTGGAAAGGGCCGAGAAAGGGAGAAAATTAAAATTATCGTTCCGTTTCGTTCCTACCTAACGCGTAATAGAAAATTCCAAAAAAATAGGCAAAAACTTCAAAAAATTAAAAAATACCATTATGACTTCATTTCAAACCAAAATAGGTTGGAGAAGACCGAGAAAGTGAGAAAATAAAAATTATCGTTCCGTTCCGTTCCTACCAGACGCGTAATAGAAAATTCCAAAAAAATAACAAAAAAATTAAAAAAATTAAAAAATCGCATTATGACCTTTTTCTAGCGAAATTGGTTGGACAAGCCCGAGAAAGTGAGAAAATAAAAATTATCGTTCTGTTCCGTTCCTACCCGACGCGTAATAGAAATTTCCAAAAAACATAGCAAAAAAATTAAAAAAAACCATTATGGCTTCATTTCAAACCAAAATAGGTTGGAAAATGCCGAGCAATAGAGCAAATAAAAATTCGCAATCCGGTCCGTTCCAACCCGTCCTGTAATAGGAACTTCCAAAAAAATAACAACAAAATTCAAAAAATTAAAAAATACAATTAATGATTCATTTCAAGCCAAAATAGGTTGAAAGAGGATGAGAAAAAGAGAAAATAAAAATTATCATTCCGTTTCGTTCCTACCCGACGCGTAATAGGAAATTCCGAAAAATAACAAAAAAATTGAAAAAATTAAAAAACAGCATTATGGCTTCATTTCAAGCCAGAATAGGTTGGAAAATGCCGAGAAAGAGAGAAAATAACAATCATCGTTCAGTTCTGTTCCGTTCCTACCCGACGCGTAATACAAAATTCCAAAAAAATTGAAAAAAAATTCAAATAATTAAAACATACCATTACAGCCTCATTTCAATCCAAAATAGGTTGGAAAAGGCCGAGAAGGGGAGAAAATTAAAATTATCGTTCCGTTTCGTTCCTACCTAACGCGTAATAGAAAATTCCAAAAAAATAGGCAAAAACCTCAAAAAATTAAAGAATACCTTTATGACTTCATTTCAAACCAAAATAGGTTGGAGAAGACCGAGAAAGTGAGAAAATAAAAATTATCGTTCCGTTCCGTTCCGTTCCTACCTGACGTGTAATAGAAAATTCCAAAAAAATTAAAAAAATTAAAAAACAGTATTATGACTTCTTTTCAAGCCAAAATAGGTTGGAAAAGCCCGAGAAAGAGAGAAAATAAAAATTATCGTTCTGTTCCGTTCCTACCCGACGCGTGATAGAAAATTCCAAAAAAATAGCAAAAAAATTGAAAAAAATTAAAAAATAGCATTATGGCTACATTTCAAGCCAGAATAGGTTGGAAAAGGCCGAGAAAGAGAGAAAATAAAAATGATCGTTCCGTTCGGTTCATACCAGACGCGTAATACAAAATTCCCAAAAAATTGAAAACAAAATTCAAACAATTAAAACATACCATTATCGCTTCATTTAAAGCCAAAATAGGTTGGAAAAAGCCGAGAAAGGGAGAAAATCAAAATTATCGTTCTGTTTCGTTCCTACCTGACAAGTAATAGAAAATTCCAAAAAAATAGGCAAAAACTTCAAAAAATTAAAAAATACCATTATGACTTCATTCCAAGCCAAAATAGGTTGGAAAAAGCCGAGAAAGGGAGAAAATCAAAATTATCGTTCCGTTTCGTTTCTACCTGACGCGTAATAGAAAATTCCAAAAAAATAGGCAAAAACTTCAAAAAATTAAAAAATACCATTATGACTTCATTTCAAACAAAAATAGATTGGAGAAGGCCGAGAAAGAGAGAAAATAAAAATTATCGTTCCGTTCCGTTCCAACTAGACGCGCAATAGAAAATTTCAAAAAAATAACAAAAAAATTCAAAAAATTAAAAAATCGCATTATGACTTTTTTCTAGCGAAATAGGTTGGACAAGCCTGAGAAAGTGAGAAAATAAAAATTATCGTTCTGTTCCGTTCCTACCCGATGCGTAATAGAAATTTCCAAAAAACATAGAAAAAAAATTAAAAAAATTAAAAAAAACCACTATGTCTTCATTTCAATCCAAAATAGGTTGGAAAATGCCGAGAAATAGAGCAAATAAAAATTAGCAATCCAGTCCGTTCCTACCCATCCCGTAATAGGAACTTCCAAAAATATAACCACAAAATTAAAAAAATTAAAAAATACCATTATGTATTCATTTCAAGCCAAAATAGGTTGAAAGAGGATGAGAAAAAGAGAAAATAAAAATTATCATTCCGTTTCGTTCCTACCCGAAGCGTAATAGGAAATTCCAAAAAATAACAAAAAAATTGACAAAAATTAAAAAACAGCATTATGGCCTCATTACAAGCCAGAATAGGTTGGAAAACGCCGAGAAAGATAGAAAATAAAAATCATCGTTCAGTTCTGTTCCGTTCCTACCCGACGCGTAATACAAAATTCCAAAAAAATTGAAAAAAAATTCAAATATTTAAAACACACCATTACAGCTTCATTTCAATCCAAAATAGGTTGGAAAGGGCCGAGAAAGGGAGAAAATTAAAATTATCGTTCCGTTTCGTTCCTACCTAATGCGTAATAGAAAATTCCAAAAAAATAGGCAAAAACTTCAAAAAATTAAAAAATACCATTATGACTTCATTTCAAACCAAAATAGGTTGGAGAAGACCGAGAA
The DNA here is from genome assembly GCA_030820535.1 of Quercus parvula. Classification (NCBI taxonomy): domain Eukaryota; kingdom Viridiplantae; phylum Streptophyta; class Magnoliopsida; order Fagales; family Fagaceae; genus Quercus; species Quercus parvula. Next base: position 24,694,381 of record JAUAME010000004.1, read on the forward strand.
AGTGAGAAAATAAAAATTATCGTTCCGTTCCGTTCCGATCCTACCAGACGCGTAATAGAAAATTCCAAAAAAATTCAAAAACAGCATTATGACTTCTTTTCAAGCCAAAATAGGTTGGAGAAGCCCGAGAAAGATAGAAAATAAAAATTATCGTTCTGTTCCGTTCCTACCCGACGCGTAATAGAAAATTCCAAAACCATTCAAAAAATTAAAAAACAGCATTATGGCTTCATTTCAAGCCAGAATAGGTTGGAAAAGGCCGAGAAAGAGAGAAAATAAAAATTATCGTTCCGTTCCGTTCCTACCAGACGCGTAATAGAAAATTCCAAAAAAATAACAAAAAAATTAAAAAATACCATTATGGATTCATTTCAAGCCAAAAGAGGTCGAAAGAGGATGAGAAAAAGAGAAAATAAAAATTATCATTCCGTTTCATTCCTACCCGACGCGTAATAGGAAATTCCAAAAAATAACAAAAAAATTAAAAAAATTAAAAAACAGCATTATGGCTTCATTTCAAGCCAGAATAGGTTGGAAAACGCCGAGAAAGATAGAAAATAAAAATCATCGTTCAGTTCTGTTCCGTTCCTACCCGACGCGTAATACAAAATTCCAAAAAAATTGAAAAAAAATTCAAATAATTAAAACATACCATTACAGCTTCATTTCAATCCAAAATAGGTTGGAAAATGCCGAGAAATAGAGCAAATAAAAACTAGCAATCCGGTCCGTTCCTACCCGTCCCGTAATAGGAAATTAAAAAAAAATAACAAAAAAATTAAAAAAATTAAAAAATACCATATGGATTCATTTCAAGCCAAAAGAGGGTGAAAGAGGATGAGAAAAAGAGAAAATTAAAATTATCATTCCGTTTCGTTCCTACCCGACGCGTAATAGGAAATTCAAAAAAATAACAAAAAAATTAAAAAATTTAAAAAACAGCATTATGGCTTCATTTCAAGCCAGAATAGGTTGGAAAACGCCGAGAAAGAGAGAAAATAAAAATCATCGTTCCGTTCTGTTCCGTTCCTACCCGACGCGTAATACAAAATTCCAAAAAAATTGAAAAAAAATTTAAATAATTAAAACATACCATTACAGCTTCATTTCAATCCAAAATAGGTTGGAAAAGGCCGAGAAAGGAAGAAAATTAAAATTATCGTTCCGTTTCGTTCCTACCTAACGCGTAATAGAAAATTCCAAAAAAATAGGCAAAAACTTCAAAAAATTAAAAAATAACATTATGACTTCATTTCAAACCAAAATAGGTTGGAGAAGACCGAGAAAGTGAGAAAATAAAAATTATCGTTCCGTTCCGTTCCGTTCCTACCAGACGCGTAATAGAAAATTCCAAAAAAATTCAAAAAATTTAAAAACAGCATTATGACTTCTTTTCAAGCCAAAATAGGTTGGAAAAGCCCGAGAAAGAGAGAAAATAAAAATTATCCTTCTGTTCCGTTCCTACCTGACGCGTGATAGAAAATTCGGAAAAAATAGCAAAAAAATTGAAAAATATTAGAAAATAGCATTATGGCTTCATTTCAAGCCAGAATAGGTTGGAAAAGGCCGAGAAAGAGAGAAAATAAAAATGATCGTTCCGTTCCGTTCATACCCGACGCGTAATACAAAATTCCCAAAAAATTGAAAACAAAATTCAAACAATTAAAACATACCATTATCGCTTCATTTCAAGCCAAAATAGGTTGGAAAAAGCCGAAAAATGGAGAAAATCAAAATTATCGTTCTGTTTCTTTCCTACCTGACAAGTAATAGAAAATTCCAAAAAAATAGGCAAAAACTTCAAAAAATTAAAAAATACCATTATGACTTCATTTCAAACAAAAATAGGTTGGAGAAGGCCGAGAAAGAGAGAAAATAAAAATTATCGTTCCGTTCCGTTCCTACCAGACGCGTAATAGAAAATTCCAAACAAATAACAAAAAAATTCAAAAAAATAAAAAAACGCATTATGACTTTTTTCTAGCGAAATAGGTTGGACAAGCCCGAGAAAGTGAGAAAATAAAAATTATCGTTCTGTTCCGTTCCTACCCGTCGCGTAATAGAAATTTCCAAAAAACATAGCAAAAAAATTAAAAAAAACCATTATGGCTTCATTTCAATCCAAAATAGGTTGGAAAATGCCGAGAAATAGAGCAAATAAAAATTAGCAATCCGGTCCGTTCCTACCCGTCCCGAAATAGGAACTTCCAAAAAAATAATAAAAAAATTAAAAAAATTAAAAAATACCAATATGGATTCATTTCAAGCCAAAATAGGTTGAAAGAGGATGAGAAAGAGAGAAAAAAAAATTATCATTCCGTTTCGTTCCTACCCGACGCGTAATAGGAAATTCCAAAAAATAACAAAAAAATTGAAAAAATTAAAAAACAGCATTATGGCTTCATTTCAAGCCAGAATAGGTTGGAAAACGCCGAGAAAGATAGAAAATAAAAATCATCGTTCAGTTCTGTTCCGTTCCTACCCGACGCGTAATACAAAATTCCAAAAAAATTGAAAAAAAATTCAAATATTTAAAACATACCATTACAGCTTCATTTCAATCCAAAATAGGTTGGAAAGGGCCGAGAAAGGGAGAAAATTAAAATTATCGTTCCGTTTCGTTCCTACCTAACGCGTAATAGAAAATTCCAAAAAAATAGGCAAAAACTTCAAAAAATTAAAAAATACCATTATGACTTCATTTCAAACCAAAATAGGTTGGAGAAGACCGAGAAAGTGAGAAAATAAAAATTATCGTTCCGTTCCGTTCCGTTCCTACCAGACGCGTAATAGAAAATTCCAAAAAAATTCAAAAAATTAAAAAACAGCATTATGACTTCTTTTCAAGCCAAAATAGGTTGGAAAAGCCCAAGAAAGAGAGAAAATAAAAATTATCGTTCTGTTCCGTTCCTACCCGACGCGTAATAGAAAATTCCAAAACCATTCAAAAAATTAAAAAACAGCATTATGGCTTCATTTCAAGCCAGAATAGGTTGGAAAAGGCCGAGAAAGAGAGAAAATAAAAATTATCGTTCCGTTCCGTTCCTACCAGACGAGTAATAGAAAATTCCAAAAAAATAACAAAAAAATTAAAAAAATTAAAAAATACCATTATGGATTCATTTCAAGCCAAAAGAGATTGAAAGAAGATGAGAAAAAGAGAAAATAAAAATTATCATTCCGTTTCGATCCTACCCGACGCGTAATAGGAAATTCAAAAAAATAACAAAAAAATTAAAAAAATTAAAAAACAGCATTATGGCTTCATTTCAAGCCAGAATAGGTTGGAAAACGCCGAGAAAGATAGAAAATAAAAATCATCGTTCAGTTCGGTTCCGTTCCTACCCGACGCGTAATACAAAATTCCAAAAAAATTGAAAAAAAATTCAAATAATTAAAACATACCATTACAGCTTCATTTCAATCCAAAATAGGTTGGAAAATGCCGAGAAATAGAGCAAATAAAAACTAGCAATCCGGTCCGTTCCTACCCGTCCCGTAATAGGAAATTAAAAAAAAATAACAAAAAAATTAAAAAATACCATATGGATTCATTTCAAGCCAAAAGAGGTTGAAAGAGGATGAGAAAAAGAGAAAATAAAAATTATCATTCCGTTTCGTTCCTACCCGACGCGTAATAGGAAATTCAAAAAAATAACAAAAAAATTAAAAAAATTAAAAAACAGCATTATGGCTTCATTTCAAGCCAGAATAGGTTGGAAAACGCCGAGAAAGAGAGAAAATAAAAATCATCGTTCCGTTCTGTTCCGTTCCTACCCGACGCGTAATACAAAATTCCAAAAAAATTGAAAAAAAATTTAAATAATTAAAACATACCATTACAGCTTCATTTCAATCCAAAATAGGTTGGAAAAGGCCGAGAAAGGGAGAAAATTAAAATTATTGTTCCGTTTCGTTCCTACCTAACGCGTAACAGAAAATTCCAAAAAAAACAGGCAAAAACTTCAAAAAATTAAAAAATACCATTATGACTTCATTTCAAGCCAAAATAGGTTGGAGAAGACTGAAAAAGTGAGAAAATAAAAATTATCGTTCCGTTCCGTTCCGTTCCTACCAGATGCGTAATAGAAAATTCCAAAAAAATTCAAAAAATTTAAAAACAGCATTATGACTTCTTTTCAAGCCAAAATAGGTTGGAAAAGCCCGAGAAAGAGAGAAAATAAAAATTATCCTTCTGTTCCGTTCCTACCCGACGCGTGATAAAAAATTCGAAAAAAATAGTAAAAAAATTGAAAAATATTAAAAAATAGCATTATGGCTTCATTTCAAGCCAGAATAGGTTGGAAAAGGCCGAGAAAGAGAGAAAATAAAAATGATCGTTCCGTTCCGTTCATACCCGACGCGTAATACAAAATTCCCAAAAAATTGAAAACAAAATTCAAACAATTAAAACATACCATTATCGCTTCATTTCAAGCCAAAATAGGTTGGAAAAAGCCGAAAAATGGAGAAAATCAAAATTATTGTTCTGTTTCTTTCCTACCGGACAAGTAATAGAAAATTCCAAAAAAATAGGCAAAAACTTCAAAAAATTAAAAAATACCATTATGACTTCATTTCAAGCCAAAATAGGTTGGAAAAAGCCGAGAAAGGGAGAAAATCAAAATTATCGTTCCGTTTCGTTCCTACCTGACGCGTAATAGAAAATTCCAAAAAAATAGGCAAAAACTTTAAAAAATTAAAAAATACCATTATGACTTCATTTCAAACAAAAATAGGTTGGAGAAGGCCGAGAAAGAGAGAAAATAAAAATTATCGTTCCGTTCCGTTCCTACCAGACGCGTAACAGAAAATTCCAAAAAAATAACAAAAAAATTAAAAAAATTAAAAAATCGCATTATGACTTTTTTCTAGCGAAATAGGTTGGACAAGCCCGAGAAAGTGAGAAAATAAAAATTATCGTTCTGTTCCGTTCCTACCCGACGCGTAATAGAAATTTCCAAAAAAGCTAGCAAAAAAATTAAAAAAAACCATTATGGCTTCATTTCAATCCAAAATAGGTTGGAAAATGCCGAGAAATAGAGCAAATAAAAATTAGCAATCCGGTCCGTTCCTACCCGTCCCGTAATAGGAACTTCCAAAAAAATAATAAAAAAATTAAAAAAATTAAAAAATACCAATATGGATTCATTTCAAGCCAAAATAGGTTGAAAGAGGATGAGAAAGAGAGAAAATAAAAATTATCATTCCGTTTCGTTCCTACCCGACGCGTAATAGGAAATTCCAAAAAATAACAAAATAATTAAAAAAATTAAAAAACAGCATTATGGCTTCATTTCAAGCCAGAATAGGTTGGAAAACGCCGAGAAAGAGAGAAAATAAAAATCATCGTTCCGTTCTGTTCCGTTCCTACCCGACGCGTAATACAAAATTCCAAAAAAATTGAAAAAAAATTCAAATAATTAAAACATACCATTACAGCTTCATTTCAATCCAAAATAGGTTGGAAAAGGCCGAGAAAGGGAGAAAATTAAAATTATCGTTCCGTTTCGTTCCTACCTAACGTGTAATAGAAAATTCCAAAAAAATAGGCAAAAACTTCAAAAAATTAAAAAATACCATTATGACTTCATTTCATACCAAAATAGGTTGGAGAAGACCGAGAAAGTGAGAAAATAAAAATTATCGTTCCGTTCCGTTCCATTCCTACCAGACGAGTAATAGAAAATTCCAAAAAAATTCAAAAAATTAAAAAACAGCATTATGACTTCTTTTCAAGCCAAAATAGGTTGGAAAAGCCCGAGAAAGAGAGAAAATAAAAATTATCGTTCTGTTCCGTTCCTACCCGACCCGTGATAGAAAATTCCAAAAAAATAGCAAAAAAATTGAAAAAAATTAAAAAATAGCATTATGGCTACATTTCAAGCCAGAATTGGTTGGAAAAGGCCGAGAAAGAGAGAAAATAAAAATGATCGTTCCGTTCGGTTCATACCCGACGCGTAATACAAAATTCCCAAAAAATTGAAAACAAAATTCAAACAATTAAAACATACCATTATCGCTTCATTTCAAGCCAAAATAGGTTGGAAAAAGCCGAGAAAGGGAGAAAATCAAAATTATCGTTCTGTTTCGTTCCTACCTGACAAGTAATAGAAAATTCCAAAAAAATAGGCAAAAACTTCAAAAAATTAAAAAATACCATTATGACTTCATTTCAAACAAAAATAGGTTGGAGAAGGCCGAGAAAGAGAGAAAATAAAAATTATCGTTCCGTTCCGTTACTACCAGACGCGTAATAGAAAATTCCAAAAAAATAACAAAAAAATTCAAAAAATTAAAAAATACCATTATGACTTTTTTCTAGCGAAATAGGTTGGACAAGCCCGAGAAAGTGAGAAAATAAAAATTATCTTTCTGTTCCGTTCCTACCCGACGCGTAATAGAAAATTCCAAAAAAATAGCAAAAAATTAAAAAAATTAAAAAATACCATTATGGCTTCATTTCAAGCCAGAATAAGTTGGAAAAGGCCGAGAAAGATAGAAAATAAAATTTATCATTCCGTTCCGTTCCTACCCGACACGTAATACAAAATTCGAAAAAAATTGAAAAAAAATTAAAACAATTAAAACATACCATTATGGCTTCATTTCAAGCCAAAATAGGTTGGAAAAGGCCGAGAAATGGAGAAAATTAAAATTATCGTTCCGTTTCGTTCATACTAGGCGCGTAATAGAAAATTCCCAAAAAATAGGCAAAAACTTCAAAAAATTAAAAAATACCATTACGATTTCATCTCAAACCAAAATAGGTTGCAAAAGGCCGGGAAAGTGAGAAAATAAAAATTATCGTCCCGTTTCGTTCCGTTTCCACCAAACGCGTAATAGAAAATTCCAAAAAAAAACAAAAAAATTAAAAAAATTAAAAAATAGCATTATGACTTCTTTTCAAGCCAAAATAGCGGGGAAAAGCCCGAGAAAGAGAGAAAATAAAAATTATCGTTCTGTTCCCTTCCTACCCGACGCGTAATAGAAAATTCCAAAAAAATAGCAAAAGATTTCAAAAAATTAAAAAATGGCATTATCGCTTCATTTCAAGCCAGAATAGCTTGGAAAAGGCCGAGAAAGAGAGAAAATAAAAATTATTGTTCTGTTCCGTTCCTACCCGACGCGTAATACAAAATTCCAAAAAAATAGGCAAAAACTTCAAAAAATTTAAAAATACCATTATGACTTCATTTCAAACAAAAATAGGTTGGAGAAGGCCGAGAAAGGGAGAAAATAAAAATTATCGTTCCGTTCCGTTCCGTTCCTACCAGACGCGTAATAGAAAATTCCAAAAAAATTCAAAAAATTAAAAAACAGCATTATGACTTCTTTTCAAGCCAAAATAGGTTGGAAAAGGCCGAGAAAGAGTGAAAATAAAAATTATCGTTCTGTTCCGTTCCTACCCGACGCGTAATACAAAATTCCAAAAAAATTGAAAAGAAATTCAAATAATTAAAACATTCCATTACAGCTTCATTTCAATCCAAAATAGGTTGGAAAAGGCCGAGAAAGGGAGAAAATTAAAATTATCGTTCCGTTTCGTTCCTACCTAACGCGTAATAGAAAATTCCAAAAAAATAGGCAAAAACTTCAAAAAATTAAAAAATACCATTATGACTTCATTTCAAACCAAAATAGGTTGGAGAAGATCGAGAAAGTGAGAAAATAAAAATTATCGTTCCGTTCCGCTCCGTTCCGTTTCTACCAGACGCGTAATAGAAAATTCCAAAAAAATTCAAAAAATTAAAAAACAGCATTATGACTTCTTTTCAAGCCAAAATAGGTTGGAAAAGCCCGAGAAAGAGAGAAAATAAAAATTAACGTTCTGTTCCGTTCCTACCCGACGCGTGATAGAAAATTCCAAAAAAATAGCAAAAAAATTGAAAAAAATTAAAAAATAGCATTATGGCTTCATTTCAAGCCAGAATAGGTTGGAAAAGGCCGAGAAAGAGAGAAAATAAAAATTATCGTTCCGTTCCATTTCTACCAGACGCGTAATAGAAAATTAAAAAAAATAACAAAAAAATTCAAAAAATTAAAAAATCGCATTATGACTTTTTTCTAGCGAAATAGGTTGGACAAGCCCGAGAAAGTGAGAAAATAAAAAATTAAAAAATACCAATATGGATCCGTTCCTACCCGACGCGTAATAGAAAATTCCAAAAAAATAGCAAAAAAATTAAAAAAATTAAAAAATACCATTATGGCTTCATTTCAAGCCAGAATAGGTTGGAAAAGGCCGAGAAAGATAGAAAATAAAATTTATCATTCCGTTCCGTTTCTTCCCGACACGTAATACAAAATTCGAAAAAAATTGAAAAAAAATTCAAACAATTAAAACATACCATTATGGCTTCATTTCAAGCCAAAATAGGTTGGAAAAGGCCGAGAAAGGGAGAAAATTAAAATTATCGTTCCATTTCGTTCATACCAAGCGCGTAATAGAAAATTCCAAAAAAATAGGCAAAAACTTCAAAAAATTAAAAAATACCATTATGATTTCATTTCAAACCAAAATAGGTTGGAGAAGGCCGGGAAAGTGAGAAAATAAAAATTATCGTCCCGTTTCGTTCAGTTTCCACCAGACGAGTAATAGAAAATTCCAAAAAAATAAAAAAAAAATAAAAAAATTAAAAAATAGCATTATGACTTCTTTTCAAGCCAAAATAGCGTGGAAAAGCCCGAGAAAGAGAGAAAATAAAAATTATCGTTCTGTTCCCTTCCTACCCGACGCGTAATAGAAAATTCCAAAAAAATTGCAAAAGATTTCAAAAAATTAAAAAATGGCAGTATGGCTTCATTTCAAGCCAGAATAGCTTGGAAAAGGCCGAGAAAGAGAGAAAATAAAAATTATTGTTCTGTTCCGTTCCTACCCGACGCGTAATAGAAAATTCCAAAAAAATAGGCAAAAACTTCAAAAAATTAAAAAATACCATTATGACTTCATTTCACACAAAAATAGGTTGGAGAAGGCCGACAAAGAGAGAAAATAAAAATTATCGTTCCGTTCCGTTCCGTTCCGTTCCTACCAGACGCGTAATAGAAAATTCCTAAAAAAATGAAAAAATTAAAAAACAGCATTATGACTTCTTTTCAAGCCAAAATAGGTTGGAAAAGGCCGAGAAAGAGTGAAAATAAAAATTATCGTTCTGTTCCGTTCCTACCCGACGAGTAATACAAAATTCGAAAAAAATTGAAAAAAAATTCAAATAATTAAAACATTTTATTACAGCTTCATTTCAATCCAAAATAGGTTGGAAAAGGCCGAGAAAGGGAGAAAATTAAAATTATCGTTCCGTTTCGTTCCTACCTAACGCGTAATAGAAAATTCCAAAAAAATAGTTAAAAACTTCAAAAAATTAAAAAATACCAATATGACTTCATTTCAAACCAAAATAGGTTCGAGAAGACCGAGAAAGTGAGAAAATAAAAATTATCGTTCCGTTCCGTTACTACCAGACGGGTAATAGAAAATTCCAAAAAAATTAAAAAAATTAAAAAACAGCATTATGACTTCTTTCCAAGCCAAAATAGGTTGGAAAAGCCCGAGAAAGAGAGAAAATAAAAATTAACGTTCTGTTCCGTTCCTACCCGACGCGTGATAGAAAATTCCAAAAAAAATAGCAAAAAAATTGAAAAAAATTAAAAATAGCATTATGGCTTCATTTCAAGCCAGAATAGGTTGGAAAAGGCCGAGAAAGAAGGAAAATAAAAATTATCGTTCCGTTCCGTTCCATTCCGTTCCTACCAGACGCGTAATAGAAAATTCCAAAAAAATTAAAAAACGGCATTATGACTTCTTTTCAAGCCAAAATAGGTTGGAAAAGCCCGAGAAAGAGAGAAAATAAAAATTATCGTTCTGTTCCGTTCCTACCCGACGCGTGATAGAAAATTCAAAAAATAGCAAAAAAATTGAAAAAAATTAAAAAATAGCATAATGGCTTCATTTCAATCCAGAATAGGTTGGAAAAGGCCGAGAAAGAGAGAAAATGAAAATTATCGTTCCGTTCCGTTCCTACCAGACGCGTAAAAGAAAATTCCAAAAAAATAACAAAAAAATTCAAAAAATTAAAAAATCGCATTATGACTTTTTTCTAGCGAAATAGGTTGGACAAGCCCGAGAAAGTGAGAAAATAAAAATTATCGTTCTGTTCCGTTCCTACCCGACGCGTAATAGAAATTTCCAAAAAACATAGCAAAAAAATTAAAAAAAATAAAAAAAACCATTATGGCTTCATTTCAATCCATAATAGGTTGGAAAATGCTGAGAAATAGAGCAAATAAAAATTAGCAATCCGGTCTGTTCCTACCCGTCCCGTAATAGAAACTTCCAAAAAAAAAATAAAAAAAATAAAAAAATGAAAAAATACCAATATGGATTCATTTCAAGCCAAAATAGGTTGAAAGAGGATGAGAAAAAGAGAAAATAAAAATTATCATTCCGTTTCGTTCCTACCCGACGCGTAATAAGAAATTCCAAAAAATAACAAAAAAATTAAAAAAATTAAACAACAGCATTCTGGCTTCATTTCAAGCCAGAATAGGTTGGAAAACGCCGAGAAAGAGAGAAAATAGAAATCATCGTTCCGTTCTGTTCCGTTCCTAACCGACGCGTAATACAGAATTCCAAAAAAATTGAAAAAAATTCAAATAATTAAAACATACCATTACAGCTTCATTTCAATCCAAAATAGGTTGGAAAAGGCCGAGAAAGGGAGAAAATTAAAATTATCGTTCCGTTTCCTTCGTACCTAACACGTAATAGAAAATTCCAAAAAAATAGGCAAAAACTTCAAAAAATTAAAAAATACCATTATGACTTCATTTCAAACAAAAATAGGTTGGAGAAGGCCGAGAAAGTGAGAAAATAAAAATTATCGTTCTGTTCCGTTCCTACCAGACGCGTAACAGAAAATTCTAAAAAAATTCAAAAAATTAAAAAACAGCATTATGACTTCTCTTCAAGCCAAAATAGGTTGGAAAAGCCCAAGAAAGAGAGAAAATAAAAATTATCGTTCTGTTCCGTTCCTACCTGACACGTGATAGAAAATTCCAAAAAAATAGCAAAAAAATCGAAAAAATTTAAAAAATAGCATTATGGCTTCATTTCAAGCCAGAATAGCTTGGAAATGGCCGAGAAAGAGGGAAAATAAAAATTATTGTTCTGTTCCGTTCCTACCCGACGCGTAATACAAAATTCCAAAAAAATAGGCAAAAACTTCAAAAAATTAAAAAATACCATTATGACTTCATTTCAAACAAAAATAGGTTGGAGAAGGCCGAGAAAGGGAGAAAATAAAAATTATCGTTCCGTTCCGTTCCGTTCCTACCAGACGCGTAATAGAAAATTCCAAAAAAATTCAAAAAATTAAAAAACAGCATTATGACTTCTTTTCAAGCCAAAATAGGTTGGAAAAGGCCGAGAAAGAGTGAAAATAAAAATTATCGTTCTGTTCCGTTCCTACCCGACGCGTAATACAAAATTCCAAAAAAATTGAAAAAAAATTCAAATAATTAAAACATTCCATTACAGCTTCATTTCAATCCAAAATAGGTTGGAAAAGGCCGAGAAAGGGAGAAAATTAAAATTATCGTTCCGTTTCGTTCCAACCTAACGCGTAATAGAAAATTCCAAAAAAATAGGCAAAAACTTCAAAAAATTAAAAAATACCATTATGACTTCATTTCAAACCAAAATAGGTTGGAGAAGACCGAGAAAGTGAGAAAATAAAAATTATCGTTCCGTTCCGCTCCGTTCCGTTTCTACCAGACGCGTAATAGAAAATTCCAAAAAAATTCAAAAAATTAAAAAACAGCATTATGACTTCTTTTCAAGCCAAAGTAGGTTGGAAAAGCCCGAGAAAGAGAGAAAATAAAAATTAACGTTCTGTTCCGTTCCTACCCGACGCGTGATAGAAAATTCCAAAAAAATAGCAAAAAAATTGAAAAAAATTAAAAAATAGCATTATGGCTTCATTTCAAGCCAGAATATGTTGGAAAAGGCCGAGAAAGAGAGAAAATAAAAATTATCGTTCCGTTCCGTTTCTACCAGACGCGTAATAGAAAATTCAAAAAAATAACAAAAAAATTCAAAAAATTAAAAAATCGCATTATGACTTTTTTCTAGCGAAATAGGTTGGACAAGCCCGAGAAAGTGAGAAAATAAAAAATTAAAAAATACCAATATGGATCCGTTCCTACCCGTCGCGTAATAGAAAATTCCAAAAAAATAGCAAAAAAATTAAAAAAATTAAAAAATACCATTATGGCTTCATTTCAAGCCAGAATAGGTTGGAAAAGGCCGAGAAAGATAGAAAATAAAATTTATCATTCCGTTCCGTTTCTACCCGACACGTAATACAAAATTCGAAAAAAATTGAAAAAAAATTGAAACAATTAAAACATACCATTATGGCTTCATTTCAAGCCAAAATAGGTTGGAAAAGGCCGAGAAAGGGAGAAAATTAAAATTATCGTTCTGTTCCCTTCCTACCTAACGCGTAATAGAAAATTCCAAAAAAATTGCAAAAGATTTCAAAAAATTAAAAAATGGCATTATGGCTTCATTTCAAGCCAGAATAGCTTGGAAAAGGCCGAGAAAGAGAGAAAATAAAAATTATTGTTCTGTTCCGTTCCTACCCAACGCGTAATAGAAAATTCCAAAAAAATAGGCAAAAACTTCAAAAAATTAAAAAATACCATTATGACTTCATTTCACACAAAATTAGGTTGTAGAAGGCCGACAAAGAGAGAAAATAAAAATTATCGTTCCGTTCCGTTCCGTTCCGTTCCTACCAGACACGTAATAGAAAATTCCTAAAAAAATCAAAAAATTAAAAAACAGCATTATGACTTCTTTTCAAGCCAAAATAGGATGGAAAAGGCCGAGAAAGAGTGAAAATAAAAATTATCGTTCTGTTCCGTACCTACCCGACGAGTAATACAAAATTCGAAAAAAATTGAAAAAAAATTCAAATAATTAAAACATTTTATTACAGCTTCATTTCAATCCAAAATAGGTTGGAAAAGGCCGAGAAAGGGAGAAAATTAAAATTATCGTTCCGTTTCGTTCCTACCTAACGCGTAATAGAAAATTCCAAAAAAATAGTTAAAAACTTCAAAAAATTAAAAAATACCAATATGACTTCATTTCAAACCAAAATAGGTTCGAGAAGACCGAGAAAGTGAGAAAATAAAAATTATCGTTCCGTTCCGTTCCTACCAGACGGGTAATAGAAAATTCCAAAAAAATTAAAAAAATTAAAAAACAGCATTATGACTTCTTTCCAAGCCAAAATAGGTTGGAAAAGCCCGAGAAAGAGAGAAAATAAAAATTAACGTTCTGTTCCGTTCCTACCCGACGCGTGATAGAAAATTCCAAAAAAAATAGCAAAAAAATTGAAAAAAATTAAAAATAGCATTATGGCTTCATTTCAAGCCAGAATAGGTTGGAAAAGGCCGAGAAAGAAGGAAAATAAAAATTATCGTTCCGTTCCGTTCCTACCAGACGCGTAATAGAAAATTCCAAAAAAATTAAAAAACGGCATTATGACTTCTTTTCAAGCCAAAATAGGTTGGAAAAGCCCGAGAAAGAGAGAAAATAAAAATTATCGTTCTGTTCCGTTCCTACCCGACGCGTGATAGAAAATTCCAAAAAAATAGCAAAAAAATTGAAAAAAATTAAAAAACAGCATAATGGCTTCATTTCAATCCAGAATAGGTTGGAAAAGGCCGAGAAAGAGAGAAAATGAAAATTATCGTTCCGTTCCGTTCCTACCAGACGCGTAAAAGAAAATTCCAAAAAAATAACAAAAAAATTAAAAAAATTAAAAAATCGCATTATGACTTTTTTTCTAGCGAAATAGGTTGGACAAGCCCTAGAAAGTGAGAAAATAAAAATTATCGTTCTGTTCCGTTCCTACCCGACGCGTAATAGAAATTTCCAAAAAACATAACAAAAAAATTAAAAAAATTAAAAAAAAACCATTATGGCTTCATTTCAATCCATAATAGGTTGGAAAATGCCAAGAAATAGAGCAAATAAAAATTAGCAATCCGGTCCGTTCCTACCCGTCCCGTAATAGAAACTTCCAAAAAAATAATAAAAAAACTCAAAAAATTAAAAAATACCAATATGGATTCATTTCAAGCCAAAATAGGTTGAAAGAGGATGAGAAAAAGAGAAAATAAAAATTATCATTCCGTTTCGTTCCTACCCGACGCGTAATAGGAAATTCCAAAAAATAACAAAAAAATTAAAAAAATTAAACAACAGCATTCTGGCTTCATTTCAAGCCAGAATAGGTTGGAAAACGCCGAGAAAGAGAGAAAATAGAAATCATCGTTCCGTTCTGTTCCGTTCCTACCCGACGCGTAATACAAAATTCCAAAAAAATTGAAAAAAATTCAAATAATTAAAACATACCATTACAGCTTCATTTCAATCCAAAATAGGTTGGAAAAGGCCGAGAAAGGGAGAAAATTAAAATTATCGTTCCGTTTCCTTCGTACCTAACACGTAATAGAAAATTCCAAAAAAATAGGCAAAAACTTCAAAAAATTAAAAAATACCATTATGACTTCATTTCAAACAAAAATAGGTTGGAGAAGGCCGAGAAAGTGAGAAAATAAAAATTCTCGTTCTGTTCCGTTCCTACCAGACGCGTAATAGAAAATTCCAAAAAAATTCAAAAAATTAAAAAACAGCATTATGACTTCTTTTCAAGCCAAAATAGATTGGAAAAGCCCGAGAAAGAGAGAAAATAAAAATTATCGTCCTGTTCCGCTCCTACCTGACGCGTGATAGAAAATTCCAAAAAAATAGCAAAAAAATCGAAAAAGTTTAAAAAATAGCATTATGGCTTCATTTCAAGCCAGAATAGGTTGGAAAAGGCCGAGAAAGAGAGAAAATGAAAATTATCGTTCCGTTCCGTTCCTACCAGACGCGTAATAGAAAATTCCAAAAAAATAATAAAAAAATTCAAAAAATTAAAAAATCGCATTATGACTTTTTTCTAGCGAAATAGGTTGGACAAGCCCGAGAAAGTGAGAAAATAAAAATTATCGTTCTGTTCTGTTCCTACCCGACGCGTAATAGAAATTTCCAAAAAACTTAGCAAAAAAATTAAAAAAATTAAAAAAAACCATTATGGCTTCATTTCAATCCAAAATAGGTTGGAAAATGCCGAGAAATAGAGCAAATAAAAATTAGCAATCTGGTCCGTTCCTACCCGTCCCGTAATAGGAACTTCCAAAAAAATAATAAAAAAATTCAAAAAATTAAAAAATACCTATATGGATTCATTTCAAGCCAAAATAGGTTGAAAGATGATGAGAAAAAGAGAAAATAAAAATTATCATTCCGTTTCGTTCCTACCCGACGCGTAATAGGAAATTCCAAAAAATAACAAAAAAATTAAAAAAATTAAACAACAGCATTATGGCTTCATTTCAAGCCAGAATAGGTTGGAAAACGCCGAGAAAGAGAGAAAATAGAAATCATCGTTCCGTTCTGTTCCGTTCCTACCCGACGCGTAATACAAAATTCCAAAAAAATTGAAAAAAATTCAAATAATTAAAACATACCATTACAGCTTCATTTCAATCCAAAATAGGTTGGAAAAGGCCGAGAAAGGGATAAAATTAAAATTATCGTTCGGTTTCGTTCGTACCTAACGCGTAATAAAAAATTTCAAAAAAATAGGCAAAAACTTCAAAAAATTAAAAAATACCATTATGACTTCATTTCAAACAAAAATAGGTTGTTGAAGGCCGAGAAAGAGAGAAAATAAAAATTATCGTTCCGTTCCGTTCCGTTCCTACCAGACGCGTAATAGAAAATTCCAAAAAAATTCAAAAAATTAAAAAACAGCATTATGACTTCTTTTCAAGCCAAAATAGGTTGGAAAAGGCCGAGAAAGAGTGAAAATAAAAATTATCGTTCTGTTCCGTTCCTACCCGACGCGTAATACAAAATTCCAAAAAAATTGAAAAAAAATTCAAATAATTAAAACATTCCATTACAGCTTCATTTCATTCCAAAATAGGTTGGAAAAGGCCGAGAAAGGGAGAAAATTAAAATTATCGTTCCGTTTCGTTCCTACCTAACGCGTAATAGAAAATTCCAAAAAAATAGGCAAAAACTTCAAAAAATTAAAAAATACCATTATGACTTCATTTCAAACCAAAATAGGTTGGAGAATACCGAGAAAGTGAGAAAATAAAAATTATCGCTCCGTTCCGTTCCTACCAGACGCGTAATAGAAAATTCCAAAAAAATTCAAAAAATTAAAAAACAGCATTATGACTTCTTTTCAAGCCAAAATAGGTTGGAAAAGCCCGAGAAAGAGAGAAAATAAAAATTATCGTTCGGTTCCGTTCGTACCCGACTCGTGATAGAAAATTCCAAAAAAATAGCAAAAAAATTGAAAAAAATTAAAAAATAGCATTATGGCTTCATTTCAAGCCAGAATAGGTTGGAAAAGGCCGAGAAAGAGAGAAAATAAAAATTATCGTTCCGCTCCGTTCCTACCAGACGCGTAATAGAAAATTCCAAAAAAATAGGCAAAAACTTCAAAAAATTAAAAAAAACCATTATGACTTCATTTCAAACCAAAATAGGTTGGAGAAGACCGAGAAAGAGAGAAAATAAAAATTATCGTTCCGTTCCGTTCCGTTCCTACCAGACGCGTAATAGAAAATTAGAAAAAAATTCAAAAAATTAAAAAACAGCATTATGATTTCTTTTCAAGCCAAAATAGGTTGGAAAAGGCCGAGAAAGAGAGAAAATAAAAATTATCGTTCTGTTCCGTTCCTACCCGACTCGTAATACAAAATTCCAAAAAAATTGAAAAAAAATTCAAATAATTAAAACATTCCATTACAGCTTCATTTCAATCCAAAATAGGTTGGAAATGGTCGAGAAAGGGAGAAAATGAAAATTATCGTTCCGTTTCGTTCCTACCTAACGCGTAATAGAAAATTCCAAAAAAATAGGCAAAAACTTCAAAAAATTAAAAAATACCATTATGACTTCATTTCAAACCAAAATAGGTTGGAGAAGACCGAGAAAGTGAGAAAATAAAAATTATCATTCCGTTTCGTTCCTACCCGACGCGTAATAGGAAATTCCAAAAAATAACAAAAAAATTAAAAAAATTAAACAACAGCATTATGGCTTCATTTCAAGCCAGAATAGGTTGGAAAACGCCGAGAAAGAGAGAAAATAGAAATCATCGTTCCGTTCTGTTCCGTTCCTACCCGACGCGTAATACAAAATGCCAAAAAAATTGAAAAAAATTCAAATAATTAAAACATACCATTACAGCTTCATTTCAATCCAAAATAGGTTGGAAAAGGCCGAGAAAGGGATAAAATTAAAATTATCGTTCGGTTTCGTTCGTACCTAACGCGTAATAAAAAATTCCAAAAAAATAGGCAAAAACTTCAAAAAATTAAAAAATACCATTATGACTTCATTTCAAACGAAAATAGGTTGTTGAAGGCCGAGAAAGAGAGAAAATAAAAATTATCGTTCCGTTCCTACCAGACGCGTAATAGAAAATTCCAAAAAAATTCAAAAAATTCAAAAACAGCATTGCGATTTCTTTTCAAGCCAAAATAAGTTGGAAAAGCCCGAGAAAGAGAGAAAATAAAAATTATCGTTCGGTTTCGTTCGTACCTAACGCGTAATACAAAATTGAAAAAAAATTGAAAAAAAATTCAAATAATTAAAACATTCCATTACAGCTTCATTTCATTCCAAAATAGGTTGGAAAAGGCCGAGAAAGGGAGAAAATTAAAATTATCGTTCCGTTTCGTTTCTACCTAACGCGTAATAGAAAATTCCAAAAAAATAGGCAAAAACTTCAAAAAATTAAAAAATACCATTATGACTTCATTTCAAACCAAAATAGGTTGGAGAATACCGAGAAAGTGAGAAAATAAAAATTATCGCTCCGTTCCGTTCCTACCAGACGCGTAATAGAAAATTCCAAAAAAATTCAAAAAATTAAAAAACAGCATTATGACTTCTTTTCAAGCCAAAATAAGTTGGAAAAGCCCGAGAAAGAGAGAAAATAAAAATTATCGTTCGGTTCCGTTCCTACCCGACTCGTGATAGAAAATTCCAAAAAAATAGCAAAAAAATTGAAAAAAATTAAAAAATAGCATTATGGCTTCATTTCAAGCCAGAATAGGTTGGAAAAGGCCGAGAAAGAGAGAAAATAAAAATTATCGTTCCGCTCCGTTCCTACCAGACGCGTAATAGAAAATTCCAAAAAAATAGGCAAAAACTTCAAAAAATTAAAAAAAACCATTATGACTTCATTTCAAACCAAAATAGGTTGGAGAAGACCGAGAAAGAGAGAAAATAAAAATTATCGTTCCGTTCCGTTCCGTTCCTACCTGACGCGTAATAGAAAATTCCAAAAAAATTCAAAAAATTAAAAAACAGCATTATGATTTCTTTTCAAGCCAAAATAGGTTGGAAAAGGCCGAGAAAGAGAGAAAATAAAAATTATCGTTCTGTTCCGTTCCTACCCGACGCGTGATAGAAATTTCCAAAAAAATAGCAAAAAAATTGAAAAAAATTAAAAAATAGCATTATGGCTTCATTTCAAGCAAGAATAGGTTGGAAAAGGCCGAGAAAGAGAGAAAATGACAATTATCGTTCCGTTCCGTTCCTACCAGACGCGTAATAGAAAATTCCAAAAAAATAACAAAAAAATTCAAAAAATTAAAAAATCGCATTATGACTTTTTTCTAGCGAAAGAGGTTGGACAAGCCCGAGAAAGTGAGAAAATAAAAATTATCGTTCTGTTCCGTTCCTACCCGACGCGTAATAGAAATTTCCAAAAAACATAGCAAAAAAATTAAAAAAATTAAAAAAAAACCATTATGGCTTCATTTCAATCCAAAATAGGTTGGAAAATGCCGAGAAATAGAGCAAATAAAAATTAGCAATCCGGTCCGTTCCTACCCGTCCCGTAATAGGAACTTCCAAAAAAATAATAAAAAAATTAAAAAAATTAAAAAATACCAATATGGATTCGTTTCAAGCCAAAATAGGTTGAAAGAGGATGAGAAAAAGAGAAAATAAAAATTATCATTCCGTTTCGTTCCTACCCGACGCGTAATAGGAAATTCCAAAAAATAACAAAAAAATTAAAAAAATTAAAAAACAGCATTATGGCTTCATTTCAAGCCAGAATAGGTTGGAAAACGCCGAGAAAGAGAGAAAATAGAAATCATCGTTCCGTTCTGTTCCGTTCCTACCCGACGCGTAATACAAAATTCCAAAAAAATTGAAAAAAATTCAAATAATTAAAACATACCATTACAGCTTCATTTCAATCCAAAATAGGTTGGAAAAGGCCGAGAAAGGGAGAAAATGAAAATTATCGTTCCGTTTCGTTCCTACCTGACGCGCAATAGAAAATTCCAAAAAAATAGGCAAAAACTTCAAAAAATTAGAAAATACTATTATGACTTCATTTCAAACAAAAATAGGTTGGAGAAGGCCGAGAAAGAGAGAAAATAAAAATTATCGTTCCGTTCCGTTCCGTTCCTACCAGACGCGTAATAGAAAATTCCAAAAAAATTCAAAAAATTAAAAAACAGCATTATGACTTCATTTCAAGCCAAAATAGGTTGGAAAAGGCCGAGAATGAGAGAAAATAAAAATTATCGTTCTGTTCCGTTCCTACCCGACGCGTAATACAAAATTCCCAAAAAATTGAAAACAAAATTCAAACAATTAAAACATACCATTATCGCTTCATTTCAAGCCAAAATAGGTTGGAAAAAGCCGAGAAAGGGAGAAAATCAAAATTATCGTTCTGTTTCGTTCCTACCTGACAAGTAATAGAAAATTCCAAAAAAATAGGAAAAAACTTCGAAAAATTAAAAAATACCATTATGACTTCATTTCAAGCCAAAATAGGTTGGAAAAAGCCGAGAAAGGGAGAAAATCAAAATTATCGTTCCGTTTCGTTCCTACCTGACGCGTAACAGAAAATTCCAAAAAAATAGCCAAAAACTTCAAAAAACTAAAAAAATACCATTATGACTTCATTTCAAACAAAAATAGGTTGGAGAAGGCCGAGAAAGAGAGAAAATAAAAATTATCGTTCCGTTCCGTTCCGTTCCTACCAGACGCGTAATAGAAAATTCCAAAAAAATTCAAAAAATTAAAAAACAGCATTATGATTTCTTTTCAAGCCAAAATAGGTTGGAAAAGGCAGAGAAAGAGAGAAAATAAAAATTATCGTTCTGTTCCGTTCCTACCCGACGCGTAATACAAAATTCCAAAAAAATTGAAAAAAAATTCAAATAATTAAAACATTCCATTACAGCTTCATTTCAATCCAAAATAGGTTGGAAAAGGCCGAGAAAGGGAGAAAATTAAAATTATCGTTCCGTTTCGTTCCAACCTAACGCGTAATAGAAAATTCCAAAAAAATAGGCAAAAACTTCAAAAAATTAAAAAATACCATTATGACTTCATCTCAAACCAAAATAGGTTGGAGAAGACCGAGAAAGTGAGAAAATAAAAATTATCGTTCCGTTCCGTTCCTACCAGACGCGTAATAGAAAATTCCAAAAAAATTAAAAAAATTAAAAAACAGCATTATGACTTCTTTTCAAGCCAAAATAGGTTGGAAAAGCCCGAGAAAGATAGAAAATAGAAATTATCGTTCCGTTCTGTTCCGTTCCTACCCGACGCGTAATACAAAATTCCAAAAAAATTGAAAAAAATTCAAATAATTAAAACATACCATTACAGATTCATTTCAATCCAAAATAGGTTGGAAAAGGCCGAGAAAGGGAGAAAATTAAAATTATCGTTCCGTTTCGTTCGTAACTAACGCCTAATAGAAAATTCCAAAAAAATAGGCAAAAACTTCAAAAAACTAAAAAATACCATTATGACTTCATTTCAAACAAAAATAGGTTGGAGAAGGCCGAGAAAGGGAGAAAATAAAAATTATCGTTCCGTTCCGTTCCTACCCGACTCGTAATACAAAATTCCAAAAAAATTGAAAAAAAATTCAAATAATTAAAACATTCCATTACAGCTTCATTTCAATCCAAAATAGGTTGGAAAAGGCCGAGAAAGGGAGAAAATTAAAATTATCGTTCCGTTTCGTTCCTACCTAACGCGTAATAGAAAATTCCAAAAAAATAGGCAAAAACTTCAAAAAATTAAAAAATACCATTATGACTTCATTTCAAACCAAAATAGGTTGGAGAAGACTGAGAAAGAGAGAAAATAAAAATTATCGTTCTGTTCCGTTCATACCCGACGCGTGATAGAAAATTCCAAAAAAATAGCAAAAAAATTGAAAAAAATTAAAAAATAGCGTTATGACTTCATTTCAAGCCAGAATAGGTTGGAAAAGGCCGAGAAAGAGAGAAAATAAAAATTATCGTTCCACTCCGTTCCTACCAGACGCCTAATAGAAAATTCCAAAAAAATAGGCAAAAACTTCAAAAAATTAAAAAAAACCATTATGACTTCATTTCAAACCAAAATAGGTTGGAGAAGATCGAGAAAGAGAAAAAATAAAAATTATCGTTCCGTTCCGTTCCGTTCCGTTCCTGACGCGTAATAGAAAATTCCAAAAAAATTCAAAAAATTAAAAAACAGCATTATGATTTCTTTTCAAGCCAAAATAGGTTGGAAAAGGCCGAGAAAGAGAGAAAATAAAAATTATCGTTCTGTTCCGTTCCTACCCGACTCGTAATACAAAATTCCAAAAAAATTGAAAAAAAATTCAAATAATTAAAACATTCCATTACAGCTTCATTTCAATCCAAAATAGGTTGGAAAAGGTTGAGAAAGGGAGAAAATGAAAATTATCGTTCCGTTTCATTCCTACCTAACGCGTAATAGAAAATTCCAAAAAAATAGGCAAAAACTTCAAAAAATTAAAAAATACCAATATGACTTCATTTCAAACCAAAATAGGTTGGAGAAGACCGAGAAAGTGAGAAAATAAAAATTATCGTTCCGTTCCGTTCCGTTCCTACCAGACGCGCAATAGAAAATTCCAAAAAAATTCATAAAATTAAAAAACAGCATTATGACTTCTTTTCAAGCCAAAATAGGTTGGAAAAGCCCGAGAAAGAGAGAAAATAAAAATTATCGTTCTGTTCCGTTCCTACCCGCCGCGTGATAGAAAATTCCAAAAAAATAGCAAAAAAATTGAAAAAAATTAAAAAAATAGCATTATGGCTTCATTTCAAGCCAGAATAGGTTGGAAAAGGCCGAGAACGAGAGAAAATGAAAATTATCGTTCCGTTCCGTTCCTACCAGACGCGTAATAGAAAATTCCAAAAAAATAACAAAAAAATTCAAAAAATTAAAAAATCGCATTATGACTTTTTTCTAGCGAAATAGGTTGGACAAGCCCGAGAAAGTGAGAAAATAAAAATTATCGTTCTGTTCCGTTCCTACCCGACGCGTAATAGAAATTTCCAAAAAACATAGCAAAAAAATTAAAAAAATTAAAAAAAAAACCATTATGGCTTCATTTCAATCCAAAATAGGTTGGAAAATGCCGAGAAATAAAGCAAATAAAAATTAGCAATCCGGTCCGTTCCTACCCGTCCCGTAATAGGAAATTCCAAAAAAATAATAAAAAAATTTAAAAAATTAAAAAATACCAATATGGATTCGTTTCAAGCCAAAATAAGTTGAAAGAGGATGAGAAAAAGAGAAAATAAAAATTATCATTCCGTTTCGTTCCTACCCGACGCGTAATAGGAAATTCCAAAAAATAACAAAAAAATTAAAAAAATTAAAAAACAGCATTATGGCTTCATTTCAAGCCAGAATAGGTTGGAAAACGCCGAGAAAGAGAGAAAATAGAAATCATCGTTCCGTTCTGTTCCGTTCCTACCCGACGCGTAATACAAAATTCCAAAAAAATTGAAAAAAATTCAAATAATTAAAACATACCATTACAGCTTCATTTCAATCCAAAATAGGTTGGAAAAGGCCGAGAAAGGGAGAAAATGAAAATTATCGTTCCGTTTCGTTCCTACCTAACGCGTAATAGAAAATTCCAAAAAAATAGGCAAAAACTTCAAAAAATTAAAAAATACCATTATGACTTCATTTCAAACCAAAATAGGTTGGAGAAGACCGAGAAAATGAGAAAATAAAAATTATCATTCCGTTTCGTTCCTACCCGACGCGTAATAGGAAATTCCAAAAAATAACAAAAAAATTAAAAAAATTAAACAACAGCATTATGGCTTCATTTCAAGCCAGAATAGGTTGGAAAACGCCGAGAAAGAGAGAAAATAGAAATCATCGTTCCGTTCTGTTCCGTTCCTACCCGACGCGTAATACAAAATTCCAAAAAAATTGAAAAAAAATTCAAATAATTAAAACATTCCATTACAGCTTCATTTCAATCCAAAATAGGTTGGAAAAGGTCGAGAAAGGGAGAAAATGAAAATTATCGTTCCGTTTCGTTCCTACCTAACGCGTAATAGAAAATTCCAAAAAAATAGGCAAAAACTTCAAAAAATTAAAAAATACCATTATGACTTCATTTCAAACCAAAATAGGTCGGAGAAGACCGAGAAAGTGAGAAAATAAAAATTATCATTCCGTTTCGTTCCTACCCGACGCGTAATAGGAAATTCCAAAAAATAACAAAAAAATTAAAAAAATTAAACAACAGCATTATGGCTTCATTTCAAGCCAGAATAGGTTGGAAAACGCCGAGAAAGAGAGAAAATAGAAATCATCGTTCCGTTCTGTTCCGTTCCTACCCGACGCGTAATACAAAATTCCAAAAAAATTGAAAAAAATTCAAATAATTAAAACATACCATTACAGCTTCATTTCAATCCAAAATAGGTTGGAAAAGGCCGAGAAAGGGATAAAATTAAAATTATCGTTCGGTTTCGTTCGTACCTAACGCGTAATAAAAAATTCCAAAAAAATAGGCAAAAACTTCAAAAAATTAAAAAATACCATTATGACTTCATTTCAAACAAAAATAGGTTGTTGAAGGCCGAGAAAGAGAGAAAATAAAAATTATCGTTCCGTTCCTACCAGACGCGTAATAGAAAATTCCAAAAAAATTCAAAAAATTAAAAAACAGCATTGCGATTTCTTTTCAAGCCAAAATAAGTTGGTAAAGCCCGAGAAAGAGAGAAAATAAAAATTATCGTTCGGTTTCGTTCGTACCTAATGCGTAATACAAAATTTCAAAAAAATTGAAAAAAAATTCAAATAATTAAAACATTCCATTACAGCTTCATTTCATTCCAAAATAGGTTGGAAAAGGCCGAGAAAGGGAGAAAATTAAAATTATCGTTCCGTTTCGTTTCTACCTAACGCGTAATAGAAAATTCCAAAAAAATAGGCAAAAACTTCAAAAAATTAAAAAATACCATTATGACTTCATTTCAAACCAAAATAGGTTGGAGAATACCGAGAAAGTGAGAAAATAAAAATTATCGCTCCATTCCGTTCCTACCAGACCCGTAATAGAAAATTCCAAAAAAATTCAAAAAATTAAAAAACAGCATTATGACTTCTTTTCAAGCCAAAATAAGTTGGAAAAGCCCGAGAAAGAGAGAAAATAAAAATTATCGTTCGGTTCCGTTCCTACCCGACTCGTGATAGAAAATTCCAAAAAAATAGCAAAAAAATTGGAAAAAATTAAAAAATAGCATTATGGCTTCATTTCAAGCCAGAATAGGTTGGAAAAGGCCGAGAAAGAGAGAAAATAAAAATTATCGTTCCGCTCCGTTCCTACCAGACGCGTAATAGAAAATTCCAAAAAAATAGGCAAAAACTTCAAAAAATTAAAAAAAACCATTATGACTTCATTTCAAACCAAAATAGGTTGGAGAAGACCGAGAAAGAGAGAAAATAAAAATTATCGTTCCGTTCCGTTCCGTTCCTACCAGACGCGTAATAGAAAATTCCAAAAAAATTCAAAAAATTAAAAAACAGCATTATGATTTCTTTTCAAGCCAAAATAGGTTGGAAAAGGCCGAGAAAGAGAGAAAATAAAAATTATCGTTCTGTTCCGTTCCTACCCGACTCGTAATACAAAAATCCAAAAAAATTGAAAAAAAATTCAAATAATTAAAACATTCCATTACAGCTTCATTTCAATCCAAAATAGGTTGGAAAAGGTTGAGAAAGGGAGAAAATGAAAATTATCGTTCCGTTTCGTTCCTACCTAACGCGTAATAGAAAATTCCAAAAAAATAGGCAAAAACTTCAAAAAATTAAAAAATACCATTATGACTTCATTTCAAACCAAAATAGGTTGGAGAAGACCGAGAAAGTGAGAAAATAAAAATTATCGTTCCGTTCCTACCAGACGCGCAATAGAAAATTCCAAAAAAATTCATAAAATTAAAAAACAGCATTATGACTTCTTTTCAAGCCAAAATAGGTTGGAAAAGCCCGAGAAAGAGAGAAAATAAAAATTATCGTTCTGTTCCGTTCCTACCCGCCGCGTGATAGAAAATTCCAAAAAAATAGCAAAAAAATTGAAAAAAATTAAAAAAATAGCATTATGGCTTCATTTCAAGCCAGAATAGGTTGGAAAAGGCCGAGAACGAGAGAAAATGAAAATTATCGTTCCGTTCCGTTCCTACCAGACGCGTAATAGAAAATTCCAAAAAAATAACAAAAAAATTCAAAAAATTAAAAAATCGCATTATGACTTTTTTCTAGCGAAATAGGTTGGACAAGCCCGAGAAAGTGAGAAAATAAAAATTATCGTTCTGTTCCGTTCCTACCCGACGCGTAATAGAAATTTCCAAAAAACGTAGCAAAAAAATTAAAAAAATTAAAAAAAAACCATTATGGCTTCATTTCAATCCAAAATAGGTTGGAAAATGCCGAGAAATAAAGCAAATAAAAATTAGCAATCCGGTCCGTTCCTACCCGTCCCGTAATAGGAAATTCCAAAAAAATAATAAAAAAATTTAAAAAATTAAAAAATACCAATATGGATTCGTTTCAAGCCAAAATAAGTTGAAAGAGGATGAGAAAAAGAGAAAATAAAAATTATCATTCCGTTTCGTTCCTACCCGACGCGTAATAGGAAATTCCAAAAAATAACAAAAAAATTAAAAAAATTAAAAAACAGCATTATGGCTTCATTTCAAGCCAGAATAGGTTGGAAAACGCCGAGAAAGAGAGAAAATAGAAATCATCGTTCCGTTCTGTTCCGTTCCTACCCGACGCGTAATACAAAATTCCAAAAAAATTGAAAAAAATTCAAATAATTAAAACATACCATTACAGCTACATTTCAATCCAAAATAGGTTGGAAAAGGGCGAGAAAGGGAGAAAATGAAAATTATCGTTCCGTTTCGTTCCTACCTAACGCGTAATAGAAAATTCCAAAAAAATAGGCAAAAACTTCAAAAAATTAAAAAATACCATTATGACTTCATTTCAAACCAAAATAGGTTGGAGAAGACCGAGAAAGTGAGAAAATAAAAATTATCGTTCCGTCCCGTTCCGTTCCTACCAGACGCGTAATAGAAAATTCCAAAAAAATTCAAAAAATTAAAAAACAGCGTTATGATTTCTTTTCAAGCCAAAATAGGTTGGAAAAGGCCGAGAAAGAGAGAAAATAAAAATTATCGTTCTGTTCCGTTCCTACCCGACTCGTAATACAAAATTCCAAAAAAATTGAAAAAAAATTCAAATAATTAAAACATTCCATTACAGCTTCATTTCAATCCAAAATAGGTTGGAAAAGGCCGAGAAAGGGAGAAAATGAAAATTATCGTTACGTTTCGTTCCTACCTAACGCGTAATAAAAAATTCCAAAAAAATAGGCAAAAACTTCAAAAAACTAAAAAATACCATTATGACTTCATTTCAAACCAAAATAGGTTGGAGAAGACCGAGAAAGTGAGAAAATAATAATTATCGTTCCGTTCCGTTCCGTTCCTACCAGACGCGTAATAGAAAATTCCAAAAAAATTCAAAAAATTAAAAAACAGCATTATGACTTCTTTTCAAGCCAAAATAGGTTGGAAAAGCCCGAGAAAGGGAGAAAATAAAAATTATCGTTCTGTTCCGTTCCTACCCGACGCGTGATAGAAAATTCCAAAAAAATAGCAAAAAAATTGAAAAAAATTAAAAAATAGCATTATGGCTTCATTTCAAGCCAGAATAGGTTGGAAAAGGCCAAGAAAGAGAGAAAATGAAAATTATCGTTCCGTTCCGTTCCTACCAGACGCGTAATAGAAAATTCCAAAAAAATAACAAAAAAATTCAAAAAATTAAAAAATCGCATTATGACTTTTTTCTAGCGAAATAGGTTGGACAAGCCCGAGAAAGTGAGAAAATAAAAATTATCGTTCTGTTCCGTTCCTACCCGACGCGTAATAGAAATTTCCAAAAAACATAGCAAAAAAATTAAAAAAATTAAAAAAAAACCACTATGTCTTCATTTCAATCCAAAATAGGTTGGAAAATGCCGAGAAATAGAGCAAATAAAAATTAGCAATCCGGTCCGTTCCTACCCGTCCCGTAATAGGAACTTCCAAAAAAATAATAAAAAAATTAAAAAATACCAATATGGATTCGTTTCAAGCCAAAATAGGTTGAAAGAGGATGAGAAAAAGAGAAAATAAAAATTATCATTCCGTTTCGTTCCTACCCGACGCGTAATAGGAAATTCCAAAAAATAACAAAAAAATTAAAAAAATTAAAAAACAGCATTATGGCTTCATTTCAAGCCAGAATAGGTTGGAAAACGCCGAGAAAGAGAGAAAATAGAAATCATCGTTCCGTTCTGTTCCGTTCCTACCCGACGCGTAATACAAAATTCCAAAAAAATTGAAAAAAATTCAAATAATTAAAACATACCATTACAGCTTCATTTCAATCCAAAATAGGTTGGAAAAGGGCGAGAAAGGGAGAAAATTAAAATTATCGTTCCGTTTCGTTCGTAACTAACGCGTAATGGAAAATTCCAAAAAAATAGGCAAAAACTTCAAAAAATTAAAAACTACCATTATGACTTCATTTCAAACCAAAATAGGTTGGAAAAGCCCGAGAAAGAGAGAAAATAAAAATTATCGTTCTGTTCCGTTCCTACCCGACTCGTAATACAAAATTCCAAAAAAATTGAAAAAAAATTCAAATAATTAAAACATTCCATTACAGCTTCATTTCAATCCAAAATAGGTTGGAAAAGGCCGAGAAAGGGAGAAAATGAAAATTATCGTTCCGTTTCGTTCCTACCTAAGGCGTAATAAAAAATTCCAAAAAAATAGGCAAAAACTTCAAAAAATTAAAAAATACCATTATGACTTCATTTCAAACCAAAATAGGTTGGAGAAGACCGAGAAAGTGAGAAAATAAAAATTATCGTTCCGTTCCGTTCCGTTCCTACCAGACGCGTAATAGAAAATTCCAAAAAAATTCAAAAAATTAAAAAACAGCATTATGACTTCTTTTCAAGCCAAAATAGGTTGGAAAAGCCCGAGAAAGAGAGAAAATAAAAATTATCGTTCTGTTCCGTTCCTACCCGACGCGTGATAGAAAATTCCAAAAAAATAGCAAAAAAATTGAAAAAAATTAAAAAATAGCATTATGGCTTCATTTCAAGCCAGAATAGGTTGGAAAAGGCCAAGAAAGAGAGAAAATGAAAATTATCGTTCCGTTCCGTTCCTACCAGACGCGTAATAGAAAATTCCAAAAAAATAACAAAAAAATTCAAAAAATTAAAAAATCACATTATGACTTTTTTCTAGCGAAATAGGTTGGACAAGCCCGAGAAAGTGAGAAAATAAAAATTATCGTTCTGTTCCGTTCCTACCCGACGCGTAATAGAAATTTCCAAAAAACATAGCAAAAAAATTAAAAAAATTAAAAAAAAACCACTATGTCTTCATTTCAATCCAAAATAGGTTGGAAAATGCCGAGAAATAGAGCAAATAAAAATTAGCAATCCGGTCCGTTCCTACCCGTCCCGTAATAGGAACTTCCAAAAAAATAATAAAAAAATTAAAAAAATTAAAAAATACCAATATGGATTCGTTTCAAGCCAAAATAGGTTGAAAGAGGATGAGAAAAAGAGAAAATAAAAATTATCATTCCGTTTCGTTCCTACCCGACGCGTAATAGGAAATTCCAAAAAATAACAAAAAAATTAAAAAAATTAAAAAACAGCATTATGGCTTCATTTCAAGCCAGAATAGGTTGGAAAACGCCGAGAAAGAGAGAAAATAGAAATCATCGTTCCGTTCTGTTCCGTTCCTACCCGACGCGTAATACAAAATTCCAAAAAAATTGAAAAAAATTCAAATAATTAAAACATACCATTACAGCTTCATTTCAATCCAAAATAGGTTGGAAAAGGGCGAGAAAGGGAGAAAATTAAAATTATCGTTCCGTTTCGTTCGTAACTAACGCGTAATAGAAAATTCCAAAAAAATAGGCAAAAACTTCAAAAAATTAAAAACTACCATTATGACTTTATTTCAAACCAAAATAGGTTGGAAAAGGCCGAGAAAGAGAGAAAATAAAAATTATCGTTCTGTTCCGTTCCTACCCGACTCGTAATACAAAATTCCAAAAAAATTGAAAAAAAATTCAAATAATTAAAACATTCCATTACAGCTTCATTTCAATCCAAAATAGGTTGGAAAAGGCCGAGAAAGGGAGAAAATGAAAATTATCGTTCCGTTTCGTTCCTACCTAACGCGTAATAAAAAATTCCAAAAAAATAGGCAAAAACTTCAAAAAATTAAAAAATACCATTATGACTTCATTTCAAACCAAAATAGGTTGGAGAAGACCGAGAAAGTGAGAAAATAAAAATTATCGTTCCGTTCCGTTCCGTTCCTACCAGACGCGTAATAGAAAATTCCAAAAAAATTCAAAAAATTAAAAAACAGCATTATGACTTCTTTTCAAGCCAAAATAGGTTGGAAAAGCCCGAGAAAGAGAGAAAATAAAAATTATCGTTCTGTTCCGTTCCTACCCGACGCGTGATAGAAAATTCCAAAAAAATAGCAAAAAAATTGAAAAAAATTAAAAAATAGCATTATGGCTTCATTTCAAGCCAGAATAGGTTGGAAAAGGCCAAGAAAGAGAGAAAATGAAAATTATCGTTCCGTTCCGTTCCTACCAGACGCGTAATAGAAAATTCCAAAAAAATAACAAAAAAATTAAAAAAATTAAAAAATCGCATTATGACTTTTTTCTAGCGAAATAGGTTGGACAAGCCCGAGAAAGTGAGAAAATAAAAATTATCGTTCTGTTCCGTTCCTACCCGACGCGTAATAGAAATTTCCAAAAAACATAGGAAAAAAATTAAAAAAATTAAAAAAAAACCACTATGTCTTCATTTCAATCCAAAATAGGTTGGAAAATGCCGAGAAATAGAGCAAATAAAAATTAGCAATCCGGTCCGTTCCTACCCGTCCCGTAATAGGAACTTCCAAAAAAATAATAAAAAAATTAAAAAAATTAAAAAATACCAATATGGATTCGTTTCAAGCCAAAATAGGTTGAAAGAGGATGAGAAAAAGAGAAAATAAAAATTATCATTCCGTTTCGTTCCTACCCGACGCGTAATAGGAAATTCCAAAAAATAACAAAAAAATTAAAAAAATTAAAAAACAGCATTATGGCTTCATTTCAAGCCAGAATAGGTTGGAAAACGCCGAGAAAGAGAGAAAATAGAAATCATCGTTCCATTCTGTTCCGTTCCTACCCGACGCGTAATACAAAATTCCAAAAAAATTGAAAAAAATTCAAATAATTAAAACATACCATTACAGCTTCATTTCAATCCAAAATAGGTTGGAAAAGGCCGAGAAATGGAGAAAATGAAAATTATCGTTCCGTTTCGTTCCTACCTAACGCGTAATAGAAAATTCCAAAAAAATAGGCAAAAACTTCAAAAAATTAAAAAATACCATTATGACTTCATTTCAAACCAAAATAGGTTGGAGAAGACCGAGAAAGTGAGAAAATAAAAATTATCGTTCCGTTCCGTTCCGTTCCTACCAGACGCGTAATAGAAAATTCCAAAAAAATTCAAAAAATTAAAAAACAGCATTATGACTTCTTTTCAAGCCAAAATAGGTTGGAAAATCCCGAGAAAGAGAGAAAATAAAAATTATCGTTCTGTTCCGTTCCTACCCGACGCGTGATAGAAAATTCCAAAAAAATAGCAAAAAAATTGAAAAAAATTAAAAAATAGCATTGTGGCTTCATTTCAAGCCAGAATAGGTTGGAAAAGGCCGAGAAAGAGAGAAAATGAAAATTATCGTTCCGTTCCGTTCCTACCAGACGCGTAATAGAAAATTCCAAAAAAATAACAAAAAACTTCAAAAAATTAAAAAATCGCATTATGACTTTTTTCTAGCGAAATAGGTTGGACAAGCCCGAGAAAGTGAGAAAATAAAAATTATCGTTCTGTTCCGTTCCTACCCGACGCGTAATAGAAATTCCCAAAAAACACAGCAAAAAAATTAAAAAAATTAAAAAAAACCATTATGGCTTCATTTCAATCCAAAATAGGTTGGAAAATGCCGAGAAATAGAGCAAATAAAAATTCGCAATCCGGTCCGTTCCTACCCGTCCCGTAATAAGAACTTCCAAAAAAATAATAAAAAAATTCAAAAAATTAAAAAATACCAATATGGATTCATTTCAAGCCAAAATAGGTTGAAAGATGATGAGAAAAAGAGAAAATAAAAATTATCATTCCGTTTCGTTCCTACCCGACGCGTAATAGGAAATTCCAAAAAATAACAAAAAAATTAAAAAAATTAAACAACAGCATTATGGCTTCATTTCAACCCAGAATAGGTTGGAAAACGCCGAGAAAGAGAGAAAATAGAAATCATCGTTCCGTTCCTACCCGACGCGTAATACAAAATTCCAAAAAAATTGAAAAAAATTCAAATAATTAAAACATACCATTACAGCTTCATTTCAATCCAAAATAGGTTGGAAAAGGGCGAGAAAGGGAGAAAATTAAAATTATCGTTCCGTTTCGTTCGTAACTAACGCGTAATAGAAAATTCCAAAAAAATAGGCAAAAACTTCAAAAAACTAAAAAATACCATTATGACTTCATTTCAAACAAAAATAGGTTGGAGAAGGCCGAGAAAGAGAGAAAATAAAAATTATCGTTCTGTTCCGTTCCGTTCCTACCAGACGAGTAATAGAAAATTCCAAAAAAAATCAAAAAATTAAAAAACAGCATTATGATTTCTTTTCAAGCCAAAATAGGTTGGAAAAGGCCGAGAAAGAGAGAAAGTAAAAATTATCGTTCTGTTCCGTTCCTACCCGACTCGTAATACAAAATTCCAAAAAAATTGAAAAAAAATTCAAATAATTAAAACATTCCATTACAGCTTCATTTCAATCCAAAATAGGTTGGAAAAGGCCGAGAAAGGGAGAAAATTAAAATTATCGTTCCGTTTCGTTCCTACCTAACGCGTAATAGAAAATTCCAAGAAAATAGGCAAAAACTTCAAAAAATTAAAAAATACCATTATGACTTCATTTCAAACCAAAATAGGTTGGAGAAGACTGAGAAAGAGAGAAAATAAAAATTATCGTTCTGTTCCGTTCATACCCGACGCGTGATAGAAAATTCCAAAAAAATAGCAAAAAAATTGAAAAAAATTAAAAAATAGCATTATGGCTTCATTTCAAGCCAGAATAGGTTGGAAAAGGCCGAGAAAGAGAGAAAATAAAAATTATCGTTCCGCTCCGTTCCTACCAGACGCGTAATAGAAAATTCCAAAAAAATAGGCAAAAACTTCAAAAAATTAAAAAAAACCATTATGACTTCATTTCAAACCAAAATAGGTTGGAGAAGACCGAGAAAGAGAGAAAATAAAAATTATCGTTCCGTTCCGTTCCGTTCCTACCTGACGCGTAATAGAAAATTCCAAAAAAATTCAAAAAATTAAAAAACAGCATTATGATTTCTTTTCAAGCCAAAATAGGTTGGAAAAGGCCGAGAAAGAGAGAAAATAAAAATTATCGTTCTGTTCCGTTCCTACCCGACGCGTGATAGAAATTTCCAAAAAAATAGCAAAAAAATTGAAAAAAATTAAAAAATAGCATTATGGCTTCATTTCAAGCCAGAATAGGTTGGAAAAGGCCGAGAAAGAGAGAAAATGAAAATTATCGTTCCGTTCCGTTCCTACCAGACGCGTAATAGAAAATTCCAAAAAAATAACAAAAAAATTCAAAAAATTAAAAAATCGCATTATGACTTTTTTCTAGCGAAATAGGTTGGACAAGCCCGAGAAAGTGAGAAAATAAAAATTATCGTTCTGTTCCGTTCCTACCCGACGCGTAATAGAAATTTCCAAAAAACATAGCAAAAAAATTAAAAAAAAACCATTATGGCTTCATTTCAATCCAAAATAGGTTGGAAAATGCCGAGAAATAGAGCAAATAAAAATTAGCAATCCGGTCCGTTCCTACCCGTCCCGTAATAGGAACTTCCAAAAAAATAATAAAAAAATTTAAAAAATTAAAAAATACCAATATGGATTCGTTTCAAGCCAAAATAGGTTGAAAGAGGATGAGAAAAAGAGAAAATAAAAATTATCATTCCGTTTCGTTCCTACCCGACGCGTAATAGGAAATTCCAAAAAATAACAAAAAAATTAAAAAAATTAAAAAACAGCATTATGGCTTCATTTCAAGCCAGAATAGGTTGGAAAACGCCGAGAAAGAGAGAAAATAGAAATCATCGTTCCGTTCTGTTCCGTTCCTACCCGACGCGTAATACAAAATTCCAAAAAAATTGAAAAAAATTCAAATAATTAAAACATACCATTACAGCTTCATTTCAATCCAAAATAGGTTGGAAAAGGCCGAGAAAGGGAGAAAATGAAAATTATCATTCCGTTTCGTTCCTACCTGACGCGCATTAGAAAATTCCAAAAAAATAGGCAAAAACTTCAAAAAATTAGAAAATACTATTATGACTTCATTTCAAACAAAAATAGGTTGGAGAAGGCCGAGAAAGAGAGAAAATAAAAATTATCGTTCCGTTCCGTTCCGTTCCTACCAGACGCGTAATAGAAAATTCCAAAAAAATTCAAAAAATTAAAAAACAGCATTATGACTTCTTTTCAAACCAAAATAGGTTGGAAAAGGCCGAGAATGAGAGAAAATAAAAATTATCGTTCTGTTCCGTTCCTACCCGACGCGTAATACAAAATTCCCAAAAAATTGAAAACAAAATTCAAACAATTAAAACATACCATTATCGCTTCATTTCAAGCCAAAATAGGTTGGAAAAAGCCGAGAAAGGGAGAAAATCAAAATTATCGTTCTGTTTCGTTCCTACCTGACAAGTAATAGAAAATTCCAAAAAAATAGGAAAAAACTTCGAAAAATTAAAAAATACCATTATGACTTCATTTCAAGCCAAAATAGGTTGGAAAAAGCCGAGAAAGGGAGAAAATCAAAATTATCGTTCCGTTTCGTTCCTACCTGACGCGTAACAGAAAATTCCTAAAAAATAGCCAAAAACTTCAAAAAACTAAAAAAATACCATTATGACTTCATTTCAAACAAAAATAGGTTGGAGAAGGCCGAGAAAGAGAGAAAATAAAAATTATCGTTCCGTTCTGTTCCGTTCCTACCAGACGCGTAATAGAAAATTCCAAAAAAATTCAAAAAATTAAAAAACAGCATTATGATTTCTTTTCAAGCCAAAATAGGTTGGAAAAGGCAGAGAAAGAGAGAAAATAAAAATTATCGTTCTGTTCCGTTCCTACCCGACGCGTAATACAAAATTCCAAAAAAATTGAAAAAAAATTCAAATAATTAAAACATTCCATTACAGCTTCATTTCAATCCAAAATAGGTTGGAAAAGGCCGAGAAAGGGAGAAAATTAAAATTATCGTTCCGTTTCGTTCCAACCTAACGCGTAATAGAAAATTCCAAAAAAATAGGCAAAAACTTCAAAAAATTAAAAAATACCATTATGACTTCATTTCAAACCAAAATAGGTTGGAGAAGACCGAGAAAGTGAGAAAATAAAAATTATCGTTCCGTTCCGTTCCGTTCCTACCAGACGCGTAATAGAAAATTCCAAAAAAATTAAAAAAATTAAAAAACAGCATTATGACTTCTTTTCAAGCCAAAATAGGTTGGAAAAGCCCGAGAAAGATAGAAAATAGAAATTATCGTTCTGTTCCGTTCGTACCCGACGCGTGATAGAAAATTCCAAAAAAATAGCAAAAAAATTGAAAAAAATTAAAAAATAGCATTATGGCTTCATTTCAAGCCAAAATAGGTTAGAAAAGGCCGAGAAAGGGAGAAAATAAAAATTTATCGTTCCGTTCCGTTCCGTTCCGTTCCTACCAGACGCGTAATAGAAAATTCCAAAAAAATTCAAAAAATTAAAAAACAGCGTTATGACTTCTTTTCAAGCCAAAATAGGTTGGAAAAGCCCGAGAAAGAGAGAAAATAAAAATTATCGTTCTGTTCCGTTCCTACCCGACGCGTGATAGAAAATTCCAAAAAAATAGCAAAAAAATTGAAAAAAATTAAAATATAGCTTTATGGCTTCATTTCAAGCCAGAATAGGTTGGAAAAGGCCGAGAAAGAGAGAAAATGAAAATTATCGTTCCGTTCCGTTCCTACCAGACGCGTAATAGAAAATTCCAAAAAAATAACAAAAAACATCAAAAAATTAAAAAATCGCATTATGACTTTTTTCTAGCGAAATAGGTTGGACAAGCCCGAGAAAGTGAGAAAATAAAAATTATCGTTCTGTTCCGTTCCTACCCGACGCGTAATAGAAATTTCCAAAAAACATAGCAAAAAAATTAAAAAAATTAAAAAAAAAACCATTATGGCTTCATTTCAATCCAAAATAGGTTGGAAAATGCCGAGAAATAGAGCAAATAAAAATTAGCAATCCGGTCCGTTCCTACCCGTCCCGTAATAGGAACTTCCAAAAAAATAATAAAAAAATTAAAAAAATTAAAAAATACCAATATGGATTCATTTCAAGCCAAAATAGGTTGAAAGAGGATGAGAAAAAGAGAAAATAAAAATTATCATTCCGTTTCGTTCCTACCCGACGCGTAATAGGAAATTCAAAAAAATAACAAAAAAATTAAAAAAATTAAACAACAGCATTATGGCTTCATTTCAAGCCAGAACAGGTTGGAAAACGCCGAGAAAGAGAGAAAATAGAAATCATCGTTCCGTTCTGTTCCGTTCCTACCCGACGCGTAATACAAAATTCCAAAAAAATTGAAAAAAATTCAAATAATTAAAACATACCATTACAGCTTCATTTCAATCCAAAATAGGTTGGAAAAGGCCGAGAAAGGGAGAAAATTAAAATTATCGTTCCGTTTCGTTCGTAACTAACGCTTAATAGAAAATTCCAAAAAAATAGGCAAAAACTTCAAAAAACTAAAAAATACCATTATGACTTCATTTCAAACAAAAATAGGTTGGAGAAGGCCGAGAAAGGGAGAAAATAAAAATTATCGTTCCGTTCCGTTCGGTTCCTACCAGACGCGTAATAGAAAATTCCAAAAAAATTCAAAAAATTAAAAAACAGCATTATGATTTCTTTTCAAGCCAAAATAGGTTGGAAAAGGCCGAGAAAGAGAGAAAGAAAAAATTATCGTTCTGTTCCGTTCCTACCCGACTCGTAATACAAAATTCCAAAAAAATTGAAAAAAAATTCAAATAATTAAAACATTCCATTACAGCTTCATTTCAATCCAAAATAGGTTGGAAAAGGCCGAGAAAGGGAGAAAATTAAAATTATCGTTCCGTTTCGTTCCTACCTAACGCGTAATAGAAAATTCCAAAAAAATAGGCAAAAACTTCAAAAAATTAAAAAATACCATTATGACTTCATTTCAAACCAAAATAGGTTGGAGAAGACTGAGAAAGAGAGAAAATAAAAATTATCGTTCTGTTCCGTTCATACCCGACGCGTGATAGAAAATTCCAAAAAAATAGCAAAAAAATTGAAAAAAATTAAAAAATAGCGTTATGACTTCATTTCAAGCCAGAATAGGTTGGAAAAGGCCGAGAAAGAGAGAAAATAAAAATTATCGTTCCACTCCGTTCCTACCAGACGCGTAATAGAAAATTCCAAAAAAATAGGCAAAAACTTCAAAAAATTAAAAAAAAACCATTATGACTTCATTTCAAACCAAAATAGGTTGGAGAAGACCGAGAAAGAGAGAAAATAAAAATTATCGTTCCGTTCCGTTCCGTTCCTACCTGACGCGTAATAGAAAATTCCAAAAAAATTCAAAAAATTAAAAAACAGCATTATGATTTCTTTTCAAGCCAAAATAGGTTGGAAAAGGCCGAGAAAGAGAGAAAATAAAAATTATCGTTCTGTTCCGTTCCTACCCGACTCGTAATACAAAATTCCAAAAAAATTGAAAAAAAATTCAAATAATTAAAACATTCCATTACAGCTTCATTTCAATCCAAAATAGGTTGGAAAAGGCCGAGAAAGGGAGAAAATGAAAATTATCGTTCCGTTTCGTTCCTACCTAACGCGTAATAGAAAATTCCAAAAAAATAGGCAAAAACTTCAAAAAATTAAAAAATACCATTATGACTTCATTTCAAACCAAAATAGGTTGGAGAAGACCGAGAAAGTGAGAAAATAAAAATTATCGTTCCGTTCCGTTCCGTTCCTACCAGACGCGTAATAGAAAATTCCAAAAAAATTAAAAAAATTAAAAAACAGCATTATGACTTCTTTTCAAGCCAAAATAGGTTGGAAAAGCCCGAGAAAGAGAGAAAATAAAAATTATCGTTCTGTTCCGTTCCTATCCGACGCGTGATAGAAAATTCCAAAAAAATAGCAAAAAAATTGAAAAAAATTAAAAAATAGCATTATGGCTTCATTTCAAGCCAGAATAGGTTGGAAAAGGCCGAGAAAGAGAGAAAATGAAAATTATCGTTCCGTTCCGTTCCTACCAGACGCGTAATAGAAAATTCCAAAAAATTAACAAAAAAATTCAAAAAATTAAAAAATCGCATTATGACTTTTTTCTAGCGAAATAGGTTGGACAAGCCCGAGAAAGTGAGAAAATAAAAATTATCGTTCTGTTCCGTTCCTACCCGACGCGTAATAGAAATTTCCAAAAAACATAGCAAAAAAATTAAAAAAATTAAAAAAAACCATTATGGCTTCATTTCAATCCAAAATAGGTTGGAAAATGCCGAGAAATAGAGCAAATAAAAATTAGCAATCCGGTCCGTTCCTACCCGTCCCGTAATAGGAACTTCCAAAAAAATAATAAAAAAATTCAAAAAATTAAAAAATACCAATATGGATTCGTTTCAAGCCAAAATAGGTTGAAAGAGGATGAGAAAAAGAGAAAATAAAAATTATCATTCCGTTTCGTTCCTACCCGACGCGTAATAGGAAATTCCAAAAAATAACAAAAAAATTAAAAAAATTAAAAAACAGCATTATGGCTTCATTTCAAGCCAGAATAGGTTGGAAAACGCCGAGAAAGAGAGAAAATAGAAATCATCGTTCCGTTCAGTTCCGTTCCTACCCGACGCGTAATACAAAATTCCAAAAAAATTGAAAAAAAATTCAAATAATTAAAACATTCCATTACAGCTTCATTTCAATCCAAAATAGGTTGGAAAAGGCCGAGAAAGGGAGAAAATGAAAATTATCGTTCCGTTTCGTTCCTACCTGACGCGCAAAAGAAAATTCCAAAAAAATAGGCAAAAACTTCAAAAAATTAGAAAATACTATTATGACTTCATTTCAAACAAAAATAGGTTGGAGAAGGCCGAGAAAGAGAGAAAATAAAAATTATCGTTCCGTTCCGTTCCGTTCCTACCAGACGCGTAATAGAAAATTCCAAAAAAATTCAAAAAATTAAAAAACAACATTATGACTTCTTTTCAAGCCAAAATAGGTTGGAAAAGGCCGAGAAAGAGAGAAAATAAAAATTATCGTTCTGTTCCGTTCCTACCCGACGCGTAATACAAAATTCCAAAAAAATTGAAAAAAAATTCAAATAATTAAAACATACCGTTACAGCTTCATTTCAATCCAAAATAGGTTGGAAAAGGCCGAGAAAGAGAGAAAATAAAAATGATCGTTCCGTTCCGTTCATACCCGACGCGTAATACAAAATTCCCAAAAAATTGAAAACAAAATTCAAACAATTAAAACATACCATTATCGCTTCATTTCAAGCCAAAATAGGTTGGAAAAAGCCGAGAAAGGGAGAAAATCAAAATTATCGTTCTGTTTCGTTCCTACCTGACAAGTAATAGAAAATTCCAAAAAAATAGGAAAAAACTTCGAAAAATTAAAAAATACCATTATGACTTCATTTCAATCCAAAATAGGTTGGAAAAAGCCGAGAAAGGGAGAAAATCAAAATTATCGTTCCGTTTCGTTCCTACCTGACGCGTAACAGAAAATTCCAAAAAAATAGGCAAAAACTTCAAAAAACTAAAAAAATACCATTATGACTTCATTTCAAACAAAAATAGGTTGGAGAAGGCCGAGAAAGAGAGAAAATAAAAATTATCGTTCCGTTCCCTTCCGTTCCTACCAGACGCGTAATAGAAAATTCCAAAAAAATTCAAAAAATTAAAAAACAGCATTATGATTTCTTTTCAAGTCAAAATAGGTTGGAAAAGGCAGAGAAAGAGAGAAAATAAAAATTATCGTTCTGTTCCGTTCCTACCCGACGCGTAATACAAAATTCCAAAAAAATTGAAAAAAAATTCAAATAATTAAAACATTCCATTACAGCTTCATTTCAATCCAAAATAGGTTGGAAAAGGCCGAGAAAGGGAGAAAATTAAAATTATCGTTCCGTTTCGTTCCAACCTAACGCGTAATAGAAAATTCCAAAAAAATAGGCAAAAACTTCAAAAAATTAAAAAATACCATTATGACTTCATTTCAAACCAAAATAGGTTGGAGAAGACCGAGAAAGTGAGAAAATAAAAATTATCGTTCCGTTCCGTTCCTACCAGACGCGTAATAGAAAATTCCAAAAAAATTAAAAAACAGCATTATGACTTCTTTTCAAGCCAAAATAGGTTGGAAAAGCCCGAGAAAGATAGAAAATAGAAATTATCGTTCTGTTCCGTTCGTACCCGACGCGTGATAGAAAATTCCAAAAAAATAGCAAAAAAATTGAAAAAAATTAAAAAATAGCATTATGGCTTTATTTCAAGCCAAAATAGGTTGGAAAAGGCCGAGAAAGGGAGAAAATAAAAATTTATCGTTCCGTTCCGTTCCTACCAGACGCGTAATAGAAAATTCCAAAAAAATTCAAAAAATTAAAAAACAGCATTATGACTTCTTTTCAAGCCAAAATAGGTTGGAAAAGCCCGAGAAAGAGAGAAAATAAAAATTATCGTTCTGTTCCGTTCATACCCGACGCGTGATAGAAAATTCCAAAAAAATAGCAAAAAAATTGAAAAAAATTAAAAAATAGCATTATGGCTTCATTTCAAGCCAGAATAGGTTGGAAAAAGGCCGAGAAAGAGAGAAAATAAAAATTATCGTTCCGCTCCGTTCCTACCAGACGCATAATAGAAAATTCCAAAAAAATAACAAAAAAATTCAAAAAATTAAAAAATCGCAATATGACTTTTTTCTAGCGAAATAGGTTGGACAAGCCCGAGAAAGTGAGAAAATAAAAATTAATGTTCTGTTCCGTTCCTACCCGACGCGTAATAGAAATTTCCAAAAAACATAGCAAAAAAATTAAAAAAATTAAAAAAAACCATTATGGCTTCATTTCAATCCAAAATAGGTTGGAAAATGCCGATAAATAGAGCAAATAAAAATTAGCAATCCGGTCCGTTCCTACCCGTCCCGTAATAGGAACTTCCAAAAAAATAATAAAAAAATTAAAAAATACCAATATGGATTCATTTCAAGCCAAAATAGGTTGAAAGAGGATAAGAAAAAGAGAAAATAAAAATTATCATTCCGTTTCGTTCCTACCCGACGCGTAATAGGAAATTCCAAAAAATAACAAAAAAATTAAAAAAATTAAAAAACAGCATTATGGCTTCATTTCAAGCCAGAATAGGTTGGAAAACGCCGAAAAGAGAGAAAATAGAAATCATCGTTCCGTTCTGTTCCGTTCCTACCCGACGCGTAATACAAAATTCCAAAAAAATTGAAAAAAATTCAAATAATTAAAACATACCATTACATCTTCATTTCAATCCAAAATAGGTTGGAAAAGGCCGAGAAAGGGAGAAAATTAAAATTATCATTCCGTTTCGTTCGTACCTAACGCGTTATAGAAAATTCCAAAAAAATAGGCAAAAACTTCAAAAAATTAAAAAATACCATTATGACTTCATTTCAAACAAAAATAGGTTGGAGAAGGCCGAGAAAGAGAGAAAATAAAAATTATCGTTCCGTTCCGTTCCTACCAGACGCGTAATAGAAAATTCCAAAAAAATAACAAAAAAATTCAAAAAATTAAAAAATCGCATTATGACTTTTTTCTAGCGAAATAGGTTGGACAAGCCCGAGAAAGTGAGTAAATAAAAATTATCGTTCTGTTCCGTTCCTACCCGACGCGTAATAGAAATTTCCAAAAAACATAGCAAAAAAATTAAAAAAAACCATTATGGCTTCATTTCAGTCCAAAATAGGTTGGAAAATGCCGAGAAATAGAGCAAATAAAAATTAGCAATCCGGTCCGTTCCTACCCGTCCCGTAATAGGAACTTCCAAAAAAATAATAAAAAAATTAGAAAAATTAAAAAATACCAATATGCATTCATTTCAAGCCAAAATAGGTTGAAACAGGATGAGAAAAAGAGAAAATAAAAATTATCATTCCGTTTTGTTCCTACCCGACGCGTAAAAGGAAATTCCAAAAAATAACAAAAAAATTAAAAAAATGAAAAAACAGCATTATGGCTTCATTTCAAGCCAGAATAGGTTGGAAAACGCCGAGAAAGAGAGAAAATAGAAATCATCGTTCCGTTCTGTTCCATTCCTACCCAACGCGTAATACAAAATTCCAAAAAAATTGAAAAAAATTCAAATAATTAAAACATATCATTACAGCTTCATTTCAATCCAAAATAGGTTGGAAAAGGCCGGGAAAGGGAGAAAATTAAAATTATCATTCCGTTTCGTTCGTACCTAACGCGTAATAGAAAATTCCAAAAAAATAGGCAAAAACTTCAAAAAATTAAAAAATACCATTATGACTTCATTTCAAACAAAAATAGGTTGGAGAAGGCCGAGAAAGAGAGAAAATAAAAATTATCGTCCCGTTCCGTTCCGTTCCTACAAGACGCGTAATAGAAAATTCCAAAAAAATTCAAAAAATTAAAAAACAGCATTATGACTTCTTTTCAAGCCAAAATAGGTTGGAAAAGGCCGAGAAAGAGAGAAAATAAAAATTATCGTTCTGTTCCGTTCCTACCCGACGCGTAATAGAAAATTCCAAAAAAATATCAAAAAAATTCAAAAAATTAAAAAATCGCGTTATGACTTTTTTCTAGCGAAATAGGTTGGACAAGCCCGAGAAAGTGAGAAAATAAAAATTATCGTTCTGTTCCGTTCCTACCCGACGCGTAATAGAAATTTCCGAAAAACATAGCAAAAAAATTAAAAAAATTAAAAAAAACAATTATGGCTTCATTTCAATCCAAAATAGGTTGGAAAATGCCGAGAAATAGAGCAAATAAAAATTAGCAATCCGGTCCATTCCTACCCGTCCCGTAATAGGAACTTCCAAAAAAACAATAAAAAAATTAAAAAATACCAATATGGATTCATTTCAAGCCAAAATAGGTTGAAAGAGGATGAGAAAAAGAGAAAATAAAAATTATCATTCCGTTTCGTTCCTACCCGACGTGTAATTGGAAATTCCAAAAAATAACAAAAAAATTAAAAAAATTAAACAACAGCATTATGGCTTCATTTCAAGCCAGAATAGGTTGGAAAACGCCGAGAAAGAGAGAAAATAGAAATCATCGTTCCGTTCTGTTCCGTTCCTACCCGACGCGTAATACAAAATTCCAAAAAAATTGAAAAAAATTCAAATAATTAAAACATACCATTACAGCTTCATTTCAATCCAAAATAGGTTGGAAAAGGCCGAGAAAGGGAGAAAATTAAAATTATCGTTCCGTTTCGTTCGTACCTAACGCGTAATAGAAAATTCCAAAAAAATAGGCAAAAACTTCAAAAAATTAAAAAATACCATTATGACTTCATTTCAAACAAAAATAGGTTGGAGAAGGCCGAGAAAGAGAGAAAATAAAAATTATCGTCCCGTTCCGTTCCGTTCCTACCAGACGCGTAATAGAAAATTCCAAAAAAATTCAAAAAATTAAAAAACAGCATTATGACTTCTTTTCAAGCCAAAATAGGTTGGAAAAGGCCGAGAAAGAGAGAAAATAAAAATTATCGTTCTGTTCCGTTCCTACCCGACGCGTAATACAAAATTCCAAAAAAATTGAAAAAAAATTCAAATAATTAAAACATACCATTACAGTTCATTTCAATCCAAAATAGGATGGAAAAAGCCGAGAAAGGGAGAAAATCAAAATTATCGTTCCGTTCCGTTCCTACCTGACAAGTAATAGAAAATTCCAAAAAAATAGGCAAAAACTTCAAAAAATTAAAAAATACCATTATGACTTCATTTCAAACCAAAATAGGTTGGAGAAGACCGAGAAAGCGAGAAAATAAAAATTATCGTTCTGTTCCGTTCCTACCCGACGCGTAATACAAAATTCCAAAAAAATTGAAAAAAAATTCAAATAATTAAAACATACCATTACAGTTCATTTCAATCCAAAATAGGTTGGAAAAGGCCGAGAAAGGGAGAAAATTAAAATTATCGTTCCGTTTCGTTCCTACCTTACGCGTAATAGAAAATTCCAAAAAAATATGCAAAAACTTCAAAAAATTAAAAAATACCATTATGACTTCATTTCAAACCAAAATAGGTTGGAGAAGACCGAGAAAGCGAGAAAATAAAAATTATCGTTCCGTTCCGTTCCGTTCCTACCAGACGCGTAATAGAAAATTCCAAAAAAATTCAAAAAATTAAAAAACAGCATTATGGCTTCATTTCAAGCCAGAATAGGTTGGAAAAGGCCGAGAAAAAGAGAAAATGAAAATTATCGTTCTGTTCCGTTCCTACCAGACGCGTAATAGAAAATTCCAAAAAAAAAAAAAAAATTCAAAAAATTAAAAAATCGCGTTATGACTTTTTTCTAGCGAAATAGGTTGGACAAGCCCGAGAAAGTGAGAAAATAAAAATTATCGTTCTATTCCGTTCCTACCCGACGCGTAATAGAAATTTCCAAAAAACATAGCAAAAAAATAAAAAAAATAAAAAAAAACCATTATGGCTTCA
Organism: Quercus parvula; assembly: GCA_030820535.1. Classification (NCBI taxonomy): domain Eukaryota; kingdom Viridiplantae; phylum Streptophyta; class Magnoliopsida; order Fagales; family Fagaceae; genus Quercus; species Quercus parvula. The sequence continues at coordinate 24,738,781 of JAUAME010000004.1, forward strand.
TTTCAATCCAAAATAGGTTGGAAAATGCCGAGAAATAGAGCAAATAAAAATTAGCAATCCGGTCCGTTCCTACCTGTCCCGTAATAGGAACTTCCAAAAAAATAATAAAAAAATTCAAAAAATTAAAAAATACCAATATGGATTCATTTCAAGCCAAAATAGGTTGAAAGAGGATGAGAAAAAGAGAAAATAAAAATTATCATTCTGTTTCGTTCCTACCCGACGTGTAATAGGAAATTCCAAAAAATAACAAAAAAATTACAAAAATTAAACAACAGCATTATGGCTTCATTTCAAGCCAGAATAGGTTGGAAAACGCCGAGAAAGAGAGAAAATAGAAATCATCGTTCCGTTCTGTTCCGTTCCTACCCGACGCCTAATACAAAATTCCAAAAAAATTGAAAAAAATTCAAATAATTAAAACATACCATTACACCTTCATTTCAATCCAAAATAGGTTGGAAAAGGCCGAGAAAGGGAGAAAATTAAAATTATCGTTCCGTTTCGTTCGTACCTAACACGTAATAGAAAATTCCAAAAAAATAGGCAAAAACTTCAAAAAATTAAAAAATACCATTATGACTTCATTTCAAACAAAAATAGGTTGGAGAAGGCCGAGAAAGAGAGAAAATAAAAATTATCGTTCCGTTCCTACCAGACGCGTAATAGAAAATTCCAAAAAAATTCAAAAATTTAAAAACAGCATTATGACTTCTTTTCAAGCCAAAATAGGTTGGAAAAGGCCGAGAAAGAGAGAAAATAAAAATTATCGTTCTGTTCCGTTTCTACCCGACGCGTAATACAAAATTCCAAAAAAATTGAAAAAAAATTCAAATAATTAAAACATACCATTACAGTTCATTTCAATCCAAAATAGGTTGGAAAAAGCCGAGAAAGGGAGAAAATCAAAATTATCGTTCCGTTCCGTTCCTACCTGACAAGTAATAGAAAATTCCAAAAAAATAGGCAAAAACTTCAAAAAATTAAAAAATACCATTATGACTTCATTTCAATCCAAAATAGGTTGGAGAAGACCGAGAAAGCGAGAAAATAAAAATTATCGTTCTGTTCCGTTCCTACCCGACGCGTAATACAAAATTCCAAAAAAATTGAAAAAAAATTCAAATAATTAAAACATACCATTACAGTTCATTTCAATCCAAAATAGGTTGGAAAAGGCCGAGAAAGGGAGAAAATTAAAATTATCGTTCCGTTTCGTTCCTACCTTACGCGTAATAGAAAATTCCAAAAAAATATGCAAAAACTTCAAAAAATTAAAAAATACCATTATGACTTCATTTCAAACCAAAATAGGTTGGAGAAGACCGAGAAAGCGAGAAAATAAAAATTATCGTTCCGTTCCGTTCCGTTCCTGCCAGACGAGTAATAGAAAATTCCAAAAAAATTCAAAAAATTAAAAAACAGCATTATGGCTTCATTTCAAGCTAGAATAGGTTGGAAAAGGCCGAGAAAAAGAGAAAATGAAAATTATCGTTCTGTTCCGTTCCTTCCAGACGCGTAATAGAAAATTCCAAAAAAATAACAAAAAAATTCAAAAAATTAAAAAATCGCGTTATGACTTTTTTCAAGCGAAATAGGTTGGACAAGCCCGAGAAAGTGAGAAAATAAAAATTATCGTTCTGTTCCGTTCCTACCCGACGCGTAATAGAAATTTCCAAAAAACATAGCAAAAAAATTAAAAAAAATTAAAAAAAACCATTATGGCTTCATTTCAATCCAAAATAGGTTGGAAAATGCCGAGAAATAGAGCAAATAAAAATTAGCAATCCGGTCCGTTCCTACCCGTCCCGTAATAGGAACTTCCAAAAAAATAATAAAAACATTCAAAAAATTAAAAAATACCAATATGGATTCATTTCAAGCCAAAATAGGTTGAAAGAGGATGAGAAAAAGAGAAAATAAAAATTATCATTCCGTTTCGTTCCTACCCAACGCGTAATAGGAAATTCCAAAAAATAACAAAAAAATTAAACAACAGCATTATGGCTTCATTTCAAGCCAGAATAGGTTGGAAAACGCCGAGAAAGAGAGAAAATAGAAATCATCGTTCCGTTCTGTTCCGTTCCTACCCGACGCGTAATACAAAATTCCAAAAAAATTGAAAAAAATTCAAATAATTAAAACATACCATTACAGCTTCATTTCAATCCAAAATAGGTTGGAAAAGGTCGAGAAAGGGAGAAAATCAAATTTATCGTTCCGTTTCGTTCCTACCTGACGCGTAATAGAAAATTCCAAAAAAATAGGCAAAAACTTCAAAAAATTAAAAAATACCATTATGACTTCATTTCAAACAAAAATAGGTTGGAGAAGGCCGAGAAAGAGAGAAAATAAAAATTATCATTCCGTTTCGTTCCTACCCAACGCGTAATAGGAAATTCCAAAATATAACAAAAAAATTAAAAAAATTAAACAACAGCATTATGGCTTCATTTCAAGCCAGAATAGGTTGGAAAACGCCGAGAAAGAGAGAAAATAGAAATCATCGTTCCGTTCTGTTCCGTTCCTACCCGACGCGTAATACAAAATTCCAAAAAAATTGAAAAAAATTCAAATAATTAAAACATACCATTACAGCTTCATTTCAATCCAAAATAGGTTGGAAAAAGCCGAGAAAGGGAGAAAATCAAAATTATCGTTCCGTTTCGTTCCTACCTGACGCGTAATAGAAAATTCCAAAAAAATAGGCAAAAACTTCAAAAAATTAAAAAATACCATTATGACTTCATTTCAAACAAAAATAGATTGGAGAAGGCCGAGAAAGAGAGAAAATATAAATTATTGTTCCGTTCCGTTCCTACCAGACGCGTAATAGAAAATTCCAAAAAAATAACAAAAAAATTCAAAAAATTAAAAAATCGCATTATGACTTTTTTCTAGCGAAATAGGTTGGACAAGCCCGAGAAAGTGAGAAAATAAAAATTATCGTTCTGTTCCGTTCCTACCCGACGCGTTATAGAAATTTCCAAAAAACATAGCAAAAAAATTAAAAAAATTAAAAAAAACCATTATGGCTTCATTTCAATCCAAAATAGGTTGGAAAATGCCGAGAAATAGAGCAAATAAAAATTAGCAATCCGGTCCGTTCCTACCCGTCCCGTAATAGGAACTTCCAAAAAAATAATAAAAAAATTAAAAAAATTAAAAAATACCAATATGGATTCATTTCAAGCCAAAATAGGTTGAAAGAGGATGAGAAAAAGAGAAAATAAAAATTATCATTCCGTTTCGTTCCTACCCAACGCGTAATAGGAAATTCCAAAAAATAACAAAAAAATTAAACAACAGCATTATGGCTTCATTTCAAGCCAGAATAGGTTGGAAAACGCCGAGAAAGAGAGAAAATAGAAATCATCGTTCCGTTCTGTTCCGTTCCTACCCGACGCGTAATACAAAATTCCAAAAAAATTGAAAAAAATTCAAATAATTAAAACATACCATTACAGCTTCATTTCAATCCAAAATAGGTTGGAAAAGGCCGAGAAAGGGAGAAAATCAAAATTATCGTTCCGTTTCGTTCCTACCTGACGCGTAATAGAAAATTCGAAAAAAATAGGCAAAAACTTCAAAAAATTAAAAAATACCATTATGACTTCATTTCAAACAAAAATAGGTTGGAGAAGGCCGAGAAAGAGAGAAAATAAAAATTATCATTCCGTTTCGTTCCTACCCAACGCGTAATAGGAAATTCCAAAAAATAACAAAAAAATTAAAAAAATTAAACAACAGCATTATGGCTTCATTTCAAGCCAGAATAGGTTTGAAAACGCCGGGAAAGAGAGAAAATAGAAATCATCGTTCCGTTCTGTTCCGTTCCTACCCGACGCGTAATACAAAATTCCAAAAAAATTGAAAAAAATTCAAATAATTAAAACATACCATTACAGCTTCATTTCAATCCAAAATAGGTTGGAAAAGGCCGAGAAAGGGAGAAAATCAAAATTATCGTTCCGTTTCGATCCTACCTGACGCGTAATAGAAAATTCCAAAAAAATAGGCAAAAACTTCAAAAAATTAAAAAATACCATTATGACTTCATTTCAAACAAAAATAGGTTGGAGAAGGCCGAGAAAGAGAGAAAATAAAAATTATCGTTCCGTTCCGTTCCTACCAGACGCGTAATAGAAAATTCCAAAAAAATAACAAAAAACTTCAAAAAATTAAAAAATCGCACTATGACTTTTTTCTAGCGAAATAGGTTGGACAAGCCCGAGAATGTGAGAAAATAAAAATTATCGTTCTGTTCCGTTCCTACCCGATGCGTTATAGAAATTTCCAAAAAACATAGCAAAAAAATTAAAAAAAACCATTATGGCTTCATTTCAATCCAAAATAGGTTGGAAAATGCCGAGAAATAGAGCAAATAAAAATTAGCAATCCGGTCCGTTCCTACCCGTCCCGTAATAGGAACTTCCAAAAAAATAATAAAAAAATTCAAAAAATTAAAAAATACCAATATGGATTCATTTCAAGCCAAAATAGGTTGAAAGAGGATGAGAAAAAGAGAAAATAAAAATTATCATTCCGTTTCGTTCCTACCCAACGCGTAATAGGAAATTCCAAAAAATAACAAAAAAATTAAACAACAGCATTATGGCTTCATTTCAAGCCAGAATAGGTTGGAAAACGCCGAGAAAGAGAGAAAATAGAAATCATCGTTCCGTTCCGTTCCTACCTGACAAGTAATAGAAAATTCCAAAAAAATAGGCAAAAACTTCAAAAAATTAAAAAATACCATTATGACTTCATTTCAATCCAAAATAGGTTGGAGAAGACCGAGAAAGCGAGAAAATAAAAATTATCGTTCTGTTCCGTTCCTACCCGACGCGTAATACAAAATTCCAAAAAAATTGAAAAAAAATTCAAATAATTAAAACATACCATTACAGTTCATTTCAATCCAAAATAGGTTGGAAAAGGCCGAGAAAGGGAGAAAATTAAAATTATCGTTCCGTTTCGTTCCTACCTTACGCGTAATAGAAAATTCCAAAAAAATATGCAAAAACTTCAAAAAATTAAAAAATACCATTATGACTTCATTTCAAACCAAAATAGGTTGGAGAAGACCGAGAAAGCGAGAAAATAAAAATTATCGTTCCGTTCCGTTCCGTTCCTGCCAGACGAGTAATAGAAAATTCCAAAAAAATTCAAAAAATTAAAAAACAGCATTATGGCTTCATTTCAAGCTAGAATAGGTTGGAAAAGGCCGAGAAAAAGAGAAAATGAAAATTATCGTTCTGTTCCGTTCCTTCCAGACGCGTAATAGAAAATTCCAAAAAAATAACAAAAAAATTCAAAAAATTAAAAAATCGCGTTATGACTTTTTTCAAGCGAAATAGGTTGGACAAGCCCGAGAAAGTGAGAAAATAAAAATTATCGTTCTGTTCCGTTCCTACCCGACGCGTAATAGAAATTTCCAAAAAACATAGCAAAAAAATTAAAAAAAATTAAAAAAAACCATTATGGCTTCATTTCAATCCAAAATAGGTTGGAAAATGCCGAGAAATAGAGCAAATAAAAATTAGCAATCCGGTCCGTTCCTACCCGTCCCGTAATAGGAACTTCCAAAAAAATAATAAAAACATTAAAAAAATTAAAAAATACCAATATGGATTCATTTCAAGCCAAAATAGGTTGAAAGAGGATGAGAAAAAGAGAAAATAAAAATTATCATTCCGTTTCGTTCCTACCCAACGCGTAATAGGAAATTCCAAAAAATAACAAAAAAATTAAACAACAGCATTATGGCTTCATTTCAAGCCAGAATAGGTTGGAAAACGCCGAGAAAGAGAGAAAATAGAAATCATCGTTCCGTTCTGTTCCGTTCCTACCCGACGCGTAATACAAAATTCCAAAAAAATTGAAAAAAATTCAAATAATTAAAACATACCATTACAGCTTCATTTCAATCCAAAATAGGTTGGAAAAGGCCGAGAAAGGGAGAAAATCAAATTTATCGTTCCGTTTCGTTCCTACCTGACGCGTAATAGAAAATTCCAAAAAAATAGGCAAAAACTTCAAAAAATTAAAAAATACCATTATGACTTCATTTCAAACAAAAATAGGTTGGAGAAGGCCGAGAAAGAGAGAAAATAAAAATTATCATTCCGTTTCGTTCCTACCCAACGCGTAATAGGAAATTCCAAAATATAACAAAAAAATTAAAAAAATTAAACAACAGCATTATGGCTTCATTTCAAGCCAGAATAGGTTGGAAAACGCCGAGAAAGAGAGAAAATAGAAATCATCGTTCCGTTCTGTTCCGTTCCTACCCGACGCGTAATACAAAATTCCAAAAAAATTGAAAAAAATTCAAATAATTAAAACATACCATTACAGCTTCATTTCAATCCAAAATAGGTTGGAAAAAGCCGAGAAAGGGAGAAAATCAAAATTATCGTTCCGTTTCGTTCCTACCTGACGCGTAATAGAAAATTCCAAAAAAATAGGCAAAAACTTCAAAAAATTAAAAAATACCATTATGACTTCATTTCAAACAAAAATAGATTGGAGAAGGCCGAGAAAGAGAGAAAATATAAATTATTGTTCCGTTTCGTTCCTACCAGACGCGTAATAGAAAATTCCAAAAAAATAACAAAAAAATTCAAAAAATTAAAAAATCGCATTATGACTTTTTTCTAGCGAAATAGGTTGGACAAGCCCGAGAAAGTGAGAAAATAAAAATTATCGTTCTGTTCCGTTCCTACCCGACGCGTTATAGAAATTTCCAAAAAAAATAGCAAAAAAATTAAAAAAATTAAAAAAAACCATTATGGCTTCATTTCAATCCAAAATAGGTTGGAAAATGCCGAGAAATAGAGCAAATAAAAATTAGCAATCCGGTCCGTTCCTACCCGTCCCGTAATAGGAACTTCCAAAAAAATAATAAAAAAATTAAAAAAATTAAAAAATACCAATATGGATTCATTTCAAGCCAAAATAGGTTGAAAGAGGATGAGAAAAAGAGAAAATAAAAATTATCATTCCGTTTCGTTCCTACCCAACGCGTAATAGGAAATTCCAAAAAATAACAAAAAAATTAAACAACAGCATTATGGCTTCATTTCAAGCCAGAATAGGTTGGAAAACGCCGAGAAAGAGAGAAAATAGAAATCATCGTTCCGTTCTGTTCCGTTCCTACCCGACGCGTAATACAAAATTCCAAAAAAATTGAAAAAAATTCAAATAATTAAAACATACCATTACAGCTTCATTTCAATCCAAAATAGGTTGGAAAAGGCCGAGAAAGGGAGAAAATCAAAATTATCGTTCCGTTTCGTTCCTACCTGACGCGTAATAGAAAATTCGAAAAAAATAGGCAAAAACTTCAAAAAATTAAAAAATACCATTATGACTTCATTTCAAACAAAAATAGGTTGGAGAAGGCCGAGAAAGAGAGAAAATAAAAATTATCATTCCGTTTCGTTCCTACCCAACGCGTAATAGGAAATTCCAAAAAATAACAAAAAAATTAAAAAAATTAAACAACAGCATTATGGCTTCATTTCAAGCCAGAATAGGTTTGAAAACGCCGAGAAAGAGAGAAAATAGAAATCATCGTTCCGTTCTGTTCCGTTCCTACCCGACGCGTAATACAAAATTCCAAAAAAATTGAAAAAAATTCAAATAATTAAAACATACCATTACAGCTTCATTTCAATCCAAAATAGGTTGGAAAAGGCCGAGAAAGGGAGAAAATCAAAATTATCGTTCCGTTTCGATCCTACCTGACGCGTAATAGAAAATTCCAAAAAAATAGGCAAAAACTTCAAAAAATTAAAAAATACCATTATGACTTCATTTCAAACAAAAATAGGTTGGAGAAGGCCGAGAAAGAGAGAAAATAAAAATTATCGTTCCGTTCCGTTCCTACCAGACGCGTAATAGAAAATTCCAAAAAAATAACAAAAAACTTCAAAAAATTAAAAAATCGCACTATGACTTTTTTCTAGCGAAATAGGTTGGACAAGCCCGAGAATGTGAGAAAATAAAAATTATCGTTCTGTTCCGTTCCTACCCGATGCGTTATAGAAATTTCCAAAAAACATAGGAAAAAAATTAAAAAAAACCATTATGGCTTCATTTCAATCCAAAATAGGTTGGAAAATGCCGAGAAATAGAGCAAATAAAAATTAGCAATCCGGTCCGTTCCTACCCGTCCCGTAATAGGAACTTCCAAAAAAATAATAAAAACATTCAAAAAATTAAAAAATACCAATATGGATTCATTTCAAGCCAAAATAGGTTGAAAGAGGATGAGAAAAAGAGAAAATAAAAATTATCATTCCGTTTCGTTCCTACCCAACGCGTAATAGAAAATTCCAAAAAATAACAAAAAAATTAAACAACAGCATTATGGCTTCATTTCAAGCCAGAATAGGTTGGAAAACGCCGAGAAAGAGAGAAAATAGAAATCATCGTTCCGTTCTGTTCCGTTCCTACCCGACGCGTAATACAAAATTCCAAAAAAATTGAAAAAAATTCAAATAATTAAAACATACCATTACAGCTTCATTTCAATCCAAAATAGGTTGGAAAAGGCCGAGAAAGGGAGAAAATCAAAATTATCGTTCCGTTTCGTTCCTACCTGACGCGAAATAGAAAATTCGAAAAAAATAGGCAAAAACTTCAAAAAATTAAAAAATACCATTATGACTTCATTTCAAACAAAAATAGGTTGGAGAAGGCCGAGAAAGAGAGAAAATAAAAATTATCATTCCGTTTCGTTCCTACCCAACGCGTAATAGGAAATTCCAAAAAATAACAAAAAAATTAAAAAAATTAAACAACAGCATTATGGCTTCATTTCAAGCCAGAATAGGTTTGAAAACGCCGAGAAAGAGAGAAAATAGAAATCATCGTTCCGTTCTGTTCCACTCCTACCCGACGCGTAATACAAAATTCCAAAAAAATTGAAAAAAATTCAAATAATTAAAACATACCATTACAGCTTCATTTCAATCCAAAATAGGTTGGAAAAGGCCGAGAAAGGGAGAAAATCAAAATTATCGTTCCGTTTCGATCCTACCTGACGCGTAATAGAAAATTCCAAAAAAATAGGCAAAAACTTCAAAAAATTCAAAAATACCATTATGACTTCATTTCAAACAAAAATAGGTTGGAGAAGGCCGAGAAAGAGAGAAAATAAAAATTATCGTTCCGTTCCGTTCCTACCAGACGCGTAATAGAAAATTCCAAAAAAATAACAAAAAACTTCAAAAAATTAAAAAATCGCACTATGACTTTTTTCTAGCGAAATAGGTTGGACAAGCCCGAGAATGTGAGAAAATAAAAATTATCGTTCTGTTCCGTTCCTACCCGATGCGTTATAGAAATTTCCAAAAAACATAGCAAAAAAATTAAAAAAAACCATTATGGCTTCATTTCAATCCAAAATAGGTTGGAAAATGCCGAGAAATAGAGCAAATAAAAATTAGCAATCCGGTCCGTTCCTACCCGTCCCGTAATAGGAACTTCCAAAAAAATAATAAAAAAATTCAAAAAATTAAAAAATACCAATATGGATTCATTTCAAGCCAAAATAGGTTGAAAGAGGATGAGAAAAAGAGAAAATAAAAATTATCATTCCGTTTCGTTCCTACCCAACGCGTAATAGGAAATTCCAAAAAATAACAAAAAAATTAAACAACAGCATTATGGCTTCATTTCAAGCCAGAATAGGTTGGAAAACACCGAGAAAGAGAGAAAATAGAAATCATCGTTCCGTTCTGTTCCGTTCCTACCCGACGCGTAATACAAAATTCCAAAAAAATTGAAAAAAATTCAAATAATTAAAACATACCATTACAGCTTCATTTCAATCCAAAATAGGTTGGAAAAGGCCGAGAAAGGGAGAAAATCAAAATTATCGTTCCGTTTCGTTCCTACCTGACGCGTAATAGAAAATTCCAAAAAAATAGGCAAAAACTTCAAAAAATTAAAAAATACCATTATGACTTCATTTCAAACAAAAATAGGTTGGAGAAGGCCGAGAAAGAGAGAAAATAAAAATTATCATTCCGTTTCGTTCCTACCCAACGCGTAATAGGAAATTCCAAAATATAACAAAAAAATTAAAAAAATTAAACAACAGCATTATGGCTTCATTTCAAGCCAGAATAGGTTGGAAAACGCCGAGAAAGAGAGAAAATAGAAATCATCGTTCCGTTCTGTTCCGTTCCTACCCGACGCGTAATACAAAATTCCAAAAAAATTGAAAAAAATTCAAATAATTAAAACATACCATTACAGCTTCATTTCAATCCAAAATAGGTTGGAAAAAGCCGAGAAAGGGAGAAAATCAAAATTATCGTTCCGTTTCGTTCCTACCTGACGCGTAATAGAAAATTCCAAAAAAATAGGCAAAAACTTCAAAAAATTAAAAAATACCATTATGACTTCATTTCAAACAAAAATAGATTGGAGAAGGCCGAGAAAGAGAGAAAATATAAATTATTGTTCCGTTCCGTTCCTACCAGACGCGTAATAGAAAATTCCAAAAAAATAACAAAAAAATTCAAAAAATTAAAAAATCGCATTATGACTTTTTTCTAGCGAAATAGGTTGGACAAGCCCGAGAAAGTGAGAAAATAAAAATTATCGTTCTGTTCCGTTCCTACCCGACGCGTTATAGAAATTTCCAAAAAAAATAGCAAAAAAATTAAAAAAATTTAAAAAAACCATTATGGCTTCATTTCAATCCAAAATAGGTTGGAAAATGCCGAGAAATAGAGCAAATAAAAATTAGCAATCCGGTCCGTTCCTACCCGTCCCGTAATAGGAACTTCCAAAAAAATAATAAAAAAATTAAAAAAATTAAAAAATACCAATATGGATTCATTTCAAGCCAAAATAGGTTGAAAGAGGATGAGAAAAAGAGAAAATAAAAATTATCATTCCGTTTCGTTCCTACCCAACGCGTAATAGGAAATTCCAAAAAATAACAAAAAAATTAAACAACAGCATTATGGCTTCATTTCAAGCCAGAATAGGTTGGAAAACGCCGAGAAAGAGAGAAAATAGAAATCATCGTTCCGTTCTGTTCCGTTCCTACCCGACGCGTAATACAAAATTCCAAAAAAATTGAAAAAAATTCAAATAATTAAAACATACCATTACAGCTTCATTTCAATCCAAAATAGGTTGGAAAAGGCCGAGAAAGGGAGAAAATCAAAATTATCGTTCCGTTTCGTTCCTACCTGACGCGTAATAGAAAATTCGAAAAAAATAGGCAAAAACTTCAAAAAATTAAAAAATACCATTATGACTTCATTTCAAACAAAAATAGGTTGGAGAAGGCCGAGAAAGAGAGAAAATAAAAATTATCATTCCGTTTCGTTCCTACCCAACGCGTAATAGGAAATTCCAAAAAATAACAAAAAAATTAAAAAAATTAAACAACAGCATTATGGCTTCATTTCAAGCCAGAATAGGTTTGAAAACGCCGAGAAAGAGAGAAAATAGAAATCATCGTTCCGTTCTGTTCCGTTCCTACCCGACGCGTAATACAAAATTCCAAAAAAATTGAAAAAAATTCAAATAATTAAAACATACCATTACAGCTTCATTTCAATCCAAAATAGGTTGGAAAAGGCCGAGAAAGGGAGAAAATCAAAATTATCGTTCCGTTTCGATCCTACCTGACGCGTAATAGAAAATTCCAAAAAAATAGGCAAAAACTTCAAAAAATTAAAAAATACCATTATGACTTCATTTCAAACAAAAATAGGTTGGAGAAGGCCGAGAAAGAGAGAAAATAAAAATTATCGTTCCGTTCCGTTCCTACCAGACGCGTAATAGAAAATTCCAAAAAAATAACAAAAAACTTCAAAAAATTAAAAAATCGCACTATGACTTTTTTCTAGCGAAATAGGTTGGACAAGCCCGAGAATGTGAGAAAATAAAAATTATCATTCTGTTCCGTTCCTACCCGATGCGTTATAGAAATTTCCAAAAAACATAGCAAAAAAATTAAAAAAAACCATTATGGCTTCATTTCAATCCAAAATAGGTTGGAAAATGCCGAGAAATAGAGCAAATAAAAATTAGCAATCCGGTCCGTTCCTACCCGTCCCGTAATAGGAACTTCCAAAAAAATAATAAAAACATTCAAAAAATTAAAAAATACCAATATGGATTCATTTCAAGCCAAAATAGGTTGAAAGAGGATGAGAAAAAGAGAAAATAAAAATTATCATTCCGTTTCGTTCCTACCCAACGCGTAATAGGAAATTCCAAAAAATAACAAAAAAATTAAACAACAGCATTATGGCTTCATTTCAAGCCAGAATAGGTTGGAAAACGCCGAGAAAGAGAGAAAATAGAAATCATCGTTCCGTTCTGTTCCGTTCCTACCCGACGCGTAATACAAAATTCCAAAAAAATTGAAAAAAATTCAAATAATTAAAACATACCATTACAGCTTCATTTCAATCCAAAATAGGTTGGAAAAGGCCGAGAAAGGGAGAAAATCAAAATTATCGTTCCGTTTCGTTCCTACCTGACGCGAAATAGAAAATTCGAAAAAAATAGGCAAAAACTTCAAAAAATTAAAAAATACCATTATGACTTCATTTCAAACAAAAATAGGTTGGAGAAGGCCGAGAAAGAGAGAAAATAAAAATTATCATTCCGTTTCGTTCCTACCCAACGCGTAATAGGAAATTCCAAAAAATAACAAAAAAATTAAAAAAATTAAACAACAGCATTATGGCTTCATTTCAAGCCAGAATAGGTTTGAAAACGCCGAGAAAGAGAGAAAATAGAAATCATCGTTCCGTTCTGTTCCACTCCTACCCGACGCGTAATACAAAATTCCAAAAAAATTGAAAAAAATTCAAATAATTAAAACATACCATTACAGCTTCATTTCAATCCAAAATAGGTTGGAAAAGGCCGAGAAAGGGAGAAAATCAAAATTATCGTTCCGTTTCGATCCTACCTGACGCGTAATAGAAAATTCCAAAAAAATAGGCAAAAACTTCAAAAAATTCAAAAATACCATTATGACTTCATTTCAAACAAAAATAGGTTGGAGAAGGCCGAGAAAGAGAGAAAATAAAAATTATCGTTCCGTTCCGTTCCTACCAGACGCGTAATAGAAAATTCCAAAAAAATAACAAAAAACTTCAAAAAATTAAAAAATCGCACTATGACTTTTTTCTAGCGAAATAGGTTGGACAAGCCCGAGAATGTGAGAAAATAAAAATTATCGTTCTGTTCCGTTCCTACCCGATGCGTTATAGAAATTTCCAAAAAACATAGCAAAAAAATTAAAAAAAACCATTATGGCTTCATTTCAATCCAAAATAGGTTGGAAAATGCCGAGAAATAGAGCAAATAAAAATTAGCAATCCGGTCCGTTCCTACCCGTCCCGTAATAGGAACTTCCAAAAAAGTAATAAAAAAATTCAAAAAATTAAAAAATACCAATATGGATTCATTTCAAGCCAAAATAGGTTGAAAGAGGATGAGAAAAAGAGAAAATAAAAATTATCATTCCGTTTCGTTCCTACCCAACGCGTAATAGGAAATTCCAAAAAATAACAAAAAAATTAAACAACAGCATTATGGCTTCATTTCAAGCCAGAATAGGTTGGAAAACACCGAGAAAGAGAGAAAATAGAAATCATCGTTCCGTTCTGTTCCGTTCCTACCCGACGCGTAATACAAAATTCCAAAAAAATTGAAAAAAATTCAAATAATTAAAACATACCATTACAGCTTCATTTCAATCCAAAATAGGTTGGAAAAGGCCGAGAAAGGGAGAAAATCAAAATTATCGTTCCGTTTCGTTCCTACCTGACGCGTAATAGAAAATTCCAAAAAAATAGGCAAAAACTTCAAAAAATTAAAAAATACCATTATGACTTCATTTCAAACAAAAATAGGTTGGAGAAGGCCGAGAAAGAGAGAAAATAAAAATTATCATTCCGTTTCGTTCCTACCCAACGCGTAATAGGAAATTCCAAAAAATAACAAAAAAATTAAAAAAATTAAACAACAGCATTATGGCTTCATTTCAAGCCAGAATAGGTTGGAAAACGCCGAGAAAGAGAGAAAATAGAAATCATCGTTCCGTTCTGTTCCGTTCCTACCCGACGCGTAATACAAAATTCCAAAAAAATTGAAAAAAATTCAAATAATTAAAACATACCATTACAGCTTCATTTCAATCCAAAATAGGTTGGAAAAGGCCGAGAAAGGGAGAAAATCAAAATTATCGTTCCGTTTCGTTCCTACCTGACGCGTAATAGAAAATTCCAAAAAAATAGGCAAAAACTTCAAAAAATTAAAAAATACCATTATGACTTCATTTCAAACAAAAATAGGTTGGAGAAGGCCGAGAAAGAGAGAAAATAAAAATTATCGTTCCGTTCCGTTCCTACCAGACGCGTAATAGAAAATTCCAAAAAAATAACAAAAAAATTCAAAAAATTAAAAAATCGCATTATGACTTTTTTCTAGCGAAATAGGTTGGACAAGCCCGAGAAAGTGAGAAAATAAAAATTATCGTTCTGTTCCGTTCCTACCCGACGCGTTATAGAAATTTCCAAAAAACATAGCAAAAAAATTAAAAAAATTAAAAAAAACCATTATGGCTTTATTTCAATCCAAAATAGGTTGGAAAATGCCGAGAAATAGAGCAAATAAAAATTATCGTTCTGTTCCGTTCCGTTCCTACAAGACGCGTAATAGAAAATTCCAAAAAAATTCAAAAAATTAAAAAACAGCATTATGACTTCTTTTCAAGCCAAAATAGGTTGGAAAAGGCCGAGAAAGAGAGAAAATAAAAATTATCGTTCTGTTCCGTTCCTACCCGACGCGTAATACAAAATTCTAAAAAAATTGAAAAAAAATTCAAATAATTAAAACATACCATTACAGTTCATTTCAATCCAAAATAGGATGGAAAAAGCCGAGAAAGGGAGAAAATCAAAATTATCGTTCCGTTCCGTTCCTACCTGACAAGTAATAGAAAATTCCAAAAAAATAGGCAAAAACTTCAAAAAATTAAAAAATACCATTATGACTTCATTTCAAACCAAAATAGGTTGGAGAAGACCGAGAAAGCGAGAAAATGAAAATTATCGTTCTGTTCCGTTCCTACCCGACGCGTAATACAAAATTCCAAAAAAATTGAAAAAAAATTCAAATAATTAAAACATACCATTACAGTTCATTTCAATCCAAAATAGGTTGGAAAAGGCCGAGAAAGGGAGAAAATTAAAATTATCGTTCCGTTTCGTTCCTACCTTACGCGTAATAGAAAATTCCAAAAAAATAAGCAAAAACTTCAAAAAATTAAAAAATACCATTATGACTTCATTTCAAACCAAAATAGGTTGGAGAAGACCGAGAAAGCGAGAAAATAAAAATTATCGTTCCGTTCCGTTCCGTTCCTACCAGACGCGTAATAGAAAATTCCAAAAAAATTCAAAAAATTAAAAAACAGCATTATGGCTTCATTTCAAGCCAGAATAGGTTGGAAAAGGCCGAGAAAAAGAGAAAATGAAAATTATCGTTCTGTTCCGTTCCTACCAGACGCGTAATAGAAAATTCCAAAAAAATAAAAAAAAATTCAAAAAATTAAAAAATCGCGTTATGACTTTTTTCTAGCGAAATAGGTTGGACAAGCCCGAGAAAGTGAGAAAATAAAAATTATCGTTCTGTTCCGTTCCTACCCGACGCGTAATAGAAATTTCCAAAAAACATAGCAAAAAAATTAAAAAAATAAAAAAAAACCATTATGGCTTCATTTCAATCCAAAATAGGTTGGAAAATGCCAAGAAATAGAGCAAATAAAAATTAGCAATCCGGTCCGTTCCTACCTGTCCCGTAATAGGAACTTCCAAAAAAAATAATAAAAAAATTCAAAAAATTAAAAAATACCAATATGGATTCATTTCAAGCCAAAATAGGTTGAAAGAGGATGAGAAAAAGAGAAAATAAAAATTATCATTCTGTTTCGTTCCTACCCGACGCGTAATAGGAAATTCCAAAAAATAACAAAAAAATTACAAAAATTAAACAACAGCATTATGGCTTCATTTCAAGCCAGAATAGGTTGGAAAACGCCGAGAAAGAGAGAAAATAGAAATCATCGTTCCGTTCTGTTCCGTTCCTACCCGACGCCTAATACAAAATTCCAAAAAAATTGAAAAAAATTCAAATAATTAAAACATACCATTACACCTTCATTTCAATCCAAAATAGGTTGGAAAAGGCCGAGAAAGGGAGAAAATTAAAATTATCGTTCCGTTTCGTTCGTACCTAACACGTAATAGAAAATTCCAAAAAAATAGGCAAAAACTTCAAAAAATTAAAAAATACCATTATGACTTCATTTCAAACAAAAATAGGTTGGAGAAGGCCGAGAAAGAGAGAAAATAAAAATTATCGTTCCGTTCCGTTCCGTTCCTACCAGACGCGTAATAGAAAATTCCAAAAAAATTCAAAAATTTAAAAACAGCATTATGACTTCTTTTCAAGCCAAAATAGGTTGGAAAAGGCCGAGAAAGAGAGAAAATAAAAATTATCGTTCTGTTCCGTTTCTACCCGACGCGTAATACAAAATTCCAAAAAAATTGAAAAAAAATTCAAATAATTAAAACATACCATTACAGTTCATTTCAATCCAAAATAGGTTGGAAAAAGCCGAGAAAGGGAGAAAATCAAAATTATCGTTCCGTTCCGTTCCTACCTGACAAGTAATAGAAAATTCCAAAAAAATAGGCAAAAACTTCAAAAAATTAAAAAATACCATTATGACTTCATTTCAATCCAAAATAGGTTGGAGAAGACCGAGAAAGCGAGAAAATAAAAATTATCGTTCTGTTCCGTTCCTACCCGACGCGTAATACAAAATTCCAAAAAAATTGAAAAAAAATTCAAATAATTAAAACATACCATTACAGTTCATTTCAATCCAAAATAGGTTGGAAAAGGCCGAGAAAGGGAGAAAATTAAAATTATCGTTCCGTTTCGTTCCTACCTTACGCGTAATAGAAAATTCCAAAAAAATATGCAAAAACTTCAAAAAATTAAAAAATACCATTATGACTTCATTTCAAACCAAAATAGGTTGGAGAAGACCGAGAAAGCGAGAAAATAAAAATTATCGTTCCGTTCCGTTCCGTTCCTACCAGACGAGTAATAGAAAATTCCAAAAAAATTCAAAAAATTAAAAAACAGCATTATGGCTTCATTTCAAGCTAGAATAGGTTGGAAAAGGCCGAGAAAAAGAGAAAATGAAAATTATCGTTCTGTTCCGTTCCTTCCAGACGCGTAATAGAAAATTCCAAAAAAATAACAAAAAAATTCAAAAAATTAAAAAATCGCGTTATGACTTTTTTCAAGCGAAATAGGTTGGACAAGCCCGAGAAAGTGAGAAAATAAAAATTATCGTTCTGTTCCGTTCCTACCCGACGCGTAATAGAAATTTCCAAAAAACATAGCAAAAAAATTAAAAAAAATTAAAAAAAACCATTATGGCTTCATTTCAATCCAAAATAGGTTGGAAAATGCCGAGAAATAGAGCAAATAAAAATTAGCAATCCGGTCCGTTCCTACCCGTCCCGTAATAGGAACTTCCAAAAAAATAATAAAAACATTCAAAAAATTAAAAAAATACCAATATGGATTCATTTCAAGCCAAAATAAGTTGAAAGAGGATGAGAAAAAGAGAAAATAAAAATTATCATTCCGTTTCGTTCCTACCCAACGCGTAATAGGAAATTCCAAAAAATAACAAAAAAATTAAAAAAATTAAACAACAGCATTATGGCTTCATTTCAAGCCAGAATAGGTTGGAAAACGCCGAGAAAGAGAGGAAATAGAAATCATCGTTCCGTTCTGTTCCGTTCCTACCCGACGCGTAATACAAAATTCCAAAAAAATTGAAAAAAATTCAAATAATTAAAACATACCATTACAGCTTCATTTCAATCCAAAATAGGTTGGAAAAGGCCGAGAAAGGGAGAAAATCAAAATTATCGTTCCGTTTCGTTCCTACCTGACGCGTAATAGAAAATTCCAAAAAAATAGGCAAAAACTTCAAAAAATTAAAAAATACCATTATGACTTCATTTCAAACAAAAATAGGTTGGAGAAGGCCGAGAAAGAGAGAAAATAAAAATTATCATTCCGTTTCGTTCCTACCCAACGCGTAATAGGAAATTCCAAAATATAACAAAAAAATTAAAAAAATTAAACAACAGCATTATGGCTTCATTTCAAGCCAGAATAGGTTGGAAAACGCCGAGAAAGAGAGAAAATAGAAATCATCGTTCCGTTCTGTTCCGTTCTTACCCGACGCGTAATACAAAATTCCAAAAAAATTGAAAAAAATTCAAATAATTAAAACATACCATTACAGCTTCATTTCAATCCAAAATAGGTTGGAAAAAGCCGAGAAAGGGAGAAAATCAAAATTATCGTTCCGTTTCGTTCCTACCTGACGCGTAATAGAAAATTCCAAAAAAATAGGCAAAAACTTCAAAAAATTAAAAAATACCATTATGACTTCATTTCAAACAAAAATAGGTTGGAGAAGGCCGAGAAAGAGAGAAAATAAAAATTATCGTTCCGTTCCGTTCCTACCAGACGCGTAATAGAAAATTCCAAAAAAATAACAAAAAAATTCAAAAAATTAAAAAATCGCATTATGACTTTTTTCTAGCGAAATAGGTTGGACAAGCCCGAGAAAGTGAGAAAATTAAAATTATCGTTCCGTTTCGTTCCTACCTTACGCGTAATAGAAAATTCCAAAAAAATATGCAAAAACTTCAAAAAATTAAAAAATACCATTATGACTTCATTTCAAACCAAAATAGGTTGGAGAAGACCGAGAAAGCGAGAAAATAAAAATTATCGTTCCGTTCCGTTCCGTTCCTACCAGACGCGTAATAGAAAATTCCAAAAAAATTCAAAAAATTAAAAAACAGCATTATGGCTTCATTTCAAGCCAGAATAGGTTGGAAAAGGCCGAGAAAAAGAGAAAATGAAAATTATCGTTCTGTTCCGTTCCTACCAGACGCGTAATAGAAAATTCCAAAAAAATAAAAAAAAATTCAAAAAATTAAAAAATCGCGTTATGACTTTTTTCTAGCGAAATAGGTTGGACAAGCCCGAGAAAGTGAGAAAATAAAAATTATCGTTCTGTTCCGTTCCTACCCGACGCGTAATAGAAATTTCCAAAAAACATAGCAAAAAAATTAAAAAAATTAAAAAAAAACCATTATGGCTTCATTTCAATCCAAAATAGGCTGGAAAATGCCGAGAAATAGAGCAAATAAAAATTAGCAATCCGGTCCGTTCCTACCTGTCCCGTAATAGGAACTTCCAAAAAAATAATAAAAAAATTCAAAAAATTAAAAAATACCAATATGGATTCATTTCAAGCCAAAATAGGTTGAAAGGGGATGAGAAAAAGAGAAAATAAAAATTATCATTCTGTTTCGTTCCTACCCGACGCGTAATAGGAAATTCCAAAAAATAACAAAAAAATTACAAAAATTAAACAACAGCATTATGGCTTCATTTCAAGCCAGAATAGGTTGGAAAACGCCGAGAAAGAGAGAAAATAGAAATCATCGTTCCGTTCTGTTCCGTTCCTACCCGACGCCTAATACAAAATTCCAAAAAAATTGAAAAAAATTCAAATAATTAAAACATACCATTACACCTTCATTTCAATCCAAAATAGGTTGGAAAAGGCCGAGAAAGGGAGAAAATTAAAATTATCTTTCCGTTTCGTTCGTACCTAACACGTAAGAGAAAATTCCAAAAAAATAGGCAAAAACTTCAAAAAATTAAAAAATACCATTATGACTTCATTTCAAACAAAAATAGGTTGGAGAAGGCCGAGAAAGAGAGAAAATAAAAATTATCGTTCCGTTCCGTTCCGTTCCTACCAGACGCGTAATAGAAAATTCCAAAAAAATTCAAAAATTTAAAAACAGCATTATGACTTCTTTTCAAGCCAAAATAGGTTGGAAAAGGCCGGGAAAGAGAGAAAATAAAAATTATCGTTCTGTTCCGTTTCTACCCGACGCGTAATACAAAATTCCAAAAAAATTGAAAAAAAATTCAAATAATTAAAACATACCATTACAGTTCATTTCAATCCAAAATAGGTTGGAAAAAGCCGAGAAAGGGAGAAAATCAAAATTATCGTTCCGTTCCGTTCCTACCTGACAAGTAATAGAAAATTCCAAAAAAAT
This sequence comes from Quercus parvula, assembly GCA_030820535.1. Classification (NCBI taxonomy): domain Eukaryota; kingdom Viridiplantae; phylum Streptophyta; class Magnoliopsida; order Fagales; family Fagaceae; genus Quercus; species Quercus parvula. Next base: position 24,759,024 of record JAUAME010000004.1, read on the forward strand.
AGGCAAAAACTTCAAAAAATTAAAAAATACCATTATGACTTCATTTCAAACCAAAATAGGTTGGAGAAGACCGAGAAAGCGAGAAAATAAAAATTATCGTTCTGTTCCGTTCCTACCCGACGCGTAATACAAAATTCCAAAAAAATTGAAAAAAAATTCAAATAATTAAAACATACCATTACAGTTCATTTCAATCCAAAATAGGTTGGAAAAGGCCGAGAAAGGGAGAAAATTAAAATTATCGTTCCGTTTCGTTCCTACCTTACGCGTAATAGAAAATTCCAAAAAAATATGCAAAAACTTCAAAAAATTAAAAAATACCATTATGACTTCATTTCAAACCAAAATAGGTTGGAGAAGACCGAGAAAGCGAGAAAATAAAAATTATCGTTCCGTTCCGTTCCGTTCCTGCCAGACGAGTAATAGAAAATTCCAAAAAAATTCAAAAAATTAAAAAACAGCATTATGGCTTCATTTCAAGCTAGAATAGGTTGGAAAAGGCCGAGAAAAAGAGAAAATGAAAATTATCGTTCTGTTCCGTTCCTTCCAGACGCGTAATAGAAAATTCCAAAAAAATAACAAAAAAATTCAAAAAATTAAAAAATCGCGTTATGACTTTTTTCAAGCGAAATAGGTTGGACAAGCCCGAGAAAGTGAGAAAATAAAAATTATCGTTCTGTTCCGTTCCTACCCGACGCGTAATAGAAATTTCCAAAAAACATAGCAAAAAAATTAAAAAAAATTTAAAAAAACCATTATGGCTTCATTTCAATCCAAAATAGGTTGGAAAATGCCGAGAAATAGAGCAAATAAAAATTAGCAATCCGGTCCGTTCCTACCCGTCCCGTAATAGGAACTTCCAAAAAAATAATAAAAAAATTCAAAAAATTAAAAAATACCAATATGGATTCATTTCAAGCCAAAATAGGTTGAAAGAGGATGAGAAAAAGAGAAAATAAAAATTATCATTCCGTTTCGTTCCTACCCAACGCGTAATAGGAAATTCCAAAAAATAACAAAAAAATTAAAAAAATTAAATAACAGCATTATGGCTTCATTTCAAGCCAGAATAGGTTGGAAAACGCCGAGAAAGAGAGAAAATAGAAATCATCGTTCCGTTCTGTTCCGTTCCTACCCGACGCGTAATACAAAATTCCAAAAAAATTGAAAAAAATTCAAATAATTAAAACATACCATTACAGCTTCATTTCAATCCAAAATAGGTTGGAAAAGGCCGAGAAAGGGAGAAAATCAAAATTATCGTTCCGTTTCGTTCCTACCTGACGCGTAATAGAAAATTCCAAAAAAATAGGCAAAAACTTCAAAAAATTAAAAAATACCATTATGACTTCATTTCAAACAAAAATAGGTTGGAGAAGGCCGAGAAAGAGAGAAAATAAAAATTATCGTTCCGTTCCGTTCCGTTCCTACCAGACGCGTAATAGAAAATTCCAAAAAAATTCAAAAATTTAAAAACAGCATTATGACTTCTTTTCAAGCCAAAATAGGTTGGAAAAGGCCGAGAAAGAGAGAAAATAAAAATTAGCAATCCGGTCCGTTCCTACCTGTCCCGTAATAGGAACTTCCAAAAAAATAATAAAAAAATTCAAAAAATTAAAAAATACCAATATGGATTCATTTCAAGCCAAAATAGGTTGAAAGAGGATGAGAAAAAGAGAAAATAAAAATTATCATTCTGTTTCGTTCCTACCCGACGCGTAATAGGAAATTCCAAAAAATAACAAAAAAATTACAAAAATTAAACAACAGCATTATGGCTTCATTTCAAGCCAGAATAGGTTGGAAAACGCCGAGAAAGAGAGAAAATAGAAATCATCGTTCCGTTCTGTTCCGTTCCTACCCGACGCCTAATACAAAATTCCAAAAAAATTGAAAAAAATTCAAATAATTAAAACATACCATTACACCTTCATTTCAATCCAAAATAGGTTGGAAAAGGCCGAGAAAGGGAGAAAATTAAAATTATCGTTCCGTTTCGTTCGTACCTAACACGTAATAGAAAATTCCAAAAAAATAGGCAAAAACTTCAAAAAATTAAAAAATACCATTATGACTTCATTTCAAACAAAAATAGGTTGGAGAAGGCCGAGAAAGAGAGAAAATAAAAATTATCGTTCCGTTCCGTTCCGTTCCTACCAGACGCGTAATAGAAAATTCCAAAAAAATTCAAAAATTTAAAAACAGCATTATGACTTCTTTTCAAGCCAAAATAGGTTGGAAAAGGCCGAGAAAGAGAGAAAATAAAAATTATCGTTCTGTTCCGTTTCTACCCGACGCGTAATACAAAATTCCAAAAAAATTGAAAAAAAATTCAAATAATTAAAACATACCATTACAGTTCATTTCAATCCAAAATAGGTTGGAAAAAGCCGAGAAAGGGAGAAAATCAAAATTATCGTTCCGTTCCGTTCCTACCTGACAAGTAATAGAAAATTCCAAAAAAATAGGCAAAAACTTCAAAAAATTAAAAAATACCATTATGACTTCATTTCAAACAAAAATAGGTTGGAGAAGGCCGAGAAAGAGAGAAAATAAAAATTATCGTTCCGTTCCGTTCCGTTCCTACCAGACGCGTAATAGAAAATTCCAAAAAAATTCAAAAATTTAAAAACAGCATTATGACTTCTTTTCAAGCCAAAATAGGTTGGAAAAGGCCGAGAAAGAGAGAAAATAAAAATTATCGTTCTGTTCCGTTTCTACCCGACGCGTAATACAAAATTCCAAAAAAATTGAAAAAAAATTCAAATAATTAAAACATACCATTACAGTTCATTTCAATCCAAAATAGGTTGGAAAAAGCCGAGAAAGGGAGAAAATCAAAATTATCGTTCCGTTCCGTTCCTACCTGACAAGTAATAGAAAATTCCAAAAAAATAGGCAAAAACTTCAAAAAATTAAAAAATACCATTATGACTTCATTTCAATCCAAAATAGGTTGGAGAAGACCGAGAAAGCGAGAAAATAAAAATTATCGTTCTGTTCCGTTCCTACCCGACGCGTAATACAAAATTCCAAAAAAATTGAAAAAAAATTCAAATAATTAAAACATACCATTACAGTTCATTTCAATCCAAAATAGGTTGGAAAAGGCCGAGAAAGGGAGAAAATTAAAATTATCGTTCCGTTTCGTTCCTACCTTACGCGTAATAGAAAATTCCAAAAAAATATGCAAAAACTTCAAAAAATTAAAAAATACCATTATGACTTCATTTCAAACCAAAATAGGTTGGAGAAGACCGAGAAAGCGAGAAAATAAAAATTATCGTTCCGTTCCGTTCCGTTCCTACCAGACGAGTAATAGAAAATTCCAAAAAAATTCAAAAAATTAAAAAACAGCATTATGGCTTCATTTCAAGCTAGAATAGGTTGGAAAAGGCCGAGAAAAAGAGAAAATGAAAATTATCGTTCTGTTCCGTTCCTTCCAGACGCGTAATAGAAAATTCCAAAAAAATAACAAAAAAATTCAAAAAATTAAAAAATCGCGTTATGACTTTTTTCAAGCGAAATAGGTTGGACAAGCCCGAGAAAGTGAGAAAATAAAAATTATCGTTCTGTTCCGTTCCTACCCGACGCGTAATAGAAATTTCCAAAAAACATAGCAAAAAAATTAAAAAAAATTAAAAAAAACCATTATGGCTTCATTTCAATCCAAAATAGGTTGGAAAATGCCGAGAAATAGAGCAAATAAAAATTAGCAATCCGGTCCGTTCCTACCCGTCCCGTAATAGGAACTTCCAAAAAAATAATAAAAACATTCAAAAAATTAAAAAATACCAATATGGATTCATTTCAAGCCAAAATAGGTTGAAAGAGGATGAGAAAAAGAGAAAATAAAAATTATCATTTCGTTTCGTTCCTACCCAACGCGTAATAGGAAATTCCAAAAAATAACAAAAAAATTAAAAAAATTAAACAACAGCATTATGGCTTCATTTCAAGCCAGAATAGGTTGGAAAACGCCGAGAAAGAGAGAAAATAGAAATCATCGTTCCGTTCTGTTCCGTTCCTACCCGACGCGTAATACAAAATTCCAAAAAAATTGAAAAAAATTCAAATAATTAAAACATACCATTACAGCTTCATTTCAATCCAAAATAGGTTGGAAAAGGCCGAGAAAGGGAGAAAATCAAAATTATCGTTCCGTTTCGTTCCTACCTGACGCGTAATAGAAAATTCCAAAAAAATAGGCAAAAACTTCAAAAAATTAAAAATACCATTATGACTTCATTTCAAACAAAAATAGGTTGGAGAAGGCCGAGAAAGAGAGAAAATAAAAATTATCATTCCGTTTCGTTCCTACCCAACGCGTAATAGGAAATTCCAAAATATAACAAAAAAATTAAAAAAATTAAACAACAGCATTATGGCTTCATTTCAAGCCAGAATAGGTTGGAAAACGCCGAGAAAGAGAGAAAATAGAAATCATCGTTCCGTTCTGTTCCGTTCCTACCCGACGCGTAATACAAAATTCCAAAAAAATTGAAAAAAATTCAAATAATTAAAACATACCATTACAGCTTCATTTCAATCCAAAATAGGTTGGAAAAAGCCGAGAAAGGGAGAAAATCAAAATTATCGTTCCGTTTCGTTCCTACCTGACGCGTAATAGAAAATTCCAAAAAAATAGGCAAAAACTTCAAAAAATTAAAAAATACCATTATGACTTCATTTCAAACAAAAATAGGTTGGAGAAGGCCGAGAAAGAGAGAAAATAAAAATTATCGTTCCGTTCCGTTCCTACCAGACGCGTAATAGAAAATTCCAAAAAAATAACAAAAAAATTCAAAAAATTAAAAAATCGCATTATGACTTTTTTCTAGCGAAATAGGTTGGACAAGCCCGAGAAAGTGAGAAAATTAAAATTATCGTTCCGTTTCGTTCCTACCTTACGCGTAATAGAAAATTCCAAAAAAATATGCAAAAACTTCAAAAAATTAAAAAATACCATTATGACTTCATTTCAAACCAAAATAGGTTGGAGAAGACCGAGAAAGCGAGAAAATAAAAATTATCGTTCCGTTCCGTTCCGTTCCTACCAGACGCGTAATAGAAAATTCCAAAAAAATTCAAAAAATTAAAAAACAGCATTATGGCTTCATTTCAAGCCAGAATAGGTTGGAAAAGGCCGAGAAAAAGAGAAAATGAAAATTATCGTTCTGTTCCGTTCCTACCAGACGCGTAATAGAAAATTCCAAAAAAATAAAAAAAAATTCAAAAAATTAAAAAATCGCGTTATGACTTTTTTCTAGCGAAATAGGTTGGACAAGCCCGAGAAAGTGAGAAAATAAAAATTATCGTTCTGTTCCGTTCCTACCCGACGCGTAATAGAAATTTCCAAAAAACATAGCAAAAAAATTAAAAAAATTAAAAAAAAACCATTATGGCTTCATTTCAATCCAAAATAGGCTGGAAAATGCCGAGAAATAGAGCAAATAAAAATTAGCAATCCGGTCCGTTCCTACCTGTCCCGTAATAGGAACTTCCAAAAAAATAATAAAAAAATTCAAAAAATTAAAAAATACCAATATGGATTCATTTCAAGCCAAAATAGGTTGAAAGGGGATGAGAAAAAGAGAAAATAAAAATTATCATTCTGTTTCGTTCCTACCCGACGCGTAATAGGAAATTCCAAAAAATAACAAAAAAATTACAAAAATTAAACAACAGCATTATGGCTTCATTTCAAGCCAGAATAGGTTGGAAAACGCCGAGAAAGAGAGAAAATAGAAATCATCGTTCCGTTCTGTTCCGTTCCTACCCGACGCCTAATACAAAATTCCAAAAAAATTGAAAAAAATTCAAATAATTAAAACATACCATTACACCTTCATTTCAATCCAAAATAGGTTGGAAAAGGCCGAGAAAGGGAGAAAATTAAAATTATCTTTCCGTTTCGTTCGTACCTAACACGTAATAGAAAATTCCAAAAAAATAGGCAAAAACTTCAAAAAATTAAAAAATACCATTATGACTTCATTTCAAACAAAAATAGGTTGGAGAAGGCCGAGAAAGAGAGAAAATAAAAATTATCGTTCCGTTCCGTTCCGTTCCTACCAGACGCGTAATAGAAAATTCCAAAAAAATTCAAAAATTTAAAAACAGCATTATGACTTCTTTTCAAGCCAAAATAGGTTGGAAAAGGCCGAGAAAGAGAGAAAATAAAAATTATCGTTCTGTTCCGTTTCTACCCGACGCGTAATACAAAATTCCAAAAAAATTGAAAAAAAATTCAAATAATTAAAACATACCATTACAGTTCATTTCAATCCAAAATAGGTTGGAAAAAGCCGAGAAAGGGAGAAAATCAAAATTATCGTTCCGTTCCGTTCCTACCTGACAAGTAATAGAAAATTCCAAAAAAATAGGCAAAAACTTCAAAAAATTAAAAAATACCATTATGACTTCATTTCAAACCAAAATAGGTTGGAGAAGACCGAGAAAGCGAGAAAATAAAAATTATCGTTCTGTTCCGTTCCTACCCGACGCGTAATACAAAATTCCAAAAAAATTGAAAAAAAATTCAAATAATTAAAACATACCATTACAGTTCATTTCAATCCAAAATAGGTTGGAAAAGGCCGAGAAAGGGAGAAAATTAAAATTATCGTTCCGTTTCGTTCCTACCTTACGCGTAATAGAAAATTCCAAAAAAATATGCAAAAACTTCAAAAAATTAAAAAATACCATTATGACTTCATTTCAAACCAAAATAGGTTGGAGAAGACCGAGAAAGCGAGAAAATAAAAATTATCGTTCCGTTCCGTTCCGTTCCTGCCAGACGAGTAATAGAAAATTCCTAAAAAATTCAAAAAATTAAAAAACAGCATTATGGCTTCATTTCAAGCTAGAATAGGTTGGAAAAGGCCGAGAAAAAGAGAAAATGAAAATTATCGTTCTGTTCCGTTCCTTCCAGACGCGTAATAGAAAATTCCAAAAAAATAACAAAAAAATTCAAAAAATTAAAAAATCGCGTTATGACTTTTTTCAAGCGAAATAGGTTGGACAAGCCCGAGAAAGTGAGAAAATAAAAATTATCGTTCTGTTCCGTTCCTACCCGACGCGTAATAGAAATTTCCAAAAAACATAGCAAAAAAATTAAAAAAAATTAAAAAAAACCATTATGGCTTCATTTCAATCCAAAATAGGTTGGAAAATGCCGAGAAATAGAGCAAATAAAAATTAGCAATCCGGTCCGTTCCTACCCGTCCCGTAATAGGAACTTCCAAAAAAATAATAAAAAAATTAAAAAAATTAAAAAATACCAATATGGATTCATTTCAAGCCAAAATAGGTTGAAAGAGGATGAGAAAAAGAGAAAATAAAAATTATCATTCCGTTTCGTTCCTACCCAACGCGTAATAGGAAATTCCAAAAAATAACAAAAAAATTAAAAAAATTAAATAACAGCATTATGGCTTCATTTCAAGCCAGAATAGGTTGGAAAACGCCGAGAAAGAGAGAAAATAGAAATCATCGTTCCGTTCTGTTCCGTTCCTACCCGACGCGTAATACAAAATTCCAAAAAAATTGAAAAAAATTCAAATAATTAAAACATACCATTACAGCTTCATTTCAATCCAAAATAGGTTGGAAAAGGCCGAGAAAGGGAGAAAATCAAAATTATCGTTCCGTTTCGTTCCTACCTGACGCGTAATAGAAAATTCCAAAAAAATAGGCAAAAACTTCAAAAAATTAAAAAATACCATTATGACTTCATTTCAAACAAAAATAGGTTGGAGAAGGCCGAGAAAGAGAGAAAATAAAAATTATCGTTCCGTTCCGTTCCGTTCCTACCAGACGCGTAATAGAAAATTCCAAAAAAATTCAAAAATTTAAAAACAGCATTATGACTTCTTTTCAAGCCAAAATAGGTTGGAAAAGGCCGAGAAAGAGAGAAAATAAAAATTATCGTTCTGTTCCGTTTCTACCCGACGCGTAATACAAAATTCCAAACAAATTGAAAAAAAATTCAAATAATTAAAACATACCATTACAGTTCATTTCTATCCAAAATAGGTTGGAAAAAGCCGAGAAAGGGAGAAAATCAAAATTATCGTTCCGTTCCGTTCCTACCTGACAAGTAATAGAAAATTCCAAAAAAATAGGCAAAAACTTCAAAAAATTAAAAAATACCATTATGACTTCATTTCAAACCAAAATAGGTTGGAGAAGACCGAGAAAGCGAGAAAATAAAAATTATCGTTCTGTTCCGTTCCTACCCGACGCGTAATACAAAATTCCAAAAAAATTGAAAAAAAATTCTAATAATTAAAACATACCATTACAGTTCATTTCAATCCAAAATAGGTTGGAAAAGGCCGAGAAAGGGAGAAAATTAAAATTATCGTTCCGTTTCGTTCCTACCTTACGCGTAAGAGAAAATTCCAAAAAAATATGCAAAAACTTCAAAAAATTAAAAAATACCATTATGACTTCATTTCAAACCAAAATAGGTTGAAGAAGACCGAGAAAGCGAGAAAATAAAAATTATCGTTCCGTTCCGTTCCGTTCCTGCCAGACGAGTAATAGAAAATTCCAAAAAAATTCAAAAAATTAAAAAACAGCATTATGGCTTCATTTCAAGCTAGAATAGGTTGGAAAAGGCCGAGAAAAAGAGAAAATGAAAATTATCGTTCTGTTCCGTTCCTTCCAGACGCGTAATAGAAAATTCTAAAAAAATAACAAAAAAATTCAAAAAATTAAAAAATCGCGTTATGACTTTTTTCAAGCGAAATAGGTTGGACAAGCCCGAGAAAGTGAGAAAATAAAAATTATCGTTCTGTTCCGTTCCTACCCGACGCGTAATAGAAATTTCCAAAAAACATAGCAAAAAAATTAAAAAAAATTAAAAAAAACCATTATGGCTTTATTTCAATCCAAAATAGGTTGGAAAATGCCGAGAAATAGAGCAAATAAAAATTAGCAATCCGGTCCGTTCCTACCCGTCCCGTAATAGGAACTTCCAAAAAAATAATAAAAAAATTCAAAAAATTAAAAAATACCAATATGGATTCATTTCAAGCCAAAATAGGTTGAAAGAGGATGAGAAAAAGAGAAAATAAAAATTATCATTCTGTTTCGTTCCTACCCAACGCGTAATAGGAAATTTCAAAAAATAACAAAAAAATTAAAAAAATTAAACAACAGCATTATGGCTTCATTTCAAGCCAGAATAGGTTGGAAAACGCCGAGAATGAGAGAAAATAGAAATCATCGTTCCGTTCTGTTCCGTTCCTACCCGACGCGTAATACAAAATTCCAAAAAAATTGAAAAAAATTCAAATAATTAAAACATACCATTACAGCTTCATTTCAATCCAAAATAGGTTGGAAAAGGCCGAGAAAGGGAGAAAATCAAAATTATCGTTCCGTTTCGTTCCTACCTGACGCGTAATAGAAAATTCCAAAAAAATAGGCAAAAACTTCAAAAAATTAAAAAATACCATTATGACTTCATTTCAAAAAAAAATAGGTTGGAGAAGGTCGAGAAAGAGAGAAAATAAAAATTATCATTCCGTTTCGTTCCTACCCAACGCGTAATAGGAAATTCCAAAAAATAACAAAAAAATTAAAAAAATTAAACAACAGCATTATGGCTTCATTTCAAGCCAGAATAGGTTGGAAAACGCCGAGAAAGAGAGAAAATAGAAATCATCGTTCCGTTCTGTTCCGTTCCTACCCGACGCGTAATACAAAATTCCAAAAAAATTGAAAAAAATTCAAATAATTAAAACATACCATTACAGCTTCATTTCAATCCAAAATAGGTTGGAAAAGGCCGAGAAAGGGAGAAAATCAAAATTATCGTTCCGTCTCGTTCCTACCTGACGCGTAATAGAAAATTCCAAAAAAATAGGCAAAAACTTCAAAAAATTAAAAAATACCATTATGACTTCATTTCAAACAAAAATAGGTTGGAGAAGGCCGAGAAAGAGAGAAAATATAAATTATTGTTCCGTTCCGTTCCTACCAGACGCGTAATAGAAAATTCCAAAAAAATAACAAAAAAATTCAAAAAATTAAAAAATCGCATTATGACTTTTTTCTAGCGAAATAGGTTGGACAAGCCCGAGAAAGTGAGAAAATAAAAATTATCGTTCTGTTCCGTTCCTACCCGACGCGTTATAGAAATTTCCAAAAAACATAGCAAAAAAATTAAAAAAATTAAAAAAAACCATTATGGCTTCATTTCAATCCAAAATAGGTTGGAAAATGCCGAGAAATAGAGCAAATAAAAATTAGCAATCCGGTCCGTTCCTACCCGTCCCATAATAGGAACTTCCAAAAAAATAATAAAAAAATTCAAAAAATTAAAAAATACCAATATGGATTCATTTCAAGCCAAAATAGGTTGAAAGAGGATGAGAAAAAGAGAAAATAAAAATTATCATTCCGTTTCGTTCCTACCCAACGCGTAATAGGAAATTCCAAAAAATAACAAAAAAATTAAACAACAGCATTATGGCTTCATTTCAAGCCAGAATAGGTTGGAAAACGCCGAGAAAGAGAGAAAATAGAAATCATCGTTCCGTTCTGTTCCGTTCCTACCCGACGCGTAATACAAAATTCCAAAAAAATTGAAAAAAATTCAAATAATTAAAACATACCATTACAGCTTCATTTCAATCCAAAATAGGTTGGAAAAGGCCGAGAAAGGGAGAAAATCAAAATTATCGTTCCGTTTCGTTCCTACCTGACGCGTAATAGAAAATTCCAAAAAAATAGGCAAAAACTTCAAAAAATCAAAAAATACCATTATGACTTCATTTCAAACAAAAATAGGTTGGAGAAGGCCGAGAAAGAGAGAAAATAAAAATTATCATTCCGTTTCGTTCCTACCCAACGCGTAATAGGAAATTCCAAAAAATAACAAAAAAATTAAAAAAATTAAACAACAGCATTATGGCTTCATTTCAAGCCAGAATAGGTTTGAAAACGCCGAGAAAGAGAGAAAATAGAAATCATCGTTCCGTTCTGTTCCGTTCCTACCCGACGCGTAATACAAAATTCCAAAAAAATTGAAAAAAATTCAAATAATTAAAACATACCATTACAGCTTCATTTCAATCCAAAATAGGTTGGAAAAGGCCGAGAAAGGGAGAAAATCAAAATTATCGTTCCGTCTCGTTCCTACCTGACGCGTAATAGAAAATTCCAAAAAAATAGGCAAAAACTTCAAAAAATTAAAAAATACCATTATGACTTCATTTCAAACAAAAATAGGTTGGAGAAGGCCGAGAAAGAGAGAAAATAAAAATTATCGTTCCGTTCCGTTCCTACCAGACGCGTAATAGAAAATTCCAAAAAAATAACAAAAAAATTCAAAAAATTAAAAAATCGCATTATGACTTTTTTCTAGCGAAATAGGTTGGACAAGCCCGAGAAAGTGAGAAAATAAAAATTATCGTTCTGTTCCGTTCCTACCCGACGCGTTATAGAAATTTCCAAAAAACATAGCAAAAAAATTAAAAAAATTAAAAAAAACCATTATGGCTTCATTTCAATCCAAAATAGGTTGGAAAACGCCGAGAAAGAGAGAAAATAGAAATCATCGTTCCGTTCTGTTCCGTTCCTACCCGACGCGTAATACAAAATTCCAAAAAAATTGAAAAAAATTCAAATAATTAAAACATACCATTACAGCTTCATTTCAATCCAAAATAGGTTGGAAAAGGCCGAGAAAGGGAGAAAATCAAAATTATCGTTCCGTTTCGTTCCTACCTGACGCGTAATAGAAAATTCCAAAAAAATAGGCAAAAACTTCAAAAAATTAAAAAATACCATTATGACTTCATTTCAAACAAAAATAGGTTGGAGAAGGCCGAGAAAGAGAGAAAATAAAAATTATCGTTCCGTTCCGTTCCTACCAGACGCGTAATAGAAAATTCCAAAAAAATAACAAAAAAATTCAAAAAATTAAAAAATCGCATTATGACTTTTTTCTAGCGAAATAGGTTGGACAAGCCCGAGAAAGTGAGAAAATAAAAATTATCGTTCTGTTCCGTTCCTACCCGATGCGTTATAGAAATTTCCAAAAAACATAGCAAAAAAATTAAAAAAATTAAAAAAAACCATTATAGCTTCATTTCAATCCAAAATAGGTTGGAAAATGCCGAGAAATAGAGCAAATAAAAATTAGCAATCCGGTCCGTTCCTACCCGTCCCGTAATAGGAACTTCCAAAAAAATAATAAAATAATTCAAAAAATTAAAAAATACCAATATGGATTCATTTCAAGCCAAAATAGGATGAAAGAGGATGAGAAAAAGAGAAAATAAAAATTATCATTCCGTTTCGTTCCTACCCAACGCGTAATAGGAAATTCCAAAAAATAACAAAAAAATTAAAAAAATTAAACAACAGCATTATGGCTTCATTTCAAGCCAGAATAGGTTTGAAAACGCCGAGAAAGAGAGAAAATAGAAATCATCGTTCCGTTCTGTTCCGTTCCTACCCGACGCGTAATACAAAATTCCAAAAAAATTGAAAAAAATTCAAATAATTAAAACATACCATTACAGCTTCATTTCAATCCAAAATAGGTTGGAAAAGGCCGAGAAAGGGAGAAAATCAAAATTATCGTTCCGTTTCGTTCCTACCTGACGCGTAATAGAAAATTCCAAAAAAATAGGCAAAAACTTCAAAAAATTAAAAAATACCATTATGACTTCATTTCAAACAAAAATAGGTTGGAGAAGGCCGAGAAAGAGAGAAAATAAAAATTATCATTCCGTTTCGTTCCTACCCAACGCGTAATAGGAAATTCCAAAAAATAACAAAAAAATTAAAAAAATTAAACAACAGCATTATGGCTTCATTTCAAGCCAGAATAGGTTGGAAAACGCCGAGAAAGAGAGAAAATAGAAATCATCGTTCCGTTCTGTTCCGTTCCTACCCGACGCGTAATACAAAATTCCAAAAAAATTGAAAAAAATTCAAATAATTAAAACATACCATTACAGCTTCATTTCAATCCAAAATAGGTTGGAAAAGGCCGAGAAAGGGAGAAAATCAAAATTATCGTTCCGTTTCGTTCCTACCTGACGCGTAATAGAATATTCCAAAAAAATAGGCAAAAACTTCAAAAAATTAAAAAATACCATTATGACTTCATTTCAAACAAAAATAGGTTGGAGAAGGCCGAGAAAGAGAGAAAATAAAAATTATCGTTCCGTTCCGTTCCTACCAGACGCGTAATAGAAAATTCCAAAAAAATAACAAAAAAATTCAAAAAATTAAAAAATCGCATTATGACTTTTTTCTAGCGAAATAGGTTGGACAAGCCCGAGAAAGTGAGAAAATAAAAATTATCGTTCTGTTCCGTTCCTACCCGACGCGTTATAGAAATTTCCAAAAAACATAGCAAAAAAATTAAAAAAATTAAAAAAAACCATTATGGCTTCATTTCAATCCAAAATAGGTTGGAAAATGCCGAGAAATAGAGCAAATAAAAATTAGCAATCCGGTCCGTTCCTACCCGTCCCGTAATAGGAACTTCCAAAAAAATAATAAAAAAATTCAAAAAATTAAAAAATACCAATATGGATTCATTTCAAGCCAAAATAGGATGAAAGAGGATGAGAAAAAGAGAAAATAAAAATTATCATTCCGTTTCGTTCCTACCCAACGCGTAATAGGAAATTCCAAAAAATAACAAAAAAATTAAAAAAATTAAACAACAGCATTATGGCTTCATTTCAAGCCAGAATAGGTTGGAAAACGCCGAGAAAGAGAGAAAATAGAAATCATCGTTCCGTTCTGTTCCGTTCCTACCCGACGCGTAATACAAAATTCCAAAAAAATTGAAAAAAATTCAAATAATTAAAACATACCATTACAGCTTCATTTCAATCCAAAATAGGTTGGAAAAGGCCGAGAAAGGGAGAAAATCAAAATTATCGTTCCGTTTCGTTCCTACCTGACGCGTAATAGAAAATTCCAAAAAAATAGGCAAAAACTTCAAAAAATTAAAAAATACCATTATGACTTCATTTCAAACAAAAATAGGTTGGAGAAGGCCGAGAAAGAGAGAAAATAAAAATTATAATTCCGTTTCGTTCCTACCCAACGCGTAATAGGAAATTCCAAAAAATAACAAAAAAATTAAAAAAATTAAACAACAGCATTATGGCTTCATTTCAAGCCAGAATAGGTTGGAAAACGCCGAGAAAGAGAGAAAATAGAAATCATCGTTCCGTTCTGTTCCGTTCCTACCCGACGCGTAATACAAAATTCCAAAAAAATTGAAAAAAATTCAAATAATTAAAACATACCATTACAGTTTCATTTCAATCCAAAATAGGTTGGAAAAGGCCGAGAAAGGGAGAAAATCAAAATTATCGTTCCGTTTCGTTCCTACCTGACGCGTAATAGAAAATTCCAAAAAAATAGGCAAAAACTTCAAAAAATTAAAAAATACCATTATGACTTCATTTCAAACAAAAATAGGTTGGAGAAGGCCGAGAAAGAGAGAAAATAAAAATTATCGTTCCGTTCCGTTCCTACCAGACGCGTAATAGAAAATTCCAAAAAAATAACAAAAAAATTCAAAAAATTAAAAAATCGCATTATGACTTTTTTCTAGCGAAATAGGTTGGACAAGCCCGAGAAAGGGAGAAAATCAAAATTATCGTTCCGTTTCGTTCCTACCTGACGCGTAATAGAAAATTCCAAAAAAATAGGCAAAAACTTCAAAAAATTAAAAAATACCATTATGACTTCATTTCAAACAAAAATAGGTTGGAGAAGGCCGAGAAAGAGAGAAAATAAAAATTATCATTCCGTTTCGTTCCTACCCAACGCGTAATAGGAAATTCCAAAAAATAACAAAAAAATTAAAAAAATTAAACAACAGCATTATGGTTTCATTTCAAGCCAGAATAGGTTGGAAAACGCCGAGAAAGAGAGAAAATAGAAATCATCGTTCCGTTCTGTTCCGTTCCTACCCGACGCGTAATACAAAATTCCAAAAAAATTGAAAAAAATTCAAATAATTAAAACATACCATTACAGCTTCATTTCAATCCAAAATAGGTTGGAAAAGGCCGAGAAAGGGAGAAAATCAAAATTATCGTTCCGTTTCGTTCCTACCTGACGCGTAATAGAAAATTCCAAAAAAATAGGCAAAAACTTCAAAAAATTAAAAAATACCATTATGACTTCATTTCAAACAAAAATAGGTTGGAGAAGGCCGAGAAAGAGAGAAAATAAAAATTATCGTTCCGTTCCGTTCCTACCAGACGCGTAATAGAAAATTCCAAAAAAATAACAAAAAAATTCAAAAAATTAAAAAATCGCATTATGACTTTTTTCTAGCGAAATAGGTTGGACAAGCCCGAGAAAGGGAGAAAATCAAAATTATCGTTCCGTTTCGTTCCTACCTGACGCGTAATAGAAAATTCCAAAAAAATAGGCAAAAACTTCAAAAAATTAAAAAATACCATTATGACTTCATTTCAAACAAAAATAGGTTGGAGAAGGCCGAGAAAGAGAGAAAATAAAAATTATCATTCCGTTTCGTTCCTACCCAACGCGTAATAGGAAATTCCAAAAAATAACAAAAAAATTAAAAAAATTAAACAACAGCATTATGGTTTCATTTCAAGCCAGAATAGGTTGGAAAACGCCGAGAAAGAGAGAAAATAGAAATCATCGTTCCGTTCTGTTCCGTTCCTACCCGACGCGTAATACAAAATTCCAAAAAAATTGAAAAAAATTCAAATAATTAAAACATACCATTACAGCTTCATTTCAATCCAAAATAGGTTGGAAAAGGCCGAGAAAGGGAGAAAATCAAAATTATCGTTCCGTTTCGTTCCTACCTGACGCGTAATAGAAAATTCCAAAAAAATAGGCAAAAACTTCAAAAAATTAAAAAATACCATTATGACTTCATTTCAAACAAAAATAGGTTGGAGAAGGCCGAGAAAGAGAGAAAATAAAAATTATCGTTCCGTTCCGTTCCTACCAGACGCGTAATAGAAAATTCCAAAAAAATAACAAAAAAATTCAAAAAATTAAAAAATCGCATTATGACTTTTTTCTAGCGAAATAGGTTGGACAAGCCCGAGAAAGTGAGAAAATAAAAATTATCGTTCTGTTCCATTCCTACCCGATGCGTTATAGAAATTTCCAAAAAACATAGCAAAAAAATTAAAAAAATTAAAAAAAACCATTATAGCTTCATTTCAATCCAAAATAGGTTGGAAAATGCCGAGAAATAGAGCAAATAAAAATTAGCAATCCGGTCCGTTCCTACCCGTCCCGTAATAGGAACTTCCAAAAAAATAATAAAAAAATTCAAAAAATTAAAAAATACCAATATGGATTCATTTCAAGCCAAAATAGGATGAAAGAGGATGAGAAAAAGAGAAAATAAAAATTATCATTCCGTTTCGTTCCTACCCAACGCGTAATAGGAAATTCCAAAAAATAACAAAAAAATTAAAAAAATTAAACAACAGCATTATGGCTTCATTTCAAGCCAGAATAGGTTTGAAAACGCCGAGAAAGAGAGAAAATAGAAATCATCGTTCCGTTCCTACCCGACGCGTAATACAAAATTCCAAAAAAATTGAAAAAAATTCAAATAATTAAAACATACCATTACAGCTTCATTTCAATCCAAAATAGGTTGGAAAAGGCCGAGAAAGGGAGAAAATCAAAATTATCGTTCCGTTTCGTTCCTACCTGACGCGTAATAGAAAATTCCAAAAAAATAGGCAAAAACTTCAAAAAATTAAAAAATACCATTATGACTTCATTTCAAACAAAAATAGGTTGGAGAAGGCCGAGAAAGAGAGAAAATAAAAATTATCATTCCGTTTCGTTCCTACCCAACGCGTAATAGGAAATTCCAAAAAATAACAAAAAAATTAAAAAAATTAAACAACAGCATTATGGCTTCATTTCAAGCCAGAATAGGTTGGAAAACGCCGAGAAAGAGAGAAAATAGAAATCATCGTTCCGTTCTGTTCCGTTCCTACCCGACGCGTAATACAAAATTCCAAAAAAATTGAAAAAAATTCAAATAATTAAAACATACCATTACAGCTTCATTTCAATCCAAAATAGGTTGGAAAAGGCCGAGAAAGGGAGAAAATCAAAATTATCGTTCCGTTTCGTTCCTACCTGACGCGTAATAGAAAATTCCAAAAAAATAGGCAAAAACTTCAAAAAATTAAAAAATACCATTATGACTTCATTTCAAACAAAAATAGGTTGGAGAAGGCCGAGAAAGAGAGAAAATAAAAATTATAATTCCGTTTCGTTCCTACCCAACGCGTAATAGGAAATTCCAAAAAATAACAAAAAAATTAAAAAAATTAAACAACAGCATTATGGCTTCATTTCAAGCCAGAATAGGTTGGAAAACGCCGAGAAAGAGAGAAAATAGAAATCATCGTTCCGTTCTGTTCCGTTCCTACCCGACGCGTAATACAAAATTCCAAAAAAATTGAAAAAAATTCAAATAATTAAAACATACCATTACAGTTTCATTTCAATCCAAAATAGGTTGGAAAAGGCCGAGAAAGGGAGAAAATCAAAATTATCGTTCCGTTTCGTTCCTACCTGACGCGTAATAGAAAATTCCAAAAAAATAGGCAAAAACTTCAAAAAATTAAAAAATACCATTATGACTTCATTTCAAACAAAAATAGGTTGGAGAAGGCCGAGAAAGAGAGAAAATAAAAATTATCGTTCCGTTCCGTTCCTACCAGACGCGTAATAGAAAATTCCAAAAAAATAACAAAAAAATTCAAAAAATTAAAAAATCGCATTATGACTTTTTTCTAGCGAAATAGGTTGGACAAGCCCGAGAAAGGGAGAAAATCAAAATTATCGTTCCGTTTCGTTCCTACCTGACGCGTAATAGAAAATTCCAAAAAAATAGGCAAAAACTTCAAAAAATTAAAAAATACCATTATGACTTCATTTCAAACAAAAATAGGTTGGAGAAGGCCGAGAAAGAGAGAAAATAAAAATTATCATTCCGTTTCGTTCCTACCCAACGCGTAATAGGAAATTCCAAAAAATAACAAAAAAATTAAAAAAATTAAACAACAGCATTATGGTTTCATTTCAAGCCAGAATAGGTTGGAAAACGCCGAGAAAGAGAGAAAATAGAAATCATCGTTCCGTTCTGTTCCGTTCCTACCCGACGCGTAATACAAAATTCCAAAAAAATTGAAAAAAATTCAAATAATTAAAACATACCATTACAGCTTCATTTCAATCCAAAATAGGTTGGAAAAGGCCGAGAAAGGGAGAAAATCAAAATTATCGTTCCGTTTCGTTCCTACCTGACGCGTAATAGAAAATTCCAAAAAAATAGGCAAAAACTTCAAAAAATTAAAAAATACCATTATGACTTCATTTCAAACAAAAATAGGTTGGAGAAGGCCGAGAAAGAGAGAAAATAAAAATTATCGTTCCGTTCCGTTCCTACCAGACGCGTAATAGAAAATTCCAAAAAAATAACAAAAAAATTCAAAAAATTAAAAAATCGCATTATGACTTTTTTCTAGCGAAATAGGTTGGACAAGCCCGAGAAAGGGAGAAAATCAAAATTATCGTTCCGTTTCGTTCCTACCTGACGCGTAATAGAAAATTCCAAAAAAATAGGCAAAAACTTCAAAAAATTAAAAAATACCATTATGACTTCATTTCAAACAAAAATAGGTTGGAGAAGGCCGAGAAAGAGAGAAAATAAAAATTATCATTCCGTTTCGTTCCTACCCAACGCGTAATAGGAAATTCCAAAAAATAACAAAAAAATTAAAAAAATTAAACAACAGCATTATGGTTTCATTTCAAGCCAGAATAGGTTGGAAAACGCCGAGAAAGAGAGAAAATAGAAATCATCGTTCCGTTCTGTTCCGTTCCTACCCGACGCGTAATACAAAATTCCAAAAAAATTGAAAAAAATTCAAATAATTAAAACATACCATTACAGCTTCATTTCAATCCAAAATAGGTTGGAAAAGGCCGAGAAAGGGAGAAAATCAAAATTATCGTTCCGTTTCGTTCCTACCTGACGCGTAATAGAAAATTCCAAAAAAATAGGCAAAAACTTCAAAAAATTAAAAAATACCATTATGACTTCATTTCAAACAAAAATAGGTTGGAGAAGGCCGAGAAAGAGAGAAAATAAAAATTATCGTTCCGTTCCGTTCCTACCAGACGCGTAATAGAAAATTCCAAAAAAATAACAAAAAAATTCAAAAAATTAAAAAATCGCATTATGACTTTTTTCTAGCGAAATAGGTTGGACAAGCCCGAGAAAGTGAGAAAATAAAAATTATCGTTCTGTTCCATTCCTACCCGATGCGTTATAGAAATTTCCAAAAAACATAGCAAAAAAATTAAAAAAATTAAAAAAAACCATTATAGCTTCATTTCAATCCAAAATAGGTTGGAAAATGCCGAGAAATAGAGCAAATAAAAATTAGCAATCCGGTCCGTTCCTACCCGTCCCGTAATAGGAACTTCCAAAAAAATAATAAAAAAATTCAAAAAATTAAAAAATACCAATATGGATTCATTTCAAGCCAAAATAGGATGAAAGAGGATGAGAAAAAGAGAAAATAAAAATTATCATTCCGTTTCGTTCCTACCCAACGCGTAATAGGAAATTCCAAAAAATAACAAAAAAATTAAAAAAATTAAACAACAGCATTATGGCTTCATTTCAAGCCAGAATAGGTTTGAAAACGCCGAGAAAGAGAGAAAATAGAAATCATCGTTCCGTTCCTACCCGACGCGTAATACAAAATTCCAAAAAAATTGAAAAAAATTCAAATAATTAAAACATACCATTACAGCTTCATTTCAATCCAAAATAGGTTGGAAAAGGCCGAGAAAGGGAGAAAATCAAAATTATCGTTCCGTTTCGTTCCTACCTGACGCGTAATAGAAAATTCCAAAAAAATAGGCAAAAACTTCAAAAAATTAAAAAATACCATTATGACTTCATTTCAAACAAAAATAGGTTGGAGAAGGCCGAGAAAGAGAGAAAATAAAAATTATCATTCCGTTTCGTTCCTACCCAACGCGTAATAGGAAATTCCAAAAAATAACAAAAAAATTAAAAAAATTAAACAACAGCATTATGGCTTCATTTCAAGCCAGAATAGGTTGGAAAACGCCGAGAAAGAGAGAAAATAGAAATCATCGTTCCGTTCTGTTCCGTTCCTACCCGACGCGTAATACAAAATTCCAAAAAAATTGAAAAAAATTCAAATAATTAAAACATACCATTACAGCTTCATTTCAATCCAAAATAGGTTGGAAAAGGCCGAGAAAGGGAGAAAATCAAAATTATCGTTCCGTTTCGTTCCTACCTGACGCGTAATAGAAAATTCCAAAAAAATAGGCAAAAACTTCAAAAAATTAAAAAATACCATTATGACATCATTTCAAACAAAAATAGGTTGGAGAAGGCCGAGAAAGAGAGAAAATAAAAATTATCGTTCCGTTCCGTTCCTACCAGACGCGTAATAGAAAATTCCAAAAAAATAACAAAAAAATTCAAAAAATTAAAAAATCGCATTATGACTTTTTTCTAGCGAAATAGGTTGGACAAGCCCGAGAAAGTGAGAAAATAAAAATTATCGTTCTGTTCCGTTCCTACCCGACGCGTTATAGAAATTTCCAAAAAACATAGCAAAAAAATTAAAAAAATTAAAAAAAACCATTATGGCTTCATTTCAATCCAAAATAGGTTGGAAAATGCCGAGAAATAGAGCAAATAAAAATTAGCAATCCGGTCCGTTCCTACCCGTCCCGTAATAGGAACTTCCAAAAAAATAATAAAAAAATTCAAAAAATTAAAAAATACCAATATGGATTCATTTCAATCCAAAATAGGTTGAAAGAGGATGAGAAAAAGAGAAAATAAAAATTATCATTCCGTTTCGTTCCGACCCAACGCGTAATAGGAAATTCCAAAAAATAACAAAAAAATTAAAAAAATTAAACAACAGCATTATGGCTTCATTTCAAGCCAGAATAGGTTGGAAAACGCCGAGAAAGAGAGAAAATAGAAATCATCGTTCCGTTCTGTTCCGTTCGTACCCGACGCGTAATACAAAATTCTAAAAAAATTGAAAAAAATTCAAATAATTAAAACATACCATTACAGCTTCATTTCAATCCAAAATAGGTTGGAAAAGGCCGAGAAAGGGAGAAAATCAAAATTATCGTTCTGTTTCGTTCCTACCTGACGCGTAATAGAAAATTCCAAAAAAATAGGCAAAAACTTCAAAAAATTAAAAAATACCATTATGACTTCATTTCAAACAAAAATAGGTTGGAGAAGGCCGAGAAAGAGAGAAAATAAAAATTATCATTCCGTTTCGTTCCTACCCAACGCGTAATAGGAAATTCCAAAAAATAACAAAAAAATTAAAAAAATTAAACAACAGCATTATGGTTTCATTTCAAGCCAGAATAGGTTGGAAAACGCCGAGAAAGAGAGAAAATAGAAATCATCGTTCCGTTCTGTTCCGTTCCTACCCGACGCGTAATACAAAATTCCAAAAAAATTGAAAAAAATTCAAATAATTAAAACATACCATTACAGCTTCATTTCAATCCAAAATAGGTTGGAAAAGGCCGAGAAAGGGAGAAAATCAAAATTATCGTTCCGTTTCGTTCCTACCTGACGCGTAATAGAAAATTCCAAAAAAATAGGCAAAAACTTCAAAAAATTAAAAAATACC
The DNA here is from genome assembly GCA_030820535.1 of Quercus parvula. Lineage (NCBI taxonomy): Eukaryota > Viridiplantae > Streptophyta > Magnoliopsida > Fagales > Fagaceae > Quercus > Quercus parvula. The sequence continues at coordinate 24,780,767 of JAUAME010000004.1, forward strand.
ATTATGACTTCATTTCAAACAAAAATAGGTTGGAGAAGGCCGAGAAAGAGAGAAAATAAAAATTATCGTTCCGTTCCGTTCCTACCAGACGCGTAATAGAAAATTCCAAAAAAATAACAAAAAAATTCAAAAAATTAAAAAATCGCATTATGACTTTTTTCTAGCGAAATAGGTTGGACAAGCCCGAGAAAGTGAGAAAATAAAAATTATCGTTCTGTTCCGTTCCTACCCGATGCGTTATAGAAATTTCCAAAAAACATAGCAAAAAAATTAAAAAAATTAAAAAAAACCATTATAGCTTCATTTCAATCCAAAATAGGTTGGAAAATGCCGAGAAATAGAGCAAATAAAAATTAGCAATCCGGTCCGTTCCTACCCGTCCCGTAATAGGAACTTCCAAAAAAATAATAAAAAAATTCAAAAAATTAAAAAATACCAATATGGATTCATTTCAAGCCAAAATAGGATGAAAGAGGATGAGAAAAAGAGAAAATAAAAATTATCATTCCGTTTCGTTCCTACCCAACGCGTAATAGGAAATTCCAAAAAATAACAAAAAAATTAAAAAAATTAAACAACAGCATTATGGCTTCATTTCAAGCCAGAATAGGTTTGAAAACGCCGAGAAAGAGAGAAAATAGAAATCATCGTTCCGTTCCTACCCGACGCGTAATACAAAATTCCAAAAAAATTGAAAAAAATTCAAATAATTAAAACATACCATTACAGCTTCATTTCAATCCAAAATAGGTTGGAAAAGGCCGAGAAAGGGAGAAAATCAAAATTATCGTTCCGTTTCGTTCCTACCTGACGCGTAATAGAAAATTCCAAAAAAATAGGCAAAAACTTCAAAAAATTAAAAAATACCATTATGACTTCATTTCAAACAAAAATAGGTTGGAGAAGGCCGAGAAAGAGAGAAAATAAAAATTATCATTCCGTTTCGTTCCTACCCAACGCGTAATAGGAAATTCCAAAAAATAACAAAAAAATTAAAAAAATTAAACAACAGCATTATGGCTTCATTTCAAGCCAGAATAGGTTGGAAAACGCCGAGAAAGAGAGAAAATAGAAATCATCGTTCCGTTCTGTTCCGTTCCTACCCGACGCGTAATACAAAATTCCAAAAAAATTGAAAAAAATTCAAATAATTAAAACATACCATTACAGCTTCATTTCAATCCAAAATAGGTTGGAAAAGGCCGAGAAAGGGAGAAAATCAAAATTATCGTTCCGTTTCGTTCCTACCTGACGCGTAATAGAAAATTCCAAAAAAATAGGCAAAAACTTCAAAAAATTAAAAAATACCATTATGACTTCATTTCAAACAAAAATAGGTTGGAGAAGGCCGAGAAAGAGAGAAAATAAAAATTATAATTCCGTTTCGTTCCTACCCAACGCGTAATAGGAAATTCCAAAAAATAACAAAAAAATTAAAAAAATTAAACAACAGCATTATGGCTTCATTTCAAGCCAGAATAGGTTGGAAAACGCCGAGAAAGAGAGAAAATAGAAATCATCGTTCCGTTCTGTTCCGTTCCTACCCGACGCGTAATACAAAATTCCAAAAAAATTGAAAAAAATTCAAATAATTAAAACATACCATTACAGCTTCATTTCAATCCAAAATAGGTTGGAAAAGGCCGAGAAAGGGAGAAAATCAAAATTATCGTTCCGTTTCGTTCCTACCTGACGCGTAATAGAAAATTCCAAAAAAATAGGCAAAAACTTCAAAAAATTAAAAAATACCATTATGACTTCATTTCAAACAAAAATAGGTTGGAGAAGGCCGAGAAAGAGAGAAAATAAAAATTATCGTTCCGTTCCGTTCCTACCAGACGCGTAATAGAAAATTCCAAAAAAATAACAAAAAAATTCAAAAAATTAAAAAATCGCATTATGACTTTTTTCTAGCGAAATAGGTTGGACAAGCCCGAGAAAGTGAGAAAATAAAAATTATCGTTCTGTTCCGTTCCTACCCGACGCGTTATAGAAATTTCCAAAAAACATAGCAAAAAAATTAAAAAAAACCATTATGGCTTCATTTCAATCCAAAATAGGTTGGAAAATGCCGAGAAATAGAGCAAATAAAAATTAGCAATCCGGTCCGTTCCTACCCGTCCCGTAATAGGAACTTCCAAAAAAATAATAAAAAAATTCAAAAAATTAAAAAATACCAATATGGATTCATTTCAAGCCAAAATAGGATGAAAGAGGATGAGAAAAAGAGAAAATAAAAATTATCATTCCGTTTCGTTCCTACCCAACGCGTAATAGGAAATTCCAAAAAATAACAAAAAAATTAAAAAAATTAAACAACAGCATTATGGCTTCATTTCAAGCCAGAATAGGTTGGAAAACGCCGAGAAAGAGAGAAAATAGAAATCATCGTTCCGTTCTGTTCCGTTCCTACCCGACGCGTAATACAAAATTCCAAAAAAATTGAAAAAAATTCAAATAATTAAAACATACCATTACAGCTTCATTTCAATCCAAAATAGGTTGGAAAAGGCCGAGAAAGGGAGAAAATCAAAATTATCGTTCCGTTTCGTTCCTACCTGACGCGTAATAGAAAATTCCAAAAAAATAGGCAAAAACTTCAAAAAATTAAAAAATACCATTATGACTTCATTTCAAACAAAAATAGGTTGGAGAAGGCCGAGAAAGAGAGAAAATAAAAATTATCATTCCGTTTCGTTCCTACCCAACGCGTAATAGGAAATTCCAAAAAATAACAAAAAAATTAAAAAAATTAAACAACAGCATTATGGCTTCATTTCAAGCCAGAATAGGTTGGAAAACGCCGAGAAAGAGAGAAAATAGAAATCATCGTTCCGTTCTGTTCCGTTCCTACCCGACGCGTAATACAAAATTCCAAAAAAATTGAAAAAAATTCAAATAATTAAAACATACCATTACAGCTTCATTTCAATCCAAAATAGGTTGGAAAAGGCCGAGAAAGGGAGAAAATCAAAATTATCGTTCCGTTTCGTTCCTACCTGACGCGTAATAGAAAATTCCAAAAAAATAGGCAAAAACTTCAAAAAATTAAAAAATACCATTATGACTTCATTTCAAACAAAAATAGGTTGGAGAAGGCCGAGAAAGAGAGAAAATAAAAATTATCGTTCCGTTCCGTTCCTACCAGACGCGTAATAGAAAATTCCAAAAAAATAACAAAAAAATTCAAAAAATGAAAAAATCGCATTATGACTTTTTTCTAGCGAAATAGGTTGGACAAGCCCGAGAAAGTGAGAAAATAAAAATTATCGTTCTGTTCCGTTCCTACCCGACGCGTTATAGAAATTTCCAAAAAACATAGCAAAAAAATTAAAAAAATTAAAAAAAACCATTATGGCTTCATTTCAATCCAAAATAGGTTGGAAAATGCCGAGAAATAGAGCAAATAAAAATTAGCAATCCGGTCCGTTCCTACCCGTCCCGTAATAGGAACTTCCAAAAAAATAATAAAAAAATTCAAAAAATTAAAAAATACCAATATGGATTCATTTCAAGCCAAAATAGGATGAAAGAGGATGAGAAAAAGAGAAAATAAAAATTATCATTCCGTTTCGTTCCTACCCAACGCGTAATAGGAAATTCCAAAAAATAACAAAAAAATTAAAAAAATTAAACAACAGCATTATGGCTTCATTTCAAGCCAGAATAGGTTGGAAAACGCCGAGAAAGAGAGAAAATAGAAATCATCGTTCCGTTCTGTTCCGTTCCTACCCGACGCGTAATACAAAATTCCAAAAAAATTGAAAAAAATTCAAATAATTAAAACATACCATTACAGCTTCATTTCAATCCAAAATAGGTTGGAAAAGGCCGAGAAAGGGAGAAAATCAAAATTATCGTTCCGTTTCGTTCCTACCTGACGCGTAATAGAAAATTCCAAAAAAATAGGCAAAAACTTCAAAAAATTAAAAAATACCATTATGACTTCATTTCAAACAAAAATAGGTTGGAGAAGGCCGAGAAAGAGAGAAAATAAAAATTATCATTCCGTTTCGTTCCTACCCAACGCGTAATAGGAAATTCCAAAAAATAACAAAAAAATTAAAAAAATTAAACAACAGCATTATGGCTTCATTTCAAGCCAGAATAGGTTGGAAAACGCCGAGAAAGAGAGAAAATAGAAATCATCGTTCCGTTCTGTTCCGTTCCTACCCGACGCGTAATACAAAATTCCAAAAAAATTGAAAAAAATTCAAATAATTAAAACATACCATTACAGCTTCATTTCAATCCAAAATAGGTTGGAAAAGGCCGAGAAAGGGAGAAAATCAAAATTATCGTTCCGTTTCGTTCCTACCTGACGCGTAATAGAAAATTCCAAAAAAATAGGCAAAAACTTCAAAAAATTAAAAAATACCATTATGACTTCATTTCAAACAAAAATAGGTTGGAGAAGGCCGAGAAAGAGAGAAAATAAAAATTATCGTTCCGTTCCGTTCCTACCAGACGCGTAATAGAAAATTCCAAAAAAATAACAAAAAAATTCAAAAAATTAAAAAATCGCATTATGACTTTTTTCTAGCGAAATAGGTTGGACAAGCCCGAGAAAGTGAGAAAATAAAAATTATCGTTCTGTTCCGTTCCTACCCGACGCGTTATAGAAATTTCCAAAAAACATAGCAAAAAAATTAAAAAAATTAAAAAAAACCATTATGGCTTCATTTCAATCCAAAATAGGTTGGAAAATGCCGAGAAATAGAGCAAATAAAAATTAGCAATCCGGTCCGTTCCTACCCGTCCCGTAATAGGAACTTCCAAAAAAATAATAAAAAAATTCAAAAAATTAAAAAATACCAATATGGATTCATTTCAAGCCAAAATAGGATGAAAGAGGATGAGAAAAAGAGAAAATAAAAATTATCATTCCGTTTCGTTCCTACCCAACGCGTAATAGGAAATTCCAAAAAATAACAAAAAAATTAAAAAAATTAAACAACAGCATTATGGCTTCATTTCAAGCCAGAATAGGTTGGAAAACGCCGAGAAAGAGAGAAAATAGAAATCATCGTTCCGTTCTGTTCCGTTCCTACCCGACGCGTAATACAAAATTCCAAAAAAATTGAAAAAAATTCAAATAATTAAAACATACCATTACAGCTTCATTTCAATCCAAAATAGGTTGGAAAAGGCCGAGAAAGGGAGAAAATCAAAATTATCGTTCCGTTTCGTTCCTACCTGACGCGTAATAGAAAATTCCAAAAAAATAGGCAAAAACTTCAAAAAATTAAAAAATACCATTATGACTTCATTTCAAACAAAAATAGGTTGGAGAAGGCCGAGAAAGAGAGAAAATAAAAATTATCATTCCGTTTCGTTCCTACCCAACGCGTAATAGGAAATTCCAAAAAATAACAAAAAAATTAAAAAAATTAAACAACAGCATTATGGCTTCATTTCAAGCCAGAATAGGTTGGAAAACGCCGAGAAAGAGAGAAAATAGAAATCATCGTTCCGTTCTGTTCCGTTCCTACCCGACGCGTAATACAAAATTCCAAAAAAATTGAAAAAAATTCAAATAATTAAAACATACCATTACAGCTTCATTTCAATCCAAAATAGGTTGGAAAAGGCCGAGAAAGGGAGAAAATCAAAATTATCGTTCCGTTTCGTTCCTACCTGACGCGTAATAGAAAATTCCAAAAAAATAGGCAAAAACTTCAAAAAATTAAAAAATACCATTATGACTTCATTTCAAACAAAAATAGGTTGGAGAAGGCCGAGAAAGAGAGAAAATAAAAATTATCGTTCCGTTCCGTTCCTACCAGACGCGTAATAGAAAATTCCAAAAAAATAACAAAAAAATTCAAAAAATTAAAAAATCGCATTATGACTTTTTTCTAGCGAAATAGGTTGGACAAGCCCGAGAAAGTGAGAAAATAAAAATTATCGTTCTGTTCCGTTCCTACCCGACGCGTTATAGAAATTTCCAAAAAACATAGCAAAAAAATTAAAAAAATTAAAAAAAACCATTATGGCTTCATTTCAATCCAAAATAGGTTGGAAAATGCCGAGAAATAGAGCAAATAAAAATTAGCAATCCGGTCCGTTCCTACCCGTCCCGTAATAGGAACTTCCAAAAAAATAATAAAAAAATTCAAAAAATTAAAAAATACCAATATGGATTCATTTCAAGCCAAAATATGATGAAAGAGGATGAGAAAAAGAGAAAATAAAAATTATCATTCCGTTTCGTTCCTACCCAACGCGTAATAGGAAATTCCAAAAAATAACAAAAAAATTAAAAAAATTAAACAACAGCATTATGGCTTCATTTCAAGCCAGAATAGGTTGGAAAACGCCGAGAAAGAGAGAAAATAGAAATCATCGTTCCGTTCTGTTCCGTTCCTACCCGACGCGTAATACAAAATTCCAAAAAAATTGAAAAAAATTCAAATAATTAAAACATACCATTACAGCTTCATTTCAATCCAAAATAGGTTGGAAAAGGCCGAGAAAGGGAGAAAATCAAAATTATCGTTCCGTTTCGTTCCTACCTGACGCGTAATAGAAAATTCCAAAAAAATAGGCAAAAACTTCAAAAAATTAAAAAATACCATTATGACTTCATTTCAAACAAAAATAGGTTGGAGAAGGCCGAGAAAGAGAGAAAATAAAAATTATCATTCCGTTTCGTTCCTACCCAACGCGTAATAGGAAATTCCAAAAAATAACAAAAAAATTAAAAAAATTAAACAACAGCATTATGGCTTCATTTCAAGCCAGAATAGGTTGGAAAACGCCGAGAAAGAGAGAAAATAGAAATCATCGTTCCGTTCTGTTCCGTTCCTACCCGACGCGTAATACAAAATTCCAAAAAAATTGAAAAAAATTCAAATAATTAAAACATACCATTACAGCTTCATTTCAATCCAAAATAGGTTGGAAAAGGCCGAGAAAGGGAGAAAATCAAAATTATCGTTCCGTTTCGTTCCTACCTGACGCGTAATAGAAAATTCCAAAAAAATAGGCAAAAACTTCAAAAAATTAAAAAATACCATTATGACTTCATTTCAAACAAAAATAGGTTGGAGAAGGCCGAGAAAGAGAGAAAATAAAAATTATCGTTCCGTTCCGTTCCTACCAGACGCGTAATAGAAAATTCCAAAAAAATAACAAAAAAATTCAAAAAATTAAAAAATCGCATTATGACTTTTTTCTAGCGAAATAGGTTGGACAAGCCCGAGAAAGTGAGAAAATAAAAATTATCGTTCTGTTCCGTTCCTACCCGACGCGTTATAGAAATTTCCAAAAAACATAGCAAAAAAATTAAAAAAATTAAAAAAAACCATTATGGCTTCATTTCAATCCAAAATAGGTTGGAAAATGCCGAGAAATAGAGCAAATAAAAATTAGCAATCCGGTCCGTTCCTACCCGTCCCGTAATAGGAACTTCCAAAAAAATAATAAAAAAATTCAAAAAATTAAAAAATACCAATATGGATTCATTTCAAGCCAAAATAGGATGAAAGAGGATGAGAAAAAGAGAAAATAAAAATTATCATTCCGTTTCGTTCCTACCCAACGCGTAATAGGAAATTCCAAAAAATAACAAAAAAATTAAAAAAATTAAACAACAGCATTATGGCTTCATTTCAAGCCAGAATAGGTTGGAAAACGCCGAGAAAGAGAGAAAATAGAAATCATCGTTCCGTTCTGTTCCGTTCCTACCCGACGCGTAATACAAAATTCCAAAAAAATTGAAAAAAATTCAAATAATTAAAACATACCATTACAGCTTCATTTCAATCCAAAATAGGTTGGAAAAGGCCGAGAAAGGGAGAAAATCAAAATTATCGTTCCGTTTCGTTCCTACCTGACGCGTAATAGAAAATTCCAAAAAAATAGGCAAAAACTTCAAAAAATTAAAAAATACCATTATGACTTCATTTCAAACAAAAATAGGTTGGAGAAGGCCGAGAAAGAGAGAAAATAAAAATTATCATTCCGTTTCGTTCCTACCCAACGCGTAATAGGAAATTCCAAAAAATAACAAAAAAATTAAAAAAATTAAACAACAGCATTATGGCTTCATTTCAAGCCAGAATAGGTTGGAAAACGCCGAGAAAGAGAGAAAATAGAAATCATCGTTCCGTTCTGTTCCGTTCCTACCCGACGCGTAATACAAAATTCCAAAAAAATTGAAAAAAATTCAAATAATTAAAACATACCATTACAGCTTCATTTCAATCCAAAATAGGTTGGAAAAGGCCGAGAAAGGGAGAAAATCAAAATTATCGTTCCGTTTCGTTCCTACCTGACGCGTAATAGAAAATTCCAAAAAAATAGGCAAAAACTTCAAAAAATTAAAAAATACCATTATGACTTCATTTCAAACAAAAATAGGTTGGAGAAGGCCGAGAAAGAGAGAAAATAAAAATTATCGTTCCGTTCCGTTCCTACCAGACGCGTAATAGAAAATTCCAAAAAAATAACAAAAAAATTCAAAAAATTAAAAAATCGCATTATGACTTTTTTCTAGCGAAATAGGTTGGACAAGCCCGAGAAAGTGAGAAAATAAAAATTATCGTTCTGTTCCGTTCCTACCCGACGCGTTATAGAAATTTCCAAAAAACATAGCAAAAAAATTAAAAAAAACCATTATGGCTTCATTTCAATCCAAAATAGGTTGGAAAATGCCGAGAAATAGAGCAAATAAAAATTAGCAATCCGGTCCGTTCCTACCCGTCCCGTAATAGGAACTTCCAAAAAAATAATAAAAAAATTCAAAAAATTAAAAAATACCAATATGGATTCATTTCAAGCCAAAATAGGATGAAAGAGGATGAGAAAAAGAGAAAATAAAAATTATCATTCCGTTTCGTTCCTACCCAACGCGTAATAGGAAATTCCAAAAAATAACAAAAAAATTAAAAAAATTAAACAACAGCATTATGGCTTCATTTCAAGCCAGAATAGGTTGGAAAACGCCGAGAAAGAGAGAAAATAGAAATCATCGTTCCGTTCTGTTCCGTTCCTACCCGACGCGTAATACAAAATTCCAAAAAAATTGAAAAAAATTCAAATAATTAAAACATACCATTACAGCTTCATTTCAATCCAAAATAGGTTGGAAAAGGCCGAGAAAGGGAGAAAATCAAAATTATCGTTCCGTTTCGTTCCTACCTGACGCGTAATAGAAAATTCCAAAAAAATAGGCAAAAACTTCAAAAAATTAAAAAATACCATTATGACTTCATTTCAAACAAAAATAGGTTGGAGAAGGCCGAGAAAGAGAGAAAATAAAAATTATCATTCCGTTTCGTTCCTACCCAACGCGTAATAGGAAATTCCAAAAAATAACAAAAAAATTAAAAAAATTAAACAACAGCATTATGGCTTCATTTCAAGCCAGAATAGGTTGGAAAACGCCGAGAAAGAGAGAAAATAGAAATCATCGTTCCGTTCTGTTCCGTTCCTACCCGACGCGTAATACAAAATTCCAAAAAAATTGAAAAAAATTCAAATAATTAAAACATACCATTACAGCTTCATTTCAATCCAAAATAGGTTGGAAAAGGCCGAGAAAGGGAGAAAATCAAAATTATCGTTCCGTTTCGTTCCTACCTGACGCGTAATAGAAAATTCCAAAAAAATAGGCAAAAACTTCAAAAAATTAAAAAATACCATTATGACTTCATTTCAAACAAAAATAGGTTGGAGAAGGCCGAGAAAGAGAGAAAATAAAAATTATCGTTCCGTTCCGTTCCTACCAGACGCGTAATAGAAAATTCCAAAAAAATAACAAAAAAATTCAAAAAATTAAAAAATCGCATTATGACTTTTTTCTAGCGAAATAGGTTGGACAAGCCCGAGAAAGTGAGAAAATAAAAATTATCGTTCTGTTCCGTTCCTACCCGACGCGTTATAGAAATTTCCAAAAAACATAGCAAAAAAATTAAAAAAATTAAAAAAAACCATTATGGCTTCATTTCAATCCAAAATAGGTTGGAAAATGCCGAGAAATAGAGCAAATAAAAATTAGCAATCCGGTCCGTTCCTACCCGTCCCGTAATAGGAACTTCCAAAAAAATAATAAAAAAATTCAAAAAATTAAAAAATACCAATATGGATTCATTTCAAGCCAAAATAGGATGAAAGAGGATGAGAAAAAGAGAAAATAAAAATTATCATTCCGTTTCGTTCCTACCCAACGCGTAATAGGAAATTCCAAAAAATAACAAAAAAATTAAAAAAATTAAACAACAGCATTATGGCTTCATTTCAAGCCAGAATAGGTTGGAAAACGCCGAGAAAGAGAGAAAATAGAAATCATCGTTCCGTTCTGTTCCGTTCCTACCCGACGCGTAATACAAAATTCCAAAAAAATTGAAAAAAATTCAAATAATTAAAACATACCATTACAGCTTCATTTCAATCCAAAATAGGTTGGAAAAGGCCGAGAAAGGGAGAAAATCAAAATTATCGTTCCGTTTCGTTCCTACCTGACGCGTAATAGAAAATTCCAAAAAAATAGGCAAAAACTTCAAAAAATTAAAAAATACCATTATGACTTCATTTCAAACAAAAATAGGTTGGAGAAGGCCGAGAAAGAGAGAAAAAAAAAATTATCATTCCGTTTCGTTCCTACCCAACGCGTAATAGGAAATTCCAAAAAATAACAAAAAAATTAAAAAAATTAAACAACAGCATTATGGCTTCATTTCAAGCCAGAATAGGTTGGAAAACGCCGAGAAAGAGAGAAAATAGAAATCATCGTTCCGTTCTGTTCCGTTCCTACCCGACGCGTAATACAAAATTCCAAAAAAATTGAAAAAAATTCAAATAATTAAAACATACCATTACAGTTTCATTTCAATCCAAAATAGGTTGGAAAAGGCCGAGAAAGGGAGAAAATCAAAATTATCGTTCCGTTTCGTTCCTACCTGACGCGTAATAGAAAATTCCAAAAAAATAGGCAAAAACTTCAAAAAATTAAAAAATACCATTATGACTTCATTTCAAACAAAAATAGGTTGGAGAAGGCCGAGAAAGAGAGAAAATAAAAATTATCGTTCCGTTCCGTTCCTACCAGACGCGTAATAGAAAATTCCAAAAAAATAACAAAAAAATTCAAAAAATTAAAAAATCGCATTATGACTTTTTTCTAGCGAAATAGGTTGGACAAGCCCGAGAAAGTGAGAAAATAAAAATTATCGTTCTGTTCCGTTCCTACCCGACGCGTTATAGAAATTTCCAAAAAACATAGCAAAAAAATTAAAAAAATTAAAAAAAACCATTATGGCTTCATTTCAATCCAAAATAGGTTGGAAAATGCCGAGAAATAGAGCAAATAAAAATTAGCAATCCGGTCCGTTCCTACCCGTCCCGTAATAGGAACTTCCAAAAAAATAATAAAAAAATTCAAAAAATTAAAAAATACCAATATGGATTCATTTCAAGCCAAAATAGGATGAAAGAGGATGAGAAAAAGAGAAAATAAAAATTATCATTCCGTTTCGTTCCTACCCAACGCGTAATAGGAAATTCCAAAAAATAACAAAAAAATTAAAAAAATTAAACAACAGCATTATGGCTTCATTTCAAGCCAGAATAGGTTGGAAAACGCCGAGAAAGAGAGAAAATAGAAATCATCGTTCCGTTCTGTTCCGTTCCTACCCGACGCGTAATACAAAATTCCAAAAAAATTGAAAAAAATTCAAATAATTAAAACATACCATTACAGCTTCATTTCAATCCAAAATAGGTTGGAAAAGGCCGAGAAAGGGAGAAAATCAAAATTATCGTTCCGTTTCGTTCCTACCTGACGCGTAATAGAAAATTCCAAAAAAATAGGCAAAAACTTCAAAAAATTAAAAAATACCATTATGACTTCATTTCAAACAAAAATAGGTTGGAGAAGGCCGAGAAAGAGAGAAAATAAAAATTATCATTCCGTTTCGTTCCTACCCAACGCGTAATAGGAAATTCCAAAAAATAACAAAAAAATTAAAAAAATTAAACAACAGCATTATGGCTTCATTTCAAGCCAGAATAGGTTGGAAAACGCCGAGAAAGAGAGAAAATAGAAATCATCGTTCCGTTCTGTTCCGTTCCTACCCGACGCGTAATACAAAATTCCAAAAAAATTGAAAAAAATTCAAATAATTAAAACATACCATTACAGCTTCATTTCAATCCAAAATAGGTTGGAAAAGGCCGAGAAAGGGAGAAAATCAAAATTATCGTTCCGTTTCGTTCCTACCTGACGCGTAATAGAAAATTCCAAAAAAATAGGCAAAAACTTCAAAAAATTAAAAAATACCATTATGACTTCATTTCAAACAAAAATAGGTTGGAGAAGGCCGAGAAAGAGAGAAAATAAAAATTATCGTTCCGTTCCGTTCCTACCAGACGCGTAATAGAAAATTCCAAAAAAATAACAAAAAAATTCAAAAAATTAAAAAATCGCATTATGACTTTTTTCTAGCGAAATAGGTTGGACAAGCCCGAGAAAGTGAGAAAATAAAAATTATCGTTCTGTTCCGTTCCTACCCGACGCGTTATAGAAATTTCCAAAAAACATAGCAAAAAAATTAAAAAAATTAAAAAAAACCATTATGGCTTCATTTCAATCCAAAATAGGTTGGAAAATGCCGAGAAATAGAGCAAATAAAAATTAGCAATCCGGTCCGTTCCTACCCGTCCCGTAATAGGAACTTCCAAAAAAATAATAAAAAAATTCAAAAAATTAAAAAATACCAATATGGATTCATTTCAAGCCAAAATAGGATGAAAGAGGATGAGAAAAAGAGAAAATAAAAATTATCATTCCGTTTCGTTCCTACCCAACGCGTAATAGGAAATTCCAAAAAATAACAAAAAAATTAAAAAAATTAAACAACAGCATTATGGCTTCATTTCAAGCCAGAATAGGTTGGAAAACGCCGAGAAAGAGAGAAAATAGAAATCATCGTTCCGTTCTGTTCCGTTCCTACCCGACGCGTAATACAAAATTCCAAAAAAATTGAAAAAAATTCAAATAATTAAAACATACCATTACAGCTTCATTTCAATCCAAAATAGGTTGGAAAAGGCCGAGAAAGGGAGAAAATCAAAATTATCGTTCCGTTTCGTTCCTACCTGACGCGTAATAGAAAATTCCAAAAAAATAGGCAAAAACTTCAAAAAATTAAAAAATACCATTATGACTTCATTTCAAACAAAAATAGGTTGGAGAAGGCCGAGAAAGAGAGAAAATAAAAATTATCATTCCGTTTCGTTCCTACCCAACGCGTAATAGGAAATTCCAAAAAATAACAAAAAAATTAAAAAAATTAAACAACAGCATTATGGCTTCATTTCAAGCCAGAATAGGTTGGAAAACGCCGAGAAAGAGAGAAAATAGAAATCATCGTTCCGTTCTGTTCCGTTCCTACCTGACGCGTAATACAAAATTCCAAAAAAATTGAAAAAAATTCAAATAATTAAAACATACCATTACAGCTTCATTTCAATCCAAAATAGGTTGGAAAAGGCCGAGAAAGGGAGAAAATCAAAATTATCGTTCCGTTTCGTTCCTACCTGACGCGTAATAGAAAATTCCAAAAAAATAGGCAAAAACTTCAAAAAATTAAAAAATACCATTATGACTTCATTTCAAACAAAAATAGGTTGGAGGAGGCCGAGAAAGAGAGAAAATAAAAATTATCGTTCCGTTCCGTTCCTACCAGACGCGTAATAGAAAATTCCAAAAAAATAACAAAAAAATTCAAAAAATTAAAAAATCGCATTATGACTTTTTTCTAGCGAAATAGGTTGGACAAGCCCGAGAAAGTGAGAAAATAAAAATTATCGTTCTGTTCCGTTCCTACCCGACGCGTTATAGAAATTTCCAAAAAACATAGCAAAAAAATTAAAAAAATTAAAAAAAACCATTATGGCTTCATTTCAATCCAAAATAGGTTGGAAAATGCCGAGAAATAGAGCAAATAAAAATTAGCAATCCGGTCCGTTCCTACCCGTCCCGTAATAGGAACTTCCAAAAAAATAATAAAAAAATTCAAAAAATTAAAAAATACCAATATGGATTCATTTCAAGCCAAAATAGGATGAAAGAGGATGAGAAAAAGAGAAAATAAAAATTATCATTCCGTTTCGTTCCTACCCAACGCGTAATAGGAAATTCCAAAAAATAACAAAAAAATTAAAAAAATTAAACAACAGCATTATGGCTTCATTTCAAGCCAGAATAGGTTGGAAAACGCCGAGAAAGAGAGAAAATAGAAATCATCGTTCCGTTCTGTTCCGTTCCTACCCGACGCGTAATACAAAATTCCAAAAAAATTGAAAAAAATTCAAATAATTAAAACATACCATTACAGCTTCATTTCAATCCAAAATAGGTTGGAAAAGGCCGAGAAAGGGAGAAAATCAAAATTATCGTTCCGTTTCGTTCCTACCTGACGCGTAATAGAAAATTCCAAAAAAATAGGCAAAAACTTCAAAAAATTAAAAAATACCATTATGACTTCATTTCAAACAAAAATAGGTTGGAGAAGGCCGAGAAAGAGAGAAAATAAAAATTATCATTCCGTTTCGTTCCTACCCAACGCGTAATAGGAAATTCCAAAAAATAACAAAAAAATTAAAAAAATTAAACAACAGCATTATGGCTTCATTTCAAGCCAGAATAGGTTGGAAAACGCCGAGAAAGAGAGAAAATAAAAATCATCGTTCCGTTCTGTTCCGTTCCTACCCGACGCGTAATACAAAATTCCAAAAAAATTGAAAAAAATTCAAATAATTAAAACATACCATTACAGTTTCATTTCAATCCAAAATAGGTTGGAAAAGGCCGAGAAAGGGAGAAAATCAAAATTATCGTTCCGTTTCGTTCCTACCTGACGCGTAATAGAAAATTCCAAAAAAATAGGCAAAAACTTCAAAAAATTAAAAAATACCATTATGACTTCATTTCAAACAAAAATAGGTTGGAGAAGGCCGAGAAAGAGAGAAAATAAAAATTATCGTTCCGTTCCGTTCCTACCAGACGCGTAATAGAAAATTCCAAAAAAATAACAAAAAAATTCAAAAAATTAAAAAATCGCATTATGACTTTTTTCTAGCGAAATAGGTTGGACAAGCCCGAGAAAGTGAGAAAATAAAAATTATCGTTCTGTTCCGTTCCTACCCGACGCGTTATAGAAATTTCCAAAAAACATAGCAAAAAAATTAAAAAAATTAAAAAAAACCATTATGGCTTCATTTCAATCCAAAATAGGTTGGAAAATGCCGAGAAATAGGGCAAATAAAAATTAGCAATCCGGTCCGTTCCTACCCGTCCCGTAATAGGAACTTCCAAAAAAATAATAAAAAAATTCAAAAAATTAAAAAATACCAATATGGATTCATTTCAAGCCAAAATAGGATGAAAGAGGATGAGAAAAAGAGAAAATAAAAATTATCATTCCGTTTCGTTCCTACCCAACGCGTAATAGGAAATTCCAAAAAATAACAAAAAAATTAAAAAAATTAAACAACAGCATTATGGCTTCATTTCAAGCCAAAATAGGTTGAAAAACGCCGAGAAAGAGAGAAAATAGAAATCATCGTTCCGTTCTGTTCCGTTCCTACCCGACGCGTAATACAAAATTCCAAAAAAATTGAAAAAAATTCAAATAATTAAAACATACCATTACAGCTTCATTTCAATCCAAAATAGGTTGGAAAAGGCCGAGAAAGGGAGAAAATCAAAATTATCGTTCCGTTTCGTTCCTACCTGACGCGTAATAGAAAATTCCAAAAAAATAGGCAAAAACTTCAAAAAATTAAAAAATACCATTATGACTTCATTTCAAACAAAAATAGGTTGGAGAAGGCCGAGAAAGAGAGAAAATAAAAATTATCGTTCCGTTCCGTTCCTACCAGACGCGTAATAGAAAATTCCAAAAAAATAACAAAAAAATTCAAAAAATTAAAAAATCGCATTATGACTTTTTTCTAGCGAAATAGGTTGGACAAGCCCGAGAAAGTGAGAAAATAAAAATTATCGTTCTGTTCCGTTCCTACCCGACGCGTTATAGAAATTTCCAAAAAACATAGCAAAAAAATTAAAAAAAACCATTATGGCTTCATTTCAATCCAAAATAGGTTGGAAAATGCCGAGAAATAGAGCAAATAAAAATTAGCAATCCGGTCCGTTCCTACCCGTCCCGTAATAGGAACTTCCAAAAAAATAATAAAAAAATTCAAAAAATTAAAAAATACCAATATGGATTCATTTCAAGCCAAAATAGGATGAAAGAGGATGAGAAAAAGAGAAAATAAAAATTATCATTCCGTTTCGTTCCTACCCAACGCGTAATAGGAAATTCCAAAAAATAACAAAAAAATTAAAAAAATTAAACAACAGCATTATGGCTTCATTTCAAGCCAGAATAGGTTGGAAAACGCCGAGAAAGAGAGAAAATAGAAATCATCGTTCCGTTCTGTTCCGTTCCTACCCGACGCGTAATACAAAATTCCAAAAAAATTGAAAAAAATTCAAATAATTAAAACATACCATTACAGCTTCATTTCAATCCAAAATAGGTTGGAAAAGGCCGAGAAAGGGAGAAAATCAAAATTTTCGTTCCGTTTCGTTCCTACCTGACGCGTAATAGAAAATTCCAAAAAAATAGGCAAAAACTTCAAAAAATTAAAAAATACCATTATGACTTCATTTCAAACAAAAATAGGTTGGAGAAGGCCGAGAAAGAGAGAAAATAAAAATTATCATTCCGTTTCGTTCCTACCCAACGCGTAATAGGAAATTCCAAAAAATAACAAAAAAATTAAAAAAATTAAACAACAGCATTATGGCTTCATTTCAAGCCAGAATAGGTTGGAAAACGCCGAGAAAGAGAGAAAATAGAAATCATCGTTCCGTTCTGTTCCGTTCCTACCCGACGCGTAATACAAAATTCCAAAAAAATTGAAAAAAATTCAAATAATTAAAACATACCATTACAGTTTCATTTCAATCCAAAATAGGTTGGAAAAGGCCGAGAAAGGGAGAAAATCAAAATTATCGTTCCGTTTCGTTCCTACCTGACGCGTAATAGAAAATTCCAAAAAAATAGGCAAAAACTTCAAAAAATTAAAAAATACCATTATGACTTCATTTCAAACAAAAATAGGTTGGAGAAGGCCGAGAAAGAGAGAAAATAAAAATTATCGTTCCGTTCCGTTCCTACCAGACGCGTAATAGAAAATTCCAAAAAAATAACAAAAAAATTCAAAAAATGAAAAAATCGCATTATGACTTTTTTCTAGCGAAATAGGTTGGACAAGCCCGAGAAAGTGAGAAAATAAAAATTATCGTTCTGTTCCGTTCCTACCCGACGCGTTATAGAAATTTCCAAAAAACATAGCAAAAAAATTAAAAAAATTAAAAAAAACCATTATGGCTTCATTTCAATCCAAAATAGGTTGGAAAATGCCGAGAAATAGAGCAAATAAAAATTAGCAATCCGGTCCGTTCCTACCCGTCCCGTAATAGGAACTTCCAAAAAAATAATAAAAAAATTCAAAAAATTAAAAAATACCAATATGGATTCATTTCAATCCAAAATAGGTTGAAAGAGGATGAGAAAAAGAGAAAATAAAAATTATCATTCCGTTTCGTTCCGACCCAAAGCGTAATAGGAAATTCCAAAAAATAACAAAAAAATTAAAAAAATTAAACAACAGCATTATGGCTTCATTTCAAGCCAGAATAGGTTGGAAAACGCCGAGAAAGAGAGAAAATAGAAATCATCGTTCCGTTCTGTTCCGTTCGTACCCGACGCGTAATACAAAATTCTAAAAAAATTGAAAAAAATTCAAATAATTAAAACATACCATTACAGCTTCATTTCAATCCAAAATAGGTTGGAAAAGGCCGAGAAAGGGAGAAAATCAAAATTATCGTTCTGTTTCGTTCCTACCTGACGCGTAATAGAAAATTCCAAAAAAATAGGCAAAAACTTCAAAAAATTAAAAAATACCATTATGACTTCATTTCAAACAAAAATAGGTTGGAGAAGGCCGAGAAAGAGAGAAAATAAAAATTATCATTCCGTTTCGTTCCTACCCAACGCGTAATAGGAAATTCCAAAAAATAACAAAAAAATTAAAAAAATTAAACAACAGCATTATGGTTTCATTTCAAGCCAGAATAGGTTGGAAAACGCCGAGAAAGAGAGAAAATAGAAATCATCGTTCCGTTCTGTTCCGTTCCTACCCGACGCGTAATACAAAATTCCAAAAAAATTGAAAAAAATTCAAATAATTAAAACATACCATTACAGCTTCATTTCAATCCAAAATAGGTTGGAAAAGGCCGAGAAAGGGAGAAAATCAAAATTATCGTTCCGTTTCGTTCCTACCTGACGCGTAATAGAAAATTCCAAAAAAATAGGCAAAAACTTCAAAAAATTAAAAAATACCATTATGACTTCATTTCAAACAAAAATAGGTTGGAGAAGGCCGAGAAAGAGAGAAAATAAAAATTATCATTCCGTTTCGTTCCTACCCAACGCGTAATAGGAAATTCCAAAAAATAACAAAAAAATTAAAAAAATTAAACAACAGCATTATGGCTTCATTTCAAGCCAGAATAGGTTGGAAAACGCCGAGAAAGAGAGAAAATAAAAATCATCGTTCCGTTCTGTTCCGTTCCTACCCGACGCGTAATACAAAATTCCAAAAAAATTGAAAAAAATTCAAATAATTAAAACATACCATTACAGTTTCATTTCAATCCAAAATAGGTTGGAAAAGGCCGAGAAAGGGAGAAAATCAAAATTATCGTTCCGTTTCGTTCCTACCTGACGCGTAATAGAAAATTCCAAAAAAATAGGCAAAAACTTCAAAAAATTAAAAAATACCATTATGACTTCATTTCAAACAAAAATAGGTTGGAGAAGGCCGAGAAAGAGAGAAAATAAAAATTATCGTTCCGTTCCGTTCCTACCAGACGCGTAATAGAAAATTCCAAAAAAATAACAAAAAAATTCAAAAAATTAAAAAATCGCATTATGACTTTTTTCTAGCGAAATAGGTTGGACAAGCCCGAGAAAGTGAGAAAATAAAAATTATCGTTCTGTTCCGTTCCTACCCGACGCGTTATAGAAATTTCCAAAAAACATAGCAAAAAAATTAAAAAAATTAAAAAAAACCATTATGGCTTCATTTCAATCCAAAATAGGTTGGAAAATGCCGAGAAATAGAGCAAATAAAAATTAGCAATCCGGTCCGTTCCTACCCGTCCCGTAATAGGAACTTCCAAAAAAATAATAAAAAAATTCAAAAAATTAAAAAATACCAATATGGATTCATTTCAAGCCAAAATAGGATGAAAGAGGATGAGAAAAAGAGAAAATAAAAATTATCATTCCGTTTCGTTCCTACCCAACGCGTAATAGGAAATTCCAAAAAATAACAAAAAAATTAAAAAAATTAAACAACAGCATTATGGCTTCATTTCAAGCCAGAATAGGTTGGAAAACGCCGAGAAAGAGAGAAAATAGAAATCATCGTTCCGTTCTGTTCCGTTCCTACCCGACGCGTAATACAAAATTCCAAAAAAATTGAAAAAAATTCAAATAATTAAAACATACCATTACAGCTTCATTTCAATCCAAAATAGGTTGGAAAAGGCCGAGAAAGGGAGAAAATCAAAATTATCGTTCCGTTTCGTTCCTACCTGACGCGTAATAGAAAATTCCAAAAAAATAGGCAAAAACTTCAAAAAATTAAAAAATACCATTATGACTTCATTTCAAACAAAAATAGGTTGGAGAAGGCCGAGAAAGAGAGAAAATAAAAATTATCATTCCGTTTCGTTCCTACCCAACGCGTAATAGGAAATTCCAAAAAATAACAAAAAAATTAAAAAAATTAAACAACAGCATTATGGCTTCATTTCAAGCCAAAATAGGTTGGAAAACGCCGAGAAAGAGAGAAAATAGAAATCATCGTTCCGTTCTGTTCCGTTCCTACCCGACGCGTAATACAAAATTCCAAAAAAATTGAAAAAAATTCAAATAATTAAAACATACCATTACAGCTTCATTTCAATCCAAAATAGGTTGGAAAAGGCCGAGAAAGGGAGAAAATCAAAATTATCGTTCCGTTTCGTTCCTACCTGACGCGTAATAGAAAATTCCAAAAAAATAGGCAAAAACTTCAAAAAATTAAAAAATACCATTATGACTTCATTTCAAACAAAAATAGGTTGGAGAAGGCCGAGAAAGAGAGAAAATAAAAATTATCGTTCCGTTCCGTTCCTACCAGATGCGTAATAGAAAATTCCAAAAAAATAACAAAAAAATTCAAAAAATTAAAAAATCGCATTATGACTTTTTTCTAGCGAAATAGGTTGGACAAGCCCGAGAAAGTGAGAAAATAAAAATTATCGTTCTGTTCCGTTCCTACCCGACGCGTTATAGAAATTTCCAAAAAACATAGCAAAAAAAATTAAAAAAATTAAAAAAAACCATTATGGCTTCATTTCAATCCAAAATAGGTTGGAAAATGCCGAGAAATAGAGCAAATAAAAATTAGCAATCCGGTCCGTTCCTACCCGTCCCGTAATAGGAACTTCCAAAAAAATAATAAAAAAATTCAAAAAATTAAAAAATACCAATATGGATTCATTTCAAGCCAAAATAGGATGAAAGAGGATGAGAAAAAGAGAAAATAAAAATTATCATTCCGTTTCGTTCCTACCCAACGCGTAATAGGAAATTCCAAAAAATAACAAAAAAATTAAAAAAATTAAACAACAGCATTATGGCTTCATTTCAAGCCAGAATAGGTTGGAAAACGCCGAGAAAGAGAGAAAATAGAAATCATCGTTCCGTTCTGTTCCGTTCCTACCCGACGCGTAATACAAAATTCCAAAAAAATTGAAAAAAATTCAAATAATTAAAACATACCATTACAGCTTCATTTCAATCCAAAATAGGTTGGAAAAGGCCGAGAAAGGGAGAAAATCAAAATTATTGTTCCGTTTCGTTCCTACCTGACGCGTAATAGAAAATTCCAAAAAAATAGGCAAAAACTTCAAAAAATTAAAAAATACCATTATGACTTCATTTCAAACAAAAATAGGTTGGAGAAGGCCGAGAAAGAGAGAAAATAAAAATTATCATTCCGTTTCGTTCCTACCCAACGCGTAATAGGAAATTCCAAAAAATAACAAAAAAATTAAAAAAATTAAACAACAGCATTATGGCTTCATTTCAAGCCAGAATAGGTTGGAAAACGCCGAGAAAGAGAGAAAATAGAAATCATCGTTCCGTTCTGTTCCGTTCCTACCCGACGCGTAATACAAAATTCCAAAAAAATTGAAAAAAATTCAAATAATTAAAACATACCATTACAGTTTCATTTCAATCCAAAATAGGTTGGAAAAGGCCGAGAAAGGGAGAAAATCAAAATTATCGTTCCGTTTCGTTCCTACCTGACGCGTAATAGAAAATTCCAAAAAAATAGGCAAAAACTTCAAAAAATTAAAAAATACCATTATGACTTCATTTCAAACAAAAATAGGTTGGAGAAGGCCGAGAAAGAGAGAAAATAAAAATTATCGTTCCGTTCCGTTCCTACCAGACGCGTAATAGAAAATTCCAAAAAAATAACAAAAAAATTAAAAAAATTAAAAAATCGCATTATGACTTTTTTCTAGCGAAATAGGTTGGACAAGCCCGAGAAAGTGAGAAAATAAAAATTATCGTTCTGTTCCGTTCCTACCCGACGCGTTATAGAAATTTCCAAAAAACATAGCAAAAAAATTAAAAAAATTAAAAAAAACCATTATGGCTTCATTTCAATCCAAAATAGGTTGGAAAATGCCGAGAAATAGGGCAAATAAAAATTAGCAATCCGGTCCGTTCCTACCCGTCCCGTAATAGGAACTTCCAAAAAAATAATAAAAAAATTCAAAAAATTAAAAAATACCAATATGGATTCATTTCAAGCCAAAATAGGATGAAAGAGGATGAGAAAAAGAGAAAATAAAAATTATCATTCCGTTTCGTTCCTACCCAACGCGTAATAGGAAATTCCAAAAAATAACAAAAAAATTAAAAAAATTAAACAACAGCATTATGGCTTCATTTCAAGCCAAAATAGGTTGAAAAACGCCGAGAAAGAGAGAAAATAGAAATCATCGTTCCGTTCTGTTCCGTTCCTACCCGACGCGTAATACAAAATTCCAAAAAAATTGAAAAAAATTCAAATAATTAAAACATACCATTACAGCTTCATTTCAATCCAAAATAGGTTGGAAAAGGCCGAGAAAGGGAGAAAATCAAAATTATCGTTCCGTTTCGTTCCTACCTGACGCGTAATAGAAAATTCCAAAAAAATAGGCAAAAACTTCAAAAAATTAAAAAATACCATTATGACTTCATTTCAAACAAAAATAGGTTGGAGAAGGCCGAGAAAGAGAGAAAATAAAAATTATCGTTCCGTTCCGTTCCTACCAGACGCGTAATAGAAAATTCCAAAAAAATAACAAAAAAATTCAAAAAATTAAAAAATCGCATTATGACTTTTTTCTAGCGAAATAGGTTGGACAAGCCCGAGAAAGTGAGAAAATAAAAATTATCGTTCTGTTCCGTTCCTACCCGACGCGTTATAGAAATTTCCAAAAAACATAGCAAAAAAATTAAAAAAATTAAAAAAAACCATTATGGCTTCATTTCAATCCAAAATAGGTTGGAAAATGCCGAGAAATAGAGCAAATAAAAATTAGCAATCCGGTCCGTTCCTACCCGTCCCGTAATAGGAACTTCCAAAAAAATAATAAAAAAATTCAAAAAATTAAAAAATACCAATATGGATTCATTTCAAGCCAAAATAGGATGAAAGAGGATGAGAAAAAGAGAAAATAAAAATTATCATTCCGTTTCGTTCCTACCCAACGCGTAATAGGAAATTCCAAAAAATAACAAAAAAATTAAAAAAATTAAACAACAGCATTATGGCTTCATTTCAAGCCAGAATAGGTTGGAAAACGCCGAGAAAGAGAGAAAATAGAAATCATCGTTCCGTTCTGTTCCGTTCCTACCCGACGCGTAATACAAAATTCCAAAAAAATTGAAAAAAATTCAAATAATTAAAACATACCATTACAGCTTCATTTCAATCCAAAATAGGTTGGAAAAGGCCGAGAAAGGGAGAAAATCAAAATTTTCGTTCCGTTTCGTTCCTACCTGACGCGTAATAGAAAATTCCAAAAAAATAGGCAAAAACTTCAAAAAATTAAAAAATACCATTATGACTTCATTTCAAACAAAAATAGGTTGGAGAAGGCCGAGAAAGAGAGAAAATAAAAATTATCATTCCGTTTCGTTCCTACCCAACGCGTAATAGGAAATTCCAAAAAATAACAAAAAAATTAAAAAAATTAAACAACAGCATTATGGCTTCATTTCAAGCCAGAATAGGTTGGAAAACGCCGAGAAAGAGAGAAAATAGAAATCATCGTTCCGTTCTGTTCCGTTCCTACCCGACGCGTAATACAAAATTCCAAAAAAATTGAAAAAAATTCAAATAATTAAAACATACCATTACAGTTTCATTTCAATCCAAAATAGGTTGGAAAAGGCCGAGAAAGGGAGAAAATCAAAATTATCGTTCCGTTTCGTTCCTACCTGACGCGTAATAGAAAATTCCAAAAAAATAGGCAAAAACTTCAAAAAATTAAAAAATACCATTATGACTTCATTTCAAACAAAAATAGGTTGGAGAAGGCCGAGAAAGAGAGAAAATAAAAATTATCGTTCCGTTCCGTTCCTACCAGACGCGTAATAGAAAATTCCAAAAAAATAACAAAAAAATTCAAAAAATGAAAAAATCGCATTATGACTTTTTTCTAGCGAAATAGGTTGGACAAGCCCGAGAAAGTGAGAAAATAAAAATTATCGTTCTGTTCCGTTCCTACCCGACGCGTTATAGAAATTTCCAAAAAACATAGCAAAAAAATTAAAAAAATTAAAAAAAACCATTATGGCTTCATTTCAATCCAAAATAGGTTGGAAAATGCCGAGAAATAGAGCAAATAAAAATTAGCAATCCGGTCCGTTCCTACCCGTCCCGTAATAGGAACTTCCAAAAAAATAATAAAAAAATTCAAAAAATTAAAAAATACCAATATGGATTCATTTCAATCCAAAATAGGTTGAAAGAGGATGAGAAAAAGAGAAAATAAAAATTATCATTCCGTTTCGTTCCGACCCAAAGCGTAATAGGAAATTCCAAAAAATAACAAAAAAATTAAAAAAATTAAACAACAGCATTATGGCTTCATTTCAAGCCAGAATAGGTTGGAAAACGCCGAGAAAGAGAGAAAATAGAAATCATCGTTCCGTTCTGTTCCGTTCGTACCCGACGCGTAATACAAAATTCTAAAAAAATTGAAAAAAATTCAAATAATTAAAACATACCATTACAGCTTCATTTCAATCCAAAATAGGTTGGAAAAGGCCGAGAAAGGGAGAAAATCAAAATTATCGTTCTGTTTCGTTCCTACCTGACGCGTAATAGAAAATTCCAAAAAAATAGGCAAAAACTTCAAAAAATTAAAAAATACCATTATGACTTCATTTCAAACAAAAATAGGTTGGAGAAGGCCGAGAAAGAGAGAAAATAAAAATTATCATTCCGTTTCGTTCCTACCCAACGCGTAATAGGAAATTCCAAAAAATAACAAAAAAATTAAAAAAATTAAACAACAGCATTATGGTTTCATTTCAAGCCAGAATAGGTTGGAAAACGCCGAGAAAGAGAGAAAATAGAAATCATCGTTCCGTTCTGTTCCGTTCCTACCCGACGCGTAATACAAAATTCCAAAAAAATTGAAAAAAATTCAAATAATTAAAACATACCATTACAGCTTCATTTCAATCCAAAATAGGTTGGAAAAGGCCGAGAAAGGGAGAAAATCAAAATTATCGTTCCGTTTCGTTCCTACCTGACGCGTAATAGAAAATTCCAAAAAAATAGGCAAAAACTTCAAAAAATTAAAAAATACCATTATGACTTCATTTCAAACAAAAATAGGTTGGAGAAGGCCGAGAAAGAGAGAAAATAAAAATTATCATTCCGTTTCGTTCCTACCCAACGCGTAATAGGAAATTCCAAAAAATAACAAAAAAATTAAAAAAATTAAACAACAGCATTATGGCTTCATTTCAAGCCAGAATAGGTTGGAAAACGCCGAGAAAGAGAGAAAATAAAAATCATCGTTCCGTTCTGTTCCGTTCCTACCCGACGCGTAATACAAAATTCCAAAAAAATTGAAAAAAATTCAAATAATTAAAACATACCATTACAGTTTCATTTCAATCCAAAATAGGTTGGAAAAGGCCGAGAAAGGGAGAAAATCAAAATTATCGTTCCGTTTCGTTCCTACCTGACGCGTAATAGAAAATTCCAAAAAAATAGGCAAAAACTTCAAAAAATTAAAAAATACCATTATGACTTCATTTCAAACAAAAATAGGTTGGAGAAGGCCGAGAAAGAGAGAAAATAAAAATTATCGTTCCGTTCCGTTCCTACCAGACGCGTAATAGAAAATTCCAAAAAAATAACAAAAAAATTCAAAAAATTAAAAAATCGCATTATGACTTTTTTCTAGCGAAATAGGTTGGACAAGCCCGAGAAAGTGAGAAAATAAAAATTATCGTTCTGTTCCGTTCCTACCCGACGCGTTATAGAAATTTCCAAAAAACATAGCAAAAAAATTAAAAAAATTAAAAAAAACCATTATGGCTTCATTTCAATCCAAAATAGGTTGGAAAATGCCGAGAAATAGAGCAAATAAAAATTAGCAATCCGGTCCGTTCCTACCCGTCCCGTAATAGGAACTTCCAAAAAAATAATAAAAAAATTCAAAAAATTAAAAAATACCAATATGGATTCATTTCAAGCCAAAATAGGATGAAAGAGGATGAGAAAAAGAGAAAATAAAAATTATCATTCCGTTTCGTTCCTACCCAACGCGTAATAGGAAATTCCAAAAAATAACAAAAAAATTAAAAAAATTAAACAACAGCATTATGGCTTCATTTCAAGCCAGAATAGGTTGGAAAACGCCGAGAAAGAGAGAAAATAGAAATCATCGTTCCGTTCTGTTCCGTTCCTACCCGACGCGTAATACAAAATTCCAAAAAAATTGAAAAAAATTCAAATAATTAAAACATACCATTACAGCTTCATTTCAATCCAAAATAGGTTGGAAAAGGCCGAGAAAGGGAGAAAATCAAAATTATCGTTCCGTTTCGTTCCTACCTGACGCGTAATAGAAAATTCCAAAAAAATAGGCAAAAACTTCAAAAAATTAAAAAATACCATTATGACTTCATTTCAAACAAAAATAGGTTGGAGAAGGCCGAGAAAGAGAGAAAATAAAAATTATCATTCCGTTTCGTTCCTACCCAACGCGTAATAGGAAATTCCAAAAAATAACAAAAAAATTAAAAAAATTAAACAACAGCATTATGGCTTCATTTCAAGCCAAAATAGGTTGGAAAACGCCGAGAAAGAGAGAAAATAGAAATCATCGTTCCGTTCTGTTCCGTTCCTACCCGACGCGTAATACAAAATTCCAAAAAAATTGAAAAAAATTCAAATAATTAAAACATACCATTACAGCTTCATTTCAATCCAAAATAGGTTGGAAAAGGCCGAGAAAGGGAGAAAATCAAAATTATCGTTCCGTTTCGTTCCTACCTGACGCGTAATAGAAAATTCCAAAAAAATAGGCAAAAACTTCAAAAAATTAAAAAATACCATTATGACTTCATTTCAAACAAAAATAGGTTGGAGAAGGCCGAGAAAGAGAGAAAATAAAAATTATCGTTCCGTTCCGTTCCTACCAGATGCGTAATAGAAAATTCCAAAAAAATAACAAAAAAATTCAAAAAATTAAAAAATCGCATTATGACTTTTTTCTAGCGAAATAGGTTGGACAAGCCCGAGAAAGTGAGAAAATAAAAATTATCGTTCTGTTCCGTTCCTACCCGACGCGTTATAGAAATTTCCAAAAAACATAGCAAAAAAATTAAAAAAATTAAAAAAAACCATTATGGCTTCATTTCAATCCAAAATAGGTTGGAAAATGCCGAGAAATAGAGCAAATAAAAATTAGCAATCCGGTCCGTTCCTACCCGTCCCGTAATAGGAACTTCCAAAAAAATAATAAAAAAATTCAAAAAATTAAAAAATACCAATATGGATTCATTTCAAGCCAAAATAGGATGAAAGAGGATGAGAAAAAGAGAAAATAAAAATTATCATTCCGTTTCGTTCCTACCCAACGCGTAATAGGAAATTCCAAAAAATAACAAAAAAATTAAAAAAATTAAACAACAGCATTATGGCTTCATTTCAAGCCAGAATAGGTTGGAAAACGCCGAGAAAGAGAGAAAATAGAAATCATCGTTCCGTTCTGTTCCGTTCCTACCCGACGCGTAATACAAAATTCCAAAAAAATTGAAAAAAATTCAAATAATTAAAACATACCATTACAGCTTCATTTCAATCCAAAATAGGTTGGAAAAGGCCGAGAAAGGGAGAAAATCAAAATTATTGTTCCGTTTCGTTCCTACCTGACGCGTAATAGAAAATTCCAAAAAAATAGGCAAAAACTTCAAAAAATTAAAAAATACCATTATGACTTCATTTCAAACAAAAATAGGTTGGAGAAGGCCGAGAAAGAGAGAAAATAAAAATTATCATTCCGTTTCGTTCCTACCCAACGCGTAATAGGAAATTCCAAAAAATAACAAAAAAATTAAAAAAATTAAACAACAGCATTATGGCTTCATTTCAAGCCAGAATAGGTTGGAAAACGCCGAGAAAGAGAGAAAATAGAAATCATCGTTCCGTTCTGTTCCGTTCCTACCCGACGCGTAATACAAAATTCCAAAAAAATTGAAAAAAATTCAAATAATTAAAACATACCATTACAGTTTCATTTCAATCCAAAATAGGTTGGAAAAGGCCGAGAAAGGGAGAAAATCAAAATTATCGTTCCGTTTCGTTCCTACCTGACGCGTAATAGAAAATTCCAAAAAAATAGGCAAAAACTTCAAAAAATTAAAAAATACCATTATGACTTCATTTCAAACAAAAATAGGTTGGAGAAGGCCGAGAAAGAGAGAAAATAAAAATTATCGTTCCGTTCCGTTCCTACCAGACGCGTAATAGAAAATTCCAAAAAAATAACAAAAAAATTCAAAAAATTAAAAAATCGCATTATGACTTTTTTCTAGCGAAATAGGTTGGACAAGCCCGAGAAAGTGAGAAAATAAAAATTATCGTTCTGTTCCGTTCCTACCCGACGCGTTATAGAAATTTCCAAAAAACATAGCAAAAAAATTTAAAAAATTAAAAAAAACCATTATGGCTTCATTTCAATCCAAAATAGGTTGGAAAATGCCGAGAAATAGAGCAAATAAAAACTAGCAATCCGGTCCGTTCCTACCCGTCCCGTAATAGGAACTTCCAAAAAAATAATAAAAAAATTAAAAAAATTAAAAAATACCAATATGGATTCATTTCAATCCAAAATAGGTTGAAAGAGGATGAGAAAAAGAGAAAATAAAAATTATCATTCCGTTTCGTTCCTACCCAACGCGTAATAGGAAATTCCAAAAAATAACAAAAAAATTAAAAAAATTAAACAACAGCATTATGGCTTCATTTCAAGCCAGAATAGGTTGGAAAACGCCGAGAAAGAGAGAAAATAGAAATCATCGTTCCGTTCTGTTCCGTTCGTACCCGACGCGTAATACAAAATTCTAAAAAAATTGAAAAAAATTCAAATAATTAAAACATACCATTACAGCTTCATTTCAATCCAAAATAGGTTGGAAAAGGCCGAGAAAGGGAGAAAATCAAAATTATCGTTCCGTTTCGTTCCTACCTGACGCGTAATAGAAAATTCCAAAAAAATAGGCAAAAACTTCAAAAAATTAAAAAATACCATTATGACTTCATTTCAAACAAAAATAGGTTGGAGAAGGCCGAGAAAGAGAGAAAATAAAAATTATCGTTCCGTTCCGTTCCTACCAGACGCGTAATAGAAAATTCCAAAAAAATAACAAAAAAATTCAAAAAATTAAAAAATCGCATTATGACTTTTTTCTAGCGAAATAGGTTGGACAAGCCCGAGAAAGTGAGAAAATAAAAATTATCGTTCTGTTCCGTTCCTACCCGACGCGTTATAGAAATTTCCAAAAAACATAGCAAAAAAATTAAAAAAATTAAAAAAAACCATTATGGCTTCATTTCAATCCAAAATAGGTTGGAAAATGCCGAGAAATAGAGCAAATAAAAATTAGCAATCCGGTCCGTTCCTACCCGTCCCGTAATAGGAACTTCCAAAAAAATAATAAAAAAATTCAAAAAATTAAAAAATACCAATATGGATTCATTTCAAGCCAAAATAGGATGAAAGAGGATGAGAAAAAGAGAAAATAAAAATTATCATTCCGTTTCGTTCCTACCCAACGCGTAATAGGAAATTCCAAAAAATAACAAAAAAATTAAAAAAATTAAACAACAGCATTATGGCTTCATTTCAAGCCAGAATAGGTTGGAAAACGCCGAGAAAGAGAGAAAATAGAAATCATCGTTCCGTTCTGTTCCGTTCCTACCCGACGCGTAATACAAAATTCCAAAAAAATTGAAAAAAATTCAAATAATTAAAACATACCATTACAGCTTCATTTCAATCCAAAATAGGTTGGAAAAGGCCGAGAAAGGGAGAAAATTAAAATTATCGTTCCGTTTCGTTCCTACCTGACGCGTAATAGAAAATTCCAAAAAAATAGGCAAAAACTTCAAAAAATTAAAAAATACCATTATGACTTCATTTCAAACAAAAATAGGTTGGAGAAGGCCGAGAAAGAGAGAAAATAAAAATTATCATTCCGTTTCGTTCCTACCCAACGCGTAATAGGAAATTCCAAAAAATAACAAAAAAATTAAAAAAATTAAACAACAGCATTATGGCTTCATTTCAAGCCAGAATAGGTTGGAAAACGCCGAGAAAGAGAGAAAATAGAAATCATCGTTCCGTTCTGTTCCGTTCCTACCCGACGCGTAATACAAAATTCCAAAAAAATTGAAAAAAATTCAAATAATTAAAACATACCATTACAGCTTCATTTCAATCCAAAATAGGTTGGAAAAGGCCGAGAAAGGGAGAAAATCAAAATTATCGTTCCGTTTCGTTCCTACCTGACGCGTAATAGAAAATTCCAAAAAAATAGGCAAAAACTTCAAAAAATTAAAAAATACCATTATGACTTCATTTCAAACAAAAATAGGTTGGAGAAGGCCGAGAAAGAGAGAAAATAAAAATTATCGTTCCGTTCCGTTCCTACCAGACGCGTAATAGAAAATTCCAAAAAAATAACAAAAAAATTCAAAAAATTAAAAAATCGCATTATGACTTTTTTCTAGCGAAATAGGTTGGACAAGCCCGAGAAAGTGAGAAAATAAAAATTATCGTTCTGTTCCGTTCCTACCCGACGCGTTATAGAAATTTCCAAAAAACATAGCAAAAAAATTAAAAAAATTAAAAAAAACCATTATGGCTTCATTTCAATCCAAAATAGGTTGGAAAATGCCGAGAAATAGAGCAAATAAAAATTAGCAATCCGGTCCGTTCCTACCCGTCCCGTAATAGGAACTTCCAAAAAAATAATAAAAAAATTCAAAAAATTAAAAAATACCAATATGGATTCATTTCAAGCCAAAATAGGATGAAAGAGGATGAGAAAAAGAGAAAATAAAAATTATCATTCCGTTTCGTTCCTACCCAACGCGTAATAGGAAATTCCAAAAAATAACAAAAAAATTAAAAAAATTAAACAACAGCATTATGGCTTCATTTCAAGCCAGAATAGGTTGGAAAACGCCGAGAAAGAGAGAAAATAGAAATCATCGTTCCGTTCTGTTCCGTTCCTACCCGACGCGTAATACAAAATTCCAAAAAAATTGAAAAAAATTCAAATAATTAAAACATACCATTACAGCTTCATTTCAATCCAAAATAGGTTGGAAAAGGCCGAGAAAGGGAGAAAATCAAAATTATCGTTCCGTTTCGTTCCTACCTGACGCGTAATAGAAAATTCCAAAAAAATAGGCAAAAACTTCAAAAAATTAAAAAATACCATTATGACTTCATTTCAAACAAAAATAGGTTGGAGAAGGCCGAGAAAGAGAGAAAATAAAAATTATCATTCCGTTTCGTTCCTACCCAACGCGTAATAGGAAATTCCAAAAAATAACAAAAAAATTAAAAAAATTAAACAACAGCATTATGGCTTCATTTCAAGCCAGAATAGGTTGGAAAACGCCGAGAAAGAGAGAAAATAGAAATCATCGTTCCGTTCTGTTCCGTTCCTACCCGACGCGTAATACAAAATTCCAAAAAAATTGAAAAAAATTCAAATAATTAAAACATACCATTACAGTTTCATTTCAATCCAAAATAGGTTGGAAAAGGCCGAGAAAGGGAGAAAATCAAAATTATCGTTCCGTTTCGTTCCTACCTGACGCGTAATAGAAAATTCCAAAAAAATAGGCAAAAACTTCAAAAAATTAAAAAATACCATTATGACTTCATTTCAAACAAAAATAGGTTGGAGAAGGCCGAGAAAGAGAGAAAATAAAAATTATCGTTCCGTTCCGTTCCTACCAGACGCGTAATAGAAAATTCCAAAAAAATAACAAAAAAATTCAAAAAATTAAAAAATCGCATTATGACTTTTTTCTAGCGAAATAGGTTGGACAAGCCCGAGAAAGTGAGAAAATAAAAATTATCGTTCTGTTCCGTTCCTACCCGACGCGTTATAGAAATTTCCAAAAAACATAGCAAAAAAATTTAAAAAATTAAAAAAAACCATTATGGCTTCATTTCAATCCAAAATAGGTTGGAAAATGCCGAGAAATAGAGCAAATAAAAATTAGCAATCCGGTCCGTTCCTACCCGTCCCGTAATAGGAACTTCCAAAAAAATAATAAAAAAATTCAAAAAATTAAAAAATACCAATATGGATTCATTTCAATCCAAAATAGGTTGAAAGAGGATGAGAAAAAGAGAAAATAAAAATTATCATTCCGTTTCGTTCCTACCCAACGCGTAATAGGAAATTCCAAAAAATAACAAAAAAATTAAAAAAATTAAACAACAGCATTATGGCTTCATTTCAAGCCAGAATAGGTTGGAAAACGCCGAGAAAGAGAGAAAATAGAAATCATCGTTCCGTTCTGTTCCGTTCGTACCCGACGCGTAATACAAAATTCTAAAAAAATTGAAAAAAATTCAAATAATTAAAACATACCATTACAGCTTCATTTCAATCCAAAATAGGTTGGAAAAGGCCGAGAAAGGGAGAAAATCAAAATTATCGTTCCGTTTCGTTCCTACCTGACGCGTAATAGAAAATTCCAAAAAAATAGGCAAAAACTTCAAAAAATTAAAAAATACCATTATGACTTCATTTCAAACAAAAATAGGTTGGAGAAGGCCGAGAAAGAGAGAAAATAAAAATTATCATTCCGTTTCGTTCCTACCCAACGCGTAATAGGAAATTCCAAAAAATAACAAAAAAATTAAAAAAATTAAACAACAGCATTATGGCTTCATTTCAAGCCAGAATAGGTTGGAAAACGCCGAGAAAGAGAGAAAATAGAAATCATCGTTCCGTTCTGTTCCGTTCCTACCCGACGCGTAATACAAAATTCCAAAAAAATTGAAAAAAATTCAAATAATTAAAACATACCATTACAGCTTCATTTCAATCCAAAATAGGTTGGAAAAGGCCGAGAAAGGGAGAAAATCAAAATTATCGTTCCGTTTCGTTCCTACCTGACGCGTAATAGAAAATTCCAAAAAAATAGGCAAAAACTTCAAAAAATTAAAAAATACCATTATGACTTCATTTCAAACAAAAATAGGTTGGAGAAGGCCGAGAAAGAGAGAAAATAAAAATTATCGTTCCGTTCCGTTCCTACCA
Source organism: Quercus parvula (assembly GCA_030820535.1). NCBI lineage: Eukaryota > Viridiplantae > Streptophyta > Magnoliopsida > Fagales > Fagaceae > Quercus > Quercus parvula. The sequence goes on from JAUAME010000004.1 coordinate 24,813,793, forward strand.
GACGCGTAATAGAAAATTCCAAAAAAATAACAAAAAAATTCAAAAAATTAAAAAATCGCATTATGACTTTTTTCTAGCGAAATAGGTTGGACAAGCCCGAGAAAGTGAGAAAATAAAAATTATCGTTCTGTTCCGTTCCTACCCGACGCGTTATAGAAATTTCCAAAAAACATAGCAAAAAAATTAAAAAAATTAAAAAAACCATTATGGCTTCATTTCAATCCAAAATAGGTTGGAAAATGCCGAGAAATAGAGCAAATAAAAATTAGCAATCCGGTCCGTTCCTACCCGTCCCGTAATAGGAACTTCCAAAAAAATAATAAAAAAATTCAAAAAATTAAAAAATACCAATATGGATTCATTTCAAGCCAAAATAGGATGAAAGAGGATGAGAAAAAGAGAAAATAAAAATTATCATTCCGTTTCGTTCCTACCCAACGCGTAATAGGAAATTCCAAAAAATAACAAAAAAATTAAAAAAATTAAACAACAGCATTATGGCTTCATTTCAAGCCAGAATAGGTTGGAAAACGCCGAGAAAGAGAGAAAATAGAAATCATCGTTCCGTTCTGTTCCGTTCCTACCCGACGCGTAATACAAAATTCCAAAAAAATTGAAAAAAATTCAAATAATTAAAACATACCATTACAGCTTCATTTCAATCCAAAATAGGTTGGAAAAGGCCGAGAAAGGGAGAAAATCAAAATTATCGTTCCGTTTCGTTCCTACCTGACGCGTAATAGAAAATTCCAAAAAAATAGGCAAAAACTTCAAAAAATTAAAAAATACCATTATGACTTCATTTCAAACAAAAATAGGTTGGAGAAGGCCGAGAAAGAGAGAAAATAAAAATTATAATTCCGTTTCGTTCCTACCCAACGCGTAATAGGAAATTCCAAAAAATAACAAAAAAATTAAAAAAATTAAACAACATCATTATGGCTTCATTTCAAGCCAGAATAGGTTGGAAAACGCCGAGAAAGAGAGAAAATAGAAATCATCGTTCCGTTCTGTTCCGTTCCTACCCGACGCGTAATACAAAATTCCAAAAAAATTGAAAAAAATTCAAATAATTAAAACATACCATTACAGCTTCATTTCAATCCAAAATAGGTTGGAAAAGGCCGAGAAAGGGAGAAAATCAAAATTATCGTTCCGTTTCGTTCCTACCTGACGCGTAATAGAAAATTCCAAAAAAATAGGCAAAAACTTCAAAAAATTAAAAAATACCATTATGACTTCATTTCAAACAAAAATAGGTTGGAGAAGGCCGAGAAAGAGAGAAAATAAAAATTATCATTCCGTTTCGTTCCTACCCAACGCGTAATAGGAAATTCCAAAAAATAACAAAAAAATTAAAAAAATTAAACAACAGCATTATGGCTTCATTTCAAGCCAGAATAGGTTGGAAAACGCCGAGAAAGAGAGAAAATAGAAATCATCGTTCCGTTCTGTTCCGTTCCTACCCGACGCGTAATACAAAATTCCAAAAAAATTGAAAAAAATTCAAATAATTAAAACATACCATTACAGCTTCATTTCAATCCAAAATAGGTTGGAAAAGGCCGAGAAAGGGAGAAAATCAAAATTATCGTTCCGTTTCGTTCCTACCTGACGCGTAATAGAAAATTCCAAAAAAATAGGCAAAAACTTCAAAAAATTAAAAAATACCATTATGACTTCATTTCAAACAAAAATAGGTTGGAGAAGGCCGAGAAAGAGAGAAAATAAAAATTATCGTTCCGTTCCGTTCCTACCAGACGCGTAATAGAAAATTCCAAAAAAATAACAAAAAAATTCAAAAAATTAAAAAATCGCATTATGACTTTTTTCTAGCGAAATAGGTTGGACAAGCCCGAGAAAGTGAGAAAATAAAAATTATCGTTCTGTTCCGTTCCTACCCGACGCGTTATAGAAATTTCCAAAAAACATAGCAAAAAAATTTAAAAAATTAAAAAAAACCATTATGGCTTCATTTCAATCCAAAATAGGTTGGAAAATGCCGAGAAATAGAGCAAATAAAAATTAGCAATCCGGTCCGTTCCTACCCGTCCCGTAATAGGAACTTCCAAAAAAATAATAAAAAAATTCAAAAAATTAAAAAATACCAATATGGATTCATTTCAATCCAAAATAGGTTGAAAGAGGATGAGAAAAAGAGAAAATAAAAATTATCATTCCGTTTCGTTCCTACCCAACGCGTAATAGGAAATTCCAAAAAATAACAAAAAAATTAAAAAAATTAAACAACAGCATTATGGCTTCATTTCAAGCCAGAATAGGTTGGAAAACGCCGAGAAAGAGAGAAAATAGAAATCATCGTTCCGTTCTGTTCCGTTCGTACCCGACGCGTAATACAAAATTCTAAAAAAATTGAAAAAAATTCAAATAATTAAAACATACCATTACAGCTTCATTTCAATCCAAAATAGGTTGGAAAAGGCCGAGAAAGGGAGAAAATCAAAATTATCGTTCCGTTTCGTTCCTACCTGACGCGTAATAGAAAATTCCAAAAAAATAGGCAAAAACTTCAAAAAATTAAAAAATACCATTATGACTTCATTTCAAACAAAAATAGGTTGGAGAAGGCCGAGAAAGAGAGAAAATAAAAATTATCATTCCGTTTCGTTCCTACCCAACGCGTAATAGGAAATTCCAAAAAATAACAAAAAAATTAAAAAAATTAAACAACAGCATTATGGCTTCATTTCAAGCCAGAATAGGTTGGAAAACGCCGAGAAAGAGAGAAAATAGAAATCATCGTTCCGTTCTGTTCCGTTCCTACCCGACGCGTAATACAAAATTCCAAAAAAATTGAAAAAAATTCAAATAATTAAAACATACCATTACAGCTTCATTTCAATCCAAAATAGGTTGGAAAAGGCCGAGAAAGGGAGAAAATCAAAATTATCGTTCCGTTTCGTTCCTACCTGACGCGTAATAGAAAATTCCAAAAAAATAGGCAAAAACTTCAAAAAATTAAAAAATACCATTATGACTTCATTTCAAACAAAAATAGGTTGGAGAAGGCCGAGAAAGAGAGAAAATAAAAATTATCGTTCCGTTCCGTTCCTACCAGACGCGTAATAGAAAATTCCAAAAAAATAACAAAAAAATTCAAAAAATTAAAAAATCGCATTATGACTTTTTTCTAGCGAAATAGGTTGGACAAGCCCGAGAAAGTGAGAAAATAAAAATTATCGTTCTGTTCCGTTCCTACCCGACGCGTTATAGAAATTTCCAAAAAACATAGCAAAAAAATTAAAAAAATTAAAAAAACCATTATGGCTTCATTTCAATCCAAAATAGGTTGGAAAATGCCGAGAAATAGAGCAAATAAAAATTAGCAATCCGGTCCGTTCCTACCCGTCCCGTAATAGGAACTTCCAAAAAAATAATAAAAAAATTCAAAAAATTAAAAAATACCAATATGGATTCATTTCAAGCCAAAATAGGATGAAAGAGGATGAGAAAAAGAGAAAATAAAAATTATCATTCCGTTTCGTTCCTACCCAACGCGTAATAGGAAATTCCAAAAAATAACAAAAAAATTAAAAAAATTAAACAACAGCATTATGGCTTCATTTCAAGCCAGAATAGGTTGGAAAACGCCGAGAAAGAGAGAAAATAGAAATCATCGTTCCGTTCTGTTCCGTTCCTACCCGACGCGTAATACAAAATTCCAAAAAAATTGAAAAAAATTCAAATAATTAAAACATACCATTACAGCTTCATTTCAATCCAAAATAGGTTGGAAAAGGCCGAGAAAGGGAGAAAATCAAAATTATCGTTCCGTTTCGTTCCTACCTGACGCGTAATAGAAAATTCCAAAAAAATAGGCAAAAACTTCAAAAAATTAAAAAATACCATTATGACTTCATTTCAAACAAAAATAGGTTGGAGAAGGCCGAGAAAGAGAGAAAATAAAAATTATAATTCCGTTTCGTTCCTACCCAACGCGTAATAGGAAATTCCAAAAAATAACAAAAAAATTAAAAAAATTAAACAACATCATTATGGCTTCATTTCAAGCCAGAATAGGTTGGAAAACGCCGAGAAAGAGAGAAAATAGAAATCATCGTTCCGTTCTGTTCCGTTCCTACCCGACGCGTAATACAAAATTCCAAAAAAATTGAAAAAAATTCAAATAATTAAAACATACCATTACAGCTTCATTTCAATCCAAAATAGGTTGGAAAAGGCCGAGAAAGGGAGAAAATCAAAATTATCGTTCCGTTTCGTTCCTACCTGACGCGTAATAGAAAATTCCAAAAAAATAGGCAAAAACTTCAAAAAATTAAAAAATACCATTATGACTTCATTTCAAACAAAAATAGGTTGGAGAAGGCCGAGAAAGAGAGAAAATAAAAATTATCATTCCGTTTCGTTCCTACCCAACGCGTAATAGGAAATTCCAAAAAATAACAAAAAAATTAAAAAAATTAAACAACAGCATTATGGCTTCATTTCAAGCCAGAATAGGTTGGAAAACGCCGAGAAAGAGAGAAAATAGAAATCATCGTTCCGTTCTGTTCCGTTCCTACCCGACGCGTAATACAAAATTCCAAAAAAATTGAAAAAAATTCAAATAATTAAAACATACCATTACAGCTTCATTTCAATCCAAAATAGGTTGGAAAAGGCCGAGAAAGGGAGAAAATCAAAATTATCGTTCCGTTTCGTTCCTACCTGACGCGTAATAGAAAATTCCAAAAAAATAGGCAAAAACTTCAAAAAATTAAAAAATACCATTATGACTTCATTTCAAACAAAAATAGGTTGGAGAAAGCCGAGAAAGAGAGAAAATAAAAATTATCGTTCCGTTCCGTTCCTACCAGACGCGTAATAGAAAATTCCAAAAAAATAACAAAAAAATTCAAAAAATTAAAAAATCGCATTATGACTTTTTTCTAGCGAAATAGGTTGGACAAGCCCGAGAAAGTGAGAAAATAAAAATTATCGTTCTGTTCCGTTCCTACCCGACGCGTTATAGAAATTTCAAAAAAACATAGCAAAAAAATTAAAAAAATTAAAAAAAACCATTATGGCTTCATTTCAATCCAAAATAGGTTGGAAAATGCCGAGAAATAGAGCAAATAAAAATTAGCAATCCGGTCCGTTCCTACCCGTCCCGTAATAGGAACTTCCAAAAAAATAATAAAAAAATTCAAAAAATTAAAAAACACCAATATGGATTCATTTCAAGCCAAAATAGGATGAAAGAGGATGAGAAAAAGAGAAAATAAAAATTATCATTCCGTTTCGTTCCTACCCAACGCGTAATAGGAAATTCCAAAAAATAACAAAAAAATTAAAAAAATTAAACAACAGCATTATGGCTTCATTTCAAGCCAGAATAGGTTGGAAAACGCCGAGAAAGAGAGAAAATAGAAATCATCGTTCCGTTCTGTTCCGTTCCTACCCGACGCGTAATACAAAATTCCAAAAAAATTGAAACAAATTCAAATAATTAAAACATACCATTACAGCTTCATTTCAATCCAAAATAGGTTGGAAAAGGCCGAGAAAGGGAGAAAATCAAAATTATCGTTCCGTTTCGTTCCTACCTGACGCGTAATAGAAAATTCCAAAAAAATAGGCAAAAACTTCAAAAAATTAAAAAATACCATTATGACTTCATTTCAAACAAAAATAGGTTGGAGAAGGCCGAGAAAGAGAGAAAATAAAAATTATAATTCCGTTTCGTTCCTACCCAACGCGTAATAGGAAATTCCAAAAAATAACAAAAAAATTAAAAAAATTAAACAACAGCATTATGGCTTCATTTCAAGCCAGAATAGGTTGGAAAACGCCGAGAAAGAGAGAAAATAGAAATCATCGTTCCGTTCTGTTCCGTTCCTACCCGACGCGTAATACAAAATTCCAAAAAAATTGAAAAAAATTCAAATAATTAAAACATACCATTACAGCTTCATTTCAATCCAAAATAGGTTGGAAAAGGCCGAGAAAGGGAGAAAATCAAAATTATCGTTCCGTTTCGTTCCTACCTGACGCGTAATAGAAAATTCCAAAAAAATAGGCAAAAACTTCAAAAAATTAAAAAATACCATTATGACTTCATTTCAAACAAAAATAGGTTGGAGAAGGCCGAGAAAGAGAGAAAATAAAAATTATCGTTCCGTTCCGTTCCGTTCCTACCAGACGCGTAATAGAAAATTCCAAAAAATAACAAAAAAATTAAAAAAATTAAACAACAGCATTATGGCTTCATTTCAAGCCAGAATAGGTTGGAAAACGCCGAGAAAGAGAGAAAATAGAAATCATCGTTCCGTTCTGTTCCGTTCCTACCCGACGCGTAATACAAAATTCCAAAAAAATTGAAAAAAATTCAAATAATTAAAACATACCATTACAGCTTCATTTCAATCCAAAATAGGTTGGAAAAGGCCGAGAAAGGGAGAAAATCAAAATTATCGTTCCGTTTCGTTCCTACCTGACGCGTAATAGAAAATTCCAAAAAAATAGGCAAAAACTTCAAAAAATTAAAAAATACCATTATGACTTCATTTCAAACAAAAATAGGTTGGAGAAGGCCGAGAAAGAGAGAAAATAAAAATTATCGTTCCGTTCCGTTCCTACCAGACGCGTAATAGAAAATTCCAAAAAAATAACAAAAAAATTCAAAAAATTAAAAAATCGCATTATGACTTTTTTCTAGCGAAATAGGTTGGACAAGCCCGAGAAAGTGAGAAAATAAAAATTATCGTTCTGTTCCGTTCCTACCCGACGCGTTATAGAAATTTCCAAAAAACATAGCAAAAAAATTAAAAAAATTAAAAAAAACCATTATGGCTTCATTTCAATCCAAAATAGGTTGGAAAATGCCGAGAAATAGAGCAAATAAAAATTAGCAATCCGGTCCGTTCCTACCCGTCCCGTAATAGGAACTTCCAAAAAAATAATAAAAAAATTCAAAAAATTAAAAAATACCAATATGGATTCATTTCAAGCCAAAATAGGATGAAAGAGGATGAGAAAAAGAGAAAATAAAAATTATCATTCCGTTTCGTTCCTACCCAACGCGTAATAGGAAATTCCAAAAAATAACAAAAAAATTAAAAAAATTAAACAACAGCATTATGGCTTCATTTCAAGCCAGAATAGGTTGGAAAACGCCGAGAAAGAGAGAAAATAGAAATCATCGTTCCGTTCTGTTCCGTTCCTACCCGACGCGTAATACAAAATTCCAAAAAAATTGAAAAAAATTCAAATAATTAAAACATACCATTACAGCTTCATTTCAATCCAAAATAGGTTGGAAAAGGCCGAGAAAGGGAGAAAATCAAAATTATCGTTCCGTTTCGTTCCTACCTGACGCGTAATAGAAAATTCCAAAAAAATAGGCAAAAACTTCAAAAAATTAAAAAATACCATTATGACTTCATTTCAAACAAAAATAGGTTGGAGAAGGCCGAGAAAGAGAGAAAATAAAAATTATCGTTCCGTTCCGTTCCTACCAGACGCGTAATAGAAAATTCCAAAAAAATAACAAAAAAATTCAAAAAATTAAAAAATCGCATTATGACTTTTTTCTAGCGAAATAGGTTGGACAAGCCCGAGAAAGTGAGAAAATAAAAATTATCGTTCTGTTCCGTTCCTACCCGACGCGTTATAGAAATTTCCAAAAAACATAGCAAAAAAATTAAAAAAATTAAAAAAACCATTATGGCTTCATTTCAATCCAAAATAGGTTGGAAAATGCCGAGAAATAGAGCAAATAAAAATTAGCAATCCGGTCCGTTCCTACCCGTCCCGTAATAGGAACTTCCAAAAAAATAATAAAAAAATTCAAAAAATTAAAAAATACCAATATGGATTCATTTCAAGCCAAAATAGGATGAAAGAGGATGAGAAAAAGAGAAAATAAAAATTATCATTCCGTTTCGTTCCTACCCAACGCGTAATAGGAAATTCCAAAAAATAACAAAAAAATTAAAAAAATTAAACAACAGCATTATGGCTTCATTTCAAGCCAGAATAGGTTGGAAAACGCCGAGAAAGAGAGAAAATAGAAATCATCGTTCCGTTCTGTTCCTACCCGACGCGTTATAGAAATTTCCAAAAAACATAGCAAAAAAATTACAAAAATTAAAAAAAACCATTATGGCTTCATTTCAATCCAAAATAGGTTGGAAAATGCCGAGAAATAGAGCAAATAAAAATTAGCAATCCGGTCCGTTCCTACCCGTCCCGTAATAGGAACTTCCAAAAAAATAATAAAAAAATTCAAAAAATTAAAAAATACCAATATGGATTCATTTCAATCCAAAATAGGTTGAAAGAGGATGAGAAAAAGAGAAAATAAAAATTATCATTCCGTTTCGTTCCTACCCAACGCGTAATAGGAAATTCCAAAAAATAACAAAAAAATTAAACAACAGCATTATGGCTTCATTTCAAGCCAGAATAGGTTGGAAAACGCCGAGAAAGAGAGAAAATAGAAATCATCGTTCCGTTCTGTTCCGTTCCTACCCGACGCGTAATACAAAACTCCAAAAAAATTGAAAAAAATTCAAATAATTAAAACATACCATTACAGCTTCATTTCAATCCAAAATAGGTTGGAAAAGGCCGAGAAAGGGAGAAAATCAAAATTATCGTTCCGTTTCGTTCCTACCTGACGCGTAATAGAAAATTCCAAAAAAATAGGCAAAAACTTCAAAAAATTAAAAAATACCATTATGACTTCATTTCAAACAAAAATAGGTTGGAGAAGGCCGAGAAAGAGAGAAAATAAAAATTATCGTTCCGTTCCGTTCCTACCAGACGCGTAATAGAAAATTCCAAAAAAATAACAAAAAAATTCAAAAAATTAAAAAATCGCATTATGACTTTTTTCTAGCGAAATAGGTTGGACACGCCCGAGAAAGTGAGAAAATAAAAATTATCGTTCTGTTCCGTTCCTACCCGACGCGTTATAGAAATTTCCAAAAAACATAGCAAAAAAATTAAAAAAATTAAAAAAACCATTATGGCTTCATTTCAATCCAAAATAGGTTGGAAAATGCCGAGAAATAGAGCAAATAAAAATTAGCAATCCGGTCCGTTCCTACCCGTCCCGTAATAGGAACTTCCAAAAAAATAATAAAAAAATTCAAAAAATTAAAAAATACCAATATGGATTCATTTCAATCCAAAATAGGATGAAAGAGGATGAGAAAAAGAGAAAATAAAAATTATCATTCCGTTTCGTTCCTACCCAACGCGTAATAGGAAATTCCAAAAAATAACAAAAAAATTAAAAAAATTAAACAACAGCATTATGGCTTCATTTCAAGCCAGAATAGGTTGGAAAACGCCGAGAAAGAGAGAAAATAGAAATCATCGTTCCGTTCTGTTCCGTTCCTACCCGACGCGTAATACAAAATTCCAAAAAAATTGAAAAAAATTCAAATAATTAAAACATACCATTACAGCTTCATTTCAATCCAAAATAGGTTGGAAAAGGCCGAGAAAGGGAGAAAATCAAAATTATCGTTCCGTTTCGTTCCTACCTGACGCGTAATAGAAAATTCCAAAAAAATAGGCAAAAACTTCAAAAAATTAAAAAATACCATTATGACTTCATTTCAAACAAAAATAGGTTGGAGAAGGCCGAGAAAGAGAGAAAATAAAAATTATAATTCCGTTTCGTTCCTACCCAACGCGTAATAGGAAATTCCAAAAAATAACAAAAAAATTAAAAAAATTAAACAACATCATTATGGCTTCATTTCAAGCCAGAATAGGTTGGAAAACGCCAAGAAAGAGAGAAAATAGAAATCATCGTTCCGTTCTGTTCCGTTCCTACCCGACGCGTAATACAAAATTCCAAAAAAATTGAAAAAAATTCAAATAATTAAAACATACCATTACAGCTTCATTTCAATCCAAAATAGGTTGGAAAAGGCCGAGAAAGGGAGAAAATCAAAATTATCGTTCCGTTTCGTTCCTACCTGACACGTAATAGAAAATTCCAAAAAAATAGGCAAAAACTTCAAAAAAATAAAAAATACCATTATGACTTCATTTCAAACAAAAATAGGTTGGAGAAGGCCGAGAAAGAGAGAAAATAAAAATTATCATTCCGTTTCGTTCCTACCCAACGCGTAATAGGAAATTCCAAAAAATAACAAAAAAATTAAAAAAATTAAACAACAGCATTATGGCTTCATTTCAAGCCAGAATAGGTTGGAAAACGCCGAGAAAGAGAGAAAATAGAAATCATCGTTCCGTTCTGTTCCGTTCCTACCCGACGCGTAATACAAAATTCCAAAAAAATTGAAAAAAATTCAAATAATTAAAACATACCATTACAGCTTCATTTCAATCCAAAATAGGTTGGAAAAGGCCGAGAAAGGGAGAAAATCAAAATTATCGTTCCGTTTCGTTCCTACCTGACGCGTAATAGAAAATTCCAAAAAAATAGGCAAAAACTTCAAAAAATTAAAAAATACCATTATGACTTCATTTCAAACAAAAATAGGTTGGAGAAGGCCGAGAAAGAGAGAAAATAAAAATTATCATTCCGTTTCGTTCCTACCCAACGCGTAATAGGAAATTCCAAAAAATAACAAAAAAATTAAAAAAATTAAACAACAGCATTATGGCTTCATTTCAAGCCAGAATAGGTTGGAAAACGCCGAGAAAGAGAGAAAATAGAAATCATCGTTCCGTTCTGTTCCGTTCCTACCCGACGCGTAATACAAAATTCCAAAAAAATTGAAAAAAATTCAAATAATTAAAACATACCATTACAGCTTCATTTCAATCCAAAATAGGTTGGAAAAGGCCGAGAAAGGGAGAAAATCAAAATTATCGTTCCGTTTCGTTCCTACCTGACGCGTAATAGAAAATTCCAAAAAAATAGGCAAAAACTTCAAAAAATTAAAAAATACCATTATGACTTCATTTCAAACAAAAATAGGTTGGAGAAGGCCGAGAAAGAGAGAAAATAAAAATTATCGTTCCGTTCCGTTCCTACCAGACGCGTAATAGAAAATTCCAAAAAAATAACAAAAAAATTCAAAAAATTAAAAAATCGCATTATGACTTTTTTCTAGCGAAATAGGTTGGACAAGCCCGAGAAAGTGAGAAAATAAAAATTATCGTTCTGTTCCGTTCCTACCCGACGCGTTATAGAAATTTCCAAAAAACATAGCAAAAAAATTAAAAAAATTAAAAAAAACCATTATGGCTTCATTTCAATCCAAAATAGGTTGGAAAATGCCGAGAAATAGAGCAAATAAAAATTAGCAATCCGGTCCGTTCCTACCCGTCCCGTAATAGGAACTTCCAAAAAAATAATAAAAAAATTCAAAAAATTAAAAAATACCAATATGGATTCATTTCAATCCAAAATAGGTTGAAAGAGGATGAGAAAAAGAGAAAATAAAAATTATCATTCCGTTTCGTTCCTACCCAACGCGTAATAGGAAATTCCAAAAAATAACAAAAAAATTAAAAAAATTAAACAACAGCATTATGGCTTCATTTCAAGCCAGAATAGGTTGGAAAACGCCGAGAAAGAGAGAAAATAGAAATCATCGTTCCGTTCTGTTCCTACCCGACGCGTTATAGAAATTTCCAAAAAACATAGCAAAAAAATTACAAAAATTAAAAAAAACCATTATGGCTTCATTTCAATCCAAAATAGGTTGGAAAATGCCGAGAAATAGAGCAAATAAAAATTAGCAATCCGGTCCGTTCCTACCCGTCCCGTAATAGGAACTCCCAAAAAAATAATAAAAAAATTCAAAAAATTAAAAAATACCAATATGGATTCATTTCAATCCAAAATAGGTTGAAAGAGGATGAGAAAAAGAGAAAATAAAAATTATCATTCCGTTTCGTTCCTACCCAACGCGTAATAGGAAATTCCAAAAAATAACAAAAAAATTAAACAACAGCATTATGGCTTCATTTCAAGCCAGAATAGGTTGGAAAACGCCGAGAAAGAGAGAAAATAGAAATCATCGTTCCGTTCTGTTCCGTTCCTACCCGACGCGTAATACAAAATTCCAAAAAAATTGAAAAAAATTCAAATAATTAAAACATACCATTACAGCTTCATTTCAATCCAAAATAGGTTGGAAAAGGCCGAGAAAGGGAGAAAATCAAAATTATCGTTCCGTTTCGTTCCTACCTGACGCGTAATAGAAAATTCCAAAAAAATAGGCAAAAACTTCAAAAAATTAAAAAATACCATTATGACTTCATTTCAAACAAAAATAGGTTGGAGAAGGCCGAGAAAGAGAGAAAATAAAAATTATCGTTCCGTTCCGTTCCTACCAGACGCGTAATAGAAAATTCCAAAAAAATAACAAAAAAATTAAAAAAATTAAAAAATCGCATTATGACTTTTTTCTAGCGAAATAGGTTGGACAAGCCCGAGAAAGTGAGAAAATAAAAATTATCGTTCTGTTCCGTTCCTACCCGACGCGTTATAGAAATTTCCAAAAAACATAGCAAAAAAATTAAAAAAATTAAAAAAAACCATTATGGCTTCATTTCAATCCAAAATAGGTTGGAAAATGCCGAGAAATAGAGCAAATAAAAATTAGCAATCCGGTCCGTTCCTACCCGTCCCGTAATAGGAACTTCCAAAAAAATAATAAAAAAATTCAAAAAATTAAAAAATACCAATATGGATTCATTTCAAGCCAAAATAGGATGAAAGAGGATGAGAAAAAGAGAAAATAAAAATTATCATTCCGTTTCGTTCCTACCCAACGCGTAATAGGAAATTCCAAAAAATAACAAAAAAATTAAAAAAATTAAACAACAGCATTATGGCTTCATTTCAAGCCAGAATAGGTTGGAAAACGCCGAGAAAGAGAGAAAATAGAAATCATCGTTCCGTTCTGTTCCGTTCCTACCCGACGCGTAATACAAAATTCCAAAAAAATTGAAAAAAATTCAAATAATTAAAACATACCATTACAGCTTCATTTCAATCCAAAATAGGTTGGAAAAGGCCGAGAAAGGGAGAAAATCAAAATTATCGTTCCGTTTCGTTCCTACCTGACGCGTAATAGAAAATTCCAAAAAAATAGGCAAAAACTTCAAAAAATTAAAAAATACCATTATGACTTCATTTCAAACAAAAATAGGTTGGAGAAGGCCGAGAAAGAGAGAAAATAAAAATTATAATTCCGTTTCGTTCCTACCCAACGCGTAATAGGAAATTCCAAAAAATAACAAAAAAATTAAAAAAATTAAACAACATCATTATGGCTTCATTTCAAGCCAGAATAGGTTGGAAAACGCCAAGAAAGAGAGAAAATAGAAATCATCGTTCCGTTCTGTTCCGTTCCTACCCGACGCGTAATACAAAATTCCAAAAAAATTGAAAAAAATTCAAATAATTAAAACATACCATTACAGCTTCATTTCAATCCAAAATAGGTTGGAAAAGGCCGAGAAAGGGAGAAAATCAAAATTATCGTTCCGTTTCGTTCCTACCTGACACGTAATAGAAAATTCCAAAAAAATAGGCAAAAACTTCAAAAAAATAAAAAATACCATTATGACTTCATTTCAAACAAAAATAGGTTGGAGAAGGCCGAGAAAGAGAGAAAATAAAAATTATCATTCCGTTTCGTTCCTACCCAACGCGTAATAGGAAATTCCAAAAAATAACAAAAAAATTAAAAAAATTAAACAACAGCATTATGGCTTCATTTCAAGCCAGAATAGGTTGGAAAACGCCGAGAAAGAGAGAAAATAGAAATCATCGTTCCGTTCTGTTCCGTTCCTACCCGACGCGTAATACAAAATTCCAAAAAAATTGAAAAAAATTCAAATAATTAAAACATACCATTACAGCTTCATTTCAATCCAAAATAGGTTGGAAAAGGCCGAGAAAGGGAGAAAATCAAAATTATCGTTCCGTTTCGTTCCTACCTGACGCGTAATAGAAAATTCCAAAAAAATAGGCAAAAACTTCAAAAAATTAAAAAATACCATTATGACTTCATTTCAAACAAAAATAGGTTGGAGAAGGCCGAGAAAGAGAGAAAATAAAAATTATCATTCCGTTTCGTTCCTACCCAACGCGTAATAGGAAATTCCAAAAAATAACAAAAAAATTAAAAAAATTAAACAACAGCATTATGGCTTCATTTCAAGCCAGAATAGGTTGGAAAACGCCGAGAAAGAGAGAAAATAGAAATCATCGTTCCGTTCTGTTCCGTTCCTACCCGACGCGTAATACAAAATTCCAAAAAAATTGAAAAAAATTCAAATAATTAAAACATACCATTACAGCTTCATTTCAATCCAAAATAGGTTGGAAAAGGCCGAGAAAGGGAGAAAATCAAAATTATCGTTCCGTTTCGTTCCTACCTGACGCGTAATAGAAAATTCCAAAAAAATAGGCAAAAACTTCAAAAAATTAAAAAATACCATTATGACTTCATTTCAAACAAAAATAGGTTGGAGAAGGCCGAGAAAGAGAGAAAATAAAAATTATCGTTCCGTTCCGTTCCTACCAGACGCGTAATAGAAAATTCCAAAAAAATAACAAAAAAATTCAAAAAATTAAAAAATCGCATTATGACTTTTTTCTAGCGAAATAGGTTGGACAAGCCCGAGAAAGTGAGAAAATAAAAATTATCGTTCTGTTCCGTTCCTACCCGACGCGTTATAGAAATTTCCAAAAAACATAGCAAAAAAATTAAAAAAATTAAAAAAAACCATTATGGCTTCATTTCAATCCAAAATAGGTTGGAAAATGCCGAGAAATAGAGCAAATAAAAATTAGCAATCCGGTCCGTTCCTACCCGTCCCGTAATAGGAACTTCCAAAAAAATAATAAAAAAATTCAAAAAATTAAAAAATACCAATATGGATTCATTTCAATCCAAAATAGGTTGAAAGAGGATGAGAAAAAGAGAAAATAAAAATTATCATTCCGTTTCGTTCCTACCCAACGCGTAATAGGAAATTCCAAAAAATAACAAAAAAATTAAAAAAATTAAACAACAGCATTATGGCTTCATTTCAAGCCAGAATAGGTTGGAAAACGCCGAGAAAGAGAGAAAATAGAAATCATCGTTCCGTTCTGTTCCTACCCGACGCGTTATAGAAATTTCCAAAAAACATAGCAAAAAAATTACAAAAATTAAAAAAAACCATTATGGCTTCATTTCAATCCAAAATAGGTTGGAAAATGCCGAGAAATAGAGCAAATAAAAATTAGCAATCCGGTCCGTTCCTACCCGTCCCGTAATAGGAACTCCCAAAAAAATAATAAAAAAATTCAAAAAATTAAAAAATACCAATATGGATTCATTTCAATCCAAAATAGGTTGAAAGAGGATGAGAAAAAGAGAAAATAAAAATTATCATTCCGTTTCGTTCCTACCCAACGCGTAATAGGAAATTCCAAAAAATAACAAAAAAATTAAACAACAGCATTATGGCTTCATTTCAAGCCAGAATAGGTTG
This sequence comes from Quercus parvula, assembly GCA_030820535.1. Classification (NCBI taxonomy): domain Eukaryota; kingdom Viridiplantae; phylum Streptophyta; class Magnoliopsida; order Fagales; family Fagaceae; genus Quercus; species Quercus parvula. The sequence continues at coordinate 24,829,243 of JAUAME010000004.1, forward strand.
GAAAACGCCGAGAAAGAGAGAAAATAGAAATCATCGTTCCGTTCTGTTCCGTTCCTACCCGACGCGTAATACAAAATTCCAAAAAAATTGAAAAAAATTCAAATAATTAAAACATACCATTACAGCTTCATTTCAATCCAAAATAGGTTGGAAAAGGCCGAGAAAGGGAGAAAATCAAAATTATCGTTCCGTTTCGTTCCTACCTGACGCGTAATAGAAAATTCCAAAAAAATAGGCAAAAACTTCAAAAAATTAAAAAATACCATTATGACTTCATTTCAAACAAAAATAGGTTGGAGAAGGCCGAGAAAGAGAGAAAATAAAAATTATCGTTCCGTTCCGTTCCTACCAGACGCGTAATAGAAAATTCCAAAAAAATAACAAAAAAATTAAAAAAATTAAAAAATCGCATTATGACTTTTTTCTAGCGAAATAGGTTGGACAAGCCCGAGAAAGTGAGAAAATAAAAATTATCGTTCTGTTCCGTTCCTACCCGACGCGTTATAGAAATTTCCAAAAAACATAGCAAAAAAATTAAAAAAATTAAAAAAAACCATTATGGCTTCATTTCAATCCAAAATAGGTTGGAAAATGCCGAGAAATAGAGCAAATAAAAATTAGCAATCCGGTCCGTTCCTACCCGTCCCGTAATAGGAACTTCCAAAAAAATAATAAAAAAATTCAAAAAATTAAAAAATACCAATATGGATTCATTTCAAGCCAAAATAGGATGAAAGAGGATGAGAAAAAGAGAAAATAAAAATTATCATTCCGTTTCGTTCCTACCCAACGCGTAATAGGAAATTCCAAAAAATAACAAAAAAATTAAAAAAATTAAACAACAGCATTATGGCTTCATTTCAAGCCAGAATAGGTTGGAAAACGCCGAGAAAGAGAGAAAATAGAAATCATCGTTCCGTTCTGTTCCGTTCCTACCCGACGCGTAATACAAAATTCCAAAAAAATTGAAAAAAATTCAAATAATTAAAACATACCATTACAGCTTCATTTCAATCCAAAATAGGTTGGAAAAGGCCGAGAAAGGGAGAAAATCAAAATTATCGTTCCGTTTCGTTCCTACCTGACGCGTAATAGAAAATTCCAAAAAAATAGGCAAAAACTTCAAAAAATTAAAAAATACCATTATGACTTCATTTCAAACAAAAATAGGTTGGAGAAGGCCGAGAAAGAGAGAAAATAAAAATTATAATTCCGTTTCGTTCCTACCCAACGCGTAATAGGAAATTCCAAAAAATAACAAAAAAATTAAAAAAATTAAACAACATCATTATGGCTTCATTTCAAGCCAGAATAGGTTGGAAAACGCCAAGAAAGAGAGAAAATAGAAATCATCGTTCCGTTCTGTTCCGTTCCTACCCGACGCGTAATACAAAATTCCAAAAAAATTGAAAAAAATTCAAATAATTAAAACATACCATTACAGCTTCATTTCAATCCAAAATAGGTTGGAAAAGGCCGAGAAAGGGAGAAAATCAAAATTATCGTTCCGTTTCGTTCCTACCTGACACGTAATAGAAAATTCCAAAAAAATAGGCAAAAACTTCAAAAAAATAAAAAATACCATTATGACTTCATTTCAAACAAAAATAGGTTGGAGAAGGCCGAGAAAGAGAGAAAATAAAAATTATCATTCCGTTTCGTTCCTACCCAACGCGTAATAGGAAATTCCAAAAAATAACAAAAAAATTAAAAAAATTAAACAACAGCATTATGGCTTCATTTCAAGCCAGAATAGGTTGGAAAACGCCGAGAAAGAGAGAAAATAGAAATCATCGTTCCGTTCTGTTCCGTTCCTACCCGACGCGTAATACAAAATTCCAAAAAAATTGAAAAAAATTCAAATAATTAAAACATACCATTACAGCTTCATTTCAATCCAAAATAGGTTGGAAAAGGCCGAGAAAGGGAGAAAATCAAAATTATCGTTCCGTTTCGTTCCTACCTGACGCGTAATAGAAAATTCCAAAAAAATAGGCAAAAACTTCAAAAAATTAAAAAATACCATTATGACTTCATTTCAAACAAAAATAGGTTGGAGAAGGCCGAGAAAGAGAGAAAATAAAAATTATCATTCCGTTTCGTTCCTACCCAACGCGTAATAGGAAATTCCAAAAAATAACAAAAAAATTAAAAAAATTAAACAACAGCATTATGGCTTCATTTCAAGCCAGAATAGGTTGGAAAACGCCGAGAAAGAGAGAAAATAGAAATCATCGTTCCGTTCTGTTCCGTTCCTACCCGACGCGTAATACAAAATTCCAAAAAAATTGAAAAAAATTCAAATAATTAAAACATACCATTACAGCTTCATTTCAATCCAAAATAGGTTGGAAAAGGCCGAGAAAGGGAGAAAATCAAAATTATCGTTCCGTTTCGTTCCTACCTGACGCGTAATAGAAAATTCCAAAAAAATAGGCAAAAACTTCAAAAAATTAAAAAATACCATTATGACTTCATTTCAAACAAAAATAGGTTGGAGAAGGCCGAGAAAGAGAGAAAATAAAAATTATCGTTCCGTTCCGTTCCTACCAGACGCGTAATAGAAAATTCCAAAAAAATAACAAAAAAATTCAAAAAATTAAAAAATCGCATTATGACTTTTTTCTAGCGAAATAGGTTGGACAAGCCCGAGAAAGTGAGAAAATAAAAATTATCGTTCTGTTCCGTTCCTACCCGACGCGTTATAGAAATTTCCAAAAAACATAGCAAAAAAATTAAAAAAATTAAAAAAAACCATTATGGCTTCATTTCAATCCAAAATAGGTTGGAAAATGCCGAGAAATAGAGCAAATAAAAATTAGCAATCCGGTCCGTTCCTACCCGTCCCGTAATAGGAACTTCCAAAAAAATAATAAAAAAATTCAAAAAATTAAAAAATACCAATATGGATTCATTTCAATCCAAAATAGGTTGAAAGAGGATGAGAAAAAGAGAAAATAAAAATTATCATTCCGTTTCGTTCCTACCCAACGCGTAATAGGAAATTCCAAAAAATAACAAAAAAATTAAAAAAATTAAACAACAGCATTATGGCTTCATTTCAAGCCAGAATAGGTTGGAAAACGCCGAGAAAGAGAGAAAATAGAAATCATCGTTCCGTTCTGTTCCTACCCGACGCGTTATAGAAATTTCCAAAAAACATAGCAAAAAAATTACAAAAATTAAAAAAAACCATTATGGCTTCATTTCAATCCAAAATAGGTTGGAAAATGCCGAGAAATAGAGCAAATAAAAATTAGCAATCCGGTCCGTTCCTACCCGTCCCGTAATAGGAACTCCCAAAAAAATAATAAAAAAATTCAAAAAATTAAAAAATACCAATATGGATTCATTTCAATCCAAAATAGGTTGAAAGAGGATGAGAAAAAGAGAAAATAAAAATTATCATTCCGTTTCGTTCCTACCCAACGCGTAATAGGAAATTCCAAAAAATAACAAAAAAATTAAACAACAGCATTATGGCTTCATTTCAAGCCAGAATAGGTTGGAAAACGCCGAGAAAGAGAGAAAATAGAAATCATCGTTCCGTTCTGTTCCGTTCCTACCCGACGCGTAATACAAAATTCCAAAAAAATTGAAAAAAATTCAAATAATTAAAACATACCATTACAGCTTCATTTCAATCCAAAATAGGTTGGAAAAGGCCGAGAAAGGGAGAAAATCAAAATTATCGTTCCGTTTCGTTCCTACCTGACGCGTAATAGAAAATTCCAAAAAAATAGGCAAAAACTTCAAAAAATTAAAAAATACCATTATGACTTCATTTCAAACAAAAATAGGTTGGAGAAGGCCGAGAAAGAGAGAAAATAAAAATTATCGTTCCGTTCCGTTCCTACCAGACGCGTAATAGAAAATTCCAAAAAAATAACAAAAAAATTAAAAAAATTAAAAAATCGCATTATGACTTTTTTCTAGCGAAATAGGTTGGACAAGCCCGAGAAAGTGAGAAAATAAAAATTATCGTTCTGTTCCGTTCCTACCCGACGCGTTATAGAAATTTCCAAAAAACATAGCAAAAAAATTAAAAAAATTAAAAAAAACCATTATGGCTTCATTTCAATCCAAAATAGGTTGGAAAATGCCGAGAAATAGAGCAAATAAAAATTAGCAATCCGGTCCGTTCCTACCCGTCCCGTAATAGGAACTTCCAAAAAAATAATAAAAAAATTCAAAAAATTAAAAAATACCAATATGGATTCATTTCAAGCCAAAATAGGATGAAAGAGGATGAGAAAAAGAGAAAATAAAAATTATCATTCCGTTTCGTTCCTACCCAACGCGTAATAGGAAATTCCAAAAAATAACAAAAAAATTAAAAAAATTAAACAACAGCATTATGGCTTCATTTCAAGCCAGAATAGGTTGGAAAACGCCGAGAAAGAGAGAAAATAGAAATCATCGTTCCGTTCTGTTCCGTTCCTACCCGACGCGTAATACAAAATTCCAAAAAAATTGAAAAAAATTCAAATAATTAAAACATACCATTACAGCTTCATTTCAATCCAAAATAGGTTGGAAAAGGCCGAGAAAGGGAGAAAATCAAAATTATCGTTCCGTTTCGTTCCTACCTGACGCGTAATAGAAAATTCCAAAAAAATAGGCAAAAACTTCAAAAAATTAAAAAATACCATTATGACTTCATTTCAAACAAAAATAGGTTGGAGAAGGCCGAGAAAGAGAGAAAATAAAAATTATAATTCCGTTTCGTTCCTACCCAACGCGTAATAGGAAATTCCAAAAAATAACAAAAAAATTAAAAAAATTAAACAACATCATTATGGCTTCATTTCAAGCCAGAATAGGTTGGAAAACGCCAAGAAAGAGAGAAAATAGAAATCATCGTTCCGTTCTGTTCCGTTCCTACCCGACGCGTAATACAAAATTCCAAAAAAATTGAAAAAAATTCAAATAATTAAAACATACCATTACAGCTTCATTTCAATCCAAAATAGGTTGGAAAAGGCCGAGAAAGGGAGAAAATCAAAATTATCGTTCCGTTTCGTTCCTACCTGACACGTAATAGAAAATTCCAAAAAAATAGGCAAAAACTTCAAAAAAATAAAAAATACCATTATGACTTCATTTCAAACAAAAATAGGTTGGAGAAGGCCGAGAAAGAGAGAAAATAAAAATTATCATTCCGTTTCGTTCCTACCCAACGCGTAATAGGAAATTCCAAAAAATAACAAAAAAATTAAAAAAATTAAACAACAGCATTATGGCTTCATTTCAAGCCAGAATAGGTTGGAAAACGCCGAGAAAGAGAGAAAATAGAAATCATCGTTCCGTTCTGTTCCGTTCCTACCCGACGCGTAATACAAAATTCCAAAAAAATTGAAAAAAATTCAAATAATTAAAACATACCATTACAGCTTCATTTCAATCCAAAATAGGTTGGAAAAGGCCGAGAAAGGGAGAAAATCAAAATTATCGTTCCGTTTCGTTCCTACCTGACGCGTAATAGAAAATTCCAAAAAAATAGGCAAAAACTTCAAAAAATTAAAAAATACCATTATGACTTCATTTCAAACAAAAATAGGTTGGAGAAGGCCGAGAAAGAGAGAAAATAAAAATTATCATTCCGTTTCGTTCCTACCCAACGCGTAATAGGAAATTCCAAAAAATAACAAAAAAATTAAAAAAATTAAACAACAGCATTATGGCTTCATTTCAAGCCAGAATAGGTTGGAAAACGCCGAGAAAGAGAGAAAATAGAAATCATCGTTCCGTTCTGTTCCGTTCCTACCCGACGCGTAATACAAAATTCCAAAAAAATTGAAAAAAATTCAAATAATTAAAACATACCATTACAGCTTCATTTCAATCCAAAATAGGTTGGAAAAGGCCGAGAAAGGGAGAAAATCAAAATTATCGTTCCGTTTCGTTCCTACCTGACGCGTAATAGAAAATTCCAAAAAAATAGGCAAAAACTTCAAAAAATTAAAAAATACCATTATGACTTCATTTCAAACAAAAATAGGTTGGAGAAGGCCGAGAAAGAGAGAAAATAAAAATTATCGTTCCGTTCCGTTCCTACCAGACGCGTAATAGAAAATTCCAAAAAAATAACAAAAAAATTCAAAAAATTAAAAAATCGCATTATGACTTTTTTCTAGCGAAATAGGTTGGACAAGCCCGAGAAAGTGAGAAAATAAAAATTATCGTTCTGTTCCGTTCCTACCCGACGCGTTATAGAAATTTCCAAAAAACATAGCAAAAAAATTAAAAAAATTAAAAAAAACCATTATGGCTTCATTTCAATCCAAAATAGGTTGGAAAATGCCGAGAAATAGAGCAAATAAAAATTAGCAATCCGGTCCGTTCCTACCCGTCCCGTAATAGGAACTTCCAAAAAAATAATAAAAAAATTCAAAAAATTAAAAAATACCAATATGGATTCATTTCAATCCAAAATAGGTTGAAAGAGGATGAGAAAAAGAGAAAATAAAAATTATCATTCCGTTTCGTTCCTACCCAACGCGTAATAGGAAATTCCAAAAAATAACAAAAAAATTAAAAAAATTAAACAACAGCATTATGGCTTCATTTCAAGCCAGAATAGGTTGGAAAACGCCGAGAAAGAGAGAAAATAGAAATCATCGTTCCGTTCTGTTCCGTTCCTACCCGACGCGTAATATAAAATTCCAAAAAAATTGAAAAAAATTCAAATAATTAAAACATGCCATTACAGCTTCATTTCAATCCAAAATAGGTTGGAAAAGGCCGAGAAAGGGAGAAAATCAAAATTATCGTTCCGTTTCGTTCCTACCTGACGCGTAATAGAAAATTCCAAAAAAATAGGCAAAAACTTCAAAAAATTAAAAAATACCATTATGACTTCATTTCAAACAAAAATAGGTTGGAGAAGGCCGAGAAAGAGAGAAAATAAAAATTATCGTTCCGTTCCGTTCCTACCAGACGCGTAATAGAAAATTCCAAAAAAATAACAAAAAAATTCAAAAAATTAAAAAATCGCATTATGACTTTTTTCTAGCGAAATAGGTTGGACAAGCCCGAGAAAGTGAGAAAATAAAAATTATCGTTCTGTTCCGTTCCTACCCGACGCGTTATAGAAATTTCCAAAAAACATAGCAAAAAAATTAAAAAAATTAAAAAAAACCATTATGGCTTCATTTCAATCCAAAATAGGTTGGAAAATGCCGAGAAATAGAGCAAATAAAAATTAGCAATCCGGTCCGTTCCTACCCGTCCCGTAATAGGAACTTCCAAAAAAATAATAAAAAAATTCAAAAAATTAAAAAATACCAATATGGATTCATTTCAAGCCAAAATAGGATGAAAGAGGATGAGAAAAAGAGAAAATAAAAATTATCATTCCGTTTCGTTCCTACCCAACGCGTAATAGGAAATTCCAAAAAATAACAAAAAAATTAAAAAAATTAAACAACAGCATTATGGCTTCATTTCAAGCCAGAATAGGTTGGAAAACGCCGAGAAAGAGAGAAAATAGAAATCATCGTTCCGTTCTGTTCCGTTCCTACCCGACGCGTAATACAAAATTCCAAAAAAATTGAAAAAAATTCAAATAATTAAAACATACCATTACAGCTTCATTTCAATCCAAAATAGGTTGGAAAAGGCCGAGAAAGGGAGAAAATCAAAATTATCGTTCCGTTTCGTTCCTACCTGACGCGTAATAGAAAATTCCAAAAAAATAGGCAAAAACTTCAAAAAATTAAAAAATACCATTATGACTTCATTTCAAACAAAAATAGGTTGGAGAAGGCCGAGAAAGAGAGAAAATAAAAATTATCATTCCGTTTCGTTCCTACCCAACGCGTAATAGGAAATTCCAAAAAATAACAAAAAAATTAAAAAAATTAAACAACGGCATTATGGCTTCATTTCAAGCCAGAATAGGTTGGAAAACGCCGAGAAAGAGAGAAAATAAAAATCATCGTTCCGTTCTGTTCCGTTCCTACCCGACGCGTAATACAAAATTCCAAAAAAATTGAAAAAAATTCAAATAATTAAAACATACCATTACAGCTTCATTTCAATCCAAAATAGGTTGGAAAAGGCCGAGAAAGGGAGAAAATCAAAATTATCGTTCCGTTTCGTTCCTACCTGACGCGTAATAGAAAATTCCAAAAAAATAGGCAAAAACTTCAAAAAATTAAAAAATACCATTATGACTTCATTTCAAACAAAAATAGGTTGGAGAAGGCCGAGAAAGAGAGAAAATAAAAATTATCGTTCCGTTCCGTTCCTACCAGACGCGTAATAGAAAATTCCAAAAAAATAACAAAAAAATTCAAAAAATTAAAAAATCGCATTATGACTTTTTTCTAGCGAAATAGGTTGGACAAGCCCGAGAAAGTGAGAAAATAAAAATTATCGTTCTGTTCCGTTCCTACCCGACGCGTTATAGAAATTTCCAAAAAACATAGCAAAAAAATTAAAAAAATTAAAAAAAACCATTATGGCTTCATTTCAATCCAAAATAGGTTGGAAAATGCCGAGAAATAGAGCAAATAAAAATTAGCAATCCGGTCCGTTCCTACCCGTCCCGTAATAGGAACTTCCAAAAAAATAATAAAAAAATTCAAAAAATTAAAAAATACCAATATGGATTCATTTCAAGCCAAAATAGGATGAAAGAGGATGAGAAAAAGAGAAAATAAAAATTATCATTCCGTTTCGTTCCTACCCAACGCGTAATAGGAAATTCCAAAAAATAACAAAAAAATTAAAAAAATTAAACAACAGCATTATGGCTTCATTTCAAGCCAGAATAGGTTGGAAAACGCCGAGAAAGAGAGAAAATAGAAATCATCGTTCCGTTCTGTTCCGTTCCTACCCGACGCGTAATACAAAATTCCAAAAAAATTGAAAAAAATTCAAATAATTAAAACATACCATTACAGCTTCATTTCAATCCAAAATAGGTTGGAAAAGGCCGAGAAAGGGAGAAAATCAAAATTATCGTTCCGTTTCGTTCCTACCTGACGCGTAATAGAAAATTCCAAAAAAATAGGCAAAAACTTCAAAAAATTAAAAAATACCATTATGACTTCATTTCAAACAAAAATAGGTTGGAGAAGGCCGAGAAAGAGAGAAAATAAAAATTATCATTCCGTTTCGTTCCTACCCAACGCGTAATAGGAAATTCCAAAAAATAACAAAAAAATTAAAAAAATTAAACAACAGCATTATGGCTTCATTTCAAGCCAGAATAGGTTGGAAAACGCCGAGAAAGAGAGAAAATAGAAATCATCGTTCCGTTCTGTTCCGTTCCTACCCGACGCGTAATACAAAATTCCAAAAAAATTGAAAAAAATTCAAATAATTAAAACATACCATTACAGCTTCATTTCAATCCAAAATAGGTTGGAAAAGGCCGAGAAAGGGAGAAAATCAAAATTTTCGTTCCGTTTCGTTCCTACCTGACGCGTAATAGAAAATTCCAAAAAAATAGGCAAAAACTTCAAAAAATTAAAAAATACCATTATGACTTCATTTCAAACAAAAATAGGTTGGAGAAGGCCGAGAAAGAGAGAAAATAAAAATTATCGTTCCGTTTCGTTCCTACCAGACGCGTAATAGAAAATTCCAAAAAAATAACAAAAAAATTCAAAAAATTAAAAAATCGCATTATGGCTTCATTTCAAGCCAGAATAGGTTGGAAAACGCCGAGAAAGAGAGAAAATAGAAATCATCGTTCCGTTCTGTTCCTACCCGACGCGTTATAGAAATTTCCAAAAAACATAGCAAAAAAATTAAAAAAATTAAAAAAAACCATTATGGCTTCATTTCAATCCAAAATAGGTTGGAAAATGCCGAGAAATAGAGCAAATAAAAATTAGCAATCCGGTCCGTTCCTACCCGTCCCGTAATAGGAACTTCCAAAAAAATAATAAAAAAATTCAAAAAATTAAAAAATACCAATATGGATTCATTTCAATCCAAAATAGGTTGAAAGAGGATGAGAAAAAGAGAAAATAAAAATTATCATTCCGTTTCGTTCCTACCCAACGCGTAATAGGAAATTCCAAAAAATAACAAAAAAATTAAAAAAATTAAACAACAGCATTATGGCTTCATTTCAAGCCAGAATAGGTTGGAAAACGCCGAGAAAGAGAGAAAATAGAAATCATCGTTCCGTTCTGTTCCGTTCCTACCCGACGCGTAATACAAAATTCCAAAAAAATTGAAAAAAATTCAAATAATTAAAACATACCATTACAGCTTCATTTCAATCCAAAATAGGTTGGAAAAGGCCGAGAAAGGGAGAAAATCAAAATTATCGTTCCGTTTCGTTCCTACCTGACGCGTAATAGAAAATTCCAAAAAAATAGGCAAAAACTTCAAAAAATTAAAAAATACCATTATGGCTTCATTTCAAACAAAAATAGGTTGGAGAAGGCCGAGAAAGAGAGAAAATAAAAATTATCGTTCCGTTCCGTTCCTACCAGACGCGTAATAGAAAATTCCAAAAAAATAACAAAAAAATTCAAAAAATTAAAAAATCGCATTATGACTTTTTTCTAGCGAAATAGGTTGGACAAGCCCGAGAAAGTGAGAAAATAAAAATTATCGTTCTGTTCCGTTCCTACCCGACGCGTTATAGAAATTTCCAAAAAACATAGCAAAAAAATTAAAAAAAACCATTATGGCTTCATTTCAATCCAAAATAGGTTGGAAAATGCCGAGAAATAGAGCAAATAAAAATTAGCAATCCGGTCCGTTCCTACCCGTCCCGTAATAGGAACTTCCAAAAAAATAATAAAAAAATTCAAAAAATTAAAAAATACCAATATGGATTCATTTCAAGCCAAAATAGGTTGAAAGAGGATGAGAAAAAGAGAAAATAAAAATTATCATTCCAGTTTGTTCCTACCCGACGCGTAAAAGGAAATTCCAAAAAATAACAAAAAAATTAAAAAACAGCATTATGGCTTCATTTCAAGCCAGAATAGGTTGGAAAACGCCGAGAAAGAGAGAAAATAGAAATCATCGTTCCGTTCTGTTCCGTTCCTACCCGACGCGTAATACAAAATTCCAAAAAAATTGAAAAAAATTCAAATAATTAAAACATACCATTACAGCTTCATTTCAATCCAAAATAGGTTGGAAAAGGCCGAGAAAGGGAGAAAATCAAAATTATCGTTCCGTTTCGTTCCTACCTGACGCGTAATAGAAAATTCCAAAAAAATAGGCAAAAACTTCAAAAAATTAAAAAATACCATTATGACTTCATTTCAAACAAAAATAGGTTGGAGAAGGCCGAGAAAGAGAGAAAATAAAAATTATCATTCCGTTTCGTTCCTACCCAACGCGTAATAGGAAATTCCAAAAAATAACAAAAAAATTAAAAAAATTAAACAACAGCATTATGGCTTCATTTCAAGCCAGAATAGGTTGGAAAACGCCGAGAAAGAGAGAAAATAGAAATCATCGTTCCGTTCTGTTCTGTTCCTACCCGACGCGTAATACAAAATTCCAAAAAAATTGAAAAAAATTCAAATAATTAAAACATACCATTACAGCTTCATTTCAATCCAAAATAGGTTGGAAAAGGCCGAGAAAGGGAGAAAATCAAAATTTTCGTTCCGTTTCGTTCCTACCTGACGCGTAATAGAAAATTCCAAAAAAATAGGCAAAAACTTCAAAAAATTAAAAAATACCATTATGACTTCATTTCAAACAAAAATAGGTTGGAGAAGGCCGAGAAAGAGAGAAAATAAAAATTATCGTTCCGTTCCGTTCCTACCAGACGCGTAATAGAAAATTCCAAAAAAATAACAAAAAAATTCAAAAAATTAAAAAATCGCATTATGACTTTTTTCTAGCGAAATAGGTTGGACAAGCCCGAGAAAGTGAGAAAATAAAAATTATCGTTCTGTTCCGTTCCTACTTGACGCGTTATAGAAATTTCCAAAAAACATAGCAAAAAAATTAAAAAAATTAAAAAAAACCATTATGGCTTCATTTCAATCCAAAATAGGTTGGAAAATGCCGAGAAATAGAGCAAATAAAAATTAGCAATCCGGTCCGTTCCTACCCGTCCCGTAATAGGAACTTCCAAAAAAATAATAAAAAAATTAGAAAAATTAAAAAATACCAATATGGATTCATTTCAAGCCAAAATAGGTTGAAAGAGGATGAGAAAAAGAGAAATAAAAATTATCATTCCGTTTCGTTCCTACCCGACGCGTAAAAGGAAATTCCAAAAAATAAAAAAAAAATTAAAAAAATTAAAAAACAGCATTATGGCTTCATTTCATGCCAGAATAGGTTGGAAAACGCCGAGAAAGAGAGAAAATAGAAATCATCGTTCCGTTCTGTTCCGTTCCTACCCGACGCGTAATACAAAATTCCAAAAAAATTGAAAAAAATTCAAATAATTAAAACATACCATTACAGCTTCATTTCAATCCAAAATAGGTTGGAAAAGGCCGAGAAAGGGAGAAAATTAAAATTATCATTCCGTTTCGTTCGTACCTAACGCGTAATAGAAAATTCTAAAAAAATAGGCAAAAACTTCAAAAAATTAAAAAATACCATTATGACTTCATTTCAAACAAAAATAGGTTGGAGAAGGCCAAGAAAGAGAGAAAATAAAAATTATCGTTCCGTTCCGTTCCTACCAGACGCGTAATAGAAAATTCCAAAAAAATAACAAAAAAATTCAAAAAATTAAAAAATCGCATTATGACTTTTTTCTAGCGAAATAGGTTGGACAAGCCCGAGAAAGTGAGAAAATAAAAATTATCGTTCTGTTCCGTTCCTACCCGACGCGTAATAGAAATTTCCAAAAAACATAGCAAAAAAATTAAAAAAAACCATTATGGCTTCATTTCAATCCAAAATAGGTTGGAAAATGCCGAGAAATAGAGCAAATAAAAATTAGCAATCCGGTCCGTTCCTACCCGTCCCGTAATAGGAACTTCCAAAAAAATAATAAAAAAATTCAAAAAATTAAAAAATACCAATATGGATTCATTTCAAGCCAAAATAGGTTGAAAGAGGATGAGAAAAAGAGAAAATAAAAATTATCATTCCGTTTTGTTCCTACCCGACGCGTAAAAGGAAATTCCAAAAAATAACAAAAAAATTAAAAAACAGCATTATGGCTTCATTTCAAACCAGAATAGGTTGGAAAACGCCGAGAAAGAGAGAAAATAGAAATCATCGTTCCGTTCTGTTCCGTTCCTACCCGACGCGTAATACAAAATTCCAAAAAAATTGAAAAAAATTCAAATAATTAAAACATACCATTACAGCTTCATTTCAATCCAAAATAGGTTGGAAAAGGCCGAGAAAGGGAGAAAATTAAAATTATCATTCCGTTTCGTTCGTACCTAACGCGTAATAGAAAATTCCAGAAAAATAGGCAAAAACTTCAAAAAATTAAAAAATACCATTATGACTTCATTTCAAACCAAAATAGGTTGGAGAAGACCGAGAAAGCGAGAAAATAAAAATTATCGTTCCGTTCCGTTCCGTTCCTACCAGACGCGTAATAGAAAATTCCAAAAAAATTCAAAAAATTAAAAAACAGCATTATGGCTTCATTTCAAGCCAGAATAGGTTGGAAAAGGCCGAGAAAAAGAGAAAATGAAAATTATCGTTCTGTTCCGTTCCTACCAGATGCGTAATAGAAAATTCAAAAAAAATAACAAAAAAATTCAAAAAATTAAAAAATCGCGTTATGACTTTTTTCTAGCGAAATAGGTTGGACAAGCCCGAGAAAGTGAGAAAATAAAAATTATCGTTCTGTTCCGTTCCTACCCGACGCGTAATAGAAATTTCCAAAAAACATAGCAAAAAAATTAAAAAAAATTAAAAAAAACCATTATGGCTTCATTTCAATCCAAAATAGGTTGGAAAATGCCGAGAAATAGAGCAAATAAAAATTAGCAATCCGGTCCGTTCCTACCCGTCCCGTAATAGGAACTTCCAAAAAAATAATAAAAAAATTCAAAAAATTAAAAAATACCAATATGGATTCATTTCAAGCCAAAATAGGTTGAAAGAGGATGAGAAAAAGAGAAAATAAAAATTATCATTCCGTTTCGTTCCTACCCAACGCGTAATAGGAAATTCCAAAAAATAACAAAAAAATTAAAAAAATTAAACAACAGCATTATGGCTTCATTTCAAGCCAGAATAGGTTGGAAAACGCCGAGAAAGAGAGAAAATAGAAATCATCGTTCCGTTCTGTTCCGTTCCTACCCGACGCGTAATACAAAATTCCAAAAAAATTGAAAAAAATTCAAATAATTAAAACATACCATTACAGCTTCATTTCAATCCAAAATAGGTTGGAAAAGGCCGAGAAAGGGAGAAAATCAAAATTATCGTTCCATTTCGTTCCTACCTGACGCGTAATAGAAAATTCCAAAAAAATAGACAAAAACTTCAAAAAATTAAAAAATACCATTATGACTTCATTTCAAACAAAAATAGGTTGGAGAAGGCCGAGAAAGAGAGAAAATAAAAATTATCGTTCCGTTCCGTTCCTACCAGACGCGTAATAGAAAATTCCAAAAAAATAACAAAAAAATTCAAAAAATTAAAAAATCGCATTATGACTTTTTTCTAGCGAAATAGGTTGGACAAGCCCGAGAAAGTGAGAAAATAAAAATTATCGTTCTGTTCCGTTCCTACCCGACGCGTTATAGAAATTTCCAAAAAACATAGCAAAAAAATTAAAAAAATTAAAAAAAACCATTATGGCTTCATTTCAATCCAAAATAGGTTGGAAAATGCCGAGAAATAGAGCAAATAAAAATTAGCAATCCGGTCCGTTCCTACCCGTCCCGTAATAGGAACTTCCAAAAAAATAATAAAAAAATTAGAAAAATTAAAAAATACCAATATGGATTCATTTCAAGCCAAAATAGGTTGAAAGAGGATGAGAAAAAGAGAAAATAAAAATTATCATTCCGTTTTGTTCCTACCCGACGCGTAAAAGGAAATTCCAAAAAATAACAAAAAAATTAAAAAAATTAAAAAACAGCATTATGGCTTCATTTCAAGCCAGAATAGGTTGGAAAACGCCGAGAAAGAGAGAAAATAGAAATCATCGTTCCCTTCTGTTCCGTTCCTACCCGACGCGTAATACAAAATTCCAAAAAAATTGAAAAAAATTCAAATAATTAAAACATACCATTACATCTTCATTTCAATCCAAAATAGGTTGGAAAAGGCCGAGAAAGGGAGAAAATTAAAATTATCATTCCGTTTCGTTCGTACCTAACGCGTAATAGAAAATTCCAAAAAAATAGGCAAAAACTTCAAAAAATTAAAAAATACCATTATGACTTCATTTCAAACCAAAATAGGTTGGAGAAGACCGAGAAAGCGAGAAAATAAAAATTATCGTTCCGTTCCGTTCCGTTCCTACCAGACGCGTAATAGAAAATTCCAAAAAAATTCAAAAAATTAAAAAACAGCATTATGGCTTCATTTCAAGCCAGAATAGGTTGGAAAAGGCCGAGAAAAAGAGAAAATGAAAATTATCGTTCTGTTCCGTTCCTACCAGATGCGTAATAGAAAATTCAAAAAAAATAACAAAAAAATTCAAAAAATTAAAAAATCGCGTTATGACTTTTTTCTAGCGAAATAGGTTGGACAAGCCCGAGAAAGTGAGAAAATAAAAATTATCGTTCTGTTCCGTTCCTACCCGACGCGTAATAGAAATTTCCAAAAAACATAGCAAAAAAATTAAAAAAAATTAAAAAAAACCATTATGGCTTCATTTCAATCCAAAATAGGTTGGAAAATGCCGAGAAATAGAGCAAATAAAAATTAGCAATCCGGTCCGTTCCTACCCGTCCCGTAATAGGAACTTCCAAAAAAATAATAAAAAAATTAAAAAAATTAAAAAATACAAATATGGATTCATTTCAAGCCAAAATAGGTTGAAAGAGGATGAGAAAAAGAGAAAATAAAAATTATCATTCCGTTTCGTTCCTACCCAACGCGTAATAGGAAATTCCAAAAAATAACAAAAAAATTAAAAAAATTAAACAACAGCATTATGGCTTCATTTCAAGCCAGAATAGGTTGGAAAACGCCGAGAAAGAGAGAAAATAGAAATCATCGTTCCGTTCTGTTCCGTTCCTACCCGACAAGTAATACAAAATTCCAAAAAAATTGAAAAAAATTCAAATAATTAAAACATACCATTACAGCTTCATTTCAATCCAAAATAGGTTGGAAAAGGCCGAGAAAGGGAGAAAATCAAAATTATCGTTCCGTTTCGTTCCTACCTGACGCGTAATAGAAAATTCCAAAAAAATAGGCAAAAACTTCAAAAAATTAAAAAATACCATTATGACTTCATTTCAAACAAAAATAGGTTGGAGAAGGCCGAGAAAGAGAGAAAATAAAAATTATCGTTCCGTTCCGTTCCTACCAGACGCGTAATAGAAAATTCCAAAAAAATAACAAAAAAATTCAAAAAATTAAAAAATCGCATTATGACTTTTTTCTAGCGAAATAGGTTGGACAAGCCCGAGAAAGTGAGAAAATAAAAATTATCGTTCTGTTCCGTTCCAACCCGACGCGTTATAGAAATTTCCAAAAAAACATAGCAAAAAAATTAAAAAAATTAAAAAAAACCATTATCGCTTCATTTCAATCCAAAATAGGTTGGAAAATGCCGAGAAATAGAGCAAATAAAAATTAGCAATCCGGTCCGTTCCTACCCGTCCCGTAATAGGAACTTCCAAAAAAATAATAAAAAAATTAGAAAAATTAAAAAATACCAATATGGATTCATTTCAAGCCAAAATAGGTTGAAAGAGGATGAGAAAAAGAGAAAATAAAAATTATCATTCCGTTTTGTTCCTACCCGACGCGTAAAAGGAAATTCCAAAAAATAACAAAAAAATTTAAAAAATTAAAAAACAGCATTATGGCTTCATTTCAAGCCAGAATAGGTTGGAAAACGCCGAGAAAGAGAGAAAATAGAAATCATCGTTCCCTTCTGTTCCGTTCCTACCCGACGCGTAATACAAAATTCCAAAAAAATTGAAAAAAATTCAAATAATTAAAACATACCATTACAGCTTCATTTCAATCCAAAATAGGTTGGAAAAGGCCGAGAAAGGGAGAAAATTAAAATTATCATTCCGTTTCGTTCGTACCTAACGCGTAATAGAAAATTCCAAAAAAATAGGCAAAAACTTCAAAAAATTAAAAAATACCATTATGACTTCATTTCAAACCAAAATAGGTTGGAGAAGACCGAGAAAGCGAGAAAATAAAAATTATCGTTCCGTTCCGTTCCGTTCCTACCAGACGCGTAATAGAAAATTCCAAAAAAATTCAAAAAATTAAAAAACAGCATTATGGCTTCATTTCAAGCCAGAATAGGTTGGAAAAGGCCGAGAAAAAGAGAAAATGAAAATTATCGTTCTGTTCCGTTCCTACCAGATGCGTAATAGAAAATTCAAAACAAATAACAAAAAAATTCAAAAAATTAAAAAATCGCGTTATGACTTTTTTCTAGCGAAATAGGTTGGACAAGCCCGAGAAAGTGAGAAAATAAAAATTATCGTTCTGTTCCGTTCCTACCCGACGCGTAATAGAAATTTCCAAAAAACATAGCAAAAAAATTAAAAAAAATTAAAAAAAACCATTATGGCTTCATTTCAATCCAAAATAGGTTGGAAAATGCCGAGAAATAGAGCAAATAAAAATTAGCAATCCGGTCCGTTCCTACCCGTCCCGTAATAGGAACTTCCAAAAAAATAATAAAAAAATTCAAAAAATTAAAAAATACAAATATGGATTCATTTCAAGCCAAAATAGGTTGAAAGAGGATGAGAAAAAGAGAAAATAAAAATTATCATTCCGTTTCGTTCCTACCCAACGCGTAATAGGAAATTCCAAAAAATAACAAAAAAATTAAAAAAATTAAACAACAGCATTATGGCTTCATTTCAAGCCAGAATAGGTTGGAAAACGCCGAGAAAGAGAGAAAATAGAAATCATCGTTCCGTTCTGTTCCGTTCCTACCCGACAAGTAATACAAAATTCCAAAAAAATTGAAAAAAATTCAAATAATTAAAACATACCATTACAGCTTCATTTCAATCCAAAATAGGTTGGAAAAGGCCGAGAAAGGGAGAAAATCAAAATTATCGTTCCGTTTCGTTCCTACCTGACGCGTAATAGAAAATTCCAAAAAAATAGGCAAAAACTTCAAAAAATTAAAAAATACCATTATGACTTCATTTCAAACAAAAATAGGTTGGAGAAGGCCGAGAAAGAGAGAAAATAAAAATTATCGTTCCGTTCCGTTCCTACCAGACGCGTAATAGAAAATTCCAAAAAAATAACAAAAAAATTCAAAAAATTAAAAAATCGCATTATGACTTTTTTCTAGCGAAATAGGTTGGACAAGCCCGAGAAAGTGAGAAAATAAAAATTATCGTTCTGTTCCGTTCCAACCCGACGCGTTATAGAAATTTCCAAAAAAACATAGCAAAAAAATTAAAAAAATTAAAAAAAACCATTATCGCTTCATTTCAATCCAAAATAGGTTGGAAAATGCCGAGAAATAGAGCAAATAAAAATTAGCAATCCGGTCCGTTCCTACCCGTCCCGTAATAGGAACTTCCAAAAAAATAATAAAAAAATTAGAAAAATTAAAAAATACCAATATGGATTCATTTCAAGCCAAAATAGGTTGAAAGAGGATGAGAAAAAGAGAAAATAAAAATTATCATTCCGTTTTGTTCCTACCCGACGCGTAAAAGGAAATTCCAAAAAATAACAAAAAAATTTAAAAAATTAAAAAACAGCATTATGGCTTCATTTCAAGCCAGAATAGGTTGGAAAACGCCGAGAAAGAGAGAAAATAGAAATCATCGTTCCCTTCTGTTCCGTTCCTACCCGACGCGTAATACAAAATTCCAAAAAAATTGAAAAAAATTCAAATAATTAAAACATACCATTACAGCTTCATTTCAATCCAAAATAGGTTGGAAAAGGCCGAGAAAGGGAGAAAATTAAAATTATCATTCCGTTTCGTTCGTACCTAACGCGTAATAGAAAATTCCAAAAAAATAGGCAAAAACTTCAAAAAATTAAAAAATACCATTATGACTTCATTTCAAACCAAAATAGGTTGGAGAAGACCGAGAAAGCGAGAAAATAAAAATTATCGTTCCGTTCCGTTCCGTTCCGTTCCTACCAGACGCGTAATAGAAAATTCCAAAAAAATTCAAAAAATTAAAAAACAGCATTATGGCTTCATTTCAAGCCAGAATAGGTTGGAAAAGGCCGAGAAAAAGAGAAAATGAAAATTATCGTTCTGTTCCGTTCCTACCAGATGCGTAATAGAAAATTCAAAACAAATAACAAAAAAATTCAAAAAATTAAAAAATCGCGTTATGACTTTTTTCTAGCGAAATAGGTTGGACAAGCCCGAGAAAGTGAGAAAATAAAAATTATCGTTCTGTTCCGTTCCTACCCGACGCGTTATAGAAATTTCCAAAAAACATAGCAAAAAAATTAAAAAAAATTAAAAAAAACCATTATGGCTTCATTTCAATCCAAAATAGGTTGGAAAATGCCGAGAAATAGAGCAAATAAAAATTAGCAATCCGGTCCGTTCCTACCCGTCCCGTAATAGGAACTTCCAAAAAAATAATAAAAAAATTAGAAAAATTAAAAAATACCAATATGGATTCATTTCAAGCCAAAATAGGTTGAAAGAGGATGAGAAAAAGAGAAAATAAAAATTATCATTCCGTTTCGTTCCTACCCGACGCGTAAAAGGAAATTCCAAAAAATAACAAAAAAATTAAAAAAATTAAAAAACAGCATTATGGCTTCATTTCATGCCAGAATAGGTTGGAAAATGCCGAGAAAGAGAGAAAATAGAAATCATCGTTCCGTTCTGTTCCGTTCCTACCCGACGCGTAATACAAAATTCCAAAAAAATTGAAAAAAATTCAAATAATTAAAACATACCATTACAGCTTCATTTCAATCCAAAATAGGTTGGAAAAGGCCGAGAAAGGGAGAAAATTAAAATTATCATTCCGTTTCGTTCGTACCTAACGCGTAATAGAAAATTCTAAAAAGATAGGCAAAAACTTCAAAAAATTAAAAAATACCATTATGACTTCATTTCAAACAAAAATAGGTTGGAGAAGGCCAAGAAAGAGAGAAAATAAAAATTATCGTTCCGTTCCGTTCCTACCAGACGCGTAATAGAAAATTCCAAAAAAATAACAAAAAAATTCAAAAAATTAAAAAATCGCATTATGACTTTTTTCTAGCGAAATAGGTTGGACAAGCCTGAGAAAGTGAGAAAATAAAAATTATCGTTCTGTTCCGTTCCTACCCGACGCGTAATAGAAATTTCCAAAAAACATAGCAAAAAAATTAAAAAAAACCATTATGGCTTCATTTCAATCCAAAATAGGTTGGAAAATGCCGAGAAATAGAGCAAATAAAAATTAGCAATCCGGTCCGTTCCTACCCGTCCCGTAATAGGAACTTCCAAAAAAATAATAAAAAAATTCAAAAAATTAAAAAATACCAATATGGATTCATTTCAAGCCAAAATAGGTTGAAAGAGGATGAGAAAAAGAGAAAATAAAAATTATCATTCTGTTTCGTTCCTACCCGACGCGTAAAAGGAAATTCCAAAAAATAACAAAAAAATTAAAAAAATTAAAAAACAGCATTATGGCTTCATTTCATGCCAGAATAGGTTGGAAAACGCCGAGAAAGAGAGAAAATAGAAATCATCGTTCCGTTCTGTTCCGTTCCTACCCGACGCGTAATACAAAATTCCAAAAAAATTGAAAAAAATTCAAATAATTAAAACATACCATTACAGCTTCATTTCAATCCAAAATAGGTTGGAAAAGGCCGAGAAAGGGAGAAAATTAAAATTATCATTCCGTTTCGTTCGTACCTAACGCGTAATAGAAAATTCTAAAAAAATAGGCAAAAACTTCAAAAAATTAAAAAATACCATTATGACTTCATTTCAAACAAAAATAGGTTGGAGAAGGCCAAGAAAGAGAGAAAATAAAAATTATCGTTCCGTTCCGTTCCTACCAGACGCGTAATAGAAAATTCCAAAAAAATAACAAAAAAATTCAAAAAATTAAAAAATCGCATTATGACTTTTTTCTAGCGAAATAGGTTGGACAAGCCCGAGAAAGTGAGAAAATAAAAATTATCGTTCTGTTCCGTTCCTACCCGACGCGTAATAGAAATTTCCAAAAAACATAGCAAAAAAATTAAAAAAAACCATTATGGCTTCATTTCAATCCAAAATAGGTTGGAAAATGCCGAGAAATAGAGCAAATAAAAATTAGCAATCCGGTCCGTTCCTACCCGTCCCGTAATAGGAACTTCCAAAAAAATAATAAAAAAATTCAAAAAATTAAAAAATACCAATATGGATTCATTTCAAGCCAAAATAGGTTGAAAGAGGATGAGAAAAAGAGAAAATAAAAATTATCATTCCGTTTTGTTCCTACCCGACGCGTAAAAGGAAATTCCAAAAAATAACAAAAAAATTAAAAAAATTAAAAAACAGCATTATGGCTTCATTTCAAGCCAGAATAGGTTGGAAAACGCCGAGAAAGAGAGAAAATAGAAATCATCGTTCCGTTTTGTTCCGTTCCTACCCGACGCGTAATACAAAATTCCAAAAAAATTGAAAAAAATTCAAATAATTAAAACATACCATTACAGCTTCATTTCAATCCAAAATAGGTTGGAAAAGGCCGAGAAAGGGAGAAAATCAAAATTATCGTTCCGTTTCGTTCTTACCTGACGCGTAATAGAAAATTCCAAAAAAATAGGCAAAAACTTAAAAAAATTAAAAAATACCATTATGACTTCATTTCAAACAAAAATAGGTTGGAGAAGGTCGAGAAAGAGAGAAAATAAAAATTATCGTTCCGTTCCGTTCCTACCAGACGCGTAATAGAAAATTCCAAAAAAATAACAAAAAAATTCAAAAAATTAAAAAATCGCATTATGACTTTTTTCTAGCGAAATAGGTTGGACAAGCCCGAGAAAGTGAGAAAATAAAAATTATCGTTCTGTTCCGTTCCTACCCGACGCGTTATAGAAATTTCCAAAAAACATAGCAAAAAAATTAAAAAAATTAAAAAAAACCATTATGGCTTCATTTCAATCCAAAATAGGTTGGAAAATGCCGAGAAATAGAGCAAATAAAAATTAGCAATCCGGTCCGTTCCTACCCGTCCCGTAATAGGAACTTCCAAAAAAATAATAAAAAAATTAGAAAAATTAAAAAATACCAATATGGATTCATTTCAAGCCAAAATAGGTTGAAAGAGGATGAGAAAAAGAGAAAATAAAAATTATCATTCCGTTTCGTTCCTACCCGACGCGTAAAAGGAAATTCCAAAAAATAACAAAAAAATTAAAAAAATTAAAAAACAGCATTATGGCTTCATTTCATGCCAGAATAGGTTGGAAAACGCCGAGAAAGAGAGAAAATAGAAATCATCGTTCCGTTCTGTTCCGTTCCTACCCGACGCATAATACAAAATTCCAAAAAAATTGAAAAAAATTCAAATAATTAAAACATACCATTACAGCTTCATTTCAATCCAAAATAGGTTGGAAAAGGCCGAGAAAGGGAGAAAATTAAAATTATCATTCCGTTTCGTTCGTACCTAACGCGTAATAGAAAATTCTAAAAAGATAGGCAAAAACTTCAAAAAATTAAAAAATACCATTATGACTTCATTTCAAACAAAAATAGGTTGGAGAAGGCCAAGAAAGAGAGAAAATAAAAATTATCGTTCCGTTCCGTTTCTACCAGACGCGTAATAGAAAATTCCAAAAAAATAACAAAAAAATTCAAAAAATTAAAAAATCGCATTATGACTTTTTTCTAGCGAAATAGGTTGGACAAGCCCGAGAAAGTGAGAAAATAAAAATTATCGTTCTGTTCCGTTCCTACCCGACGCGTAATAGAAATTTCCAAAAAACATAGCAAAAAAATTTAAAAAAAACCATTATGGCTTCATTTCAATCCAAAATAGGTTGGAAAATGCCGAGAAATAGAGCAAATAAAAATTAGCAATCCGGTCCGTTCCTACCCGTCCCGTAATAGGAACTTCCAAAAAAATAATAAAAAAATTCAAAAAATTAAAAAATACCAATATGGATTCATTTCAAGCCAAAATAGGTTGAAAGAGGATGAGAAAAAGAGAAAATAAAAATTATCATTCCGTTTTGTTCCTACCCGACGCGTAAAAGGAAATTCCAAAAAATAACAAAAAAATTAAAAAAATTAAAAAACTGCATTATGGCTTCATTTCAAGCCAGAATAGGTTGGAAAACGCCGAGAAAGAGAGAAAATAGAAATCATCGTTCCGTTCTGTTCCGTTCCTACCCGACGCGTAATACAAAATTCCAAAAAAATTGAAAAAAATTCAAATAATTAAAACATACCATTACAGCTTCATTTCAATCCAAAATAGGTTGGAAAAGGCCGAGAAAGGGAGAAAATTAAAATTATCATTCCGTTTCGTTCGTACCTAACGCGTAATAGAAAATTCTAAAAAAATAGGCAAAAACTTCAAAAAATTAAAAAATACCATTATGACTTCATTTCAAACCAAAATAGGTTGGAGAAGACCGAGAAAGCGAGAAAATAAAAATTATCGTTACGTTCCGTTCCGTTCCTACTAGACGCGTAATAGAAAATTCCAAAAAAATTCAAAAAATTAAAAAACCATTATGGCTTCATTTCAAGCCAGAATAGGTTGGAAAAGGCCGAGAAAAAGAGAAAATGAAAATTATCGTTCTGTTCCGTTCCTACCAGATGCGTAATAGAAAATTCAAAAAATTAAAAAATCGCGTTATGACTTTTTTCTAGCGAAATAGGTTGGACAAGCCCGAGAAAGTGAGAAAATAAAAATTATCGTTCTGTTCCGTTCCTACCCGACGCGTAATAGAAATTTCCAAAAAACATAGCAAAAAAAATTAAAAAAATTAAAAAAAACCATTATGGCTTCATTTCAATCCAAAATAGGTTGGAAAATGCAGAGAAATAGTGCAAATAAAAATTAGCAATCCGGTCCGTTCCTACCCGTCCCGTAATAGGAACTTCCAAAAAAATAATAAAAAAATTCAAAAAATTAAAAAATACCAATATGGATTCATTTCAAGCCAAAATAGGTTGAAAGAGGATGAGAAAAAGAGAAAATAAAAATTATCATTCCGTTTTGTTCCTACCCGACGCGTAAAAGGAAATTCCAAAAAATAACAAAAAAATTTAAAAAATTAAAAAACAGCATTATGGCTTCATTTCAAGCCAGAATAGGTTGGAAAACGCCGAGAAAGAGAGAAAATAGAAATCATCGTTCCGTTCTGTTCCGTTCCTACCGGACGCGTAATACAAAATTCCAAAAAAATTGAAAAAAATTCAAATAATTAAAACATACCATTACAGCTTCATTTCAATCCAAAATAGGTTGGAAAAGGCCGAGAAAGGGAGAAAATTAAAATTATCATTCCGTTTCGTTCGTACCTAACACGTAATAGAAAATTCCAAAAAAATAGGCAAAAACTTCAAAAAATTAAAAAATACCATTATGACTTCATTTCAAACCAAAATAGGTTGGAGAAGACCGAGAAAGCGAGAAAATAAAAATTATCGTTCCGTTCCGTTCCGTTCCTACCAGACGCGTAATAGAAAATTCCAAAAAAATTCAAAAAATTAAAAAACAGCATTATGGCTTCATTTCAAGCCAGAATAGGTTGGAAAAGGCCGAGAAAAAGAGAAAATGAAAATTATCGTTCTGTTCCGTTCCTACCAGATGCGTAATAGAAAATTCAAAAAAAATAACAAAAAAATTCAAAAAATTAAAAAATCGCGTTATGACTTTTTTCTAGCGAAATAGGTTGGACAAGCCCGAGAAAGTGAGAAAATAAAAATTATCGTTCTGTTCCGTTCCTACCCGACGCGTAATAGAAATTTCCAAAAAACATAGCAAAAAAATTAAAAAAAACCATTATGGCTTCATTTCAATCCAAAATAGGTTGGAAAATGCCGAGAAATAGAGCAAATAAAAATTAGCAATCCGGTCCGTTCCTACCCGTCCCG
This sequence comes from Quercus parvula, assembly GCA_030820535.1. Lineage (NCBI taxonomy): Eukaryota > Viridiplantae > Streptophyta > Magnoliopsida > Fagales > Fagaceae > Quercus > Quercus parvula. The sequence goes on from JAUAME010000004.1 coordinate 24,854,363, forward strand.
TAATAGGAACTTCCAAAAAAATAATAAAAAAATTCAAAAAATTAAAAAATACCAATATGGATTCATTTCAAGCCAAAATAGGTTGAAAGAGGATGAGAAAAAGAGAAAATAAAAATTATCATTCCGTTTTGTTCCTACCCGACGCGTAAAAGGAAATTCCAAAAAATAACAAAAAAATTAAAAAAATTAAAAAACAGCATTATGGCTTCATTTCAAGCCAGAATAGGTTGGAAAACGCCGAGAAAGAGAGAAAATAGAAATCATCGTTCCGTTCTGTTCCGTTCCTACCCGACGCGTAATACAAAATTCCAAAAAAATTGAAAAAAATTCAAATAATTAAAACATACCATTACAGCTTCATTTCAATCCAAAATAGGTTGGAAAAGGCCGAGAAAGGGAGAAAATCAAAATTATCGTTCCGTTTCGTTCTTACCTGACGCGTAATAGAAAATTCCAAAAAAATAGGCAAAAACTTAAAAAAATTAAAAAATACCATTATGACTTCATTTCAAACAAAAATAGGTTGGAGAAGGCCGAGAAAGAGAGAAAATAAAAATTATCGTTCCGTTCCGTTCCTACCAGACGCGTAATAGAAAATTCCAAAAAAATAACAAAAAAATTAAAAAAATTAAAAAATCGCATTATGACTTTTTTCTAGCGAAATAGGTTGGACAAGCCCGAGAAAGTGAGAAAATAAAAATTATCGTTCTGTTCCGTTCCTACCCGACGCGTTATAGAAATTTCCAAAAAACATAGCAAAAAAATTAAAAAAATTAAAAAAAACCATTATGGCTTCATTTCAATCCAAAATAGGTTGGAAAATGCCGAGAAATAGAGCAAATAAAAATTAGCAATCCGGTCCGTTCCTACCCGTCCCGTAATAGGAACTTCCAAAAAAATAATAAAAAAATTCAAAAAATTAAAAAATACCAATATGGATTCATTTCAAGCCAAAATAGGTTGAAAGAGGATGAGAAAAAGAGAAAATAAAAATTATCATTCCGTTTTGTTCCTACCCGACGCGTAAAAGGAAATTCCAAAAAATAACAAAAAAATTAAAAAAATTAAAAAACTGCATTATGGCTTCATTTCAAGCCAGAATAGGTTGGAAAACGCCGATAAAGAGAGAAAATAGAAATCATCGTTCCGTTCTGTTCCGTTCCTACCCGACGCGTAATACAAAATTCCAAAAAAATTGAAAAAAATTCAAATAATTAAAACATACCATTACAGCTTCATTTCAATCCAAAATAGGTTGGAAAAGGCCGAGAAAGGGAGAAAATTAAAATTATCATTCCGTTTCGTTCGTACCTAACGCGTAATAGAAAATTCTAAAAAAATAGGCAAAAACTTCAAAAAATTAAAAAATACCATTATGACTTCATTTCAAACCAAAATAGGTTGGAGAAGACCGAGAAAGCGAGAAAATAAAAATTATCGTTACGTTCCGTTCCGTTCCTACCAGACGCGTAATAGAAAATTCCAAAAAAATTCAAAAAATTAAAAAACCATTATGGCTTCATTTCAAGCCAGAATAGGTTGGAAAAGGCCGAGAAAAAGAGAAAATGAAAATTATCGTTCTGTTCCGTTCCTACCAGATGCGTAATAGAAAATTCAAAAAATTAAAAAATCGCGTTATGACTTTTTTCTAGCGAAATAGGTTGGACAAGCCCGAGAAAGTGAGAAAATAAAAATTATCGTTCTGTTCCGTTCCTACCCGACGCGTAATAGAAATTTCCAAAAAACATAGCAAAAAAAATTAAAAAAATTAAAAAAAACCATTATGGCTTCATTTCAATCCAAAATAGGTTGGAAAATGCAGAGAAATAGTGCAAATAAAAATTAGCAATCCGGTCCGTTCCTACCCGTCCCGTAATAGGAACTTCCAAAAAAATAATAAAAAAATTAAAAAATACCAATATGGATTCATTTCAAGCCAAAATAGGTTGAAAGAGGATGAGAAAAAGAGAAAATAAAAATTATCATTCCGTTTTGTTCCTACCCGACGCGTAAAAGGAAATTCCAAAAAATAACAAAAAAATTTAAAAAATTAAAAAACAGCATTATGGCTTCATTTCAAGCCAGAATAGGTTGGAAAACGCCGAGAAAGAGAGAAAATAGAAATCATCGTTCCGTTCTGTTCCGTTCCTACCGGACGCGTAATACAAAATTCCAAAAAAATTGAAAAAAATTCAAATAATTAAAACATACCATTACAGCTTCATTTCAATCCAAAATAGGTTGGAAAAGGCCGAGAAAGGGAGAAAATTAAAATTATCATTCCGTTTCGTTCGTACCTAACACGTAATAGAAAATTCCAAAAAAATAGGCAAAAACTTCAAAAAATTAAAAAATACCATTATGACTTCATTTCAAACCAAAATAGGTTGGAGAAGACCGAGAAAGCGAGAAAATAAAAATTATCGTTCCGTTCCGTTCCGTTCCTACCAGACGCGTAATAGAAAATTCCAAAAAAATTCAAAAAATTAAAAAACAGCATTATGGCTTCATTTCAAGCCAGAATAGGTTGGAAAAGGCCGAGAAAAAGAGAAAATGAAAATTATCGTTCTGTTCCGTTCCTACCAGATGCGTAATAGAAAATTCAAAAAAAATAACAAAAAAATTCAAAAAATTAAAAAATCGCGTTATGACTTTTTTCTAGCGAAATAGGTTGGACAAGCCCGAGAAAGTGAGAAAATAAAAATTATCGTTCTGTTCCGTTCCTACCCGACGCGTAATAGAAATTTCCAAAAAACATAGCAAAAAAATTAAAAAAAACCATTATGGCTTCATTTCAATCCAAAATAGGTTGGAAAATGCCGAGAAATAGAGCAAATAAAAATTAGCAATCCGGTCCGTTCCTACCCGTCCCGTAATAGGAACTTCCAAAAAAATAATAAAAAAATTCAAAAAATTAAAAAATACCAATATGGATTCATTTCAAGCCAAAATAGGTTGAAAGAGGATGAGAAAAAGAGAAAATAAAAATTATCATTCCGTTTTGTTCCTACCCGACGCGTAAAAGGAAATTCCAAAAAATAACGAAAAAATTAAAAAAATTAAAAAACAGCATTATGGCTTCATTTCAAGCCAGAATAGGTTGGAAAACGCCGAGAAAGAGAGAAAATAGAAATCATCGTTCCGTTCTGTTCCGTTCCTACCCGACGCGTAATACAAAATTCCAAAAAAATTGAAAAAAATTCAAATAATTAAAACATACCATTACAGCTTCATTTCAATCCAAAATAGGTTGGAAAAGGCCGAGAAAGGGAGAAAATCAAAATTATCGTTCCGTTTCGTTCTTACCTGACGCGTAATAGAAAATTCCAAAAAAATAGGCAAAAACTTAAAAAAATTAAAAAATACCATTATGACTTCATTTCAAACAAAAATAGGTTGGAGAAGGCCGAGAAAGAGAGAAAATAAAAATTATCGTTCCGTTCCGTTCCTACCAGACGCGTAATAGAAAATTCCAAAAAAATAACAAAAAAATTCAAAAAATTAAAAAATCGCATTATGACTTTTTTCTAGCGAAATAGGTTGGACAAGCCCGAGAAAGTGAGAAAATAAAAATTATCGTTCTGTTCCGTTCCTACCCGACGCGTTATAGAAATTTCCAAAAAACATAGCAAAAAAATTAAAAAAATTAAAAAAAACCATTATGGCTTCATTTCAATCCAAAATAGGTTGGAAAATGCCGAGAAATAGAGCAAATAAAAATTAGCAATCCGGTCCGTTCCTACCCGTCCCGTAATAGGAACTTCCAAAAAAATAATAAAAAAATTCAAAAAATTAAAAAATACCAATATGGATTCATTTCAAGCCAAAATAGGTTGAAAGAGGATGAGAAAAAGAGAAAATAAAAATTATCATTCCGTTTCGTTCCTACCCGACGCGTAAAAGGAAATTCCAAAAAATAACAAAAAAATTAAAAAAATTAAAAAACAGCATTATGGCTTCATTTCATGCCAGAATAGGTTGGAAAACGCCGAGAAAGAGAGAAAATAGAAATCATCGTTCCGTTCTGTTCCGTTCCTACCCGACGCGTAATACAAAATTCCAAAAAAATTGAAAAAAATTCAAATAATTAAAACATACCATTACAGCTTCATTTCAATCCAAAATAGGTTGGAAAAGGCCGAGAAAGGGAGAAAATTAAAATTATCATTCCGTTTCGTTCGTACCTAACGCGTAATAGAAAATTCTAAAAAGATAGGCAAAAACTTCAAAAAATTAAAAAATACCATTATGACTTCATTTCAAACAAAAATAGGTTGGAGAAGGCCAAGAAAGAGAGAAAATAAAAATTATCGTTCCGTTCCGTTCCTACCAGACGCGTAATAGAAAATTCCAAAAAAATAACAAAAAAATTCAAAAAATTAAAAAATCGCATTATGACTTTTTTCTAGCGAAATAGGTTGGACAAGCCCGAGAAAGTGAGAAAATAAAAATTATCGTTCTGTTCCGTTCCTACCCGACGCGTAATAGAAATTTCCAAAAAACATAGCAAAAAAATTAAAAAAAACCATTATGGCTTCATTTCAATCCAAAATAGGTTGGAAAATGCCGAGAAATAGAGCAAATAAAAATTAGCAATCCGGTCCGTTCCTACCCGTCCCGTAATAGGAACTTCCAAAAAAATAATAAAAAAATTCAAAAAATTAAAAAATACCAATATGGATTCATTTCAAGCCAAAATAGGTTGAAAGAGGATGAGAAAAAGAGAAAATAAAAATTATCATTCCGTTTCGTTCCTGCCCAACGCGTAATAGGAAATTCCAAAAAATAACAAAAAAATTAAAAAAATTAAACAACAGCATTATGGCTTCATTTCAAGCCAGAATAGGTTGGAAAACGCCGAGAAAGAGAGAAAATAGAAATCATCGTTCCGTTCTGTTCCGTTCCTACCCGACGCGTAATACAAAATTCCAAAAAAATTGAAAAAAATTCAAATAATTAAAACATACCATTACAGCTTCATTTCAATCCAAAATAGGTTGGAAAAGGCCGAGAAAGGGAGAAAATTAAAATTATCATTCCGTTTCGTTCGTACCTAACGCGTAATAGAAAATTCCAAAAAAATAGGCAAAAACTTCAAAAAATTAAAAAATACCATTATGACTTTATTTCAAACCAAAATAGGTTGGAGAAGACCGAGAAAGCGAGAAAATAAAAATTATCGTTCCGTTCCGTTCCGTTCCTACCAGACGCGTAATAGAAAATTCCAAAAAAATTCAAAAAATTAAAAAACAGCATTATGGCTTCATTTCAAGCCAGAATAGGTTGGAAAAGGCCGAGAAAAAGAGAAAATGAAAATTATCGTTCTGTTCCGTTCCTACCAGATGCGTAATAGAAAATTCAAAAAAAATAACAAAAAAATTCAAAAAATTAAAAAATCGCGTTATGACTTTTTTCTAGCGAAATAGGTTGGACAAGCCAGAGAAAGTGAGAAAATAAAAATTATCGTTCTGTTCCGTTCCTACCCGACGCGTAATAGAAATTTCCAAAAAACATAGCAAAAAAATTAAAAAAAACCATTATGGCTTCATTTCAATCCAAAATAGGTTGGAAAATGCCGAGAAATAGAGCAAATAAAAATTAGCAATCCGGTCCGTTCCTACCCGTCCCGTAATAGGAACTTCCAAAAAAATAATAAAAAAATTCAAAAAATTAAAAAATACCTATATGGATTCATTTCAAGCCAAAATAGGTTGAAAGAGGATGAGAAAAAGAGAAAATAAAAATTATCATTCCGTTTTGTTCCTACCCGACGCGTAAAAGGAAATTCCAAAAAATAACAAAAAAATTAAAAAAATTAAAAAACAGCATTATGGCTTCATTTCAAGCCAGAATAGGTTGGAAAACGCCGAGAAAGAGAGAAAATAGAAATCATCGTTCCGTTCTGTTCCGTTCCTACCCGACGCGTAATACAAAATTCCAAAAAAATTGAAAAAAATTCAAATAATTAAAACATACCATTACAGCTTCATTTCAATCCAAAATAGGTTGGAAAAGGCCGAGAAAGGGAGAAAATCAAAATTATCGTTCCGTTTCGTTCTTACCGGACGCGTAATAGAAAATTCCAAAAAAATAGGCAAAAACTTAAAAAAATTAAAAAATACCATTATGACTTCATTTCAAACAAAAATAGGTTGGAGAAGGCCGAGAAAGAGAGAAAATAAAAATTATCGTTCCGTTCCGTTCCTACCAGACGCGTAATAGAAAATTCCAAAAAAATAACAAAAAAATTCAAAAAATTAAAAAATCGCATTATGACTTTTTTCTAGCGAAATAGGTTGGACAAGCCCGAGAAAGTGAGAAAATAAAAATTATCGTTCTGTTCCGTTCCTACCCGACGCGTTATAGAAATTTCCAAAAAACATAGCAAAAAAATTAAAAAAATTAAAAAAAACCATTACGGCTTCATTTCAATCCAAAATAGGTTGGAAAATGCCGAGAAATAGAGCAAATAAAAATTAGCAATCCGGTCCGTTCCTACCCGTCCCGTAATAGGAACTTCCAAAAAAATAATAAAAAAATTAGAAAAATTAAAAAATACCAATATGGATTCATTTCAAGCCAAAATAGGTTGAAAGAGGATGAGAAAAAGAGAAAATAAAAATTATCATTCCGTTTCGTTCCTACCCGACGCGTAAAAGGAAATTCCAAAAAATAACAAAAAAATTAAAAAAATTAAAAAACAGCATTATGGCTTCATTTCATGCCAGAATAGGTTGGAAAACGCCGAGAAAGAGAGAATATAGAAATCATCGTTCCGTTCTGTTCCGTTCCTACCCGACGCGTAATACAAAATTCCAAAAAAATTGAAAAAAATTCAAATAATTAAAACATACCATTACAGCTTCATTTCAATCCAAAATAGGTTGGAAAAGGCCGAGAAATGGAGAAAATTAAAATTATCATTCCGTTTCGTTCGTACCTAACGCGTAATAGAAAATTCTAAAAAGATAGGCAAAAACTTCAAAAAATTAAAAAATACCATTATGACTTCATTTCAAACAAAAATAGGTTGGAGAAGGCCAAGAAAGAGAGAAAATAAAAATTATCGTTCCGTTCCGTTCCTACCAGACGCGTAATAGAAAATTCCAAAAAAATAACAAAAAAATTCAAAAAATTAAAAAATCGCATTATGACTTTTTTCTAGCGAAATAGGTTGGACAAGCCCGAGAAAGTGAGAAAATAAAAATTATCGTTCTGTTCCGTTCCTACCCGACGCGTAATAGAAATTTCCAAAAAACATAGCAAAAAAATTAAAAAAAACCATTATGGCTTCATTTCAATCCAAAATAGGTTGGAAAATGCCGAGAAATAGAGCAAATAAAAATTAGCAATCCGGTCCGTTCCTACCCGTCCCGTAATAGGAACTTCCAAAAAAATAATAAAAAAATTCAAAAAATTAAAAAATACCAATATGGATTCATTTCAAGCCAAAATAGGTTGAAAGAGGATGAGAAAAAGAGAAAATAAAAATTATCATTCCGTTTTGTTCCTACCCGACGCGTAAAAGGAAATTCCAAAAAATAACAAAAAAATTAAAAAAATTAAAAAACAGCATTATGGCTTCATTTCAAGCCAGAATAGGTTGGAAAACGCCGAGAAAGAGAGAAAATAGAAATCATCGTTCCGTTCTGTTCCGTTCCTACCCGACGCGTAATACAAAATTCCAAAAAAATTGAAAAAAATTCAAATAATTAAAACATACCATTACAGCTTCATTTCAATCCAAAATAGGTTGGAAAAGGCCGAGAAAGGGAGAAAATTAAAATTATCATTCCGTTTCGTTCATACCTAACGCGTAATAGAAAATTCCAAAAAAATAGGCAAAAACTTCAAAAAATTAAAAAATACCATTATGACTATATTTCAAACCAAAATAGGTTGGAGAAGACCGAGAAAGCGAGAAAATAAAAATTATCGTTCCGTTCCGTTCCGTTCCTACCAGACGCGTAATAGAAAATTCCAAAAAAATTCAAAAAATTAAAAAACAGCATTATGGCTTCATTTCAAGCCAGAATAGGTTGGAAAAGGCCGAGAAAAAGAGAAAATGAAAATTATCGTTCTGTTCCGTTCCTACCAGATGCGTAATAGAAAATTCAAAAAAAATAACAAAAAAATTCAAAAAATTAAAAAATCGCGTTATGACTTTTTTCTAGCGAAATAGGTTGGACAAGCCCGAGAAAGTGAGAAAATAAAAATTATCGTTCTGTTCCGTTCCTACCCGACGCGTAATAGAAATTTCCAAAAAACATAGCAAAAAAATTAAAAAAAACCATTATGGCTTCATTTCAATCCAAAATAGGTTGGAAAATGCCGAGAAATAGTGCAAATAAAAATTAGCAATCCGGTCCGTTCCTACCCGTCCCGTAATAGGAACTTCCAAAAAAATAATAAAAAAATTCAAAAAATTAAAAAATACCAATATGGATTCATTTCAAGCCAAAATAGGTTGAAAGAGGATGAGAAAAAGAGAAAATAAAAATTATCATTCCGTTTTGTTCCTACCCGACGCGTAAAAGGAAATTCCAAAAAATAACAAAAAAATTAAAAAAATTAAAAAACAGCATTATGGCTTCATTTCAAGCCAGAATAGGTTGGAAAACGCCGAGAAAGAGAGAAAATAGAAATCATCGTTCCGTTCTGTTCCGTTCCTACCCGACGCGTAATACAAAATTCCAAAAAAATTGAAAAAAATTCAAATAATTAAAACATACCATTACAGCTTCATTTCAATCCAAAATAGGTTGGAAAAGGCCGAGAAAGGGAGAAAATTAAAATTATCATTCCGTTTCGTTCGTACCTAACGCGTAATAGAAAATTCCAAAAAAATAGGCAAAAACTTCAAAAAATTAAAAAATACCATTATGACTTCATTTCAAACCAAAATAGGTTGGAGAAGACCGAGAAAGCGAGAAAATAAAAATTATCGTTCCGTTCCGTTCCGTTCCTACCAGACGCGTAATAGAAAATTCCAAAAAAATTCAAAAAATTAAAAAACAGCATTATGGCTTCATTTCATGCCAGAATAGGTTGGAAAAGGCCGAGAAAAAGAGAAAATGAAAATTATCGTTCTGTTCCGTTCCTACCAGATGCGTAATAGAAAATTCAAAAAAAATAACAAAAAAATTCAAAAAATTAAAAAATCGCGTTATGACTTTTTTCTAGCGAAATAGGTTGGACAAGCCCGAGAAACTGAGAAAATAAAAATTATCGTTCTGTTCCGTTCCTACCCGACGCGTAATAGAAATTTCCAAAAAACATAGCAAAAAAATTAAAAAAAATTAAAAAAAACCATTATGGCTTCATTTCAATCCAAAATAGGTTGGAAAATGCCGAGAAATAGTGCAAATAAAAATTAGCAATCCGGTCCCTTCCTACCCGTCCCGTAATAGGAACTTCCAAAAAAATAATAAAAAAATTCAAAAAATTAAAAAATACCAATATGGATTCATTTCAAGCCAAAATAGGTTGAAAGAGGATGAGAAAAAGAGAAAATAAAAATTATCATTCCGTTTTGTTCCTACCCGACGCGTAAAAGGAAATTCCAAAAAATAACAAAAAAATTAAAAAAATTAAAAAACAGCATTATGGCTTCATTTCAAGCCAGAATAGGTTGGAAAACGCCGAGAAAGAGAGAAAATAGAAATCATCGTTCCGTTCTGTTCCGTTCCTACCCGACGCGTAATACAAAATTCCAAAAAAATTGAAAAAAATTCAAATAATTAAAACATACCATTACAGCTTCATTTCAATCCAAAATAGGTTGGAAAAGGCCGAGAAAGGGAGAAAATTAAAATTATCATTCCGTTTCGTTCGTACCTAACGCGTAATAGAAAATTCCAAAAAAATAGGCAAAAACTTCAAAAAATTAAAAAATACCATTATGACTTCATTTCAAACCAAAATAGGTTGGAGAAGACCGAGAAAGCGAGAAAATAAAAATTATCGTTCCGTTCCGTTCCGTTCCTACCAGACGCGTAATAGAAAATTCCAAAAAAATTCAAAAAATTAAAAAACAGCATTATGGCTTCATTTAAAGCCAGAATAGGTTGGAAAAGGCCGAGAAAAAGAGAAAATGAAAATTATCGTTCTGTTCCGTTCCTACCAGATGCGTAATAGAAAATTCAAAAAAAATAACAAAAAAATTCAAAAAATTAAAAAATCGCGTTATGACTTTTTTCTAGCGAAATAGGTTGGACAAGCCCGAGAAAGTGAGAAAATAAAAATTATCGTTCTGTTCCGTTCCTACCCGACGCGTAATAGAAATTTCCAAAAAACATAGCAAAAAAATTAAAAAAAATTAAAAAAAACCATTATGGCTTCATTTCAATCCAAAATAGGTTGGAAAATGCCGAGAAATAGAGCAAATAAAAATTAGCAATCCGGTCCGTTCCTACCCGTCCCGTAATAGGAACTTCCAAAAAAATAATAAAAAAATTCAAAAAATTAAAAAATACCAATATGGATTCATTTCAAGCCAAAATAGGTTGAAAGAGGATGAGAAAAAGAGAAAATAAAAATTATCATTCCAGTTTGTTCCTACCCGACGCGTAAAAGGAAATTCCAAAAAATAACAAAAAAATTAAAAAACAGCATTATGGCTTCATTTCAAGCCAGAATAGGTTGGAAAACGCCGAGAAAGAGAGAAAATAGAAATCATCGTTCCGTTCTGTTCCGTTCCTACCCGACGCGTAATACAAAATTCCAAAAAAATTGAAAAAAATTCAAATAATTAAAACATACCATTACAGCTTCATTTCAATCCAAAATAGGTTGGAAAAGGCCGAGAAAGGGAGAAAATCAAAATTATCGTTCCGTTTCGTTCTTACCTGACGCGTAATAGAAAATTCCACAAAAATAGGCAAAAACTTAAAAAAATTAAAAAATACCATTATGACTTCATTCAAACAAAAATAGGTTGGAGAAGGCCGAGAAAGAGAGAAAATAAAAATTATCGTTCCGTTCCGTTCCTACCAGACGCGTAATAGAAAATTCCAAAAAAATAACAAAAAAATTCAAAAAATTAAAAAATCGCATTATGACTTTTTTCTAGCGAAATAGGTTGGACAAGCCCGAGAAAGTGAGAAAATAAAAATTATCGTTCTGTTCCGTTCCTACCCGACGCGTTATAGAAATTTCCAAAAAACATAGCAAAAAAATTAAAAAAAATTAAAAAAAACCATTATGGCTTCATTTCAATCCAAAATAGGTTGGAAAATGCCGAGAAATAGAGCAAATAAAAATTAGCAATCCGGTCCGTTCCTACCCGTCCCGTAATAGGAACTTCCAAAAAAATAATAAAAAAATTAGAAAAATTAAAAAATACCAATATGGATTCATTTCAAGCCAAAATAGGTTGAAAGAGGATGAGAAAAAGAGAAAATAAAAATTATCATTCCGTTTCGTTCCTACCCGACGCGTAAAAGGAAATTCCAAAAAATAACAAAAAAATTAAAAAAATTAAAAAACAGCATTATGGCTTCATTTCATGCCAGAATAGGTTGGAAAACGCCGAGAAAGAGAGAATATAGAAATCATCGTTCCGTTCTGTTCCGTTCCTACCCGACGCGTAATACAAAATTCCAAAAAAATTGAAAAAAATTCAAATAATTAAAACATACCATTACAGCTTCATTTCAATCCAAAATAGGTTGGAAAAGGCCGAGAAAGGGAGAAAATTAAAATTATCATTCCGTTTCGTTCGTACCTAACGCGTAATAGAAAATTCTAAAAAGATAGGCAAAAACTTCAAAAAATTAAAAAATACCATTATGACTTCATTTCAAACAAAAATAGGTTGGAGAAGGCCAAGAAAGAGAGAAAATAAAAATTATCGTTCCGTTCCGTTCCTACCAGACGCGTAATAGAAAATTCCAAAAAAATAACAAAAAAATTCAAAAAATTAAAAAATCGCATTATGACTTTTTTCTAGCGAAATAGGTTGGACAAGCCCGAGAAAGTGAGAAAATAAAAATTATCGTTCTGTTCCGTTCCTACCCGACGCGTAATAGAAATTTCCAAAAAACATAGCAAAAAAATTAAAAAAAACCATTATGGCTTCATTTCAATCCAAAATAGGTTGGAAAATGCTGAGAAATAGAGCAAATAAAAATTAGCAATCCGGTCCGTTCCTACCCGTCCCGTAATAGGAACTTCCAAAAAAATAATAAAAAAATTAGAAAAATTAAAAAATACCAATATGGATTCATTTCAAGCCAAAATAGGTTGAAAGAGGATGAGAAAAAGAGAAAATAAAAATTATCATTCCGTTTTGTTCCTACCCGACGCGTAAAAGGAAATTCCAAAAAATAACAAAAAAATTAAAAAAATTAAAAAACAGCATTATGGCTTCATTTCAAGCCAGAATAGGTTGGAAAACGCCGAGAAAGAGAGAAAATAGAAATCATCGTTCCGTTCTGTTCCGTTCCTACCCGACGCGTAATACAAAATTCCAAAAAAATTGAAAAAAATTCAAATAATTAAAACATACCATTACAGCTTCATTTCAATCCAAAATAGGTTGGAAAAGGCCGAGAAAGGGAGAAAATTAAAATTATCATTCCGTTTCGTTCGTACCTAACGCGTAATAGAAAATTCCAAAAAAATAGGCAAAAACTTCAAAAAATTAAAAAATACCATTATGACTTCATTTCAAACCAAAATAGGTTGGAGAAGACCGAGAAAGCGAGAAAATAAAAATTATCGTTCCGTTCCGTTCCGTTCCTACCAGACGCGTAATAAAAAATTCCAAAAAAATTCAAAAAATTAAAAAACAGCATTATGGCTTCATTTCAAGCCAGAATAGGTTGGAAAAGGCCGAGAAAAAGAGAAAATGAAAATTATCGTTCTGTTCCGTTCCTACCAGATGCGTAATAGAAAATTCAAAAAAAATAACAAAAAAATTCAAAAAATTAAAAAATCGCGTTATGACTTTTTTCTAGCGAAATAGGTTGGACAAGCCCGAGAAAGTGAGAAAATAAAAATTATCGTTCTGTTCCGTTCCTACCCGACGCGTAATAGAAATTTCCAAAAAACATAGCAAAAAAATTAAAAAAAATTAAAAAAAACCATTATGGCTTCATTTCAATCCAAAATAGGTTGGAAAATGCCGAGAAATAGTGCAAATAAAAATTAGCAATCCGGTCCGTTCCTACCCGTCCCGTAATAGGAACTTCCAAAAAAATAATAAAAAAATTCAAAAAATTAAAAAATACCAATATGGATTCATTTCAAGCCAAAATAGGTTGAAAGAGGATGAGAAAAAGAGAAAATAAAAATTATCATTCCGTTTTGTTCCTACCCGACGCGTAAAAGGAAATTCCAAAAAATAACAAAAAAATTAAAAAAATTAAAAAACAGCATTATGGCTTCATTTCAAGCCAGAATAGGTTGGAAAACGCCGAGAAAGAGAGAAAATAGAAATCATCGTTCCGTTCTGTTCCGTTCCTACCCGACGCGTAATACAAAATTCCAAAAAAATTGAAAAAAATTCAAAAAATTAAAACATACCATTACAGCTTCATTTCAATCCAAAATAGGTTGGAAAAGGCCGAGAAAGGGAGAAAATTAAAATTATCATTCCGTTTCGTTCGTACCTAACGCGTAATAGAAAATTCCAAAAAAATAGGCAAAAACTTCAAAAAATTAAAAAATACCATTATGACTTCATTTCAAACCAAAATAGGTTGGAGAAGACCGAGAAAGCGAGAAAATAAAAATTATCGTTCCGTTCCTACCAGACGCGTAATAGAAAATTCCAAAAAAATTCAAAAAATTAAAAAACAGCATTATGGGTTCATTTCAAGCCAGAATAGGTTGGAAAAGGCCGAGAAAAAGAGAAAATGAAAATTATCGTTCTGTTCCGTTCCTACCAGATGCGTAATAGAAAATTCAAAAAAAATAACAAAAAAATTCAAAAAATTAAAAAATCGCGTTATGACTTTTTTCTAGCGAAATAGGTTGGACAAGCCCGAGAAACTGAGAAAATAAAAATTATCGTTCTGTTCCGTTCCTACCCGACGCGTAATAGAAATTTCCAAAAAACATAGCAAAAAAATTAAAAAAAAACCATTATGGCTTCATTTCAATCCAAAATAGGTTGGAAAATGCCGAGAAATAGAGCAAATAAAAATTAGCAATCCGGTCCGTTCCTACCCGTCCCGTAATAGGAACTTCCAAAAAAATAATAAAAAAATTCAAAAAATTAAAAAATACCAATATGGATTCATTTCAAGCCAAAATAGGTTGAAAGAGGATGAGAAAAAGAGAAAATAAAAATTATCATTCCGTTTTGTTCCTACCCGACGCGTAAAAGGAAATTCCAAAAAATAACAAAAAAATTAAAAAACAGCATTATGGCTTCATTTCAAGCCAGAATAGGTTGGAAAACGCCGAGAAAGAGAGAAAATAGAAATCATCGTTCCGTTCTGTTCCGTTCCTACCCGACGCGTAATACAAAATTCCAAAAAAATTGAAAAAAATTCAAATAATTAAAACATACCATTACAGCTTCATTTCAATCCAAAATAGGTTGGAAAAGGCCGAGAAAGGGAGAAAATCAAAATTATCGTTCCGTTTCGTTCTTACCTGACGCGTAATAGAAAATTCCAAAAAAATAGGCAAAAACTTAAAAAAATTAAAAAATACCATTATGACTTCATTCAAACAAAAATAGGTTGGAGAAGGCCGAGAAAGAGAGAAAATAAAAATTATCGTTCCGTTCCGTTCCTACCAGACGCGTAATAGAAAATTCCAAAAAAATAACAAAAAAATTCAAAAAATTAAAAAATCGCATTATGACTTTTTTCTAGCGAAATAGGTTGGACAAGCCCGAGAAAGTGAGAAAATAAAAATTATCGTTCTGTTCCGTTCCTACCCGACGCGTTATAGAAATTTCCAAAAAACATAGCAAAAAAATTAAAAAAATTAAAAAAAACCATTATGGCTTCATTTCAATCCAAAATAGGTTGGAAAATGCCGAGAAATAGAGCAAATAAAAATTAGCAATCCGGTCCGTTCCTACCCGTCCCGTAATAGGAACTTCCAAAAAAATAATAAAAAAATTAGAAAAATTAAAAAATACCAATATGGATTCATTTCAAGCCAAAATAGGTTGAAAGAGGATGAGAAAAAGAGAAAATAAAAATTATCATTCCGTTTCGTTCCTACCCGACGCGTAAAAGGAAATTCCAAAAAATAACAAAAAAATTAAAAAAATTAAAAAACAGCATTATGGCTTCATTTCATGCCAGAATAGGTTGGAAAACGCCGAGAAAGAGAGAATATAGAAATCATCGTTCCGTTCTGTTCCGTTCCTACCCGACGCGTAATACAAAATTCCAAAAAAATTGAAAAAAATTCAAATAATTAAAACATACCATTACAGCTTCATTTCAATCCAAAATAGGTTGGAAAAGGCCGAGAAAGGGAGAAAATTAAAATTATCATTCCGTTTCGTTCGTACCTAACGCGTAATAGAAAATTCTAAAAAGATAGGCAAAAACTTCAAAAAATTAAAAAATACCATTATGACTTCATTTCAAACAAAAATAGGTTGGAGAAGGCCAAGAAAGAGAGAAAATAAAAATTATCGTTCCGTTCCGTTCCTACCAGACGCGTAATAGAAAATTCCAAAAAAATAACAAAAAAATTCAAAAAATTAAAAAATCGCATTATGACTTTTTTCTAGCGAAATAGGTTGGACAAGCCCGAGAAAGTGAGAAAATAAAAATTATCGTTCTGTTCCGTTCCTACCCGACGCGTAATAGAAATTTCCAAAAAACATAGCAAAAAAATTAAAAAAAACCATTATGGCTTCATTTCAATCCAAAATAGGTTGGAAAATGCCGAGAAATAGAGCAAATAAAAATTAGCAATCCGGTCCGTTCCTACCCGTCCCGTAATAGGAACTTCCAAAAAAATAATAAAAAAATTCAAAAAATTCAAAAATACCAATATGGATTCATTTCAAGCCAAAATAGGTTGAAAGAGGATGAGAAAAAGAGAAAATAAAAATTATCATTCCGTTTTGTTCCTACCCGACGCGTAAAAGGAAATTCCAAAAAATAACAAAAAAATTAAAAAAATTAAACAACAGCATTATGGCTTCATTTCAAGCCAGAATAGGTTGGAAAACGCCGAGAAAGAGAGAAAATAGAAATCATCGTTCCGTTCTGTTCCGTTCCTACCCGACGCGTAATACAAAATTCCAAAAAAATTGAAAAAAATTCAAATAATTAAAACATACCATTACAGCTTCATTTCAATCCAAAATAGGTTGGAAAAGGCCGAGAAAGGGAGAAAATTAAAATTATCATTCCGTTTCGTTCGTACCTAACGCGTAATAGAAAATTCCAAAAAAATAGGCAAAAACTTCAAAAAATTAAAAAATACCATTATGACTTCATTTCAAACCAAAATAGGTTGGAGAAGACCGAGAAAGCGAGAAAATAAAAATTATCGTTCCGTTCCGTTCCGTTCCTACCAGACGCGTAATAAAAAATTCCAAAAAAATTCAAAAAATTAAAAAACAGCATTATGGCTTCATTTCAAGCCAGAATAGGTTGGAAAAGGCCGAGAAAAAGAGAAAATGAAAATTATCGTTCTGTTCCGTTCCTACCAGATGCGTAATAGAAAATTCAAAAAAAATAACAAAAAAATTCAAAAAATTAAAAAATCGCGTTATGACTTTTTTCTAGCGAAATAGGTTGGACAAGCCCGAGAAAGTGAGAAAATAAAAATTATCGTTCTGTTCCGTTCCTACCCGACGCGTAATAGAAATTTCCAAAAAACATAGCAAAAAAATTAAAAAAAATTAAAAAAAACCATTATGGCTTCATTTCAATCCAAAATAGGTTGGAAAATGCCGAGAAATAGTGCAAATAAAAATTAGCAATCCGGTCCGTTCCTACCCGTCCCGTAATAGGAACTTCCAAAAAAATAATAAAAAAATTCAAAAAATTAAAAAATACCAATATGGATTCATTTCAAGCCAAAATAGGTTGAAAGAGGATGAGAAAAAGAGAAAATAAAAATTATCATTCCGTTTTGTTCCTACCCGACGCGTAAAAGGAAATTCCAAAAAATAACAAAAAAATTAAAAAAATTAAAAAACAGCATTATGGCTTCATTTCAAGCCAGAATAGGTTGGAAAACGCCGAGAAAGAGAGAAAATAGAAATCATCGTTCCGTTCTGTTCCGTTCCTACCCGACGCGTAATACAAAATTCCAAAAAAATTGAAAAAAATTCAAATAATTAAAACATACCATTACAGCTTCATTTCAATCCAAAATAGGTTGGAAAAGGCCGAGAAAGGGAGAAAATTAAAATTATCATTCCGTTTCGTTCGTACCTAACGCGTAATAGAAAATTCCAAAAAAATAGGCAAAAACTTCAAAAAATTAAAAAATACCATTATGACTTCATTTCAAACCAAAATAGGTTGGAGAAGACCGAGAAAGCGAGAAAATAAAAATTATCGTTCCGTTCCTACCAGACGCGTAATAGAAAATTCCAAAAAAATTCAAAAAATTAAAAAACAGCATTATGGCTTCATTTCAAGCCAGAATAGGTTGGAAAAGGCCGAGAAAAAGAGAAAATGAAAATTATCGTTCTGTTCCGTTCCTACCAGATGCGTAATAGAAAATTCAAAAAAAATAACAAAAAAATTCAAAAAATTAAAAAATCGCGTTATGACTTTTTTCTAGCGAAATAGGTTGGACAAGCCCGAGAAAGTGAGAAAATAAAAATTATCGTTCTGTTCCGTTCCTACCCGACGCGTAATAGAAATTTCCAAAAAACATAGCAAAAAAATTAAAAAAAAACCATTATGGCTTCATTTCAATCCAAAATAGGTTGGAAAATGCCGAGAAATAGAGCAAATAAAAATTAGCAATCCGGTCCGTTCCTACCCGTCCCGTAATAGGAACTTCCAAAAAAATAATAAAAAAATTAAAAAAATTAAAAAATACCAATATGGATTCATTTCAAGCCAAAATAGGTTGAAAGAGGATGAGAAAAAGAGAAAATAAAAATTATCATTCCGTTTTGTTCCTACCCGACGCGTAAAAGGAAATTCCAAAAAATAACAAAAAAATTAAAAAACAGCATTATGGCTTCATTTCAAGCCAGAATAGGTTGGAAAACGCCGAGAAAGAGAGAAAATAGAAATCATCGTTCCGTTCTGTTCCGTTCCTACCCGACGCGTAATACAAAATTCCAAAAAAATTGAAAAAAATT
This sequence comes from Quercus parvula, assembly GCA_030820535.1. Classification (NCBI taxonomy): domain Eukaryota; kingdom Viridiplantae; phylum Streptophyta; class Magnoliopsida; order Fagales; family Fagaceae; genus Quercus; species Quercus parvula. Next base: position 24,872,619 of record JAUAME010000004.1, read on the forward strand.
CAAATAATTAAAACATACCATTACAGCTTCATTTCAATCCAAAATAGGTTGGAAAAGGCCGAGAAAGGGAGAAAATCAAAATTATCGTTCCGTTTCGTTCTTACCTGACGCGTAATAGAAAATTCCAAAAAAATAGGCAAAAACTTAAAAAAATTAAAAAATACCATTATGACTTCATTCAAACAAAAATAGGTTGGAGAAGGCCGAGAAAGAGAGAAAATAAAAATTATCGTTCCGTTCCGTTCCTACCAGACGCGTAATAGAAAATTCCAAAAAAATAACAAAAAAATTCAAAAAATTAAAAAATCGCATTATGACTTTTTTCTAGCGAAATAGGTTGGACAAGCCCGAGAAAGTGAGAAAATAAAAATTATCGTTCTGTTCCGTTCCTACCCGACGCGTTATAGAAATTTCCAAAAAACATAGCAAAAAAATTAAAAAAATTAAAAAAAACCATTATGGCTTCATTTCAATCCAAAATAGGTTGGAAAATGCCGAGAAATAGAGCAAATAAAAATTAGCAATCCGGTCCGTTCCTACCCGTCCCGTAATAGGAACTTCCAAAAAAATAATAAAAAAATTAGAAAAATTAAAAAATACCAATATGGATTCATTTCAAGCCAAAATAGGTTGAAAGAGGATGAGAAAAAGAGAAAATAAAAATTATCATTCCGTTTCGTTCCTACCCGACGCGTAAAAGGAAATTCCAAAAAATAACAAAAAAATTAAAAAAATTAAAAAACAGCATTATGGCTTCATTTCATGCCAGAATAGGTTGGAAAACGCCGAGAAAGAGAGAATATAGAAATCATCGTTCCGTTCTGTTCCGTTCCTACCCGACGCGTAATACAAAATTCCAAAAAAATTGAAAAAAATTCAAATAATTAAAACATACCATTACAGCTTCATTTCAATCCAAAATAGGTTGGAAAAGGCCGAGAAAGGGAGAAAATTAAAATTATCATTCCGTTTCGTTCGTACCTAACGCGTAATAGAAAATTCTAAAAAGATAGGCAAAAACTTCAAAAAATTAAAAAATACCATTATGACTTCATTTCAAACAAAAATAGGTTGGAGAAGGCCAAGAAAGGGAGAAAATAAAAATTATCGTTCCGTTCCGTTCCTACCAGACGCGTAATAGAAAATTCCAAAAAAATAACAAAAAAATTCAAAAAATTAAAAAATCGCATTATGACTTTTTTCTAGCGAAATAGGTTGGACAAGCCCGAGAAAGTGAGAAAATAAAAATTATCGTTCTGTTCCGTTCCTACCCGACGCGTAATAGAAATTTCCAAAAAACATAGCAAAAAAATTAAAAAAAACCATTATGGCTTCATTTCAATCCAAAATAGGTTGGAAAATGCCGAGAAATAGAGCAAATAAAAATTAGCAATCCGGTCCGTTCCTACCCGTCCCGTAATAGGAACTTCCAAAAAAATAATAAAAAAATTAGAAAAATTAAAAAATACCAATATGGATTCATTTCAAGCCAAAATAGGTTGAAAGAGGATGAGAAAAAGAGAAAATAAAAATTATCATTCCGTTTTGTTCCTACCCGACGCGTAAAAGGAAATTCCAAAAAATAACAAAAAAATTAAAAAAATTAAACAACAGCATTATGGCTTCATTTCAAGCCAGAATAGGTTGGAAAACGCCGAGAAAGAGAGAAAATAGAAATCATCGTTCCGTTCTGTTCCGTTCCTACCCGACGCGTAATACAAAATTCCAAAAAAATTGAAAAAAATTCAAATAATTAAAACATACCATTACAGCTTCATTTCAATCCAAAATAGGTTGGAAAAGGCCGAGAAAGGGAGAAAATCAAAATTATCGTTCCGTTTCGTTCGTACCTAACGCGTAATAGAAATTTCCAAAAAAATAGGCAAAAACTTCAAAAAATTAAAAAATACCATTATGACTTCATTTCAAACCAAAATAGGTTGGAGCAGACCGAGAAAGCAAGAAAATAAAAATTATCGTTCCGTTCCGTTCCGTTCCTACCAGACGCGTAATAGAAAATTCCAAAAAAATTCAAAAAATTAAAAAACAGCATTATGGCTTCATTTCAAGCCAGAATAGGTTGGAAAAGGCCGAGAAAAAGAGAAAATGAAAATTATCGTTCTGTTCCGTTCCTACCAGATGCGTAATAGAAAATTCAAAAAAAATAACAAAAAAATTCAAAAAATTAAAAAATCGCGTTATGACTTTTTTCTAGCGAAATAGGTTGGACAAGCCCGAGAAAGTGAGAAAATAAAAATTATCGTTCTGTTCCGTTCCTACCCGACGCGTAATAGAAATTTCCAAAAAACATAGCAAAAAAATTAAAAAAAACCATTATGGCTTCATTTCAATCCAAAATAGGTTGGAAAATGCCGAGAAATAGAGCAAATAAAAATTAGCAATCCGGTCCGTTCCTACCCGTCCCGTAATAGGAACTTCCAAAAAAATAAAAAAAAAATTCAAAAAATTAAAAAATACCAATATGGATTCATTTCAAGCCAAAATTGGTTGAAAGAGGATGAGAAAAAGAGAAAATAAAAATTATCATTCCGTTTCGTTCCTACCCAACGCGTAATAGGAAATTCCAAAAAATAACAAAAAAATTAAAAAAATTAAACAACAGCATTATGGCTTCATTTCAAGCCAGAATAGGTTGGAAAACGCCGAGAAAGAGAGAAAATAGAAATCATCGTTCCGTTCTGTTCCGTTCCTACCCGACGCGTAATACAAAATTCCAAAAAAATTGAAAAAAATTCAAATAATTAAAACATACCATTACAGCTTCATTTCAATCCAAAATAGGTTGGAAAAGGCCGAGAAAGGGAGAAAATCAAAATTATCGTTCCGTTTCGTTCCTACCTGACGCGTAATAGAAAATTCCAAAAAAATAGGCAAAAACTTCAAAAAATTAAAAAATACCATTATGACTTCATTTCAAACAAAAATAGGTTGGAGAAGGCCGAGAAAGAGAGAAAATAAAAATTATCGTTCCGTTCCGTTCCTACCAGACGCGTAATAGAAAATTCCAAAAAAATAACAAAAAAATTCAAAAAATTAAAAAATCGCATTATGACTTTTTTCTAGCGAAATAGGTTGGACAAGCCCGAGAAAGTGAGAAAATAAAAATTATCGTTCTGTTCCGTTCCTACCCGACGCGTTATAGAAATTTCCAAAAAACATAGCAAAAAAATTAAAAAAATTAAAAAAAACCATTATGGCTTCATTTCAATCCAAAATAGGTTGGAAAATGCCGAGAAATAGAGCAAATAAAAATTAGCAATCCGGTCCGTTCCTACCCGTCCCGTAATAGGAACTTCCAAAAAAATAATAAAAAAATTAGAAAAATTAAAAAATACCAATATGGATTCATTTCAAGCCAAAATAGGTTGAAAGAGGATGAGAAAAAGAGAAAATAAAAATTATCATTCCGTTTTGTTCCTACCCGACGCGTAAAAGGAAATTCCAAAAAATAACAAAAAAATTTAAAAAATTAAAAAACAGCATTATGGCTTCATTTCAAGCCAGAATAGGTTGGAAAACGCCGAGAAAGAGAGAAAATAGAAATCATCGTTCCGTTCTGTTCCGTTCCTACCCGACGCGTAATACAAAATTCCAAAAAAATTGAAAAAAATTCAAATAATTAAAACATACCATTACATCTTCATTTCAATCCAAAATAGGTTGGAAAAGGCCGAGAAATGGAGAAAATTAAAATTATCATTCCGTTTCGTTCGTACCTAACGCGTAATAGAAAATTCCAAAAAAATAGGCAAAAACTTCAAAAAATTAAAAAATACCATTATGACTTCATTTCAAACCAAAATAGGTTGGAGAAGACCGAGAAAGCGAGAAAATAAAAATTATCGTTCCGTTCCGTTCCGTTCCTACCAGACGCGTAATAGAAAATTCCAAAAAAATTCAAAAAATTAAAAAACAGCATTATGGCTTCATTTCAAGCCAGAATAGGTTGGAAAAGGTCGAGAAAAAGAGAAAATGAAAATTATCGTTCTGTTCCGTTCCTACCAGATGCGTAATAGAAAATTCAAAAAAAATAACAAAAAAATTCAAAAAATTAAAAAATCGCGTTATGACTTTTTTCTAGCGAAATAGGTTGGACAAGCCCGAGAAAGTGAGAAAATAAAAATTATCGTTCTGTTCCGTTCCTACCCGACGCGTAATAGAAATTTCCAAAAAACATAGCAAAAAAATTAAAAAAAATTAAAAAAAACCATTATGGCTTCATTTCAATCCAAAATAGGTTGGAAAATGCCGAGAAATAGAGCAAATAAAAATTAGCAATCCGGTCCGTTCCTACCCGTCCCGTAATAGGAACTTCCAAAAAAATAATAAAAAAATTCAAAAAATTAAAAAATACCAATATGGATTCATTTCAAGCCAAAATAGGTTGAAAGAGGATGAGAAAAAGAGAAAATAAAAATTATCATTCCGTTTCGTTCCTACCCAACGCGTAATAGGAAATTCCAAAAAATAACAAAAAAATTAAAAAAATTAAACAACAGCATTATGGCTTCATTTCAAGCCAGAATAGGTTGGAAAACGCCGAGAAAGAGAGAAAATAGAAATCATCGTTCCGTTCAGTTCCGTTCCTACCCGACGCGTAATACAAAATTCCAAAAAAATTGAAAAAAATTCAAATAATTAAAACATACCATTACAGCTTCATTTCAATCCAAAATAGGTTGGAAAAGGCCGAGAAAGGGAGAAAATCAAAATTATCGTTCCGTTTCGTTCCTACCTGACGCGTAATAGAAAATTCCAAAAAAATAGGCAAAAACTTCAAAAAATTAAAAAATACCATTATGACTTCATTTCAAACCAAAATAGGTTGGAGAAGACCGAGAAAGCGAGAAAATAAAAATTATCGTTCCGTTCCGTTCCGTTCCTACCAGACGCGTAATAGAAAATTCCAAAAAAATTCAAAAAATTAAAAAACAGCATTATGGCTTCATTTCAAGCCAGAATAGGTTGGAAAAGGTCGAGAAAAAGAGAAAATGAAAATTATCGTTCTGTTCCGTTCCTACCAGATGCGTAATAGAAAATTCAAAAAAAATAACAAAAAAATTCAAAAAATTAAAAAATCGCGTTATGACTTTTTTCTAGCGAAATAGGTTGGACAAGCCCGAGAAAGTGAGAAAATAAAAATTATGGTTCTGTTCCGTTCCTACCCGACGCGTAATAGAAATTTCCAAAAAACATAGCAAAAAAATTAAAAAAAATTAAAAAAAACCATTATGGCTTCATTTCAATCCAAAATAGGTTGGAAAATGCCGAGAAATAGAGCAAATAAAAATTAGCAATCCGGTCCGTTCCTACCCGTCCCGTAATAGGAACTTCCAAAAAAATAATAAAAAAATTCAAAAAATTAAAAAATACCAATATGGATTCATTTCAAGCCAAAATAGGTTGAAAGAGGATGAGAAAAAGAGAAAATAAAAATTATCATTCCGTTTCGTTCCTACCCAACGCGTAATAGGAAATTCCAAAAAATAACAAAAAAATTAAAAAAATTAAACAACAGCATTATGGCTTCATTTCAAGCCAGAATAGGTTGGAAAACGCCGAGAAAGAGAGAAAATAGAAATCATCGTTCCGTTCTGTTCCGTTCCTACCCGACGCGTAATACAAAATTCCAAAAAAATTGAAAAAAATTCAAATAATTAAAACATACCATTACAGCTTCATTTCAATCCAAAATAGGTTGGAAAAGGCCGAGAAAGGGAGAAAATCAAAATTATCGTTCCGTTTCGTTCCTACCTGACGCGTAATAGAAAATTCCAAAAAAATAGGCAAAAACTTCAAAAAATTAAAAAATACCATTATGACTTCATTTCAAACAAAAATAGGTTGGAGAAGGCCGAGAAAGAGAGAAAATAAAAATTATCGTTCCGTTCCGTTCCTACCAGACGCGTAATAGAAAATTCCAAAAAAATAACAAAAAAATTCAAAAAATTAAAAAATCGCATTATGACTTTTTTCTAGCGAAATAGGTTGGACAAGCCCGAGAAAGTGAGAAAATAAAAATTATCGTTCTGTTCCGTTCCTACCCGACGCGTAATAGAAATTTCCAAAAAACATAGCAAAAAAATTAAAAAAATTAAAAAAAACCATTATGGCTTCATTTCAATCCAAAATAGGTTGGAAAATGCCGAGAAATAGAGCAAATAAAAATTAGCAATCCGGTCCGTTCCTACCCGTCCCGTAATAGGAACTTCCAAAAAAATAATAAAAAAATTAGAAAAATTAAAAAATACCAATATGGATTCATTTCAAGCCAAAATAGGTTGAAAGAGGATGAGAAAAAGAGAAAATAAAAATTATCATTCCGTTTTGTTCCTACCCGACGCGTAAAAGGAAATTCCAAAAAATAACAAAAAAATTTAAAAAATTAAAAAATAGCATTATGGCTTCATTTCAAGCCAGAATAGGTTGGAAAACGCCGAGAAAGAGAGAAAATAGAAATCATCGTTCCGTTCTGTTCCGTTCCTACCCGACGCGTAATACAAAATTCCAAAAAAATTGAAAAAAATTCAAATAATTAAAACATACCATTACATCTTCATTTCAATCCAAAATAGGTTGGAAAAGGCCGAGAAATGGAGAAAATTAAAATTATCATTCCGTTTCGTTCGTACCTAACGCGTAATAGAAAATTCCAAAAAAATAGGCAAAAACTTCAAAAAATTAAAAAATACCATTATGACTTCATTTCAAACCAAAATAGGTTGGAGAAGACCGAGAAAGCGAGAAAATAAAAATTATCGTTCCGTTCCGTTCCGTTCCTACCAGACGCGTAATAGAAAATTCCAAAAAAATTCAAAAAATTAAAAAACAGCATTATGGCTTCATTTCAAGCCAGAATAGGTTGGAAAAGGTCGAGAAAAAGAGAAAATGAAAATTATCGTTCTGTTCCGTTCCTACCAGATGCGTAATAGAAAATTCAAAAAAAATAACAAAAAAATTCAAAAAATTAAAAAATCGCGTTATGACTTTTTTCTAGCGAAATAGGTTGGACAAGCCCGAGAAAGTGAGAAAATAAAAATTATCGTTCTGTTCCGTTCCTACCCGACGCGTAATAGAAATTTCCAAAAAACATAGCAAAAAAATTAAAAAAAATTAAAAAAAACCATTATGGCTTCATTTCAATCCAAAATAGGTTGGAAAATGCCGAGAAATAGAGCAAATAAAAATTAGCAATCCGGTCCGTTCCTACCCGTCCCGTAATAGGAACTTCCAAAAAAATAATAAAAAAATTCAAAAAATTAAAAAATACCAATATGGATTCATTTCAAGCCAAAATAGGTTGAAAGAGGATGAGAAAAAGAGAAAATAAAAATTATCATTCCGTTTCGTTCCTACCCAACGCGTAATAGGAAATTCCAAAAAATAACAAAAAAATTAAAAAAATTAAACAACAGCATTATGGCTTCATTTCAAGCCAGAATAGGTTGGAAAACGCCGAGAAAGAGAGAAAATAGAAATCATCGTTCCGTTCAGTTCCGTTCCTACCCGACGCGTAATACAAAATTCCAAAAAAATTGAAAAAAATTCAAATAATTAAAACATACCATTACAGCTTCATTTCAATCCAAAATAGGTTGGAAAAGGCCGAGAAAGGGAGAAAATCAAAATTATCGTTCCGTTTCGTTCCTACCTGACGCGTAATAGAAAATTCCAAAAAAATAGGCAAAAACTTCAAAAAATTAAAAAATACCATTATGACTTCATTTCAAACCAAAATAGGTTGGAGAAGACCGAGAAAGCGAGAAAATAAAAATTATCGTTCCGTTCCGTTCCGTTCCTACCAGACGCGTAATAGAAAATTCCAAAAAAATTCAAAAAATTAAAAAACAGCATTATGGCTTCATTTCAAGCCAGAATAGGTTGGAAAAGGTCGAGAAAAAGAGAAAATGAAAATTATCGTTCTGTTCCGTTCCTACCAGATGCGTAATAGAAAATTCAAAAAAAATAACAAAAAAATTCAAAAAATTAAAAAATCGCGTTATGACTTTTTTCTAGCGAAATAGGTTGGACAAGCCCGAGAAAGTGAGAAAATAAAAATTATGGTTCTGTTCCGTTCCTACCCGACGCGTAATAGAAATTTCCAAAAAACATAGCAAAAAAATTAAAAAAAATTAAAAAAAACCATTATGGCTTCATTTCAATCCAAAATAGGTTGGAAAATGCCGAGAAATAGAGCAAATAAAAATTAGCAATCCGGTCCGTTCCTACCCGTCCCGTAATAGGAACTTCCAAAAAAATAATAAAAAAATTCAAAAAATTAAAAAATACCAATATGGATTCATTTCAAGCCAAAATAGGTTGAAAGAGGATGAGAAAAAGAGAAAATAAAAATTATCATTCCGTTTCGTTCCTACCCAACGCGTAATAGGAAATTCCAAAAAATAACAAAAAAATTAAAAAAATTAAACAACAGCATTATGGCTTCATTTCAAGCCAGAATAGGTTGGAAAACGCCGAGAAAGAGAGAAAATAGAAATCATCGTTCCCTTATGTTCCGTTCCTACCCGACGCGTAATACAAAATTCCAAAAAAATTGAAAAAAATTCAAATAATTAAAACATACCATTACAGCTTCATTTCAATCCAAAATAGGTTGGAAAAGGCCGAGAAAGGGAGAAAATCAAAATTATCGTTCCGTTTCGTTCCTACCTGACGCGTAATAGAAAATTCCAAAAAAATAGGCAAAAACTTCAAAAAATTAAAAAATACCATTATGACTTCATTTCAAACAAAAATAGGTTGGAGAAGGCCGAGAAAGAGAGAAAATAAAAATTATCGTTCCGTTCCGTTCCTACCAGACGCGTAATAGAAAATTCCAAAAAAATAACAAAAAAATTCAAAAAATTAAAAAATCGCATTATGACTTTTTTCTAGCGAAATAGGTTGGACAAGCCCGAGAAAGTGAGAAAATAAAAATTATCGTTCTGTTCCGTTCCTACCCGACGCGTAATAGAAATTTCGAAAAAACATAGCAAAAAAATTAAAAAAAATTAAAAAAAAACCATTATGGCTTCATTTCAATCCAAAATAGGTTGGAGAAGGCCGAGAAAGAGAGAAAATAAAAATTATCGTTCCGTTCCGTTCCTACCAGACGCGTAATAGAAAATTCCAAAAAAATAGGCAAAAACTTCAAAAAATTAAAAAATACCATTATGACTTCATTTGAAACCAAAATAGGTTGGAGAAGACCGAGAAAGCGAGAAAATAAAAATTATCGTTCCGTTCCGTTCCGTTCCTACCAGACGCGTAATAGAAAATTCCAAAAAAATTCAAAAAATTAAAAAACAGCATTATGGCTTCATTTCAAGCCAGAATAGGTTGGAAAAGGCCGAGAAAAAGAGAAAATGAAAATTATCGTTCTGTTCCGTTCCTACCAGATGCGTAATAGAAAATTCAAAAAAAATAACAAAAAAATTCAAAAAATTAAAAAATCGCGTTATGACTTTTTTCTAGCGAAATAGGTTGGACAAGCCCGAGAAAGTGAGAAAATAAAAATTATCGTTCTATTCCGTTCCTACCCGACGCGTAATAGAAATTTCCAAAAAACATAGCAAAAAAATTAAAAAAAATTAAAAAAAAAACCATTATGGCTTCATTTCAATCCAAAATAGGTTGGAGAAGGCCGAGAAAGAGAGAAAATAAAAATTATCGTTCCGTTCCGTTCCTACCAGACGCGTAATAGAAAATTCCAAAAAAATAACAAAAAAATTCAAAAAATTAAAAAATCGCATTATGACTTTTTTCTAGCGAAATAGGTTGGACAAGCCCGAGAAAGTGAGAAAATAAAAATTATCGTTCTGTTCCGTTCCTACCCGACGCGTAATAGAAATTTCCAAAAAACATAGCAAAAAAATTAAAAAAATTAAAAAAAACCATTATGGCTTCATTTCAATCCAAAATAGGTTGGAAAATGCCGAGAAATAGAGCAAATAAAAATTAGCAATCCGGTCCGTTCCTACCCGTCCCGTAATAGGAACTTCCAAAAAAATAATAAAAAAATTAGAAAAATTAAAAAATACCAATATGGATTCATTTCAAGCCAAAATAGGTTGAAAGAGGATGAGAAAAAGAGAAAATAAAAATTATCATTCCGTTTTGTTCCTACCCGACGCGTAAAAGGAAATTCCAAAAAATAACAAAAAAATTTAAAAAATTAAAAAATAGCATTATGGCTTCATTTCAAGCCAGAATAGGTTGGAAAACGCCGAGAAAGAGAGAAAATAGAAATCATCGTTCCGTTCTGTTCCGTTCCTACCCGACGCGTAATACAAAATTCCAAAAAAATTGAAAAAAATTCAAATAATTAAAACATACCATTACATCTTCATTTCAATCCAAAATAGGTTGGAAAAGGCCGAGAAATGGAGAAAATTAAAATTATCATTCCGTTTCGTTCGTACCTAACGCGTAATAGAAAATTCCAAAAAAATAGGCAAAAACTTCAAAAAATTAAAAAATACCATTATGACTTCATTTCAAACCAAAATAGGTTGGAGAAGACCGAGAAAGCGAGAAAATAAAAATTATCGTTCCGTTCCGTTCCGTTCCTACCAGACGCGTAATAGAAAATTCCAAAAAAATTCAAAAAATTAAAAAACAGCATTATGGCTTCATTTCAAGCCAGAATAGGTTGGAAAAGGTCGAGAAAAAGAGAAAATGAAAATTATCGTTCTGTTCCGTTCCTACCAGATGCGTAATAGAAAATTCAAAAAAAATAACAAAAAAATTCAAAAAATTAAAAAATCGCGTTATGACTTTTTTCTAGCGAAATAGGTTGGACAAGCCCGAGAAAGTGAGAAAATAAAAATTATCGTTCTGTTCCGTTCCTACCCGACGCGTAATAGAAATTTCCAAAAAACATAGCAAAAAAATTAAAAAAAATTAAAAAAAACCATTATGGCTTCATTTCAATCCAAAATAGGTTGGAAAATGCCGAGAAATAGAGCAAATAAAAATTAGCAATCCGGTCCGTTCCTACCCGTCCCGTAATAGGAACTTCCAAAAAAATAATAAAAAAATTCAAAAAATTAAAAAATACCAATATGGATTCATTTCAAGCCAAAATAGGTTGAAAGAGGATGAGAAAAAGAGAAAATAAAAATTATCATTCCGTTTCGTTCCTACCCAACGCGTAATAGGAAATTCCAAAAAATAACAAAAAAATTAAAAAAATTAAACAACAGCATTATGGCTTCATTTCAAGCCAGAATAGGTTGGAAAACGCCGAGAAAGAGAGAAAATAGAAATCATCGTTCCGTTCAGTTCCGTTCCTACCCGACGCGTAATACAAAATTCCAAAAAAATTGAAAAAAATTCAAATAATTAAAACATACCATTACAGCTTCATTTCAATCCAAAATAGGTTGGAAAAGGCCGAGAAAGGGAGAAAATCAAAATTATCGTTCCGTTTCGTTCCTACCTGACGCGTAATAGAAAATTCCAAAAAAATAGGCAAAAACTTCAAAAAATTAAAAAATACCATTATGACTTCATTTCAAACCAAAATAGGTTGGAGAAGACCGAGAAAGCGAGAAAATAAAAATTATCGTTCCGTTCCGTTCCGTTCCTACCAGACGCGTAATAGAAAATTCCAAAAAAATTCAAAAAATTAAAAAACAGCATTATGGCTTCATTTCAAGCCAGAATAGGTTGGAAAAGGTCGAGAAAAAGAGAAAATGAAAATTATCGTTCTGTTCCGTTCCTACCAGATGCGTAATAGAAAATTCAAAAAAAATAACAAAAAAATTCAAAAAATTAAAAAATCGCGTTATGACTTTTTTCTAGCGAAATAGGTTGGACAAGCCCGAGAAAGTGAGAAAATAAAAATTATGGTTCTGTTCCGTTCCTACCCGACGCGTAATAGAAATTTCCAAAAAACATAGCAAAAAAATTAAAAAAAATTAAAAAAAACCATTATGGCTTCATTTCAATCCAAAATAGGTTGGAAAATGCCGAGAAATAGAGCAAATAAAAATTAGCAATCCGGTCCGTTCCTACCCGTCCCGTAATAGGAACTTCCAAAAAAATAATAAAAAAATTCAAAAAATTAAAAAATACCAATATGGATTCATTTCAAGCCAAAATAGGTTGAAAGAGGATGAGAAAAAGAGAAAATAAAAATTATCATTCCGTTTCGTTCCTACCCAACGCGTAATAGGAAATTCCAAAAAATAACAAAAAAATTAAAAAAATTAAACAACAGCATTATGGCTTCATTTCAAGCCAGAATAGGTTGGAAAACGCCGAGAAAGAGAGAAAATAGAAATCATCGTTCCCTTATGTTCCGTTCCTACCCGACGCGTAATACAAAATTCCAAAAAAATTGAAAAAAATTCAAATAATTAAAACATACCATTACAGCTTCATTTCAATCCAAAATAGGTTGGAAAAGGCCGAGAAAGGGAGAAAATCAAAATTATCGTTCCGTTTCGTTCCTACCTGACGCGTAATAGAAAATTCCAAAAAAATAGGCAAAAACTTCAAAAAATTAAAAAATACCATTATGACTTCATTTCAAACAAAAATAGGTTGGAGAAGGCCGAGAAAGAGAGAAAATAAAAATTATCGTTCCGTTCCGTTCCTACCAGACGCGTAATAGAAAATTCCAAAAAAATAACAAAAAAATTCAAAAAATTAAAAAATCGCATTATGACTTTTTTCTAGCGAAATAGGTTGGACAAGCCCGAGAAAGTGAGAAAATAAAAATTATCGTTCTGTTCCGTTCCTACCCGACGCGTAATAGAAATTTCGAAAAAACATAGCAAAAAAATTAAAAAAAATTAAAAAAAAACCATTATGGCTTCATTTCAATCCAAAATAGGTTGGAGAAGGCCGAGAAAGAGAGAAAATAAAAATTATCGTTCCGTTCCGTTCCTACCAGACGCGTAATAGAAAATTCCAAAAAAATAGGCAAAAACTTCAAAAAATTAAAAAATACCATTATGACTTCATTTGAAACCAAAATAGGTTGGAGAAGACCGAGAAAGCGAGAAAATAAAAATTATCGTTCCGTTCCGTTCCGTTCCTACCAGACGCGTAATAGAAAATTCCAAAAAAATTCAAAAAATTAAAAAACAGCATTATGGCTTCATTTCAAGCCAGAATAGGTTGGAAAAGGCCGAGAAAAAGAGAAAATGAAAATTATCGTTCTGTTCCGTTCCTACCAGATGCGTAATAGAAAATTCAAAAAAAATAACAAAAAAATTCAAAAAATTAAAAAATCGCGTTATGACTTTTTTCTAGCGAAATAGGTTGGACAAGCCCGAGAAAGTGAGAAAATAAAAATTATCGTTCTATTCCGTTCCTACCCGACGCGTAATAGAAATTTCCAAAAAACATAGCAAAAAAATTAAAAAAAATTAAAAAAAAAACCATTATGGCTTCATTTCAATCCAAAATAGGTTGGAGAAGGCCGAGAAAGAGAGAAAATAAAAATTATCGTTCCGTTCCGTTCCTACCAGACGCGTAATAGAAAATTCCAAAAAAATAACAAAAAAATTCAAAAAATTAAAAAATCGCATTATGACTTTTTTCTAGCGAAATAGGTTGGACAAGCCCGAGAAAGTGAGAAAATAAAAATTATCGTTCTGTTCCGTTCCTGCCCGACGCGTTATAGAAATTTCCAAAAAACATAGCAAAAAAATTAAAAAAATTAAAAAAAACCATTATGGCTTCATTTCAATCCAAAATAGGTTGGAAAATGCCGAGAAATAGAGCAAATAAAAATTAGCAATCCGGTCCGTTCCTACCCGTCCCGTAATAGGAACTTCCAAAAAAATAATAAAAAAATTAGAAAAATTAAAAAATACCAATATGGATTCATTTCAAGCCAAAATAGGTTGAAAGAGGATGAGAAAAAGAGAAAATAAAAATTATCATTCCGTTTCGTTCCTACCCGACGCGTAAAAGGAAATTCCAAAAAATAACAAAAAAATTAAAAAAATTAAAAAACAGCATTATGGCTTCATTTCATGCCAGAATAGGTTGGAAAACGCCGAGAAAGAGAGAAAATAGAAATCATCGTTCCGTTCTGTTCCGTTCCTACCCGACGCGTAATACAAAATTCCAAAAAAATTGAAAAAAATTCAAATAATTAAAACATACCATTACAGCTTCATTTCAATCCAAAATAGGTTGGAAAAGGCCGAGAAAGGGAGAAAATTAAAATTATCATTCCGTTTCGTTCGTACCTAACGCGTAATAGAAAATTCTAAAAAGATAGGCAAAAACTTCAAAAAATTAAAAAATACCATTATGACTTCATTTCAAACAAAAATAGGTTGGAGAAGGCCAAGAAAGAGAGAAAATAAAAATTATCGTTCCGTTCCGTTCCTACCAGACGCGTAATAGAAAATTCCAAAAAAATAACAAAAAAATTCAAAAAATTAAAAAATCGCATTATGACTTTTTTCTAGCGAAATAGGTTGGACAAGCCCGAGAAAGTGAGAAAATAAAAATTATCGTTCTGTTCCGTTCCTACCCGACGCGTAATAGAAATTTCCAAAAAACATAGCAAAAAAATTAAAAAAAACCATTATGGCTTCATTTCAATCCAAAATAGGTTGGAAAATGCCGAGAAATAGAGCAAATAAAAATTAGCAATCCGGTCCGTTCCTACCCGTCCCGTAATTGGAACTTCCAAAAAAATAATAAAAAAATTAGAAAAATTAAAAAATACCAATATGGATTCATTTCAAGCCAAAATAGGTTGAAAGAGGATGAGAAAAAGAGAAAATAAAAATTATCATTCCGTTTTGTTCCTACCCGACGCGTAAAAGGAAATTCCAAAAAATAACAAAAAAATTAAAAAAATTAAAAAACAGCATTATGGCTTCATTTCAAGCCAGAATAGGTTGGAAAACGCCGAGAAAGAGAGAAAATAGAAATCATCGTTCCGTTCTGTTCCGTTCCTACCCGACGCGTAATACAAAATTCCAAAAAAATTGAAAAAAATTCAAATAATTAAAACATACCATTACAGCTTCATTTCAATCCAAAATAGGTTGGAAAAGGCCGAGAAAGGGAGAAAATTAAAATTATCATTCCGTTTCGTTCGTACCTAACGCGTAATAGAAAATTCCAAAAAAATAGGCAAAAACTTCAAAAAATTAAAAAATACCATTATGACTTCATTTCAAACCAAAATAGGTTGGAGAAGACCGAGAAAGCGAGAAAATAAAAATTATCGTTCCGTTCCGTTCCGTTCCTACCAGACGCGTAATAGAAAATTCCAAAAAAATTCAAAAAACTAAAAAACAGCATTATGGCTTCATTTCAAGCCAGAATAGGTTGGAAAAGGCCGAGAAAAAGAGAAAATGAAAATTATCGTTCTGTTCCGTTCCTACCAGATGCGTAATAGAAAATTCAAAAAAAATAACAAAAAAATTCAAAAAATTAAAAAATCGCGTTATGACTTTTTTCTAGCGAAATAGGTTGGACAAGCCCGAGAAAGTGAGAAAATAAAAATTATCGTTCTGTTCCGTTCCTACCCGACGCGTAATAGAAATTTCCAAAAAACATAGCAAAAAAATTAAAAAAAATTAAAAAAAACCATTATGGCTTCATTTCAATCCAAAATAGGTTGGAAAATGCCGAGAAATAGAGCAAATAAAAATTAGCAATCCGGTCCGTTCCTACCCGTCCCGTAATAGGAACTTCCAAAAAAATAATAAAAAAATTCAAAAAATTAAAAAATACCAATATGGATTCATTTCAAGCCAAAATAGGTTGAAAGAGGATGAGAAAAAGAGAAAATAAAAATTATCATTCCGTTTCGTTCCTGCCCAACGCGTAATAGGAAATTCCAAAAAATAACAAAAAAATTAAAAAAATTAAACAACAGCATTATGGCTTCATTTCAAGCCAGAATAGGTTGGAAAACGCCGAGAAAGAGAGAAAATAGAAATCATCGTTCCGTTCTGTTCCGTTCCTACCCGACGCGTAATACAAAATTCCAAAAAAATTGAAAAAAATTCAAATAATTAAAACATACCATTACAGCTTCATTTCAATCCAAAATAGGTTGGAAAAGGCCGAGAAATGGAGAAAATCAAAATTATCGTTCCGTTTCGTTCCTACCTGACGCGTAATAGAAAATTCCAAAAAAATAGGCAAAAACTTCAAAAAATTAAAAAATACCATTATGACTTCATTTCAAACCAAAATAGGTTGGAGAAGACCAAGAAAGCGAGAAAATAAAAATTATCGTTCCGTTCCGTTCCGTTCCTACCAGACGCGTAATAGAAAATTCCAAAAAAATTCAAAAAATTAAAAAACAGCATTATGGCTTCATTTCAAGCCAGAATAGGTTGGAAAAGGTCGAGAAAAAGAGAAAATGAAAATTATCGTTCTGTTCCGTTCCTACCAGATGCGTAATAGAAAATTCAAAAAAAATAACAAAAAAATTCAAAAAATTAAAAAATCGCGTTATGACTTTTTTCTAGCGAAATAGGTTGGACAAGCCCGAGAAAGTGAGAAAATAAAAATTATCGTTCTGTTCCGTTCCTACCCGACGCGTAATAGAAATTTCCAAAAAACATAGCAAAAAAATTAAAAAAAATTAAAAAAAACCATTATGGCTTCATTTCAATCCAAAATAGGTTGGAAAATGCCGAGAAATAGAGCAAATAAAAATTAGCAATCCGGTCCGTTCCTACCCGTCCCGTAATAGGAACTTCCAAAAAAATAATAAAAAAATTCAAAAAATTAAAAAATACCAATATGGATTCATTTCAAGCCAAAATAGGTTGAAAGAGGATGAGAAAAAGAGAAAATAAAAATTATCATTCCGTTTCGTTCCTGCCCAACGCGTAATAGGAAATTCCAAAAAATAACAAAAAAATTAAAAAAATTAAACAACAGCATTATGGCTTCATTTCAAGCCAGAATAGGTTGGAAAACGCCGAGAAAGAGAGAAAATAGAAATCATCGTTCCGTTCTGTTCCGTTCCTACCCGACGCGTAATACAAAATTCCAAAAAAATTGAAAAAAATTCAAATAATTAAAACATACCATTACAGCTTCATTTCAATCCAAAATAGGTTGGAAAAGGCCGAGAAAGGGAGAAAATCAAAATTATCGTTCCGTTTCGTTCCTACCTGACGCGTAATAGAAAATTCCAAAAAAATAGGCAAAAACTTCAAAAAATTAAAAAATACCATTATGACTTCATTTCAAACCAAAATAGGTTGGAGAAGACCGAGAAAGCGAGAAAATAAAAATTATCGTTCCGTTCCGTTCCGTTCCTACCAGACGCGTAATAGAAAATTCCAAAAAAATTCAAAAAATTAAAAAACAGCATTATGGCTTCATTTCAAGCCAGAATAGGTTGGAAAAGGTCGAGAAAAAGAGAAAATGAAAATTATCGTTCTGTTCCGTTCCTACCAGATGCGTAATAGAAAATTCAAAAAAAATAACAAAAAAATTCAAAAAATTAAAAAATCGCGTTATGACTTTTTTCTAGCGAAATAGGTTGGACAAGCCCGAGAAAGTGAGAAAATAAAAATTATGGTTCTGTTCCGTTCCTACCCGACGCGTAATAGAAATTTCCAAAAAACATAGCAAAAAAATTAAAAAAAATTAAAAAAAACCATTATGGCTTCATTTCAATCCAAAATAGGTTGGAAAATGCCGAGAAATAGAGCAAATAAAAATTAGCAATCCGGTCCGTTCCTACCCGTCCCGTAATAGGAACTTCCAAAAAAATAATAAAAAAATTCAAAAAATTAAAAAATACCAATATGGATTCATTTCAAGCCAAAATAGGTTGAAAGAGGATGAGAAAAAGAGAAAATAAAAATTATCATTCCGTTTCGTTCCTACCCAACGCGTAATAGGAAATTCCAAAAAATAACAAAAAAATTAAAAAAATTAAACAACAGCATTATGGCTTCATTTCAAGCCAGAATAGGTTGGAAAACGCCGAGAAAGAGAGAAAATAGAAATCATCGTTCCGTTCTGTTCCGTTCCTACCCGACGCGTAATACAAAATTCCAAAAAAATTGAAAAAAATTCAAATAATTAAAACATACCATTACAGCTTCATTTCAATCCAAAATAGGTTGGAAAAGGCCGAGAAAGGGAGAAAATCAAAATTATCGTTCCGTTTCGTTCCTACCTGACGCGTAATAGAAAATTCCAAAAAAATAGGCAAAAACTTCAAAAAATTAAAAAATACCATTATGACTTCATTTCAAACAAAAATAGGTTGGAGAAGGCCGAGAAAGAGAGAAAATAAAAATTATCGTTCCGTTCCGTTCCTACCAGACGCGTAATAGAAAATTCCAAAAAAATAACAAAAAAATTCAAAAAATTAAAAAATCGCATTATGACTTTTTTCTAGCGAAATAGGTTGGACAAGCCCGAGAAAGTGAGAAAATAAAAATTATCGTATGTTCCGTTCCTACCCGACGCGTAATAGAAATTTCCAAAAAACATAGCAAAAAAATTAAAAAAAACCATTATGGCTTCATTTCAATCCAAAATTGGTTGGAAAATGCCGAGAAATAGAGCAAATAAAAATTAGCAATCCGGTCCGTTCCTACCCGTCCCGTAATAGGAACTTCCAAAAAAATAATAAAAAAATTAGAAAAATTAAAAAATACCAATATGGATTCATTTCAAGCCAAAATAGGTTGAAAGAGGATGAGAAAAAGAGAAAATAAAAATTATCATTCCGTTTTGTTCCTACCCGACGCGTAAAAGGAAATTCCAAAAAATAACAAAAAAATTAAAAAAATTAAAAAACAGCATTATGGCTTCATTTCAAGCCAGAATAGGTTGGAAAACGCCGAGAAAGAGAGAAAATAGAAATCATCGTTCCGTTCTGTTCCGTTCCTACCCGACGCGTAATACAAAATTCCAAAAAAATTGAAAAAAATTCAAATAATTAAAACATACCATTACAGCTTCATTTCAATCCAAAATAGGTTGGAAAAGGCCGAGAAAGGGAGAAAATTAAAATTATCATTCCGTTTCGTTCGTACCTAACGCGTAATAGAAAATTCCAAAAAAATAGGCAAAAACTTCAAAAAATTAAAAAATACCATTATGACTTCATTTCAAACCAAAATAGGTTGGAGAAGACCGAGAAAGCGAGAAAATAAAAATTATCGTTCCGTTCCGTTCCGTTCCTACCAGACGCGTAATAGAAAATTCCAAAAAAATTCAAAAAATTAAAAAACAGCATTATGGCTTCATTTCAAGCCAGAATAGGTTGGAAAAGGCCGAGAAAAAGAGAAAATGAAAATTATCGTTCTGTTCCGTTCCTACCAGATGCGTAATAGAAAATTCAAAAAAAATAACAAAAAAATTCAAAAAATTAAAAAATCGCGTTATGACTTTTTTCTAGCGAAATAGGTTGGACAAGCCCGAGAAAGTGAGAAAATAAAAATTATCGTTCTGTTCCGTTCCTACCCGACGCGTAATAGAAATTTCCAAAAAACATAGCAAAAAAATTAAAAAAAACCATTATGGCTTCATTTCAATCCAAAATAGGTTGGAAAATGCCGAGAAATAGAGCAAATAAAAATTAGCAATCCGGTCCGTTCCTACCCGTCCCGTAATAGG
This sequence comes from Quercus parvula, assembly GCA_030820535.1. Lineage (NCBI taxonomy): Eukaryota > Viridiplantae > Streptophyta > Magnoliopsida > Fagales > Fagaceae > Quercus > Quercus parvula. The sequence goes on from JAUAME010000004.1 coordinate 24,892,227, forward strand.
AACTTCCAAAAAAATAATAAAAAAATTAAAAAAATTAAAAAATACCAATATGGATTCATTTCAAGCCAAAATAGGTTGAAAGAGGATGAGAAAAAGAGAAAATAAAAATTATCATTCCGTTTCGTTCCTGCCCAACGCGTAATAGGAAATTCCAAAAAATAACAAAAAAATTAAAAAAATTAAACAACAGCATTATGGCTTCATTTCAAGCCAGAATAGGTTGGAAAACGCCGAGAAAGAGAGAAAATAGAAATCATCGTTCCGTTCTGTTCCGTTCCTACCCGACGCGTAATACAAAATTCCAAAAAAATTGAAAAAAATTCAAATAATTAAAACATACCATTACAGCTTCATTTCAATCCAAAATAGGTTGGAAAAGGCCGAGAAAGGGAGAAAATCAAAATTATCGTTCCGTTTCGTTCCTACCTGACGCGTAATAGAAAATTCCAAAAAAATAGGCAAAAACTTCAAAAAATTAAAAAATACCATTATGACTTCATTTCAAACCAAAATAGGTTGGAGAAGACCGAGAAAGCGAGAAAATAAAAATTATCGTTCCGTTCCGTTCCGTTCCTACCAGACGCGTAATAGAAAATTCCAAAAAAATTCAAAAAATTAAAAAACAGCATTATGGCTTCATTTCAAGCCAGAATAGGTTGGAAAAGGTCGAGAAAAAGAGAAAATGAAAATTATCGTTCTGTTCCGTTCCTACCAGATGCGTAATAGAAAATTCAAAAAAAATAACAAAAAAATTCAAAAAATTAAAAAATCGCGTTATGACTTTTTTCTAGCGAAATAGGTTGGACAAGCCCGAGAAAGTGAGAAAATAAAAATTATCGTTCTGTTCCGTTCCTACCCGACGCGTAATAGAAATTTCCAAAAAACATAGCAAAAAAATTAAAAAAAATTAAAAAAAACCATTATGGCTTCATTTCAATCCAAAATAGGTTGGAAAATGCCGAGAAATAGAGCAAATAAAAATTAGCAATCCGGTCCGTTCCTACCCGTCCCGTAATAGGAACTTCCAAAAAAATAATAAAAAAATTCAAAAAATTAAAAAATACCAATATGGATTCATTTCAAGCCAAAATAGGTTGAAAGAGGATGAGAAAAAGAGAAAATAAAAATTATCATTCCGTTTCGTTCCTACCCAACGCGTAATAGGAAATTCCAAAAAATAACAAAAAAATTAAAAAAATTAAACAACAGCATTATGGCTTCATTTCAAGCCAGAATAGGTTGGAAAACGCCGAGAAAGAGAGAAAATAGAAATCATCGTTCCGTTCTGTTCCGTTCCTACCCGACGCGTAATACAAAATTCCAAAAAAATTGAAAAAAATTCAAATAATTAAAACATACCATTACAGCTTCATTTCAATCCAAAATAGGTTGGAAAAGGCCGAGAAAGGGAGAAAATCAAAATTATCGTTCCGTTTCGTTCCTACCTGACGCGTAATAGAAAATTCCAAAAAAATAGGCAAAAACTTCAAAAAATTAAAAAATACCATTATGACTTCATTTCAAACAAAAATAGGTTGGAGAAGGCCGAGAAAGAGAGAAAATAAAAATTATCGTTCCGTTCCGTTCCTACCAGACGCGTAATAGAAAATTCCAAAAAAATAACAAAAAAATTCAAAAAATTAAAAAATCGCATTATGACTTTTTTCTAGCGAAATAGGTTGGACAAGCCCGAGAAAGTGAGAAAATAAAAATTATCGTTCTGTTCCGTTCCTACCCGACGCGTAATAGAAATTTCCAAAAAACATAGCAAAAAAATTAAAAAAAATTAAAAAAAAACCATTATGGCTTCATTTCAATCCAAAATAGGTTGGAGAAGGCCGAGAAAGAGAGAAAATAAAAATTATCGTTCCGTTCCGTTCCTACCAGACGCGTAATAGAAAATTCCAAAAAAATAGGCAAAAACTTCAAAAAATTAAAAAATACCATTATGACTTCATTTGAAACCAAAATAGGTTGGAGAAGACCGAGAAAGCGAGAAAATAAAAATTATCGTTCCGTTCCGTTCCGTTCCTACCAGACGCGTAATAGAAAATTCCAAAAAAATTAAAAAAATTAAAAAACAGCATTATGGCTTCATTTCAAGCCAGAATAGGTTGGAAAAGGCCGAGAAAAAGAGAAAATGAAAATTATCGTTTTGTTCCGTTCCTACCAGATGCGTAATAGAAAATTCAAAAAAAATAACAAAAAAATTCAAAAAATTAAAAAATCGCGTTATGACTTTTTTCTAGCGAAATAGGTTGGACAAGCCCGAGAAAGTGAGAAAATAAAAATTATCGTTCTGTTCCGTTCCTACCCGACGCGTAATAGAAATTTCCAAAAAACATAGCAAAAAAATTAAAAAAAATTAAAAAAAAACCATTATGGCTTCATTTCAATCCAAAATAGGTTGGAGAAGGCCGAGAAAGAGAGAAAATAAAAATTATCGTTCCGTTCCGTTCCTACCAGACGCGTAATAGAAAATTCCAAAAAAATAACAAAAAAATTCAAAAAATTAAAAAATCGCATTATGACTTTTTTCTAGCGAAATAGGTTGGACAAGCCCGAGAAAGTGAGAAAATAAAAATTATCGTTCTGTTCCGTTCCTACCCGACGCGTTATAGAAATTTCCAAAAAACATAGCAAAAAAATTAAAAAAATTAAAAAAAACCATTATGGCTTCATTTGAATCCAAAATAGGTTGGAAAATGCCGAGAAATAGAGCAAATAAAAATTAGCAATCCGGTCCGTTCCTACCCGTCCCGTAATAGGAACTTCCAAAAAAATAATAAAAAAATTAGAAAAATTAAAAAATACCAATATGGATTCATTTCAAGCCAAAATAGGTTGAAAGAGGATGAGAAAAAGAGAAAATAAAAATTATCATTCCGTTTCGTTCCTACCCGACGCGTAAAAGGAAATTCCAAAAAATAACAAAAAAATTAAAAAAATTAAAAAACAGCATTATGGCTTCATTTCATGCCAGAATAGGTTGGAAAACGCCGAGAAAGAGAGAAAATAGAAATCATCGTTCCGTTCTGTTCCGTTCCTACCCGACGCGTAATACAAAATTCCAAAAAAATTGAAAAAAATTCAAATAATTAAAACATACCATTACAGCTTCATTTCAATCCAAAATAGGTTGGAAAAGGCCGAGAAAGGGAGAAAATTAAAATTATCATTCCGTTTCGTTCGTACCTAACGCGTAATAGAAAATTCTAAAAAGATAGGCAAAAACTTCAAAAAATTAAAAAATACCATTATGACTTCATTTCAAACAAAAATAGGTTGGAGAAGGCCAAGAAAGGGAGAAAATAAAAATTATCGTTCTGTTCCGTTCCTACCAGACGCGTAATAGAAAATTCCAAAAAAATAACAAAAAAATTCAAAAAATTAAAAAATCGCATTATGACTTTTTTCTAGCGAAATAGGTTGGACAAGCCCGAGAAAGTGAGAAAATAAAAATTATCGTTCTGTTCCGTTCCTACCCGACGCGTAATAGAAATTTCCAAAAAACATAGCAAAAAAATTAAAAAAAACCATTATGGCTTCATTTCAATCCAAAATAGGTTGGAAAATGCCGAGAAATAGAGCAAATAAAAATTAGCAATCCGGTCCGTTCCTACCCGTCCCGTAATAGGAACTTCCAAAAAAATAATAAAAAAATTAGAAAAATTAAAAAATACCAATATGGATTCATTTCAAGCCAAAATAGGTTGAAAGAGGATGAGAAAAAGAGAAAATAAAAATTATCATTCCGTTTTGTTCCTACCCGACGCGTAAAAGGAAATTCCAAAAAATAACAAAAAAATTAAAAAAATTAAAAAACAGCATTATGGCTTCATTTCAAGCCAGAATAGGTTGGAAAACGCCGAGAAAGAGAGAAAATAGAAATCATCGTTCCGTTCTGTTCCGTTCCTACCCGACGCGTAATACAAAATTCCAAAAAAATTGAAAAAAATTCAAATAATTAAAACATACCATTACAGCTTCATTTCAATCCAAAATAGGTTGGAAAAGGCCGAGAAAGGGAGAAAATTAAAATTATCATTCCGTTTCGTTCGTACCTAACGCGTAATAGAAAATTCCAAAAAAATAGGCAAAAACTTCAAAAAATTAAAAAATACCATTATGACTTCATTTCAAACCAAAATAGGTTGGAGAAGACCGAGAAAGCGAGAAAATAAAAATTATCGTTCCGTTCCGTTCCGTTCCTACCAGACGCGTAATAGAAAATTCCAAAAAAATTCAAAAAATTAAAAAACAGCATTATGGCTTCATTTCAAGCCAGAATAGGTTGGAAAAGGCCGAGAAAAAGAGAAAATGAAAATTATCGTTCTGTTCCGTTCCTACCAGATGCGTAATAGAAAATTCAAAAAAAATAACAAAAAAATTAAAAAAATTAAAAAATCGCGTTATGACTTTTTTCTAGCGAAATAGGTTGGACAAGCCCGAGAAAGTGAGAAAATAAAAATTATCGTTCTGTTCCGTTCCTACCCGACGCGTAATAGAAATTTCCAAAAAACATAGCAAAAAAATTAAAAAAAATTAAAAAAAACCATTATGGCTTCATTTCAATCCAAAATAGGTTGGAAAATGCCGAGAAATAGAGCAAATAAAAATTAGCAATCCGGTCCGTTCCTACCCGTCCCGTAATAGGAACTTCCAAAAAAATAATAAAAAAATTCAAAAAATTAAAAAATACCAATATGGATTCATTTCAAGCCAAAATAGGTTGAAAGAGGATGAGAAAAAGAGAAAATAAAAATTATCATTCCGTTTCGTTCCTACCCAACGCGTAATAGGAAATTCCAAAAAATAACAAAAAAATTAAAAAAATTAAACAACAGCATTATGGCTTCATTTCAAGCCAGAATAGGTTGGAAAACGCCGAGAAAGAGAGAAAATAGAAATCATCGTTCCGTTCTGTTCCGTTCCTACCCGACGCGTAATACAAAATTCCAAAAAAATTGAAAAAAATTCAAATAATTAAAACATACCATTACAGCTTCATTTCAATCCAAAATAGGTTGGAAAAGGCCGAGAAAGGGAAAAAATCAAAATTATCGTTCCGTTTCGTTCCTACCTGACGCGTAATAGAAAATTCCAAAAAAATAGGCAAAAACTTCAAAAAATTAAAAAATACCATTATGACTTCATTTCAAAAAAAAATAGGTTGGAGAAGGCCGAGAAAGAGAGAAAATAAAAATTATCGTTCCGTTCCGTTCCTACCAAACGCGTAATAGAAAATTCCAAAAAAATAACAAAAAAATTCAAAAAATTAAAAAATCGCATTATGACTTTTTTCTAGCGAAATAGGTTGGACAAGCCCGAGAAAGTGAGAAAATAAAAATTATCGTTCTGTTCCGTTCCTACCCGACGCGTTATAGAAATTTCCAAAAAACATAGCAAAAAAATTAAAAAAATTAAAAAAAACCATTATGGCTTCATTTCAATCCAAAATAGGTTGGAAAATGCCGAGAAATAGAGCAAATAAAAATTAGCAATCCGGTCCGTTCCTACCCGTCCCGTAATAGGAACTTCCAAAAAAATAATAAAAAAATTAGAAAAATTAAAAAATACCAATATGGATTCATTTCAAGCCAAAATAGGTTGAAAGAGGATGAGAAAAAGAGAAAATAAAAATTATCATTCCGTTTTGTTCCTACCCGACGCGTAAAAGGAAATTCCAAAAAATAACAAAAAAATTCAAAAATTAAAAAACAGCATTATGGCTTCATTTCAAGCCAGAATAGGTTGGAAAACGCCGAGAAAGAGAGAAAATAGAAATCATCGTTCCGTTCTGTTCCGTTCCTACCCGACGCGTAATACAAAATTCCAAAAAAATTGAAAAAAATTCAAATAATTAAAACATACCATTACAGCTTCATTTCAATCCAAAATAGGTTGGAAAAGGCCGAGAAAGGGAGAAAATTAAAATTATCATTCCGTTTCGTTCGTACCTAACGCGTAATAGAAAATTCTAAAAAGATAGGCAAAAACTTCAAAAAATTAAAAAATACCATTATGACTTCATTTCAAACAAAAATAGGTTGGAGAAGGCCAAGAAAGAGAGAAAATAAAAATTATCGTTCTGTTCCGTTCCTACCAGACGCGTAATAGAAAATTCCAAAAAAATAACAAAAAAATTCAAAAAATTCAAAAATCGCATTATGACTTTTTTCTAGCGAAATAGGTTGGACAAGCCCGAGAAAGTGAGAAAATAAAAATTATCGTTCTGTTCCGTTCCTACCCGACGCGTAATAGAAATTTCCAAAAAACATAGCAAAAAAATTAAAAAAAACCATTATGGCTTCATTTCAATCCAAAATAGGTTGGAAAATGCCGAGAAATAGAGCAAATAAAAATTAGCAATCCGGTCCGTTCCTACCCGTCCCGTAATAGGAACTTCCAAAAAAATAATAAAAAAATTAGAAAAATTAAAAAATACCAATATGGATTCATTTCAAGCCAAAATAGGTTGAAAGAGGATGAGAAAAAGAGAAAATAAAAATTATCATTCCGTTTTGTTCCTACCCGACGCGTAAAAGGAAATTCCAAAAAATAACAAAAAAATTAAAAAAATTAAAAAACAGCATTATGGCTTCATTTCAAGCCAGAATAGGTTGGAAAACGCCGAGAAAGAGAGAAAATAGAAATCATCGTTCCGTTCTGTTCCGTTCCTACCCGACGCGTAATACAAAATTCCAAAAAAATTGAAAAAAATTCAAATAATTAAAACATACCATTACAGCTTCATTTCAATCCAAAATAGGTTGGAAAAGGCCGAGAAAGGGAGAAAATTAAAATTATCATTCCGTTTCGTTCGTACCTAACGCGTAATAGAAAATTCCAAAAAAATAGGCAAAAACTTCAAAAAATTAAAAAATACCATTATGACTTCATTTCAAACCAAAATAGGTTGGAGAAGACCGAGAAAGCGAGAAAATAAAAATTATCGTTCCGTTCCGTTCCGTTCCTACCAGACGCGTAATAGAAAATTCCAAAAAAATTCAAAAAATTAAAAAACAGCATTATGGCTTCATTTCAAGCCAGAATAGGTTGGAAAAGGCCGAGAAAAAGAGAAAATGAAAATTATCGTTCTGTTCCGTTCCTACCAGATGCGTAATAGAAAATTCAAAAAAAATAACAAAAAAATTAAAAAAATTAAAAAATCGCGTTATGACTTTTTTCTAGCGAAATAGGTTGGACAAGCCCGAGAAAGTGAGAAAATAAAAATTATCGTTCTGTTCCGTTCCTACCCGACGCGTAATAGAAATTTCCAAAAAACATAGCAAAAAAATTAAAAAAAATTAAAAAAAACCATTATGGCTTCATTTCAATCCAAAATAGGTTGGAAAATGCCGAGAAATAGAGCAAATAAAAATTAGCAATCCGGTCCGTTCCTACCCGTCCCGTAATAGGAACTTCCAAAAAAATAATAAAAAAATTCAAAAAATTAAAAAATACCAATATGGATTCATTTCAAGCCAAAATAGGTTGAAAGAGGATGAGAAAAAGAGAAAATAAAAATTATCATTCCGTTTCGTTCCTACCCAACGCGTAATAGGAAATTCCAAAAAATAACAAAAAAATTAAAAAAATTAAACAACAGCATTATGGCTTCATTTCAAGCCAGAATAGGTTGGAAAACGCCGAGAAAGAGAGAAAATAGAAATCATCGTTCCGTTCTGTTCCGTTCCTACCCGACGCGTAATACAAAATTCCAAAAAAATTGAAAAAAATTCAAATAATTAAAACATACCATTACAGCTTCATTTCAATCCAAAATAGGTTGGAAAAGGCCGAGAAAGGGAAAAAATCAAAATTATCGTTCCGTTTCGTTCCTACCTGACGCGTAATAGAAAATTCCAAAAAAATAGGCAAAAACTTCAAAAAATTAAAAAATACCATTATGACTTCATTTCAAAAAAAAATAGGTTGGAGAAGGCCGAGAAAGAGAGAAAATAAAAATTATCGTTCCGTTCCGTTCCTACCAAACGCGTAATAGAAAATTCCAAAAAAATAACAAAAAAATTCAAAAAATTAAAAAATCGCATTATGACTTTTTTCTAGCGAAATAGGTTGGACAAGCCCGAGAAAGTGAGAAAATAAAAATTATCGTTCTGTTCCGTTCCTACCCGACGCGTTATAGAAATTTCCAAAAAACATAGCAAAAAAATTAAAAAAATTAAAAAAAACCATTATGGCTTCATTTCAATCCAAAATAGGTTGGAAAATGCCGAGAAATAGAGCAAATAAAAATTAGCAATCCGGTCCGTTCCTACCCGTCCCGTAATAGGAACTTCCAAAAAAATAATAAAAAAATTAGAAAAATTAAAAAATACCAATATGGATTCATTTCAAGCCAAAATAGGTTGAAAGAGGATGAGAAAAAGAGAAAATAAAAATTATCATTCCGTTTTGTTCCTACCCGACGCGTAAAAGGAAATTCCAAAAAATAACAAAAAAATTCAAAAATTAAAAAACAGCATTATGGCTTCATTTCAAGCCAGAATAGGTTGGAAAACGCCGAGAAAGAGAGAAAATAGAAATCATCGTTCCGTTCTGTTCCGTTCCTACCCGACGCGTAATACAAAATTCCAAAAAAATTAAAAAAAATTCAAATAATTAAAACATACCATTACATCTTCATTTCAATCCAAAATAGGTTGGAAAAGGCCGAGAAAGGGAGAAAATTAAAATTATCATTCCGTTTCGTTCGTACCTAACGCGTAATAGAAAATTCCAAAAAAATAGGCAAAAACTTCAAAAAATTAAAAAATACCATTATGACTTCATTTCAAACCAAAATAGGTTGGAGAAGACCGAGAAAGCGAGAAAATAAAAATTATCGTTCCGTTCCGTTCCGTTCCTACCAGACGCGTAATAGAAAATTCCAAAAAAATTCAAAAAATTAAAAAACAGCATTATGGCTTCATTTCAAGCCAGAATAGGTTGGAAAAGGCCGAGAAAAAGAGAAAATGAAAATTATCGTTCTGTTCCGTTCCTACCAGATGCGTAATAGAAAATTCAAAAAAAATAACAAAAAAATTCAAAAAATTAAAAAATCGCGTTATGACTTTTTTCTAGCGAAATAGGTTGGACAAGCCCGAGAAAGTGAGAAAATAAAAATTATCGTTCTGTTCCGTTCCTACCCGACGCGTAATAGAAATTTCCAAAAAACATAGCAAAAAAATTAAAAAAAATTAAAAAAAAACCATTATGGCTTCATTTCAATCCAAAATAGGTTGGAGAAGGCCGAGAAAGAGAGAAAATAAAAATTATCGTTCCGTTCCGTTCCTACCAGACGCGTAATAGAAAATTCCAAAAAAATAACAAAAAAATTCAAAAAATTAAAAAATCGCATTATGACTTTTTTCTAGCGAAATAGGTTGGACAAGCCCGAGAAAGTGAGAAAATAAAAATTATCGTTCTGTTCCGTTCCTACCCGACGCGTTATAGAAATTTCCAAAAAACATAGCAAAAAAATTAAAAAAATTAAAAAAAACCATTATGGCTTCATTTCAATCCAAAATAGGTTGGAAAATGCCGAGAAATAGAGCAAATAAAAATTAGCAATCCGGTCCGTTCCTACCCGTCCCGTAATAGGAACTTCCAAAAAAATAATAAAAAAATTAGAAAAATTAAAAAATACCAATATGGATTCATTTCAAGCCAAAATAGGTTGAAAGAGGATGAGAAAAAGAGAAAATAAAAATTATCATTCCGTTTCGTTCCTACCCAACGCGTAATAGGAAATTCCAAAAAATAACAAAAAAATTAAAAAAATTAAACAACAGCATTATGGCTTCATTTCAAGCCAGAATAGGTTGGAAAACGCCGAGAAAGAGAGAAAATAGAAATCATCGTTCCGTTCTGTTCCGTTCCTACCCGACGCGTAATACAAAATTCCAAAAAAATTGAAAAAAATTCAAATAATTAAAACATACCATTACAGCTTCATTTCAATCCAAAATAGGTTGGAAAAGGCCGAGAAAGGGAGAAAATCAAAATTATCGTTCCGTTTCGTTCCTACCTGACGCGTAATAGAAAATTCCAAAAAAATAGGCAAAAATTTCAAAAAATTAAAAAATACCATTATGACTTCATTTCAAACAAAAATAGGTTGGAGAAGGCCGAGAAAGAGAGAAAATAAAAATTATCGTTCCGTTCCGTTCCTACCAGACGCGTAATAGAAAATTCCAAAAAAATAACAAAAAAATTCAAAAAATTAAAAAATCGCATTATGACTTTTTTCTAGCGAAATAGGTTGGACAAGCCCGAGAAAGTGAGAAAATAAAAATTATCGTTCTGTTCCGTTCCTACCCGACGCGTTATAGAAATTTCCAAAAAACATAGCAAAAAAATTAAAAAAATTAAAAAAAACCATTATGGCTTCATTTCAATCCAAAATAGGTTGGAAAATGCCGAGAAATAGAGCAAATAAAAATTAGCAATCCGGTCCGTTCCTACCCGTCCCGTAATAGGAACTTCCAAAAAAATAATAAAAAAATTAAAAAAAATTAAAAAATACCAATATGGATTCATTTCAAGCCAAAATAGGTTGAAAGAGGATGAGAAAAAGAGAAAATAAAAATTATCATTCCGTTTTGTTCCTACCCGACGCGTAAAAGGAAATTCCAAAAAATAACAAAAAAATTTAAAAAATTAAAAAACAGCATTATGGCTTCATTTCAAGCCAGAATAGGTTGGAAAACGCCGAGAAAGAGAGAAAATAGAAATCATCGTTCCGTTCTGTTCCGTTCCTACCCGACGCGTAATACAAAATTCCAAAAAAATTGAAAAAAATTCAAATAATTAAAACATACCATTACATCTTCATTTCAATCCAAAATAGGTTGGAAAAGGCCGAGAAATGGAGAAAATTAAAATTATCATTCCGTTTCGTTCGTACCTAACGCGTAATAGAAAATTCCAAAAAAATAGGCAAAAACTTCAAAAAATTAAAAAATACCATTATGACTTCATTTCAAACCAAAATAGGTTGGAGAAGACCGAGAAAGCGAGAAAATAAAAATTATCGTTCCGTTCCGTTCCGTTCCTACCAGACGCGTAATAGAAAATTCCAAAAAAATTCAAAAAATTAAAAAACAGCATTATGGCTTCATTTCAAGCCAGAATAGGTTGGAAAAGGTCGAGAAAAAGTGAAAATGAAAATTATCGTTCTGTTCCGTTCCTACCAGATGCGTAATAGAAAATTCAAAAAAAATAACAAAAAAATTCAAAAAATTAAAAAATCGCGTTATGACTTTTTTCTAGCGAAATAGGTTGGACAAGCCCGAGAAAGTGAGAAAATAAAAATTATCGTTCTGTTCCGTTCCTACCCGACGCGTAATAGAAATTTCCAAAAAACATAGCAAAAAAATTAAAAAAAACCATTATGGCTTCATTTCAATCCAAAATAGGTTGGAAAATGCCGAGAAATAGAGCAAATAAAAATTAGCAATCCGGTCCGTTCCTACCCGTCCTGTAATAGGAACTTCCAAAAAAATAATAAAAAAATTCAAAAAATTAAAAAATACCAATATGGATTCATTTCAAGCCAAAATAGGTTGAAAGAGGATGAGAAAAAGAGAAAATAAAAATTATCATTCCGTTTCGTTCCTACCCAACGCGTAATAGGAAATTCCAAAAAATAACAAAAAAATTAAAAAAATTAAACAACAGCATTATGGCTTCATTTCAAGCCAGAATAGGTTGGAAAACGCCGAGAAAGAGAGAAAATAGAAATCATCGTTCCGTTCTGTTCCGTTCCTACCCGACGCGTAATACAAAATTCCAAAAAAATTGAAAAAAATTCAAATAATTAAAACATACCATTACAGCTTCATTTCAATCCAAAATAGGTTGGAAAAGGCCGAGAAAGGGAGAAAATCAAAATTATCGTTCCGTTTCGTTCCTACCTGACGCGTAATAGAAAATTCCAAAAAAATAGGCAAAAACTTCAAAAAATTAAAAAATACCATTATGACTTCATTTCAAACAAAAATAGGTTGGAGAAGGCCGAGAAAGAGAGAAAATAAAAATTATCGTTCCGTTCCGTTCCTACCAGACGCGTAATAGAAAATTCCAAAAAAATAACAAAAAAATTCAAAAAATTAAAAAATCGCATTATGACTTTTTTCTAGCGAAATAGGTTGGACAAGCCCGAGAAAGTGAGAAAATAAAAATTATCGTTCTGTTCCGTTCCTACCCGACGCGTTATAGAAATTTCCAAAAAACATAGCAAAAAAATTAAAAAAATTAAAAAAAACCATTATGGCTTCATTTCAATCCAAAATAGGTTGGAAAATGCCGAGAAATAGAGCAAATAAAAATTAGCAATCCGGTCCGTTCCTACCCGTCCCGTAATAGGAACTTCCAAAAAAATAATAAAAAAATTAGAAAAATTAAAAAATACCAATATGGATTCATTTCAAGCCAAAATAGGTTGAAAGAGGATGAGAAAAAGAGAAAATAAAAATTATCATTCCGTTTTGTTCCTACCCGACGCGTAAAAGGAAATTCCAAAAAATAACAAAAAAATTTAAAAAATTAAAAAACAGCATTATGGCTTCATTTCAAGCCAGAATAGGTTGGAAAACGCCGAGAAAGAGAGAAAATAGAAATCATCGTTCCGTTCTGTTCCGTTCCTACCCGACGCGTAATACAAAATTCCAAAAAAATTGAAAAAAATTCAAATAATTAAAACATACCATTACATCTTCATTTCAATCCAAAATAGGTTGGAAAAGGCCGAGAAAGGGAGAAAATTAAAATTATCATTCCGTTTCGTTCGTACCTAACGCGTAATAGAAAATTCCAAAAAAATAGGCAAAAACTTCAAAAAATTAAAAAATACCATTATGACTTCATTTCAAACCAAAATAGGTTGGAGAAGACCGAGAAAGCGAGAAAATAAAAATTATCGTTCCGTTCCGTTCCGTTCCTACCAGACGCGTAATAGAAAATTCCAAAAAAATTCAAAAAATTAAAAAACAGCATTATGGCTTCATTTCAAGCCAGAATAGGTTGGAAAAGGTCGAGAAAAAGAGAAAATGAAAATTATCGTTCTGTTCCGTTCCTACCAGATGCGTAATAGAAAATTCAAAAAAAATAACAAAAAAATTCAAAAAATTAAAAAATCGCGTTATGACTTTTTTCTAGCGAAATAGGTTGGACAAGCCCGAGAAAGTGAGAAAATAAAAATTATCGTTCTGTTCCGTTCCTACCCGACGCGTAATAGAAATTTCCAAAAAACATAGCAAAAAAATTAAAAAAAATTAAAAAAAACCAATATGGATTCATTTCAAGCCAAAATAGGTTGAAAGAGGATGAGAAAAAGAGAAAATAAAAATTATCATTCCGTTTCGTTCCTGCCCAACGCGTAATAGGAAATTCCAAAAAATAACAAAAAAATTAAAAAAATTAAACAACAGCATTATGGCTTCATTTCAAGCCAGAATAGGTTGGAAAACGCCGAGAAAGAGAGAAAATAGAAATCATCGTTCCGTTCTGTTCCGTTACTACCCGACGCGTAATACAAAATTCCAAAAAAATTGAAAAAAATTCAAATAATTAAAACATACCATTACAGCTTCATTTCAATCCAAAATAGGTTGGAAAAGGCCGAGAAAGGGAGAAAATTAAAATTATCATTCCGTTTCGTTCGTACCTAACGCGTAATAGAAAATTCCAAAAAAATAGGCAAAAACTTCAAAAAATTAAAAAATACCATTATGACTTCATTTCAAACCAAAATAGGTTGGAGAAGACCGAGAAAGCGAGAAAATAAAAATTATCGTTCCGTTCCGTTCCGTTCCTACCAGACGCGTAATAGAAAATTCCAAAAAAATTCAAAAAATTAAAAAACAGCATTATGGCTTCATTTCAAGCCAGAATAGGTTGGAAAAGGCCGAGAAAAAGAGAAAATGAAAATTATCGTTCTGTTCCGTTCCTACCAGATGCGTAATAGAAAATTCAAAAAAAATAACAAAAAAATTCAAAAAATTAAAAAATCGCGTTATGACTTTTTTCTAGCGAAATAGGTTGGACAAGCCCGAGAAAGTGAGAAAATAAAAATTATCGTTCTGTTCCGTTCCTACCCGACGCGTAATAGAAATTTCCAAAAAACATAGCAAAAAAATTAAAAAAAACCATTATGGCTTCATTTCAATCCAAAATAGGTTGGAAAATGCCGAGAAATAGAGCAAATAAAAATTAGCAATCCGGTCCGTTCCTACCCGTCCCGTAATAGGAACTTCCAAAAAAATAATAAAAAAATTAAAAAAATTAAAAAATACCAATATGGATTCATTTCAAGCCAAAATAGGTTGAAAGAGGATGAGAAAAAGAGAAAATAAAAATTATCATTCCGTTTCGTTCCTGCCCAACGCGTAATAGGAAATTCCAAAAAATAACAAAAAAATTAAAAAAATTAAACAACAGCATTATGGCTTCATTTCAAGCCAGAATAGGTTGGAAAACGCCGAGAAAGAGAGAAAATAGAAATCATCGTTCCGTTCTGTTCCGTTCCTACCCGACGCGTAATACAAAATTCCAAAAAAATTGAAAAAAATTCAAATAATTAAAACATACCATTACAGCTTCATTTCAATCCAAAATAGGTTGGAAAAGGCCGAGAAAGGGAGAAAATCAAAATTATCGTTCCGTTTCGTTCCTACCTGACGCGTAATAGAAAATTCCAAAAAAATAGGCAAAAACTTCAAAAAATTAAAAAATACCATTATGACTTCATTTCAAACCAAAATAGGTTGGAGAAGACCGAGAAAGCGAGAAAATAAAAATTATCGTTCCGTTCCGTTCCGTTCCTACCAGACGCGTAATAGAAAATTCCAAAAAAATTCAAAAAATTAAAAAACAGCATTATGGCTTCATTTCAAGCCAGAATAGGTTGGAAAAGGTCGAGAAAAAGAGAAAATGAAAATTATCGTTCTGTTCCGTTCCTACCAGATGCGTAATAGAAAATTCAAAAAAAATAACAAAAAAATTCAAAAAATTAAAAAATCGCGTTATGACTTTTTTCTAGCGAAATAGGTTGGACAAGCCCGAGAAAGTGAGAAAATAAAAATTATCGTTCTGTTCCGTTCCTACCCGACGCGTAATAGAAATTTCCAAAAAACATAGCAAAAAAATTAAAAAAAATTAAAAAAAACCATTATGGCTTCATTTCAATCCAAAATAGGTTGGAAAATGCCGAGAAATAGAGCAAATAAAAATTAGCAATCCGGTCCGTTCCTACCCGTCCCGTAATAGGAACTTCCAAAAAAATAATAAAAAAATTCAAAAAATTAAAAAATACCAATATGGATTCATTTCAAGCCAAAATAGGTTGAAAGAGGATGAGAAAAAGAGAAAATAAAAATTATCATTCCGTTTCGTTCCTACCCAACGCGTAATAGGAAATTCCAAAAAATAACAAAAAAATTAAAAAAATTAAACAACAGCATTATGGCTTCATTTCAAGCCAGAATAGGTTGGAAAACGCCGAGAAAGAGAGAAAATAGAAATCATCGTTCCGTTCTGTTCCGTTCCTACCCGACGCGTAATACAAAATTCCAAAAAAATTGAAAAAAATTCAAATAATTAAAACATACCATTACAGCTTCATTTCAATCCAAAATAGGTTGGAAAAGGCCGAGAAAGGGAGAAAATCAAAATTATCGTTCCGTTTCGTTCCTACCTGACGCGTAATAGAAAATTCCAAAAAAATAGGCAAAAACTTCAAAAAATTAAAAAATACCATTATGACTTCATTTCAAACAAAAATAGGTTGGAGAAGGCCGAGAAAGAGAGAAAATAAAAATTATCGTTCCGTTCCGTTCCTACCAGACGCGTAATAGAAAATTCCAAAAAAATAACAAAAAAATTCAAAAAATTAAAAAATCGCATTATGACTTTTTTCTAGCGAAATAGGTTGGACAAGCCCGAGAAAGTGAGAAAATAAAAATTATCGTTCTGTTCCGTTCCTACCCGACGCGTAATAGAAATTTCCAAAAAACATAGCAAAAAAATTAAAAAAAATTAAAAAAAAACCATTATGGCTTCATTTCAATCCAAAATAGGTTGGAGAAGGCCGAGAAAGAGAGAAAATAAAAATTATCGTTCCGTTCCGTTCCTACCAGACGCGTAATAGAAAATTCCAAAAAAATAGGCAAAAACTTCAAAAAATTAAAAAATACCATTATGACTTCATTTGAAACCAAAATAGGTTGGAGAAGACCGAGAAAGCGAGAAAATAAAAATTATCGTTCCGTTCCGTTCCGTTCCTACCAGACGCGTAATAGAAAATTCCAAAAAAATTAAAAAAATTAAAAAACAGCATTATGGCTTCATTTCAAGCCAGAATAGGTTGGAAAAGGCCGAGAAAAAGAGAAAATGAAAATTATCGTTTTGTTCCGTTCCTACCAGATGCGTAATAGAAAATTCAAAAAAAATAACAAAAAAATTCAAAAAATTAAAAAATCGCGTTATGACTTTTTTCTAGCGAAATAGGTTGGACAAGCCCGAGAAAGTGAGAAAATAAAAATTATCGTTCTGTTCCGTTCCTACCCGACGCGTAATAGAAATTTCCAAAAAACATAGCAAAAAAATTAAAAAAAAATTAAAAAAAAACCATTATGGCTTCATTTCAATCCAAAATAGGTTGGAGAAGGCCGAGAAAGAGAGAAAATAAAAATTATCGTTCCGTTCCGTTCCTACCAGACGCGTAATAGAAAATTCCAAAAAAATAACAAAAAAATTCAAAAAATTAAAAAATCGCATTATGACTTTTTTCTAGCGAAATAGGTTGGACAAGCCCGAGAAAGTGAGAAAATAAAAATTATCGTTCTGTTCCGTTCCTACCCGACGCGTTATAGAAATTTCCAAAAAACATAGCAAAAAAATTAAAAAAATTAAAAAAAACCATTATGGCTTCATTTGAATCCAAAATAGGTTGGAAAATGCCGAGAAATAGAGCAAATAAAAATTAGCAATCCGGTCCGTTCCTACCCGTCCCGTAATAGGAACTTCCAAAAAAATAATAAAAAAATTAGAAAAATTAAAAAATACCAATATGGATTCATTTCAAGCCAAAATAGGTTGAAAGAGGATGAGAAAAAGAGAAAATAAAAATTATCATTCCGTTTCGTTCCTACCCGACGCGTAAAAGGAAATTCCAAAAAATAACAAAAAAATTAAAAAAATTAAAAAACAGCATTATGGCTTCATTTCATGCCAGAATAGGTTGGAAAACGCCGAGAAAGAGAGAAAATAGAAATCATCGTTCCGTTCTGTTCCGTTCCTACCCGACGCGTAATACAAAATTCCAAAAAAATTGAAAAAAATTCAAATAATTAAAACATACCATTACAGCTTCATTTCAATCCAAAATAGGTTGGAAAAGGCCGAGAAAGGGAGAAAATTAAAATTATCATTCCGTTTCGTTCGTACCTAACGCGTAATAGAAAATTCTAAAAAGATAGGCAAAAACTTCAAAAAATTAAAAAATACCATTATGACTTCATTTCAAACAAAAATAGGTTGGAGAAGGCCAAGAAAGAGAGAAAATAAAAATTATCGTTCTGTTCCGTTCCTACCAGACGCGTAATAGAAAATTCCAAAAAAATAACAAAAAAATTCAAAAAATTAAAAAATCGCATTATGACTTTTTTCTAGCGAAATAGGTTGGACAAGCCCGAGAAAGTGAGAAAATAAAAATTATCGTTCTGTTCCGTTCCTACCCGACGCGTAATAGAAATTTCCAAAAAACATAGCAAAAAAATTAAAAAAAACTATTATGGCTTCATTTCAATCCAAAATAGGTTGGAAAATGCCGAGAAATAGAGCAAATAAAAATTAGCAATCCGGTCCGTTCCTACCCGTCCCGTAATAGGAACTTCCAAAAAAATAATAAAAAAATTAGAAAAATTAAAAAATACCAATATGGATTCATTTCAAGCCAAAATAGGTTGAAAGAGGATGAGAAAAAGAGAAAATAAAAATTATCATTCCGTTTTGTTCCTACCCGACGCGTAAAAGGAAATTCCAAAAAATAACAAAAAAATTAAAAAAATTAAAAAACAGCATTATGGCTTCATTTCAAGCCAGAATAGGTTGGAAAACGCCGAGAAAGAGAGAAAATAGAAATCATCGTTCCGTTCTGTTCCGTTCCTACCCGACGCGTAATACAAAATTCCAAAAAAATTGAAAAAAATTCAAATAATTAAAACATACCATTACAGCTTCATTTCAATCCAAAATAGGTTGGAAAAGGCCGAGAAAGGGAGAAAATTAAAATTATCATTCCGTTTCGTTCGTACCTAACGCGTAATAGAAAATTCCAAAAAAATAGGCAAAAACTTCAAAAAATTAAAAAATACCATTATGACTTCATTTCAAACCAAAATAGGTTGGAGAAGACCGAGAAAGCGAGAAAATAAAAATTATCGTTCCGTTCCGTTCCGTTCCTACCAGACGCGTAATAGAAAATTCCAAAAAAATTCAAAAAATTAAAAAACAGCATTATGGCTTCATTTCAAGCCAGAATAGGTTGGAAAAGGCCGAGAAAAAGAGAAAATGAAAATTATCGTTCTGTTCCGTTCCTACCAGATGCGTAATAGAAAATTCAAAAAAAATAACAAAAAAATTCAAAAAATTAAAAAATCGCGTTATGACTTTTTTCTAGCGAAATAGGTTGGACAAGCCCGAGAAAGTGAGAAAATAAAAATTATCGTTCTGTTCCGTTCCTACCCGACGCGTAATAGAAATTTCCAAAAAACATAGCAAAAAAATTAAAAAAAAATTAAAAAAAAACCATTATGGCTTCATTTCAATCCAAAATAGGTTGGAGAAGGCCGAGAAAGAGAGAAAATAAAAATTATCGTTCCGTTCCGTTCCTACCAGACGCGTAATAGAAAATTCCAAAAAAATAACAAAAAAATTCAAAAAATTAAAAAATCGCATTATGACTTTTTTCTAGCGAAATAGGTTGGACAAGCCCGAGAAAGTGAGAAAATAAAAATTATCGTTCTGTTCCGTTCCTACCCGACGCGTTATAGAAATTTCCAAAAAACATAGCAAAAAAATTAAAAAAATTAAAAAAAACCATTATGGCTTCATTTGAATCCAAAATAGGTTGGAAAATGCCGAGAAATAGAGCAAATAAAAATTAGCAATCCGGTCCGTTCCTACCCGTCCCGTAATAGGAACTTCCAAAAAAATAATAAAAAAATTAGAAAAATTAAAAAATACCAATATGGATTCATTTCAAGCCAAAATAGGTTGAAAGAGGATGAGAAAAAGAGAAAATAAAAATTATCATTCCGTTTCGTTCCTACCCGACGCGTAAAAGGAAATTCCAAAAAATAACAAAAAAATTAAAAAAATTAAAAAACAGCATTATGGCTTCATTTCATGCCAGAATAGGTTGGAAAACGCCGAGAAAGAGAGAAAATAGAAATCATCGTTCCGTTCTGTTCCGTTCCTACCCGACGCGTAATACAAAATTCCAAAAAAATTGAAAAAAATTCAAATAATTAAAACATACCATTACAGCTTCATTTCAATCCAAAATAGGTTGGAAAAGGCCGAGAAAGGGAG
The DNA here is from genome assembly GCA_030820535.1 of Quercus parvula. Classification (NCBI taxonomy): domain Eukaryota; kingdom Viridiplantae; phylum Streptophyta; class Magnoliopsida; order Fagales; family Fagaceae; genus Quercus; species Quercus parvula. The sequence goes on from JAUAME010000004.1 coordinate 24,911,829, forward strand.
AAAATTAAAATTATCATTCCGTTTCGTTCGTACCTAACGCGTAATAGAAAATTCTAAAAAGATAGGCAAAAACTTCAAAAAATTAAAAAATACCATTATGACTTCATTTCAAACAAAAATAGGTTGGAGAAGGCCAAGAAAGAGAGAAAATAAAAATTATCGTTCTGTTCCGTTCCTACCAGACGCGTAATAGAAAATTCCAAAAAAATAACAAAAAAATTCAAAAAATTAAAAAATCGCATTATGACTTTTTTCTAGCGAAATAGGTTGGACAAGCCCGAGAAAGTGAGAAAATAAAAATTATCGTTCTGTTCCGTTCCTACCCGACGCGTAATAGAAATTTCCAAAAAACATAGCAAAAAAATTAAAAAAAATTAAAAAAAACCAATATGGATTCATTTCAAGCCAAAATAGGTTGAAAGAGGATGAGAAAAAGAGAAAATAAAAATTATCATTCCGTTTCGTTCCTGCCCAACGCGTAATAGGAAATTCCAAAAAATAACAAAAAAATTAAAAAAATTAAACAACAGCATTATGGCTTCATTTCAAGCCAGAATAGGTTGGAAAACGCCGAGAAAGAGAGAAAATAGAAATCATCGTTCCGTTCTGTTCCGTTCCTACCCGACGCGTAATACAAAATTCCAAAAAAATTGAAAAAAATTCAAATAATTAAAACATACCATTACAGCTTCATTTCAATCCAAAATAGGTTGGAAAAGGCCGAGAAAGGGAGAAAATTAAAATTATCATTCCGTTTCGTTCGTACCTAACGCGTAATAGAAAATTCCAAAAAAATAGGCAAAAACTTCAAAAAATTAAAAAATACCATTATGACTTCATTTCAAACCAAAATAGGTTGGAGAAGACCGAGAAAGCGAGAAAATAAAAATTATCGTTCCGTTCCGTTCCGTTCCTACCAGACGCGTAATAGAAAATTCCAAAAAAATTCAAAAAATTAAAAAACAGCATTATGGCTTCATTTCAAGCCAGAATAGGTTGGAAAAGGCCGAGAAAAAGAGAAAATGAAAATTATCGTTCTGTTCCGTTCCTACCAGATGCGTAATAGAAAATTCAAAAAAAAAAACAAAAAAATTCAAAAAATTAAAAAATCGCGTTATGACTTTTTTCTAGCGAAATAGGTTGGACAAGCCCGAGAAAGTGAGAAAATAAAAATTATCGTTCTGTTCCGTTCCTACCCGACGCGTAATAGAAATTTCCAAAAAACATAGCAAAAAAATTAAAAAAAATTAAAAAAAACCATTATGGCTTCATTTCAATCCAAAATAGGTTGGAAAATGCCGAGAAATAGAGCAAATAAAAATTAGCAATCCGGTCCGTTCCTACCCGTCCCGTAATAGGAACTTCCAAAAAAATAATAAAAAAATTAAAAAAATTAAAAAATACCAATATGGATTCATTTCAAGCCAAAATAGGTTGAAAGAGGATGAGAAAAAGAGAAAATAAAAATTATCATTCCGTTTCGTTCCTGCCCAACGCGTAATAGGAAATTCCAAAAAATAACAAAAAAATTAAAAAAATTAAACAACAGCATTATGGCTTCATTTCAAGCCAGAATAGGTTGGAAAACGCCGAGAAAGAGAGAAAATAGAAATCATCGTTCCGTTCTGTTCCGTTCCTACCCGACGCGTAATACAAAATTCCAAAAAAATTGAAAAAAATTCAAATAATTAAAACATACCATTACAGCTTCATTTCAATCCAAAATAGGTTGGAAAAGGCCGAGAAAGGGAGAAAATCAAAATTATCGTTCCGTTTCGTTCCTACCTGACGCGTAATAGAAAATTCCAAAAAAATAGGCAAAAACTTCAAAAAATTAAAAAATACCATTATGACTTCATTTCAAACAAAAATAGGTTGGAGAAGGCCGAGAAAGAGAGAAAATAAAAATTATCGTTCCGTTCCGTTCCTACCAGACGCGTAATAGAAAATTCCAAAAAAATAACAAAAAAATTCAAAAAATTAAAAAATCGCATTATGACTTTTTTCTAGCGAAATAGGTTGGACAAGCCCGAGAAAGTGAGAAAATAAAAATTATCGTTCTGTTCCGTTCCTACCCGACGCGTTATAGAAATTTCCAAAAAACATAGCAAAAAAATTAAAAAAATTAAAAAAAACCATTATGGCTTCATTTCAATCCAAAATAGGTTGGAAAATGCCGAGAAATAGAGCAAATAAAAATTAGCAATCCGGTCCGTTCCTACCCGTCCCGTAATAGGAACTTCCAAAAAAATAATAAAAAAATTAGAAAAATTAAAAAATACCAATATGGATTCATTTCAAGCCAAAATAGGTTGAAAGAGGATGAGAAAAAGAGAAAATAAAAATTATCATTCCGTTTTGTTCCTACCCGACGCGTAAAAGGAAATTCCAAAAAATAACAAAAAAATTTAAAAAATTAAAAAACAGCATTATGGCTTCATTTCAAGCCAGAATAGGTTGGAAAACGCCGAGAAAGAGAGAAAATAGAAATCATCGTTCCGTTCTGTTCCGTTCCTACCCGACGCGTAATACAAAATTCCAAAAAAATTGAAAAAAATTCAAATAATTAAAACATACCATTACATCTTCATTTCAATCCAAAATAGGTTGGAAAAGGCCGAGAAAGGGAGAAAATTAAAATTATCATTCCGTTTCGTTCGTACCTAACGCGTAATAGAAAATTCCAAAAAAATAGGCAAAAACTTCAAAAAATTAAAAAATACCATTATGACTTCATTTCAAACCAAAATAGGTTGGAGAAGACCGAGAAAGCGAGAAAATAAAAATTATCGTTCCGTTCCGTTCCGTTCCTACCAGACGCGTAATAGAAAATTCCAAAAAAATTCAAAAAATTAAAAAACAGCATTATGGCTTCATTTCAAGCCAGAATAGGTTGGAAAAGGTCGAGAAAAAGAGAAAATGAAAATTATCGTTCTGTTCCGTTCCTACCAGATGCGTAATAGAAAATTCAAAAAAAATAACAAAAAAATTCAAAAAATTAAAAAATCGCGTTATGACTTTTTTCTAGCGAAATAGGTTGGACAAGCCCGAGAAAGTGAGAAAATAAAAATTATCGTTCTGTTCCGTTCCTACCCGACGCGTAATAGAAATTTCCAAAAAACATAGCAAAAAAATTAAAAAAAATTAAAAAAAACCAATATGGATTCATTTCAAGCCAAAATAGGTTGAAAGAGGATGAGAAAAAGAGAAAATAAAAATTATCATTCCGTTTCGTTCCTGCCCAACGCGTAATAGGAAATTCCAAAAAATAACAAAAAAATTAAAAAAATTAAACAACAGCATTATGGCTTCATTTCAAGCCAGAATAGGTTGGAAAACGCCGAGAAAGAGAGAAAATAGAAATCATCGTTCCGTTCTGTTCCGTTACTACCCGACGCGTAATACAAAATTCCAAAAAAATTGAAAAAAATTCAAATAATTAAAACATACCATTACAGCTTCATTTCAATCCAAAAGAGGTTGGAAAAGGCCGAGAAAGGGAGAAAATTAAAATTATCATTCCGTTTCGTTCGTACCTAACGCGTAATAGAAAATTCCAAAAAAATAGGCAAAAACTTCAAAAAATTAAAAAATACCATTATGACTTCATTTCAAACCAAAATAGGTTGGAGAAGACCGAGAAAGCGAGAAAATAAAAATTATCGTTCCGTTCCGTTCCGTTCCTACCAGACGCGTAATAGAAAATTCCAAAAAAATTCAAAAAATTAAAAAACAGCATTATGGCTTCATTTCAAGCCAGAATAGGTTGGAAAAGGCCGAGAAAAAGAGAAAATGAAAATTATCGTTCTGTTCCGTTCCTACCAGATGCGTAATAGAAAATTCAAAAAAAAAAACAAAAAAATTCAAAAAATTAAAAAATCGCGTTATGACTTTTTTCTAGCGAAATAGGTTGGACAAGCCCGAGAAAGTGAGAAAATAAAAATTATCGTTCTGTTCCGTTCCTACCCGACGCGTAATAGAAATTTCCAAAAAACATAGCAAAAAAATTAAAAAAAATTAAAAAAAACCATTATGGCTTCATTTCAATCCAAAATAGGTTGGAAAATGCCGAGAAATAGAGCAAATAAAAATTAGCAATCCGGTCCGTTCCTACCCGTCCCGTAATATGAACTTCCAAAAAAATAATAAAAAAATTAAAAAAATTAAAAAATACCAATATGGATTCATTTCAAGCCAAAATAGGTTGAAAGAGGATGAGAAAAAGAGAAAATAAAAATTATCATTCCGTTTCGTTCCTGCCCAACGCGTAATAGGAAATTCCAAAAAATAACAAAAAAATTAAAAAAATTAAACAACAGCATTATGGCTTCATTTCAAGCCAGAATAGGTTGGAAAACGCCGAGAAAGAGAGAAAATAGAAATCATCGTTCCGTTCTGTTCCGTTCCTACCCGACGCGTAATACAAAATTCCAAAAAAATTGAAAAAAATTCAAATAATTAAAACATACCATTACAGCTTCATTTCAATCCAAAATAGGTTGGAAAAGGCCGAGAAAGGGAGAAAATCAAAATTATCGTTCCGTTTCGTTCCTACCTGACGCGTAATAGAAAATTCCAAAAAAATAGGCAAAAACTTCAAAAAATTAAAAAATACCATTATGACTTCATTTCAAACCAAAATAGGTTGGAGAAGACCGAGAAAGCGAGAAAATAAAAATTATCGTTCCGTTCCGTTCCGTTCCTACCAGACGCGTAATAGAAAATTCCAAAAAAATTCAAAAAATTAAAAAACAGCATTATGGCTTCATTTCAAGCCAGAATAGGTTGGAAAAGGTCGAGAAAAAGAGAAAATGAAAATTATCGTTCTGTTCCGTTCCTACCAGATGCGTAATAGAAAATTCAAAAAAAATAACAAAAAAATTCAAAAAATTAAAAAATCGCGTTATGACTTTTTTCTAGCGAAATAGGTTGGACAAGCCCGAGAAAGTGAGAAAATAAAAATTATCGTTCTGTTCCGTTCCTACCCGACGCGTAATAGAAATTTCCAAAAAACATAGCAAAAAAATTAAAAAAAATTAAAAAAAACCATTATGGCTTCATTTCAATCCAAAATAGGTTGGAAAATGCCGAGAAATAGAGCAAATAAAAATTAGCAATCCGGTCCGTTCCTACCCGTCCCGTAATAGGAACTTCCAAAAAAATAATAAAAAAATTCAAAAAATTAAAAAATACCAATATGGATTCATTTCAAGCCAAAATAGGTTGAAAGAGGATGAGAAAAAGAGAAAATAAAAATTATCATTCCGTTTCGTTCCTACCCAACGCGTAATAGGAAATTCCAAAAAATAACAAAAAAATTAAAAAAATTAAACAACAGCATTATGGCTTCATTTCAAGCCAGAATAGGTTGGAAAACGCCGAGAAAGAGAGAAAATAGAAATCATCGTTCCGTTCTGTTCCGTTCCTACCCGACGCGTAATACAAAATTCCAAAAAAATTGAAAAAAATTCAAATAATTAAAACATACCATTACAGCTTCATTTCAATCCAAAATAGGTTGGAAAAGGCCGAGAAAGGGAGAAAATCAAAATTATCGTTCCGTTTCGTTCCTACCTGACGCGTAATAGAAAATTCCAAAAAAATAGGCAAAAACTTCAAAAAATTAAAAAATACCATTATGACTTCATTTCAAACAAAAATAGGTTGGAGAAGGCCGAGAAAGAGAGAAAATAAAAATTATCGTTCCGTTCCGTTCCTACCAGACGCGTAATAGAAAATTCCAAAAAAATAACAAAAAAATTCAAAAAATTAAAAAATCGCATTATGACTTTTTTCTAGCGAAATAGGTTGGACAAGCCCGAGAAAGTGAGAAAATAAAAATTATCGTTCTGTTCCGTTCCTACCCGACGCGTAATAGAAATTTCCAAAAAACATAGCAAAAAAATTAAAAAAAATTAAAAAAAAACCATTATGGCTTCATTTCAATCCAAAATAGGTTGGAGAAGGCCGAGAAAGAGAGAAAATAAAAATTATCGTTCCGTTCCGTTCCTACCAGACGCGTAATAGAAAATTCCAAAAAAATAGGCAAAAACTTCAAAAAATTAAAAAATACCATTATGACTTCATTTGAAACCAAAATAGGTTGGAGAAGACCGAGAAAGCGAGAAAATAAAAATTATCGTTCCGTTCCGTTCCGTTCCTACCAGACGCGTAATAGAAAATTCCAAAAAAATTAAAAAAATTAAAAAACAGCATTATGGCTTCATTTCAAGCCAGAATAGGTTGGAAAAGGCCGAGAAAAAGAGAAAATGAAAATTATCGTTTTGTTCCGTTCCTACCAGATGCGTAATAGAAAATTCAAAAAAAATAACAAAAAAATTCAAAAAATTAAAAAATCGCGTTATGACTTTTTTCTAGCGAAATAGGTTGGACAAGCCCGAGAAAGTGAGAAAATAAAAATTATCGTTCTGTTCCGTTCCTACCCGACGCGTAATAGAAATTTCCAAAAAACATAGCAAAAAAATTAAAAAAAAATTAAAAAAAAACCATTATGGCTTCATTTCAATCCAAAATAGGTTGGAGAAGGCCGAGAAAGAGAGAAAATAAAAATTATCGTTCCGTTCCGTTCCTACCAGACGCGTAATAGAAAATTCCAAAAAAATAACAAAAAAATTCAAAAAATTAAAAAATCGCATTATGACTTTTTTCTAGCGAAATAGGTTGGACAAGCCCGAGAAAGTGAGAAAATAAAAATTATCGTTCTGTTCCGTTCCTACCCGACGCGTTATAGAAATTTCCAAAAAACATAGCAAAAAAATTAAAAAAATTAAAAAAAACCATTATGGCTTCATTTGAATCCAAAATAGGTTGGAAAATGCCGAGAAATAGAGCAAATAAAAATTAGCAATCCGGTCCGTTCCTACCCGTCCCGTAATAGGAACTTCCAAAAAAATAATAAAAAAATTAGAAAAATTAAAAAATACCAATATGGATTCATTTCAAGCCAAAATAGGTTGAAAGAGGATGAGAAAAAGAGAAAATAAAAATTATCATTCCGTTTCGTTCCTACCCGACGCGTAAAAGGAAATTCCAAAAAATAACAAAAAAATTAAAAAAATTAAAAAACAGCATTATGGCTTCATTTCATGCCAGAATAGGTTGGAAAACGCCGAGAAAGAGAGAAAATAGAAATCATCGTTCCGTTCTGTTCCGTTCCTACCCGACGCGTAATACAAAATTCCAAAAAAATTGAAAAAAATTCAAATAATTAAAACATACCATTACAGCTTCATTTCAATCCAAAATAGGTTGGAAAAGGCCGAGAAAGGGAGAAAATTAAAATTATCATTCCGTTTCGTTCGTACCTAACGCGTAATAGAAAATTCTAAAAAGATAGGCAAAAACTTCAAAAAATTAAAAAATACCATTATGACTTCATTTCAAACAAAAATAGGTTGGAGAAGGCCAAGAAAGAGAGAAAATAAAAATTATCGTTCTGTTCCGTTCCTACCAGACGCGTAATAGAAAATTCCAAAAAAATAACAAAAAAATTCAAAAAATTAAAAAATCGCATTATGACTTTTTTCTAGCGAAATAGGTTGGACAAGCCCGAGAAAGTGAGAAAATAAAAATTATCGTTCTGTTCCGTTCCTACCCGACGCGTAATAGAAATTTCCAAAAAACATAGCAAAAAAATTAAAAAAAACCATTATGGCTTCATTTCAATCCAAAATAGGTTGGAAAATGCCGAGAAATAGAGCAAATAAAAATTAGCAATCCGGTCCGTTCCTACCCGTCCCGTAATAGGAACTTCCAAAAAAATAATAAAAAAATTCAAAAAATTAAAAAATACCAATATGGATTCATTTCAAGCCAAAATAGGTTGAAAGAGGATGAGAAAAAGAGAAAATAAAAATTATCATTCCGTTTCGTTCCTGCCCAACGCGTAATAGGAAATTCCAAAAAATAACAAAAAAATTAAAAAAATTAAACAACAGCATTATGGCTTCATTTCAAGCCAGAATAGGTTGGAAAACGCCGAGAAAGAGAGAAAATAGAAATCATCGTTCCGTTCTGTTCCGTTCCTACCCGACGCGTAATACAAAATTCCAAAAAAATTGAAAAAAATTCAAATAATTAAAACATACCATTACAGCTTCATTTCAATCCAAAATAGGTTGGAAAAGGCCGAGAAAGGGAGAAAATCAAAATTATCGTTCCGTTTCGTTCCTACCTGACGCGTAATAGAAAATTCCAAAAAAATAGGCAAAAACTTCAAAAAATTAAAAAATACCATTATGACTTCATTTCAAACCAAAATAGGTTGGAGAAGACCGAGAAAGCGAGAAAATAAAAATTATCGTTCCGTTCCGTTCCGTTCCTACCAGACGCGTAATAGAAAATTCCAAAAAAATTCAAAAAATTAAAAAACAGCATTATGGCTTCATTTCAAGCCAGAATAGGTTGGAAAAGGTCGAGAAAAAGAGAAAATGAAAATTATCGTTCTGTTCCGTTCCTACCAGATGCGTAATAGAAAATTCAAAAAAAATAACAAAAAAATTCAAAAAATTAAAAAATCGCGTTATGACTTTTTTCTAGCGAAATAGGTTGGACAAGCCCGAGAAAGTGAGAAAATAAAAATTATCGTTCTGTTCCGTTCCTACCCGACGCGTAATAGAAATTTCCAAAAAACATAGCAAAAAAATTAAAAAAAATTAAAAAAAACCATTATGGCTTCATTTCAATCCAAAATAGGTTGGAAAATGCCGAGAAATAGAGCAAATAAAAATTAGCAATCCGGTCCGTTCCTACCCGTCCCGTAATAGGAACTTCCAAAAAAATAATAAAAAAATTCAAAAAATTAAAAAATACCAATATGGATTCATTTCAAGCCAAAATAGGTTGAAAGAGGATGAGAAAAAGAGAAAATAAAAATTATCATTCCGTTTCGTTCCTACCCAACGCGTAATAGGAAATTCCAAAAAATAACAAAAAAATTAAAAAAATTAAACAACAGCATTATGGCTTCATTTCAAGCCAGAATAGGTTGGAAAACGCCGAGAAAGAGAGAAAATAGAAATCATCGTTCCGTTCTGTTCCGTTCCTACCCGACGCGTAATACAAAATTCCAAAAAAATTGAAAAAAATTCAAATAATTAAAACATACCATTACAGCTTCATTTCAATCCAAAATAGGTTGGAAAAGGCCGAGAAAGGGAGAAAATCAAAATTATCGTTCCGTTTCGTTCCTACCTGACGCGTAATAGAAAATTCCAAAAAAATAGGCAAAAACTTCAAAAAATTAAAAAATACCATTATGACTTCATTTCAAACAAAAATAGGTTGGAGAAGGCCGAGAAAGAGAGAAAATAAAAATTATCGTTCCGTTCCGTTCCTACCAGACGCGTAATAGAAAATTCCAAAAAAATAACAAAAAAATTCAAAAAATTAAAAAATCGCATTATGACTTTTTTCTAGCGAAATAGGTTGGACAAGCCCGAGAAAGTGAGAAAATAAAAATTATCGTTCTGTTCCGTTCCTACCCGACGCGTAATAGAAATTTCCAAAAAACATAGCAAAAAAATTAAAAAAAAATAAAAAAAAACCATTATGGCTTCATTTCAATCCAAAATAGGTTGGAGAAGGCCGAGAAAGAGAGAAAATAAAAATTATCGTTCCGTTCCGTTCCTACCAGACGCGTAATAGAAAATTCCAAAAAAATTAAAAAAATTAAAAAACAGCATTATGGCTTCATTTCAAGCCAGAATAGGTTGGAAAAGGCCGAGAAAAAGAGAAAATGAAAATTATCGTTTTGTTCCGTTCCTACCAGATGCGTAATAGAAAATTCAAAAAAAATAACAAAAAAATTCAAAAAATTAAAAAATCGCGTTATGACTTTTTTCTAGCGAAATAGGTTGGACAAGCCCGAGAAAGTGAGAAAATAAAAATTATCGTTCTGTTCCGTTCCTACCCGACGCGTAATAGAAATTTCCAAAAAACATAGCAAAAAAATTAAAAAAAAATTAAAAAAAAACCATTATGGCTTCATTTCAATCCAAAATAGGTTGGAGAAGGCCGAGAAAGAGAGAAAATAAAAATTATCGTTCCGTTCCGTTCCTACCAGACGCGTAATAGAAAATTCCAAAAAAATAACAAAAAAATTCAAAAAATTAAAAAATCGCATTATGACTTTTTTCTAGCGAAATAGGTTGGACAAGCCCGAGAAAGTGAGAAAATAAAAATTATCGTTCTGTTCCGTTCCTACCCGACGCGTTATAGAAATTTCCAAAAAACATAGCAAAAAAATTAAAAAAATTAAAAAAAACCATTATGGCTTCATTTGAATCCAAAATAGGTTGGAAAATGCCGAGAAATAGAGCAAATAAAAATTAGCAATCCGGTCCGTTCCTACCCGTCCCGTAATAGGAACTTCCAAAAAAATAATAAAAAAATTAGAAAAATTAAAAAATACCAATATGGATTCATTTCAAGCCAAAATAGGTTGAAAGAGGATGAGAAAAAGAGAAAATAAAAATTATCATTCCGTTTCGTTCCTACCCGACGCGTAAAAGGAAATTCCAAAAAATAACAAAAAAATTAAAAAAATTAAAAAACAGCATTATGGCTTCATTTCATGCCAGAATAGGTTGGAAAACGCCGAGAAAGAGAGAAAATAGAAATCATCGTTCCGTTCTGTTCCGTTCCTACCCGACGCGTAATACAAAATTCCAAAAAAATTGAAAAAAATTCAAATAATTAAAACATACCATTACAGCTTCATTTCAATCCAAAATAGGTTGGAAAAGGCCGAGAAAGGGAGAAAATCAAAATTATCGTTCCGTTTCGTTCCTACCTGACGCGTAATAGAAAATTCCAAAAAAATAGGCAAAAACTTCAAAAAATTAAAAAATACCATTATGACTTCATTTCAAACAAAAATAGGTTGGAGAAGGCCGAGAAAGAGAGAAAATAAAAATTATCGTTCCGTTCCGTTCCTACCAGACGCGTAATAGAAAATTCCAAAAAAATAACAAAAAAATTCAAAAAATTAAAAAATCGCATTATGACTTTTTTCTAGCGAAATAGGTTGGACAAGCCCGAGAAAGTGAGAAAATAAAAATTATCGTTCTGTTCCGTTCCTACCCGACGCGTAATAGAAATTTCCAAAAAACATAGCAAAAAAATTAAAAAAAATTAAAAAAAAACCATTATGGCTTCATTTCAATCCAAAATAGGTTGGAGAAGGCCGAGAAAGAGAGAAAATAAAAATTATCGTTCCGTTCCGTTCCTACCAGACGCGTAATAGAAAATTCCAAAAAAATAGGCAAAAACTTCAAAAAATTAAAAAATACCATTATGACTTCATTTGAAACCAAAATAGGTTGGAGAAGACCGAGAAAGCGAGAAAATAAAAATTATCGTTCCGTTCCGTTCCGTTCCTACCAGACGCGTAATAGAAAATTCCAAAAAAATTAAAAAAATTAAAAAACAGCATTATGGCTTCATTTCAAGCCAGAATAGGTTGGAAAAGGCCGAGAAAAAGAGAAAATGAAAATTATCGTTTTGTTCCGTTCCTACCAGATGCGTAATAGAAAATTCAAAAAAAATAACAAAAAAATTCAAAAAATTAAAAAATCGCGTTATGACTTTTTTCTAGCGAAATAGGTTGGACAAGCCCGAGAAAGTGAGAAAATAAAAATTATCGTTCTGTTCCGTTCCTACCCGACGCGTAATAGAAATTTCCAAAAAACATAGCAAAAAAATTAAAAAAAAATTAAAAAAAAACCATTATGGCTTCATTTCAATCCAAAATAGGTTGGAGAAGGCCGAGAAAGAGAGAAAATAAAAATTATCGTTCCGTTCCGTTCCTACCAGACGCGTAATAGAAAATTCCAAAAAAATAACAAAAAAATTCAAAAAATTAAAAAATCGCATTATGACTTTTTTCTAGCGAAATAGGTTGGACAAGCCCGAGAAAGTGAGAAAATAAAAATTATCGTTCTGTTCCGTTCCTACCCGACGCGTTATAGAAATTTCCAAAAAACATAGCAAAAAAATTAAAAAAATTAAAAAAAACCATTATGGCTTCATTTGAATCCAAAATAGGTTGGAAAATGCCGAGAAATAGAGCAAATAAAAATTAGCAATCCGGTCCGTTCCTACCCGTCCCGTAATAGGAACTTCCAAAAAAATAATAAAAAAATTAGAAAAATTAAAAAATACCAATATGGATTCATTTCAAGCCAAAATAGGTTGAAAGAGGATGAGAAAAAGAGAAAATAAAAATTATCATTCCGTTTCGTTCCTACCCGACGCGTAAAAGGAAATTCCAAAAAATAACAAAAAAATTAAAAAAATTAAAAAACAGCATTATGGCTTCATTTCATGCCAGAATAGGTTGGAAAACGCCGAGAAAGAGAGAAAATAGAAATCATCGTTCCGTTCTGTTCCGTTCCTACCCGACGCGTAATACAAAATTCCAAAAAAATTGAAAAAAATTCAAATAATTAAAACATACCATTACAGCTTCATTTCAATCCAAAATAGGTTGGAAAAGGCCGAGAAAGGGAGAAAATTAAAATTATCATTCCGTTTCGTTCGTACCTAACGCGTAATAGAAAATTCTAAAAAGATAGGCAAAAACTTCAAAAAATTAAAAAATACCATTATGACTTCATTTCAAACAAAAATAGGTTGGAGAAGGCCAAGAAAGAGAGAAAATAAAAATTATCGTTCTGTTCCGTTCCTACCAGACGCGTAATAGAAAATTCCAAAAAAATAACAAAAAAATTCAAAAAATTAAAAAATCGCATTATGACTTTTTTCTAGCGAAATAGGTTGGACAAGCCCGAGAAAGTGAGAAAATAAAAATTATCGTTCTGTTCCGTTCCTACCCGACGCGTAATAGAAATTTCCAAAAAACATAGCAAAAAAATTAAAAAAAACCATTATGGCTTCATTTCAATCCAAAATAGGTTGGAAAATGCCGAGAAATAGAGCAAATAAAAATTAGCAATCCGGTCCGTTCCTACCCGTCCCGTAATAGGAACTTCCAAAAAAATAATAAAAAAATTCAAAAAATTAAAAAATACCAATATGGATTCATTTCAAGCCAAAATAGGTTGAAAGAGGATGAGAAAAAGAGAAAATAAAAATTATCATTCCGTTTCGTTCCTGCCCAACGCGTAATAGGAAATTCCAAAAAATAACAAAAAAATTAAAAAAATTAAACAACAGCATTATGGCTTCATTTCAAGCCAGAATAGGTTGGAAAACGCCGAGAAAGAGGGAAAATAGAAATCATCGTTCCGTTCTGTTCCGTTCCTACCCGACGCGTAATACAAAATTCCAAAAAAATTGAAAAAAATTCAAATAATTAAAACATACCATTACAGCTTCATTTCAATCCAAAATAGGTTGGAAAAGGCCGAGAAAGGGAGAAAATCAAAATTATCGTTCCGTTTCGTTCCTACCTGACGCGTAATAGAAAATTCCAAAAAAATAGGCAAAAACTTCAAAAAATTAAAAAATACCATTATGACTTCATTTCAAACCAAAATAGGTTGGAGAAGACCGAGAAAGCGAGAAAATAAAAATTATCGTTCCGTTCCGTTCCGTTCCTACCAGACGCGTAATAGAAAATTCCAAAAAAATTCAAAAAATTAAAAAACAGCATTATGGCTTCATTTCAAGCCAGAATAGGTTGGAAAAGGTCGAGAAAAAGAGAAAATGAAAATTATCGTTCTGTTCCGTTCCTACCAGATGCGTAATAGAAAATTCAAAAAAAATAACAAAAAAATTCAAAAAATTAAAAAATCGCGTTATGACTTTTTTCTAGCGAAATAGGTTGGACAAGCCCGAGAAAGTGAGAAAATAAAAATTATCGTTCTGTTCCGTTCCTACCCGACGCGTAATAGAAATTTCCAAAAAACATAGCAAAAAAATTAAAAAAAATTAAAAAAAACCATTATGGCTTCATTTCAATCCAAAATAGGTTGGAAAATGCCGAGAAATAGAGCAAATAAAAATTAGCAATCCGGTCCGTTCCTACCCGTCCCGTAATAGGAACTTCCAAAAAAATAATAAAAAAATTCAAAAAATTAAAAAATACCAATATGGATTCATTTCAAGCCAAAATAGGTTGAAAGAGGATGAGAAAAAGAGAAAATAAAAATTATCATTCCGTTTCGTTCCTACCCAACGCGTAATAGGAAATTCCAAAAAATAACAAAAAAATTAAAAAAATTAAACAACAGCATTATGGCTTCATTTCAAGCCAGAATAGGTTGGAAAACGCCGAGAAAGAGAGAAAATAGAAATCATCGTTCCGTTCTGTTCCGTTCCTACCCGACGCGTAATACAAAATTCCAAAAAAATTGAAAAAAATTCAAATAATTAAAACATACCATTACAGCTTCATTTCAATCCAAAATAGGTTGGAAAAGGCCGAGAAAGGGAGAAAATCAAAATTATCGTTCCGTTTCGTTCCTACCTGACGCGTAATAGAAAATTCCAAAAAAATAGGCAAAAACTTCAAAAAATTAAAAAATACCATTATGACTTCATTTCAAACAAAAATAGGTTGGAGAAGGCCGAGAAAGAGAGAAAATAAAAATTATCGTTCCGTTCCGTTCCTACCAGACGCGTAATAGAAAATTCCAAAAAAATAACAAAAAAATTCAAAAAATTAAAAAATCGCATTATGACTTTTTTCTAGCGAAATAGGTTGGACAAGCCCGAGAAAGTGAGAAAATAAAAATTATCGTTCTGTTCCGTTCCTACCCGACGCGTAATAGAAATTTCCAAAAAACATAGCAAAAAAATTAAAAAAAATTAAAAAAAAACCATTATGGCTTCATTTCAATCCAAAATAGGTTGGAGAAGGCCGAGAAAGAGAGAAAATAAAAATTATCGTTCCGTTCCGTTCCTACCAGACGCGTAATAGAAAATTCCAAAAAAATAGGCAAAAACTTCAAAAAATTAAAAAATACCATTATGACTTCATTTGAAACCAAAATAGGTTGGAGAAGACCGAGAAAGCGAGAAAATAAAAATTATCGTTCCGTTCCGTTCCGTTCCTACCAGACGCGTAATAGAAAATTCCAAAAAAATTAAAAAAATTAAAAAACAGCATTATGGCTTCATTTCAAGCCAGAATAGGTTGGAAAAGGCCGAGAAAAAGAGAAAATGAAAATTATCGTTTTGTTCCGTTCCTACCAGATGCGTAATAGAAAATTCAAAAAAAATAACAAAAAAATTCAAAAAATTAAAAAATCGCGTTATGACTTTTTTCTAGCGAAATAGGTTGGACAAGCCCGAGAAAGTGAGAAAATAAAAATTATCGTTCTGTTCCGTTCCTACCCGACGCGTAATAGAAATTTCCAAAAAACATAGCAAAAAAATTAAAAAAAAATTAAAAAAAAACCATTATGGCTTCATTTCAATCCAAAATAGGTTGGAGAAGGCCGAGAAAGAGAGAAAATAAAAATTATCGTTCCGTTCCGTTCCTACCAGACGCGTAATAGAAAATTCCAAAAAAATAACAAAAAAATTCAAAAAATTAAAAAATCGCATTATGACTTTTTTCTAGCGAAATAGGTTGGACAAGCCCGAGAAAGTGAGAAAATAAAAATTATCGTTCTGTTCCGTTCCTACCCGACGCATTATAGAAATTTCCAAAAAACATAGCAAAAAAATTAAAAAAATTAAAAAAAACCATTATGGCTTCATTTGAATCCAAAATAGGTTGGAAAATGCCGAGAAATAGAGCAAATAAAAATTAGCAATCCGGTCCGTTCCTACCCGTCCCGTAATAGGAACTTCCAAAAAAATAATAAAAAAATTAGAAAAATTAAAAAATACCAATATGGATTCATTTCAAGCCAAAATAGGTTGAAAGAGGATGAGAAAAAGAGAAAATAAAAATTATCATTCCGTTTCGTTCCTACCCGACGCGTAAAAGGAAATTCCAAAAAATAACAAAAAAATTAAAAAAATTAAAAAACAGCATTATGGCTTCATTTCATGCCAGAATAGGTTGGAAAACGCCGAGAAAGAGAGAAAATAGAAATCATCGTTCCGTTCTGTTCCGTTCCTACCCGACGCGTAATACAAAATTCCAAAAAAATTGAAAAAAATTCAAATAATTAAAACATACCATTACAGCTTCATTTCAATCCAAAATAGGTTGGAAAAGGCCGAGAAAGGGAGAAAATTAAAATTATCATTCCGTTTCGTTCGTACCTAACGCGTAATAGAAAATTCTAAAAAGATAGGCAAAAACTTCAAAAAATTAAAAAATACCATTATGACTTCATTTCAAACAAAAATAGGTTGGAGAAGGCCAAGAAAGAGAGAAAATAAAAATTATCGTTCTGTTCCGTTCCTACCAGACGCGTAATAGAAAATTCCAAAAAAATAACAAAAAAATTCAAAAAATTAAAAAATCGCATTATGACTTTTTTCTAGCGAAATAGGTTGGACAAGCCCGAGAAAGTGAGAAAATAAAAATTATCGTTCTGTTCCGTTCCTACCCGACGCGTAATAGAAATTTCCAAAAAACATAGCAAAAAAATTAAAAAAAACCATTATGGCTTCATTTCAATCCAAAATAGGTTGGAAAATGCCGAGAAATAGAGCAAATAAAAATTAGCAATCCGGTCCGTTCCTACCCGTCCCGTAATAGGAACTTCCAAAAAAATAATAAAAAAATTCAAAAAATTAAAAAATACCAATATGGATTCATTTCAAGCCAAAATAGGTTGAAAGAGGATGAGAAAAAGAGAAAATAAAAATTATCATTCCGTTTCGTTCCTGCCCAACGCGTAATAGGAAATTCCAAAAAATAACAAAAAAATTAAAAAAATTAAACAACAGCATTATGGCTTCATTTCAAGCCAGAATAGGTTGGAAAACGCCGAGAAAGAGAGAAAATAGAAATCATCGTTCCGTTCTGTTCCGTTCCTACCCGACGCGTAATACAAAATTCCAAAAAAATTGAAAAAAATTCAAATAATTAAAACATACCATTACAGCTTCATTTCAATCCAAAATAGGTTGGAAAAGGCCGAGAAAGGGAGAAAATCAAAATTATCGTTCCGTTTCGTTCCTACCTGACGCGTAATAGAAAATTCCAAAAAAATAGGCAAAAACTTCAAAAAATTAAAAAATACCATTATGACTTCATTTCAAACCAAAATAGGTTGGAGAAGACCGAGAAAGCGAGAAAATAAAAATTATCGTTCCGTTCCGTTCCGTTCCTACCAGACGCGTAATAGAAAATTCCAAAAAAATTCAAAAAATTAAAAAACAGCATTATGGCTTCATTTCAAGCCAGAATAGGTTGGAAAAGGCCGAGAAAAAGAGAAAATGAAAATTATCGTTCTGTTCCGTTCCTACCAGATGCGTAATAGAAAATTCAAAAAAAATAACAAAAAAATTCAAAAAATTAAAAAATCGCGTTATGACTTTTTTCTAGCGAAATAGGTTGGACAAGCCCGAGAAAGTGAGAAAATAAAAATTATCGTTCTGTTCCGTTCCTACCCGACGCGTAATAGAAATTTCCAAAAAACATAGCAAAAAAATTAAAAAAAATTAAAAAAAACCATTATGGCTTCATTTCAATCCAAAATAGGTTGGAAAATGCCGAGAAATAGAGCAAATAAAAATTAGCAATCCGGTCCGTTCCTACCCGTCCCGTAATAGGAACTTCCAAAAAAATAATAAAAAAATTCAAAAAATTAAAAAATACCAATATGGATTCATTTCAAGCCAAAATAGGTTGAAAGAGGATGAGAAAAAGAGAAAATAAAAATTATCATTCCGTTTCGTTCCTACCCAACGCGTAATAGGAAATTCCAAAAAATAACAAAAAAATTAAAAAAATTAAACAACAGCATTATGGCTTCATTTCAAGCCAGAATAGGTTGGAAAACGCCGAGAAAGAGAGAAAATAGAAATCATCGTTCCGTTCTGTTCCGTTCCTACCCGACGCGTAATACAAAATTCCAAAAAAATTGAAAAAAATTCAAATAATTAAAACATACCATTACATCTTCATTTCAATCCAAAATAGGTTGGAAAAGGCCGAGAAAGGGAAAAAATCAAAATTATCGTTCCGTTTCGTTCCTACCTGACGCGTAATAGAAAATTCCAAAAAAATAGGCAAAAACTTCAAAAAATTAAAAAATACCATTATGACTTCATTTCAAAAAAAAATAGGTTGGAGAAGGCCGAGAAAGAGAGAAAATAAAAATTATCGTTCCGTTCCGTTCCTACCAAACGCGTAATAGAAAATTCCAAAAAAATAACAAAAAAATTCAAAAAATTAAAAAATCGCATTATGACTTTTTTCTAGCGAAATAGGTTGGACAAGCCCGAGAAAGTGAGAAAATAAAAATTATCGTTCTGTTCCGTTCCTACCCGACGCGTTATAGAAATTTCCAAAAAACATAGCAAAAAAATTAAAAAAATTAAAAAAAACCATTATGGCTTCATTTCAATCCAAAATAGGTTGGAAAATGCCGAGAAATAGAGCAAATAAAAATTAGCAATCCGGTCCGTTCCTACCCGTCCCGTAATAGGAACTTCCAAAAAAATAATAAAAAAATTAGAAAAATTAAAAAATACCAATATGGATTCATTTCAAGCCAAAATAGGTTGAAAGAGGATGAGAAAAAGAGAAAATAAAAATTATCATTCCGTTTTGTTCCTACCCGACGCGTAAAAGGAAATTCCAAAAAATAACAAAAAAATTCAAAAATTAAAAAACAGCATTATGGCTTCATTTCAAGCCAGAATAGGTTGGAAAACGCCGAGAAAGAGAGAAAATAGAAATCATCGTTCCGTTCTGTTCCGTTCCTACCCGACGCGTAATACAAAATTCCAAAAAAATTAAAAAAAATTCAAATAATTAAAACATACCATTACATCTTCATTTCAATCCAAAATAGGTTGGAAAAGGCCGAGAAAGGGAGAAAATTAAAATTATCATTCCGTTTCGTTCGTACCTAACGCGTAATAGAAAATTCCAAAAAAATAGGCAAAAACTTCAAAAAATTAAAAAATACCATTATGACTTCATTTCAAACCAAAATAGGTTGGAGAAGACCGAGAAAGCGAGAAAATAAAAATTATCGTTCCGTTCCGTTCCGTTCCTACCAGACGCGTAATAGAAAATTCCAAAAAAATTCAAAAAATTAAAAAACAGCATTATGGCTTCATTTCAAGCCAGAATAGGTTGGAAAAGGCCGAGAAAAAGAGAAAATGAAAATTATCGTTCTGTTCCGTTCCTACCAGATGCGTAATAGAAAATTCAAAAAAAATAACAAAAAAATTCAAAAAATTAAAAAATCGCGTTATGACTTTTTTCTAGCGAAATAGGTTGGACAAGCCCGAGAAAGTGAGAAAATAAAAATTATCGTTCTGTTCCGTTCCTACCCGACGCGTAATAGAAATTTCCAAAAAACATAGCAAAAAAATTAAAAAAAATTAAAAAAAAACCATTATGGCTTCATTTCAATCCAAAATAGGTTGGAGAAGGCCGAGAAAGAGAGAAAATAAAAATTATCGTTCCGTTCCGTTCCTACCAGACGCGTAATAGAAAATTCCAAAAAAATAACAAAAAAATTCAAAAAATTAAAAAATCGCATTATGACTTTTTTCTAGCGAAATAGGTTGGACAAGCCCGAGAAAGTGAGAAAATAAAAATTATCGTTCTGTTCCGTTCCTACCCGACGCGTTATAGAAATTTCCAAAAAACATAGCAAAAAAATTAAAAAAATTAAAAAAAACCATTATGGCTTCATTTCAATCCAAAATAGGTTGGAAAATGCCGAGAAATAGAGCAAATAAAAATTAGCAATCCGGTCCGTTCCTACCCGTCCCGTAATAGGAACTTCCAAAAAAATAATAAAAAAATTAGAAAAATTAAAAAATACCAATATGGATTCATTTCAAGCCAAAATAGGTTGAAAGAGGATGAGAAAAAGAGAAAATAAAAATTATCATTCCGTTTCGTTCCTACCCAACGCGTAATAGGAAATTCCAAAAAATAACAAAAAAATTAAAAAAATTAAACAACAGCATTATGGCTTCATTTCAAGCCAGAATAGGTTGGAAAACGCCGAGAAAGAGAGAAAATAGAAATCATCGTTCCGTTCTGTTCCGTTCCTACCCGACGCGTAATACAAAATTCCAAAAAAATTGAAAAAAATTCAAATAATTAAAACATACCATTACAGCTTCATTTCAATCCAAAATAGGTTGGAAAAGGCCGAGAAAGGGAGAAAATCAAAATTATCGTTCCGTTTCGTTCCTACCTGACGCGTAATAGAAAATTCCAAAAAAATAGGCAAAAACTTCAAAAAATTAAAAAATACCATTATGACTTCATTTCAAACAAAAATAGGTTGGAGAAGGTCGAGAAAGAGAGAAAATAAAAATTATCGTTCCGTTCCGTTCCTACCAGACGCGTAATAGAAAATTCCAAAAAAATAACAAAAAAATTCAAAAAATTAAAAAATCGCATTATGACTTTTTTCTAGCGAAATAGGTTGGACAAGCCCGAGAAAGTGAGAAAATAAAAATTATCGTTCTGTTCCGTTCCTACCCGACGCGTTATAGAAATTTCCAAAAAACATAGCAAAAAAATTAAAAAAATTAAAAAAAACCATTATGGCTTCATTTCAATCCAAAATAGGTTGGAAAATGCCGAGAAATAGAGCAAATAAAAATTAGCAATCCGGTCCGTTCCTACCCGTCCCGTAATAGGAACTTCCAAAAAAATAATAAAAAAATTAAAAAAAATTAAAAAATACCAATATGGATTCATTTCAAGCCAAAATAGGTTGAAAGAGGATGAGAAAAAGAGAAAATAAAAATTATCATTCCGTTTTGTTCCTACCCGACGCGTAAAAGGAAATTCCAAAAAATAACAAAAAAATTTAAAAAATTAAAAAACAGCATTATGGCTTCATTTCAAGCCAGAATAGGTTGGAAAACGCCGAGAAAGAGAGAAAATAGAAATCATCGTTCCGTTCTGTTCCGTTCCTACCCGACGCGTAATACAAAATTCCAAAAAAATTGAAAAAAATTCAAATAATTAAAACATACCATTACATCTTCATTTCAATCCAAAAGAGGTTGGAAAAGGCCGAGAAATGGAGAAAATTAAAATTATCATTCCGTTTCGTTCGTACCTAACGCGTAATAGAAAATTCCAAAAAAATAGGCAAAAACTTCAAAAAATTAAAAAATACCATTATGACTTCATTTCAAACCAAAATAGGTTGGAGAAGACCGAGAAAGCGAGAAAATAAAAATTATCGTTCCGTTCCGTTCCGTTCCTACCAGACGCGTAATAGAAAATTCCAAAAAAATTCAAAAAATTAAAAAACAGCATTATGGCTTCATTTCAAGCCAGAATAGGTTGGAAAAGGTCGAGAAAAAGAGAAAATGAAAATTATCGTTCTGTTCCGTTCCTACCAGATGCGTAATAGAAAATTCAAAAAAAATAACAAAAAAATTCAAAAAATTAAAAAATCGCGTTATGACTTTTTTCTAGCGAAATAGGTTGGACAAGCCCGAGAAAGTGAGAAAATAAAAATTATCGTTCTGTTCCGTTCCTACCCGACGCGTAATAGAAATTTCCAAAAAACATAGCAAAAAAATTAAAAAAAACCATTATGGCTTCATTTCAATCCAAAATAGGTTGGAAAATGCCGAGAAATAGAGCAAATAAAAATTAGCAATCCGGTCCGTTCCTACCCGTCCTGTAGTAGGAACTTCCAAAAAAATAATAAAAAAATTCAAAAAATTAAAAAATACCAATATGGATTCATTTCAAGCCAAAATAGGTTGAAAGAGGATGAGAAAAAGAGAAAATAAAAATTATCATTCCGTTTCGTTCCTACCCAACGCGTAATAGGAAATTCCAAAAAATAACAAAAAAATTAAAAAAATTAAACAACAGCATTATGGCTTCATTTCAAGCCAGAATAGGTTGGAAAACGCCGAGAAAGAGAGAAAATAGAAATCATCGTTCCGTTCTGTTCCGTTCCTACCCGACGCGTAATACAAAATTCCAAAAAAATTGAAAAAAATTCAAATAATTAAAACATACCATTACAGCTTCATTTCAATCCAAAATAGGTTGGAAAAGGCCGAGAAAGGGAGAAAATCAAAATTATCGTTCCGTTTCGTTCCTACCTGACGCGTAATAGAAAATTCCAAAAAAATAGGCAAAAACTTCAAAAAATTAAAAAAATACCATTATGACTTCATTTCAAACAAAAATAGGTTGGAGAAGGCCGAGAAAGAGAGAAAATAAAAATTATCGTTCCGTTCCGTTCCTACCAGACGCGTAATAGAAAATTCCAAAAAAATAACAAAAAAATTCAAAAAATTAAAAAATCGCATTATGACTTTTTTCTAGCGAAATAGGTTGGACAAGCCCGAGAAAGTGAGAAAATAAAAATTATCGTTCTGTTCCGTTCCTACCCGACGCGTTATAAAAATTTCCAAAAAACATAGCAAAAAAATTAAAAAAATTAAAAAAAACCATTATGGCTTCATTTCAATCCAAAATAGGTTGGAAAATGCCGAGAAATAGAGCAAATAAAAATTAGCAATCCGGTCCGTTCCTACCCGTCCCGTAATAGGAACTTCCAAAAAAATAATAAAAAAATTAGAAAAATTAAAAAATACCAATATGGATTCATTTCAAGCCAAAATAGGTTGAAAGAGGATGAGAAAAAGAGAAAATAAAAATTATCATTCCGTTTTGTTCCTACCCGACGCGTAAAAGGAAATTCCAAAAAATAACAAAAAAATTTAAAAAATTAAAAAACAGCATTATGGCTTCATTTCAAGCCAGAATAGGTTGGAAAACGCCGAGAAAGAGAGAAAATAGAAATCATCGTTCCGTTCTGTTCCGTTCCTACCCGACGCGTAATACAAAATTCCAAAAAAATTGAAAAAAATTCAAATAAATAAAACATACCATTACATCTTCATTTCAATCCAAAATAGGTTGGAAAAGGCCGAGAAATGGAGAAAATTAAAATTATCATTCCGTTTCGTTCGTACCTAACGCGTAATAGAAAATTCCAAAAAAATAGGCAAAAACTTCAAAAAATTAAAAAATACCATTATGACTTCATTTCAAACCAAAATAGGTTGGAGAAGACCGAGAAAGCGAGAAAATAAAAATTATCGTTCCGTTCCGTTCCGTTCCTACCAGACGCGTAATAGAAAATTCCAAAAAAATTCAAAAAATTAAAAAACAGCATTATGGCTTCATTTCAAGCCAGAATAGGTTGGAAAAGGTCGAGAAAAAGAGAAAATGAAAATTATCGTTCTGTTCCGTTCCTACCAGATGCGTAATAGAAAATTCAAAAAAAATAACAAAAAAATTCAAAAAATTAAAAAATCGCGTTATGACTTTTTTCTAGCGAAATAGGTTGGACAAGCCCGAGAAAGTGAGAAAATAAAAATTATCGTTCTGTTCCGTTCCTACCCGACGCGTAATAGAAATTTCCAAAAAACATAGCAAAAAAATTAAAAAAAATTAAAAAAAACCATTTTGGCTTCATTTCAATCCAAAATAGGTTGGAAAATGCCGAGAAATAGAGCAAATAAAAATTAGCAATCCGGTCCGTTCCTACCCGTCCCGTAATAGGAACTTCCAAAAAAATAATAAAAAAATTCAAAAAATTAAAAAATACCAATATGGATTCATTTCAAGCCAAAATAGGTTGAAAGAGGATGAGAAAAAGAGAAAATAAAAATTATCATTCCGTTTCGTTCCTACCCAACGCGTAATAGGAAATTCCAAAAAATAACAAAAAAATTAAAAAAATTAAACAACAGCATTATGGCTTCATTTCAAGCCAGAATAGGTTGGAAAACGCCGAGAAAGAGAGAAAATAGAAATCATCGTTCCGTTCTGTTCCGTTCCTACCCGACGCGTAATACAAAATTCCAAAAAAATTGAAAAAAATTCAAATAATTAAAACATACCATTACAGCTTCATTTCAATCCAAAATAGGTTGGAAAAGGCCGAGAAAGGGAGAAAATCAAAATTATCGTTCCGTTTCGTTCCTACCTGACGCGTAATAGAAAATTCCAAAAAAATAGGCAAAAACTTCAAAAAATTAAAAAATACCATTATGACTTCATTTCAAACCAAAATAGGTTGGAGAAGACCGAGAAAGCGAGAAAATAAAAATTATCGTTCCGTTCCGTTCCGTTCCTACCAGACGCGTAATAGAAAATTCCAAAAAAATTCAAAAAATTAAAAAACAGCATTATGGCTTCATTTCAAGCCAGAATAGGTTGGAAAAGGTCGAGAAAAAGAGAAAATGAAAATTATCGTTCTGTTCCGTTCCTACCAGATGCGTAATAGAAAATTCAAAAAAAATAACAAAAAAATTCAAAAAATTAAAAAATCGCGTTATGACTTTTTTCTAGCGAAATAGGTTGGACAAGCCCGAGAAAGTGAGAAAATAAAAATTATCGTTCTGTTCCGTTCCTACCCGACGCGTAATAGAAATTTCCAAAAAACATAGCAAAAAAATTAAAAAAAATTAAAAAAAACCATTATGGCTTCATTTCAATCCAAAATAGGTTGGAAAATGCCGAGAAATAGAGCAAATAAAAATTAGCAATCCGGTCCGTTCCTACCCGTCCCGTAATAGGAACTTCCAAAAAAATAATAAAAAAATTCAAAAAATTAAAAAATACCAATATAGATTCATTTCAAGCCAAAATAGGTTGAAAGAGGATGAGAAAAAGAGAAAATAAAAATTATCATTCCGTTTCTTTCCTACCCAACGCGTAATAGGAAATTCCAAAAAATAACAAAAAAATTAAAAAAATTAAACAACAGCATTATGGCTTCATTTCAAGCCAGAATAGGTTGGAAAACGCCGAGAAAGAGAGAAAATAGAAATCATCGTTCCGTTCTGTTCCGTTCCTACCCGACGCGTAATACAAAATTCCAAAAAAATTGAAAAAAATTCAAATAATTAAAACATACCATTACATCTTCATTTCAATCCAAAATAGGTTGGAAAAGGCCGAGAAAGGGAGAAAATCAAAATTATCGTTCCGTTTCGTTCCTACCTGACGCGTAATAGAAAATTCCAAAAAAATAGGCAAAAACTTCAAAAAATTAAAAAATACCATTATGACTTCATTTCAAACAAAAATAGGTTGGAGAAGGCCGAGAAAGAGAGAAAATAAAAATTATCGTTCCGTTCCGTTCCTACAAGACGCGTAATAGAAAATTCCAAAAAAATAACAAAAAAATTCAAAAAATTAAAAAATCGCATTATGACTTTTTTCTAGCGAAATAGGTTGGACAAGCCCGAGAAAGTGAGAAAATAAAAATTATCGTTCTGTTCCGTTCCTACCCGACGCGTAATAGAAATTTCCAAAAAACATAGCAAAAAAATTAAAAAAAATTAAAAAAAAACCATTATGGCTTCATTTCAATCCAAAATAGGTTGGAGAAGGCCGAGAAAGAGAGAAAATAAAAATTATCGTTCCGTTCCGTTCCTACCAGACGCGTAATAGAAAATTCCAAAAAAATAGGCAAAAACTTCAAAAAATTAAAAAATACCATTATGACTTCATTTGAAACCAAAATAGGTTGGAGAAGACCGAGAAAGCGAGAAAATAAAAATTATCGTTCCGTTCCGTTCCGTTCCTACCAGACGCGTAATAGAAAATTCCAAAAAAATTCAAAAAATTAAAAAACAGCATTATGGCTTCATTTCAAGCCAGAATAGGTTGGAAAAGGCCGAGAAAAAGAGAAAATGAAAATTATCGTTCTGTTCCGTTCCTACCAGATGCGTAATAGAAAATTCAAAAAAAATAACAAAAAAATTCAAAAAATTAAAAAATCGCGTTATGACTTTTTTCTAGCGAAATAGGTTGGACAAGCCCGAGAAAGTGAGAAAATAAAAATTATCGTTCTGTTCCGTTCCTACCCGACGCGTAATAGAAATTTCCAAAAAACATAGCAAAAAAATTAAAAAAAAATTAAAAAAAAACCATTATGGCTTCATTTCAATCCAAAATAGGTTGGAGAAGGCCGAAAAAGAGAGAAAATAAAAATTATCGTTCCGTTCCGTTCCTACCAGACGCGTAATAGAAAATTCCAAAAAAATAACAAAAAAATTCAAAAAATTAAAAAATCGCATTATGACTTTTTTCTAGCGAAATAGGTTGGACAAGCCCGAGAAAGTGAGAAAATAAAAATTATCGTTCTGTTCCGTTCCTACCCGACGCGTTATAGAAATTTCCAAAAAACATAGCAAAAAAATTAAAAAAATTAAAAAAAACCATTATGGCTTCATTTCAATCCAAAATAGGTTGGAAAATGCCGAGAAATAGAGCAAATAAAAATTAGCAATCCGGTCCGTTCCTACCCGTCCCGTAATAGGAACTTCCAAAAAAATAATAAAAAAATTAGAAAAATTAAAAAATACCAATATGGATTCATTTCAAGCCAAAATAGGTTGAAAGAGGATGAGAAAAAGAGAAAATAAAAATTATCATTCCGTTTCGTTCCTACCCGACGCGTAAAAGGAAATTCCAAAAAATAACAAAAAAATTAAAAAAATTAAAAAACAGCATTATGGCTTCATTTCATGCCAGAATAGGTTGGAAAACGCCGAGAAAGAGAGAAAATAGAAATCATCGTTCCGTTCTGTTCCGTTCCTACCCGACGCGTAATACAAAATTCCAAAAAAATTGAAAAAAATTCAAATAATTAAAACATACCATTACAGCTTCATTTCAATCCAAAATAGGTTGGAAAAGGCCGAGAAAGGGAGAAAATTAAAATTATCATTCCGTTTCGTTCGTACCTAACGCGTAATAGAAAATTCTAAAAAGATAGGCAAAAACTTCAAAAAATTAAAAAATACCATTATGACTTCATTTCAAACAAAAATAGGTTGGAGAAGGCCAAGAAAGAGAGAAAATAAAAATTATCGTTCCGTTCCGTTCCTACCAGACGCGTAATAGAAAATTCCAAAAAAATAACAAAAAAATTCAAAAAATTAAAAAATCGCATTATGACTTTTTTCTAGCGAAATAGGTTGGACAAGCCCGAGAAAGTGAGAAAATAAAAATTATCGTTCTGTTCCGTTCCTACCCGACGCGTAATAGAAATTTCCAAAAAACATAGCAAAAAAATTAAAAAAAACCATTATGGCTTCATTTCAATCCAAAATAGGTTGGAAAATGCCGAGAAATAGAGCAAATAAAAATTAGCAATCCGGTCCGTTCCTACCCGTCCCGTAATAGGAACTTCCAAAAAAATAATAAAAAAATTAGAAAAATTAAAAAATACCAATATGGATTCATTTCAAGCCAAAATAGGTTGAAAGAGG
Source organism: Quercus parvula (assembly GCA_030820535.1). Classification (NCBI taxonomy): domain Eukaryota; kingdom Viridiplantae; phylum Streptophyta; class Magnoliopsida; order Fagales; family Fagaceae; genus Quercus; species Quercus parvula. Next base: position 24,939,192 of record JAUAME010000004.1, read on the forward strand.
ATGAGAAAAAGAGAAAATAAAAATTATCATTCCGTTTTGTTCCTACCCGACGCGTAAAAGGAAATTCCAAAAAATAACAAAAAAATTAAAAAAATTAAAAAACAGCATTATGGCTTCATTTCAAGCCAGAATAGGTTGGAAAACGCCGAGAAAGAGAGAAAATAGAAATCATCGTTCCGTTCTGTTCCGTTCCTACCCGACGCGTAATACAAAATTCCAAAAAAATTGAAAAAAATTCAAATAAATAAAACATACCATTACAGCTTCATTTCAATCCAAAATAGGTTGGAAAAGGCCGAGAAAGGGAGAAAATTAAAATTATCATTCCGTTTCGTTCGTACCTAACGCGTAATAGAAAATTCCAAAAAAATAGGCAAAAACTTCAAAAAATTAAAAAATACCATTATGACTTCATTTCAAACCAAAATAGGTTGGAGAAGACCGAGAAAGCGAGAAAATAAAAATTATCGTTCCGTTCCGTTCCGTCCCTACCAGACGCGTAATAGAAAATTCCAAAAAAATTCAAAAAATTAAAAAACAGCATTATGGCTTCATTTCAAGCCAGAATAGGTTGGAAAAGGCCGAGAAAAAGAGAAAATGAAAATTATCGTTCTGTTCCGTTCCTACCAGATGCGTAATAGAAAATTCAAAAAAAATAACAAAAAAATTCAAAAAATTAAAAAATCGCGTTATGACTTTTTTCTAGCGAAATAGGTTGGACAAGCCCGAGAAAGTGAGAAAATAAAAATTATCGTTCTGTTCCGTTCCTACCCGACGCGTAATAGAAATTTCCAAAAAACATAGCAAAAAAATTAAAAAAAATTAAAAAAAACCATTATTGCTTCATTTCAATCCAAAATAGGTTGGAAAATGCCGAGAAATAGAGCAAATAAAAATTAGCAATCCGGTCCGTTCCTACCCGTCCCGTAATAGGAACTTCCAAAAAAATAATAAAAAAATTCAAAAAATTAAAAAATACCAATATGGATTCATTTCAAGCCAAAATAGGTTGAAAGAGGATGAGAAAAAGAGAAAATAAAAATTATCATTCCGTTTCGTTCCTGCCCAACGCGTAATAGGAAATTCCAAAAAATAACAAAAAAATTAAAAAAATTAAACAACAGCATTATGGCTTCATTTCAAGCCAGAATAGGTTGGAAAACGCCGAGAAAGAGAGAAAATAGAAATCATCGTTCCGTTCTGTTCCGTTCCTACCCGACGCGTAATACAAAATTCCAAAAAAATTGAAAAAAATTCAAATAATTAAAACATACCATTACAGCTTCATTTCAATCCAAAATAGGTTGGAAAAGGCCGAGAAAGGGAGAAAATCAAAATTATCGTTCCGTTTCGTTCCTACCTGACGCGTAATAGAAAATTCCAAAAAAATAGGCAAAAACTTCAAAAAATTAAAAAATACCATTATGACTTCATTTCAAACAAAAATAGGTTGGAGAAGGCCGAGAAAGAGAGAAAATAAAAATTATCGTTCCGTTCCGTTCCTACCAGACGCGTAATAGAAAATTCCAAAAAAATAACAAAAAAATTCAAAAAATTAAAAAATCGCATTAAGACTTTTTTCTAGCGAAATAGGTTGGACAAGCCCGAGAAAGTGAGAAAATAAAAATTATCGTTCTGTTCCGTTCCTACCCGACGCGTTATAGAAATTTCCAAAAAACATAGCAAAAAAATTAAAAAAATTAAAAAAAACCATTATGGCTTCATTTCAATCCAAAATAGGTTGGAAAATGCCGAGAAATAGAGCAAATAAAAATTAGCAATCCGGTCCGTTCCTACCCGTCCCATAATAGGAACTTCCAAAAAAATAATAAAAAAATTAGAAAAATTAAAAAATACCAATATGGATTCATTTCAAGCCAAAATAGGTTGAAAGAGGATGAGAAAAAGAGAAAATAAAAATTATCATTCCGTTTTGTTCCTACCCGACGCGTAAAAGGAAATTCCAAAAAATAACAAAAAAATTTAAAAAATTAAAAAACAGCATTATGGCTTCATTTCAAGCCAGAATAGGTTGGAAAACGCCGAGAAAGAGAGAAAATAGAAATCATCGTTCCGTTCTGTTCCGTTCCTACCCGACGCGTAATACAAAATTCCAAAAAAATTGAAAAAATTCAAATAATTAAAACATACCATTACATCTTCATTTCAATCCAAAATAGGTTGGAAAAGGCCGAGAAAGGGAGAAAATTAAAATTATCATTCCGTTTCGTTCGTACCTAACGCGTAATAGAAAATTCCAAAAAAGTAGGCAAAAACTTCAAAAAATTAAAAAATACCATTATGACTTCATTTCAAACCAAAATAGGTTGGAGAAGACCGAGAAAGCGAGAAAATAAAAATTATCGTTCCGTTCCGTTCCGTTCCTACCAGACGCGTAATAGAAAATTCCAAAAAAATTAAAAAAATTAAAAAACAGCATTATGGCTTCATTTCAAGCCAGAATAGGTTGGAAAAGGTCGAGAAAAAGAGAAAATGAAAATTATCGTTCTGTTCCGTTCCTACCAGATGCGTAATAGAAAATTCAAAAAAAATAACAAAAAAATTCAAAAAATTAAAAAATCGCGTTATGACTTTTTTCTAGCGAAATAGGTTGGACAAGCCCGAGAAAGTGAGAAAATAAAAATTATCGTTCTGTTCCGTTCCTACCCGACGCGTAATAGAAATTTCCAAAAAACATAGCAAAAAAATTAAAAAAAACCATTATGGCTTCATTTCAATCCAAAATAGGTTGGAAAATGCCGAGAAATAGAGCAAATAAAAATTAGCAATCCGGTCCGTTCCTACCCGTCCCGTAATAGGAACTTCCAAAAAAATAATAAAAAAATTCAAAAAATTAAAAAATACCAATATGGATTCATTTCAAGCCAAAATAGGTTGAAAGAGGATGAGAAAAAGAGAAAATAAAAATTATCATTCCGTTTCGTTCCTACCCAACGCGTAATAGGAAATTCCAAAAAATAACAAAAAAATTAAAAAAATTAAACAACAGCATTATGGCTTCATTTCAAGCCAGAATAGGTTGGAAAACGCCGAGAAAGAGAGAAAATAGAAATCATCGTTCCGTTCTGTTCCGTTCCTACCCGACGCGTAATACAAAATTCCAAAAAAATTGAAAAAAATTCAAATAATTAAAACATACCATTACAGCTTCATTTCAATCCAAAATAGGTTGGAAAAGGCCGAGAAAGGGAGAAAATCAAAATTATCGTTCCGTTTCGTTCCTACCTGACGCGTAATAGAAAATTCCAAAAAAATAGGCAAAAACTTCAAAAAATTAAAAAATACCATTATGACTTCATTTCAAAAAAAAATAGGTTGGAGAAGGCCGAGAAAGAGAGAAAATAAAAATTATCGTTCCGTTCTGTTCCTACCAAACGCGTAATAGAAAATTCCAAAAAAATAACAAAAAAATTCAAAAAATTAAAAAATCGCATTATGACTTTTTTCTAGCGAAATAGGTTCGACAAGCCCGAGAAAGTGAGAAAATAAAAATTATCGTTCTGTTCCGTTCCTACCCGACGCGTTATAGAAATTTCCAAAAAACATAGCAAAAAAATTAAAAAAATTAAAAAAAACCATTATGGCTTCATTTCAATCCAAAATAGGTTGGAAAATGCCGAGAAATAGAGCAAATAAAAATTAGCAATCCGGTCTGTTCCTACCCGTCCCGTAATAGGAACTTCCAAAAAAATAATAAAAAAATTAGAAAAATTAAAAAATACCAATATGGATTCATTTCAAGCCAAAATAGGTTGAAAGAGGATGAGAAAAAGAGAAAATAAAAATTATCATTCCGTTTTGTTCCTACCCGACGCGTAAAAGGAAATTCCAAAAAATAACAAAAAAATTTAAAAATTAAAAAACAGCATTATGGCTTCATTTCAAGCCAGAATAGGTTGGAAAACGCCGAGAAAGAGAGAAAATAGAAATCATCGTTCCGTTCTGTTCCGTTCCTACCCGACGCGTAATACAAAATTCCAAAAAAATTAAAAAAAATTCAAATAATTAAAACATACCATTACATCTTCATTTCAATCCAAAATAGGTTGGAAAAGGCCGAGAAAGGGAGAAAATTAAAATTATCATTCCGTTTCGTTCGTACCTAACGCGTAATAGAAAATTCCAAAAAAATAGGCAAAAACTTCAAAAAATTAAAAAATACCATTATGACTTCATTTCAAACCAAAATAGGTTGGAGAAGACCGAGAAAGCGAGAAAATAAAAATTATCGTTCCGTTCCGTTCCGTTCCTACCCGACGCGTAATAGAAAATTCCAAAAAAATTCAAAAAATTAAAAAACAGCATTATGGCTTCATTTCAAGCCAGAATAGGTTGGAAAAGGCCGAGAAAAAGAGAAAATGAAAATTATCGTTCTGTTCCGTTCCTACCAGATGCGTAATAGAAAATTCAAAAAAAATAACGAAAAAATTCAAAAAATTAAAAAATCGCGTTATGACTTTTTTCTAGCGAAATAGGTTGGACAAGCCCGAGAAAGTGAGAAAATAAAAATTATCGTTCTGTTCCGTTCCTACCCGACGCGTAATAGAAATTTCCAAAAAACATAGCAAAAAAATTAAAAAAAATTAAAAAAAAACCATTATGGCTTCATTTCAATCCAAAATAGGTTGGAGAAGGCCGAGAAAGAGAGAAAATAAAAATTATCGTTCCGTTCCGTTCCTACCAGACGCGTAATAGAAAATTCCAAAAAAATAACAAAAAAATTCAAAAAATTAAAAAATCGCATTATGACTTTTTTCTAGCGAAATAGGTTGGACAAGCCCGAGAAAGTGAGAAAATAAAAATTATCGTTCTGTTCCGTTCCTACCCGACGCGTTATAGAAATTTCCAAAAAACATAGCAAAAAAATTAAAAAAATTAAAAAAAACCATTATGGCTTCATTTCAATCCAAAATAGGTTGGAAAATGCCGAGAAATAGAGCAAATAAAAATTAGCAATCCGGTCCGTTCCTACCCGTCCCGTAATAGGAACTTCCAAAAAAATAATAAAAAAATTAGAAAAATTAAAAAATACCAATATGGATTCATTTCAAGCCAAAATAGGTTGAAAGAGGATGAGAAAAAGAGAAAATAAAAATTATCATTCCGTTTCGTTCCTACCCAACGCGTAATAGGAAATTCCAAAAAATAACAAAAAAATTAAAAAAATTAAACAACAGCATTATGGCTTCATTTCAAGCCAGAATAGGTTGGAAAACGCCGAGAAAGAGAGAAAATAGAAATCATCGTTCCGTTCTGTTCCGTTCCTACCCGACGCGTAATACAAAATTCCAAAAAAATTGAAAAAAATTCAAATAATTAAAACATACCATTACAGCTTCATTTCAATCCAAAATAGGTTGGAAAAGGCCGAGAAAGGGAGAAAATCAAAATTATCGTTCCGTTTCGTTCCTACCTGACGCGTAATAGAAAATTCCAAAAAAATAGGCAAAAACTTCAAAAAATTAAAAAATACCATTATGACTTCATTTCAAACAAAAATAGGTTGGAGAAGGCCGAGAAAGAGAGAAAATAAAAATTATCGTTCCGTTCCGTTCCTACCAGACGCGTAATAGAAAATTCCAAAAAAATAACAAAAAAATTCAAAAAATTAAAAAATCGCATTATGACTTTTTTCTAGCGAAATAGGTTGGACAAGCCCGAGAAAGTGAGAAAATAAAAATTATCGTTCTGTTCCGTTCCTACCCGACGCGTTATAGAAATTTCCAAAAAACATAGCAAAAAAATTAAAAAAATTAAAAAAAACCATTATGGCTTCATTTCAATCCAAAATAGGTTGGAAAATGCCGAGAAATAGAGCAAATAAAAATTAGCAATCCGGTCCGTTCCTACCCGTCCCGTAATAGGAACTTCCAAAAAAATAATAAAAAAATTAGAAAAATTAAAAAATACCAATATGGATTCATTTCAAGCCAAAATAGGTTGAAAGAGGATGAGAAAAAGAGAAAATAAAAATTATCATTCCGTTTTGTTCCTACCCGACGCGTAAAAGGAAATTCCAAAAAATAACAAAAAAATTAAAAAATTAAAAAACAGCATTATGGCTTCATTTCAAGCCAGAATAGGTTGGAAAACGCCGAGAAAGAGAGAAAATAGAAATCATCGTTCCGTTCTGTTCCGTTCCTACCCGACGCGTAATACAAAATTCCAAAAAAATTAAAAAAAATTCAAATAATTAAAACATACCATTACATCTTCATTTCAATCCAAAATAGGTTGGAAAAGGCCGAGAAAGGGAGAAAATTAAAATTATCATTCTGTTTCGTTCGTACCTAACGCGTAATAGAAAATTCCAAAAAAATAGGCAAAAACTTCAAAAAATTAAAAAATACCATTATGACTTCATTTCAAACAAAAATAGGTTGGAGAAGACCGAGAAAGCGAGAAAATAAAAATTATCGTTCCGTTCCGTTCCGTTCCTACCAGACGCGTAATAGAAAATTCCAAAAAAATTCAAAAAATTAAAAAACAGCATTATGGCTTCATTTCAAGCCAGAATAGGTTGGAAAAGGCCGAGAAAAAGAGAAAATGAAAATTATCGTTCTGTTCCGTTCCTACCAGATGCGTAATAGAAAATTCAAAAAAAATAACAAAAAAATTCAAAAAATTAAAAAATCGCGTTATGACTTTTTTCTAGCGAAATAGGTTGGACAAGCCCGAGAAAGTGAGAAAATAAAAATTATCGTTCTGTTCCGTTCCTACCCGACGCGTAATAGAAATTTCCAAAAAACATAGCAAAAAAATTAAAAAAAATTAAAAAAAAACCATTATGGCTTCATTTCAATCCAAAATAGGTTGGAGAAGGCCGAGAAAGAGAGAAAATAAAAATTATCGTTCCGTTCCGTTCCTACCAGACGCGTAATAGAAAATTCCAAAAAAATAACAAAAAAATTCAAAAAATTAAAAAATCGCATTATGACTTTTTTCTAGCGAAATAGGTTGGACAAGCCCGAGAAAGTGAGAAAATAAAAATTATCGTTCTGTTCCGTTCCTACCCGACGCGTTATTGAAATTTCCAAAAAACATAGCAAAAAAATTAAAAAAATTAAAAAAAACCATTATGGCTTCATTTCAATCCAAAATAGGTTGGAAAATGCCGAGAAATAGAGCAAATAAAAATTAGCAATCCGGTCCGTTCCTACCCGTCCCGTAATAGGAACTTCCAAAAAAATAATAAAAAAATTAGAAAAATTAAAAAATACCAATATGGATTCATTTCAAGCCAAAATAGGTTGAAAGAGGATGAGAAAAAGAGAAAATAAAAATTATCATTCCGTTTCGTTTCTACCCGACGCGTAAAAGGAAATTCCAAAAAATAACAAAAAAATTAAAAAAATTAAAAAACAGCATTATGGCTTCATTTCATGCCAGAATAGGTTGGAAAACGCCGAGAAAGAGAGAAAATAGAAATCATCGTTCCGTTCTGTTCCGTTCCTACCCGACGCGTAATACAAAATTCCAAAAAAATTGAAAAAAATTCAAATAATTAAAACATACCATTACAGCTTCATTTCAATCCAAAATAGGTTGGAAAAGGCCGAGAAAGGGAGAAAATTAAAATTATCATTCCGTTTCGTTCGTACCTAACGCGTAATAGAAAATTCTAAAAAGATAGGCAAAAACTTCAAAAAATTAAAAAATACCATTATGACTTCATTTCAAACAAAAATAGGTTGGAGAAGGCCAAGAAAGAGAGAAAATAAAAATTATCGTTCCGTTCCATTCCTACCAGACGCGTAATAGAAAATTCAAAAAAAATAACAAAAAAATTCAAAAAATTAAAAAATCGCGTTATGACTTTTTTCTAGCGAAATAGGTTGGACAAGCCCGAGAAAGTGAGAAAATAAAAATTATCGTTCTGTTCCGTTCCTACCCGACGCGTAATAGAAATTTCCAAAAAACATAGCAAAAAAATTAAAAAAAACCATTATGGCTTCATTTCAATCCAAAATAGGTTGGAAAATGCCGAGAAATAGAGCAAATAAAAATTAGCAATCCGGTCCGTTCCTACCCGTCCCGTAATAGGAACTTCCAAAAAAATAATAAAAAAATTAGAAAAATTAAAAAATACCAATATGGATTCATTTCAAGCCAAAATAGGTTGAAAGAGGATGAGAAAAAGAGAAAATAAAAATTATCATTCCGTTTTGTTCCTACCCGACGCGTAAAAGGAAATTCCAAAAAATAACAAAAAAATTTAAAAAATTAAAAAACAGCATTATGGCTTCATTTCAAGCCAGAATAGGTTGGAAAACGCCGAGAAAGAGAGAAAATAGAAATCATCGTTCCGTTCTGTTCCGTTCCTACCCGACGCCTAATACAAAATTCCAAAAAAATTGAAAAAAATTCAAATAATTAAAACATACCATTACAGCTTCATTTCAATCCAAAATAGGTTGGAAAAGGCCGAGAAAGGGAGAAAATTAAAATTATCATTCCGTTTCGTTCGTACCTAACGCGTAATAGAAAATTCCAAAAAAATAGGCAAAAACTTCAAAAAATTAAAAAATACCATTATGACTTCATTTCAAACCAAAATAGGTTGGAGAAGACCGAGAAAGCGAGAAAATAAAAATTATCGTTCCGTTCCGTTCCGTTCCTACCAGACGCGTAATAGAAAATTCCAAAAAAATTCAAAAAATTAAAAAACAGCATTATGGCTTCATTTCAAGCCAGAATAGGTTGGAAAAGGCCGAGAAAAAGAGAAAATGAAAATTATCGTTCTGTTCCGTTCCTACCAGATGCGTAATAGAAAATTCAAAAAAAATAACAAAAAAATTCAAAAAATTAAAAAATCGCGTTATGACTTTTTTCTAGCGAAATAGGTTGGACAAGCCCGAGAAAGTGAGAAAATAAAAATTATCGTTCTGTTCCGTTCCTACCCGACGCGTAATAGAAATTTCCAAAAAACATAGCAAAAAAATTAAAAAAAACCATTATGGCTTCATTTCAATCCAAAATAGGTTGGAAAATGCCGAGAAATAGAGCAAATAAAAATTAGCAATCCGGTCCGTTCCTACCCGTCCCGTAATAGGAACTTCCAAAAAAATAATAAAAAAATTCAAAAAATTAAAAAATACCAATATGGATTCATTTCAAGCCAAAATAGGTTGAAAGAGGATGAGAAAAAGAGAAAATAAAAATTATCATTCCGTTTCGTTCCTACCCAACGCGTAATAGGAAATTCCAAAAAATAACAAAAAAATTAAAAAAATTAAACAACAGCATTATGGCTTCATTTCAAGCCAGAATAGGTTGGAAAACGCCGAGAAAGAGAGAAAATAGAAATCATCGTTCCGTTCTGTTCCGTTCCTACCCGACGCGTAATACAAAATTCCAAAAAAATTGAAAAAAATTCAAATAATTAAAACATACCATTACAGCTTCATTTCAATCCAAAATAGGTTGGAAAAGGCCGAGAAAGGGAGAAAATCAAAATTATCGTTCCGTTTCGTTCCTACCTGACGCGTAATAGAAAATTCCAAAAAAATAGGCAAAAACTTCAAAAAATTAAAAAATACCATTATGACTTCATTTCAAACAAAAATAGGTTGGAGAAGGCCGAGAAAGAGAGAAAATAAAAATTATCGTTCCGTTCCGTTCCTACCAGACGCGTAATAGAAAATTCCAAAAAAATAACAAAAAAATTCAAAAAATTAAAAAATCGCATTATGACTTTTTTCTAGCGAAATAGGTTGGACAAGCCCGAGAAAGTGAGAAAATAAAAATTATCGTTCTGTTCCGTTCCTACCCGACGCGTTATAGAAATTTCCAAAAAACATAGCAAAAAAATTAAAAAAATTAAAAAAAACCATTATGGCTTCATTTCAATCCAAAATAGGTTGGAAAATGCCGAGAAATAGAGCAAATAAAAATTAGCAATCCGGTCCGTTCCTACCCGTCCCGTAATAGGAACTTCCAAAAAAATAATAAAAAAATTAGAAAAATTAAAAAATACCAATATGGATTCATTTCAAGCCAAAATAGGTTGAAAGAGGATGAGAAAAAGAGAAAATAAAAATTATCATTCCGTTTTGTTCCTACCCGACGCGTAAAAGGAAATTCCAAAAAATAACAAAAAAATTAAAAAATTAAAAAACAGCATTATGGCTTCATTTCAAGCCAGAATAGGTTGGAAAACGCCGAGAAAGAGAGAAAATAGAAATCATCGTTCCGTTCTGTTCCGTTCCTACCCGACGCGTAATACAAAATTCCAAAAAAATTAAAAAAAATTCAAATAATTAAAACATACCATTACATCTTCATTTCAATCCAAAATAGGTTGGAAAAGGCCGAGAAAGGGAGAAAATTAAAATTATCATTCCGTTTCGTTCGTACCTAACGCGTAATAGAAAATTCCAAAAAAATAGGCAAAAACTTCAAAAAATTAAAAAATACCATTATGACTTCATTTCAAACCAAAATAGGTTGGAGAAGACCGAGAAAGCGAGAAAATAAAAATTATCGTTCCGTTCCGTTCCGTTCCTACCAGACGCGTAATAGAAAATTCCAAAAAAATTCAAAAAATTAAAAAACAGCATTATGGCTTCATTTCAAGCCAGAATAGGTTGGAAAAGGCCGAGAAAAAGAGAAAATGAAAATTATCGTTCTGTTCCGTTCCTACCAGATGCGTAATAGAAAATTCAAAAAAAATAACAAAAAAATTCAAAAAATTAAAAAATCGCGTTATGACTTTTTTCTAGCGAAATAGGTTGGACAAGCCCGAGAAAGTGAGAAAATAAAAATTATCGTTCTGTTCCGTTCCTACCCGACGCGTAATAGAAATTTCCAAAAAACATAGCAAAAAAATTAAAAAAAAACCATTATGGCTTCATTTCAATCCAAAATAGGTTGGAGAAGGCCGAGAAAGAGAGAAAATAAAAATTATCGTTCCGTTCCGTTCCTACCAGACGCGTAATAGAAAATTCCAAAAAAATAACAAAAAAATTCAAAAAATTAAAAAATCGCATTATGACTTTTTTCTAGCGAAATAGGTTGGACAAGCCCGAGAAAGTGAGAAAATAAAAATTATCGTTCTGTTCCGTTCCTACCCGACGCGTTATTGAAATTTCCAAAAAACATAGCAAAAAAATTAAAAAAATTAAAAAAAACCATTATGGCTTCATTTCAATCCAAAATAGGTTGGAAAATGCCGAGAAATAGAGCAAATAAAAATTAGCAATCCGGTCCGTTCCTACCCGTCCCGTAATAGGAACTTCCAAAAAAATAATAAAAAAATTAGAAAAATTAAAAAATACCAATATGGATTCATTTCAAGCCAAAATAGGTTGAAAGAGGATGAGAAAAAGAGAAAATAAAAATTATCATTCCGTTTCGTTTCTACCCGACGCGTAAAAGGAAATTCCAAAAAATAACAAAAAAATTAAAAAAATTAAAAAACAGCATTATGGCTTCATTTCATGCCAGAATAGGTTGGAAAACGCCGAGAAAGAGAGAAAATAGAAATCATCGTTCCGTTCTGTTCCGTTCCTACCCGACGCGTAATACAAAATTCCAAAAAAATTGAAAAAAATTCAAATAATTAAAACATACCATTACAGCTTCATTTCAATCCAAAATAGGTTGGAAAAGGCCGAGAAAGGGAGAAAATTAAAATTATCATTCCGTTTCGTTCGTACCTAACGCGTAATAGAAAATTCTAAAAAGATAGGCAAAAACTTCAAAAAATTAAAAAATACCATTATGACTTCATTTCAAACAAAAATAGGTTGGAGAAGGCCAAGAAAGAGAGAAAATAAAAATTATCGTTCCGTTCCGTTCCTACCAGACGCGTAATAGAAAATTCCAAAAAAATAACAAAAAAATTCAAAAAATTAAAAAATCGCATTATGACTTTGTTCTAGCGAAATAGGTTGGACAAGCCCGAGAAAGTGAGAAAATAAAAATTATCGTTCTGTTCCGTTCCTACCCGACGCGTAATAGAAATTTCCAAAAAACATAGCAAAAAAATTAAAAAAAACCATTATGGCTTCATTTCAATCCAAAATAGGTTGGAAAATGCCGAGAAATAGAGCAAATAAAAATTAGCAATCCGGTCCGTTCCTACCCGTCCCGTAATAGGAACTTCCAAAAAAATAATAAAAAAATTAGAAAAATTAAAAAATACCAATATGGATTCATTTCAAGCCAAAATAGGTTGAAAGAGGATGAGAAAAAGAGAAAATAAAAATTATCATTCCGTTTTGTTCCTACCCGACGCGTAAAAGGAAATTCCAAAAAATAACAAAAAAATTTAAAAAATTAAAAAACAGCATTATGGCTTCATTTCAAGCCAGAATAGGTTGGAAAACGCCGAGAAAGAGAGAAAATAGAAATCATCGTTCCGTTCTGTTCCGTTCCTACCCGACGCCTAATACAAAATTCCAAAAAAATTGAAAAAAATTCAAATAATTAAAAGATACCATTACAGCTTCATTTCAATCCAAAATAGGTTGGAAAAGGCCGAGAAAGGGAGAAAATTAAAATTATCATTCCGTTTCGTTCGTACCTAACGCGTAATAGAAAATTCCAAAAAAATAGGCAAAAACTTCAAAAAATTAAAAAATACCATTATGACTTGTTTTCAAACCAAAATAGGTTGGAGAAGACCGAGAAAGCGAGAAAATAAAAATTATCGTTCCGTTCCGTTCCGTTCCTACCAGACGCGTAATAGAAAATTCCAAAAAAATTCAAAAAATTAAAAAACAGCATTATTGCTTCATTTCAAGCCAGAATAGGTTGGAAAAGGCCGAGAAAAAGAGAAAATGAAAATTATCGTTCTGTTCCGTTCCTACCAGATGCGTAATAGAAAATTCAAAAAAAATAACAAAAAAATTCAAAAAATTAAAAAATCGCGTTATGACTTTTTTCTAGCGAAATAGGTTGGACAAGCCCGAGAAAGTGAGAAAATAAAAATTATCGTTTTGTTCCGTTCCTACCCGACGCGTTATAGAAATTTCCAAAAAAATTGAAAAAAATTCAAATAATTAAAACATACCATTACAGCTTCATTTCAATCCAAAATAGGTTGGAAAAGGCCGAGAAAGGGAGAAAATCAACATTATCGTTCCGTTTCGTTCCTACCTGACGCGTAATAGAAAATTCCAAAAAAATAGGCAAAACTTCAAAAAATTAAAAAATACCATTATGACTTCATTTCAAACAAAAATAGGTTGGAGAAGGCCGAGAAAGAGAGAAAATAAAAATTATCGTTCCGTTCCGTTCCTACCAGACGCGTAATAGAAAATTCCAAAAAAATAACAAAAAAATTCAAAAAATTAAAAAATCGCATTATGACTTTTTTCTAGCGAAATAGGTTGGACAAGCCCGAGAAAGTGAGAAAATAAAAATTATCGTTCTGTTCCGTTCCTACCCGACGCGTAATAGAAATTTCCAAAAAACATAGCAAAAAAATTAAAAAAATTAAAAAAAAACCATTATGGCTTCATTTCAATCCAAAATAGGTTGGAAAATGCCGAGAAATAGAGCAAATAAAAATTAGCAATCCGGTCCGTTCCTACCCGTCCCGTAATAGGAACTTCCAAAAAAATAATAAAAAAATTCAAAAAATTAAAAAATACCAATATGGATTCATTTCAAGCCAAAATAGGTTGAAAGAGGATGAGAAAAAGAGAAAATAAAAATTATCATTCCGTTTCGTTCCTTCCCGACGCGTAATAGGAAATTCCAAAAAATAACAAAAAAATTAAAAAAATTAAACAACAGCATTATGGCTTCATTTCAAGCCAGAATAGGTTGGAAAACGCCGAGAAAGAGAGAAAATAGAAATCATCGTTCCGTTCTGTTCCGTTCCTACCCGACGCGTAATACAAAATTCCAAAAAAATTGAAAAAAATTCAAATAATTAAAACATACCATTACAGCTTCATTTCAATCCAAAATAGGTTGGAAAAGGCCGAGAAAGGGAGAAAATCAAAATTATCGTTCCGTTTCGTTCCCACCAGACGCGTAATAGAAAATTCCAAAAAAATAGGCAAAAACTTCAAAAAATTAAAAAATACCATTATGACTTCATTTCAAACAAAAATAGGTTGGAGAAGGCCGAGAAAGAGAGAAAATAAAAATTATCGTTCCGTTCCGTTCCTACCAGACGCGTAATAGAAAATTCCAAAAAAATAACAAAAAAATTCAAAAAATTAAAAAATCGCATTATGACTTTTTTCTAGCGAAATAGGTTGGACAAGCCCGAGAAAGTGAGAAAATAAAAATTATCGTTCTGTTCCGTTCCTACCCGACGCGTAATAGAAATTTCCAAAAAACATAGCAAAAAAATTAAAAAAATTAAAAAAAACCATTATGGCTTCATTTCAATCCAAAATAGGTTGGAAAATGCCGAGAAATAGAGCAAATAAAAATTAGCAATCCGGTCCGTTCCTACCCGTCCCGTAATAGGAACTTCCAAAAAAATAAAAAAAAAATTCAAAAAATTAAAAAATACCAATATGGATTCATTTCAAGCCAAAATAGGTTGAAAGAGGATGAGAAAAAGAGAAAATGAAAATTATCATTCCGTTTTGTTCCTACCCGACGCGTAAAAGGAAATTCCAAAAAATAACAAAAAAATTAAAAAAATTAAAAAACAGCATTATGGTTTCATTTCAAGCCAGAATAGGTTGGAAAACGCCGAGAAAGAGAGAAAATAGAAATCATTGTTCCGTTCTGTTCCGTTCCTACCCGACGCGTAATACAAAATTCCAAAAAAATTGAAAAAAATTCAAATAATTAAAAGATACCATTACAGCTTCATTTCAATCCAAAATAGGTTGGAAAAGGCCGAGAAAGGGAGAAAATTAAAATTATCATTCCGTTTCGTTCGTACCTAACGCGTAATAGAAAATTCCAAAAAAATAGGCAAAAACTTCAAAAAATTAAAAAATACCATTATGACTTCATTTCAAACCAAAATAGGTTGGAGAAGACCGAGAAAGCGAGAAATTAAAAATTATCGTTCCGTTCCGTTCCGTTCCTACCAGACGCGTAATAGAAAATTCCAAAAAAATTCAAAAAAATAAAAAACAGCATTATGGCTTCATTTCAGGCCAGAATAGGTTGGAAAAGGCCGAGAAAAAGAGAAAATGAAAATTATCGTTCTGTTCCGTTCCTACCAGACGCGTAATAGAAAATTCCAAAAAAATAACAAAAAAATTCAAAAAATTAAAAAATCGCGTTATGACTTTTTTCTAGCGAAATAGGTTGGACAAGCCCGAGAAAGTGAGAAAATAAAAATTATCGTTCTGTTCCGTTCCTACCCGACGCGTAATAGAAATTTCCAAAAAACATAGCAAAAAAATTAAAAAAATTAAAAAAAACCATTATGGCTTCATTTCAATCCAAAATAGGTTGGAAAATGCCGAGAAATAGAGCAAATAAAAATTAGCAATCCGGTCCGTTCCTACCCGTCCCGTAATAGGAACTTCCAAAAAAATAATAAAAAAATTCAAAAAATTAAAAAATACCAATATGGATTCATTTCAAGCCAAAATAGGTTGAAAGAGGATGAGAAAAAGAGAAAATAAAAATTATCATTCCGTTTCGTTCCTTCCCGACGCGTAATAGGAAATTCCAAAAAATAACAAAAAAATTAAAAAAATTAAACAACAGCATTATGGCTTCATTTCAAGCCAGAATAGGTTGGAAAACGCCGAGAAAGAGAGAAAATAGAAATCATCGTTCCGTTCTGTTCCGTTCCTACCCGACGCGTAATACAAAATTCCAAAAAAATTGAAAAAAATTGAAATAATTAAAACATACCATTACAGCTTCATTTCAATCCAAAATAGGTTGGAAAAGGCCGAGAAAGGGAGAAAATCAAAATTATCGTTCCGTTTCGTTCCCACCAGACGCGTAATAGAAAATTCCAAAAAAATAGGCAAAAACTTCAAAAAATTAAAAAATACCATTATGACTTCATTTCAAACAAAAATAGGTTGGAGAAGGCCGAGAAAGAGAGAAAATAAAAATTATCGTTCCGTTCCGTTCCTACCAGACGCGTAATAGAAAATTCCAAAAAAATAACAAAAAAATTCAAAAAATTAAAAAATCGCATTATGACTTTTTTCTAGCGAAATAGGTTGGACAAGCCCGAGAAAGTGAGAAAATAAAAATTATCGTTCTGTTCCGTTCCTACCCGACGCGTAATAGAAATTTCCAAAAAACATAGCAAAAAAATTAAAAAAATTAAAAAAAACCATTATGGCTTCATTTCAATCCAAAATTGGTTGGAAAATGCCGAGAAATAGAGCAAATAAAAATTAGCAATCCGGTCCGTTCCTACCCGTCCCGTAATAGGAACTTCCAAAAAAATAAAAAAAAAATTCAAAAAATTAAAAAATACCAATATGGATTCATTTCAAGCCAAAATAGGTTGAAAGAGGATGAGAAAAAGAGAAAATGAAAATTATCATTCCGTTTTGTTCCTACCCGACGCGTAAAAGGAAATTCCAAAAAATAACAAAAAAATTAAAAAAATTAAAAAACAGCATTATGGTTTCATTTCAAGCCAGAATAGGTTGGAAAACGCCGAGAAAGAGAGAAAATAGAAATCATTGTTCCGTTCTGTTCCGTTCCTACCCGACGCGTAATACAAAATTCCAAAAAAATTGAAAAAAATTCAAATAATTAAAAGATACCATTACAGCTTCATTTCAATCCAAAATAGGTTGGAAAAGGCCGAGAAAGGGAGAAAATTAAAATTATCATTCCGTTTCGTTCGTACCTAACGCGTAATAGAAAATTCCAAAAAAATAGGCAAAAACTTCAAAAAATTAAAAAATACCATTATGACTTCATTTCAAACCAAAATAGGTTGGAGAAGACCGAGAAAGCGAGAAATTAAAAATTATCGTTCCGTTCCGTTCCGTTCCTACCAGACGCGTAATAGAAAATTCCAAAAAAATTCAAAAAAATAAAAAACAGCATTATGGCTTCATTTCAGGCCAGAATAGGTTGGAAAAGGCCGAGAAAAAGAGAAAATGAAAATTATCGTTCTGTTCCGTTCCTACCAGACGCGTAATAGAAAATTCCAAAAAAATAACAAAAAAATTCAAAAAATTAAAAAATCGCGTTATGACTTTTTTCTAGCGAAATAGGTTGGACAAGCCCGAGAAAGTGAGAAAATAAAAATTATCGTTCTGTTCCGTTCCTACCCGACGCGTAATAGAAATTTCCAAAAAACATAGCAAAAAAATTAAAAAAATTAAAAAAAACCATTATGGCTTCATTTCAATCCAAAATAGGTTGGAAAATGCCGAGAAATAGAGCAAATAAAAATTAGCAATCCGGTCCGTTCCTACCCGTCCCGTAATAGGAACTTCCAAAAAAATAATAAAAAAATTCAAAAAATTAAAAAATACCAATATGGATTCATTTCAAGCCAAAATAGGTTGAAAGAGGATGAGAAAAAGAGAAAATAAAAATTATCATTCCGTTTCGTTCCTTCCCGACGCGTAATAGGAAATTCCAAAAAATAACAAAAAAATTAAAAAAATTAAACAACAGCATTATGGCTTCATTTCAAGCCAGAATAGGTTGGAAAACGCCGAGAAAGAGAGAAAATAGAAATCATCGTTCCGTTCTGTTCCGTTCCTACCCGACGCGTAATACAAAATTCCAAAAAAATTGAAAAAAATTCAAATAATTAAAACATACCATTACAGCTTCATTTCAATCCAAAATAGGTTGGAAAAGGCCGAGAAAGGGAGAAAATCAAAATTATCGTTCCGTTTCGTTCCCACCAGACGCGTAATAGAAAATTCCAAAAAAATAGGCAAAAACTTCAAAAAATTAAAAAATACCATTATGACTTCATTTCAAACAAAAATAGGTTGGAGAAGGCCGAGAAAGAGAGAAAATAAAAATTATCGTTCCGTTCCGTTTCTACCAGACGCGTAATAGAAAATTCCAAAAAAATAACAAAAAAATTCAAAAAATTAAAAAATCGCATTATGACTTTTTTCTAGCGAAATAGGTTGGACAAGCCCGAGAAAGTGAGAAAATAAAAATTATCGTTCTGTTCCGTTCCTACCCGACGCGTAATAGAAATTTCCAAAAAACATAGCAAAAAAATTAAAAAAATTAAAAAAAACCATTATGGCTTCATTTCAATCCAAAATTAGTTGGAAAATGCCGAGAAATAGAGCAAATAAAAATTAGCAATCCGGTCCGTTCCTACCCGTCCCGTAATAGGAACTTCCAAAAAAATAAAAAAAAAATTCAAAAAATTAAAAAATACCAATATGGATTCATTTCAAGCCAAAATAGGTTGAAAGAGGATGAGAAAAAGAGAAAATGAAAATTATCATTCCGTTTTGTTCCTACCTGACGCGTAAAAGGAAATTCCAAAAAATAACAAAAAAATTAAAAAAATTAAAAAACAGCATTATGGTTTCATTTCAAGCCAGAATAGGTTGGAAAACGCCGAGAAAGAGAGAAAATAGAAATCATTGTTCCGTTCTGTTCCGTTCCTACCTGACGCGTAATACAAAATTCCAAAAAAATTGAAAAAAATTCAAATAATTAAAAGATACCATTACAGCTTCATTTCAATCCAAAATAGGTTGGAAAAGGCCGAGAAAGGGAGAAAATTAAAATTATCATTCCGTTTCGTTCGTACCTAACGCGTAATAGAAAATTCCAAAAAAATAGGCAAAAACTTCAAAAAATTAAAAAATACCATTATGACTTCATTTCAAACCAAAATAGGTTGGAGAAGACCGAGAAAGCGAGAAATTAAAAATTATCGTTCCGTTCCGTTCCGTTCCTACCAGACGCGTAATAGAAAATTCCAAAAAAATTCAAAAAAATAAAAAACAGCATTATGGCTTCATTTCAGGCCAGAATAGGTTGGAAAAGGCCGAGAAAAAGAGAAAATGAAAATTATCGTTCTGTTCCGTTCCTACCAGACGCGTAATAGAAAATTCCAAAAAAATAACAAAAAAATTCAAAAAATTAAAAAATCGCGTTATGACTTTTTTCTAGCGAAATAGGTTGGACAAGCCCGAGAAAGTGAGAAAATAAAAATTATCGTTCTGTTCCGTTCCTACCCGACGCGTAATAGAAATTTCCAAAAAACATAGCAAAAAAATTAAAAAAATTAAAAAAAACCATTATGGCTTCATTTCAATCCAAAATAGGTTGGAAAATGCCGAGAAATAGAGCAAATAAAAATTAGCAATCCGGACCGTTCCTACCCGTCCCGTAATAGGAACTTCCAAAAAAATAATAAAAAAATTAAAAAAATTAAAAAATACCAATATGGATTCATTTCAAGCCAAAATAGGTTGAAAGAGGATGAGAAAAAGAGAAAATAAAAATTATCATTCCGTTTCGTTCCTACCCGACGCGTAATAGGAAATTCCAAAAAATAACAAAAAAATTAAAAAAATTAAACAACAGCATTATGGCTTCATTTCAAGCCAGAATAGGTTGGAAAACGCCGAGAAAGAGAGAAAATAGAAATCATCGTTCCGTTCTGTTCCGTTCCTACCCGACGCGTAATACAAAATTCCAAAAAAATTGAAAAAAATTCAAATAATTAAAACATACCATTACAGCTTCATTTCAATCCAAAATAGGTTGGAAAAGGCCGAGAAAGGGAGAAAATTAAAATTATCGTTCCGTTTCGTTCGTACCTAACGCGTAATAGAAAATTCCAAAAAAATAGGCAAAAACTTCAAAAAATTAAAAAATACCATTATGACTTCATTTCAAACAAAAATAGGTTGGAGAAGGCCGAGAAAGAGAGAAAATAAAAATTATCGTTCCGTTCCGTTCCGTTCCTACCAGACGCGTAATAGAAAATTCCAAAAAAATTCAAAAAATTAAAAAACAGCATTATGACTTCTTTTCAAGCCAAAATAGGTTGGAAAAGGCCGAGAAAGAGAGAAAATAAAAATTATCGTTCTGTTCCGTTCCTACCCGACGCGTAATACAAAATTCCAAAAAAATTGAAAAAAAATTCAAATAATTAAAACATACCATTACAGTTCATTTCAATCCAAAATAGGATGGAAAAAGCCGAGAACGGGAGAAAATCAAAATTATCGTTCCGTTCCGTTCCGACCTGAGAAGTAATAGAAAATTCCAAAAAAATAGGCAAAAACTTCAAAAAATTAAAAAATACCATTATGACTTCATTTCAAACCAAAATAGGTTGGAGAAGACCGAGAAAGCGAGAAATTAAAAATTATCGTTCCGTTCCGTTCCGTTCCTACCAGACGCGTAATAGAAAATTCCAAAAAAATTCAAAAAAATAAAAAACAGCATTATGGCTTCATTTCAGGCCAGAATAGGTTGGAAAAGGCCGAGAAAAAGAGAAAATGAAAATTATCGTTCTGTTCCGTTCCTACCAGACGCGTAATAGAAAATTCCAAAAAAATAACAAAAAAATTCAATAAATTAAAAAATCGCGTTATGACTTTTTTCTAGCGAAATAGGTTGGACAAGCCCGAGAAAGTGAGAAAATAAAAATTATCGTTCTGTTCCGTTCCTACCCGACGCGTAATAGAAATTTCCAAAAAACATAGCAAAAAAATTAAAAAAATTAAAAAAAACCATTATGGCTTCATTTCAATCCAAAATAGGTTGGAAAATGCCGAGAAATAGAGCAAATAAAAATTAGCAATCCGGTCCGTTCCTACCCGTCCCGTAATAGGAACTTCCAAAAAAATAATAAAAAAATTCAAAAAATTAAAAAATACCAATATGGATTCATTTCAAGCCAAAATAGGTTGAAAGAGGATGAGAAAAAGAGAAAATAAAAATTATCATTCCGTTTCGTTCCTTCCCGACGCGTAATAGGAAATTCCAAAAAATAACAAAAAAATTAAAAAAATTAAACAACAGCATTATGGCTTCATTTCAAGCCAGAATAGGTTGGAAAACGCCGAGAAAGAGAGAAAATAGAAATCATCGTTCCGTTCTGTTCCGTTCCTACCCGACGCGTAATACAAAATTCCAAAAAAATTGAAAAAAATTCAAATAATTAAAACATACCATTACAGCTTCATTTCAATCCAAAATAGGTTGGAAAAGGCCGAGAAAGGGAGAAAATCAAAATTATCGTTCCGTTTCGTTCCCACCAGACGCGTAATAGAAAATTCCAAAAAAATAGGCAAAAACTTCAAAAAATTAAAAAATACCATTATGACTTCATTTCAAACAAAAATAGGTTGGAGAAGGCCGAGAAAGAGAGAAAATAAAAATTATCGTTCCGTTCCGTTTCTACCAGACGCGTAATAGAAAATTCCAAAAAAATAACAAAAAAATTCAAAAAATTAAAAAATCGCATTATGACTTTTTTCTAGCGAAATAGGTTGGACAAGCCCGAGAAAGTGAGAAAATAAAAATTATCGTTCTGTTCCGTTCCTACCCGACGCGTAATAGAAATTTCCAAAAAACATAGCAAAAAAATTAAAAAAATTAAAAAAAACCATTATGGCTTCATTTCAATCCAAAATTAGTTGGAAAATGCCGAGAAATAGAGCAAATAAAAATTAGCAATCCGGTCCGTTCCTACCCGTCCCGTAATAGGAACTTCCAAAAAAATAAAAAAAAAATTCAAAAAATTAAAAAATACCAATATGGATTCATTTCAAGCCAAAATAGGTTGAAAGAGGATGAGAAAAAGAGAAAATGAAAATTATCATTCCGTTTTGTTCCTACCTGACGCGTAAAAGGAAATTCCAAAAAATAACAAAAAAATTAAAAAAATTAAAAAACAGCATTATGGTTTCATTTCAAGCCAGAATAGGTTGGAAAACGCCGAGAAAGATAGAAAATAGAAATCATTGTTCCGTTCTGTTCCGTTCCTACCTGACGCGTAATACAAAATTCCAAAAAAATTGAAAAAAATTCAAATAATTAAAAGATACCATTACAGCTTCATTTCAATCCAAAATAGGTTGGAAAAGGCCGAGAAAGGGAGAAAATTAAAATTATCATTCCGTTTCGTTCGTACCTAACGCGTAATAGAAAATTCCAAAAAAATAGGCAAAAACTTCAAAAAATTAAAAAATACCATTATGACTTCATTTCAAACCAAAATAGGTTGGAGAAGACCGAGAAAGCGAGAAATTAAAAATTATCGTTCCGTTCCGTTCCGTTCCTACCAGACGCGTAATAGAAAATTCCAAAAAAATTCAAAAAAATAAAAAACAGCATTATGGCTTCATTTCAGGCCAGAATAGGTTGGAAAAGGCCGAGAAAAAGAGAAAATGAAAATTATCGTTCTGTTCCGTTCCTACCAGACGCGTAATAGAAAATTCCAAAAAAATAACAAAAAAATTCAAAAAATTAAAAAATCGCGTTATGGCTTTTTTCTAGCGAAATAGGTTGGACAAGCCCGAGAAAGTGAGAAAATAAAAATTATCGTTCTGTTCCGTTCCTACCCGACGCGTAATAGAAATTTCCAAAAAACATAGCAAAAAAATTAAAAAAATTAAAAAAAACCATTATGGCTTCATTTCAATCCAAAATAGGTTGGAAAATGCCGAGAAATAGAGCAAATAAAAATTAGCAATCCGGACCGTTCCTACCCGTCCCGTAATAGGAACTTCCAAAAAAATAATAAAAAAATTAAAAAAATTAAAAAATACCAATATGGATTCATTTCAAGCCAAAATAGGTTGAAAGAGGATGAGAAAAAGAGAAAATAAAAATTATCATTCCGTTTCGTTCCTACCCGACGCGTAATAGGAAATTCCAAAAAATAACAAAAAAATTAAAAAAATTAAACAACAGCATTATGGCTTCATTTCAAGCCAGAATAGGTTGGAAAACGCCGAGAAAGAGAGAAAATAGAAATCATCGTTCCGTTCTGTTCCGTTCCTACCCGACGCGTAATACAAAATTCCAAAAAAATTGAAAAAAATTCAAATAATTAAAACATACCATTACAGCTTCATTTCAATCCAAAATAGGTTGGAAAAGGCCGAGAAAGGGAGAAAATTAAAATTATCGTTCCGTTTCGTTCGTACCTAACGCGTAATAGAAAATTCCAAAAAAATAGGCAAAAACTTCAAAAAATTAAAAAATACCATTATGACTTCATTTCAAACAAAAATAGGTTGGAGAAGGCCGAGAAAGAGAGAAAATAAAAATTATCGTTCCGTTCCGTTCCGTTCCTACCAGACGCGTAATAGAAAATTCCAAAAAAATTCAAAAAATTAAAAAACAGCATTATGACTTCTTTTCAAGCCAAAATAGGTTGGAAAAGGCCGAGAAAGAGAGAAAATAAAAATTATCGTTATGTTCCTTTCCTACCCGACGCGTAATACAAAATTCCAAAAAAATTGAAAAAAAATTCAAATAATTAAAACATACCATTACAGTTCATTTCAATCCAAAATAGGATGGAAAAAGCCGAGAACGGGAGAAAATCAAAATTATCGTTCCGTTCCGTTCCGACCTGAGAAGTAATAGAAAATTCCAAAAAAATAGGCAAAAACTTCAAAAAATTAAAAAATACCATTATGACTTCATTTCAAACCAAAATAGGTTGGAGAAGACCGAGAAAGCGAGAAAATAAAAATTATCGTTCCGTTCCTACCAGACGCGTAATAGAAAATTCCAAAAAAATTCAAAAAATTAAAAAACAGCATTATGGCTTCATTTCAAGCCAGAATAGGTTGGAAAAGGCTGAGAAAAAGAGAAAATGAAAATTATCGTTCTGTTCCGTTCCTACCAGACGCGTAATAGAAAATTCCAAAAAAATAACAAAAAAATTCAAAAAATTAAAAAATCGCGTTATGACTTTTTTCTAGCGAAATAGGTTGGACAAGCCCGAGAAAGTGAGAAAATAAAAATTATCGTTCTGTTCCGTTCCTACCCGACGCGTAATAGAAATTTCCAAAAAACATAGCAAAAAAATTAAAAAAATTAAAAAAAACCATTATGGCTTCATTTCAATCCAAAATAGGTTGGAAAATGCCGAGAAATAGAGCAAATAAAAATTAGCAATCCGGTCCGTTCCTACCCGTCCCGTAATAGGAACTTCCAAAAAAATAATAAAAAAATTCAAAAAATTAAAAAATACCAATATGGATTCATTTCAAGCCAAAATAGGTTGAAAGAGGATGAGAAAAAGAGAAAATGAAAATTATCATTCCGTTTTTTTCCTACCTGACGCGTAAAAGGAAATTCCAAAAAATAACAAAAAAATTAAAAAAATTAAAAAACAGCATTATGGTTTCATTTCAAGCCAGAATAGGTTGGAAAACGCCGAGAAAGAGAGAAAATAGAAATCATTGTTCCGTTCTGTTCCGTTCCTACCCGACGCGTAATACAAAATTCCAAAAAAATTGAAAAAAATTCAAATAATTAAAAGATACCATTACAGCTTCATTTCAATCCAAAATAGGTTGGAAAATGCCGAGAAAGGGAGAAAATTAAAATTATCATTCCGTTTCGTTCGTACCTAACGCGTAATAGAAAATTCCAAAAAAATAGGCAAAAACTTCAAAAAATTAAAAAATACCATTATGACTTCATTTCAAACCAAAATAGGTTGGAGAAGACCGAGAAAGCGAGAAATTAAAAATTATCGTTCCGTTCCGTTCCGTTCCTACCAGACGCGTAATAGAAAATTCCAAAAAAATTCAAAAAAATAAAAAACAGCATTATGGCTTCATTTCAGGCCAGAATAGGTTGGAAAAGGCCGAGAAAAAGAGAAAATGAAAATTATCGTTCTGTTCCGTTCCTACCAGACGCGTAATAGAAAATTCCAAAAAAATAACAAAAAAATTCAAAAAATTAAAAAATCGCGTTATGACTTTTTTCTAGCGAAATAGGTTGGACAAGCCCGAGAAAGTGAGAAAATAAAAATTATCGTTCTGTTCCGTTCCTACCCGACGCGTAATAGAAATTTCCAAAAAACATAGCAAAAAAATTAAAAAAAATTAAAAAAAACCATTATGGCTTCATTTCAATCCAAAATAGGTTGGAAAATGCCGAGAAATAGAGCAAATAAAAATTAGCAATCCGGACCGTTCCTACCCGTCCCGTAATAGGAACTTCCAAAAAAATAATAAAAAAATTCAAAAAATTAAAAAATACCAATATGGATTCATTTCAAGCCAAAATAGGTTGAAAGAGGATGAGAAAAAGAGAAAATAAAAATTATCATTCCGTTTCGTTCCTACCCGACGCGTAATAGGAAATTCCAAAAAATAACAAAAAAATTAAAAAAATTAAACAACAGCATTATGGCTTCATTTCAAGCCAGAATAGGTTGGAAAACGCCGAGAAAGAGAGAAAATAGAAATCATCGTTCCGTTCTGTTCCGTTCCTACCCGACGCGTAATACAAAATTCCAAAAAAATTGAAAAAAATTCAAATAATTAAAACATACCATTACAGCTTCATTTCAATCCAAAATAGGTTGGAAAAGGCCGAGAAAGGGAGAAAATTAAAATTATCGTTCCGTTTCGTTCGTACCTAACGCGTAATAGAAAATTCCAAAAAAATAGGCAAAAACTTCAAAAAATTAAAAAATACCATTATGACTTCTTTTCAAGCCAAAATAGGTTGGAAAAGGCCGAGAAAGAGAGAAAATAAAAATTATCGTTCTGTTCTGTTTCTACCCGACGCGTAATACAAAATTCCAAAAAAATTGAAAAAAAATTCAAATAATTAAAACATACCATTACAGTTCATTTCAATCCAAAATAGGATGGAAAAAGCCGAGAACGGGAGAAAATCAAAATTATCGTTCCGTTCCGTTCCGACCTGAGAAGTAATAGAAAATTCCAAAAAAATAGGCAAAAACTTCAAAAAATTAAAAAATACCATTATGACTTCATTTCAAACCAAAATAGGTTGGAGAAGACCGAGAAAGCGAGAAATTAAAAATTATCGTTCCGTTCCGTTCCGTTCCTACCAGACGCGTAATAGAAAATTCCAAAAAAATTCAAAAAAATAAAAAACAGCATTATGGCTTCATTTCAGGCCAGAATAGGTTGGAAAAGGCCGAGAAAAAGAGAAAATGAAAATTATCGTTCTGTTCCGTTCCTACCAGACGCGTAATAGAAAATTCCAAAAAAATAACAAAAAAATTCAATAAATTAAAAAATCGCGTTATGACTTTTTTCTAGCGAAATAGGTTGGACAAGCCCGAGAAAGTGAGAAAATAAAAATTATCGTTCTGTTCCGTTCCTACCCGACGCGTAATAGAAATTTCCAAAAAACATAGCAAAAAAATTAAAAAAATTAAAAAAAACCATTATGGCTTCATTTCAATCCAAAATAGGTTGGAAAATGCCGAGAAATAGAGCAAATAAAAATTAGCAATCCGGTCCGTTCCTACCCGTCCCGTAATAGGAACTTCCAAAAAAATAATAAAAAAATTCAAAAAATTAAAAAATACCAATATGGATTCATTTCAAGCCAAAATAGGTTGAAAGAGGATGAGAAAAAGAGAAAATAAAAATTATCATTCCGTTTCGTTCCTTCCCGACGCGTAATAGGAAATTCCAAAAAATAACAAAAAAATTAAAAAAATTAAACAACAGCATTATGGCTTCATTTCAAGCCAGAATAGGTTGGAAAACGCCGAGAAAGAGAGAAAATAGAAATCATCGTTCCGTTCTGTTCCGTTCCTACCCGACGCGTAATACAAAATTCCAAAAAAATTGAAAAAAATTCAAATAATTAAAACATACCATTACAGCTTCATTTCAATCCAAAATAGGTTGGAAAAGGCCGAGAAAGGGAGAAAATCAAAATTATCGTTCCGTTTCGTTCCCACCAGACGCGTAATAGAAAATTCCAAAAAAATAGGCAAAAACTTCAAAAAATTAAAAAATACCATTATGACTTCATTTCAAACAAAAATAGGTTGGAGAAGGCCGAGAAAGAGAGAAAATAAAAATTATCGTTCCGTTCCGTTTCTACCAGACGCGTAATAGAAAATTCCAAAAAAATAACAAAAAAATTCAAAAAATTAAAAAATCGCATTATGACTTTTTTCTAGCGAAATAGGTTGGACAAGCCCGAGAAAGTGAGAAAATAAAAATTATCGTTCTGTTCCGTTCCTACCCGACGCGTTATAGAAATTTCCAAAAAACATAGCAAAAAAATTAAAAAAATTAAAAAAAACCATTATGGCTTCATTTCAATCCAAAATTAGTTGGAAAATGCCGAGAAATAGAGCAAATAAAAATTAGCAATCCGGTCCGTTCCTACCCGTCCCGTAATAGGAACTTCCAAAAAAATAAAAAAAAAATTCAAAAAATTAAAAAATACCAATATGGATTCATTTCAAGCCAAAATAGGTTGAAAGAGGATGAGAAAAAGAGAAAATGAAAATTATCATTCCGTTTTGTTCCTACCTGACGCGTAAAAGGAAATTCCAAAAAATAACAAAAAAATTAAAAAAATTAAAAAACAGCATTATGGTTTCATTTCAAGCCAGAATAGGTTGGAAAACGCCGAGAAAGATAGAAAATAGAAATCATTGTTCCGTTCTGTTCCGTTCCTACCTGACGCGTAATACAAAATTCCAAAAAAATTGAAAAAAATTCAAATAATTAAAAGATACCATTACAGCTTCATTTCAATCCAAAATAGGTTGGAAAAGGCCGAGAAAGGGAGAAAATTAAAATTATCATTCCGTTTCGTTCGTACCTAACGCGTAATAGAAAATTCCAAAAAAATAGGCAAAAACTTCAAAAAATTAAAAAATACCATTATGACTTCATTTCAAACCAAAATAGGTTGGAGAAGACCGAGAAAGCGAGAAATTAAAAATTATCGTTCCGTTCCGTTCCGTTCCTACCAGACGCGTAATAGAAAATTCCAAAAAAATTCAAAAAAATAAAAAACAGCATTATGGCTTCATTTCAGGCCAGAATAGGTTGGAAAAGGCCGAGAAAAAGAGAAAATGAAAATTATCGTTCTGTTCCGTTCCTACCAGACGCGTAATAGAAAATTCCAAAAAAATAACAAAAAAATTCAAAAAATTAAAAAATCGCGTTATGGCTTTTTTCTAGCGAAATAGGTTGGACAAGCCCGAGAAAGTGAGAAAATAAAAATTATCGTTCTGTTCCGTTCCTACCCGACGCGTAATAGAAATTTCCAAAAAACATAGCAAAAAAATTAAAAAAATTAAAAAAAACCATTATGGCTTCATTTCAATCCAAAATAGGTTGGAAAATGCCGAGAAATAGAGCAAATAAAAATTAGCAATCCGGACCGTTCCTACCCGTCCCGTAATAGGAACTTCCAAAAAAATAATAAAAAAATTAAAAAAATTAAAAAATACCAATATGGATTCATTTCAAGCCAAAATAGGTTGAAAGAGGATGAGAAAAAGAGAAAATAAAAATTATCATTCCGTTTCGTTCCTACCCGACGCGTAATAGGAAATTCCAAAAAATAACAAAAAAATTAAAAAAATTAAACAACAGCATTATGGCTTCATTTCAAGCCAGAATAGGTTGGAAAACGCCGAGAAAGAGAGAAAATAGAAATCATCGTTCCGTTCTGTTCCGTTCCTACCCGACGCGTAATACAAAATTCCAAAAAAATTGAAAAAAATTCAAATAATTAAAACATACCATTACAGCTTCATTTCAATCCAAAATAGGTTGGAAAAGGCCGAGAAAGGGAGAAAATTAAAATTATCGTTCCGTTTCGTTCGTACCTAACGCGTAATAGAAAATTCCAAAAAAATAGGCAAAAACTTCAAAAAATTAAAAAATACCATTATGACTTCATTTCAAACAAAAATAGGTTGGAGAAGGCCGAGAAAGAGAGAAAATAAAAATTATCGTTCCGTTCCGTTCCGTTCCTACCAGACGCGTAATAGAAAATTCCAAAAAAATTCAAAAAATTAAAAAACAGCATTATGACTTCTTTTCAAGCCAAAATAGGTTGGAAAAGGCCGAGAAAGAGAGAAAATAAAAATTATCGTTATGTTCCTTTCCTACCCGACGCGTAATACAAAATTCCAAAAAAATTGAAAAAAAATTCAAATAATTAAAACATACCATTACAGTTCATTTCAATCCAAAATAGGATGGAAAAAGCCGAGAACGGGAGAAAATCAAAATTATCGTTCCGTTCCGTTCCGACCTGAGAAGTAATAGAAAATTCCAAAAAAATAGGCAAAAACTTCAAAAAATTAAAAAATACCATTATGACTTCATTTCAAACCAAAATAGGTTGGAGAAGACCGAGAAAGCGAGAAAATAAAAATTATCGTTCCGTTCCTACCAGACGCGTAATAGAAAATTCCAAAAAAATTCAAAAAATTAAAAAACAGCATTATGGCTTCATTTCAAGCCAGAATAGGTTGGAAAAGGCTGAGAAAAAGAGAAAATGAAAATTATCGTTCTGTTCCGTTCCTACCAGACGCGTAATAGAAAATTCCAAAAAAATAACAAAAAAATTCAAAAAATTAAAAAATCGCGTTATGACTTTTTTCTAGCGAAATAGGTTGGACAAGCCCGAGAAAGTGAGAAAATAAAAATTATCGTTCTGTTCCGTTCCTACCCGACGCGTAATAGAAATTTCCAAAAAACATAGCAAAAAAATTAAAAAAATTAAAAAAAACCATTATGGCTTCATTTCAATCCAAAATAGGTTGGAAAATGCCGAGAAATAGAGCAAATAAAAATTAGCAATCCGGTCCGTTCCTACCCGTCCCGTAATAGGAACTTCCAAAAAAATAATAAAAAAATTCAAAAAATTAAAAAATACCAATATGGATTCATTTCAAGCCAAAATAGGTTGAAAGAGGATGAGAAAAAGAGAAAATGAAAATTATCATTCCGTTTTTTTCCTACCTGACGCGTAAAAGGAAATTCCAAAAAATAACAAAAAAATTAAAAAAATTAAAAAACAGCATTATGGTTTCATTTCAAGCCAGAATAGGTTGGAAAACGCCGAGAAAGAGAGAAAATAGAAATCATTGTTCCGTTCTGTTCCGTTCCTACCCGACGCGTAATACAAAATTCCAAAAAAATTGAAAAAAATTCAAATAATTAAAAGATACCATTACAGCTTCATTTCAATCCAAAATAGGTTGGAAAATGCCGAGAAAGGGAGAAAATTAAAATTATCATTCCGTTTCGTTCGTACCTAACGCGTAATAGAAAATTCCAAAAAAATAGGCAAAAACTTCAAAAAATTAAAAAATACCATTATGACTTCATTTCAAACCAAAATAGGTTGGAGAAGACCGAGAAAGCGAGAAATTAAAAATTATCGTTCCGTTCCGTTCCGTTCCTACCAGACGCGTAATAGAAAATTCCAAAAAAATTCAAAAAAATAAAAAACAGCATTATGGCTTCATTTCAGGCCAGAATAGGTTGGAAAAGGCCGAGAAAAAGAGAAAATGAAAATTATCGTTCTGTTCCGTTCCTACCAGACGCGTAATAGAAAATTCCAAAAAAATAACAAAAAAATTCAAAAAATTAAAAAATCGCGTTATGACTTTTTTCTAGCGAAATAGGTTGGACAAGCCCGAGAAAGTGAGAAAATAAAAATTATCGTTCTGTTCCGTTCCTACCCGACGCGTAATAGAAATTTCCAAAAAACATAGCAAAAAAATTAAAAAAAATTAAAAAAAACCATTATGGCTTCATTTCAATCCAAAATAGGTTGGAAAATGCCGAGAAATAGAGCAAATAAAAATTAGCAATCCGGACCGTTCCTACCCGTCCCGTAATAGGAACTTCCAAAAAAATAATAAAAAAATTCAAAAAATTAAAAAATACCAATATGGATTCATTTCAAGCCAAAATAGGTTGAAAGAGGATGAGAAAAAGAGAAAATAAAAATTATCATTCCGTTTCGTTCCTACCCGACGCGTAATAGGAAATTCCAAAAAATAACAAAAAAATTAAAAAAATTAAACAACAGCATTATGGCTTCATTTCAAGCCAGAATAGGTTGGAAAACGCCGAGAAAGAGAGAAAATAGAAATCATCGTTCCGTTCTGTTCCGTTCCTACCCGACGCGTAATACAAAATTCCAAAAAAATTGAAAAAAATTCAAATAATTAAAACATACCATTACAGCTTCATTTCAATCCAAAATAGGTTGGAAAAGGCCGAGAAAGGGAGAAAATTAAAATTATCGTTCCGTTTCGTTCGTACCTAACGCGTAATAGAAAATTCCAAAAAAATAGGCAAAAACTTCAAAAAATTAAAAAATACCATTATGACTTCTTTTCAAGCCAAAATAGGTTGGAAAAGGCCGAGAAAGAGAGAAAATAAAAATTATCGTTCTGTTCTGTTTCTACCCGACGCGTAATACAAAATTCCAAAAAAATTGAAAAAAAATTCAAATAATTAAAACATACCATTACAGTTCATTTCAATCCAAAATAGGTTGGAAAAAGCCGAGAAAGGGAGAAAATCAAAATTATCGTTCCGTTCCGTTCCTACCTGACAAGTAATAGAAAATTCCAAAAAAATAGGCAAAAACTTCAAAAAATTAAAAAATACCATTATGACTTCATTTCAAACCAAAATAGGTTGGAGAAGACCGAGAAAGCGAGAAAATAAAAATTATTGTTCTGTTCCGTTCCTACCCGACTCGTAATACAAAATTCCAAAAAAATTGAAAAAAAATTCAAATAATTAAAACATACCGTTACAGTTCATTTCAATCCAAAATAGGTTGGAAAAGGCCGAGAAAGGGAGAAAATTAAAATTATCGTTCCGTTTCGTTCCTACCTTACGCGTAATAGAAAATTCCAAAAAAATATGCAAAAACTTCAAAAAATTAGAAAATACCATTATGACTTCATTTCAAACCAAAATAGGTTGGAGAAGACCGAGAAAGCGAGAAAATAAAAATTATCGTTCCGTTCCGTTCCGTTCCTACCAGACGCGTAATAGAAAATTCCAAAAAAATTCAAAAAATTAAAAAACAGCATTATGGCTTCATTTCAAGCCAGAATAGGTTGGAAAAGGCCGAGAAAAAGAGAAAATGAAAATTATCGTTCTGTTCCGTTCCTACCAGACGCGTAATAGAAAATTCCAAAAAAATAACAAAAAAATTCAAAAAATTAAAAAATCGCGTTATGACTTTTTTCTAGCGAAATAGGTTGGACAAGCCCGAGAAAGTGAGAAAATAAAAATTATCGTTCTGTTCCGTTCCTACCCGACGCGTAATAGAAATTTCCAAAAAACATAGCAAAAAAACTAAAAAAAATTAAAAAAAACCATTATGGCTTCATTTCAATCCAAAATAGGTTGGAAAATGCCGAGAAATAGAGCAAATAAAAATTAGCAATCCGGTCCGTTCCTACCCGTCCCGTAATAGGAACTTCCAAAAAAATAATAAGAAAATTCAAAAAATTAAAAAATACAAATATGGATTCATTTCAAGCCAAAATAGGTTGAAAGAGGATGAGAAAAAGAGAAAATAAAAATTATCATTCCGTTTCGTTCCAACCCGACGCGTAATAGGAAATTCCAAAAAATAACAAAAAAATTAAAAAAATTAAACAACAGCATTATGGCTTCATTTCAAGCCAGAATAGGTTGGAAAACGCCGAGAAAGAGAGAAAATAGAAATCATCGTTCCGTTCTGTTCCGTTCCTACCCGACGCGTAATACAAAATTCCAAAAAAATTGAAAAAAATTCAAATAATTAAAACATACCATTACAGCTTCATTACAATCCAAAATAGGTTGGAAAAGGCCGAGAAAGGGAGAAAATCAAAATTATCGTTCCGTTCCGTTCCTACCTGACAAGTAATAGAAAATTCCAAAAAAATAGGCAAAAACTTGAAAAAATTAAAAAATACCATTATGACTTCATTTCAAACCAAAATAGGTTGGAGAAGGCCGAGAAAGAGAGAAAATAAAAATTATCGTTCCGTTCCGTTCCTACCAGACGCGTAATAGAAAATTCCAAAAAAATAACAAAAAAATTCAAAAAATTAAAAAATCGCATTATGACTTTTTTCTAGCGAAATAGGTTGGACAAGCCCGAGAAAGTGAGAAAATAAAAATTATCGTTCTGTTCCGTTCCTACCCGACGCGTTATAGAAATTTCCAAAAAACATAGCAAAAAAATTAAAAAAATAAAAAAAAACCATTATGGCTTCATTTCAATCCAAAATAGGTTGGAAAATGCCGAGAAATAGAGCAAATAAAAATTAGCAATCCGGTCCGTTCCTACCCGTCCCGTAATAGGAACTTCCAAAAAAATAATAAAAAAATTAGAAAAATTAAAAAATACCAATATGGATTCATTTCAAGCCAAAATAGGTTGAAAGAGGATGAGCAAAAGAGAAAATAAAAATTATCATTCCGTTTCGTTCCTACCCGACGCGTAAAAGGAAATTCCAAAAAATAATAAAAAAATTAAAAAAATTAAAAAACAGCATTATGGCTTCATTTCATGCCAGAATAGGTTGGAAAACGCCGGGAAAGAGAGAAAATAGAAATCATCGTTCCGTTCTGTTCCGTTCCTACCCGACGCGTAATACAAAATTCCAAAAAAATTGAAAAAAATTCAAATAATTAAAACATACCATTACAGCTTCATTTCAATCCAAAATAGATTGGAAAAGGCCGAGAAAGGGAGAAAATTAAAATTATCATTCCGTTTCGTTCGCACCTAACGCGTAATAGAAAATTCCAAAAAAATAGGCAAAAACTTCAAAAAATTAAAAAATACCATTATGACTTCATTTGAAACAAAAATAGGTTGGAGAAGGCCGAGAAAGAGTGAAAATAAAAATTATCGTTCCGTTCCGTTCCTACCAGACGCGTAATAGAAAATTCCAAAAAAATAACAAAAAAATTCAAAAAATTAAAAAATCGCTTATGACTTTTTTCAGCGAAATAGGTTGGACAAGCCCGAGAAAGTGAGAAAATAAAAATTATCGTTCTGTTCCGTTCCTACCCGACGCGTAATAGAAATTTCCAAAAAACATAGCAAAAAAATTAAAAAAATTAAAAAAAACCATTATGGCTTCATTTCAATCCAAAATAGGTTGGAAAATGCCGAGAAATAGAGCAAATAAAAATTAGCAATCCGGTCCGTTCCTACCCGTCCCGTAATAGGAACTTCAAAAAAAATAATAAAAAAATTCAAAAAATTAAAAAATACCAATATGGATTCATTTCAAGCCAAAATAGGTTGAAAGAGGATGAGAAAAAGAGAAAATAAAAATTATCATTCCGTTTCGTTACTACCCGACGCCTAATAGGAAATTCCAAAAAATAACAAAAAAATTAAAAAAATTAAACAACAGCATTATGGCTTCATTTCAAGCCAGAATAGGTTGGAAAACGCCGAGAAAGAGAGAAAATAGAAATCATCGTTCCGTTCTGTTCCGTTCCTACCCGACGCGTAATACAAAATTCCAAAAAAATTGAAAAAAATTCAAATAATTAAAACATACCATTACAGCTTCATTTCAATCCAAAATAGGTTGGAAAAGGCCGAGAAAGGGAGAAAATCAAAATTATCGTTCCGTTTCGTTCCTACCTGACGCGTAATAGAAAATTCCAAAAAAATAGGCAAAAACTTCAAAAAATTAAAAAATACCATTATGAATTCATTTCAAACAAAAATAGGTTGGAGAAGGCCGAGAAAGAGAGAAAATAAAAATTATCGTTCCGTTCCGTTCCGTTCCAACCAGACGGGTAATAGAAAATTCCAAAAAAATTCAAAAAATTAAAAAACAGCATTATGACTTCTTTTCAAGCCAAAATAGGTTGGAAAAGGCCGAGAAAGAGAGAAAATAAAAATTATCGTTCTGTTCCGTTTCTACCCGACGCGTAATACAAAATTCCAAAAAAATTGAAAAAAAATTCAAATAATTAAAACATACCATTACAGTTCATTTCAATCCAAAATAGGTTGGAAAAAGCCGAGAAAGGGAGAAAATCAAAATTATCGTTCCGTTCCGTTCCTACCTGACAAGTAATAGAAAATTCCAAAAAAATAGGCAAAAACTTGAAAAAATTAAAAAATACCATTATGACTTCATTTCAAACCAAAATAGGTTGGAGAAGGCCGAGAAAGAGAGAAAATAAAAATTATCGTTCCGTTCCGTTCCTACCAGACGCGTAATAGAAAATTCCAAAAAAATAACAAAAAAATTCAAAAAATTAAAAAATCGCATTATGACTTTTTTCTAGCGAAATAGGTTGGACAAGCCCGAGAAAGTGAGAAAATAAAAATTATCGTTCTGTTCCGTTCCTACCCGACGCGTTATAGAAATTTCCAAAAAACATAGCAAAAAAATTAAAAAAATAAAAAAAAACCATTATGGCTTCATTTCAATCCAAAATAGGTTGGAAAATGCCGAGAAATAGAGCAAATAAAAATTAGCAATCCGGTCCGTTCCTACCCGTCCCGTAATAGGAACTTCCAAAAAAATAATAAAAAAATTCAAAAAATTAAAAAATACCAATATGGATTCATTTCAAGCCAAAATAGGTTGAAAGATGATGAGAAAAAGAGAAAATAAAAATTATCATTCCGTTTCGTTCCTACCCGACGCGTAATAGGAAATTCCAAAAAATAACAAAAAAATTAAACAACAGCATTATGGCTTCATTTCAAGCCAGAATAGGTTGGAAAACGCCGAGAAAGAGAGAAAATAGAAATCATCGTTCCGTTCTGTTCCGTTCCTACCAGACGCGTAATAGAAAATTCCAGAAAAATAACAAAAAAATTCAAAAAATTAAAAAATCGCATTATGACTTTTTTCTAGCGAAATAGGTTGGACAAGCCCGAGAAAGTGAGAAAATAAAAATTATCGTTCTGTTCCGTTCCTACCCGACGCGTAATAGAAATTTCCAAAAAACATAGCAAAAAAATTAAAAAAAATTAAAAAAAACCATTATGGCTTCATTTCAATCCAAAATAGGTTGGAAAAGGCCGAGAAATAGAGCAAATAAAAATTAGCAATCCGGTCCGTTCCTACCTGTCCCGTAATAGGAACTTCCAAAAAAATAATAAAAAAATTCAAAAAATTAAAAAATACCAATATGGATTCATTTCAAGCCAAAATAGGTTGAAAGAGGATGAGAAAAAGAGAAAATAAAAATTATCATTCCGTTTCGTTCCTACCCGACGCGTAATAGGAAATTCCAAAAAATAACAAAAAAATTAAAAAAATTAAACAACAGCATTATGGCTTCATTTCAAGCCAGAATAGGTTGGAAAACGCCGAGAAAGAGAGAAAATAGAAATCATCGTTCCGTTCTGTTCCGTTCCTACCCGACGCGTAATAAAAAATTCCAAAAAAATTGAAAAAAATTCAAATAATTAAAACATACCATTACAGCTTCATTTCAATCCAAAATAGGTTGGAAAAGGCCGAGAAAGGGAGAAAATCAAAATTATCGTTCCGTTTCGTTCCTACCTGACGCGTAATAGAAAATTCCAAAAAAATAGGCAAAAACTTCAAAAAATTAAAAAATACCATTATGACTTCATTTCAAACAAAAATAGGTTGGAGAAGGCCGAGAAAGAGAGAAAATAAAAATTATCGTTCCGTTCCGTTCCTACCAGACGCGTAATAGAAAATTCCAAAAAAATAACAAAAAAATTCAAAAAATTAAAAAATCGCATTATGACTTTTTTCTAGCGAAATAGGTTGGACAAGCCCGAGAAAGTGAGAAAATAAAAATTATCGTTCTGTTCCGTTCCTACCCGACGCGTTATAGAAATTTCCAAAAAACATAGCAAAAAAATTAAAAAAATAAAAAAAAACCATTATGGCTTCATTTCAATCCAAAATAGGTTGGAAAATGCCGAGAAATAGAGCAAATAAAAATTAGCAATCCGGTCCGTTCCTACCCGTCCCGTAATAGGAACTTCCAAAAAAATAATAAAAAAATTCAAAAAATTAAAAAATACCAATATGGATTCATTTCAAGCCAAAATAGGTTGAAAGATGATGAGAAAAAGAGAAAATAAAAATTATCATTCCGTTTCGTTCCTACCCGACGCGTAATAGGAAATTCCAAAAAATAACAAAAAAATTAAACAACAGCATTATGGCTTCATTTCAAGCCAGAATAGGTTGGAAAACGCCGAGAAAGAGAGAAAATAGAAATCATCGTTCCGTTCTGTTCCGTTCCTACCAGACGCGTAATAGAAAATTCCAGAAAAATAACAAAAAAATTCAAAAAATTAAAAAATCGCATTATGACTTTTTTCTAGCGAAATAGGTTGGACAAGCCCGAGAAAGTGAGAAAATAAAAATTATCGTTCTGTTCCGTTCCTACCCGACGCGTAATAGAAATTTCCAAAAAACATAGCAAAAAAATTAAAAAAAATTAAAAAAAACCATTATGGCTTCATTTCAATCCAAAATAGGTTGGAAAAGGCCGAGAAATAGAGCAAATAAAAATTAGCAATCCGGTCCGTTCCTACCTGTCCCGTAATAGGAACTTCCAAAAAAATAATAAAAAAATTCAAAAAATTAAAAAATACCAATATGGATTCATTTCAAGCCAAAATAGGTTGAAAGAGGATGAGAAAAAGAGAAAATAAAAATTATCATTCCGTTTCGTTCCTACCCGACGCGTAATAGGAAATTCCAAAAAATAACAAAAAAATTAAAAAAATTAAACAACAGCATTATGGCTTCATTTCAAGCCAGAATAGGTTGGAAAACGCCGAGAAAGAGAGAAAATAGAAATCATCGTTCCGTTCTGTTCCGTTCCTACCCGACGCGTAATAAAAAATTCCAAAAAAATTGAAAAAAATTCAAATAATTAAAACATACCATTACAGCTTCATTTCAATCCAAAATAGGTTGGAAAAGGCCGAGAAAGGGAGAAAATCAAAATTATCGTTCCGTTTCGTTCCTACCTGACGCGTAATAGAAAATTCCAAAAAAATAGGCAAAAACTTCAAAAAATTAAAAAATACCATTATGACTTCATTTCAAACAAAAATAGGTTGGAGAAGGCCGAGAAAGAGAGAAAATAAAAATTATCGTTCCGTTCCGTTCCTACCAGACGCGTAATAGAAAATTCCAAAAAAATAACAAAAAAATTCGAAAAATTAAAAAATCGCATTATGACTTTTTTCTAGCGAAATAGGTTGGACAAGCCCGAGAAAGTGAGAAAATAAAAATTATCGTTCTGTTCCGTTCCTACCCGACGCGTTATAGAAATTTCCAAAAAACATAGCAAAAAAATTAAAAAAAACCATTATGGCTTCATTTCAATCCAAAATAGGTTGGAAAATGCCGAGAAATAGAGCAAATAAAAATTAGCAATCCGGTCCGTTCCTACCCGTCCCGTAATAGGAACTTCCAAAAAAATAATAAAAAAATTAGAAAAATTAAAAAATACCAATATGGATTCATTTCAAGCCAAAATAGGTTGAAAGAGGATGAGAAAAAGAGAAAATAAAAATTATCATTCCGTTTCGTTCCTACTCGACGCGTAAAAGGAAATTCCAAAAAATAACAAAAAAATTAAAAAAATTAAAAAACAGCATTATGGATTCATTTCAAGCCAGAATAGGTTGGAAAACGCCGAGACAGAGAGAAAATAGAAATCATCGTTCCGTTCTGTTCCGTTCCTACCCGACGCGTAGTACAAAATTCCAAAAAAATTGAAAAAAATTCAAATAATTAAAACATACCATTACAGCTTCATTTCAATCCAAAATAGGTTGGAAAAGGCCGAGAAAGGGAGAAAATTAAAATTATCATTCCGTTTCGTTCGTACCTAACGCGTAATAGAAAATTCCAAAAAAATAGGCAAAAACTTCAAAAAATTAAAAAATACCATTATGACTTCATTTCAAACCAAAATAGGTTGGAGAAGACCGAGAAAGTGAGAAAATAAAAATTATCGTTCCGTTCCATTCCGTTCCTACCAGACGCGTAATAGAAAATTCCAAAAATATTCAAAAAATTAAAAAACAGCATTCGGACTTCTTTTCAAGCCAAAATAGGTTGGAAAAGCCCGAGAAAGAGAGAAAATAAAAATTATCGTTCTGTTCCGTTCCTACCCGACGCGTGATAGAAAATTCCAAAAAAATAGCAAAAAAATTGAAAAAAATTAAAAAATAGCATTATGGCTTCATTTCAAGCCAGAGAAGGTTTGAAAAGGCCAAGAAAGAGAAAAAATAAATATGATCATTCCGTTCCGTTCATACCCGACGCGTAATACAAAATTCCCAAAAAATTGAAAACAAAATTCAAACAATTAAAACATACCATTATCGCTTCATTTCAAGCCAAAATAGGTTGGAAAAAGCCGAGAAAGTGAGAAAATGAAAATTATCGTTCCGTTTCGTTCCTACCAAACGCGTAATAGAAAATTCCAAAAAAATAGGCAAAAACTTCAAAAAATTAAAAAAATACCATTATGACTTCATTTCAAACAAAAATAGGTTGGAGAAGGCCGAGAAAGAGAGAAAATAAAAATTATCGTTCCGTTCCGTTCCGTTCCTACCAGACGCGTAATAGAAAATTCCAAAAAAATTCAAAAAATTAAAAAACAGCATTATGATTTCTTTTCAAGCCAAAATAGGTTGGAAAAGGCCGAGAAAGAGAGAAAATAAAAATTATCGTTCCGCTCCGTTTCTACCAGACGCGTAATAGAAAATTCCAAAAAAATAACAAAAAAATTCAAAAAATTAAAAAATCTCATTATGGCTTCATTTCAAGCCAGAATAGGTTGGAAAAGGCCGAGAAAGAGAGAAAATAAAAATTATCGTTCCGCTCCGTTCCTACCAGACGCGTAATAGAAAATTCCAAAAAAATAACAAAAAAATTCAAAAAATTAAAAAATCGCATTATGACTTTTTTCTAGCGAAATAGGTTGGACAAGCCCAAGAAAGTGAGAAAATAAAAAATATCGTTCTGTTCCGTTCTTACCCGACGCGTAATAGAAATTTCCAAAAAACATAGCAAAAAAATTAAAAAAATTAAAAAAAACCATTATGGCTTCATTTCAATCCAAAATAGGTTGGAAAATGCCGAGAAATAGAGCAAATAAAAATTAGCAATCCGGTCCGTTCCTACCCGTCCCGTAATAGGAACTTCCAAAAAAATAATAAAAAAATTAGAAAAATTAAAAAATACCAATATGGATTCATTTCAAGCCAAAATAGGTTGAAAGAGGATGAGAAAAAGAGAAAATAAAAATTATCATTCCGTTTCGTTCCTACCCGACTCGTAATAGGAAATTCCAAAAAATAACAAAAAAATTAAAAAAAT
Organism: Quercus parvula; assembly: GCA_030820535.1. Taxonomy (NCBI): domain Eukaryota; kingdom Viridiplantae; phylum Streptophyta; class Magnoliopsida; order Fagales; family Fagaceae; genus Quercus; species Quercus parvula. Next base: position 24,979,414 of record JAUAME010000004.1, read on the forward strand.
TAAAAAACAGCATTGTGGCTTCATTTCAAGCCAGAATAGGTTGGAAAACGCCGAGAAAGAGAGAAAATAGAAATCATCGTTCCGTTCTGTTCCGTTCCTACCCGACGCGTAATACAAAATTCCAAAAAAATTGAAAAAAATTCAAATAATTAAAACATACCATTACAGCTTCATTTCAATCCAAAATAGGTTGGAAAAGGCCGAGAAAGGGAAAAAATCAAAATTATCGTTCCGTTTCGTTCCTACCTGACGCGTAATAGAAAATTCCAAAAAAATAGGCAAAAACTTCAAAAAATTAAAAAATACCATTATGACTTCATTTCAAACAAAAATAGGTTGGAAAAAGCCGAGAAAGGGAGAAAATCAAAATTATCGTTCTGTTTCGTTCCTACCTGACAAGTAATAGAAAATTCCAAAAAAATAGGGAAAAACTTCAAAAAATTAAAAAATACCATTATGACTTCATTTCAAGCCAAAATAGGTTGGAAAAAGCCGTGAAAGGGAGAAAATCAAAATTATCGTTCCGTTTCGTTCCTACCTGACGCGTAATAGAAAATTCCAAAAAAATAGGCAAAAACTTCAAAAAATTAAAAAAATACCATTATGACTTCATTCCAAACAAAAATAGGTTGGAGAAGGCCGAGAAAGAGAGAAAATAAAAATTATCGTTCCGTTCCGTTCTTACCAGAAGCGTAATAGAAAATTCCAAAAAAATTCAACAAATTAAAAAATCGCATTATGAATTTTTTCTAGCGAAATAGGTTGGACAAGCCCGAGAAAGTGAGAAAATAAAAATTATCGTTCTGTTCCGTTCCTACCAGACGCGTAATAGAAATTTACAAAAAACATAGCAAAAAAATTAAAAAAATTAAAAAAAACCATTATGGCTTCATTTCAATCCAAAATAGGTTGGAAAACGCCGAGAAAGAGAGAAAATAAAAATCATCGTTCCGTTCTGTTCCGTTCCTACCCGACGCGTAATACAAAATTCCAAAAAAATTGAAAAAAAATTCAAATAATTAAAACATACCATTACAGCTTCATTTCAATCCAAAATAGGTTGGAAAAGGCCGAGAAAGGGAGAAAATTAAAATTATCGTTCGGTTTCGTTCCTTCCAAACGCGTAATAGAAAATTCCAAAAAAATAGGCAAAAACTTCAAAAAATTAAAAAATACCATTATGACTTCATTTCAAACCAAAATAGGTTGGAGAAGACCGAGAAAGTGAGAAAATAAAAATTATCGTTCCGTTCCGTTTCGTTCCTACCTGACGCGTAATAAAAAATTCCAAAAAAATAGGCAAAAACTTCAAAAAATTAAAAAAACACCATTATGACTTCATTTCAAACAAAAATAGGTTGGACAAGCCCGAGAAAGAGAGAAAATAAAAATCATCGTTCCGTTCTGTTCCGTTCCTGCCTGACGCGTAATACAAAATTCCAAAAAAATTGAAAAAAAATTCAAATAATTAAAACATACCATTACAGCTTCATTTCAATCCAAAATAGGTTGGAAAATGCCGAGAAAGAGAGAAAATAAAAATGATCGTTCCATTCCGTTCATACCCAACGCGTAATACAAAATTCCCAAAAAATTGAAAACAAAATTCAAAGAATTAAAACATACCATTATCGCTTCATTCAAGCCAAAATAGGTTGGAAAAAGCCGAGAAAGGGAGAAACTCAAAATTATCGTTCTGTTTCGTTCCTACCTGACAAGTAATAGAAAATACCAAAAAAATAGGCAAAAACTTCAAAAAATTAAAAAATACCATTATGACTTCATTTCAAGCCAAAATAGGTTGGAAAAAGCCGAGAAAGAGAGAAAATAAAAATCATCGTTCCGTTCTGTTCCGTTCCTACCCGACGCGTAATACAAAATTCCAAAAAAATTGAAAAAAAATTCAAATAATTAAAACATACCATTACAGCTTCATTTCAATCCAAAATAGGTTGGAAAAGGCCGAGAAAGGGAGAAAATTAAAATTATCGTTCGGTTTCGTTCCTTCCTAACGCGTAATAGAAAATTCCAAAAAAATAGGCAAAAACTTCAAAAAATTAAAAAATACCATTATGACTTCATTTCAAACCAAAATAGGTTGGAGAAGACCGAGAAAGTGAGAAAATAAAAATTATCGTTCCGTTCCGTTTCGTTCCTACCTGACGCGTAATAAAAAATTCCAAAAAAATAGGCAAAAACTTCAAAAAATTAAAAAAACACCATTATGACTTCATTTCAAACAAAAATAGGTTGGACAAGCCCGAGAAAGAGAGAAAATAAAAATCATCGTTCCGTTCTGTTCCGTTCCTGCCTGACGCGTAATACAAAATTCCAAAAAAATTGAAAAAAAATTCAAATAATTAAAACATACCATTACAGCTTCATTTCAATCCAAAATAGGTTGGAAAATGCCGAGAAAGAGAGAAAATAAAAATGATCGTTCCATTCCGTTCATACCCAACGCGTAATACAAAATTCCCAAAAAATTGAAAACAAAATTCAAAGAATTAAAACATACCATTATCGCTTCATTCAAGCCAAAATAGGTTGGAAAAAGCCGAGAAAGGGAGAAAATCAAAATTATCGTTCCGTTTCGTTCCTACCTGACAAGTAATAGAAATTCCAAAAAAATAGGCAAAAACTTCAAAAAATTAAAAAGTACCATTATGACTTCATTTCAAACCAAAATAGGTTGGAGAAGACCGAGAAAGCGAGAAAATAAAAATTATCGTTATGTTCCGTTCCTACCCGACGCGTAATACAAAATTCCAAAAAAATTGAAAAAAAATTCAAATAATTAAGACATACCCTTACAGCTTCATTTCAATCCAAAATAGGTTGGAAAAGGCCGAGAAAGGGAGAAAATTAAAATTATCGTTCCGTTTCGTTCCTACCTAACGCGTAATAGAAAATTCCAAAAAAATATGCAAAAACTTCAAAAAATTAAAAAATACCATTATGACTTCATTTCAAACCAAAATAGGTTGGAGAAGACCGAGAAAGTGAGAAAATAAAAATTATCGTTCCGTTCCGTTCCGTTCCTACCAGAAGCGTAATAGAAAATTCCAAAGAAATTAAAAAAATTAAAAAACAGCATTATGACTTCTTTTCAAGCCAAAATAGGTTGGAAAAGCCCGAGAAAGAGAGAAAATAAAAATTATTGTTCTGTTCCGTTCCTACCCAACGCGTGATAGAAAATTCCAAAAAAATTGAAAAAAATTAAAAAATAGCATTATGGCTTTATTTCAAGCCAGAATAGGTTGGAAAAGGCCGAGAAAGAGAGAAAATAAAAATGATCGTTCCGTTCCGTTTATACCCGACGCGTAATACAAAATTCCCAAAAAATTGATAACAAAATTCAAACAATTAAAACATACCATTATCGCTTCATTTCAAGCCAAAATAGGTTGGAAAAAGCCGAGAAAGGGAGAAAATCAAAATTACCGTTCCGTTTCGTTCCTACCAGACAAGTAATAGAAAATTCCAAAAAAATAGGCAAAAACTTCAAAAAATTAACAAATACCATTATGACTTCATTTCAAGCCAAAATAGGTTGGAAAAAGCCAAGAAAGGGAGAAAATCAAAATTATCGTTCCGTTTCGTTCCTACCAGACGCGTAATAGAAAATTCCAAAAAAATAGGCAAAAACTTCAAAAAACTAAAAAATACCATTATGACTTCATTTCAAGCCAAAATAGTTTGGAAAAAGCCGAGAAAGGGAGAACATCAAAATTATCGTTCTATTTCGTTCCTACCTGACAAGTAATAGAAAATTCCAAAAAAATAGGCAAAAACTTCAAAAAATTAAAAAATACCATTATGACTTCATTTCAAGCCAAAATAGGTTGGAAAAAGCTGAGAAAGGGAGAAAATCAAAATTATCGTTCCGTTTCGTTCCTACCTGACAAGTAATAGAAAATTCCAAAAAAAGAGGCAAAAACTTCAAAAAATTAAAAAATACCATTATGACTTCATTTCAAACCAAAATAGGTTGGAGAAGACCGAGAAAGCGAGAAAATAAAAATTATCGTTCTGTTCCGTTCCTACCCGACGCGTAATACAAAATTCCAAAAAAATTCAAAAAATTAAAAAACAGCATTATGACTTCTTTTCAAGCCAAAATATGTTGGAAAAGCCCGAGAAAGAGAGAAAATAAAAATTATCGTTCTGTTCCGTTCCTACCCGACGCGTGATAGAAAATTCCAAAAAAATAGCAAAAAAATTGAAAAAAATTAAAAAATAGCATTATGGCTTCATTTCAAGCCAGAATAGGTTGGAAAAGGCCGAGAAAGAGAGAAAATAAAAATGATCGTTCCGTTCGGTTCATACCCGACGCGTAATACAAAATTCCCAAAAAATTGAAAACAAAATTCAAACAATTAAAACATACCATTATCGCTTCATTTCAAGCCAAAATAGGTTGGAAAAAGCCGAGAAAGGGAGAAAATCAAAATTATCGTTCTGTTTCGTTCCTACCTGACAAGTAATAGAAAATTCCAAAAAAATAGGCAAAAACTTCAAAAAATTAAAAAATACCATTATGACTTCATTTCAAGCCAAAATAGGTTGGAAAAAGCCGAGAAAGGGAGAAAATCAAAATTACCGTTCTGTTTCGTTCCTACCAGACAAGTAATAGAAAATTCCAAAAAAATAGGCAAAAATTTTAAAAAATTAAAAAATACCATTATGACTTCATTTCAAGCCAAAATATGTTGGAAAAAGCCAAGAAAGGGAGAAAATCAAAATTATCGTTCCGTTGCGTTCCTACCTGACGCGTAATAGAAAATTCCAAAAAAATAGGTAAATACTTCAAAAAATTAAAAAATACCATTATTACTTCATTTAAAAGAAAAATAGGTTGGAGAAGGCCGAGAAAGAGAGAAAATAAAAATAATCGTTCCGTTCCGTTCCTACCAGACGCGTAATAGAAAATTCCAAAAAAATAACAAAAAATTTCAAAAAATTAAAAAATCGCATTATGACTTTTTTCTAGCGAAATAGGTTGGACAAGCCCGAGAAAGTGAGAAAATAAAAATTATTGTTCTGTTCCGTTCCTACCCGACGCGTAATAGAAATTTCCAAAAAACATAGCAAAAAAATTAAAAAAAACCATTATGGCTTCATTTCAATCCAAAATAGGTTGGAAAATGCCGATAAATAGAGCAAATAAAAATTAGCAATCCGGTCCGTTCCTACCCGTCCCGTAATAGGAAATTCCAAAAAAATAACAAAAAAATTAAAAAACGGCATTATGGATTCATTTCAAGCCAGAATAGGTTGGAAAACGCCGAGAAAGAGAGAAAATAAAAATCATCGTTCCGTTCTGTTCCGTTCCCACTCGACGCGTAATACAAAATTCCAATAAAATTGAAAAAAAATTCAAATAATTAAAACATACCATTACAGCTTCATTTCAATCCAAAATAGGTTGGAAAAGGCCGAGAAGGGGAGAAAATTAAAATTATCGTTCGGTTTCGTTCCTACCTAACGCGTAATAGAAAAATTCAAAAAAATAGGCAAAAACTTCAAAAAATTAAAAAATACCATTATGACTTCATTTCAAACCAAAATAGGTTGGAGAAGACCGAGAAAGTGAGAAAATAAAAATTATCGTTCCGTTCCGTTCCGTTCCTACCAGACGCGTAATAGAAAATTCCAAAAAAATTAAAAAAATTAAAAAACAGCATTATGACTTCTTTTCAAGCCAAAATAGGTTGGGAAAGCCCGAGAAAGAGAGAAAATAAAAATTATCGTTCTGTTCCGTTCCTACCCGACGCGTGATAGAAAATTCCAAAAAAATAGCAAAAAAATTGAAAAAAATTAAAAAATAGCATTATGGCTTCATTTCAAGCCAGAATAGGTTGGAAAACGCCGAGAAAGTGAGAAAATAAAAATTATCGTTCCGTTCCGTTCCGTTCCTACCAGACGCGTAATAGAAAATTCCAAAAAAATTCAAAAAATTAAAAAACAGCATTATGACTTCTTTTCAAGCTAAAATAGGTTGGAAAAGCCCGAGAAAGAGAGAAAATAAAAATTATCGTTCTGTTCCGTTCCTACCCGACGCGTGATAGAAAATTCCAAAAAAATAGCAAAAAAATTGAAAAAAATTAAAAAATAGCATTATGGCTTCATTTCAAGCCAGAATAGGTTGGAAAACGCCGAGAAAGAGAGAAAATAGAAATCATCGTTCCGTTCTGTTCCGTTCCTACCCGACGCGTAATACAAAATTCCAAAAAAATTGATAAAAAATTCAAATAATTAAAACATACCATTACAGCTTCATTTCAATCCAAAATAGGTTGGAAAAGGCCGAGAAAGAGAGAAAATAAAAATAATCGTTCCATTCCGTTCATACCCGACGCGTAATACAAAATTCCAAAAAAATTGAAAAAAAATTCATATAATTAAAACATACCATTACAGCTTCATTTCAATCCAAAATAGGTTGGAAAAGGCCGAGAAAGGGAGAAAATTAAAATTATCGTTCCGTTTCGTTCCTACCTAACGCGTAACAGAAAATTCCAAAAAAATAGGCAAAAAATTCAAAAAATTAAAAAATACCATTATGACTTCATTTCAAGCCAAAATAGGTTGGAAAAAGCCGAGAAAGGGAGAAAATCTAAATTACCGTTCTGTTTCGTTCCTACCAGACAAGTAATAGAAAATTCCAAAAAAATAGGCAAAAACTTCAAAAAATTAAAAAATACCATTATGACTTCATTTCAAGCCAAAATAGGTTGGAAAAAGCCAAGAAAGGGAGAAAATCAAAATTATCGTTCCGTTTCGTTCCTACCTGACGCGTAATAGAAAATTCCAAAAAAATAGGCAAATACTTCAAAAAATTAAAAAATACCATTATGACTTCATTTCAAAGAAAAATAGGTTGGAGAAGGCCGAGAAAGAGAGAAAATAAAAATAATCGTTCCGTTTCGTTCCTACCAGATGCGTAATAGAAAATTCCAAAAAAATAACAAAAAAATTCAAAAAATTAAAAAATCGCATTATGACTTTTTTCTAGCGAAATAAGTTGGACAAGCCCGAGAAAGTGAGAAAATAAAAATTATTGTTCTGTTCCGTTCCTACCCGACGCGTAATAGAAATTTCCAAAAAACATAGCAAAAAAATTAAAAAAATTAAAAAAAAACCATTATGGCTTCATTTCAATCCAAAATAGGTTGGAAAATGCCGAGAAATAGAGCGAATAAAAATTAGCAATCCGATCCGTTCCTACCCGTCCCGTAATAGGAAATTCCAAAAAAATAACAAAAAAATTAAAAAACGGCATTATGGCTTCATTTCAAGCCAGAATAGGTTGGAAAACGCCGAGAAAGAGAGAAAATAAAAATCATCGTTTCGTTCTGTTCCGTTCCCACTCGACGCGTAATACAAAATTCCAATAAAATTGAAAAAAAATTCAAATAATTAAAACATACCATTACAGCTTCATTTCAATCCAAAATAGGTTGGAAAAGGCCGAGAAAGGGAGAAAATTAAAATTATCATTCGGTTTCGTTCCTACCTAACGCGTAATAGAAAAATTCAAAAAAATAGGCAAAAACTTCAAAAAATTAAAAAATACCATTATGACTTCATTTCAATCCAAAATAGGTTGGAGAACACCGAGAAAGAGAGAAAATAAAAATTATCATTCCGTTCTGTTACTACCAGACGCGTAATAGAAAATTCCAAAAAAATAACAAAAAAATTCAAAAAATTAAAAAATAGCATTATGACTTCTTTTCTAGCCAAAATAGGTTGGACAAGCCCGAGAAGGAGAGAAAATTAAAATTGTCGTTCCGCTTCGTTCCAACCTGACGCGTAATAGAAAATTCCAAAAAAAAGGGCAAAAACTTCAAAAAATTAAAAAATACCACTATGACTTCATTTCAGACCAAAATAGGTTGGAGAAGGCCGAGAAAGTGAGAAAATAAAAATTATCGTTTCCTTCCGTTGCTACCAGACGCGTAATAGAAAATTCCAAAAAAATAATAAAAAAATTTAAAAAATTAAAAAATAGCATTACAACTTCTTTTCAAGCCAAAATAGGTTGGAAAAGCTCGAGAAAGAGAGAAAATAAAAATTATCGTTCTGTCCTGTTCCTACCCGACGCGTCATTGAAAATTCCAAAAAAATAGCAAAAAAATTGAAAAAATTAAAAAATGGCATTATGGCTTCATTTCAAGGTAGAATAGGTGGGAAAAGGCCGAGAAAGAGAGAAAATAAAAATTATCGTTCCGTTTCCGTTCCTAACTGACGCGTAATAGAAAATTCAAAAAAAATAGGCAAAAACTTCAAAAAATTAAAAAATACCATTATGACTTCGTTTCAAACCAAAATAGGTTGGACAAGCCCGAGAAAGTGAGAAAATAAAAATTATCGTTCTGTTCCGTTCCTACCCGACGAGTGATAGAAAATTCCAAAAAAATAGCAAAAAAATTAAAGAAAATTAAAAAATAACATTATGGCTTCATTTCAAGCAAGAATTGGTTGGAAAAGGCAGAGAAAGAGAGAAAATAAAAATTATCGTTCCGTTTCCGTTCCTAACTGACGCGTAATAGAAAATTAAAAAAAAATAGGCAAAAACTTCAAAAAATTAAAAAATACCATTATGACTTCGTTTCAAACCAAAATAGGTTGGAGAAGCCCGAGAAAGTGAGAAAATAAAAATTATCGTTCTGTTCCGTTCCTACCCAACGCGTGATAGAAAATTCCAAAAAAATAGCAAAAAAATTTAAAAAATTAAAAAATAGCATTATGGCTTCATTTCAAGCAAGAATTGGTTGGAAAAGGCCGAGAAAGAGAGAAAATAAAAATTATCGTTCCGTTCCATTCCGTTCTTACTCGACGCGCAATACAAAATTCCAAAAAAATAGAAATAATTAAAACATACCATTATGGCTCCATTTGAAGCCAAAATAGGTTGGAAAGGCCGAGAAAGGGAGAAAATTAAAATTATCGTTCCGTTTCGTTCCTAGCTGACGCGTAATAGAAAATTCCAAAAAAATAGGCAAAAACTTCAAAAAACTAAAAAATACCATTATGACTTCATTTCAATCCAAAATAGGTTGTAGAAGGCCGAGAAACTGAGAAAATAAAAATTTTCGTTCCGTTCCGTTACTACCAGACGCGTAATAGAAAATTCCAAAAAAATAACAAAAAAATTAAAAAAATTAAAAAATAGCATTATGACTTCTTTTCTAGCCAAAATAGGTTGGAAAAGCTCGAAAAAGAGAGAAAATAAAAATCATCATTCTGTTCCGTTCCTACCCGACGCGTAATTGAAAATTCCAAAAAAATAGCAAAAAAATTAAAAAAATTAAAAAATGGCATTATGGCTTCATTTGAAGCCAGAATAAGTTGGAAAAGGCCGAGAAAGAGAGAAAATAAAAATTATCGTTCCGTTTCCGTTCCTAACCGACGCGTAATAGAAAATTCAAAAAAAATAGGCAAAAACTTCAAAAAATTAAAAAATACCATTATGGCTTCGTTTCAAACCAAAATAGGTTGGACAAGCCCGAGAAAGTGAGAAAATAAAAATTATCGTTCTGTTCCGTTCCTATCCGACGCGTGATAGAAAATTCCAAAAAAATAGCAAAAAAATTAAAAAAATTAAAAAATAGCATTATGGCTTCATTTCAAGCAAGAATTGGTTGGAAAAGGCCGAGAAAGAGAGAAAATAAAAATTATCGTTCCGTTCCGTTCCGTTCCTACACGACGCGCAATACAAAATTCCAAAAAAATTGAAAAAAAATTGAAATAATTAAAACATACCATTATGGCTTCATTTGAAGCCAAAATAGGTTGGAAGGGCCGAGAAAGGGAGAAAATTAAAATTATCGTTCCGTTTCGTTCCTAGCTGACGCGTAATAGAAAATTCCAAAAAAATAGGCAAAAACTTCAAAAAACTAAAAAATACCATTATGACTTCATTTCAATCCAAAATAGGTTGTAGAAGGCCGAGAAACTGAGAAAATAAAAATTTTCGTTCCGTTCCATTACTACCAGACGCGTAATTGAAAATTCCAAAAAAATAACAAAAAAATTCAAAAAATTAAAAAATAGCATTATGATTTCTTTTCTAGCCAAAATAGGTTGGACAAGGCCGAGAAAGAGAGAAAATAAAAATTATCGTTCAGTTCCGTTCCTACTCGACGCGCAATATAAAATTCCAAAAAAATTGAAAAAAAATTCAAACAATTAAAACATACCATTATGGCTTCATTTCAAGCCAAAATAGGTTGGAAAAGGCCGAGAAATGGAGAAAATTAAAATTGTCGTTCCGCTTCGTTCCCACCTGACGCGTAATAGAAAATTCCAAAAAAAAGGGCAAAAACTTCAAAAAATTAAAAAATGCCATTATGACTTCATTTCAAACCAAAATAGGTTGTAGAAGGCCGAGAAAGTGAGAAAATAAAAATTATCGTTCCGTTCCGTTACTACCAGAAGCGTAATAGAAAATTCCAAAAAAATAACAAAAAAATTAAAAAAATTAAAAAATAGCATTATCACTTCTTTTCAAGCCAAAATAGGTTGGAAAAGCTCGAGAAAGAGAGAAAATAAAAATTATCATTCTGTTCTGTTCCTACCCGACGCGTAATAGAAAATTCCAAAAAAATAGCGAAAAAATTAAAAAAATTAAAAAATGGCATTACAGCTTCATTTCGAGCCAGAATAGGTTGGAAAAGGCCGAGAATGAGAGAAAATAAAAATTATCGTTCCGTTCCGTTCCGTTCCTAACTGACGCGTAATAGAAAATTCAAAAAAAATAGGCAAAAACTTCAAAAAATTAAAAAATACCATTCTGACTTCGTTTCAATCCAAAATAGGTTGTAGAAGGCCGAGAAAGTGAGAAAATAAAAATTATCGTTCCGTTCCGTTACTACAAGAAGCGTAATAGAAAATTCCAAAAAAATAACAAAAAAATTAAAAAAATTAAAAAATAGCATTATCACTTCTTTTCAAGCCAAAATAGGTTGGAAAAGCTCGAGAAAGAGAGAAAATAAAAATTATCATTCTGTTCTGTTCCTACCCCGACGCGTAATAGAAAATTCCAAAAAAATTGCAAAAAAATTAATAAAAATTAAAAAATGGCATTATGGCTTCATTTCAAGCCAAAATAGGTTGGAAAAGCTCGAGAAAGAGAGAAAATAAAAATTATCATTCTGTTTCGTTCCTACCCGACGCGTAATAGAAAATTCCAAAAAAATAGCGAAAAAATTAAGAAAATTAAAAAATGGCATTACAGCTTCATTTCGAGCCAGAATAGGTTTGAAAAGGCCGAGAATGAGAGAAAATAAAAATTATCGTTCCGTTTCCATTCCTAACTAACGCGTAATAGAAAATTCAAAAAAAATAGGCAAAAACTTCAAAAAATTAAAAAAATACCATTATGACTTCATTTCAATCCAAAATAGGTTGAAGAACGCTGAGAAAGTGAGAAAATAAAAATTATCGTTCCGTTCCGTTACTACCAGACGCGTAATAGAAAATTCCAAAAAAATAACAAAAAAATTCAAAAAATTAAAAAATAGCATTATGACTTCTTTTCTAGCCAAAATAGGTTGGACAAGCCTGAGAAAGAGAGAAAATAAAAATTATCGTTCAGTGCCGTTCCTACCAGACGCGTAATAGAAATTTCCAAACAAATAGCAAAAAAAATTAAAAAAAAAACCTATTATGGCTCCATTTCAATCCAAAATAGGTTGGAAAATGCCGAGAAATAGAGCAAATAAAAATTAGCAATCCGTTCCGTTCCTACCCGACCTGTAACAGGAAATTCCAAAAAAATAACTAAAAAATTCAAAAAATTAAGAAATACCATTACGGATTCATTCTAAGCCAAAATAGGTTGAAAGAGGATGTGAAAGAGAGAAAATAAAAATTATTATTCCGTTCCGTTCCTACCCGACCTGTAATAGGAAATTCCAAAAAAATAACAACAAAATTAAAAAAATTAAAAAATAGCATTATGACTTCTTTTCTAGCCAAAATAGGTTGGAAAAGCTCGAGAAAGAGAGAAAATAAAAATTATCATTCTGTTCTGTTCCTACCCGACGCGTAATAGAAAATTCCAAAAAAATTGCAAAAAAATTCACAAAATTAAAAAATGGCATTTTGGCTTCATTTCAAGGCAGAATAGGTTGGAAAAGGCCACGAAAGAGAGAATAAAAATTATCGTTCCGTTCCGTTCCTACTCGACGCGTAATACGAAATTCCAAAAAAATAACAAAAAAATTCAAAAAATTAAAAAATTGCATTATGGCTTCATTTCAAGCCAGAATAGGTTGGAAAAGGCCACGAAAGAGAGAATAAAAATTATCGTTCCGTTCCGTTCCTACTCGACGCGTAATACAAAATTCCAAAAAAATTGAAAAAAAATTCAAACAATTAAAACATACCATTATGGCTTCATTTCAAGCCAAAATAGGTTGGAAAAGGCCGAGAAAGGGAGAAAATTAAAATTATCGTTCCGCTTCGTTCCCACCTGACGCGTAATAGAAAATTCCAAAAAAAAAGGGCAAAAACTTCAAAAAATTAAAAAATACCATTATGACTTTATTTCAAACCAAAATAGGTTGGAGAAGGCCGAGAAACTGAGAAAATAAAAATTATCGTTTCGTTCCGTAGCTACCAGATGCGTAGTAGAAAATTCAAAAAAAATAACAAAAAAATTAAAAAAAACTACTATGGCTTCATTTCAATCCAAAATAGGTTGGAGAACACCGAGAAAGTGAGAAAATAAAAATTATCGATCAGTTCCGTTCCTACCAGACGCGTAATAGAAATTTCCAAACAAATAGCAAAAAAAATTAAAAAAATTAAAAAAAACTACTATGGCTTCATTTCAATCCAAAATAGGTTGGAGAACACCGAGAAAGTGAGAAAATAAAAATTATCGTTCTGTTCCGTTCCTACCCGACGAGTGATAAAAATTCCAAAAAAATAGCAAAAAAATTAAAAAATGGCATTATGGCTTCATTTGAAGCCAGAATAAGTTGGAAAAGGCCGAGAAAGAGAGAAAATAAAAATTATCGTTCCGTTTCCGTTCCTAACTAACGCGTAATAGAAAATTCAAAGAAAATAGGCAAAAACTTCAAAAAATTAAAAAATACCATTATAACTTCATTTCAATCCAAAATAGGTTGGAGAACACCGAGAAAGTGAGAAAATAAAAATTATCGTTCCGTTCCGTTACTACCAGACGCGTAATAGAAAATTCCAAGAAAATAACAAAAAAATTTAAAAAATTAAAAAATAGCATTACGACTTCTTTTATAGCCAAAATAGGTTGGAAAAGCTCGAGAAAGAGAGAGAATAAAAATTATCATTCTGTTCTGTTCCTACCCGACGCGTAATAGAAAATTCCAAAAAAATAGCAAAAAAATTCAAAAAATTAAAAAATGGCATTATGGCTTCATTTCAAGCCAGAATAGGTTGGAAAAGGCCGAGAAAGGGAGAAAATTAAAATTATTGTTCCGCTTCGTTCCCACCTGACGCGTAATAGAAAATTCCAAGAAAAAGGGCAAAAACTTCAAAAAATTAAAAAATACCATTATGACTTCATTTCAAACCAAAATAGGTTGGAGAAGGCCGAGAAAGTAAGAAAATAAAAATTATCGTTTCGTTCCGTTGCTACCAGACGCGTAATAGAAAATTCCAAAAAAATAGCAAAAAAATTAAAAAAATTAAAAAATAGCATTATGGCTTCATTTCAAGCAAGAATTGGTTGGAAAAGGCCGAGAAAGAGAGAAAATAAAAATTATCGTTCCGTTCCGTTCCGTTCCTACTCGACGCGCAATACAAAATTCCAAAAAAATTGAAATAATTAAAACATACCATTATGGCTCCATTTGAAGCCAAAATAGGTTGGAAAGGCCGAGAAAGGGAGAAAATTAAAATTATCGTTCCGTTTCGTTCCTAGCTGACGCGTAATAGAAAATTCCAAAAAAATAGGCAAAAACTTCAAAAAACTAAAAAATACCATTATGACTTTATTTCAATCCAAAATAGGTTGTAGAAGGCCGAGAAACTGAGAAAATAAAAATTTTCGTTCCGTTCCGTTACTACCAGACGCGTAATAGAAAATTCCAAAAAAATAACAAAAAAATTCAAAAAATTAAAAAATAGCATTATGACTTCTTTTCTAGCCAAAATAGGTTGGAAAAGCTCGAAAAAGAGAGAAAATAAAAATCATCATTCTGTTCCGTTCCTACCAGACGCGTAATTGAAAATTCCAAAAAAATAGCAAAAAAATTAAAAAAATTAAAAAATGGCATTATGGCTTCATTTGAAGCCAGAATAAGTTGGAAAAGGCCGAGAAAGAGAGAAAATAAAAATTATCGTTCCGTTTCCGTTCCTAACCGACGCGTAATAGAAAATTCAAAAAAAATAGGCAAAAACTTCAAAAAATTAAAAAAATACCATTATGGCTTCGTTTCAAACCAAAATAGGTTGGACAAGCCCGAGAAAGTGAGAAAATAAAAATTATCGTTCTGTTCCGTTCCTATCCGACGCGTGATAGAAAATTCCAAAAAAATAGCAAAAAAATTAAAAAAATTAAAAAATAGCATTATGGCTTCATTTCAACCAAGAATTGGTTGGAAAAGGCCGAGAAAGAGAGAAAATAAAAATTATCGTTCCGTTCCTACACGACGCGCAATACAAAATTCCAAAAAAATTGAAAAAAAATTGAAATAATTAAAACATACCATTATGGCTTCATTTGAAGCCAAAATAGGTTGGAAGGGCCGAGAAAGGGAGAAAATTAAAATTATCGTTCCGTTTCGTTCCTAGCTGACGCGTAATAGAAAATTCCAAAAAAATAGGCAAAAACTTCAAAAAACTAAAAAATACCATTATGACTTCATTTCAATCCAAAATAGGTTGTAGAAGGCCGAGAAACTGAGAAAATAAAAATTTTCGTTCCGTTCCATTACTACCAGACGCGTAATTGAAAATTCCAAAAAAATAACAAAAAAATTCAAAAAATTAAAAAATAGCATTATGATTTCTTTTCTAGCCAAAATAGGTTGGACAAGGCCGAGAAAGAGAGAAAATAAAAATTATCGTTCAGTTCCGTTCCTACTCGACGCGCAATATAAAATTCCAAAAAAATTGAAAAAAAATTCAAACAATTAAAACATACCATTATGGCTTCATTTCAAGCCAAAATAGGTTGGAAAAGGCCGAGAAATGGAGAAAATTAAAATTGTCGTTCCGCTTCGTTCCCACCTGACGCGTAATAGAAAATTCCAAAAAAAAGGGCAAAAACTTCAAAAAATTAAAAAATACCATTATGACTTCATTTCAAACCAAAATAGGTTGTAGAAGGCCGAGAAAGTGAGAAAATAAAAATTATCGTTCCGTTCCGTTACTACCAGAAGCGTAATAGAAAATTCCAAAAAAATAACAAAAAAATTAAAAAAATTAAAAAATAGCATTATCACTTCTTTTCAAGCCAAAATAGGT
Organism: Quercus parvula; assembly: GCA_030820535.1. Classification (NCBI taxonomy): domain Eukaryota; kingdom Viridiplantae; phylum Streptophyta; class Magnoliopsida; order Fagales; family Fagaceae; genus Quercus; species Quercus parvula. The sequence goes on from JAUAME010000004.1 coordinate 24,994,882, forward strand.
TGGAAAAGCTCGAGAAAGAGAGAAAATAAAAATTATCATTCTGTTCCGTTCCTACCCGACGCGTAATAGAAAATTCCAAAAAAATAGCGAAAAAATTAAAAAAATTAAAAAATGGCATTACAGCTTCATTTCGAGCCAGAATAGGTTGGAAAAGGCCGAGAATGAGAGAAAATAAAAATTATCGTTCCGTTCCGTTCCGTTCCTAACTGACGCGTAATAGAAAATTCAAAAAAAATAGGCAAAAACTTCAAAAAATTAAAAAATACCATTCTGACTTCGTTTCAATCCAAAATAGGTTGTAGAAGGCCGAGAAAGTGAGAAAATAAAAATTATCGTTCCGTTCCGTTACTACAAGAAGCGTAATAGAAAATTCCAAAAAAATAACAAAAAAATTAAAAAAATTAAAAAATAGCATTATCACTTCTTTTCAAGCCAAAATAGGTTTGAAAAGCTCGAGAAAGAGAGAAAATAAAAATTATCATTCTGTTCTGTTCCTACCCCGACGCGTAATAGAAAATTCCAAAAAAATTGCAAAAAAATTAATAAAAATTAAAAAATGGCATTATGGCTTCATTTCAAGCCAAAATAGGTTGGAAAAGCTCGAGAAAGAGAGAAAATAAAAATTATCATTCTGTTCCGTTCATACCCGACGCGTAATAGAAAATTCCAAAAAAATAGCGAAAAAATTAAGAAAATTAAAAAATGGCATTACAGCTTCATTTCGAGCCAGAATAGGTTGGAAAAGGCCGAGAATGAGAGAAAATAAAAATTATCGTTCCGTTTCCGTTCCTAACTAACGCGTAATAGAAAATTCAAAAAAAATAGGCAAAAACTTTAAAAAATTAAAAAAATACCATTATGACTTCATTTCAATCCAAAATAGGTTGAAGAACGCTGAGAAAGTGAGAAAATAAAAATTATCGTTCCGTTCCGTTACTACCAGACGCGTAATAGAAAATTCCAAAAAAATAACAAAAAAATTCAAAAAATTAAAAAATAGCATTATGACTTCTTTTCTAGCCAAAATAGGTTGGACAAGCCTGAGAAAGAGAGAAAATAAAAATTATCGTTCAGTGCCGTTCCTACCAAACGCGTAATAGAAATTTCCAAACAAATAGCAAAAAAAATTAAAAAAAAAACCTATTATGGCTCCATTTCAATCCAAAATAGGTTGGAAAATGCCGAGAAATAGAGCAAATAAAAATTAGCAATCCGTTCCGTTCCTACCCGACCTGTAACAAGAAATTCCAAAAAAATAACTAAAAAATTCAAAAAATTAAGAAATACCATTACGGATTCATTCTAAGCCAAAATAGGTTGAAAGAGGATGTGAAAGAGAGAAAATAAAAATTATCATTCCGTTCCGTTCCTACCCGACCTGTAATAGGAAATTCCAAAAAAATAACAACAAAATTCAAAAAATTAAAAAATAGCATTATGACTTCTTTTCTAGCCAAAATAGGTTGGAAAAGCTCGAGAAAGAGAGAAAATAAAAATTATCATTCTGTTCTGTTCCTACCCGACGCGTAATAGAAAATTGCAAAAAAATTGCAAAAAAATTCACAAAATTAAAAAATGGCATTTTGGCTTCATTTCAAGGCAGAATAGGTTGGAAAAGGCCACGAAAGAGAGAATAAAAATTATCGTTCCGTTCCGTTCCTACTCGACGCGTAATACGAAATTCCAAAAAAATAACAAAAAAATTCAAAAAATTAAAAAATTGCATTATGGCTTCATTTCAAGCCAGAATAGGTTGGAAAAGGCCACGAAAGAGAGAATAAAAATTATCGTTCCGTTCCGTTCCTACTCGACGCGTAATACAAAATTCCAAAAAAATTGAAAAAAAATTCAAACAATTAAAACATACCATTATGGCTTCATTTCAAGCCAAAATAGGTTGGAAAAGGCCGAGAAAGGGAGAAAATTAAAATTATCGTTCCGCTTCGTTCCCACCTGACGCGTAATAGAAAATTCCAAAAAAAAAGGGCAAAAACTTCAAAAAATTAAAAAATACCATTATGACTTTATTTCAAACCAAAATAGGTTGGAGAAGGCCGAGAAACTGAGAAAATAAAAATTATCGTTTCGTTCCGTAGCTACCAGATGCGTAGTAGAAAATTCAAAAAAAATAACAAAAAAATTAAAAAAAACTACTATGGCTTCATTTCAATCCAAAATAGGTTGGAGAACACCGAGAAAATGAGAAAATAAAAATTATCGATCAGTTCCGTTCCTACCAGATGCGTAATAGAAATTTCCAAACAAATAGCAAAAAAAATTAAAAAAATTAAAAAAAACTACTATGGCTTCATTTCAATCCAAAATAGGTTGGAGAACACCGAGAAAGTGAGAAAATAAAAATTATCGTTCTGTTCCGTTCCTACCCGACGAGTGATAAAAATTCCAAAAAAATAGCAAAAAAATTAAAAAATGGCATTATGGCTTCATTTGAAGCCAGAATAAGTTGGAAAAGGCCGAGAAAGAGAGAAAATAAAAATTATCGTTCCGTTTCCGTTCCTAACTAACGCGTAATAGAAAATTCAAAGAAAATAGGCAAAAACTTCAAAAAATTAAAAAATACCATTATAACTTCATTTCAATCCAAAATAGGTTGGAGAACACCGAGAAAGTGAGAAAATAAAAATTATCGTTCCGTTCCGTTACTACCAGACGCGTAATAGAAAATTCCAAGAAAATAACAAAAAAATTTAAAAAATTAAAAAATAGCATTACGACTTCTTTTATAGCCAAAATAGGTTGGAAAAGCTCGAGAAAGAGAGAAAATACAAATTATCATTCTGTTCTATTCCTATCCGACGCGTAATAAAAAATTCCAAAAAAATAGCAAAAAAATTAAAAAAATTAAAAAATGGCATTATGGCTTCATTTCAAGCCAGAATAGGTTGGAAAAGGCCGAGAAATGTAGAAAATTAAAATTATCGTTCCGCTTCGTTCCCACCTGACGCGTAATAGAAAATTCCAAGAAAAAGGGCAAAAACTTCAAAAAATTAAAAAATACCATTATGACTTCATTTCAAACCAAAATAGGTTGGGGAAGGCCGAGAAAGTGAGAAAATAAAAATTATCGTTTCGTTCCGTTGCTACCAGACGCGTAATAGAAAATTCCAAAAATATTAGAAAAAAATTAAAAAAATTAAAAAATAGCATTATAACTTCTTTTCAAGCCAAAATATGTTGGAAAAGCTAGAGAAAGAGAGAAAATAAAAATTATCATTCAGTTCCGTTCCTACCCGACCTGTAATAGGAAATTCCAAAAAAATTCAAAAAATTAAAAAATAGCATTATGACTTCTTTTCTAGCCAAAATAGGTTGGAAAAGCTCGAGAAAGAGAGAGAATAAAAATTATCATTCTGTTCTGTTCCTACCCGACGCGTAATAGAAAATTCCAAAAAAATAGCAAAAAAATTAAAAAAATTAAAAAATGGCATTATGGCTTCATTTCAAGCCAGAATAGGTTGGAAAAGGCCGAGAAAGGGAGAAAATTAAAATTATTGTTCCGCTTCGTTCCCACCTGATGCGTAATAGAAAATTCCAAAAAAAAGGGCAAAAACTTCAAAAAATTAAAAAATACCATTATGACTTCATTTCAAACCAAAATAGGTTGGAGAAGGCCGAGAAAGTAAGAAAATAAAAATTATCGTTTCGTTCCGTTGCTACCAGATGCGTAATAGAAAATTCCAAAAAAATAAGAAAAAAATTAAAAAATAGCATTATAACTTCTTTTCAAGCCAGAATAGGTTGGAAAAGCTCGAGAAAGAGAGAAAATAAAAATTATCATTCTGTTCCGTTCCTACCCGACGCGTAATAGAAAATTCCAAAAAAATAGCCAAAAAATTCAAAAAATGGCATTATGGCTTCATTTCAGGCCAGAATAGGTTGGAAAAGGCCGAGAAAGAGAGAAAATAAAAATTATCGTTCCGTGTCCGTTCCTAAATAACGCGTAATAGAAAATTCAAAAAAAATAGGCAAAAACTTCAAAAAATTAAAGAATACCATTATGACTTCATTTCAATCCAAAATAGGTTGTAGAAGGCCGAGAAAGTGAGAAAATAAAAATTATCATTCCGTTCTGTTACTACCAGACGCGTAATAGAAAATTCCAAAATAATAACAAAAAAATTCAAAAAATTAAAAACTAGCATTATGACTTCTTTTCTAGCAAAAATAGGTTGGAAAAGCTCGAGAAAGAGAGAAAATAAAAATTATCATTCTGTTCTGTTCCTGGCCGACGCGTAATAGAAAATTCCAAAAAAAATAGCAAAAAATTGAAAAAATTAAAAAATGGCATTATGGCTTCATTTAATGCCAGAATAGGTTGGAAAAGGCCGAGAAAGAGAGAAAATAAAAATTATCGTTCCGTTTCCGTTCCTAACTGACGCGTAATAGAAAATTAAAAAAAAAAAAGGCAATAACTTCAAAAAATTAAAAAATACCATTATGACTTCGTTTAAAACCAAAATAGGTTGGACAAGCCCGAGAAAGTGAGAAAATAAAAATTATCGTTCTATTCCGCTCCTACCCGACGCGTGATAGAAAATTCCAAAAAAATAGCAAAAAAATTAAAAAAATTAAAAAATAGTATTATGGCGTCATTTCAAGCAAGAATTGGTTGGAAAAGGCCGAGAAAGAGAGAAAATAAAAATTATCGTTCCGTTCCGTTCCTACTCGACGCGCAATACAAAATTCCAAAAAAATTGAAAAAAAATTGAAATAATTAAAACATACCATTATGGCTTCATTTGAAGCCAAAATAGGTTGGAAAGGCCGAGAAAGGGGGAAAATTAAAATTATCGTTCCGTTTCGTTCCTAGCTGACGCGTAATAGAAAATTCCAAAAAAATAGGCAAAAACTTCAAAAAACTAAAAAATACCATTATGACTTCATTTCAATCCAAAATAGGTTGGGGAACACCGAGAAAGTGAGAAAATAAAAATTATCGTTCCGTTCTGTTACTACCAGACGCGTAATAGAAAATTCCAAAAAAATAACAAAAAAATTCAAAAAATTAAAAAATAGCATTATGGCTTCATTTCAAGCCAGAATAGGTTTGAAAAGGCCGAGAAAGAGAGAAAATAAAAATTATCGTTCCGTTCCGTTCCGTTCCGTTCCTACTCGACGCGCAATACAAAATTCCAAAAAAATTGAAATAATTAAAACATACCATTATGGCTTCATTTGAAGCCAAAATAGGTTGGAAAGGCCGAGGAAGGGAGAAAATTAAAATTATCGTTCCGTTTCGTTCCTAGCTGACGCGTAATGGAAAATTCCAAAAAAAAGGGCAAAAACTTCAAAAAATTAAAAAATACTATTATGACTTCATTTCAAACCAAAATAGGTTGGAGAAGGCCGAGAAACTGAGAAAATAAAAATTATCGTTTCGTTCCGTTGCTAACAGATGCGTAATAGAAAATTCCAAAAATTAAAAAATAGCATTATCACTTCTTTTCAAGCCAAAATAGGTTGGAAAAGCTCGAGAAAGAGAGAAAATAAAAATTATCATTCTGTTCCGTTCCTACCCAACGCGTAATAGAAAATTCCAAAAAAATAGCAAAAAAATTAAAAAAATTAAAAAATGGCATTACAGCTTTATTTCGAGCCAGAATAGGTTGGAAAATGCCGCGAAATAGAGCAAAAAAAAATGAGCAATCCGTTCCGTTCCTACCCGACCTGTAATAGGAAATTCCAAAAAAATAACAAAAAATTCAAAAAATTAAAAAATACCATTACGGATTCATTCCAAGCCAAAATAGGTTGAAATAGGATGAGAAAGAGAGAAAATAAAAATTATCATTCCGTTCCGTTCCTACCCGACCTGTAATAGGAAATTCCAAAAAAATAACAAAAAAATTCAAAAATTTAAAAAATAGCATTATGACTTCTTTTCTAGCCAAAATAGGTTGGAAAAGCTCGAGAAAGAGAGAAAATAAAAATTATCATTCTGTTCTGTTCCTACCCGACGCGTAATAGAAAATTCCAAAAAAAATAGCAAAAAAATTCACAAAATTAAAAAATGGCATTATGGCTTCATTTCAAGCTAGAATAGGTTGGAAAAGGCCGAGAAAGAGAGAAAATAAAAATTATCGTTCCGTGTCCGTTCCTAAATAACGCGTAATAGAAAATTCAAAAAAAATAGGCAAAAACTTCAAAAAATTAAAGAATACCATTATGACTTCATTTCAATCCAAAATAGGTTGTAGAAGGCCGAGAAAGCGAGAAAATAAAAATTATCGTTCCGTTCTGTTACTACCAGACGCGTAATAGAAAATTCCAAAATAATAACAAAAAAATTCAAAAAATTAAAAACTAGCATTATGACTTCTTTTCTAGCCAAAATAGGTTGGAAAAGCTCGAGAAAGAGAGAAAATAAAAATTATCATTCTGTTCTGTTCCTGGCCGACGCGTAATAGAAAATTCCAAAAAAAATAGCAAAAAATTGAAAAAATTAAAAAATGGCATTATGGCTTCATTTAATGCCAGAATAGGTTGGAAAAGGCCGAGAAAGAGAGAAAATAAAAATTATCGTTCCGTTTCCGTTCCTAACTGACGCGTAATAGAAAATTAAAAAAAAATAGGCAATAACTTCAAAAAATTAAAAAATACCATTATGACTTCGTTTAAAACCAAAATAGGTTGGACAAGCCCGAGAAAGTGAAAAAATAAAAATTATCGTTCCGTTCCGTTACTACCAGACGCGTAATAGAAAATTCCAAAAAAATAACAAAAAAATTCAAAAAATTAAAAAATAGCATTATGACTTCTTTTCTAGCCAATATAGGTTGGAAAAGCTCGAGAAAAAGAGAAAATAAAAATTATCATTCTGTTCTGTTCCTACCCGACGCGTAATAGAAAATTCCAAAAAAATAGCAAAAAAATTAAAATAACTAAAAAATGGAATTACAGCTTCATTGCGAGCCAGAATAGGTTGGAAAAGGGCGAGAATGAGAGAAAATAAAAGTTATCGTTCCGTTCCGTTCCGTTCCTACTCGACGCGTAATACAAAATTCCAAAAAAATTGAAAAAAAATCGAAATAATTAAAACATACCATTATGGCTTCATTTGCAGCCAAAATAGGTTGGAAATGCCGAGAAAGGGAGAAAATTAAAATTATAGTTCCGTTTCGTTCCTAGCTGACGCGTAATAGAAAATTCCAAAAAAATACGCAAAAACTTCAAAAAACTAAAAAATACCATTATGACTTAATTTCAATCCAAAATAGGTTGTAGAAGGCCGAGAAAGTGAGAAAATAAAAATTATCGTTCCGTTCTGTTACTACCAGACGCGTAATAGAAAATTCCAAAAAAATAACAAAAAAATTAAAAAATAGAATTATTACTTCTTTTCTAGCCAAAATAGGTTGGAAAAGCTCGAGAAAGAGAGAAAATAAAAATTATCATTCTGTTCTGTTCCTACCCGACGCGTAATAGAAAATTCCAAAAAAATAGCAAAAAAATTGAAAAAATTAAAAAATGGCATTATGCCTTCATTTCAAGCCAGAATAGGTTGGAAAAGGCCGAGAAAGAGAGAAAATAAAAATTATCGTTCCGTTGCCGTTCCTAACTGACGCGTAATAGAAAATTCAAAAAAAACAGGCAAAAACTTCAAAAAATTAAAAAATACAATTATTACTTCGTTTCAATCCAAAACAGGTTGTAGAAGGCCGAGAAAGTGAGAAAATAAAAATTATCGTTCCGTTCGGTTACTACCAGAAGCGTAATAGAAAATTCCAAAAAAATAACAAAAAAATTAAAAAATAGCATTATTACTTCTTTTCAAGCCAAAATAGGTTGGAAAAGCTCGAGAAAGAGAGAAAATAAAAATTATCATTCTGTTCTGTTCCTACCCCGACGCGTAATAGAAAATTAAAAAAAAATTGCAAAAAAATTAAAAAAACTAAAAAATGGAATTACAGCTTCATTGCGAGCCAGAATAGGTTGGAAAAAGGGCGAGAATGAGAGAAAATAAAAATTATCGTTCCGTTTCCGTTCCTAACTAACGCGTAATAGAAAATTAAAAAAAAAATAGGCAAAACTTCAAAAAATTAAAAAAAACCATTATGACTTCGTTTCAAACCAAAATAGGTTGGACAAGCCCGAGAAAGTGAGAAAATAAAAATTATCGTTCTGTTCCGTTCCTACCCGACGCATGATAGAAAATTTCAAAAAAATAGCAAAAAAATTAAAAAAATTAAATAAATTAAAAAATAGCATTATGGCTTCATTTCAAGCAAGAATTGGTTGGAAAAGGCCGAGAAAGAGAGAAAATAAAAATTATCGTTCCGTTCCGTTCCGTTCCTACTCGACGCGTAATACAAAATTCCAAAAAAATTGAAAAAAAATTGAAATAATTAAAACATACCATTATGGCTTCATTTGAAGCCAAAATAGGTTGGAAAGGCCGGGACAGGGAGAAAATTAAAATTATCGTTCCGTTTCGTTCCTAGCTGACGCGTTATAGAAAATTCCAAAAAAATAGGCAAAAACTTCAAAAAACTAAAAAATACCATTATGACTTCATTTCAATCCAAAATAGGTTGTAGAAGGCCGGGAAACTGAGAAAATAAAAATTATCGTTCCGTTCCGTTACTACCAGACGCGTAATAGAAAATTCCAAAAAAATAACAAAAAAATTCAAAAAATTAAAAAATAGCATTATAACTTCTTTTCTAGCCAAAATAGGTTGGAAAAGCTCGATAAAGAGAGAAAATAAAAATCATCATTCTGTTCCGTTCCTACCCGACGCGTAATTGAAAACTCCAAAAAAATAGCAAAAAAATTCAAAAAATTAAAAAATGGCATTATGGCTTCATTTCAAGCCAGAATAATTCGGAAAAGGCCGAGAAAGAGAGAAAATAAAAATTATCGTTCCGTTTCCGTTCCTAACTAACGCGTAATAGAAAATTCAAAAAAAATAGGCAAAAACTTCAAAAAATTAAAAAATACCATTATGACTTCATTTCAATCCAAAGTAGGTTCGAAAATGCCGAGAAATAGAGCAAATAAAAATTAGCAATCCGTTCCATTCCTACCCGACCTGTAACAGGAAATTCCAAAAAAATAACCAAAAAATTAAAAAAAATTAAAAAATACCATTACGGATTCATTCCAAGCCAAAATAGGTTGAAAGAGGATGAGAAAGAGAGAAAATAAAAATTATCATTCCGTTCCGTTCCTACCCGACCTGTAATAGGAAATTCCAAAAAAATAACAAAAAAATTCAAAAATTTAAAAAATAGCATTATGACTTCTTTTCTAGCCAAAATAGGTTGGAAAAGCTCGAGAAAGAGAGAAAATAAAAATTATCATTCTGTTCTGTTCCTACCCGACGCGTAATAGAAAATTCCAAAAAAAATAGCAAAAAAATTCACAAAATTAAAAAATGGCATTATGGCTTCATTTCAAGCTAGAATAGGTTGGAAAAGGCCGAGAAAGAGAGAAAATAAAAATTATCGTTCCGTTTCCGTTCCTAACTAACGCGTAATAGAAAATTCAAAAAAAATAGGCAAAAACTTCAAAAAATTAAAAAATAGCATTATGACTTCATTTCAAACCAAAATAGGTTGTAAAATGCCGAGAAATGGAGCAAATAAAAATTATCATTCCGTTCCGTTCCTACCCGACCCGTAGTAGGAAATTCCAAAAAAATAACAAAAAAATTAAAAAAATTAAAAAATAGCATTATGACTTCTTTTGAAGACAAAATAGGTTGGACAAGCCCGAGAAAGTGAAAAAATAAAAATTATCGTTCCGTTCCGTTACTACCAGACGCGTAATAGAAAATTCCAAAAAAATAACAAAAAAAGTCAAAAAATTAAAAAATAGCATTATGATTTCTTTTCTAGCCAATATAGGTTGGAAAAGCTCGAGAAAAAGAGAAAATAAAAATTATCATTCTGTTCTGTTCCTACCCGACGCGTAATAGAAAATTCCAAAAAAATAGCAAAAAAATTCAAAAAATTAAAAAATGGCATTATGGTTTCATTTCAAGCCAGAATAGGTTTGAAAAGGCCCAGAAAGAGAGAAAATAAAAATTATCGTTCCGTTCCCGTTCCTAACTAACGCGTAATAAAAAATTCAAAAAAAATAGGCAAAAACTTCAAAAAATTAAAAAATACCATTATGACTTCATTTCAATCCAAAATAGGTTGGAGAACGCCGAAAAAGTGAGAAAATAAAAATTATCGTTCCGTTCCGTTACTACCAGACGCGTAATAGAAAATTCCAAAAAAATAACAAAAAAATTCAAAAAATTAAAAAATAGCATTATGACTTCTTTTCTAGCCAAAATAAGTTGTACAAGCCCGAGAAAGAGAGAAAATAAAAATTATCGTTCAGTTCCGTTCCTACCAGACGCGTAATAGAAATTTCCAAACAAATAGCAAAAAAAATTAAAAAAAAACTATTATGGCTCCATTTATATCCAAAATAGGTTGGAAAATGTCGAGAAATAGAGCAAATAAAAATTAGCAATCCGTTCCGTTCCTACCCGACCTGTAACAGGAAATTACAAAAAAATAACTAAAAAATTAAAAAATACCATTACGGATTCATTCCAAGCCAAAATAGGTTGAAAGAGGATGAGAAAGAGCGAAAATAAAAATTATCATTCCGTTCCGTTCGTACCCGACCTGTAATAGGAAATTCCAAAAAAATAGGCAAAAACTTCAAAAAACTAAAAAATACTATTATGACTTCATTTCAATCCAAAATAGGTTGTAGAAGGCCGAGAAAGTGAGAAAATAAAAATTATCGTTCCGTTCCGTTACTACCAGACGCGTAATAGAAATTCCAAAAAAATAACAAAAAAATTAAAAAATAGCATTATGACTTCTTTTCTAGCCAAAATAGGTTGGAAAAGCTCGAGAAAGAGAGAAAATAAAAATTATAATTCTGTTCTGTTCCTACCCGACGCGTAATAGAAAATTCCAAAAAAATAGCAAAAAAATTAAAAAAATTAAAAAATAGCATTATGACTTCTTTTCTAGCCAAAATAGGTTGGACAAGCCCGAGAAAGAGAGAAAATAAAAATTATCGTTCCGTTTCCGTTCCTAAATAACGCGTAATAGAAAATTCAAAAAAAATAGGCAAAAACTTCAAAAAATTAAAAAATACTATTATGACTTCATTTCAATCCAAAATAGGTTGGAGAACGCTGAGAAAGTGAGAAAATAAAAATTATCGTTCCGTTCCGTTACTACCAGTCGCGTAATAGAAAATTCCAAAAAAATAACAAAAAAATTCAAAAAATTAAAAAATAGCATTATGACTTCTTTTCTAGCCAAAATAGGTTGTACAAGCCCGAGAAAGAGAGAAAATAAAAATTATCGTTCAGTTCCATTCCTACCAGACGCGTAATAGAAATTTCCAAACAAATAGCAAAAAAAAATTAAAAAAATTAAAAAAAAACTATTATGGCTCCATTTCAATCCAAAATAGGTTGGAAAATGCCGAGAAATAGTGCAAATAAAAATTAGCAATCCGTTCCGTTCCTACCCGACCTGTAACAGGAAATTCCAAAAAACTAACTAAAAAATTCAAAAAATTAAAAAATACCATTACGGATTCATTCCAAGCCAAAATAGGTTGAAAGAGGATGAGAAAGAGAGAAAATAAAAATTATCATTCCGTTCCGTTCGTGCCCGACCTGTAATAGGAAATTCCAAAAAAATAGGCAAAAACTTCAAAAAACTAAAAAATACCATTATGACTTCATTTCAATCCAAAATAGGTTGTAGAAGGCCGAGAAAGTGAGAAAATAAAAATTATCGTTCCGTTCCGTTACTACCAGACGCGTAATAGAAAATTCCAAAAAAATAACAAAAAAATTAAAAAATAGCATTATGACTTCTTTTCTAGCCAAAATAGGTTGGAAAAGCTCGAGAAAGAGAGAAAATAAAAATTATCATTCTGTTCTGTTCCTACCCGACGCGAAATAGAAAATTCCAAAAAAATAGAAAAAAAATTAAAAAATAGCATTATGACTTCTTTTCTAGCCAAAATAGGTTGGACAAGCTCGAGAAAGAGAGAAAATAAAAATTATCGTTCAGTTCCGTTCCTACCAGACGCGTAATAGAAATTTCCAAACAAATAGCAAAAAAAATTAAAAAAATTAAAAATAAACTATTATGGCTCCATTTCAATCCAAAATAGGTTGTAAAATGCCGAGAAATAGAGCAAATAAAAATTAGCAATCCGTTCCGTTCCTACCCGACCTGCAACAGGAAATTCCAAAAAAATAACTAAAAAATTCAAAAAATTAAAAAATACCATTACGGATTCATTCCAAGCCAAAATAGGTTGAAAGAGGATGAGAAAGAGCGAAAATAAAAATTATCATTCCGTTCCGTTCGTACCCGACCTGTAATAGGAAATTCCAAAAAAATAGGCAAAAACTTCAAAAAACTAAAAAATACTATTATGACTTCATTTCAATCCAAAATAGGTTGTAGAAGGCCGAGAAAGTGAGAAAATAAAAATTATCGTTCCGTTCCGTTACTACCAGACGCGTAATAGAAAATTCCAAAAAAATAACAAAAAAATTAAAAAATAGCATTATGACTTCTTTTCTAGCCAAAATAGGTTGGAAAAGCTCGAGAAAGAGAGAAAATAAAAATTATAATTCTGTTCTGTTCCTACCCGACGCGTAATAGAAAATTCCAAAAAAATAGCAAAAAAATTAAAAAAATTAAAAAATAGCATTATGACTTCTTTTCTAGCCAAAATAGGTTGGACAAGCCCGAGAAAGAGAGAAAATAAAAATTATCGTTCCGTTTCCGTTCCTAAATAACGCGTAATAGAAAATTCAAAAAAAATAGGCAAAAACTTCAAAAAATTAAAAAATACTATTATGACTTCATTTCAATCCAAAATAGGTTGGAGAACGCTGAGAAAGTGAGAAAATAAAAATTATCGTTCCGTTCCGTTACTACCAGTCGCGTAATAGAAAATTCCAAAAAAATAACAAAAAAATTCAAAAAATTAAAAAATAGCATTATGACTTCTTTTCTAGCCAAAATAGGTTGTACAAGCCCGAGAAAGAGAGAAAATAAAAATTATCGTTCAGTTCCATTCCTACCAGACGCGTAATAGAAATTTCCAAACAAATAGCAAAAAAAAATTAAAAAAATTAAAAAAAAACTATTATGGCTCCATTTCAATCCAAAATAGGTTGGAAAATGCCGAGAAATAGTGCAAATAAAAATTAGCAATCCGTTCCGTTCCTACCCGACCTGTAACAGGAAATTCCAAAAAACTAACTAAAAAATTCAAAAAATTAAAAAATACCATTACGGATTCATTCCAAGCCAAAATAGGTTGAAAGAGGATGAGAAAGAGAGAAAATAAAAATTATCATTCCGTTCCGTTCGTGCCCGACCTGTAATAGGAAATTCCAAAAAAATAGGCAAAAACTTCAAAAAACTAAAAAATACCATTATGACTTCATTTCAATCCAAAATAGGTTGTAGAAGGCCGAGAAAGTGAGAAAATAAAAATTATCGTTCCGTTCCGTTACTACCAGACGCGTAATAGAAAATTCCAAAAAAATAACAAAAAAATTAAAAAATAGCATTATGACTTCTTTTCTAGCCAAAATAGGTTGGAAAAGCTCGAGAAAGAGAGAAAATAAAAATTATCATTCTGTTCTGTTCCTACCCGACGCGTAATAGAAAATTCCAAAAAAATAGAAAAAAAATTAAAAAATAGCATTATGACTTCTTTTCTAGCCAAAATAGGTTGGACAAGCTCGAGAAAGAGAGAAAATAAAAATTATCGTTCAGTTCCGTTCCTACCAGACGCGTAATAGAAATTTCCAAACAAATAGCAAAAAAAATTAAAAAAATTAAAAATAAACTATTATGGCTCCATTTCAATCCAAAATAGGTTGTAAAATGCCGAGAAATAGAGCAAATAAAAATTAGCAATCCGTTCCGTTCCTACCCGACCTGCAACAGGAAATTCCAAAAAAATAACTAAAAAATTCAAAAAATTAAAAAATACCATTACGGATTCATTCCAAGCCAAAATAGGTTGAATGAGGATGAGAAAGAGAGAAAATAAAAATTATCATTCCGTTCCGTTCCTACCCGACCTGTAATAGGAAATTCCAAAAAAATAACAAAAAAATTCAAAAAATTAAAAAATAGCATTATGACTTCTTTTCTAGCCAAAATAGGTAGGAAAAGCTCGAGAAAGAAAGAAAATAAAAATTATCATTCTGTTCTGTTCCTACCCGACGCGTAATAGAAAATTCCAAAAAAATAGCAAAAAAATTCACAAAATTAAAAAATGGTATTATGGCTTCATTTCAAGCTAGAATAGGTTGGAAAAGGCCGAGAAAGAGAGAAAATAAAAATTATCGTTCCGTTTCCGTTCCTAACTGACGCGTAATAGAAAATTCAAAAAAAATGGGCAACAACTTCAAAAAACTAAAAAATACCATTATGACTTCATTTCAATCCAAAATAGGTTGTAGAAGGCCGAGAAAGTGAGAAAATAAAAATTATCGTTCCGTTCCGTTACTACCAGACGCGTAATAGAAAATTCCAAAAAAATACCAAAAAATTCAAAAATGGCATTATGGCTTCATTTCAAGCCAAAATAGGTTGGAAAAGGCCGAGAAAGAGAGAAAATAAAAATTACCGTTCCGTTTCCGTTCCTAACTAACGCGTAATAGAAAATTAACAAAAAATAGGCAAAAACTTCAAAAAATTAAAAAATAGCATTATGACTTCATTTCAATCCAAAATAGGTTGGAGAACGCCGAGAAAGTGAGAAAATAGAAATTATCGTTCCGTTCCGTTACTACCAGACGCGTAATAGAAAATTCCAAAAAAATAACAAAAAAATTCAAAAAATTAAAAAATAGCATTATGACTTCTTTTCTAGCCAAAATAGGTTGGACAAGCCCGAGAAAGAGAGAAAATAAAAATTATCGTTCAGTTCCATTCCTACCAGACGCGTAATTGAAATTTCCAAACAAATAGCAAAAAGAATTAAAAAAAAACCATTGTGGCTCCATTTCAATCCAAAATAGGTTGGAAAATGCCGAGAAATAGAGCAAATATAAATTAGCAATCCATTCCGTTCCTACCCGACCTGTAACAGCAAAAAAATTCAAAAAATTAAAAAAAAATAGCAAAAAAATTCAAAAAATTAAAAAATGGCATTATGGCTTCAATTCAAGCCAGAATAAGTTGGAAAAGACCGAGAAAGAGAGAAAATAAAAATTATCATTCCGTTTCCGTTCCTAACTAAAGCGTAATAGAAAATTAAAAAAAAATAGGCAAAAACTTCAAAAAATTAAAAAATACCATTACGACTTCATTTCAATCCAAAATAGGTTGGAGAACGCCGAGAAAGTGAGAAAATAGAAATTATCGTTCCGTTCCGTTACTACCAGACGCGAAATAGAAAATTCAAGAAAAATAGCAAAAAAATTCAAAAAATTCAAAAATGGCATTATGGCTTCATTTCAAGCCAGAATAGGTTGGAAAAGGCCGAGAAAGAGAGAAAATAAAAATTATCGTTCTGTTTCCGTTCCTAACTAACGCGTAATAGAAAATTCAAAAAAAATAGGCAAAAACTTCAAAAAATTAAAAAATACCATTATGACTTCATTTCAATCCAAAATAGGTTGGAGAACACCGAGAAAGTGAGAAAATAAAAATTATCGTTCCGTTCCGTTACAACCAGACGCGTAATAGAAAATTCCAAAAAAATAACAAAAAAATTTAAAAAATTAATAAATAGCATTATGACTTCTTTTCTAGCCAAAATATGTTGGAAAAGCTCGAGAAAGAGAGAAAATAAAAATTATTATTCTGTTCTGTTCCTACCCGACGCGTAATAGAAAATTCCAAAAAAATAGCAAAAAAATTCAAAAAATTAAAAAATGGCATTATGGCTTCATTTCAAGCCAGAATAGGTTGGAAAAGGCCGAGAAAGAGAGAAAATAAAAATTATCGTTCCGTTTCCGTTCCTAACTAACGCGTAATAGAAAATTCAAAAAAAATAGGCAAAAACTTCAAAAAATTAAAAAATACCATTATGACTTCATTTCAATCCAAAGTAGGTTCGAAAATGCCGAGAAATAGAGCAAATAAAAATTAGCAATCCGTTCCATTCCTACCCGACCTGTAACAGGAAATTCCAAAAAAATAACCAAAAAATTAAAAAAAATTAAAAAATACCATTACGGATTCATTCCAAGCCAAAATAGGTTGAAAGAGGATGAGAAAGAGAGAAAATAAAAATTATCATTCCGTTCCGTTCCTACCCGACCTGTAATAGGAAATTCCAAAAAAATAACAAAAAAATTCAAAAATTTAAAAAATAGCATTATGACTTCTTTTCTAGCCAAAATAGGTTGGAAAAGCTCGAGAAAGAGAGAAAATAAAAATTATCATTCTGTTCTGTTCCTACCCGACGCGTAATAGAAAATTCCAAAAAAAATAGCAAAAAAATTCACAAAATTAAAAAATGGCATTATGGCTTCATTTCAAGCTAGAATAGGTTGGAAAAGGCCGAGAAAGAGAGAAAATAAAAATTATCGTTCCGTTCCCGTTCCTAACTAACGCGTAATAGAAAATTCAAAAAAAATAGGCAAAAACTTCAAAAAATTAAAAAATACCATTATGACTTCATTTCAAACCAAAATAGGTTGTAAAATGCCGAGAAATGGAGCAAATAAAAATTATCATTCCGTTCCGTTCCTACCCGACCCGTAGTAGGAAATTCCAAAAAAATAACAAAAAAATTAAAAAAATTAAAAAATAGCATTATGACTTCTTTTGAAGACAAAATAGGTTGGACAAGCCCGAGAAAGTGAAAAAATAAAAATTATCGTTCCGTTCCGTTACTACCAGACGCGTAATAGAAAATTCCAAAAAAATAACAAAAAAATTCAAAAAATTAAAAAATAGCATTATGACTTCTTTTCTAGCCAATATAGGTTGGAAAAGCTGGAGAAAAAGAGAAAATAAAAATTATCATTCTGTTCTGTTCCTACCCGACGCGTAATAGAAAATTCCAAAAAAATAGCAAAAAAATTAAAATAACTAAAAAATGGAATTACAGCTTCATTGCGAGCCAGAATAGGTTGGAAAAGGGCGAGAATGAGAGAAAATAAAAGTTATCGTTCCGTTCTGTTCCGTTCCTACTCGACGCGTAATACAAAATTCCAAAAAAATTGAAAAAAAATCGAAATAATTAAAACATACCATTATGGCTTCATTTGCAGCCAAAATAGGTTGGAAATGCCGAGAAAGGGAGAAAATTAAAATTATCGTTCCGTTTCGTTCCTAGCTGACGCGTAATAGAAAATTCCAAAAAAATACGCAAAAACTTCAAAAAACTAAAAA
Organism: Quercus parvula; assembly: GCA_030820535.1. NCBI lineage: Eukaryota > Viridiplantae > Streptophyta > Magnoliopsida > Fagales > Fagaceae > Quercus > Quercus parvula. The sequence goes on from JAUAME010000004.1 coordinate 25,012,260, forward strand.
ATACCATTATGACTTAATTTCAATCCAAAATAGGTTGTAGAAGGCCGAGAAAGTGAGAAAATAAAAATTATCGTTCCGTTCTGTTACTACCAGACGCGTAATAGAAAATTCCAAAAAAATAACAAAAAAATTAAAAAATAGAATTATTACTTCTTTTCTAGCCAAAATAGGTTGGAAAAGCTCGAGAAAGAGAGAAAATAAAAATTATCATTCTGTTCTGTTCCTACCCGACGCGTAATAGAAAATTCCAAAAAAATAGCAAAAAAATTGAAAAAATTAAAAAATGGCATTATGCCTTCATTTCAAGCCAGAATAGGTTGGAAAAGGCCGAGAAAGAGAGAAAATAAAAATTATCGTTCCGTTGCCGTTCCTAACTGACGCGTAATAGAAAATTCAAAAAAAACAGGCAAAAACTTCAAAAAATTAAAAAATACAATTATGACTTCGTTTCAATCCAAAACAGGTTGTAGAAGGCCGAGAAAGTGAGAAAATAAAAATTATCGTTCCGTTCGGTTACTACCAGAAGCGTAATAGAAAATTCCAAAAAAATAACAAAAAAATTAAAAAAATTAAAAAATAGCATTATTACTTCTTTTCAAGCCAAAATAGGTTGGAAAAGCTCGAGAAAGAGAGAAAATAAAAATTATCATTCTGTTCTGTTCCTACCCCGACGCGTAATAGAAAATTAAAAAAAAATTGCAAAAAAATTAAAAAAACTAAAAAATGGAATTACAGCTTCATTGCGAGCCAGAATAGGTTGGAAAAGGGCGAGAATGAGAGAAAATAAAAATTATCGTTCCGTTTCCGTTCCGAACTAACGCGTAATAGAAAATTAAAAAAAAAATAGGCAAAACTTCAAAAAATTAAAAAAAACCATTATGACTTCGTTTCAAACCAAAATAGGTTGGACAAGCCCGAGAAAGTGAGAAAATAAAAATTATCGTTCTGTTCCGTTCCTACCCGACGCATGATAGAAAATTTCAAAAAAATAGCAAAAAAATTAAAAAAATTAAATAAATTAAAAAATAGCATTATGGCTTCATTTCAAGCAAGAATTGGTTGGAAAAGGCCGAGAAAGAGAGAAAATAAAAATTATCGTTCCGTTCCGTTCCGTTCCTACTCGACGCGTAATACAAAATTCCAAAAAAATTGAAAAAAAATTGAAATAATTAAAACATACCATTATGGCTTCATTTGAAGCCAAAATAGGTTGGAAAGGCCGGGACAGGGAGAAAATTAAAATTATCGTTCCGTTTCGTTCCTAGCTGACGCGTTATAGAAAATTCCAAAAAAATAGGCAAAAACTTCAAAAAACTAAAAAATACCATTATGACTTCATTTCAATCCAAAATAGGTTGTAGAAGGCCGGGAAACTGAGAAAATAAAAATTATCGTTCCGTTCCGTTACTACCAGACGCGTAATAGAAAATTCCAAAAAAATAACAAAAAAATTCAAAAAATTAAAAAATAGCATTATAACTTCTTTTCTAGCCAAAATAGGTTGGAAAAGCTCGATAAAGAGAGAAAATAAAAATCATCATTCTGTTCCGTTCCTACCCGACGCGTAATTGAAAACTCCAAAAAAATAGCAAAAAAATTCAAAAAATTAAAAAATGGCATTATGGCTTCATTTCAAGCCAGAATAATTCGGAAAAGGCCGAGAAAGAGAGAAAATAAAAATTATCGTTCCGTTTCCGTTCCTAACTAACGCGTAATAGAAAATTCCAAAAAAATAGGCAAAAACTTCAAAAAATTAAAAAATACCATTATGACTTCATTTCAATCCAAAATAGGTTGGAGAACACCGAGAAAGTGAGAAAATAAAAATTATCGTTCCGTTCCGTTACAACCAGACGCGTAATAGAAAATTCCAAAAAAATAACAAAAAAATTTAAAAAATTAATAAATAGCATTATGACTTCTTTTCTAGCCAAAATATGTTGGAAAAGCTCGAGAAAGAGAGAAAATAAAAATTATTATTCTGTTCTGTTCCTACCCGACGCGTAATAGAAAATTCCAAAAAAATAGCAAAAAAATTCAAAAAATTAAAAAATGGCATTATGGCTTCATTTCAAGCCAGAATAGGTTGGAAAAGGCCGAGAAAGAGAGAAAATAAAAATTATCGTTCCGTTTCCGTTCCTAACTAACGCGTAATAGAAAATTCAAAAAAAATAGGCAAAAACTTCAAAAAATTAAAAAATACCATTATGACTTCATTTCAATCCAAAGTAGGTTCGAAAATGCCGAGAAATAGAGCAAATAAAAATTAGCAATCCGTTCCATTCCTACCCGACCTGTAACAGGAAATTCCAAAAAAATAACCAAAAAATTAAAAAAAATTAAAAAATACCATTACGGATTCATTCCAAGCCAAAATAGGTTGAAAGAGGATGAGAAAGAGAGAAAATAAAAATTATCATTCCGTTCCGTTCCTACCCGACCTGTAATAGGAAATTCCAAAAAAATAACAAAAAAATTCAAAAATTTAAAAAATAGCATTATGACTTCTTTTCTAGCCAAAATAGGTTGGAAAAGCTCGAGAAAGAGAGAAAATAAAAATTATCATTCTGTTCTGTTCCTACCCGACGCGTAATAGAAAATTCCAAAAAAAATAGCAAAAAAATTCACAAAATTAAAAAATGGCATTATGGCTTCATTTCAAGCTAGAATAGGTTGGAAAAGGCCGAGAAAGAGAGAAAATAAAAATTATCGTTCCGTTTCCGTTCCTAACTAACGCGTAATAGAAAATTCAAAAAAAATAGGCAAAAACTTCAAAAAATTAAAAAATACCATTATGACTTCATTTCAAACCAAAATAGGTTGTAAAATGCCGAGAAATGGAGCAAATAAAAATTATCATTCCGTTCCGTTCCTACCCGACCCGTAGTAGGAAATTCCAAAAAAATAACAAAAAAATTAAAAAAATTAAAAAATAGCATTATGACTTCTTTTGAAGACAAAATAGGTTGGACAAGCCCGAGAAAGTGAAAAAATAAAAATTATCGTTCCGTTCCGTTACTACCAGACGCGTAATAGAAAATTCCAAAAAAATAACAAAAAAATTAAAAAAATTAAAAAATAGCATTATGATTTCTTTTCTAGCCAATATAGGTTGGAAAAGCTCGAGAAAAAGAGAAAATAAAAATTATCATTCTGTTCTGTTCCTACCCGACGCGTAATAGAAAATTCCAAAAAAATAGCAAAAAAATTCAAAAAATTAAAAAATGGCATTATGGTTTCATTTCAAGCCAGAATAGGTTTGAAAAGGCCCAGAAAGAGAGAAAATAAAAATTATCGTTCCGTTCCCGTTCCTAACTAACGCGTAATAAAAAATTCAAAAAAAATAGGCAAAAACTTCAAAAAATTAAAAAATACCATTATGACTTCATTTCAATCCAAAATAGGTTGGAGAACGCCGAAAAAGTGAGAAAATAAAAATTATCGTTCCGTTCCGTTACTACCAGACGCGTAATAGAAAATTCCAAAAAAATAACAAAAAAATTCAAAAAATTAAAAAATAGCATTATGACTTCTTTTCTAGCCAAAATAAGTTGTACAAGCCCGAGAAAGAGAGAAAATAAAAATTATCGTTCAGTTCCGTTCCTACCAGACGCGTAATAGAAATTTCCAAACAAATAGCAAAAAAAATTAAAAAAAAACTATTATGGCTCCATTTATATCCAAAATAGGTTGGAAAATGTCGAGAAATAGAGCAAATAAAAATTAGCAATCCGTTCCGTTCCTACCCGACCTGTAACAGGAAATTACAAAAAAAAACTAAAAAATTAAAAAATACCATTACGGATTCATTCCAAGCCAAAATAGGTTGAAAGAGGATGAGAAATAGCGAAAATAAAAATTATCATTCCGTTCCGTTCGTACCCGACCTGTAATAGGAAATTCCAAAAAAATAGGCAAAAACTTCAAAAAACTAAAAAATACTATTATGACTTCATTTCAATCCAAAATAGGTTGTAGAAGGCCGAGAAAGTGAGAAAATAAAAATTATCGTTCCGTTCCGTTACTACCAGACGCGTAATAGAAAATTCCAAAAAAATAACAAAAAAATTAAAAAATAGCATTATGACTTCTTTTCTAGCCAAAATAGGTTGGAAAAGCTCGAGAAAGAGAGAAAATAAAAATTATAATTCTGTTCTGTTCCTACCCGACGCGTAATAGAAAATTCCAAAAAAATAGCAAAAAAATTAAAAAAATTAAAAAATAGCATTATGACTTCTTTTCTAGCCAAAATAGGTTGGACAAGCCCGAGAAAGAGAGAAAATAAAAATTATCGTTCCGTTTCCGTTCCTAAATAACGCGTAATAGAAAATTCAAAAAAAATAGGCAAAAACTTCAAAAAATTAAAAAATACTATTATGACTTCATTTCAATCCAAAATAGGTTGGAGAACGCTGAGAAAGTGAGAAAATAAAAATTATCGTTCCGTTCCGTTACTACCAGTCGCGTAATAGAAAATTCCAAAAAAATAACAAAAAAATTCAAAAAATTAAAAAATAGCATTATGACTTCTTTTCTAGCCAAAATAGGTTGTACAAGCCCGAGAAAGAGAGAAAATAAAAATTATCGTTCAGTTCCATTCCTACCAGACGCGTAATAGAAATTTCCAAACAAATAGCAAAAAAAAATTAAAAAAATTAAAAAAAAACTATTATGGCTCCATTTCAATCCAAAATAGGTTGGAAAATGCCGAGAAATAGTGCAAATAAAAATTAGCAATCCGTTCCGTTCCTACCCGACCTGTAACAGGAAATTCCAAAAAACTAACTAAAAAATTCAAAAAATTAAAAAATACCATTACGGATTCATTCCAAGCCAAAATAGGTTGAAAGAGGATGAGAAAGAGAGAAAATAAAAATTATCATTCCGTTCCGTTCGTGCCCGACCTGTAATAGGAAATTCCAAAAAAATAGGCAAAAACTTCAAAAAACTAAAAAATACCATTATGACTTCATTTCAATCCAAAATAGGTTGTAGAAGGCCGAGAAAGTGAGAAAATAAAAATTATCGTTCCGTTCCGTTACTACCAGACGCGTAATAGAAAATTCCAAAAAAATAACAAAAAAATTAAAAAATAGCATTATGACTTCTTTTCTAGCCAAAATAGGTTGGAAAAGCTCGAGAAAGAGAGAAAATAAAAATTATCATTCTGTTCTGTTCCTACCCGACGCGTAATAGAAAATTCCAAAAAAATAGAAAAAAAATTAAAAAATAGCATTATGACTTCTTTTCTAGCCAAAATAGGTTGGACAAGCTCGAGAAAGAGAGAAAATAAAAATTATCGTTCAGTTCCGTTCCTACCAGACGCGTAATAGAAATTTCCAAACAAATAGCAAAAAAAATTAAAAAAATTAAAAATAAACTATTATGGCTCCATTTCAATCCAAAATAGGTTGTAAAATGCCGAGAAATAGAGCAAATAAAAATTAGCAATCCGTTCCGTTCCTACCCGACCTGCAACAGGAAATTCCAAAAAAATAACTAAAAAATTCAAAAAATTAAAAAATACCATTACGGATTCATTCCAAGCCAAAATAGGTTGAAAGAGGATGAGAAAGAGCGAAAATAAAAATTATCATTCCGTTCCGTTAGTACCCGACCTGTAATAGGAAATTCCAAAAAAATAGGCAAAAACTTCAAAAAACTAAAAAATACTATTATGACTTCATTTCAATCCAAAATAGGTTGTAGAAGGCCGAGAAAGTGAGAAAATAAAAATTATCGTTCCGTTCCGTTACTACCAGACGCGTAATAGAAAATTCCAAAAAAATAACAAAAAAATTAAAAAATAGCATTATGACTTCTTTTCTAGCCAAAATAGGTTGGAAAAGCTCGAGAAAGAGAGAAAATAAAAATTATAATTCTGTTCTGTTCCTACCCGACGCGTAATAGAAAATTCCAAAAAAATAGCAAAAAAATTAAAAAAATTAAAAAATAGCATTATGACTTCTTTTCTAGCCAAAATAGGTTGGACAAGCCCGAGAAAGAGAGAAAATAAAAATTATCGTTCCGTTTCCGTTCCTAAATAACGCGTAATAGAAAATTCAAAAAAAATAGGCAAAAACTTCAAAAAATTAAAAAATACTATTATGACTTCATTTCAATCCAAAATAGGTTGGAGAACGCTGAGAAAGTGAGAAAATAAAAATTATCGTTCCGTTCCGTTACTACCAGTCGCGTAATAGAAAATTCCAAAAAAATAACAAAAAAATTCAAAAAATTAAAAAATAGCATTATGACTTCTTTTCTAGCCAAAATAGGTTGTACAAGCCCGAGAAAGAGAGAAAATAAAAATTATCGTTCAGTTCCATTCCTACCAGACGCGTAATAGAAATTTCCAAACAAATAGCAAAAAAAAATTAAAAAAATTAAAAAAAAACTATTATGGCTCCATTTCAATCCAAAATAGGTTGGAAAATGCCGAGAAATAGTGCAAATAAAAATTAGCAATCCGTTCCGTTCCTACCCGACCTGTAACAGGAAATTCCAAAAAACTAACTAAAAAATTCAAAAAATTAAAAAATACCATTACGGATTCATTCCAAACCAAAATAGGTTGAAAGAGGATGAGAAAGAGAGAAAATAAAAATTATCATTCCGTTCCGTTCGTGCCCGACCTGTAATAGGAAATTCCAAAAAAATAGGCAAAAACTTCAAAAAACTAAAAAATACCATTATGACTTCATTTCAATCCAAAATAGGTTGTAGAAGGCCGAGAAAGTGAGAAAATAAAAATTATCGTTCCGTTCCGTTACTACCAGACGCGTAATAGAAAATTCCAAAAAAATAACAAAAAAAATTAAAAAATAGCATTATGACTTCTTTTCTAGCCAAAATAGGTTGGAAAAGCTCGAGAAAGAGAGAAAATAAAAATTATCATTCTGTTCTGTTCCTACCCGACGCGTAATAGAAAATTCCAAAAAAATAGAAAAAAAATTAAAAAATAGCATTATGACTTCTTTTCTAGCCAAAATAGGTTGGACAAGCTCGAGAAAGAGAGAAAATAAAAATTATCGTTCAGTTCCGTTCCTACCAGACGCGTAATAGAAATTTCCAAACAAATAGCAAAAAAAATTAAAAAAATTAAAAATAAACTATTATGGCTCCATTTCAATCCAAAATAGGTTGTAAAATGCCGAGAAATAGAGCAAATAAAAATTAGCAATCCGTTCCGTTCCTACCCGACCTGCAACAGGAAATTCCAAAAAAATAACTAAAAAATTCAAAAAATTAAAAAATACCATTACGGATTCATTCCAAGCCAAAATAGGTTGAAAGAGGATGAGAAAGAGAGAAAATAAAAATTATCATTCCGTTCCGTTCCTACCCGACCTGTAATAGGAAATTCCAAAAAAATAACAAAAAAATTAAAAAAATTAAAAAATAGCATTATGACTTCTTTTCTAGCCAAAATAGGTAGGAAAAGCTCGAGAAAGAAAGAAAATAAAAATTATCATTCTGTTCTGTTCCTACCCGACGCGTAATAGAAAATTCCAAAAAAATAGCAAAAAAATTCACAAAATTAAAAAATGGTATTATGGCTTCATTTCAAGCTAGAATAGGTTGGAAAAGGCCGAGAAAGAGAGAAAATAAAAATTATCGTTCCGTTTCCGTTCCTAACTGACGCGTAATAGAAAATTCAAAAAAAATGGGCAACAACTTCAAAAAACTAAAAAATACCATTATGACTTCATTTCAATCCAAAATAGGTTGTAGAAGGCCGAGAAAGTGAGAAAATAAAAATTATCGTTCCGTTCCGTTACTACCAGACGCGTAATAGAAAATTCCAAAAAAATACCAAAAAATTCAAAAATGGCATTATGGCTTCATTTCAAGCCAAAATAGGTTGGAAAAGGCCGAGAAAGAGAGAAAATAAAAATTACCGTTCCGTTTCCGTTCCTAACTAACGCGTAATAGAAAATTAACAAAAAATAGGCAAAAACTTCAAAAAATTAAAAAATAGCATTATGACTTCATTTCAATCCAAAATAGGTTGGAGAACGCCGAGAAAGTGAGAAAATAGAAATTATCGTTCCGTTCCGTTACTACCAGACGCGTAATAGAAAATTCCAAAAAAATAACAAAAAAATTCAAAAAATTAAAAAATAGCATTATGACTTCTTTTCTAGCCAAAATAGGTTGGACAAGCCCGAGAAAGAGAGAAAATAAAAATTATCGTTCAGTTCCATTCCTACCAGACGCGTAATTGAAATTTCCAAACAAATAGCAAAAAGAATTAAAAAAAAACCATTGTGGCTCCATTTCAATCCAAAATAGGTTGGAAAATGCCGAGAAATAGAGCAAATATAAATTAGCAATCCATTCCGTTCCTACCCGACCTGTAACAGCAAAAAAATTCAAAAAATTAAAAAAAAATAGCAAAAAAATTCAAAAAATTAAAAAATGGCATTATGGCTTCAATTCAAGCCAGAATAAGTTGGAAAAGACCGAGAAAGAGAGAAAATAAAAATTATCATTCCGTTTCCGTTCCTAACTAAAGCGTAATAGAAAATTAAAAAAAAATAGGCAAAAACTTCAAAAAATTAAAAAATACCATTATGACTTCATTTCAATCCAAAATAGGTTGGAGAACGCCGAGAAAGTGAGAAAATAGAAATTATCGTTCCGTTCCGTTACTACCAGACGCGAAATAGAAAATTCAAGAAAAATAGCAAAAAAATTCAAAAAATTCAAAAATGGCATTATGGCTTCATTTCAAGCCAGAATAGGTTGGAAAAGGCCGAGAAAGAGAGAAAATAAAAATTATCGTTCTGTTTCCGTTCCTAACTAACGCGTAATAGAAAATTCAAAAAAAATAGGCAAAAACTTCAAAAAATTAAAAAATACCATTATGACTTCATTTCAATCCAAAATAGGTTGGAGAATGCCGAGAAAGTGAGAAAATAAAAATTATCGTTCCGTTCCGTTACTACCAGACGCGTAATAGAAAATTCCAAAAAATTAACAAAAAAATTAAAAAAATTAAAAAATAGCAATATGACTTCTTTTGAAGACAAAATAGGTTGGACAAGCCCGAGAAAGAGAGAAAATAAAAATTATCGTTCAGTTCCGTTCCTACCAGACGCGTAATTGAAAATTCCAAAAAAATAGCAAAAAAATTCAAAAAATTAAAAAATGGCATTATAGCTTCATTTCAAGCCAGAATAGGTTGGAAAAGGCCGAGAAAGAGAGAAAATAAAAATTATCGTTCCGTTCCCGTTCTTAACTAACGCGTAATAGAAAATTCAAAAAAAATAGGCAAAAACTTCAAAAAACTAAAAAATACCACTATGACTTCATTTCAATCCAAAATAGGTTGGAGAACGCCGAGAAAGTGAGAAAATAAAAATTATCGTTCCGTTCCGTTACTACCAGACGCGTAATAGAAAATTCCAAGAAAATAACAAAAAAATTTAAAAAATTAAAAAATAGCATTACGACTTCTTTTATAGCCAAAATAGGTTGGAAAAGCTCGAGAAAGAGAGAAAATACAAATTATCATTCTGTTCTATTCCTACCCGACGCGTAATAAAAAATTCCAAAAAAATAGCAAAAAAATTAAAAAAATTAAAAAATGGCATTATGGCTTCATTTCAAGCCAGAATAGGTTGGAAAAGGCAGAGAAATGTAGAAAATTAAGATTATCGTTCCGCTTCGTTCCCACCTGACGCGTAATAGAAAATTCCAAGAAAAAGGGCAAAAACTTCAAAAAATTAAAAAATACCATTATGACTTCATTTCAAACCAAAATAGGTTGGGGAAGGCCGAGAAAGTGAGAAAATAAAAATTATCGTTTCGTTCCGTTGCTACCAGACGCGTAATAGAAAATTCCAAAAAAATTAGAAAAAAATTAAAAAAATTAAAAAATAGCATTATAACTTCTTTTCAAGCCAAAATATGTTGGAAAAGCTAGAGAAAGAGAGAAAATAAAAATTATCATTCAGTTCCGTTCCTACCCGACCTGTAATAGGAAATTCCAAAAAAATTCAAAAAATTAAAAAATAGCATTATGACTTCTTTTCTAGCCAAAATAGGTTGGAAAAGCTCGAGAAAGAGAGAGAATAAAAATTATCATTCTGTTCTGTTCCTACCCGACGCGTAATAGAAAATTCCAAAAAATAGCAAAAAAATTCAAAAAATTAAAAAATGGCATTATGGCTTCATTTCAAGCCAGAATAGGTTGGAAAAGGCCGAGAAAGGGAGAAAATTAAAATTATTGTTCCGCTTCGTTCCCACCTGATGCGTAATAGAAAATTCCAAAAAAAAGGGCAAAAACTTCAAAAAATTAAAAAATACCATTATGACTTCATTTCAAACCAAAATAGGTTGGAGAAGGCCGAGAAAGTAAGAAAATAAAAATTATCGTTTCGTTCCGTTGCTACCAGACGCGTAATAGAAAATTCCAAAAAAATAAGAAAAAAATTAAAAAAATTAAAAAATAGCATTATAACTTCTTTTCAAGCCAGAATAGGTTGGAAAAGCTCGAGAAAGAGAGAAAATAAAAATTATCATTCTGTTCCGTTCCTACCCGACGCGTAATAGAAAATTCCAAAAAAATAGCCAAAAAATTCAAAAAATGGCATTATGGCTTCATTTCAGGCCAGAATAGGTTGGAAAAGGCCGAGAAAGAGAGAAAATAAAAATTATCGTTCCGTGTCCGTTCCTAAATAACGCGTAATAGAAAATTCAAAAAAAATAGGCAAAAACTTCAAAAAATTAAAGAATACCATTATGACTTCATTTCAATCCAAAATAGGTTGTAGAAGGCCGAGAAATCGAGAAAATAAAAATTATCGTTCCGTTCTGTTACTACCAGACGCGTAATAGAAAATTCCAAAATAATAACAAAAAAATTCAAAAAATTAAAAACTAGCATTATGACTTCTTTTCTAGCCAAAATAGGTTGGAAAAGCTCGAGAAAGAGAGAAAATAAAAATTATCATTCTGTTCTGTTCCTGGCCGACGCGTAATAGAAAATTCCAAAAAAAATAGCAAAAAATTGAAAAAATTAAAAAATGGCATTATGGCTTCATTTAATGCCAGAATAGGTTGGAAAAGGCCGAGAAAGAGAGAAAATAAAAATTATCGTTCCGTTTCCGTTCCTAACTGACGCGCAATAGAAAATTAAAAAAAAAATAGGCAATAACTTCAAAAAATTATAAAATACCATTATGACTTCGTTTAAAACCAAAATAGGTTGGACAAGCCCGAGAAAGTGAGAAAATAAAAATTATCGTTCTATTCCGCTCCTACCCGACGCGTGATAGAAAATTCCAAAAAAATAGCAAAAAAATTAAAAAAATTAAAAAATAGTATTATGGCGTCATTTCAAGCAAGAATTGGTTGGAAAAGGCCGAGAAAGAGAGAAAATAAAAATTATCGTTCCGTTCCGTTCCGTTCCTACTCGACGCGCAATACAAAATTCCAAAAAAATTGAAAAAAAATTGAAATAATTAAAACATACCATTATGGCTTCATTTGAAGCCAAAATAGGTTGGAAAGGCCGAGAAAGGGGGAAAATGCCAGAATAGGTTGGAAAAGGCCGAGAAAGAGAGAAAATAAAAATTATCGTTCCGTTTCCGTTCCTAGCTGACGCGTAATAGAAAATTCCAAAAAAATAGGCAAAAACTTCAAAAAACTAAAAAATACCATTATGACTTCATTTCAATCCAAAATAGGTTGGGGAACACCGAGAAAGTGAGAAAATAAAAATTATCGTTCCGTTCTGTTACTACCAGACGCGTAATAGAAAATTCCAAAAAAATAACAAAAAAATTCAAAAAATTAAAAAATAGCATTATGGCTTCATTTCAAGCCAGAATAGGTTTGAAAAGGCCGAGAAAGAGAGAAAATAAAAATTATCGTTCCGTTCCGTTCCTACTCGACGCGCAATACAAAATTCCAAAAAAATTGAAATAATTAAAACATACCATTATGGCTTCATTTGAAGCCAAAATAGGTTGGAAAGGCCGAGGAAGGGAGAAAATTAAAATTATCGTTCCGTTTCGTTCCTAGCTGACGCGTAATGGAAAATTCCAAAAAAAAGGGCAAAAACTTCAAAAAATTAAAAAATACTATTATGACTTCATTTCAAACCAAAATAGGTTGGAGAAGGCCGAGAAACTGAGAAAATAAAAATTATCGTTTCGTTCCGTTGCTAACAGATGCGTAATAGAAAATTCCAAAAATTAAAAAATAGCATTATCACTTCTTTTCAAGCCAAAATAGGTTGGAAAAGCTCGAGAAAGAGAGAAAATAAAAATTATCATTCTGTTCCGTTCCTACCCAACGCGTAATAGAAAATTCCAAAAAAATAGCAAAAAAATTAAAAAAATTAAAAAATGGCATTACAGCTTTATTTCGAGCCAGAATAGGTTGGAAAATGCCGCGAAATAGAGCAAAAAAAAATGAGCAATCCGTTCCGTTCCTACCCGACCTGTAATAGGAAATTCCAAAAAAATAACAAAAAAATTCAAAAAATTAAAAAATACCATTACGGATTCATTCCAAGCCAAAATAGGTTGAAATAGGATGAGAAAGAGAGAAAATAAAAATTATCATTCCGTTCCGTTCCTACCCGACCTGTAATAGGAAATTCCAAAAAAATAACAAAAAAATTCAAAAATTTAAAAAATAGCATTATGACTTCTTTTCTAGCCAAAATAGGTTAGAAAAGCTCGAGAAAGAGAGAAAATAAAAATTATCATTCTGTTCTGTTCCTACCCGACGCGTAATAGAAAATTCCAAAAAAAATAGCAAAAAAATTCACAAAATTAAAAAATGGCATTATGGCTTCATTTCAAGCTAGAATAGGTTGGAAAAGGCCGAGAAAGAGAGAAAATAAAAATTATCGTTCCGTTCCCGTTCCTAACTAACGCGTAATAGAAAATTCAAAAAAAATAGGAAAAAACTTCAAAAAATTAAAAAATACCATTATGACTTCATTTCAAACCAAAATAGGTTGTAAAATGCCGAGAAATGGAGCAAATAAAAATTATCATTCCGTTCCGTTCCTACCCGACCCGTAGTAGGAAATTCCAAAAAAATAACAAAAAAATTAAAAAAATTAAAAAATAGCATTATGACTTCTTTTGAAGACAAAATAGGTTGGACAAGCCCGAGAAAGTGAAAAAATAAAACTTATCGTTCCGTTCCGTTACTACCAGACGCGTAATAGAAAATTCCAAAAAAATAACAAAAAAATTCAAAAAATTAAAAAATAGCATTATGACTTCTTTTCTAGCCAATATAGGTTGGAAAAGCTGGAGAAAAAGAGAAAATAAAAATTATCATTCTGTTCTGTTCCTACCCGACGCGTAATAGAAAATTCCAAAAAAATAGCAAAAAAATTAAAATAACTAAAAAATGGAATTACAGCTTCATTGCGAGCCAGAATAGGTTGGAAAAGGGCGAGAATGAGAGAAAATAAAAGTTATCGTTCCGTTCCGTTCCGTTCCTACTCGACGCGTAATACAAAATTCCAAAAAAATTGAAAAAAAATCGAAATAATTAAAACATACCATTATGGCTTCATTTGCAGCCAAAATAGGTTGGAAATGCCGAGAAAGGGAGAAAATTAAAATTATCGTTCCGTTTCGTTCCTAGCTGACGCGTAATAGAAAATTCCAAAAAAATACGCAAAAACTTCAAAAAACTAAAAAATACCATTATGACTTAATTTCAATCCAAAATAGGTTGTAGAAGGCCGAGAAAGTGAGAAAATAAAAATTATCGTTCCGTTCTGTTACTACCAGACGCGTAATAGAAAATTCCAAAAAAATAACAAAAAAATTAAAAAATAGAATTATTACTTCTTTTCTAGCCAAAATAGGTTGGAAAAGCTCGAGAAAGAGAGAAAATAAAAATTATCATTCTGTTCTGTTCCTACCCGACGCGTAATAGAAAATTCCAAAAAAATAGCAAAAAAATTGAAAAAATTAAAAAATGGCATTATGGCTTCATTTCAAGCCAGAATAGGTTGGAAAAGGCCGAGAAAGAGAGAAAATAAAAATTATCGTTCCGTTGCCGTTCCTAACTGACGCGTAATAGAAAATTCAAAAAAAATAGGCAAAAACTTCAAAAAATTAAAAAATACAATTATGACTTCGTTTCAATCCAAAACAGGTTGTAGAAGGCCGAGAAAGTGAGAAAATAAAAATTATCGTTCCGTTCGGTTACTACCAGAAGCGTAATAGAAAATTCCAAAAAAATAACAAAAAAATTAAAAAAATTAAAAAATAGCATTATTACTTCTTTTCAAGCCAAAATAGGTTGGAAAAGCTCGAGAAAGAGAGAAAATAAAAATTATCATTCTGTTCTGTTCCTACCCCGACGCGTAATAGAAAATTAAAAAAAAATTGCAAAAAAATTAAAAAAACTAAAAAATGGAATTACAGCTTCATTGCGAGCCAGAATAGGTTGGAAAAGGGCGAGAATGAGAGAAAATAAAAATTATCGTTCCGTTTCCGTTCCTAACTAACGCGTAATAGAAAATTAAAAAAAAAATAGGCAAAAACTTCAAAAAATTAAAAAATACCATTATGACTTCGTTTCAAACCAAAATAGGTTGGACAAGCCCGAGAAAGTGAGAAAATAAAAATTATCGTTCTATTCCGCTCCTACCCGACGCGTGATAGAAAATTCCAAAAAAATAGCAAAAAAATTAAAAAAATGAAAAAATAGTATTATGGCGTCATTTCAAGCAAGAATTGGTTGGAAAAGGCCGAGAAAGAGAGAAAATAAAAATTATCGTTCCGTTCCGTTCCGTTCCTACTCGACGCGCAATACAAAATTCCAAAAAAATTGAAAAAAAATTGAAATAATTAAAACATACCATTATGGCTTCATTTGAAGCCAAAATAGGTTGGAAAGGCCGAGAAAGGGGGAAAATGCCAGAATAGGTTGGAAAAGGCCGAGAAAGAGAGAAAATAAAAATTATCGTTCCGTTTCCGTTCCTAGCTGACGCGTAATAGAAAATTCCAAAAAAATAGGCAAAAACTTCAAAAAACTAAAAAATACCATTATGACTTCATTTCAATCCAAAATACGTTGGGGAACACCGAGAAAGTGAGAAAATAAAAATTATCGTTCCGTTCTGTTACTACCAGACGCGTAATAGAAAATTCCAAAAAAATAACAAAAAAATTCAAAAAATTAAAAAATAGCATTATGGCTTCATTTCAAGCCAGAATAGGTTTGAAAAGGCCGAGAAAGAGAGAAAATAAAAATTATCGTTCCGTTCCGTTCCTACTCGACGCGCAATACAAAATTCCAAAAAAATTGAAATAATTAAAACATACCATTATGGCTTCATTTGAAGCCAAAATAGGTTGGAAAGGCCGAGGAAGGGAGAAAATTAAAATTATCGTTCCGTTTCGTTCCTAGCTGACGCGTAATGGAAAATTCCAAAAAAAAGGGCAAAAACTTCAAAAAATTAAAAAATACTATTATGACTTCATTTCAAACCAAAATAGGTTGGAGAAGGCCGAGAAACTGAGAAAATAAAAATTATCGTTTCGTTCCGTTGCTAACAGATGCGTAATAGAAAATTCCAAAAATTAAAAAATAGCATTATCACTTCTTTTCAAGCCAAAATAGGTTGGAAAAGCTCGAGAAAGAGAGAAAATAAAAATTATCATTCTGTTCCGTTCCTACCCAACGCGTAATAGAAAATTCCAAAAAAATAGCAAAAAAATTAAAAAAATTAAAAAATGGCATTACAGCTTTATTTCGAGCCAGAATAGGTTGGAAAATGCCGCGAAATAGAGCAAAAAAAAATGAGCAATCCGTTCCGTTCCTACCCGACCTGTAATAGGAAATTCCAAAAAAATAACAAAAAAATTCAAAAAATTAAAAAATACCATTACGGATTCATTCCAAGCCAAAATAGGTTGAAATAGGATGAGAAAGAGAGAAAATAAAAATTATCATTCCGTTCCGTTCCTACCCGACCTGTAATAGGAAATTCCAAAAAAATAACAAAAAAATTCAAAAATTTAAAAAATAGCATTATGACTTCTTTTCTAGCCAAAATAGGTTAGAAAAGCTCGAGAAAGAGAGAAAATAAAAATTATCATTCTGTTCTGTTCCTACCCGACGCGTAATAGAAAATTCCAAAAAAAATAGCAAAAAAATTCACAAAATTAAAAAATGGCATTATGGCTTCATTTCAAGCTAGAATAGGTTGGAAAAGGCCGAGAAAGAGAGAAAATAAAAATTATCGTTCCGTTCCCGTTCCTAACTAACGCGTAATAGAAAATTCAAAAAAAATAGGAAAAAACTTCAAAAAATTAAAAAATACCATTATGACTTCATTTCAAACCAAAATAGGTTGTAAAATGCCGAGAAATGGAGCAAATAAAAATTATCATTCCGTTCCGTTCCTACCCGACCCGTAGTAGGAAATTCCAAAAAAATAACAAAAAAATTAAAAAAATTAAAAAATAGCATTATGACTTCTTTTGAAGACAAAATAGGTTGGACAAGCCCGAGAAAGTGAAAAAATAAAACTTATCGTTCCGTTCCGTTACTACCAGACGCGTAATAGAAAATTCCAAAAAAATAACAAAAAAATTCAAAAAATTAAAAAATAGCATTATGACTTCTTTTCTAGCCAATATAGGTTGGAAAAGCTGGAGAAAAAGAGAAAATAAAAATTATCATTCTGTTCTGTTCCTACCCGACGCGTAATAGAAAATTCCAAAAAAATAGCAAAAAAATTAAAATAACTAAAAAATGGAATTACAGCTTCATTGCGAGCCAGAATAGGTTGGAAAAGGGCGAGAATGAGAGAAAATAAAAGTTATCGTTCCGTTCCGTTCCGTTCCTACTCGACGCGTAATACAAAATTCCAAAAAAATTGAAAAAAAATCGAAATAATTAAAACATACCATTATGGCTTCATTTGCAGCCAAAATAGGTTGGAAATGCCGAGAAAGGGAGAAAATTAAAATTATCGTTCCGTTTCGTTCCTAGCTGACGCGTAATAGAAAATTCCAAAAAAATACGCAAAAACTTCAAAAAACTAAAAAATACCATTATGACTTAATTTCAATCCAAAATAGGTTGTAGAAGGCCGAGAAAGTGAGAAAATAAAAATTATCGTTCCGTTCTGTTACTACCAGACGCGTAATAGAAAATTCCAAAAAAATAACAAAAAAATTAAAAAATAGAATTATTACTTCTTTTCTAGCCAAAATAGGTTGGAAAAGCTCGAGAAAGAGAGAAAATAAAAATTATCATTCTGTTCTGTTCCTACCCGACGCGTAATAGAAAATTCCAAAAAAATAGCAAAAAAATTGAAAAAATTAAAAAATGGCATTATGGCTTCATTTCAAGCCAGAATAGGTTGGAAAAGGCCGAGAAAGAGAGAAAATAAAAATTATCGTTCCGTTGCCGTTCCTAACTGACGCGTAATAGAAAATTCAAAAAAAATAGGCAAAAACTTCAAAAAATTAAAAAATACAATTATGACTTCGTTTCAATCCAAAACAGGTTGTAGAAGGCCGAGAAAGTGAGAAAATAAAAATTATCGTTCCGTTCGGTTACTACCAGAAGCGTAATAGAAAATTCCAAAAAAATAACAAAAAAATTAAAAAAATTAAAAAATAGCATTATTACTTCTTTTCAAGCCAAAATAGGTTGGAAAAGCTCGAGAAAGAGAGAAAATAAAAATTATCATTCTGTTCTGTTCCTACCCCGACGCGTAATAGAAAATTAAAAAAAAATTGCAAAAAAATTAAAAAAACTAAAAAATGGAATTACAGCTTCATTGCGAGCCAGAATAGGTTGGAAAAGGGCGAGAATGAGAGAAAATAAAAATTATCGTTCCGTTTCCGTTCCTAACTAACGCGTAATAGAAAATTAAAAAAAAAATAGGCAAAAACTTCAAAAAATTAAAAAATACCATTATGACTTCGTTTCAAACCAAAATAGGTTGGACAAGCCCGAGAAAGTGAGAAAATAAAAATTATCGTTCTATTCCGCTCCTACCCGACGCGTGATAGAAAATTCCAAAAAAATAGCAAAAAAATTAAAAAAATTAAAAAATAGTATTATGGCGTCATTTCAAGCAAGAATTGGTTGGAAAAGGCCGAGAAAGAGAGAAAATAAAAATTATCGTTCCGTTCCGTTCCGTTCCTACTCGACGCGCAATACAAAATTCCAAAAAAATTGAAAAAAAATTGAAATAATTAAAACATACCATTATGGCTTCATTTGAAGCCAAAATAGGTTGGAAAGGCCGAGAAAGGGGGAAAATGCCAGAATAGGTTGGAAAAGGCCGAGAAAGAGAGAAAATAAAAATTATCGTTCCGTTTCCGTTCCTAGCTGACGCGTAATAGAAAATTCCAAAAAAATAGGCAAAAACTTCAAAAAACTAAAAAATACCATTATGACTTCATTTCAATCCAAAATAGGTTGGGGAACACCGAGAAAGTGAGAAAATAAAAATTATCGTTCCGTTCTGTTACTACCAGACGCGTAATAGAAAATTCCAAAAAAATAACAAAAAAATTCAAAAAATTAAAAAATAGCATTATGGCTTCATTTCAAGCCAGAATAGGTTTGAAAAGGCCGAGAAAGAGAGAAAATAAAAATTATCGTTCCGTTCCGTTCCTACTCGACGCGCAATACAAAATTCCAAAAAAATTGAAATAATTAAAACATACCATTATGGCTTCATTTGAAGCCAAAATAGGTTGGAAAGGCCGAGGAAGGGAGAAAATTAAAATTATCGTTCCGTTTCGTTCCTAGCTGACGCGTAATGGAAAATTCCAAAAAAAAGGGCAAAAACTTCAAAAAATTAAAAAATACTATTATGACTTCATTTCAAACCAAAATAGGTTGGAGAAGGCCGAGAAACTGAGAAAATAAAAATTATCGTTTCGTTCCGTTGCTAACAGATGCGTAATAGAAAATTCCAAAAATTAAAAAATAGCATTATCACTTCTTTTCAAGCCAAAATAGGTTGGAAAAGCTCGAGAAAGAGAGAAAATAAAAATTATCATTCTGTTCCGTTCCTACCCAACGCGTAATAGAAAATTCCAAAAAAATAGCAAAAAAATTAAAAAAATTAAAAAATGGCATTACAGCTTTATTTCGAGCCAGAATAGGTTGGAAAATGCCGCGAAATAGAGCAAAAAAAAATGAGCAATCCGTTCCGTTCCTACCCGACCTGTAATAGGAAATTCCAAAAAAATAACAAAAAAATTCAAAAAATTAAAAAATACCATTACGGATTCATTCCAAGCCAAAATAGGTTGAAATAGGATGAGAAAGAGAGAAAATAAAAATTATCATTCCGTTCCGTTCCTACCCGACCTGTAATAGGAAATTCCAAAAAAATAACAAAAAAATTCAAAAATTTAAAAAATAGCATTATGACTTCTTTTCTAGCCAAAATAGGTTAGAAAAGCTCGAGAAAGAGAGAAAATAAAAATTATCATTCTGTTCTGTTCCTACCCGACGCGTAATAGAAAATTCCAAAAAAAATAGCAAAAAAATTCACAAAATTAAAAAATGGCATTATGGCTTCATTTCAAGCTAGAATAGGTTGGAAAAGGCCGAGAAAGAGAGAAAATAAAAATTATCGTTCCGTTCCCGTTCCTAACTAACGCGTAATAGAAAATTCAAAAAAAATAGGAAAAAACTTCAAAAAATTAAAAAATACCATTATGACTTCATTTCAAACCAAAATAGGTTGTAAAATGCCGAGAAATGGAGCAAATAAAAATTATCATTCCGTTCCGTTCCTACCCGACCCGTAGTAGGAAATTCCAAAAAAATAACAAAAAAATTAAAAAAATTAAAAAATAGCATTATGACTTCTTTTGAAGACAAAATAGGTTGGACAAGCCCGAGAAAGTGAAAAAATAAAACTTATCGTTCCGTTCCGTTACTACCAGACGCGTAATAGAAAATTCCAAAAAAATAACAAAAAAATTCAAAAAATTAAAAAATAGCATTATGACTTCTTTTCTAGCCAATATAGGTTGGAAAAGCTGGAGAAAAAGAGAAAATAAAAATTATCATTCTGTTCTGTTCCTACCCGACGCGTAATAGAAAATTCCAAAAAAATAGCAAAAAAATTAAAATAACTAAAAAATGGAATTACAGCTTCATTGCGAGCCAGAATAGGTTGGAAAAGGGCGAGAATGAGAGAAAATAAAAGTTATCGTTCCGTTCCGTTCCGTTCCTACTCGACGCGTAATACAAAATTCCAAAAAAATTGAAAAAAAATCGAAATAATTAAAACATACCATTATGGCTTCATTTGCAGCCAAAATAGGTTGGAAATGCCGAGAAAGGGAGAAAATTAAAATTATCGTTCCGTTTCGTTCCTAGCTGACGCGTAATAGAAAATTCCAAAAAAATACGCAAAAACTTCAAAAAACTAAAAAATACCATTATGACTTAATTTCAATCCAAAATAGGTTGTAGAAGGCCGAGAAAGTGAGAAAATAAAAATTATCGTTCCGTTCTGTTACTACCAGACGCGTAATAGAAAATTCCAAAAAAATAACAAAAAAATTAAAAAATAGAATTATTACTTCTTTTCTAGCCAAAATAGGTTGGAAAAGCTCGAGAAAGAGAGAAAATAAAAATTATCATTCTGTTCTGTTCCTACCCGACGCGTAATAGAAAATTCCAAAAAAATAGCAAAAAAATTGAAAAAATTAAAAAATGGCATTATGGCTTCATTTCAAGCCAGAATAGGTTGGAAAAGGCCGAGAAAGAGAGAAAATAAAAATTATCGTTCCGTTGCCGTTCCTAACTGACGCGTAATAGAAAATTCAAAAAAAATAGGCAAAAACTTCAAAAAATTAAAAAATACAATTATGACTTCGTTTCAATCCAAAACAGGTTGTAGAAGGCCGAGAAAGTGAGAAAATAAAAATTATCGTTCCGTTCGGTTACTACCAGAAGCGTAATAGAAAATTCCAAAAAAATAACAAAAAAATTAAAAAAATTAAAAAATAGCATTATTACTTCTTTTCAAGCCAAAATAGGTTGGAAAAGCTCGAGAAAGAGAGAAAATAAAAATTATCATTCTGTTCTGTTCCTACCCCGACGCGTAATAGAAAATTAAAAAAAAATTGCAAAAAAATTAAAAAAACTAAAAAATGGAATTACAGCTTCATTGCGAGCCAGAATAGGTTGGAAAAGGGCGAGAATGAGAGAAAATAAAAATTATCGTTCCGTTTCCGTTCCTAACTAACGCGTAATAGAAAATTAAAAAAAAAATAGGCAAAAACTTCAAAAAATTAAAAAATACCATTATGACTTCGTTTCAAACCAAAATAGGTTGGACAAGCCCGAGAAAGTGAGAAAATAAAAATTATCGTTCTATTCCGCTCCTACCCGACGCGTGATAGAAAATTCCAAAAAAATAGCAAAAAAATTAAAAAAATTAAAAAATAGTATTATGGCGTCATTTCAAGCAAGAATTGGTTGGAAAAGGCCGAGAAAGAGAGAAAATAAAAATTATCGTTCCGTTCCGTTCCGTTCCTACTCGACGCGCAATACAAAATTCCAAAAAAATTGAAAAAAAATTGAAATAATTAAAACATACCATTATGGCTTCATTTGAAGCCAAAATAGGTTGGAAAGGCCGAGAAAGGGGGAAAATGCCAGAATAGGTTGGAAAAGGCCGAGAAAGAGAGAAAATAAAAATTATCGTTCCGTTTCCGTTCCTAGCTGACGCGTAATAGAAAATTCCAAAAAAATAGGCAAAAACTTCAAAAAACTAAAAAATACCATTATGACTTCATTTCAATCCAAAATAGGTTGGGGAACACCGAGAAAGTGAGAAAATAAAAATTATCGTTCCGTTCTGTTACTACCAGACGCGTAATAGAAAATTCCAAAAAAATAACAAAAAAATTCAAAAAATTAAAAAATAGCATTATGGCTTCATTTCAAGCCAGAATAGGTTTGAAAAGGCCGAGAAAGAGAGAAAATAAAAATTATCGTTCCGTTCCGTTCCTACTCGACGCGCAATACAAAATTCCAAAAAAATTGAAATAATTAAAACATACCATTATGGCTTCATTTGAAGCCAAAATAGGTTGGAAAGGCCGAGGAAGGGAGAAAATTAAAATTATCGTTCCGTTTCGTTCCTAGCTGACGCGTAATGGAAAATTCCAAAAAAAAGGGCAAAAACTTCAAAAAATTAAAAAATACTATTATGACTTCATTTCAAACCAAAATAGGTTGGAGAAGGCCGAGAAACTGAGAAAATAAAAATTATCGTTTCGTTCCGTTGCTAACAGATGCGTAATAGAAAATTCCAAAAATTAAAAAATAGCATTATCACTTCTTTTCAAGCCAAAATAGGTTGGAAAAGCTCGAGAAAGAGAGAAAATAAAAATTATCATTCTGTTCCGTTCCTACCCAACGCGCAATAGAAAATTCCAAAAAAATAGCAAAAAAATTAAAAAAATTAAAAAATGGCATTACAGCTTTATTTCGAGCCAGAATAGGTTGGAAAATGCCGCGAAATAGAGCAAAAAAAAATGAGCAATCCGTTCCGTTCCTACCCGACCTGTAATAGGAAATTCCAAAAAAATAACAAAAAAATTCAAAAAATTAAAAAATACCATTACGGATTCATTCCAAGCCAAAATAGGTTGAAATAGGATGAGAAAGAGAGAAAATAAAAATTATCATTCCGTTCCGTTCCTACCCGACCTGTAATAGGAAATTCCAAAAAAATAACAAAAAAATTCAAAAATTTAAAAAATAGCATTATGACTTCTTTTCTAGCCAAAATAGGTTAGAAAAGCTCGAGAAAGAGAGAAAATAAAAATTATCATTCTGTTCTGTTCCTACCCGACGCGTAATAGAAAATTCCAAAAAAAATAGCAAAAAAATTCACAAAATTAAAAAATGGCATTATGGCTTCATTTCAAGCTAGAATAGGTTGGAAAAGGCCGAGAAAGAGAGAAAATAAAAATTATCGTTCCGTTCCCGTTCCTAACTAACGCGTAATAGAAAATTCAAAAAAAATAGGAAAAAACTTCAAAAAATTAAAAAATACCATTATGACTTCATTTCAAACCAAAATAGGTTGTAAAATGCCGAGAAATGGAGCAAATAAAAATTATCATTCCGTTCCGTTCCTACCCGACCCGTAGTAGGAAATTCCAAAAAAATAACAAAAAAATTAAAAAAATTAAAAAATAGCATTATGACTTCTTTTGAAGACAAAATAGGTTGGACAAGCCCGAGAAAGTGAAAAAATAAAACTTATCGTTCCGTTCCGTTACTACCAGACGCGTAATAGAAAATTCCAAAAAAATAACAAAAAAATTCAAAAAATTAAAAAATAGCATTATGACTTCTTTTCTAGCCAATATAGGTTGGAAAAGCTGGAGAAAAAGAGAAAATAAAAATTATCATTCTGTTCTGTTCCTACCCGACGCGTAATAGAAAATTCCAAAAAAATAGCAAAAAAATTAAAATAACTAAAAAATGGAATTACAGCTTCATTGCGAGCCAGAATAGGTTGGAAAAGGGCGAGAATGAGAGAAAATAAAAGTTATCGTTCCGTTCCGTTCCGTTCCTACTCGACGCGTAATACAAAATTCCAAAAAAATTGAAAAAAAATCGAAATAATTAAAACATACCATTATGGCTTCATTTGCAGCCAAAATAGGTTGGAAATGCCGAGAAAGGGAGAAAATTAAAATTATCGTTCCGTTTCGTTCCTAGCTGACGCGTAATAGAAAATTCCAAAAAAATACGCAAAAACTTCAAAAAACTAAAAAATACCATTATGACTTAATTTCAATCCAAAATAGGTTGTAGAAGGCCGAGAAAGTGAGAAAATAAAAATTATCGTTCCGTTCTGTTACTACCAGACGCGTAATAGAAAATTCCAAAAAAATAACAAAAAAATTAAAAAATAGAATTATTACTTCTTTTCTAGCCAAAATAGGTTGGAAAAGCTCGAGAAAGAGAGAAAATAAAAATTATCATTCTGTTCTGTTCCTACCCGACGCGTAATAGAAAATTCCAAAAAAATAGCAAAAAAATTGAAAAAATTAAAAAATGGCATTATGGCTTCATTTCAAGCCAGAATAGGTTGGAAAAGGCCGAGAAAGAGAGAAAATAAAAATTATCGTTCCGTTGCCGTTCCTAACTGACGCGTAATAGAAAATTCAAAAAAAATAGGCAAAAACTTCAAAAAATTAAAAAATACAATTATGACTTCGTTTCAATCCAAAACAGGTTGTAGAAGGCCGAGAAAGTGAGAAAATAAAAATTATCGTTCCGTTCGGTTACTACCAGAAGCGTAATAGAAAATTCCAAAAAAATAACAAAAAAATTAAAAAAATTAAAAAATAGCATTATTACTTCTTTTCAAGCCAAAATAGGTTGGAAAAGCTCGAGAAAGAGAGAAAATAAAAATTATCATTCTGTTCTGTTCCTACCCCGACGCGTAATAGAAAATTAAAAAAAAATTGCAAAAAAATTAAAAAAACTAAAAAATGGAATTACAGCTTCATTGCGAGCCAGAATAGGTTGGAAAAGGGCGAGAATGAGAGAAAATAAAAATTATCGTTCCGTTTCCGTTCCTAACTAACGCGTAATAGAAAATTAAAAAAAAAATAGGCAAAAACTTCAAAAAATTAAAAAATACCATTATGACTTCGTTTCAAACCAAAATAGGTTGGACAAGCCCGAGAAAGTGAGAAAATAAAAATTATCGTTCTATTCCGCTCCTACCCGACGCGTGATAGAAAATTCCAAAAAAATAGCAAAAAAATTAAAAAAATTAAAAAATAGTATTATGGCGTCATTTCAAGCAAGAATTGGTTGGAAAAGGCCGAGAAAGAGAGAAAATAAAAATTATCGTTCCGTTCCGTTCCGTTCCTACTCGACGCGCAATACAAAATTCCAAAAAAATTGAAAAAAAATTGAAATAATTAAAACATACCATTATGGCTTCATTTGAAGCCAAAATAGGTTGGAAAGGCCGAGAAAGGGGGAAAATGCCAGAATAGGTTGGAAAAGGCCGAGAAAGAGAGAAAATAAAAATTATCGTTCCGTTTCCGTTCCTAGCTGACGCGTAATAGAAAATTCCAAAAAAATAGGCAAAAACTTCAAAAAACTAAAAAATACCATTATGACTTCATTTCAATCCAAAATAGGTTGGGGAACACCGAGAAAGTGAGAAAATAAAAATTATCGTTCCGTTCTGTTACTACCAGACGCGTAATAGAAAATTCCAAAAAAATAACAAAAAAATTCAAAAAATTAAAAAATAGCATTATGGCTTCATTTCAAGCCAGAATAGGTTTGAAAAGGCCGAGAAAGAGAGAAAATAAAAATTATCGTTCCGTTCCGTTCCTACTCGACGCGCAATACAAAATTCCAAAAAAATTGAAATAATTAAAACATACCATTATGGCTTCATTTGAAGCCAAAATAGGTTGGAAAGGCCGAGGAAGGGAGAAAATTAAAATTATCGTTCCGTTTCGTTCCTAGCTGACGCGTAATGGAAAATTCCAAAAAAAAGGGCAAAAACTTCAAAAAATTAAAAAATACTATTATGACTTCATTTCAAACCAAAATAGGTTGGAGAAGGCCGAGAAACTGAGAAAATAAAAATTATCGTTTCGTTCCGTTGCTAACAGATGCGTAATAGAAAATTCCAAAAATTAAAAAATAGCATTATCACTTCTTTTCAAGCCAAAATAGGTTGGAAAAGCTCGAGAAAGAGAGAAAATAAAAATTATCATTCTGTTCTGTTCCTACCCAACGCGCAATAGAAAATTCCAAAAAAATAGCAAAAAAATTAAAAAAATTAAAAAATGGCATTACAGCTTTATTTCGAGCCAGAATAGGTTGGAAAATGCCGCGAAATAGAGCAAAAAAAAATGAGCAATCCGTTCCGTTCCTACCCGACCTGTAATAGGAAATTCCAAAAAAATAACAAAAAAATTCAAAAAATTAAAAAATACCATTACGGATTCATTCCAAGCCAAAATAGGTTGAAATAGGATGAGAAAGAGAGAAAATAAAAATTATCATTCCGTTCCGTTCCTACCCGACCTGTAATAGGAAATTCCAAAAAAATAACAAAAAAATTCAAAAATTTAAAAAATAGCATTATGACTTCTTTTCTAGCCAAAATAGGTTAGAAAAGCTCGAGAAAGAGAGAAAATAAAAATTATCATTCTGTTCTGTTCCTACCCGACGCGTAATAGAAAATTCCAAAAAAAATAGCAAAAAAATTCACAAAATTAAAAAATGGCATTATGGCTTCATTTCAAGCTAGAATAGGTTGGAAAAGGCCGAGAAAGAGAGAAAATAAAAATTATCGTTCCGTTCCCGTTCCTAACTAACGCGTAATAGAAAATTCAAAAAAAATAGGAAAAAACTTCAAAAAATTAAAAAATACCATTATGACTTCATTTCAAACCAAAATAGGTTGTAAAATGCCGAGAAATGGAGCAAATAAAAATTATCATTCCGTTCCGTTCCTACCCGACCCGTAGTAGGAAATTCCAAAAAAATAACAAAAAAATTAAAAAAATTAAAAAATAGCATTATGACTTCTTTTGAAGACAAAATAGGTTGGACAAGCCCGAGAAAGTGAAAAAATAAAACTTATCGTTCCGTTCCGTTACTACCATACGCGTAATAGAAAATTCCAAAAAATTACAAAAAAATTCAAAAAATTAAAAAATAGCATTATGACTTCTTTTCTAGCCAATATAGGTTGGAAAAGCTGGAGAAAAAGAGAAAATAAAAATTATCATTCTGTTCTGTTCCTACCCGACGCGTAATAGAAAATTCCAAAAAAATAGCAAAAAAATTAAAATAACTAAAAAATGGAATTACAGCTTCATTGCGAGCCAGAATAGGTTGGAAAAGGGCGAGAATGAGAGAAAATAAAAGTTATCGTTCCGTTCCGTTCCGTTCCTACTCGACGCGTAATACAAAATTCCAAAAAAATTGAAAAAAAATCGAAATAATTAAAACATACCATTATGGCTTCATTTGCAGCCAAAATAGGTTGGAAATGCCGAGAAAGGGAGAAAATTAAAATTATCGTTCCGTTTCGTTCCTAGCTGACGCGTAATAGAAAATTCCAAAAAAATACGCAAAAACTTCAAAAAACTAAAAAATACCATTATGACTTAATTTCAATCCAAAATAGGTTGTAGAAGGCCGAGAAAGTGAGAAAATAAAAATTATCGTTCCGTTCTGTTACTACCAGACGCGTAATAGAAAATTCCAAAAAAATAACAAAAAAATTAAAAAATAGAATTATTACTTCTTTTCTAGCCAAAATAGGTTGGAAAAGCTCGAGAAAGAGAGAAAATAAAAATTATCATTCTGTTCTGTTCCTACCCGACGCGTAATAGAAAATTCCAAAAAAATAGCAAAAAAATTGAAAAAATTAAAAAATGGCATTATGGCTTCATTTCAAGCCAGAATAGGTTGGAAAAGGCCGAGAAAGAGAGAAAATAAAAATTATCGTTCCGTTGCCGTTCCTAACTGACGCGTAATAGAAAATTAAAAAAAAATAGGCAAAAACTTCAAAAAATTAAAAAATACAATTATGACTTCGTTTCAATCCAAAACAGGTTGTAGAAGGCCGAGAAAGTGAGAAAATAAAAATTTTCGTTCCGTTCGGTTACTACCAGAAGCGTAATAGAAAATTCCAAAAAAATAACAAAAAATTAAAAAAATTAAAAAATAGCATTATTACTTCTTTTCAAGCCAAAATAGGTTGGAAAAGCTCGAGAAAGAGAGAAAATAAAAATTATCATTCTGTTCTGTTCCTACCCCGACGCGTAATAGAAAATTAAAAAAAAATTGCAAAAAAATTAAAAAAACTAAAAAATGGAATTACAGCTTCATTGCGAGCCAGAATAGGTTGGAAAAGGGCGAGAATGAGAGAAAATAAAAATTATCGTTCCGTTTCCGTTCCTAACTAACGCGTAATAGAAAATTAAAAAAAAAATAGGCAAAAACTTCAAAAAATTAAAAAATACCATTATGACTTCGTTTCAAACCAAAATAGGTTGGACAAGCCCGAGAAAGTGAGAAAATAAAAATTATCGTTCTGTTCCGTTCCTACCCGACGCATGATAGAAAATTTCAAAAAAATAGCAAAAAAATTAAAAAAATTAAATAAATTAAAAAATAGCATTATGGCTTCATTTCAAGCAAGAATTGGTTGGAAAAGGCCGAGAAAGAGAGAAAATAAAAATTATCGTTCCGTTCCGTTCCGTTCCTACTCGACGCGTAATACAAAATTCCAAAAAAATTGAAAAAAAATTGAAATAATTAAAACATACCATTATGGCTTCATTTGAAGCCAAAATAGGTTGGAAAGGCCGGGACAGGGAGAAAATTAAAATTATCGTTCCGTTTCGTTCCTAGCTGACGCGTTATAGAAAATTCCAAAAAAATAGGCAAAAACTTCAAAAAACTAAAAAATACCATTATGACTTCATTTCAATCCAAAATAGGTTGTAGAAGGCCGGGAAACTGAGAAAATAAAAATTATCGTTCCGTTCCGTTACTACCAGACGCGTAATAGAAAATTCAAAAAAAATAACTAAAAAATTCAAAAAATTAAAAAATAGCATTATAACTTCTTTTCTAGCCAAAATAGGTTGGAAAAGCTCGATAAAGAGAGAAAATAAAAATCATCATTCTGTTCCGTTCCTACCCGACGCGTAATTGAAAACTCCAAAAAAATAGCAAAAAAATTCAAAAAATTAAAAAATGGCATTATGGCTTCATTTCAAGCCAGAATAATTCGGAAAAGGCCGAGAAAGAGAGAAAATAAAAATTATCGTTCCGTTTCCGTTCCTAACTAACGCGTAATAGAAAATTCCAAAAAAATAGGCAAAAACTTCAAAAAATTAAAAAATACCATTATGACTTCATTTCAATCCAAAATAGGTTGGAGAACACCGAGAAAGTGAGAAAATAAAAATTATCGTTCCGTTCCGTTACAACCAGACGCGTAATAGAAAATTCCAAAAAAATAACAAAAAAATTTAAAAAATTAATAAATAGCATTATGACTTCTTTTCTAGCCAAAATATGTTGGAAAAGCTCGAGAAAGAGAGAAAATAAAAATTATTATTCTGTTCTGTTCCTACCCGACGCGTAATAGAAAATTCCAAAAAAATAGCAAAAAAATTAAAAAAATTAAAAAATGGCATTATGGCTTCATTTCAAGCCAGAATAGGTTGGAAAAGGCCGAGAAAGAGAGAAAATAAAAATTATCGTTCCGTTTCCGTTCCTAACTAACGCGTAATAGAAAATTCAAAAAAAATAGGCAAAAACTTCAAAAAATTAAAAAATACCATTATGACTTCATTTCAATCCAAAGTAGGTTTGAAAATGCCGAGAAATAGAGCAAATAAAAATTAGCAATCCGTTCCATTCCTACCCGACCTGTAACAGGAAATTCCAAAAAAATAACCAAAAAATTAAAAAAAATTAAAAAATACCATTACGGATTCATTCCAAGCCAAAATAGGTTGAAAGAGGATGAGAAAGAGAGAAAATAAAAATTATCATTCCGTTCCGTTCCTACCCGACCTGTAATAGGAAATTCCAAAAAAATAACAAAAAAATTCAAAAATTTAAAAAATAGCATTATGACTTCTTTTCTAGCCAAAATAGGTTGGAAATGCTCGAGAAAGAGAGAAAATAAAAATTATCATTCTGTTCTGTTCCTACCCGACGCGTAATAGAAAATTCCAAAAAAAATAGCAAAAAAATTCACAAAATTAAAAAATGGCATTATGGCTTCATTTCAAGCTAGAATAGGTTGGAAAAGGCCGAGAAAGAGAGAAAATAAAAATTATCGTTCCGTTTCCGTTCCTAACTAACGCGTAATAGAAAATTCAAAAAAAATAGGCAAAAACTTCAAAAAATTAAAAAATACCATTATGACTTCATTTCAAACCAAAATAGGTTGTAAAATGCCGAGAAATGGAGCAAATAAAAATTATCATTCCGTTCCGTTCCTACCCGACCCGTAGTAGGAAATTCCAAAAAAATAACAAAAAAATTAAAAAAATTAAAAAATAGCATTATGACTTCTTTTGAAGACAAAATAGGTTGGACAAGCCCGAGAAAGTGAAAAAATAAAAATTATCGTTCCGTTCCGTTACTACCAGACGCGTAATAGAAAATTCCAAAAAAATAACAAAAAAATTCAAAAAATTAAAAAATAGCATTATGACTTCTTTTCTAGCCAATATAGGTTGGAAAAGCTCGAGAAAAAGAGAAAATAAAAATTATCATTCTGTTCTGTTCCTACCCGACGCGTAATAGAAAATTCCAAAAAAATAGCAAAAAAATTCAAAAAATTAAAAAATGGCATTATGGTTTCATTTCAAGTCAGAATAGGTTTGAAAAGGCCAAGAAAGAGAGAAAATAAAAATTATCGTTCCGTTCCCGTTCCTAACTAACGCGTAATAAAAAATTCAAAAAAAATAGGCAAAAACTTCAAAAAATTAAAAAATACCATTATGACTTCATTTCAATCCAAAATAGGTTGGAGAACGCTGAAAAAGTGAGAAAATAAAAATTATCGTTCCGTTCCGTTACTACCAGACGCGTAATAGAAAATTCCAAAAAAATAACAAAAAAATTCAAAAAATTAAAAAATAGCATTATGACTTCTTTTCTAGCCAAAATAAGTTGTACAAGCCCGAGAAAGAGAGAAAATAAAAATTATCGTTCAGTTCCGTTCCTACCAGACGCATAATAGAAATTTCCAAACAAATAGCAAAAAAAATTAAAAAAAAACTATTATGGCTCCATTTATATCCAAAATAGGTTGGAAAATGTCGAGAAATAGAGCAAATAAAAATTAGCAATCCGTTCCGTTCCTACCCGACCTGTAACAGGAAATTACAAAAAAATAACTAAAAAATTAAAAAAATTAAAAAATACCATTACGGATTCATTCCAAGCCAAAATAGGTTGAAATAGGATGAGAAAGAGCGAAAATAAAAATTATCATTCCGTTCCGTTCGTACCCGACCTGTAATAGGAAATTCCAAAAAAATAGGCAAAAACTTCAAAAAACTAAAAAATACTATTATGACTTCATTTCAATCCAAAATAGGTTGTAGAAGGCCGAGAAAGTGAGAAAATAAAAATTATCGTTCCGTTCCGTTACTACCAGACGCGTAATAGAAAATTCCAAAAAAATAACAAAAAAATTAAAAAATAGCATTATGACTTCTTTTCTAGCCAAAATAGGTTGGAAAAGCTCGAGAAAGAGAGAAAATAAAAATTATAATTCTGTTCTGTTCCTACCCGACGCGTAATAGAAAATTCCAAAAAAATAGCAAAAAAATTAAAAAAATTAAAAAATAGCATTATGACTTCTTTTCTAGCCAAAATAGGTTGGACAAGCCCGAGAAAGAGAGAAAATAAAAATTATCGTTCCGTTTCCGTTCCTAAATAACGCGTAATAGAAAATTCAAAAAAAATAGGCAAAAACTTCAAAAAATTAAAAAATACTATTATGACTTCATTTCAATCCAAAATAGGTTGGAGAACGCTGAGAAAGTGAGAAAATAAAAATTATCGTTCCGTTCCGTTACTACCAGTCGCGTAATAGAAAATTCCAAAAAAATAACAAAAAAATTCAAAAAATTAAAAAATAGCATTATGACTTCTTTTCTAGCCAAAATAGGTTGTACAAGCCCGAGAAAGAGAGAAAATAAAAATTATCGTTCAGTTCCATTCCTACCAGACGCGTAATAGAAATTTCCAAACAAATAGCAAAAAAAAATTAAAAAAATTAAAAAAAAACTATTATGGCTCCATTTCAATCCAAAATAGGTTGGAAAATGCCGAGAAATAGTGCAAATAAAAATTAGCAATCCGTTCCGTTCCTACCCGACCTGTAACAGGAAATTCCAAAAAACTAACTAAAAAATTCAAAAAATTAAAAAATACCATTACGGATTCATTCCAAGCCAAAATAGGTTGAAAGAGGATGAGAAAGAGAGAAAATAAAAATTATCATTCCGTTCCGTTCGTGCCCGACCTGTAATAGGAAATTCCAAAAAAATAGGCAAAAACTTCAAAAAACTAAAAAATACCATTATGACTTCATTTCAATCCAAAATAGGTTGTAGAAGGCCGAGAAAGTGAGAAAATAAAAATTATCGTTCCGTTCCGTTACTACCAGACGCGTAATAGAAAATTCCAAAAAAATAACAAAAAAATTAAAAAATAGCATTATGACTTCTTTTCTAGCCAAAATAGGTTGGAAAAGCTCGAGAAAGAGAGAAAATAAAAATTATCATTCTGTTCTGTTCCTACCCGACGCGTAATAGAAAATTCCAAAAAAATAGAAAAAAAATTAAAAAATAGCATTATGACTTCTTTTCTAGCCAAAATAGGTTGGACAAGCTCGAGAAAGAGAGAAAATAAAAATTATCGTTCAGTTCCGTTCCTACCAGACGCGTAATAGAAATTTCCAAACAAATAGCAAAAAAAATTAAAAAAATTAAAAAAAAACTATTATGGCTCCATTTCAATCCAAAATAGGTTGGAAAATGCCGAGAAATAGAGCAAATAAAAATTAGCAATCCGTTCCGTTCCTACCCGACCTGCAACAGGAAATTCCAAAAAAATAACTAAAAAATTCAAAAAATTAAAAAATACCATTACGGATTCATTCCAAGCCAAAATAGGTTGAAAGAGGATGAGAAAGAGAGAAAATAAAAATTATCATTCCGTTCCGTTCCTACCCGACCTGTAATAGGAAATTCCAAAAAAATAACAAAAAAATTCAAAAAATTAAAAAATAGCATTATGACTTCTTTTCTAGCCAAAATAGGTAGGAAAAGCTCGAGAAAGAAAGAAAATAAAAATTATCATTCTGTTCTGTTCCTACCCGACGCGTAATAGAAAATTCCAAAAAAATAGCAAAAAAATTCACAAAATTAAAAAATGGTATTATGGCTTCATTTCAAGCTAGAATAGGTTGGAAAAGGCCGAGAAAGAGAGAAAATAAAAATTATCGTTCCGTTTCCGTTCCTAACTGACGCGTAATAGAAAATTCAAAAAAAATGGGCAACAACTTCAAAAAACTAAAAAATACCATTATGACTTCATTTCAATCCAAAATAGGTTGTAGAAGGCCGAGAAAGTGAGAAAATAAAAATTATCGTTCCGTTCCGTTACTACCAGACGCGTAATAGAAAATTCCAAAAAAATACCAAAAAATTCAAAAAATTCAAAAATGGCATTATGGCTTCATTTCAAGCCAAAATAGGTTGGAAAAGGCCGAGAAAGAGAGAAAATAAAAATTACCGTTCCGTTTCCGTTCCTAACTAACGCGTAATAGAAAATTAACAAAAAATAGGCAAAAACTTCAAAAAATTAAAAAATAGCATTATGACTTCATTTCAATCCAAAATAGGTTGGAGAACGCCGAGAAAGTGAGAAAATAGAAATTATCGTTCCGTTCCGTTACTACCAGACGCGTAATAGAAAATTCCAAAAAAATAACAAAAAAATTCAAAAAATTAAAAAATAGCATTATGACTTCTTTTCTAGCCAAAATAGGTTGGACAAGCCCGAGAAAGAGAGAAAATAAAAATTATCGTTCAGTTCCATTCCTACCAGACGCGTAATTGAAATTTCCAAACAAATAGCAAAAAGAATTAAAAAAAAAACCATTGTGGCTCCATTTCAATCCAAAATAGGTTGGAAAATGCCGAGAAATAGAGCAAATATAAATTAGCAATCCATTCCGTTCCTACCCGACCTGTAACAGCAAAAAAATTCAAAAAATTAAAAAAAAAATAGCAAAAAAATTAAAAAAATTAAAAAATGGCATTATGGCTTCAATTCAAGCCAGAATAAGTTGGAAAAGACCGAGAAAGAGAGAAAATAAAAATTATCATTCCGTTTCCGTTCCTAACTAAAGCGTAATAGAAAATTAAAAAAAAATAGGCAAAAACTTCAAAAAATTAAAAAATACCATTATGACTTCATTTCAATCCAAAATAGGTTGGAGAACGCCGAGAAAGTGAGAAAATAGAAATTATCGTTCCGTTCCGTTACTACCAGACGCGAAATAGAAAATTCAGGAAAAATAGCAAAAAAATTCAAAAAATTCAAAAATGGCATTATGGCTTCATTTCAAGCCAGAATAGGTTGGAAAAGGCCGAGAAAGAGAGAAAATAAAAATTATCGTTCTGTTTCCGTTCCTAACTAACGCGTAATAGAAAATTCAAAAAAAATAGGCAAAAACTTCAAAAAATTAAAAAATACCATTATGACTTCATTTCAATCCAAAATAGGTTGGAGAATGCCGAGAAAGTGAGAAAATAAAAATTATCGTTCCGTTCCGTTACTACCAGACGCGTAATAGAAAATTCCAAAAAATTAACAAAAAAATTAAAAAAATTAAAAAATAGCAATATGACTTCTTTTGAAGACAAAATAGGTTGGACAAGCCCGAGAAAGAGAGAAAATAAAAATTATCGTTCAGTTCCGTTCCTACCAGACGCGTAATAGAAAATTCCAAAAAAATAGCAAAAAAATTCAAAAAATTAAAAAATGGCATTATAGCTTCATTTCAAGCCAGAATAGGTTGGAAAAGGCCGAGAAAGAGAGAAAATAAAAATTATCGTTCCGTTCCCGTTCTTAACTAACGCGTAATAGAAAATTCAAAAAAAATAGGCAAAAACTTCAAAAAACTAAAAAATACCACTATGACTTCATTTCAATCCAAAATAGGTTGGAGAACGCCGAGAAAGTGAGAAAATAAAAATTATCGTTCCGTTCCGTTACTACCAGACGCGTAATAGAAAATTCCAAAAAAATATCAAAAAAATTCAAAAAATTAAAAAATAGCATTATGACTTCTTTTCTAGCCAAAATAGGTTGGACAAGCCCGAGAAAGAGAGAAAATAAAAATTATCGTTCAGTTCCTTTCCTACAAGACGCGTAATAGAAATTTCCAAACAAATAGCAAAAAAAATTTAAAAAAAAAAATTATTACTCCATTTCAATCCAAAATAGGTTGGAAAATGCCGAGAAATAGAGCAAATATAAATTAGCAATCCGTTCCGTTCCTACCCGACCTGTAACAGGTAATTCCAAAAAAATAACTAAAAAATTCAAAAAATTAAAAAATACCATTACGGATTCATTCCAAGCCAAAATAGGTTGAAAGAGGCTGAGAAAGAGAGAAAATAAAAATTATCATTCCGTTCCGTTACTACCAGACGCGTAATAGAAAATTCCAAAAAAATAACAAAAAAATTAAAAAATACCATTATGACTTCTTTTGAAGACAAAATAGGTTGGACGAGCCCGAGAAAGTGAAAAAATAAAAATTATCGTTCCGTTCCGTTCCGTTACAACCAGACGCGTAATAGAAAATTCCAAAAAAATAACAAAAAAACTCAAAAAATTCAAAAATAGCATTATGACTTCTTTTCTAGCCAAAATAGGTTGGAAAAGCTCGAGAAAGAGAGAAAATAAAAATTATCATTCTGTTATGTTCCTACCCGACGCGTAATAGAAAATTCCAAAAAAATAGCAAAAAAATTAAAAAAATTAAAAAATGGAATTATGGCTTCATTTCAAGCCAGAATCGGTTGCAAAAGGCCGTGAAAGAGAGAAAATAAAAATTATCGTTCCGTTTCCGTTCCTAACTAACGCGTAATAGAAAATTAAAAAAAAAAATAGGCAAAAACTTCAAAAAACTAAAAAATACCACTATGACTTCATTTCAATCCAAAATAGGTTGGAGAACGCCGAGAAAGTGAGAAAATAAAAATTATCGTTCCGTTCCGTTACTACCAGACGCGTAATAGAAAATTCCAAAAAAATATCAAAAAAATTCAAAAAATTAAAAAATAGCATTATGACTTCTTTTCTAGCCAAAATAGGTTGGACAAGCCCGAGAAAGAGAGAAAATAAAAATTATCGTTCAGTTCCATTCCTACCAGACGCGTAATAGAAATTTCCAAACAAATAGCAAAAAAAATTAAAAAAAACCATTATGGTTCCATTTCAATCCAAAATAGGTTGGAAAATGCCGAGAAATAGAGCAAATATAAATTAGCAATCCGTTCCGTTCCTACCCGACCTGAAACAGGAAATTCCAAAAAAATAACTAAAAAATTCAAAAAATTAAAAAATACCATTACGGATTCATTCCAAGCCAAAATAGGTTGAAAGAGGCTGAGAAAGTGAGAAAATAAAAATTATCATTCCGTTCCGTTACTACCATATGCGTAATAGAAAATTCCAAAAAAATAACAAAAAAATTAAAAAAATTAAAAAATAGCATTATGACTTCTTTTGAAGACAAAATAGGTTGGACAAGCCCGAGAAAGTGAAAAAATAAAAATTATCGTTCCGTTCCGTTACAACCAAACGAGTAATAGAAAATTCCAAAAAAATAACAAAAAAACTCAAAAATAGTATTATGACTTCTTTTCTAGCCAAAATAGGTTGAAAAAGCTCGAGAAAGAGAGAAAATAAAAATTATCATTCTGTTCTGTTCCTACCCGACGCGTAATAGAAAATTCCAAAAAAATAGCAAAAAAATTCAAAAAATTCAAAAATGGCATTATGGCTTCATTTCAAGCCAGAATAGGTTGGAAAAGGCCGAGAAAGAGAGAAAATAAAAATTATCGTTCCGTTCCCGTTCTTAACTAACGCGTAATAGAAAATTCAAAAAAAGTAGGCAAAAACTTCAAAAAACTAAAAAATACCACTATGACTTCATTTCAATCCAAAATAGGTTGGAGAACGCCGAGAAAGTTAGAAAATAAAAATTATCGTTCCGTTCCGTTACTACCAGACGCGTAATAGAAAATTCCAAAAAAATATCAAAAAAATTCAAAAAATTAAAAAATAGCATTATAACTTCTTTTCTAGCCAAAATATGTTGGACAAGCCTGAGAAAGAGAGAAAATAAAAATTATCGTTCAGTTCCATTCCTACCAGACGCGTAATAGAAATTTTCAAACAAATAGCAAAAAAAATTAAAAAAAAAAAAAATTATTACTCCATTTCAATCCAAAATAGGTTGGAAAATGCCGAGAAATAGAGCAAATATAAATTAGCAATCCGTTCCGTTCCTACCCGACCTGTAACAGGTAATTCCAAAAAAATAACTAAAAAATTCAAAAAATTAAAAAATACCATTACGGATTCATTCCAAGCCAAAATAGGTTGAAAGAGGCTGAGAAAGAGAGAAAATAAAAATTATCATTCCGTTCCGTTACTACCAGACGCGTAATAGAAAATTCCAAAAAAATAACAAAAAAATTAAAAAAATTAAAAAATAGTATTATGACTTCTTTTGAAGACAAAATAGGTTGGACAAGCCCGAGAAAGTGAAAAAATAAAAATTATCGTTCCGTTCCGTTCCGTTACAACCAGACGCGTAATAGAAAATTCCAAAAAAATAACAAAAAAACTCAAAAAATTCAAAAATAGCATTATGACTTCTTTTCTAGCCAAAATAGGTTGGAAAAGCTCGAGAAAGAGAGAAAATAAAAATTATCATTCTGTTATGTTCCTACCCGACGCGTAATAGAAAATTCCAAAAAAATAGCAAAAAAATTAAAAAAATTAAAAAATGGAATTATGGCTTCATTTCAAGCCAGAATCGGTTTGAAAAGGCCGTGAAAGAGAGAAAATAAAAATTATCGTTCCGTTTCCGTTCCTAACTAACGCGTAATAGAAAATTAAAAAAAAAATAGGCAAAAACTTCAAAAAATTAAAAAATACCATTATGATTTCATTTCAATCCAAAATAGGTTGGAGAACGCCGAGAAACTGAGAAAATAAAAATTATCGTTCCGTTTCCGTTCCTAACTAACGCGTAATAGAAAATTAAAAAAAAAATAGGCAAAAACTTCCAAAAATTAAAAAATACAATTATGATTTCATTTCAATCCAAAATAGGTTGGAGAACGCCGAGAAAGTGAGAAAATAGAAATTATCGTTCCGTTACTACCAGACGCGTAATAGAAAATTCCAAAAAAATAACAAAAAAACTCAAAAAATTCAAAAATAGCATTATGACTTCTTTTCTAGTCAAAATAGGTTGGAAAAGCTCGAGAAAGAGAGAAAATAAAAATTATCATTCTGTTATGTTCCTACCCAACGCGTAATAGAAAATTCCAAAAAAATAGCAAAAAAATTAAAAAAATTAAAAAATGGCATTATGGCTTCATTTCAAGCCAGAATCGGTTGGAAAAGGCCGTGAAAGAGAGAAAATAAAAATTATCGTTCCGTTTCCGTTCCTAACTAACGCGTAATAGAAAATTAAAAAAAAAATAGGCAAAAACTTCAAAAAATTAAAAAATACCATTATGATTTCATTTCAATCCAAAATAGGTTGGAGAACGCCGAGAAAGTGAGAAAATAAAAATTATCGTTCCGTTCCGTTACTACCAGACGCGTAATAGAAAATTCCAAAAAAATAACAAAAAAATAAAAAAAATTAAAAAATTGCATTATGACTTCTTTTCTAGCCAAAATAGGTTGGACAAGCCTGAGAAAGTGAAAAAAAAAAAATTATCGTTCCGTTCCTACCCGACCTGTAATAGGAAATTCCAAAAAAATAACAAAAAAATTCAAAAAATTAAAAAATGGCATTATGACTTCTTTTCTAGCCAAAATAGGTTGGAAAAGCTCGAGAAAGAGAGAAAACAAAAATTATCATTATGTTCTGTTCCTACCCGACGCATAATAAAAAATTCCAAAAAAATAGCAAAAAAATTAAAAAAATTAAAAAATGGCGTTATGGCTTCATTTCAAGCCAGAATTGGTTGGAAAAGGCCGAGAAAGAGAGAAAATAAAAATTATCGTTCCGTTCCGTTACAACCAAACGAGTAATAGAAAATTCCAAAAAAATAACAAAAAAACTCAAAAATAGTATTATGACTTCTTTTCTAGCCAAAATAGGTTGGAAAAGCTCGAGAAAGAGAGAAAATAAAAATTATCATTCTGTTCTGTTCCTACCCGACGCGTAATAGAAAATTCCAAAAAAATAGCAAAAAAATTAAAAAAATTAAAAAATGGCATTATGGCTTTATTTCGAGCCAGAATAGGTTGGAAAAGGCCGAGAAAGAGAGAAAATAAAAATTATCGTTCTGTTCCGTTCCTACCCGACGCGTGATAGAAAATTCCAAAAAAATAGCAAAAAAATTTAAAAAATTAAAAAATAGCATTATGGGTTCATTTCAAGCAAGAATTGCTTGGAAAAGGCCGAGAAAGAGAGAAAATAAAAATTATCGTTCCGCTCCGTTCCGTTCCTATTCGACGCGTAATACAAAATTCGAAAAAAATTGAAAAAAAATTGAAATAATTAAAACATACCATTATGGCTTCATTTGAAGCCAAAATAGGTTGGAAAGGCTGAGAAAGGGAGAAAATTAAAATTATCGTTCCGTTTCGTTCCTAGCTGACGCGTAATAGAAAATTCCAAAAAAAAGGCAAAAACTTCAAAAAACTAAAAAAATACCATTATGACTTCATTTCAATCCAAAATAGGTTGTAGAAGGCCGAGAAAGTGAGAAAATAAAAATTATCGTTCCGTTTCGTTCCTAGCTGACGCGTAATAGAAAATTCAAAAAAAATAGGCAAAAACTTCAAAAAATTAAAAAATACCATTATGACTTCATTTCAATCCAAAATAGGTTGGAGAAGGCCGAAAAACTGTGAAAATAAAAATTATCGTTTCGTTCCGTTGCTACTAGACGCGTAATAGAAAATTCCAAAAAAATAACAAAAAAATTAAAAAATAGCATTATAACTTCTTTTCAAGCCAAAATAGGTTCTAAAAGCTCGAGAAAGAGAGAAAATAAAAATTATCATTCTGTTCCGTTCCTACCCGACGCGTAACAGAAAATTCCAAAAAAATAGCAAAAAAATTAAAAAAATTAAAAAATGGCATTATGGCTTCATTTCGAGCCAGAATAGGTTGGAAAAGGCCGAGAAAGAGAGAAAATAAAAATTATCGTACCGTTCCGTTCCTAACTGACGGGTAATAGAAAATTCAAAAAAAATAGGCAAAAACTTCAAAAAATTAAAAAATACCATTATGACTTCATTTCAAACCAAAATAGGTTGGAGAAGGCCGAAAAACTGAGAAAATAAAAATTATCGTTTCGTTCCGTTGCTACTAGACGCGTAATAGAAAATTCCAAAAAAATAACAAAAAAATTAAAAAATAGCATTATAACTTCTTTTCAAGCCAAAATAGGTTGGAAAAGCTCGAGAAAGAGAGAAAATAAAAATTATCATTCTGTTCCGTTCCTACCCGACACGTAATAGAAAATTCCAAAAAAATAGCAAAAAAGTTAAAAAAAATTAAAAAATGGCATTATGGCTTCATTTCGAGCCAGAATAGGTTGGAAAAGGCCGAGAAAGAGAGAAAATAAAAATTATCGTACTGTTCCGTTCCTAACTGACGGGTAATAGAAAATTCAAAAAAAATAGGCAAAAACTTCAAAAAATTAAAAAATACCATTATGACTTCATTTCAAACCAAAATAGGTTGGAGAAGGCCGAAAAACTGAGAAAATAAAAATTATCGTTTCGTTCCGTTGCTACTAGACGCGTAATAGAAAATTCCAAAAAAATAACAAAAAAATTAAAAAATAGCATTATAACTTCTTTTCAAGCCAAAATAGGTTGGAAAAGCTCGAGAAAGAGAGAAAATAAAAATTATCATTCTGTTCCGTTCCTACCCGACGCGTAATAGAAAATTCCAAAAAAATTGCAAAAAAATTAAAAAAATTAAAAAATGGCATTATGGCTTCATTTCGAGCCAGAATAGGTTGGAAAAGGCCGAGAAAGAGAGAAAATAAAAATTATCGTTCTGTTCCGTTCCTACCCGACGCGTGATAGAAAATTCCAAAAACATAGCAAAAAAATTTAAAAAATTAAAAAATAGCATTATGGGTTCATTTCAAGCAAGAATTGCTTGGAAAAGGCCGAGAAAGAGAGAAAATAAAAATTATCGTTCCGCTCCGTTCCGTTCCTACTCGACGCGTAATACAAAATTCGAAAAAAATTGAAAAAAATTGAAATAATTAAAACATACCATTATGGCTTCATTTGAAGCCAAAATAGGTTGGAAAGGCTGAGAAAGGGAGAAAATTAAAATTATCGTTCCGTTTCGTTCCTAGCTGACGCGTAATAGAAAATTCCAAAAAAAAGGCAAAAACTTCAAAAAACTAAAAAAATACCATTATGACTTCATTTCAATCCAAAATAGGTTGTAGAAGGCCGAGAAAGTGAGAAAATAAAAATTATCGTTCCGTTTCGTTCCTAGCTGACGCGTAATAGAAAATTCAAAAAAAATAGGCAAAAACTTCAAAAAATTAAAAAATACCATTATGACTTCATTTCAATCCAAAATAGGTTGGAGAACGCCGAGAAAGTGAGAAAATAAAAATTATCGTTCCGTTCCGTTACTACCAGACGCGTAATAGAAAATTCCAAAAAAATAACAAAAAAATTCAAAAAATTAAAAAATAGCATTATGACTTCTTTTCTAGCCAAAATAGGTTGGACAAGCCCAAGAAAGAGAGAAAATTAGAATTATCGTTCAGTTCCATTCCTACCAGACGCGTAATAGAAATTTCCAAACAAATAGCAAAAAAAATTAAAAAAAACCATTATGGCTCCTTTTCAATCCAAAATAGGTTGGAAA
This sequence comes from Quercus parvula, assembly GCA_030820535.1. NCBI lineage: Eukaryota > Viridiplantae > Streptophyta > Magnoliopsida > Fagales > Fagaceae > Quercus > Quercus parvula. The sequence continues at coordinate 25,053,988 of JAUAME010000004.1, forward strand.
ATGCCGAGAAATAGAGCAAATAAAAATTAGCAATCCGTTCCGTTCCTACCCGACCTGTAACAGGAAATTCCAAAAAAATAACTAAAAAATTCAAAAAATTAAAAAATACCATTACGGATTCATTCCAAGCCAAAATAAGTTGAAAGAGGATGAGAAAGAGAGAAAATAAAAATTATCATTCCGTTCCGTTCCTACCGACCTGTAATAGGAAATTCCAAAAAAATAACAAAAAAATTCAAAAAATTAAAAAATAGCATTATCACTTCTTTTCTAGCTAAAATAGGTTGGAAAAGCTCGAGAAAGAGAGAAAATAAAAATTATCATTCGGTTCTGTTCCTACCCGACGCGTAATAGAAAATTCCAAAAAAATAGCAAAAAAATTCACAAATTAAAAAACGGCATTATGGCTTCATTTCAAGCTAGAATAGGTTGGAAAAGGCCGATAAAGAGAGAAAATAAAAATTATCGTTCCGTTTCCGTTCCTAGCTGACGCGTAACAGAAAATTCCAAAAAAAAATAGGCAAAAACTTCAAAAAATTAAAAAATAGCATCATGACTTGTTTTCAAGACAAAATAGGTTGGACAAGCCCGGGAAAGAGTGAAAATAAAAATTATCGTTCCGTTCCGTTACTACCAGACGTGTGATAGAAAATTCCAAAAAAATAACAAAAAAATTCAAAAAATTAAAAAATAGCATTATGACTTCTTTTCTAGCCAAAAGAGGTTGGAAAAGCTCGAGAAAGAGAGAAAATAAAAATTATCATTTTGTTCCGTTCCTACCCGACGCGTAATAGAAAATTCCAAAAAAATAGCAAAAACTTCAAAAAACTAAAAAATACCATTATGACTTCATTTCAAGCCAAAATAGGTTGGAAAGGCTGAGAAAGGGAGAAAATTAAAATTATCGTTCCGTTTCGTTCCTAGCTGACGCGTAATAGAAAATTCCAAAAAAAAGGCAAAAACTTCAAAAAACTAAAAAATACCATTATGACTTCATTTCAATCCAAAATAGGTTGTAGAAGGCCGTGAAAGTAAGAAAATAAAAATTATCGTTCCGTTCCGTTACTACCAGACGCATAATAGAAAATTCCAAAAAAATAACAAAAAAATTCAAAAAATTAAAAAATAGCATTATGATTTCTTTTCAGTCCAAAATAGGTTGGAGAACGCCGAGAATGTGAGAAAATAAAAATTATCGTTCCGTTCCGTTACTACCAAACGCGTAATAGAAAATTCCAAAAAAATAACAAAAAAATTCAAAAAATTAAAAAATAGCATTATGACTTCTTTTCTAGCCAGAATAGGTTGGACAAGCCCGAGAAAGAGTGAAAATAAAAATTATCGTTCCGTTTCCGTTCCTAACTAACGCGTAATAGAAAATTCAAAAAAAAAAAGGCAAAAACTTTAAAAAATTAAAAAATAGCATTATGACTTGTTTTCAAGACAAAATAGGTTGGACAAGCCCGGGAAAGAGTGAAAATAAAAATTATCGTTCCGTTCCGTTACTACCAGACGTGTGATAGAAAATTCCAAAAAAGTAACAAAAATAGCATTATGACTTCTTTTCTAGCCAAAATAGGTTGGAAAAGCTCGAGAAAGAGAGAAAATAAAAATTATCATTCTGTTCTGTTCCTACCCGACGCGTAATAGAAAATTCCGAAAAAATAGCAAAAAAATTAAAAAAATTAAAAAATGGCATTATGGCTTCATTTCAAGCCAGAATAGGTTGGAAAAGGCTGAGAAAGAGAGAAAATAAAAATATCGTTCCGTTTTCGTTCCTAACTAACGCGTAATAGAAAATTCAAAAAAAATAGGCAAAATCTTCAAAAAATTAAAAAATACCATTATGACTTCATTTCAATCCAAAATAGGTTGGAGAACGCCAAGAATGTGAGAAAATAAAAATTATCGTTCCGTTCCGTTACTACCAGACGCGTAATAGAAAATTCCAAAAAAATAACAAAAAAATTAAAAAAATTAAAAAATAGCATTATGACTTCTTTTCTAGCCAAAATAGGTTGGACAAGCCCGAGAAAGAGAGAAAATAAAAATTATCGTTCCGTTTCCGTTCCTAACTAACGCGTAATAGAAAATTCAAAAAAAAAGGCAAAAACTTCAAAAAATTAAAAAATACCATTATGACTTTGTTTCAAACCAAAATAGGTTGGACAAGCCCGGGAAAGAGTGAAAATAAAAATTATCATTCTGTTCTGTTCCTACCCGACGCGTAATAGAAAATTCCAAAAAAATAGCAAAAAAATTCAAAAAATTAAAAAATGGCATTATGGCTTCATTTCAAGCCAGAATAGGTTGGAAAAGGCCGAGAAAGAGAGAAAATAAAAATTATCATTCCGTTTCCGTTCCTAACTAACGCGTAATAGAAAATTAAAAAAAAACAGGCAAAAACTTCAAAAAATTAAAAAATACCATTATGACTTCATTTCAATTCAAAATAGGTTGGAGAACGCCGAGAAAGTGAGAAAATAAAAATTATCGTTCTGTTCCGTTACTACCAGACGCGTAATAGAAAATTCCAAAAAAATAACAAAAAAATTCAAAAAGTTAAAAAATAGCATTTTGACTTCTTTTCTAGCCAAAATAGGTTGGACAAGCCCGAGAAAGAGAGAAAATAAAAATTATCGTTCAGTTCTATTCCTACCAGACGCGTAATAGAAATTTCCAAACAAATAGCAAAAAAAATTAAAAAAAACCATTATGGCTCCATTTCAATCCAAAATAGGTTGGAAAATGCCGAGAAATAGAGCAAATAAAAATTAGCAATCCGTTCCGTTCCTACCCGACCTGTAACTGGAAATTCCAAAAAAATAACTAAAAAATTCAAAAAATTAAAAAATACCATTACGGATTCATTCCAAGCCAAAATAGGTTGAAAGAGGATGAGAAAGAGAGAAAATAAAAATTATCATTCCGTTCCGTTCCTACCCGACGCGCAATAGAAAATTCCATAAAAATAACAAAAAAATTAAAAAAATTAAAAAATAGAATTATGGCTTCATTTCAAGCCAGAATAGGTTGGGAAATGCCGAGAAAGAGAGAAAATAAAAATTATCGTTCCGTTCCGTTCCTACCCGACGAGTAATAAAAAATTCAAAAAAATTGAAAAAAAATTCAAATAATCAAAACATACCATTATGGCTTCATTTCAATCCAAAATAGGTGAGAAAAGGCTGAGAAAGGGAGAAAATTAAAATTATCGTTCCATTCCGTTCTTACCTGATGCGTAATAGAAAATTCCAAAAGAATTAAAAAAATTAAAAAATAGCATTATGATTTCTTTTGAAGACAAAATAGGTTGGACAAGCCCGAGAAAGTGAAAAAAATAAAAATTATCGTTCTGTTCCGTTCATACCCGACGCGTAACAGAAAATTCCAAAAAAATAGCAAAAATATTAATAAAATTAAAAAATAGCATTATGGCTTCATTTCAAGCCAGGATAGGTTGGAAAAGGCCGAGAAAGAGAGAAAATAAAAATTATCGTTCCGTTCCGTTCCTAACTGACGGGTAATAGAAAATTCAAAAAAAATAGGCAAAAACTTCAAAAAATTAAAAAATACCATTATGACTTTGTTTCAAACCAAAATAGGTTGGACAAGCCCGAGAAAGTGAGAAAATAAAAATTATCGTTCTGTTCCGTTCCTACCCGACGCGTGATAGAAAATTCCAAAAAAATAGCAAAAAAATTTAAAAAATTAAAAAATAGCATTATGGGTTCATTTCAAGCAAGAATTGCTTGGAAAAGGCCGAGAAAGAGAGAAAATAAAAATTATCGTTCCGCTCCGTTCCGTTCCGTTCCTACTCGACGCGTAATACAAAATTCGAAAAAAATTGAAAAAAAATTGAAATAATTAAAACATACCATTATGGCTTCATTTGAAGCCAAAATAGGTTGGAAAGGCTGAGAAAGGGAGAAAATTAAAATTATCGTTCCGTTTCGTTCCTAGCTGACGCGTAATAGAAAATTCAAAAAAAAATAGGCAAAAACTTCAAAAAACTAAAAAAATACCATTATGACTTCATTTCAATCCAAAATAGGTTGTAGAAGGCCGAGAAAGTGAGAAAATAAAAATTATCGTTCCGTTTCGTTCCTAGCTGACGCGTAATAGAAAATTCAAAAAAAATAGGCAAAAACTTCAAAAAATTAAAAAATACCATTATGACTTCATTTCAATCCAAAATAGGTTGGAGAACGCCGAGAAAGTGAGAAAATAAAAATTATCGTTCTGTTCCGTTACTACCAGATGCGTAATAGAAAATTCCAAAAAAATAACAAAAAAATTCAAAAAATTAAAAAATAGCATTATGACTTCTTTTCTAGCCAAAATAGGTTGGACAAGCCCGAGAAAGAGAGAAAATTAGAATTATCGTTCAGTTCCATTCCTACCATACGCGTAATAGAAATTTCCAAACAAATAGCAAAAAAAATTAAAAAAAACCATTATGGCTCCATTTCAATCCAAAATAGGTTGGAAAATGCCGAGAAATAGAGCAAATAAAAATTAGCAATCCGTTCCGTTCCTACCCGACCTGTAACAGGAAATTCCAAAAAAATAACTAAAAAATTCAAAAAATTAAAAAATACCATTACGGATTCATTCCAAGCCAAAATAGGTTGAAAGAGGATGAGAAAGAGAGAAAATAAAAATTATCATTCCGTTCCGTTCCTACCGACCTGTAATAGGAAATTCCAAAAAAATAACAAAAAAATTAAAAAAATTAAAAAATAGCATTATCACTTCTTTTCTAGCCAAAATAGGTTGGAAAAGCTCGAGAAAGAGAGAAAATAAAAATTATCATTCTGTTCCGTTCCTACCCGACGCGTAATAGAAAATTCCAAAAAAATAGCAAAAAAATTAAAAAAATTAAAAAATGGCATTATGGCTTCATTTCGAGCCAGAATAGGTTGGAAAAGGCCAAGAAAGAGAGAAAATAAAAATTATCGTTCTGTTCCGTTTTTACCCGACGCGTGATAGAAAATTCCAAAAAAATAGCAAAAAAATTTAAAAAATTAAAAAATAGCATTATGACTTGTTTTCAAGACAAAATAGGTTGGACAAGCCCGGGAAAGAGTGAAAATAAAAATTATCGTTCCGTTCCATTACTACCAGACGTGTGATAGAAAATTCCAAAAAAATAACAAAAAAAATTAAAAAAATTAAAAAATAGCATTATGACTTCTTTTCTAGCCAAAAGAGGTTGGAAAAGCTCGAGAAAGAGAGAAAATAAAAATTATCATTTTGTTCCGTTCCTACCCGACGCGTAATAGAAAATTCCAAAAAAATAGCAAAAACTTCAAAAAACTAAAAAATACCATTATGACTTCATTTCAAACCAAAATAGGTTGGAGAAGGCCGAGAAAGTGAGAAAATAAAAATTATCGTTCCGTTCCGTTCCTACCAGACGCGAAATTGAAAATTCCAAAAGAAATAACAAAAAAATTCAAAAAATTCAAAAATGGCATTAAAAAATTCAAAAATAGCATTATGACTTGTTTTCAAGACAAAATAGGTTGGACAAGCCCGGGAAAGAGTGAAAATAAAAATTATCGTTCTGTTTCGTTCCTACCCGACGCGTGATAGAAAATTCCAAAAAAATAGCAAAAAAATTCAAAAATAGCATTATGGCTTCATTTCAAGCAAGAATTGGTTGGAAAAGGCCGAGAAAGAGAGAAAATAAAAATTATCGTTCCGTTCCGTTCAACTCGACGCGTAATAAAGAATTCCAAAAAAATTGAAATAATTAAAACATACCATTATGGCTTCATTTGAAGCCAAAATAGGTTGGAAAGGCCGAGGAAGGGAGAAAATTAAAATTATCGTTCCGTTTCGTTCCTATCTAACGCGTAATAGAAAATTCCAAAAAAATAGGCAAAAACTTCAAAAACTAAAAAATACCATTATGACTTCATTTCAATCCAAAATAGGTTGTAGAAGGCCGAGAAAGTGAGAAAATAAAAATTATCGTTTCGTTCCGTTACTACCAGACGCGTGATAGAAAATTCCAAAAAAATAACAAAAAAATTCAAAAAATTAAAAAATAGCATTATGACTTCTTTTCTAGCCAAAAGAGGTTGGAAAAGCTCGAGAAAGAGGGAAAATAAAAATTATCGTTCTGTTCCGTTCCTACCCGACGCGTAATAGAAAATTCCAAAAAAATAGCAAAACCTTCAAAAAACTAAAAAATACCATTATGACTTCATTTCAAACCAAAATAGGTTGGAGAAGGCCGAGAAAGTGAGAAAATAAAAATTATCGTTCCGTTCCGTTCCTACCAGACGCGTAAGTGAAAATTCCAAAAAAATAACAAAAAAATTCAAAAAATTGAAAAATAGCATTATGACTTCTTTTCTAGCCAAAATAGGTTGGAAAAGCTCGAGAAAGAGTGAAAATAAAAATTATCATTCTGTTCCGTTCCTACCCGACGAGTAATAGAAAATTCCAAAAAAATAGCAAAAAAATTCAAAAAATTCAAAAATGGCATTATGGCTTCATTTCAAGCCAGAATAGGTTGGAAAAGGCCGAGAAAGAGAGAAAATAAAAATTATCGTTCTGCTCCGTTCCTACTCGACGCGTAACAGAAAATTCCAAAAAAGTAGCCAAAATATTAATAAAATTAAAAAATAGGATTATGGCTTCATTTCAAGCCAGAATAGGTTGGAAAAGGCCACGAAAGAGAGAATAAAAATTATCGTTCCGTTCTGTTCCTACTCGACGCATAATACAAAATTCCAAAAAAATTGAAAAAAAATTCAAACAATTAAAACATACCATTATGGCTTCATTTCAAGCCAAAATAGGTTGGAAAAGACCGAGAAAGGGAGAAAATTAAAATTATCGTTCCTCTTCGTTCCCACCTGACGCGTAATAGAAAATTCCAAAAAAAAGGGCAAAAACTTCAAAAAATTAAAAAATACCATTATGACTTCATTTCAAACCAAAATAGGTTGGAGAAGGCCGAGAAACTGAGAAAATAAAAATTATCGTTTCGTTCCGTTGCTACCAGACGCGTAATAGAAAATTCCAAAAAAAAAACAAAAAAATTAAAAAATAGCATTATAGCTTCTTTTCAAGCCAAAATAGGTTGGAAAAGCTCGAGAAAGAGAGATCCTACCCGACGCGTAATAAAAAATTCAAAAAATTTGAAAAAAAATTCAAATAATCAAAACATACCATTATGGCTTCATTTCAATCCAAAATAGGTGGGAAAAGGCTGAGAAAGGGAGAAAATTAAAATTATCGTTCCATTCCGTTCCTACCCGACGCGTAATAGAAAATTCCAAAAAAAGATCAAAAAAATTGAAAAAATTAAAAAATTGCATTATGACTTCTTTTCAAGCCGAAATAGGTTGGAAAAGCCCGAGAAAGAGAGAATATAAAAATTATCGTTCTGTTCCGTTCCTACCCGACTCGTAATAAAAAATTCCAAGAAAATAGCAAAAAAATTTAAAAAATTAAAAAATAGCATTATGGCTGCATTTCAAGGTAGAATTGGTTGGAAAAGGACGCGAAAGAGAGAAAATAAAAATTATCGTTCTATTCCGTTCCTACTCGACGCGTTATACAAAATTCCAAAAAAATTGAAAAAAAATTCAAACAATTAAAACATACCATTATGGCTTCATTTCAAGCCGAAATAGGTTGGAAAAGGCCGAGAAATGGAGAAAATTAAAATTATCGTTCCATTTCGTTCCTACCTGACGCGTAATAGAAAATTCCAAAAAAAAGGGCAAAAACTTCAAAAAATTAAAAAATACCATTATGACTTCATTTCAAACCAAAATAGGGTTGAGAAGGCCGAGAAAGTGAGAAAATAAAAATTATCGTTCCGTTCCGTTCCTACCAGACGCGTAATTGAAAATTCCAAAAAAATAACAAAAAAATCCAAAAAATTAAAAAATAGCATTATGACTTCTTTTCTAGCCAAAATAGGTGGGAAAAGGCTGAGAAAGGGAGAAAATTAAAATTATCGTTCCATTCCGTTCCTACCCGACGCGTAATAGAAAATTCCAAAAAAAGAGCAAAAAAATTGAAAAAATTAAAAAATTGCATTATGACTTCTTTTCAAGCCGAAATAGGTTGGAAAAGCTCGAGAAAGAGAGAAAATAAAAATTATAATTCTGTTCCGTTCCTACCCGACGCGTAATAGAAAATTCCAAAAAAATAGCAAAAATATTAATAAAATTAAGAAATAGCATTATGGCTTCATTTCATGCCAGAATAGGTTGGAAAAGGCCACGAAAGAGAGAATAAAAATTATCGTTCCGTTCTGTTCCTACTCGACGCGTAATACAAAATTCCCAAAAAATTGAAAAAAAATTCAAACAATTAAAACATACCATTATGGCTTCATTTCAAGCCAAAATAGGTTGGAAAAGACCGAGAAAGGGAGAAAATTAAAATTATCGTTCCTCTTCGTTCCCACCTGACGCGTAATAGAAATTTCCAAAAAAAAGGGCAAAAACTTCAAAAAATTAAAAAATACCATTATGACTTCATTTCAAACCAAAATAGGTTGGAGAAGGCCGAGAAACTGAGAAAATAAAAATTATCGTTTCGTTCCGTTGCTACCAGACGCGTAATAGAAAATTCCAAAAAAATAACAAAAAAATTAAAAAATAGCATTATAACTTCTTTTCAAGCCAAAATAGGTTGGAAAAGCTCGAGAAAGAGAGAAAATAAAAATTATCATTCTGTTCCGTTCCTACCTGACGCGTAATATAAAATTCCAAAAAAAATAGCAAAAAAATTAAAAAAATTAAAAAATGGCATTATGGCTTCATTTCGAGCCAGAATAGGTTGGAAAAGGCCGAGAAAGAGAGAAAATAAAAATTATCGTTCCGTTCCGTTCCTAACTGACGCGTAATAGAAAATTCAAAAAAAATAGGCAAAAACTTCAAAAAATTAAAAAATACCATTATGAATTTGTTTCAAAGCAAAATAGGTTGGACAAGCCCGAGAAAGTGAGAAAATAAAAATTATCGTTCTGTTCCGTTCCTACCCGACGCGTGATAGAAAATTCCAAAAAAATAGCAAAAAAATTTAAAAAATTAAAAAATAGCATTATGGCTTCATTTCAAGCAAGAATTTCTTGGAAAAGGCCGAGAATGGGAGAAAATAAAAATTATCGTTTCGCTCCGTTCCGTTCCTACTCGACGCGTAATACAAAATTCCAAAAAAATTGAAATAATTAAAACATACCATTATGGCTTCATTTGAAGCCAAAATAGGTTGGAAAGGCTGAGAAAGGGAGAAAATAAAAATTATCGTTCCGTTTCCGTTCCTAACAAACGCGTAATAGAAAATTCAAAAAAAATAGACAAAAACTTCAAAAAATTAAAAAATACCATGATGACTTCATTTCAATCCAAAATAGGTTGGAGAACGACGAGAAAGTGAGAAAATAAAAATTATCGTTCCGTTCCGTTACTACCAGACGCGTAATAGAAAATTCCAAAAAAATAACAAAAAATTAAAAAATAGAATTATGACTTCTGTTCTAGCCAAAATAGGTTGGACAAGCCCGAGAAAGAGAAAAAATAAAAATTATCGTTCAGTTTCATTCCTACCAGACGCGTAATAGAAAATAAAAATTATCGTTCCGTTCCGTTCCTAACTGACGCGTAATAGAAAATTCCAAAAAAATAGGCAAAAACTTCAAAAAATTAAAAAATACCATTATGACTTTGTTTCAAACCAAAATAGGTTGGACAAGCCCGAGAAAGTAAGAAAATAAAAATTATCGTTCCGTTCCGTTACTACCAGACGCGTAATAGAAAATTCCAAAAAAATAACAAAAAATTAAAAAATAGCATTATGACTTCTTTTCTAGCCAAAATAGGTTGGAAAAGCTCGAGAAAGAGAGAAAATAAAAATTATCATTCTCTTCTGTTCCTACCCGACGCGTAATAGAAAATTCCAAAAAAATAGCAAAAAAATTAAAAAATGGCATTACGGCTTCATTTCAAGCAAGAATAGGTTGGAAAAGGCCGAGAAAGAGAGAAAATAAAAATTATCGTTCCGTTTCCGTTCCTAACTAACGCGTAATAGAAAATTCAAAAAAAAAGGGCAAAAACTTTAAAATATTAAAAAATACCATTATGACTTTGTTTCAAACCAAAATAGGTTGGACAAGCCCGGGAAAGAGTGAAAATAAAAATTATCATTCTGTTCTGTTCCTACCCGACGCGTAATAGAAAATTCCAAAAAAATAGCAAAAAAATTAAAAAAATTAAAAAATAGCATTATGACTTCATTTCTAGCCAAAATAGGTTGGAAAAGGCCGAGAAAGAGAGAAAATAAAAATTATCGTTCCGTTTCCGTTCCTAACTAACACGTAATAGAAAATTAAAAAAAAATAGGCAAAAACTTCAAAAAATTAAAAAATACCATTATGACTTTGTTTCAAACCAAAATAGGTTGGACAAGCCCGGGAAAGAGTGAAAATAAAAATTATCATTCTGTTCTGTTCCTACCCGACGCGTAATAGAAAATTCCAAAAAAATAGCAAAAAAATTCAAAAAATTAAAAAATGGTATTATGGCTTCATTTCAAGCCAGAATAGGTTGGAAAAGGCCGAGAAAGAGAGAAAATAAAAATTATCGTTCCGTTTCCGTTCCTAACAAACGCGTAATAGAAAATTCAAAAAAAATAGACAAAAACTTCAAAAAATTAAAAAATACCATGATGACTTCATTTCAATCCAAAATAGGTTGGAGAATGACGAGAAAGTGAGAAAATAAAAATTATCGTTCCGTTCCGTTACTACCAGACGCGTAATAGAAAATTCCAAAAAAATAACAAAAAATTAAAAAATAGCATTATGACTTCTGTTCTAGCCAAAATAGGTTGGACAAGCCCGAGAAAGAGAAAAAATAAAAATTATCGTTCAGTTTCATTCCTACCAGACGCGTAATAGAAAATAAAAATTATCGTTCAGTTCCGTTCCTAACTGACGCGTAATAGAAAATTCAAAAAAAATAGGCAAAAACTGCAAAAAATTAAAAAATAGCATTATGACTTCATTTCAATCCAAAATAGGTTGGAGAACGCCGAGAAACTGAGAAAATAAAAATTATCGTTCCGTGCCGTTACAACCAGACGCATAATAGAAAATTCCAAAAAAATAACAAAAAAATTCAAAAAATAGCATTATGACTTCTTTTCTAGCCAAAATAGGTTGGACAAGCCCGAGAAAGAGAGAAAATAAAAGTTATCGTTCAGTTCCATTCCTACCAGACGCGTAATAGAAATTTCCAAACAAATAGCAAAAAAAATTAAAAAAAACCATTATGGCTCCATTTCAATCCAAAATAGGTTGGAAAATGCCGAGAAATAGAGCAAATAAAAATTAGCAATCCGTTCTGTTCCTACCCGACCTATAACAGGAAATTCCAAAAAAATAACTAAAAAATTCAAAAAATTAAAAAATACCATTACGGATTCATTCCAAGCCAAAATAGGTTGAAAGAGGATGAGGAAGAGAGAAAATAAAAATTATCATTCCGTTCCGTTCCTACCCGAAGCGTAATAGGAAATTCCATCAAAATAACAAAAAATTTCAAAAAATTAAAAAATAGAATTATGGCTTCATTTCAAGCCAGAATAGGTTGGGAAATGCCGAGAAAGAGAGAAAATAAAAATTATCGTTCCGTTCCGTTCCTACCCGACGCGTAATAAAAAATTCAAAAAAATTGAAAAAAAAATTCAAATAATCAAAACATACCATTATGGCTTCATTTCAATCCAAAATAGGTGGGAAAAGGCTGAGAAAGGGAGAAAATTAAAATTATCGTTCCATTCCGTTCTTACCTGACGCGTAATAGAAAATTCCAAAAAAATTAAAAAAATTAAAAAATAGCATTATGATTTCTTTTGAAGACAAAATAGGTTGGACAAGCCCGAGAAAGTGAAAAAATAAAAATTCTCGTTCCGTTCCGTTCCTACCCGACGCGTAGTAGAAAATTCCAAAAAAAGAGCAAAGAAATTGAAAAAATTAAAAAACTGCATTATGACTTCTTTTCAAGCCGAAATAGGTTGGAAAAGCCCGAGAAAGAGGGAAAATAAAAATTATCGTTCTGTTTCGTTCCTACCCGACGCGTAATAGAAAATTCCAAGAAAATAGCAAAAAAATTTAAAAAATTAAAAAATAGCATTAGGGCTGCATTCCAAGACAGAATAGGTTGGAAAAGGACGCGAAATAGAGAAAATAAAAATTATCGTTCTATTCCGTTCCTACTCGACGCGTAATACAAAATTCCAAAAAAATTGAAAAAAAATTCAAGCAATTAAAACATACCATTATGGCTTCATTTCAAGCCAAAATAGGTTGGAAAAGGCCGAGAAAGGGAGAAAATTAAAATTATCGTTCCATTTCGTTCCTACCTGACGCGTAATAAAAAATTCCATAAAAAAGGGCAAAAACTTCAAAAAATTAAAAAATACAATTATGACTTCATTTCAAACCAAAATAGGGTTGAGAAGGCCGAGAAAGTGAGAAAATAAAAATTATCGTTCCGTTCCGTTCCTACCAGACGCGTAATTGAAAATTCCAAAAAAATAACAAAAAAATCCAAAAAATTAAAAAATAGCATTATGACTTCTTTTCTAGCCAAAATAGGTTGGAAAAGCTCGAGAAAGAGAGAAAATAAAAATTATCCTTCTGTTCCGTTCCTACTCGACTCGTAATAGAAAATTCCAAAAAAATAGCAAAAACTTCAAAAAACTAAAAAATACCATTATGGCTTCTTTTCAAGCCAGAATAGGTTGGAAAAGGCCGAGAAAGAGAGAAACTAAAAATTATCGTTCTGCTCCGTTCCTACCCGACGCGTAACAGAAAATTCCAAAAAAGTAGCAAAAATATTAATAAAATTAAAAAATAGCATTACGGCTTCATTTCAAGCCAGAATAGGTTGGAAAAGGCCACGAAAGAGAGAATAAAAATTATCGTTCCGTTCTGTTCCTACTCGACGCGTAATACAAAATTCCAAAAAAATTGAAAAAAAATTCAAACAATTAAAACATACCATTATGGCTTCATTTCAAGCCAAAATAGGTTGGAAAAGACCGAGAAAGGGAGAAAATTAAAATTATCGTTCCTCTTCGTTCCCACCTGACGCGTAATAGAAAATTCCAAAAAAAAGGGCAAAAACTTCAAAAAATTAAAAATACCATTATGACTTCATTTCAAACCAAAATAGGTTGGAGAAGGCCGAGAAACTGAGAAAACAAAAACTATCGTTTCGTTCCGTTGCTACCAGACGCGTAATAGAAAATTCCAAAAAAATAACAAAAAAATTAAAAAATAGCATTATAACTTCTTTTCAAGCCAAAATAGGTTGGAAAAGCTCGAGAAAGAGAGAAAATAAAAATTATCATTCTGTTCCGTTCCTACCCGACGCGTAATAGAAAATTCCAAAAAAATAGCAAAAAAATTAAAAAAATTAAAAAATGGCATTACGGCTTCATTTCGAGCCAGAATAGGCTGGAAAAGGCCGAGAAAGAGAGAAAATAAAAATTATCGTTCCGTTCCGTTCCTAACTAACGCGTAATAGAAAATTCAAAAAAAATAGGCAAAAACTTCAAAAAATTAAAAAATACCATTATGACTTCGTTTCAAACCAAAATAGGTTGGACAAGCCCAAGAAAGTGAGAAAATAAAAATTATCGTTCTGTTCCGTTCCTACCCGACGCGTGATAGAAAATTCAAAAAAAATAGCAAAAAAATTTAAAAAATTAAAAAATAGCATTATGGCTTCATTTCAAGCAAGAATTACTTGGAAAAGGCCGAGAAAGAGAGAAAATAAAAATTATCGTTCCACTCCGTTCCGTTCCTAGTCGACGCGTAATACAAAATTCCAAAAAAATTGAAAAAATTAAAACATACCATTATGGCTTCATTTGAAGCCAAAATAGGTTGGAAACGCTGAGAAAGGGAGAAAATTAAAATTATCGTTCCGTTTCGTTCCTAGCTGACGCGTAATAGAAAATTCCAAAAAAATAGGCAAAAACTTCAAAAAATTAAAAAATACCATTATGACTTTGTTTCAAACCAAAATAGGTTGGACAAGCCCGAGAAACTGAGAAAATAAAAATTATCGTTTCATTTTGTTGCTACCAGACGCATAATAGAAAATTCCAAAAAAATAACAAAAAAATTAAAAAAATTAAAAAATAGCATTTTAACTTCTTTTCAAGCCAAAATAGTTTGGAAAAGCTCAAGAAAGAGAGAAAACAAAAATTATCATTCTGTTCCGTTCCTACCCGATGCGTAATAGAAAATTCCAAAAAAATAGCAAAAAAATTAAAAAAATTAAAAAATGGCATTATGGCTTCATTTCGAGCCAGAATAGGTTGGAAAAGGCCGAGAAAGAGAGAAAATAAAAATTATCGTTCCGTTCCGTTCCTAAATAACGCGTAATAGAAAAATAAAAAAAAATAGGCAAAAACTTCAAAAAATTAAAAAATAGCATTATGACTTCTTTTCTAGCCAAAATAGGTTGGACAAGCCCGAGAAAGAGAGAAAATAAAAATTATCGTTCAGTTCCATTCCTACCAGACGCGTAATAGAAATTTCCAAACAAATAGCAAAAAAAATTAAAAAAGACCATTATGGCTCCATTTCAATCCAAAATAGGTTGGAAAATGCCGAGAAATAGAGCAAATAAAAATTAGCAATCCGTTCTGTTCCTACCCGACCTGTAACAGGAAATTCCAAAAAAATAACTAAAAAATTCAAAAAATTAAAAAATACCATTACGGATTTATTCCAAGCCAAAATAGGTTGAAAGAGGATGAGGAAGAGAGAAAATAAAAATTATCATTCCGTTCCGTTCCTACCCGACGCGTAATAGGAAATTCCATCTAAATAACAAAAAATTTCAAAAAATTAAAAAATAGAATTATGGATTCATTTCAAGCCAGAATAGGTTGGAAAAGGCCGAGAAAGAGAGAAAATAAAAATTATCGTTCAGTTCCATTCCTACCAGACGCGTAATAGAAATTTCCAAACAAATAGCAAAAAAAATTAAAAAAAACCATTATGGCTCCATTTCAATCCAAAATAAGTTGGAAAATGCCGAGAAATAGAGCAAATAAAAATTAGCAATCCGTTCTGTTCCTACCCGACCTGTAACAGGAAATTCCAAAAAAATAACTAAAAAATTCAAAAAATTAAAAAATACCATTATGGCTTCATTTCAAGCCAAAATAGGTTGGAAAAGGCCGAGAAAGGGAGAAAATTAAAATTATCGTTCCATTTCGTTCCTACCTGACGCGTAACAGAAAATTCCATAAAAAAGGGCAAAAACTTCAAAAAATTAAAAAATACCATTATGACTTCATTTCAAACCAAAATAGGGTTGAGAAGGCCGAGAAAGTGAGAAAATAAAAATTATCGTTCCGTTCCGTTCCTACCAGACGCGTAATTGAAAATTCCAAAAAAATAACAAAAAATCCAAAAAATTAAAAAATAGCATTATGACTTCTTTTCTAGCCAAAATAGGTTGGAAAAGCTTGAGAAAGAGAGAAAATAAAAATTATCCTTCTGTTCCGTTCCTACTCGACTCGTAATAGAAAATTCCAAAAAAATAGCAAAAACTTCAAAAAACTAAAAAAATACCATTATGGCTTCTTTTCAATCCAGAATAGGTTGGAAAAGGCCGAGAAAGAGAGAAACTAAAAATTATCGTTCTGCTCCGTTCCTACCCGACGCGTAACAGAAAATTCCAAAAAAGTAGCAAAAATATTAATAAAATTAAAAAATAGCATTACGGCTTCATTTCAAGCCAGAATATGTTGGAAAAGGCCACGAAAGAGAGAATAAAAATTATCGTTCCGTTCTGTTCCTACTCGACGTGTAATACAAAATTCCAAAAAAATTGAAAAAAAATTCAAACAATTAAAACATACCATTATGGCTTCATTTCAAGCCAAAATAGGTTGGAAAAGACCGAGAAAGGGAGAAAATTAAAATTATCGTTCCTCTTCGTTCCCACCTGACGCGTAATAGAAAATTCCAAAAAAACGGGCAAAAACTTCAAAAAATTAAATAATACCATTATGACTTCATTTCAAACCAAAATAGGTTGGAGAAGGCCGAGAAACTGAGAAAACAAAAACTATCGTTTCGTTCCGTTGCTACCAGACGCGTAATAGAAAATTCCAAAAAAATAACAAAAAAATTAAAAAATAGCATTATAACTTTTTTTCAAGCCAAAATAGGTTGGAAAAGCTCGAGAAAGAGAGAAAATAAAAATTATCATTCTGTTCCGTTCCTACCCGACGCGTAATAGAAAATTCCAAAAAAATAGCAAAAAAATTTAAAAAATTAAAAAATGACATTACGGCTTCATTTCGAGCCAGAATAGGCTGGAAAAGGCCGAGAAAGAGAGAAAATAAAAATTATCGTTCCGTTCCGTTCCTAACTAACGCGTAATAGAAAATTCAAAAAAAATAGGCAAAAACTTCAAAAAATTAAAAAATACCATTATGACTTCGTTTCAAACCAAAATAGGTTGGACAAGCCCAAGAAAGTGAGAAAATAAAAATTATCGTTCTGTTCCGTTCCTACCCGACGCGTGATAGAAAATTCAAAAAAAATAGCAAAAAAATTTAAAAAATTAAAAACTAGCATTATGGCTTCATTTCAAGCAAGAATTACTTGGAAAAGGCCGAGAAAGAGAGAAAATAAAAATTATCGTTCCACTCCGTTCCGTTCCTAGTCGACGCGTAATACAAAATTCCAAAAAAATTGAAAAAATTAAAACATACCATTATGGCTTCATTTGAAGCCAAAATAGGTTGGAAACGCTGAGAAAGGGAGAAAATTAAAATTATCGTTCCGTTTCGTTCCTAGCTGACGCGTAATAGAAAATTCCAAAAAAATAGGCAAAAACTTCAAAAAATTAAAAAATACCATTATGACTTTGTTTCAAACCAAAATAGGTTGGACAAGCCCGAGAAACTGAGAAAATAAAAATTATCGTTTCGTTCTGTTGCTACCAGACGCGTAATAGAAAATTCCAAAAAAATAACAAAAAAATTAAAAAATAGCATTTTAACTTCTTTTCAAGCCAAAATAGTTTGGAAAAGCTCGAGAAAGAGAGAAAACAAAAATTATCATTCTGCTCCGTTCCTACCCGATGCGTAATAGAAAATTCCAAAAAACTAGCAAAAAAATTAAAAAAATTAAAAAATGGCATTATGGCTTCATTTCGAGCCAGAATAGGTTGGAAAAGGCCGAGAAAGAGAGAAAATAAAAATTATCGTTCCGTTCCGTTCCTAACTAACGCGTAATAGAAAACTAAAAAAAAATAGGCAAAAACTTCAAAAAATTAAAAAATAGCATTATGACTTCATTTCAATCCAAAATAGGTTGGAGAACGCCGAGAAAGTGAGAAAATAAAAATTATCGTTCCGTTCCGTTACTACCAGACGCGTAATAGAAAATTCCAAAAAAATAACAAAAAAATTCAAAAAATTAAAAAATAGCATTATGACTTCTTTTCTAGCCAAAATAGGTTGGACAAGCCCGAGAAAGAGAGAAAATAAAAATTATCGTTCAGTTCCATTCCTACCAGACGCGTAATAGAAATTTCCAAACAAATAGCAAAAAAAATTAAAAAAAACCATTATGGCTCCATTTCAATCCAAAATAGGTTGGAAAATGCCGAGAAATAGAGCAAATAAAAATTAGCAATCCGTTCTGTTCCTACCCGACCTGTAACAGGAAATTCCAAAAAAATAACTAAAAAATTCAAAAAATTAAAAAATACCATTACGGATTCATTCCAAGCCAAAATAGGTTGAAAGAGGATGAGGAAGAGAGAAAATAAAAATTATCATTCCGTTCCGTTCCTACCCGAAGCGTAATAGGAAATTCCATCAAAATAACAAAAAATTTCAAAAAATTAAAAAATAGAATTATGGCTTCATTTCAAGCCAGAATAGGTTGGGAAATGCCGAGAAAGAGAGAAAATAAAAATTATCGTTCCGTTCCGTTCCTACCCGACGCGTAATAAAAAATTCAAAAAAATTGAAAAAAAAATTCAAATAATCAAAACATACCATTATGGCTTCATTTCAATCCAAAATAGGTGGGAAAAGGCTGAGAAAGGGAGAAAATTAAAATTATCGTTCCATTCCGTTCTTACCTGACGCGTAATAGAAAATTCCAAAAAAATTAAAAAAATTAAAAAATAGCATTATGATTTCTTTTGAAGACAAAATAGGTTGGACAAGCCCGAGAAAGTGAAAAAATAAAAATTCTCGTTCTGTTCCGTTCCTACCCGACGCGTAATAGAAAATAGCAAAAAAATAGCAAAAAAATTAAAAAAATTAAAAAATGGCATTACGGCTTCATTTCGAGCCAGAATTGGTTGGAAAAGGCCGAGAAAGAGAGAAAATAAAAATTATCGTTCCGTTCCGTTCCTAACTAACGCGTAATAGAAAATTAAAAAAAAATAGGCAAAAACTTCAAAAAATTAAAAAATACCATTATGACTTTGTTTCACACCAAAATAGGTTGGACAAGCCCAAGAAAGTGAGAAAATAAAAATTATCGTTCTGTTCCGTTCCTACCCGACGCGTGATAGAAAATTCAAAAAAAATAGCAAAAAAATTTAAAAAATTAAAAAATAGCATTATGGCTTCATTTCAAGCAAGAATTACTTGGAAAAGGCCGAGAAAGAGAGAAAATAAAAATTATCGTTCCACTCCGTTCCGTTCCTAGTCGACGCGTAATACAAAATTCCAAAAAAATTGAAAAAATTAAAACATACCATTATGGCTTCATTTGAAGCCAAAATAGGTTGGAAACGCTGAGAAAGGGAGAAAATTAAAATTATCGTTCCGTTTCGTTCCTAGCTGACGCGTAATAGAAAATTCCAAAAAAAAGGGCAAAAACTTCAAAAAATTAAAAAATACCATTATGACTTCATTTCAAACCAAAATAGGTTGGAGAAGGCCGAGAAACTGAGAAAACAAAAACTATCGTTTCGTTCCGTTGCTACCAGACGCGTAATAGAAAATTCCAAAAAAATAACAAAAAAATTAAAAAATAGCATTATAACATCTTTTCAAGCCAAAATAGGTTGGAAAAGCTCGAGAAAGAGAGAAAATAAAAATTATCATTCTGTTCCGTTCCTACCCGAAGCGTAATAGAAAATTCCAAAAAAATAGCAAAAAAATTAAAAAAATTAAAAAATGGCATTACGGCTTCATTTCGAGCCAGAATAGGTTGGTAAAGGCCGAGAAAGAGAGAAAATAAAAATTATCGTTCCACTCCGTTCCGTTCCTAGTCGACGCGTAATACAAAATTCCAAAAAAATTGAAAAAATTAAAACATACCATTATGGCTTCATTTGAAGCCAAAATAGGTTGGAAACGCTGAGAAAGGGAGAAAATTAAAATTATCGTTCCGTTTCGTTCCTAGCTGACGCGTAATAGAAAATTCCAAAAAAATAGGCAAAAACTTCAAAAAATTAAAAAATACCATTATGACTTTGTTTCAAACCAAAATAGGTTGGACAAGCCCGAGAAACTGAGAAAATAAAAATTATCGTTTCGTTCTGTTGCTACCAGACGCGTAATAGAAAATTCCAAAAAAATAACAAAAAAATTAAAAAAATTAAAAAATAGCATTTTAACTTCTTTTCAAGCCAAAATAGTTTGGAAAAGCTCGAGAAAGAGAGAAAATAAAAATTATCATTCTGTTCCGTTCCTACCCGATGCGTAATAGAAAATTCCAAAAAAATAGCAAAAAAATTAAAAAAATTAAAAAATGGCATTATGGCTTCATTTCGAGCCAGAATAGGTTGGAAAAGGCCGAGAAAGAGAGAAAATAAAAATTATCGTTCCGTTCCGTTCCTAACTAACGCGTAAAAGAAAACTCAAAAAAAATAGGCAAAAACTTCAAAAAATTAAAAAATAGCATTATGACTTCATTTCAATCCAAAATAGGTTGGAGAACGCCGAGAAAGTGAGAAAATAAAAATTATCGTTCCGTTCCGTTACTACCAGACGCGTAATAGAAAATTCCAAAAAAATAACAAAAAAATTCAAAAAATTAAAAAATAGCATTATGACTTCTTTTCTAGCCAAAATAGGTTGGACAAGCCCGAGAAAGAGAGAAAATAAAAATTATCGTTCAGTTCCATTCCTACCAGACGCGTAATAGAAATTTCCAAACAAATAGCAAAAAAAATTAAAAAAAAAACCATTATGGCTCCATTTCAATCCAAAATAGGTTGGAAAATGCCGAGAAATAGAGCAAATAAAAATTAGCAATCCGTTCTGTTCCTACCCGACCTGTAACAGGAAATTCCAAAAAAATAACTAAAAAATTCAAAAAATTAAAAAATACCATTACGGATTCATTCCAAGCCAAAATAGGTTGAAAGAGGATGAGGAAGAGAGAAAATAAAAATTATCATTCCGTTCCATTCCTACCCGACGCGTAATAGGAAATTCCATCAAAATAACAAAAAATTTCAAAAAATTAAAAAATAGAATTATGGCTTCATTTCAAGCCAGAATAGGTTGGGAAATGCCAAGAAAGAGAGAAAATAAAAATTATCGTTCCGTTTCGTTCCTACCCGACGAGTAATAAAAAATTCAAAAAAATTGAAAAAAAAATTCAAATAATCAAAACATACCATTATGGCTTCATTTCAATCCAAAATAGGTGGGAAAAGGCTGAGAAAGGGAGAAAATTAAAATTATCGTTCCATTCCGTTCTTACCTGACGCGTAATAGAAAATTCCAAAAAAATTAAAAAATTAAAAAATAGCATTATGATTTCTTTTGAAGACAAAATAGGTTGGACAAGCCCGAGAAAGTGAAAAAATAAAAATTCTCGTTCTGTTCCGTTCCTACCCGACGCGTAATAGAAAATTCCAAAAAAAGAGCAAAGAAATTGAAAAAATTAAAAAATTGCATTATGACTTCTTTTCAAGCCGAAATAGGTTGGAAAAGCCCGAGAAAGAGGGAAAATAAAAATTATCGTTCTGTTCCGTTCCTACCCGACGCGTAATAGAAAATTCCAAGAAAATAGCAAAAAAATTTAAAAAATTAAAAAATAGCATTAGGGCTGCATTCCAAGACAGAATAGGTTGGAAAAGGACGCGAAATAGAGAAAATAAAAATTATCGTTCTATTCCGTTCCTACTCGACGCGTAATACAAAATTCCAAAAAAATTGAAAAAAAATTCAAGCAATTAAAACATATCATTATGGCTTCATTTCAAGCCAAAATAGGTTGGAAAAGGCCGAGAAAGGGAGAAAATTAAAATTATCGTTCCATTTCGTTCCTACCTGACGCGTAATAGAAAATTCCATAAAAAAGGGCAAAAACTTCAAAAAATTAAAAAATACCATTATGACTTCATTTCAAACCAAAATAGGGTTGAGAAGGCCGAGAAAGTGAGAAAATAAAAATTATCGTTCCGTTCCGTTCCTACCAGACGCGTAATTGAAAATTCCAAAAAAATAACAAAAAAATCCAAAAAATTAAAAAATAGCATTATGACTTCTTTTCTAGCCAAAATAGGTTGGAAAAGCTCGAGAAAGAGAGAAAATAAAAATTATCCTTCTGTTCCGTTCCTACTCGACTCGTAATAGAAAATTCCAAAAAAATAGCAAAAACTTCAAAAAACTAAAAAATACCATTATGGCTTCTTTTCAAGCCAGAATAGGTTGGAAAAGGCCGAGAAAGAGAGAAACTAAAAATTATCGTTCTGCTCCGTTCCTACCCGACGCGTAACAGAAAATTCCAAAAAAGTAGCAAAAATATTAATAAAATTAAAAAATAGCATTACGGCTTCATTTCAAGCCAGAATAGGTTGGAAAAGGCCACGAAAGAGAGAATAAAAATTATCGTTCCGTTCTATTCCTACTCGATGCGTAATACAAAATTCCAAAAAAATTGAAAAAAAATTCAAACAATTAAAACATACCATTATGGCTTCATTTCAAGCCAAAATAGGTTGGAAAAGACCGAGAAAGGGCGAAAATTAAAATTATCGTTCCTCTTCGTTCCCACCTGACGCGTAATAGAAAATTCCAAAAAAAAGGGCAAAAACTTCAAAAAATTAAAAAAATACCATTATGACTTCGTTTCAAACCAAAATAGGTTGGAGAAGGCCGAGAAACTGAGAAAACAAAAACTATCGTTTCGTTCCGTTGCTACCAGACACGTAATAGAAAATTCCAAAAAAATAACAAAAAAATTAAAAAATAGCATTATAACTTCTTTTCAAGCCAAAATAGGTTGGAAAAGCTCGAGAAAGAGAGAAAATAAAAATTATCATTCTGTTCCGTTCCTACCCGACGCGTAATAGAAAATTCCAAAAAAATAGCAAAAAAATTAAAAAAATTAAAAAATGACATTACGGCTTCATTTCGAGCCAGAATAGGCTGGAAAAGGCCGAGAAAGAGAGAAAATAAAAATTATCGTTCCGTTCCGTTCCGTTCCTAACTAACGCGTAATAGAAAATTCAAAAAAAATCGGCAAAAACTTCAAAAAATTAAAAAATACCATTATGACTTCGTTTCAAACCAAAATAGGTTGGACAAGCCCAAGAAAGTTAGAAAATAAAAATTATCGTTCTGTTCCGTTCCTACCCGACGCGTGATAGAAAATTCAAAAAAAATAGCAAAAAAATTTAAAAAATTAAAAAATAGCATTATGGCTTCATTTCAAGCAAGAATTACTTGGAAAAGGCCGAGAAAGAGAGAAAATAAAAATTATCGTTCCACTCCGTTCCGTTCCTAGTCAACGCGTAATACAAAATTCCAAAAAAATTGAAAAAATTAAAACATACCATTATGGCTTCATTTGAAGCCAAAATAGGTTGGAAACGCTGAGAAAGGGAGAAATTTAAAATTATCGTTCCGTTTCGTTCCTAGCTGACGCGTAATAGAAAATTCCAAAAAAATAGGCAAAAACTTCAAAAAATTAAAAAATACCATTATGACTTTGTTTCAAACCAAAATAGGTTGGAGAAGGCCGAGAAACTGAGAAAACAAAAACTATCGTTTCGTTCCGTTGCTACCAGACGCGTAATAGAAAATTCCAAAAAAATAACAAAAAAATTAAAAAATAGCATTATAACATCTTTTCAAGCCAAAATAGGTTGGAAAAGCTCGAGAAAGAGAGAAAATAAAAATTATCATTCTGTTCCGTTCCTACCCGAAGCGTAATAGAAAATTCCAAAAAAATAGCAAAAAAATTAAAAAAATTAAAAAATGGCATTACGGCTTCATTTCGAGCCAGAATAGGTTGGAAATGGCCGAGAAAGAGAGAAAATAAAAATTATCGTTCCGTTCCGTTCCTAACTAACGCGTAATAGAAAATTCAAAAAAAATAGGCAAAAACTTCAAAAAATTAAAAAATACCATCATGACTTTGTTTCACACCAAAATAGGTTGGACAAGCCCAAGAAAGTGAGAAAATAAAAATTATCGTTCTGTTCCGTTCCTACCCGACGCGTGATAGAAAATTCAAAAAAAATAGCAAAAAAATTTAAAAAATTAAAAAATAGCATTATGGCTTCATTTCAAGCAAGAATTACTTGGAAAAGGCCGAGAAAGAGAGAAAATAAAAATTATCGTTCCACTCCGTTCCGTTCCTAGTCGACGCGTAATACAAAATTCCAAAAAAATTGAAAAAATTAAAACATACCATTATGGCTTCATTTGAAGCCAAAATAGGTTGGAAACGCTGAGAAAGGGAGAAAATTAAAATTATCGTTCCGTTTCGTTCCTAGCTGACGCGTAATAGAAAATTCCAAAAAAATAGGCAAAAACTTCAAAAAATTAAAAAATACCATTATGACTTTGTTTCAAACCAAAATAGGTTGGACAAGCCCGAGAAACTGAGAAAATAAAAATTATCGTTTCGTTCTGTTGCTACCAGACGCGTAATAGAAAATTCCAAAAAAATTGAAAAAATTAAAACATACCATTATGGCTTCATTTGAAGCCAAAATAGGTTGGAAACGCTGAGAAAGGGAGAAAATTAAAATTATCGTTCCGTTTCGTTCCTAGCTGACGCGTAATAGAAAATTCCAAAAAAATAGGCAAAAACTTCAAAAAATTAAAAAATACCATTATGACTTTGTTTCAAACCAAAATAGGTTGGACAAGCCCGAGAAACTGAGAAAATAAAAATTATCGTTTCGTTCTGTTGCTACCAGACGCGTAATAGAAAATTCCAAAAAAATAACAAAAAAATTAAAAAATAGTATTTTAACTTCTTTTCAAGCCAAAATAGTTTGGAAAAGCTCGAGAAAGAGAGAAAACAAAAATTATCATTCTGTTCCGTTCCTACCCGACGCGTAATAGAAAATTCCAAAAAAAGAGCAAAGAAATTGAAAAAATTAAAAAATTGCATTATGACTTCTTTTCAAGCCGAAATAGGTTGGAAAAGCCCGAGAAAGAGGGAAAATAAAAACTATCGTTCTGTTCCGTTTCTACCCGACGCGTAATAGAAAATTCCAAGAAAATAGCAAAAAAATTTAAAAAATTAAAAA
This sequence comes from Quercus parvula, assembly GCA_030820535.1. Classification (NCBI taxonomy): domain Eukaryota; kingdom Viridiplantae; phylum Streptophyta; class Magnoliopsida; order Fagales; family Fagaceae; genus Quercus; species Quercus parvula. The sequence continues at coordinate 25,078,533 of JAUAME010000004.1, forward strand.
ATAGCATTAGGGCTGCATTCCAAGACAGAATAGGTTGGAAAAGGACGCGAAATAGAGAAAATAAAAATTATCGTTCTATTCCGTTCCTACTCGACGCGTAATACAAAATTCCAAAAAAATGGAAAAAAAATTCAAGGAATTAAAACATACCATTATGGCTTCATTTCAAGCCAAAATAGGTTGGAAAAGGCCGAGAAAGGGAGAAAATTAAAATTATCGTTCCATTTCGTTCCTACCTGACGCGTAATAGAAAATTCCATAAAAAAGGGCAAAAACTTCAAAAAATTAAAAAATACCATTATGACTTCATTTCAAACCAAAATAGGGTTGAGAAGGCCGAGAAAGTGAGAAAATAAAAATTATCGTTCCGTTCCGTTCCTACCAGACGCGTAATTGAAAATTCCAAAAAAATAACAAAAAAATCCAAAAAATTAAAAAATAGGATTATGACTTCTTTTCTAGCCAAAATAGGTTGGAAAAGCTCGAGAAAGAGAGAAAATAAAAATTATCCTTCTGTTCCGTTCCTACTCGACTCGTAATAGAAAATTCCAAAAAAATAGCAAAAACTTCAAAAAACTAAAAAATACCATTATGGCTTCTTTTCAAGCCAGAATAGGTTGGAAAAGGCCGAGAAAGAGAGAAACTAAAAATTATCGTTCTGCTCCGTTCCTACCCGACGCGTAACAGAAAATTCCAAAAAAGTAGCAAAAATATTAATAAAATTAAAAAATAGCATTACGGCTTCATTTCAAGCCAGAATAGGTTGGAAAAGGCCACGAAAGAGAGAATAAAAATTATCGTTCCGTTCTGTTCCTACTCGACGCGTAATACAAAATTCCAAAAAAATTGAAAAAAAATTCAAACAATTAAAACATACCATTATGGCTTCATTTCAAGCCAAAATAGGTTGGAAAAGACCGAGAAAGGGAGAAAATTAAAATTATCGTTCCTCTTCGTTCCCACCTGACGCGTAATAGAAAATTCCAAAAAAAATGGCAAAAACTTCAAAAAATTAAAAATACCATTATGACTTCATTTCAAACCAAAATAGGTTGGAGAAGGCCGAGAAACTGAGAAAACAAAAACTATCGTTTCGTTCCGTTGCTACCAGACGCGTAATAGAAAATTCCAAAAAAATAACAAAAAAATTAAAAAATAGCATTATAACATCTTTTCAAGCCAAAATAGGTTGGAAAAGCTCGAGAAAGAGAGAAAATAAAAATTATCATTCTGTTCCGTTCCTACCCGAAGCGTAATAGAAAATTCCAAAAAAATAGCAAAAAAATTAAAAAAATTAAAAAATGGCATTACGGCTTCATTTCGAGCCAGAATAGGTTGGAAAAGGCCGAGAAAGAGAGAAAATAAAAATTATCGTTCCGTTCCGTTCCTAACTAACGCGTAATAGAAAATTCAAAAAAAATAGGCAAAAACTTCAAAAAATTAAAAAATACCATTATGACTTTGTTTCACACCAAAATAGGTTGGACAAGCCCAAGAAAGTGAGAAAATAAAAATTATCGTTCTGTTCGGTTCCTACCCGACGCGTGATAGAAAATTCAAAAAAAATAGCAAAAAAATTTAAAAAATTAAAAAATAGCATTATGGCTTCATTTCAAGCAAGAATTACTTGGAAAAGGCCGAGAAAGAGAGAAAATAAAAATTATCGTTCCCCTCCGTTCCGTTCCTAGTCGACGCGTAATACAAAATTCCAAAAAAATTGAAAAAATTAAAACATACCATTATGGCTTCATTTGAAGCCAAAATAGGTTGGAAACGCTGAGAAAGGGAGAAAATTAAAATTATCGTTCCGTTTCGTTCCTAGCTCACGCGTAATAGAAAATTCCAAAAAAATAGGCAAAAACTTCAAAAAATTAAAAAATACCATTATGACTTTGTTTCAAACCAAAATAGGTTGGACAAGCCCGAGAAACTGAGAAAATAAAAATTATCGTTTCGTTCTGTTGCTACCAGACGCGTAATAGAAAATTCCAAAAAAATTAAAAAAATTAAAAAATAGCATTTTAACTTCTTTTCAAGCCAAAATAGTTTGGAAAAGCTCGAGAAAGAGAGAAAATAAAAATTATCATTCTGTTCCGTTCCTACCCGATGCGTAATAGAAAATTCCAAAAAAATAGCAAAAAAATTAAAAAAATTAAAAAATGGCATTATGGCTTCATTTCGAGCCAGAATAGGTTGGAAAAGGCCGAGAAAGAGAGAAAATAAAAATTATCGTTCCGTTCCGTTCCTAACTAACGCGTAATAGAAAACTCAAAAAAAATAGGCAAAAACTTCAAAAAATTAAAAAATAGCATTATGACTTCATTTCAATCCAAAATAGGTTGGAGAACGCCGAGAAAGTGAGAAAATAAAAATTATCGTTCCGTTCCGTTACTACCAGACGCGTAATAGAAAATTCCAAAAAAATAACAAAAAAATTCAAAAAATTAAAAAATAGCATTATGACTTCTTTTCTAGCCAAAATAGGTTGGACAAGCCCGAGAAAGAGAGAAAATAAAAATTATCGTTCAGTTCCATTCCTACCAGACGCGTAATAGAAATTTCCAAACAAATAGCAAAAAAAATTAAAAAAAAACCATTATGGCTCCATTTCAATCCAAAATAGGTTGGAAAATGCCGAGAAATAGAGCAAATAAAAATTAACAATCCGTTCTGTTCCTACCCGACCTCTAACAGGAAATTCCAAAAAAATAACTAAAAAATTCAAAAAATTAAAAAATACCATTATGGCTTCATTTCAAGCCAAAATAGGTTGGAAAAGGCCGAGAAAGGGAGAAAATTAAAATTATCGTTCCATTTCGTTCCTACCTGACGCGTAATAAAAAATTCCATAAAAAAGGGCAAAAACTTCAAAAAATTAAAAAATACCATTATGACTTCATTTCAAACCAAAATAGGGTTGAGAAGGCCGAGAAAGTGAGAAAATAAAAATTATCGTTCCGTTCCGTTCCTACCCGACGCGTAATAAAAAATTCAAAAAAATTGAAAAAAAAATTCAAATAATCAAAACATACCATTATGGCTTCATTTCAATCCAAAATAGGTGGGAAAAGGCTGAGAAAGGGAAAAAATTAAAATTATCGTTCCATTCCGTTCTTACCTGACGCGTAATAGAAAATTCCAAAAAAATTAAAAAATTAAAAAATAGCATTATGATTTCTTTTGAAGACAAAATAGGTTGGACAAGCCCGAGAAAGTGAAAAAATAAAAATTCTCGTTCTGTTCCGTTCCTACCCGACGCGTAATAGAAAATTCCAAAAAAAGAGCAAAGAAATTGAAAAAATTAAAAAATTGCATTATGACTTCTTTTCAAGCCGAAATAGGTTGGAAAAGCCCGAGAAAGAGGGAAAATAAAAATTATCGTTCTGTTCCGTTCCTACCCGACGCGTAATAGAAAATTCCAAGAAAATAGCAAAAAAATTTAAAAAATTAAAAAATAGCATTAGGGCTGCATTCCAAGCCAGAATAGGTTGAAAAGGACGCGAAATAGAGAAAATAAAAATTATCGTTCTATTCCGTTCCTACTCGACGCGTAATACAAAATTCCAAAAAAATTGAAAAAAAATTCAAGCAATTAAAACATACCATTATGGCTTCATTTCAAGCCAAAATAGGTTGGAAAAGGCCGAGAAAGGGAGAAAATTAAAATTATCGTTCCATTTCGTTCCTACCTGACGCGTAATAGAAAATTCCATAAAAAAGGGCAAAAACTTCAAAAAATTAAAAAATACCATTATGACTTCATTTCAAACCAAAATAGGGTTGAGAAGGCCGAGAAAGTGAGAAAATAAAAATTATAGTTCCGTTCCGTTCCTACCAGACGCGTAATTGAAAATTCCAAAAAAATAACAAAAAAATTAAAAAATAGCATTATAACTTCTTTTCAAGCCAAAATAGGTTGGAAAAGCTCGAGAAAGAGAGAAAATAAAAATTATCATTCTGTTCCGCTCCTACCCGACGCGTAATAGAAAATTCCAAAAAAATAGCAAAAACTTAAAAAAACTAAAAAATACCATTATGGCTTCTTGTCAAGCCAGAATAGGTTGGAAAAGGCCGAGAAAGAGAGAAACTAAAAATTATCGTTCTGCTACGTTCCTACCCGACGCGTAACAGAAAATTCCAAAAAAGTAGCAAAAATATTAATAAAATTAAAAAAATAGCATTACGGCTTCATTTCAAGCCAGAATAGGTTGGAAAAGGCCACGAAAGACAGAATAAAAATTATCGTTCCGTTCTGTTCCTACTCGACGCGTAATACAAAATTCCAAAAAAATTGAAAAAAAATTCAAACAATTAAAACATACCATTATGGCTTCATTTCAAGCCAAAATAGGTTGGAAAAGACCGAGAAAGGGAGAAAATTAAAATTATCGTTCCTCTTCGTTCCCACCTGACGCGTAATAGAAAATTCCAAAAAAAAGGGCAAAAACTTCAAAAAATTAAAAAATACCATTATGACTTCATTTCAAACCAAAATAGGTTGGAGAAGGCCGAGAAACTGAGAAAACAAAAACTATCGTTTCGTTCCGTTGCTACCAGACGCGTAATAGAAAATTCCGAAAAAATAACAAAAAAATAAAAAAATAGCATTATAACTTCTTTTCAAGCCAAAATAGGTTGGAAAAGCTCGAGAAAGAGAGAAAATAAAAATTATCATTCTGTTCCGCTCCTACCCGACGCGTAATAGAAAATTCCAAAAAAATAGCAAAAAAATTAAAAAAATTAAAAAATGGCATTACGGCTTCATTTCGAGCCAGAATAGGTTGGAAAAGGCCGAGAAAGAGAGAAAATAAAAATTATCGTTCCGTTCCGTTCCTACCCGACGCGTGATAGAAAATTCAAAAAAAATAGCAAAAAAATTAAAAAAATTAAAAAATAGCATTATGGCTTCATTTCAAGCAAGAATTACTTGGAAAAGGCCGAGAAAGAGAGAAAATAAAAATTATCGTTCCACTCCGTTCCGTTCCTAGTCGACGCGTAATACAAAATTTCAAAAAAATTGAAAAAATTAAAACATACCATTATGGCTTCATTTGAAGCCAAAATAGGTTGGAAACGCTGAGAAAGGGAGAAAATTAAAATTATCGTTCCGTTTCGTTCCTAGCTGACGCGTAATAGAAAATTCCAAAAAAATAGGCAAAAACTTCAAAACATTAAAAAATACCATTATGACTTTGTTTCAAACCAAAATAGGTTGGACAAGCCCGAGAAACTGAGAAAATAAAAATTATCGTTTCGTTCTGTTGCTACCCGACGCGTGATAGAAAATTCAAAAAAAATAGCAAAAAAATTAAAAAAATTAAAAAATAGCATTATTGCTTCATTTCAAGCAAGAATTACTTGGAAAAGGCCGAGAAAGAGAGAAAATAAAAATTATCGTTCCACTCCGTTCCGTTCCTAGTCGACGCGTAATACAAAATTTCAAAAAAATTGAAAAAATTAAAACATACCATTATGGCTTCATTTGAAGCCAAAATAGGTTGGAAACGCTGAGAAAGGGAGAAAATTAAAATTATCGTTCCGTTTCGTTCCTAGCTGACGCGTAATAGAAAATTCCAAAAAAATAGGCAAAAACTTCAAAACATTAAAAAATACCATTATGACTTTGTTTCAAACCAAAATAGGTTGGACAAGCCCGAGAAACTGAGAAAATAAAAATTATCGTTTCGTTCTGTTGCTACCATACGCGTAATAGAAAATTCCAAAAAAATAACCAAAAAATTAAAAAAATTAAAAAATAGCATTTTAACTTCTTTTCAAGCCAAAATAGTTTTGAAAAGCTCGAGAAAGAGAGAAAATAAAAATTATCATTCTGTTCCGTTCCTACCCGAGGCGTAATAGAAAATTCCAAAAAAATAGCAAAAAAATTAAAAAAATTAAAAAATGGCATTATGGCTTCATTTCGAGCCAGAATAGGTTGGAAAAGGCCGAGAAAGAGAGAAAATAAAAATTATCGTTCCGTTCCGTTCCTAACTAACGCGTAATAGAAAACTCAAAAAAAATAGGCAAAAACTTCAAAAAATTAAAAAATAGCATTATGACTTCATTTCAATCCAAAATAGTTTGGAGAACGCCGAGAAAGTGAGAAAATAAAAATTATCGTTCCGTTCCGTTACTACCAGACGCGTAATAGAAAATTCCAAAAAAATAACAAAAAAATTCAAAAAATTAAAAAATAGCATTATGACTTCTTTTCTAGCCAAAATAGGTTGGACAAGCCCGAGAAAGAGAGAAAATAAAAATTATCGTTCCGTTCCGTTCCTACCGACCTGTAATAGGAAATTCCAAAAAAATAACAAAAAAATTCAAAAAATTAAAAAATAGCATTATCACTTCTTTTCTAGCCAAAATAGGTTGGAAAAGCTCGAGAAAGAGAGAAAATAAAAATTATCATTCGGTTCTGTTCCTATCCGACGCGTAATAGAAAATTCCAAAAAAATAGCAAAAAAATTCACAAATTAAAAAACGGCATTATGGCTTCATTTCAAGCTAGAATAGGTTGGAAAAGGCCGAGAAAGAGAGAAAATAAAAATTATCGTTCCGTTTCCGTTCCTAGCTGACGCGTAATAGAAAATTAAAAAAAAATAGGCAAAAACTTCAAAAAATTAAAAAATAGCATTATGACTTGTTTTCAAGACAAAATAGGTTGGACAAGCCCGGGAAAGAGTGAAAATAAAAATTATCGTTCTGTTTCGTTCCTACCCGACGCGTGATAGAAAATTCCAAAAAAATAGCAAAAAAATTCAAAAATAGCATTATGGCTTCATTTCAAGCAAGAATTGGTTGGAAAAGGCCGAGAAAGAGAGAAAATAAAAATTATCGTTCCGTTCCGTTCAACTCGACGCGTAATAAAAAATTCCAAAAAAATTGAAATAATTAAAACATACCATTATGGCTTCATTTGAAGCCAAAATAGGTTGGAAAGGCCGAGGAAGGGAGAAAATTAAAATTATCGTTCCGATTCGTTCCTATCTAACGCGTAATAGAATATTCCAAAAAAATAGGCAAAAACTTCAAAAAACTAAACAATACCATTATGACTTCATTTCAATCCAAAATAGGTTGTAGAAGGCCGAGAAAGTGAGAAAAGAAAAATTATCGTTCCGTTCCGTTACTACCAGACGCGTGATAGAAAATTCCAAAAAAATAACAAAAAAATTCAAAAAATTAAAAAATAGCATTATGACTTCTTTTCTAGCCAAAAGAGGTTGGAAAAGCTCGAGAAAGAGAGAAAATAAAAATTATCGTTCTGTTCCGTTCCTACCCGACGCGTAATAGAAAATTCCAAAAAAATAGCAAAAACTTCAAAAAACTAAAAAATACCATTTTGACTTCATTTCAAACCAAAATAGGTTGGAGAAGGCCGAGAAAGTGAGAAAATAAAAATTATCGTTCCGTTCCGTTTCTACCAGACGCGTAAGTGAAAATTCCAAAAAAATAACAAAAAAATTCAAAAAATTGAAAAATAGAATTATGACTTCTTTTCTAGCCAAAATAGGTTGGAAAAGCTCGAGAAATAGTGAAAATAAAAATTATCATTCTGTTCCGTTCCTACCCGACGAGTAATAGAAAATTCCAAAAAAATAGCAAAAAAATTTAAAAAATTCAAAAATGGCATTATGGCTTCATTTCAAGCCAGAATAGGTTGGAAAAGGCCGAGAAAGAGAGAAAATAAAAATTATCGTTCTGCTCCGTTCCTACTCGGCGCGTAACAGAAAATTCCAAAAAAGTAGCCAAAATATTAATAAAATTAAAAAATAGGATTATGGCTTCATTTCAAGCCAGAATAGGTTGGAAAAGGCCACGAAAGAGAGAATAAAAATTATCGTTCCGTTCTGTTCCTACTCGACGCGTAATACAAAATTCCAAAAAAATTGAAAAAAAATTCAAACAATTAAAACATACCATTATGGCTTCATTTCAAGCCAAAATAGGTTGGAAAAGACCGAGAAAGGGAGAAAATTAAAATTATTGTTCCTCTTCGTTCCCACCTGACGCGTAATAGAAAATTCCAAAAAAAAGGGCAAAAACTTCAAAAAATTAAAAAATACCATTATGACTTCATTTCAAACCAAAATAGGTTGGAGAAGGCCGAGAAACTGAGAAAATAAAAATTATCGTTTCGTTCCGTTGCTACCAGACGCGTAATAGAAAATTCCAAACAAATAACAAAAAAATTAAAAAATAGCATTATAGCTTCTTTTCAAGCCAAAATAGGTTGGAAAAGCTCGAGAAAAAGAGATCCTACCCGACGCGTAATAAAAAATTCAAACAAATTGAAAAAAAATTCAAATAATCAAAACATACCATTATGGCTTCATTTCAATCCAAAATAGGTGGGAAAAGGCTGAGAAAGGGAGAAAATTAAAATTATCGTTCCATTCCGTTCCTACCCGACGCGTAATAGAAAATTCCAAAAAAAGAGCAAAAAAATTGAAAAAATTAAAAAATTGCATTATGACTTCTTTTCAAGCCGAAATAGGTTGGAAAAGCCCGAGAAAGAGAGAAAATAAAAATTATCATTTTGTTCCGTTCCTACCTGACGCGTAATAGAAAATTCCAAAAAAAATAGAAAAAAATTAAAAAAATTAAAAAATGGCATTATGGCTTCATTTCGAGCCAGAATAGGTTGGAAAAGGCCGAGAAAGAGAGAAAATAAAAATTATCGTTCCGTTCCGTTCCTAACTGACGCGTAAAAGAAAATTCAAAAAAAATAGGCAAAAACTTCAAAAAAATTAAAAAATACCATTATGACTTTGTTTCAAACCAAAATAGGTTGGACAAGCCCGAGAAAGTGAGAAAATAAAAATTATCGTTCTGTTCCGTTCCTACCCGACGCGTGATAGAAAATTCCAAAAAAATAGCAAAAAAATTAAAAAAATTAAAAAAATAGCATTATGGCTTCATTTCAAGCAAGAATTGCTTGGAAAAGGCCGAGAAAGGGAGAAAATAAAAATTATCGTTTCGCTCCATTCCGTTCCTACTCGACGCGTAATACAAAATTCCAAAAAAATTGAAATAATTAAAACATACCATTATGGCTTCATTTGAAGCCAAAATAGGTTGGAAAGGCTGAGAAAGGGAGAAAATAAAAATTATCGTTCCGTTTCGTTCCTAGCTGATGCGTAATAGAAAATTCCAAAAAAATAGGCAAAAACTTCAAAAAATTAAAAAATACCATTATGACTTTGTTTCAAACCAAAATAGGTTGGACAAGCCCGAGAAAGTAAGAAAATAAAAATTATCGTTCCGTTCCGTTACTACCAGACGCGTAATAGAAAATTCCAAAAAAATAACAAAAAAATTCAAAAATTTAAAAAATAGCATTATGACTTCTTTTCTAGCCAAAATAGGTTGGAAAAGCTCGAGAAAGAGAGAAAATAAAAATTATCATTCTCTTCTGTTCCTACCCGACGCGTAATAGAAAATTCCAAAAAACATAGGAAAAAAATTAAAAAAATTAAAAAATGGCATTACGGCTTCATTTCAAGCAAGAATAAGTTGGAAAAGGCCGAGAAAGAGAGAAAATAAAAATTATCGTTCCGTTTCCGTTCCTAACTAACGCGTAATAGAAAATTCAAAAAAAATGGGCAAAAACTTTAAAATATTAAAAAATACCATTATGACTTTGTTTCAAACCAAAATAGGTTGGACAAGCCCGGGAAAGAGTGAAAATAAAAATTATCATTCTGTTTTGTTCCTACCCGACGCGTAATAGAAAATTCCAAAAAAATAGCAAAGAAATTAAAAAAATTAAAAAATAGCATTATGACTTCATTTCTAGCCAAAATAGGTTGGAAAAGGCCGAGAAAGGGAGAAAATTAAAATTATCGTTCCATTTCGTTCCTACCTGACGCGTAATAGAAAATTCCAAAAAAAAGGGCAAAAACTTCGAAAAATTAAAAAATACCATTATGACTTCATTTCAAACCAAAATAGGGTTGAGAAGGCCGAGAAAGTGAGAAAATAAAAATTATCATTCCGTTCCGTTCCTACCCGACGCGTAATAGGAAATTCCATAAAAATAACAAAAAAATTCAAAAAATTAAAAAATAGAATTATGGCTTCATTTCAAGCCAGAATAGGTTGAAAAAGGCCGAGAAAGAGAGAAAATAAAAATTATCGTTCCGTTTCCGTTCCTAACTAACGCGTAATAGAAAATTCAAAAAAAATAGGCAAAAACTTCAAAAAACTAAAAAATACCATGATGACTTCTTTTCTAGCCAAAATAGGTTGGACAAGCCCGAGAAAGAGAAAAAATAAAAATTATCGTTCAGTTTCATTCCTACCAGACGCGTAATAGAAAATAAAAGTTATCGTTCCGTTCCGTTCCTAACTGAGGCGTAATAGAAAATTCAAAAAAAATAGGCAAAAACTTCAAAAAATTAAAAAATAGCATTATGACTTCATTTCAATCCAAAATAGGTTGGAGAACGCCGAGAAACTGAGAAAATAAAAATTATCGTTCCGTGCCGTTACAACCAGACGCGTAATAGAAAATTCCAAAAAAATAACAAAAAAATTCAAAAAATTAAAAAATAGCATTATGACTTCTTTTCTAGCCAAAATAGGTTGGACAAGCCCGAGAAGGAGAGAAAATAAAAATTATCGTTCAGTTCCATTCCTACCAGACGCGTAATAGAAATTTCCAAACAAATAGCACAAAAAATTATAAAAAACCATTATGGCTCCATTTCAATCCAAAATAGGTTGGAAAATGCCGAGAAATAGAGCAAATAAAAATTAGCAATCCGTTCCGTTCCTACCCGACCTGTAACAGGAAATTCGAAAAAAATAACTAAAAAATTCAAAAAACTAAAAAATACCTTTACGGATTCATTCCAAGCCAAAATAGGTTGAAAGAGGATGAGAAAGAGAGAAAATAAAAATTATCATTCCGTTCCGTTCCTACCCGACGCGTAATAGGAAATTCCATAAAAATAACAAAAAAATTCAAAAAATTAAAAAATAGAATTATGGCTTCATTTCGAGCCAGAATAGGTTGGCAAAATGCCGAGAAAGAGAGAAAATAAAAATTATCGTTCCGTTCCGTTCCTACCCGACGGGTAATAAAAAATTCAAAAAAATTGAAAAAAAATTCAAATAATCAAAACATACCATTATGGCTTCATTTCAATCCAAAATAGGTGGGAAAAGGCTGAGAAAGGAAGAAAATTAAAATTATCGTTCCATTCCGTTCTTACCTGACGGGTAATAGAAAATTCCAAAAAATTAAAAAAATTAAAAAATAGCATTATGATTTCTTTTGAAGACAAAATAGGTTGGACAAGCCCGAGAAAGTGAAAAAATAAAAATTATCGTTCTGTTCCGTTCCTGCCCGACGCGTAATAGAAAATTCCAAAAAAAGAGCAAAAAAATTGAAAAAATTAAAAAATTGCATTATGACTTCTTTTCAAGCCGAAATAGGTTGGAAAAGCCCGAGAAAGAGAGAAAATAAAAATTATCGTTCTGTTCCGTTCCTACTCGACGCGTAATAGAAAATTCCAAGAAAATAGCAAAAAAATTTAAAAAATTAAAAAATAGCATTATGGCTGCATTTCAAGCCAGAATAGGTTGGAAAAGGACGCGAAAGAAAGAAAATAAAAATTATCGTTCTATTCAGTTCCTACTCGACGCGTAATACAAAATTCCAAAAAAATTGAAAAAAAAATCAAACAATTAAAACATACCATTATGGCTTCATTTCAAGCCAAAATAGGTTGGAAAAGGCCGAGAAAGGGAGAAAATTAAAATTATCGTTCCATTTCGTTCCTACCTGACGCGTAATAGAAAATTCCATAAAAAAGGGCAAAAACTTCAAAAAACTAAAAAATACCATTATGATTTCATTTCAAACCAAAATAGGGTTGAGAAGGCCGAGAAAGTGAGAAAATAAAAATTATCGTTCCGTTCCGTTCCTACCAGACGCGTAATTGAAAATTCCAAAAAAATAACAAAAAAATCCAAAAAATTAAAAAATAGCATTATGACTTCTTTTCTAGCCAAAATAGGTTGGAATAGCTCAAGAAAGAGTGAAAATAAAAATTATCATTTTGTTCCGTTCCTACCCCACGCGTAATAGAAAATTCCAAAAAAATAGCAAAAACTTCAAAAAACAAAAAAAATACCATTATGGCTTCATTGCAAGCCAGAATAGGTTGGAAAAGGCCGAGAAAGAAAATAGGGTTGAGAAGGCCGAGAAAGTGAGAAAATAAAAATTATCGTTCCGTTCCGTTCCTACCAGACGCGTAATTGAAAATTCCAAAAAAATAACAAAAAAATCCAAAAAATTTAAAAAAATAGCATTAGGACTTCTTTTCTAGCCAAAATAGGTTGGAAAAGCTCGAGAAAGAGAGAAAATAAAAATTATCCTTCTGTTCCGTTCCTACTCGACTCGTAATAGAAAATTCCAAAAAAATAGCAAAAACTTCAAAAAACTAAAAAATACCATTATGGCTTCTTTTCAAGCCAGAATAGATTGGAAAAGGCCGAGAAAGAGAGAAACTAAAAATTATCGTTCTGCTCCGTTCCTACCCGACGCGTAACAGAAAATTCCAAAAAAGTAGCAAAAATATTAATAAAATTAAAAAATAGCATTATGGCTTCATTTCAAGCCAGAATAGATTGGAAAATGCCACGAAATAGAGAATAAAAATTATCGTTCCGTTCTGTTCCTACTCGACGCGTAATACAAAATTCCAAAAAAATTGAAAAAAAATTCAAACAATTAAAACATACCATTATGGCTTCATTTCAAGCCAAAATAGGTTGGAAAAGGCCGAGGAAGGGAGAAAATTAAAATTATCGTTCCATTTCGTTCCTACCTGACGCGTAATAGAAAATTCCAAAAAAAAGGGCAAAAACTTCAAAAAATTAAAAAATACCATTATGACTTCATTTCAAACCAAAATAGGGTTGAGAAGACCGAGAAAGTGAGAAAATAAAAATTATCGTTCCGTTCCGTTCCGTTCCTACCAGACGCGAAATTGAAAATTCCAAAAAAATAACAAAAAAATCCAAAAAATTAAAAAATAGCATTAGGACTTCTTTTCTAGCCAAAATAGGTTGGAATAGCTCGAGAAAGAGTGAAAATAAAAATTATCATTTTGTTCCGTTCCTACCCGACGCGTAATAGAAAATTCCAAAAAAATAGCAAAAACAAAAAAAACAAAAAAAATACCATTATGGATTCATTTCAAGCCAGAATAGGTTGGAAAATGCCGAGAAAGAGAGAATAAAAATTATCGTTCCGTTCTGTTCCTACTCGACGCGTAATACAAAATTCCAAAAAAATTGAAAAAAAATTCAAACAATTAAAACATACCATTATGGCTTCATTTCAAGTCAAAATAGGTTGGAAAAGGCCGAGAAAGGGAGAAAATTAAAATTATCGTTCCATTTCGTTCCTACCTGACGCGTAATAGAAAATTTCATAAAAAAGGGCAAAAACTTCAAAAAATTAAAAAATACCATTATGACTTCATTTCAAACCAAAATAGGGTTGAGAAGACCGAGAAAGTGAGAAAATAAAAATTATCGTTCCGTTCCGTTCCTACCAGACGCGTAATTGAAAATTCCAAAAAAATAACAAAAAAATCCAAAAAATTAAAAAATAGCATTACGACTTCTTTTCTAGCCAAAATAGGTTGGAAAAGCTCGAGAAAGAGAGAAAATAAAAATTATCCTTCTGTTCCGTTCCTACTCGACTCGTAATAGAAAATTCCAAAAAAATAGCAAAAACTTCAAAAAACTAAAAAATACCATTATGGCTTCTTTTCAAGCCAGAATAGGTTGGAAAAGGCCGAGAAAGAGAGAAACTAAAAATTATCGTTCTGCTCCGTTCCTACCCGACGCGTAACAGAAAATTCCAAAAAAGTAGCAAAAATATTAATAAAATTAAAAAATAGCATTATGGCTTCATTTCAAGCCAGAATAGATTGGAAAAGGCCACGAAAGAGAGAATAAAAATTATCGTTCCGTTCTGTTCCTACTCGACGCGTAATACAAAATTCCAAAAAAATTGAAAAAAAATTCAAACAATTAAAACATACCATTATGGCTTCATTTCAAGCCAAAATAGGTTGGAAAAGGCCGAGAAAGGGAGAAAATTAAAATTTTCGTTCCATTTCGTTCCTACCTGACGCGTAATAGAAAATTCCATAAAAAAGGGCAAAAACTTCAAAAAATTAAAAAATACCATTATGACTTCATTTCAAACCAAAATAGGGTTGAGAAGGCCGAGAAAGTGAGAAAATAAAAATTATCGTTCCGTTCCGTTCCTACCAGACGCGAAATTGAAAATTCCAAAAAAATAACAAAAAAATCCAAAAAATTAAAAAATACCATTATGGCTTCTTTTCAAGCCAGAATAGGTTGGAATAGCTCGAGAAAGAGTGAAAATAAAAATTATCATTTTGTTCCGTTCCTACCCGACGCGTAATAGAAAATTCCAAAAAAATAGCAAAAACTTCAAAAAACAAAAAAAATACCATTATGGATTCATTTCAAGCCAGAATAGGTTGGAAAATGCCGAGAAAGAGAGAATAAAAATTATCGTTCCGTTCTGTTCCTACTCGACGCGTAATACAAAATTCCAAAAAAATTGAAAAAAAATTCAAACAATTAAAACATACCATTATGGCTTCATTTCAAATCAAAATAGGTTGGAAAAGGCCGAGAAAGGGAGAAAATTAAAATTATCGTTCCATTTCGTTCCTACCTGACGCGTAATAGAAAATTCCATAAAAAAGGGCAAAAACTTCAAAAAATTAAAAAATACCATTATGACTTCATTTCAAACCAAAATAGGGTTGAGAAGACCGAGAAAGTGAGAAAATAAAAATTATCGTTCCGTTCCGTTCCTACCAGACGCGTAATTGAAAATTCCAAAAAAATAACAAAAAAATCCAAAAAATTAAAAAATAGCATTACGACTTCTTTTCTAGCCAAAATAGGTTGGAGAAGCTCGAGAAATAGAGAAAATAAAAATTATCCTTCTGTTCCGTTCCTACTCGACTCGTAATAGAAAATTCCAAAAAAATAGCAAAAACTTCAAAAAACTAAAAAATACCATTATGGCTTCTTTTCAAGCCAGAATAGGTTGGAAAAGGCCGAGAAAGAGAGAAACTAAAAATTATCGTTCTGCTCCGTTCCTACCCGACGCGTAACAGAAAATTCCAAAAAAGTAGCAAAAATATTAATAAAATTAAAAAATAGCATTATGGCTTCATTTCAAGCCAGAATAGATTGGAAAAGGCCACGAAAGAGAGAATAAAAATTATCGTTCCGTTCTGTTCCTACTCGACGCGTAATAAAAAATTCCAAAAAAATTGAAAAAAAATTCAAACAATTAAAACATACCATTATGGCTTCATTTCAAGCCAAAATAGGTTGGAAAAGGCCGAGAAAGGGAGAAAATTAAAATTATCGTTCCATTTCGTTCCTACCTGACGCGTAATAGAAAATTCCATAAAAAAGGGCAAAAACTTCAAAAAGTTAAAAAATACCATTATGACTTCATTTCAAACCAAAATAGGGTTGAGAAGGCCGAGAAAGTGAGAAAATAAAAATTATCGTTCCGTTCCGTTCCTACCAGACGCGTAATTGAAAATTCAAAAAAAATAACAAAAAAATCCAAAAAATTAAAAAATAGCATTATGACTTCTTTTCTAGCCAAAATAGGTTGGAAAAGCTCGAGAAAGAGAGAAAATAAAAATTATCCTTCTGTTCCTTTCCTACTCGACTCGTAATAGAAAATTCCAAAAAAATAGCAAAAACTTCAAAAAACTAAAAAATACCATTATGGCTTCTTTTCAAGCCACAATAGGTTGGAAAAGGCCGAGAAAGAGAGAAACTAAAAATTATCGTTCCGCTCCGTTCCTACCCGACGCGTAACAGAAAATTCCAAAAAAGTAGCAAAAATATTAATAAAATTAAAAAATAGCATTATGGCTTCATTTCAAGCCAGAATAGATTGGAAAAGGCCACGAAAGAGAGAATAAAAATTATCGTTCCGTTCTGTTCCTACTCGACGCGTAATACAAAATTCCAAAAAAATTGAAAAAAAATTCAAACAATTAAAACATACCATTATGGCTTCATTTCAAGCCAAAATAGATTGGAAAAGGCCGAGAAAGGGAGAAAATTAAAATTATCGTTCCATTTCGTTCCTACCTGACGCGTAATAGAAAATTCCATAAAAAAGGGCAAAAACTTCAAAAAATTAAAAAATACCATTATGACTTCATTTCAAACCAAAATAGGGTTGAGAAGGCCGAGAAAGTGAGAAAATAAAAATTATCGTTCCGTTCCGTTCCTACCAGACGCGTAATTGAAAATTCCAAAAAAATAACAAAAAAATCCAAAAAATTTAAAAAAATAGCATTATGACTTCTTTTCTAGCCAAAATAGGTTGGAAAAGCTCGAGAAAGAGAGAAAATAAAAATTATCCTTCTGTTCCGTTCCTACTCGACTCGTAATAGAAAATTCCAAAAAAATAGCAAAAACTTCAAAAAACTAAAAAATACCATTATGGCTTCTTTTCAAGCCAGAATAGATTGGAAAAGGCCGAGAAAGAGAGAAACTAAAAATTATCGTTCTGCTCCGTTCCTACCCGACGCGTAACAGAAAATTCCAAAAACGTAGCAAAAATATTAATAAAATTAAAAAATAGCATTATGGCTTCATTTCAAGCCAGAATAGATTGGAAAAGGCCACGAAAGAGAGAATAAAAATTATCGTTCCATTCTGTTCCTACTCGACGCGTAATACAAAATTCCAAAAAAATTGAAAAAAAATTCAAACAATTAAAACATACCATTATGGCTTCATTTCAAGCCAAAATAGGTTGGAAAAGGCCGAGGAAGGGAGAAAATTAAAATTATCGTTCCATTTCGTTCCTACCTGACGCGTAATAGAAAATTCCAAAAAAAAGGGCAAAAACTTCAAAAAATTAAAAAATACCATTATGACTTCATTTCAAACCAAAATAGGGTTGAGAAGGCCGAGAAAGTGAGAAAATAAAAATTATCGTTCCGTTCCGTTCCTACCAGACGCGAAATTGAAAATTCCAAAAAAATAACAAAAAAATCCAAAAAATTAAAAAATAGCATTAGGACTTCTTTTCTAGCAAAAATAGGTTGGAATAGCTCGAGAAAGAGTGAAAATAAAAATTATCATTTTGTTCCGTTCCTACCCGACGCGTAATAGAAAATTCCAAAAAAATAGCAAAAACTTCAAAAAACAAAAAAAATACCATTATGGATTCATTTCAAGCCAGAATAGGTTGGAAAATGCCGAGAAAGAGAGAATAAAAATTATCGTTCCGTTCTGTTCCTACCAGACGCGAAATTGAAAATTCCAAAAAAATAACAAAAAAATCCAAAAAATTAAAAAATAGCATTAGGACTTCTTTTCTAGCCAAAATAGGTTGGAATAGCTCGAGAAAGAGTGAAAATAAAAATTATCATTTTGTTCCGTTCCTACCCGACGCGTAATAGAAAATTCCAAAAAAATAGCAAAAACAAAAAAAACAAAAAAAATACCATTATGGATTCATTTCAAGCCAGAATAGGTTGGAAAATGCCGAGAAAGAGAGAATAAAAATTATCGTTCTGTTCTGTTCCTACTCGACGCGTAATACAAAATTCCAAAAAAATTGAAAAAAAATTCAAACAATTAAAACATACCATTATGGCTTCATTTCAAGTCAAAATAGGTTGGAAAAGGCCGAGAAAGGGAGAAAATTAAAATTATCGTTCCATTTCGTTCCTACCTGACGCGTAATAGAAAATTTCATAAAAAAGGGCAAAAACTTCAAAAAATTAAAAAATACCATTATGACTTCATTTCAAACCAAAATAGGGTTGAGAAGACCGAGAAAGTGAGAAAATAAAAATTATCGTTCCGTTCCGTTCCTACCAGACGCGTAATTGAAAATTCCAAAAAAATAACAAAAAAATCCAAAAAATTAAAAAATAGCATTACGACTTCTTTTCTAGCCAAAATAGGTTGGAAAAGCTCGAGAAAGAGAGAAAATAAAAATTATCCTTCTGTTCCGTTCCTACTCGACTCGTAATAGAAAATTCCAAAAAAATAGCAAAAACTTCAAAAAACAAAAAAATACCATTATGGCTTCTTTTCAAGCCAGAATAGGTTGGAAAAGGCCGAGAAAGAGAGAAACTAAAAATTATCGTTCTGCTCCGTTCCTACCCGACGCGTAACAGAAAATTCCAAAAAAGTAGCAAAAATATTAATAAAATTAAAAAATAGCATTATGGCTTCATTTCAAGCCAGAATAGATTGGAAAAGGCCACGAAAGAGAGAATAAAAATTATCGTTCCGTTCTGTTCCTACTCGACGCGTAATACAAAATTCCAAAAAAATTGAAAAAAAATTCAAACAATTAAAACATACCATTATGGCTTCATTTCAAGCCAAAATAGGTTGGAAAAGGCCGAGAAAGGGAGAAAATTAAAATTTTCGTTCCATTTCGTTCCTACCTGACGCGTAATAGAAAATTCCATAAAAAAGGGCAAAAACTTCAAAAAATTAAAAAATACCATTATGACTTCATTTCAAACCAAAATAGGGTTGAGAAGGCCGAGAAAGTGAGAAAATAAAAATTATCGTTCCGTTCCGTTCCTACCAGACGCGAAATTGAAAATTCCAAAAAAATAACAAAAAAATCCAAAAAATTAAAAAATAGCATTAGGACTTCTTTTCTAGCCAAAATAGGTTGGAATAGCTCGAGAAAGAGTGAAAATAAAAATTATCATTTTGTTCCGTTCCTACCCGACGCGTAATAGAAAATTCCAAAAAAATAGCAAAAACTTCAAAAAACAAAAAAAATACCATTATGGATTCATTTCAAGCCAGAATAGGTTGGAAAATGCCGAGAAAGAGAGAATAAAAATTATCGTTCCGTTCTGTTCCTACTCGACGCGTAATACAAAATTCCAAAAAAATTGAAAAAAAATTCAAACAATTAAAACATACCATTATGGCTTCATTTCAAATCAAAATAGGTTGGAAATGGCCGAGAAAGGGAGAAAATTAAAATTATCGTTCCATTTCGTTCCTACCTGACGCGTAATAGAAAATTCCATAAAAAAGGGCAAAAACTTCAAAAAATTAAAAAATACCATTATGACTTCATTTCAAACCAAAATAGGGTTGAGAAGACCGAGAAAGTGAGAAAATAAAAATTATCGTTCCGTTCCGTTCCTACCAGACGCGTAATTGAAAATTCCAAAAAAATAACAAAAAAATCCAAAAAATTAAAAAATAGCATTACGACTTCTTTTCTAGCCAAAATAGGTTGGAAAAGCTCGAGAAAGAGAGAAAATAAAAATTATCCTTCTGTTCCGTTCCTACTCGACTCGTAATAGAAAATTCCAAAAAAATAGCAAAAACTTCAAAAAACTAAAAAATACCATTATGGCTTCTTTTCAAGCCAGAATAGGTTGGAAAAGGCCGAGAAAGAGAGAAACTAAAAATTATCGTTCTGCTCCGTTCCTACCCGACGCGTAACAGAAAATTCCAAAAAAGTAGCAAAAATATTAATAAAATTAAAAAATAGCATTACGGCTTCATTTCAAGCCAGAATAGATTGGAAAAGGCCACGAAAGAGAGAATAAAAATTATCGTTCCGTTCTGTTCCTACTCGACGCGTAATAAAAAATTCCAAAAAAATTGAAAAAAAATTCAAACAATTAAAACATACCATTATGGCTTCATTTCAAGCCAAAATAGGTTGGAAAAGGCCGAGAAAGGGAGAAAATTAAAATTATCGTTCCATTTCGTTCCTACCTGACGCGTAATAGAAAATTCCATAAAAAAGGGCAAAAACTTCAAAAAGTTAAAAAATACCATTATGACTTCATTTCAAACCAAAATAGGGTTGAGAAGGCCGAGAAAGTGAGAAAATAAAAATTATCGTTCCGTTCCGTTCCTACCAGACGCGTAATTGAAAATTCAAAAAAAATAACAAAAAAATCCAAAAAATTAAAAAATAGCATTATGACTTCTTTTCTAGCCAAAATAGGTTGGAAAAGCTCGAGAAAGAGAGAAAATAAAAATTATCCTTCTGTTCCTTTCCTACTCGACTCGTAATAGAAAATTCCAAAAAAATAGCAAAAACTTCAAAAAACTAAAAAATACCATTATGGCTTCTTTTCAAGCCAGAATAGGTTGGAAAAGGCCGAGAAAGAGAGAAACTAAAAATTATCGTTCCGCTCCGTTCCTACCCGACGCGTAACAGAAAATTCCAAAAAAGTAGCAAAAATATTAATAAAATTAAAAAATAGCATTATGGCTTCATTTCAAGCCAGAATAGATTGGAAAAGGCCACGAAAGAGAGAATAAAAATTATCGTTCCGTTCTGTTCCTACTCGACGCGTAATACAAAATTCCAAAAAAATTGAAAAAAAATTCAAACAATTAAAACATACCATTATGGCTTCATTTCAAGCCAAAATAGGTTGGAAAAGGCCGAGAAAGGGAGAAAATTAAAATTATCGTTCCATTTCGTTCCTACCTGACGCGTAATAGAAAATTCCATAAAAAAGGGCAAAAACTTCAAAAAATTAAAAAATACCATTATGACTTCATTTCAAACCAAAATAGGGTTGAGAAGGCCGAGAAAGTGAGAAAATAAAAATTATCGTTCCGTTCCGTTCCTACCAGACGCGTAATTGAAAATTCCAAAAAAATAACAAAAAAATCCAAAAAATTTAAAAAAATAGCATTATGACTTCTTTTCTAGCCAAAATAGGTTGGAAAAGCTCGAGAAAGAGAGAAAATAAAAATTATCCTTCTGTTCCGTTCCTACTCGACTCGTAATAGAAAATTCCAAAAAAATAGCAAAAACTTCAAAAAACTAAAAAATACCATTATGGCTTCTTTTCAAGCCAGAATAGATTGGAAAAGGCCGAGAAAGAGAGAAACTAAAAATTATCGTTCTGCTCCGTTCCTACCCGACGCGTAACAGAAAATTCCAAAAACGTAGCAAAAATATTAATAAAATTAAAAAATAGCATTATGGCTTCATTTCAAGCCAGAATAGATTGGAAAAGGCCACGAAAGAGAGAATAAAAATTATCGTTCCATTCTGTTCCTACTCGACGCGTAATACAAAATTCCAAAAAAATTGAAAAAAAATTCAAACAATTAAAACATACCATTATGGCTTCATTTCAAGCCAAAATAGGTTGGAAAAGGCCGAGGAAGGGAGAAAATTAAAATTATCGTTCCATTTCGTTCCTACCTGACGCGTAATAGAAAATTCCAAAAAAAAGGGCAAAAACTTCAAAAAATTAAAAAATACCATTATGACTTCATTTCAAACCAAAATAGGGTTGAGAAGGCCGAGAAAGTGAGAAAATAAAAATTATCGTTCCGTTCCGTTCCTACCAGACGCGAAATTGAAAATTCCAAAAAAATAACAAAAAAATCCAAAAAATTAAAAAATAGCATTAGGACTTCTTTTCTAGCAAAAATAGGTTGGAATAGCTCGAGAAAGAGTGAAAATAAAAATTATCATTTTGTTCCGTTCCTACCCGACGCGTAATAGAAAATTCCAAAAAAATAGCAAAAACTTCAAAAAACAAAAAAAATACCATTATGGATTCATTTCAAGCCAGAATAGGTTGGAAAATGCCGAGAAAGAGAGAATAAAAATTATCGTTCCGTTCTGTTCCTACCAGACGCGAAATTGAAAATTCCAAAAAAATAACAAAAAAATCCAAAAAATTAAAAAATAGCATTAGGACTTCTTTTCTAGCCAAAATAGGTTGGAATAGCTCGAGAAAGAGTGAAAATAAAAATTATCATTTTGTTCCGTTCCTACCCGACGCGTAATAGAAAATTCCAAAAAAATAGCAAAAACAAAAAAAACAAAAAAAATACCATTATGGATTCATTTCAAGCCAGAATAGGTTGGAAAATGCCGAGAAAGAGAGAATAAAAATTATCGTTCTGTTCTGTTCCTACTCGACGCGTAATACAAAATTCCAAAAAAATTGAAAAAAAATTCAAACAATTAAAACATACCATTATGGCTTCATTTCAAGTCAAAATAGGTTGGAAAAGGCCGAGAAAGGGAGAAAATTAAAATTATCGTTCCATTTCGTTCCTACCTGACGCGTAATAGAAAATTTCATAAAAAAGGGCAAAAACTTCAAAAAATTAAAAAATACCATTATGACTTCATTTCAAACCAAAATAGGGTTGAGAAGACCGAGAAAGTGAGAAAATAAAAATTATCGTTCCGTTCCGTTCCTACCAGACGCGTAATTGAAAATTCCAAAAAAATAACAAAAAAATCCAAAAAATTAAAAAATAGCATTACGACTTCTTTTCTAGCCAAAATAGGTTGGAAAAGCTCGAGAAAGAGAGAAAATAAAAATTATCCTTCTGTTCCGTTCCTACTCGACTCGTAATAGAAAATTCCAAAAAAATAGCAAAAACTTCAAAAAACTAAAAAATACCATTATGGCTTCTTTTCAAGCCAGAATAGGTTGGAAAAGGCCGAGAAAGAGAGAAACTAAAAATTATCGTTCTGCTCCGTTCCTACCCGACGCGTAACAGAAAATTCCAAAAAAGTAGCAAAAATATTAATAAAATTAAAAAATAGCATTATGGCTTCATTTCAAGCCAGAATAGATTGGAAAAGGCCACGAAAGAGAGAATAAAAATTATCGTTCCGTTCTGTTCCTACTCGACGCGTAATACAAAATTCCAAAAAAATTGAAAAAAAATTCAAACAATTAAAACATACCATTATGGCTTCATTTCAAGCCAAAATAGGTTGGAAAAGGCCGAGAAAGGGAGAAAATTAAAATTTTCGTTCCATTTCGTTCCTACCTGACGCGTAATAGAAAATTCCATAAAAAAGGGCAAAAACTTCAAAAAATTAAAAAATACCATTATGACTTCATTTCAAACCAAAATAGGGTTGAGAAGGCCGAGAAAGTGAGAAAATAAAAATTATCGTTCCGTTCCGTTCCTACCAGACGCGAAATTGAAAATTCCAAAAAAATAACAAAAAAATCCAAAAAATTAAAAAATAGCATTAGGACTTCTTTTCTAGCCAAAATAGGTTGGAATAGCTCGAGAAAGAGTGAAAATAAAAATTATCATTTTGTTCCGTTCCTACCCGACGCGTAATAGAAAATTCCAAAAAAATAGCAAAAACTTCAAAAAACAAAAAAAAATACCATTATGGATTCATTTCAAGCCAGAATAGGTTGGAAAATGCCGAGAAAGAGAGAATAAAAATTATCGTTCCGTTCTGTTCCTACTCGACGCGTAATACAAAATTCCAAAAAAATTGAAAAAAAATTCAAACAATTAAAACATACCATTATGGCTTCATTTCAAATCAAAATAGGTTGGAAATGGCCGAGAAAGGGAGAAAATTAAAATTATCGTTCCATTTCGTTCCTACCTGACGCGTAATAGAAAATTCCATAAAAAAGGGCAAAAACTTCAAAAAATTAAAAAATACCATTATGACTTCATTTCAAACCAAAATAGGGTTGAGAAGACCGAGAAAGTGAGAAAATAAAAATTATCGTTCCGTTCCGTTCCTACCAGACGCGTAATTGAAAATTCCAAAAAAATAACAAAAAAATCCAAAAAATTAAAAAATAGCATTACGACTTCTTTTCTAGCCAAAATAGGTTGGAAAAGCTCGAGAAAGAGAGAAAATAAAAATTATCCTTCTGTTCCGTTCCTACTCGACTCGTAATAGAAAATTCCAAAAAAATAGCAAAAACTTCAAAAAACTAAAAAATACCATTATGGCTTCTTTTCAAGCCAGAATAGGTTGGAAAAGGCCGAGAAAGAGAGAAACTAAAAATTATCGTTCTGCTCCGTTCCTACCCGACGCGTAACAGAAAATTCCAAAAAAGTAGCAAAAATATTAATAAAATTAAAAAATAGCATTACGGCTTCATTTCAAGCCAGAATAGATTGGAAAAGGCCACGAAAGAGAGAATAAAAATTATCGTTCCGTTCTGTTCCTACTCGACGCGTAATAAAAAATTCCAAAAAAATTGAAAAAAAATTCAAACAATTAAAACATACCATTATGGCTTCATTTCAAGCCAAAATAGGTTGGAAAAGGCCGAGAAAGGGAGAAAATTAAAATTATCGTTCCATTTCGTTCCTACCTGACGCGTAATAGAAAATTCCATAAAAAAGGGCAAAAACTTCAAAAAGTTAAAAAATACCATTATGACTTCATTTCAAACCAAAATAGGGTTGAGAAGGCCGAGAAAGTGAGAAAATAAAAATTATCGTTCCGTTCCGTTCCTACCAGACGCGTAATTGAAAATTCAAAAAAAATAACAAAAAAATCCAAAAAATTAAAAAATAGCATTATGACTTCTTTTCTAGCCAAAATAGGTTGGAAAAGCTCGAGAAAGAGAGAAAATAAAAATTATCCTTCTGTTCCTTTCCTACTCGACTCGTAATAGAAAATTCCAAAAAAATAGCAAAAACTTCAAAAAACTAAAAAATACCATTATGGCTTCTTTTCAAGCCAGAATAGGTTGGAAAAGGCCGAGAAAGAGAGAAACTAAAAATTATCGTTCCGCTCCGTTCCTACCCGACGCGTAACAGAAAATTCCAAAAAAGTAGCAAAAATATTAATAAAATTAAAAAATAGCATTATGGCTTCATTTCAAGCCAGAATAGATTGGAAAAGGCCACGAAAGAGAGAATAAAAATTATCGTTCCGTTCTGTTCCTACTCGACGCGTAATACAAAATTCCAAAAAAATTGAAAAAAAATTCAAACAATTAAAACATACCATTATGGCTTCATTTCAAGCCAAAATAGGTTGGAAAAGGCCGAGAAAGGGAGAAAATTAAAATTATCGTTCCATTTCGTTCCTACCTGACGCGTAATAGAAAATTCCATAAAAAAGGGCAAAAACTTCAAAAAATTAAAAAATACCATTATGACTTCATTTCAAACCAAAATAGGGTTGAGAAGGCCGAGAAAGTGAGAAAATAAAAATTATCGTTCCGTTCCGTTCCTACCAGACGCGTAATTGAAAATTCCAAAAAAATAACAAAAAAATCCAAAAAATTTAAAAAAATAGCATTATGACTTCTTTTCTAGCCAAAATAGGTTGGAAAAGCTCGAGAAAGAGAGAAAATAAAAATTATCCTTCTGTTCCGTTCCTACTCGACTCGTAATAGAAAATTCCAAAAAAATAGCAAAAACTTCAAAAAACTAAAAAATACCATTATGGCTTCTTTTCAAGCCAGAATAGATTGGAAAAGGCCGAGAAAGAGAGAAACTAAAAATTATCGTTCTGCTCCGTTCCTACCCGACGCGTAACAGAAAATTCCAAAAACGTAGCAAAAATATTAATAAAATTAAAAAATAGCATTATGGCTTCATTTCAAGCCAGAATAGATTGGAAAAGGCCACGAAAGAGAGAATAAAAATTATCGTTCCATTCTGTTCCTACTCGACGCGTAATACAAAATTCCAAAAAAATTGAAAAAAAATTCAAACAATTAAAACATACCATTATGGCTTCATTTCAAGCCAAAATAGGTTGGAAAAGGCCGAGGAAGGGAGAAAATTAAAATTATCGTTCCATTTCGTTCCTACCTGACGCGTAATAGAAAATTCCAAAAAAAAGGGCAAAAACTTCAAAAAATTAAAAAATACCATTATGACTTCATTTCAAACCAAAATAGGGTTGAGAAGGCCGAGAAAGTGAGAAAATAAAAATTATCGTTCCGTTCCGTTCCTACCAGACGCGAAATTGAAAATTCCAAAAAAATAACAAAAAAATCCAAAAAATTAAAAAATAGCATTAGGACTTCTTTTCTAGCCAAAATAGGTTGGAATAGCTCGAGAAAGAGTGAAAATAAAAATTATCATTTTGTTCCGTTCCTACCCGACGCGTAATAGAAAATTCCAAAAAAATAGCAAAAACTTCAAAAAACAAAAAAAATACCATTATGGATTCATTTCAAGCCAGAATAGGTTGGAAAATGCCGAGAAAGAGAGAATAAAAATTATCGTTCCGTTCTGTTCCTACCAGACGCGAAATTGAAAATTCCAAAAAAATAACAAAAAAATCCAAAAAATTAAAAAATAGCATTAGGACTTCTTTTCTAGCCAAAATAGGTTGGAATAGCTCGAGAAAGAGTGAAAATAAAAATTATCATTTTGTTCCGTTCCTACCCGACGCGTAATAGAAAATTCCAAAAAAATAGCAAAAACAAAAAAAACAAAAAAAATACCATTATGGATTCATTTCAAGCCAGAATAGGTTGGAAAATGCCGAGAAAGAGAGAATAAAAATTATCGTTCCGTTCTGTTCCTACTCGACGCGTAATACAAAATTCCAAAAAAATTGAAAAAAAATTCAAACAATTAAAACATACCATTATGGCTTCATTTCAAGTCAAAATAGGTTGGAAAAGGCCGAGAAAGGGAGAAAATTAAAATTATCGTTCCATTTCGTTCCTACCTGACGCGTAATAGAAAATTTCATAAAAAAGGGCAAAAACTTCAAAAAATTAAAAAATACCATTATGACTCCATTTCAAACCAAAATAGGGTTGAGAAGACCGAGAAAGTGAGAAAATAAAAATTATCGTTCCGTTCCGTTCCTACCAGACGCGTAATTGAAAATTCCAAAAAAATAACAAAAAAATCCAAAAAATTAAAAAATAGCATTACGACTTCTTTTCTAGCCAAAATAGGTTGGAAAAGCTCGAGAAAGAGAGAAAATAAAAATTATCCTTCTGTTCCGTTCCTACTCGACTCGTAATAGAAAATTCCAAAAAAATAGCAAAAACTTCAAAAAACTAAAAAATACCATTATGGCTTCTTTTCAAGCCAGAATAGGTTGGAAAAGGCCGAGAAAGAGAGAAACTAAAAATTATCGTTCTGCTCCGTTCCTACCCGACGCGTAACAGAAAATTCCAAAAAAGTAGCAAAAATATTAATAAAATTAAAAAATAGCATTATGGCTTCATTTCAAGCCAGAATAGATTGGAAAAGGCCACGAAAGAGAGAATAAAAATTATCGTTCCGTTCTGTTCCTACTCGACGCGTAATACAAAATTCCAAAAAAATTGAAAAAAAATTCAAACAATTAAAACATACCATTATGGCTTCATTTCAAGCCAAAATAGGTTGGAAAAGGCCGAGAAAGGGAGAAAATTAAAATTTTCGTTCCATTTCGTTCCTACCTGACGCGTAATAGAAAATTCCATAAAAAAGGGCAAAAACTTCAAAAAATTAAAAAATACCATTATGACTTCATTTCAAACCAAAATAGGGTTGAGAAGGCCGAGAAAGTGAGAAAATAAAAATTATCGTTCCGTTCCGTTCCTACCAGACGCGAAATTGAAAATTCCAAAAAAATAACAAAAAAATCCAAAAAATTAAAAAATACCATTATGGCTTCTTTTCAAGCCAGAATAGGTTGGAATAGCTCGAGAAAGAGTGAAAATAAAAATTATCATTTTGTTCCGTTCCTACCCGACGCGTAATAGAAAATTCCAAAAAAATAGCAAAAACTTCAAAAAACAAAAAAAATACCATTATGGATTCATTTCAAGCCAGAATAGGTTGGAAAATGCCGAGAAAGAGAGAATAAAAATTATCGTTCCGTTCTGTTCCTACTCGACGCGTAATACAAAATTCCAAAAAAATTGAAAAAAAATTCAAACAATTAAAACATACCATTATGGCTTCATTTCAAATCAAAATAGGTTGGAAAAGGCCGAGAAAGGGAGAAAATTAAAATTATCGTTCCATTTCGTTCCTACCTGACGCGTAATAGAAAATTCCATAAAAAAGGGCAAAAACTTCAAAAAATTAAAAAATACCATTATGACTTCATTTCAAACCAAAATAGGGTTGAGAAGACCGAGAAAGTGAGAAAATAAAAATTATCGTTCCGTTCCGTTCCTACCAGACGCGTAATTGAAAATTCCAAAAAAATAACAAAAAAATCCAAAAAATTAAAAAATAGCATTACGACTTCTTTTCTAGCCAAAATAGGTTGGAGAAGCTCGAGAAATAGAGAAAATAAAAATTATCCTTCTGTTCCGTTCCTACTCGACTCGTAATAGAAAATTCCAAAAAAATAGCAAAAACTTCAAAAAACTAAAAAATACCATTATGGCTTCTTTTCAAGCCAGAATAGGTTGGAAAAGGCCGAGAAAGAGAGAAACTAAAAATTATCGTTCTGCTCCGTTCCTACCCGACGCGTAACAGAAAATTCCAAAAAAGTAGCAAAAATATTAATAAAATTAAAAAATAGCATTATGGCTTCATTTCAAGCCAGAATAGATTGGAAAAGGCCACGAAAGAGAGAATAAAAATTATCGTTCCGTTCTGTTCCTACTCGACGCGTAATAAAAAATTCCAAAAAAATTGAAAAAAAATTCAAACAATTAAAACATACCATTATGGCTTCATTTCAAGCCAAAATAGGTTGGAAAAGGCCGAGAAAGGGAGAAAATTAAAATTATCGTTCCATTTCGTTCCTACCTGACGCGTAATAGAAAATTCCATAAAAAAGGGCAAAAACTTCAAAAAGTTAAAAAATACCATTATGACTTCATTTCAAACCAAAATAGGGTTGAGAAGGCCGAGAAAGTGAGAAAATAAAAATTATCGTTCCGTTCCGTTCCTACCAGACGCGTAATTGAAAATTCAAAAAAAATAACAAAAAAATCCAAAAAATTAAAAAATAGCATTATGACTTCTTTTCTAGCCAAAATAGGTTGGAAAAGCTCGAGAAAGAGAGAAAATAAAAATTATCCTTCTGTTCCTTTCCTACTCGACTCGTAATAGAAAATTCCAAAAAAATAGCAAAAACTTCAAAAAACTAAAAAATACCATTATGGCTTCTTTTCAAGCCAGAATAGGTTGGAAAAGGCCGAGAAAGAGAGAAACTAAAAATTATCGTTCCGCTCCGTTCCTACCCGACGCGTAACAGAAAATTCCAAAAAAGTAGCAAAAATATTAATAAAATTAAAAAATAGCATTATGGCTTCATTTCAAGCCAGAATAGATTGGAAAAGGCCACGAAAGAGAGAATAAAAATTATCGTTCCGTTCTGTTCCTACTCGACGCGTAATACAAAATTCCAAAAAAATTGAAAAAAAATTCAAACAATTAAAACATACCATTATGGCTTCATTTCAAGCCAAAATAGGTTGGAAAAGGCCGAGAAAGGGAGAAAATTAAAATTATCGTTCCATTTCGTTCCTACCTGACGCGTAATAGAAAATTCCATAAAAAAGGGCAAAAACTTCAAAAAATTAAAAAATACCATTATGACTTCATTTCAAACCAAAATAGGGTTGAGAAGGCCGAGAAAGTGAGAAAATAAAAATTATCGTTCCGTTCCGTTCCTACCAGACGCGTAATTGAAAATTCCAAAAAAATAACAAAAAAATCCAAAAAATTTAAAAAAATAGCATTATGACTTCTTTTCTAGCCAAAATAGGTTGGAAAAGCTCGAGAAAGAGAGAAAATAAAAATTATCCTTCTGTTCCGTTCCTACTCGACTCGTAATAGAAAATTCCAAAAAAATAGCAAAAACTTCAAAAAACTAAAAAATACCATTATGGCTTCTTTTCAAGCCAGAATAGATTGGAAAAGGCCGAGAAAGAGAGAAACTAAAAATTATCGTTCTGCTCCGTTCCTACCCGACGCGTAACAGAAAATTCCAAAAACGTAGCAAAAATATTAATAAAATTAAAAAATAGCATTATGGCTTCATTTCAAGCCAGAATAGATTGGAAAAGGCCACGAAAGAGAGAATAAAAATTATCGTTCCATTCTGTTCCTACTCGACGCGTAATACAAAATTCCAAAAAAATTGAAAAAAAATTCAAACAATTAAAACATACCATTATGGCTTCATTTCAAGCCAAAATAGGTTGGAAAAGGCCGAGGAAGGGAGAAAATTAAAATTATCGTTCCATTTCGTTCCTACCTGACGCGTAATAGAAAATTCCAAAAAAAAGGGCAAAAACTTCAAAAAATTAAAAAATACCATTATGACTTCATTTCAAACCAAAATAGGGTTGAGAAGGCCGAGAAAGTGAGAAAATAAAAATTATCGTTCCGTTCCGTTCCTACCAGACGCGAAATTGAAAATTCCAAAAAAATAACAAAAAAATCCAAAAAATTAAAAAATAGCATTAGGACTTCTTTTCTAGCCAAAATAGGTTGGAATAGCTCGAGAAAGAGTGAAAATAAAAATTATCATTTTGTTCCGTTCCTACCCGACGCGTAATAGAAAATTCCAAAAAAATAGCAAAAACTTCAAAAAACAAAAAAAATACCATTATGGATTCATTTCAAGCCAGAATAGGTTGGAAAATGCCGAGAAAGAGAGAATAAAAATTATCGTTCCGTTCTGTTCCTACCAGACGCGAAATTGAAAATTCCAAAAAAATAACAAAAAAATCCAAAAAATTAAAAAATAGCATTAGGACTTCTTTTCTAGCCAAAATAGGTTGGAATAGCTCGAGAAAGAGTGAAAATAAAAATTATCATTTTGTTCCGTTCCTACCCGACGCGTAATAGAAAATTCCAAAAAAATAGCAAAAACAAAAAAAACAAAAAAAATACCATTATGGATTCATTTCAAGCCAGAATAGGTTGGAAAATGCCGAGAAAGAGAGAATAAAAATTATCGTTCCGTTCTGTTCCTACTCGACGCGTAATACAAAATTCCAAAAAAATTGAAAAAAAATTCAAACAATTAAAACATACCATTATGGCTTCATTTCAAGTCAAAATAGGTTGGAAAAGGCCGAGAAAGGGAGAAAATTAAAATTATCGTTCCATTTCGTTCCTACCTGACGCGTAATAGAAAATTTCATAAAAAAGGGCAAAAACTTCAAAAAATTAAAAAATACCATTATGACTCCATTTCAAACCAAAATAGGGTTGAGAAGACCGAGAAAGTGAGAAAATAAAAATTATCGTTCCGTTCCGTTCCTACCAGACGCGTAATTGAAAATTCCAAAAAAATAACAAAAAAATCCAAAAAATTAAAAAATAGCATTACGACTTCTTTTCTAGCCAAAATAGGTTGGAAAAGCTCGAGAAAGAGAGAAAATAAAAATTATCCTTCTGTTCCGTTCCTACTCGACTCGTAATAGAAAATTCCAAAAAAATAGCAAAAACTTCAAAAAACTAAAAAATACCATTATGGCTTCTTTTCAAGCCAGAATAGGTTGGAAAAGGCCGAGAAAGAGAGAAACTAAAAATTATCGTTCTGCTCCGTTCCTACCCGACGCGTAACAGAAAATTCCAAAAAAGTAGCAAAAATATTAATAAAATTAAAAAATAGCATTATGGCTTCATTTCAAGCCAGAATAGATTGGAAAAGGCCACGAAAGAGAGAATAAAAATTATCGTTCCGTTCTGTTCCTACTCGACGCGTAATACAAAATTCCAAAAAAATTGAAAAAAAATTCAAACAATTAAAACATACCATTATGGCTTCATTTCAAGCCAAAATAGGTTGGAAAAGGCCGAGAAAGGGAGAAAATTAAAATTTTCGTTCCATTTCGTTCCTACCTGACGCGTAATAGAAAATTCCATAAAAAAGGGCAAAAACTTCAAAAAATTAAAAAATACCATTATGACTTCATTTCAAACCAAAATAGGGTTGAGAAGGCCGAGAAAGTGAGAAAATAAAAATTATCGTTCCGTTCCGTTCCTACCAGACGCGAAATTGAAAATTCCAAAAAAATAACAAAAAAATCCAAAAAATTAAAAAATACCATTATGGCTTCTTTTCAAGCCAGAATAGGTTGGAATAGCTCGAGAAAGAGTGAAAATAAAAATTATCATTTTGTTCCGTTCCTACCCGACGCGTAATAGAAAATTCCAAAAAAATAGCAAAAACTTCAAAAAACAAAAAAAATACCATTATGGATTCATTTCAAGCCAGAATAGGTTGGAAAATGCCGAGAAAGAGAGAATAAAAATTATCGTTCCGTTCTGTTCCTACTCGACGCGTAATACAAAATTCCAAAAAAATTGAAAAAAAATTCAAACAATTAAAACATACCATTATGGCTTCATTTCAAATCAAAATAGGTTGGAAAAGGCCGAGAAAGGGAGAAAATTAAAATTATCGTTCCATTTCGTTCCTACCTGACGCGTAATAGAAAATTCCATAAAAAAGGGCAAAAACTTCAAAAAATTAAAAAATACCATTATGACTTCATTTCAAACCAAAATAGGGTTGAGAAGACCGAGAAAGTGAGAAAATAAAAATTATCGTTCCGTTCCGTTCCTACCAGACGCGTAATTGAAAATTCCAAAAAAATAACAAAAAAATCCAAAAAATTAAAAAATAGCATTAGGACTTCTTTTCTAGCCAAAATAGGTTGGAATAGCTCGAGAAAGAGTGAAAATAAAAATTATCATTTTGTTCCGTTCCTACCCGACGCGTAATAGAAAATTCCAAAAAAATAGCAAAAACTTCAAAAAACAAAAAAAATACCATTATGGATTCATTTCAAGCCAGAATAGGTTGGAAAATGCCGAGAAAGAGAGAATAAAAATTATCGTTCCGTTCTGTTCCTACCAGACGCGTAATTGAAAATTCCAAAAAAATAACAAAAAAATCCAAAAAATTAAAAAATAGCATTACGACTTCTTTTCTAGCCAAAATAGGTTGGAGAAGCTCGAGAAATAGAGAAAATAAAAATTATCCTTCTGTTCCGTTCCTACTCGACTCGTAATAGAAAATTCCAAAAAAATAGCAAAAACTTCAAAAAACTAAAAAATACCATTATGGCTTCTTTTCAAGCCAGAATAGGTTGGAAAAGGCCGAGAAAGAGAGAAACTAAAAATTATCGTTCTGCTCCGTTCCTACCCGACGCGTAACAGAAAATTCCAAAAAAGTAGCAAAAATATTAATAAAATTAAAAAATAGCATTATGGCTTCATTTCAAGCCAGAATAGATTGGAAAAGGCCACGAAAGAGAGAATAAAAATTATCGTTCCGTTCTGTTCCTACTCGACGCGTAATAAAAAATTCCAAAAAAATTGAAAAAAAATTCAAACAATTAAAACATACCATTATGGCTTCATTTCAAGCCAAAATAGGTTGGAAAAGGCCGAGAAAGGGAGAAAATTAAAATTATCGTTCCATTTCGTTCCTACCTGACGCGTAATAGAAAATTCCATAAAAAAGGGCAAAAACTTCAAAAAGTTAAAAAATACCATTATGACTTCATTTCAAACCAAAATAGGGTTGAGAAGGCCGAGAAAGTGAGAAAATAAAAATTATCGTTCCGTTCCGTTCCTACCAGACGCGTAATTGAAAATTCAAAAAAAATAACAAAAAAATCCAAAAAATTAAAAAATAGCATTATGACTTCTTTTCTAGCCAAAATAGGTTGGAAAAGCTCGAGAAAGAGAGAAAATAAAAATTATCCTTCTGTTCTTTTCCTACTCGACTCGTAATAGAAAATTCCAAAAAAATAGCAAAAACTTCAAAAAACTAAAAAATACCATTATGGCATCTTTTCAAGCCAGAATAGGTTGGAAAATGCCGAGAAAGAGAGAAACTAAAAATTATCGTTCCGCTCCGTTCCTACCCGACGCGTAACAGAAAATTCCAAAAAAGTAGCAAAAATATTAATAAAATTAAAAAATAGCATTATGGCTTCATTTCAAGCCAGAATAGATTGGAAAAGGCCACGAAAGAGAGAATAAAAATTATCGTTCCGTTCTGTTCCTACTCGACGCGTAATACAAAATTCCAAAAAAATTGAAAAAAAATTCAAACAATTAAAACATACCATTATGGCTTCATTTCAAGCCAAAATAGGTTGGAAAAGGCCGAGAAAGGGAGAAAATTAAAATTATCGTTCCATTTCGTTCCTACCTGACGCGTAATAGAAAATTCCATAAAAAAGGGCAAAAACTTCAAAAAATTAAAAAATACCATTATGACTTCATTTCAAACCAAAATAGGGTTGAGAAGGCCGAGAAAGTGAGAAAATAAAAATTATCGTTCCGTTCCGTTCCTACCAGACGCGTAATTGAAAATTCCAAAAAAATAACAAAAAAATCCAAAAAATTTAAAAAAATAGCATTATGACTTCTTTTCTAGCCAAAATAGGTTGGAAAAGCTCGAGAAAGAGAGAAAATAAAAATTATCCTTCTGTTCCGTTCCTACTCGACTCGTAATAGAAAATTCCAAAAAAATAGCAAAAACTTCAAAAAACTAAAAAATACCATTATGGCTTCTTTTCAAGCCAGAATAGATTGGAAAAGGCCGAGAAAGAGAGAAACTAAAAATTATCGTTCTGCTCCGTTCCTACCCGACGCGTAACAGAAAATTCCAAAAACGTAGCAAAAATATTAATAAAATTAAAAAATAGCATTATGGCTTCATTTCAAGCCAGAATAGATTGGAAAAGGCCACGAAAGAGAGAATAAAAATTATCGTTCCATTCTGTTCCTACTCGACGCGTAATACAAAATTCCAAAAAAATTGAAAAAAAATTCAAACAATTAAAACATACCATTATGGCTTCATTTCAAGCCAAAATAGGTTGGAAAAGGCCGAGGAAGGGAGAAAATTAAAATTATCGTTCCATTTCGTTCCTACCTGACGCGTAATAGAAAATTCCAAAAAAAAGGGCAAAAACTTCAAAAAATTAAAAAATACCATTATGACTTCATTTCAAACCAAAATAGGGTTGAGAAGGCCGAGAAAGTGAGAAAATAAAAATTATCGTTCCGTTCCGTTCCTACCAGACGCGAAATTGAAAATTCCAAAAAAATAACAAAAAAATCCAAAAAATTAAAAAATAGCATTAGGACTTCTTTTCTAGCCAAAATAGGTTGGAATAGCTCGAGAAAGAGTGAAAATAAAAATTATCATTTTGTTCCGTTCCTACCCGACGCGTAATAGAAAATTCCAAAAAAATAGCAAAAACTTCAAAAAACAAAAAAAATACCATTATGGATTCATTTCAAGCCAGAATAGGTTGGAAAATGCCGAGAAAGAGAGAATAAAAATTATCGTTCCGTTCTGTTCCTACCAGACGCGAAATTGAAAATTCCAAAAAAATAACAAAAAAATCCAAAAAATTAAAAAATAGCATTAGGACTTCTTTTCTAGCCAAAATAGGTTGGAATAGCTCGAGAAAGAGTGAAAATAAAAATTATCATTTTGTTCCGTTCCTACCCGACGCGTAATAGAAAATTCCAAAAAAATAGCAAAAACAAAAAAAACAAAAAAAATACCATTATGGATTCATTTCAAGCCAGAATAGGTTGGAAAATGCCGAGAAAGAGAGAATAAAAATTATCGTTCTGTTCTGTTCCTACTCGACGCGTAATACAAAATTCCAAAAAAATTGAAAAAAAATTCAAACAATTAAAACATACCATTATGGCTTCATTTCAAGTCAAAATAGGTTGGAAAAGGCCGAGAAAGGGAGAAAATTAAAATTATCGTTCCATTTCGTTCCTACCTGACGCGTAATAGAAAATTTCATAAAAAAGGGCAAAAACTTCAAAAAATTAAAAAATACCATTATGACTTCATTTCAAACCAAAATAGGGTTGAGAAGACCGAGAAAGTGAGAAAATAAAAATTATCGTTCCGTTCCGTTCCTACCAGACGCGTAATTGAAAATTCCAAAAAAATAACAAAAAAATCCAAAAAATTAAAAAATAGCATTACGACTTCTTTTCTAGCCAAAATAGGTTGGAAAAGCTCGAGAAAGAGAGAAAATAAAAATTATCCTTCTGTTCCGTTCCTACTCGACTCGTAATAGAAAATTCCAAAAAAATAGCAAAAACTTCAAAAAACAAAAAAATACCATTATGGCTTCTTTTCAAGCCAGAATAGGTTGGAAAAGGCCGAGAAAGAGAGAAACTAAAAATTATCGTTCTGCTCCGTTCCTACCCGACGCGTAACAGAAAATTCCAAAAAAGTAGCAAAAATATTAATAAAATTAAAAAATAGCATTATGGCTTCATTTCAAGCCAGAATAGATTGGAAAAGGCCACGAAAGAGAGAATAAAAATTATCGTTCCGTTCTGTTCCTACTCGACGCGTAATACAAAATTCCAAAAAAATTGAAAAAAAATTCAAACAATTAAAACATACCATTATGGCTTCATTTCAAGCCAAAATAGGTTGGAAAAGGCCGAGAAAGGGAGAAAATTAAAATTTTCGTTCCATTTCGTTCCTACCTGACGCGTAATAGAAAATTCCATAAAAAAGGGCAAAAACTTCAAAAAATTAAAAAATACCATTATGACTTCATTTCAAACCAAAATAGGGTTGAGAAGGCCGAGAAAGTGAGAAAATAAAAATTATCGTTCCGTTCCGTTCCTACCAGACGCGAAATTGAAAATTCCAAAAAAATAACAAAAAAATCCAAAAAATTAAAAAATAGCATTAGGACTTCTTTTCTAGCCAAAATAGGTTGGAATAGCTCGAGAAAGAGTGAAAATAAAAATTATCATTTTGTTCCGTTCCTACCCGACGCGTAATAGAAAATTCCAAAAAAATAGCAAAAACTTCAAAAAACAAAAAAAATACCATTATGGATTCATTTCAAGCCAGAATAGGTTGGAAAATGCCGAGAAAGAGAGAATAAAAATTATCGTTCCGTTCTATTCCTACTCGACGCGTAATACAAAATTCCAAAAAAATTGAAAAAAAATTCAAACAATTAAAACATACCATTATGGCTTCATTTCAAATCAAAATAGGTTGGAAATGGCCGAGAAAGGGAGAAAATTAAAATTATCGTTCCATTTCGTTCCTACCTGACGCGTAATAGAAAATTCCATAAAAAAGGGCAAAAACTTCAAAAAATTAAAAAATACCATTATGACTTCATTTCAAACCAAAATAGGGTTGAGAAGACCGAGAAAGTGAGAAAATAAAAATTATCGTTCCGTTCCGTTCCTACCAGACGCGTAATTGAAAATTCCAAAAAAATAACAAAAAAATCCAAAAAATTAAAAAATAGCATTACGACTTCTTTTCTAGCCAAAATAGGTTGGAAAAGCTCGAGAAAGAGAGAAAATAAAAATTATCCTTCTGTTCCGTTCCTACTCGACTCGTAATAGAAAATTCCAAAAAAATAGCAAAAACTTCAAAAAACTAAAAAATACCATTATGGCTTCTTTTCAAGCCAGAATAGGTTGGAAAAGGCCGAGAAAGAGAGAAACTAAAAATTATCGTTCTGCTCCGTTCCTACCCGACGCGTAACAGAAAATTCCAAAAAAGTAGCAAAAATATTAATAAAATTAAAAAATAGCATTACGGCTTCATTTCAAGCCAGAATAGATTGGAAAAGGCCACGAAAGAGAGAATAAAAATTATCGTTCCGTTCTGTTCCTACTCGACGCGTAATAAAAAATTCCAAAAAAATTGAAAAAAAATTCAAACAATTAAAACATACCATTATGGCTTCATTTCAAGCCAAAATAGGTTGGAAAAGGCCGAGAAAGGGAGAAAATTAAAATTATCGTTCCATTTCGTTCCTACCTGACGCGTAATAGAAAATTCCATAAAAAAGGGCAAAAACTTCAAAAAGTTAAAAAATACCATTATGACTTCATTTCAAACCAAAATAGGGTTGAGAAGGCCGAGAAAGTGAGAAAATAAAAATTATCGTTCCGTTCCGTTCCTACCAGACGCGTAATTGAAAATTCAAAAAAAATAACAAAAAAATCCAAAAAATTAAAAAATAGCATTATGACTTCTTTTCTAGCCAAAATAGGTTGGAAAAGCTCGAGAAAGAGAGAAAATAAAAATTATCCTTCTGTTCCTTTCCTACTCGACTCGTAATAGAAAATTCCAAAAAAATAGCAAAAACTTCAAAAAACTAAAAAATACCATTATGGCTTCTTTTCAAGCCAGAATAGGTTGGAAAAGGCCGAGAAAGAGAGAAACTAAAAATTATCGTTCCGCTCCGTTCCTACCCGACGCGTAACAGAAAATTCCAAAAAAGTAGCAAAAATATTAATAAAATTAAAAAATAGCATTATGGCTTCATTTCAAGCCAGAATAGATTGGAAAAGGCCACGAAAGAGAGAATAAAAATTATCGTTCCGTTCTGTTCCTACTCGACGCGTAATACAAAATTCCAAAAAAATTGAAAAAAAATTCAAACAATTAAAACATACCATTATGGCTTCATTTCAAGCCAAA
Organism: Quercus parvula; assembly: GCA_030820535.1. Classification (NCBI taxonomy): domain Eukaryota; kingdom Viridiplantae; phylum Streptophyta; class Magnoliopsida; order Fagales; family Fagaceae; genus Quercus; species Quercus parvula. The sequence continues at coordinate 25,116,769 of JAUAME010000004.1, forward strand.
ATAGGTTGGAAAAGGCCGAGAAAGGGAGAAAATTAAAATTATCGTTCCATTTCGTTCCTACCTGACGCGTAATAGAAAATTCCATAAAAAAGGGCAAAAACTTCAAAAAATTAAAAAATACCATTATGACTTCATTTCAAACCAAAATAGGGTTGAGAAGGCCGAGAAAGTGAGAAAATAAAAATTATCGTTCCGTTCCGTTCCTACCAGACGCGAAATTGAAAATTCCAAAAAAATAACAAAAAAATCCAAAAAATTAAAAAATACCATTATGGCTTCTTTTCAAGCCAGAATAGGTTGGAATAGCTCGAGAAAGAGTGAAAATAAAAATTATCATTTTGTTCCGTTCCTACCCGACGCGTAATAGAAAATTCCAAAAAAATAGCAAAAACTTCAAAAAACAAAAAAAATACCATTATGGATTCATTTCAAGCCAGAATAGGTTGGAAAATGCCGAGAAAGAGAGAATAAAAATTATCGTTCCGTTCTGTTCCTACTCGACGCGTAATACAAAATTCCAAAAAAATTGAAAAAAAATTCAAACAATTAAAACATACCATTATGGCTTCATTTCAAATCAAAATAGGTTGGAAAAGGCCGAGAAAGGGAGAAAATTAAAATTATCGTTCCATTTCGTTCCTACCTGACGCGTAATAGAAAATTCCATAAAAAAGGGCAAAAACTTCAAAAAATTAAAAAATACCATTATGACTTCATTTCAAACCAAAATAGGGTTGAGAAGACCGAGAAAGTGAGAAAATAAAAATTATCGTTCCGTTCCGTTCCTACCAGTCGCGTAATTGAAAATTCCAAAAAAATAACAAAAAAATCCAAAAAATTAAAAAATAGCATTACGACTTCTTTTCTAGCCAAAATAGGTTGGAGAAGCTCGAGAAATAGAGAAAATAAAAATTATCCTTCTGTTCCGTTCCTACTCGACTCGTAATAGAAAATTCCAAAAAAATAGCAAAAACTTCAAAAAACTAAAAAATACCATTATGGCTTCTTTTCAAGCCAGAATAGGTTGGAAAAGGCCGAGAAAGAGAGAAACTAAAAATTATCGTTCTGCTCCGTTCCTACCCGACGCGTAACAGAAAATTCCAAAAAAGTAGCAAAAATATTAATAAAATTAAAAAATAGCATTATGGCTTCATTTCAAGCCAGAATAGATTGGAAAAGGCCACGAAAGAGAGAATAAAAATTATCGTTCCGTTCTGTTCCTACTCGACGCGTAATAAAAAATTCCAAAAAAATTGAAAAAAAATTCAAACAATTAAAACATACCATTATGGCTTCATTTCAAGCCAAAATAGGTTGGAAAAGGCCGAGAAAGGGAGAAAATTAAAATTATCGTTCCATTTCGTTCCTACCTGACGCGTAATAGAAAATTCCATAAAAAAGGGCAAAAACTTCAAAAAGTTAAAAAATACCATTATGACTTCATTTCAAACCAAAATAGGGTTGAGAAGGCCGAGAAAGTGAGAAAATAAAAATTATCGTTCCGTTCCGTTCCTACCAGACGCGTAATTGAAAATTCAAAAAAAATAACAAAAAAATCCAAAAAATTAAAAAATAGCATTATGACTTCTTTTCTAGCCAAAATAGGTTGGAAAAGCTCGAGAAAGAGAGAAAATAAAAATTATCCTTCTGTTCTTTTCCTACTCGACTCGTAATAGAAAATTCCAAAAAAATAGCAAAAACTTCAAAAAACTAAAAAATACCATTATGGCTTCTTTTCAAGCCAGAATAGATTGGAAAAGGCCGAGAAAGAGAGAAACTAAAAATTATCGTTCTGCTCCGTTCCTACCCGACGCGTAACAGAAAATTCCAAAAAAGTAGCAAAAATATTAATAAAATTAAAAAATAGCATTATGGCTTCATTTCAAGCCAGAATAGATTGGAAAAGGCCACGAAAGAGAGAATAAAAATTATCGTTCCGTTCTGTTCCTACTCGACGCGTAATAAAAAATTCCAAAAAAATTGAAAAAAAATTCAAACAATTAAAACATACCATTATGGCTTCATTTCAAGCCAAAATAGGTTGGAAAAGGCCGAGAAAGGGAGAAAATTAAAATTATCGTTCCATTTCGTTCCTACCTGACGCGTAATAGAAAATTCCATAAAAAAGGGCAAAAACTTCAAAAAGTTAAAAAATACCATTATGACTTCATTTCAAACCAAAATAGGGTTGAGAAGGCCGAGAAAGTGAGAAAATAAAAATTATCGTTCCGTTCCGTTCCTACCAGACGCGTAATTGAAAATTCAAAAAAAATAACAAAAAAATCCAAAAAATTAAAAAATAGCATTATGACTTCTTTTCTAGCCAAAATAGGTTGGAAAAGCTCGAGAAAGAGAGAAAATAAAAATTATCCTTCTGTTCTTTTCCTACTCGACTCGTAATAGAAAATTCCAAAAAAATAGCAAAAACTTCAAAAAACTAAAAAATACCATTATGGCATCTTTTCAAGCCAGAATAGGTTGGAAAAGGCCGAGAAAGAGAGAAACTAAAAATTATCGTTCCGCTCCGTTCCTACCCGACGCGTAACAGAAAATTCCAAAAAAGTAGCAAAAATATTAATAAAATTAAAAAATAGCATTATGGCTTCATTTCAAGCCAGAATAGATTGGAAAAGGCCACGAAAGAGAGAATAAAAATTATCGTTCCGTTCTGTTCCTACTCGACGCGTAATACAAAATTCCAAAAAAATTGAAAAAAAATTCAAACAATTAAAACATACCATTATGGCTTCATTTCAAGCCAAAATAGGTTGGAAAAGGCCGAGAAAGGGAGAAAATTAAAATTATCGTTCCATTTCGTTCCTACCTGACGCGTAATAGAAAATTCCATAAAAAAGGGCAAAAACTTCAAAAAATTAAAAAATACCATTATGACTTCATTTCAAACCAAAATAGGGTTGAGAAGGCCGAGAAAGTGAGAAAATAAAAATTATCGTTCCGTTCCGTTCCTACCAGACGCGTAATTGAAAATTCCAAAAAAATAACAAAAAAATCCAAAAAATTTAAAAAAATAGCATTATGACTTCTTTTCTAGCCAAAATAGGTTGGAAAAGCTCGAGAAAGAGAGAAAATAAAAATTATCCTTCTGTTCCGTTCCTACTCGACTCGTAATAGAAAATTCCAAAAAAATAGCAAAAACTTCAAAAAACTAAAAAATACCATTATGGCTTCTTTTCAAGCCAGAATAGATTGGAAAAGGCCGAGAAAGAGAGAAACTAAAAATTATCGTTCTGCTCCGTTCCTACCCGACGCGTAACAGAAAATTCCAAAAACGTAGCAAAAATATTAATAAAATTAAAAAATAGCATTATGGCTTCATTTCAAGCCAGAATAGATTGGAAAAGGCCACGAAAGAGAGAATAAAAATTATCGTTCCATTCTGTTCCTACTCGACGCGTAATACAAAATTCCAAAAAAATTGAAAAAAAATTCAAACAATTAAAACATACCATTATGGCTTCATTTCAAGCCAAAATAGGTTGGAAAAGGCCGAGGAAGGGAGAAAATTAAAATTATCGTTCCATTTCGTTCCTACCTGACGCGTAATAGAAAATTCCAAAAAAAAGGGCAAAAACTTCAAAAAATTAAAAAATACCATTATGACTTCATTTCAAACCAAAATAGGGTTGAGAAGGCCGAGAAAGTGAGAAAATAAAAATTATCGTTCCGTTCCGTTCCTACCAGACGCGAAATTGAAAATTCCAAAAAAATAACAAAAAAATCCAAAAAATTAAAAAATAGCATTAGGGCTTCTTTTCTAGCAAAAATAGGTTGGAATAGCTCGAGAAAGAGTGAAAATAAAAATTATCATTTTGTTCCGTTCCTACCCGACGCGTAATAGAAAATTCCAAAAAAATAGCAAAAACTTCAAAAAACAAAAAAAATACCATTATGGATTCATTTCAAGCCAGAATAGGTTGGAAAATGCCGAGAAAGAGAGAATAAAAATTATCGTTCCGTTCTGTTCCTACCAGACGCGAAATTGAAAATTCCAAAAAAATAACAAAAAAATCCAAAAAATTAAAAAATAGCATTAGGACTTCTTTTCTAGCCAAAATAGGTTGGAATAGCTCGAGAAAGAGTGAAAATAAAAATTATCATTTTGTTCCGTTCCTACCCGACGCGTAATAGAAAATTCCAAAAAAATAGCAAAAACAAAAAAAACAAAAAAAATACCATTATGGATTCATTTCAAGCCAGAATAGGTTGGAAAATGCCGAGAAAGAGAGAATAAAAATTATCGTTCTGTTCTGTTCCTACTCGACGCGTAATACAAAATTCCAAAAAAATTGAAAAAAAATTCAAACAATTAAAACATACCATTATGGCTTCATTTCAAGTCAAAATAGGTTGGAAAAGGCCGAGAAAGGGAGAAAATTAAAATTATCGTTCCATTTCGTTCCTACCTGACGCGTAATAGAAAATTTCATAAAAAAGGGCAAAAACTTCAAAAAATTAAAAAATACCATTATGACTTCATTTCAAACCAAAATAGGGTTGAGAAGACCGAGAAAGTGAGAAAATAAAAATTATCGTTCCGTTCCGTTCCTACCAGACGCGTAATTGAAAATTCCAAAAAAATAACAAAAAAATCCAAAAAATTAAAAAATAGCATTACGACTTCTTTTCTAGCCAAAATAGGTTGGAAAAGCTCGAGAAAGAGAGAAAATAAAAATTATCCTTCTGTTCCGTTCCTACTCGACTCGTAATAGAAAATTCCAAAAAAATAGCAAAAACTTCAAAAAACAAAAAAATACCATTATGGCTTCTTTTCAAGCCAGAATAGGTTGGAAAAGGCCGAGAAAGAGAGAAACTAAAAATTATCGTTCTGCTCCGTTCCTACCCGACGCGTAACAGAAAATTCCAAAAAAGTAGCAAAAATATTAATAAAATTAAAAAATAGCATTATGGCTTCATTTCAAGCCAGAATAGATTGGAAAAGGCCACGAAAGAGAGAATAAAAATTATCGTTCCGTTCTGTTCCTACTCGACGCGTAATACAAAATTCCAAAAAAATTGAAAAAAAATTCAAACAATTAAAACATACCATTATGGCTTCATTTCAAGCCAAAATAGGTTGGAAAAGGCCGAGAAAGGGAGAAAATTAAAATTTTCGTTCCATTTCGTTCCTACCTGACGCGTAATAGAAAATTCCATAAAAAAGGGCAAAAACTTCAAAAAATTAAAAAATACCATTATGACTTCATTTCAAACCAAAATAGGGTTGAGAAGGCCGAGAAAGTGAGAAAATAAAAATTATCGTTCCTTTCCGTTCCTACCAGACGCGAAATTGAAAATTCCAAAAAAATAACAAAAAAATCCAAAAAATTAAAAAATAGCATTAGGACTTCTTTTCTAGCCAAAATAGGTTGGAATAGCTCGAGAAAGAGTGAAAATAAAAATTATCATTTTGTTCCGTTCCTACCCGACGCGTAATAGAAAATTCCAAAAAAATAGCAAAAACTTCAAAAAACAAAAAAAATACCATTATGGATTCATTTCAAGCCAGAATAGGTTGGAAAATGCCGAGAAAGAGAGAATAAAAATTATCGTTCCGTTCTGTTCCTACTCGACGCGTAATACAAAATTCCAAAAAAATTGAAAAAAAATTCAAACAATTAAAACATACCATTATGGCTTCATTTCAAATCAAAATAGGTTGGAAATGGCCGAGAAAGGGAGAAAATTAAAATTATCGTTCCATTTCGTTCCTACCTGACGCGTAATAGAAAATTCCATAAAAAAGGGCAAAAACTTCAAAAAATTAAAAAATACCATTATGACTTCATTTCAAACCAAAATAGGGTTGAGAAGACCGAGAAAGTGAGAAAATAAAAATTATCGTTCCGTTCCGTTCCTACCAGACGCGTAATTGAAAATTCCAAAAAAATAACAAAAAAATCCAAAAAATTAAAAAATAGCATTACGACTTCTTTTCTAGCCAAAATAGGTTGGAAAAGCTCGAGAAAGAGAGAAAATAAAAATTATCCTTCTGTTCCGTTCCTACTCGACTCGTAATAGAAAATTCCAAAAAAATAGCAAAAACTTCAAAAAACTAAAAAATACCATTATGGCTTCTTTTCAAGCCAGAATAGGTTGGAAAAGGCCGAGAAAGAGAGAAACTAAAAATTATCGTTCTGCTCCGTTCCTACCCGACGCGTAACAGAAAATTCCAAAAAAGTAGCAAAAATATTAATAAAATTAAAAAATAGCATTACGGCTTCATTTCAAGCCAGAATAGATTGGAAAAGGCCACGAAAGAGAGAATAAAAATTATCGTTCCGTTCTGTTCCTACTCGACGCGTAATAAAAAATTCCAAAAAAATTGAAAAAAAATTCAAACAATTAAAACATACCATTATGGCTTCATTTCAAGCCAAAATAGGTTGGAAAAGGCCGAGAAAGGGAGAAAATTAAAATTATCGTTCCATTTCGTTCCTACCTGACGCGTAATAGAAAATTCCATAAAAAAGGGCAAAAACTTCAAAAAGTTAAAAAATACCATTATGACTTCATTTCAAACCAAAATAGGGTTGAGAAGGCCGAGAAAGTGAGAAAATAAAAATTATCGTTCCGTTCCGTTCCTACCAGACGCGTAATTGAAAATTCAAAAAAAATAACAAAAAAATCCAAAAAATTAAAAAATAGCATTATGACTTCTTTTCTAGCCAAAATAGGTTGGAAAAGCTCGAGAAAGAGAGAAAATAAAAATTATCCTTCTGTTCCTTTCCTACTCGACTCGTAATAGAAAATTCCAAAAAAATAGCAAAAACTTCAAAAAACTAAAAAATACCATTATGGCTTCTTTTCAAGCCAGAATAGGTTGGAAAAGGCCGAGAAAGAGAGAAACTAAAAATTATCGTTCCGCTCCGTTCCTACCCGACGCGTAACAGAAAATTCCAAAAAAGTAGCAAAAATATTAATAAAATTAAAAAATAGCATTATGGCTTCATTTCAAGCCAGAATAGATTGGAAAAGGCCACGAAAGAGAGAATAAAAATTATCGTTCCGTTCTGTTCCTACTCGACGCGTAATACAAAATTCCAAAAAAATTGAAAAAAAATTCAAACAATTAAAACATACCATTATGGCTTCATTTCAAGCCAAAATAGGTTGGAAAAGGCCGAGAAAGGGAGAAAATTAAAATTATCGTTCCATTTCGTTCCTACCTGACGCGTAATAGAAAATTCCATAAAAAAGGGCAAAAACTTCAAAAAATTAAAAAATACCATTATGACTTCATTTCAAACCAAAATAGGGTTGAGAAGGCCGAGAAAGTGAGAAAATAAAAATTATCGTTCCGTTCCGTTCCTACCAGACGCGTAATTGAAAATTCCAAAAAAATAACAAAAAAATCCAAAAAATTTAAAAAAATAGCATTATGACTTCTTTTCTAGCCAAAATAGGTTGGAAAAGCTCGAGAAAGAGAGAAAATAAAAATTATCCTTCTGTTCCGTTCCTACTCGACTCGTAATAGAAAATTCCAAAAAAATAGCAAAAACTTCAAAAAACTAAAAAATACCATTATGGCTTCTTTTCAAGCCAGAATAGATTGGAAAAGGCCGAGAAAGAGAGAAACTAAAAATTATCGTTCTGCTCCGTTCCTACCCGACGCGTAACAGAAAATTCCAAAAACGTAGCAAAAATATTAATAAAATTAAAAAATAGCATTATGGCTTCATTTCAAGCCAGAATAGATTGGAAAAGGCCACGAAAGAGAGAATAAAAATTATCGTTCCATTCTGTTCCTACTCGACGCGTAATACAAAATTCCAAAAAAATTGAAAAAAAATTCAAACAATTAAAACATACCATTATGGCTTCATTTCAAGCCAAAATAGGTTGGAAAAGGCCGAGGAAGGGAGAAAATTAAAATTATCGTTCCATTTCGTTCCTACCTGACGCGTAATAGAAAATTCCAAAAAAAAGGGCAAAAACTTCAAAAAATTAAAAAATACCATTATGACTTCATTTCAAACCAAAATAGGGTTGAGAAGGCCGAGAAAGTGAGAAAATAAAAATTATCGTTCCGTTCCGTTCCTACCAGACGCGAAATTGAAAATTCCAAAAAAATAACAAAAAAATCCAAAAAATTAAAAAATAGCATTAGGACTTCTTTTCTAGCCAAAATAGGTTGGAATAGCTCGAGAAAGAGTGAAAATAAAAATTATCATTTTGTTCCGTTCCTACCCGACGCGTAATAGAAAATTCCAAAAAAATAGCAAAAACTTCAAAAAACAAAAAAAATACCATTATGGATTCATTTCAAGCCAGAATAGGTTGGAAAATGCCGAGAAAGAGAGAATAAAAATTATCGTTCCGTTCTGTTCCTACCAGACGCGAAATTGAAAATTCCAAAAAAATAACAAAAAAATCCAAAAAATTAAAAAATAGCATTAGGACTTCTTTTCTAGCCAAAATAGGTTGGAATAGCTCGAGAAAGAGTGAAAATAAAAATTATCATTTTGTTCCGTTCCTACCCGACGCGTAATAGAAAATTCCAAAAAAATAGCAAAAACAAAAAAAACAAAAAAAATACCATTATGGATTCATTTCAAGCCAGAATAGGTTGGAAAATGCCGAGAAAGAGAGAATAAAAATTATCGTTCCGTTCTGTTCCTACTCGACGCGTAATACAAAATTCCAAAAAAATTGAAAAAAAATTCAAACAATTAAAACATACCATTATGGCTTCATTTCAAGTCAAAATAGGTTGGAAAAGGCCGAGAAAGGGAGAAAATTAAAATTATCGTTCCATTTCGTTCCTACCTGACGCGTAATAGAAAATTTCATAAAAAAGGGCAAAAACTTCAAAAAATTAAAAAATACCATTATGACTCCATTTCAAACCAAAATAGGGTTGAGAAGACCGAGAAAGTGAGAAAATAAAAATTATCGTTCCGTTCCGTTCCTACCAGACGCGTAATTGAAAATTCCAAAAAAATAACAAAAAAATCCAAAAAATTAAAAAATAGCATTACGACTTCTTTTCTAGCCAAAATAGGTTGGAAAAGCTCGAGAAAGAGAGAAAATAAAAATTATCCTTCTGTTCCGTTCCTACTCGACTCGTAATAGAAAATTCCAAAAAAATAGCAAAAACTTCAAAAAACTAAAAAATACCATTATGGCTTCTTTTCAAGCCAGAATAGGTTGGAAAAGGCCGAGAAAGAGAGAAACTAAAAATTATCGTTCTGCTCCGTTCCTACCCGACGCGTAACAGAAAATTCCAAAAAAGTAGCAAAAATATTAATAAAATTAAAAAATAGCATTATGGCTTCATTTCAAGCCAGAATAGATTGGAAAAGGCCACGAAAGAGAGAATAAAAATTATCGTTCCGTTCTGTTCCTACTCGACGCGTAATACAAAATTCCAAAAAAATTGAAAAAAAATTCAAACAATTAAAACATACCATTATGGCTTCATTTCAAGCCAAAATAGGTTGGAAAAGGCCGAGAAAGGGAGAAAATTAAAATTTTCGTTCCATTTCGTTCCTACCTGACGCGTAATAGAAAATTCCATAAAAAAGGGCAAAAACTTCAAAAAATTAAAAAATACCATTATGACTTCATTTCAAACCAAAATAGGGTTGAGAAGGCCGAGAAAGTGAGAAAATAAAAATTATCGTTCCGTTCCGTTCCTACCAGACGCGAAATTGAAAATTCCAAAAAAATAACAAAAAAATCCAAAAAATTAAAAAATACCATTATGGCTTCTTTTCAAGCCAGAATAGGTTGGAATAGCTCGAGAAAGAGTGAAAATAAAAATTATCATTTTGTTCCGTTCCTACCCGACGCGTAATAGAAAATTCCAAAAAAATAGCAAAAACTTCAAAAAACAAAAAAAATACCATTATGGATTCATTTCAAGCCAGAATAGGTTGGAAAATGCCGAGAAAGAGAGAATAAAAATTATCGTTCCGTTCTGTTCCTACTCGACGCGTAATACAAAATTCCAAAAAAATTGAAAAAAAATTCAAACAATTAAAACATACCATTATGGCTTCATTTCAAATCAAAATAGGTTGGAAAAGGCCGAGAAAGGGAGAAAATTAAAATTATCGTTCCATTTCGTTCCTACCTGACGCGTAATAGAAAATTCCATAAAAAAGGGCAAAAACTTCAAAAAATTAAAAAATACCATTATGACTTCATTTCAAACCAAAATAGGGTTGAGAAGACCGAGAAAGTGAGAAAATAAAAATTATCGTTCCGTTCCGTTCCTACCAGACGCGTAATTGAAAATTCCAAAAAAATAACAAAAAAATCCAAAAAATTAAAAAATAGCATTACGACTTCTTTTCTAGCCAAAATAGGTTGGAGAAGCTCGAGAAATAGAGAAAATAAAAATTATCCTTCTGTTCCGTTCCTACTCGACTCGTAATAGAAAATTCCAAAAAAATAGCAAAAACTTCAAAAAACTAAAAAATACCATTATGGCTTCTTTTCAAGCCAGAATAGGTTGGAAAAGGCCGAGAAAGAGAGAAACTAAAAATTATCGTTCTGCTCCGTTCCTACCCGACGCGTAACAGAAAATTCCAAAAAAGTAGCAAAAATATTAATAAAATTAAAAAATAGCATTATGGCTTCATTTCAAGCCAGAATAGATTGGAAAAGGCCACGAAAGAGAGAATAAAAATTATCGTTCCGTTCTGTTCCTACTCGACGCGTAATAAAAAATTCCAAAAAAATTGAAAAAAAATTCAAACAATTAAAACATACCATTATGGCTTCATTTCAAGCCAAAATAGGTTGGAAAAGGCCGAGAAAGGGAGAAAATTAAAATTATCGTTCCATTTCGTTCCTACCTGACGCGTAATAGAAAATTCCATAAAAAAGGGCAAAAACTTCAAAAAGTTAAAAAATACCATTATGACTTCATTTCAAACCAAAATAGGGTTGAGAAGGCCGAGAAAGTGAGAAAATAAAAATTATCGTTCCGTTCCGTTCCTACCAGACGCGTAATTGAAAATTCAAAAAAAATAACAAAAAAATCCAAAAAATTAAAAAATAGCATTATGACTTCTTTTCTAGCCAAAATAGGTTGGAAAAGCTCGAGAAAGAGAGAAAATAAAAATTATCCTTCTGTTCTTTTCCTACTCGACTCGTAATAGAAAATTCCAAAAAAATAGCAAAAACTTCAAAAAACTAAAAAATACCATTATGGCATCTTTTCAAGCCAGAATAGGTTGGAAAAGGCCGAGAAAGAGAGAAACTAAAAATTATCGTTCCGCTCCGTTCCTACCCGACGCGTAACAGAAAATTCCAAAAAAGTAGCAAAAATATTAATAAAATTAAAAAATAGCATTATGGCTTCATTTCAAGCCAGAATAGATTGGAAAAGGCCACGAAAGAGAGAATAAAAATTATCGTTCCGTTCTGTTCCTACTCGACGCGTAATACAAAATTCCAAAAAAATTGAAAAAAAATTCAAACAATTAAAACATACCATTATGGCTTCATTTCAAGCCAAAATAGGTTGGAAAAGGCCGAGAAAGGGAGAAAATTAAAATTATCGTTCCATTTCGTTCCTACCTGACGCGTAATAGAAAATTCCATAAAAAAGGGCAAAAACTTCAAAAAATTAAAAAATACCATTATGACTTCATTTCAAACCAAAATAGGGTTGAGAAGGCCGAGAAAGTGAGAAAATAAAAATTATCGTTCCGTTCCGTTCCTACCAGACGCGTAATTGAAAATTCCAAAAAAATAACAAAAAAATCCAAAAAATTTAAAAAAATAGCATTATGACTTCTTTTCTAGCCAAAATAGGTTGGAAAAGCTCGAGAAAGAGAGAAAATAAAAATTATCCTTCTGTTCCGTTCCTACTCGACTCGTAATAGAAAATTCCAAAAAAATAGCAAAAACTTCAAAAAACTAAAAAATACCATTATGGCTTCTTTTCAAGCCAGAATAGATTGGAAAAGGCCGAGAAAGAGAGAAACTAAAAATTATCGTTCTGCTCCGTTCCTACCCGACGCGTAACAGAAAATTCCAAAAACGTAGCAAAAATATTAATAAAATTAAAAAATAGCATTATGGCTTCATTTCAAGCCAGAATAGATTGGAAAAGGCCACGAAAGAGAGAATAAAAATTATCGTTCCATTCTGTTCCTACTCGACGCGTAATACAAAATTCCAAAAAAATTGAAAAAAAATTCAAACAATTAAAACATACCATTATGGCTTCATTTCAAGCCAAAATAGGTTGGAAAAGGCCGAGGAAGGGAGAAAATTAAAATTATCGTTCCATTTCGTTCCTACCTGACGCGTAATAGAAAATTCCAAAAAAAAGGGCAAAAACTTCAAAAAATTAAAAAATACCATTATGACTTCATTTCAAACCAAAATAGGGTTGAGAAGGCCGAGAAAGTGAGAAAATAAAAATTATCGTTCCGTTCCGTTCCTACCAGACGCGAAATTGAAAATTCCAAAAAAATAACAAAAAAATCCAAAAAATTAAAAAATAGCATTAGGACTTCTTTTCTAGCAAAAATAGGTTGGAATAGCTCGAGAAAGAGTGAAAATAAAAATTATCATTTTGTTCCGTTCCTACCCGACGCGTAATAGAAAATTCCAAAAAAATAGCAAAAACTTCAAAAAACAAAAAAAATACCATTATGGATTCATTTCAAGCCAGAATAGGTTGGAAAATGCCGAGAAAGAGAGAATAAAAATTATCGTTCCGTTCTGTTCCTACCAGACGCGAAATTGAAAATTCCAAAAAAATAACAAAAAAATCCAAAAAATTAAAAAATAGCATTAGGACTTCTTTTCTAGCCAAAATAGGTTGGAATAGCTCGAGAAAGAGTGAAAATAAAAATTATCATTTTGTTCCGTTCCTACCCGACGCGTAATAGAAAATTCCAAAAAAATAGCAAAAACAAAAAAAACAAAAAAAATACCATTATGGATTCATTTCAAGCCAGAATAGGTTGGAAAATGCCGAGAAAGAGAGAATAAAAATTATCGTTCTGTTCTGTTCCTACTCGACGCGTAATACAAAATTCCAAAAAAATTGAAAAAAAATTCAAACAATTAAAACATACCATTATGGCTTCATTTCAAGTCAAAATAGGTTGGAAAAGGCCGAGAAAGGGAGAAAATTAAAATTATCGTTCCATTTCGTTCCTACCTGACGCGTAATAGAAAATTTCATAAAAAAGGGCAAAAACTTCAAAAAATTAAAAAATACCATTATGACTTCATTTCAAACCAAAATAGGGTTGAGAAGACCGAGAAAGTGAGAAAATAAAAATTATCGTTCCGTTCCGTTCCTACCAGACGCGTAATTGAAAATTCCAAAAAAATAACAAAAAAATCCAAAAAATTAAAAAATAGCATTACGACTTCTTTTCTAGCCAAAATAGGTTGGAAAAGCTCGAGAAAGAGAGAAAATAAAAATTATCCTTCTGTTCCGTTCCTACTCGACTCGTAATAGAAAATTCCAAAAAAATAGCAAAAACTTCAAAAAACAAAAAAATACCATTATGGCTTCTTTTCAAGCCAGAATAGGTTGGAAAAGGCCGAGAAAGAGAGAAACTAAAAATTATCGTTCTGCTCCGTTCCTACCCGACGCGTAACAGAAAATTCCAAAAAAGTAGCAAAAATATTAATAAAATTAAAAAATAGCATTATGGCTTCATTTCAAGCCAGAATAGATTGGAAAAGGCCACGAAAGAGAGAATAAAAATTATCGTTCCGTTCTGTTCCTACTCGACGCGTAATACAAAATTCCAAAAAAATTGAAAAAAAATTCAAACAATTAAAACATACCATTATGGCTTCATTTCAAGCCAAAATAGGTTGGAAAAGGCCGAGAAAGGGAGAAAATTAAAATTTTCGTTCCATTTCGTTCCTACCTGACGCGTAATAGAAAATTCCATAAAAAAGGGCAAAAACTTCAAAAAATTAAAAAATACCATTATGACTTCATTTCAAACCAAAATAGGGTTGAGAAGGTCGAGAAAGTGAGAAAATAAAAATTATCGTTCCGTTCCGTTCCTACCAGACGCGAAATTGAAAATTCCAAAAAAATAACAAAAAAATCCAAAAAATTAAAAAATAGCATTAGGACTTCTTTTCTAGCCAAAATAGGTTGGAATAGCTCGAGAAAGAGTGAAAATAAAAATTATCATTTTGTTCCGTTCCTACCCGACGCGTAATAGAAAATTCCAAAAAAATAGCAAAAACTTCAAAAAACAAAAAAAATACCATTATGGATTCATTTCAAGCCAGAATAGGATGGAAAATGCCGAGAAAGAGAGAATAAAAATTATCGTTCCGTTCTGTTCCTACTCGACGCGTAATACAAAATTCCAAAAAAATTGAAAAAAAATTCAAACAATTAAAACATACCATTATGGCTTCATTTCAAATCAAAATAGGTTGGAAATGGCCGAGAAAGGGAGAAAATTAAAATTATCGTTCCATTTCGTTCCTACCTGACGCGTAATAGAAAATTCCATAAAAAAGGGCAAAAACTTCAAAAAATTAAAAAATACCATTATGACTTCATTTCAAACCAAAATAGGGTTGAGAAGACCGAGAAAGTGAGAAAATAAAAATTATCGTTCCGTTCCGTTCCTACCAGACGCGTAATTGAAAATTCCAAAAAAATAACAAAAAAATCCAAAAAATTAAAAAATAGCATTACGACTTCTTTTCTAGCCAAAATAGGTTGGAAAAGCTCGAGAAAGAGAGAAAATAAAAATTATCCTTCTGTTCCGTTCCTACTCGACTCGTAATAGAAAATTCCAAAAAAATAGCAAAAACTTCAAAAAACTAAAAAATACCATTATGGCTTCTTTTCAAGCCAGAATAGGTTGGAAAAGGCCGAGAAAGAGAGAAACTAAAAATTATCGTTCTGCTCCGTTCCTACCCGACGCGTAACAGAAAATTCCAAAAAAGTAGCAAAAATATTAATAAAATTAAAAAATAGCATTACGGCTTCATTTCAAGCCAGAATAGATTGGAAAAGGCCACGAAAGAGAGAATAAAAATTATCGTTCCGTTCTGTTCCTACTCGACGCGTAATAAAAAATTCCAAAAAAATTGAAAAAAAATTCAAACAATTAAAACATACCATTATGGCTTCATTTCAAGCCAAAATAGGTTGGAAAAGGCCGAGAAAGGGAGAAAATTAAAATTATCGTTCCATTTCGTTCCTACCTGACGCGTAATAGAAAATTCCATAAAAAAGGGCAAAAACTTCAAAAAGTTAAAAAATACCATTATGACTTCATTTCAAACCAAAATAGGGTTGAGAAGGCCGAGAAAGTGAGAAAATAAAAATTATCGTTCCGTTCCGTTCCTACCAGACGCGTAATTGAAAATTCAAAAAAAATAACAAAAAAATCCAAAAAATTAAAAAATAGCATTATGACTTCTTTTCTAGCCAAAATAGGTTGGAAAAGCTCGAGAAAGAGAGAAAATAAAAATTATCCTTCTGTTCCTTTCCTACTCGACTCGTAATAGAAAATTCCAAAAAAATAGCAAAAACTTCAAAAAACTAAAAAATACCATTATGGCTTCTTTTCAAGCCAGAATAGGTTGGAAAAGGCCGAGAAAGAGAGAAACTAAAAATTATCGTTCCGCTCCGTTCCTACCCGACGCGTAACAGAAAATTCCAAAAAAGTAGCAAAAATATTAATAAAATTAAAAAATAGCATTATGGCTTCATTTCAAGCCAGAATAGATTGGAAAAGGCCACGAAAGAGAGAATAAAAATTATCGTTCCGTTCTGTTCCTACTCGACGCGTAATACAAAATTCCAAAAAAATTGAAAAAAAATTCAAACAATTAAAACATACCATTATGGCTTCATTTCAAGCCAAAATAGGTTGGAAAAGGCCGAGAAAGGGAGAAAATTAAAATTATCGTTCCATTTCGTTCCTACCTGACGCGTAATAGAAAATTCCATAAAAAAGGGCAAAAACTTCAAAAAATTAAAAAATACCATTATGACTTCATTTCAAACCAAAATAGGGTTGAGAAGGCCGAGAAAGTGAGAAAATAAAAATTATCGTTCCGTTCCGTTCCTACCAGACGCGTAATTGAAAATTCCAAAAAAATAACAAAAAAATCCAAAAAATTTAAAAAAATAGCATTATGACTTCTTTTCTAGCCAAAATAGGTTGGAAAAGCTCGAGAAAGAGAGAAAATAAAAATTATCCTTCTGTTCCGTTCCTACTCGACTCGTAATAGAAAATTCCAAAAAAATAGCAAAAACTTCAAAAAACTAAAAAATACCATTATGGCTTCTTTTCAAGCCAGAATAGATTGGAAAAGGCCGAGAAAGAGAGAAACTAAAAATTATCGTTCTGCTCCGTTCCTACCCGACGCGTAACAGAAAATTCCAAAAACGTAGCAAAAATATTAATAAAATTAAAAAATAGCATTATGGCTTCATTTCAAGCCAGAATAGATTGGAAAAGGCCACGAAAGAGAGAATAAAAATTATCGTTCCATTCTGTTCCTACTCGACGCGTAATACAAAATTCCAAAAAAATTGAAAAAAAATTCAAACAATTAAAACATACCATTATGGCTTCATTTCAAGCCAAAATAGGTTGGAAAAGGCCGAGGAAGGGAGAAAATTAAAATTATCGTTCCATTTCGTTCCTACCTGACGCGTAATAGAAAATTCCAAAAAAAAGGGCAAAAACTTCAAAAAATTAAAAAATACCATTATGACTTCATTTCAAACCAAAATAGGGTTGAGAAGGCCGAGAAAGTGAGAAAATAAAAATTATCGTTCCGTTCCGTTCCTACCAGACGCGAAATTGAAAATTCCAAAAAAATAACAAAAAAATCCAAAAAATTAAAAAATAGCATTAGGACTTCTTTTCTAGCCAAAATAGGTTGGAATAGCTCGAGAAAGAGTGAAAATAAAAATTATCATTTTGTTCCGTTCCTACCCGACGCGTAATAGAAAATTCCAAAAAAATAGCAAAAACTTCAAAAAACAAAAAAAATACCATTATGGATTCATTTCAAGCCAGAATAGGTTGGAAAATGCCGAGAAAGAGAGAATAAAAATTATCGTTCCGTTCTGTTCCTACCAGACGCGAAATTGAAAATTCCAAAAAAATAACAAAAAAATCCAAAAAATTAAAAAATAGCATTAGGACTTCTTTTCTAGCCAAAATAGGTTGGAATAGCTCGAGAAAGAGTGAAAATAAAAATTATCATTTTGTTCCGTTCCTACCCGACGCGTAATAGAAAATTCCAAAAAAATAGCAAAAACAAAAAAAACAAAAAAAATACCATTATGGATTCATTTCAAGCCAGAATAGGTTGGAAAATGCCGAGAAAGAGAGAATAAAAATTATCGTTCCGTTCTGTTCCTACTCGACGCGTAATACAAAATTCCAAAAAAATTGAAAAAAAATTCAAACAATTAAAACATACCATTATGGCTTCATTTCAAGTCAAAATAGGTTGGAAAAGGCCGAGAAAGGGAGAAAATTAAAATTATCGTTCCATTTCGTTCCTACCTGACGCGTAATAGAAAATTTCATAAAAAAGGGCAAAAACTTCAAAAAATTAAAAAATACCATTATGACTCCATTTCAAACCAAAATAGGGTTGAGAAGACCGAGAAAGTGAGAAAATAAAAATTATCGTTCCGTTCCGTTCCTACCAGACGCGTAATTGAAAATTCCAAAAAAATAACAAAAAAATCCAAAAAATTAAAAAATAGCATTACGACTTCTTTTCTAGCCAAAATAGGTTGGAAAAGCTCGAGAAAGAGAGAAAATAAAAATTATCCTTCTGTTCCGTTCCTACTCGACTCGTAATAGAAAATTCCAAAAAAATAGCAAAAACTTCAAAAAACTAAAAAATACCATTATGGCTTCTTTTCAAGCCAGAATAGGTTGGAAAAGGCCGAGAAAGAGAGAAACTAAAAATTATCGTTCTGCTCCGTTCCTACCCGACGCGTAACAGAAAATTCCAAAAAAGTAGCAAAAATATTAATAAAATTAAAAAATAGCATTATGGCTTCATTTCAAGCCAGAATAGATTGGAAAAGGCCACGAAAGAGAGAATAAAAATTATCGTTCCGTTCTGTTCCTACTCGACGCGTAATACAAAATTCCAAAAAAATTGAAAAAAAATTCAAACAATTAAAACATACCATTATGGCTTCATTTCAAGCCAAAATAGGTTGGAAAAGGCCGAGAAAGGGAGAAAATTAAAATTTTCGTTCCATTTCGTTCCTACCTGACGCGTAATAGAAAATTCCATAAAAAAGGGCAAAAACTTCAAAAAATTAAAAAATACCATTATGACTTCATTTCAAACCAAAATAGGGTTGAGAAGGCCGAGAAAGTGAGAAAATAAAAATTATCGTTCCGTTCCGTTCCTACCAGACGCGAAATTGAAAATTCCAAAAAAATAACAAAAAAATCCAAAAAATTAAAAAATACCATTATGGCTTCTTTTCAAGCCAGAATAGGTTGGAAAAGGCCGAGAAAGAGAGAAACTAAAAATTATCGTTCTGCTCCGTTCCTACCCGACGCGTAACAGAAAATTCCAAAAAAGTAGCAAAAATATTAATAAAATTAAAAAATAGCATTATGGCTTCATTTCAAGCCAGAATAGATTGGAAAAGGCCACGAAAGAGAGAATAAAAATTATCGTTCCGTTCTGTTCCTACTCGACGCGTAATACAAAATTCCAAAAAAATTGAAAAAAAATTCAAACAATTAAAACATACCATTATGGCTTCATTTCAAGCCAAAATAGGTTGGAAAAGGCCGAGAAAGGGAGAAAATTAAAATTTTCGTTCCATTTCGTTCCTACCTGACGCGTAATAGAAAATTCCATAAAAAAGGGCAAAAACTTCAAAAAATTAAAAAATACCATTATGACTTCATTTCAAACCAAAATAGGGTTGAGAAGGCCGAGAAAGTGAGAAAATAAAAATTATCGTTCCGTTCCGTTCCTACCAGACGCGAAATTGAAAATTCCAAAAAAATAACAAAAAAATCCAAAAAATTAAAAAATAGCATTAGGACTTCTTTTCTAGCCAAAATAGGTTGGAATAGCTCGAGAAAGAGTGAAAATAAAAATTATCATTTTGTTCCGTTCCTACCCGACGCGTAATAGAAAATTCCAAAAAAATAGCAAAAACTTCAAAAAACAAAAAAAATACCATTATGGATTCATTTCAAGCCAGAATAGGTTGGAAAATGCCGAGAAAGAGAGAATAAAAATTATCGTTCCGTTCTGTTCCTACTTGACGCGTAATACAAAATTCCAAAAAAATTGAAAAAAAATTCAAACAATTAAAACATACCATTATGGCTTCATTTCAAATCAAAATAGGTTGGAAAAGGCCGAGAAAGGGAGAAAATTAAAATTATCGTTCCATTTCGTTCCTACCTGACGCGTAATAGAAAATTCCATAAAAAAGGGCAAAAACTTCAAAAAATTAAAAAATACCATTATGACTTCATTTCAAACCAAAATAGGGTTGAGAAGACCGAGAAAGTGAGAAAATAAAAATTATCGTTCCGTTCCGTTCCTACCAGACGCGTAATTGAAAATTCCAAAAAAATAACAAAAAAATCCTAAAAATTAAAAAATAGCATTACGACTTCTTTTCTAGCCAAAATAGGTTGGAAAAGCTCGAGAAAGAGAGAAAATAAAAATTATCCTTCTGTTCCGTTCCTACTCGACTCGTAATAGAAAATTCCAAAAAAATAGCAAAAACTTCAAAAAACTAAAAAATACCATTATGGCTTCTTTTCAAGCCAGAATAGGTTGGAAAAGGCCGAGAAAGAGAGAAACTAAAAATTATCGTTCTGCTCCGTTCCTACCCGACGCGTAACAGAAAATTCCAAAAAAGTAGCAAAAATATTAATAAAATTAAAAAATAGCATTACGGCTTCATTTCAAGCCAGAATAGGTTGGAAAAGGCCACGAAAGAGAGAATAAAAATTATCGTTCCGTTCTGTTCCTACTCGACGCGTAATACAAAATTCCAAAAAAATTGAAAAAAAATTCAAACAATTAAAACATACCATTATGGCTTCATTTCAAGCCAAAATAGGTTGGAAAAGGCCGAGAAAGGGAGAAAATTAAAATTATCGTTCCATTTCGTTCCTACCTGACGCGTAATAGAAAATTCCATAAAAAAGGGCAAAAACTTCAAAAAGTTAAAAAATACCATTATGACTTCATTTCAAACCAAAATAGGGTTGAGAAGGCCGAGAAAGTGAGAAAATAAAAATTATCGTTCCGTTCCGTTCCTACCTGACGCGTAATAGAAAATTCCATAAAAAAGGGCAAAAACTTCAAAAAATTAAAAAATACCATTATGACTTCATTTCAAACCAAAATAGGGTTGAGAAGGCCGAGAAAGTGAGAAAATAAAAATTATCGTTCCGTTCCGTTCCTACCAGACGCGTAATTGAAAATTCCAAAAAAATAACAAAAAAATCCAAAAAATTTAAAAAAATAGCATTATGACTTCTTTTCTAGCCAAAATAGGTTGGAAAAGCTCGAGAAAGAGAGAAAATAAAAATTATCCTTCTGTTCCGTTCCTACTCGACTCGTAATAGAAAATTCCAAAAAAATAGCAAAAACTTCAAAAAACTAAAAAATACCATTATGGCTTCTTTTCAAGCCAGAATAGGTTGGAAAATGCCGAGAAAGAGAGAAACTAAAAATTATCGTTCTGCTCCGTTCCTACCCGACGCGTAACAGAAAATTCCAAAAAAGTAGCAAAAATATTAATAAAATTAAAAAATAGCATTACGGCTTCATTTCAAGCCAGAATAGATTGGAAAAGGCCACGAAAGAGAGAATAAAAATTATCGTTCCGTTCTGTTCCTACTCGACGCGTAATAAAAAATTCCAAAAAAATTGAAAAAAAATTCAAACAATTAAAACATACCATTATGGCTTCATTTCAAGCCAAAATAGGTTGGAAAAGGCCGAGAAAGGGAGAAAATTAAAATTATCGTTCCATTTCGTTCCTACCTGACGCGTAATAGAAAATTCCATAAAAAATGGCAAAAACTTCAAAAAGTTAAAAAATACCATTATGACTTCATTTCAAACCAAAATAGGGTTGAGAAGGCCGAGAAAGTGAGAAAATAAAAATTATCGTTCCGTTCCGTTCCTACCAGACGCGTAATTGAAAATTCAAAAAAAATAACAAAAAAATCCAAAAAATTAAAAAATAGCATTATGACTTCTTTTCTAGCCAAAATAGGTTGGAAAAGCTCGAGAAAGAGAGAAAATAAAAATTATCCTTCTGTTCCTTTCCTACTCGACTCGTAATAGAAAATTCCAAAAAAATAGCAAAAACTTCAAAAAACTAAAAAATACCATTATGGCTTCTTTTCAAGCCAGAATAGGTTGGAAAAGGCCGAGAAAGAGAGAAACTAAAAATTATCGTTCCGCTCCGTTCCTACCCGACGCGTAACAGAAAATTCCAAAAAAGTAGCAAAAATATTAATAAAATTAAAAAATAGCATTATGGCTTCATTTCAAGCCAGAATAGATTGGAAAAGGCCACGAAAGAGAGAATAAAAATTATCGTTCCGTTCTGTTCCTACTCGACGCGTAATACAAAATTCCAAAAAAATTGAAAAAAAATTCAAACAATTAAAACATACCATTATGGCTTCATTTCAAGCCAAAATAGGTTGGAAAAGGCCGAGAAAGGGAGAAAATTAAAATTATCGTTCCATTTCGTTCCTACCTGACGCGTAATAGAAAATTCCATAAAAAAGGGCAAAAACTTCAAAAAATTAAAAAATACCATTATGACTTCATTTCAAACCAAAATAGGGTTGAGAAGGCCGAGAAAGTGAGAAAATAAAAATTATCGTTCCGTTCCGTTCCTACCAGACGCGTAATTGAAAATTCCAAAAAAATAACAAAAAAATCCAAAAAATTTAAAAAAATAGCATTATGACTTCTTTTCTAGCCAAAATAGGTTGGAAAAGCTCGAGAAAGAGAGAAAATAAAAATTATCCTTCTGTTCCGTTCCTACTCGACTCGTAATAGAAAATTCCAAAAAAATAGCAAAAACTTCAAAAAACTAAAAAATACCATTATGGCTTCTTTTCAAGCCAGAATAGATTGGAAAAGGCCGAGAAAGAGAGAAACTAAAAATTATCGTTCTGCTCCGTTCCTACCCGACGCGTAACAGAAAATTCCAAAAACGTAGCAAAAATATTAATAAAATTAAAAAATAGCATTATGGCTTCATTTCAAGCCAGAATAGATTGGAAAAGGCCACGAAAGAGAGAATAAAAATTATCGTTCCATTCTGTTCCTACTCGACGCGTAATACAAAATTCCAAAAAAATTGAAAAAAAATTCAAACAATTAAAACATACCATTATGGCTTCATTTCAAGCCAAAATAGGTTGGAAAAGGCCGAGGAAGGGAGAAAATTAAAATTATCGTTCCATTTCGTTCCTACCTGACGCGTAATAGAAAATTCCAAAAAAAAGGGCAAAAACTTCAAAAAATTAAAAAATACCATTATGACTTCATTTCAAACCAAAATAGGGTTGAGAAGGCCGAGAAAGTGAGAAAATAAAAATTATCGTTCCGTTCCGTTCCTACCAGACGCGAAATTGAAAATTCCAAAAAAATAACAAAAAAATCCAAAAAATTAAAAAATAGCATTAGGACTTCTTTTCTAGCCAAAATAGGTTGGAATAGCTCGAGAAAGAGTGAAAATAAAAATTATCATTTTGTTCCGTTCCTACCCGACGCGTAATAGAAAATTCCAAAAAAATAGCAAAAACTTCAAAAAACAAAAAAAATACCATTATGGATTCATTTCAAGCCAGAATAGGTTGGAAAATGCCGAGAAAGAGAGAATAAAAATTATCGTTCCGTTCTGTTCCTACCAGACGCGAAATTGAAAATTCCAAAAAAATAACAAAAAAATCCAAAAAATTAAAAAATAGCATTAGGACTTCTTTTCTAGCCAAAATAGGTTGGAATAGCTCGAGAAAGAGTGAAAATAAAAATTATCATTTTGTTCCGTTCCTACCCGACGCGTAATAGAAAATTCCAAAAAAATAGCAAAAACAAAAAAAACAAAAAAAATACCATTATGGATTCATTTCAAGCCAGAATAGGTTGGAAAATGCCGAGAAAGAGAGAATAAAAATTATCGTTCCGTTCTGTTCCTACTCGACGCGTAATACAAAATTCCAAAAAAATTGAAAAAAAATTCAAACAATTAAAACATACCATTATGGCTTCATTTCAAGTCAAAATAGGTTGGAAAAGGCCGAGAAAGAGAGAAACTAAAAATTATCGTTCTGCTCCGTTCCTACCCGACGCGTAACAGAAAATTCCAAAAAAGTAGCAAAAATATTAATAAAATTAAAAAATAGCATTATGGCTTCATTTCAAGCCAGAATAGATTGGAAAAGGCCACGAAAGAGAGAATAAAAATTATCGTTCCGTTCTGTTCCTACTCGACGCGTAATACAAAATTCCAAAAAAATTGAAAAAAAATTCAAACAATTAAAACATACCATTATGGCTTCATTTCAAGCCAAAATAGGTTGGAAAAGGCCGAGAAAGGGAGAAAATTAAAATTTTCGTTCCATTTCGTTCCTACCTGACGCGTAATAGAAAATTCCATAAAAAAGGGCAAAAACTTCAAAAAATTAAAAAATACCATTATGACTTCATTTCAAACCAAAATAGGGTTGAGAAGGCCGAGAAAGTGAGAAAATAAAAATTATCGTTCCGTTCCGTTCCTACCAGACGCGAAATTGAAAATTCCAAAAAAATAACAAAAAAATCCAAAAAATTAAAAAATAGCATTAGGACTTCTTTTCTAGCCAAAATAGGTTGGAATAGCTCGAGAAAGAGTGAAAATAAAAATTATCATTTTGTTCCGTTCCTACCCGACGCGTAATAGAAAATTCCAAAAAAATAGCAAAAACTTCAAAAAACAAAAAAAATACCATTATGGATTCATTTCAAGCCAGAATAGGTTAGAAAATGCCGAGAAAGAGAGAATAAAAATTATCGTTCCGTTCTGTTCCTACTCGACGCGTAATACAAAATTCCAAAAAAATTGAAAAAAAATTCAAACAATTAAAACATACCATTATGGCTTCATTTCAAATCAAAATAGGTTGGAAAAGGCCGAGAAAGGGAGAAAATTAAAATTATCGTTCCATTTCGTTCCTACCTGACGCGTAATAGAAAATTCCATAAAAAAGGGCAAAAACTTCAAAAAATTAAAAAATACCATTATGACTTCATTTCAAACCAAAATAGGGTTGAGAAGACCGAGAAAGTGAGAAAATAAAAATTATCGTTCCGTTCCGTTCCGTTCCTACCAGACGCGTAATTGAAAATTCCAAAAAAATAACAAAAAAATCCAAAAAATTAAAAAATAGCATTACGACTTCTTTTCTAGCCAAAATAGGTTGGAAAAGCTCGAGAAAGAGAGAAAATAAAAATTATCCTTCTGTTCCGTTCCTACTCGACTCGTAATAGAAAATTCCAAAAAAATAGCAAAAACTTCAAAAAACTAAAAAATACCATTATGGCTTCTTTTCAAGCCAGAATAGGTTGGAAAATGCCGAGAAAGAGAGAAACTAAAAATTATCGTTCTGCTCCGTTCCTACCCGACGCGTAACAGAAAATTCCAAAAAAGTAGCAAAAATATTAATAAAATTAAAAAATAGCATTACGGCTTCATTTCAAGCCAGAATAGATTGGAAAAGGCCACGAAAGAGAGAATAAAAATTATCGTTCCGTTCTGTTCCTACTCGACGCGTAATAAAAAATTCCAAAAAAATTGAAAAAAAATTCAAACAATTAAAACATACCATTATGGCTTCATTTCAAGCCAAAATAGGTTGGAAAAGGCCGAGAAAGGGAGAAAATTAAAATTATCGTTCCATTTCGTTCCTACCTGACGCGTAATAGAAAATTCCATAAAA
Source organism: Quercus parvula (assembly GCA_030820535.1). Classification (NCBI taxonomy): domain Eukaryota; kingdom Viridiplantae; phylum Streptophyta; class Magnoliopsida; order Fagales; family Fagaceae; genus Quercus; species Quercus parvula. The sequence goes on from JAUAME010000004.1 coordinate 25,141,734, forward strand.
AAGGGCAAAAACTTCAAAAAGTTAAAAAATACCATTATGACTTCATTTCAAACCAAAATAGGGTTGAGAAGGCCGAGAAAGTGAGAAAATAAAAATTATCGTTCCGTTCCGTTCCTACCAGACGCGTAATTGAAAATTCAAAAAAAATAACAAAAAAATCCAAAAAATTAAAAAATAGCATTATGACTTCTTTTCTAGCCAAAATAGGTTGGAAAAGCTCGAGAAAGAGAGAAAATAAAAATTATCCTTCTGTTCCTTTCCTACTCGACTCGTAATAGAAAATTCCAAAAAAATAGCAAAAACTTCAAAAAACTAAAAAATACCATTATGGCTTCTTTTCAAGCCAGAATAGGTTGGAAAAGGCCGAGAAAGAGAGAAACTAAAAATTATCGTTCCGCTCCGTTCCTACCCGACGCGTAACAGAAAATTCCAAAAAAGTAGCAAAAATATTAATAAAATTAAAAAATAGCATTATGGCTTCATTTCAAGCCAGAATAGATTGGAAAAGGCCACGAAAGAGAGAATAAAAATTATCGTTCCGTTCTGTTCCTACTCGACGCGTAATACAAAATTCCAAAAAAATTGAAAAAAAATTCAAACAATTAAAACATACCATTATGGCTTCATTTCAAGCCAAAATAGGTTGGAAAAGGCCGAGAAAGGGAGAAAATTAAAATTATCGTTCCATTTCGTTCCTACCTGACGCGTAATAGAAAATTCCATAAAAAAGGGCAAAAACTTCAAAAAATTAAAAAATACCATTATGACTTCATTTCAAACCAAAATAGGGTTGAGAAGGCCGAGAAAGTGAGAAAATAAAAATTATCGTTCCGTTCCGTTCCTACCAGACGCGTAATTGAAAATTCCAAAAAAATAACAAAAAAATCCAAAAAATTTAAAAAAATAGCATTATGACTTCTTTTCTAGCCAAAATAGGTTGGAAAAGCTCGAGAAAGAGAGAAAATAAAAATTATCCTTCTGTTCCGTTCCTACTCGACTCGTAATAGAAAATTCCAAAAAAATAGCAAAAACTTCAAAAAACTAAAAAATACCATTATGGCTTCTTTTCAAGCCAGAATAGATTGGAAAAGGCCGAGAAAGAGAGAAACTAAAAATTATCGTTCTGCTCCGTTCCTACCCGACGCGTAACAGAAAATTCCAAAAACGTAGCAAAAATATTAATAAAATTAAAAAATAGCATTATGGCTTCATTTCAAGCCAGAATAGATTGGAAAAGGCCACGAAAGAGAGAATAAAAATTATCGTTCCATTCTGTTCCTACTCGACGCGTAATACAAAATTCCAAAAAAATTGAAAAAAAATTCAAACAATTAAAACATACCATTATGGCTTCATTTCAAGCCAAAATAGGTTGGAAAAGGCCGAGGAAGGGAGAAAATTAAAATTATCGTTCCATTTCGTTCCTACCTGACGCGTAATAGAAAATTCCAAAAAAAAGGGCAAAAACTTCAAAAAATTAAAAAATACCATTATGACTTCATTTCAAACCAAAATAGGGTTGAGAAGGCCGAGAAAGTGAGAAAATAAAAATTATCGTTCCGTTCCGTTCCTACCAGACGCGAAATTGAAAATTCCAAAAAAATAACAAAAAAATCCAAAAAATTAAAAAATAGCATTAGGACTTCTTTTCTAGCCAAAATAGGTTGGAATAGCTCGAGAAAGAGTGAAAATAAAAATTATCATTTTGTTCCGTTCCTACCCGACGCGTAATAGAAAATTCCAAAAAAATAGCAAAAACTTCAAAAAACAAAAAAAATACCATTATGGATTCATTTCAAGCCAGAATAGGTTGGAAAATGCCGAGAAAGAGAGAATAAAAATTATCGTTCCGTTCTGTTCCTACCAGACGCGAAATTGAAAATTCCAAAAAAATAACAAAAAAATCCAAAAAATTAAAAAATAGCATTAGGACTTCTTTTCTAGCCAAAATAGGTTGGAATAGCTCGAGAAAGAGTGAAAATAAAAATTATCATTTTGTTCCGTTCCTACCCGACGCGTAATAGAAAATTCCAAAAAAATAGCAAAAACTTCAAAAAACAAAAAAAATACCATTATGGATTCATTTCAAGCCAGAATAGGTTGGAAAATGCCGAGAAAGAGAGAATAAAAATTATCGTTCCGTTCTGTTCCTACCAGACGCGAAATTGAAAATTCCAAAAAAATAACAAAAAAATCCAAAAAATTAAAAAATAGCATTAGGACTTCTTTTCTAGCCAAAATAGGTTGGAATAGCTCGAGAAAGAGTGAAAATAAAAATTATCATTTTGTTCCGTTCCTACCCGACGCGTAATAGAAAATTCCAAAAAAATAGCAAAAACAAAAAAAACAAAAAAAATACCATTATGGATTCATTTCAAGCCAGAATAGGTTGGAAAATGCCGAGAAAGAGAGAATAAAAATTATCGTTCCGTTCTGTTCCTACTCGACGCGTAATACAAAATTCCAAAAAAATTGAAAAAAAATTCAAACAATTAAAACATACCATTATGGCTTCATTTCAAGTCAAAATAGGTTGGAAAAGGCCGAGAAAGAGAGAAACTAAAAATTATCGTTCTGCTCCGTTCCTACCCGACGCGTAACAGAAAATTCCAAAAAAGTAGCAAAAATATTAATAAAATTAAAAAATAGCATTATGGCTTCATTTCAAGCCAGAATAGATTGGAAAAGGCCACGAAAGAGAGAATAAAAATTATCGTTCCGTTCTGTTCCTACTCGACGCGTAATACAAAATTCCAAAAAAATTGAAAAAAAATTCAAACAATTAAAACATACCATTATGGCTTCATTTCAAGCCAAAATAGGTTGGAAAAGGCCGAGAAAGGGAGAAAATTAAAATTTTCGTTCCATTTCGTTCCTACCTGACGCGTAATAGAAAATTCCATAAAAAAGGGCAAAAACTTCAAAAAATTAAAAAATACCATTATGACTTCATTTCAAACCAAAATAGGGTTGAGAAGGCCGAGAAAGTGAGAAAATAAAAATTATCGTTCCGTTCCGTTCCTACCAGACGCGAAATTGAAAATTCCAAAAAAATAACAAAAAAATCCAAAAAATTAAAAAATAGCATTAGGACTTCTTTTCTAGCCAAAATAGGTTGGAATAGCTCGAGAAAGAGTGAAAATAAAAATTATCATTTTGTTCCGTTCCTACCCGACGCGTAATAGAAAATTCCAAAAAAATAGCAAAAACTTCAAAAAACAAAAAAAATACCATTATGGATTCATTTCAAGCCAGAATAGGTTGGAAAATGCCGAGAAAGAGAGAATAAAAATTATCGTTCCGTTCTGTTCCTACTCGACGCGTAATACAAAATTCCAAAAAAATTGAAAAAAAATTAAAACAATTAAAACATACCATTATGGCTTCATTTCAAATCAAAATAGGTTGGAAAAGGCCGAGAAAGGGAGAAAATTAAAATTATCGTTCCATTTCGTTCCTACCTGACGCGTAATAGAAAATTCCATAAAAAAGGGCAAAAACTTCAAAAAATTAAAAAATACCATTATGACTTCATTTCAAACCAAAATAGGGTTGAGAAGACCGAGAAAGTGAGAAAATAAAAATTATCGTTCCGTTCCGTTCCTACCAGACGCGTAATTGAAAATTCCAAAAAAATAACAAAAAAATCCAAAAAATTAAAAAATAGCATTACGACTTCTTTTCTAGCCAAAATAGGTTGGAAAAGCTCGAGAAAGAGAGAAAATAAAAATTATCCTTCTGTTCCGTTCCTACTCGACTCGTAATAGAAAATTCCAAAAAAATAGCAAAAACTTCAAAAAACTAAAAAATACCATTATGGCTTCTTTTCAAGCCAGAATAGGTTGGAAAAGGCCGAGAAAGAGAGAAACTAAAAATTATCGTTCTGCTCCGTTCCTACCCGACGCGTAACAGAAAATTCCAAAAAAGTAGCAAAAATATTAATAAAATTAAAAAATAGCATTACGGCTTCATTTCAAGCCAGAATAGATTGGAAAAGGCCACGAAAGAGAGAATAAAAATTATCGTTCCGTTCTGTTCCTACTCGACGCGTAATAAAAAATTCCAAAAAAATTGAAAAAAAATTCAAACAATTAAAACATACCATTATGGCTTCATTTCAAGCCAAAATAGGTTGGAAAAGGCCGAGAAAGGGAGAAAATTAAAATTATCGTTCCATTTCGTTCCTACCTGACGCGTAATAGAAAATTCCATAAAAAAGGGCAAAAACTTCAAAAAGTTAAAAAATACCATTATGACTTCATTTCAAACCAAAATAGGGTTGAGAAGGCCGAGAAAGTGAGAAAATAAAAATTATCGTTCCGTTCCGTTCCTACCAGACGCGTAATTGAAAATTCAAAAAAAATAACAAAAAAATCCAAAAAATTAAAAAATAGCATTATGACTTCTTTTCTAGCCAAAATAGGTTGGAAAAGCTCGAGAAAGAGAGAAAATAAAAATTATCCTTCTGTTCCTTTCCTACTCGACTCGTAATAGAAAATTCCAAAAAAATAGCAAAAACTTCAAAAAACTAAAAAATACCATTATGGCTTCTTTTCAAGCCACAATAGGTTGGAAAAGGCCGAGAAAGAGAGAAACTAAAAATTATCGTTCCGCTCCGTTCCTACCCGACGCGTAACAGAAAATTCCAAAAAAGTAGCAAAAATATTAATAAAATTAAAAAATAGCATTATGGCTTCATTTCAAGCCAGAATAGATTGGAAAAGGCCACGAAAGAGAGAATAAAAATTATCGTTCCGTTCTGTTCCTACTCGACGCGTAATACAAAATTCCAAAAAAATTGAAAAAAAATTCAAACAATTAAAACATACCATTATGGCTTCATTTCAAGCCAAAATAGGTTGGAAAAGGCCGAGAAAGGGAGAAAATTAAAATTATCGTTCCATTTCGTTCCTACCTGACGCGTAATAGAAAATTCCATAAAAAAGGGCAAAAACTTCAAAAAATTAAAAAATACCATTATGACTTCATTTCAAACCAAAATAGGGTTGAGAAGGCCGAGAAAGTGAGAAAATAAAAATTATCGTTCCGTTCCGTTCCTACGAGACGCGTAATTGAAAATTCCAAAAAAATAACAAAAAAATCCAAAAAATTTAAAAAAATAGCATTATGACTTCTTTTCTAGCCAAAATAGGTTGGAAAAGCTCGAGAAAGAGAGAAAATAAAAATTATCCTTCTGTTCCGTTCCTACTCGACTCGTAATAGAAAATTCCAAAAAAATAGCAAAAACTTCAAAAAACTAAAAAATACCATTATGGCTTCTTTTCAAGCCAGAATAGATTGGAAAAGGCCGAGAAAGAGAGAAACTAAAAATTATCGTTCTGCTCCGTTCCTACCCGACGCGTAACAGAAAATTCCAAAAACTTAGCAAAAATATTAATAAAATTAAAAAATAGCATTATGGCTTCATTTCAAGCCAGAATAGATTGGAAAAGGCCACGAAAGAGAGAATAAAAATTATCGTTCCATTCTGTTCCTACTCGACGCGTAATACAAAATTCCAAAAAAATTGAAAAAAAATTCAAACAATTAAAACATACCATTATGGCTTCATTTCAAGCCAAAATAGGTTGGAAAAGGCCGAGGAAGGGAGAAAATTAAAATTATCGTTCCATTTCGTTCCTACCTGACGCGTAATAGAAAATTCCAAAAAAAAGGGCAAAAACTTCAAAAAATTAAAAAATACCATTATGACTTCATTTCAAACCAAAATAGGGTTGAGAAGGCCGAGAAAGTGAGAAAATAAAAATTATCGTTCCGTTCCGTTCCTACCAGACGCGAAATTGAAAATTCCAAAAAAATAACAAAAAAATCCAAAAAATTAAAAAATAGCATTAGGACTTCTTTTCTAGCCAAAATAGGTTGGAATAGCTCGAGAAAGAGTGAAAATAAAAATTATCATTTTGTTCCGTTCCTACCCGACGCGTAATAGAAAATTCCAAAAAAATAGCAAAAACTTCAAAAAACAAAAAAAATACCATTATGGATTCATTTCAAGCCAGAATAGGTTGGAAAATGCCGAGAAAGAGAGAATAAAAATTATCGTTCCGTTCTGTTCCTACCAGACGCGAAATTGAAAATTCCAAAAAAATAACAAAAAAATCCAAAAAATTAAAAAATAGCATTAGGACTTCTTTTCTAGCCAAAATAGGTTGGAATAGCTCGAGAAAGAGTGAAAATAAAAATTATCATTTTGTTCCGTTCCTACCCGACGCGTAATAGAAAATTCCAAAAAAATAGCAAAAACTTCAAAAAACAAAAAAAATACCATTATGGATTCATTTCTAGCCAGAATAGGTTGGAAAATGCCGAGAAAGAGAGAATAAAAATTATCGTTCCGTTCTGTTCCTACCAGACGCGAAATTGAAAATTCCAAAAAAATAACAAAAAAATCCAAAAAATTAAAAAATAGCATTAGGACTTCTTTTCTAGCCAAAATAGGTTGGAATAGCTCGAGAAAGAGTGAAAATAAAAATTATCATTTTGTTCCGTTCCTACCCGACGCGTAATAGAAAATTCCAAAAAAATAGCAAAAACAAAAAAAACAAAAAAAATACCATTATGGATTCATTTCAAGCCAGAATAGGTTGGAAAATGCCGAGAAAGAGAGAATAAAAATTATCGTTCCGTTCTGTTCCTACTCGACGCGTAATACAAAATTCCAAAAAAATTGAAAAAAAATTCAAACAATTAAAACATACCATTATGGCTTCATTTCAAGTCAAAATAGGTTGGAAAAGGCCGAGAAAGAGAGAAACTAAAAATTATCGTTCTGCTCCGTTCCTACCCGACGCGTAACAGAAAATTCCAAAAAAGTAGCAAAAATATTAATAAAATTAAAAAATAGCATTATGGCTTCATTTCAAGCCAGAATAGATTGGAAAAGGCCACGAAAGAGAGAATAAAAATTATCGTTCCGTTCTGTTCCTACTCGACGCGTAATACAAAATTCCAAAAAAATTGAAAAAAAATTCAAACAATTAAAACATACCATTATGGCTTCATTTCAAGCCAAAATAGGTTGGAAAAGGCCGAGAAAGGGAGAAAATTAAAATTTTCGTTCCATTTCGTTCCTACCTGACGCGTAATAGAAAATTCCATAAAAAAGGGCAAAAACTTCAAAAAATTAAAAAATACCATTATGACTTCATTTCAAACCAAAATAGGGTTGAGAAGGCCGAGAAAGTGAGAAAATAAAAATTATCGTTCCGTTCCGTTCCTACCAGACGCGAAATTGAAAATTCCAAAAAAATAACAAAAAAATCCAAAAAATTAAAAAATAGCATTAGGACTTCTTTTCTAGCCAAAATAGGTTGGAATAGCTCGAGAAAGAGTGAAAATAAAAATTATCATTTTGTTCCGTTCCTACCCGACGCGTAATAGAAAATTCCAAAAAAATAGCAAAAACTTCAAAAAACAAAAAAAATACCATTATGGATTCATTTCAAGCCAGAATAGGTTGGAAAATGCCGAGAAAGAGAGAATAAAAATTATCGTTCCGTTCTGTTCCTACTCGACGCGTAATACAAAATTCCAAAAAAATTGAAAAAAAATTCAAACAATTAAAACATACCATTATGGCTTCATTTCAAATCAAAATAGGTTGGAAAAGGCCGAGAAAGGGAGAAAATTAAAATTATCGTTCCATTTCGTTCCTACCTGACGCGTAATAGAAAATTCCATAAAAAAGGGCAAAAACTTCAAAAAATTAAAAAATACCATTATGACTTCATTTCAAACCAAAATAGGGTTGAGAAGACCGAGAAAGTGAGAAAATAAAAATTATCGTTCCGTTCCGTTCCTACCAGACGCGTAATTGAAAATTCCAAAAAAATAACAAAAAAATCCAAAAAATTAAAAAATAGCATTACGACTTCTTTTCTAGCCAAAATAGGTTGGAAAAGCTCGAGAAAGAGAGAAAATAAAAATTATCCTTCTGTTCCGTTCCTACTCGACTCGTAATAGAAAATTCCAAAAAAATAGCAAAAACTTCAAAAAACTAAAAAATACCATTATGGCTTCTTTTCAAGCCAGAATAGGTTGGAAAAGGCCGAGAAAGAGAGAAACTAAAAATTATCGTTCTGCTCCGTTCCTACCCGACGCGTAACAGAAAATTCCAAAAAAGTAGCAAAAATATTAATAAAATTAAAAAATAGCATTACGGCTTCATTTCAAGCCAGAATAGATTGGAAAAGGCCACGAAAGAGAGAATAAAAATTATCGTTCCGTTCTGTTCCTACTCGACGCGTAATAAAAAATTCCAAAAAAATTGAAAAAAAATTCAAACAATTAAAACATACCATTATGGCTTCATTTCAAGCCAAAATAGGTTGGAAAAGGCCGAGAAAGGGAGAAAATTAAAATTATCGTTCCATTTCGTTCCTACCTGACGCGTAATAGAAAATTCCATAAAAAAGGGCAAAAACTTCAAAAAGTTAAAAAATACCATTATGACTTCATTTCAAACCAAAATAGGGTTGAGAAGGCCGAGAAAGTGAGAAAATAAAAATTATCGTTCCGTTCCGTTCCTACCAGACGCGTAATTGAAAATTCAAAAAAAATAACAAAAAAATCCAAAAAATTAAAAAATAGCATTATGACTTCTTTTCTAGCCAAAATAGGTTGGAAAAGCTCGAGAAAGAGAGAAAATAAAAATTATCCTTCTGTTCCTTTCCTACTCGACTCGTAATAGAAAATTCCAAAAAAATAGCAAAAACTTCAAAAAACTAAAAAATACCATTATGGCTTCTTTTCAAGCCACAATAGGTTGGAAAAGGCCGAGAAAGAGAGAAACTAAAAATTATCGTTCCGCTCCGTTCCTACCCGACGCGTAACAGAAAATTCCAAAAAAGTAGCAAAAATATTAATAAAATTAAAAAATAGCATTATGGCTTCATTTCAAGCCAGAATAGATTGGAAAAGGCCACGAAAGAGAGAATAAAAATTATCGTTCCGTTCTGTTCCTACTCGACGCGTAATACAAAATTCCAAAAAAATTGAAAAAAAATTCAAACAATTAAAACATACCATTATGGCTTCATTTCAAGCCAAAATAGGTTGGAAAAGGCCGAGAAAGGGAGAAAATTAAAATTATCGTTCCATTTCGTTCCTACCTGACGCGTAATAGAAAATTCCATAAAAAAGGGCAAAAACTTCAAAAAATTAAAAAATACCATTATGACTTCATTTCAAACCAAAATAGGGTTGAGAAGGCCGAGAAAGTGAGAAAATAAAAATTATCGTTCCGTTCCGTTCCTACCAGACGCGAAATTGAAAATTCCAAAAAAATAACAAAAAAATCCAAAAAATTAAAAAATAGCATTAGGACTTCTTTTCTAGCCAAAATAGGTTGGAATAGCTCGAGAAAGAGTGAAAATAAAAATTATCATTTTGTTCCGTTCCTACCCGACGCGTAATAGAAAATTCCAAAAAAATAGCAAAAACTTCAAAAAACAAAAAAAATACCATTATGGATTCATTTCAAGCCAGAATAGGTTGGAAAATGCCGAGAAAGAGAGAATAAAAATTATCGTTCCGTTCTGTTCCTACTCGACGCGTAATACAAAATTCCAAAAAAATTGAAAAAAAATTAAAACAATTAAAACATACCATTATGGCTTCATTTCAAATCAAAATAGGTTGGAAAAGGCCGAGAAAGGGAGAAAATTAAAATTATCGTTCCATTTCGTTCCTACCTGACGCGTAATAGAAAATTCCATAAAAAAGGGCAAAAACTTCAAAAAATTAAAAAATACCATTATGACTTCATTTCAAACCAAAATAGGGTTGAGAAGACCGAGAAAGTGAGAAAATAAAAATTATCGTTCCGTTCCGTTCCTACCAGACGCGTAATTGAAAATTCCAAAAAAATAACAAAAAAATCCAAAAAATTAAAAAATAGCATTACGACTTCTTTTCTAGCCAAAATAGGTTGGAAAAGCTCGAGAAAGAGAGAAAATAAAAATTATCCTTCTGTTCCGTTCCTACTCGACTCGTAATAGAAAATTCCAAAAAAATAGCAAAAACTTCAAAAAACTAAAAAATACCATTATGGCTTCTTTTCAAGCCAGAATAGGTTGGAAAAGGCCGAGAAAGAGAGAAACTAAAAATTATCGTTCTGCTCCGTTCCTACCCGACGCGTAACAGAAAATTCCAAAAAAGTAGCAAAAATATTAATAAAATTAAAAAATAGCATTACGGCTTCATTTCAAGCCAGAATAGATTGGAAAAGGCCACGAAAGAGAGAATAAAAATTATCGTTCCGTTCTGTTCCTACTCGACGCGTAATAAAAAATTCCAAAAAAATTGAAAAAAAATTCAAACAATTAAAACATACCATTATGGCTTCATTTCAAGCCAAAATAGGTTGGAAAAGGCCGAGAAAGGGAGAAAATTAAAATTATCGTTCCATTTCGTTCCTACCTGACGCGTAATAGAAAATTCCATAAAAAAGGGCAAAAACTTCAAAAAGTTAAAAAATACGATTATGACTTCATTTCAAACCAAAATAGGGTTGAGAAGGCCGAGAAAGTGAGAAAATAAAAATTATCGTTCCGTTCCGTTCCTACCAGACGCGTAATTGAAAATTCAAAAAAAATAACAAAAAAATCCAAAAAATTAAAAAATAGCATTATGACTTCTTTTCTAGCCAAAATAGGTTGGAAAAGCTCGAGAAAGAGAGAAAATAAAAATTATCCTTCTGTTCCTTTCCTACTCGACTCGTAATAGAAAATTCCAAAAAAATAGCAAAAACTTCAAAAAACTAAAAAATACCATTATGGCTTCTTTTCAAGCCACAATAGGTTGGAAAAGGCCGAGAAAGAGAGAAACTAAAAATTATCGTTCCGCTCCGTTCCTACCCGACGCGTAACAGAAAATTCCAAAAAAGTAGCAAAAATATTAATAAAATTAAAAAATAGCATTATGGCTTCATTTCAAGCCAGAATAGATTGGAAAAGGCCACGAAAGAGAGAATAAAAATTATCGTTCCGTTCTGTTCCTACTCGACGCGTAATACAAAATTCCAAAAAAATTGAAAAAAAATTCAAACAATTAAAACATACCATTATGGCTTCATTTCAAGCCAAAATAGGTTGGAAAAGGCCGAGAAAGGGAGAAAATTAAAATTATCGTTCCATTTCGTTCCTACCTGACGCGTAATAGAAAATTCCATAAAAAAGGGCAAAAACTTCAAAAAATTAAAAAATACCATTATGACTTCATTTCAAACCAAAATAGGGTTGAGAAGGCCGAGAAAGTGAGAAAATAAAAATTATCGTTCCGTTCCGTTCCTACCAGACGCGTAATTGAAAATTCCAAAAAAATAACAAAAAAATCCAAAAAATTTAAAAAAATAGCATTATGACTTCTTTTCTAGCCAAAATAGGTTGGAAAAGCTCGAGAAAGAGAGAAAATAAAAATTATCCTTCTGTTCCGTTCCTACTCGACTCGTAATAGAAAATTCCAAAAAAATAGCAAAAACTTCAAAAAACTAAAAAATACCATTATGGCTTCTTTTCAAGCCAGAATAGATTGGAAAAGGCCGAGAAAGAGAGAAACTAAAAATTATCGTTCTGCTCCGTTCCTACCCGACGCGTAACAGAAAATTCCAAAAACGTAGCAAAAATATTAATAAAATTAAAAAATAGCATTATGGCTTCATTTCAAGCCAGAATAGATTGGAAAAGGCCACGAAAGAGAGAATAAAAATTATCGTTCCATTCTGTTCCTACTCGACGCGTAATACAAAATTCCAAAAAAATTGAAAAAAAATTCAAACAATTAAAACATACCATTATGGCTTCATTTCAAGCCAAAATAGGTTGGAAAAGGCCGAGAAAGGGAGAAAATTAAAATTATCGTTCCATTTCGTTCCTACCTGACGCGTAATAGAAAATTCCATAAAAAAGGGCAAAAACTTCAAAAAGTTAAAAAATACCATTATGACTTCATTTCAAACCAAAATAGGGTTGAGAAGGCCAAGAAAGTGAGAAAATAAAAATTATCGTTCCGTTCCGTTCCTACCAGACGCGTAATTGAAAATTCAAAAAAAATAACAAAAAAATCCAAAAAATTAAAAAATAGCATTATGACTTCTTTTCTAGCCAAAATAGGTTGGAAAAGCTCGAGAAAGAGAGAAAATAAAAATTATCATTTTGTTCCGTTCCTACCCGACGCGTAATAGAAAATTCCAAAAAAATAGCAAAAACTTCAAAAAACAAAAAAAATACCATTATGGATTCATTTCAAGCCAGAATAGGTTGGAAAATGCCGAGAAAGAGAGAATAAAAATTATCGTTCCGTTCTGTTCCTACCAGACGCGAAATTGAAAATTCCAAAAAAATAACAAAAAAATCCAAAAAATTAAAAAATAGCATTAGGACTTCTTTTCTAGCCAAAATAGGTTGGAATAGCTCGAGAAAGAGTGAAAATAAAAATTATCATTTTGTTCCGTTCCTACCCGACGCGTAATAGAAAATTCCAAAAAAATAGCAAAAACAAAAAAAACAAAAAAAATACCATTATGGATTCATTTCATGCCAGAATAGGTTGGAAAATGCCGAGAAAGAGAGAATAAAAATTATCGTTCCGTTCTGTTCCTACTCGACGCGTAATACAAAATTCCAAAAAAATTGAAAAAAAATTCAAACAATTAAAACATACCATTATGGCTTCATTTCAAGTCAAAATAGGTTGGAAAAGGCCGAGAAAGAGAGAAACTAAAAATTATCGTTCTGCTCCGTTCCTACCCGACGCGTAACAGAAAATTCCAAAAAAGTAGCAAAAATATTAATAAAATTAAAAAATAGCATTATGGCTTCATTTCAAGCCAGAATAGATTGGAAAAGGCCACGAAAGAGAGAATAAAAATTATCGTTCCGTTCTGTTCCTACTCGACGCGTAATACAAAATTCCAAAAAAATTGAAAAAAAATTCAAACAATTAAAACATACCATTATGGCTTCATTTCAAGCCAAAATAGGTTGGAAAAGGCCGAGAAAGGGAGAAAATTAAAATTTTCGTTCCATTTCGTTCCTACCTGACGCGTAATAGAAAATTCCATAAAAAAGGGCAAAAACTTCAAAAAATTAAAAAATACCATTATGACTTCATTTCAAACCAAAATAGGGTTGAGAAGGCCGAGAAAGTGAGAAAATAAAAATTATCGTTCCGTTCCGTTCCTACCAGACGCGAAATTGAAAATTCCAAAAAAATAACAAAAAAATCCAAAAAATTAAAAAATAGCATTAGGACTTCTTTTCTAGCCAAAATAGGTTGGAATAGCTCGAGAAAGAGTGAAAATAAAAATTATCATTTTGTTCCGTTCCTACCCGACGCGTAATAGAAAATTCCAAAAAAATAGCAAAAACTTCAAAAAACAAAAAAAATACCATTATGGATTCATTTCAAGCCAGAATAGGTTGGAAAATGCCGAGAAAGAGAGAATAAAAATTATCGTTCCGTTCTGTTCCTACTCGACGCGTAATACAAAATTCCAAAAAAATTGAAAAAAAATTCAAACAATTAAAACATACCATTATGGCTTCATTTCAAATCAAAATAGGTTGGAAAAGGCCGAGAAAGGGAGAAAATTAAAATTATCGTTCCATTTCGTTCCTACCTGACGCGTAATAGAAAATTCCATAAAAAAGGGCAAAAACTTCAAAAAATTAAAAAATACCATTATGACTTCATTTCAAACCAAAATAGGGTTGAGAAGACCGAGAAAGTGAGAAAATAAAAATTATCGTTCCGTTCCGTTCCTACCAGACGCGTAATTGAAAATTCCAAAAAAATAACAAAAAAATCCAAAAAATTAAAAAATAGCATTACGACTTCTTTTCTAGCCAAAATAGGTTGGAAAAGCTCGAGAAAGAGAGAAAATAAAAATTATCCTTCTGTTCCGTTCCTACTCGACTCGTAATAGAAAATTCCAAAAAAATAGCAAAAACTTCAAAAAACTAAAAAATACCATTATGGCTTCTTTTCAAGCCAGAATAGGTTGGAAAAGGCCGAGAAAGAGAGAAACTAAAAATTATCGTTCTGCTCCGTTCCTACCCGACGCGTAACAGAAAATTCCAAAAAAGTAGCAAAAATATTAATAAAATTAAAAAATAGCATTACGGCTTCATTTCAAGCCAGAATAGATTGGAAAAGGCCACGAAAGAGAGAATAAAAATTATCGTTCCGTTCTGTTCCTACTCGACGCGTAATAAAAAATTCCAAAAAAATTGAAAAAAAATTCAAACAATTAAAACATACCATTATGGCTTCATTTCAAGCCAAAATAGGTTGGAAAAGGCCGAGAAAGGGAGAAAATTAAAATTATCGTTCCATTTCGTTCCTACCTGACGCGTAATAGAAAATTCCATAAAAAAGGGCAAAAACTTCAAAAAGTTAAAAAATACCATTATGACTTCATTTCAAACCAAAATAGGGTTGAGAAGGCCGAGAAAGTGAGAAAATAAAAATTATCGTTCCGTTCCGTTCCTACCAGACGCGTAATTGAAAATTCAAAAAAAATAACAAAAAAATCCAAAAAATTAAAAAATAGCATTATGACTTCTTTTCTAGCCAAAATAGGTTGGAAAAGCTCGAGAAAGAGAGAAAATAAAAATTATCCTTCTGTTCCTTTCCTACTCGACTCGTAATAGAAAATTCCAAAAAAATAGCAAAAACTTCAAAAAACTAAAAAATACCATTATGGCTTCTTTTCAAGCCAGAATAGGTTGGAAAAGGCCGAGAAAGAGAGAAACTAAAAATTATCGTTCCGCTCCGTTCCTACCCGACGCGTAACAGAAAATTCCAAAAAAGTAGCAAAAATATTAATAAAATTAAAAAATAGCATTATGGCTTCATTTCAAGCCAGAATAGATTGGAAAAGGCCACGAAAGAGAGAATAAAAATTATCGTTCCGTTCTGTTCCTACTCGACGCGTAATACAAAATTCCAAAAAAATTGAAAAAAAATTCAAACAATTAAAACATACCATTATGGCTTCATTTCAAGCCAAAATAGGTTGGAAAAGGCCGAGAAAGGGAGAAAATTAAAATTATCGTTCCATTTCGTTCCTACCTGACGCGTAATAGAAAATTCCATAAAAAAGGGCAAAAACTTCAAAAAATTAAAAAATACCATTATGACTTCATTTCAAACCAAAATAGGGTTGAGAAGGCCGAGAAAGTGAGAAAATAAAAATTATCGTTCCGTTCCGTTCCTACCAGACGCGTAATTGAAAATTCCAAAAAAATAACAAAAAAATCCAAAAAATTTAAAAAAATAGCATTATGACTTCTTTTCTAGCCAAAATAGGTTGGAAAAGCTCGAGAAAGAGAGAAAATAAAAATTATCCTTCTGTTCCGTTCCTACTCGACTCGTAATAGAAAATTCCAAAAAAATAGCAAAAACTTCAAAAAACTAAAAAATACCATTATGGCTTCTTTTCAAGCCAGAATAGATTGGAAAAGGCCGAGAAAGAGAGAAACTAAAAATTATCGTTCTGCTCCGTTCCTACCCGACGCGTAACAGAAAATTCCAAAAACGTAGCAAAAATATTAATAAAATTAAAAAATAGCATTATGGCTTCATTTCAAGCCAGAATAGATTGGAAAAGGCCACGAAAGAGAGAATAAAAATTATCGTTCCATTCTGTTCCTACTCGACGCGTAATACAAAATTCCAAAAAAATTGAAAAAAAATTCAAACAATTAAAACATACCATTATGGCTTCATTTCAAGCCAAAATAGGTTGGAAAAGGCCGAGAAAGGGAGAAAATTAAAATTATCGTTCCATTTCGTTCCTACCTGACGCGTAATAGAAAATTCCATAAAAAAGGGCAAAAACTTCAAAAAGTTAAAAAATACCATTATGACTTCATTTCAAACCAAAATAGGGTTGAGAAGGCCGAGAAAGTGAGAAAATAAAAATTATCGTTCCGTTCCGTTCCTACCAGACGCGTAATTGAAAATTCAAAAAAAATAACAAAAAAATCCAAAAAATTAAAAAATAGCATTATGACTTCTTTTCTAGCCAAAATAGGTTGGAAAAGCTCGAGAAAGAGAGAAAATAAAAATTATCCTTCTGTTCCTTTCCTACTCGACTCGTAATAGAAAATTCCAAAAAAATAGCAAAAACTTCAAAAAACTAAAAAATACCATTATGGCTTCTTTTCAAGCCACAATAGGTTGGAAAAGGCCGAGAAAGAGAGAAACTAAAAATTATCGTTCCGCTCCGTTCCTACCCGACGCGTAACAGAAAATTCCAAAAAAGTAGCAAAAATAT
Source organism: Quercus parvula (assembly GCA_030820535.1). Taxonomy (NCBI): domain Eukaryota; kingdom Viridiplantae; phylum Streptophyta; class Magnoliopsida; order Fagales; family Fagaceae; genus Quercus; species Quercus parvula. The sequence goes on from JAUAME010000004.1 coordinate 25,158,034, forward strand.
TAATAAAATTAAAAAATAGCATTATGGCTTCATTTCAAGCCAGAATAGATTGGAAAAGGCCACGAAAGAGAGAATAAAAATTATCGTTCCGTTCTGTTCCTACTCGACGCGTAATACAAAATTCCAAAAAAATTGAAAAAAAATTCAAACAATTAAAACATACCATTATGGCTTCATTTCAAGCCAAAATAGGTTGGAAAAGGCCGAGAAAGGGAGAAAATTAAAATTATCGTTCCATTTCGTTCCTACCTGACGCGTAATAGAAAATTCCATAAAAAAGGGCAAAAACTTCAAAAAATTAAAAAATACCATTATGACTTCATTTCAAACCAAAATAGGGTTGAGAAGGCCGAGAAAGTAAGAAAATAAAAATTATCGTTCCGTTCCGTTCCTACCAGACGCGTAATTGAAAATTCCAAAAAAATAACAAAAAAATCCAAAAAATTTAAAAAAATAGCATTATGACTTCTTTTCTAGCCAAAATAGGTTGGAAAAGCTCGAGAAAGAGAGAAAATAAAAATTATCCTTCTGTTCCGTTCCTACTCGACTCGTAATAGAAAATTCCAAAAAAATAGCAAAAACTTCAAAAAACTAAAAAATACCATTATGGCTTCTTTTCAAGCCAGAATAGATTGGAAAAGGCCGAGAAAGAGAGAAACTAAAAATTATCGTTCTGCTCCGTTCCTACCCGACGCGTAACAGAAAATTCCAAAAACGTAGCAAAAATATTAATAAAATTAAAAAATAGCATTATGGCTTCATTTCAAGCCAGAATAGATTGGAAAAGGCCACGAAAGAGAGAATAAAAATTATCGTTCCATTCTGTTCCTACTCGACGCGTAATACAAAATTCCAAAAAAATTGAAAAAAAATTCAAACAATTAAAACATACCATTATGGCTTCATTTCAAGCCAAAATAGGTTGGAAAAGGCCGAGGAAGGGAGAAAATTAAAATTATCGTTCCATTTCGTTCCTACCTGACGCGTAATAGAAAATTCCAAAAAAAAGGGCAAAAACTTCAAAAAATTAAAAAATACCATTATGACTTCATTTCAAACCAAAATAGGGTTGAGAAGGCCGAGAAAGTGAGAAAATAAAAATTATCGTTCCGTTCCGTTCCTACCAGACGCGAAATTGAAAATTCCAAAAAAGTAACAAAAAAATCCAAAAAATTAAAAAATAGCATTAGGACTTCTTTTCTAGCCAAAATAGGTTGGAATAGCTCGAGAAAGAGTGAAAATAAAAATTATCATTTTGTTCCGTTCCTACCCGACGCGTAATAGAAAATTCCAAAAAAATAGCAAAAACTTCAAAAAACAAAAAAAATACCATTATGGATTCATTTCAAGCCAGAATAGGTTGGAAAATGCCGAGAAAGAGAGAATAAAAATTATCGTTCCGTTCTGTTCCTACCAGACGCGAAATTGAAAATTCCAAAAAAATAACAAAAAAATCCAAAAAATTAAAAAATAGCATTAGGACTTCTTTTCTAGCCAAAATAGGTTGGAATAGCTCGAGAAAGAGTGAAAATAAAAATTATCATTTTGTTCCGTTCCTACCCGACGCGTAATAGAAAATTCCAAAAAAATAGCAAAAACAAAAAAAACAAAAAAAATACCATTATGGATTCATTTCATGCCAGAATAGGTTGGAAAATGCCGAGAAAGAGAGAATAAAAATTATCGTTCCGTTCTGTTCCTACTCGACGCGTAATACAAAATTCCAAAAAAATTGAAAAAAAATTCAAACAATTAAAACATACCATTATGGCTTCATTTCAAGTCAAAATAGGTTGGAAAAGGCCGAGAAAGAGAGAAACTAAAAATTATCGTTCTGCTCCGTTCCTACCCGACGCGTAACAGAAAATTCCAAAAAAGTAGCAAAAATATTAATAAAATTAAAAAATAGCATTATGGCTTCATTTCAAGCCAGAATAGATTGGAAAAGGCCACGAAAGAGAGAATAAAAATTATCGTTCCGTTCTGTTCCTACTCGACGCGTAATACAAAATTCCAAAAAAATTGAAAAAAAATTCAAACAATTAAAACATACCATTATGGCTTCATTTCAAGCCAAAATAGGTTGGAAAAGGCCGAGAAAGGGAGAAAATTAAAATTTTCGTTCCATTTCGTTCCTACCTGACGCGTAATAGAAAATTCCATAAAAAAGGGCAAAAACTTCAAAAAATTAAAAAATACCATTATGACTTCATTTCAAACCAAAATAGGGTTGAGAAGGCCGAGAAAGTGAGAAAATAAAAATTATCGTTCCGTTCCGTTCCTACCAGACGCGAAATTGAAAATTCCAAAAAAATAACAAAAAAATCCAAAAAATTAAAAAATAGCATTAGGACTTCTTTTCTAGCCAAAATAGGTTGGAATAGCTCGAGAAAGAGTGAAAATAAAAATTATCATTTTGTTCCGTTCCTACCCGACGCGTAATAGAAAATTCCAAAAAAATAGCAAAAACTTCAAAAAACAAAAAAAATACCATTATGGATTCATTTCAAGCCAGAATAGGTTGGAAAATGCCGAGAAAGAGAGAATAAAAATTATCGTTCCGTTCTGTTCCTACTCGACGCGTAATACAAAATTCCAAAAAAATTGAAAAAAAATTCAAACAATTAAAACATACCATTATGGCTTCATTTCAAATCAAAATAGGTTGGAAAAGGCCGAGAAAGGGAGAAAATTAAAATTATCGTTCCATTTCGTTCCTACCTGACGCGTAATAGAAAATTCCATAAAAAAGGGCAAAAACTTCAAAAAATTAAAAAATACCATTATGACTTCATTTCAAACCAAAATAGGGTTGAGAAGACCGAGAAAGTGAGAAAATAAAAATTATCGTTCCGTTCCGTTCCTACCAGACGCGTAATTGAAAATTCCAAAAAAATAACAAAAAAATCCAAAAAATTAAAAAATAGCATTACGACTTCTTTTCTAGCCAAAATAGGTTGGAAAAGCTCGAGAAAGAGAGAAAATAAAAATTATCCTTCTGTTCCGTTCCTACTCGACTCGTAATAGAAAATTCCAAAAAAATAGCAAAAACTTCAAAAAACTAAAAAATACCATTATGGCTTCTTTTCAAGCCAGAATAGGTTGGAAAAGGCCGAGAAAGAGAGAAACTAAAAATTATCGTTCTGCTCCGTTCCTACCCGACGCGTAACAGAAAATTCCAAAAAAGTAGCAAAAATATTAATAAAATTAAAAAATAGCATTACGGCTTCATTTCAAGCCAGAATAGATTGGAAAAGGCCACGAAAGAGAGAATAAAAATTATCGTTCCGTTCTGTTCCTACTCGACGCGTAATAAAAAATTCCAAAAAAATTGAAAAAAAATTCAAACAATTAAAACATACCATTATGGCTTCATTTCAAGCCAAAATAGGTTGGAAAAGGCCGAGAAAGGGAGAAAATTAAAATTATCGTTCCATTTCGTTCCTACCTGACGCGTAATAGAAAATTCCATAAAAAAGGGCAAAAACTTCAAAAAGTTAAAAAATACCATTATGACTTCATTTCAAACCAAAATAGGGTTGAGAAGGCCGAGAAAGTGAGAAAATAAAAATTATCGTTCCGTTCCGTTCCTACCAGACGCGTAATTGAAAATTCAAAAAAAATAACAAAAAAATCCAAAAAATTAAAAAATAGCATTATGACTTCTTTTCTAGCCAAAATAGGTTGGAAAAGCTCGAGAAAGAGAGAAAATAAAAATTATCCTTCTGTTCCTTTCCTACTCGACTCGTAATAGAAAATTCCAAAAAAATAGCAAAAACTTCAAAAAACTAAAAAATACCATTATGGCTTCTTTTCAAGCCAGAATAGGTTGGAAAAGGCCGAGAAAGAGAGAAACTAAAAATTATCGTTCCGCTCCGTTCCTACCCGACGCGTAACAGAAAATTCCAAAAAAGTAGCAAAAATATTAATAAAATTAAAAAATAGCATTATGGCTTCATTTCAAGCCAGAATAGATTGGAAAAGGCCACGAAAGAGAGAATAAAAATTATCGTTCCGTTCTGTTCCTACTCGACGCGTAATACAAAATTCCAAAAAAATTGAAAAAAAATTCAAACAATTAAAACATACCATTATGGCTTCATTTCAAGCCAAAATAGGTTGGAAAAGGCCGAGAAAGGGAGAAAATTAAAATTATCGTTCCATTTCGTTCCTACCTGACGCGTAATAGAAAATTCCATAAAAAAGGGCAAAAACTTCAAAAAATTAAAAAATACCATTATGACTTCATTTCAAACCAAAATAGGGTTGAGAAGGCCGAGAAAGTGAGAAAATAAAAATTATCGTTCCGTTCCGTTCCTACCAGACGCGTAATTGAAAATTCCAAAAAAATAACAAAAAAATCCAAAAAATTTAAAAAAATAGCATTATGACTTCTTTTCTAGCCAAAATAGGTTGGAAAAGCTCGAGAAAGAGAGAAAATAAAAATTATCCTTCTGTTCCGTTCCTACTCGACTCGTAATAGAAAATTCCAAAAAAATAGCAAAAACTTCAAAAAACTAAAAAATACCATTATGGCTTCTTTTCAAGCCAGAATAGATTGGAAAAGGCCGAGAAAGAGAGAAACTAAAAATTATCGTTCTGCTCCGTTCCTACCCGACGCGTAACAGAAAATTCCAAAAACGTAGCAAAAATATTAATAAAATTAAAAAATAGCATTATGGCTTCATTTCAAGCCAGAATAGATTGGAAAAGGCCACGAAAGAGAGAATAAAAATTATCGTTCCATTCTGTTCGTACTCGACGCGTAATACAAAATTCCAAAAAAATTGAAAAAAAATTCAAACAATTAAAACATACCATTATGGCTTCATTTCAAGCCAAAATAGGTTGGAAAAGGCCGAGGAAGGGAGAAAATTAAAATTATCGTTCCATTTCGTTCCTACCTGACGCATAATAGAAAATTCCAAAAAAAAGGGCAAAAACTTCAAAAAATTAAAAAATACCATTATGACTTCATTTCAAACCAAAATAGGGTTGAGAAGGCCGAGAAAGTGAGAAAATAAAAATTATCGTTCCGTTCCGTTCCTACCAGACGCGAAATTGAAAATTCCAAAAAAATAACAAAAAAATCCAAAAAATTAAAAAATAGCATTAGGACTTCTTTTCTAGCCAAAATAGGTTGGAATAGCTCGAGAAAGAGTGAAAATAAAAATTATCATTTTGTTCCGTTCCTACCCGACGCGTAATAGAAAATTCCAAAAAAATAGCAAAAACTTCAAAAAACAAAAAAAATACCATTATGGATTCATTTCAAGCCAGAATAGGTTGGAAAATGCCGAGAAAGAGAGAATAAAAATTATCGTTCCGTTCTGTTCCTACCAGACGCGAAATTGAAAATTCCAAAAAAATAACAAAAAAATCCAAAAAATTAAAAAATAGCATTAGGACTTCTTTTCTAGCCAAAATAGGTTGGAATAGCTCGAGAAAGAGTGAAAATAAAAATTATCATTTTGTTCCGTTCCTACCCGACGCGTAATAGAAAATTCCAAAAAAATAGCAAAAACTTCAAAAAACAAAAAAAATACCATTATGGATTCATTTCAAGCCAGAATAGGTTGGAAAATGCCGAGAAAGAGAGAATAAAAATTATCGTTCCGTTCTGTTCCTACCAGACGCGAAATTGAAAATTCCAAAAAAATAACAAAAAAATCCAAAAAATTAAAAAATAGCATTAGGACTTCTTTTCTAGCCAAAATAGGTTGGAATAGCTCGAGAAAGAGTGAAAATAAAAATTATCATTTTGTTCCGTTCCTACCCGACGCGTAATAGAAAATTCCAAAAAAATAGCAAAAACAAAAAAAACAAAAAAAATACCATTATGGATTCATTTCAAGCCAGAATAGGTTGGAAAATGCCGAGAAAGAGAGAATAAAAATTATCGTTCCGTTCTGTTCCTACTCGACGCGTAATACAAAATTCCAAAAAAATTGAAAAAAAATTCAAACAATTAAAACATACCATTATGGCTTCATTTCAAGTCAAAATAGGTTGGAAAAGGCCGAGAAAGAGGGAAACTAAAAATTATCGTTCTGCTCCGTTCCTACCCGACGCGTAACAGAAAATTCCAAAAAAGTAGCAAAAATATTAATAAAATTAAAAAATAGCATTATGGCTTCATTTCAAGCCAGAATAGATTGGAAAAGGCCACGAAAGAGAGAATAAAAATTATCGTTCCGTTCTGTTCCTACTCGACGCGTAATACAAAATTCCAAAAAAATTGAAAAAAAATTCAAACAATTAAAACATACCATTATGGCTTCATTTCAAGCCAAAATAGGTTGGAAAAGGCCGAGAAAGGGAGAAAATTAAAATTTTCGTTCCATTTCGTTCCTACCTGACGCGTAATAGAAAATTCCATAAAAAAGGGCAAAAACTTCAAAAAATTAAAAAATACCATTATGACTTCATTTCAAACCAAAATAGGGTTGAGAAGGCCGAGAAAGTGAGAAAATAAAAATTATCGTTCCGTTCCGTTCCTACCAGACGCGAAATTGAAAATTCCAAAAAAATAACAAAAAAATCCAAAAAATTAAAAAATAGCATTAGGACTTCTTTTCTAGCCAAAATAGGTTGGAATAGCTCGAGAAAGAGTGAAAATAAAAATTATCATTTTGTTCCGTTCCTACCCGACGCGTAATAGAAAATTCCAAAAAAATAGCAAAAACTTCAAAAAACAAAAAAAATACCATTATGGATTCATTTCAAGCCAGAATAGGTTGGAAAATGCCGAGAAAGAGAGAATAAAAATTATCGTTCCGTTCTGTTCCTACTCGACGCGTAATACAAAATTCCAAAAAAATTGAAAAAAAATTCAAACAATTAAAACATACCATTATGGCTTCATTTCAAATCAAAATAGGTTGGAAAAGGCCGAGAAAGGGAGAAAATTAAAATTATCGTTCCTTTTCGTTCCTACCTGACGCGTAATAGAAAATTCCATAAAAAAGGGCAAAAACTTCAAAAAATTAAAAAATACCATTATGACTTCATTTCAAACCAAAATAGGGTTGAGAAGACCGAGAAAGTGAGAAAATAAAAATTATCGTTCCGTTCCGTTCCTACCAGACGCGTAATTGAAAATTCCAAAAAAATAACAAAAAAATCCAAAAAATTAAAAAATAGCATTACGACTTCTTTTCTAGCCAAAATAGGTTGGAAAAGCTCGAGAAAGAGAGAAAATAAAAATTATCCTTCTGTTCCGTTCCTACTCGACTCGTAATAGAAAATTCCAAAAAAATAGCAAAAACTTCAAAAAACTAAAAAATACCATTATGGCTTCTTTTCAAGCCAGAATAGGTTGGAAAAGGCCGAGAAAGAGAGAAACTAAAAATTATCGTTCTGCTCCGTTCCTACCCGACGCGTAACAGAAAATTCCAAAAAAGTAGCAAAAATATTAATAAAATTAAAAAATAGCATTACGGCTTCATTTCAAGCCAGAATAGATTGGAAAAGGCCACGAAAGAGAGAATAAAAATTATCGTTCCGTTCTGTTCCTACTCGACGCGTAATAAAAAATTCCAAAAAAATTGAAAAAAAATTCAAACAATTAAAACATACCATTATGGCTTCATTTCAAGCCAAAATAGGTTGGAAAAGGCCGAGAAAGGGAGAAAATTAAAATTATCGTTCCATTTCGTTCCTACCTGACGCGTAATAGAAAATTCCATAAAAAAGGGCAAAAACTTCAAAAAGTTAAAAAATACCATTATGACTTCATTTCAAACCAAAATAGGGTTGAGAAGGCCGAGAAAGTGAGAAAATAAAAATTATCGTTCCGTTCCGTTCCTACCAGACGCGTAATTGAAAATTCAAAAAAAATAACAAAAAAATCCAAAAAATTAAAAAATAGCATTATGACTTCTTTTCTAGCCAAAATAGGTTGGAAAAGCTCGAGAAAGAGAGAAAATAAAAATTATCCTTCTGTTCCTTTCCTACTCGACTCGTAATAGAAAATTCCAAAAAAATAGCAAAAACTTCAAAAAACTAAAAAATACCATTATGGCTTCTTTTCAAGCCACAATAGGTTGGAAAAGGCCGAGAAAGAGAGAAACTAAAAATTATCGTTCCGCTCCGTTCCTACCCGACGCGTAACAGAAAATTCCAAAAAAGTAGCAAAAATATTAATAAAATTAAAAAATAGCATTATGGCTTCATTTCAAGCCAGAATAGATTGGAAAAGGCCACGAAAGAGAGAATAAAAATTATCGTTCCGTTCTGTTCCTACTCGACGCGTAATACAAAATTCCAAAAAAATTGAAAAAAAATTCAAACAATTAAAACATACCATTATGGCTTCATTTCAAGCCAAAATAGGTTGGAAAAGGCCGAGAAAGGGAGAAAATTAAAATTATCGTTCCATTTCGTTCCTACCTGACGCGTAATAGAAAATTCCATAAAAAAGGGCAAAAACTTCAAAAAATTAAAAAATACCATTATGACTTCATTTCAAACCAAAATAGGGTTGAGAAGGCCGAGAAAGTGAGAAAATAAAAATTATCGTTCCGTTCCGTTCCTACCAGACGCGTAATTGAAAATTCCAAAAAAATAACAAAAAAATCCAAAAAATTTAAAAAAATAGCATTATGACTTCTTTTCTAGCCAAAATAGGTTGGAAAAGCTCGAGAAAGAGAGAAAATAAAAATTATCCTTCTGTTCCGTTCCTACTCGACTCGTAATAGAAAATTCCAAAAAAATAGCAAAAACTTCAAAAAACTAAAAAATACCATTATGGCTTCTTTTCAAGCCAGAATAGATTGGAAAAGGCCGAGAAAGAGAGAAACTAAAAATTATCGTTCTGCTCCGTTCCTACCCGACGCGTAACAGAAAATTCCAAAAACGTAGCAAAAATATTAATAAAATTAAAAAATAGCATTATGGCTTCATTTCAAGCCAGAATAGATTGGAAAAGGCCACGAAAGAGAGAATAAAAATTATCGTTCCATTCTGTTCCTACTCGACGCGTAATACAAAATTCCAAAAAAATTGAAAAAAAATTCAAACAATTAAAACATACCATTATGGCTTCATTTCAAGCCAAAATAGGTTGGAAAAGGCCGAGGAAGGGAGAAAATTAAAATTATCGTTCCATTTCGTTCCTACCTGACGCGTAATAGAAAATTCCAAAAAAAAGGGCAAAAACTTCAAAAAATTAAAAAATACCATTATGACTTCATTTCAAACCAAAATAGGGTTGAGAAGGCCGAGAAAGTGAGAAAATAAAAATTATCGTTCCGTTCCGTTCCTACCAGACGCGAAATTGAAAATTCCAAAAAAATAACAAAAAAATCCAAAAAATTAAAAAATAGCATTAGGACTTCTTTTCTAGCCAAAATAGGTTGGAATAGCTCGAGAAAGAGTGAAAATAAAAATTATCATTTTGTTCCGTTCCTACCCGACGCGTAATAGAAAATTCCAAAAAAATAGCAAAAACTTCAAAAAACAAAAAAAATACCATTATGGATTCATTTCAAGCCAGAATAGGTTGGAAAATGCCGAGAAAGAGAGAATAAAAATTATCGTTCCGTTCTGTTCCTACCAGACGCGAAATTGAAAATTCCAAAAAAATAACAAAAAAATCCAAAAAATTAAAAAATAGCATTAGGACTTCTTTTCTAGCCAAAATAGGTTGGAATAGCTCGAGAAAGAGTGAAAATAAAAATTATCATTTTGTTCCGTTCCTACCCGACGCGTAATAGAAAATTCCAAAAAAATAGCAAAAACTTCAAAAAACAAAAAAAATACCATTATGGATTCATTTCAAGCCAGAATAGGTTGGAAAATGCCGAGAAAGAGAGAATAAAAATTATCGTTCCGTTCTGTTCCTACTCGACGCGTAATACAAAATTCCAAAAAAATTGAAAAAAAATTCAAACAATTAAAACATACCATTATGGCTTCATTTCAAGTCAAAATAGGTTGGAAAAGGCCGAGAAAGAGAGAAACTAAAAATTATCGTTCTGCTCCGTTCCTACCCGACGCGTAACAGAAAATTCCAAAAAAGTAGCAAAAATATTAATAAAATTAAAAAATAGCATTATGGCTTCATTTCAAGCCAGAATAGATTGGAAAAGGCCACGAAAGAGAGAATAAAAATTATCGTTCCGTTCTGTTCCTACTCGACGCGTAATACAAAATTCCAAAAAAATTGAAAAAAAATTCAAACAATTAAAACATACCATTATGGCTTCATTTCAAGCCAAAATAGGTTGGAAAAGGCCGAGAAAGGGAGAAAATTAAAATTTTCGTTCCATTTCGTTCCTACCTGACGCGTAATAGAAAATTCCATAAAAAAGGGCAAAAACTTCAAAAAATTAAAAAATACCATTATGACTTCATTTCAAACCAAAATAGGGTTGAGAAGGCCGAGAAAGTGAGAAAATAAAAATTATCGTTCCGTTCCGTTCCTACCAGACGCGAAATTGAAAATTCCAAAAAAATAACAAAAAAATCCAAAAAATTAAAAAATAGCATTAGGACTTCTTTTCTAGCCAAAATAGGTTGGAATAGCTCGAGAAAGAGTGAAAATAAAAATTATCATTTTGTTCCGTTCCTACCCGACGCGTAATAGAAAATTCCAAAAAAATAGCAAAAACTTCAAAAAACAAAAAAAATACCATTATGGATTCATTTCAAGCCAGAATAGGTTGGAAAATGCCGAGAAAGAGAGAATAAAAATTATCGTTCCGTTCTGTTCCTACTCGACGCGTAATACAAAATTCCAAAAAAATTGAAAAAAAATTCAAACAATTAAAACATACCATTATGGCTTCATTTCAAATCAAAATAGGTTGGAAAAGGCCGAGAAAGGGAGAAAATTAAAATTATCGTTCCATTTCGTTCCTACCTGACGCGTAATAGAAAATTCCATAAAAAAGGGCAAAAACTTCAAAAAATTAAAAAATACCATTATGACTTCATTTCAAACCAAAATAGGGTTGAGAAGACCGAGAAAGTGAGAAAATAAAAATTATCGTTCCGTTCCGTTCCTACCAGACGCGTAATTGAAAATTCCAAAAAAATAACAAAAAAATCCAAAAAATTAAAAAATAGCATTACGACTTCTTTTCTAGCCAAAATAGGTTGGAAAAGCTCGAGAAAGAGAGAAAATAAAAATTATCCTTCTGTTCCGTTCCTACTCGACTCGTAATAGAAAATTCCAAAAAAATAGCAAAAACTTCAAAAAACTAAAAAATACCATTATGGCTTCTTTTCAAGCCAGAATAGGTTGGAAAAGGCCGAGAAAGAGAGAAACTAAAAATTATCGTTCTGCTCCGTTCCTACCCGACGCGTAACAGAAAATTCCAAAAAAGTAGCAAAAATATTAATAAAATTAAAAAATAGCATTACGGCTTCATTTCAAGCCAGAATAGATTGGAAAAGGCCACGAAAGAGAGAATAAAAATTATCGTTCCATTCTGTTCCTACTCGACGCGTAATACAAAATTCCAAAAAAATTGAAAAAAAATTCAAACAATTAAAACATACCATTATGGCTTCATTTCAAGCCAAAATAGGTTGGAAAAGGCCGAGGAAGGGAGAAAATTAAAATTATCGTTCCATTTCGTTCCTACCTGACGCGTAATAGAAAATTTCATAAAAAAGGGCAAAAACTTCAAAAAATTAAAAAATACCATTATGACTTCATTTCAAACCAAAATAGGGTTGAGAAGACCGAGAAAGTGAGAAAATAAAAATTATCGTTCCGTTCCGTTCCTACCAGACGCGTAATTGAAAATTCCAAAAAAATAACAAAAAAATCCAAAAAATTAAAAAATAGCATTACGACTTCTTTTCTAGCCAAAATAGGTTGGAAAAGCTCGAGAAAGAGAGAAAATAAAAATTATCCTTCTGTTCCGTTCCTACTCGACTCGTAATAGAAAATTCCAAAAAAATAGCAAAAACTTCAAAAAACAAAAAAATACCATTATGGCTTCTTTTCAAGCCACAATAGGTTGGAAAAGGCCGAGAAAGAGAGAAACTAAAAATTATCGTTCCGCTCCGTTCCTACCCGACGCGTAACAGAAAATTCCAAAAAAGTAGCAAAAATATTAATAAAATTAAAAAATAGCATTATGGCTTCATTTCAAGCCAGAATAGATTGGAAAAGGCCACGAAAGAGAGAATAAAAATTATCGTTCCGTTCTGTTCCTACTCGACGCGTAATACAAAATTCCAAAAAAATTGAAAAAAAATTCAAACAATTAAAACATACCATTATGGCTTCATTTCAAGCCAAAATAGGTTGGAAAAGGCCGAGAAAGGGAGAAAATTAAAATTATCGTTCCATTTCGTTCCTACCTGACGCGTAATAGAAAATTCCATAAAAAAGGGCAAAAACTTCAAAAAATTAAAAAATACCATTATGACTTCATTTCAAACCAAAATAGGGTTGAGAAGGCCGAGAAAGTGAGAAAATAAAAATTATCGTTCCGTTCCGTTCCTACCAGACGCGTAATTGAAAATTCCAAAAAAATAACAAAAAAATCCAAAAAATTTAAAAAAATAGCATTATGACTTCTTTTCTAGCCAAAATAGGTTGGAAAAGCTCGAGAAAGAGAGAAAATAAAAATTATCCTTCTGTTCCGTTCCTACTCGACTCGTAATAGAAAATTCCAAAAAAATAGCAAAAACTTCAAAAAACTAAAAAATACCATTATGGCTTCTTTTCAAGCCAGAATAGATTGGAAAAGGCCGAGAAAGAGAGAAACTAAAAATTATCGTTCTGCTCCGTTCCTACCCGACGCGTAACAGAAAATTCCAAAAAAGTAGCAAAAATATTAATAAAATTAAAAAATAGCATTATGGCTTCATTTCAAGCCAGAATAGATTGGAAAAGGCCACGAAAGAGAGAATAAAAATTATCGTTCCGTTCTGTTCCTACTCGACGCGTAATACAAAATTCCAAAAAAATTGAAAAAAAATTCAAACAATTAAAACATACCATTATGGCTTCATTTCAAGCCAAAATAGGTTGGAAAAGGCCGAGGAAGGGAGAAAATTAAAATTATCGTTCCATTTCGTTCCTACCTGACGCGTAATAGAAAATTCCAAAAAAAAGGGCAAAAACTTCAAAAAATTAAAAAATACCATTATGACTTCATTTCAAACCAAAATAGGGTTGAGAAGGCCGAGAAAGTGAGAAAATAAAAATTATCGTTCCGTTCCGTTCCTACCAGACGCGAAATTGAAAATTCCAAAAAAATAACAAAAAAATCCAAAAAATTAAAAAATAGCATTAGGACTTCTTTTCTAGCCAAAATAGGTTGGAATAGCTCGAGAAAGAGTGAAAATAAAAATTATCATTTTGTTCCGTTCCTACCCGACGCGTAATAGAAAATTCCAAAAAAATAGCAAAAACTTCAAAAAACAAAAAAAATACCATTATGGATTCATTTCAAGCCAGAATAGGTTGGAAAATGCCGAGAAAGAGAGAATAAAAATTATCGTTCCGTTCTGTTCCTACCAGACGCGAAATTGAAAATTCCAAAAAAATAACAAAAAAATCCAAAAAATTAAAAAATAGCATTAGGACTTCTTTTCTAGCCAAAATAGGTTGGAATAGCTCGAGAAAGAGTGAAAATAAAAATTATCATTTTGTTCCGTTCCTACCCGACGCGTAATAGAAAATTCCAAAAAAATAGCAAAAACTTCAAAAAACAAAAAAAATACCATTATGGATTCATTTCAAGCCAGAATAGGTTGGAAAATGCCGAGAAAGAGAGAATAAAAATTATCGTTCCGTTCTGTTCCTACTCGACGCGTAATACAAAATTCCAAAAAAATTGAAAAAAAATTCAAACAATTAAAACATACCATTATGGCTTCATTTCAAGTCAAAATAGGTTGGAAAAGGCCGAGAAAGGGAGAAAATTAAAATTATCGTTCCATTTCGTTCCTACCTGACGCGTAATAGAAAATTTCATAAAAAAGGGCAAAAACTTCAAAAAATTAAAAAATACCATTATGACTTCATTTCAAACCAAAATAGGGTTGAGAAGACCGAGAAAGTGAGAAAATAAAAATTATCGTTCCGTTCCGTTCCTACCAGACGCGTAATTGAAAATTCCAAAAAAATAACAAAAAAATCCAAAAAATTAAAAAATAGCATTACGACTTCTTTTCTAGCCAAAATAGGTTGGAAAAGCTCGAGAAAGAGAGAAAATAAAAATTATCCTTCTGTTCCGTTCCTACTCGACTCGTAATAGAAAATTCCAAAAAAATAGCAAAAACTTCAAAAAACAAAAAAATACCATTATGGCTTCTTTTCAAGCCAGAATAGGTTGGAAAAGGCCGAGAAAGAGAGAAACTAAAAATTATCGTTCTGCTCCGTTCCTACCCGACGCGTAACAGAAAATTCCAAAAAAGTAGCAAAAATATTAATAAAATTAAAAAATAGCATTATGGCTTCATTTCAAGCCAGAATAGATTGGAAAAGGCCACGAAAGAGAGAATAAAAATTATCGTTCCGTTCTGTTCCTACTCGACGCGTAATACAAAATTCCAAAAAAATTGAAAAAAAATTCAAACAATTAAAACATACCATTATGGCTTCATTTCAAGCCAAAATAGGTTGGAAAAGGCCGAGAAAGGGAGAAAATTAAAATTTTCGTTCCATTTCGTTCCTACCTGACGCGTAATAGAAAATTCCATAAAAAAGGGCAAAAACTTCAAAAAATTAAAAAATACCATTATGACTTCATTTCAAACCAAAATAGGGTTGAGAAGGCCGAGAAAGTGAGAAAATAAAAATTATCGTTCCGTTCCGTTCCTACCAGACGCGAAATTGAAAATTCCAAAAAAATAACAAAAAAATCCAAAAAATTAAAAAATAGCATTAGGACTTCTTTTCTAGCCAAAATAGGTTGGAATAGCTCGAGAAAGAGTGAAAATAAAAATTATCATTTTGTTCCGTTCCTACCCGACGCGTAATAGAAAATTCCAAAAAAATAGCAAAAACTTCAAAAAACAAAAAAAATACCATTATGGATTCATTTCAAGCCAGAATAGGTTGGAAAATGCCGAGAAAGAGAGAATAAAAATTATCGTTCCGTTCTGTTCCTACTCGACGCGTAATACAAAATTCCAAAAAAATTGAAAAAAAATTCAAACAATTAAAACATACCATTATGGCTTCATTTCAAGTCAAAATAGGTTGGAAAAGGCCGAGAAAGGGAGAAAATTAAAATTATCGTTCCATTTCGTTCCTACCTGACGCGTAATAGAAAATTCCGTAAAAAAGGGCAAAAACTTCAAAAAATTAAAAAATACCATTATGACTTCATTTCAAACCAAAATAGGGTTGAGAAGACCGAGAAAGTGAGAAAATAAAAATTATCGTTCCGTTCCGTTCCTACCAGACGCGTAATTGAAAATTCCAAAAAAATAACAAAAAAATCCAAAAAATTAAAAAATAGCATTACGACTTCTTTTCTAGCCAAAATAGGTTGGAAAAGCTCGAGAAAGAGAGAAAATAAAAATTATCCTTCTGTTCCGTTCCTACTCGACTCGTAATAGAAAATTCCAAAAAAATAGCAAAAACTTCAAAAAACTAAAAAATACCATTATGGCTTCTTTTCAAGCCAGAATAGATTGGAAAAGGCCGAGAAAGAGAGAAACTAAAAATTATCGTTCTGCTCCGTTCCTACCCGACGCGTAACAGAAAATTCCAAAAACGTAGCAAAAATATTAATAAAATTAAAAAATAGCATTATGGCTTCATTTCAAGCCAGAATAGATTGGAAAAGGCCTCGAAAGAGAGAATAAAAATTATCGTTCCATTCTGTTCCTACTCGACGCGTAATACAAAATTCCAAAAAAATTGAAAAAAAATTCAAACAATTAAAACATACCATTATGGCTTCATTTCAAGCCAAAATAGGTTGGAAAAGGCCGAGGAAGGGAGAAAATTAAAATTATCGTTCCATTTCGTTCCTACCTGACGCGTAATAGAAAATTTCATAAAAAAGGGCAAAAACTTCAAAAAATTAAAAAATACCATTATGACTTCATTTCAAACCAAAATAGGGTTGAGAAGACCGAGAAAGTGAGAAAATAAAAATTATCGTTCCGTTCCGTTCCTACCAGACGCGTAATTGAAAATTCCAAAAAAATAACAAAAAAATCCAAAAAATTAAAAAATAGCATTACGACTTCTTTTCTAGCCAAAATAGGTTGGAAAAGCTCGAGAAAGAGAGAAAATAAAAATTATCCTTCTGTTCCGTTCCTACTCGACTCGTAATAGAAAATTCCAAAAAAATAGCAAAAACTTCAAAAAACAAAAAAATACCATTATGGCTTCTTTTCAAGCCACAATAGGTTGGAAAAGGCCGAGAAAGAGAGAAACTAAAAATTATCGTTCCGCTCCGTTCCTACCCGACGCGTAACAGAAAATTCCAAAAAAGTAGCAAAAATATTAATAAAATTAAAAAATAGCATTATGGCTTCATTTCAAGCCAGAATAGATTGGAAAAGGCCACGAAAGAGAGAATAAAAATTATCGTTCCGTTCTGTTCCTACTCGACGCGTAATACAAAATTCCAAAAAAATTGAAAAAAAATTCAAACAATTAAAACATACCATTATGGCTTCATTTCAAGCCAAAATAGGTTGGAAAAGGCCGAGAAAGGGAGAAAATTAAAATTATCGTTCCATTTCGTTCCTACCTGACGCGTAATAGAAAATTCCATAAAAAAGGGCAAAAACTTCAAAAAATTAAAAAATACCATTATGACTTCATTTCAAACCAAAATAGGGTTGAGAAGGCCGAGAAAGTGAGAAAATAAAAATTATCGTTCCGTTCCGTTCCTACCAGACGCGTAATTGAAAATTCCAAAAAAATAACAAAAAAATCCAAAAAATTTAAAAAAATAGCATTATGACTTCTTTTCTAGCCAAAATAGGTTGGAAAAGCTCGAGAAAGAGAGAAAATAAAAATTATCCTTCTGTTCCGTTCCTACTCGACTCGTAATAGAAAATTCCAAAAAAATAGCAAAAACTTCAAAAAACTAAAAAATACCATTATGGCTTCTTTTCAAGCCAGAATAGATTGGAAAAGGCCGAGAAAGAGAGAAACTAAAAATTATCGTTCTGCTCCGTTCCTACCCGACGCGTAACAGAAAATTCCAAAAAAGTAGCAAAAATATTAATAAAATTAAAAAATAGCATTATGGCTTCATTTCAAGCCAGAATAGATTGGAAAAGGCCACGAAAGAGAGAATAAAAATTATCGTTCCGTTCTGTTCCTACTCGACGCGTAATACAAAATTCCAAAAAAATTGAAAAAAAATTCAAACAATTAAAACATACCATTATGGCTTCATTTCAAGCCAAAATAGGTTGGAAAAGGCCGAGGAAGGGAGAAAATTAAAATTATCGTTCCATTTCGTTCCTACCTGACGCGTAATAGAAAATTCCAAAAAAAAGGGCAAAAACTTCAAAAAATTAAAAAATACCATTATGACTTCATTTCAAACCAAAATAGGGTTGAGAAGGCCGAGAAAGTGAGAAAATAAAAATTATCGTTCCGTTCCGTTCCTACCAGACGCGAAATTGAAAATTCCAAAAAAATAACAAAAAAATCCAAAAAATTAAAAAATAGCATTAGGACTTCTTTTCTAGCCAAAATAGGTTGGAATAGCTCGAGAAAGAGTGAAAATAAAAATTATCATTTTGTTCCGTTCCTACCCGACGCGTAATAGAAAATTCCAAAAAAATAGCAAAAACTTCAAAAAACAAAAAAAATACCATTATGGATTCATTTCAAGCCAGAATAGGTTGGAAAATGCCGAGAAAGAGAGAATAAAAATTATCGTTCCGTTCTGTTCCTACCAGACGCGAAATTGAAAATTCCAAAAAAATAACAAAAAAATCCAAAAAATTAAAAAATAGCATTAGGACTTCTTTTCTAGCCAAAATAGGTTGGAATAGCTCGAGAAAGAGTGAAAATAAAAATTATCATTTTGTTCCGTTCCTACCCGACGCGTAATAGAAAATTCCAAAAAAATAGCAAAAACTTCAAAAAACAAAAAAAATACCATTATGGATTCATTTCAAGCCAGAATAGGTTGGAAAATGCCGAGAAAGAGAGAATAAAAATTATCGTTCCGTTCTGTTCCTACTCGACGCGTAATACAAAATTCCAAAAAAATTGAAAAAAAATTCAAACAATTAAAACATACCATTATGGCTTCATTTCAAGTCAAAATAGGTTGGAAAAGGCCGAGAAAGGGAGAAAATTAAAATTATCGTTCCATTTCGTTCCTACCTGACGCGTAATAGAAAATTTCATAAAAAAGGGCAAAAACTTCAAAAAATTAAAAAATACCATTATGACTTCATTTCAAACCAAAATAGGGTTGAGAAGACCGAGAAAGTGAGAAAATAAAAATTATCGTTCCGTTCCGTTCCTACCAGACGCGTAATTGAAAATTCCAAAAAAATAACAAAAAAATCCAAAAAATTAAAAAATAGCATTACGACTTCTTTTCTAGCCAAAATAGGTTGGAAAAGCTCGAGAAAGAGAGAAAATAAAAATTATCCTTCTGTTCCGTTCCTACTCGACTCGTAATAGAAAATTCCAAAAAAATAGCAAAAACTTCAAAAAACAAAAAAATACCATTATGGCTTCTTTTCAAGCCAGAATAGGTTGGAAAAGGCCGAGAAAGAGAGAAACTAAAAATTATCGTTCTGCTCCGTTCCTACCCGACGCGTAACAGAAAATTCCAAAAAAGTAGCAAAAATATTAATAAAATTAAAAAATAGCATTATGGCTTCATTTCAAGCCAGAATAGATTGGAAAAGGCCACGAAAGAGAGAATAAAAATTATCCTTCCGTTCTGTTCCTACTCGACGCGTAATACAAAATTCCAAAAAAATTGAAAAAAAATTCAAACAATTAAAACATACCATTATGGCTTCATTTCAAGCCAAAATAGGTTGGAAAAGGCCGAGAAAGGGAGAAAATTAAAATTTTCGTTCCATTTCGTTCCTACCTGACGCGTAATAGAAAATTCCATAAAAAAGGGCAAAAACTTCAAAAAATTAAAAAATACCATTATGACTTCATTTCAAACCAAAATAGGGTTGAGAAGGCCGAGAAAGTGAGAAAATAAAAATTATCGTTCCGTTCCGTTCCTACCAGACGCGAAATTGAAAATTCCAAAAAAATAACAAAAAAATCCAAAAAATTAAAAAATAGCATTAGGACTTCTTTTCTAGCCAAAATAGGTTGGAATAGCTCGAGAAAGAGTGAAAATAAAAATTATCATTTTGTTCCGTTCCTACCCGACGCGTAATAGAAAATTCCAAAAAAATAGCAAAAACTTCAAAAAACAAAAAAAATACCATTATGGATTCATTTCAAGCCAGAATAGGTTGGAAAATGCCGAGAAAGAGAGAATAAAAATTATCGTTCCGTTCTGTTCCTACTCGACGCGTAATACAAAATTCCAAAAAAATTGAAAAAAAATTCAAACAATTAAAACATACCATTATGGCTTCATTTCAAGTCAAAATAGGTTGGAAAAGGCCGAGAAAGGGAGAAAATTAAAATTATCGTTCCATTTCGTTCCTACCTGACGCGTAATAGAAAATTCCGTAAAAAAGGGCAAAAACTTCAAAAAATTAAAAAATACCATTATGACTTCATTTCAAACCAAAATAGGGTTGAGAAGACCGAGAAAGTGAGAAAATAAAAATTATCGTTCCGTTCCGTTCCTACCAGACGCGTAATTGAAAATTCCAAAAAAATAACAAAAAAATCCAAAAAATTAAAAAATAGCATTACGACTTCTTTTCTAGCCAAAATAGGTTGGAAAAGCTCGAGAAAGAGAGAAAATAAAAATTATCCTTCTGTTCCGTTCCTACTCGACTCGTAATAGAAAATTCCAAAAAAATAGCAAAAACTTCAAAAAACTAAAAAATACCATTATGGCTTCTTTTCAAGCCAGAATAGATTGGAAAAGGCCGAGAAAGAGAGAAACTAAAAATTATCGTTCTGCTCCGTTCCTACCCGACGCGTAACAGAAAATTCCAAAAACGTAGCAAAAATATTAATAAAATTAAAAAATAGCATTATGGCTTCATTTCAAGCCAGAATAGATTGGAAAAGGCCACGAAAGAGAGAATAAAAATTATCGTTCCATTCTGTTCCTACTCGACGCGTAATACAAAATTCCAAAAAAATTGAAAAAAAATTCAAACAATTAAAACATACCATTATGGCTTCATTTCAAGCCAAAATAGGTTGGAAAAGGCCGAGGAAGGGAGAAAATTAAAATTATCGTTCCATTTCGTTCCTACCTGACGCGTAATAGAAAATTTCATAAAAAAGGGCAAAAACTTCAAAAAATTAAAAAATACCATTATGACTTCATTTCAAACCAAAATAGGGTTGAGAAGACCGAGAAAGTGAGAAAATAAAAATTATCGTTCCGTTCCGTTCCTACCAGACGCGTAATTGAAAATTCCAAAAAAATAACAAAAAAATCCAAAAAATTAAAAAATAGCATTACGACTTCTTTTCTAGCCAAAATAGGTTGGAAAAGCTCGAGAAAGAGAGAAAATAAAAATTATCCTTCTGTTCCGTTCCTACTCGACTCGTAATAGAAAATTCCAAAAAAATAGCAAAAACTTCAAAAAACAAAAAAATACCATTATGGCTTCTTTTCAAGCCACAATAGGTTGGAAAAGGCCGAGAAAGAGAGAAACTAAAAATTATCGTTCCGCTCCGTTCCTACCCGACGCGTAACAGAAAATTCCAAAAAAGTAGCAAAAATATTAATAAAATTAAAAAATAGCATTATGGCTTCATTTCAAGCCAGAATAGATTGGAAAAGGCCACGAAAGAGAGAATAAAAATTATCGTTCCGTTCTGTTCCTACTCGACGCGTAATACAAAATTCCAAAAAAATTGAAAAAAAATTCAAACAATTAAAACATACCATTATGGCTTCATTTCAAGCCAAAATAGGTTGGAAAAGGCCGAGAAAGAGAGAAAATTAAAATTATCGTTCCATTTCGTTCCTACCTGACGCGTAATAGAAAATTCCATAAAAAAGGGCAAAAACTTCAAAAAATTAAAAAATACCATTATGACTTCATTTCAAACCAAAATAGGGTTGAGAAGGCCGAGAAAGTGAGAAAATAAAAATTATCGTTCCGTTCCGTTCCTACCAGACGCGTAATTGAAAATTCCAAAAAAATAACAAAAAAATCCAAAAAATTTAAAAAAATAGCATTATGACTTCTTTTCTAGCCAAAATAGGTTGGAAAAGCTCGAGAAAGAGAGAAAATAAAAATTATCCTTCTGTTCCGTTCCTACTCGACTCGTAATAGAAAATTCCAAAAAAATAGCAAAAACTTCAAAAAACTAAAAAATACCATTATGGCTTCTTTTCAAGCCAGAATAGATTGGAAAAGGCCGAGAAAGAGAGAAACTAAAAATTATCGTTCTGCTCCGTTCCTACCCGACGCGTAACAGAAAATTCCAAAAAAGTAGCAAAAATATTAATAAAATTAAAAAATAGCATTATGGCTTCATTTCAAGCCAGAATAGATTGGAAAAGGCCACGAAAGAGAGAATAAAAATTATCGTTCCGTTCTGTTCCTACTCGACGCGTAATACAAAATTCCAAAAAAATTGAAAAAAAATTCAAACAATTAAAACATACCATTATGGCTTCATTTCAAGCCAAAATAGGTTGGAAAAGGCCGAGGAAGGGAGAAAATTAAAATTATCGTTCCATTTCGTTCCTACCTGACGCGTAATAGAAAATTCCAAAAAAAAGGGCAAAAACTTCAAAAAATTAAAAAATACCATTATGACTTCATTTCAAACCAAAATAGGGTTGAGAAGGCCGAGAAAGTGAGAAAATAAAAATTATCGTTCCGTTCCGTTCCTACCAGACGCGAAATTGAAAATTCCAAAAAAATAACAAAAAAATCCAAAAAATTAAAAAATAGCATTAGGACTTCTTTTCTAGCCAAAATAGGTTGGAATAGCTCGAGAAAGAGTGAAAATAAAAATTATCATTTTGTTCCGTTCCTACCCGACGCGTAATAGAAAATTCCAAAAAAATAGCAAAAACTTCAAAAAACAAAAAAAATACCATTATGGATTCATTTCAAGCCAGAATAGGTTGGAAAATGCCGAGAAAGAGAGAATAAAAATTATCGTTCCGTTCTGTTCCTACCAGACGCGAAATTGAAAATTCCAAAAAAATAACAAAAAAATCCAAAAAATTAAAAAATAGCATTAGGACTTCTTTTCTAGCCAAAATAGGTTGGAATAGCTCGAGAAAGAGTGAAAATAAAAATTATCATTTTGTTCCGTTCCTACCCGACGCGTAATAGAAAATTCCAAAAAAATAGCAAAAACAAAAAAAACAAAAAAAATACCATTATGGATTCATTTCAAGCCAGAATAGGTTGGAAAATGCCGAGAAAGAGAGAATAAAAATTATCGTTCCGTTCTGTTCCTACTCGACGCGTAATACAAAATTCCAAAAAAATTGAAAAAAAATTCAAACAATTAAAACATACCATTATGGCTTCATTTCAAGTCAAAATAGGTTGGAAAAGGCCGAGAAAGGGAGAAAATTAAAATTATCGTTCCATTTCGTTCCTACCTGACGCGTAATAGAAAATTTCATAAAAAAGGGCAAAAACTTCAAAAAATTAAAAAATACCATTATGACTTCATTTCAAACCAAAATAGGGTTGAGAAGACCGAGAAAGTGAGAAAATAAAAATTATCGTTCCGTTCCGTTCCTACCAGACGCGTAATTGAAAATTCCAAAAAAATAACAAAAAAATCCAAAAAATTAAAAAATAGCATTACGACTTCTTTTCTAGCCAAAATAGGTTGGAAAAGCTCGAGAAAGAGAGAAAATAAAAATTATCCTTCTGTTCCGTTCCTACTCGACTCGTAATAGAAAATTCCAAAAAAATAGCAAAAACTTCAAAAAACAAAAAAATACCATTATGGCTTCTTTTCAAGCCAGAATAGGTTGGAAAAGGCCGAGAAAGAGAGAAACTAAAAATTATCGTTCTGCTCCGTTCCTACCCGACGCGTAACAGAAAATTCCAAAAAAGTAGCAAAAATATTAATAAAATTAAAAAATAGCATTATGGCTTCATTTCAAGCCAGAATAGATTGGAAAAGGCCACGAAAGAGAGAATAAAAATTATCGTTCCGTTCTGTTCCTACTCGACGCGTAATACAAAATTCCAAAAAAATTGAAAAAAAATTCAAACAATTAAAACATACCATTATGGCTTCATTTCAAGCCAAAATAGGTTGGAAAAGGCCGAGAAAGGGAGAAAATTAAAATTTTCGTTCCATTTCGTTCCTACCTGACGCGTAATAGAAAATTCCATAAAAAAGGGCAAAAACTTCAAAAAATTAAAAAATACCATTATGACTTCATTTCAAACCAAAATAGGGTTGAGAAGGCCGAGAAAGTGAGAAAATAAAAATTATCGTTCCGTTCCGTTCCTACCAGACGCGAAATTGAAAATTCCAAAAAAATAACAAAAAAATCCAAAAAATTAAAAAATAGCATTAGGACTTCTTTTCTAGCCAAAATAGGTTGGAATAGCTCGAGAAAGAGTGAAAATAAAAATTATCATTTTGTTCCGTTCCTACCCGACGCGTAATAGAAAATTCCAAAAAAATAGCAAAAACTTCAAAAAACAAAAAAAATACCATTATGGATTCATTTCAAGCCAGAATAGGTTGGAAAATGCCGAGAAAGAGAGAATAAAAATTATCGTTCCGTTCTGTTCCTACTCGACGCGTAATACAAAATTCCAAAAAAATTGAAAAAAAATTCAAACAATTAAAACATACCATTATGGCTTCATTTCAAGTCAAAATAGGTTGGAAAAGGCCGAGAAAGGGAGAAAATTAAAATTATCGTTCCATTTCGTTCCTACCTGACGCGTAATAGAAAATTTCATAAAA
Organism: Quercus parvula; assembly: GCA_030820535.1. Classification (NCBI taxonomy): domain Eukaryota; kingdom Viridiplantae; phylum Streptophyta; class Magnoliopsida; order Fagales; family Fagaceae; genus Quercus; species Quercus parvula. The sequence goes on from JAUAME010000004.1 coordinate 25,182,017, forward strand.
AAGGGCAAAAACTTCAAAAAATTAAAAAATACCATTATGACTTCATTTCAAACCAAAATAGGGTTGAGAAGACCGAGAAAGTGAGAAAATAAAAATTATCGTTCCGTTCCGTTCCTACCAGACGCGTAATTGAAAATTCCAAAAAAATAACAAAAAAATCCAAAAAATTAAAAAATAGCATTACGACTTCTTTTCTAGCCAAAATAGGTTGGAAAAGCTCGAGAAAGAGAGAAAATAAAAATTATCCTTCTGTTCCGTTCCTACTCGACTCGTAATAGAAAATTCCAAAAAAATAGCAAAAACTTCAAAAAACAAAAAAATACCATTATGGCTTCTTTTCAAGCCAGAATAGGTTGGAAAAGGCCGAGAAAGAGAGAAACTAAAAATTATCGTTCTGCTCCGTTCCTACCCGACGCGTAACAGAAAATTCCAAAAAAGTAGCAAAAATATTAATAAAATTAAAAAATAGCATTATGGCTTCATTTCAAGCCAGAATAGATTGGAAAAGGCCACGAAAGAGAGAATAAAAATTATCGTTCCGTTCTGTTCCTACTCGACGCGTAATACAAAATTCCAAAAAAATTGAAAAAAAATTCAAACAATTAAAACATACCATTATGGCTTCATTTCAAGCCAAAATAGGTTGGAAAAGGCCGAGAAAGGGAGAAAATTAAAATTTTCGTTCCATTTCGTTCCTACCTGACGCGTAATAGAAAATTCCATAAAAAAGGGCAAAAACTTCAAAAAATTAAAAAATACCATTATGACTTCATTTCAAACCAAAATAGGGTTGAGAAGGCCGAGAAAGTGAGAAAATAAAAATTATCGTTCCGTTCCGTTCCTACCAGACGCGAAATTGAAAATTCCAAAAAAATAACAAAAAAATCCAAAAAATTAAAAAATAGCATTAGGACTTCTTTTCTAGCCAAAATAGGTTGGAATAGCTCGAGAAAGAGTGAAAATAAAAATTATCATTTTGTTCCGTTCCTACCCGACGCGTAATAGAAAATTCCAAAAAAATAGCAAAAACTTCAAAAAACAAAAAAAATACCATTATGGATTCATTTCAAGCCAGAATAGGTTGGAAAATGCCGAGAAAGAGAGAATAAAAATTATCGTTCCGTTCTGTTCCTACTCGACGCGTAATACAAAATTCCAAAAAAATTGAAAAAAAATTCAAACAATTAAAACATACCATTATGGCTTCATTTCAAGTCAAAATAGGTTGGAAAAGGCCGAGAAAGGGAGAAAATTAAAATTATCGTTCCATTTCGTTCCTACCTGACGCGTAATAGAAAATTTCATAAAAAAGGGCAAAAACTTCAAAAAATTAAAAAATACCATTATGACTTCATTTCAAACCAAAATAGGGTTGAGAAGACCGAGAAAGTGAGAAAATAAAAATTATCGTTCCGTTCCGTTCCTACCAGACGCGTAATTGAAAATTCCAAAAAAATAACAAAAAAATCCAAAAAATTAAAAAATAGCATTACGACTTCTTTTCTAGCCAAAATAGGTTGGAAAAGCTCGAGAAAGAGAGAAAATAAAAATTATCCTTCTGTTCCGTTCCTACTCGACTCGTAATAGAAAATTCCAAAAAAATAGCAAAAACTTCAAAAAACAAAAAAATACCATTATGGCTTCTTTTCAAGCCAGAATAGGTTGGAAAAGGCCGAGAAAGAGAGAAACTAAAAATTATCGTTCTGCTCCGTTCCTACCCGACGCGTAACAGAAAATTCCAAAAAAGTAGCAAAAATATTAATAAAATTAAAAAATAGCATTATGGCTTCATTTCAAGCCAGAATAGATTGGAAAAGGCCACGAAAGAGAGAATAAAAATTATCGTTCCGTTCTGTTCCTACTCGACGCGTAATACAAAATTCCAAAAAAATTGAAAAAAAATTCAAACAATTAAAACATACCATTATGGCTTCATTTCAAGCCAAAATAGGTTGGAAAAGGCCGAGAAAGGGAGAAAATTAAAATTTTCGTTCCATTTCGTTCCTACCTGACGCGTAATAGAAAATTCCATAAAAAAGGGCAAAAACTTCAAAAAATTAAAAAATACCATTATGACTTCATTTCAAACCAAAATAGGGTTGAGAAGGCCGAGAAAGTGAGAAAATAAAAATTATCGTTCCGTTCCGTTCCTACCAGACGCGAAATTGAAAATTCCAAAAAAATAACAAAAAAATCCAAAAAATTAAAAAATAGCATTAGGACTTCTTTTCTAGCCAAAATAGGTTGGAATAGCTCGAGAAAGAGTGAAAATAAAAATTATCATTTTGTTCCGTTCCTACCCGACGCGTAATAGAAAATTCCAAAAAAATAGCAAAAACTTCAAAAAACAAAAAAAATACCATTATGGATTCATTTCAAGCCAGAATAGGTTGGAAAATGCCGAGAAAGAGAGAATAAAAATTATCGTTCCGTTCTGTTCCTACTCGACGCGTAATACAAAATTCCAAAAAAATTGAAAAAAAATTCAAACAATTAAAACATACCATTATGGCTTCATTTCAAGTCAAAATAGGTTGGAAAAGGCCGAGAAAGGGAGAAAATTAAAATTATCGTTCCATTTCGTTCCTACCTGACGCGTAATAGAAAATTCCGTAAAAAAGGGCAAAAACTTCAAAAAATTAAAAAATACCATTATGACTTCATTTCAAACCAAAATAGGGTTGAGAAGACCGAGAAAGTGAGAAAATAAAAATTATCGTTCCGTTCCGTTCCTACCAGACGCGTAATTGAAAATTCCAAAAAAATAACAAAAAAATCCAAAAAATTAAAAAATAGCATTACGACTTCTTTTCTAGCCAAAATAGGTTGGAAAAGCTCGAGAAAGAGAGAAAATAAAAATTATCCTTCTGTTCCGTTCCTACTCGACTCGTAATAGAAAATTCCAAAAAAATAGCAAAAACTTCAAAAAACTAAAAAATACCATTATGGCTTCTTTTCAAGCCAGAATAGATTGGAAAAGGCCGAGAAAGAGAGAAACTAAAAATTATCGTTCTGCTCCGTTCCTACCCGACGCGTAACAGAAAATTCCAAAAACGTAGCAAAAATATTAATAAAATTAAAAAATAGCATTATGGCTTCATTTCAAGCCAGAATAGATTGGAAAAGGCCACGAAAGAGAGAATAAAAATTATCGTTCCATTCTGTTCCTACTCGACGCGTAATACAAAATTCCAAAAAAATTGAAAAAAAATTCAAACAATTAAAACATACCATTATGGCTTCATTTCAAGCCAAAATAGGTTGGAAAAGGCCGAGGAAGGGAGAAAATTAAAATTATCGTTCCATTTCGTTCCTACCTGACGCGTAATAGAAAATTCCAAAAAAAAGGGCAAAAACTTCAAAAAATTAAAAAATACCATTATGACTTCATTTCAAACCAAAATAGGGTTGAGAAGGCCGAGAAAGTGAGAAAATAAAAATTATCGTTCCGTTCCGTTCCTACCAGACGCGAAATTGAAAATTCCAAAAAAATAACAAAAAAATCCAAAAAATTAAAAAATAGCATTAGGACTTCTTTTCTAGCCAAAATAGGTTGGAATAGCTCGAGAAAGAGTGAAAATAAAAATTATCATTTTGTTCCGTTCCTACCCGACGCGTAATAGAAAATTCCAAAAAAATAGCAAAAACTTCAAAAAACAAAAAAAATACCATTATGGATTCATTTCAAGCCAGAATAGGTTGGAAAATGCCGAGAAAGAGAGAATAAAAATTATCGTTCCGTTCTGTTCCTACCAGACGCGAAATTGAAAATTCCAAAAAAATAACAAAAAAATCCAAAAAATTAAAAAATAGCATTAGGACTTCTTTTCTAGCCAAAATAGGTTGGAATAGCTCGAGAAAGAGTGAAAATAAAAATTATCATTTTGTTCCGTTCCTACCCGACGCGTAATAGAAAATTCCAAAAAAATAGCAAAAACAAAAAAAACAAAAAAAATACCATTATGGATTCATTTCAAGCCAGAATAGGTTGGAAAATGCCGAGAAAGAGAGAATAAAAATTATCGTTCCGTTCTGTTCCTACTCGACGCGTAATACAAAATTCCAAAAAAATTGAAAAAAAATTCAAACAATTAAAACATACCATTATGGCTTCATTTCAAGTCAAAATAGGTTGGAAAAGGCCGAGAAAGGGAGAAAATTAAAATTATCGTTCCATTTCGTTCCTACCTGACGCGTAATAGAAAATTTCATAAAAAAGGGCAAAAACTTCAAAAAATTAAAAAATACCATTATGACTTCATTTCAAACCAAAATAGGGTTGAGAAGACCGAGAAAGTGAGAAAATAAAAATTATCGTTCCGTTCCGTTCCTACCAGACGCGTAATTGAAAATTCCAAAAAAATAACAAAAAAATCCAAAAAATTAAAAAATAGCATTACGACTTCTTTTCTAGCCAAAATAGGTTGGAAAAGCTCGAGAAAGAGAGAAAATAAAAATTATCCTTCTGTTCCGTTCCTACTCGACTCGTAATAGAAAATTCCAAAAAAATAGCAAAAACTTCAAAAAACAAAAAAATACCATTATGGCTTCTTTTCAAGCCAGAATAGGTTGGAAAAGGCCGAGAAAGAGAGAAACTAAAAATTATCGTTCTGCTCCGTTCCTACCCGACGCGTAACAGAAAATTCCAAAAAAGTAGCAAAAATATTAATAAAATTAAAAAATAGCATTATGGCTTCATTTCAAGCCAGAATAGATTGGAAAAGGCCACGAAAGAGAGAATAAAAATTATCGTTCCGTTCTGTTCCTACTCGACGCGTAATACAAAATTCCAAAAAAATTGAAAAAAAATTCAAACAATTAAAACATACCATTATGGCTTCATTTCAAGCCAAAATAGGTTGGAAAAGGCCGAGAAAGGGAGAAAATTAAAATTTTCGTTCCATTTCGTTCCTACCTGACGCGTAATAGAAAATTCCATAAAAAAGGGCAAAAACTTCAAAAAATTAAAAAATACCATTATGACTTCATTTCAAACCAAAATAGGGTTGAGAAGGCCGAGAAAGTGAGAAAATAAAAATTATCGTTCCGTTCCGTTCCTACCAGACGCGAAATTGAAAATTCCAAAAAAATAACAAAAAAATCCAAAAAATTAAAAAATAGCATTAGGACTTCTTTTCTAGCCAAAATAGGTTGGAATAGCTCGAGAAAGAGTGAAAATAAAAATTATCATTTTGTTCCGTTCCTACCCGACGCGTAATAGAAAATTCCAAAAAAATAGCAAAAACTTCAAAAAACAAAAAAAATACCATTATGGATTCATTTCAAGCCAGAATAGGTTGGAAAATGCCGAGAAAGAGAGAATAAAAATTATCGTTCCGTTCTGTTCCTACTCGACGCGTAATACAAAATTCCAAAAAAATTGAAAAAAAATTCAAACAATTAAAACATACCATTATGGCTTCATTTCAAGTCAAAATAGGTTGGAAAAGGCCGAGAAAGGGAGAAAATTAAAATTATCGTTCCATTTCGTTCCTACCTGACGCGTAATAGAAAATTTCATAAAAAAGGGCAAAAACTTCAAAAAATTAAAAAATACCATTATGACTTCATTTCAAACCAAAATAGGGTTGAGAAGACCGAGAAAGTGAGAAAATAAAAATTATCGTTCCGTTCCGTTCCTACCAGACGCGTAATTGAAAATTCCAAAAAAATAACAAAAAAATCCAAAAAATTAAAAAATAGCATTACGACTTCTTTTCTAGCCAAAATAGGTTGGAAAAGCTCGAGAAAGAGAGAAAATAAAAATTATCCTTCTGTTCCGTTCCTACTCGACTCGTAATAGAAAATTCCAAAAAAATAGCAAAAACTTCAAAAAACAAAAAAATACCATTATGGCTTCTTTTCAAGCCAGAATAGGTTGGAAAAGGCCGAGAAAGAGAGAAACTAAAAATTATCGTTCTGCTCCGTTCCTACCCGACGCGTAACAGAAAATTCCAAAAAAGTAGCAAAAATATTAATAAAATTAAAAAATAGCATTATGGCTTCATTTCAAGCCAGAATAGATTGGAAAAGGCCACGAAAGAGAGAATAAAAATTATCGTTCCGTTCTGTTCCTACTCGACGCGTAATACAAAATTCCAAAAAAATTGAAAAAAAATTCAAACAATTAAAACATACCATTATGGCTTCATTTCAAGCCAAAATAGGTTGGAAAAGGCCGAGAAAGGGAGAAAATTAAAATTTTCGTTCCATTTCGTTCCTACCTGACGCGTAATAGAAAATTCCATAAAAAAGGGCAAAAACTTCAAAAAATTAAAAAATACCATTATGACTTCATTTCAAACCAAAATAGGGTTGAGAAGGCCGAGAAAGTGAGAAAATAAAAATTATCGTTCCGTTCCGTTCCTACCAGACGCGAAATTGAAAATTCCAAAAAAATAACAAAAAAATCCAAAAAATTAAAAAATAGCATTAGGACTTCTTTTCTAGCCAAAATAGGTTGGAATAGCTCGAGAAAGAGTGAAAATAAAAATTATCATTTTGTTCCGTTCCTACCCGACGCGTAATAGAAAATTCCAAAAAAATAGCAAAAACTTCAAAAAACAAAAAAAATACCATTATGGATTCATTTCAAGCCAGAATAGGTTGGAAAATGCCGAGAAAGAGAGAATAAAAATTATCGTTCCGTTCTGTTCCTACTCGACGCGTAATACAAAATTCCAAAAAAATTGAAAAAAAATTCAAACAATTAAAACATACCATTATGGCTTCATTTCAAGTCAAAATAGGTTGGAAAAGGCCGAGAAAGGGAGAAAATTAAAATTATCGTTCCATTTCGTTCCTACCTGACGCGTAATAGAAAATTTCATAAAAAAGGGCAAAAACTTCAAAAAATTAAAAAATACCATTATGACTTCATTTCAAACCAAAATAGGGTTGAGAAGACCGAGAAAGTGAGAAAATAAAAATTATCGTTCCGTTCCGTTCCTACCAGACGCGTAATTGAAAATTCCAAAAAAATAACAAAAAAATCCAAAAAATTAAAAAATAGCATTACGACTTCTTTTCTAGCCAAAATAGGTTGGAAAAGCTCGAGAAAGAGAGAAAATAAAAATTATCCTTCTGTTCCGTTCCTACTCGACTCGTAATAGAAAATTCCAAAAAAATAGCAAAAACTTCAAAAAACAAAAAAATACCATTATGGCTTCTTTTCAAGCCAGAATAGGTTGGAAAAGGCCGAGAAAGAGAGAAACTAAAAATTATCGTTCTGCTCCGTTCCTACCCGACGCGTAACAGAAAATTCCAAAAAAGTAGCAAAAATATTAATAAAATTAAAAAATAGCATTATGGCTTCATTTCAAGCCAGAATAGATTGGAAAAGGCCACGAAAGAGAGAATAAAAATTATCGTTCCGTTCTGTTCCTACTCGACGCGTAATACAAAATTCCAAAAAAATTGAAAAAAAATTCAAACAATTAAAACATACCATTATGGCTTCATTTCAAGTCAAAATAGGTTGGAAAAGGCCGAGAAAGGGAGAAAATTAAAATTATCGTTCCATTTCGTTCCTACCTGACGCGTAATAGAAAATTCCGTAAAAAAGGGCAAAAACTTCAAAAAATTAAAAAATACCATTATGACTTCATTTCAAACCAAAATAGGGTTGAGAAGACCGAGAAAGTGAGAAAATAAAAATTATCGTTCCGTTCCGTTCCTACCAGACGCGTAATTGAAAATTCCAAAAAAATAACAAAAAAATCCAAAAAATTAAAAAATAGCATTACGACTTCTTTTCTAGCCAAAATAGGTTGGAAAAGCTCGAGAAAGAGAGAAAATAAAAATTATCCTTCTGTTCCGTTCCTACTCGACTCGTAATAGAAAATTCCAAAAAAATAGCAAAAACTTCAAAAAACTAAAAAATACCATTATGGCTTCTTTTCAAGCCAGAATAGATTGGAAAAGGCCGAGAAAGAGAGAAACTAAAAATTATCGTTCTGCTCCGTTCCTACCCGACGCGTAACAGAAAATTCCAAAAACGTAGCAAAAATATTAATAAAATTAAAAAATAGCATTATGGCTTCATTTCAAGCCAGAATAGATTGGAAAAGGCCACGAAAGAGAGAATAAAAATTATCGTTCCATTCTGTTCCTACTCGACGCGTAATACAAAATTCCAAAAAAATTGAAAAAAAATTCAAACAATTAAAACATACCATTATGGCTTCATTTCAAGCCAAAATAGGTTGGAAAAGGCCGAGGAAGGGAGAAAATTAAAATTATCGTTCCATTTCGTTCCTACCTGACGCGTAATAGAAAATTCCAAAAAAAAGGGCAAAAACTTCAAAAAATTAAAAAATACCATTATGACTTCATTTCAAACCAAAATAGGGTTGAGAAGGCCGAGAAAGTGAGAAAATAAAAATTATCGTTCCGTTCCGTTCCTACCAGACGCGAAATTGAAAATTCCAAAAAAATAACAAAAAAATCCAAAAAATTAAAAAATAGCATTAGGACTTCTTTTCTAGCCAAAATAGGTTGGAATAGCTCGAGAAAGAGTGAAAATAAAAATTATCATTTTGTTCCGTTCCTACCCGACGCGTAATAGAAAATTCCAAAAAAATAGCAAAAACTTCAAAAAACAAAAAAAATACCATTATGGATTCATTTCAAGCCAGAATAGGTTGGAAAATGCCGAGAAAGAGAGAATAAAAATTATCGTTCCGTTCTGTTCCTACCAGACGCGAAATTGAAAATTCCAAAAAAATAACAAAAAAATCCAAAAAATTAAAAAATAGCATTAGGACTTCTTTTCTAGCCAAAATAGGTTGGAATAGCTCGAGAAAGAGTGAAAATAAAAATTATCATTTTGTTCCGTTCCTACCCGACGCGTAATAGAAAATTCCAAAAAAATAGCAAAAACAAAAAAAACAAAAAAAATACCATTATGGATTCATTTCAAGCCAGAATAGGTTGGAAAATGCCGAGAAAGAGAGAATAAAAATTATCGTTCCGTTCTGTTCCTACTCGACGCGTAATACAAAATTCCAAAAAAATTGAAAAAAAATTCAAACAATTAAAACATACCATTATGGCTTCATTTCAAGTCAAAATAGGTTGGAAAAGGCCGAGAAAGGGAGAAAATTAAAATTATCGTTCCATTTCGTTCCTACCTGACGCGTAATAGAAAATTTCATAAAAAAGGGCAAAAACTTCAAAAAATTAAAAAATACCATTATGACTTCATTTCAAACCAAAATAGGGTTGAGAAGACCGAGAAAGTGAGAAAATAAAAATTATCGTTCCGTTCCGTTCCTACCAGACGCGTAATTGAAAATTCCAAAAAAATAACAAAAAAATCCAAAAAATTAAAAAATAGCATTACGACTTCTTTTCTAGCCAAAATAGGTTGGAAAAGCTCGAGAAAGAGAGAAAATAAAAATTATCCTTCTGTTCCGTTCCTACTCGACTCGTAATAGAAAATTCCAAAAAAATAGCAAAAACTTCAAAAAACAAAAAAATACCATTATGGCTTCTTTTCAAGCCAGAATAGGTTGGAAAAGGCCGAGAAAGAGAGAAACTAAAAATTATCGTTCTGCTCCGTTCCTACCCGACGCGTAACAGAAAATTCCAAAAAAGTAGCAAAAATATTAATAAAATTAAAAAATAGCATTATGGCTTCATTTCAAGCCAGAATAGATTGGAAAAGGCCACGAAAGAGAGAATAAAAATTATCGTTCCGTTCTGTTCCTACTCGACGCGTAATACAAAATTCCAAAAAAATTGAAAAAAAATTCAAACAATTAAAACATACCATTATGGCTTCATTTCAAGCCAAAATAGGTTGGAAAAGGCCGAGAAAGGGAGAAAATTAAAATTTTCGTTCCATTTCGTTCCTACCTGACGCGTAATAGAAAATTCCATAAAAAAGGGCAAAAACTTCAAAAAATTAAAAAATACCATTATGACTTCATTTCAAACCAAAATAGGGTTGAGAAGGCCGAGAAAGTGAGAAAATAAAAATTATCGTTCCGTTCCGTTCCTACCAGACGCGAAATTGAAAATTCCAAAAAAATAACAAAAAAATCCAAAAAATTAAAAAATAGCATTAGGACTTCTTTTCTAGCCAAAATAGGTTGGAATAGCTCGAGAAAGAGTGAAAATAAAAATTATCATTTTGTTCCGTTCCTACCCGACGCGTAATAGAAAATTCCAAAAAAATAGCAAAAACTTCAAAAAACAAAAAAAATACCATTATGGATTCATTTCAAGCCAGAATAGGTTGGAAAATGCCGAGAAAGAGAGAATAAAAATTATCGTTCCGTTCTGTTCCTACTCGACGCGTAATACAAAATTCCAAAAAAATTGAAAAAAAATTCAAACAATTAAAACATACCATTATGGCTTCATTTCAAGTCAAAATAGGTTGGAAAAGGCCGAGAAAGGGAGAAAATTAAAATTATCGTTCCATTTCGTTCCTACCTGACGCGTAATAGAAAATTTCATAAAAAAGGGCAAAAACTTCAAAAAATTAAAAAATACCATTATGACTTCATTTCAAACCAAAATAGGGTTGAGAAGACCGAGAAAGTGAGAAAATAAAAATTATCGTTCCGTTCCGTTCCTACCAGACGCGTAATTGAAAATTCCAAAAAAATAACAAAAAAATCCAAAAAATTAAAAAATAGCATTACGACTTCTTTTCTAGCCAAAATAGGTTGGAAAAGCTCGAGAAAGAGAGAAAATAAAAATTATCCTTCTGTTCCGTTCCTACTCGACTCGTAATAGAAAATTCCAAAAAAATAGCAAAAACTTCAAAAAACAAAAAAATACCATTATGGCTTCTTTTCAAGCCAGAATAGGTTGGAAAAGGCCGAGAAAGAGAGAAACTAAAAATTATCGTTCTGCTCCGTTCCTACCCGACGCGTAACAGAAAATTCCAAAAAAGTAGCAAAAATATTAATAAAATTAAAAAATAGCATTATGGCTTCATTTCAAGCCAGAATAGATTGGAAAAGGCCACGAAAGAGAGAATAAAAATTATCGTTCCGTTCTGTTCCTACTCGACGCGTAATACAAAATTCCAAAAAAATTGAAAAAAAATTCAAACAATTAAAACATACCATTATGGCTTCATTTCAAGCCAAAATAGGTTGGAAAAGGCCGAGAAAGGGAGAAAATTAAAATTTTCGTTCCATTTCGTTCCTACCTGACGCGTAATAGAAAATTCCATAAAAAAGGGCAAAAACTTCAAAAAATTAAAAAATACCATTATGACTTCATTTCAAACCAAAATAGGGTTGAGAAGGCCGAGAAAGTGAGAAAATAAAAATTATCGTTCCGTTCCGTTCCTACCAGACGCGAAATTGAAAATTCCAAAAAAATAACAAAAAAATCCAAAAAATTAAAAAATAGCATTAGGACTTCTTTTCTAGCCAAAATAGGTTGGAATAGCTCGAGAAAGAGTGAAAATAAAAATTATCATTTTGTTCCGTTCCTACCCGACGCGTAATAGAAAATTCCAAAAAAATAGCAAAAACTTCAAAAAACAAAAAAAATACCATTATGGATTCATTTCAAGCCAGAATAGGTTGGAAAATGCCGAGAAAGAGAGAATAAAAATTATCGTTCCGTTCTGTTCCTACTCGACGCGTAATACAAAATTCCAAAAAAATTGAAAAAAAATTCAAACAATTAAAACATACCATTATGGCTTCATTTCAAGTCAAAATAGGTTGGAAAAGGCCGAGAAAGGGAGAAAATTAAAATTATCGTTCCATTTCGTTCCTACCTGACGCGTAATAGAAAATTTCATAAAAAAGGGCAAAAACTTCAAAAAATTAAAAAATACCATTATGACTTCATTTCAAACCAAAATAGGGTTGAGAAGACCGAGAAAGTGAGAAAATAAAAATTATCGTTCCGTTCCGTTCCTACCAGACGCGTAATTGAAAATTCCAAAAAAATAACAAAAAAATCCAAAAAATTAAAAAATAGCATTACGACTTCTTTTCTAGCCAAAATAGGTTGGAAAAGCTCGAGAAAGAGAGAAAATAAAAATTATCCTTCTGTTCCGTTCCTACTCGACTCGTAATAGAAAATTCCAAAAAAATAGCAAAAACTTCAAAAAACAAAAAAATACCATTATGGCTTCTTTTCAAGCCAGAATAGGTTGGAAAAGGCCGAGAAAGAGAGAAACTAAAAATTATCGTTCTGCTCCGTTCCTACCCGACGCGTAACAGAAAATTCCAAAAAAGTAGCAAAAATATTAATAAAATTAAAAAATAGCATTATGGCTTCATTTCAAGCCAGAATAGATTGGAAAAGGCCACGAAAGAGAGAATAAAAATTATCGTTCCGTTCTGTTCCTACTCGACGCGTAATACAAAATTCCAAAAAAATTGAAAAAAAATTCAAACAATTAAAACATACCATTATGGCTTCATTTCAAGCCAAAATAGGTTGGAAAAGGCCGAGAAAGGGAGAAAATTAAAATTTTCGTTCCATTTCGTTCCTACCTGACGCGTAATAGAAAATTCCATAAAAAAGGGCAAAAACTTCAAAAAATTAAAAAATACCATTATGACTTCATTTCAAACCAAAATAGGGTTGAGAAGGCCGAGAAAGTGAGAAAATAAAAATTATCGTTCCGTTCCGTTCCTACCAGACGCGAAATTGAAAATTCCAAAAAAATAACAAAAAAATCCAAAAAATTAAAAAATAGCATTAGGACTTCTTTTCTAGCCAAAATAGGTTGGAATAGCTCGAGAAAGAGTGAAAATAAAAATTATCATTTTGTTCCGTTCCTACCCGACGCGTAATAGAAAATTCCAAAAAAATAGCAAAAACTTCAAAAAACAAAAAAAATACCATTATGGATTCATTTCAAGCCAGAATAGGTTGGAAAATGCCGAGAAAGAGAGAATAAAAATTATCGTTCCGTTCTGTTCCTACTCGACGCGTAATACAAAATTCCAAAAAAATTGAAAAAAAATTCAAACAATTAAAACATACCATTATGGCTTCATTTCAAGTCAAAATAGGTTGGAAAAGGCCGAGAAAGGGAGAAAATTAAAATTATCGTTCCATTTCGTTCCTACCTGACGCGTAATAGAAAATTCCGTAAAAAAGGGCAAAAACTTCAAAAAATTAAAAAATACCATTATGACTTCATTTCAAACCAAAATAGGGTTGAGAAGACCGAGAAAGTGAGAAAATAAAAATTATCGTTCCGTTCCGTTCCTACCAGACGCGTAATTGAAAATTCCAAAAAAATAACAAAAAAATCCAAAAAATTAAAAAATAGCATTACGACTTCTTTTCTAGCCAAAATAGGTTGGAAAAGCTCGAGAAAGAGAGAAAATAAAAATTATCCTTCTGTTCCGTTCCTACTCGACTCGTAATAGAAAATTCCAAAAAAATAGCAAAAACTTCAAAAAACTAAAAAATACCATTATGGCTTCTTTTCAAGCCAGAATAGATTGGAAAAGGCCGAGAAAGAGAGAAACTAAAAATTATCGTTCTGCTCCGTTCCTACCCGACGCGTAACAGAAAATTCCAAAAACGTAGCAAAAATATTAATAAAATTAAAAAATAGCATTATGGCTTCATTTCAAGCCAGAATAGATTGGAAAAGGCCACGAAAGAGAGAATAAAAATTATCGTTCCATTCTGTTCCTACTCGACGCGTAATACAAAATTCCAAAAAAATTGAAAAAAAATTCAAACAATTAAAACATACCATTATGGCTTCATTTCAAGCCAAAATAGGTTGGAAAAGGCCGAGGAAGGGAGAAAATTAAAATTATCGTTCCATTTCGTTCCTACCTGACGCGTAATAGAAAATTTCATAAAAAAGGGCAAAAACTTCAAAAAATTAAAAAATACCATTATGACTTCATTTCAAACCAAAATAGGGTTGAGAAGACCGAGAAAGTGAGAAAATAAAAATTATCGTTCCGTTCCGTTCCTACCAGACGCGTAATTGAAAATTCCAAAAAAATAACAAAAAAATCCAAAAAATTAAAAAATAGCATTACGACTTCTTTTCTAGCCAAAATAGGTTGGAAAAGCTCGAGAAAGAGAGAAAATAAAAATTATCCTTCTGTTCCGTTCCTACTCGACTCGTAATAGAAAATTCCAAAAAAATAGCAAAAACTTCAAAAAACAAAAAAATACCATTATGGCTTCTTTTCAAGCCAGAATAGGTTGGAAAAGGCCGAGAAAGAGAGAAACTAAAAATTATCGTTCTGCTCCGTTCCTACCCGACGCGTAACAGAAAATTCCAAAAAAGTAGCAAAAATATTAATAAAATTAAAAAATAGCATTATGGCTTCATTTCAAGCCAGAATAGATTGGAAAAGGCCACGAAAGAGAGAATAAAAATTATCGTTCCGTTCTGTTCCTACTCGACGCGTAATACAAAATTCCAAAAAAATTGAAAAAAAATTCAAACAATTAAAACATACCATTATGGCTTCATTTCAAGCCAAAATAGGTTGGAAAAGGCCGAGAAAGGGAGAAAATTAAAATTTTCGTTCCATTTCGTTCCTACCTGACGCGTAATAGAAAATTCCATAAAAAAGGGCAAAAACTTCAAAAAATTAAAAAATACCATTATGACTTCATTTCAAACCAAAATAGGGTTGAGAAGGCCGAGAAAGTGAGAAAATAAAAATTATCGTTCCGTTCCGTTCCTACCAGACGCGAAATTGAAAATTCCAAAAAAATAACAAAAAAATCCAAAAAATTAAAAAATAGCATTAGGACTTCTTTTCTAGCCAAAATAGGTTGGAATAGCTCGAGAAAGAGTGAAAATAAAAATTATCATTTTGTTCCGTTCCTACCCGACGCGTAATAGAAAATTCCAAAAAAATAGCAAAAACTTCAAAAAACAAAAAAAATACCATTATGGATTCATTTCAAGCCAGAATAGGTTGGAAAATGCCGAGAAAGAGAGAATAAAAATTATCGTTCCGTTCTGTTCCTACTCGACGCGTAATACAAAATTCCAAAAAAATTGAAAAAAAATTCAAACAATTAAAACATACCATTATGGCTTCATTTCAAATCAAAATAGGTTGGAAAAGGCCGAGAAAGGGAGAAAATTAAAATTATCGTTCCATTTCGTTCCTACCTGACGCGTAATAGAAAATTCCATAAAAAAGGGCAAAAACTTCAAAAAATTAAAAAATACCATTATGACTTCATTTCAAACCAAAATAGGGTTGAGAAGACCGAGAAAGTGAGAAAATAAAAATTATCGTTCCGTTCCGTTCCTACCAGACGCGTAATTGAAAATTCCAAAAAAATAACAAAAAAATCCAAAAAATTAAAAAATAGCATTACGACTTCTTTTCTAGCCAAAATAGGTTGGAAAAGCTCGAGAAAGAGAGAAAATAAAAATTATCCTTCTGTTCCGTTCCTACTCGACTCGTAATAGAAAATTCCAAAAAAATAGCAAAAACTTCAAAAAACTAAAAAATACCATTATGGCTTCTTTTCAAGCCAGAATAGGTTGGAAAAGGCCGAGAAAGAGAGAAACTAAAAATTATCGTTCTGCTCCGTTCCTACCCGACGCGTAACAGAAAATTCCAAAAAAGTAGCAAAAATATTAATAAAATTAAAAAATAGCATTATGGCTTCATTTCAAGCCAGAATAGATTGGAAAAGGCCACGAAAGAGAGAATAAAAATTATCGTTCCGTTCTGTTCCTACTCGACGCGTAATAAAAAATTCCAAAAAAATTGAAAAAAAATTCAAACAATTAAAACATACCATTATGGCTTCATTTCAAGCCAAAATAGGTTGGAAAAGGCCGAGAAAGGGAGAAAATTAAAATTATCGTTCCATTTCGTTCCTACCTGACGCGTAATAGAAAATTCCATAAAAAAGGGCAAAAACTTCAAAAAGTTAAAAAATACCATTATGACTTCATTTCAAACCAAAATAGGGTTGAGAAGGCCGAGAAAGTGAGAAAATAAAAATTATCGTTCCGTTCCGTTCCTACCAGACGCGTAATTGAAAATTCAAAAAAAATAACAAAAAAATCCAAAAAATTAAAAAATAGCATTATGACTTCTTTTCTAGCCAAAATAGGTTGGAAAAGCTCGAGAAAGAGAGAAAATAAAAATTATCCTTCTGTTCCTTTCCTACTCGACTCGTAATAGAAAATTCCAAAAAAATAGCAAAAACTTCAAAAAACTAAAAAATACCATTATGGCTTCTTTTCAAGCCAGAATAGGTTGGAAAAGGCCGAGAAAGAGAGAAACTAAAAATTATCGTTCCGCTCCGTTCCTACCCGACGCGTAACAGAAAATTCCAAAAAAGTAGCAAAAATATTAATAAAATTAAAAAATAGCATTATGGCTTCATTTCAAGCCAGAATAGATTGGAAAAGGCCACGAAAGAGAGAATAAAAATTATCGTTCCGTTCTGTTCCTACTCGACGCGTAATACAAAATTCCAAAAAAATTGAAAAAAAATTCAAACAATTAAAACATACCATTATGGCTTCATTTCAAGCCAAAATAGGTTGGAAAAGGCCGAGAAAGGGAGAAAATTAAAATTATCGTTCCATTTCGTTCCTACCTGACGCGTAATAGAAAATTCCATAAAAAAGGGCAAAAACTTCAAAAAATTAAAAAATACCATTATGACTTCATTTCAAACCAAAATAGGGTTGAGAAGGCCGAGAAAGTGAGAAAATAAAAATTATCGTTCCGTTCCGTTCCTACCAGACGCGTAATTGAAAATTCCAAAAAAATAACAAAAAAATCCAAAAAATTTAAAAAAATAGCATTATGACTTCTTTTCTAGCCAAAATAGGTTGGAAAAGCTCGAGAAAGAGAGAAAATAAAAATTATCCTTCTGTTCCGTTCCTACTCGACTCGTAATAGAAAATTCCAAAAAAATAGCAAAAACTTCAAAAAACTAAAAAATACCATTATGGCTTCTTTTCAAGCCAGAATAGATTGGAAAAGGCCGAGAAAGAGAGAAACTAAAAATTATCGTTCTGCTCCGTTCCTACCCGACGCGTAACAGAAAATTCCAAAAACGTAGCAAAAATATTAATAAAATTAAAAAATAGCATTATGGCTTCATTTCAAGCCAGAATAGATTGGAAAAGGCCACGAAAGAGAGAATAAAAATTATCGTTCCATTCTGTTCCTACTCGACGCGTAATACAAAATTCCAAAAAAATTGAAAAAAAATTCAAACAATTAAAACATACCATTATGGCTTCATTTCAAGCCAAAATAGGTTGGAAAAGGCCGAGGAAGGGAGAAAATTAAAATTATCGTTCCATTTCGTTCCTACCTGACGCGTAATAGAAAATTCCAAAAAAAAGGGCAAAAACTTCAAAAAATTAAAAAATACCATTATGACTTCATTTCAAACCAAAATAGGGTTGAGAAGGCCGAGAAAGTGAGAAAATAAAAATTATCGTTCCGTTCCGTTCCTACCAGACGCGAAATTGAAAATTCCAAAAAAATAACAAAAAAATCCAAAAAATTAAAAAATAGCATTAGGACTTCTTTTCTAGCCAAAATAGGTTGGAATAGCTCGAGAAAGAGTGAAAATAAAAATTATCATTTTGTTCCGTTCCTACCCGACGCGTAATAGAAAATTCCAAAAAAATAGCAAAAACTTCAAAAAACAAAAAAAATACCATTATGGATTCATTTCAAGCCAGAATAGGTTGGAAAATGCCGAGAAAGAGAGAATAAAAATTATCGTTCCGTTCTGTTCCTACCAGACGCGAAATTGAAAATTCCAAAAAAATAACAAAAAAATCCAAAAAATTAAAAAATAGCATTAGGACTTCTTTTCTAGCCAAAATAGGTTGGAATAGCTCGAGAAAGAGTGAAAATAAAAATTATCATTTTGTTCCGTTCCTACCCGACGCGTAATAGAAAATTCCAAAAAAATAGCAAAAACAAAAAAAACAAAAAAAATACCATTATGGATTCATTTCAAGCCAGAATAGGTTGGAAAATGCCGAGAAAGAGAGAATAAAAATTATCGTTCCGTTCTGTTCCTACTCGACGCGTAATACAAAATTCCAAAAAAATTGAAAAAAAATTCAAACAATTAAAACATACCATTATGGCTTCATTTCAAGTCAAAATAGGTTGGAAAAGGCCGAGAAAGGGAGAAAATTAAAATTATCGTTCCATTTCGTTCCTACCTGACGCGTAATAGAAAATTTCATAAAAAAGGGCAAAAACTTCAAAAAATTAAAAAATACCATTATGACTTCATTTCAAACCAAAATAGGGTTGAGAAGACCGAGAAAGTGAGAAAATAAAAATTATCGTTCCGTTCCGTTCCTACCAGACGCGTAATTGAAAATTCCAAAAAAATAACAAAAAAATCCAAAAAATTAAAAAATAGCATTACGACTTCTTTTCTAGCCAAAATAGGTTGGAAAAGCTCGAGAAAGAGAGAAAATAAAAATTATCCTTCTGTTCCGTTCCTACTCGACTCGTAATAGAAAATTCCAAAAAAATAGCAAAAACTTCAAAAAACAAAAAAATACCATTATGGCTTCTTTTCAAGCCAGAATAGGTTGGAAAAGGCCGAGAAAGAGAGAAACTAAAAATTATCGTTCTGCTCCGTTCCTACCCGACGCGTAACAGAAAATTCCAAAAAAGGAGCAAAAATATTAATAAAATTAAAAAATAGCATTATGGCTTCATTTCAAGCCAGAATAGATTGGAAAAGGCCACGAAAGAGAGAATAAAAATTATCGTTCCGTTCTGTTCCTACTCGACGCGTAATACAAAATTCCAAAAAAATTGAAAAAAAATTCAAACAATTAAAACATACCATTATGGCTTCATTTCAAGCCAAAATAGGTTGGAAAAGGCCGAGAAAGGGAGAAAATTAAAATTTTCGTTCCATTTCGTTCCTACCTGACGCGTAATAGAAAATTCCATAAAAAAGGGCAAAAACTTCAAAAAATTAAAAAATACCATTATGACTTCATTTCAAACCAAAATAGGGTTGAGAAGGCCGAGAAAGTGAGAAAATAAAAATTATCGTTCCGTTCCGTTCCTACCAGACGCGAAATTGAAAATTCCAAAAAAATAACAAAAAAATCCAAAAAATTAAAAAATAGCATTAGGACTTCTTTTCTAGCCAAAATAGGTTGGAATAGCTCGAGAAAGAGTGAAAATAAAAATTATCATTTTGTTCCGTTCCTACCCGACGCGTAATAGAAAATTCCAAAAAAATAGCAAAAACTTCAAAAAACAAAAAAAATACCATTATGGATTCATTTCAAGCCAGAATAGGTTGGAAAATGCCGAGAAAGAGAGAATAAAAATTATCGTTCCGTTCTGTTCCTACTCGACGCGTAATACAAAATTCCAAAAAAATTGAAAAAAAATTCAAACAATTAAAACATACCATTATGGCTTCATTTCAAGTCAAAATAGGTTGGAAAAGGCCGAGAAAGGGAGAAAATTAAAATTATCGTTCCATTTCGTTCCTACCTGACGCGTAATAGAAAATTTCATAAAAAAGGGCAAAAACTTCAAAAAATTAAAAAATACCATTATGACTTCATTTCAAACCAAAATAGGGTTGAGAAGACCGAGAAAGTGAGAAAATAAAAATTATCGTTCCGTTCCGTTCCTACCAGACGCGTAATTGAAAATTCCAAAAAAATAACAAAAAAATCCAAAAAATTAAAAAATAGCATTACGACTTCTTTTCTAGCCAAAATAGGTTGGAAAAGCTCGAGAAAGAGAGAAAATAAAAATTATCCTTCTGTTCCGTTCCTACTCGACTCGTAATAGAAAATTCCAAAAAAATAGCAAAAACTTCAAAAAACAAAAAAATACCATTATGGCTTCTTTTCAAGCCAGAATATGTTGGAAAAGGCCGAGAAAGAGAGAAACTAAAAATTATCGTTCTGCTCCGTTCCTACCCGACGCGTAACAGAAAATTCCAAAAAAGGAGCAAAAATATTAATAAAATTAAAAAATAGCATTATGGCTTCATTTCAAGCCAGAATAGATTGGAAAAGGCCACGAAAGAGAGAATAAAAATTATCGTTCCGTTCTGTTCCTACTCGACGCGTAATACAAAATTCCAAAAAAATTGAAAAAAAATTCAAACAATTAAAACATACCATTATGGCTTCATTTCAAGCCAAAATAGGTTGGAAAAGGCCGAGAAAGGGAGAAAATTAAAATTTTCGTTCCATTTCGTTCCTACCTGACGCGTAATAGAAAATTCCATAAAAAAGGGCAAAAACTTCAAAAAATTAAAAAATACCATTATGACTTCATTTCAAACCAAAATAGGGTTGAGAAGGCCGAGAAAGTGAGAAAATAAAAATTATCGTTCCGTTCCGTTCCTACCAGATGCGAAATTGAAAATTCCAAAAAAATAACAAAAAAATCCAAAAAATTAAAAAATAGCATTAGGACTTCTTTTCTAGCCAAAATAGGTTGGAATAGCTCGAGAAAGAGTGAAAATAAAAATTATCATTTTGTTCCGTTCCTACCCGACGCGTAATAGAAAATTCCAAAAAAATAGCAAAAACTTCAAAAAACAAAAAAAATACCATTATGGATTCATTTCAAGCCAGAATAGGTTGGAAAATGCCGAGAAAGAGAGAATAAAAATTATCGTTCCGTTCTGTTCCTACTCGACGCGTAATACAAAATTCCAAAAAAATTGAAAAAAAATTCAAACAATTAAAACATACCATTATGGCTTCATTTCAAGTCAAAATAGGTTGGAAAAGGCCGAGAAAGGGAGAAAATTAAAATTATCGTTCCATTTCGTTCCTACCTGACGCGTAATAGAAAATTTCATAAAAAAGGGCAAAAACTTCAAAAAATTAAAAAATACCATTATGACTTCATTTCAAACCAAAATAGGGTTGAGAAGACCGAGAAAGTGAGAAAATAAAAATTATCGTTCCGTTCCGTTCCTACCAGACGCGTAATTGAAAATTCCAAAAAAATAACAAAAAAATCCAAAAAATTAAAAAATAGCATTACGACTTCTTTTCTAGCCAAAATAGGTTGGAAAAGCTCGAGAAAGAGAGAAAATAAAAATTATCCTTCTGTTCCGTTCCTACTCGACTCGTAATAGAAAATTCCAAAAAAATAGCAAAAACTTCAAAAAACTAAAAAATACCATTATGGCTTCTTTTCAAGCCAGAATAGGTTGGAAAAGGCCGAGAAAGAGAGAAACTAAAAATTATCGTTCTGCTCCGTTCCTACCCGACGCGTAACAGAAAATTCCAAAAAAGTAGCAAAAATATTAATAAAATTAAAAAATAGCATTATGGCTTCATTTCAAGCCAGAATAGATTGGAAAAGGCCACGAAAGAGAGAATAAAAATTATCGTTCCGTTCTGTTCCTACTCGACGCGTAATAAAAAATTCCAAAAAAATTGAAAAAAAATTCAAACAATTAAAACATACCATTATGGCTTCATTTCAAGCCAAAATAGGTTGGAAAAGGCCGAGAAAGGGAGAAAATTAAAATTATCGTTCCATTTCGTTCCTACCTGACGCGTAATAGAAAATTCCATAAAAAAGGGCAAAAACTTCAAAAAGTTAAAAAATACCATTATGACTTCATTTCAAACCAAAATAGGGTTGAGAAGGCCGAGAAAGTGAGAAAATAAAAATTATCGTTCCGTTCCGTTCCTACCAGACGCGTAATTGAAAATTCAAAAAAAATAACAAAAAAATCCAAAAAATTAAAAAATAGCATTATGACTTCTTTTCTAGCCAAAATAGGTTGGAAAAGCTCGAGAAAGAGAGAAAATAAAAATTATCCTTCTGTTCCTTTCCTACTCGACTCGTAATAGAAAATTCCAAAAAAATAGCAAAAACTTCAAAAAACTAAAAAATACCATTATGGCTTCTTTTCAAGCCAGAATAGGTTGGAAAAGGCCGAGAAAGAGAGAAACTAAAAATTATCGTTCCGCTCCGTTCCTACCCGACGCGTAACAGAAAATTCCAAAAAAGTAGCAAAAATATTAATAAAATTAAAAAATAGCATTATGGCTTCATTTCAAGCCAGAATAGATTGGAAAAGGCCACGAAAGAGAGAATAAAAATTATCGTTCCGTTCTGTTCCTACTCGACGCGTAATACAAAATTCCAAAAAAATTGAAAAAAAATTCAAACAATTAAAACATACCATTATGGCTTCATTTCAAGCCAAAATAGGTTGGAAAAGGCCGAGAAAGGGAGAAAATTAAAATTATCGTTCCATTTCGTTCCTACCTGACGCGTAATAGAAAATTCCATAAAAAAGGGCAAAAACTTCAAAAAATTAAAAAATACCATTATGACTTCATTTCAAACCAAAATAGGGTTGAGAAGGCCGAGAAAGTGAGAAAATAAAAATTATCGTTCCGTTCCGTTCCTACCAGACGCGTAATTGAAAATTCCAAAAAAATAACAAAAAAATCCAAAAAATTTAAAAAAATAGCATTATGACTTCTTTTCTAGCCAAAATAGGTTGGAAAAGCTCGAGAAAGAGAGAAAATAAAAATTATCCTTCTGTTCCGTTCCTACTCGACTCGTAATAGAAAATTCCAAAAAAATAGCAAAAACTTCAAAAAACTAAAAAATACCATTATGGCTTCTTTTCAAGCCAGAATAGATTGGAAAAGGCCGAGAAAGAGAGAAACTAAAAATTATCGTTCTGCTCCGTTCCTACCCGACGCGTAACAGAAAATTCCAAAAACGTAGCAAAAATATTAATAAAATTAAAAAATAGCATTATGGCTTCATTTCAAGCCAGAATAGATTGGAAAAGGCCACGAAAGAGAGAATAAAAATTATCGTTCCATTCTGTTCCTACTCGACGCGTAATACAAAATTCCAAAAAAATTGAAAAAAAATTCAAACAATTAAAACATACCATTATGGCTTCATTTCAAGCCAAAATAGGTTGGAAAAGGCCGAGGAAGGGAGAAAATTAAAATTATCGTTCCATTTCGTTCCTACCTGACGCGTAATAGAAAATTCCAAAAAAAAGGGCAAAAACTTCAAAAAATTAAAAAATACCATTATGACTTCATTTCAAACCAAAATAGGGTTGAGAAGGCCGAGAAAGTGAGAAAATAAAAATTATCGTTCCGTTCCGTTCCTACCAGACGCGAAATTGAAAATTCCAAAAAAATAACAAAAAAATCCAAAAAATTAAAAAATAGCATTAGGACTTCTTTTCTAGCCAAAATAGGTTGGAATAGCTCGAGAAAGAGTGAAAATAAAAATTATCATTTTGTTCCGTTCCTACCCGACGCGTAATAGAAAATTCCAAAAAAATAGCAAAAACTTCAAAAAACAAAAAAAATACCATTATGGATTCATTTCAAGCCAGAATAGGTTGGAAAATGCCGAGAAAGAGAGAATAAAAATTATCGTTCCGTTCTGTTCCTACCAGACGCGAAATTGAAAATTCCAAAAAAATAACAAAAAAATCCAAAAAATTAAAAAATAGCATTAGGACTTCTTTTCTAGCCAAAATAGGTTGGAATAGCTCGAGAAAGAGTGAAAATAAAAATTATCATTTTGTTCCGTTCCTACCCGACGCGTAATAGAAAATTCCAAAAAAATAGCAAAAACAAAAAAAACAAAAAAAATACCATTATGGATTCATTTCAAGCCAGAATAGGTTGGAAAATGCCGAGAAAGAGAGAATAAAAATTATCGTTCCGTTCTGTTCCTACTCGACGCGTAATACAAAATTCCAAAAAAATTGAAAAAAAATTCAAACAATTAAAACATACCATTATGGCTTCATTTCAAGTCAAAATAGGTTGGAAAAGGCCGAGAAAGGGAGAAAATTAAAATTATCGTTCCATTTCGTTCCTACCTGACGCGTAATAGAAAATTTCATAAAAAAGGGCAAAAACTTCAAAAAATTAAAAAATACCATTATGACTTCATTTCAAACCAAAATAGGGTTGAGAAGACCGAGAAAGTGAGAAAATAAAAATTATCGTTCCGTTCCGTTCCTACCAGACGCGTAATTGAAAATTCCAAAAAAATAACAAAAAAATCCAAAAAATTAAAAAATAGCATTACGACTTCTTTTCTAGCCAAAATAGGTTGGAAAAGCTCGAGAAAGAGAGAAAATAAAAATTATCCTTCTGTTCCGTTCCTACTCGACTCGTAATAGAAAATTCCAAAAAAATAGCAAAAACTTCAAAAAACTAAAAAATACCATTATGGCTTCTTTTCAAGCCAGAATAGGTTGGAAAAGGCCGAGAAAGAGAGAAACTAAAAATTATCGTTCTGCTCCGTTCCTACCCGACGCGTAACAGAAAATTCCAAAAAAGGAGCAAAAATATTAATAAAATTAAAAAATAGCATTATGGCTTCATTTCAAGCCAGAATAGATTGGAAAAGGCCACGAAAGAGAGAATAAAAATTATCGTTCCGTTCTGTTCCTACTCGACGCGTAATACAAAATTCCAAAAAAATTGAAAAAAAATTCAAACAATTAAAACATACCATTATGGCTTCATTTCAAGCCAAAATAGGTTGGAAAAGGCCGAGAAAGGGAGAAAATTAAAATTTTCGTTCCATTTCGTTCCTACCTGACGCGTAATAGAAAATTCCATAAAAAAGGGCAAAAACTTCAAAAAATTAAAAAATACCATTATGACTTCATTTCAAACCAAAATAGGGTTGAGAAGGCCGAGAAAGTGAGAAAATAAAAATTATCGTTCCGTTCCGTTCCTACCAGACGCGAAATTGAAAATTCCAAAAAAATAACAAAAAAATCCAAAAAATTAAAAAATAGCATTAGGACTTCTTTTCTAGCCAAAATAGGTTGGAATAGCTCGAGAAAGAGTGAAAATAAAAATTATCATTTTGCTCCGTTCCTACCCGACGCGTAATAGAAAATTCCAAAAAAATAGCAAAAACTTCAAAAAACAAAAAAAATACCATTATGGATTCATTTCAAGCCAGAATAGGTTGGAAAATGCCGAGAAAGAGAGAATAAAAATTATCGTTCCGTTCTGTTCCTACTCGACGCGTAATACAAAATTCCAAAAAAATTGAAAAAAAATTCAAACAATTAAAACATACCATTATGGCTTCATTTCAAGTCAAAATAGGTTGGAAAAGGCCGAGAAAGGGAGAAAATTAAAATTATCGTTCCATTTCGTTCCTACCTGACGCGTAATAGAAAATTTCATAAAAAAGGGCAAAAACTTCAAAAAATTAAAAAATACCATTATGACTTCATTTCAAACCAAAATAGGGTTGAGAAGACCGAGAAAGTGAGAAAATAAAAATTATCGTTCCGTTCCGTTCCTACCAGACGCGTAATTGAAAATTCCAAAAAAATAACAAAAAAATCCAAAAAATTAAAAAATAGCATTACGACTTCTTTTCTAGCCAAAATAGGTTGGAAAAGCTCGAGAAAGAGAGAAAATAAAAATTATCCTTCTGTTCCGTTCCTACTCGACTCGTAATAGAAAATTCCAAAAAAATAGCAAAAACTTCAAAAAACAAAAAAATACCATTATGGCTTCTTTTCAAGCCAGAATATGTTGGAAAAGGCCGAGAAAGAGAGAAACTAAAAATTATCGTTCTGCTCCGTTCCTACCCGACGCGTAACAGAAAATTCCAAAAAAGTAGCAAAAATATTAATAAAATTAAAAAATAGCATTATGGCTTCATTTCAAGCCAGAATAGATTGGAAAAGGCCACGAAAGAGAGAATAAAAATTATCGTTCCGTTCTGTTCCTACTCGACGCGTAATACAAAATTCCAAAAAAATTGAAAAAAAATTCAAACAATTAAAACATACCATTATGGCTTCATTTCAAGCCAAAATAGGTTGGAAAAGGCCGAGAAAGGGAGAAAATTAAAATTTTCGTTCCATTTCGTTCCTACCTGACGCGTAATAGAAAATTCCATAAAAAAGGGCAAAAACTTCAAAAAATTAAAAAATACCATTATGACTTCATTTCAAACCAAAATAGGGTTGAGAAGGCCGAGAAAGTGAGAAAATAAAAATTATCGTTCCGTTCCGTTCCTACCAGACGCGAAATTGAAAATTCCAAAAAAATAACAAAAAAATCCAAAAAATTAAAAAATAGCATTAGGACTTCTTTTCTAGCCAAAATAGGTTGGAATAGCTCGAGAAAGAGTGAAAATAAAAATTATCATTTTGTTCCGTTCCTACCCGACGCGTAATAGAAAATTCCAAAAAAATAGCAAAAACTTCAAAAAACAAAAAAAATACCATTATGGATTCATTTCAAGCCAGAATAGGTTGGAAAATGACGAGAAAGAGAGAATAAAAATTATCGTTCCGTTCTGTTCCTACTCGACGCGTAATACAAAATTCCAAAAAAATTGAAAAAAAATTCAAACAATTAAAACATACCATTATGGCTTCATTTCAAGTCAAAATAGGTTGGAAAAGGCCGAGAAAGGGAGAAAATTAAAATTATCGTTCCATTTCGTTCCTACCTGACGCGTAATAGAAAATTTCATAAAAAAGGGCAAAAACTTCAAAAAATTAAAAAATACCATTATGACTTCATTTCAAACCAAAATAGGGTTGAGAAGACCGAGAAAGTGAGAAAATAAAAATTATCGTTCCGTTCCGTTCCTACCAGACGCGTAATTGAAAATTCCAAAAAAATAACAAAAAAATCCAAAAAATTAAAAAATAGCATTACGACTTCTTTTCTAGCCAAAATAGGTTGGAAAAGCTCGAGAAAGAGAGAAAATAAAAATTATCCTTCTGTTCCGTTCTTACTCGACTCGTAATAGAAAATTCCAAAAAAATAGCAAAAACTTCAAAAAACTAAAAAATACCATTATGGCTTCTTTTCAAGCCAGAATAGGTTGGAAAAGGCCGAGAAAGAGAGAAACTAAAAATTATCGTTCCGCTCCGTTCCTACCCGACGCGTAACAGAAAATTCCAAAAAAGTAGCAAAAATATTAATAAAATTAAAAAATAGCATTACGGCTTCATTTCAAGCCAGAATAGATTGGAAAAGGCCACGAAAGAGAGAATAAAAATTATCGTTCCGTTCTGTTCCTACTCGACGCGTAATACAAAATTCCAAAAAAATTGAAAAAAAATTCAAACAATTAAAACATACCATTATGGCTTCATTTCAAGCCAAAATAGGTTGGAAAAGGCCGAGAAAGGGAGAAAATTAAAATTATCGTTCCATTTCGTTCCTACCTGACGCGTAATAGAAAATTCCATAAAAAAGGGCAAAAACTTCAAAAAATTAAAAAGTACCATTATGACTTCATTTTAAACCAAAATAGGGTTGAGAAGGCCGAGAAAGTGAGAAAATAAAAATTATCGTTCCGTTCCGTTCCTACCAGACGCGTAATTGAAAATTCCAAAAAAATAACAAAAAAATCCAAAAAATTTAAAAAAAATAGCATTATGACTTCTTTTCTAGCCAAAATAGGTTGGGAAAGCTCGAGAAAGAGAGAAAATAAAAATTATCCTTCTGTTCCGTTCCTACTCGACTCGTAATAGAAAATTCCAAAAAAATAGCAAAAACTTCAAAAAACTAAAAAATACCATTATGGCTTCTTTTCAAGCCAGAATAGATTGGAAAAGGCCGAGAAAGAGAGAAACTAAAAATTATCGTTCTGCTCCGTTCCTACCCGACGCGTAACAGAAAATTCCAAAAAAGTAGCAAAAATATTAATAAAATTAAAAAATAGCATTATGGCTTCATTTCAAACCAAAATAGGGTTGAGAAGGCCGAGAAAGTGAGAAAATAAAAATTATCGTTCCGTTCCGTTCCTACCAGACGCGAAATTGAAAATTCCAAAAAAATAACAAAAAAATCCAAAAAATTAAAAAATAGCATTAGGACTTCTTTTCTAGCCAAAATAGGTTGGAATAGCTTGAGAAAGAGTGAAAATAAAAATTATCATTTTGTTCCGTTTCTACCCGACGCGTAATAGGAAATTCCAAAAAAATAGCAAAAACTTCAAAAAACAAAAAAAATACCATTATGGATTCATTTCAAGCCAGAATAGGTTGGAAAATGCCGAGAAAGAGAGAATAAAAATTATCGTTCTGTTCTGTTCCTACTCGACGCGTAATACAAAATTCCAAAAAAATTGAAAAAAAATTCAAACAATTAAAACATACCATTATGGCTTCATTTCAAGCCAAAATAGGTTGGAAAAGGCCGAGAAAGGGAGAAAATTAAAATTTTCGTTCCATTTCGTTCCTACCTGACGCGTAATAGAAAATTCCATAAAAAAGGGCAAAAACTTCAAAAAATTAAAAAATACCATTATGACTTCATTTCAAACCAAAATAGGGTTGAGAAGGCCGAGAAAGTGAGAAAATAAAAATTATCGTTCCGTTCCGTTCCTACCAGACGCGAAATTGAAAATTCCAAAAAAATAACAAAAAAATCCAAAAAATTAAAAAATAGCATTAGGACTTCTTTTCTAGCCAAAATAGGTTGGAATAGCTCGAGAAAGAGTGAAAATAAAAATTATCATTTTGTTCCGTTCCTACCCGACGCGTAATAGAAAATTCCAAAAAAATAGCAAAAACTTCAAAAAACAAAAAAAATACCATTATGGATTCATTTCAAGCCAGAATAGGTTGGAAAATGCCGAGAAAGAGAGAATAAAAATTATCGTTCCGTTCTGTTCCTACTCGACGCGTAATACAAAATTCCAAAAAAATTGAAAAAAAATTCAAACAATTAAAACATACCATTATGGCTTCATTTCAAGTCAAAATAGGTTGGAAAAGGCCGAGAAAGGGAGAAAATTAAAATTATCGTTCCATTTCGTTCCTACCAGACGCGTAATAGAAAATTTCATAAAAAAGGGCAAAAACTTCAAAAAATTAAAAAATACCATTATGACTTCATTTCAAACCAAAATAGGGTTGAGAAGACCGAGAAAGTGAGAAAATAAAAATTATCGTTCCGTTCCGTTCCTACCAGACGCGTAATTGAAAATTCCAAAAAAATAACAAAAAAATCCAAAAAATTAAAAAATAGCATTACGACTTCTTTTCTAGCCAAAATAGGTTGGAAAAGCTCGAGAAAGAGAGAAAATAAAAATTATCCTTCTGTTCCGTTCCTACTCGACTCGTAATAGAAAATTCCAAAAAAATAGCAAAAACTTCAAAAAACAAAAAAATACCATTATGGCTTCTTTTCAAGCCAGAATATGTTGGAAAAGGCCGAGAAAGAGAGAAACTAAAAATTATCGTTCTGCTCCGTTCCTACCCGACGCGTAACAGAAAATTCCAAAAAAGGAGCAAAAATATTAATAAAATTAAAAAATAGCATTATGGCTTCATTTCAAGCCAGAATAGATTGGAAAAGGCCACGAAAGAGAGAATAAAAATTATCGTTCCGTTCTGTTCCTACTCGACGCGTAATACAAAATTCCAAAAAAATTGAAAAAAAATTCAAACAATTAAAACATACCATTATGGCTTCATTTCAAGCCAAAATAGGTTGGAAAAGGCCGAGAAAGGGAGAAAATTAAAATTTTCGTTCCATTTCGTTCCTACCTGACGCGTAATAGAAAATTCCATAAAAAAGGGCAAAAACTTCAAAAAATTAAAAAATACCATTATGACTTCATTTCAAACCAAAATAGGGTTGAGAAGGCCGAGAAAGTGAGAAAATAAAAATTATCGTTCCGTTCCGTTCCTACCAGATGCGAAATTGAAAATTCCAAAAAAATAACAAAAAAATCCAAAAAATTAAAAAATAGCATTAGGACTTCTTTTCTAGCCAAAATAGGTTGGAATAGCTCGAGAAAGAGTGAAAATAAAAATTATCATTTTGTTCCGTTCCTACCCGACGCGTAATAGAAAATTCCAAAAAAATAGCAAAAACTTCAAAAAACAAAAAAAATACCATTATGGATTCATTTCAAGCCAGAATAGGTTGGAAAATGCCGAGAAAGAGAGAATAAAAATTATCGTTCCGTTCTGTTCCTACTCGACGCGTAATACAAAATTCCAAAAAAATTGAAAAAAAATTCAAACAATTAAAACATACCATTATGGCTTCATTTCAAGTCAAAATAGGTTGGAAAAGGCCGAGAAAGGGAGAAAATTAAAATTATCGTTCCATTTCGTTCCTACCTGACGCGTAATAGAAAATTTCATAAAAAAGGGCAAAAACTTCAAAAAATTAAAAAATACCATTATGACTTCATTTCAAACCAAAATAGGGTTGAGAAGACCGAGAAAGTGAGAAAATAAAAATTATCGTTCCGTTCCGTTCCTACCAGACGCGTAATTGAAAATTCCAAAAAAATAACAAAAAAATCCAAAAAATTAAAAAATAGCATTACGACTTCTTTTCTAGCCAAAATAGGTTGGAAAAGCTCGAGAAAGAGAGAAAATAAAAATTATCCTTCTGTTCCGTTCCTACTCGACTCGTAATAGAAAATTCCAAAAAAATAGCAAAAACTTCAAAAAACTAAAAAATACCATTATGGCTTCTTTTCAAGCCAGAATAGGTTGGAAAAGGCCGAGAAAGAGAGAAACTAAAAATTATCGTTCTGCTCCGTTCCTACCCGACGCGTAACAGAAAATTCCAAAAAAGGAGCAAAAATATTAATAAAATTAAAAAATAGCATTATGGCTTCATTTCAAGCCAGAATAGATTGGAAAAGGCCACGAAAGAGAGAATAAAAATTATCGTTCCGTTCTGTTCCTACTCGACGCGTAATACAAAATTCCAAAAAAATTGAAAAAAAATTCAAACAATTAAAACATACCATTATGGCTTCATTTCAAGTCAAAATAGGTTGGAAAAGGCCGAGAAAGGGAGAAAATTAAAATTATCGTTCCATTTCGTTCCTACCTGACGCGTAATAGAAAATTTCATAAAAAAGGGCAAAAACTTCAAAAAATTAAAAAATACCATTATGACTTCATTTCAAACCAAAATAGGGTTGAGAAGACCGAGAAAGTGAGAAAATAAAAATTATCGTTCCGTTCCGTTCCTACCAGACGCGTAATTGAAAATTCCAAAAAAATAACAAAAAAATCCAAAAAATTAAAAAATAGCATTACGACTTCTTTTCTAGCCAAAATAGGTTGGAAAAGCTCGAGAAAGAGAGAAAATAAAAATTATCCTTCTGTTCCGTTCCTACTCGACTCGTAATAGAAAATTCCAAAAAAATAGCAAAAACTTCAAAAAACAAAAAAATACCATTATGGCTTCTTTTCAAGCCAGAATATGTTGGAAAAGGCCGAGAAAGAGAGAAACTAAAAATTATCGTTCTGCTCCGTTCCTACCCGACGCGTAACAGAAAATTCCAAAAAAGTAGCAAAAATATTAATAAAATTAAAAAATAGCATTATGGCTTCATTTCAAGCCAGAATAGATTGGAAAAGGCCACGAAAGAGAGAATAAAAATTATCGTTCCGTTCTGTTCCTACTCGACGCGTAATACAAAATTCCAAAAAAATTGAAAAAAAATTCAAACAATTAAAACATACCATTATGGCTTCATTTCAAGCCAAAATAGGTTGGAAAAGGCCGAGAAAGGGAGAAAATTAAAATTTTCGTTCCATTTCGTTCCTACCTGACGCGTAATAGAAAATTCCATAAAAAAGGGCAAAAACTTCAAAAAATTAAAAAATACCATTATGACTTCATTTCAAACCAAAATAGGGTTGAGAAGGCCGAGAAAGTGAGCAAATAAAAATTATCGTTCCGTTCCGTTCCTACCAGACGCGAAATTGAAAATTCCAAAAAAATAACAAAAAAATCCAAAAAATTAAAAAATAGCATTAGGACTTCTTTTCTAGCCAAAATAGGTTGGAATAGCTCGAGAAAGAGTGAAAATAAAAATTATCATTTTGTTCCGTTCCTACCCGACGCGTAATAGAAAATTCCAAAAAAATAGCAAAAACTTCAAAAAACAAAAAAAATACCATTATGGATTCATTTCAAGCCAGAATAGGTTGGAAAATGACGAGAAAGAGAGAATAAAAATTATCGTTCCGTTCTGTTCCTACTCGACGCGTAATACAAAATTCCAAAAAAATTGAAAAAAAATTCAAACAATTAAAACATACCATTATGGCTTCATTTCAAGTCAAAATAGGTTGGAAAAGGCCGAGAAAGGGAGAAAATTAAAATTATCGTTCCATTTCGTTCCTACCTGACGCGTAATAGAAAATTCCATAAAAAAGGGCAAAAACTTCAAAAAATTAAAAAATACCATTATGACTTCATTTCAAACCAAAATAGGGTTGAGAAGGCCGAGAAAGTGAGAAAATAAAAATTATCGTTCCGTTCCGTTCCTACCAGACGCGTAATTGAAAATTCCAAAAAAATAACAAAAAAATCCAAAAAATTAAAAAATAGCATTACGACTTCTTTTCTAGCCAAAATAGGTTGGAAAAGCTCGAGAAAGAGAGAAAATAAAAATTATCCTTCTGTTCCGTTCCTACTCGACTCGTAATAGAAAATTCCAAAAAAATAGCAAAAACTTCAAAAAACAAAAAAATACCATTATGGCTTCTTTTCAAGCCAGAATATGTTGGAAAAGGCCGAGAAAGAGAGAAACTAAAAATTATCGTTCTGCTCCGTTCCTACCCGACGCGTAACAGAAAATTCCAAAAAAGTAGCAAAAATATTAATAAAATTAAAAAATAGCATTATGGCTTCATTTCAAGCCAGAATAGATTGGAAAAGGCCACGAAAGAGAGAATAAAAATTATCGTTCCGTTCTGTTCCTACTCGACGCGTAATACAAAATTCCAAAAAAATTGAAAAAAAATTCAAACAATTAAAACATACCATTATGGCTTCATTTCAAGCCAAAATAGGTTGGAAAAGGCCGAGAAAGGGAGAAAATTAAAATTATCGTTCCATTTCGTTCCTACCTGACGCGTAATAGAAAATTCCATAAAAAAGGGCAAAAACTTCAAAAAATTAAAAAATACCATTATGACTTCATTTCAAACCAAAATAGGGTTGAGAAGGCCGAGAAAGTGAGAAAATAAAAATTATCGTTCCGTTCCGTTCCTACCAGACGCGTAATTGAAAATTCCAAAAAAATAACAAAAAAATCCAAAAAATTTAAAAAAATAGCATTATGACTTCTTTTCTAGCCAAAATAGGTTGGAAAAGCTCGAGAAAGAGAGAAAATAAAAATTATCCTTCTGTTCCGTTCCTACTCGACTCGTAATAGAAAATTCCAAAAAAATAGCAAAAACTTCAAAAAACTAAAAAATACCATTATGGCTTCTTTTCAAGCCAGAATAGATTGGAAAAGGCCGAGAAAGAGAGAAACTAAAAATTATCGTTCTGCTCCGTTCCTACCCGACGCGTAACAGAAAATTCCAAAAACGTAGCAAAAATATTAATAAAATTAAAAAATAGCATTATGGCTTCATTTCAAGCCAGAATAGATTGGAAAAGGCCACGAAAGAGAGAATAAAAATTATCGTTCCATTCTGTTCCTACTCGACGCGTAATACAAAATTCCAAAAAAATTGAAAAAAAATTCAAACAATTAAAACATACCATTATGGCTTCATTTCAAGCCAAAATAGGTTGGAAAAGGCCGAGGAAGGGAGAAAATTAAAATTATCGTTCCATTTCGTTCCTACCTGACGCGTAATAGAAAATTCCAAAAAAAAGGGCAAAAACTTCAAAAAATTAAAAAATACCATTATGACTTCATTTCAAACCAAAATAGGGTTGAGAAGGCCGAGAAAGTGAGAAAATAAAAATTATCGTTCCGTTCCGTTCCTACCAGACGCGAAATTGAAAATTCCAAAAAAATAACAAAAAAATCCAAAAAATTAAAAAATAGCATTAGGACTTCTTTTCTAGCCAAAATAGGTTGGAATAGCTC
This sequence comes from Quercus parvula, assembly GCA_030820535.1. Classification (NCBI taxonomy): domain Eukaryota; kingdom Viridiplantae; phylum Streptophyta; class Magnoliopsida; order Fagales; family Fagaceae; genus Quercus; species Quercus parvula. The sequence goes on from JAUAME010000004.1 coordinate 25,215,835, forward strand.
GAGAAAGAGTGAAAATAAAAATTATCATTTTGTTCCGTTCCTACCCGACGCGTAATAGAAAATTCCAAAAAAATAGCAAAAACTTCAAAAAACAAAAAAAATACCATTATGGATTCATTTCAAGCCAGAATAGGTTGGAAAATGCCGAGAAAGAGAGAATAAAAATTATCGTTCCGTTCTGTTCCTACCAGACGCGAAATTGAAAATTCCAAAAAAATAACAAAAAAATCCAAAAAATTAAAAAATAGCATTAGGACTTCTTTTCTAGCCAAAATAGGTTGGAATAGCTCGAGAAAGAGTGAAAATAAAAATTATCATTTTGTTCCGTTCCTACCCGACGCGTAATAGAAAATTCCAAAAAAATAGCAAAAACAAAAAAAACAAAAAAAATACCATTATGGATTCATTTCAAGCCAGAATAGGTTGGAAAATGCCGAGAAAGAGAGAATAAAAATTATCGTTCCGTTCTGTTCCTACTCGACGCGTAATACAAAATTCCAAAAAAATTGAAAAAAAATTCAAACAATTAAAACATACCATTATGGCTTCATTTCAAGTCAAAATAGGTTGGAAAAGGCCGAGAAAGGGAGAAAATTAAAATTATCGTTCCATTTCGTTCCTACCTGACGCGTAATAGAAAATTTCATAAAAAAGGGCAAAAACTTCAAAAAATTAAAAAATACCATTATGACTTCATTTCAAACCAAAATAGGGTTGAGAAGACCGAGAAAGTGAGAAAATAAAAATTATCGTTCCGTTCCGTTCCTACCAGACGCGTAATTGAAAATTCCAAAAAAATAACAAAAAAATCCAAAAAATTAAAAAATAGCATTACGACTTCTTTTCTAGCCAAAATAGGTTGGAAAAGCTCGAGAAAGAGAGAAAATAAAAATTATCCTTCTGTTCCGTTCCTACTCGACTCGTAATAGAAAATTCCAAAAAAATAGCAAAAACTTCAAAAAACTAAAAAATACCATTATGGCTTCTTTTCAAGCCAGAATAGGTTGGAAAAGGCCGAGAAAGAGAGAAACTAAAAATTATCGTTCTGCTCCGTTCCTACCCGACGCGTAACAGAAAATTCCAAAAAAGGAGCAAAAATATTAATAAAATTAAAAAATAGCATTATGGCTTCATTTCAAGCCAGAATAGATTGGAAAAGGCCACGAAAGAGAGAATAAAAATTATCGTTCCGTTCTGTTCCTACTCGACGCGTAATACAAAATTCCAAAAAAATTGAAAAAAAATTCAAACAATTAAAACATACCATTATGGCTTCATTTCAAGCCAAAATAGGTTGGAAAAGGCCGAGAAAGGGAGAAAATTAAAATTTTCGTTCCATTTCGTTCCTACCTGACGCGTAATAGAAAATTCCATAAAAAAGGGCAAAAACTTCAAAAAATTAAAAAATACCATTATGACTTCATTTCAAACCAAAATAGGGTTGAGAAGGCCGAGAAAGTGAGAAAATAAAAATTATCGTTCCGTTCCGTTCCTACCAGACGCGAAATTGAAAATTCCAAAAAAATAACAAAAAAATCCAAAAAATTAAAAAATAGCATTAGGACTTCTTTTCTAGCCAAAATAGGTTGGAATAGCTCGAGAAAGAGTGAAAATAAAAATTATCATTTTGCTCCGTTCCTACCCGACGCGTAATAGAAAATTCCAAAAAAATAGCAAAAACTTCAAAAAACAAAAAAAATACCATTATGGATTCATTTCAAGCCAGAATAGGTTGGAAAATGCCGAGAAAGAGAGAATAAAAATTATCGTTCCGTTCTGTTCCTACTCGACGCGTAATACAAAATTCCAAAAAAATTGAAAAAAAATTCAAACAATTAAAACATACCATTATGGCTTCATTTCAAGTCAAAATAGGTTGGAAAAGGCCGAGAAAGGGAGAAAATTAAAATTATCGTTCCATTTCGTTCCTACCTGACGCGTAATAGAAAATTTCATAAAAAAGGGCAAAAACTTCAAAAAATTAAAAAATACCATTATGACTTCATTTCAAACCAAAATAGGGTTGAGAAGACCGAGAAAGTGAGAAAATAAAAATTATCGTTCCGTTCCGTTCCTACCAGACGCGTAATTGAAAATTCCAAAAAAATAACAAAAAAATCCAAAAAATTAAAAAATAGCATTACGACTTCTTTTCTAGCCAAAATAGGTTGGAAAAGCTCGAGAAAGAGAGAAAATAAAAATTATCCTTCTGTTCCGTTCCTACTCGACTCGTAATAGAAAATTCCAAAAAAATAGCAAAAACTTCAAAAAACAAAAAAATACCATTATGGCTTCTTTTCAAGCCAGAATATGTTGGAAAAGGCCGAGAAAGAGAGAAACTAAAAATTATCGTTCTGCTCCGTTCCTACCCGACGCGTAACAGAAAATTCCAAAAAAGTAGCAAAAATATTAATAAAATTAAAAAATAGCATTATGGCTTCATTTCAAGCCAGAATAGATTGGAAAAGGCCACGAAAGAGAGAATAAAAATTATCGTTCCGTTCTGTTCCTACTCGACGCGTAATACAAAATTCCAAAAAAATTGAAAAAAAATTCAAACAATTAAAACATACCATTATGGCTTCATTTCAAGCCAAAATAGGTTGGAAAAGGCCGAGAAAGGGAGAAAATTAAAATTTTCGTTCCATTTCGTTCCTACCTGACGCGTAATAGAAAATTCCATAAAAAAGGGCAAAAACTTCAAAAAATTAAAAAATACCATTATGACTTCATTTCAAACCAAAATAGGGTTGAGAAGGCCGAGAAAGTGAGAAAATAAAAATTATCGTTCCGTTCCGTTCCTACCAGACGCGAAATTGAAAATTCCAAAAAAATAACAAAAAAATCCAAAAAATTAAAAAATAGCATTAGGACTTCTTTTCTAGCCAAAATAGGTTGGAATAGCTCGAGAAAGAGTGAAAATAAAAATTATCATTTTGTTCCGTTCCTACCCGACGCGTAATAGAAAATTCCAAAAAAATAGCAAAAACTTCAAAAAACAAAAAAAATACCATTATGGATTCATTTCAAGCCAGAATAGGTTGGAAAATGACGAGAAAGAGAGAATAAAAATTATCGTTCCGTTCTGTTCCTACTCGACGCGTAATACAAAATTCCAAAAAAATTGAAAAAAAATTCAAACAATTAAAACATACCATTATGGCTTCATTTCAAGTCAAAATAGGTTGGAAAAGGCCGAGAAAGGGAGAAAATTAAAATTATCGTTCCATTTCGTTCCTACCTGACGCGTAATAGAAAATTTCATAAAAAAGGGCAAAAACTTCAAAAAATTAAAAAATACCATTATGACTTCATTTCAAACCAAAATAGGGTTGAGAAGACCGAGAAAGTGAGAAAATAAAAATTATCGTTCCGTTCCGTTCCTACCAGACGCGTAATTGAAAATTCCAAAAAAATAACAAAAAAATCCAAAAAATTAAAAAATAGCATTACGACTTCTTTTCTAGCCAAAATAGGTTGGAAAAGCTCGAGAAAGAGAGAAAATAAAAATTATCCTTCTGTTCCGTTCTTACTCGACTCGTAATAGAAAATTCCAAAAAAATAGCAAAAACTTCAAAAAACTAAAAAATACCATTATGGCTTCTTTTCAAGCCAGAATAGGTTGGAAAAGGCCGAGAAAGAGAGAAACTAAAAATTATCGTTCCGCTCCGTTCCTACCCGACGCGTAACAGAAAATTCCAAAAAAGTAGCAAAAATATTAATAAAATTAAAAAATAGCATTACGGCTTCATTTCAAGCCAGAATAGATTGGAAAAGGCCACGAAAGAGAGAATAAAAATTATCGTTCCGTTCTGTTCCTACTCGACGCGTAATACAAAATTCCAAAAAAATTGAAAAAAAATTCAAACAATTAAAACATACCATTATGGCTTCATTTCAAGCCAAAATAGGTTGGAAAAGGCCGAGAAAGGGAGAAAATTAAAATTATCGTTCCATTTCGTTCCTACCTGACGCGTAATAGAAAATTCCATAAAAAAGGGCAAAAACTTCAAAAAATTAAAAAGTACCATTATGACTTCATTTTAAACCAAAATAGGGTTGAGAAGGCCGAGAAAGTGAGAAAATAAAAATTATCGTTCCGTTCCGTTCCTACCAGACGCGTAATTGAAAATTCCAAAAAAATAACAAAAAAATCCAAAAAATTTAAAAAAAATAGCATTATGACTTCTTTTCTAGCCAAAATAGGTTGGGAAAGCTCGAGAAAGAGAGAAAATAAAAATTATCCTTCTGTTCCGTTCCTACTCGACTCGTAATAGAAAATTCCAAAAAAATAGCAAAAACTTCAAAAAACTAAAAAATACCATTATGGCTTCTTTTCAAGCCAGAATAGATTGGAAAAGGCCGAGAAAGAGAGAAACTAAAAATTATCGTTCTGCTCCGTTCCTACCCGACGCGTAACAGAAAATTCCAAAAAAGTAGCAAAAATATTAATAAAATTAAAAAATAGCATTATGGCTTCATTTCAAACCAAAATAGGGTTGAGAAGGCCGAGAAAGTGAGAAAATAAAAATTATCGTTCCGTTCCGTTCCTACCAGACGCGAAATTGAAAATTCCAAAAAAATAACAAAAAAATCCAAAAAATTAAAAAATAGCATTAGGACTTCTTTTCTAGCCAAAATAGGTTGGAATAGCTTGAGAAAGAGTGAAAATAAAAATTATCATTTTGTTCCGTTTCTACCCGACGCGTAATAGGAAATTCCAAAAAAATAGCAAAAACTTCAAAAAACAAAAAAAATACCATTATGGATTCATTTCAAGCCAGAATAGGTTGGAAAATGCCGAGAAAGAGAGAATAAAAATTATCGTTCTGTTCTGTTCCTACTCGACGCGTAATACAAAATTCCAAAAAAATTGAAAAAAAATTCAAACAATTAAAACATACCATTATGGCTTCATTTCAAGCCAAAATAGGTTGGAAAAGGCCGAGAAAGGGAGAAAATTAAAATTATCGTTCCATTTCGTTCCTACCTGACGCGTAATAGAAAATTCCATAAAAAAGGGCAAAAACTTCAAAAAATTAAAAAATACCATTATGACTTCATTTCAAACCAAAATAGGGTTGAGAAGGCCGAGAAAGTGAGAAAATAAAAATTATCGTTCCGTTCCGTTCCTACCAGACGCGTAATTGAAAATTCCAAAAAAATAACAAAAAAATCCAAAAAATTTAAAAAAATAGCATTATGACTTCTTTTCTAGCCAAAATAGGTTGGAAAAGCTCGAGAAAGAGAGAAAATAAAAATTATCCTTCTGTTCCGTTCCTACTCGACTCGTAATAGAAAATTCCAAAAAAATAGCAAAAACTTCAAAAAACTAAAAAATACCATTATGGCTTCTTTTCAAGCCAGAATAGATTGGAAAAGGCCGAGAAAGAGAGAAACTAAAAATTATCGTTCTGCTCCGTTCCTACCCGACGCGTAACAGAAAATTCCAAAAACGTAGCAAAAATATTAATAAAATTAAAAAATAGCATTATGGCTTCATTTCAAGCCAGAATAGATTGGAAAAGGCCACGAAAGAGAGAATAAAAATTATCGTTCCATTCTGTTCCTACTCGACGCGTAATACAAAATTCCAAAAAAATTGAAAAAAAATTCAAACAATTAAAACATACCATTATGGCTTCATTTCAAGCCAAAATAGGTTGGAAAAGGCCGAGGAAGGGAGAAAATTAAAATTATCGTTCCATTTCGTTCCTACCTGACGCGTAATAGAAAATTCCAAAAAAAAGGGCAAAAACTTCAAAAAATTAAAAAATACCATTATGACTTCATTTCAAACCAAAATAGGGTTGAGAAGGCCGAGAAAGTGAGAAAATAAAAATTATCGTTCCGTTCCGTTCCTACCAGACGCGAAATTGAAAATTCCAAAAAAATAACAAAAAAATCCAAAAAATTAAAAAATAGCATTAGGACTTCTTTTCTAGCCAAAATAGGTTGGAATAGCTCGAGAAAGAGTGAAAATAAAAATTATCATTTTGTTCCGTTCCTACCCGACGCGTAATAGAAAATTCCAAAAAAATAGCAAAAACTTCAAAAAACAAAAAAAATACCATTATGGATTCATTTCAAGCCAGAATAGGTTGGAAAATGCCGAGAAAGAGAGAATAAAAATTATCGTTCCGTTCTGTTCCTACCAGACGCGAAATTGAAAATTCCAAAAAAATAACAAAAAAATCCAAAAAATTAAAAAATAGCATTAGGACTTCTTTTCTAGCCAAAATAGGTTGGAATAGCTCGAGAAAGAGTGAAAATAAAAATTATCATTTTGTTCCGTTCCTACCCGACGCGTAATAGAAAATTCCAAAAAAATAGCAAAAACTTCAAAAAACAAAAAAAATACCATTATGGATTCATTTCAAGCCAGAATAGGTTGGAAAATGCCGAGAAAGAGAGAATAAAAATTATCGTTCCGTTCTGTTCCTACTCGACGCGTAATACAAAATTCCAAAAAAATTGAAAAAAAATTCAAACAATTAAAACATACCATTATGGCTTCATTTCAAGTCAAAATAGGTTGGAAAAGGCCGAGAAAGGGAGAAAATTAAAATTATCGTTCCATTTCGTTCCTACCTGACGCGTAATAGAAAATTTCATAAAAAAGGGCAAAAACTTCAAAAAATTAAAAAATACCATTATGACTTCATTTCAAACCAAAATAGGGTTGAGAAGACCGAGAAAGTGAGAAAATAAAAATTATCGTTCCGTTCCGTTCCTACCAGACGCGTAATTGAAAATTCCAAAAAAATAACAAAAAAATCCAAAAAATTAAAAAATAGCATTACGACTTCTTTTCTAGCCAAAATAGGTTGGAAAAGCTCGAGAAAGAGAGAAAATAAAAATTATCCTTCTGTTCCGTTCCTACTCGACTCGTAATAGAAAATTCCAAAAAAATAGCAAAAACTTCAAAAAACAAAAAAATACCATTATGGCTTCTTTTCAAGCCAGAATAGGTTGGAAAAGGCCGAGAAAGAGAGAAACTAAAAATTATCGTTCTGCTCCGTTCCTACCCGACGCGTAACAGAAAATTCCAAAAAAGTAGCAAAAATATTAATAAAATTAAAAAATAGCATTATGGCTTCATTTCAAGCCAGAATAGATTGGAAAAGGCCACGAAAGAGAGAATAAAAATTATCGTTCCGTTCTGTTCCTACTCGACGCGTAATACAAAATTCCAAAAAAATTGAAAAAAAATTCAAACAATTAAAACATACCATTATGGCTTCATTTCAAGCCAAAATAGGTTGGAAAAGGCCGAGAAAGGGAGAAAATTAAAATTTTCGTTCCATTTCGTTCCTACCTGACGCGTAATAGAAAATTCCATAAAAAAGGGCAAAAACTTCAAAAAATTAAAAAATACCATTATGACTTCATTTCAAACCAAAATAGGGTTGAGAAGGCCGAGAAAGTGAGAAAATAAAAATTATCGTTCCGTTCCGTTCCTACCAGACGCGAAATTGAAAATTCCAAAAAAATAACAAAAAAATCCAAAAAATTAAAAAATAGCATTAGGACTTCTTTTCTAGCCAAAATAGGTTGGAATAGCTCGAGAAAGAGTGAAAATAAAAATTATCATTTTGTTCCGTTCCTACCCGACGCGTAATAGAAAATTCCAAAAAAATAGCAAAAACTTCAAAAAACAAAAAAAATACCATTATGGATTCATTTCAAGCCAGAATAGGTTGGAAAATGCCGAGAAAGAGAGAATAAAAATTATCGTTCCGTTCTGTTCCTACTCGACGCGTAATACAAAATTCCAAAAAAATTGAAAAAAAATTCAAACAATTAAAACATACCATTATGGCTTCATTTCAAGTCAAAATAGGTTGGAAAAGGCCGAGAAAGGGAGAAAATTAAAATTATCGTTCCATTTCGTTCCTACCTGACGCGTAATAGAAAATTTCATAAAAAAGGGCAAAAACTTCAAAAAATTAAAAAATACCATTATGACTTCATTTCAAACCAAAATAGGGTTGAGAAGACCGAGAAAGTGAGAAAATAAAAATTATCGTTCCGTTCCGTTCCTACCAGACGCGTAATTGAAAATTCCAAAAAAATAACAAAAAAATCCAAAAAATTAAAAAATAGCATTACGACTTCTTTTCTAGCCAAAATAGGTTGGAAAAGCTCGAGAAAGAGAGAAAATAAAAATTATCCTTCTGTTCCGTTCCTACTCGACTCGTAATAGAAAATTCCAAAAAAATAGCAAAAACTTCAAAAAACTAAAAAATACCATTATGGCTTCTTTTCAAGCCAGAATAGGTTGGAAAAGGCCGAGAAAGAGAGAAACTAAAAATTATCGTTCCGCTCCGTTCCTACCCGACGCGTAACAGAAAATTCCAAAAAAGTAGCAAAAATATTAATAAAATTAAAAAATAGCATTACGGCTTCATTTCAAGCCAGAATAGATTGGAAAAGGCCACGAAAGAGAGAATAAAAATTATCGTTCCGTTCTGTTCCTACTCGACGCGTAATACAAAATTCCAAAAAAATTGAAAAAAAATTCAAACAATTAAAACATACCATTATGGCTTCATTTCAAGCCAAAATAGGTTGGAAAAGGCCGAGAAAGGGAGAAAATTAAAATTTTCGTTCCATTTCGTTCCTACCTGACGCGTAATAGAAAATTCCATAAAAAAGGGCAAAAACTTCAAAAAATTAAAAAATACCATTATGACTTCATTTCAAACCAAAATAGGGTTGAGAAGGCCGAGAAAGTGAGAAAATAAAAATTATCGTTCCGTTCCGTTCCTACCAGACGCGAAATTGAAAATTCCAAAAAAATAACAAAAAAATCCAAAAAATTAAAAAATAGCATTAGGACTTCTTTTCTAGCCAAAATAGGTTGGAATAGCTCGAGAAAGAGTGAAAATAAAAATTATCATTTTGTTCCGTTCCTACCCGACGCGTAATAGAAAATTCCAAAAAAATAGCAAAAACTTCAAAAAACAAAAAAAATACCATTATGGATTCATTTCAAGCCAGAATAGGTTGGAAAATGCCGAGAAAGAGAGAATAAAAATTATCGTTCCGTTCTGTTCCTACTCGACGCGTAATACAAAATTCCAAAAAAATTGAAAAAAAATTCAAACAATTAAAACATACCATTATGGCTTCATTTCAAATCAAAATAGGTTGGAAAAGGCCGAGAAAGGGAGAAAATTAAAATTATCGTTCCATTTCGTTCCTACCTGACGCGTAATAGAAAATTCCATAAAAAAGGGCAAAAACTTCAAAAAATTAAAAAATACCATTATGACTTCATTTCAAACCAAAATAGGGTTGAGAAGACCGAGAAAGTGAGAAAATAAAAATTATCGTTCCGTTCCGTTCCTACCAGACGCGTAATTGAAAATTCCAAAAAAATAACAAAAAAATCCAAAAAATTAAAAAATAGCATTACGACTTCTTTTCTAGCCAAAATAGGTTGGAAAAGCTCGAGAAAGAGAGAAAATAAAAATTATCCTTCTGTTCCGTTCCTACTCGACTCGTAATAGAAAATTCCAAAAAAATAGCAAAAACTTCAAAAAACTAAAAAATACCATTATGGCTTCTTTTCAAGCCAGAATAGGTTGGAAAAGGCCGAGAAAGAGAGAAACTAAAAATTATCGTTCTGCTCCGTTCCTACCCGACGCGTAACAGAAAATTCCAAAAAAGTAGCAAAAATATTAATAAAATTAAAAAATAGCATTATGGCTTCATTTCAAGCCAGAATAGATTGGAAAAGGCCACGAAAGAGAGAATAAAAATTATCGTTCCGTTCTGTTCCTACTCGACGCGTAATAAAAAATTCCAAAAAAATTGAAAAAAAATTCAAACAATTAAAACATACCATTATGGCTTCATTTCAAGCCAAAATAGGTTGGAAAAGGCCGAGAAAGGGAGAAAATTAAAATTATCGTTCCATTTCGTTCCTACCTGACGCGTAATAGAAAATTCCATAAAAAAGGGCAAAAACTTCAAAAAGTTAAAAAATACCATTATGACTTCATTTCAAACCAAAATAGGGTTGAGAAGGCCGAGAAAGTGAGAAAATAAAAATTATCGTTCCGTTCCGTTCCTACCAGACGCGTAATTGAAAATTCAAAAAAAATAACAAAAAAATCCAAAAAATTAAAAAATAGCATTATGACTTCTTTTCTAGCCAAAATAGGTTGGAAAAGCTCGAGAAAGAGAGAAAATAAAAATTATCCTTCTGTTCCTTTCCTACTCGACTCGTAATAGAAAATTCCAAAAAAATAGCAAAAACTTCAAAAAACTAAAAAATACCATTATGGCTTCTTTTCAAGCCAGAATAGGTTGGAAAAGGCCGAGAAAGAGAGAAACTAAAAATTATCGTTCCGCTCCGTTCCTACCCGACGCGTAACAGAAAATTCCAAAAAAGTAGCAAAAATATTAATAAAATTAAAAAATAGCATTACGGCTTCATTTCAAGCCAGAATAGATTGGAAAAGGCCACGAAAGAGAGAATAAAAATTATCGTTCCGTTCTGTTCCTACTCGACGCGTAATACAAAATTCCAAAAAAATTGAAAAAAAATTCAAACAATTAAAACATACCATTATGGCTTCATTTCAAGCCAAAATAGGTTGGAAAAGGCCGAGAAAGGGAGAAAATTAAAATTTTCGTTCCATTTCGTTCCTACCTGACGCGTAATAGAAAATTCCATAAAAAAGGGCAAAAACTTCAAAAAATTAAAAAATACCATTATGACTTCATTTCAAACCAAAATAGGGTTGAGAAGGCCGAGAAAGTGAGAAAATAAAAATTATCGTTCCGTTCCGTTCCTACCAGACGCGAAATTGAAAATTCCAAAAAAATAACAAAAAAATCCAAAAAATTAAAAAATAGCATTAGGACTTCTTTTCTAGCCAAAATAGGTTGGAATAGCTCGAGAAAGAGTGAAAATAAAAATTATCATTTTGTTCCGTTCCTACCCGACGCGTAATAGAAAATTCCAAAAAAATAGCAAAAACTTCAAAAAACAAAAAAAATACCATTATGGATTCATTTCAAGCCAGAATAGGTTGGAAAATGCCGAGAAAGAGAGAATAAAAATTATCGTTCCGTTCTGTTCCTACTCGACGCGTAATACAAAATTCCAAAAAAATTGAAAAAAAATTCAAACAATTAAAACATACCATTATGGCTTCATTTCAAATCAAAATAGGTTGGAAAAGGCCGAGAAAGGGAGAAAATTAAAATTATCGTTCCATTTCGTTCCTACCTGACGCGTAATAGAAAATTCCATAAAAAAGGGCAAAAACTTCAAAAAATTAAAAAATACCATTATGACTTCATTTCAAACCAAAATAGGGTTGAGAAGACCGAGAAAGTGAGAAAATAAAAATTATCGTTCCGTTCCGTTCCTACCAGACGCGTAATTGAAAATTCCAAAAAAATAACAAAAAAATCCAAAAAATTAAAAAATAGCATTACGACTTCTTTTCTAGCCAAAATAGGTTGGAAAAGCTCGAGAAAGAGAGAAAATAAAAATTATCCTTCTGTTCCGTTCCTACTCGACTCGTAATAGAAAATTCCAAAAAAATAGCAAAAACTTCAAAAAACTAAAAAATACCATTATGGCTTCTTTTCAAGCCAGAATAGGTTGGAAAAGGCCGAGAAAGAGAGAAACTAAAAATTATCGTTCTGCTCCGTTCCTACCCGACGCGTAACAGAAAATTCCAAAAAAGTAGCAAAAATATTAATAAAATTAAAAAATAGCATTATGGCTTCATTTCAAGCCAGAATAGATTGGAAAAGGCCACGAAAGAGAGAATAAAAATTATCGTTCCGTTCTGTTCCTACTCGACGCGTAATAAAAAATTCCAAAAAAATTGAAAAAAAATTCAAACAATTAAAACATACCATTATGGCTTCATTTCAAGCCAAAATAGGTTGGAAAAGGCCGAGAAAGGGAGAAAATTAAAATTATCGTTCCATTTCGTTCCTACCTGACGCGTAATAGAAAATTCCATAAAAAAGGGCAAAAACTTCAAAAAGTTAAAAAATACCATTATGACTTCATTTCAAACCAAAATAGGGTTGAGAAGGCCGAGAAAGTGAGAAAATAAAAATTATCGTTCCGTTCCGTTCCTACCAGACGCGTAATTGAAAATTCAAAAAAAATAACAAAAAAATCCAAAAAATTAAAAAATAGCATTATGACTTCTTTTCTAGCCAAAATAGGTTGGAAAAGCTCGAGAAAGAGAGAAAATAAAAATTATCCTTCTGTTCCTTTCCTACTCGACTCGTAATAGAAAATTCCAAAAAAATAGCAAAAACTTCAAAAAACTAAAAAATACCATTATGGCTTCTTTTCAAGCCAGAATAGGTTGGAAAAGGCCGAGAAAGAGAGAAACTAAAAATTATCGTTCCGCTCCGTTCCTACCCGACGCGTAACAGAAAATTCCAAAAAAGTAGCAAAAATATTAATAAAATTAAAACATAGCATTATGGCTTCATTTCAAGCCAGAATAGATTGGAAAACGCCACGAAAGAGAGAATAAAAATTATCGTTCCGTTCTGTTCCTACTCGACGCGTAATACAAAATTCCAAAAAAATTGAAAAAAAATTCAAACAATTAAAACATACCATTATGGCTTCATTTCAAGCCAAAATAGGTTGGAAAAGGCCGAGAAAGGGAGAAAATTAAAATTATCGTTCCATTTCGTTCCTACCTGACGCGTAATAGAAAATTCCATAAAAAAGGGCAAAAACTTCAAAAAATTAAAAAATACCATTATGACTTCATTTCAAACCAAAATAGGGTTGAGAAGGCCGTGAAAGTGAGAAAATAAAAATTATCGTTCCGTTCCGTTCCTACCAGACGCGTAATTGAAAATTCCAAAAAAATAACAAAAAAATCCAAAAAATTTAAAAAAATAGCATTATGACTTCTTTTCTAGCCAAAATAGGTTGGAAAAGCTCGAGAAAGAGAGAAAATAAAAATTATCCTTCTGTTCCGTTCCTACTCGACTCGTAATAGAAAATTCCAAAAAAATAGCAAAAACTTCAAAAAACTAAAAAATACCATTATGGCTTCTTTTCAAGCCAGAATAGATTGGAAAAGGCCGAGAAAGAGAGAAACTAAAAATTATCGTTCTGCTCCGTTCCTACCCGACGCGTAACAGAAAATTCCAAAAACGTAGCAAAAATATTAATAAAATTAAAAAATAGCATTATGGCTTCATTTCAAGCCAGAATAGATTGGAAAAGGCCACGAAAGAGAGAATAAAAATTATCGTTCCATTCTGTTCCTACTCGACGCGTAATACAAAATTCCAAAAAAATTGAAAAAAAATTCAAACAATTAAAACATACCATTATGGCTTCATTTCAAGCCAAAATAGGTTGGAAAAGGCCGAGGAAGGGAGAAAATTAAAATTATCGTTCCATTTCGTTCCTACCTGACGCGTAATAGAAAATTCCAAAAAAAAGGGCAAAAACTTCAAAAAATTAAAAAATACCATTATGACTTCATTTCAAACCAAAATAGGGTTGAGAAGGCCGAGAAAGTGAGAAAATAAAAATTATCGTTCCGTTCCGTTCCTACCAGACGCGAAATTGAAAATTCCAAAAAAATAACAAAAAAATCCAAAAAATTAAAAAATAGCATTAGGACTTCTTTTCTAGCCAAAATAGGTTGGAATAGCTTGAGAAAGAGTGAAAATAAAAATTATCATTTTGTTCCGTTCCTACCCGACGCGTAATAGAAAATTCCAAAAAAATAGCAAAAACTTCAAAAAACAAAAAAAATACCATTATGGATTCATTTCAAGCCAGAATAGGTTGGAAAATGCCGAGAAAGAGAGAATAAAAATTATCGTTCCGTTCTGTTCCTACCAGACGCGAAATTGAAAATTCCAAAAAAATAACAAAAAAATCCAAAAAATTAAAAAATAGCATTAGGACTTCTTTTCTAGCCAAAATAGGTTGGAATAGCTCGAGAAAGAGTGAAAATAAAAATTATCATTTTGTTCCGTTCCTACCCGACGCGTAATAGAAAATTCCAAAAAAATAGCAAAAACAAAAAAAACAAAAAAAATACCATTATGGATTCATTTCAAGCCAGAATAGGTTGGAAAATGCCGAGAAAGAGAGAATAAAAATTATCGTTCCGTTCTGTTCCTACTCGACGCGTAATACAAAATTCCAAAAAAATTGAAAAAAAATTCAAACAATTAAAACATACCATTATGGCTTCATTTCAAGTCAAAATAGGTTGGAAAAGGCCGAGAAAGGGAGAAAATTAAAATTATCGTTCCATTTCGTTCCTACCTGACGCGTAATAGAAAATTTCATAAAAAAGGGCAAAAACTTCAAAAAATTAAAAAATACCATTATGACTTCATTTCAAACCAAAATAGGGTTGAGAAGACCGAGAAAGTGAGAAAATAAAAATTATCGTTCCGTTCCGTTCCTACCAGACGCGTAATTGAAAATTCCAAAAAAATAACAAAAAAATCCAAAAAATTAAAAAATAGCATTACGACTTCTTTTCTAGCCAAAATAGGTTGGAAAAGCTCGAGAAAGAGAGAAAATAAAAATTATCCTTCTGTTCCGTTCCTACTCGACTCGTAATAGAAAATTCCAAAAAAATAGCAAAAACTTCAAAAAACAAAAAAATACCATTATGGCTTCTTTTCAAGCCAGAATAGGTTGGAAAAGGCCGAGAAAGAGAGAAACTAAAAATTATCGTTCTGCTCCGTTCCTACCCGACGCGTAACAGAAAATTCCAAAAAAGTAGCAAAAATATTAATAAAATTAAAAAATAGCATTATGGCTTCATTTCAAGCCAGAATAGATTGGAAAAGGCCACGAAAGAGAGAATAAAAATTATCGTTCCGTTCTGTTCCTACTCGACGCGTAATACAAAATTCCAAAAAAATTGAAAAAAAATTCAAACAATTAAAACATACCATTATGGCTTCATTTCAAGCCAAAATAAGTTGGAAAAGGCCGAGAAAGGGAGAAAATTAAAATTTTCGTTCCATTTCGTTCCTACCTGACGCGTAATAAAAAATTCCATAAAAAAGGGCAAAAACTTCAAAAAATTAAAAAATACCATTATGACTTCATTTCAAACCAAAATAGGGTTGAGAAGGCCGAGAAAGTGAGAAAATAAAAATTATCATTCCGTTCCGTTCCTACCAGACGCGAAATTGAAAATTCCAAAAAAATAACAAAAAAATCCAAAAAATTAAAAAATAGCATTAGGACTTCTTTTCTAGCCAAAATAGGTTGGAATAGCTCGAGAAAGAGTGAAAATAAAAATTATCATTTTGTTCCGTTCCTACCCGACGCGTAATAGAAAATTCCAAAAAAATAGCAAAAACTTCAAAAAACAAAAAAAATACCATTATGGATTCATTTCAAGCCAGAATAGGTTGGAAAATGCCGAGAAAGAGAGAATAAAAATTATCGTTCCGTTCTGTTCCTACTCGACGCGTAATACAAAATTCCAAAAAAATTGAAAAAAAATTCAAACAATTAAAACATACCATTATGGCTTCATTTCAAGTCAAAATAGGTTGGAAAAGGCCGAGAAAGGGAGAAAATTAAAATTATCGTTCCATTTCGTTCCTACCTGACGCGTAATAGAAAATTTCATAAAAAAGGGCAAAAACTTCAAAAAATTAAAAAATACCATTATGACTTCATTTCAAACCAAAATAGGGTTGAGAAGACCGAGAAAGTGAGAAAATAAAAATTATCGTTCCGTTCCGTTCCTACCAGACGCGTAATTGAAAATTCCAAAAAAATAACAAAAAAATCCAAAAAATTAAAAAATAGCATTACGACTTCTTTTCTAGCCAAAATAGGTTGGAAAAGCTCGAGAAAGAGAGAAAATAAAAATTATCCTTCTGTTCCGTTCCTACTCGACTCGTAATAGAAAATTCCAAAAAAATAGCAAAAACTTCAAAAAACTAAAAAATACCATTATGGCTTCTTTTCAAGCCAGAATAGGTTGGAAAAGGCCGAGAAAGAGAGAAACTAAAAATTATCGTTCCGCTCCGTTCCTACCCGACGCGTAACAGAAAATTCCAAAAAAGTAGCAAAAATATTAATAAAATTAAAAAATAGCATTACGGCTTCATTTCAAGCCAGAATAGATTGGAAAAGGCCACGAAAGAGAGAATAAAAATTATCGTTCCGTTCTGTTCCTACTCGACGCGTAATACAAAATTCCAAAAAAATTGAAAAAAAATTCAAACAATTAAAACATACCATTATGGCTTCATTTCAAGCCAAAATAGGTTGGAAAAGGCCGAGAAAGGGAGAAAATTAAAATTATCGTTCCATTTCGTTCCTACCTGACGCGTAATAGAAAATTCCATAAAAAAGGGCAAAAACTTCAAAAAATTAAAAAATACCATTATGACTTCATTTTAAACCAAAATAGGGTTGAGAAGGCCGAGAAAGTGAGAAAATAAAAATTATCGTTCCGTTCCGTTCCTACCAGACGCGTAATTGAAAATTCCAAAAAAATAACAAAAAAATCCAAAAATTTAAAAAAAATAGCATTATGACTTCTTTTCTAGCCAAAATAGGTTGGGAAAGCTCGAGAAAGAGAGAAAATAAAAACTATCCTTCTGTTCCGTTCCTACTCGACTCGTAATAGAAAATTCCAAAAAAATAGCAAAAACTTCAAAAAACTAAAAAATACCATTATGGCTTCTTTTCAAGCCAGAATAGATTGGAAAAGGCCGAGAAAGAGAGAAACTAAAAATTATCGTTCTGCTCCGTTCCTACCCGACGCGTAACAGAAAATTCCAAAAAAGTAGCAAAAATATTAATAAAATTAAAAAATAGCATTATGGCTTCATTTCAAACCAAAATAGGGTTGAGAAGGCCGAGAAAGTGAGAAAATAAAAATTATCGTTCCGTTCCGTTCCTACCAGACGCGAAATTGAAAATTCCAAAAAAATAACAAAAAAATCCAAAAAATTAAAAAATAGCATTAGGACTTCTTTTCTAGCCAAAATAGGTTGGAATAGCTTGAGAAAGAGTGAAAATAAAAATTATCATTTTGTTCCGTTTCTACCCGACGCGTAATAGGAAATTCCAAAAAAATAGCAAAAACTTCAAAAAACAAAAAAAATACCATTATGGATTCATTTCAAGCCAGAATAGGTTGGAAAATGCCGAGAAAGAGAGAATAAAAATTATCGTTCCGTTCTGTTCCTACTCGACGCGTAATACAAAATTCCAAAAAAATTGAAAAAAAATTCAAACAATTAAAACATACCATTATGGCTTCATTTCAAGCCAAAATAGGTTGGAAAAGGCCGAGAAAGGGAGAAAATTAAAATTATCGTTCCATTTCGTTCCTACCTGACGCGTAATAGAAAATTCCATAAAAAAGGGCAAAAACTTCAAAAAATTAAAAAATACCATTATGACTTCATTTCAAACCAAAATAGGGTTGAGAATGCCGAGAAAGTGAGAAAATAAAAATTATCGTTCCGTTCCGTTCCTACCAGACGCGTAATTGAAAATTCCAAAAAAATAACAAAAAAATCCAAAAAATTTAAAAAAATAGCATTATGACTTCTTTTCTAGCCAAAATAGGTTGGAAAAGCTCGAGAAAGAGAGAAAATAAAAATTATCCTTCTGTTCCGTTCCTACTCGACTCGTAATAGAAAATTCCAAAAAAATAGCAAAAACTTCAAAAAACTAAAAAATACCATTATGGCTTCTTTTCAAGCCAGAATAGATTGGAAAAGGCCGAGAAAGAGAGAAACTAAAAATTATCGTTCTGCTCCGTTCCTACCCGACGCGTAACAGAAAATTCCAAAAACGTAGCAAAAATATTAATAAAATTAAAAAATAGCATTATGGCTTCATTTCAAGCCAGAATAGATTGGAAAAGGCCACGAAAGAGAGAATAAAAATTATCGTTCCATTCTGTTCCTACTCGACGCGTAATACAAAATTCCAAAAAAATTGAAAAAAAATTCAAACAATTAAAACATACCATTATGGCTTCATTTCAAGCCAAAATAGGTTGGAAAAGGCCGAGGAAGGGAGAAAATTAAAATTATCGTTCCATTTCGTTCCTACCTGACGCGTAATAGAAAATTCCAAAAAAAAGGGCAAAAACTTCAAAAAATTAAAAAATACCATTATGACTTCATTTCAAACCAAAATAGGGTTGAGAAGGCCGAGAAAGTGAGAAAATAAAAATTATCGTTCCGTTCCGTTCCTACCAGACGCGAAATTGAAAATTCCAAAAAAATAACAAAAAAATCCAAAAAATTAAAAAATAGCATTAGGACTTCTTTTCTAGCCAAAATAGGTTGGAATAGCTCAAGAAAGAGTGAAAATAAAAATTATCATTTTGTTCCGTTCCTACCCGACGCGTAATAGAAAATTCCAAAAAAATAGCAAAAACTTCAAAAAACAAAAAAAATACCATTATGGATTCATTTCAAGCCAGAATAGGTTGGAAAATGCCGAGAAAGAGAGAATAAAAATTATCGTTCCGTTCTGTTCCTACCAGACGCGAAATTGAAAATTCCAAAAAAATAACAAAAAAATCCAAAAAATTAAAAAATAGCATTAGGACTTCTTTTCTAGCCAAAATAGGTTGGAATAGCTCGAGAAAGAGTGAAAATAAAAATTATCATTTTGTTCCGTTCCTACCCGACGCGTAATAGAAAATTCCAAAAAAATAGCAAAAACAAAAAAAACAAAAAAAATACCATTATGGATTCATTTCAAGCCAGAATAGGTTGGAAAATGCCGAGAAAGAGAGAATAAAAATTATCGTTCCGTTCTGTTCCTACTCGACGCGTAATACAAAATTCCAAAAAAATTGAAAAAAAATTCAAACAATTAAAACATACCATTATGGCTTCATTTCAAGCCAAAATAGGTTGGAAAAGGCCGAGAAAGGGAGAAAATTAAAATTTTCGTTCCATTTCGTTCCTACCTGACGCGTAATAGAAAATTTCATAAAAAAGGGCAAAAACTTCAAAAAATTAAAAAATACCATTATGACTTCATTTCAAACCAAAATAGGGTTGAGAAGACCGAGAAAGTGAGAAAATAAAAATTATCGTTCCGTTCCGTTCCTACCAGACGCGTAATTGAAAATTCCAAAAAAATAACAAAAAAATCCAAAAAATTAAAAAATAGCATTACGACTTCTTTTCTAGCCAAAATAGGTTGGAAAAGCTCGAGAAAGAGAGAAAATAAAAATTATCCTTCTGTTCCGTTCTTACTCGACTCGTAATAGAAAATTCCAAAAAAATAGCAAAAACTTCAAAAAACTAAAAAATACCATTATGGCTTCTTTTCAAGCCAGAATAGGTTGGAAAAGGCCGAGAAAGAGAGAAACTAAAAATTATCGTTCCGCTCCGTTCCTACCCGACGCGTAACAGAAAATTCCAAAAAAGTAGCAAAAATATTAATAAAATTAAAAAATAGCATTACGGCTTCATTTCAAGCCAGAATAGATTGGAAAAGGCCACGAAAGAGAGAATAAAAATTATCGTTCCGTTCTGTTCCTACTCGACGCGTAATACAAAATTCCAAAAAAATTGAAAAAAAATTCAAACAATTAAAACATACCATTATGGCTTCATTTCAAGCCAAAATAGGTTGGAAAAGGCCGAGAAAGGGAGAAAATTAAAATTATCGTTCCATTTCGTTCCTACCTGACGCGTAATAGAAAATTCCATAAAAAAGGGCAAAAACTTCAAAAAATTAAAAAGTACCATTATGACTTCATTTTAAACCAAAATAGGGTTGAGAAGGCCGAGAAAGTGAGAAAATAAAAATTATCGTTCCGTTCCGTTCCTACCAGACGCGTAATTGAAAATTCCAAAAAAATAACAAAAAAATCCAAAAAATTTAAAAAAAATAGCATTATGACTTCTTTTCTAGCCAAAATAGGTTGGGAAAGCTCGAGAAAGAGAGAAAATAAAAATTATCCTTCTGTTCCGTTCCTACTCGACTCGTAATAGAAAATTCCAAAAAAATAGCAAAAACTTCAAAAAACTAAAAAATACCATTATGGCTTCTTTTCAAGCCAGAATAGATTGGAAAAGGCCGAGAAAGAGAGAAACTAAAAATTATCGTTCTGCTCCGTTCCTACCCGACGCGTAACAGAAAATTCCAAAAAAGTAGCAAAAATATTAATAAAATTAAAAAATAGCATTATGGCTTCATTTCAAACCAAAATAGGGTTGAGAAGGCCGAGAAAGTGAGAAAATAAAAATTATCGTTCCGTTCCGTTCCTACCAGACGCGAAATTGAAAATTCCAAAAAAATAACAAAAAAATCCAAAAAATTAAAAAATAGCATTAGGACTTCTTTTCTAGCCAAAATAGGTTGGAATAGCTTGAGAAAGAGTGAAAATAAAAATTATCATTTTGTTCCGTTTCTACCCGACGCGTAATAGGAAATTCCAAAAAAATAGCAAAAACTTCAAAAAACAAAAAAAATACCATTATGGATTCATTTCAAGCCAGAATAGGTTGGAAAATGCCGAGAAAGAGAGAATAAAAATTATCGTTCCGTTCTGTTCCTACTCGACGCGTAATACAAAATTCCAAAAAAATTGAAAAAAAATTCAAACAATTAAAACATACCATTATGGCTTCATTTCAAGCCAAAATAGGTTGGAAAAGGCCGAGAAAGGGAGAAAATTAAAATTATCGTTCCATTTCGTTCCTACCTGACGCGTAATAGAAAATTCCATAAAAAAGGGCAAAAACTTCAAAAAATTAAAAAATACCATTATGACTTCATTTCAAACCAAAATAGGGTTGAGAAGGCCGAGAAAGTGAGAAAATAAAAATTATCGTTCCGTTCCGTTCCTACCAGACGCGTAATTGAAAATTCCAAAAAAATAACAAAAAAATCCAAAAAATTTAAAAAAATAGCATTATGACTTCTTTTCTAGCCAAAATAGGTTGGAAAAGCTCGAGAAAGAGAGAAAATAAAAATTATCCTTCTGTTCCGTTCCTACTCGACTCGTAATAGAAAATTCCAAAAAAATAGCAAAAACTTCAAAAAACTAAAAAATACCATTATGGCTTCTTTTCAAGCCAGAATAGGTTGGAAAAGGCCGAGAAAGAGAGAAACTAAAAATTATCGTTCCGCTCCGTTCCTACCCGACGCGTAACAGAAAATTCCAAAAAAGTAGCAAAAATATTAATAAAATTAAAAAATAGCATTACGGCTTCATTTCAAGCCAGAATAGATTGGAAAAGGCCACGAAAGAGAGAATAAAAATTATCGTTCCGTTCTGTTCCTACTCGACGCGTAATACAAAATTCCAAAAAAATTGAAAAAAAATTCAAACAATTAAAACATACCATTATGGCTTCATTTCAAGCCAAAATAGGTTGGAAAAGGCCGAGAAAGGGAGAAAATTAAAATTTTCGTTCCATTTCGTTCCTACCTGACGCGTAATAGAAAATTCCATAAAAAAGGGCAAAAACTTCAAAAAATTAAAAAATACCATTATGACTTCATTTCAAACCAAAATAGGGTTGAGAAGGCCGAGAAAGTGAGAAAATAAAAATTATCGTTCCGTTCCGTTCCTACCAGACGCGAAATTGAAAATTCCAAAAAAATAACAAAAAAATCCAAAAAATTAAAAAATAGCATTAGGACTTCTTTTCTAGCCAAAATAGGTTGGAATAGCTCGAGAAAGAGTGAAAATAAAAATTATCATTTTGTTCCGTTCCTACCCGACGCGTAATAGAAAATTCCAAAAAAATAGCAAAAACTTCAAAAAACAAAAAAAATACCATTATGGATTCATTTCAAGCCAGAATAGGTTGGAAAATGCCGAGAAAGAGAGAATAAAAATTATCGTTCCGTTCTGTTCCTACTCGACGCGTAATACAAAATTCCAAAAAAATTGAAAAAAAATTCAAACAATTAAAACATACCATTATGGCTTCATTTCAAATCAAAATAGGTTGGAAAAGGCCGAGAAAGGGAGAAAATTAAAATTATCGTTCCATTTCGTTCCTACCTGACGCGTAATAGAAAATTCCATAAAAAAGGGCAAAAACTTCAAAAAATTAAAAAATACCATTATGACTTCATTTCAAACCAAAATAGGGTTGAGAAGACCGAGAAAGTGAGAAAATAAAAATTATCGTTCCGTTCCGTTCCTACCAGACGCGTAATTGAAAATTCCAAAAAAATAACAAAAAAATCCAAAAAATTAAAAAATAGCATTACGACTTCTTTTCTAGCCAAAATAGGTTGGAAAAGCTCGAGAAAGAGAGAAAATAAAAATTATCCTTCTGTTCCGTTCCTACTCGACTCGTAATAGAAAATTCCAAAAAAATAGCAAAAACTTCAAAAAACTAAAAAATACCATTATGGCTTCTTTTCAAGCCAGAATAGGTTGGAAAAGGCCGAGAAAGAGAGAAACTAAAAATTATCGTTCTGCTCCGTTCCTACCCGACGCGTAACAGAAAATTCCAAAAAAGTAGCAAAAATATTAATAAAATTAAAAAATAGCATTATGGCTTCATTTCAAGCCAGAATAGATTGGAAAAGGCCACGAAAGAGAGAATAAAAATTATCGTTCCGTTCTGTTCCTACTCGACGCGTAATAAAAAATTCCAAAAAAATTGAAAAAAAATTCAAACAATTAAAACATACCATTATGGCTTCATTTCAAGCCAAAATAGGTTGGAAAAGGCCGAGAAAGGGAGAAAATTAAAATTATCGTTCCATTTCGTTCCTACCTGACGCGTAATAGAAAATTCCATAAAAAAGGGCAAAAACTTCAAAAAGTTAAAAAATACCATTATGACTTCATTTCAAACCAAAATAGGGTTGAGAAGGCCGAGAAAGTGAGAAAATAAAAATTATCGTTCCGTTCCGTTCCTACCAGACGCGTAATTGAAAATTCAAAAAAAATAACAAAAAAATCCAAAAAATTAAAAAATAGCATTATGACTTCTTTTCTAGCCAAAATAGGTTGGAAAAGCTCGAGAAAGAGAGAAAATAAAAATTATCCTTCTGTTCCTTTCCTACTCGACTCGTAATAGAAAATTCCAAAAAAATAGCAAAAACTTCAAAAAACTAAAAAATACCATTATGGCTTCTTTTCAAGCCAGAATAGGTTGGAAAAGGCCGAGAAAGAGAGAAACTAAAAATTATCGTTCCGCTCCGTTCCTACCCGACGCGTAACAGAAAATTCCAAAAAAGTAGCAAAAATATTAATAAAATTAAAAAATAGCATTATGGCTTCATTTCAAGCCAGAATAGATTGGAAAACGCCACGAAAGAGAGAATAAAAATTATCGTTCCGTTCTGTTCCTACTCGACGCGTAATACAAAATTCCAAAAAAATTGAAAAAAAATTCAAACAATTAAAACATACCATTATGGCTTCATTTCAAGCCAAAATAGGTTGGAAAAGGCCGAGAAAGGGAGAAAATTAAAATTATCGTTCCATTTCGTTCCTACCTGACGCGTAATAGAAAATTCCATAAAAAAGGGCAAAAACTTCAAAAAATTAAAAAATACCATTATGACTTCATTTCAAACCAAAATAGGGTTGAGAAGGCCGTGAAAGTGAGAAAATAAAAATTATCGTTCCGTTCCGTTCCTACCAGACGCGTAATTGAAAATTCCAAAAAAATAACAAAAAAATCCAAAAAATTTAAAAAAATAGCATTATGACTTCTTTTCTAGCCAAAATAGGTTGGAAAAGCTCGAGAAAGAGAGAAAATAAAAATTATCCTTCTGTTCCGTTCCTACTCGACTCGTAATAGAAAATTCCAAAAAAATAGCAAAAACTTCAAAAAACTAAAAAATACCATTATGGCTTCTTTTCAAGCCAGAATAGATTGGAAAAGGCCGAGAAAGAGAGAAACTAAAAATTATCGTTCTGCTCCGTTCCTACCCGACGCGTAACAGAAAATTCCAAAAACGTAGCAAAAATATTAATAAAATTAAAAAATAGCATTATGGCTTCATTTCAAGCCAGAATAGATTGGAAAAGGCCACGAAAGAGAGAATAAAAATTATCGTTCCATTCTGTTCCTACTCGACGCGTAATACAAAATTCCAAAAAAATTGAAAAAAAATTCAAACAATTAAAACATACCATTATGGCTTCATTTCAAGCCAAAATAGGTTGGAAAAGGCCGAGGAAGGGAGAAAATTAAAATTATCGTTCCATTTCGTTCCTACCTGACGCGTAATAGAAAATTCCAAAAAAAAGGGCAAAAACTTCAAAAAATTAAAAAATACCATTATGACTTCATTTCAAACCAAAATAGGGTTGAGAAGGCCGAGAAAGTGAGAAAATAAAAATTATCGTTCCGTTCCGTTCCTACCAGACGCGAAATTGAAAATTCCAAAAAAATAACAAAAAAATCCAAAAAATTAAAAAATAGCATTAGGACTTCTTTTCTAGCCAAAATAGGTTGGAATAGCTTGAGAAAGAGTGAAAATAAAAATTATCATTTTGTTCCGTTCCTACCCGACGCGTAATAGAAAATTCCAAAAAAATAGCAAAAACTTCAAAAAACAAAAAAAATACCATTATGGATTCATTTCAAGCCAGAATAGGTTGGAAAATGCCGAGAAAGAGAGAATAAAAATTATCGTTCCGTTCTGTTCCTACCAGACGCGAAATTGAAAATTCCAAAAAAATAACAAAAAAATCCAAAAAATTAAAAAATAGCATTAGGACTTCTTTTCTAGCCAAAATAGGTTGGAATAGCTCGAGAAAGAGTGAAAATAAAAATTATCATTTTGTTCCGTTCCTACCCGACGCGTAATAGAAAATTCCAAAAAAATAGCAAAAACAAAAAAAACAAAAAAAATACCATTATGGATTCATTTCAAGCCAGAATAGGTTGGAAAATGCCGAGAAAGAGAGAATAAAAATTATCGTTCCGTTCTGTTCCTACTCGACGCGTAATACAAAATTCCAAAAAAATTGAAAAAAAATTCAAACAATTAAAACATACCATTATGGCTTCATTTCAAGTCAAAATAGGTTGGAAAAGGCCGAGAAAGGGAGAAAATTAAAATTATCGTTCCATTTCGTTCCTACCTGACGCGTAATAGAAAATTTCATAAAAAAGGGCAAAAACTTCAAAAAATTAAAAAATACCATTATGACTTCATTTCAAACCAAAATAGGGTTGAGAAGACCGAGAAAGTGAGAAAATAAAAATTATCGTTCCGTTCCGTTCCTACCAGACGCGTAATTGAAAATTCCAAAAAAATAACAAAAAAATCCAAAAAATTAAAAAATAGCATTACGACTTCTTTTCTAGCCAAAATAGGTTGGAAAAGCTCGAGAAAGAGAGAAAATAAAAATTATCCTTCTGTTCCGTTCCTACTCGACTCGTAATAGAAAATTCCAAAAAAATAGCAAAAACTTCAAAAAACAAAAAAATACCATTATGGCTTCTTTTCAAGCCAGAATAGGTTGGAAAAGGCCGAGAAAGAGAGAAACTAAAAATTATCGTTCTGCTCCGTTCCTACCCGACGCGTAACAGAAAATTCCAAAAAAGTAGCAAAAATATTAATAAAATTAAAAAATAGCATTATGGCTTCATTTCAAGCCAGAATAGATTGGAAAAGGCCACGAAAGAG
The DNA here is from genome assembly GCA_030820535.1 of Quercus parvula. Lineage (NCBI taxonomy): Eukaryota > Viridiplantae > Streptophyta > Magnoliopsida > Fagales > Fagaceae > Quercus > Quercus parvula. Next base: position 25,241,453 of record JAUAME010000004.1, read on the forward strand.
AGAATAAAAATTATCGTTCCGTTCTGTTCCTACTCGACGCGTAATACAAAATTCCAAAAAAATTGAAAAAAAATTCAAACAATTAAAACATACCATTATGGCTTCATTTCAAGCCAAAATAAGTTGGAAAAGGCCGAGAAAGGGAGAAAATTAAAATTTTCGTTCCATTTCGTTCCTACCTGACGCGTAATAAAAAATTCCATAAAAAAGGGCAAAAACTTCAAAAAATTAAAAAATACCATTATGACTTCATTTCAAACCAAAATAGGGTTGAGAAGGCCGAGAAAGTGAGAAAATAAAAATTATCATTCCGTTCCGTTCCTACCAGACGCGAAATTGAAAATTCCAAAAAAATAACAAAAAAATCCAAAAAATTAAAAAATAGCATTAGGACTTCTTTTCTAGCCAAAATAGGTTGGAATAGCTCGAGAAAGAGTGAAAATAAAAATTATCATTTTGTTCCGTTCCTACCCGACGCGTAATAGAAAATTCCAAAAAAATAGCAAAAACTTCAAAAAACAAAAAAAATACCATTATGGATTCATTTCAAGCCAGAATAGGTTGGAAAATGCCGAGAAAGAGAGAATAAAAATTATCGTTCCGTTCTGTTCCTACTCGACGCGTAATACAAAATTCCAAAAAAATTGAAAAAAAATTCAAACAATTAAAACATACCATTATGGCTTCATTTCAAGTCAAAATAGGTTGGAAAAGGCCGAGAAAGGGAGAAAATTAAAATTATCGTTCCATTTCGTTCCTACCTGACGCGTAATAGAAAATTTCATAAAAAAGGGCAAAAACTTCAAAAAATTAAAAAATACCATTATGACTTCATTTCAAACCAAAATAGGGTTGAGAAGACCGAGAAAGTGAGAAAATAAAAATTATCGTTCCGTTCCGTTCCTACCAGACGCGTAATTGAAAATTCCAAAAAAATAACAAAAAAATCCAAAAAATTAAAAAATAGCATTACGACTTCTTTTCTAGCCAAAATAGGTTGGAAAAGCTCGAGAAAGAGAGAAAATAAAAATTATCCTTCTGTTCCGTTCCTACTCGACTCGTAATAGAAAATTCCAAAAAAATAGCAAAAACTTCAAAAAACAAAAAAATACCATTATGGCTTCTTTTCAAGCCAGAATAGGTTGGAAAAGGCCGAGAAAGAGAGAAACTAAAAATTATCGTTCCGCTCCGTTCCTACCCGACGCGTAACAGAAAATTCCAAAAAAGTAGCAAAAATATTAATAAAATTAAAAAATAGCATTACGGCTTCATTTCAAGCCAGAATAGATTGGAAAAGGCCACGAAAGAGAGAATAAAAATTATCGTTCCGTTCTGTTCCTACTCGACGCGTAATACAAAATTCCAAAAAAATTGAAAAAAAATTCAAACAATTAAAACATACCATTATGGCTTCATTTCAAGCCAAAATAGGTTGGAAAAGGCCGAGAAAGGGAGAAAATTAAAATTATCGTTCCATTTCGTTCCTACCTGACGCGTAATAGAAAATTCCATAAAAAAGGGCAAAAACTTCAAAAAATTAAAAAATACCATTATGACTTCATTTTAAACCAAAATAGGGTTGAGAAGGCCGAGAAAGTGAGAAAATAAAAATTATCGTTCCGTTCCGTTCCTACCAGACGCGTAATTGAAAATTCCAAAAAAATAACAAAAAAATCCAAAAAATTTAAAAAAAATAGCATTATGACTTCTTTTCTAGCCAAAATAGGTTGGGAAAGCTCGAGAAAGAGAGAAAATAAAAACTATCCTTCTGTTCCGTTCCTACTCGACTCGTAATAGAAAATTCCAAAAAAATAGCAAAAACTTCAAAAAACTAAAAAATACCATTATGGCTTCTTTTCAAGCCAGAATAGATTGGAAAAGGCCGAGAAAGAGAGAAACTAAAAATTATCGTTCTGCTCCGTTCCTACCCGACGCGTAACAGAAAATTCCAAAAAAGTAGCAAAAATATTAATAAAATTAAAAAATAGCATTATGGCTTCATTTCAAACCAAAATAGGGTTGAGAAGGCCGAGAAAGTGAGAAAATAAAAATTATCGTTCCGTTCCGTTCCTACCAGACGCGAAATTGAAAATTCCAAAAAAATAACAAAAAAATCCAAAAAATTAAAAAATAGCATTAGGACTTCTTTTCTAGCCAAAATAGGTTGGAATAGCTTGAGAAAGAGTGAAAATAAAAATTATCATTTTGTTCCGTTTCTACCCGACGCGTAATAGGAAATTCCAAAAAAATAGCAAAAACTTCAAAAAACAAAAAAAATACCATTATGGATTCATTTCAAGCCAGAATAGGTTGGAAAATGCCGAGAAAGAGAGAATAAAAATTATCGTTCCGTTCTGTTCCTACTCGACGCGTAATACAAAATTCCAAAAAAATTGAAAAAAAATTCAAACAATTAAAACATACCATTATGGCTTCATTTCAAGCCAAAATAGGTTGGAAAAGGCCGAGAAAGGGAGAAAATTAAAATTATCGTTCCATTTCGTTCCTACCTGACGCGTAATAGAAAATTCCATAAAAAAGGGCAAAAACTTCAAAAAATTAAAAAATACCATTATGACTTCATTTCAAACCAAAATAGGGTTGAGAATGCCGAGAAAGTGAGAAAATAAAAATTATCGTTCCGTTCCGTTCCTACCAGACGCGTAATTGAAAATTCCAAAAAAATAACAAAAAAATCCAAAAAATTTAAAAAAATAGCATTATGACTTCTTTTCTAGCCAAAATAGGTTGGAAAAGCTCGAGAAAGAGAGAAAATAAAAATTATCCTTCTGTTCCGTTCCTACTCGACTCGTAATAGAAAATTCCAAAAAAATAGCAAAAACTTCAAAAAACTAAAAAATACCATTATGGCTTCTTTTCAAGCCAGAATAGATTGGAAAAGGCCGAGAAAGAGAGAAACTAAAAATTATCGTTCTGCTCCGTTCCTACCCGACGCGTAACAGAAAATTCCAAAAACGTAGCAAAAATATTAATAAAATTAAAAAATAGCATTATGGCTTCATTTCAAGCCAGAATAGATTGGAAAAGGCCACGAAAGAGAGAATAAAAATTATCGTTCCATTCTGTTCCTACTCGACGCGTAATACAAAATTCCAAAAAAATTGAAAAAAAATTCAAACAATTAAAACATACCATTATGGCTTCATTTCAAGCCAAAATAGGTTGGAAAAGGCCGAGGAAGGGAGAAAATTAAAATTATCGTTCCATTTCGTTCCTACCTGACGCGTAATAGAAAATTCCAAAAAAAAGGGCAAAAACTTCAAAAAATTAAAAAATACCATTATGACTTCATTTCAAACCAAAATAGGGTTGAGAAGGCCGAGAAAGTGAGAAAATAAAAATTATCGTTCCGTTCCGTTCCTACCAGACGCGAAATTGAAAATTCCAAAAAAATAACAAAAAAATCCAAAAAATTAAAAAATAGCATTAGGACTTCTTTTCTAGCCAAAATAGGTTGGAATAGCTCAAGAAAGAGTGAAAATAAAAATTATCATTTTGTTCCGTTCCTACCCGACGCGTAATAGAAAATTCCAAAAAAATAGCAAAAACTTCAAAAAACAAAAAAAATACCATTATGGATTCATTTCAAGCCAGAATAGGTTGGAAAATGCCGAGAAAGAGAGAATAAAAATTATCGTTCCGTTCTGTTCCTACCAGACGCGAAATTGAAAATTCCAAAAAAATAACAAAAAAATCCAAAAAATTAAAAAATAGCATTAGGACTTCTTTTCTAGCCAAAATAGGTTGGAATAGCTCGAGAAAGAGTGAAAATAAAAATTATCATTTTGTTCCGTTCCTACCCGACGCGTAATAGAAAATTCCAAAAAAATAGCAAAAACAAAAAAAACAAAAAAAATACCATTATGGATTCATTTCAAGCCAGAATAGGTTGGAAAATGCCGAGAAAGAGAGAATAAAAATTATCGTTCCGTTCTGTTCCTACTCGACGCGTAATACAAAATTCCAAAAAAATTGAAAAAAAATTCAAACAATTAAAACATACCATTATGGCTTCATTTCAAGCCAAAATAGGTTGGAAAAGGCCGAGAAAGGGAGAAAATTAAAATTTTCGTTCCATTTCGTTCCTACCTGACGCGTAATAGAAAATTTCATAAAAAAGGGCAAAAACTTCAAAAAATTAAAAAATACCATTATGACTTCATTTCAAACCAAAATAGGGTTGAGAAGACCGAGAAAGTGAGAAAATAAAAATTATCGTTCCGTTCCGTTCCTACCAGACGCGTAATTGAAAATTCCAAAAAAATAACAAAAAAATCCAAAAAATTAAAAAATAGCATTACGACTTCTTTTCTAGCCAAAATAGGTTGGAAAAGCTCGAGAAAGAGAGAAAATAAAAATTATCCTTCTGTTCCGTTCTTACTCGACTCGTAATAGAAAATTCCAAAAAAATAGCAAAAACTTCAAAAAACTAAAAAATACCATTATGGCTTCTTTTCAAGCCAGAATAGGTTGGAAAAGGCCGAGAAAGAGAGAAACTAAAAATTATCGTTCCGCTCCGTTCCTACCCGACGCGTAACAGAAAATTCCAAAAAAGTAGCAAAAATATTAATAAAATTAAAAAATAGCATTACGGCTTCATTTCAAGCCAGAATAGATTGGAAAAGGCCACGAAAGAGAGAATAAAAATTATCGTTCCGTTCTGTTCCTACTCGACGCGTAATACAAAATTCCAAAAAAATTGAAAAAAAATTCAAACAATTAAAACATACCATTATGGCTTCATTTCAAGCCAAAATAGGTTGGAAAAGGCCGAGAAAGGGAGAAAATTAAAATTATCGTTCCATTTCGTTCCTACCTGACGCGTAATAGAAAATTCCATAAAAAAGGGCAAAAACTTCAAAAAATTAAAAAGTACCATTATGACTTCATTTTAAACCAAAATAGGGTTGAGAAGGCCGAGAAAGTGAGAAAATAAAAATTATCGTTCCGTTCCGTTCCTACCAGACGCGTAATTGAAAATTCCAAAAAAATAACAAAAAAATCCAAAAAATTTAAAAAAAATAGCATTATGACTTCTTTTCTAGCCAAAATAGGTTGGGAAAGCTCGAGAAAGAGAGAAAATAAAAATTATCCTTCTGTTCCGTTCCTACTCGACTCGTAATAGAAAATTCCAAAAAAATAGCAAAAACTTCAAAAAACTAAAAAATACCATTATGGCTTCTTTTCAAGCCAGAATAGATTGGAAAAGGCCGAGAAAGAGAGAAACTAAAAATTATCGTTCTGCTCCGTTCCTACCCGACGCGTAACAGAAAATTCCAAAAAAGTAGCAAAAATATTAATAAAATTAAAAAATAGCATTATGGCTTCATTTCAAACCAAAATAGGGTTGAGAAGGCCGAGAAAGTGAGAAAATAAAAATTATCGTTCCGTTCCGTTCCTACCAGACGCGAAATTGAAAATTCCAAAAAAATAACAAAAAAATCCAAAAAATTAAAAAATAGCATTAGGACTTCTTTTCTAGCCAAAATAGGTTGGAATAGCTTGAGAAAGAGTGAAAATAAAAATTATCATTTTGTTCCGTTTCTACCCGACGCGTAATAGGAAATTCCAAAAAAATAGCAAAAACTTCAAAAAACAAAAAAAATACCATTATGGATTCATTTCAAGCCAGAATAGGTTGGAAAATGCCGAGAAAGAGAGAATAAAAATTATCGTTCCGTTCTGTTCCTACTCGACGCGTAATACAAAATTCCAAAAAAATTGAAAAAAAATTCAAACAATTAAAACATACCATTATGGCTTCATTTCAAGCCAAAATAGGTTGGAAAAGGCCGAGAAAGGGAGAAAATTAAAATTATCGTTCCATTTCGTTCCTACCTGACGCGTAATAGAAAATTCCATAAAAAAGGGCAAAAACTTCAAAAAATTAAAAAATACCATTATGACTTCATTTCAAACCAAAATAGGGTTGAGAAGGCCGAGAAAGTGAGAAAATAAAAATTATCGTTCCGTTCCGTTCCTACCAGACGCGTAATTGAAAATTCCAAAAAAATAACAAAAAAATCCAAAAAATTTAAAAAAATAGCATTATGACTTCTTTTCTAGCCAAAATAGGTTGGAAAAGCTCGAGAAAGAGAGAAAATAAAAATTATCCTTCTGTTCCGTTCCTACTCGACTCGTAATAGAAAATTCCAAAAAAATAGCAAAAACTTCAAAAAACTAAAAAATACCATTATGGCTTCTTTTCAAGCCAGAATAGATTGGAAAAGGCCGAGAAAGAGAGAAACTAAAAATTATCGTTCTGCTCCGTTCCTACCCGACGCGTAACAGAAAATTCCAAAAACGTAGCAAAAATATTAATAAAATTAAAAAATAGCATTATGGCTTCATTTCAAGCCAGAATAGATTGGAAAAGGCCACGAAAGAGAGAATAAAAATTATCGTTCCATTCTGTTCCTACTCGACGCGTAATACAAAATTCCAAAAAAATTGAAAAAAAATTCAAACAATTAAAACATACCATTATGGCTTCATTTCAAGCCAAAATAGGTTGGAAAAGGCCGAGGAAGGGAGAAAATTAAAATTATCGTTCCATTTCGTTCCTACCTGACGCGTAATAGAAAATTCCAAAAAAAAGGGCAAAAACTTCAAAAAATTAAAAAATACCATTATGACTTCATTTCAAACCAAAATAGGGTTGAGAAGGCCGAGAAAGTGAGAAAATAAAAATTATCGTTCCGTTCCGTTCCTACCAGACGCGAAATTGAAAATTCCAAAAAAATAACAAAAAAATCCAAAAAATTAAAAAATAGCATTAGGACTTCTTTTCTAGCCAAAATAGGTTGGAATAGCTCGAGAAAGAGTGAAAATAAAAATTATCATTTTGTTCCGTTCCTACCCGACGCGTAATAGAAAATTCCAAAAAAATAGCAAAAACTTCAAAAAACAAAAAAAATACCATTATGGATTCATTTCAAGCCAGAATAGGTTGGAAAATGCCGAGAAAGAGAGAATAAAAATTATCGTTCCGTTCTGTTCCTACCAGACGCGAAATTGAAAATTCCAAAAAAATAACAAAAAAATCCAAAAAATTAAAAAATAGCATTAGGACTTCTTTTCTAGCCAAAATAGGTTGGAATAGCTCGAGAAAGAGTGAAAATAAAAATTATCATTTTGTTCCGTTCCTACCCGACGCGTAATAGAAAATTCCAAAAAAATAGCAAAAACTTCAAAAAACAAAAAAAATACCATTATGGATTCATTTCAAGCCAGAATAGGTTGGAAAATGCCGAGAAAGAGAGAATAAAAATTATCGTTCCGTTCTGTTCCTACTCGACGCGTAATACAAAATTCCAAAAAAATTGAAAAAAAATTCAAACAATTAAAACATACCATTATGGCTTCATTTCAAGTCAAAATAGGTTGGAAAAGGCCGAGAAAGGGAGAAAATTAAAATTATCGTTCCATTTCGTTCCTACCTGACGCGTAATAGAAAATTTCATAAAAAAGGGCAAAAACTTCAAAAAATTAAAAAATACCATTATGACTTCATTTCAAACCAAAATAGGGTTGAGAAGACCGAGAAAGTGAGAAAATAAAAATTATCGTTCCGTTCCGTTCCTACCAGACGCGTAATTGAAAATTCCAAAAAAATAACAAAAAAATCCAAAAAATTAAAAAATAGCATTACGACTTCTTTTCTAGCCAAAATAGGTTGGAAAAGCTCGAGAAAGAGAGAAAATAAAAATTATCCTTCTGTTCCGTTCCTACTCGACTCGTAATAGAAAATTCCAAAAAAATAGCAAAAACTTCAAAAAACAAAAAAATACCATTATGGCTTCTTTTCAAGCCAGAATAGGTTGGAAAAGGCCGAGAAAGAGAGAAACTAAAAATTATCGTTCTGCTCCGTTCCTACCCGACGCGTAACAGAAAATTCCAAAAAAGTAGCAAAAATATTAATAAAATTAAAAAATAGCATTATGGCTTCATTTCAAGCCAGAATAGATTGGAAAAGGCCACGAAAGAGAGAATAAAAATTATCGTTCCGTTCTGTTCCTACTCGACGCGTAATACAAAATTCCAAAAAAATTGAAAAAAAATTCAAACAATTAAAACATACCATTATGGCTTCATTTCAAGCCAAAATAGGTTGGAAAAGGCCGAGAAAGGGAGAAAATTAAAATTTTCGTTCCATTTCGTTCCTACCTGACGCGTAATAGAAAATTCCATAAAAAAGGGCAAAAACTTCAAAAAATTAAAAAATACCATTATGACTTCATTTCAAACCAAAATAGGGTTGAGAAGGCCGAGAAAGTGAGAAAATAAAAATTATCGTTCCGTTCCGTTCCTACCAGACGCGAAATTGAAAATTCCAAAAAAATAACAAAAAAATCCAAAAAATTAAAAAATAGCATTAGGACTTCTTTTCTAGCCAAAATAGGTTGGAATAGCTCGAGAAAGAGTGAAAATAAAAATTATCATTTTGTTCCGTTCCTACCCGACGCGTAATAGAAAATTCCAAAAAAATAGCAAAAACTTCAAAAAACAAAAAAAATACCATTATGGATTCATTTCAAGCCAGAATAGGTTGGAAAATGCCGAGAAAGAGAGAATAAAAATTATCGTTCCGTTCTGTTCCTACTCGACGCGTAATACAAAATTCCAAAAAAATTGAAAAAAAATTCAAACAATTAAAACATACCATTATGGCTTCATTTCAAGTCAAAATAGGTTGGAAAAGGCCGAGAAAGGGAGAAAATTAAAATTATCGTTCCATTTCGTTCCTACCTGACGCGTAATAGAAAATTTCATAAAAAAGGGCAAAAACTTCAAAAAATTAAAAAATACCATTATGACTTCATTTCAAACCAAAATAGGGTTGAGAAGACCGAGAAAGTGAGAAAATAAAAATTATCGTTCCGTTCCGTTCCTACCAGACGCGTAATTGAAAATTCCAAAAAAATAACAAAAAAATCCAAAAAATTAAAAAATAGCATTACGACTTCTTTTCTAGCCAAAATAGGTTGGAAAAGCTCGAGAAAGAGAGAAAATAAAAATTATCCTTCTGTTCCGTTCCTACTCGACTCGTAATAGAAAATTCCAAAAAAATAGCAAAAACTTCAAAAAACTAAAAAATACCATTATGGCTTCTTTTCAAGCCAGAATAGGTTGGAAAAGGCCGAGAAAGAGAGAAACTAAAAATTATCGTTCTGCTCCGTTCCTACCCGACGCGTAACAGAAAATTCCAAAAAAGTAGCAAAAATATTAATAAAATTAAAAAATAGCATTATGGCTTCATTTCAAGCCAGAATAGATTGGAAAAGGCCACGAAAGAGAGAATAAAAATTATCGTTCCGTTCTGTTCCTACTCGACGCGTAATACAAAATTCCAAAAAAATTGAAAAAAAATTCAAACAATTAAAACATACCATTATGGCTTCATTTCAAGCCAAAATAGGTTGGAAAAGGCCGAGAAAGGGAGAAAATTAAAATTTTCGTTCCATTTCGTTCCTACCTGACGCGTAATAGAAAATTCCATAAAAAAGGGCAAAAACTTCAAAAAATTAAAAAATACCATTATGACTTCATTTCAAACCAAAATAGGGTTGAGAAGGCCGAGAAAGTGAGAAAATAAAAATTATCGTTCCGTTCCGTTCCTACCAGACGCGAAATTGAAAATTCCAAAAAAATAACAAAAAAATCCAAAAAATTAAAAAATAGCATTAGGACTTCTTTTCTAGCCAAAATAGGTTGGAATAGCTCGAGAAAGAGTGAAAATAAAAATTATCATTTTGTTCCGTTCCTACCCGACGCGTAATAGAAAATTCCAAAAAAATAGCAAAAACTTCAAAAAACAAAAAAAATACCATTATGGATTCATTTCAAGCCAGAATAGGTTGGAAAATGCCGAGAAAGAGAGAATAAAAATTATCGTTCCGTTCTGTTCCTACTCGACGCGTAATACAAAATTCCAAAAAAATTGAAAAAAAATTCAAACAATTAAAACATACCATTATGGCTTCATTTCAAATCAAAATAGGTTGGAAAAGGCCGAGAAAGGGAGAAAATTAAAATTATCGTTCCATTTCGTTCCTACCTGACGCGTAATAGAAAATTCCATAAAAAAGGGCAAAAACTTCAAAAAATTAAAAAATACCATTATGACTTCATTTCAAACCAAAATAGGGTTGAGAAGACCGAGAAAGTGAGAAAATAAAAATTATCGTTCCGTTCCGTTCCTACCAGACGCGTAATTGAAAATTCCAAAAAAATAACAAAAAAATCCAAAAAATTAAAAAATAGCATTACGACTTCTTTTCTAGCCAAAATAGGTTGGAAAAGCTCGAGAAAGAGAGAAAATAAAAATTATCCTTCTGTTCCGTTCCTACTCGACTCGTAATAGAAAATTCCAAAAAAATAGCAAAAACTTCAAAAAACTAAAAAATACCATTATGGCTTCTTTTCAAGCCAGAATAGGTTGGAAAAGGCCGAGAAAGAGAGAAACTAAAAATTATCGTTCTGCTCCGTTCCTACCCGACGCGTAACAGAAAATTCCAAAAAAGTAGCAAAAATATTAATAAAATTAAAAAATAGCATTATGGCTTCATTTCAAGCCAGAATAGATTGGAAAAGGCCACGAAAGAGAGAATAAAAATTATCGTTCCGTTCTGTTCCTACTCGACGCGTAATAAAAAATTCCAAAAAAATTGAAAAAAAATTCAAACAATTAAAACATACCATTATGGCTTCATTTCAAGCCAAAATAGGTTGGAAAAGGCCGAGAAAGGGAGAAAATTAAAATTATCGTTCCATTTCGTTCCTACCTGACGCGTAATAGAAAATTCCATAAAAAAGGGCAAAAACTTCAAAAAGTTAAAAAATACCATTATGACTTCATTTCAAACCAAAATAGGGTTGAGAAGGCCGAGAAAGTGAGAAAATAAAAATTATCGTTCCGTTCCGTTCCTACCAGACGCGTAATTGAAAATTCAAAAAAAATAACAAAAAAATCCAAAAAATTAAAAAATAGCATTATGACTTCTTTTCTAGCCAAAATAGGTTGGAAAAGCTCGAGAAAGAGAGAAAATAAAAATTATCCTTCTGTTCCTTTCCTACTCGACTCGTAATAGAAAATTCCAAAAAAATAGCAAAAACTTCAAAAAACTAAAAAATACCATTATGGCTTCTTTTCAAGCCAGAATAGGTTGGAAAAGGCCGAGAAAGAGAGAAACTAAAAATTATCGTTCCGCTCCGTTCCTACCCGACGCGTAACAGAAAATTCCAAAAAAGTAGCAAAAATATTAATAAAATTAAAAAATAGCATTATGGCTTCATTTCAAGCCAGAATAGATTGGAAAACGCCACGAAAGAGAGAATAAAAATTATCGTTCCGTTCTGTTCCTACTCGACGCGTAATACAAAATTCCAAAAAAATTGAAAAAAAATTCAAACAATTAAAACATACCATTATGGCTTCATTTCAAGCCAAAATAGGTTGGAAAAGGCCGAGAAAGGGAGAAAATTAAAATTATCGTTCCATTTCGTTCCTACCTGACGCGTAATAGAAAATTCCATAAAAAAGGGCAAAAACTTCAAAAAATTAAAAAATACCATTATGACTTCATTTCAAACCAAAATAGGGTTGAGAAGGCCGTGAAAGTGAGAAAATAAAAATTATCGTTCCGTTCCGTTCCTACCAGACGCGTAATTGAAAATTCCAAAAAAATAACAAAAAAATCCAAAAAATTTAAAAAAATAGCATTATGACTTCTTTTCTAGCCAAAATAGGTTGGAAAAGCTCGAGAAAGAGAGAAAATAAAAATTATCCTTCTGTTCCGTTCCTACTCGACTCGTAATAGAAAATTCCAAAAAAATAGCAAAAACTTCAAAAAACTAAAAAATACCATTATGGCTTCTTTTCAAGCCAGAATAGATTGGAAAAGGCCGAGAAAGAGAGAAACTAAAAATTATCGTTCTGCTCCGTTCCTACCCGACGCGTAACAGAAAATTCCAAAAACGTAGCAAAAATATTAATAAAATTAAAAAATAGCATTATGGCTTCATTTCAAGCCAGAATAGATTGGAAAAGGCCACGAAAGAGAGAATAAAAATTATCGTTCCATTCTGTTCCTACTCGACGCGTAATACAAAATTCCAAAAAAATTGAAAAAAAATTCAAACAATTAAAACATACCATTATGGCTTCATTTCAAGCCAAAATAGGTTGGAAAAGGCCGAGGAAGGGAGAAAATTAAAATTATCGTTCCATTTCGTTCCTACCTGACGCGTAATAGAAAATTCCAAAAAAAAGGGCAAAAACTTCAAAAAATTAAAAAATACCATTATGACTTCATTTCAAACCAAAATAGGGTTGAGAAGGCCGAGAAAGTGAGAAAATAAAAATTATCGTTCCGTTCCGTTCCTACCAGACGCGAAATTGAAAATTCCAAAAAAATAACAAAAAAATCCAAAAAATTAAAAAATAGCATTAGGACTTCTTTTCTAGCCAAAATAGGTTGGAATAGCTTGAGAAAGAGTGAAAATAAAAATTATCATTTTGTTCCGTTCCTACCCGACGCGTAATAGAAAATTCCAAAAAAATAGCAAAAACTTCAAAAAACAAAAAAAATACCATTATGGATTCATTTCAAGCCAGAATAGGTTGGAAAATGCCGAGAAAGAGAGAATAAAAATTATCGTTCCGTTCTGTTCCTACCAGACGCGAAATTGAAAATTCCAAAAAAATAACAAAAAAATCCAAAAAATTAAAAAATAGCATTAGGACTTCTTTTCTAGCCAAAATAGGTTGGAATAGCTCGAGAAAGAGTGAAAATAAAAATTATCATTTTGTTCCGTTCCTACCCGACGCGTAATAGAAAATTCCAAAAAAATAGCAAAAACAAAAAAAACAAAAAAAATACCATTATGGATTCATTTCAAGCCAGAATAGGTTGGAAAATGCCGAGAAAGAGAGAATAAAAATTATCGTTCCGTTCTGTTCCTACTCGACGCGTAATACAAAATTCCAAAAAAATTGAAAAAAAATTCAAACAATTAAAACATACCATTATGGCTTCATTTCAAGTCAAAATAGGTTGGAAAAGGCCGAGAAAGGGAGAAAATTAAAATTATCGTTCCATTTCGTTCCTACCTGACGCGTAATAGAAAATTTCATAAAAAAGGGCAAAAACTTCAAAAAATTAAAAAATACCATTATGACTTCATTTCAAACCAAAATAGGGTTGAGAAGACCGAGAAAGTGAGAAAATAAAAATTATCGTTCCGTTCCGTTCCTACCAGACGCGTAATTGAAAATTCCAAAAAAATAACAAAAAAATCCAAAAAATTAAAAAATAGCATTACGACTTCTTTTCTAGCCAAAATAGGTTGGAAAAGCTCGAGAAAGAGAGAAAATAAAAATTATCCTTCTGTTCCGTTCCTACTCGACTCGTAATAGAAAATTCCAAAAAAATAGCAAAAACTTCAAAAAACAAAAAAATACCATTATGGCTTCTTTTCAAGCCAGAATAGGTTGGAAAAGGCCGAGAAAGAGAGAAACTAAAAATTATCGTTCTGCTCCGTTCCTACCCGACGCGTAACAGAAAATTCCAAAAAAGTAGCAAAAATATTAATAAAATTAAAAAATAGCATTATGGCTTCATTTCAAGCCAGAATAGATTGGAAAAGGCCACGAAAGAGAGAATAAAAATTATCGTTCCGTTCTGTTCCTACTCGACGCGTAATACAAAATTCCAAAAAAATTGAAAAAAAATTCAAACAATTAAAACATACCATTATGGCTTCATTTCAAGCCAAAATAAGTTGGAAAAGGCCGAGAAAGGGAGAAAATTAAAATTTTCGTTCCATTTCGTTCCTACCTGACGCGTAATAAAAAATTCCATAAAAAAGGGCAAAAACTTCAAAAAATTAAAAAATACCATTATGACTTCATTTCAAACCAAAATAGGGTTGAGAAGGCCGAGAAAGTGAGAAAATAAAAATTATCATTCCGTTCCGTTCCTACCAGACGCGAAATTGAAAATTCCAAAAAAATAACAAAAAAATCCAAAAAATTAAAAAATAGCATTAGGACTTCTTTTCTAGCCAAAATAGGTTGGAATAGCTCGAGAAAGAGTGAAAATAAAAATTATCATTTTGTTCCGTTCCTACCCGACGCGTAATAGAAAATTCCAAAAAAATAGCAAAAACTTCAAAAAACAAAAAAAATACCATTATGGATTCATTTCAAGCCAGAATAGGTTGGAAAATGCCGAGAAAGAGAGAATAAAAATTATCGTTCCGTTCTGTTCCTACTCGACGCGTAATACAAAATTCCAAAAAAATTGAAAAAAAATTCAAACAATTAAAACATACCATTATGGCTTCATTTCAAGTCAAAATAGGTTGGAAAAGGCCGAGAAAGGGAGAAAATTAAAATTATCGTTCCATTTCGTTCCTACCTGACGCGTAATAGAAAATTTCATAAAAAAGGGCAAAAACTTCAAAAAATTAAAAAATACCATTATGACTTCATTTCAAACCAAAATAGGGTTGAGAAGACCGAGAAAGTGAGAAAATAAAAATTATCGTTCCGTTCCGTTCCTACCAGACGCGTAATTGAAAATTCCAAAAAAATAACAAAAAAATCCAAAAAATTAAAAAATAGCATTACGACTTCTTTTCTAGCCAAAATAGGTTGGAAAAGCTCGAGAAAGAGAGAAAATAAAAATTATCCTTCTGTTCCGTTCCTACTCGACTCGTAATAGAAAATTCCAAAAAAATAGCAAAAACTTCAAAAAACAAAAAAATACCATTATGGCTTCTTTTCAAGCCAGAATAGGTTGGAAAAGGCCGAGAAAGAGAGAAACTAAAAATTATCGTTCCGCTCCGTTCCTACCCGACGCGTAACAGAAAATTCCAAAAAAGTAGCAAAAATATTAATAAAATTAAAAAATAGCATTACGGCTTCATTTCAAGCCAGAATAGATTGGAAAAGGCCACGAAAGAGAGAATAAAAATTATCGTTCCGTTCTGTTCCTACTCGACGCGTAATACAAAATTCCAAAAAAATTGAAAAAAAATTCAAACAATTAAAACATACCATTATGGCTTCATTTCAAGCCAAAATAGGTTGGAAAAGGCCGAGAAAGGGAGAAAATTAAAATTATCGTTCCATTTCGTTCCTACCTGACGCGTAATAGAAAATTCCATAAAAAAGGGCAAAAACTTCAAAAAATTAAAAAATACCATTATGACTTCATTTTAAACCAAAATAGGGTTGAGAAGGCCGAGAAAGTGAGAAAATAAAAATTATCGTTCCGTTCCGTTCCTACCAGACGCGTAATTGAAAATTCCAAAAAAATAACAAAAAAATCCAAAAAATTTAAAAAAAATAGCATTATGACTTCTTTTCTAGCCAAAATAGGTTGGGAAAGCTCGAGAAAGAGAGAAAATAAAAACTATCCTTCTGTTCCGTTCCTACTCGACTCGTAATAGAAAATTCCAAAAAAATAGCAAAAACTTCAAAAAACTAAAAAATACCATTATGGCTTCTTTTCAAGCCAGAATAGATTGGAAAAGGCCGAGAAAGAGAGAAACTAAAAATTATCGTTCTGCTCCGTTCCTACCCGACGCGTAACAGAAAATTCCAAAAAAGTAGCAAAAATATTAATAAAATTAAAAAATAGCATTATGGCTTCATTTCAAACCAAAATAGGGTTGAGAAGGCCGAGAAAGTGAGAAAATAAAAATTATCGTTCCGTTCCGTTCCTACCAGACGCGAAATTGAAAATTCCAAAAAAATAACAAAAAAATCCAAAAAATTAAAAAATAGCATTAGGACTTCTTTTCTAGCCAAAATAGGTTGGAATAGCTTGAGAAAGAGTGAAAATAAAAATTATCATTTTGTTCCGTTTCTACCCGACGCGTAATAGGAAATTCCAAAAAAATAGCAAAAACTTCAAAAAACAAAAAAAATACCATTATGGATTCATTTCAAGCCAGAATAGGTTGGAAAATGCCGAGAAAGAGAGAATAAAAATTATCGTTCCGTTCTGTTCCTACTCGACGCGTAATACAAAATTCCAAAAAAATTGAAAAAAAATTCAAACAATTAAAACATACCATTATGGCTTCATTTCAAGCCAAAATAGGTTGGAAAAGGCCGAGAAAGGGAGAAAATTAAAATTATCGTTCCATTTCGTTCCTACCTGACGCGTAATAGAAAATTCCATAAAAAAGGGCAAAAACTTCAAAAAATTAAAAAATACCATTATGACTTCATTTCAAACCAAAATAGGGTTGAGAATGCCGAGAAAGTGAGAAAATAAAAATTATCGTTCCGTTCCGTTCCTACCAGACGCGTAATTGAAAATTCCAAAAAAATAACAAAAAAATCCAAAAAATTTAAAAAAATAGCATTATGACTTCTTTTCTAGCCAAAATAGGTTGGAAAAGCTCGAGAAAGAGAGAAAATAAAAATTATCCTTCTGTTCCGTTCCTACTCGACTCGTAATAGAAAATTCCAAAAAAATAGCAAAAACTTCAAAAAACTAAAAAATACCATTATGGCTTCTTTTCAAGCCAGAATAGATTGGAAAAGGCCGAGAAAGAGAGAAACTAAAAATTATCGTTCTGCTCCGTTCCTACCCGACGCGTAACAGAAAATTCCAAAAACGTAGCAAAAATATTAATAAAATTAAAAAATAGCATTATGGCTTCATTTCAAGCCAGAATAGATTGGAAAAGGCCACGAAAGAGAGAATAAAAATTATCGTTCCATTCTGTTCCTACTCGACGCGTAATACAAAATTCCAAAAAAATTGAAAAAAAATTCAAACAATTAAAACATACCATTATGGCTTCATTTCAAGCCAAAATAGGTTGGAAAAGGCCGAGGAAGGGAGAAAATTAAAATTATCGTTCCATTTCGTTCCTACCTGACGCGTAATAGAAAATTCCAAAAAAAAGGGCAAAAACTTCAAAAAATTAAAAAATACCATTATGACTTCATTTCAAACCAAAATAGGGTTGAGAAGGCCGAGAAAGTGAGAAAATAAAAATTATCGTTCCGTTCCGTTCCTACCAGACGCGAAATTGAAAATTCCAAAAAAATAACAAAAAAATCCAAAAAATTAAAAAATAGCATTAGGACTTCTTTTCTAGCCAAAATAGGTTGGAATAGCTCGAGAAAGAGTGAAAATAAAAATTATCATTTTGTTCCGTTCCTACCCGACGCGTAATAGAAAATTCCAAAAAAATAGCAAAAACAAAAAAAACAAAAAAAATACCATTATGGATTCATTTCAAGCCAGAATAGGTTGGAAAATGCCGAGAAAGAGAGAATAAAAATTATCGTTCCGTTCTGTTCCTACTCGACGCGTAATACAAAATTCCAAAAAAATTGAAAAAAAATTCAAACAATTAAAACATACCATTATGGCTTCATTTCAAGTCAAAATAGGTTGGAAAAGGCCGAGAAAGGGAGAAAATTAAAATTATCGTTCCATTTCGTTCCTACCTGACGCGTAATAGAAAATTTCATAAAAAAGGGCAAAAACTTCAAAAAATTAAAAAATACCATTATGACTTCATTTCAAACCAAAATAGGGTTGAGAAGACCGAGAAAGTGAGAAAATAAAAATTATCGTTCCGTTCCGTTCCTACCAGACGCGTAATTGAAAATTCCAAAAAAATAACAAAAAAATCCAAAAAATTAAAAAATAGCATTACGACTTCTTTTCTAGCCAAAATAGGTTGGAAAAGCTCGAGAAAGAGAGAAAATAAAAATTATCCTTCTGTTCCGTTCCTACTCGACTCGTAATAGAAAATTCCAAAAAAATAGCAAAAACTTCAAAAAACAAAAAAATACCATTATGGCTTCTTTTCAAGCCAGAATAGGTTGGAAAAGGCCGAGAAAGAGAGAAACTAAAAATTATCGTTCTGCTCCGTTCCTACCCGACGCGTAACAGAAAATTCCAAAAAAGTAGCAAAAATATTAATAAAATTAAAAAATAGCATTATGGCTTCATTTCAAGCCAGAATAGATTGGAAAAGGCCACGAAAGAGAGAATAAAAATTATCGTTCCGTTCTGTTCCTACTCGACGCGTAATACAAAATTCCAAAAAAATTGAAAAAAAATTCAAACAATTAAAACATACCATTATGGCTTCATTTCAAGCCAAAATAAGTTGGAAAAGGCCGAGAAAGGGAGAAAATTAAAATTTTCGTTCCATTTCGTTCCTACCTGACGCGTAATAAAAAATTCCATAAAAAAGGGCAAAAACTTCAAAAAATTAAAAAATACCATTATGACTTCATTTCAAACCAAAATAGGGTTGAGAAGGCCGAGAAAGTGAGAAAATAAAAATTATCATTCCGTTCCGTTCCTACCAGACGCGAAATTGAAAATTCCAAAAAAATAACAAAAAAATCCAAAAAATTAAAAAATAGCATTAGGACTTCTTTTCTAGCCAAAATAGGTTGGAATAGCTCGAGAAAGAGTGAAAATAAAAATTATCATTTTGTTCCGTTCCTACCCGACGCGTAATAGAAAATTCCAAAAAAATAGCAAAAACTTCAAAAAACAAAAAAAATACCATTATGGATTCATTTCAAGCCAGAATAGGTTGGAAAATGCCGAGAAAGAGAGAATAAAAATTATCGTTCCGTTCTGTTCCTACTCGACGCGTAATACAAAATTCCAAAAAAATTGAAAAAAAATTCAAACAATTAAAACATACCATTATGGCTTCATTTCAAGTCAAAATAGGTTGGAAAAGGCCGAGAAAGGGAGAAAATTAAAATTATCGTTCCATTTCGTTCCTACCTGACGCGTAATAGAAAATTTCATAAAAAAGGGCAAAAACTTCAAAAAATTAAAAAATACCATTATGACTTCATTTCAAACCAAAATAGGGTTGAGAAGACCGAGAAAGTGAGAAAATAAAAATTATCGTTCCGTTCCGTTCCTACCAGACGCGTAATTGAAAATTCCAAAAAAATAACAAAAAAATCCAAAAAATTAAAAAATAGCATTACGACTTCTTTTCTAGCCAAAATAGGTTGGAAAAGCTCGAGAAAGAGAGAAAATAAAAATTATCCTTCTGTTCCGTTCCTACTCGACTCGTAATAGAAAATTCCAAAAAAATAGCAAAAACTTCAAAAAACAAAAAAATACCATTATGGCTTCTTTTCAAGCCAGAATAGGTTGGAAAAGGCCGAGAAAGAGAGAAACTAAAAATTATCGTTCCGCTCCGTTCCTACCCGACGCGTAACAGAAAATTCCAAAAAAGTAGCAAAAATATTAATAAAATTAAAAAATAGCATTACGGCTTCATTTCAAGCCAGAATAGATTGGAAAAGGCCACGAAAGAGAGAATAAAAATTATCGTTCCGTTCTGTTCCTACTCGACGCGTAATACAAAATTCCAAAAAAATTGAAAAAAAATTCAAACAATTAAAACATACCATTATGGCTTCATTTCAAGCCAAAATAGGTTGGAAAAGGCCGAGAAAGGGAGAAAATTAAAATTATCGTTCCATTTCGTTCCTACCTGACGCGTAATAGAAAATTCCATAAAAAAGGGCAAAAACTTCAAAAAATTAAAAAATACCATTATGACTTCATTTTAAACCAAAATAGGGTTGAGAAGGCCGAGAAAGTGAGAAAATAAAAATTATCGTTCCGTTCCGTTCCTACCAGACGCGTAATTGAAAATTCCAAAAAAATAACAAAAAAATCCAAAAAATTTAAAAAAAATAGCATTATGACTTCTTTTCTAGCCAAAATAGGTTGGGAAAGCTCGAGAAAGAGAGAAAATAAAAACTATCCTTCTGTTCCGTTCCTACTCGACTCGTAATAGAAAATTCCAAAAAAATAGCAAAAACTTCAAAAAACTAAAAAATACCATTATGGCTTCTTTTCAAGCCAGAATAGATTGGAAAAGGCCGAGAAAGAGAGAAACTAAAAATTATCGTTCTGCTCCGTTCCTACCCGACGCGTAACAGAAAATTCCAAAAAAGTAGCAAAAATATTAATAAAATTAAAAAATAGCATTATGGCTTCATTTCAAACCAAAATAGGGTTGAGAAGGCCGAGAAAGTGAGAAAATAAAAATTATCGTTCCGTTCCGTTCCTACCAGACGCGAAATTGAAAATTCCAAAAAAATAACAAAAAAATCCAAAAAATTAAAAAATAGCATTAGGACTTCTTTTCTAGCCAAAATAGGTTGGAATAGCTTGAGAAAGAGTGAAAATAAAAATTATCATTTTGTTCCGTTTCTACCCGACGCGTAATAGGAAATTCCAAAAAAATAGCAAAAACTTCAAAAAACAAAAAAAATACCATTATGGATTCATTTCAAGCCAGAATAGGTTGGAAAATGCCGAGAAAGAGAGAATAAAAATTATCGTTCCGTTCTGTTCCTACTCGACGCGTAATACAAAATTCCAAAAAAATTGAAAAAAAATTCAAACAATTAAAACATACCATTATGGCTTCATTTCAAGCCAAAATAGGTTGGAAAAGGCCGAGAAAGGGAGAAAATTAAAATTATCGTTCCATTTCGTTCCTACCTGACGCGTAATAGAAAATTCCATAAAAAAGGGCAAAAACTTCAAAAAATTAAAAAATACCATTATGACTTCATTTCAAACCAAAATAGGGTTGAGAATGCCGAGAAAGTGAGAAAATAAAAATTATCGTTCCGTTCCGTTCCTACCAGACGCGTAATTGAAAATTCCAAAAAAATAACAAAAAAATCCAAAAAATTTAAAAAAATAGCATTATGACTTCTTTTCTAGCCAAAATAGGTTGGAAAAGCTCGAGAAAGAGAGAAAATAAAAATTATCCTTCTGTTCCGTTCCTACTCGACTCGTAATAGAAAATTCCAAAAAAATAGCAAAAACTTCAAAAAACTAAAAAATACCATTATGGCTTCTTTTCAAGCCAGAATAGATTGGAAAAGGCCGAGAAAGAGAGAAACTAAAAATTATCGTTCTGCTCCGTTCCTACCCGACGCGTAACAGAAAATTCCAAAAACGTAGCAAAAATATTAATAAAATTAAAAAATAGCATTATGGCTTCATTTCAAGCCAGAATAGATTGGAAAAGGCCACGAAAGAGAGAATAAAAATTATCGTTCCATTCTGTTCCTACTCGACGCGTAATACAAAATTCCAAAAAAATTGAAAAAAAATTCAAACAATTAAAACATACCATTATGGCTTCATTTCAAGCCAAAATAGGTTGGAAAAGGCCGAGGAAGGGAGAAAATTAAAATTATCGTTCCATTTCGTTCCTACCTGACGCGTAATAGAAAATTCCAAAAAAAAGGGCAAAAACTTCAAAAAATTAAAAAATACCATTATGACTTCATTTCAAACCAAAATAGGGTTGAGAAGGCCGAGAAAGTGAGAAAATAAAAATTATCGTTCCGTTCCGTTCCTACCAGACGCGAAATTGAAAATTCCAAAAAAATAACAAAAAAATCCAAAAAATTAAAAAATAGCATTAGGACTTCTTTTCTAGCCAAAATAGGTTGGAATAGCTCGAGAAAGAGTGAAAATAAAAATTATCATTTTGTTCCGTTCCTACCCGACGCGTAATAGAAAATTCCAAAAAAATAGCAAAAACTTCAAAAAACAAAAAAAATACCATTATGGATTCATTTCAAGCCAGAATAGGTTGGAAAATGCCGAGAAAGAGAGAATAAAAATTATCGTTCCGTTCTGTTCCTACCAGACGCGAAATTGAAAATTCCAAAAAAATAACAAAAAAATCCAAAAAATTAAAAAATAGCATTAGGACTTCTTTTCTAGCCAAAATAGGTTGGAATAGCTCGAGAAAGAGTGAAAATAAAAATTATCATTTTGTTCCGTTCCTACCCGACGCGTAATAGAAAATTCCAAAAAAATAGCAAAAACTTCAAAAAACAAAAAAAATACCATTATGGATTCATTTCAAGCCAGAATAGGTTGGAAAATGCCGAGAAAGAGAGAATAAAAATTATCGTTCCGTTCTGTTCCTACTCGACGCGTAATACAAAATTCCAAAAAAATTGAAAAAAAATTCAAACAATTAAAACATACCATTATGGCTTCATTTCAAGTCAAAATAGGTTGGAAAAGGCCGAGAAAGGGAGAAAATTAAAATTATCGTTCCATTTCGTTCCTACCTGACGCGTAATAGAAAATTTCATAAAAAAGGGCAAAAACTTCAAAAAATTAAAAAATACCATTATGACTTCATTTCAAACCAAAATAGGGTTGAGAAGACCGAGAAAGTGAGAAAATAAAAATTATCGTTCCGTTCCGTTCCTACCAGACGCGTAATTGAAAATTCCAAAAAAATAACAAAAAAATCCAAAAAATTAAAAAATAGCATTACGACTTCTTTTCTAGCCAAAATAGGTTGGAAAAGCTCGAGAAAGAGAGAAAATAAAAATTATCCTTCTGTTCCGTTCCTACTCGACTCGTAATAGAAAATTCCAAAAAAATAGCAAAAACTTCAAAAAACTAAAAAATACCATTATGGCTTCTTTTCAAGCCAGAATAGGTTGGAAAAGGCCGAGAAAGAGAGAAACTAAAAATTATCGTTCCGCTCCGTTCCTACCCGACGCGTAACAGAAAATTCCAAAAAAGTAGCAAAAATATTAATAAAATTAAAAAATAGCATTACGGCTTCATTTCAAGCCAGAATAGATTGGAAAAGGCCACGAAAGAGAGAATAAAAATTATCGTTCCGTTCTGTTCCTACTCGACGCGTAATACAAAATTCCAAAAAAATTGAAAAAAAATTCAAACAATTAAAACATACCATTATGGCTTCATTTCAAGCCAAAATAGGTTGGAAAAGGCCGAGAAAGGGAGAAAATTAAAATTATCGTTCCATTTCGTTCCTACCTGACGCGTAATAGAAAATTCCATAAAAAAGGGCAAAAACTTCAAAAAATTAAAAAATACCATTATGACTTCATTTTAAACCAAAATAGGGTTGAGAAGGCCGAGAAAGTGAGAAAATAAAAATTATCGTTCCGTTCCGTTCCTACCAGACGCGAAATTGAAAATTCCAAAAAAATAACAAAAAAATTCAAAAAATTAAAAAATAGCATTAGGACTTCTTTTCTAGCCAAAATAGGTTGGAATAGCTCGAGAAAGAGTGAAAATAAAAATTATCATTTTGTTCCGTTCCTACCCGACGCGTAATAGAAAATTCCAAAAAAATAGCAAAAACTTCAAAAAACAAAAAAAATACCATTATGGATTCATTTCAAGCCAGAATAGGTTGGAAAATGCCGAGAAAGAGAGAATAAAAATTATCGTTCCGTTCTGTTCCTACTCGACGCGTAATACAAAATTCCAAAAAAATTGAAAAAAAATTCAAACAATTAAAACATACCATTATGGCTTCATTTCAAGTCAAAATAGGTTGGAAAAGGCCGAGAAAGGGAGAAAATTAAAATTATCGTTCCATTTCGTTCCTACCTGACGCGTAATAGAAAATTTCATAAAAAAGGGCAAAAACTTCAAAAAATTAAAAAATACCATTATGACTTCATTTCAAACCAAAATAGGGTTGAGAAGACCGAGAAAGTGAGAAAATAAAAATTATCGTTCCGTTCCGTTCCTACCAGACGCGTAATTGAAAATTCCAAAAAAATAACAAAAAAATCCAAAAAATTAAAAAATAGCATTACGACTTCTTTTCTAGCCAAAATAGGTTGGAAAAGCTCGAGAAAGAGAGAAAATAAAAATTATCCTTCTGTTCCGTTCCTACTCGACTCGTAATAGAAAATTCCAAAAAAATAGCAAAAACTTCAAAAAACTAAAAAATACCATTATGGCTTCTTTTCAAGCCAGAATAGGTTGGAAAAGGCCGAGAAAGAGAGAAACTAAAAATTATCGTTCCGCTCCGTTCCTACCCGACGCGTAACAGAAAATTCCAAAAAAGTAGCAAAAATATTAATAAAATTAAAAAATAGCATTACGGCTTCATTTCAAGCCAGAATAGATTGGAAAAGGCCACGAAAGAGAGAATAAAAATTATCGTTCCGTTCTGTTCCTACTCGACGCGTAATACAAAATTCCAAAAAAATTGAAAAAAAATTCAAACAATTAAAACATACCATTATGGCTTCATTTCAAGCCAAAATAGGTTGGAAAAGGCCGAGAAAGGGAGAAAATTAAAATTATCGTTCCATTTCGTTCCTACCTGACGCGTAATAGAAAATTCCATAAAAAAGGGAAAAAACTTCAAAAAATTAAAAAATACCATTATGACTTCATTTTAAACCAAAATAGGGTTGAGAAGGCCGAGAAAGTGAGAAAATAAAAATTATCGTTCCGTTCCGTTCCTACCAGACGCGTAATTGAAAATTCCAAAAAAATAACAAAAAAATCCAAAAAATTTAAAAAAAATAGCATTATGACTTCTTTTCTAGCCAAAATAGGTTGGAAAAGCTCGAGAAAGAGGGAAAATAAAAATTATCCTTCTGTTCCGTTCCTACTCGACTCGTAATAGAAAATTCCAAAAAAATAGCAAAAACTTCAAAAAACTAAAAAATACCATTATGGCTTCTTTTCAAGCCAGAATAGATTGGAAAAGGCCGAGAAAGAGAGAAACTAAAAATTATCGTTCTGCTCCGTTCCTACCCGACGCGTAACAGAAAATTCCAAAAAAGTAGCAAAAATATTAATAAAATTAAAAAATAGCATTATGGCTTCATTTCAAACCAAAATAGGGTTGAGAAGGCCGAGAAAGTGAGAAAATAAAAATTATCGTTCCGTTCCGTTCCTACCAGACGCGAAATTGAAAATTCCAAAAAAATAACAAAAAAATCCAAAAAATTAAAAAATAGCATTAGGACTTCTTTTCTAGCCAAAATAGGTTGGAATAGCTTGAGAAAGAGTGAAAATAAAAATTATCATTTTGTTCCGTTTCTACCCGACGCGTAATAGGAAATTCCAAAAAAATAGCAAAAACTTCAAAAAACAAAAAAAATACCATTATGGATTCATTTCAAGCCAGAATAGGTTGGAAAATGCCGAGAAAGAGAGAATAAAAATTATCGTTCCGTTCTGTTCCTACTCGACGCGTAATACAAAATTCCAAAAAAATTGAAAAAAAATTCAAACAATTAAAACATACCATTATGGCTTCATTTCAAGCCAAAATAGGTTGGAAAAGGCCGAGGAAGGGAGAAAATTAAAATTATCGTTCCATTTCGTTCCTACCTGACGCGTAATAGAAAATTCCAAAAAAAAGGGCAAAAACTTCAAAAAATTAAAAAATACCATTATGACTTCATTTCAAACCAAAATAGGGTTGAGAAGGCCGAGAAAGTGAGAAAATAAAAATTATCGTTCCGTTCCGTTCCTACCAGACGCGAAATTGAAAATTCCAAAAAAATAACAAAAAAATCCAAAAAATTAAAAAATAGCATTAGGACTTCTTTTCTAGCCAAAATAGGTTGGAATAGCTCGAGAAAGAGTGAAAATAAAAATTATCATTTTGTTCCGTTCCTACCCGACGCGTAATAGAAAATTCCAAAAAAATAGCAAAAACTTCAAAAAACAAAAAAAATACCATTATGGATTCATTTCAAGCCAGAATAGGTTGGAAAATGCCGAGAAAGAGAGAATAAAAATTATCGTTCCGTTCTGTTCCTACCAGACGCGAAATTGAAAATTCCAAAAAAATAACAAAAAAATCCAAAAAATTAAAAAATAGCATTAGGACTTCTTTTCTAGCCAAAATAGGTTGGAATAGCTCGAGAAAGAGTGAAAATAAAAATTATCATTTTGTTCCGTTCCTACCCGACGCGTAATAGAAAATTCCAAAAAAATAGCAAAAACAAAAAAAACAAAAAAAATACCATTATGGATTCAATTCAAGCCAGAATAGGTTGGAAAATGCCGAGAAAGAGAGAATAAAAATTATCGTTCCGTTCTGTTCCTACTCGACGCGTAATACAAAATTCCAAAAAAATTGAAAAAAAATTCAAACAATTAAAACATACCATTATGGCTTCATTTCAAGTCAAAATAGGTTGGAAAAGGCCGAGAAAGGGAGAAAATTAAAATTATCGTTCCATTTCGTTCCTACCTGACGCGTAATAGAAAATTTCATAAAAAAGGGCAAAAACTTCAAAAAATTAAAAAATACCATTATGACTTCATTTCAAACCAAAATAGGGTTGAGAAGGCCGAGAAAGTGAGAAAATAAAAATTATCGTTCCGTTCCGTTCCTACTCGACGCGTAATACAAAATTCCAAAAAAATTGGAAAAAAATTCAAACAATTAAAACATACCATTATGGCTTCATTTCAAGCCAAAATAGGTTGGAAAAGGCCGAGAAAGGGAGAAAATTAAAATTTTCGTTCCATTTCGTTCCTACCTGACGCGTAATAGAAAATTCCATAAAAAAGTGCAAAAACTTCAAAAAATTAAAAAATACCATTATGACTTCATTTCAAACCAAAATAGGGTTGAGAAGGCCGAGAAAGTGAGAAAATAAAAATTATCGTTCCGTTCCGTTCCTACCAGACGCGAAATTGAAAATTCCAAAAAAATAACAAAAAAATCCAAAAAATTAAAAAATAGCATTAGGACTTCTTTTCTAGCCAAAATAGGTTGGAATAGCTCGAGAAAGAGTGAAAATAAAAATTATCATTTTGTTCCGTTCCTACCCGACGCGTAATAGAAAATTCCAAAAAAATAGCAAAAACTTCAAAAAACAAAAAAAATACCATTATGGATTCATTTCAAGCCAGAATAGGTTGGAAAATGCCGAGAAAGAGAGAATAAAAATTATCGTTCCGTTTTGTTCCTACTCGACGCGTAATACAAAATTCCAAAAAAATTGAAAAAAAATTCAAACAATTAAAACATACCATTATGGCTTCATTTCAAGTCAAAATAGGTTGGAAAAGGCCGAGAAAGGGAGAAAATTAAAATTATCGTTCCATTTCGTTCCTACCCGACGCGTAACAGAAAATTCCAAAAAAGTAGCAAAAATATTAATAAAATTAAAAAATAGCATTATGGCTTCATTTCAAACCAAAATAGGGTTGAGAAGGCCGAGAAAGTGAGAAAATAAAAATTATCGTTCCGTTCCGTTCCTACCAGACGCGAAATTGAAAATTCCAAAAAAATAACAAAAAAATCCAAAAAATTAAAAAATAGCATTAGGACTTCTTTTCTAGCCAAAATAGGTTGGAATAGCTTGAGAAAGAGTGAAAATAAAAATTATCATTTTGTTCCGTTTCTACCCGACGCGTAATAGGAAATTCCAAAAAAATAGCAAAAACTTCAAAAAACAAAAAAAATACCATTATGGATTCATTTCAAGCCAGAATAGGTTGGAAAATGCCGAGAAAGAGAGAATAAAAATTATCGTTCCGTTCTGTTCCTACTCGACGCGTAATACAAAATTCCAAAAAAATTGAAAAAAAATTCAAACAATTAAAACATACCATTATGGCTTCATTTCAAGTCAAAATAGGTTGGAAAAGGCCGAGAAAGGGAGAAAATTAAAATTATCGTTCCATTTCGTTCCTACCTGACGCGTAATAGAAAATTCCCTAAAAAAGGGCAAAAACTTCAAAAAATTAAAAAATACCATTATGACTTCATTTCAAACCAAAATAGGGTTGAGAAGACCGAGAAAGTGAGAAAATAAAAATTATCGTTCCATTCCGTTCCTACCAGACGCGTAATTGAAAATTCCAAAAAAATAACAAAAAAATCCAAAAAATTAAAAAATAGCATTACGACTTCTTTTCTTGCCAAAATAGGTTGGAAAAGCTCGAGAAAGAGAGAAAATAAAAATTATCCTTCTGTTCCGTTCCTACTCGACTCGTAATAGAAAATTCCAAAAAAATAGCAAAAACTTCAAAAAACAAAAAAATACCATTATGGCTTCTTTTCAAGCCAGAATAGGTTGGAAAAGGCCGAGAAAGAGAGAAACTAAAAATTATCGTTCTGCTCCGTTCCTACCCGACGCGTAACAGAAAATTCCAAAAAAGTAGCAAAAATATTAATAAAATTAAAAAATAGCATTATGGCTTCATTTCAAGCCAGAATAGATTGGAAAAGGCCACGAAAGAGAGAATAAAAATTATCGTTCCGTTCTGTTCCTACTCGACGCGTAATACAAAATTCCAAAAAAATTGAAAAAAAATTCAAACAATTAAAACATACCACCATTATGGCTTCATTTCAAGCCAAAATAGGTTGGAAAAGGCCGAGAAAGGGAGAAAATTAAAATTACCGTTCCATTTCGTTCCTACCTGACGCGTAATAGAAAATTCCATAAAAAAGGGCAAAAACTTCAAAAAATTAAAAAATACCATTATGACTTCATTTCAAACCAAAATAGGGTTGAGAAGGCCGAGAAAGTGAGAAAATAAAAATTATCGTTCCGTTCCGTTCCTACCAGACGCGAAATTGAAAATTCCAAAAAAATAACAAAAAAATCCAAAAAATTAAAAAATAGCATTAGGACTTGTTTTCTAGCCAAAATAGGTTGGAATAGCACGAGAAAGAGTGAAAATAAAAATTATCATTTTGTTCCGTTCCTACCCGACGCGTAATAGAAAATTCCAAAAAAATAGCAAAAACTTCAAAAAACAAAAAAAATACCATTATGGATTCATTTCAAGCCAGAATAGGTTGGAAAATGCCGAGAAAGAGAGAATAAAAATTATCGTTCCGTTCTGTTCCTACTCGACGCGTAATACAAAATTCCAAAAAAATTGAAAAAAAATTCAAACAATTAAAACATACCATTATGGCTTCATTTCAAGTCAAAATAGGTTGGAAAATGCCGAGAAAGGGAGAAAATTAAAATTATCGTTCCATTTCGTTCCTACCTGACGCGTAATAGAAAATTTCATAAAAAAGGGCAAAAACTTCAAAAAATTAAAAAATACCATTATGTCTTCATTTCAAACCAAAATAGGGTTGAGAAGACCGAGAAAGTGAGAAAATAAAAATTATCGTTCCGTTCCGTTCCTACCAGACGCGTAATTGAAAATTCCAAAAAAATAACAAAAAAATCCAAAAAATTAAAAAATAGCATTACGACTTCTTTTCTAGCCAAAATAGGTTGGAAAAGCTCGAGAAAGAGAGAAAATAAAAATTATCCTTCTGTTCCGTTCCTACTCGACTCGTAATAGAAAATTCCAAAAAAATAGCAAAAACTTCAAAAAACTAAAAAATACCATTATGGCTTCTTTTCAAGCCAGAATAGGTTGGAAAAGGCCGAGAAAGAGAGAAACTAAAAATTATCGTTCCGCTTCGTTCCTACCCGACGCGTAACAGAAAATTCCAAAAAAGTAGCAAAAATATTAATAAAATTAAAAAATAGCATTATGGCTTCATTTCAAGCCAGAATAGATTGGAAAAGGCCACGAAAGAGAGAATAAAAATTATCGTTCCGTTCTGTTCCTACTCGACGCGTAATACAAAATTCCAAAAAAATTGAAAAAAAATTCAAACAATTAAAACATACCATTATGGCTTCATTTCAAGCCAAAATAGGTTGGAAAAGGCCGAGAAAGGGAGAAAATTAAAATTTTCGTTCCATTTCGTTCCTACCTGACGCGTAATAGAAAATTCCATAAAAAAGGGCAAAAACTTCAAAAAATTAAAAAATACCATTATGACTTCATTTCAAACCAAAATAGGGTTGAGAAGGCCGAGAAAGTGAGAAAATAAAAATTATCGTTCCGTTCCGTTCCTACCAGACGCGTAATTGAAAATTCCAAAAAAATAACAAAAAAATCCAAAAAATTTAAAAAAAATAGCATTATGACTTCTTTTCAAGCCAAAATAGGTTGGAAAAGCTCGAGAAAGAGAGAAAATAAAAATTATCCTTCTGTTCCGTTCCTACTCGACTCGTAATAGAAAATTCCAAAAAAATAGCAAAAACTTCAATAAACTAAAAAATACCATTATGGCTTCTTTTCCAGCCAGAATAGATTGGAAAAGGCCGAGAAAGAGAGAAACTAAAAATTATCGTTCTGCTCCGTTCCTACCCGACGCGTAACAGAAAATTCCAAAAAAGTAGCAAAAATATTAATAAAATTAAAAAATAGCATTATGGCTTCATTTCAAACCAAAATAGGGTTGAGAAGGCCGAGAAAGTGAGAAAATAAAAATTATCGTTCCGTTCCGTTCCTACCAGACGCGAAATTGAAAATTCCAAAAAAATAACAAAAAAATCCAAAAAATTAAAAAATAGCATTAGGACTTCTTTTCTAGCCAAAATAGGTTGGAATAGCTTGAGAAAGAGTGAAAATAAAAATTATCATTTTGTTCCGTTTCTACCCGACGCGTAATAGAAAATTCCAAAAAAATAGCAAAAACTTCAAAAAACAAAAAAAATACCATTATGGATTCATTTCAAGCCAGAATAGGTTGGAAAATGCCGAGAAAGAGAGAATAAAAATTATCGTTCCGTTCTGTTCCTACTCGACGCGTAATACAAAATTCCAAAAAAATTGAAAAAAAATTCAAACAATTAAAACATACCATTATGGCTTCATTTCAAGTCAAAATAGGTTGGAAAAGGCCGAGAAAGGGAGAAAATTAAAATTATCGTTCCATTTCGTTCCTACCTGACGCGTAATAGAAAATTCCCTAAAAAAGGGCAAAAACTTCAAAAAATTAAAAAATACCATTATGACTTCATTTCAAACCAAAATAGGGTTGAGAAGACCGAGAAAGTGAGAAAATAAAAATTATCGTTCCATTCCGTTCCTACCAGACGCGTAATTGAAAATTCCAAAAAAATAACAAAAAAATCCAAAAAATTAAAAAATAGCATTACGACTTCTTTTCTTGCCAAAATAGGTTGGAAAAGCTCGAGAAAGAGAGAAAATAAAAATTATCCTTCTGTTCCGTTCCTACTCGACTCGTAATAGAAAATTCCAAAAAAATAGCAAAAACTTCAAAAAACTAAAAAATACCATTATGGCTTCTTTTCAAGCCAGAATAGGTTGGAAAAGGCCGAGAAAGAGAGAAACTAAAAATTATCGTTCTGCTCCGTTCCTACCCGACGCGTAACAGAAAATTCCAAAAAAGTAGCAAAAATATTAATAAAATTAAAAAATAGCATTATGGCTTCATTTCAAGCCAGAATAGATTGGAAAAGGCCACGAAAGAGAGAATAAAAATTATCGTTCCGTTCTGTTCCTACTCGACAAGTAATACAAAATTCCAAAAAAATTGAAAAAAAATTCAAACAATTAAAACATACCATTATGGCTTCATTTCAAGCTAAAATAGGTTGGAAAAGGCCGAGAAAGGGAGAAAATTAAAATTATCGTTCCATTTCGTTCCTACCTGACGCGTAATAGAAAATTCCATAAAAAAGGGCAAAAACTTCAAAAAATTAAAAAATACCATTATGACTTCATTTCAAACCAAAATAGGGTTGAGAAGGCCGAGAAAGTGAGAAAATAAAAATTATCGTTCCGTTCCGTTCCTACCAGACGCGTAATTGAAAATTCAAAAAAAATAACAAAAAAATCCAAAAAATTAAAAAATAGCATTATGACTTCTTTTCTAGCCAAAATAGGTTGGAAAAGCTCGAGAAAGAGAGAAAATAAAAATTATCCTTCTGTTCCATTCCTACTCGACTCGTAATAGAAAATTCCAAAAAAATAGCAAAAACTTCACAAAACTAAAAAATACCATTATGGCTTCTTTTCAAGCCAGAATAGGTTGGAAAAGGCCGAGAAAGAGAGAAACTAAAAATTATCGTTCCGCTCCGTTCCTACCCGACGCGTAACAGAAAATTCCAAAAAAAGTAGCAAAAATATTAATAAAATTAAAAAATAGCATTATGGCTTCATTTCAAGCCAGAATAGATTGGAAAAGGCCACGAAAGAGAGAATAAAAATTATCGTTCCGTTCTGTTCCTACTCGACGCGTAATACAAAATTCCAAAAAAATTGAAAAAAAATTCAAACAATTAAAACATACCATTATGGCTTCATTTCAAGCCAAAATAGGTTGGAAAAGGCCGAGAAAGGGAGAAAATTAAAATTATCGTTCCATTTCGTTCCTACCTGACGCGTAATAGAAAATTCCATAAAAAAGGGCAAAAACTTCAAAAAATTAAAAAATACCATTATGACTTCATTTCAAACCAAAATAGGGTTGAGAAGGCCGAGAAAGTGAGAAAATAAAAATTATCGTTCCGTTCCGTTCCTACCAGACGCGTAATTGAAAATTCCAAAAAAATAACAAAAAAATCCAAAAAATTAAAAAATAGCATTATGACTTCTTTTCTAGCCAAAATAGGTTGGAAAAGCTCGAGAAAGAGAGAAAATAAAAATTATCCTTCTGTTCCGTTCCTACGCGACTCGTAATAGAAAATTCCAAAAAAATAGAAAAAACTTCAAAAAACAAAAAAATACCATTATGGCTTCTTTTCAAGCCAGAATAGGTTGGAAAAGGCCGAGAAAGAGAGAAACTAAAAATTATCGTTCTGCTCCGTTCCTACCCGACGCGTAACAGAAAATTCCAAAAAAGTAGCAAAAATATTAATAAAATTAAAAAATAGCATTACGGCTTCATTTCAAGCCAGCATAGGTTGGAAAAGGCCACGAAAGAGAGAATAAAAATTATCGTTCTGTTCTGTTCCTACTCGACGCGTAATACAAAATTCCAAAAAAATTGAAAAAAAATTCAAACAATTAAAACATACCATTATGGCTTCATTTCAAGCCAAAATAGGTTTGAAAAGACCGAGAAAGGGAGAAAATTAAAATTATCGTTCAATTCCGTTCTTACCTGACGCGTAATAGAAAATTCCAAAAAAATTAAAAAAATTAAAAAATAGCATTATGATTTCTTTTGAAGACAAAATAGGTTGGACAAGCCCCAGAAAGTGAAAAAATAAAAATTCTCGTTCTGTTCCGTTCCTACCCGACGCGTAATAGAAAATTCCAAAAAAAGAGCAAAGAAATTGAAAAAATTAAAAAATTGCATTATGACTTCTTTTCAAGCCGAAATAGGTTGGAAAAGCCCGAGAAAGAGGGAAAATAAAAATTATCGTTCTGTTCCGTTCCTACCCGACGCGTAATAGAAAATTCCAAGAAAATAGCAAAAAAATTTAAAAAATTAAAAAATAGCATTAGGGCTGCATTCCAAGCCAGAATAGGTTGGAAAAGGACGCGAAATAGAGAAAATAAAAATTATCGTTCTATTCCGTTCCTACTCGACGCGTAATACAAAATTCCAAAAAAATTGAAAAAAAATTCAAGCAATTAAAACATACCATTATGGCTTCATTTCAAGCCAAAATAGGTTGGAAAAGGCCGAGAAAGGGAGAAAATTAAAATTATCGTTCCATTTCGTTCCTACCTGACGCGTAATAGAAAATTCCATAAAAAAGGGCAAAAACTTCAAAAAATTAAAAAATACCATTATGACTTCATTTCAAACCAAAATAGGGTTGAGAAGGCCGAGAAAGTGAGAAAATAAAAATTATCGTTCCGTTCCGTTCCTACCAGACGCGTAATTGAAAATTCCAAAAAAATAACAAAAAAATCCAAAAAATTAAAAAATACCATTATGACTTCTTTTCTAGCCAAAATAGGTTGGAAAAGCTCGAGAAAGAGAGAAAATAAAAATTATCCTTCTGTTCCGTTCCTACTCGACTCGTAATAGAAAATTCCAAAAAAATAGCAAAAACTTCAAAAAACAAAAAAATACCATTATGGCTTCTTTTCAAGCCAGAATAGGTTGGAAAAGGCCGAGAAAGAGAGAAACTAAAAATTATCGTTCTGCTCCGTTCCTACCCGACGCGTAACAGAAAATTCCAAAAAAGTAGCAAAAATATTAATAAAATTAAAAAATAGCATTACGGCTTCATTTCAAGCCAGAATAGGTTGGAAAAGGCCACGAAAGAGAGAATAAAAATTATCGTTCCGTTCTGTTCCTACTCGACGCGTAATACAAAATTCCAAAAAAATTGAAAAAAAATTCAAACAATTAAAACATACCATTATGGCTTCATTTCAAGCCAAAATAGGTTTGAAAAGACCGAGAAAGGGAGAAAATTAAAATTATCGTTCCTCTTCGTTCCCACCTGACGCGTAATAGAAAATTCCAAAAAAAAGGGCAAAAACTTCAAAAAATTAAAAAATACCATTATGACTTCATTTCAAACCAAAATAGGTTGGAGAAGGCCGAGAAATTGAGAAAACAAAAACTATCGTTTCGTTCCGTTGCTACCAGACGCGTAATAGAAAATTCCAAAAAAATAACAAAAAAATTAAAAAATAGAATTATAACTTCTTTTCAAGCCAAAATAGGTTCGAAAAGCTCGAGAAAGAGAGAAAATAAAAATTATCATTCTGTTCCGTTCCTACCTGACGCGTAATAGAAAATTCCAAAAAAATAGCAAAAAAATAGCAAAAATTAAAAAATGGCATTACGGCTTCATTTCGAGCCAGAATAGGTTGGAAAAGGCCGAGAAAGAGAGAAAATAAAAATTATCGTTCCGTTCCGTTCCTAACTAACGCGTAATAGAAAATTCAAAAAAAATAGGCAAAAACTTCAAAAAATTAAAAAATACCATTATGACTTTGTTTCAAACCAAAATAGGTTGGACAAGCCCAAGAAAGTGAGAAAATAAAAATTATCGTTCTGTTCCGTTCCTACCCGACGCGTGATAGAAAATTCAAAAAAAATAGCAAAAAAATTAAAAAAATTAAAAAATAGCATTATGGCTTCACTTCAAGCAAGAATTACTTGGAAAAGGCCGAGAAAGAGAGAAAATAAAAATTATCGTTCCACTCCGTTCCGTTCCTAGTCGACGGGTAATACAAAATTCCAAAAAAATTGAAAAAATTAAAACATACCATTATGGCTTCATTTGAAGCCAAAATAGGTTGGAAACGCTGAGAAAGGGAGAAAATTAAAATTATCGTTCCGTTTCGTTCCTAGCTGACGCGTAATAGAAAATTCCAAAAAAATAGGCAAAAACTTCAAAAAATTAAAAAATACCATTATGACTTTGTTTCAAACCAAAATAGGTTGGACAAGCCCGAGAAACTGAGAAAATAAAAATTATCGTTTCGTTCTGTTGCTACCAGACGCGTAATAGAAAATTCCAAAAAAATAACAAAAAAATTAAAAAAATTAAAAAATAGCATTTTAACTTCTTTTCAAGCCAAAATAGTTTGGAAAAGCTCGAGAAAGAGAGAAAATAAAAATTATCATTCTGTTCCGTTCCTACCCGATGCGTAATAGAAAATTCCAAAAAAATAGCAAAAAAAATTAAAAAATGGCATTATGGCTTCATTTCGAGCCAGAATAGGTTGGAAAAGGCCGAGAAAGAGAGAAAATAAAAATTATCGTTCCGTTCCGTTCCTAACTAACGCGTAAAATAGGCAAAAACTTCAAAAAATTAAAAAATAGCATTATGACTTCATTTCAATCCAAAATAGGTTGGAGAACGCCGAGAAAGTGAGAAAATAAAAATGATCGTTCCGTTCCGTTACTACCAGACGCGTAATAGAAAATTCCAAAAAAATAACAAAAAAACTCAAAAAATTAAAAAATAGCATTATGACTTCTTTTCTAGCCAAAATAGGTTGGACAAGCCCGAGAAAGAGAGAAAATAAAAATTATCGTTCAGTTCCATTCCTACCAGACGCGTAATAGAAATTCCCAAACAAATAGCAAAAAAAATTAAAAAAAACCATTATGGCTCCATCTCAATCCAAAATAGGTTGGAAAATGCCGAGAAATAGTGCAAATAAAAATTAGCAATCCGTTCTGTTCCTACCCGACCTGTAACAGGAAATTCCAAAAAAATAACTAAAAAATTTAAAAAATACCATTACGGATTCATTCCAAGCCAAAATAGGTTGAAAGAGGATGAGGAAGAGAGAAAATAAAAATTATCATTCCGTTCCGTTCCTACCCGACGCGTAATAGGAAATTCCATCAAAATAACAAAAAATTTCAAAAAATTAAAAAATAGAATTATGGCTTCATTTCAAGCCAGAATAGGTTGGGAAATGCCGAGAAAGAGAGAAAATAAAAATTATCGTTCCGTTCCGTTCCTACCCGACGCGTAATAAAAAATTCAAAAAAATTGAAAAAAAAATTCAAATAATCAAAACATACCATTATGGCTTCATTTCAATCCAAAATAGGTGGGAAAAGGCTGAGAAAGGGAGAAAATTAAAATTATCGTTCAATTCCGTTCTTACCTGACGCGTAATAGAAAATTCCAAAAAAATTAAAAAAATTAAAAAATAGCATTATGATTTCTTTTGAAGACAAAATAGGTTGGACAAGCCCAAGAAAGTGAAAAAATAAAAATTCTCGTTCTGTTCCGTTCCTACCCGACGCGTAATAGAAAATTCCAAAAAAAGAGCAAAGAAATTGAAAAAATTAAAAAATTGCATTATGACTTCTTTTCAAGCCGAAATAGGTTGGAAAAGGCCGAGAAAGAGAGAAACTAAAAATTATCGTTCTGCTCCGTTCCTACCCGACGCGTAACAGAAAATTCCAAAAAAGTAGCAAAAATATTAATAAAATTAAAAAATAGCATTACGGCTTCATTTCAAGCCAGAATAGGTTGGAAAAGGCCACGAAAGAGAGAATAAAAATTATCGTTCCGTTCTGTTCCTACTCGACGCGTAATACAAAATTCCAAAAAAATTGAAAAAAAATTCAAACAATTAAAACATACCATTATGGCTTCATTTCATGCCAAAATAGGTTTGAAAAGACCGAGAATGGGAGAAAATTAAAATTATCGTTCCTCTTCGTTCCCACCTGACGCGTAATAGAAAATTCCAAAAAAAAGGGCAAAAACTTCAAAAAATTAAAAAATACCATTATGACTTCATTTCAAACCAAAATAGGTTGGAGAAGGCCGAGAAACTGAGAAAACAAAAACTATCGTTTCGTTCCGTTGCTACCAGACGCGTAATAGAAAATTCCAAAAAAATAACAAAAAAATTAAAAAATAGCATTATAACTTCTTTTCAAGCCAAAATAGGTTGGAAAAGCTCGAGAAAGAGAGAAAATAAAAATTATCATTCTGTTCCGTTCCTACCCGATGCGTAATAGAAAATTCCAAAAAAATAGCAAAAAAAATTAAAAAATGGCATTATGGCTTCATTTCGAGCCAGAATAGGTTGGAAAAGGCCGAGAAAGAGAGAAAATAAAAATTATCGTTCCGTTCCGTTCCTACCTGACGCGTAATAGAAAATTCCATAAAAAAGGGCAAAAACTTCAAAAAATTAAAAAATACCATTATGACTTCATTTCAAACCAAAATAGGGTTGAGAAGGCCGAAAAAGTGAGAAAATAAAAATTATCGTTCCGTTCCGTGCCTACCAGACGCGTAATTGAAAATTCCAAAAAAATAACAAAAAAATCCAAAAAATTAAAAAATAGCATTATGACTTCTTTTCTAGCCAAAATAGGTTGGAAAAGCTCGAGAAAGAGAGAAAATAAAAATTATCCTTCTGTTCCGTTCCTACTCGACTCGTAATAGAAAATTCCAAAAAAATAGCAAGAACTTCAAAAAACTAAAAAATACCATTATGGCTTCTTTTCAAGCCAGAATAGGTTGGAAAAGGCCGAGAAAGAGAGAAACTAAAAATTATCGTTCTGCTCCGTTCCTACCCGACGCGTAACAGAAAATTCCAAAAAAGTAGCAAAAATATTAATAAAATTAAAAAATAGCATTACGGCTTCATTTCAAGCCAGAATAGGTTGGAAAAGGCCACGAAAGAGAGAATAAAAATTATCGTTCCGTTCTGTTCCTACTCGACGCGTAATACAAAATTCCAAAAAAATTGAAAAAAAATTCAAACAATTAAAACATACAATTATGGCTTCATTTCAAGCCAAAATAGGTTGGAAAAGACCGAGAAATGGAGAAAATTAAAATTATCGTTCCTCTTCGTTCCCACCTGACGCGTAATAGAAAATTCCAAAAAAAAGGGCAAAAACTTCAAAAAATTAAAAAATACCATTATGACTTCATTTCAAACCAAAATAGGTTGGAGAAGGCCGAGAAACTGAGAAAACAAAAACTATCGTTTCGTTCCGTTGCCACCAGACGCGTAATAGAAAATTCCAAAAAAATAACAAAAAAATTAAAAAATAGCATTATAACTTCTTTTCAAGCCAAAATAGGTTGGAAAAGCTCGAGAAAGAGAGAAAATAAAAATTATCATTCTGTTCCGTTCCTACCCGACGCGTAATAGAAAATTCCAAAAAAATAGCAAAAAAATTAAAAAAATTAAAAAATGGCATTACGGCTTCATTTCGAGCCAGAATAGGTTGGAAAAGGCCGAGAAAGAGAGAAAATAAAAATTATCGTTCCGTTCCGTTCCTAACTAACGCGTAATAGAAAATTAAAAAAAAAATAGGCAAAAACTTCAAAAAATTAAAAAATACCATTATGACTTTGTTTCAAACCAAAATAGGTTGGACAAGCCCAAGAAAGTGAGAAAATAAAAATTATCGTTCTGTTCCGTTCCTACCCGACGCGTGATAGAAAATTAAAAAAAAATAGCAAAAAAATTAAAAAAATTAAAAAATAGCATTATGGCTTCACTTCAAGCAAGAATTACTTGGAAAAGGCCGAGAAAGAGAGAAAATAAAAATTATCGTTCCACTCCGTTCCGTTCCTAGTCGACGCGTAATACAAAATTCCAAAAAAATTGAAAAAATTAAAACATACCATTATGGCTTCATTTGAAGCCAAAATAGGTTGGAAACGCTGAGAAAGGGAGAAAATTAAAATTATCGTTCCGTTTCGTTCCTAGCTGACGCGTAATAGAAAATTCCAAAAAAATAGGCAAAAACTTCAAAAAATTAAAAAATACCATTATGACTTTGTTTCAAACCAAAATAGGTTGGACAAGCCCGAGAAACTGAGAAAATAAAAATTATCGTTTCGTTCTGTTGCTACCAGACGCGTAATAGAAAATTCCAAAAAAATAACAAAAAAATTAAAAAAATTAAAAAATAGCATTTTAACTTCTTTTCAGGCCAAAATAGTTTGGAAAAGCTCGAGAAAGAGAGAAAATAAAAATTATCATTCTGTTCCGTTCCTACCCGATGCGTAATAGAAAATTCCAAAAAAATAGCAAAAAAATTAAAAAATGGCATTATGGCTTCATTTCGAGCCAGAATAGGTTGGAAAAGGCCGAGAAAGAGAGAAAATAAAAATTATCGTTCCGTTCCGTTCCTAACTAACGCGTAATAGAAAACTCAAAAAAATAGGCAAAAACTTCAAAAAATTAAAAAATAGCATTATGACTTCATTTCAATCCAAAATAGGTTGGAGAACGCCGAGAAAGTGAGAAAATAAAAATGATCGTTCCGTTCCGTTACTACCAGACGCGTAATAGAAAATTCCAAAAAAATAACAAAAAAACTCAAAAAATTAAAAAATAGCATTATGACTTCTTTTCTAGCCAAAATAGGTTGGACAAGCCCGAGAAAGAGAGAAAATAAAAATTATCGATCAGTTCCATTCCTACCAGACGCGTAATAGAAATTTCCAAACAAATAGCAAAAAAAATTAAAAAAAACCATTATGGCTCCATCTCAATCCAAAATAGGTTGGAAAATGCCGAGAAATAGTGCAAATAAAAATTAGCAATCCGTTCTGTTCCTACCCGACCTGTAACAGGAAATTCCAAAAAAATAACTAAAAAATTTAAAAATTTAAAAAATACCATTACGGATTCATTCCAAGCCAAAATAGGTTGAAAGAGGATGAGGAAGAGAGAAAATAAAAATTATCATTCCGTTCCGTTCCTACCCGACGCGTAATAGGAAATTCCATCAAAATAACAAAAAATTTCAAAAAATTAAAAAATAGAATTATGGCTTCATTTCAAGCCAGAATAGGTTGGGAAATGCCGAGAAAGAGAGAAAATAAAAATTATCGTTCCGTTCCGTTCCTACCCGACGCGTAATAAAAAATTCAAAAAAATTGAAAAAAAAATTCAAATAATCAAAACATACCATTATGGCTTCATTTCAATCCAAAATAGGTGGGAAAAGGCTGAGAAAGGGAGAAAATTAAAATTATCGTTCAATTCCGTTCTTACCTGACGCGTAATAGAAAATTCCAAAAAAATTAAAAAAATTAAAAAATAGCATTATGATTTCTTTTGAAGACAAAATAGGTTGGACAAGCCCAAGAAAGTGAAAAAATAAAAATTCTCGTTCTGTTCCGTTCCTACCCGACGCGTAATAGAAAATTCCAAAAAAAGAGCAAAGAAATTGAAAAAATTAAAAAATTGCATTATGACTTCTTTTCAAGCCGAAATAGGTTGGAAAAGGCCGAGAAAGAGAGAAACTAAAAATTATCGTTCTGCTCCGTTCCTACCCGACGCGTAACAGAAAATTCCAAAAAAGTAGCAAAAATATTAATAAAATTAAAAAATAGCATTACGGCTTCATTTCAAGCCAGAATAGGTTGGAAAAGGCCACGAAAGAGAGAATAAAAATTATCGTTCCGTTCTGTTCCTACTCGACGCGTAATACAAAATTCCAAAAAAATTGAAAAAAAATTCAAACAATTAAAACATACCATTATGGCTTCATTTCATGCCAAAATAGGTTTGAAAAGACCGAGAATGGGAGAAAATTAAAATTATCGTTCCTCTTCGTTCCCACCTGACGCGTAATAGAAAATTCCAAAAAAAAGGGCAAAAACTCCAAAAAATTAAAAAATACCATTATGACTTCATTTCAAACCAAAATAGGTTGGAGAAGGCCGAGAAACTGAGAAAACAAAAACTATCGTTTCGTTCCGTTGCTACCAGACGCGTAATAGAAAATTCCAAAAAAATAACAAAAAAATTAAAAAATAGCATT
Organism: Quercus parvula; assembly: GCA_030820535.1. Classification (NCBI taxonomy): domain Eukaryota; kingdom Viridiplantae; phylum Streptophyta; class Magnoliopsida; order Fagales; family Fagaceae; genus Quercus; species Quercus parvula. The sequence continues at coordinate 25,282,322 of JAUAME010000004.1, forward strand.
ATAACTTCTTTTCAAGCCAAAATAGGTTGGAAAAGCTCGAGAAAGAGAGAAAATAAAAATTATCATTCTGTTCCGTTCCTACCCGATGCGTAATAGAAAATTCCAAAAAAATAGCAAAAAAAATTAAAAAATGGCATTATGGCTTCATTTCGAGCCAGAATAGGTTGGAAAAGGCCGAGAAAGAGAGAAAATAAAAATTATCGTTCCGTTCCGTTCCTACCTGACGCGTAATAGAAAATTCCATAAAAAAGGGCAAAAACTTCAAAAAATTAAAAAATACCATTATGACTTCATTTCAAACCAAAATAGGGTTGAGAAGGCCGAAAAAGTGAGAAAATAAAAATTATCGTTCCGTTCCGTGCCTACCAGACGCGTAATTGAAAATTCCAAAAAAATAACAAAAAAATCCAAAAAATTAAAAAATAGCATTATGACTTCTTTTCTAGCCAAAATAGGTTGGAAAAGCTCGAGAAAGAGAGAAAATAAAAATTATCCTTCTGTTCCGTTCCTACTCGACTCGTAATAGAAAATTCCAAAAAAATAGCAAGAACTTCAAAAAACTAAAAAATACCATTATGGCTTCTTTTCAAGCCAGAATAGGTTGGAAAAGGCCGAGAAAGAGAGAAACTAAAAATTATCGTTCTGCTCCGTTCCTACCCGACGCGTAACAGAAAATTCCAAAAAAGTAGCAAAAATATTAATAAAATTAAAAAATAGCATTACGGCTTCATTTCAAGCCAGAATAGGTTGGAAAAGGCCACGAAAGAGAGAATAAAAATTATCGTTCCGTTCTGTTCCTACTCGACGCGTAATACAAAATTCCAAAAAAATTGAAAAAAAATTCAAACAATTAAAACATACCATTATGGCTTCTTTTCAAGCCAAAATAGGTTGGAAAAGACCGAGAAATGGAGAAAATTAAAATTATCGTTCCTCTTCGTTCCCACCTGACGCGTAATAGAAAATTCCAAAAAAAAGGGCAAAAACTTCAAAAAATTAAAAAATACCATTATGACTTCATTTCAAACCAAAATAGGTTGGAGAAGGCCGAGAAACTGAGAAAACAAAAACTATCGTTTCGTTCCGTTGCTACCAGACGCGTAATAGAAAATTCCAAAAAAATAACAAAAAAATTAAAAAATAGCATTATAACTTCTTTTCAAGCCAAAATAGGTTGGAAAAGCTCGAGAAAGAGAGAAAATAAAAATTATCATTCTGTTCCGTTCCTACCCGACGCGTAATAGAAAATTCCAAAAAAATAGCAAAAAAATTAAAAAAATTAAAAAATGGCATTACGGCTTCATTTCGAGCCAGAATAGGTTGGAAAAGGCCGAGAAAGAGAGAAAATAAAAATTATCGTTCCGTTCCGTTCCTAACTAACGCGTAATAGAAAATTAAAAAAAAAATAGGCAAAAACTTCAAAAAATTAAAAAATACCATTATGACTTTGTTTCAAACCAAAATAGGTTGGACAAGCCCAAGAAAGTGAGAAAATAAAAATTATCGTTCTGTTCCGTTCCTACCCGACGCGTGATAGAAAATTAAAAAAAAATAGCAAAAAAATTAAAAAAATTAAAAAATAGCATTATGGCTTCACTTCAAGCAAGAATTACTTGGAAAAGGCCGAGAAAGAGAGAAAATAAAAATTATCGTTCCACTCCGTTCCGTTCCTAGTCGACGCGTAATACAAAATTCCAAAAAAATTGAAAAAATTAAAACATACCATTATGGCTTCATTTGAAGCCAAAATAGGTTGGAAACGCTGAGAAAGGGAGAAAATTAAAATTATCGTTCCGTTTCGTTCCTAGCTGACGCGTAATAGAAAATTCCAAAAAAATAGGCAAAAACTTCAAAAAATTAAAAAATACCATTATGACTTTGTTTCAAACCAAAATAGGTTGGACAAGCCCGAGAAACTGAGAAAATAAAAATTATCGTTTCGTTCTGTTGCTACCAGACGCGTAATAGAAAATTCCAAAAAAATAACAAAAAAATTAAAAAAATTAAAAAATAGCATTTTAACTTCTTTTCAGGCCAAAATAGTTTGGAAAAGCTCGAGAAAGAGAGAAAATAAAAATTATCATTCTGTTCCGTTCCTACCCGATGCGTAATAGAAAATTCCAAAAAAATAGCAAAAAAATTAAAAAATGGCATTATGGCTTCATTTCGAGCCAGAATAGGTTGGAAAAGGCCGAGAAAGAGAGAAAATAAAAATTATCGTTCCGTTCCGTTCCTAACTAACGCGTAATAGAAAACTCAAAAAATAGGCAAAAACTTCAAAAAATTAAAAAATAGCATTATGACTTCATTTCAATCCAAAATAGGTTGGAGAACGCCGAGAAAGTGAGAAAATAAAAATGATCGTTCCGTTCCGTTACTACCAGACGCGTAATAGAAAATTCCAAAAAAATAACAAAAAAACTCAAAAAATTGAAAAATAGCATTATGACTTCTTTTCTAGCCAAAATAGGTTGGACACGCCCGAGAAAGAGAGAAAATAAAAATTATCGATCAGTTCCATTCCTACCAGACGCGTAATAGAAATTTCCAAACAAATAGCAAAAAAAATTAAAAAAAACCATTATGGCTCCATCTCAATCCAAAATAGGTTGGAAAATGCCGAGAAATAGTGCAAATAAAAATTAGCAATCCGTTCTGTTCCTACCCGACCTGTAACAGGAAATTCCAAAAAAATAACTAAAAAATTTAAAAATTTAAAAAATACCATTACGGATTCATTCCAAGCCAAAATAGGTTGAAAGAGGATGAGGAAGAGAGAAAATAAAAATTATCATTCCGTTCCGTTCCTACCCGACGCGTAATAGGAAATTCCATCAAAATAACAAAAAATTTCAAAAAATTAAAAAATAGAATTATGGCTTCATTTCAAGCCAGAATAGGTTGGGAAATGCCGAGAAAGAGAGAAAATAAAAATTATCGTTCCGTTCCGTTCCTACCCGACGCGTAATAAAAAATTCAAAAAAATTGAAAAAAAAATTCAAATAATCAAAACATACCATTATGGCTTCATTTCAATCCAAAATAGGTGGGAAAAGGCTGAGAAAGGGAGAAAATTAAAATTATCGTTCAATTCCGTTCTTACCTGACGCGTAATAGAAAATTCCAAAAAAATTAAAAAAATTAAAAAATAGCATTATGATTTCTTTTGAAGACAAAATAGGTTGGACAAGCCCGAGAAAGTGAAAAAATAAAAATTCTCGTTCTGTTCCGTTCCTACCCGACGCGTAATAGAAAATTCCAAAAAAAGAGCAAAGAAATTGAAAAAATTAAAAAATTGCATTATGACTTCTTTTCAAGCCGAAATAGGTTGGAAAAGCCCGAGAAAGAGGGAAAATAAAAATTATCGTTCTGTTCCGTTCCTACCCGACGCGTAATAGAAAATTCCAAGAAAATAGCAAAAAAATTTAAAAAATTAAAAAATAGCATTAGGGCTGCATTCCAAGCCAGAATAGGTTGGAAAAGGACGCGAAATAGAGAAAATAAAAATTATCGTTCTATTCCGTTCCTACTCGACGCGTAATACAAAATTCCAAAAAAATTGAAAAAAAATTCAAGCAATTAAAACATACCATTATGGCTTCATTTCAAGCCAAAATAGGTTGGAAAAGGCCGAGAAAGGGAGAAAATTAAAATTATCGTTCCATTTCGTTCCTACCTGACGCGTAATAGAAAATTCCAAAAAAAAGGGCAAAAACTTCAAAAAATTAAAAAATACCATTATGACTTCATTTCAAACCAAAATAGGTTGGAGAAGGCCGAGAAACTGAGAAAACAAAAACTATCGTTTCGTTCCGTTGCTACCAGACGCGTAATAGAAAATTCCAAAAAAATAACAAAAAAATTAAAAAATAGCATTATAACTTCTTTTCAAGCCAAAATAGGTTGGAAAAGCTCGAGAAAGAGAGAAAATAAAAATTATCATTCTGTTCCGTTCCTACCCGATGCGTAATAGAAAATTCCAAAAAAATAGCAAAAAAAATTAAAAAATGGCATTATGGCTTCATTTCGAGCCAGAATAGGTTGGAAAAGGCCGAGAAAGAGAGAAAATAAAAATTATCGTTCCGTTCCGTTCCTACCTGACGCGTAATAGAAAATTCCAAAAAAAGGCCAAAAACTTCAAAAAATTAAAAAATACCATTATGACTTCATTTCAAACCAAAATAGGGTTGAGAAGGCCGAAAAAGTGAGAAAATAAAAATTATCGTTCCGTTCCGTGCCTACCAGACGCGTAATTGAAAATTCCAAAAAAATAACAAAAAAATCCAAAAAATTAAAAAATAGCATTATGACTTCTTTTCTAGCCAAAATAGGTTGGAAAAGCTCGAGAAAGAGAGAAAATAAAAATTATCCTTCTGTTCCGTTCCTACTCGACTCGTAATAGAAAATTCCAAAAAAATAGCAAAAAAATTAAAAAAATTAAAAAATGGCATTACGGCTTCATTTCGAGCCAGAATAGGTTGGAAAAGGCCGAGAAAGAGAGAAAATAAAAATTATCGTTCCGTTCCGTTCCTAACTAACGCGTAATAGAAAATTAAAAAAAAATAGGCAAAAACTTCAAAAAATTAAAAAATACCATTATGACTTTGTTTCAAACCAAAATAGGTTGGACAAGCCCAAGAAAGTGAGAAAATAAAAATTATCGTTCTGTTCCGTTCCTACCCGACGCGTGATAGAAAATTAAAAAAAAATAGCAAAAAAATTAAAAAAATTAAAAAATAGCATTATGGCTTCACTTCAAGCAAGAATTACTTGGAAAAGGCCGAGAAAGAGAGAAAATAAAAATTATCGTTCCACTCCGTTCCGTTCCTAGTCGACGCGTAATACAAAATTCCAAAAAAATTGAAAAAATTAAAACATACCATTATGGCTTCATTTGAAGCCAAAATAGGTTGGAAACGCTGAGAAAGGGAGAAAATTAAAATTATCGTTCCGTTTCGTTCCTAGCTGACGCGTAATAGAAAATTCCAAAAAAATAGGCAAAAACTTCAAAAAATTAAAAAATACCATTATGACTTTGTTTCAAACCAAAATAGGTTGGACAAGCCCGAGAAACTGAGAAAATAAAAATTATCGTTTCGTTCTGTTGCTACCAGACGCGTAATAGAAAATTCCAAAAAAATAACAAAAAAATTAAAAAAATTAAAAAATAGCATTTTAACTTCTTTTCAGGCCAAAATAGTTTGGAAAAGCTCGAGAAAGAGAGAAAATAAAAATTATCATTCTGTTCCGTTCCTACCCGATGCGTAATAGAAAATTCCAAAAAAATAGCAAAAAAATTAAAAAATGGCATTATGGCTTCATTTCGAGCCAGAATAGGTTGGAAAAGGCCGAGAAAGAGAGAAAATAAAAATTATCGTTCCGTTCCGTTCCTAACTAACGCGTAATAGAAAACTCAAAAAATAGGCAAAAACTTCAAAAAATTAAAAAATAGCATTATGACTTCATTTCAATCCAAAATAGGTTGGAGAACGCCGAGAAAGTGAGAAAATAAAAATGATCGTTCCGTTCCGTTACTACCAGACGCGTAATAGAAAATTCCAAAAAAATAACAAAAAAACTCAAAAAATTGAAAAATAGCATTATGACTTCTTTTCTAGCCAAAATAGGTTGGACACGCCCGAGAAAGAGAGAAAATAAAAATTATCGATCAGTTCCATTCCTACCAGACGCGTAATAGAAATTTCCAAACAAATAGCAAAAAAAATTAAAAAAAACCATTATGGCTCCATCTCAATCCAAAATAGGTTGGAAAATGCCGAGAAATAGTGCAAATAAAAATTAGCAATCCGTTCTGTTCCTACCCGACCTGTAACAGGAAATTCCAAAAAAATAACTAAAAAATTTAAAAATTTAAAAAATACCATTACGGATTCATTCCAAGCCAAAATAGGTTGAAAGAGGATGAGGAAGAGAGAAAATAAAAATTATCATTCCGTTCCGTTCCTACCCGACGCGTAATAGGAAATTCCATCAAAATAACAAAAAATTTCAAAAAATTAAAAAATAGAATTATGGCTTCATTTCAAGCCAGAATAGGTTGGGAAATGCCGAGAAAGAGAGAAAATAAAAATTATCGTTCCGTTCCGTTCCTACCCGACGCGTAATAAAAAATTCAAAAAAATTGAAAAAAAAATTCAAATAATCAAAACATACCATTATGGCTTCATTTCAATCCAAAATAGGTGGGAAAAGGCTGAGAAAGGGAGAAAATTAAAATTATCGTTCAATTCCGTTCTTACCTGACGCGTAATAGAAAATTCCAAAAAAATTAAAAAAATTAAAAAATAGCATTATGATTTCTTTTGAAGACAAAATAGGTTGGACAAGCCCGAGAAAGTGAAAAAATAAAAATTCTCGTTCTGTTCCGTTCCTACCCGACGCGTAATAGAAAATTCCAAAAAAAGAGCAAAGAAATTGAAAAAATTAAAAAATTGCATTATGACTTCTTTTCAAGCCGAAATAGGTTGGAAAAGCCCGAGAAAGAGGGAAAATAAAAATTATCGTTCTGTTCCGTTCCTACCCGACGCGTAATAGAAAATTCCAAGAAAATAGCAAAAAAATTTAAAAAATTAAAAAATAGCATTAGGGCTGCATTCCAAGCCAGAATAGGTTGGAAAAGGACGCGAAATAGAGAAAATAAAAATTATCGTTCTATTCCGTTCCTACTCGACGCGTAATACAAAATTCCAAAAAAATTGAAAAAAAATTCAAGCAATTAAAACATACCATTATGGCTTCATTTCAAGCCAAAATAGGTTGGAAAAGGCCGAGAAAGGGAGAAAATTAAAATTATCGTTCCATTTCGTTCCTACCTGACGCGTAATAGAAAATTCCAAAAAAAAGGGCAAAAACTTCAAAAAATTAAAAAATACCATTATGACTTCATTTCAAACCAAAATAGGTTGGAGAAGGCCGAGAAACTGAGAAAACAAAAACTATCGTTTCGTTCCGTTGCTACCAGACGCGTAATAGAAAATTCCAAAAAAATAACAAAAAAATTAAAAAATAGCATTATAACTTCTTTTCAAGCCAAAATAGGTTGGAAAAGCTCGAGAAAGAGAGAAAATAAAAATTATCATTCTGTTCCGTTCCTACCCGATGCGTAATAGAAAATTCCAAAAAAATAGCAAAAAAAATTAAAAAATGGCATTATGGCTTCATTTCGAGCCAGAATAGGTTGGAAAAGGCCGAGAAAGAGAGAAAATAAAAATTATCGTTCCGTTCCGTTCCTACCTGACGCGTAATAGAAAATTCCAAAAAAAGGCCAAAAACTTCAAAAAATTAAAAAATACCATTATGACTTCATTTCAAACCAAAATAGGGTTGAGAAGGCCGAAAAAGTGAGAAAATAAAAATTATCGTTCCGTTCCGTGCCTACCAGACGCGTAATTGAAAATTCCAAAAAAATAACAAAAAAATCCAAAAAATTAAAAAATAGCATTATGACTTCTTTTCTAGCCAAAATAGGTTGGAAAAGCTCGAGAAAGAGAGAAAATAAAAATTATCCTTCTGTTCCGTTCCTACTCGACTCGTAATAGAAAATTCCAAAAAAATAGCAAAAAAATTAAAAAAATTAAAAAATGGCATTACGGCTTCATTTCGAGCCAGAATAGGTTGGAAAAGGCCGAGAAAGAGAGAAAATAAAAATTATCGTTCCGTTCCGTTCCTAACTAACGCGTAATAGAAAATTAAAAAAAAATAGGCAAAAACTTCAAAAAATTAAAAAATACCATTATGACTTTGTTTCAAACCAAAATAGGTTCGACAAGCCCAAGAAAGTGAGAAAATAAAAATTATCGTTCTGTTCCGTTCCTACCCGACGCGTGATAGAAAATTAAAAAAAAATAGCAAAAAAATTAAAAAAATTAAAAAATAGCATTATGGCTTCACTTCAAGCAAGAATTACTTGGAAAAGGCCGAGAAAGAGAGAAAATAAAAATTATCGTTCCACTCCGTTCCGTTCCTAGTCGACGCGTAATACAAAATTCCAAAAAAATTGAAAAAATTAAAACATACCATTATGGCTTCATTTGAAGCCAAAATAGGTTGGAAACGCTGAGAAAGGGAGAAAATTAAAATTATCGTTCCGTTTCGTTCCTAGCTGACGCGTAATAGAAAATTCCAAAAAAATAGGCAAAAACTTCAAAAAATTAAAAAATACCATTATGACTTTGTTTCAAACCAAAATAGGTTGGACAAGCCCGAGAAACTGAGAAAATAAAAATTATCGTTTCGTTCTGTTGCTACCAGACGCGTAATAGAAAATTCCAAAAAAATAACAAAAAAATTAAAAAAATTAAAAAATAGCATTTTAACTTCTTTTCAGGCCAAAATAGTTTGGAAAAGCTCGAGAAAGAGAGAAAATAAAAATTATCATTCTGTTCCGTTCCTACCCGATGCGTAATAGAAAATTCCAAAAAAATAGCAAAAAAATTAAAAAATGGCATTATGGCTTCATTTCGAGCCAGAATAGGTTGGAAAAGGCCGAGAAAGAGAGAAAATAAAAATTATCGTTCCGTTCCGTTCCTAACTAACGCGTAATAGAAAACTCAAAAAATAGGCAAAAACTTCAAAAAATTAAAAAATAGCATTATGACTTCATTTCAATCCAAAATAGGTTGGAGAACGCCGAGAAAGTGAGAAAATAAAAATGATCGTTCCGTTCCGTTACTACCAGACGCGTAATAGAAAATTCCAAAAAAATAACAAAAAAACTCAAAAAATTGAAAAATAGCATTATGACTTCTTTTCTAGCCAAAATAGGTTGGACACGCCCGAGAAAGAGAGAAAATAAAAATTATCGATCAGTTCCATTCCTACCAGACGCGTAATAGAAATTTCCAAACAAATAGCAAAAAAAATTAAAAAAAACCATTATGGCTCCATCTCAATCCAAAATAGGTTGGAAAATGCCGAGAAATAGTGCAAATAAAAATTAGCAATCCGTTCTGTTCCTACCCGACCTGTAACAGGAAATTCAAAAAAAATAACTAAAAAATTTAAAAATTTAAAAAATACCATTACGGATTCATTCCAAGCCAAAATAGGTTGAAAGAGGATGAGGAAGAGAGAAAATAAAAATTATCATTCCGTTCCGTTCCTACCCGACGCGTAATAGGAAATTCCATCAAAATAACAAAAAATTTCAAAAAATTAAAAAATAGAATTATGGCTTCATTTCAAGCCAGAATAGGTTGGGAAATGCCGAGAAAGAGAGAAAATAAAAATTATCGTTCCGTTCCGTTCCTACCCGACGCGTAATAAAAAATTCAAAAAAATTGAAAAAAAAATTCAAATAATCAAAACATACCATTATGGCTTCATTTCAATCCAAAATAGGTGGGAAAAGGCTGAGAAAGGGAGAAAATTAAAATTATCGTTCAATTCCGTTCTTACCTGACGCGTAATAGAAAATTCCAAAAAAATTAAAAAAATTAAAAAATAGCATTATGATTTCTTTTGAAGACAAAATAGGTTGGACAAGCCCGAGAAAGTGAAAAAATAAAAATTCTCGTTCTGTTCCGTTCCTACCCGACGCGTAATAGAAAATTCCAAAAAAAGAGCAAAGAAATTGAAAAAATTAAAAAATTGCATTATGACTTCTTTTCAAGCCGAAATAGGTTGGAAAAGCCCGAGAAAGAGGGAAAATAAAAATTATCGTTCTGTTCCGTTCCTACCCGACGCGTAATAGAAAATTCCAAGAAAATAGCAAAAAAATTTAAAAAATTAAAAAATAGCATTAGGGCTGCATTCCAAGCCAGAATAGGTTGGAAAAGGACGCGAAATAGAGAAAATAAAAATTATCGTTCTATTCCGTTCCTACTCGACGCGTAATACAAAATTCCAAAAAAATTGAAAAAAAATTCAAGCAATTAAAACATACCATTATGGCTTCATTTCAAGCCAAAATAGGTTGGAAAAGGCCGAGAAAGGGAGAAAATTAAAATTATCGTTCCATTTCGTTCCTACCTGACGCGTAATAGAAAATTCCAAAAAAAAGGGCAAAAACTTCAAAAAATTAAAAAATACCATTATGACTTCATTTCAAACCAAAATAGGTTGGAGAAGGCCGAGAAACTGAGAAAACAAAAACTATCGTTTCGTTCCGTTGCTACCAGACGCGTAATAGAAAATTCCAAAAAAATAACAAAAAAATTAAAAAATAGCATTATAACTTCTTTTCAAGCCAAAATAGGTTGGAAAAGCTCGAGAAAGAGAGAAAATAAAAATTATCATTCTGTTCCGTTCCTACCCGATGCGTAATAGAAAATTCCAAAAAAATAGCAAAAAAAATTAAAAAATGGCATTATGGCTTCATTTCGAGCCAGAATAGGTTGGAAAAGGCCGAGAAAGAGAGAAAATAAAAATTATCGTTCCGTTCCGTTCCTACCTGACGCGTAATAGAAAATTCCATAAAAAAGGGCAAAAACTTCAAAAAATTAAAAAATACCATTATGACTTCATTTCAAACCAAAATAGGGTTGAGAAGGCCGAAAAAGTGAGAAAATAAAAATTATCGTTCCGTTCCGTGCCTACCAGACGCGTAATTGAAAATTCCAAAAAAATAACAAAAAAATCCAAAAAATTAAAAAATAGCATTATGACTTCTTTTCTAGCCAAAATAGGTTGGAAAAGCTCGAGAAAGAGAGAAAATAAAAATTATCCTTCTGTTCCGTTCCTACTCGACTCGTAATAGAAAATTCCAAAAAAATAGCAAGAACTTCAAAAAACTAAAAAATACCATTATGGCTTCTTTTCAAGCCAGAATAGGTTGGAAAAGGCCGAGAAAGAGAGAAACTAAAAATTATCGTTCTGCTCCGTTCCTACCCGACGCGTAACAGAAAATTCCAAAAAAGTAGCAAAAATATTAATAAAATTAAAAAATAGCATTACGGCTTCATTTCAAGCCAGAATAGGTTGGAAAAGGCCACGAAAGAGAGAATAAAAATTATCGTTCCGTTCTGTTCCTACTCGACGCGTAATACAAAATTCCAAAAAAATTGAAAAAAAATTCAAACAATTAAAACATACCATTATGGCTTCATTTCAAGCCAAAATAGGTTGGAAAAGACCGAGAAATGGAGAAAATTAAAATTATCGTTCCTCTTCGTTCCCACCTGACGCGTAATAGAAAATTCCAAAAAAAAGGGCAAAAACTTCAAAAAATTAAAAAATACCATTATGACTTCATTTCAAACCAAAATAGGTTGGAGAAGGCCGAGAAACTGAGAAAACAAAAACTATCGTTTCGTTCCGTTGCTACCAGACGCGTAATAGAAAATTCCAAAAAAATAACAAAAAAATTAAAAAATAGCATTATAACTTCTTTTCAAGCCAAAATAGGTTGGAAAAGCTCGAGAAAGAGAGAAAATAAAAATTATCATTCTGTTCCGTTCCTACCCGACGCGTAATAGAAAATTCCAAAAAAATAGCAAAAAAATTAAAAAAATTAAAAAATGGCATTACGGCTTCATTTCGAGCCAGAATAGGTTGGAAAAGGCCGAGAAAGAGAGAAAATAAAAATTATCGTTCCGTTCCGTTCCTAACTAACGCGTAATAGAAAATTAAAAAAAAATAGGCAAAAACTTCAAAAAATTAAAAAATACCATTATGACTTTGTTTCAAACCAAAATAGGTTGGACAAGCCCAAGAAAGTGAGAAAATAAAAATTATCGTTCTGTTCCGTTCCTACCCGACGCGTGATAGAAAATTAAAAAAAAATAGCAAAAAAATTAAAAAAATTAAAAAATAGCATTATGGCTTCACTTCAAGCAAGAATTACTTGGAAAAGGCCGAGAAAGAGAGAAAATAAAAATTATCGTTCCACTCCGTTCCGTTCCTAGTCGACGCGTAATACAAAATTCCAAAAAAATTGAAAAAATTAAAACATACCATTATGGCTTCATTTGAAGCCAAAATAGGTTGGAAACGCTGAGAAAGGGAGAAAATTAAAATTATCGTTCCGTTTCGTTCCTAGCTGACGCGTAATAGAAAATTCCAAAAAAATAGGCAAAAACTTCAAAAAATTAAAAAATACCATTATGACTTTGTTTCAAACCAAAATAGGTTGGACAAGCCCGAGAAACTGAGAAAATAAAAATTATCGTTTCGTTCTGTTGCTACCAGACGCGTAATAGAAAATTCCAAAAAAATAACAAAAAAATTAAAAAAATTAAAAAATAGCATTTTAACTTCTTTTCAGGCCAAAATAGTTTGGAAAAGCTCGAGAAAGAGAGAAAATAAAAATTATCATTCTGTTCCGTTCCTACCCGATGCGTAATAGAAAATTCCAAAAAAATAGCAAAAAAATTAAAAAATGGCATTATGGCTTCATTTCGAGCCAGAATAGGTTGGAAAAGGCCGAGAAAGAGAGAAAATAAAAATTATCGTTCCGTTCCGTTCCTAACTAACGCGTAATAGAAAACTCAAAAAAATAGGCAAAAACTTCAAAAAATTAAAAAATAGCATTATGACTTCATTTCAATCCAAAATAGGTTGGAGAACGCCGAGAAAGTGAGAAAATAAAAATGATCGTTCCGTTCCGTTACTACCAGACGCGTAATAGAAAATTCCAAAAAAATAACAAAAAAACTCAAAAAATTAAAAAATAGCATTATGACTTCTTTTCTAGCCAAAATAGGTTGGACAAGCCCGAGAAAGAGAGAAAATAAAAATTATCGATCAGTTCCATTCCTACCAGACGCGTAATAGAAATTTCCAAACAAATAGCAAAAAAAATTAAAAAAAACCATTATGGCTCCATCTCAATCCAAAATAGGTTGGAAAATGCCGAGAAATAGTGCAAATAAAAATTAGCAATCCGTTCTGTTCCTACCCGACCTGTAACAGGAAATTCCAAAAAAATAACTAAAAAATTTAAAAATTTAAAAAATACCATTACGGATTCATTCCAAGCCAAAATAGGTTGAAAGAGGATGAGGAAGAGAGAAAATAAAAATTATCATTCCGTTCCGTTCCTACCCGACGCGTAATAGGAAATTCCATCAAAATAACAAAAAATTTCAAAAAATTAAAAAATAGAATTATGGCTTCATTTCAAGCCAGAATAGGTTGGGAAATGCCGAGAAAGAGAGAAAATAAAAATTATCGTTCCGTTCCGTTCCTACCCGACGCGTAATAAAAAATTCAAAAAAATTGAAAAAAAAATTCAAATAATCAAAACATACCATTATGGCTTCATTTCAATCCAAAATAGGTGGGAAAAGGCTGAGAAAGGGAGAAAATTAAAATTATCGTTCAATTCCGTTCTTACCTGACGCGTAATAGAAAATTCCAAAAAAATTAAAAAAATTAAAAAATAGCATTATGATTTCTTTTGAAGACAAAATAGGTTGGACAAGCCCAAGAAAGTGAAAAAATAAAAATTCTCGTTCTGTTCCGTTCCTACCCGACGCGTAATAGAAAATTCCAAAAAAAGAGCAAAGAAATTGAAAAAATTAAAAAATTGCATTATGACTTCTTTTCAAGCCGAAATAGGTTGGAAAAGGCCGAGAAAGAGAGAAACTAAAAATTATCGTTCTGCTCCGTTCCTACCCGACGCGTAACAGAAAATTCCAAAAAAGTAGCAAAAATATTAATAAAATTAAAAAATAGCATTACGGCTTCATTTCAAGCCAGAATAGGTTGGAAAAGGCCACGAAAGAGAGAATAAAAATTATCGTTCCGTTCTGTTCCTACTCGACGCGTAATACAAAATTCCAAAAAAATTGAAAAAAAATTCAAACAATTAAAACATACCATTATGGCTTCATTTCATGCCAAAATAGGTTTGAAAAGACCGAGAATGGGAGAAAATTAAAATTATCGTTCCTCTTCGTTCCCACCTGACGCGTAATAGAAAATTCCAAAAAAAAGGGCAAAAACTTCAAAAAATTAAAAAATACCATTATGACTTCATTTCAAACCAAAATAGGTTGGAGAAGGCCGAGAAACTGAGAAAACAAAAACTATCGTTTCGTTCCGTTGCTACCAGACGCGTAATAGAAAATTCCAAAAAAATAACAAAAAAATTAAAAAATAGCATTATAACTTCTTTTCAAGCCAAAATAGGTTGGAAAAGCTCGAGAAAGAGAGAAAATAAAAATTATCATTCTGTTCCGTTCCTACCCGATGCGTAATAGAAAATTCCAAAAAAATAGCAAAAAAAATTAAAAAATGGCATTATGGCTTCATTTCGAGCCAGAATAGGTTGGAAAAGGCCGAGAAAGAGAGAAAATAAAAATTATCGTTCCGTTCCGTTCCTACCTGACGCGTAATAGAAAATTCCATAAAAAAGGGCAAAAACTTCAAAAAATTAAAAAATACCATTATGACTTCATTTCAAACCAAAATAGGGTTGAGAAGGCCGAAAAAGTGAGAAAATAAAAATTATCGTTCCGTTCCGTGCCTACCAGACGCGTAATTGAAAATTCCAAAAAAATAACAAAAAAATCCAAAAAATTAAAAAATAGCATTATGACTTCTTTTCTAGCCAAAATAGGTTGGAAAAGCTCGAGAAAGAGAGAAAATAAAAATTATCCTTCTGTTCCGTTCCTACTCGACTCGTAATAGAAAATTCCAAAAAAATAGCAAGAACTTCAAAAAACTAAAAAATACCATTATGGCTTGTTTTCAAGCCAGAATAGGTTGGAAAAGGCCGAGAAAGAGAGAAACTAAAAATTATCGTTCTGCTCCGTTCCTACCCGACGCGTAACAGAAAATTCCAAAAAAGTAGCAAAAATATTAATAAAATTAAAAAATAGCATTACGGCTTCATTTCAAGCCAGAATAGGTTGGAAAAGGCCACGAAAGAGAGAATAAAAATTATCGTTCCGTTCTGTTCCTACTCGACGCGTAATACAAAATTCCAAAAAAATTGAAAAAAAATTCAAACAATTAAAACATACCATTATGGCTTCTTTTCAAGCCAGAATAGGTTGGAAAAGACCGAGAAATGGAGAAAATTAAAATTATCGTTCCTCTTCGTTCCCACCTGACGCGTAATAGAAAATTCCAAAAAAAAGGGCAAAAACTTCAAAAAATTAAAAAATACCATTATGACTTCATTTCAAACCAAAATAGGTTGGAGAAGGCCGAGAAACTGAGAAAACAAAAACTATCGTTTCGTTCCGTTGCTACCAGACGCGTAATAGAAAATTCCAAAAAAATAACAAAAAAATTAAAAAATAGCATTATAACTTCTTTTCAAGCCAAAATAGGTTGGAAAAGCTCGAGAAAGAGAGAAAATAAAAATTATCATTCTGTTCCGTTCCTACCCGACGCGTAATAGAAAATTCCAAAAAAATAGCAAAAAAATTAAAAAAATTAAAAAATGGCATTACGGCTTCATTTCGAGCCAGAATAGGTTGGAAAAGGCCGAGAAAGAGAGAAAATAAAAATTATCGTTCCGTTCCGTTCCTAACTAACGCGTAATAGAAAATTAAAAAAAAATAGGCAAAAACTTCAAAAAATTAAAAAATACCATTATGACTTTGTTTCAAACCAAAATAGGTTGGACAAGCCCAAGAAAGTGAGAAAATAAAAATTATCGTTCTGTTCCGTTCCTACCCGACGCGTGATAGAAAATTAAAAAAAAATAGCAAAAAAATTAAAAAAATTAAAAAATAGCATTATGGCTTCACTTCAAGCAAGAATTACTTGGAAAAGGCCGAGAAAGAGAGAAAATAAAAATTATCGTTCCACTCCGTTCCGTTCCTAGTCGACGCGTAATACAAAATTCCAAAAAAATTGAAAAAATTAAAACATACCATTATGGCTTCATTTGAAGCCAAAATAGGTTGGAAACGCTGAGAAAGGGAGAAAATTAAAATTATCGTTCCGTTTCGTTCCTAGCTGACGCGTAATAGAAAATTCCAAAAAAATAGGCAAAAACTTCAAAAAATTAAAAAATACCATTATGACTTTGTTTCAAACCAAAATAGGTTGGACAAGCCCGAGAAACTGAGAAAATAAAAATTATCGTTTCGTTCTGTTGCTACCAGACGCGTAATAGAAAATTCCAAAAAAATAACAAAAAAATTAAAAAAATTAAAAAATAGCATTTTAACTTCTTTTCAGGCCAAAATAGTTTGGAAAAGCTCGAGAAAGAGAGAAAATAAAAATTATCATTCTGTTCCGTTCCTACCCGATGCGTAATAGAAAATTCCAAAAAAATAGCAAAAAAATTAAAAAATGGCATTATGGCTTCATTTCGAGCCAGAATAGGTTGGAAAAGGCCGAGAAAGAGAGAAAATAAAAATTATCGTTCCGTTCCGTTCCTAACTAACGCGTAATAGAAAACTCAAAAAATAGGCAAAAACTTCAAAAAATTAAAAAATAGCATTATGACTTCATTTCAATCCAAAATAGGTTGGAGAACGCCGAGAAAGTGAGAAAATAAAAATGATCGTTCCGTTCCGTTACTACCAGACGCGTAATAGAAAATTCCAAAAAAATAACAAAAAAACTCAAAAAATTGAAAAATAGCATTATGACTTCTTTTCTAGCCAAAATAGGTTGGACACGCCCGAGAAAGAGAGAAAATAAAAATTATCGATCAGTTCCATTCCTACCAGACGCGTAATAGAAATTTCCAAACAAATAGCAAAAAAAATTAAAAAAAACCATTATGGCTCCATCTCAATCCAAAATAGGTTGGAAAATGCCGAGAAATAGTGCAAATAAAAATTAGCAATCCGTTCTGTTCCTACCCGACCTGTAACAGGAAATTCAAAAAAAATAACTAAAAAATTTAAAAATTTAAAAAATACCATTACGGATTCATTCCAAGCCAAAATAGGTTGAAAGAGGATGAGGAAGAGAGAAAATAAAAATTATCATTCCGTTCCGTTCCTACCCGACGCGTAATAGGAAATTCCATCAAAATAACAAAAAATTTCAAAAAATTAAAAAATAGAATTATGGCTTCATTTCAAGCCAGAATAGGTTGGGAAATGCCGAGAAAGAGAGAAAATAAAAATTATCGTTCCGTTCCGTTCCTACCCGACGCGTAATAAAAAATTCAAAAAAATTGAAAAAAAAATTCAAATAATCAAAACATACCATTATGGCTTCATTTCAATCCAAAATAGGTGGGAAAAGGCTGAGAAAGGGAGAAAATTAAAATTATCGTTCAATTCCGTTCTTACCTGACGCGTAATAGAAAATTCCAAAAAAATTAAAAAAATTAAAAAATAGCATTATGATTTCTTTTGAAGACAAAATAGGTTGGACAAGCCCGAGAAAGTGAAAAAATAAAAATTCTCGTTCTGTTCCGTTCCTACCCGACGCGTAATAGAAAATTCCAAAAAAAGAGCAAAGAAATTGAAAAAATTAAAAAATTGCATTATGACTTCTTTTCAAGCCGAAATAGGTTGGAAAAGCCCGAGAAAGAGGGAAAATAAAAATTATCGTTCTGTTCCGTTCCTACCCGACGCGTAATAGAAAATTCCAAGAAAATAGCAAAAAAATTTAAAAAATTAAAAAATAGCATTAGGGCTGCATTCCAAGCCAGAATAGGTTGGAAAAGGACGCGAAATAGAGAAAATAAAAATTATCGTTCTATTCCGTTCCTACTCGACGCGTAATACAAAATTCCAAAAAAATTGAAAAAAAATTCAAGCAATTAAAACATACCATTATGGCTTCATTTCAAGCCAAAATAGGTTGGAAAAGGCCGAGAAAGGGAGAAAATTAAAATTATCGTTCCATTTCGTTCCTACCTGACGCGTAATAGAAAATTCCAAAAAAAAGGGCAAAAACTTCAAAAAATTAAAAAATACCATTATGACTTCATTTCAAACCAAAATAGGTTGGAGAAGGCCGAGAAACTGAGAAAACAAAAACTATCGTTTCGTTCCGTTGCTACCAGACGCGTAATAGAAAATTCCAAAAAAATAACAAAAAAATTAAAAAATAGCATTATAACTTCTTTTCAAGCCAAAATAGGTTGGAAAAGCTCGAGAAAGAGAGAAAATAAAAATTATCATTCTGTTCCGTTCCTACCCGATGCGTAATAGAAAATTCCAAAAAAATAGCAAAAAAAATTAAAAAATGGCATTATGGCTTCATTTCGAGCCAGAATAGGTTGGAAAAGGCCGAGAAAGAGAGAAAATAAAAATTATCGTTCCGTTCCGTTCCTACCTGACGCGTAATAGAAAATTCCATAAAAAAGGGCAAAAACTTCAAAAAATTAAAAAATACCATTATGACTTCATTTCAAACCAAAATAGGGTTGAGAAGGCCGAAAAAGTGAGAAAATAAAAATTATCGTTCCGTTCCGTGCCTACCAGACGCGTAATTGAAAATTCCAAAAAAATAACAAAAAAATCCAAAAAATTAAAAAATAGCATTATGACTTCTTTTCTAGCCAAAATAGGTTGGAAAAGCTCGAGAAAGAGAGAAAATAAAAATTATCCTTCTGTTCCGTTCCTACTCGACTCGTAATAGAAAATTCCAAAAAAATAGCAAGAACTTCAAAAAACTAAAAAATACCATTATGGCTTCTTTTCAAGCCAGAATAGGTTGGAAAAGGCCGAGAAAGAGAGAAACTAAAAATTATCGTTCTGCTCCGTTCCTACCCGACGCGTAACAGAAAATTCCAAAAAAGTAGCAAAAATATTAATAAAATTAAAAAATAGCATTACGGCTTCATTTCAAGCCAGAATAGGTTGGAAAAGGCCACGAAAGAGAGAATAAAAATTATCGTTCCGTTCTGTTCCTACTCGACGCGTAATACAAAATTCCAAAAAAATTGAAAAAAAATTCAAACAATTAAAACATACCATTATGGCTTCATTTCAAGCCAAAATAGGTTGGAAAAGACCGAGAAATGGAGAAAATTAAAATTATCGTTCCTCTTCGTTCCCACCTGACGCGTAATAGAAAATTCCAAAAAAAAGGGCAAAAACTTCAAAAAATTAAAAAATACCATTATGACTTCATTTCAAACCAAAATAGGTTGGAGAAGGCCGAGAAACTGAGAAAACAAAAACTATCGTTTCGTTCCGTTGCTACCAGACGCGTAATAGAAAATTCCAAAAAAATAACAAAAAAATTAAAAAATAGCATTATAACTTCTTTTCAAGCCAAAATAGGTTGGAAAAGCTCGAGAAAGAGAGAAAATAAAAATTATCATTCTGTTCCGTTCCTACCCGACGCGTAATAGAAAATTCCAAAAAAATAGCAAAAAAATTAAAAAAATTAAAAAATGGCATTACGGCTTCATTTCGAGCCAGAATAGGTTGGAAAAGGCCGAGAAAGAGAGAAAATAAAAATTATCGTTCCGTTCCGTTCCTAACTAACGCGTAATAGAAAATTAAAAAAAAATAGGCAAAAACTTCAAAAAATTAAAAAATACCATTATGACTTTGTTTCAAACCAAAATAGGTTGGACAAGCCCAAGAAAGTGAGAAAATAAAAATTATCGTTCTGTTCCGTTCCTACCCGACGCGTGATAGAAAATTAAAAAAAAATAGCAAAAAAATTAAAAAAATTAAAAAATAGCATTATGGCTTCACTTCAAGCAAGAATTACTTGGAAAAGGCCGAGAAAGAGAGAAAATAAAAATTATCGTTCCACTCCGTTCCGTTCCTAGTCGACGCGTAATACAAAATTCCAAAAAAATTGAAAAAATTAAAACATACCATTATGGCTTCATTTGAAGCCAAAATAGGTTGGAAACGCTGAGAAAGGGAGAAAATTAAAATTATCGTTCCGTTTCGTTCCTAGCTGACGCGTAATAGAAAATTCCAAAAAAATAGGCAAAAACTTCAAAAAATTAAAAAATACCATTATGACTTTGTTTCAAACCAAAATAGGTTGGACAAGCCCGAGAAACTGAGAAAATAAAAATTATCGTTTCGTTCTGTTGCTACCAGACGCGTAATAGAAAATTCCAAAAAAATAACAAAAAAATTAAAAAAATTAAAAAATAGCATTTTAACTTCTTTTCAGGCCAAAATAGTTTGGAAAAGCTCGAGAAAGAGAGAAAATAAAAATTATCATTCTGTTCCGTTCCTACCCGATGCGTAATAGAAAATTCCAAAAAAATAGCAAAAAAATTAAAAAATGGCATTATGGCTTCATTTCGAGCCAGAATAGGTTGGAAAAGGCCGAGAAAGAGAGAAAATAAAAATTATCGTTCCGTTCCGTTCCTAACTAACGCGTAATAGAAAACTCAAAAAAATAGGCAAAAACTTCAAAAAATTAAAAAATAGCATTATGACTTCATTTCAATCCAAAATAGGTTGGAGAACGCCGAGAAAGTGAGAAAATAAAAATGATCGTTCCGTTCCGTTACTACCAGACGCGTAATAGAAAATTCCAAAAAAATAACAAAAAAACTCAAAAAATTAAAAAATAGCATTATGACTTCTTTTCTAGCCAAAATAGGTTGGACAAGCCCGAGAAAGAGAGAAAATAAAAATTATCGATCAGTTCCATTCCTACCAGACGCGTAATAGAAATTTCCAAACAAATAGCAAAAAAAATTAAAAAAAACCATTATGGCTCCATCTCAATCCAAAATAGGTTGGAAAATGCCGAGAAATAGTGCAAATAAAAATTAGCAATCCGTTCTGTTCCTACCCGACCTGTAACAGGAAATTCCAAAAAAATAACTAAAAAATTTAAAAATTTAAAAAATACCATTACGGATTCATTCCAAGCCAAAATAGGTTGAAAGAGGATGAGGAAGAGAGAAAATAAAAATTATCATTCCGTTCCGTTCCTACCCGACGCGTAATAGGAAATTCCATCAAAATAACAAAAAATTTCAAAAAATTAAAAAATAGAATTATGGCTTCATTTCAAGCCAGAATAGGTTGGGAAATGCCGAGAAAGAGAGAAAATAAAAATTATCGTTCCGTTCCGTTCCTACCCGACGCGTAATAAAAAATTCAAAAAAATTGAAAAAAAAATTCAAATAATCAAAACATACCATTATGGCTTCATTTCAATCCAAAATAGGTGGGAAAAGGCTGAGAAAGGGAGAAAATTAAAATTATCGTTCAATTCCGTTCTTACCTGACGCGTAATAGAAAATTCCAAAAAAATTAAAAAAATTAAAAAATAGCATTATGATTTCTTTTGAAGACAAAATAGGTTGGACAAGCCCAAGAAAGTGAAAAAATAAAAATTCTCGTTCTGTTCCGTTCCTACCCGACGCGTAATAGAAAATTCCAAAAAAAGAGCAAAGAAATTGAAAAAATTAAAAAATTGCATTATGACTTCTTTTCAAGCCGAAATAGGTTGGAAAAGGCCGAGAAAGAGAGAAACTAAAAATTATCGTTCTGCTCCGTTCCTACCCGACGCGTAACAGAAAATTCCAAAAAAGTAGCAAAAATATTAATAAAATTAAAAAATAGCATTACGGCTTCATTTCAAGCCAGAATAGGTTGGAAAAGGCCACGAAAGAGAGAATAAAAATTATCGTTCCGTTCTGTTCCTACTCGACGCGTAATACAAAATTCCAAAAAAATTGAAAAAAAATTCAAACAATTAAAACATACCATTATGGCTTCATTTCATGCCAAAATAGGTTTGAAAAGACCGAGAATGGGAGAAAATTAAAATTATCGTTCCTCTTCGTTCCCACCTGACGCGTAATAGAAAATTCCAAAAAAAAGGGCAAAAACTTCAAAAAATTAAAAAATACCATTATGACTTCATTTCAAACCAAAATAGGTTGGAGAAGGCCGAGAAACTGAGAAAACAAAAACTATCGTTTCGTTCCGTTGCTACCAGACGCGTAATAGAAAATTCCAAAAAAATAACAAAAAAATTAAAAAATAGCATTATAACTTCTTTTCAAGCCAAAATAGGTTGGAAAAGCTCGAGAAAGAGAGAAAATAAAAATTATCATTCTGTTCCGTTCCTACCCGATGCGTAATAGAAAATTCCAAAAAAATAGCAAAAAAAATTAAAAAATGGCATTATGGCTTCATTTCGAGCCAGAATAGGTTGGAAAAGGCCGAGAAAGAGAGAAAATAAAAATTATCGTTCCGTTCCGTTCCTACCTGACGCGTAATAGAAAATTCCATAAAAAAGGGCAAAAACTTCAAAAAATTAAAAAATACCATTATGACTTCATTTCAAACCAAAATAGGGTTGAGAAGGCCGAAAAAGTGAGAAAATAAAAATTATCGTTCCGTTCCGTGCCTACCAGACGCGTAATTGAAAATTCCAAAAAAATAACAAAAAAATCCAAAAAATTAAAAAATAGCATTATGACTTCTTTTCTAGCCAAAATAGGTTGGAAAAGCTCGAGAAAGAGAGAAAATAAAAATTATCCTTCTGTTCCGTTCCTACTCGACTCGTAATAGAAAATTCCAAAAAAATAGCAAGAACTTCAAAAAACTAAAAAATACCATTATGGCTTGTTTTCAAGCCAGAATAGGTTGGAAAAGGCCGAGAAAGAGAGAAACTAAAAATTATCGTTCTGCTCCGTTCCTACCCGACGCGTAACAGAAAATTCCAAAAAAGTAGCAAAAATATTAATAAAATTAAAAAATAGCATTACGGCTTCATTTCAAGCCAGAATAGGTTGGAAAAGGCCACGAAAGAGAGAATAAAAATTATCGTTCCGTTCTGTTCCTACTCGACGCGTAATACAAAATTCCAAAAAAATTGAAAAAAAATTCAAACAATTAAAACATACCATTATGGCTTCTTTTCAAGCCAGAATAGGTTGGAAAAGACCGAGAAATGGAGAAAATTAAAATTATCGTTCCTCTTCGTTCCCACCTGACGCGTAATAGAAAATTCCAAAAAAAAGGGCAAAAACTTCAAAAAATTAAAAAATACCATTATGACTTCATTTCAAACCAAAATAGGTTGGAGAAGGCCGAGAAACTGAGAAAACAAAAACTATCGTTTCGTTCCGTTGCTACCAGACGCGTAATAGAAAATTCCAAAAAAATAACAAAAAAATTAAAAAATAGCATTATAACTTCTTTTCAAGCCAAAATAGGTTGGAAAAGCTCGAGAAAGAGAGAAAATAAAAATTATCATTCTGTTCCGTTCCTACCCGACGCGTAATAGAAAATTCCAAAAAAATAGCAAAAAAATTAAAAAAATTAAAAAATGGCATTACGGCTTCATTTCGAGCCAGAATAGGTTGGAAAAGGCCGAGAAAGAGAGAAAATAAAAATTATCGTTCCGTTCCGTTCCTAACTAACGCGTAATAGAAAATTAAAAAAAAATAGGCAAAAACTTCAAAAAATTAAAAAATACCATTATGACTTTGTTTCAAACCAAAATAGGTTGGACAAGCCCAAGAAAGTGAGAAAATAAAAATTATCGTTCTGTTCCGTTCCTACCCGACGCGTGATAGAAAATTAAAAAAAAATAGCAAAAAAATTAAAAAAATTATAAAATAGCATTATGGCTTCACTTCAAGCAAGAATTACTTGGAAAAGGCCGAGAAAGAGAGAAAATAAAAATTATCGTTCCACTCCGTTCCGTTCCTAGTCGACGCGTAATACAAAATTCCAAAAAAATTGAAAAAATTAAAACATACCATTATGGCTTCATTTGAAGCCAAAATAGGTTGGAAACGCTGAGAAAGGGAGAAAATTAAAATTATCGTTCCGTTTCGTTCCTAGCTGACGCGTAATAGAAAATTCCAAAAAAATAGGCAAAAACTTCAAAAAATTAAAAAATACCATTATGACTTTGTTTCAAACCAAAATAGGTTGGACAAGCCCGAGAAACTGAGAAAATAAAAATTATCGTTTCGTTCTGTTGCTACCAGACGCGTAATAGAAAATTCCAAAAAAATAACAAAAAAATTAAAAAAATTAAAAAATAGCATTTTAACTTCTTTTCAGGCCAAAATAGTTTGGAAAAGCTCGAGAAAGAGAGAAAATAAAAATTATCATTCTGTTCCGTTCCTACCCGATGCGTAATAGAAAATTCCAAAAAAATAGCAAAAAAATTAAAAAATGGCATTATGGCTTCATTTCGAGCCAGAATAGGTTGGAAAAGGCCGAGAAAGAGAGAAAATAAAAATTATCGTTCCGTTCCGTTCCTAACTAACGCGTAATAGAAAACTCAAAAAAATAGGCAAAAACTTCAAAAAATTAAAAAATAGCATTATGACTTCATTTCAATCCAAAATAGGTTGGAGAACGCCGAGAAAGTGAGAAAATAAAAATGATCGTTCCGTTCCATTACTACCAGACGCGTAATAGAAAATTCCAAAAAAATAACAAAAAAACTCAAAAAATTAAAAAATAGCATTATGACTTCTTTTCTAGCCAAAATAGGTTGGACAAGCCCGAGAAAGAGAGAAAATAAAAATTATCGATCAGTTCCATTCCTACCAGACGCGTAATAGAAATTTCCAAACAAATAGCAAAAAAAATTAAAAAAAACCATTATGGCTCCATCTCAATCCAAAATAGGTTGGAAAATGCCGAGAAATAGTGCAAATAAAAATTAGCAATCCGTTCTGTTCCTACCCGACCTGTAACAGGAAATTCCAAAAAAATAACTAAAAAATTTAAAAATTTAAAAAATACCATTACGGATTCATTCCAAGCCAAAATAGGTTGAAAGAGGATGAGGAAGAGAGAAAATAAAAATTATCATTCCGTTCCGTTCCTACCCGACGCGTAATAGGAAATTCCATCAAAATAACAAAAAATTTCAAAAAATTAAAAAATAGAATTATGGCTTCATTTCAAGCCAGAATAGGTTGGGAAATGCCGAGAAAGAGAGAAAATAAAAATTATCGTTCCGTTCCGTTCCTACCCGACGCGTAATAAAAAATTCAAAAAAATTGAAAAAAAAATTCAAATAATCAAAACATACCATTATGGCTTCATTTCAATCCAAAATAGGTGGGAAAAGGCTGAGAAAGGGAGAAAATTAAAATTATCGTTCAATTCTGTTCTTACCTGACGCGTAATAGAAAATTCCAAAAAAATTAAAAAAATTAAAAAATAGCATTATGATTTCTTTTGAAGACAAAATAGGTTGGACAAGCCCAAGAAAGTGAAAAAATAAAAATTCTCGTTCTGTTCCGTTCCTACCCGACGCGTAATAGAAAATTCCAAAAAAAGAGCAAAGAAATTGAAAAAATTAAAAAATTGCATTATGACTTCTTTTCAAGCCGAAATAGGTTGGAAAAGGCCGAGAAAGAGAGAAACTAAAAATTATCGTTCTGCTCCGTTCCTACCCGACGCGTAACAGAAAATTCCAAAAAAGTAGCAAAAATATTAATAAAATTAAAAAATAGCATTACGGCTTCATTTCAAGCCAGAATAGGTTGGAAAAGGCCACGAAAGAGAGAATAAAAATTATCGTTCCGTTCTGTTCCTACTCGACGCGTAATACAAAATTCCAAAAAAATTGAAAAAAAATTCAAACAATTAAAACATACCATTATGGCTTCATTTCATGCCAAAATAGGTTTGAAAAGACCGAGAATGGGAGAAAATTAAATTTATCGTTCCTCTTCGTTCCCACCTGACGCGTAATAGAAAATTCCAAAAAAAAGGGCAAAAACTTCAAAAAATTAAAAAATACCATTATGACTTCATTTCAAACCAAAATAGGTTGGAGAAGGCCGAGAAACTGAGAAAACAAAAACTATCGTTTCGTTCCGTTGCTACCAGACGCGTAATAGAAAATTCCAAAAAAATAACAAAAAAATTAAAAAATAGCATTATAACTTCTTTTCAAGCCAAAATAGGTTGGAAAAGCTCGAGAAAGAGAGAAAATAAAAATTATCATTCTGTTCCGTTCCTACCCGATGCGTAATAGAAAATTCCAAAAAAATAGCAAAAAAAATTAAAAAATGGCATTATGGCTTCATTTCGAGCCAGAATAGGTTGGAAAAGGCCGAGAAAGAGAGAAAATAAAAATTATCGTTCCGTTCCGTTCCTACCTGACGCGTAATAGAAAATTCCATAAAAAAGGGCAAAAACTTCAAAAAATTAAAAAATACCATTATGACTTCATTTCAAACCAAAATAGGGTTGAGAAGGCCGAAAAAGTGAGAAAATAAAAATTATCGTTCCGTTCCGTGCCTACCAGACGCGTAATTGAAAATTCCAAAAAAATAACAAAAAAATCCAAAAAATTAAAAAATAGCATTATGACTTCTTTTCTAGCCAAAATAGGTTGGAAAAGCTCGAGAAAGAGAGAAAATAAAAATTATCCTTCTGTTCCGTTCCTACTCGACTCGTAATAGAAAATTCCAAAAAAATAGCAAGAACTTCAAAAAACTAAAAAATACCATTATGGCTTGTTTTCAAGCCAGAATAGGTTGGAAAAGGCCGAGAAAGAGAGAAACTAAAAATTATCGTTCTGCTCCGTTCCTACCCGACGCGTAACAGAAAATTCCAAAAAAGTAGCAAAAATATTAATAAAATTAAAAAATAGCATTACGGCTTCATTTCAAGCCAGAATAGGTTGGAAAAGGCCACGAAAGAGAGAATAAAAATTATCGTTCCGTTCTGTTCCTACTCGACGCGTAATACAAAATTCCAAAAAAATTGAAAAAAAATTCAAACAATTAAAACATACCATTATGGCTTCTTTTCAAGCCAGAATAGGTTGGAAAAGACCGAGAAATGGAGAAAATTAAAATTATCGTTCCTCTTCGTTCCCACCTGACGCGTAATAGAAAATTCCAAAAAAAAGGGCAAAAACTTCAAAAAATTAAAAAATACCATTATGACTTCATTTCAAACCAAAATAGGTTGGAGAAGGCCGAGAAACTGAGAAAACAAAAACTATCGTTTCGTTCCGTTGCTACCAGACGCGTAATAGAAAATTCCAAAAAAATAACAAAAAAATTAAAAAATAGCATTATAACTTCTTTTCAAGCCAAAATAGGTTGGAAAAGCTCGAGAAAGAGAGAAAATAAAAATTATCATTCTGTTCCGTTCCTACCCGACGCGTAATAGAAAATTCCAAAAAAATAGCAAAAAAATTAAAAAAATTAAAAAATGGCATTACGGCTTCATTTCGAGCCAGAATAGGTTGGAAAAGGCCGAGAAAGAGAGAAAATAAAAATTATCGTTCCGTTCCGTTCCTAACTAACGCGTAATAGAAAATTAAAAAAAAATAGGCAAAAACTTCAAAAAATTAAAAAATACCATTATGACTTTGTTTCAAACCAAAATAGGTTGGACAAGCCCAAGAAAGTGAGAAAATAAAAATTATCGTTCTGTTCCGTTCCTACCCGACGCGTGATAGAAAATTAAAAAAAAATAGCAAAAAAATTAAAAAAATTATAAAATAGCATTATGGCTTCACTTCAAGCAAGAATTACTTGGAAAAGGCCGAGAAAGAGAGAAAATAAAAATTATCGTTCCACTCCGTTCCGTTCCTAGTCGACGCGTAATACAAAATTCCAAAAAAATTGAAAAAATTAAAACATACCATTATGGCTTCATTTGAAGCCAAAATAGGTTGGAAACGCTGAGAAAGGGAGAAAATTAAAATTATCGTTCCGTTTCGTTCCTAGCTGACGCGTAATAGAAAATTCCAAAAAAATAGGCAAAAACTTCAAAAAATTAAAAAATACCATTATGACTTTGTTTCAAACCAAAATAGGTTGGACAAGCCCGAGAAACTGAGAAAATAAAAATTATCGTTTCGTTCTGTTGCTACCAGACGCGTAATAGAAAATTCCAAAAAAATAACAAAAAAATTAAAAAAATTAAAAAATAGCATTTTAACTTCTTTTCAGGCCAAAATAGTTTGGAAAAGCTCGAGAAAGAGAGAAAATAAAAATTATCATTCTGTTCCGTTCCTACCCGATGCGTAATAGAAAATTCCAAAAAAATAGCAAAAAAATTAAAAAATGGCATTATGGCTTCATTTCGAGCCAGAATAGGTTGGAAAAGGCCGAGAAAGAGAGAAAATAAAAATTATCGTTCCGTTCCGTTCCTAACTAACGCGTAATAGAAAACTCAAAAAAATAGGCAAAAACTTCAAAAAATTAAAAAATAGCATTATGACTTCATTTCAATCCAAAATAGGTTGGAGAACGCCGAGAAAGTGAGAAAATAAAAATGATCGTTCCGTTCCGTTACTACCAGACGCGTAATAGAAAATTCCAAAAAAATAACAAAAAAACTCAAAAAATTAAAAAATAGCATTATGACTTCTTTTCTAGCCAAAATAGGTTGGACAAGCCCGAGAAAGAGAGAAAATAAAAATTATCGATCAGTTCCATTCCTACCAGACGCGTAATAGAAATTTCCAAACAAATAGCAAAAAAAATTAAAAAAAACCATTATGGCTCCATCTCAATCCAAAATAGGTTGGAAAATGCCGAGAAATAGTGCAAATAAAAATTAGCAATCCGTTCTGTTCCTACCCGACCTGTAACAGGAAATTCCAAAAAAATAACTAAAAAATTTAAAAATTTAAAAAATACCATTACGGATTCATTCCAAGCCAAAATAGGTTGAAAGAGGATGAGGAAGAGAGAAAATAAAAATTATCATTCCGTTCCGTTCCTACCCGACGCGTAATAGGAAATTCCATCAAAATAACAAAAAATTTCAAAAAATTAAAAAATAGAATTATGGCTTCATTTCAAGCCAGAATAGGTTGGGAAATGCCGAGAAAGAGAGAAAATAAAAATTATCGTTCCGTTCCGTTCCTACCCGACGCGTAATAAAAAATTCAAAAAAATTGAAAAAAAAATTCAAATAATCAAAACATACCATTATGGCTTCATTTCAATCCAAAATAGGTGGGAAAAGGCTGAGAAAGGGAGAAAATTAAAATTATCGTTCAATTCCGTTCTTACCTGACGCGTAATAGAAAATTCCAAAAAAATTAAAAAAATTAAAAAATAGCATTATGATTTCTTTTGAAGACAAAATAGGTTGGACAAGCCCAAGAAAGTGAAAAAATAAAAATTCTCGTTCTGTTCCGTTCCTACCCGACGCGTAATAGAAAATTCCAAAAAAAGAGCAAAGAAATTGAAAAAATTAAAAAATTGCATTATGACTTCTTTTCAAGCCGAAATAGGTTGGAAAAGGCCGAGAAAGAGAGAAACTAAAAATTATCGTTCTGCTCCGTTCCTACCCGACGCGTAACAGAAAATTCCAAAAAAGTAGCAAAAATATTAATAAAATTAAAAAATAGCATTACGGCTTCATTTCAAGCCAGAATAGGTTGGAAAAGGCCACGAAAGAGAGAATAAAAATTATCGTTCCGTTCTGTTCCTACTCGACGCGTAATACAAAATTCCAAAAAAATTGAAAAAAAATTCAAACAATTAAAACATACCATTATGGCTTCATTTCATGCCAAAATAGGTTTGAAAAGACCGAGAATGGGAGAAAATTAAAATTATCGTTCCTCTTCGTTCCCACCTGACGCGTAATAGAAAATTCCAAAAAAAAGGGCAAAAACTTCAAAAAATTAAAAAATACCATTATGACTTCATTTCAAACCAAAATAGGTTGGAGAAGGCCGAGAAACTGAGAAAACAAAAACTATCGTTTCGTTCCGTTGCTACCAGACGCGTAATAGAAAATTCCAAAAAAATAACAAAAAAATTAAAAAATAGCATTATAACTTCTTTTCAAGCCAAAATAGGTTGGAAAAGCTCGAGAAAGAGAGAAAATAAAAATTATCATTCTGTTCCGTTCCTACCCGATGCGTAATAGAAAATTCCAAAAAAATAGCAAAAAAAATTAAAAAATGGCATTATGGCTTCATTTCGAGCCAGAATAGGTTGGAAAAGGCCGAGAAAGAGAGAAAATAAAAATTATCGTTCCGTTCCGTTCCTACCTGACGCGTAATAGAAAATTCCATAAAAAAGGGCAAAAACTTCAAAAAATTAAAAAATACCATTATGACTTCATTTCAAACCAAAATAGGGTTGAGAAGGCCGAAAAAGTGAGAAAATAAAAATTATCGTTCCGTTCCGTGCCTACCAGACGCGTAATTGAAAATTCCAAAAAAATAACAAAAAAATCCAAAAAATTAAAAAATAGCATTATGACTTCTTTTCTAGCCAAAATAGGTTGGAAAAGCTCGAGAAAGAGAGAAAATAAAAATTATCCTTCTGTTCCGTTCCTACTCGACTCGTAATAGAAAATTCCAAAAAAATAGCAAGAACTTCAAAAAACTAAAAAATACCATTATGGCTTGTTTTCAAGCCAGAATAGGTTGGAAAAGGCCGAGAAAGAGAGAAACTAAAAATTATCGTTCTGCTCCGTTCCTACCCGACGCGTAACAGAAAATTCCAAAAAAGTAGCAAAAATATTAATAAAATTAAAAAATAGCATTACGGCTTCATTTCAAGCCAGAATAGGTTGGAAAAGGCCACGAAAGAGAGAATAAAAATTATCGTTCCGTTCTGTTCCTACTCGACGCGTAATACAAAATTCCAAAAAAATTGAAAAAAAATTCAAACAATTAAAACATACCATTATGGCTTCTTTTCAAGCCAGAATAGGTTGGAAAAGACCGAGAAATGGAGAAAATTAAAATTATCGTTCCTCTTCGTTCCCACCTGACGCGTAATAGAAAATTCCAAAAAAAAGGGCAAAAACTTCAAAAAATTAAAAAATACCATTATGACTTCATTTCAAACCAAAATAGGTTGGAGAAGGCCGAGAAACTGAGAAAACAAAAACTATCGTTTCGTTCCGTTGCTACCAGACGCGTAATAGAAAATTCCAAAAAAATAACAAAAAAATTAAAAAATAGCATTATAACTTCTTTTCAAGCCAAAATAGGTTGGAAAAGCTCGAGAAAGAGAGAAAATAAAAATTATCATTCTGTTCCGTTCCTACCCGACGCGTAATAGAAAATTCCAAAAAAATAGCAAAAAAATTAAAAAAATTAAAAAATGGCATTACGGCTTCATTTCGAGCCAGAATAGGTTGGAAAAGGCCGAGAAAGAGAGAAAATAAAAATTATCGTTCCGTTCCGTTCCTAACTAACGCGTAATAGAAAATTAAAAAAAAATAGGCAAAAACTTCAAAAAATTAAAAAATACCATTATGACTTTGTTTCAAACCAAAATAGGTTGGACAAGCCCAAGAAAGTGAGAAAATAAAAATTATCGTTCTGTTCCGTTCCTACCCGACGCGTGATAGAAAATTAAAAAAAAATAGCAAAAAAATTAAAAAAATTATAAAATAGCATTATGGCTTCACTTCAAGCAAGAATTACTTGGAAAAGGCCGAGAAAGAGAGAAAATAAAAATTATCGTTCCACTCCGTTCCGTTCCTAGTCGACGCGTAATACAAAATTCCAAAAAAATTGAAAAAATTAAAACATACCATTATGGCTTCATTTGAAGCCAAAATAGGTTGGAAACGCTGAGAAAGGGAGAAAATTAAAATTATCGTTCCGTTTCGTTCCTAGCTGACGCGTAATAGAAAATTCCAAAAAAATAGGCAAAAACTTCAAAAAATTAAAAAATACCATTATGACTTTGTTTCAAACCAAAATAGGTTGGACAAGCCCGAGAAACTGAGAAAATAAAAATTATCGTTTCGTTCTGTTGCTACCAGACGCGTAATAGAAAATTCCAAAAAAATAACAAAAAAATTAAAAAAATTAAAAAATAGCATTTTAACTTCTTTTCAGGCCAAAATAGTTTGGAAAAGCTCGAGAAAGAGAGAAAATAAAAATTATCATTCTGTTCCGTTCCTACCCGATGCGTAATAGAAAATTCCAAAAAAATAGCAAAAAAATTAAAAAATGGCATTATGGCTTCATTTCGAGCCAGAATAGGTTGGAAAAGGCCGAGAAAGAGAGAAAATAAAAATTATCGTTCCGTTCCGTTCCTAACTAACGCGTAATAGAAAACTCAAAAAAATAGGCAAAAACTTCAAAAAATTAAAAAATAGCATTATGACTTCATTTCAATCCAAAATAGGTTGGAGAACGCCGAGAAAGTGAGAAAATAAAAATGATCGTTCCGTTCCGTTACTACCAGACGCGTAATAGAAAATTCCAAAAAAATAACAAAAAAACTCAAAAAATTAAAAAATAGCATTATGACTTCTTTTCTAGCCAAAATAGGTTGGACAAGCCCGAGAAAGAGAGAAAATAAAAATTATCGATCAGTTCCATTCCTACCAGACGCGTAATAGAAATTTCCAAACAAATAGCAAAAAAAATTAAAAAAAACCATTATGGCTCCATCTCAATCCAAAATAGGTTGGAAAATGCCGAGAAATAGTGCAAATAAAAATTAGCAATCCGTTCTGTTCCTACCCGACCTGTAACAGGAAATTCCAAAAAAATAACTAAAAAATTTAAAAATTTAAAAAATACCATTACGGATTCATTCCAAGCCAAAATAGGTTGAAAGAGGATGAGGAAGAGAGAAAATAAAAATTATCATTCCGTTCCGTTCCTACCCGACGCGTAATAGGAAATTCCATCAAAATAACAAAAAAT
Organism: Quercus parvula; assembly: GCA_030820535.1. Classification (NCBI taxonomy): domain Eukaryota; kingdom Viridiplantae; phylum Streptophyta; class Magnoliopsida; order Fagales; family Fagaceae; genus Quercus; species Quercus parvula. The sequence continues at coordinate 25,314,740 of JAUAME010000004.1, forward strand.
TTCAAAAAATTAAAAAATAGAATTATGGCTTCATTTCAAGCCAGAATAGGTTGGGAAATGCCGAGAAAGAGAGAAAATAAAAATTATCGTTCCGTTCCGTTCCTACCCGACGCGTAATAAAAAATTCAAAAAAATTGAAAAAAAAATTCAAATAATCAAAACATACCATTATGGCTTCATTTCAATCCAAAATAGGTGGGAAAAGGCTGAGAAAGGGAGAAAATTAAAATTATCGTTCAATTCCGTTCTTACCTGACGCGTAATAGAAAATTCCAAAAAAATTAAAAAAATTAAAAAATAGCATTATGATTTCTTTTGAAGACAAAATAGGTTGGACAAGCCCAAGAAAGTGAAAAAATAAAAATTCTCGTTCTGTTCCGTTCCTACCCGACGCGTAATAGAAAATTCCAAAAAAAGAGCAAAGAAATTGAAAAAATTAAAAAATTGCATTATGACTTCTTTTCAAGCCGAAATAGGTTGGAAAAGGCCGAGAAAGAGAGAAACTAAAAATTATCGTTCTGCTCCGTTCCTACCCGACGCGTAACAGAAAATTCCAAAAAAGTAGCAAAAATATTAATAAAATTAAAAAATAGCATTACGGCTTCATTTCAAGCCAGAATAGGTTGGAAAAGGCCACGAAAGAGAGAATAAAAATTATCGTTCCGTTCTGTTCCTACTCGACGCGTAATACAAAATTCCAAAAAAATTGAAAAAAAATTCAAACAATTAAAACATACCATTATGGCTTCATTTCATGCCAAAATAGGTTTGAAAAGACCGAGAATGGGAGAAAATTAAAATTATCGTTCCTCTTCGTTCCCACCTGACGCGTAATAGAAAATTCCAAAAAAAAGGGCAAAAACTTCAAAAAATTAAAAAATACCATTATGACTTCATTTCAAACCAAAATAGGTTGGAGAAGGCCGAGAAACTGAGAAAACAAAAACTATCGTTTCGTTCCGTTGCTACCAGACGCGTAATAGAAAATTCCAAAAAAATAACAAAAAAATTAAAAAATAGCATTATAACTTCTTTTCAAGCCAAAATAGGTTGGAAAAGCTCGAGAAAGAGAGAAAATAAAAATTATCATTCTGTTCCGTTCCTACCCGATGCGTAATAGAAAATTCCAAAAAAATAGCAAAAAAAATTAAAAAATGGCATTATGGCTTCATTTCGAGCCAGAATAGGTTGGAAAAGGCCGAGAAAGAGAGAAAATAAAAATTATCGTTCCGTTCCGTTCCTACCTGACGCGTAATAGAAAATTCCATAAAAAAGGGCAAAAACTTCAAAAAATTAAAAAATACCATTATGACTTCATTTCAAACCAAAATAGGGTTGAGAAGGCCGAAAAAGTGAGAAAATAAAAATTATCGTTCCGTTCCGTGCCTACCAGACGCGTAATTGAAAATTCCAAAAAAATAACAAAAAAATCCAAAAAATTAAAAAATAGCATTATGACTTCTTTTCTAGCCAAAATAGGTTGGAAAAGCTCGAGAAAGAGAGAAAATAAAAATTATCCTTCTGTTCCGTTCCTACTCGACTCGTAATAGAAAATTCCAAAAAAATAGCAAGAACTTCAAAAAACTAAAAAATACAATTATGGCTTGTTTTCAAGCCAGAATAGGTTGGAAAAGGCCGAGAAAGAGAGAAACTAAAAATTATCGTTCTGCTCCGTTCCTACCCGACGCGTAACAGAAAATTCCAAAAAAGTAGCAAAAATATTAATAAAATTAAAAAATAGCATTACGGCTTCATTTCAAGCCAGAATAGGTTGGAAAAGGCCACGAAAGAGAGAATAAAAATTATCGTTCCGTTCTGTTCCTACTCGACGCGTAATACAAAATTCCAAAAAAATTGAAAAAAAATTCAAACAATTAAAACATACCATTATGGCTTCTTTTCAAGCCAGAATAGGTTGGAAAAGACCGAGAAATGGAGAAAATTAAAATTATCGTTCCTCTTCGTTCCCACCTGACGCGTAATAGAAAATTCCAAAAAAAAGGGCAAAAACTTCAAAAAATTAAAAAATACCATTATGACTTCATTTCAAACCAAAATAGGTTGGAGAAGGCCGAGAAACTGAGAAAACAAAAACTATCGTTTCGTTCCGTTGCTACCAGACGCGTAATAGAAAATTCCAAAAAAATAACAAAAAAATTAAAAAATAGCATTATAACTTCTTTTCAAGCCAAAATAGGTTGGAAAAGCTCGAGAAAGAGAGAAAATAAAAATTATCATTCTGTTCCGTTCCTACCCGACGCGTAATAGAAAATTCCAAAAAAATAGCAAAAAAATTAAAAAAATTAAAAAATGGCATTACGGCTTCATTTCGAGCCAGAATAGGTTGGAAAAGGCCGAGAAAGAGAGAAAATAAAAATTATCGTTCCGTTCCGTTCCTAACTAACGCGTAATAGAAAATTAAAAAAAAATAGGCAAAAACTTCAAAAAATTAAAAAATACCATTATGACTTTGTTTCAAACCAAAATAGGTTGGACAAGCCCAAGAAAGTGAGAAAATAAAAATTATCGTTCTGTTCCGTTCCTACCCGACGCGTGATAGAAAATTAAAAAAAAATAGCAAAAAAATTAAAAAAATTATAAAATAGCATTATGGCTTCACTTCAAGCAAGAATTACTTGGAAAAGGCCGAGAAAGAGAGAAAATAAAAATTATCGTTCCACTCCGTTCCGTTCCTAGTCGACGCGTAATACAAAATTCCAAAAAAATTGAAAAAATTAAAACATACCATTATGGCTTCATTTGAAGCCAAAATAGGTTGGAAACGCTGAGAAAGGGAGAAAATTAAAATTATCGTTCCGTTTCGTTCCTAGCTGACGCGTAATAGAAAATTCCAAAAAAATAGGCAAAAACTTCAAAAAATTAAAAAATACCATTATGACTTTGTTTCAAACCAAAATAGGTTGGACAAGCCCGAGAAACTGAGAAAATAAAAATTATCGTTTCGTTCTGTTGCTACCAGACGCGTAATAGAAAATTCCAAAAAAATAACAAAAAAATTAAAAAAATTAAAAAATAGCATTTTAACTTCTTTTCAGGCCAAAATAGTTTGGAAAAGCTCGAGAAAGAGAGAAAATAAAAATTATCATTCTGTTCCGTTCCTACCCGATGCGTAATAGAAAATTCCAAAAAAATAGCAAAAAAATTAAAAAATGGCATTATGGCTTCATTTCGAGCCAGAATAGGTTGGAAAAGGCCGAGAAAGAGAGAAAATAAAAATTATCGTTCCGTTCCGTTCCTAACTAACGCGTAATAGAAAACTCAAAAAATAGGCAAAAACTTCAAAAAATTAAAAAATAGCATTATGACTTCATTTCAATCCAAAATAGGTTGGAGAACGCCGAGAAAGTGAGAAAATAAAAATGATCGTTCCGTTCCGTTACTACCAGACGCGTAATAGAAAATTCCAAAAAAATAACAAAAAAACTCAAAAAATTGAAAAATAGCATTATGACTTCTTTTCTAGCCAAAATAGGTTGGACACGCCCGGGAAAGAGAGAAAATAAAAATTATCGATCAGTTCCATTCCTACCAGACGCGTAATAGAAATTTCCAAACAAATAGCAAAAAAAATTAAAAAAAACCATTATGGCTCCATCTCAATCCAAAATAGGTTGGAAAATGCCGAGAAATAGTGCAAATAAAAATTAGCAATCCGTTCTGTTCCTACCCGACCTGTAACAGGAAATTCCAAAAAAATAACTAAAAAATTTAAAAATTTAAAAAATACCATTACGGATTCATTCCAAGCCAAAATAGGTTGAAAGAGGATGAGGAAGAGAGAAAATAAAAATTATCATTCCGTTCCGTTCCTACCCGACGCGTAATAGGAAATTCCATCAAAATAACAAAAAATTTCAAAAAATTAAAAAATAGAATTATGGCTTCATTTCAAGCCAGAATAGGTTGGGAAATGCCGAGAAAGAGAGAAAATAAAAATTATCGTTCCGTTCCGTTCCTACCCGACGCGTAATAAAAAATTCAAAAAAATTGAAAAAAAAATTCAAATAATCAAAACATACCATTATGGCTTCATTTCAATCCAAAATAGGTGGGAAAAGGCTGAGAAAGGGAGAAAATTAAAATTATCGTTCAATTCCGTTCTTACCTGACGCGTAATAGAAAATTCCAAAAAAATTAAAAAAATTAAAAAATAGCATTATGATTTCTTTTGAAGACAAAATAGGTTGGACAAGCCCGAGAAAGTGAAAAAATAAAAATTCTCGTTCTGTTCCGTTCCTACCCGACGCGTAATAGAAAATTCCAAAAAAAGAGCAAAGAAATTGAAAAAATTAAAAAATTGCATTATGACTTCTTTTCAAGCCGAAATAGGTTGGAAAAGCCCGAGAAAGAGGGAAAATAAAAATTATCGTTCTGTTCCGTTCCTACCCGACGCGTAATAGAAAATTCCAAGAAAATAGCAAAAAAATTTAAAAAATTAAAAAATAGCATTAGGGCTGCATTCCAAGCCAGAATAGGTTGGAAAAGGACGCGAAATAGAGAAAATAAAAATTATCGTTCTATTCCGTTCCTACTCGACGCGTAATACAAAATTCCAAAAAAATTGAAAAAAAATTCAAGCAATTAAAACATACCATTATGGCTTCATTTCAAGCCAAAATAGGTTGGAAAAGGCCGAGAAAGGGAGAAAATTAAAATTATCGTTCCATTTCGTTCCTACCTGACGCGTAATAGAAAATTCCAAAAAAATAACAAAAAAATCCAAAAAATTAAAAAATACCATTATGACTTCTTTTCTAGCCAAAATAGGTTGGAAAAGCTCGAGAAAGAGAGAAAATAAAAATTATCCTTCTGTTCCGTTCCTACTCGACTCGTAATAGAAAATTCCAAAAAAATAGCAAAAACTTCAAAAAACTAAAAAATACCATTATGGCTTCTTTTCAAGCCAGAATAGGTTGGAAAAGGCCGAGAAAGAGAGAAACTAAAAATTATCGTTCTGCTCCGTTCCTACCCGACGCGTAACAGAAAATTCCAAAAAAGCAGCAAAAATATTAATAAAATTAAAAAATAGCATTACGGCTTCATTTCAAGCCAGAATAGGTTGGAAAAGGCCACGAAAGAGAGAATAAAAATTATCGTTCCGTTCTGTTCCTACTCGACGCGTAATACAAAATTCCAAAAAAATTGAAAAAAAATTCAAACAATTAAAACATACCATTATGGCTTCATTTCAAGCCAAAATAGGTTGGAAAAGACCGAGAAAGGGAGAAAATTAAAAGTATCGTTCCTCTTCGTTCCCACCTGACGCGTAATAGAAAATTCCAAAAAAAAACGGCAAAAACTTCAAAAAATTAAAAAATACCATTATGACTTCATTTCAAACCAAAATAGGTTGGAGAAGGCCGAGAAACTGAGAAAACAAAAACTATCGTTTCGTTCCGTTGCTACCAGACGCGTAATAGAAAATTCCAAAAAAATAACAAAAAAATTAAAAAATAGCATTATAACTTCTTTTCAAGCCAAAATAGGTTGGAAAAGCTCGAGAAAGAGAGAAAATAAAAATTATCATTCTGTTCCGTTCCTACCTGACGCGTAATAGAAAATTCCAAAAAAATAGCAAAAAAATAGCAAAAATTAAAAAATGGCATTACGGCTTCATTTCGAGCCAGAATAGGTTGGAAAAGGCCGAGAAAGAGAGAAAATAAAAATTATCGTTCCGTTCCGTACCTAACTAACGCGTAATAGAAAATTCAAAAAAAATAGGCAAAAACTTCAAAAAATTAAAAAATACCATTATGACTTTGTTTCAAACCAAAATAGGTTGGACAAGCCCAAGAAAGTGAGAAAATAAAAATTATCGTTCTGTTCCGTTCCTACCCGACGCGTGATAGAAAATTCAAAAAAAATAGCAAAAAAATTTAAAAAATTAAAAAATAGCATTATGGCTTCAATTCAAGCAAGAATTACTTGGAAAAGGCCGAGAAAGAGAGAAAATAAAAATTATCGTTCCACTCCGTTCCGTTCCTAGTCGACGCGTAATACAAAATTCTAAAAAAATTGAAAAAATTAAAACATACCATTATGGCTTCATTTGAAGCCAAAATAGGTTGGAAACGCTGAGAAGGGGAGAAAATTAAAATTATCGTTCCGTTTCGTTCCTAGCTGACGCGTAATAGAAAATTCCAAAAAAATAGGCAAAAACTTCAAAAAATTAAAAAATACCATTATGACTTTGTTTCAAACCAAAATAGGTTGGACAAGCCCGAGAAACTGAGAAAATAAAAATTATCGTTTCGTTCTGTTGCTACTAGACGCGTAATAGAAAATTCCAAAAAAATAACAAAAAAATTTAAAAAATTAAAAAATAGCATTTTAACTTCTTTTAAAGCCAAATTAGTTTGGAAAAGCTCGAGAAAGAGAGAAAATAAAAATTATCATTCTGTTCCGTTCCTACCCGATGCGTAATAGAAAATTCCAAAAAAATAGCAAAAAAATTAAACAATGGCATTATGGCTTCATTTCGAGCCAGAATAGGTTGGAAAAGGCCGAGAAAGAGAGAAAATAAAAATTATCGTTCCGTTCCGTTCCTACCTGACGCGTAATAGAAAATTCCATAAAAAAGGGCAAAAACTTCAAAAAATTAAAAAATACCATTATGACTTCATTTCAAACCAAAATAGGGTTGAGAAGGCCGAAAAAGTGAGAAAATAAAAATTATCGTTCCGTTCCTTGCCTACCAGACGCGTAATTGAAAATTCCAAAAAAATAACAAAAAAATCCAAAAAATTAAAAAATAGCATTATGACTTCTTTTCTAGCCAAAATAGGTTGGAAAAGCTCGAGAAAGAGAGAAAATAAAAATTATCCTTCTGTTCCGTTCCTACTCGACTCGTAATAGAAAATTCCAAAAAAATAGCAAAAACTTCAAAAAACTAAAAAATACCATTATGGCTTCTTTTCAAGCCAGAATAGGTTGGAAAAGGCCGAGAAAGAGAGAAACTAAAAATTATCGTTCTGCTCCGTTCCTACCCGACGCGTAACAGAAAATTCCAAAAAAGTAGCAAAAATATTAATAAAATTAAAAAATAGCATTACGGCTTCATTTCAAGCCAGAATAGGTTGGAAAAGGCCACGAAAGAGAGAATAAAAATTATCGTTCCGTTCTGTTCCTACTCGACGCGTAATACAAAATTCCAAAAAAATTGAAAAAAAATTCAAACAATTAAAACATACCATTATGGCTTCATTTCAAGCCAAAATAGGTTGGAAAAGACCGAGAAAGGGAGAAAATTAAAAGTATCGTTCCTCTTCGTTCCCACCTGACGCGTAATAGAAAATTCCAAAAAAAAGGGCAAAAACTTCAAAAAATTAAAAAATACCATTATGACTTCATTTCAAACCAAAATAGGTTGAAGAAGGCCGAGAAACTGAGAAAACAAAAACTATCGTTTCGTTCCGTTGCTACCAGACGCGTAATAGAAAATTCCAAAAAAATAACAAAAAAATTAAAAAATAGCATTATAACTTCTTTTCAAGCCAAAATAGGTTGGAAAAGCTCGAGAAAGAGAGAAAATAAAAATTATCATTCTGTTCCGTTCCTACCTGAAGCGTAATAGAAAATTCCAAAAAAATAGCAAAAAAATAGCAAAAATTAAAAAATGGCATTACGGCTTCATTTCGAGCCAGAATAGGTTGGAAAAGGCCGAGAAAGAGAGAAAATAAAAATTATCGTTCCGTTCCGTACCTAACTAACGCGTAATAGAAAATTCAAAAAAAATAGGCAAAAACTTCAAAAAATTAAAAAATACCATTATGACTTTGTTTCAAACCAAAATAGGTTGGACAAGCCCAAGAAAGTGAGAAAATAAAAATTATCGTTCTGTTCCGTTCCTACCCGACGCGTGATAGAAAATTCAAAAAAAATAGCAAAAAAATTAAAAAAATTAAAAAATAGCATTATGGCTTCACTTCAAGCAAGAATTACTTGGAAAAGGCCGAGAAAGAGAGAAAATAAAAATTATAGTTCCACTCCGTTCCGTTCCTAGTCGACGCGTAATACAAAATTCCAAAAAAATTGAAAAAATTAAAACATACCATTATGGCTTCATTTGAAGCCAAAATAGGTTGGAAACGCTGAGAAGGGGAGAAAATTAAAATTATCGTTCCGTTTCGTTCCTAGCTGACGCGTAATAGAAAATTCCAAAAAAATAGGCAAAAACTTCAAAAAATTAAAAAATACCATTATGACTTTGTTTCAAACCAAAATAGGTTGGACAAGCCCGAGAAACTGAGAAAATAAAAATTATCGTTTCGTTCTGTTGCTACCAGACGCGTAATAGAAAATTCCAAAAAAATAACAAAAAAATTAAAAAAATTAAAAAATAGCATTTTAACTTCTTTTCAAGCCAAAATAGTTTGGAAAAGCTCGAGAAAGAGAGAAAATAAAAATTATCATTCTGTTCCGTTCCTACCCGATGCGTAATAGAAAATTCCAAAAAAATAGCAAAAAAATTAAAAAATGGCATTATGGCTTCATTTCGAGCCAGAATAGGATGGAAAAGGCCGAGAAAGAGAGAAAATAAAAATTATCGTTCCGTTCCGTTCCTACCTGACGCGTAATAGAAAATTCCATAAAAAAGGGCAAAAACTTCAAAAAATTAAAAAATACCATTATGACTTCATTTCAAACCAAAATAGGGTTGAGAAGGCCGAAAAATTGAGAAAATAAAAATTATCGTTCCGTTCCGTGCCTACCAGACGCGTAATTGAAAATTCCAAAAAAATAACAAAAAAATCCAAAAAATTAAAAAATAGCATTATGACTTCTTTTCTAGCCAAAATAGGTTGGAAAAGCTCTAGAAAGAGAGAAAATAAAAATTATCCTTCTGTTCCGTTCCTACTCGACTCGTAATAGAAAATTCCAAAAAAATAGCAAGAACTTCAAAAAACTAAAAAATACCATTATGGCTTCTTTTCAAGCCAGAATAGGTTGGAAAAGGCCGAGAAAGAGAGAAACTAAAAATTATCGTTCTGCTCCGTTCCTACCCGACGCGTAACAGAAAATTCCAAAAAAGTAGCAAAAATATTAATAAAATTAAAAAATAGCATTACGGCTTCATTTCAAGCCAGAATAGGTTGGAAAAGGCCACGAAAGAGAGAATAAAAATTATCGTTCCGTTCTGTTCCTACTCGACGCGTAATACAAAATTCCAAAAAAATTGAAAAAAAATTCAAGCAATTAAAACATACCATTATGGCTTCATTTCAAGCCAAAATAGGTTGGAAAAGACCGAGAAATGGAGAAAATTAAAATTATCGTTCCTCTTCGTTCCCACCTGACGCGTAATAGAAAATTCCAAAAAAAAGGGCAAAAACTTCAAAAAATTAAAAAATACCATTATGACTTCATTTCAAACCAAAATAGGTTGGAGAAGGCCGAGAAACTGAGAAAACAAAAACTATCGTTTCGTTCCGTTGCTACCAGACGCGTAATAGAAAATTCCAAAAAAATAACAAAAAAATTAAAAAATAGCATTATAACTTCTTTTCAAGCCAAAATAGGTTGGAAAAGCTCGAGAAAGAGAGAAAATAAAAATTATCATTCTGTTCCGTTCCTACCCGACGCGTAATAGAAAATTCCAAAAAAATAGCAAAAAAATTAAAAAAATTAAAAAATGGCATTACGGCTTCATTTCGAGCCAGAATAGGTTGGAAAAGGCCGAGAAAGAGAGAAAATAAAAATTATCGTTCCGTTCCGTTCCTAACTAACGCGTAATAGAAAATTAAAAAAAAATAGGCAAAAACTTCAAAAAATTAAAAAATACCATTATGACTTTGTTTCAAACCAAAATAGGTTGGACAAGCCCAAGAAAGTGAGAAAATAAAAATTATCGTTCTGTTCCGTTCCTACCCGACGCGTGATAGAAAATTCAAAAAAAATAGCAAAAAAATTAAAAAAATTAAAAAATAGCATTATGGCTTCACTTCAAGCAAGAATTACTTGGAAAAGGCCGAGAAAGAGAGAAAATAAAAATTATCGTTCCACTCCGTTCCGTTCCTAGTCGACGCGTAATACAAAATTCCAAAAAAATTGAAAAAATTAAAACATACCATTATGGCTTCATTTGAAGCCAAAATAGGTTGGAAACGCTGAGAAAGGGAGAAAATTAAAATTATCGTTCCGTTTCGTTCCTAGCTGACGCGTAATAGAAAATTACAAAAAAATAGGCAAAAACTTCAAAAAATTAAAAAATACCATTATGACTTTGTTTCAAACCAAAATAGGTTGGACAAGCCCGAGAAACTGAGAAAATAAAAATTATCGTTTCGTTCTGTTGCTACCAGACGCGTAATAGAAAATTCCAAAAAAATAACAAAAAAATTAAAAAAATTAAAAAATAGCATTTTAACTTCTTTTCAAGCCAAAATAGTTTGGAAAAGCTCGAGAAAGAGAGAAAATAAAAATTATCATTCTGTTCCGTTCCTACCCGATGCGTAATAGAAAATTCCAAAAAAATAGCAAAAAAATTAAAAAATGGCATTATGGCTTCATTTCGAGCCAGAATAGGTTGGAAAAGGCCGAGAAAGAGAGAAAATAAAAATTATCGTTCCGTTCCGTTCCTAACTAACGCGTAATAGAAAACTCAAAAAAATAGGCAAAAACTTCAAAAAATTAAAAAATAGCATTATGACTTCATTTCAATCCAAAATAGGTTGGAGAACGCCGAGAAAGTGAGAAAATAAAAATGATCGTTCCGTTCCGTTACTACCAGACGCGTAATAGAAAATTCCAAAAAAATAACAAAAAAACTCAAAAAATTAAAAAATAGCATTATGACTTCTTTTCTAGCCAAAATAGGTTGGACAAGCCCGAGAAAGAGAGAAAATAAAAATTATCGTTCAGTTCCATTCCTACCAGACGCGTAATAGAAATTTCCAAACAAACAGCAAAAAAAATTAAAAAAAACCATTATGGCTCCATCTCAATCCAAAATAGGTTGGAAAATGCCGAGAAATAGTGCAAATAAAAATTAGCAATCCGTTCTGTTCCTACCCGACCTGTAACAGGAAATTCCAAAAAAATAACTAAAAAATTTAAAAATTTAAAAAATACCATTACGGATTCACTCCAAGCCAAAATAGGTTGAAAGAGGATGAGGAAGAGAGAAAATAAAAATTATCATTCCGTTCCGTTCCTACCCGACGCGTAATAGGAAATTCCATCAAAATAACAAAAAATTTCAAAAAATTAAAAAATAGAATTATATCTTCATTTCAAGCCAGAATAGGTTGGGAAATGCCGAGAAAGAGAGAAAATAAAAATTATCGTTCCGTTCCGTTCCTACCCGACGCGTAATAAAAAATTCAAAAAAATTGAAAAAAAAATTCAAATAATCAAAACATACCATTATGGCTTCATTTCAATCCAAAATAGGTGGGAAAAGGCTGAGAAAGGGAGAAAATTAAAATTATCGTTCCATTCCGTTCTTACCTGACGCGTAATAGAAAATTCCAAAAAAATTAAAAAAATTAAAAAATAGCATTATGATTTCTTTTGAAGACAAAATAGGTTGGACAAGCCCGAGAAAGTGAAAAAATAAAAATTCTCGTCCTGTTCCGTTCCTACCCGACGCGTAATAGAAAATTCCAAAAAAAGAGCAAAGAAATTGAAAAAATTAAAAAATTGCATTATGACTTCTTTTCAAGCCGAAATAGGTTGGAAAAGCCCGAGAAAGAGGGAAAATAAAAATTATCGTTCTGTTCCGTTCCTACCCGACGCGTAATAGAAAATTCCAAGAAAATAGCAAAAAAATTTAAAAAATTAAAAAATAGCATTAGGGCTGCATTCCAAGCCAGAATAGGTTGGAAAAGGACGCGAAATAGAGAAAATAAAAATTATCGTTCTATTCCGTTCCTACTCGACGAGTAATACAAAATTCCAAAAAAATTGAAAAAAAATTCAAGCAATTAAAACATACCATTATGGCTTCATTTCAAGCCAAAATAGGTTGGAAAAGGCCGAGAAAGGGAGAAAATTAAAATTATCGTTCCATTTCGTTCCTACCTGACGCGTAATAGAAAATTCCATAAAAAAGGGCAAAAACTTCAAAAAATTAAAAAATACCATTATGACTTCATTTCAAACCAAAATAGGATTGAGAAGGCCGAGAAAGTGAGAAAATAAAAATTATCGTTCCGTTCCGTTCCTACCAGACGCGTAATTGAAAATAACAAAAAAATCCAAAAAATTAAAAAATACCATTATGACTTCTTTTCTAGCCAAAATAGGTTGGAAAAGCTCGAGAAAGAGAGAAAATACAAATTATCCTTCTGTTCCGTTCCTACTCGACTTGTAATAGAAAATTCCAAAAAAATAGCAAAAACTTCAAAAAACTAAAAAATACCATTATGACTTCTTTTCAAGCCAGAATAGGTTGGAAAAGGCCGAGAAAGAGAGAAACTAAAAATTATCGTTCTGCTCCGTTCCTACCCGACGCGTAACAGAAAATTCCAAAAAAGCAGCAAAAATATTAATAAAATTAAAAAATAGCATTACGGCTTCATTTCAAGCCAGAATAGGTTGGAAAAGGCCACGAAAGAGAGAATAAAAATTATCGTTCCGTTCTGTTCCTACTCGACGCGTAATACAAAATTCCAAAAAAATTGAAAAAAAATTCAATCAATTAAAACATACCATTATGGCTTCATTTCAAGCCAAAATAGGTTGGAAAAGACCGAGAAAGGGAGAAAATTAAAAGTATCGTTCCTCTTCGTTCCCACCTGACGCGTAATAGAAAATTCCAAAAAAAAACGGCAAAAACTTCAAAAAATTAAAAAATACCATTATGACTTCATTTCAAACCAAAATAGGTTGGAGAAGGCCGAGAAACTGAGAAAACAAAAACTATTGTTTCGTTCCGTTGCTACCAGACGCGTAATAGAAAATTCCAAAAAAATAACAAAAAAATTAAAAAATAGCATTATAACTTCTTTTCAAGCCAAAATAGGTTGGAAAAGCTCGAGAAAGAGAGAAAATAAAAATTATCATTCTGTTCCGTTCCTACCTGACGCGTAATAGAAAATTCCAAAAAAATAGCAAAAAAATAGCAAAAATTAAAAAATGGCATTACGGCTTCATTTCGAGCCAGAATAGGTTGGAAAAGGCCGAGAAAGAGAGAAAATAAAAATTATCGTTCCGTTCCGTTCCTAACTAACGCGTAATAGAAAATTCAAAAAAAATAGGCAAAAACTTCAAAAAATTAAAAAATACCATTATGACTTTGTTTCAAACCAAAATAGGTTGGACAAGCCCAAGAAAGTGAGAAAATAAAAATTATCGTTCTGTTCCGTTCCTACCCGACGCGTGATAGAAAATTCAAAAAAAATAGCAAAAAAATTTAAAAAATTAAAAAATAGCATTATGGCTTCAATTCAAGCAAGAATTACTTGGAAAAGGCCGAGAAAGAGAGAAAATAAAAATTATCGTTCCACTCCGTTCCGTTCCTAGTCGACGCGTAATACAAAATTCTAAAAAAATTGAAAAAATTAAAACATACCATTATGGCTTCATTTGAAGCCAAAATAGGTTGGAAACGCTGAGAAGGGGAGAAAATTAAAATTATCGTTCCGTTTCGTTCCTAGCTGACGCGTAATAGAAAATTCCAAAAAAATAGGCAAAAACTTCAAAAAATTAAAAAATACCATTACGACTTTGTTTCAAACCAAAATAGTTTGGACAAGCCCGAGAAACTGAGAAAATAAAAATTATCGTTTCGTTCTGTTGCTACCAGACGCGTAATAGAAAATTCCAAAAAAATAACAAAAAAATTAAAAAAATTAAAAAATAGCATTTTAACTTCTTTTCAAGCCAAAATAGTTTGGAAAAGCTCGAGAAAGAGAGAAAATAAAAATTATCATTCTGTTCCGTTCCTACCCGATGCGTAATAGAAAATTCCAAAAAAATAGCAAAAAAATTAAACAATGGCATTATGGCTTCATTTCGAGCCAGAATAGGTTGGAAAAGGCCGAGAAAGAGAGAAAATAAAAATTATCGTTCCGTTCCGTTCCTACCTGACGCGTAATAGAAAATTCCATAAAAAAGGGCAAAAACTTCAAAAAATTAAAAAATACCATTATGACTTCATTTCAAACCAAAATAGGGTTGAGAAGGCCGAAAAAGTGAGAAAATAAAAATTATCGTTCCGTTCCGTGCCTACCAGACGCGTAATTGAAAATTCCAAAAAAATAACAAAAAAATCCAAAAAATTAAAAAATAGCATTATGACTTCTTTTCTAGCCAAAATAGGTTGGAAAAGCTCGAGAAAGAGAGAAAATAAAAATTATCCTTCTGTTCCGTTCCTACTCGACTCGTAATAGAAAATTCCAAAAAAATAGCAAAAACTTCAAAAAACTAAAAAATACCATTATGGCTTCTTTTCAAGCCAGAATAGGTTGGAAAAGGCCGAGAAAGAGAGAAACTAAAAATTATCGTTCTGCTCCGTTCCTACCCGACGCGTAACAGAAAATTCCAAAAAAGTAGCAAAAATATTAATAAAATTTAAAAATAGCATTACGGCTTCATTTCAAGCCAGAATAGGTTGGAAAAGGCCACGAAAGAGAGAATAAAAATTATCGTTCCGTTCTGTTCCTACTCGACGCGTAATACAAAATTCCAAAAAAATTGAAAAAAAATTCAAACAATTAAAACATACCATTATGGCTTCATTTCAAGCCAAAATAGGTTGGAAAAGACCGAGAAAGGGAGAAAATTAAAAGTATCGTTCCTCTTCGTTCCCACCTGACGCGTAATAGAAAATTCCAAAAAAAAGGGCAAAAACTTCAAAAAATTAAAAAATACCATTATGACTTCATTTCAAACCAAAATAGGTGGGAGAAGGCCGAGAAACTGAGAAAACAAAAACTATCGTTTCGTTCCGTTGCTACCAGACGCGTAATAGAAAATTCCAAAAAAATAACAAAAAAATTGAAAAATAGCATTATAACTTCTTTTCAAGCCAAAATAGGTTGGAAAAGCTCGAGAAAGAGAGAAAATAAAAATTATCCTTCTGTTCCGTTCCTACCTGACGCGTAATAGAAAATTCCAAAAAAATAGCAAAAAAATAGCAAAAATTAAAAAATGGCATTACGGCTTCATTTCGAGCCAGAATAGGTTGGAAAAGGCCGAGAAAGAGAGAAAATAAAAATTATCGTTCCGTTCCGTTCCTAACTAACGCGTAATAGAAAATTCAAAAAAAATAGGCAAAAACTTCAAAAAATTAAAAAATACCATTATGACTTTGTTTCAAACCAAAATAGGTTGGACAAGCCCAAGAAAGTGAGAAAATAAAAATTATCGTTCTGTTCCGTTCCTACCCGACGCGTGATAGAAAATTCAAAAAAAATAGCAAAAAAATTTAAAAAATTAAAAAATAGCATTATGGCTTCAATTCAAGCAAGAATTACTTGGAAAAGGCCGAGAAAGAGAGAAAATAAAAATTATCGTTCCACTCCGTTCCGTTCCTAGTCGACGCGTAATACAAAATTCTAAAAAAATTGAAAAAATTAAAACATACCATTATGGCTTCATTTGAAGCCAAAATAGGTTGGAAACGCTGAGAAGGGGAGAAAATTAAAATTATCGTTCCGTTTCGTTCCTAGCTGACGCGTAATAGAAAATTCCAAAAAAATAGGCAAAAACTTCAAAAAATTAAAAAATACCATTACGACTTTGTTTCAAACCAAAATAGTTTGGACAAGCCCGAGAAACTGAGAAAATAAAAATTATCGTTTCGTTCTGTTGCTACCAGACGCGTAATAGAAAATTCCAAAAAAATAACAAAAAAATTAAAAAAATTAAAAAATAGCATTTTAACTTCTTTTCAAGCCAAAATAGTTTGGAAAAGCTCGAGAAAGAGAGAAAATAAAAATTATCATTCTGTTCCGTTCCTACCCGATGCGTAATAGAAAATTCCAAAAAAATAGCAAAAAAATTAAACAATGGCATTATGGCTTCATTTCGAGCCAGAATAGGTTGGAAAAGGCCGAGAAAGAGAGAAAATAAAAATTATCGTTCCGTTCCGTTCCTACCTGACGCGTAATAGAAAATTCCATAAAAAAGGGCAAAAACTTCAAAAAATTAAAAAATACCATTATGACTTCATTTCAAACCAAAATAGGGTTGAGAAGGCCGAAAAAGTGAGAAAATAAAAATTATCGTTCCGTTCCGTGCCTACCAGACGCGTAATTGAAAATTCCAAAAAAATAACAAAAAAATCCAAAAAATTAAAAAATAGCATTATGACTTCTTTTCTAGCCAAAATAGGTTGGAAAAGCTCGAGAAAGAGAGAAAATAAAAATTATCCTTCTGTTCCGTTCCTACTCGACTCGTAATAGAAAATTCCAAAAAAATAGCAAAAACTTCAAAAAACTAAAAAATACCATTATGGCTTCTTTTCAAGCCAGAATAGGTTGGAAAAGGCCGAGAAAGAGAGAAACTAAAAATTATCGTTCTGCTCCGTTCCTACCCGACGCGTAACAGAAAATTCCAAAAAAGTAGCAAAAATATTAATAAAATTTAAAAATAGCATTACGGCTTCATTTCAAGCCAGAATAGGTTGGAAAAGGCCACGAAAGAGAGAATAAAAATTATCGTTCCGTTCTGTTCCTACTCGACGCGTAATACAAAATTCCAAAAAAATTGAAAAAAAATTCAAACAATTAAAACATACCATTATGGCTTCATTTCAAGCCAAAATAGGTTGGAAAAGACCGAGAAAGGGAGAAAATTAAAAGTATCGTTCCTCTTCGTTCCCACCTGACGCGTAATAGAAAATTCCAAAAAAAAGGGCAAAAACTTCAAAAAATTAAAAAATACCATTATGACTTCATTTCAAACCAAAATAGGTGGGAGAAGGCCGAGAAACTGAGAAAACAAAAACTATCGTTTCGTTCCGTTGCTACCAGACGCGTAATAGAAAATTCCAAAAAAATAACAAAAAAATTGAAAAATAGCATTATAACTTCTTTTCAAGCCAAAATAGGTTGGAAAAGCTCGAGAAAGAGAGAAAATAAAAATTATCCTTCTGTTCCGTTCCTACCTGACGCGTAATAGAAAATTCCAAAAAAATAGCAAAAAAACAGCAAAAATTAAAAAATGGCATTACGGCTTCATTTCGAGCCAGAATAGGTTGGAAAAGGCCGAGAAAGAGAGAAAATAAAAATTATCGTTCCGTTCCGTTCCTAACTAACGCGTAATAAAAAATTCAAAAAAAATAGGCAAAAACTTCAAAAAATTAAAAAATACCATTATGACTTTGTTTCAAACCAAAATAGGTTGGACAAGCCCAAGAAAGTGAGAAAATAAAAATTATCGTTCTGTTCCGTTCCTAACCGACGCGTGATAGAAAATTCAAAAAAAATAGCAAAAAAATTAAAAAAATTAAAAAATAGCATTATGGCTTCACTTCAAGCAAGAATTACTTGGAAAAGGCCGAGAAAGAGAGAAAATAAAAATTATAGTTCCACTCCGTTCCGTTCCTAGTCGACGCGTAATACAAAATTCCAAAAAAATTGAAAAAATTAAAACATACCATTATGGCTTCATTTGAAGCCAAAATAGGTTGGAAACGCTGAGAAGGGGAGAAAATTAAAATTATCGTTCCGTTTCGTTCCTAGCTGACGCGTAATAGAAAATTCCAAAAAAATAGGCAAAAACTTCAAAAAATTAAAAAATACCATTATGACTTTGTTTCAAACCAAAATAGGTTGGACAAGCCCGAGAAACTGAGAAAATAAAAATTATCGTTTCGTTCTGTTGCTACCAGACGCGTAATAGAAAATTCCAAAAAAATAACAAAAAAATTAAAAAAATTAAAAAACAGCATTTTAACTTCTTTTCAAGCCAAAATAGTTTGGAAAAGCTCGAGAAAGAGAGAAAATAAAAATTATCATTCTGTTCCGTTCCTACCCGATGCGTAATAGAAAATTCCAAAAAAATAGCAAAAAAATTAAAAAATGGCATTATGGCTTCATTTCGAGCCAGAATAGGTTGGAAAAGGCCGAGAAAGAGAGAAAAAAAAAATTATCGTTCCGTTCCGTTCCTACCTGACGCGTAATAGAAAATTCCATAAAAAAGGGCAAAAACTTCAAAAAATTAAAAAATACCATTATGACTTCATTTCAAACCAAAATAGGGTTGAGAAGGCCGAAAAAGTGAGAAAATAAAAATTATCGTTCCGTTCCGTGCCTACCAGACGCGTAATTGAAAATTCCAAAAAAATAACAAAAAAATCCAAAAAATTAAAAAATAGCATTATGACTTCTTTTCTAGCCAAAATAGGTTGGAAAAGCTCGAGAAAGAGAGAAAATAAAAATTATCCTTCTGTTCCGTTCCTACTCGACTCGTAATAGAAAATTCCAAAAAAATAGCAAGAACTTCAAAAAACTAAAAAATACCATTATGGCTTCTTTTCAAGCCAGAATAGGTTGGAAAAGGCCGAGAAAGAGAGAAACTAAAAATTATCGTTCTGCTCCGTTCCTACCCGACGCGTAACAGAAAATTCCAAAAAAGTAGCAAAAATATTAATAAAATTAAAAAATAGCATTACGGCTTCATTTCAAGCCAGAATAGGTTGGAAAAGGCCACGAAAGAGAGAATAAAAATTATCGTTCCGTTCTGTTCCTACTCGACGCGTAATACAAAATTCCAAAAAAATTGAAAAAAAATTCAAACAATTAAAACATACCATTATGGCTTCATTTCAAGCCAAAATAGGTTGGAAAAGACCGAGAAATGGAGAAAATTAAAATTATCGTTCCACTTCGTTCCCACCTGACGCGTAATAGAAAATTCCAAAAAAAAGGGCAAAAACTTCAAAAAATTAAAAAATACCATTATGACTTCATTTCAAACCAAAATAGGTTGGAGAAGGCCGAGAAACTGAGAAAACAAAAACTATCGTTTCGTTCCGTTGCTACCAGACGCGTAATAGAAAATTCCAAAAAAATAACAAAAAAATTAAAAAATAGCATTATAACTTCTTTTCAAGCCAAAATAGGTTGGAAAAGCTCGGGAAAGAGAGAAAATAAAAATTATCATTCTGTTCCGTTCCTACCCGACGCGTAATAGAAAATTCCAAAAAAATAGCAAAAAAATTAAAAAAATTAAAAAATGGCATTACGGCTTCATTTCGAGCCAGAATAGGTTGGAAAAGGCCGAGAAAGAGAGAAAATAAAAATTATCGTTCCGTTCCGTTCCTAACTAACGCGTAATAGAAAATTAAAAAAAAAATAGGCAAAAACTTCAAAAAATTAAAAAATACCATTATGACTTTGTTTCAAACCAAAATAGGTTGGACAAGCCCAAGAAAGTGAGAAAATAAAAATTATCGTTCTGTTCCGTTCCTACCCGACGCGTGATAGAAAATTCAAAAAAAATAGCAAAAAAATTAAAAAAATTAAAAAATAGCATTATGGCTTCACTTCAAGCAAGAATTACTTGGAAAAGGCCGAGAAAGAGAGAAAATAAAAATTATCGTTCCACTCCGTTCCGTTCCAAGTCGACGCGTAATACAAAATTCCAAAAAAATTGAAAAAATTAAAACATACCATTATGGCTTCATTTGAAGCCAAAATAGGTTGGAAACGCTGAGAAAGGGTGAAAATTAAAATTATCGTTCCGTTTCGTTCCTAGCTGACGCGTAATATAAAATTCCAAAAAAATAGGCAAAAACTTCAAAAAATTAAAAAATACCATTATGACTTTGTTTCAAACCAAAATAGGTTGGACAAGCCCGAGAAACTGAGAAAATAAAAATTATCGTTTCGTTCTGTTGCTACCAGACGCGTAATAGAAAATTAAAAAAAAAATAACAAAAAAATTAAAAAAATTAAAAAATAGCATTTTAACTTCTTTTCAAGCCAAAATAGTTTGGAAAAGCTCGAGAAAGAGAGAAAATAAAAATTATCATTCTGTTCCGTTCCTACCCGATGCGTAATAGAAAATTCCAAAAAAATAGCAAAAAAATTAAAAAATGGCATTATGGCTTCATTTCGAGCCAGAATAGGTTGGAAAAGGCCGAGAAAGAGAGAAAATAAAAATTATCGTTCCGTTCCGTTCCTAACTAACGCGTAATAGAAAACTCAAAAAAATAGGCAAAAACTTCAAAAAATTAAAAAATAGCATTATGACTTCATTTCAATCCAAAATAGGTTGGAGAACGCCGAGAAAGTGAGAAAATAAAAATGATCGTTCCGTTCCGTTACTACCAGACGCGTAATAGAAAATTCCAAAAAAATAACAAAAAAACTCAAAAAATTAAAAAATAGCATTATGACTTCTTTTCTAGCCAAAATAGGTTGGACAAGCCCGAGAAAGAGAGAAAATAAAAATTATCGTTCAGTTCCATTCCTACCAGACGCGTAATAGAAATTTCCAAACAAATAGCAAAAAAAATTAAAAAAAACCATTATGGCTCCATCTCAATCCAAAATAGGTTGGAAAATGCCGAGAAATAGTGCAAATAAAAATTAGCAATCCGTTCTGTTCCTACCCGACCTGTAACAGGAAATTCCAAAAAAATAACTAAAAAATTTAAAAATTTAAAAAATTCCATTACGGATTCATTCCAAGCCAAAATAGGTTGAAAGAGGATGAGGAAGAGAGAAAATAAAAATTATCATTCCGTTCCGTTCCTACCCGACGCGTAATAGGAAATTCCATCAAAATAACAAAAAATTTCAAAAAATTAAAAAATAGAATTATGGCTTCATTTCAAGCCAGAATAGGTTGGGAAATGCCGAGAAAGAGAGAAAATAAAAATTATCGTTCCGTTCCGTTCCTACCCGACGCGTAATAAAAAATTCAAAAAAATTGAAAAAAAAATTCAAATAATCAAAACATACCATTATGGCTTCATTTCAATCCAAAATAGGTGGGAAAAGGCTGAGAAAGGGAGAAAATTAAAATTATCGTTCCATTCCGTTCTTACCTGACGCGTAATAGAAAATTCCAAAAAAATTAAAAAAATTAAAAAATAGCATTATGATTTCTTTTGAAGACAAAATAGGTTGGACAAGCCCGAGAAAGTGAAAAAATAAAAATTCTCGTTCTGTTCCGTTCCTACCCGACGCGTAATAGAAAATTCCAAAAAAAGAGCAAAGAAATTGAAAAAATTAAAAAATTGCATTATGACTTCTTTTCAAGCCGAAATAGGTTGGAAAAGCCCGAGAAAGAGGGAAAATAAAAATTATCGTTCTGTTCCGTTCCTACCCGACGCGTAATAGAAAATTCCAAGAAAATAGCAAAAAAATTTAAGAAATTAAAAAATAGCATTAGGGCTGCATTCCAAGCCAGAATAGGTTGGAAAAGGACGCGAAATAGAGAAAATAAAAATTATCGTTCTATTCCGTTCCTACTCGACGCGTAATACAAAATTCCAAAAAAATTGAAAAAAAATTCAAGCAATTAAAACATACCATTATGGCTTCATTTCAAGCCAAAATAGGTTGGAAAAGGCCGAGAAAGGGAGAAAATTAAAATTATCGTTCCATTTCGTTCCTACCTGACGCGTAATAGAAAATTCCATAAAAAAGGGCAAAAACTTCAAAAAATTAAAAAATACCATTATGACTTCATTTCAAACCAAAATAGGGTTGAGAAGGCCGAGAAAGTGAGAAAATAAAAATTATCGTTCCGTTCCGTTCCTACCAGACGCGTAATTGAAAATTCCAAAAAAATAACAAAAAAATCCAAAAAATTAAAAAATACCATTATGACTTCTTTTCTAGCCAAAATAGGTTGGAAAAGCTCGAGAAAGAGAGAAAATAAAAATTATCTTTCTGTTCCGTTCCTACTCGACTCGTAATAGAAAATTCCAAAAAAATAGCAAAAACTTCAAAAAACTAAAAAATACCATTATGGCTTCTTTTCAAGCCAGAATAGGTTGGAAAAGGCCGAGAAAGAGAGAAACTAAAAATTATCGTTCTGCTCCGTTCCTACCCGACGCGTAACAGAAAATTCCAAAAAAGTAGCAAAAATATTAATAAAATTAAAAAATAGCATTACGGCTTCATTTCAAGCCAGAATAGGTTGGAAAAGGCCACGAAAGAGAGAATAAAAATTATCGTTCCGTTCTGTTCCTACTCGACGCGTAATACAAAATTCCAAAAAAATTGAAAAAAAATTCAAACAATTAAAACATACCATTATGGCTTCATTTCAAGCCAAAATAGGTTGGAAAAGACCGAGAAAGGGAGAAAATTAAAAGTATCGTTCCTCTTCGTTCCCACCTGACGCGTAATAGAAAATTCCAAAAAAAAGGGCAAAAACTTCAAAAAATTAAAAAATACCATTATGACTTCATTTCAAACCAAAATAGGTTGGAGAAGGCCGAGAAACTGAGAAAACAAAAACTATCGTTTCGTTCCGTTGCTACCAGACGCGTAATAGAAAATTCCAAAAAAATAACAAAAAAATTAAAAAATAGCGTTATAACTTCTTTTCAAGCCAAAATAGGTTGGAAAAGCTCGGGAAAGAGAGAAAATAAAAATTATCATTCTGTTCCGTTCCTACCTGACGCGTAATAGAAAATTCCAAAAAAATAGCAAAAAAATAGCAAAAATTAAAAAATGGCATTACGGCTTCATTTCGAGCCAGAATAGGTTGGAAAAGGCCAAGAAAGAGAGAAAATAAAAATTATCGTTCCGTTTCGTTCCTAACTAACGCGTAATAGAAAATTCAAAAAAAATAGGCAAAAACTTCAAAAAATTAAAAAATACCATTATGACTTTGTTTCAAACCAAAATAGGTTGGACAAGCCCAAGAAAGTGAGAAAATAAAAATTATCGTTCTGTTCCGTTCCTACCCGACGCGTGATAGAAAATTTGAAAAAAAATAGCAAAAAAATTAAAAAAATTAAAAAATAGCATTATGGCTTCACTTCAAGCAAGAATTACTTGGAAAAGGCCGAGAAAGAGAGAAAATAAAAATTATCGTTCCACTCCGTTCCGTTCCAAGTCGACGCGTAATACAAAATTCCAAAAAAATTGAAAAAATTAAAACATACCATTATGGCTTCATTTGAAGCCAAAATAGGTTGGAAACGCTGAGAAAGGGTGAAAATTAAAATTATCGTTCCGTTTCGTTCCTAGCTGACGCGTAATATAAAATTCCAAAAAAATAGGCAAAAACTTCAAAAAATTAAAAAATACCATTATGACTTTGTTTCAAACCAAAATAGGTTGGACAAGCCCGAGAAACTGAGAAAATAAAAATTATCGTTTCGTTCTGTTGCTACCAGACGCGTAATAGAAAATTAAAAAAAAAATAACAAAAAAATTAAAAAAATTAAAAAATAGCATTTTAACTTCTTTTCAAGCCAAAATAGTTTGGAAAAGCTCGAGAAAGAGAGAAAATAAAAATTATCATTCTGTTCCGTTCCTACCCGATGCGTAATAGAAAATTCCAAAAAAATAGCAAAAAAATTAAAAAATGGCATTATGGCTTCATTTCGAGCCAGAATAGGTTGGAAAAGGCCGAGAAAGAGAGAAAATAAAAATTATCGTTCCGTTCCGTTCCTAACTAACGCGTAATAGAAAACTCAAAAAAATAGGCAAAAACTTCAAAAAATTAAAAAATAGCATTATGACTTCATTTCAATCCAAAATAGGTTGGAGAACGCCGAGAAAGTGAGAAAATAAAAATGATCGTTCCGTTCCGTTACTACCAGACGCGTAATAGAAAATTCCAAAAAAATAACAAAAAAACTCAAAAAATTAAAAAATAGCATTATGACTTCTTTTCTAGCCAAAATAGGTTGGACAAGCCCGAGAAAGAGAGAAAATAAAAATTATCGTTCAGTTCCATTCCTACCAGACGCGTAATAGAAATTTCCAAACAAATAGCAAAAAAAATTAAAAAAAACCATTATGGCTCCATCTCAATCCAAAATAGGTTGGAAAATGCCGAGAAATAGTGCAAATAAAAATTAGCAATCCGTTCTGTTCCTACCCGACCTGTAACAGGAAATTCCAAAAAAATAACTAAAAAATTTAAAAATTTAAAAAATTCCATTACGGATTCATTCCAAGCCAAAATAGGTTGAAAGAGGATGAGGAAGAGAGAAAATAAAAATTATCATTCCGTTCCGTTCCTACCCGACGCGTAATAGGAAATTCCATCAAAATAACAAAAAATTTCAAAAAATTAAAAAATAGAATTATGGCTTCATTTCAAGCCAGAATAGGTTGGGAAATGCCGAGAAAGAGAGAAAATAAAAATTATCGTTCCGTTCCGTTCCTACCCGACGCGTAATAAAAAATTCAAAAAAATTGAAAAAAAAATTCAAATAATCAAAACATACCATTATGGCTTCATTTCAATCCAAAATAGGTGGGAAAAGGCTGAGAAAGGGAGAAAATTAAAATTATCGTTCCATTCCGTTCTTACCTGACGCGTAATAGAAAATTCCAAAAAAATTAAAAAAATTAAAAAATAGCATTATGATTTCTTTTGAAGACAAAATAGGTTGGACAAGCCCGAGAAAGTGAAAAAATAAAAATTCTCGTTCTGTTCCGTTCCTACCCGACGCGTAATAGAAAATTCCAAAAAAAGAGCAAAGAAATTGAAAAAATTAAAAAATTGCATTATGACTTCTTTTCAAGCCGAAATAGGTTGGAAAAGCCCGAGAAAGAGGGAAAATAAAAATTATCGTTCTGTTCCGTTCCTACCCGACGCGTAATAGAAAATTCCAAGAAAATAGCAAAAAAATTTAAGAAATTAAAAAATAGCATTAGGGCTGCATTCCAAGCCAGAATAGGTTGGAAAAGGACGCGAAATAGAGAAAATAAAAATTATCGTTCTATTCCGTTCCTACTCGACGCGTAATACAAAATTCCAAAAAAATTGAAAAAAAATTCAAGCAATTAAAACATACCATTATGGCTTCATTTCAAGCCAAAATAGGTTGGAAAAGGCCGAGAAAGGGAGAAAATTAAAATTATCGTTCCATTTCGTTCCTACCTGACGCGTAATAGAAAATTCCATAAAAAAGGGCAAAAACTTCAAAAAATTAAAAAATACCATTATGACTTCATTTCAAACCAAAATAGGGTTGAGAAGGCCGAGAAAGTGAGAAAATAAAAATTATCGTTCCGTTCCGTTCCTACCAGACGCGTAATTGAAAATTCCAAAAAAATAACAAAAAAATCCAAAAAATTAAAAAATACCATTATGACTTCTTTTCTAGCCAAAATAGGTTGGAAAAGCTCGAGAAAGAGAGAAAATAAAAATTATCTTTCTGTTCCGTTCCTACTCGACTCGTAATAGAAAATTCCAAAAAAATAGCAAAAACTTCAAAAAACTAAAAAATACCATTATGGCTTCTTTTCAAGCCAGAATAGGTTGGAAAAGGCCGAGAAAGAGAGAAACTAAAAATTATCGTTCTGCTCCGTTCCTACCCGACGCGTAACAGAAAATTCCAAAAAAGTAGCAAAAATATTAATAAAATTAAAAAATAGCATTACGGCTTCATTTCAAGCCAGAATAGGTTGGAAAAGGCCACGAAAGAGAGAATAAAAATTATCGTTCCGTTCTGTTCCTACTCGACGCGTAATACAAAATTCCAAAAAAATTGAAAAAAAATTCAAACAATTAAAACATACCATTATGGCTTCATTTCAAGCCAAAATAGGTTGGAAAAGACCGAGAAAGGGAGAAAATTAAAAGTATCGTTCCTCTTCGTTCCCACCTGACGCGTAATAGAAAATTCCAAAAAAAAGGGCAAAAACTTCAAAAAATTAAAAAATACCATTATGACTTCATTTCAAACCAAAATAGGTTGGAGAAGGCCGAGAAACTGAGAAAACAAAAACTATCGTTTCGTTCCGTTGCTACCAGACGCGTAATAGAAAATTCCAAAAAAATAACAAAAAAATTAAAAAATAGCGTTATAACTTCTTTTCAAGCCAAAATAGGTTGGAAAAGCTCGGGAAAGAGAGAAAATAAAAATTATCATTCTGTTCCGTTCCTACCTGACGCGTAATAGAAAATTCCAAAAAAATAGCAAAAAAATTTAAAAAATTAAAAAATAGCATTATGGCTTCACTTCAAGCAAGAATTACTTGGAAAAGGCCGAGAAAGAGAGAAAATAAAAATTATCGTTCCACTCCGTTGCGTTCCTAGTCGACGCGTAATACAAAATTCTAAAAAAATTGAAAAAATTAAAACATACCATTATGGCTTCATTTGAAGCCAAAATAGGTTGGAAACGCTGAGAAGGGGAGAAAATTAAAATTATCGTTCCGTTTCGTTCCTAGCTGACGCGTAATAGAAAATTCCAAAAAAATAGGCAAAAACTTCAAAAAATTAAAAAATACCATTATGACTTTGTTTCAAACCAAAATAGGTTGGACAAGCCCGAGAAACTGAGAAAATAAAAATTATCGTTTCGTTCTGTTGCTACCAGACGCGTAATAGAAAATTCCAAAAAAATAACAAAAAAATTAAAAAAATTAAAAAATAGCATTTTAACTTCTTTTCAAGCCAAAATAGTTTGGAAAAGCTCGAGAAAGAGAGAAAATAAAAATTATCATTCTGTTCCGTTCCTACCCGATGCGTAATAGAAAATTCCAAAAAAATAGCAAAAAAATTAAACAATGGCATTATGGCTTCATTTCGAGCCAGAATAGGTTGGAAAAGGCCGAGAAAGAGAGAAAATAAAAATTATCGTTCCGTTCCGTTCCTACCTGACGCGTAATATAAAATTCCATAAAAAATGGCAAAAACTTCAAAAAATTAAAAAATACCATTATGACTTCATTTCAAACCAAAATAGGGTTGAGAATGCCGAAAAAGTGAGAAAATAAAAATTATCGTTCCGTTCCGTGCCTACCAGACGCGTAATTGAAAATTCCAAAAAAATAACAAAAAAATCCAAAAAATTAAAAAATAGCATTATGACTTCTTTTCTAGCCAAAATAGGTTGGAAAAGCTCGAGAAAGAGAGAAAATAAAAATTATCCTTCTGTTCCGTTCCTACTCGACTCGTAATAGAAAATTCCAAAAAAATAGCAAGAACTTCAAAAAACTAAAAAATACCATTATGGCTTCTTTTCAAGCCAGAATAGGTTGGAAAAGGCCGAGAAAGAGAGAAACTAAAAATTATCGTTCTGCTCCGTTCCTACCCAACGCGTAACAGAAAATTCCAAAAAAGTAGCAAAAATATTAATAAAATTAAAAAATAGCATTACGGCTTCATTTCAAGCCAGAATAGGTTGGAAAAGGCCACGAAAGAGAGAATAAAAATTATCGTTCCGTTCTGTTCCTACTCGACGCGTAATACAAAATTCCAAAAAAATTGAAAAAAAATTCAAACAATTAAAACATACCATTATGGCTTCATTTCAAGCCAAAATAGGTTGGAAAAGACCGAGAAATGGAGAAAATTAAAATTATCGTTCCTCTTCGTTCCCACCTGACGCGTAACAGAAAATTCCAAAAAAAAGGGCAAAAACTTCAAAAAATTAAAAAATACCATTATGACTTCATTTCAAACCAAAATAGGTTGGAGAAGGCCGAGAAACTGAGAAAACAAAAACTATCGTTTCGTTCCGTTGCTACCAGACGCGTAATAGAAAATTCCAAAAAAATAACAAAAAAATTAAAAAATAGCATTATAACTTCTTTTCAAGCCAAAATAGGTTGGAAAAGCTCGAGAAAGAGAGAAAATAAAAATTATCATTCTGTTCCGTTCCTACCCGACGCGTAATAGAAAATTCCAAAAAAATAGCAAAAAAATTTAAAAAATTAAAAAATGGCATTACGGCTTCATTTCGAGCCAGAATAGGTTGGAAAAGGCGAGAAAGAGAGAAAATAAAAATTATCGTTCCGTTCCGTTCCTAACTAACGCGTAATAGAAAATTCAAAAAAAATAGGCAAAAACTTCAAAAAATTAAAAAATACCATTATGACTTTGTTTCGAACCAAAATAGGTTGGACAAGCCCAAGAAAGTGAGAAAATAAAAATTATCGTTCTGTTCCGTTCCTACCCGACGCGTGATAGAAAATTCAAAAAAAATAGCAAAAAAATTAAAAAAATTAAAAAATAGCATTATGGCTTCACTTCAAGCAAGAATTACTTGGAAAAGGCCGAGAAAGAGAGCAAATAAAAATTATCGTTCCACTCCGTTCCGTTCCTAGTCGACGCGTAATACAAAATTCCAAAAAAATTGAAAAAATTAAAACATACCATTATGGCTTCATTTGAAGCCAAAATAGGTTGGAAACGCTGAGAAAGGGAGAAAATTAAAATTATCGTTCCGTTTCGTTCCTAGCTGACGCGTAATAGAAAATTCCAAAAAAATAGGCAAAAACTTCAAAAAATTAAAAAATACCATTATGACTTTGTTTCAAACCAAAATAGGTTGGACAAGCCCGAGAAACTGAGAAAATAAAAATTATCGTTTCGTTCTGTTGCTACCAGACGCGTAATAGAAAATTCCAAAATACTAACAAAAAAATTAAAAAAATTAAAAAATAGCATTTTAACTTCTTTTAGAGCCAAAATAGTTTGGAAAAGCTCGAGAAAGAGAGAAAATAAATATTATCATTCTGTTCCGTTCCTACCCGATGCTTAATAGAAAATTCCAAAAAAATAGCAAAAAAATTAAAAAAATTAAAAGATGGCATTATGGCTTCATTTCGAGCCAGAATAGGTTGGAAAAGGCCGAGAAAGAGAGAAAATAAAAATTATCGTTCCGTTCCGTTCCTAACTAACGCGTAATAGAAAACTCAAAAAAATAGGCAAAAACTTCAAAAAATTAAAAAATAGCATTATGACTTCATTTCAATCCAAAATAGGTTGGAGAACACCGAGAAAGTGAGAAAATAAAAATGATCGTTCCGTTCCGTTACTACCAGACGCGTAATAGAAAATTCCAAAAAAATAACAAAAAAATTCAAAAAATTAAAAAATAGCATTATGACTTCTTTTCTAGCCAAAATAGGTTGGACAAGCCCGAGAAAGAGAGAAAATAAAAATTATCGTTCAGTTCCATTCCTACCAGACGCGTAATAGAAATTTCCAAACAAATAGCAAAAAAAATTAAAAAAAACCATTATGGCTCCATCTCAATCCAAAATAGGTTGGAAAATGCCGAGAAATAGTGCAAATAAAAATTAGCAATCCGTTCTGTTCCTACCCGACCTGTAACAGGAAATTCCAAAAAAATAACTAAAAAATTAAAAAAATTAAAAAATACCATTACGGATTCATTCCAAGGCAAAATAGGTTGAAAGAGGATGAGGAAGAGAGAAAATAAAAATTATCATTCCGTTCCGTTCCTACCCGACGCGTAATAGGAAATTCCATCAAAATAACATAAAATTTCAAAAAATTAAAAAATAGAATTATGGCTTCATTTCAAGCCAGAATAGGTTGGGAAATGCCGAGAAAGAGAGAAAATAAAAATTATCGTTCCGTTCCGTTCCTACCCGACGCGTAATAAAAAATTCAAAAAAATTGAAAAAAAAATTCAAATAATCAAAACATACCATTATGGCTTCATTTCAATCCAAAATAGGTGGGAAAAGGCTGAGAAACGGAGAAAATTAAAATTATCGTTCCGTTCCGTTCTTACCTGACGCGTAATAGAACATTCCAAAAAAATTAAAAAAAATTAAAAAATAGCATTATGATTTCTTTTGAAGACAAAATAGGTTGCACAAGCCCGAGAAAGTGAAAAAATAAAAATTCTCGTTCTGTTCCGTTCCTACCCGACGCGTAATAGAAAATTCCAAAAAAAGAGCAAAGAAATTGAAAAAATTAAAAAATTGCATTATGACTTCTTTTCAAGCCGAAATAGGTTGGAAAAGCCCGAGAAAGAGGGAAATTAAAAATTATCGTTCTGTTCCGTTCCTACCCGACGCGTAATAGAAAATTCCAAGAAAATAGCAAAAAAATTTAAAAAATTAAAAAATAGCATTAGGGCTGCATTCCAAGCCAGAATAGGTTGGAAAAGGACGCGAAATAGAGAAAATAAAAATTATCGTTCTATTCCGTTCCTACTCGACGCGTAATACAAAATTCCAAAAAAATTGAAAAAAAATTCAAGCAATTAAAACATACCATTATGGCTTCATTTCAAGTCAAAATAGGTTGGAAAAGGCCGAGAAAGGGAGAAAATTAAAATTATCGTTCCATTTCGTTCCTACCTGACGCGTAATAGAAAATTCCATAAAAAAGGGCAAAAACTTCAAAAAATTAAAAAATACCATTATGACTTCATTTCAAACCAAAATAGGGTTGAGAAGGCCGAGAAAGTGAGAAAATAAAAATTATCGTTCCGTTCCGTTCCTACCAGACGCGTAATTGAAAATTCCAAAAAAATAACAAAAAAATCCAAAAAATTAAAAAATACCATTATGACTTCTTTTCTAGCCAAAATAGGTTGGAAAAGCTCGAGAAAGAGAGAAAATAAAAATTATCCTTCTGTTCCGTTCCTACTCGACTCGTAATAGAAAATTCCAAAAAAATAGCAATAACTTCAAAAAACTAAAAAATACCATTATGGCTTCTTTTCAAGCCAGAATAGGTTGGAAAAGGCCGAGAAAGAGAGAAACTAAAAATTATCGTTCTGCTCCGTTCCTACCCGACGCGTAACAGAAAATTCCAAAAAAGTAGCAAAAATATTAATAAAATTAAAAAATAGCATTACGGCTTCATTTCAAGCCAGAATAGGTTGGAAAAGGCCACGAAAGAGAGAATAAAAATTATCGTTCCGTTCTGTTCCTACTCGACGCGTAATACAAAATTCCAAAAAAATTGAAAAAAAATTCAAACAATTAAAACATACCATTATGGCTTCATTTCAAGCCAAAATAGGTTGGAAAAGACCGAGAAATGGAGAAAATTAAAAGTATCGTTCCTCTTCGTTCCCACCTGACGCGTAATAGAAAATTCCAAAAAAAAGGGCAAAAACTTCAAAAAATTAAAAAATACCATTATGGCTTCATTTCAAACCAAAATAGGTTGGAGAAGGCCGAGAAACTGAGAAAACAAAAACTATCGTTTCGTTCCGTTGCTACC
Source organism: Quercus parvula (assembly GCA_030820535.1). NCBI lineage: Eukaryota > Viridiplantae > Streptophyta > Magnoliopsida > Fagales > Fagaceae > Quercus > Quercus parvula. Next base: position 25,345,799 of record JAUAME010000004.1, read on the forward strand.
AGACGCGTAATAGAAAATTCCAAAAAAATAACAAAAAAATTAAAAAATAGCATTATAACTTCTTTTCAAGCCAAAATAGGTTGGAAAAGCTCGAGAAAGAGAGAAAATAAAAATTATCATTCTGTTCCGTTCCTACCTGACGCGTAATAGAAAATTCCAAAAAAATAGCAAAAAAATAGCAAAAATTAAAAAATGGCATTACGGCTTCATTTCGAGCCAGAATAGGATGGAAAAGGCCGAGAAAGAGAGAAAATAAAAATTATCGTTCCGTTCCGTTCCTACCTGACGCGTAATAGAAAATTCCATAAAAAAGGGCAAAAACTTCAAAAAATTAAAAAATACCATTATGACTTCATTTCAAACCAAAATAGGGTTGAGAAGGCCGAAAAAGTGAGAAAATAAAAATTATCGTTCCGTTCCGTGCCTACCAGACGCGTAATTGAAAATTCCAAAAAAATAACAAAAAAATCCAAAAAATTAAAAAATAGCATTATGACTTCTTTTCTAGCCAAAATAGGTTGGAAAAGCTCGAGAAAGAGAGAAAATAAAAATTATCCTTCTGTTCCGTTCCTACTCGACTCGTAATAGAAAATTCCAAAAAAAATAGCAAGAACTTCAAAAAACTAAAAAATACCATTATGGCTTCTTTTCAAGCCAGAATAGGTTGGAAAAGGCCGAGAAAGAGAGAAACTAAAAATTATCGTTCTGCTCCGTTCCTACCCGACGCGTAACAGAAAATTCCAAAAAAGTAGCAACAATATTAATAAAATTAAAAAATAGCAATACGGCTTCATTTCAAGCCAGAATAGGTTGGAAAAGGCCACGAAAGAGAGAATAAAAATTATCGTTCCGTTCTGTTCCTACTCGACGCGTAATACAAAATTCCAAAAAAATTGAAAAAAAATTCAAACAATTAAAACATACCATTATGGCTTCATTTCAAGCCAAAATAGGTTGGAAAAGACCGAGAAATGGAGAAAATTAAAATTATCGTTCCTCTTCGTTCCCACCTGACGCGTAATAGAAAATTCCAAAAAAAAGGGCAAAAACTTCAAAAAATTAAAAAATACCATTATGACTTCATTTCAAACCAAAATAGGTTGGAGAAGGCCGAGAAACTGAGAAAACAAAAACTATCGTTTCGTTCCGTTGCTACCAGACGCGTAATAGAAAATTCCAAAAAAATAACAAAAAAATTAAAAAATAGCATTATAACTTCTTTTCAAGCCAAAATAGGTTGGAAAAGCTCGAGAAAGAGAGAAAATAAAAATTATCATTCTGTTCCGTTCCTACCCGACGCGTAATAGAAAATTCCAAAAAAATAGCAAAAAAATTAAAAAAATTAAAAAATGGCATTACGGCTTCATTTCGAGCCAGAATAGGTTGGAAAAGGCCGAGAAAGAGAGAAAATAAAAATTATCGTTCCGTTCCGTTCCTAACTAACGCGTAATAGAAAATTAAAAAAAAATAGGCAAAAACTTCAAAAAATTAAAAAATACCATTATGACTTTGTTTCAAACCAAAATAGGTTGGACAAGCCCAAGAAAGTGAGAAAATAAAAATTATCGTTCTGTTCCGTTCCTACCCGACGCGTGATAGAAAATTCAAAAAAAATAGCAAAAAAATTAAAAAAATTAAAAAATAGCATTATGGCTTCACTTCAAGCAAGAATTACTTGGAAAAGGCCGAGAAAGAGAGAAAATAAAAATTATCGTTCCACTCCGTTCCGTTCCTAGTCGACGCGTAATACAAAATTCCAAAAAAATTGAAAAAATTAAAACATACCATTATGGCTTCATTTGAAGCCAAAATAGGTTGGAAACGCTGAGAAAGGGAGAAAATTAAAATTATCGTTCCGTTTCGTTCCTAGCTGACGCGTAATAGAAAAATCCAAAAAAATAGGCAAAAACTTCAAAAAATTAAAAAATACCATTATGACTTTGTTTCAAACCAAAATAGGTTGGACAAGCCCGAGAAACTGAGAAAATAAAAATTATCGTTTCGTTCTGTTGCTACCAGACGCGTAATAGAAAATTCCAATAAAATAACAAAAAAATTAAAAAAATTAAAAAATAGCATTTTAACTTCTTTTCAAGCCAAAATAGTTTGGAAAAGCTCGAGAAAGAGAGAAAATAAAAATTATCATTCTGTTCCGTTCCTACCCGATGCGTAATAGAAAATTCCAAAAAAATAGCAAAAAAATTAAAAAATGGCATTATGGCTTCATTTCGAGCCAGAATAGGTTGGAAAAGGCCGAGAAAGAGAGAAAATAAAAATTATCGTTCCGTTCCGTTCCTAACTAACGCGTAATAGAAAACTCAAAAAAATAGGCAAAAACTTCAAAAAATTAAAAAATAGCATTATGACTTCATTTCAATCCAAAATAGGTTGGAGAACGCCGAGAAAGTGAGAAAATAAAAATGATCGTTCCGTTCCGTTACTACCAGACGCGTAATAGAAAATTCCAAAAAAATAACAAAAAAACTCAAAAAATTAAAAAATAGCACTATGACTTCTTTTCTAGCCAAAATAGGTTGGACAAGCCCGAGAAAGAGAGAAAATAAAAATTATCGTTCAGTTCCATTCCTACCAGACGCGTAATAGAAATTTCCAAACAAATAGCAAAAAAAATTAAAAAAAACCATTATGACTCCATCTCAATCCAAAATAGGTTGGAAAATGCCGAGAAATAGTGCAAATAAAAAATAGCAATCCGTTCTGTTCCTACCCGACCTGTAACAGGAAATTCCAAAAAAATAACTAAAAAATTTAAAAATTTAAAAAATACCATTACGGATTCACTCCAAGCCAAAATAGGTTGAAAGAGGATGAGGAAGAGAGAAAATAAAAATTATCATTCCGTTCCGTTCCTACCCGACGCGTAATAGGAAATTCCATCAAAATAACAAAAAATTTCAAAAAATTAAAAAATAGAATTATATCTTCATTTCAAGCCAGAATAGGTTGGGAAATGCCGAGAAAGAGAGAAAATAAAAATTATCGTTCCGTTCCGTTCCTACCCGACGCGTAATAAAAAATTCAAAAAAATTGAAAAAAAAATTCAAATAATCAAAACATACCATTATGGCTTCATTTCAATCCAAAATAGGTGGGAAAAGGCTGAGAAAGGGAGAAAATTAAAATTATCGTTCCATTCCGTTCTTACCTGACGCGTAATAGAAAATTCCAAAAAAATTAAAAAAATTAAAAAATAGCATTATGATTTCTTTTGAAGACAAAATAGGTTGGACAAGCCCGAGAAAGTGAAAAAATAAAAATTCTCGTTCTGTTCCGTTCCTACCCGACGCGTAATAGAAAATTCCAAAAAAAGAGCAAAGAAATTGAAAAAATTAAAAAATTGCATTATGACTTCTTTTCAAGCCGAAATAGGTTGGAAAAGCCCGAGAAAGAGGGAAAATAAAAATTATCGTTCTGTTCCGTTCCTACCCGACGCGTAATAGAAAATTCCAAGAAAATAGCAAAAAAATTTAAAAAATTAAAAAATAGCATTAGGGCTGCATTCCAAGCCAGAATAGGTTGGAAAAGGACGCGAAATAGAGAAAATAAAAATTATCGTTCAATTCCGTTCCTACTCGACGCGTAATACAAAATTCCAAAAAAATTGAAAAAAAATTCAAGCAATTAAAACATACCATTATGGCTTCATTTCAAGCCAAAATAGGTTGGAAAAGGCCGAGAAAGGGAGAAAATTAAAATTATCGTTCCATTTCGTTCCTACCTGACGCGTAATAGAAAATTCCATAAAAAAGGGCAAAAACTTCAAAAAATTAAAAAATACCATTATGACTTCATTTCAAACCAAAATAGGGTTGAGAAGGCCGAGAAAGTGAGAAAATAAAAATTATCGTTCCGTTCCGTTCCTACCAGACGCGTAATTGAAAATTCCAAAAAAATAACAAAAAAATCCAAAAAATTAAAAAATAGCATTATGACTTCTTTTGTAGCCAAAATAGGTTGGAAAAGCTCGAGAAAGAGAGAAAATAAAAATTATCCTTCTGTTCCGTTCCTACTCGACTCGTAATAGAAAATTACAAAAAAATAGCAAAAACTTCAAAAAACTAAAAATACCATTATGGCTTCTTTTCAAGCCAGAATAGGTTGGAAAAGGCCGAGAAAGAGAGAAACTAAAAATTATCGTTCTGCTCCGTTCCTACCCGACGCATAACAGAAAATTCCAAAAAAGTAGCAAAAATATTAATAAAATTAAAAAATAGCATTACGGCTTCATTTCAAGCCAGAATAGGTTGGAAAAGGCCACGAAAGAGAGAATAAAAATTATCGTTCCGTTCTGTTCCTACTCGACGCGTAATACAAAATTCCAAAAAAATTGAAAAAAAATTCAAACAATTAAAACATACCATTATGGCTTCATTTCAAGCCAAAATAGGTTGGAAAAGACCGAGAAATGGAGAAAATTAAAATTATCGTTCCTCTTCGTTCCCACCTGACGCGTAATAGAAAATTCCAAAAAAAAGGGCAAAAACTTCAAAAAATTAAAAAATACCATTTTGACTTCATTTCAAACCAAAATAGGTTGGAGAAGGCCGAGAAACTGAGAAAACAAAAACTATCGTTTCGTTCCGTTGCTACCAGACGCGTAATAGAAAATTCCAAAAAAATAACAAAAAAATTAAAAAATAGCATTATAACTTCTTTTCAAGCCAAAATAGGTTGGAAAAGCTCGAGAAAGAGAGAAAATAAAAATTATCATTCTGTTCCGTTCCTACCCGATGCGTAATAGAAAATTCCAAAAAAATAGCAAAAAAATTAAAAAATGGCATTATGGCTTCATTTCGAGCCAGAATAGGTTGGAAAAGGCCGAGAAAGAGAGAAAATAAAAATTATCGTTCCGTTCCGTTCCTACCTGACGCGTAATAGAAAATTCCATAAAAAAGGGCAAAAACTTCAAAAAATTAAAAAATACCATTATGACTTCATTTCAAACCAAAATAGGGTTGAGAAGGCCGAAAAAGTGAGAAAATAAAAATTATCGTTCCGTTCCGTGCCTACCAGACGCGTAATTGAAAATTCCAAAAAAATAACAAAAAAATCCAAAAAATTAAAAAATACCATTATGACTTCTTTTCTAGCCAAAATAGGTTGGAAAAGCTCGAGAAAGAGAGAAAATAAAAATTATCCTTCTGTTCCGTTCCTACTCGACTCGTAATAGAAAATTCCAAAAAAATAGCAAGAACTTCAAAAAACTAAAAAATACCATTATGGCTTCTTTTCAAGCCAGAATAGGTTGGAAAAGGCCGAGAAAGAGAGAAACTAAAAATTATCGTTCTGCTCCGTTCCTACCCGACGCGTAACAGAAAATTCCAAAAAAGTAGCAAAAATATTAATAAAATTAAAAAATAGCATTACGGCTTCATTTCAAGCCAGAATAGGTTGGAAAAGGCCACGAAAGAGAGAATAAAAATTATCGTTCCGTTCTATTCCTACTCGACGCGTAATACAAAATTCCAAAAAAATTGAAAAAAAATTCAAACAATTAAAACATACCATTATGGCTTCATTTCAAGCCAAAATAGGTTGGAAAAGACCGAGAAATGGAGAAAATTAAAATTATCGTTCCTCTTCGTTCCCACTTGACGCGTAATAGAAAATTCCAAAAAAAAGGGCAAAAACTTCAAAAAATTAAAAAATACCATTTTGACTTCATTTCAAACCAAAATAGGTTGGAGAAGGCCGAGAAACTGAGAAAACAAAAACTATCGTTTCGTTCCGTTGCTACCAGACGCGTAATAGAAAATTCCAAAAAAATAACAAAAAAATTAAAAAATAGCATTATAACTTCTTTTCAAGCCAAAATAGGTTGGAAAAGCTCGAGAAAGAGAGAAAATAAAAATTATCATTCTGTTCCGTTCCTACCCGACGCGTAATAGAAAATTCCAAAAAAATAGCAAAAAAATTAAAAAATGGCATTACGGCTTCATTTCGAGCCAGAATAGGTTGGAAAAGGCCGAGAAAGAGAGAAAATAAAAATTATCGTTCCGTTCCGTTCCTAACTAACGCGTAATAGAAAATTAAAAAAAAATAGGCAAAAACTTCAAAAAATTAAAAAATACCATTATGACTTTGTTTCAAACCAAAATAGGTTGGACAAGCCCAAGAAAGTGAGAAAATAAAAATTATCGTTCTGTTCCGTTCCTACCCGACGCGTGATAGAAAATTCAAAAAAAATAGCAAAAAAATTAAAAAAATTAAAAAATAGCATTATGGCTTCACTTCAAGCAAGAATTACTTGGAAAAGGCCGAGAAAGAGAGAAAATAAAAATTATCGTTCCACTCCGTTCCGTTCCTAGTCGACGCGTAATACAAAATTCCAAAAAAATTGAAAAAATTAAAACATACCATTATGGCTTCATTTGAAGCCAAAATAGGTTGGAAACGCTGAGAAAGGGAGAAAATTAAAATTATCGTTCCGTTTCGTTCCTAGCTGACGCGTAATAGAAAAATCCAAAAAAATAGGCAAAAACTTCAAAAAATTAAAAAATACCATTATGACTTTGTTTCAAACCAAAATAGGTTGGACAAGCCCGAGAAACTGAGAAAATAAAAATTATCGTTTCGTTCTGTTGCTACCAGACGCGTAATAGAAAATTCCAAAAAAATAACAAAAAAATTAAAAAAATTAAAAAATAGCATTTTAACTTCTTTTCAAGCCAAAATAGTTTGGAAAAGCTCGAGAAAGAGAGAAAATAAAAATTATCATTCTGTTCCGTTCCTACCCGATGCGTAATAGAAAATTCCAAAAAAATAGCAAAAAAATTAAAAAATGGCATTATGGCTTCATTTCGAGCCAGAATAGGTTGGAAAAGGCCGAGAAAGAGAGAAAATAAAAATTATCGTTCCGTTCCGTTCCTAACTAACGCGTAATAGAAAACTCAAAAAAATAGGCAAAAACTTCAAAAAATTAAAAAATAGCATTATGACTTCATTTCAATCCAAAATAGGTTGGAGAACGCCGAGAAAGTGAGAAAATAAAAATGATCGTTCCGTTCCGTTACTACCAGACGCGTAATAGAAAATTCCAAAAAAATAACAAAAAAACTCAAAAAATTAAAAAATAGCACTATGACTTCTTTTCTAGCCAAAATAGGTTGGACAAGCCCGAGAAAGAGAGAAAATAAAAATTATCGTTCAGTTCCATTCCTACCAGACGCGTAATAGAAATTTCCAAACAAATAGCAAAAAAAATTAAAAAAAACCATTATGGCTCCATCTCAATCCAAAATAGGTTGGAAAATGCCGAGAAATAGTGCAAATAAAAAATAGCAATCCGTTCTGTTCCTACCCGACCTGTAACAGGAAATTCCAAAAAAATAACTAAAAAATTTAAAAATTTAAAAAATACCATTACGGATTCACTCCAAGCCAAAATAGGTTGAAAGAGGATGAGGAAGAGAGAAAATAAAAATTATCATTCCGTTCCGTTCCTACCCGACGCGTAATAGGAAATTCCATCAAAATAACAAAAAATTTCAAAAAATTAAAAAATAGAATTATATCTTCATTTCAAGCCAGAATAGGTTGGGAAATGCCGAGAAAGAGAGAAAATAAAAATTATCGTTCCGTTCCGTTCCTACCCGACGCGTAATAAAAAATTCAAAAAAATTGAAAAAAAAATTCAAATAATCAAAACATACCATTATGGCTTCATTTCAATCCAAAATAGGTGGGAAAAGGCTGAGAAAGGGAGAAAATTAAAATTATCGTTCCATTCCGTTCTTACCTGACGCGTAATAGAAAATTCCAAAAAAATTAAAAAAATTAAAAAATAGCATTATGATTTCTTTTGAAGACAAAATAGGTTGGACAAGCCCGAGAAAGTGAAAAAATAAAAATTCTCGTTCTGTTCCGTTCCTACCCGACGCGTAATAGAAAATTCCAAAAAAAGAGCAAAGAAATTGAAAAAATTAAAAAATTGCATTATGACTTCTTTTCAAGCCGAAATAGGTTGGAAAAGCCCGAGAAAGAGGGAAAATAAAAATTATCGTTCTGTTCCGTTCCTACCCGACGCGTAATAGAAAATTCCAAGAAAATAGCAAAAAAATTTAAAAAATTAAAAAATAGCATTAGGGCTGCATTCCAAGCCAGAATAGGTTGGAAAAGGACGCGAAATAGAGAAAATAAAAATTATCGTTCAATTCCGTTCCTACTCGACGCGTAATACAAAATTCCAAAAAAATTGAAAAAAAATTCAAGCAATTAAAACATACCATTATGGCTTCATTTCAAGCCAAAATAGGTTGGAAAAGGCCGAGAAAGGGAGAAAATTAAAATTATCGTTCCATTTCGTTCCTACCTGACGCGTAATAGAAAATTCCATAAAAAAGGGCAAAAACTTCAAAAAATTAAAAAATACCATTATGACTTCATTTCAAACCAAAATAGGGTTGAGAAGGCCGAGAAAGTGAGAAAATAAAAATTATCGTTCCGTTCCGTTCCTACCAGACGCGTAATTGAAAATTCCAAAAAAATAACAAAAAAATCCAAAAAATTAAAAAATAGCATTATGACTTCTTTTGTAGCCAAAATAGGTTGGAAAAGCTCGAGAAAGAGAGAAAATAAAAATTATCCTTCTGTTCCGTTCCTACTCGACTCGTAATAGAAAATTACAAAAAAATAGCAAAAACTTCAAAAAACTAAAAATACCATTATGGCTTCTTTTCAAGCCAGAATAGGTTGGAAAAGGCCGAGAAAGAGAGAAACTAAAAATTATCGTTCTGCTCCGTTCCTACCCGACGCATAACAGAAAATTCCAAAAAAGTAGCAAAAATATTAATAAAATTAAAAAATAGCATTACGGCTTCATTTCAAGCCAGAATAGGTTGGAAAAGGCCACGAAAGAGAGAATAAAAATTATCGTTCCGTTCTGTTCCTACTCGACGCGTAATACAAAATTCCAAAAAAATTGAAAAAAAATTCAAACAATTAAAACATACCATTATGGCTTCATTTCAAGCCAAAATAGGTTGGAAAAGACCGAGAAATGGAGAAAATTAAAATTATCGTTCCTCTTCGTTCCCACCTGACGCGTAATAGAAAATTCCAAAAAAAAGGGCAAAAACTTCAAAAAATTAAAAAATACCATTTTGACTTCATTTCAAACCAAAATAGGTTGGAGAAGGCCGAGAAACTGAGAAAACAAAAACTATCGTTTCGTTCCGTTGCTACCAGACGCGTAATAGAAAATTCCAAAAAAATAACAAAAAAATTAAAAAATAGCATTATAACTTCTTTTCAAGCCAAAATAGGTTGGAAAAGCTCGAGAAAGAGAGAAAATAAAAATTATCATTCTGTTCCGTTCCTACCCGATGCGTAATAGAAAATTCCAAAAAAATAGCAAAAAAATTAAAAAATGGCATTATGGCTTCATTTCGAGCCAGAATAGGTTGGAAAAGGCCGAGAAAGAGAGAAAATAAAAATTATCGTTCCGTTCCGTTCCTACCTGACGCGTAATAGAAAATTCCATAAAAAAGGGCAAAAACTTCAAAAAATTAAAAAATACCATTATGACTTCATTTCAAACCAAAATAGGGTTGAGAAGGCCGAAAAAGTGAGAAAATAAAAATTATCGTTCCGTTCCGTGCCTACCAGACGCGTAATTGAAAATTCCAAAAAAATAACAAAAAAATCCAAAAAATTAAAAAATACCATTATGACTTCTTTTCTAGCCAAAATAGGTTGGAAAAGCTCGAGAAAGAGAGAAAATAAAAATTATCCTTCTGTTCCGTTCCTACTCGACTCGTAATAGAAAATTCCAAAAAAATAGCAAGAACTTCAAAAAACTAAAAAATACCATTATGGCTTCTTTTCAAGCCAGAATAGGTTGGAAAAGGCCGAGAAAGAGAGAAACTAAAAATTATCGTTCTGCTCCGTTCCTACCCGACGCGTAACAGAAAATTCCAAAAAAGTAGCAAAAATATTAATAAAATTAAAAAATAGCATTACGGCTTCATTTCAAGCCAGAATAGGTTGGAAAAGGCCACGAAAGAGAGAATAAAAATTATCGTTCCGTTCTATTCCTACTCGACGCGTAATACAAAATTCCAAAAAAATTGAAAAAAAATTCAAACAATTAAAACATACCATTATGGCTTCATTTCAAGCCAAAATAGGTTGGAAAAGACCGAGAAATGGAGAAAATTAAAATTATCGTTCCTCTTCGTTCCCACCTGACGCGTAATAGAAAATTCCAAAAAAAAGGGCAAAAACTTCAAAAAATTAAAAAATACCATTTTGACTTCATTTCAAACCAAAATAGGTTGGAGAAGGCCGAGAAACTGAGAAAACAAAAACTATCGTTTCGTTCCGTTGCTACCAGACGCGTAATAGAAAATTCCAAAAAAATAACAAAAAAATTAAAAAATAGCATTATAACTTCTTTTCAAGCCAAAATAGGTTGGAAAAGCTCGAGAAAGAGAGAAAATAAAAATTATCATTCTGTTCCGTTCCTACCCGACGCGTAATAGAAAATTCCAAAAAAATAGCAAAAAAATTAAAAAATGGCATTACGGCTTCATTTCGAGCCAGAATAGGTTGGAAAAGGCCGAGAAAGAGAGAAAATAAAAATTATCGTTCCGTTCCGTTCCTAACTAACGCGTAATAGAAAATTAAAAAAAAATAGGCAAAAACTTCAAAAAATTAAAAAATACCATTATGACTTTGTTTCAAACCAAAATAGGTTGGACAAGCCCAAGAAAGTGAGAAAATAAAAATTATCGTTCTGTTCCGTTCCTACCCGACGCGTGATAGAAAATTCAAAAAAAATAGCAAAAAAATTAAAAAAATTAAAAAATAGCATTATGGCTTCACTTCAAGCAAGAATTACTTGGAAAAGGCCGAGAAAGAGAGAAAATAAAAATTATCGTTCCACTCCGTTCCGTTCCTAGTCGACGCGTAATACAAAATTCCAAAAAAATTGAAAAAATTAAAACATACCATTATGGCTTCATTTGAAGCCAAAATAGGTTGGAAACGCTGAGAAAGGGAGAAAATTAAAATTATCGTTCCGTTTCGTTCCTAGCTGACGCGTAATAGAAAAATCCAAAAAAATAGGCAAAAACTTCAAAAAATTAAAAAATACCATTATGACTTTGTTTCAAACCAAAATAGGTTGGACAAGCCCGAGAAACTGAGAAAATAAAAATTATCGTTTCGTTCTGTTGCTACCAGACGCGTAATAGAAAATTCCAAAAAAATAACAAAAAAATTAAAAAAATTAAAAAATAGCATTTTAACTTCTTTTCAAGCCAAAATAGTTTGGAAAAGCTCGAGAAAGAGAGAAAATAAAAATTATCATTCTGTTCCGTTCCTACCCGATGCGTAATAGAAAATTCCAAAAAAATAGCAAAAAAATTAAAAAATGGCATTATGGCTTCATTTCGAGCCAGAATAGGTTGGAAAAGGCCGAGAAAGAGAGAAAATAAAAATTATCGTTCCGTTCCGTTCCTAACTAACGCGTAATAGAAAACTCAAAAAAATAGGCAAAAACTTCAAAAAATTAAAAAATAGCATTATGACTTCATTTCAATCCAAAATAGGTTGGAGAACGCCGAGAAAGTGAGAAAATAAAAATGATCGTTCCGTTCCGTTACTACCAGACGCGTAATAGAAAATTCCAAAAAAATAACAAAAAAACTCAAAAAATTAAAAAATAGCACTATGACTTCTTTTCTAGCCAAAATAGGTTGGACAAGCCCGAGAAAGAGAGAAAATAAAAATTATCGTTCAGTTCCATTCCTACCAGACGCGTAATAGAAATTTCCAAACAAATAGCAAAAAAAATTAAAAAAAACCATTATGGCTCCATCTCAATCCAAAATAGGTTGGAAAATGCCGAGAAATAGTGCAAATAAAAAATAGCAATCCGTTCTGTTCCTACCCGACCTGTAACAGGAAATTCCAAAAAAATAACTAAAAAATTTAAAAATTTAAAAAATACCATTACGGATTCACTCCAAGCCAAAATAGGTTGAAAGAGGATGAGGAAGAGAGAAAATAAAAATTATCATTCCGTTCCGTTCCTACCCGACGCGTAATAGGAAATTCCATCAAAATAACAAAAAATTTCAAAAAATTAAAAAATAGAATTATATCTTCATTTCAAGCCAGAATAGGTTGGGAAATGCCGAGAAAGAGAGAAAATAAAAATTATCGTTCCGTTCCGTTCCTACCCGACGCGTAATAAAAAATTCAAAAAAATTGAAAAAAAAATTCAAATAATCAAAACATACCATTATGGCTTCATTTCAATCCAAAATAGGTGGGAAAAGGCTGAGAAAGGGAGAAAATTAAAATTATCGTTCCATTCCGTTCTTACCTGACGCGTAATAGAAAATTCCAAAAAAATTAAAAAAATTAAAAAATAGCATTATGATTTCTTTTGAAGACAAAATAGGTTGGACAAGCCCGAGAAAGTGAAAAAATAAAAATTCTCGTTCTGTTCCGTTCCTACCCGACGCGTAATAGAAAATTCCAAAAAAAGAGCAAAGAAATTGAAAAAATTAAAAAATTGCATTATGACTTCTTTTCAAGCCGAAATAGGTTGGAAAAGCCCGAGAAAGAGGGAAAATAAAAATTATCGTTCTGTTCCGTTCCTACCCGACGCGTAATAGAAAATTCCAAGAAAATAGCAAAAAAATTTAAAAAATTAAAAAATAGCATTAGGGCTGCATTCCAAGCCAGAATAGGTTGGAAAAGGACGCGAAATAGAGAAAATAAAAATTATCGTTCAATTCCGTTCCTACTCGACGCGTAATTCAAAATTCCAAAAAAATTGAAAAAAAATTCAAGCAATTAAAACATACCATTATGGCTTCATTTCAAGCCAAAATAGGTTGGAAAAGGCCGAGAAAGGGAGAAAATTAAAATTATCGTTCCATTTCGTTCCTACCTGACGCGTAATAGAAAATTCCATAAAAAAGGGCAAAAACTTCAAAAAATTAAAAAATACCATTATGACTTCATTTCAAACCAAAATAGGGTTGAGAAGGCCGAGAAAGTGAGAAAATAAAAATTATCGTTCCGTTCCGTTCCTACCAGACGCGTAATTGAAAATTCCAAAAAAATAACAAAAAAATCCAAAAAATTAAAAAATAGCATTATGACTTCTTTTGTAGCCAAAATAGGTTGGAAAAGCTCGAGAAAGAGAGAAAATAAAAATTATCCTTCTGTTCCGTTCCTACTCGACTCGTAATAGAAAATTACAAAAAAATAGCAAAAACTTCAAAAAACTAAAAATACCATTATGGCTTCTTTTCAAGCCAGAATAGGTTGGAAAAGGCCGAGAAAGAGAGAAACTAAAAATTATCGTTCTGCTCCGTTCCTACCCGACGCATAACAGAAAATTCCAAAAAAGTAGCAAAAATATTAATAAAATTAAAAAATAGCATTACGGCTTCATTTCAAGCCAGAATAGGTTGGAAAAGGCCACGAAAGAGAGAATAAAAATTATCGTTCCGTTCTGTTCCTACTCGACGCGTAATACAAAATTCCAAAAAAATTGAAAAAAAATTCAAACAATTAAAACATACCATTATGGCTTCATTTCAAGCCAAAATAGGTTGGAAAAGACCGAGAAATGGAGAAAATTAAAATTATCGTTCCTCTTCGTTCCCACCTGACGCGTAATAGAAAATTCCAAAAAAAAGGGCAAAAACTTCAAAAAATTAAAAAATACCATTTTGACTTCATTTCAAACCAAAATAGGTTGGAGAAGGCCGAGAAACTGAGAAAACAAAAACTATCGTTTCGTTCCGTTGCTACCAGACGCGTAATAGAAAATTCCAAAAAAATAACAAAAAAATTAAAAAATAGCATTATAACTTCTTTTCAAGCCAAAATAGGTTGGAAAAGCTCGAGAAAGAGAGAAAATAAAAATTATCATTCTGTTCCGTTCCTACCCGATGCGTAATAGAAAATTCCAAAAAAATAGCAAAAAAATTAAAAAATGGCATTATGGCTTCATTTCGAGCCAGAATAGGTTGGAAAAGGCCGAGAAAGAGAGAAAATAAAAATTATCGTTCCGTTCCGTTCCTACCTGACGCGTAATAGAAAATTCCATAAAAAAGGGCAAAAACTTCAAAAAATTAAAAAATACCATTATGACTTCATTTCAAACCAAAATAGGGTTGAGAAGGCCGAAAAAGTGAGAAAATAAAAATTATCGTTCCGTTCCGTGCCTACCAGACGCGTAATTGAAAATTCCAAAAAAATAACAAAAAAATCCAAAAAATTAAAAAATACCATTATGACTTATTTTCTAGCCAAAATAGGTTGGAAAAGCTCGAGAAAGAGAGAAAATAAAAATTATCCTTCTGTTCCGTTCCTACTCGACTCGTAATAGAAAATTCCAAAAAAATAGCAAGAACTTCAAAAAACTAAAAAATACCATTATGGCTTCTTTTCAAGCCAGAATAGGTTGGAAAAGGCCGAGAAAGAGAGAAACTAAAAATTATCGTTCTGCTCCGTTCCTACCCGACGCGTAACAGAAAATTCCAAAAAAGTAGCAAAAATATTAATAAAATTAAAAAATAGCATTACGGCTTCATTTCAAGCCAGAATAGGTTGGAAAAGGCCACGAAAGAGAGAATAAAAATTATCGTTCCGTTCTATTCCTACTCGACGCGTAATACAAAATTCCAAAAAAATTGAAAAAAAATTCAAACAATTAAAACATACCATTATGGCTTCATTTCAAGCCAAAATAGGTTGGAAAAGACCGAGAAATGGAGAAAATTAAAATTATCGTTCCTCTTCGTTCCCACTTGACGCGTAATAGAAAATTCCAAAAAAAAGGGCAAAAACTTCAAAAAATTAAAAAATACCATTTTGACTTCATTTCAAACCAAAATAGGTTGGAGAAGGCCGAGAAACTGAGAAAACAAAAACTATCGTTTCGTTCCGTTGCTACCAGACGCGTAATAGAAAATTCCAAAAAAATAACAAAAAAATTAAAAAATAGCATTATAACTTCTTTTCAAGCCAAAATAGGTTGGAAAAGCTCGAGAAAGAGAGAAAATAAAAATTATCATTCTGTTCCGTTCCTACCCGACGCGTAATAGAAAATTCCAAAAAAATAGCAAAAAAATTAAAAAATGGCATTACGGCTTCATTTCGAGCCAGAATAGGTTGGAAAAGGCCGAGAAAGAGAGAAAATAAAAATTATCGTTCCGTTCCGTTCCTAACTAACGCGTAATAGAAAATTAAAAAAAAATAGGCAAAAACTTCAAAAAATTAAAAAATACCATTATGACTTTGTTTCAAACCAAAATAGGTTGGACAAGCCCAAGAAAGTGAGAAAATAAAAATTATCGTTCTGTTCCGTTCCTACCCGACGCGTGATAGAAAATTCAAAAAAAATAGCAAAAAAATTAAAAAAATTAAAAAATAGCATTATGGCTTCACTTCAAGCAAGAATTACTTGGAAAAGGCCGAGAAAGAGAGAAAATAAAAATTATCGTTCCACTCCGTTCCGTTCCTAGTCGACGCGTAATACAAAATTCCAAAAAAATTGAAAAAATTAAAACATACCATTATGGCTTCATTTGAAGCCAAAATAGGTTGGAAACGCTGAGAAAGGGAGAAAATTAAAATTATCGTTCCGTTTCGTTCCTAGCTGACGCGTAATAGAAAAATCCAAAAAAATAGGCAAAAACTTCAAAAAATTAAAAAATACCATTATGACTTTGTTTCAAACCAAAATAGGTTGGACAAGCCCGAGAAACTGAGAAAATAAAAATTATCGTTTCGTTCTGTTGCTACCAGACGCGTAATAGAAAATTCCAAAAAAATAACAAAAAAATTAAAAAAATTAAAAAATAGCATTTTAACTTCTTTTCAAGCCAAAATAGTTTGGCAAAGCTCGAGAAAGAGAGAAAATAAAAATTATCATTCTGTTCCGTTCCTACCCGATGCGTAATAGAAAATTCCAAAAAAATAGCAAAAAAATTAAAAAATGGCATTATGGCTTCATTTCGAGCCAGAATAGGTTGGAAAAGGCCGAGAAAGAGAGAAAATAAAAATTATCGTTCCGTTCCGTTCCTAACTAACGCGTAATAGAAAACTCAAAAAAATAGGCAAAAACTTCAAAAAATTAAAAAATAGCATTATGACTTCATTTCAATCCAAAATAGGTTGGAGAACGCCGAGAAAGTGAGAAAATAAAAATGATCGTTCCGTTCCGTTACTACCAGACGCGTAATAGAAAATTCCAAAAAAATAACAAAAAAACTCAAAAAATTAAAAAATAGCACTATGACTTCTTTTCTAGCCAAAATAGGTTGGACAAGTCCGAGAAAGAGAGAAAATAAAAATTATCGTTCAGTTCCATTCCTACCAGACGCGTAATAGAAATTTCCAAACAAATAGCAAAAAAAATTAAAAAAAACCATTATGGCTCCATCTCAATCCAAAATAGGTTGGAAAATGCCGAGAAATAGTGCAAATAAAAAATAGCAATCCGTTCTGTTCCTACCCGACCTGTAACAGGAAATTCCAAAAAAATAACTAAAAAATTTAAAAATTTAAAAAATACCATTACGGATTCACTCCAAGCCAAAATAGGTTGAAAGAGGATGAGGAAGAGAGAAAATAAAAATTATCATTCCGTTCCGTTCCTACCCGACGCGTAATAGGAAATTCCATCAAAATAACAAAAAATTTCAAAAAATTAAAAAATAGAATTATATCTTCATTTCAAGCCAGAATAGGTTGGGAAATGCCGAGAAAGAGAGAAAATAAAAATTATCGTTCCGTTCCGTTCCGACCCGATGCGTAATAAAAAATTCAAAAAAATTGAAAAAAAAATTCAAATAATCAAAACATACCATTATGGCTTCATTTCAATCCAAAATAGGTGGGAAAAGGCTGAGAAAGGGAGAAAATTAAAATTATCGTTCCATTCCGTTCTTACCTGACGCGTAATAGAAAATTCCAAAAAAATTAAAAAAATTAAAAAATAGCATTATGATTTCTTTTGAAGACAAAATAGGTTGGACAAGCCCGAGAAAGTGAAAAAATAAAAATTCTCGTTCTGTTCCGTTCCTACCCGACGCGTAATAGAAAATTCCAAAAAAAGAGCAAAGAAATTGAAAAAATTAAAAAATTGCATTATGACTTCTTTTCAAGCCGAAATAGGTTGGAAAAGCCCGAGAAAGAGGGAAAATAAAAATTATCGTTCTGTTCTGTTCCTACCCGACGCGTAATAGAAAATTCCAAGAAAATAGCAAAAAAATTTAAAAAATTAAAAAATAGCATTAGGGCTGCATTCCAAGCCAGAATAGGTTGGAAAAGGACGCGAAATAGAGAAAATAAAAATTATCGTTCAATTCCGTTCCTACTCGACGCGTAATACAAAATTCCAAAAAAATTGAAAAAAAATTCAAGCAATTAAAACATACCATTATGGCTTCATTTCAAGCCAAAATAGGTTGGAAAAGGCCGAGAAAGGGAGAAAATTAAAATTATCGTTCCATTTCGTTCCTACCTGACGCGTAATAGAAAATTCCATAAAAAAGGGCAAAAACTTCAAAAAATTAAAAAATACCATTATGACTTCATTTCAAACCAAAATAGGGTTGAGAAGGCCGAGAAAGTGAGAAAATAAAAATTATCGTTCCGTTCCGTTCCTACCAGACGCGTAATTGAAAATTCCAAAAAAATAACAAAAAAATCCAAAAAATTAAAAAATAGCATTATGACTTCTTTTGTAGCCAAAATAGGTTGGAAAAGCTCGAGAAAGAGAGAAAATAAAAATTATCCTTCTGTTCCGTTCCTACTCGACTCGTAATAGAAAATTACAAAAAAATAGCAAAAACTTCAAAAAACTAAAAATACCATTATGGCTTCTTTTCAAGCCAGAATAGGTTGGAAAAGGCCGAGAAAGAGAGAAACTAAAAATTATCGTTCTGCTCCGTTCCTACCCGACGCATAACAGAAAATTCCAAAAAAGTAGCAAAAATATTAATAAAATTAAAAAATAGCATTACGGCTTCATTTCAAGCCAGAATAGGTTGGAAAAGGCCACGAAAGAGAGAATAAAAATTATCGTTCCGTTCTGTTCCTACTCGACGCGTAATACAAAATTCCAAAAAAATTGAAAAAAAATTCAAACAATTAAAACATACCATTATGGCTTCATTTCAAGCCAAAATAGGTTGGAAAAGACCGAGAAAGGGAGAAAATTAAAAGTATCGTTCCTCTTCGTTCCCACCTGACGCGTAATAGAAAATTCCAAAAAAATAGCAAAAAAATAGCAAAAATTAAAAAATGGCATTACGGCTTCATTTCGAGCCAGAATAGGTTGGAAAAGGCCGAGAAAGAGAGAAAATAAAAATTATCGTTCCGTTCCGTTCCTAACTAACGCGTAATAGAAAATTCAAAAAAAATAGGCAAAAACTTCAAAAAATTAAAAAATACCATTATGACATTGTTTCAAACCAAAATAGGTTGGACAAGCCCAAGAAAGTGAGAAAATAAAAATTATCGTTCTGCTCCGTTCCTACCCGACGCGTGATAGAAAATTCAAAAAAAATAGCAAAAAAATTAAAAAAATTAAAAAATAGCATTATGGCTTCACTTCAAGCAAGAATTACTTGGAAAAGGCCGAGAAAGAGAGAAAATAAAAATTATAGTTCCACTCCGTTCCGTTCCTAGTCGGCGCGTAATACAAAATTCCAAAAAAATTGAAAAAATTAAAACATACCATTATGGCTTCATTTGAAGCCAAAATAGGTTGGAAACGCTGAGAAGGGGAGAAAATTAAAATTATCGTTCCGTTTCGTTCCTAGCTGACGCGTAATAGAAAATTCCAAAAAAATAGGCAAAAACTTCAAAAAATTAAAAAATACCATTATGACTTTGTTTCAAACCAAAATAGGTTGGACAAGCCCGAGAAACTGAGAAAATAAAAATTATCGTTTCGTTCTGTTGCTACCAGACGCGTAATAGAAAATTCCAAAAAAATAACAAAAAAATTAAAAAAAATTAACAAATAGCATTTTAACTTCTTTTCAAGCCAAAATAGTTTGGAAAAGCTCGAGAAAGAGAGAAAATAAAAATTATCATTCTGTTCCGTTCCTACCCGATGCGTAATAGAAAATTCCAAAAAAATAGCAAAAAAATTAAAAAATGGCATTATGGCTTCATTTCGAGCCAGAATAGGTTGGAAAAGGCCGAGAAAGAGAGAAAATAAAAATTATCGTTCCGTTCCGTTCCTACCTGACGCGTAATAGAAAATTCCATAAAAAAGGGCAAAAACTTCAAAAAATTAAAAAATACCATTATGACTTCATTTCAAACCAAAATAGGGTTGAGAAGGCCGAAAAAGTGAGAAAATAAAAATTATCGTTCCGTTCCGTGCCTACCAGACGCGTAATTGAAAATTCCAAAAAAATAACAAAAAAATCCAAAAAATTAAAAAATACCATTATGACTTCTTTTCTAGCCAAAATAGGTTGGAAAAGCTCGAGAAAGAGAGAAAATAAAAATTATCCTTCTGTTCCGTTCCTACTCGACTCGTAATAGAAAATTCCAAAAAAATAGCAAGAACTTCAAAAAACTAAAAAATACCATTATGGCTTCTTTTCAAGCCAGAATAGGTTGGAAAAGGCCGAGAAAGAGAGAAACTAAAAATTATCGTTCTGCTCCGTTCCTACCCGACGCGTGACAGAAAATTCCAAAAAAGTAGCAAAAATATTAATAAAATTAAAAAATAGCATTACGGCTTCATTTCAAGCCAGAATAGGTTGGAAAAGGCCACGAAAGAGAGAATAAAAATTATCGTTCCGTTCTATTCCTACTCGACGCGTAATACAAAATTCCAAAAAAATTGAAAAAAAATTCAAACAATTAAAACATACCATTATGGCTTCATTTCAAGCCAAAATAGGTTGGAAAAGACCGAGAAATGGAGAAAATTAAAATTATCGTTCCTCTTCGTTCCCACCTGACGCGTAATAGAAAATTCCAAAAAAAAGGGCAAAAACTTCAAAAAATTAAAAAATACCATTTTGACTTCATTTCAAACCAAAATAGGTTGGAGAAGGCCGAGAAACTGAGAAAACAAAAACTATCGTTTCGTTCCGTTGCTACCAGACGCGTAATAGAAAATTCCAAAAAAATAACAAAAAAATTAAAAAATAGCATTATAACTTCTTTTCAAGCCAAAATAGGTTGGAAAAGCTCGAGAAAGAGAGAAAATAAAAATTATCATTCTGTTCCGTTCCTACCCGACGCGTAATAGAAAATTCCAAAAAAATAGCAAAAAAATTAAAAAAATTAAAAAATGGCATTACGGCTTCATTTCGAGCCAGAATAGGTTGGAAAAGGCCGAGAAAGAGAGAAAATAAAAATTATCGTTCCGTTCCGTTCCTAACTAACGCGTAATAGAAAATTAAAAAAAAATAGGCAAAAACTTCAAAAAATTAAAAAATACCATTATGACTTTGTTTCAAACCAAAATAGGTTGGACAAGCCCAAGAAAGTGAGAAAATAAAAATTATCGTTCTGTTCCGTTCCTACCCGACGCGTGACAGAAAATTCAAAAAAAATAGCAAAAAAATTAAAAAAATTAAAAAATAGCATTATGGCTTCACTTCAAGCAAGAATTACTTGGAAAAGGCCGAGAAAGAGAGAAAATAAAAATTATAGTTCCACTCCGTTCCGTTCCTAGTCGACGCGTAATACAAAATTCCAAAAAAATTGAAAAAATTAAAACATACCATTATGGCTTCATTTGAAGCCAAAATAGGTTGGAAACGCTGAGAAGGGGAGAAAATTAAAATTATCGTTCCGTTTCGTTCCTAGCTGACGCGTAATAGAAAATTCCAAAAAAATAGGCAAAAACTTCAAAAAATTAAAAAATACCATTATGACTTTGTTTCAAACCAAAATAGGTTGGACAAGCCCGAGAAACTGAGAAAATAAAAATTATCGTTTCGTTCTGTTGCTACCAGACGCGTAATAGAAAATTCCAAAAAAATAACAAAAAAATTAAAAAAAATTAAAAAATAGCATTTTAACTTCTTTTCAAGCCAAAATAGTTTGGAAAAGCTCGAGAAAGAGAGAAAATAAAAATTATCATTCTGTTCCGTTCCTACCCGATGCGTAATAGAAAATTCCAAAAAAATAGCAAAAAAATTAAAAAATGGCATTATGGCTTCATTTCGAGCCAGAATAGGTTGGAAAAGGCCGAGAAAGAGAGAAAATAAAAATTATCGTTCCGTTCCGTTCCTACCAGACGCGTAATTGAAAATTCCAAAAAAATAACAAAAAAATCCAAAAAATTAAAAAATAGCATTATGACTTCATTTCAAACCAAAATAGGGTTGAGAAGGCCGAGAAAGTGAGAAAATAAAAATTATCGTTCCGTTCCGTTCCTACCAGACGCGTAATTGAAAATTCCAAAAAAATAACAAAAAAATCCAAAAAATTAAAAAATAGCATTATGACTTCTTTTGTAGCCAAAATAGGTTGGAAAAGCTCGAGAAAGAGAGAAAATAAAAATTATCCTTCTGTTCCGTTCCTACTCGACTCGTAATAGAAAATTACAAAAAAATAGCAAAAACTTCAAAAAACTAAAAATACCATTATGACTTCTTTTCAAGCCAGAATAGGTTGGAAAAGGCCGAGAAAGAGAGAAACTAAAAATTATCGTTCTGCTCCGTTCCTACCCGACGCATAACAGAAAATTCCAAAGAAGTAGCAAAAATATTAATAAAATTAAAAAATAGCATTACGGCTTCATTTCAAGCCAGAATAGGTTGGAAAAGGCCACGAAAGAGAGAATAAAAATTATCGTTCCGTTCTGTTCCTTCTCGACGCGTAATACAAAATTACAAAAAAATTGAAAAAAAATTCAAACAATTAAAACATACCATTATGGCTTCATTTCAAGCCAAAATAGGTTGGAAAAGACCGAGAAAGGGAGAAAATTAAAAGTATCGTTCCTCTTCGTTCCCACCTGACGCGTAATAGAAAATTCCAAAAAAATAGCAAAAAAATAGCAAAAATTAAAAAATGGCATTACGGCTTCATTTCGAGCCAGAATAGGTTGGAAAAGGCCGAGAAAGAGAGAAAATAAAAATTATCGTTCCGTTCCGTTCCTAACTAACGCGTAATAGAAAATTCAAAAAAAATAGGCAAAAACTTCAAAAAATTAAAAAATACCATTATGACTTTGTTTCAAACCAAAATAGGTTGGACAAGCCCAAGAAAGTGAGAAAATAAAAATTATCGTTCTGCTCCGTTCCTACCCGACGCGTGATAGAAAATTCAAAAAAAATAGCAAAAAAATTAAAAAAATTAAAAAATAGCATTATGGCTTCACTTCAAGCAAGAATTACTTGGAAAAGGCCGAGAAAGAGAGAAAATAAAAATTATAGTTCCACTCCGTTCCGTTCCTAGTCGACGCGTAATACAAAATTCCAAAAAAATTGAAAAAATTAAAACATACCATTATGGCTTCATTTGAAGCCAAAATAGGTTGGAAACGCTGAGAAGGGGAGAAAATTAAAATTATCGTTCCGTTTCGTTCCTAGCTGACGCGTAATAGAAAATTCCAAAAAAATAGGCAAAAACTTCAAAAAATTAAAAAATACCATTATGACTTTGTTTCAAACCAAAATAGGTTGGACAAGCCCGAGAAACTGAGAAAATAAAAATTATCGTTTCGTTCTGTTGCTACCAGACGCGTAATAGAAAATTCCAAAAAAATAACAAAAAAATTAAAAAAAATTAAAAAATAGCATTTTAACTTCTTTTCAAGCCAAAATAGTTTGGAAAAGCTCGAGAAAGAGAGAAAATAAAAATTATCATTCTGTTCCGTTCCTACCCGATGGGTAATAGAAAATTCCAAAAAAATAGCAAAAAAATTAAAAAATGGCATTATGGCTTCATTTCGAGCCAGAATAGGTTGGAAAAGGCCGAGAAAGAGAGAAAATAAAAATTATCGTTCCGTTCCGTTCCTACCTGACGCGTAATAGAAAATTCCATAAAAAAGGGCAAAAACTTCAAAAAATTAAAAAATACCATTATGACTTCATTTCAAACCAAAATAGGGTTGAGAAGGCCGAAAAAGTGAGAAAATAAAAATTATCGTTCCGTTCCGTGCCTACCAGACGCGTAATTGAAAATTCCAAAAAAATAACAAAAAAATCCAAAAAATTAAAAAATACCATTATGACTTCTTTTCTAGCCAAAATAGGTTGGAAAAGCTCGAGAAAGAGAGAAAATAAAAATTATCCTTCTGTTCCGTTCCTACTCGACTCGTAATAGAAAATTCCAAAAAAATAGCAAGAACTTCAAAAAACTAAAAAATACCATTATGGCTTCTTTTCAAGCCAGAATAGGTTGGAAAAGGCCGAGAAAGAGAGAAACTAAAAATTATCGTTCTGCTCCGTTCCTACCCGACGCGTAACAGAAAATTCCAAAAAAGTAGCAAAAATATTAATAAAATTAAAAAATAGCATTACGGCTTCATTTCAAGCCAGAATAGGTTGGAAAAGGCCACGAAAGAGAGAATAAAAATTATCGTTCCGTTCTATTCCTACTCGACGCGTAATACAAAATTCCAAAAAAATTGAAAAAAAATTCAAACAATTAAAACATACCATTATGGCTTCATTTCAAGCCAAAATAGGTTGGAAAAGACCGAGAAATGGAGAAAATTAAAATTATCGTTCCTCTTCGTTCCCACCTGACGCGTAATAGAAAATTCCAAAAAAAAGGGCAAAAACTTCAAAAAATTAAAAAATACCATTTTGACTTCATTTCAAACCAAAATAGGTTGGAGAAGGCCGAGAAACTGAGAAAACAAAAACTATCGTTTCGTTCCGTTGCTACCAGACGCGTAATAGAAAATTCCAAAAAAATAACAAAAAAATTAAAAAATAGCATTATAACTTCTTTTCAAGCCAAAATAGGTTGGAAAAGCTCGAGAAAGAGAGAAAATAAAAATTATCATTCTGTTCCGTTCCTACCCGACGCGTAATAGAAAATTCCAAAAAAATAGCAAAAAAATTAAAAAATGGCATTACGGCTTCATTTCGAGCCAGAATAGGTTGGAAAAGGCCGAGAAAGAGAGAAAATAAAAATTATCGTTCCGTTCCGTTCCTAACTAACGCGTAATAGAAAATTAAAAAAAAATAGGCAAAAACTTCAAAAAATTAAAAAATACCATTATGACTTTGTTTCAAACCAAAATAGGTTGGACAAGCCCAAGAAAGTGAGAAAATAAAAATTATCGTTCTGTTCCGTTCCTACCCGACGCGTGATAGAAAATTCAAAAAAAATAGCAAAAAAATTAAAAAAATTAAAAAATAGCATTATGGCTTCACTTCAAGCAAGAATTACTTGGAAAAGGCCGAGAAAGAGAGAAAATAAAAATTATCGTTCCACTCCGTTCCGTTCCTAGTCGACGCGTAATACAAAATTCCAAAAAAATTGAAAAAATTAAAACATACCATTATGGCTTCATTTGAAGCCAAAATAGGTTGGAAACGCTGAGAAAGGGAGAAAATTAAAATTATCGTTCCGTTTCGTTCCTAGCTGACGCGTAATAGAAAAATCCAAAAAAATAGGCAAAAACTTCAAAAAATTAAAAAATACCATTATGACTTTGTTTCAAACCAAAATAGGTTGGACAAGCCCGAGAAACTGAGAAAATAAAAATTATCGTTTCGTTCTGTTGCTACCAGACGCGTAATAGAAAATTCCAAAAAAATAACAAAAAAATTAAAAAAATTAAAAAATAGCATTTTAACTTCTTTTCAAGCCAAAATAGTTTGGAAAAGCTCGAGAAAGAGAGAAAATAAAAATTATCATTCTGTTCCGTTCCTACCCGATGCGTAATAGAAAATTCCAAAAAAATAGCAAAAAAATTAAAAAATGGCATTATGGCTTCATTTCGAGCCAGAATAGGTTGGAAAAGGCCGAGAAAGAGAGAAAATAAAAATTATCGTTCCGTTCCGTTCCTAACTAACGCGTAATAGAAAACTCAAAAAAATAGGCAAAAACTTCAAAAAATTAAAAAATAGCATTATGACTTCATTTCAATCCAAAATAGGTTGGAGAACGCCGAGAAAGTGAGAAAATAAAAATGATCGTTCCGTTCCGTTACTACCAGACGCGTAATAGAAAATTCCAAAAAAATAACAAAAAAACTCAAAAAATTAAAAAATAGCACTATGACTTCTTTTCTAGCCAAAATAGGTTGGACAAGCCCGAGAAAGAGAGAAAATAAAAATTATCGTTCAGTTCCATTCCTACCAGACGCGTAATAGAAATTTCCAAACAAATAGCAAAAAAAATTAAAAAAAACCATTATGGCTCCATCTCAATCCAAAATAGGTTGGAAAATGCCGAGAAATAGTGCAAATAAAAAATAGCAATCCGTTCTATTCCTACCCGACCTGTAACAGGAAATTCCAAAAAAATAACTAAAAAATTTAAAAATTTAAAAAATACCATTACGGATTCACTCCAAGCCAAAATAGGTTGAAAGAGGATGAGGAAGAGAGAAAATAAAAATTATCATTCCGTTCCGTTCCTACCCGACGCGTAATAGGAAATTCCATCAAAATAACAAAAAATTTCAAAAAATTAAAAAATAGAATTATATCTTCATTTCAAGCCAGAATAGGTTGGGAAATGCCGAGAAAGAGAGAAAATAAAAATTATCGTTCCGTTCCGTTCCTACCCGACGCGTAATAAAAAATTCAAAAAAATTGAAAAAAAAATTCAAATAATCAAAACATACCATTATGGCTTCATTTCAATCCAAAATAGGTGGGAAAAGGCTGAGAAAGGGAGAAAATTAAAATTATCGTTCCATTCCGTTCTTACCTGACGCGTAATAGAAAATTCCAAAAAAATTAAAAAAATTAAAAAATAGCATTATGATTTCTTTTGAAGACAAAATAGGTTGGACAAGCCCGAGAAAGTGAAAAAATAAAAATTCTCGTTCTGTTCCGTTCCTACCCGACGCGTAATAGAAAATTCCAAAAAAAGAGCAAAGAAATTGAAAAAATTAAAAAATTGCATTATGACTTCTTTTCAAGCCGAAATAGGTTGGAAAAGCCCGAGAAAGAGGGAAAATAAAAATTATCGTTCTGTTCCGTTCCTACCCGACGCGTAATAGAAAATTCCAAGAAAATAGCAAAAAAATTTAAAAAATTAAAAAATAGCATTAGGGCTGCATTCCAAGCCAGAATAGGTTGGAAAAGGACGCGAAATAGAGAAAATAAAAATTATCGTTCAATTCCGTTCCTACTCGACGCGTAATACAAAATTCCAAAAAAATTGAAAAAAAATTCAAGCAATTAAAACATACCATTATGGCTTCATTTCAAGCCAAAATAGGTTGGAAAAGGCCGAGAAAGGGAGAAAATTAAAATTATCGTTCCATTTCGTTCCTACCTGACGCGTAATAGAAAATTCCATAAAAAAGGGCAAAAACTTCAAAAAATTAAAAAATACCATTATGACTTCATTTCAAACCAAAATAGGGTTGAGAAGGCCGAGAAAGTGAGAAAATAAAAATTATCGTTCCGTTCCGTTCCTACCAGACGCGTAATTGAAAATTCCAAAAAAATAACAAAAAAATCCAAAAAATTAAAAAATAGCATTATGACTTCTTTTGTAGCCAAAATAGGTTGGAAAAGCTCGAGAAAGAGAGAAAATAAAAATTATCCTTCTGTTCCGTTCCTACTCGACTCGTAATAGAAAATTACAAAAAAATAGCAAAAACTTCAAAAAACTAAAAATACCATTATGGCTTCTTTTCAAGCCAGAATAGGTTGGAAAAGGCCGAGAAAGAGAGAAACTAAAAATTATCGTTCTGCTCCGTTCCTACCCGACGCATAACAGAAAATTCCAAAGAAGTAGCAAAAATATTAATAAAATTAAAAAATAGCATTACGGCTTCATTTCAAGCCAGAATAGGTTGGAAAAGGCCACGAAAGAGAGAATAAAAATTATCGTTCCGTTCTGTTCCTACTCGACGCGTAATACAAAATTCCAAAAAAATTGAAAAAAAATTCAAACAATTAAAACATACCATTATGGCTTCATTTCAAGCCAAAATAGGTTGGAAAAGACCGAGAAAGGGAGAAAATTAAAAGTATCGTTCCTCTTCGTTCCCACCTGACGCGTAATAGAAAATTCCAAAAAAATAGCAAAAAAATAGCAAAAATTAAAAAATGGCATTACGGCTTCATTTCGAGCCAGAATAGGTTGGAAAAGGCCGAGAAAGAGAGAAAATAAAAATTATCGTTCCGTTCCGTTCCTAACTAACGCGTAATAGAAAATTCAAAAAAAATAGGCAAAAACTTCAAAAAATTAAAAAATACCATTATGACTTTGTTTCAAACCAAAATAGGTTGGACAAGCCCAAGAAAGTGAGAAAATAAAAATTATCGTTCTGCTCCGTTCCTACCCGACGCGTGATAGAAAATTCAAAAAAAATAGCAAAAAAATTAAAAAAATTAAAAAATAGCATTATGGCTTCACTTCAAGCAAGAATTACTTGGAAAAGGCCGAGAAAGAGAGAAAATAAAAATTATAGTTCCACTCCGTTCCGTTCCTAGTCGACGCGTAATACAAAATTCCAAAAAAATTGAAAAAATTAAAACATACCATTATGGCTTCATTTGAAGCCAAAATAGGTTGGAAACGCTGAGAAGGGGAGAAAATTAAAATTATCGTTCCGTTTCGTTCCTAGCTGACGCGTAATAGAAAATTCCAAAAAAATAGGCAAAAACTTCAAAAAATTAAAAAATACCATTATGACTTTGTTTCAAACCAAAATAGGTTGGACAAGCCCGAGAAACTGAGAAAATAAAAATTATCGTTTCGTTCTGTTGCTACCAGACGCGTAATAGAAAATTCCAAAAAAATAACAAAAAAATTAAAAAAAATTAAAAAATAGCATTTTAACTTCTTTTCAAGCCAAAATAGTTTGGAAAAGCTCGAGAAAGAGAGAAAATAAAAATTATCATTCTGTTCCGTTCCTACCCGATGCGTAATAGAAAATTCCAAAAAAATAGCAAAAAAATTAAAAAATGGCATTATGGCTTCATTTCGAGCCAGAATAGGTTGGAAAAGGCCGAGAAAGAGAGAAAATAAAAATTATCGTTCCGTTCCGTTCCTACCTGACGCGTAATAGAAAATTCCATAAAAAAGGGCAAAAACTTCAAAAAATTAAAAAATACCATTATGACTTCATTTCAAACCAAAATAGGGTTGAGAAGGCCGAAAAAGTGAGAAAATAAAAATTATCGTTCCGTTCCGTGCCTACCAGACGCGTAATTGAAAATTCCAAAAAAATAACAAAAAAATCCAAAAAATTAAAAAATACCATTATGACTTCTTTTCTAGCCAAAATAGGTTGGAAAAGCTCGAGAAAGAGAGAAAATAAAAATTATCCTTCTGTTCCGTTCCTACTCGACTCGTAATAGAAAATTCCAAAAAAATAGCAAGAACTTCAAAAAACTAAAAAATACCATTATGGCTTCTTTTCAAGCCAGAATAGGTTGGAAAAGGCCGAGAAAGAGAGAAACTAAAAATTATCGTTCTGCTCCGTTCCTACCCGACGCGTAACAGAAAATTCCAAAAAAGTAGCAAAAATATTAATAAAATTAAAAAATAGCATTACGGCTTCATTTCAAGCCAGAATAGGTTGGAAAAGGCCACGAAGGAGAGAATAAAAATTATCGTTCCGTTCTATTCCTACTCGACGCGTAATACAAAATTCCAAAAAAATTGAAAAAAAATTCAAACAATTAAAACATACCATTATGGCTTCATTTCAAGCCAAAATAGGTTGGAAAAGACCGAGAAATGGAGAAAATTAAAATTATCGTTCCTCTTCGTTCCCACCTGACGCGTAATAGAAAATTCCAAAAAAAAGGGCAAAAACTTCAAAAAATTAAAAAATACCATTTTGACTTCATTTCAAACCAAAATAGGTTGGAGAAGGCCGAGAAACTGAGAAAACAAAAACTATCGTTTCGTTCCGTTGCTACCAGACGCGTAATAGAAAATTCCAAAAAAATAACAAAAAAATTAAAAAATAGCATTATAACTTCTTTTCGAGCCAAAATAGGTTGGAAAAGCTCGAGAAAGAGAGAAAATAAAAATTATCATTCTGTTCCGTTCCTACCCGACGCGTAATAGAAAATTCCAAAAAAATAGCAAAAAAATTAAAAAAATTAAAAAATGGCATTACGGCTTCATTTCGAGCCAGAATAGGTTGGAAAAGGCCGAGAAAGAGAGAAAATAAAAATTATCGTTCCGTTCCGTTCCTAACTAACGCGTAATAGAAAATTAAAAAAAAATAGGCAAAAACTTCAAAAAATTAAAAAATACCATTATGACTTTGTTTCAAACCAAAATAGGTTGGACAAGCCCAAGAAAGTGAGAAAATAAAAATTATCGTTCTGTTCCGTTCCTACCCGACGCGTGATAGAAAATTAAAAAAAAATAGCAAAAAAATTAAAAAAATTAAAAAATAGCATTATGGCTTCACTTCAAGCAAGAATTACTTGGAAAAGGCCGAGAAAGAGAGAAAATAAAAATTATCGTTCCACTCCGTTCCGTTCCTAGTCGACGCGTAATACAAAATTCCAAAAAAATTGAAAAAATTAAAACATACCATTATGGCTTCATTTGAAGCCAAAATAGGTTGGAAACGCTGAGAAAGGGAGAAAATTAAAATTATCGTTCCGTTTCGTTCCTAGCTGACGCGTAATAGAAAATTCCAAAAAAATAGGCAAAAACTTCAAAAAATTAAAAAATACCATTATGACTTTGTTTCAAACCAAAATAGGTTGGACAAGCCCGAGAAACTGAGAAAATAAAAATTATCGTTTCGTTCTGTTGCTACCAGACGCGTAATAGAAAATTAAAAAAAAAATAACAAAAAAATTAAAAAAATTAAAAAATAGCATTTTAACTTCTTTTCAAGCCAAAATAGTTTGGAAAAGCTCGAGAAAGAGAGAAAATAAAAATTATCATTCTGTTCCGTTCCTACCCGATGCGTAATAGAAAATTCCAAAAAAATAGCAAAAAAATTAAAAAATGGCATTATGGCTTCATTTCGAGCCAGAATAGGTTGGAAAAGGCCGAGAAAGAGAGAAAATAAAAATTATCGTTCCGTTCCGTTCCTAACTAACGCGTAATAGAAAACTCAAAAAAATAGGCAAAAACTTCAAAAAATTAAAAAATAGCATTATGACTTCATTTCAATCCAAAATAGGTTGGAGAACGCCGAGAAAGTGAGAAAATAAAAATGATCGTTCCGTTCCGTTACTACCAGACGCGTAATAGAAAATTCCAAAAAAATAACAAAAAAACTCAAAAAATTAAAAAATAGCACTATGACTTCTTTTCTAGCCAAAATAGGTTGGACAAGCCCGAGAAAGAGAGAAAATAAAAATTATCGTTCAGTTCCATTCCTACCAGACGCGTAATAGAAATTTCCAAACAAATAGCAAAAAAAATTAAAAAAAACCATTATGGCTCCATCTCAATCCAAAATAGGTTGGAAAATGCCGAGAAATAGTGCAAATAAAAAATAGCAATCCGTTCTGTTCCTACCCGACCTGTAACAGGAAATTCCAAAAAAATAACTAAAAAATTTAAAAATTTAAAAAATACCATTACGGATTCACTCCAAGCCAAAATAGGTTGAAAGAGGATGAGGAAGAGAGAAAATAAAAATTATCATTCCGTTCCGTTCCTACCCGACGCGTAATAGGAAATTCCATCAAAATAACAAAAAATTTCAAAAAATTAAAAAATAGAATTATATCTTCATTTCAAGCCAGAATAGGTTGGGAAATGCCGAGAAAGAGAGAAAATAAAAATTATCGTTCCGTTCCGTTCCTACCCGACGCGTAATAAAAAATTCAAAAAAATTGAAAAAAAAATTCAAATAATCAAAACATACCATTATGGCTTCATTTCAATCCAAAATAGGTGGGAAAAGGCTGAGAAATGGAGAAAATTAAAATTATCGTTCCATTCCGTTCTTACCTGACGCGTAATAGAAAATTCCAAAAAAATTAAAAAAATTAAAAAATAGCATTATGATTTCTTTTGAAGACAAAATAGGTTGGACAAGCCCGAGAAAGTGAAAAAATAAAAATTCTCGTTCTGTTCCGTTCCTACCCGACGCGTAATAGAAAATTCCAAAAAAAGAGCAAAGAAATTGAAAAAATTAAAAAATTGCATTATGACTTCTTTTCAAGCCGAAATAGGTTGGAAAAGCCCGAGAAAGAGGGAAAATAAAAATTATCGTTCTGTTCCGTTCCTACCCGACGCGTAATAGAAAATTCCAAGAAAATAGCAAAAAAATTTAAAAAATTAAAAAATAGCATTAGGGCTGCATTCCAAGCCAGAATAGGTTGGAAAAGGACGCGAAATAGAGAAAATAAAAATTATCGTTCAATTCCGTTCCTACTCGACGCGTAATAGAAAATTCCAAAAAAATTGAAAAAAAATTCAAGCAATTAAAACATAACATTATGGCTTCATTTCAAGCCAAAATAGGTTGGAAAAGGCCGAGAAAGGGAGAAAATTAAAATTATCGTTCCATTTCGTTCCTACCTGACGCGTAATAGAAAATTCCATAAAAAAGGGCAAAAACTTCAAAAAATTAAAAAATACCATTATGACTTCATTTCAAACCAAAATAGGGTTGAGAAGGCCGAGAAAGTGAGAAAATAAAAATTATCGTTCCGTTCCGTTCCTACCAGACGCGTAATTGAAAATTCCAAAAAAATAACAAAAAAATCCAAAAAATTAAAAAATACCATTATGACTTCTTTTCTAGCCAAAATAGGTTGGAAAAGCTCGAGAAAGAGAGAAAATAAAAATTATCCTTCTGTTCCGTTCCTACTCGACTCGTAATAGAAAATTCCAAAAAAATAGCAAAAACTTCAAAAAACTAAAAAATACCATTATGGCTTCTTTTCAAGCCAGAATAGGTTGGAAAAGGCCGAGAAAGAGAGAAACTAAAAATTATCGTTCTGCTCCGTTCCTACCCGACGCGTAACAGAAAATTCCAAAAAAGTAGCAAAAATATTAATAAAATTAAAAAATAGCATTACGGCTTCATTTCAAGCCAGAATAGGTTGGAAAAGGCCACGAAAGAGAGAATAAAAATTATCGTTCCGTTCTGTTCCTACTCGACGCGTAATACAAAATTCCAAAAAAATTGAAAAAAAATTCAAACAATTAAAACATAACATTATGGCTTCATTTCAAGCCAAAATAGGTTGGAAAAGACCGAGAAAGGGAGAAAATTAAAAGTATCGTTCCTCTTCGTTCCCACCTGACGCGTAATAGAAAATTCCAAAAAAAACGGCAAAAACTTCAAAAAATTAAAAAATACCATTATGACTTCATTTCAAACCAAAATAGGTTGGAGAAGGCCGAGAAACTGAGAAAACAAAAACTATCGTTTCGTTCCGTTGCTACCAGACGCGTAATAGAAAATTCCAAAAAAATAACAAAAAAATTAAAAAATAGCATTATAACTTCTTTTCAGGCCAAAATAGGTTGGAAAAGCTCGAGAAAGAGAGAAAATAAAAATTATCATTCTGTTCCGTTCCTACCTGACGCGTAATAGAAAATTCCAAAAAAATAGCAAAAAAATAGCAAAAATTAAAAAATGGCATTACGGCTTCATTTCGAGCCAGAATAGGTTGGAAAAGGCCGAGAAAGAGAGAAAATAAAAATTATCGTTCCGTTCCGTTCCTAACTAACGCGTAATAGAAAATTCAAAAAAAATAGGCAAAAACTTCAAAAAATTAAAAAATACCATTATGACTTTGTTTCAAACCAAAATAGGTTGGACAAGCCCAAGAAAGTGAGAAAATAAAAATTATCGTTCTGTTCCGTTCCTACCCGACGCGTGATAGAAAATTCAAAAAAAATAGCAAAAAAATTTAAAAAATTAAAAAATAGCATTATGGCTTCACTTCAAGCAAGAATTACTTGGAAAAGGCCGAGAAAGAGAGAAAATAAAAATTATCGTTCCACTCCGTTCCGTTCCTAGTCGACGCGTAATACAAAATTCTAAAAAAATTGAAAAAATTAAAACATACCATTACGGCTTCATTTGAAGCCAAAATAGGTTGGAAACGCTGAGAAGGGGAGAAAATTAAAATTATCGTTCCGTTTCGTTCCTAGCTGACGCGTAATAGAAAATTCCAAAAAAATAGGCAAAAACTTCAAAAAATTAAAAAATACCATTATGACTTTGTTTCAAACCAAAATAGGTTGGACAAGCCCGAGAAACTGAGAAAATAAAAATTATCGTTTCGTTCTGTTGCTACCAGACGCGTAATAGAAAATTCCAAAAAAATAACAAAAAAATTAATAAAATTAAAAAATAGCATTTTAACTTCTTTTCAAGCCAAAATAGTTTGGAAAAGCTCGAGAAAGAGAGAAAATAAAAATTATCATTCTGTTCCGTTCCTACCCGATGCGTAATAGAAAATTCCAAAAAAATAGCAAAAAAATTAAACAATGGCATTATGGCTTCATTTCGAGCCAGAATAGGTTGGAAAAGGCCGAGAAAGAGGGAAAATAAAAATTATCGTTCCGTTCCGTTCCTACCTGACGCGTAATAGAAAATTCCATAAAAAAGGGCAAAAACTTCAAAAAATTAAAAAATACCATTATGACTTCATTTCAAACGAAAATAGGGTTGAGAAGGCCGAAAAAGTGAGAAAATAAAAATTATCGTTCCGTTCCGTGCCTACCAGACGCGTAATTGAAAATTCCAAAAAAATAACAAAAAAATCCAAAAAATTAAAAAATAGCATTATGACTTCTTTTCTAGCCAAAATAGGTTGGAAAAGCTCGAGAAAGAGAGAAAATAAAAATTATCCTTCTGTTCCGTTCCTACTCGACTCGTAATAGAAAATTCCAAAAAAATAGCAAGAACTTCAAAAAACTAAAAAATACCATTATGGCATCTTTTCAAGCCAGAATAGGTTGGAAAAGGCCGAGAAAGAGAGAAACTAAAAATTATCGTTCTGCTCCGTTCCTACCCGACGCGTAACAGAAAATTCCAAAAAAGTAGCAAAAATATTAATAAAATTAAAAAACAGCATTACGGCTTCATTTCAAGCCAGAATAGGTTGGAAAAGGCCACGAAAGAGAGAATAAAAATTATCGTTCCGTTCTGTTCCTACTCGACGCGTAATACAAAATTCCAAAAAAATTGAAAAAAAATTCAAACAATTAAAACATACCATTATGGCTTCATTTCAAGCCAAAATAGGTTGGAAAAGACCGAGAAATGGAGAAAATTAAAATTATCGTTCCTCTTCGTTCCCACCTGACGCGTAATAGAAAATTCCAAAAAAAAGGGCAAAAACTTCAGAAAATTAAAAAATACCATTATGACTTCATTTCAAAACAAAATAGGTTGGAGAAGGCCGAGAAACTGAGAAAACAAAAACTATCGTTTCGTTCCGTTGCTACCAGACGCGAAATAGAAAATTCCAAAAAAATAACAAAAAAATTAAAAAATAGCATTATAACTTCTTTTCAAGCCAAAATAGGTTGAAAAAGCTCGAGAAAGAGATAAAATAAAAATTATCATTCTGTTCCGTTCCTACCCGACGCGTAATAGAAAATTCCAAAAAAATAGCAAAAAAATTAAAAAAATTAAAAAATGGCATTACGGCTTCATTTCGAGCCAGAATAGGTTGGAAAAGGCCGAGAAAGAGAGAAAATAAAAATTATCGTTCCGTTCCGTTCCTAACTAACGCGTAATAGAAAATTAAAAAAAAATAGGCAAAAACTTCAAAAAATTAAAAAATACCATTATGACTTTGTTTCAAACCAAAATAGGTTGGACAAGCCCAAGAAAGTGAGAAAATAAAAATTATCGTTCTGTTCCGTTCCTACCCGACGCGTGATAGAAAATTAAAAAAAAATAGCAAAAAAATTAAAAAAATTAAAAAATAGCATTATGGCTTCACTTCAAGCAAGAATTACTTGGAAAAGGCCGAGAAAGAGAGAAAATAAAAATTATCGTTCCACTCCGTTCCGTTCCTAGTCGACGCGTAATACAAAATTCCAAAAAAATTGAAAAAATTAAAACATACCATTATGGCTTCATTTGAAGCCAAAATAGGTTGGAAACGCTGAGAAAGGGAGAAAATTAAAATTATCGTTCCGTTTCGTTCCTAGCTGACGCGTAATAGAAAATTCCAAAAAAATAGGCAAAAACTTCAAAAAATTAAAAAATACCATTATGACTTTGTTTCAAACCAAAATAGGTTGGACAAGCCCGAGAAACTGAGAAAATAAAAATTATCGTTTCGTTCTGTTGCTACCAGACGCGTAATAGAAAATTCCAAAAAAATAACAAAAAAATTAAAAAAATTAAAAAATAGCATTTTAACTTCTTTTCAAGCCAAAATAGTTTGGAAAAGCTCGAGAAAGAGAGAAAATAAAAATTATCATTCTGTTCCGTTCCTACCCGATGCGTAATAGAAAATTCCAAAAAAATAGCAAAAAAATTAAAAAATGGCATTATTGCTTCATTTCGAGCCAGAATAGGTTGGAAAAGGCCGAGAAAGAGAGAAAATAAAAATTATCGTTCCGTTCCGTTCCTAACTAACGCGTAATAGAAAACTCAAAAAAATAGGCAAAAACTTCAAAAAATTAAAAAATAGCATTATGACTTCATTTCAATCCAAAATAGGTTGGAGAACGCCGAGAAAGTGAGAAAATAAAAATGATCGTTCCGTTCCGTTACTACCAGACGCGTAATAGAAAATTCCAAAAAAATAACAAAAAAACTCAAAAAATTAAAAAATAGCATTATGACTTCTTTTCTAGCCAAAATAGGTTGGACAAGCCCGAGAAAGTGAAAAATAAAAATTCTCGTTCTGTTCCGTTCCTACCCGACGCGTAATAGAAAATTCCAAAAAAAGAGCAAAGAAATTGAAAAAATTAAAAAATTGCATTATGACTTCTTTTCAAGCCGAAATAGGTTGGAAAAGCCCGAGAAAGAGGGAAAATAAAAATTATCGTTCTGTTCCGTTCCTACCCGACGCGTAATAGAAAATTCCAAGAAAATAGCAAAAAAATTTAAAAAATTAAAAAATAGCATTAGGGCTGCATTCCAAGCCAGAATAGGTTGGAAAAGGACGCGAAATAGAGAAAATAAAAATTATCGTTCTATTCCGTTCCTACTCGACGCGTAATACAAAATTCCAAAAAAATTGAAAAAAAATTCAAGCAATTAAAACATACCATTATGGCTTCATTTCAAGCCAAAATAGGTTGGAAAAGGCCGAGAAAGGGAGAAAATTAAAATTATCGTTTCATTTCATTCCTACCTGACGCGTAATAGAAAATTCCATAAAAAAGGGCAAAAACTTCAAAAAATTAAAAAATACCATTATGACTTCATTTCAAACCAAAATAGGGTTGAGAAGGCCGAGAAAGTGAGAAAATAAAAATTATCGTTCCGTTCCGTTCCTACCAGACGCGTAATTGAAAATTCCAAAAAAATAACAAAAAAATCCAAAAAATTAAAAAATACCATTATGACTTCTTTTCTAGCCAAAATAGGTTGGAAAAGCTCGAGAAAGTGAGAAAATAAAAATTATCCTTCTGTTCCGTTCCTACTCGACTCGTAATAGAAAATTCCAAAAAAATAGCAAGAACTTCAAAAAACTAAAAAATACCATTATGGCTTCTTTTCAAGCCAGAATAGGTTGGAAAAGGCCGAGAAAGAGAGAAACTAAAAATTATCGTTCTGCTCCGTTCCTACCCGACGCGTAACAGAAAATTCCAAAAAAGTAGCAAAAATATTAATAAAATTAAAAAACAGCATTACGGCTTCATTTCAAGCCAGAATAGGTTGGAAAAGGCCACGAAAGAGAGAATAAAAATTATCGTTCCGTTCTGTTCCTACTCGACGCGTAATACAAAATTCCAAAAAAATTGAAAAAAAATTCAAACAATTAAATCATACCATTATGGCTTCATTTCAAGCCAAAATAGGTTGGAAAAGACCGAGAAATGGAGAAAATTAAAATTATCGTTCCTCTTCGTTCCCACCTGACGCGTAATAGAAAATTCCAAAAAAAAGGGCAAAAACTTCAGAAAATTAAAAAATACCATTATGACTTCATTTCAAAACAAAATAGGTTGGAGAAGGCCGAGAAACTGAGAAAACAAAAACTATCGTTTCGTTCCGTTGCTACCAGACGCGAAATAGAAAATTCCAAAAAAATAACAAAAAAATTAAAAAATAGCATTATAACTTCTTTTCAAGCCAAAATAGGTTGGAAAAGCTCGAGAAAGAGAGAAAATAAAAATTATCATTCTGTTCCGTTCCTACCCGACGCGTAATAGAAAATTCCAAAAAAATAGCAAAAAAATTAAAAAAATTAAAAAATGGCATTACGGCTTCATTTCGAGCCAGAATAGGTTGGAAAAGGCCGAGAAAGAGAGAAAATAAAAATTATCGTTCCGTTCCGTTCCTAACTAACGCGTAATAGAAAATTAAAAAAAAATAGGCAAAAACTTCAAAAAATTAAAAAATACCATTATGACTTTGTTTCAAACCAAAATAGGTTGGACAAGCCCAAGAAAGTGAGAAAATAAAAATTATCGTTCTGTTCCGTTCCTACCCGACGCGTGATAGAAAATTAAAAAAAAATAGCAAAAAAATTAAAAAAATTAAAAAATAGCATTATGGCTTCACTTCAAGCAAGAATTACTTGGAAAAGGCCGAGAAAGAGAGAAAATAAAAATTATCGTTCCACTCCGTTCCGTTCCTAGTCGACGCGTAATACAAAATTCCAAAAAAATTGAAAAAATTAAAACATACCATTATGGCTTCATTTGAAGCCAAAATAGGTTGGAAACGCTGAGAAAGGGAGAAAATTAAAATTATCGTTCCGTTTCGTTCCTAGCTGACGCGTAATAGAAAATTCCAAAAAAATAGGCAAAAACTTCAAAAAATTAAAAAATACCATTATGACTTTGTTTCAAACCAAAATAGGTTGGACAAGCCCGAGAAACTGAGAAAATAAAAATTATCGTTTCGTTCTGTTGCTACCAGACGCGTAATAGAAAATTCCAAAAAAATAACAAAAAAATTAAAAAAATTAAAAAATAGCATTTTAACTTCTTTTCAAGCCAAAATAGTTTGGAAAAGCTCGAGAAAGAGAGAAAATAAAAATTATCATTCTGTTCCGTTCCTACCCGATGCGTAATAGAAAATTCCAAAAAAATAGCAAAAAAATTAAAAAATGGCATTATGGCTTCATTTCGAGCCAGAATAGGTTGGAAAAGGCCGAGAAAGAGAGAAAATAAAAATTATCGTTCCGTTCCGTTCCTAACTAACGCGTAATAGAAAACTCAAAAAAATAGGCAAAAACTTCAAAAAATTAAAAAATAGCATTATGACTTCATTTCAATCCAAAATAGGTTGGAGAACGCCGAGAAAGTGAGAAAATAAAAATGATCGTTCCGTTTCGTTACTACCAGACGCGTAATAGAAAATTCCAAAAAAATAACAAAAAAACTCAAAAAATTAAAAAATAGCATTATGACTTCTTTTCTAGCCAAAATAGGTTGGACAAGCCCGAGAAAGTGAAAAAATAAAAATTCTCGTTCTGTTCCGTTCCTACCCGACGCGTAATAGAAAATTCCAAAAAAAGAGCAAAGAAATTGAAAAAATTAAAAAATTGCATTATGACTTCTTTTCAAGCCGAAATAGGTTGGAAAAGCCCGAGAAAGAGGGAAAATAAAAATTATCGTTCTGTTCCGTTCCTACCCGACGCGTAATAGAAAATTCCAAGAAAATAGCAAAAAAATTTAAAAAATTAAAAAATAGCATTAGGGCTGCATTCCAAGCCAGAATAGGTTGGAAAAGGACGCGAAATAGAGAAAATAAAAATTATCGTTCTATTCCGTTCCTACTCGACGCGTAATACAAAATTCCAAAAAAATTGAAAAAAAATTCAAGCAATTAAAACATACCATTATGGCTTCATTTCAAGCCAAAATAGGTTGGAAAAGGCCGAGAAAGGGAGAAAATTAAAATTATCGTTTCATTTCGTTCCTACCTGACGCGTAATAGAAAATTCCATAAAAAAGGGCAAAAACTTCAAAAAATTAAAAAATACCATTATCACTTCATTTCAAACCAAAATAGGGTTGAGAAGGCCGAGAAAGTGAGAAAATAAAAATTATCGTTCCGTTCCGTTCCTACCAGACGCGTAATTGAAAATTCCAAAAAAATAACAAAAAAATCCAAAAAATTAAAAAATACCATTATGACTTCTTTTCTAGCCAAAATAGGTTGGAAAAGCTCGAGAAAGAGAGAAAATAAAAATTATCCTTCTGTTCCGTTCCTACTCGACTCGTAATAGAAAATTCCAAAAAAATAGCAAAAACTTCAAAAAACTAAAAATACCATTATGGCTTCTTTTCAAGCCAGAATAGGTTGGAAAAGGCCGAGAAAGAGAGAAACTAAAAATTATCGTTCTGCTCCGTTCCTACCCGACGCGTAACAGAAAATTCCAAAAAAGTAGCAAAAATATTAATAAAATTAAAAAATAGCATTACGGCTTCATTTCAAGCCAGAATAGGTTGGAAAAGGCCACGAAAGAGAGAATAAAAATTATCGTTCCGTTCTGTTCCTACTCGACGCGTAATACAAAATTCCAAAAAAATTGAAAAAAAATTCAAACAATTAAAACATACCATTATGGCTTCATTTCAAGCCAAAATAGGTTGGAAAAGACCGAGAAAGGGAGAAAATTAAAAGTATCGTTCCTCTTCGTTCCCACCTGACGCGTAATAGAAAATTCCAAAAAAAACGGCAAAAACTTCAAAAAATTAAAAAATACCATTATGACTTCATTTCAAACCAAAATAGGTTGGAGAAGGCCGAGAAACTGAGAAAACAAAAACTATCGTTTCGTTCCGTTGCTACCAGACGCGTAATAGAAAATTCCAAAAAAATAACAAAAAAATTAAAAAATAGCATTATAACTTCTTTTCAAGCCAAAATAGGTTGGAAAAGCTCGAGAAAGAGAGAAAATAAAAATTATCATTCTGTTCCGTTCCTACCTGACGCGTA
This sequence comes from Quercus parvula, assembly GCA_030820535.1. NCBI lineage: Eukaryota > Viridiplantae > Streptophyta > Magnoliopsida > Fagales > Fagaceae > Quercus > Quercus parvula. Next base: position 25,385,961 of record JAUAME010000004.1, read on the forward strand.
ATAGAAAATTCCAAAAAAATAGCAAAAAAATAGCAAAAATTAAAAAATGGCATTACGGCTTCATTTCGAGCCAGAATAGGTTGGAAAAGGCCGAGAAAGAGAGAAAATAAAAATTATCGTTCCGTTCCGTTCCTAACTAACGCGTAATAGAAAATTAAAAAAAAATAGGCAAAAACTTCAAAAAATTAAAAAATACCATTATGACTTTGTTTCAAACCAAAATAGGTTGGACAAGCCCAAGAAAGTGAGAAAATAAAAATTATCGTTCTGTTCCGTTCCTACCCGACGCGTGATAGAAAATTAAAAAAAAATAGCAAAAAAATTAAAAAAATTAAAAAATAGCATTATGGCTTCACTTCAAGCAAGAATTACTTGGAAAAGGCCGAGAAAGAGAGAAAATAAAAATTATCGTTCCACTCCGTTCCGTTCCTAGTCGACGCGTAATACAAAATTCCAAAAAAATTGAAAAAATTAAAACATACCATTATGGCTTCATTTGAAGCCAAAATAGGTTGGAAACGCTGAGAAAGGGAGAAAATTAAAATTATCGTTCCGTTTCGTTCCTAGCTGACGCGTAATAGAAAATTCCAAAAAAATAGGCAAAAACTTCAAAAAATTAAAAAATACCATTATGACTTTGTTTCAAACCAAAATAGGTTGGACAAGCCCGAGAAACTGAGAAAATAAAAATTATCGTTTCGTTCTGTTGCTACCAGACGCGTAATAGAAAATTCCAAAAAAATAACAAAAAAATTAAAAAAATTAAAAAATAGCATTTTAACTTCTTTTCAAGCCAAAATAGTTTGGAAAAGCTCGAGAAAGAGAGAAAATAAAAATTATCATTCTGTTCCGTTCCTACCCGATGCGTAATAGAAAATTCCAAAAAAATAGCAAAAAAATTAAAAAATGGCATTATGGCTTCATTTCGAGCCAGAATAGGTTGGAAAAGGCCGAGAAAGAGAGAAAATAAAAATTATCGTTCCGTTCCGTTCCTAACTAATGCGTAATAGAAAACTCAAAAAAATAGGCAAAAACTTCAAAAAATTAAAAAATAGCATTATGACTTCATTTCAATCCAAAATAGGTTGGAGAACGCCGAGAAAGTGAGAAAATAAAAATGATCGTTCCGTTCCGTTACTACCAGACGCGTAATAGAAAATTCCAAAAAAATAACAAAAAAACTCAAAAAATTAAAAAATAGCATTATGACTTCTTTTCTAGCCAAAATAGGTTGGACAAGCCCGAGAAAGTGAAAAAATAAAAATTCTCGTTCTGTTCCGTTCCTACCCGACGCGTAATAGAAAATTCCAAAAAAAGAGCAAAGAAATTGAAAAAATTAAAAAATTGCATTATGACTTCTTTTCAAGCCGAAATAGGTTGGAAAAGCCCGAGAAAGAGGGAAAATAAAAATTATCGTTCTGTTCCGTTCCTACCCGACGCGTAATAGAAAATTCCAAGAAAATAGCAAAAAAATTTAAAAAATTAAAAAATAGCATTAGGGCTGCATTCCAAGCCAGAATAGGTTGGAAAAGGACGCGAAATAGAGAAAATAAAAATTATCGTTCTATTCCGTTCCTACTCGACGCGTAATACAAAATTCCAAAAAAATTGAAAAAAAATTCAAGCAATTAAAACATACCATTATGGCTTCATTTCAAGCCAAAATAGGTTGGAAAAGGCCGAGAAAGGGAGAAAATTAAAATTATCGTTTCATTTCGTTCCTACCTGACGCGTAATAGAAAATTCCATAAAAAAGGGCAAAAACTTCAAAAAATTAAAAAATACCATTATCACTTCATTTCAAACCAAAATAGGGTTGAGAAGGCCGAGAAAGTGAGAAAATAAAAATTATCGTTCCGTTCCGTTCCTACCAGACGCGTAATTGAAAATTCCAAAAAAATAACAAAAAAATCCAAAAAATTAAAAAATACCATTATGACTTCTTTTCTAGCCAAAATAGGTTGGAAAAGCTCGAGAAAGAGAGAAAATAAAAATTATCCTTCTGTTCCGTTCCTACTCGACTCGTAATAGAAAATTCCAAAAAAATAGCAAGAACTTCAAAAAACTAAAAAATACCATTATGGCTTCTTTTCAAGCCAGAATAGGTTGGAAAAGGCCGAGAAAGAGAGAAACTAAAAATTATCGTTCTGCTCCGTTCCTACCCGACGCGTAACAGAAAATTCCAAAAAAGTAGCAAAAATATTAATAAAATTAAAAAACAGCATTACGGCTTCATTTCAAGCCAGAATAGGTTGGAAAAGGCCACGAAAGAGAGAATAAAAATTATCGTTCCGTTCTGTTCCTACTCGACGCGTAATACAAAATTCCAAAAAAATTGAAAAAAAATTCAAACAATTAAAACATACCATTATGGCTTCATTTCAAGCCAAAATAGGTTGGAAAAGACCGAGAAATGGAGAAAATTAAAATTATCGTTCCTCTTCGTTCCCACCTGACGCGTAATAGAAAATTCCAAAAAAAAGGGCAAAAACTTCAGAAAATTAAAAAATACCATTATGACTTCATTTCAAAACAAAATAGGTTGGAGAAGGCCGAGAAACTGAGAAAACAAAAACTATCGTTTCGTTCCGTTGCTACCAGACGCGAAATAGAAAATTCCAAAAAAATAACAAAAAAATTAAAAAATAGCATTATAACTTCTTTTCAAGCCAAAATAGGTTGGAAAAGCTCGAGAAAGAGAGAAAATAAAAATTATCATTCTGTTCCGTTCCTACCCGACGCGTAATAGAAAATTCCAAAAAAATAGCAAAAAAATTAAAAAAATTAAAAAATGGCATTACGGCTTCATTTCGAGCCAGAATAGGTTGGAAAAGGCCGAGAAAGAGAGAAAATAAAAATTATCGTTCCGTTCCGTTCCTAACTAACGCGTAATAGAAAATTAAAAAAAAATAGGCAAAAACTTCAAAAAATTAAAAAATACCATTATGACTTTGTTTCAAACCAAAATAGGTTGGACAAGCCCAAGAAAGTGAGAAAATAAAAATTATCGTTCTGTTCCGTTCCTACCCGACGCGTGATAGAAAATTAAAAAAAAATAGCAAAAAAATTAAAAAAATTAAAAAATAGCATTATGGCTTCACTTCAAGCAAGAATTACTTGGAAAAGGCCGAGAAAGAGAGAAAATAAAAATTATCGTTCCACTCCGTTCCGTTCCTAGTCGACGCGTAATACAAAATTCCAAAAAAATTGAAAAAATTAAAACATACCATTATGGCTTCATTTTCTAGCCAAAATAGGTTGGACAAGCCCGAGAAAGTGAAAAAATAAAAATTCTCGTTCTGTTCCGTTCCTACCCGACGCGTAATAGAAAATTCCAAAAAAAGAGCAAAGAAATTGAAAAAATTAAAAAATTGCATTATGACTTCTTTTCAAGCCGAAATAGGTTGGAAAAGCCCGAGAAAGAGGGAAAATAAAAATTATCGTTCTGTTCCGTTCCTACCCGACGCGTAATAGAAAATTCCAAGAAAATAGCAAAAAAATTTAAAAAATTAAAAAATAGCATTAGGGCTGCATTCCAAGCCAGAATAGGTTGGAAAAGGACGCGAAATAGAGAAAAAAAAAATTATCGTTCTATTCCGTTCCTACTCGACGCGTAATACAAAATTCCAAAAAAATTGAAAAAAAATTCAAACAATTAAAACATACAATTATGGCTTCATTTCAAGCCAAAATAGGTTGGAAAAGACCGAGAAAGGGAGAAAATTAAAATTATCGTTCCTCTTCGTTCCCACCTGACGCGTAATAGAAAATTCCAAAAAAAAGGGCAAAAACTTCAAAAAATTAAAAAATACCATTATGACTTCATTTCAAACCAAAATAGGTTGGAGAAGGCCGAGAAACTGAGAAAACAAAAACTATCGTTTCGTTCCGTTGCTACCAGACGCGTAATAGAAAATTCCAAAAAAATAACAAAAAAATTAAAAAATAGCATTATAACTTCTTTTCAAGCCAAAATAGGTTGGTAAAGCTCGAGAAAGAGAGAAAATAAAAATTATCATTCTGTTCCGTTCCTACCCGACGCGTAATAGAAAATTCCAAAAAAATAGCAAAAAAATTAAAAAAATTAAAAAATGGCATTACGGCTTCATTTCGAGCCAGAATAGGTTGGAAAAGGCCGAGAAAGAGAGAAAATAAAAATTATCGTTCCGTTCCGTTCCTAACTAACGCGTAATAGAAAATTAAAAAAAAATAGGCAAAAACTTCAAAAAATTAAAAAATACCATTATGACTTTGTTTCAAACCAAAATAGGTTGGACAAGCCCAAGAAAGTGAGAAAATAAAAATTATCGTTCTGTTCCGTTCCTACCCGACGCGTGATAGAAAATTCAAAAAAAATAGCAAAAAAATTAAAAAAATTAAAAAATAGCATTATGGCTTCACTTCAAGCAAGAATTACTTGGAAAAGGCCGAGAAAGAGAGAAAATAAAAATTATCGTTCCACTCCGTTCCGTTCCTAGTCGACGCGTAATACAAAATTCCAAAAAAATTGAAAAAATTAAAACATACCATTATGGCTTCATTTGAAGCCAAAATAGGTTGGAAACGCTGAGAAAGGGAGAAAATTAAAATTATCGTTCCGTTTCGTTCCTAGCTGACGCGTAATAGAAAATTCCAAAAAAATAGGCAAAAACTTCAAAAAATTAAAAAATACCATTATGACTTTGTTTCAAACCAAAATAGGTTGGACAAGCCCGAGAAACTGAGAAAATAAAAATTATCGTTTCGTTCTATTGCTACCAGACGCGTAATAGAAAATTCCAAAATAATAACAAAAAAATTAAAAAAATTAAAAAATAGCATTTTAACTTCTTTTCAAGCCAAAATAGTTTGGAAAAGCTCGAGAAAGAGAGAAAATAAAAATTATCATTCCGTTCCGTTCCTACCCGATGCGTAATAGAAAATTCCAAAAAAATAGCAAAAAAATTAAAAAAATTAAAAAATGGCATTATGGCTTCATTTCGAGCCAGAATAGGTTGGAAAAGGCCGAGAAAGAGAGAAAATAAAAATTATCGTTCCGTTCCGTTCCTAACTAACGCGTAATAGAAAACTCAAAAAAATAGGCAGAAACTTCGAAAAATTAAAAAATAGCATTATGACTTCATTTCAATCCAAAATAGGTTGGAGAACGCCGAGAAAGTGAGAAAATAAAAATGATCGTTCCGTTCCGTTACTACCAGACGCGTAATAGAAAATTCCAAAAAAATAACAAAAAGATTCAAAAAATTAAAAAATAGCATTATGACTTCTTTTCTAGCCAAAATAGGTTGGACAAGCCCGAGAAAGAGAGAAAATAAAAATTATCGTTCAGTTCCATCCCTACCAGACGCGTAATAGAAATTTCCAAACAAATAGCAAAAAAAATTAAAAAAAACCATTATGGCTCCATCTCAATCCAAAATAGGTTGGAAAATGCCGAGAAATAGTGCAAATAAAAATTAGCAATCCGTTCTGTTCCTACCCGACCTGTAACAGGAAATTCCAAAAAAATAACTAAAAAATTAAAAAAATTAAAAAATACCATTACGGATTCATTCCAAGGCAAAATAGGTTGAAAGAGGATGAGGAAGAGAGAAAATAAAAATTATCATTCCGTTCCGTTCCTACCCGACGCGTAATAGGAAATTCCATCAAAATAACATAAAATTTCAAAAAATTAAAAAATAGAATTATGGCTTCATTTCAAGCCAGAATAGGTTGGGAAATGCCGAGAAAGAGAGAAAATAAAAATTATCGTTCCGTTCCGTTCCTACCCGACGCGTAATAAAAAATTCAAAAAAATTGAAAAAAAAATTCAAATAATCAAAACATACCATTATGGCTTCATTTCAATCCAAAATAGGTGGGAAAAGGCTGAGAAAGGGAGAAAATTAAAATTATCGTTCCATTCCGTTCTTACCTGACGCGTAATAGAAAATTCCAAAAAAATTAAAAAAAATTAAAAAATAGCATTATGATTTCTTTTGAAGACAAAATAGGTTGCACAAGCCCGAGAAAGTGAAAAAATAAAAATTCTCGTTCTGTTCCGTTCCTACCCGACGCGTAATAGAAAATTCCAAAAAAAGAGCAAAGAAATTGAAAAAATTAAAAAATTGCATTATGACTTCTTTTCAAGCCGAAATAGGTTGGAAAAGCCCGAGAAAGAGGGAAAATAAAAATTATCGTTCTGTTCCGTTCCTACCCGACGCGTAATAGAAAATTCCAAGAAAATAGCAAAAAAATTTAAAAAATTAAAAAATAGCATTAGGGCTGCATTCCAAGCCAGAATAGGTTGGAAAAGGACGCGAAATAGAGAAAAAAAAAATTATCGTTCTATTCCGTTCCTACTCGACGCGTAATACAAAATTCCAAAAAAATTGAAAAAAAATTCAAACAATTAAAACATACAATTATGGCTTCATTTCAAGCCAAAATAGGTTGGAAAAGACCGAGAAAGGGAGAAAATTAAAATTATCGTTCCTCTTCGTTCCCACCTGACGCGTAATAGAAAATTCCAAAAAAAAGGGCAAAAACTTCAAAAAATTAAAAAATACCATTATGACTTCATTTCAAACCAAAATAGGTTGGAGAAGGCCGAGAAACTGAGAAAACAAAAACTATCGTTTCGTTCCGTTGCTACCAGACGCGTAATAGAAAATTCCAAAAAAATAACAAAAAAATTAAAAAATAGCATTATAACTTCTTTTCAAGCCAAAATAGGTTGGTAAAGCTCGAGAAAGAGAGAAAATAAAAATTATCATTCTGTTCCGTTCCTACCCGACGCGTAATAGAAAATTCCAAAAAAATAGCAAAAAAATTAAAAAAATTAAAAAATGGCATTACGGCTTCATTTCGAGCCAGAATAGGTGGAAAAGGCCGAGAAAGAGAGAAAATAAAAATTATCGTTCCGTTCCGTTCCTAACTAACGCGTAATAGAAAATTAAAAAAAAATAGGCAAAAACTTCAAAAAATTAAAAAATACCATTATGACTTTGTTTCAAACCAAAATAGGTTGGACAAGCCCAAGAAAGTGAGAAAATAAAAATTATCGTTCTGTTCCGTTCCTACCCGACGCGTGATAGAAAATTCAAAAAAAATAGCAAAAAAATTAAAAAAATTAAAAAATAGCATTATGGCTTCACTTCAAGCAAGAATTACTTGGAAAAGGCCGAGAAAGAGAGAAAATAAAAATTATCGTTCCACTCCGTTCCGTTCCTAGTCGACGCGTAATACAAAATTCCAAAAAAATTGAAAAAATTAAAACATACCATTATGGCTTCATTTGAAGCCAAAATAGGTTGGAAACGCTGAGAAAGGGAGAAAATTAAAATTATCGTTCCGTTTCGTTCCTAGCTGACGCGTAATAGAAAATTCCAAAAAAATAGGCAAAAACTTCAAAAAATTAAAAAATACCATTATGACTTTGTTTCAAACCAAAATAGGTTGGACAAGCCCGAGAAACTGAGAAAATAAAAATTATCGTTTCGTTCTATTGCTACCAGACGCGTAATAGAAAATTCCAAAATAATAACAAAAAAATTAAAAAAATTAAAAAATAGCATTTTAACTTCTTTTCAAGCCAAAATAGTTTGGAAAAGCTCGAGAAAGAGAGAAAATAAAAATTATCATTCCGTTCCGTTCCTACCCGATGCGTAATAGAAAATTCCAAAAAAATAGCAAAAAAATTAAAAAAATTAAAAAATGGCATTATGGCTTCATTTCGAGCCAGAATAGGTTGGAAAAGGCCGAGAAAGAGAGAAAATAAAAATTATCGTTCCGTTCCGTTCCTAACTAACGCGTAATAGAAAACTCAAAAAAATAGGCAGAAACTTCGAAAAATTAAAAAATAGCATTATGACTTCATTTCAATCCAAAATAGGTTGGAGAACGCCGAGAAAGTGAGAAAATAAAAATGATCGTTCCGTTCCGTTACTACCAGACGCGTAATAGAAAATTCCAAAAAAATAACAAAAAGATTCAAAAAATTAAAAAATAGCATTATGACTTCTTTTCTAGCCAAAATAGGTTGGACAAGCCCGAGAAAGAGAGAAAATAAAAATTATCGTTCAGTTCCATCCCTACCAGACGCGTAATAGAAATTTCCAAACAAATAGCAAAAAAAATTAAAAAAAACCATTATGGCTCCATCTCAATCCAAAATAGGTTGGAAAATGCCGAGAAATAGTGCAAATAAAAATTAGCAATCCGTTCTGTTCCTACCCGACCTGTAACAGGAAATTCCAAAAAAATAACTAAAAAATTAAAAAAATTAAAAAATACCATTACGGATTCATTCCAAGGCAAAATAGGTTGAAAGAGGATGAGGAAGAGAGAAAATAAAAATTATCATTCCGTTCCGTTCCTACCCGACGCGTAATAGGAAATTCCATCAAAATAACATAAAATTTCAAAAAATTAAAAAATAGAATTATGGCTTCATTTCAAGCCAGAATAGGTTGGGAAATGCCGAGAAAGAGAGAAAATAAAAATTATCGTTCCGTTCCGTTCCTACCCGACGCGTAATAAAAAATTCAAAAAAATTGAAAAAAAAATTCAAATAATCAAAACATACCATTATGGCTTCATTTCAATCCAAAATAGGTGGGAAAAGGCTGAGAAAGGGAGAAAATTAAAATTATCGTTCCATTCCGTTCTTACCTGACGCGTAATAGAAAATTCCAAAAAAATTAAAAAAAATTAAAAAATAGCATTATGATTTCTTTTGAAGACAAAATAGGTTGCACAAGCCCGAGAAAGTGAAAAAATAAAAATTCTCGTTCTGTTCCGTTCCTACCCGACGCGTAATAGAAAATTCCAAAAAAAGAGCAAAGAAATTGAAAAAATTAAAAAATTGCATTATGACTTCTTTTCAAGCCGAAATAGGTTGGAAAAGCCCGAGAAAGAGGGAAAATAAAAATTATCGTTCTGTTCCGTTCCTACCCGACGCGTAATAGAAAATTCCAAGAAAATAGCAAAAAAATTTAAAAAATTAAAAAATAGCATTAGGGCTGCATTCCAAGCCAGAATAGGTTGGAAAAGGACGCGAAATAGAGAAAATAAAAATTATCGTTCTATTCCGTTCCTACTCGACGCGTAATACAAAATTCCAAAAAAATTGAAAAAAAATTCAAGCAATTAAAACATACCAATATGGCTTCATTTCAAGCCAAAATAGGTTGGAAAAGGCCGAGAAAGGGAGAAAATTAAAATTATCGTTCCATTTCGTTCCTACCTGACGCGTAATAGAAAATTCCATAAAAAAGGGCAAAAACTTCAAAAAATTAAAAAATACCATTATGACTTCATTTCAAACCAAAATAGGGTTGAGAAGGCCGAGAAAGTGAGAAAATAAAAATTATCGTTCCGTTCCGTTCCTACCAGACGCGTAATTGACAATTCCAAAAGAATAACAAAAAAATCCAAAAAATTAAAAAATAGCATTATGACTTCTTTTCTAGCCAAAATAGGTTGGAAAAGCTCGAGAAAGAGAGAAAATAAAAATTATCCTTCTGTTCCGTTCCTACTCGACTCGTAATAGAAAATTCCAAAAAAATAGCAAGAACTTCAAAAAACTAAAAAATACCATTATGGCTTCTTTTCAAGCCAGAATAGGTTGGAAAAGGCCGAGAAAGGGAGAAACTAAAAATTATCGTTCTGCTCCGTTCCTACCCGACGCGTAACAGAAAATTCCAAAAAAGTAGCAAAAATATTAATAAAATTAAAAAATAGCATTACGGCTTCATTTCAAGCCAGAATAGGTTGGAAAAGGCCACGAAAGAGAGAATAAAAATTATCGTTCCGTTCTGTTCCTACTCGACGCGTAATACAAAATTCCAAAAAAATTGAAAAAAAATTCAAACAATTAAAACATACCATTATGGCTTCATTTCAAGCCAAAATAGGTTGGAAAAGACCGAGAAAGGGAGAAAATTAAAATTATCGTTCCTCTTCGTTCCCACCTGACGCGTAATAGAAAATTCCAAAAAAAAGGGCAAAAACTTCAAAAAATTAAAAAATACCATTATGACTTCATTTCAAACCAAAATAGGTTGGAGAAGGCCGAGAAACTGAGAAAACAAAAACTATCGTTTCGTTCCGTTGCTACCAGACGCGTAATAGAAAATTCCAAAAAAATAACAAAAAAATTAAAAAATAGCATTATAACTTCATTTCAAGCCAAAATAGGTTGGAAAAGCTCGAGAAAGAGAGAAAATAAAAATTATCATTCTGTTCCGTTCCTACCCGACGCGTAATAGAAAATTCCAAAAAAATAGCAAAAAAATTAAAAAAATTAAAAAATGGCATTACGGCTTCATTTCGAGCCAGAATAGGTTGGAAAAGGCCGAGAAAGAGAGAAAATAAAAATTATCGTTCCGTTCCGTTCCTAACTAACGCGTAATAGAAAATTAAAAAAAAATAGGCAAAAACTTCAAAAAATTAAAAAATACCATTATGACTTTGTTTCAAACCAAAATAGGTTGGACAAGCCCAAGAAAGTGAGAAAATAAAAATTATCGTTCTGTTCCGTTCCTACCCGACGCGTGATAGAAAATTCAAAAAAAATAGCAAAAAAATTAAAAAAATTAAAAAATAGCATTATGGCTTCACTTCAAGCAAGAATTACTTGGAAAAGGTCGAGAAAGAGAGAAAATAAAAATTATCGTTCCACTCCGTTCCGTTCCTAGTCGACGCGTAATACAAAATTCCAAAAAAATTGAAAAAATTAAAACATACCATTATGGCTTCATTTGAAGCCAAAATAGGTTGGAAACGCTGAGAAAGGGAGAAAATTAAAATTATCGTTCCGTTTCGTTCCTAGCTGACGCGTAATAGAAAATTCCAAAAAAATAGGCAAAAACTTCAAAAAATTAAAAAATACCATTATGACTTTGTTTCAAACCAAAATAGGTTGGACAAGCCCGAGAAACTGAGAAAATAAAAATTATCGTTTCGTTCTGTTGCTACCAGACGCGTAATAGAAAATTCCAAAATAATAACAAAAAAATTAAAAAAATTAAAAAATAGCATTTTAACTTCTTTTCAAGCCAAAATAGTTTGGAAAAGCTCGAGAAAGAGAGAAAATAAAAATTATCATTCCGTTCCGTTCCTACCCGATGCGTAATAGAAAATTCCAAAAAAATAGCAAAAAAATTAAAAAAATTAAAAAATGGCATTATGGCTTCATTTCGAGCCAGAATAGGTTGGAAAAGGCCGAGAAAGAGAGAAAATAAAAATTATCGTTCCGTTCCGTTCCTAACTAACGCGTAATAGAAAACTCAAAAAAATAGGCAGAAACTTCGAAAAATTAAAAAATAGCATTATGACTTCATTTCAATCCAAAATAGGTTGGAGAACGCCGAGAAAGTGAGAAAATAAAAATGATCGTTCCGTTCCGTTACTACCAGACGCGTAATAGAAAATTCCAAAAAAATAACAAAAAGATTCAAAAAATTAAAAAATAGCATTATGACTTCTTTTCTAGCCAAAATAGGTTGGACAAGCCCGAGAAAGAGAGAAAATAAAAATTATCGTTCAGTTCCATCCCTACCAGACGCGTAATAGAAATTTCCAAACAAATAGCAAAAAAAATTAAAAAAAACCATTATGGCTCCATCTCAATCCAAAATAGGTTGGAAAATGCCGAGAAATAGTGCAAATAAAAATTAGCAATCCGTTCTGTTCCTACCCGACCTGTAACAGGAAATTCCAAAAAAATAACTAAAAAATTAAAAAAATTAAAAAATACCATTACGGATTCATTCCAAGGCAAAATAGGTTGAAAGAGGATGAGGAAGAGAGAAAATAAAAATTATCATTCCGTTCCGTTCCTACCCGACGCGTAATAGGAAATTCCATCAAAATAACATAAAATTTCAAAAAATTAAAAAATAGAATTATGGCTTCATTTCAAGCCAGAATAGGTTGGGAAATGCCGAGAAAGAGAGAAAATAAAAATTATCGTTCCGTTCCGTTCCTACCCGACGCGTAATAAAAAATTCAAAAAAATTGAAAAAAAAATTCAAATAATCAAAACATACCATTATGGCTTCATTTCAATCCAAAATAGGTGGGAAAAGGCTGAGAAAGGGAGAAAATTAAAATTATCGTTCCATTCCGTTCTTACCTGACGCGTAATAGAAAATTCCAAAAAAATTAAAAAAAATTAAAAAATAGCATTATGATTTCTTTTGAAGACAAAATAGGTTGCACAAGCCCGAGAAAGTGAAAAAATAAAAATTCTCGTTCTGTTCCGTTCCTACCCGACGCGTAATAGAAAATTCCAAAAAAAGAGCAAAGAAATTGAAAAAATTAAAAAATTGCATTATGACTTCTTTTCAAGCCGAAATAGGTTGGAAAAGCCCGAGAAAGAGGGAAAATAAAAATTATCGTTCTGTTCCGTTCCTACCCGACGCGTAATAGAAAATTCCAAGAAAATAGCAAAAAAATTTAAAAAATTAAAAAATAGCATTAGGGCTGCATTCCAAGCCAGAATAGGTTGGAAAAGGACGCGAAATAGAGAAAATAAAAATTATCGTTCTATTCCGTTCCTACTCGACGCGTAATACAAAATTCCAAAAAAATTGAAAAAAAATTCAAGCAATTAAAACATACCATTATGGCTTCATTTCAAGCCAAAATAGGTTGGAAAAGGCCGAGAAAGGGAGAAAATTAAAATTATCGTTCCATTTCGTTCCTACCTGACGCGTAATAGAAAATTCCATAAAAAAGGGCAAAAACTTCAAAAAATTAAAAAATACCATTATGACTTCATTTCAAACCAAAATAGGGTTGAGAAGGCCGAGAAAGTGAGAAAATAAAAATTATCGTTCCGTTCCGTTCCTACTAGACGCGTAATTGAAAATTCCAAAAAAATAACAAAAAAATCCAAAAAATTAAAAAATAGCATTATGACTTCTTTTCTAGCCAAAATAGGTTGGAAAAGCTCGAGAAAGAGAGAAAATAAAAATTATCCTTCTGTTCCGTTCCTACTCGACTCGTAATAGAAAATTCCAAAAAAATAGCAAGAACTTCAAAAAACTAAAAAATACCATTATGGCTTCTTTTCAAGCCAGAATAGGTTGGAAAAGGCCGAGAAAGGGAGAAACTAAAAATTATCGTTCTGCTCCGTTCCTACCTGACGCGTAATAGAAAATTCCAAAAAAGTGGCAAAAATATTAATAAAATTAAAAAATAGCATTACGGCTTCATTTCAAGCCAGAATAGGTTGGAAAAGGCCACGAAAGAGAGAATAAAAATTATCGTTCCGTTCAGTTCCCACCTGACACGTAATACAAAATTCCAAAAAATTGAAAAAAAATTCAAACAATTAAAACATACCATTATGGCTTCATTTCAAGCCAAAATAGGTTGGAAAAGACCGAGAAAGGGAGAAAATTAAAATTATCGTTCCTCTTCGTTCCCACCTGACACGTAATAGAAAATTCCAAAAAAAAGGGCAAAAACTTCAAAAAATTAAAAAATACCATTATGACTTCATTTCAAACCAAAATAGGTTGGAGAAGGCCGAGAAACTGAGAAAACAAAAACTATCGTTTCGTTCCGTTGCTACCAGACGCGTAATAGAAAATTCCAAAAAAATAACAAAAAAATTAAAAAATAGCATTATAACTTCTTTTCAAGCCAAAATAGGTTGGAAAAGCTCGAGAAAGAGAGAAAATAAAAATTATCATTCTGTTCCGTTCCTACCCGACGCGTAATAGAAAATTCCAAAAAAATAGCAAAAAAATTAAAAAAATTAAAAAATGGCATTACGGCTTCATTTCGAGCCAGAATAGGTTGGAAAAGGCCGAGAAAGAGAGAAAATAAAAATTATCGTTCCGTTCCGTTCCTAACTAACGCGTAATAGAAAATTCAAAAAAAATAGGCAAAAACTTCAAAAAATTAAAAAATACCATTATGACTTTGTTTCAAACCAAAATAGGTTGGACAAGCCCAAGAAAGTGAGAAAATAAAAATTATCGTTCTGTTCCGTTCCTACCCGACGCGTGATAGAAAATTCAAAAAAAATAGCAAAAAAATTAAAAAAATTAAAAAATAGCATTATGGCTTCACTTCAAGCAAGAATTACTTGGAAAAGGCCGAGAAAGAGAGAAAATAAAAATTATCGTTCCACTCCGTTCCGTTCCTAGTCGACGCGTAATACAAAATTCCAAAAAAATTGAAAAAATTAAAACATACCATTATGGCTTCATTTGAAGCCAAAATAGGTTGGAAACGCTGAGAAAGGGAGAAAATTAAAATTATCGTTCCGTTTCGTTCCTAGCTGACGCGTAATAGAAAATTCCAAAAAAATAGGCAAAAACTTCAAAAAATTAAAAAATACCATTATGACTTTGTTTCAAACCAAAATAGGATGGACAAGCCCGAGAAACTGAGAAAATAAAAATTATCGTTTCGTTCTGTTGCTACCAGACGCGTAATAGAAAATTCCAAAATAATAACAAAAAAATTAAAAAAATTAAAAAATAGCATTTTAACTTCTTTTCAAGCCAAAATAGTTTGGAAAAGCTCGAGAAAGAGAGAAAATAAAAATTATCATTCCGTTCCGTTCCTACCCGATGCGTAATAGAAAATTCCAAAAAAATAGCAAAAAAATTAAAAAAATTAAAAAATAGCATTTTAACTTCTTTTCAAGCCAAAATAGTTTGGAAAAGCTCGAGAAAGAGAGAAAATAAAAATTATCATTCCGTTCCGTTCATACCCGATGCGTAATAGAAAATTCCAAAAAAATAGCAAAAAAATTAAAAAAATTAAAAAATGGCATTATGGCTTCATTTCGAGCCAGAATAGGTTGGAAAAGGCCGAGAAAGAGAGAAAATAAAAATTATCGTTCCGTTCCGTTCCTAACTAACGCGTAATAGAAAACTCAAAAAAATAGGCAGAAACTTCGAAAAATTAAAAAATAGCATTATGACTTCATTTCAATCCAAAATAGGTTGGAGAACGCCGAGAAAGTGAGAAAATAAAAATGATCGTTCCGTTCCGTTACTACCAGACGCGTAATAGAAAATTCCAAAAAAATAACAAAAAAATTCAAAAAATTAAAAAATAGCATTATGACTTCTTTTCTAGCCAAAATAGGTTGGACAAGCCCGAGAAAGAGAGAAAATAAAAATTATCGTTCAGTTCCATCCCTACCAGACGCGTAATAGAAATTTCCAAACAAATAGCAAAAAAAATTAAAAAAAACCATTATGGCTCCATCTCAATCCAAAATAGGTTGGAAAATGCCGAGAAATAGTGCAAATAAAAATTAGCAATCCGTTCTGTTCCTACCCGACCTGTAACAGGAAATTCCAAAAAAATAACTAAAAAATTAAAAAAATTAAAAAATACCATTACGGATTCATTCCAAGGCAAAATAGGTTGAAAGAGGATGAGGAAGAGAGAAAATAAAAATTATCATTCCGTTCCGTTCCTACCCGACGCGTAATAGGAAATTCCATCAAAATAACATAAAATTTCAAAAAATTAAAAAATAGAATTATGGCTTCATTTCAAGCCAGAATAGGTTGGGAAATGCCGAGAAAGAGAGAAAATAAAAATTATCGTTCCGTTCCGTTCCTACCCGACGCGTAATAAAAAATTCAAAAAAATTGAAAAAAAAATTCAAATAATCAAAACATACCATTATGGCTTCATTTCAATCCAAAATAGGTGGGAAAAGGCTGAGAAAGGGAGAAAATTAAAATTATCGTTCCGTTCCGTTCCTACCAGACGCGTAATTGAAAATTCCAAAAAAATAACAAAAAAATCCAAAAAATTAAAAAATAGCATTATGACTTCTTTTCTAGCCAAAATAGGTTGGAAAAGCTCGAGAAAGAGAGAAAATAAAAATTATCCTTCTGTTCCGTTCCTACTCGACTCGTAATAGAAAATTCCAAAAAAATAGCACGAACTTCAAAAAACTAAAAAATACCATTATGGCTTCTTTTCAAGCCAGAATAGGTTGGAAAAGGCCGAGAAAGGGAGAAACTAAAAATTATCGTTCTGCTCCGTTCCTACCCGACGCGTAACAGAAAATTCCAAAAAAGTAGCAAAAATATTAATAAAATTAAAAAATAGCATTACGGCTTCATTTCAAGCCAGAATAGGTTGGAAAAGGCCACGAAAGAGAGAATAAAAATTATCGTTCCGTTCTGTTCCTACTCGACGCGTAATACAAAATTCCAAAAAAATTGAAAAAAAATTCAAACAATTAAAACATACCATTATGGCTTCATTTCAAGCCAAAATAGGTTGGAAAAGACCGAGAAAGGGAGAAAATTAAAATTATCGTTCCTCTTCGTTCCCACCTGACACGTAATAGAAAATTCCAAAAAAAAGGGCAAAAACTTCAAAAAATTAAAAAATACCATTATGACTTCATTTCAAACCAAAATAGGTTGGAGAAGGCCGAGAAACTGAGAAAACAAAAACTATCGTTTCGTTCCGTTGCTACCAGACGCGTAATAGAAAATTCCAAAAAAATAACAAAAAAATTAAAAAATAGCATTATAACTTCTTTTCAAGCCAAAATAGGTTGGAAAAGCTCGAGAAAGAGAGAAAATAAAAATTATCATTCTGTTCCGTTCCTACCCGACGCGTAATAGAAAATTCCAAAAAAATAGCAAAAAAATTAAAAAAATTAAAAAATGGCATTACGGCTTCATTTCGAGCCAGAATAGGTTGGAAAAGGCCGAGAAAGAGAGAAAATAAAAATTATCGTTCCGTTCCGTTCCTAACTAACGCGTAATAGAAAATTAAAAAAAAATAGGCAAAAACTTTAAAAAATTAAAAAATACCATTATGACTTTGTTTCAAACCAAAATAGGTTGGACAAGCCCAAGAAAGTGAGAAAATAAAAATTATCGTTCTGTTCCGTTCCTACCCGACGCGTGATAGAAAATTCAAAAAAAATAGCAAAAAAATTAAAAAAATTAAAAAATAGCATTATGGCTTCACTTCAAGCAAGAATTACTCGGAAAAGGCCGAGAAAGAGAGAAAATAAAAATTATCGTTCCACTCCGTTCCGTTCCTAGTCGACGCGTAATACAAAATTCCAAAAAAATTGAAAAAATTAAAACATACCATTATGGCTTCATTTGAAGCCAAAATAGGTTGGAAACGCTGAGAAAGGGAGAAAATTAAAATTATCGTTCCGTTTCGTTCCTAGCTGACGCGTAATAGAAAATTCCAAAAAAATAGGCAAAAACTTCAAAAAATTAAAAAATACCATTATGACTTTGTTTCAAACCAAAATAGGTTGGACAAGCCCGAGAAACTGAGAAAATAAAAATTATCGTTTCGTTCTGTTGCTACCAGACGCGTAATAGAAAATTCCAAAATAATAACAAAAAAATTAAAAAAATTAAAAAATAGCATTTTAACTTCTTTTCAAGCCAAAATAGTTTGGAAAAGCTCGAGAAAGAGAGAAAATAAAAATTATCATTCCGTTCCGTTCCTACCCGATGCGTAATAGAAAATTCCAAAAAAATAGCAAAAAAATTAAAAAAATTAAAAAATGGCATTATGGCTTCATTTCGAGCCAGAATAGGTTGGAAAAGGCCGAGAAAGAGAGAAAATAAAAATTATCGTTCCGTTCCGTTCCTAACTAACGCGTAATAGAAAACTCAAAAAAATAGGCAGAAACTTCGAAAAATTAAAAAATAGCATTATGACTTCATTTCAATCCAAAATAGGTTGGAGAACGCCGAGAAAGTGAGAAAATAAAAATGATCGTTCCGTTCCGTTACTACCAGACGCGTAATAGAAAATTCCAAAAAAATAACAAAAAGATTCAAAAAATTAAAAAATAGCATTATGACTTCTTTTCTAGCCAAAATAGGTTGGACAAGCCCGAGAAAGAGAGAAAATAAAAATTATCGTTCAGTTCCATCCCTACCAGACGCGTAATAGAAATTTCCAAACAAATAGCAAAAAAAATTAAAAAAAACCATTATGGCTCCATCTCAATCCAAAATAGGTTGGAAAATGCCGAGAAATAGTGCAAATAAAAATTAGCAATCCGTTCTGTTCCTACCCGACCTGTAACAGGAAATTCCAAAAAAATAACTAAAAAATTAAAAAAATTAAAAAATACCATTACGGATTCATTCCAAGGCAAAATAGGTTGAAAGAGGATGAGGAAGAGAGAAAATAAAAATTATCATTCCGTTCCGTTCCTACCCGACGCGTAATAGGAAATTCCATCAAAATAACATAAAATTTCAAAAAATTAAAAAATAGAATTATGGCTTCATTTCAAGCCAGAATAGGTTGGGAAATGCCGAGAAAGAGAGAAAATAAAAATTATCGTTCCGTTCCGTTCCTACCCGACGCGTAATAAAAAATTCAAAAAAATTGAAAAAAAAATTCAAATAATCAAAACATACCATTATGGCTTCATTTCAATCCAAAATAGGTGGGAAAAGGCTGAGAAAGGGAGAAAATTAAAATTATCGTTCCGTTCCGTTCCTACCAGACGCGTAATTGAAAATTCCAAAAAAATAACAAAAAAATCCAAAAAATTAAAAAATAGCATTATGACTTCTTTTCTAGCCAAAATAGGTTGGAAAAGCTCGAGAAAGAGAGAAAATAAAAATTATCCTTCTGTTCCGTTCCTACTCGACTCGTAATAGAAAATTCCAAAAAAATAGCACGAACTTCAAAAAACTAAAAAATACCATTATGGCTTCTTTTCAAGCCAGAATAGGTTGGAAAAGGCCGAGAAAGGGAGAAACTAAAAATTATCGTTCTGCTCCGTTCCTACCCGACGCGTAACAGAAAATTCCAAAAAAGTAGCAAAAATATTAATAAAATTAAAAAATAGCATTACGGCTTCATTTCAAGCCAGAATAGGTTGGAAAAGGCCACGAAAGAGAGAATAAAAATTATCGTTCCGTTCTGTTCCTACTCGACGCGTAATACAAAATTCCAAAAAAATTGAAAAAAAATTCAAACAATTAAAACATACCATTATGGCTTCATTTCAAGCCAAAATAGGTTGGAAAAGACCGAGAAAGGGAGAAAATTAAAATTATCGTTCCTCTTCGTTCCCACCTGACACGTAATAGAAAATTCCAAAAAAAAGGGCAAAAACTTCAAAAAATTAAAAAATACCATTATGACTTCATTTCAAACCAAAATAGGTTGGAGAAGGCCGAGAAACTGAGAAAACAAAAACTATCGTTTCGTTCCGTTGCTACCAGACGCGTAATAGAAAATTCCAAAAAAATAACAAAAAAATTAAAAAATAGCATTATAACTTCTTTTCAAGCCAAAATAGGTTGGAAAAGCTCGAGAAAGAGAGAAAATAAAAATTATCATTCTGTTCCGTTCCTACCCGACGCGTAATAGAAAATTCCAAAAAAATAGCAAAAAAATTAAAAAAATTAAAAAATGGCATTACGGCTTCATTTCGAGCCAGAATAGGTTGGAAAAGGCCGAGAAAGAGAGAAAATAAAAATTATCGTTCCGTTCCGTTCCTAACTAACGCGTAATAGAAAATTAAAAAAAAATAGGCAAAAACTTTAAAAAATTAAAAAATACCATTATGACTTTGTTTCAAACCAAAATAGGTTGGACAAGCCCAAGAAAGTGAGAAAATAAAAATTATCGTTCTGTTCCGTTCCTACCCGACGCGTGATAGAAAATTCAAAAAAAATAGCAAAAAAATTAAAAAAATTAAAAAATAGCATTATGGCTTCACTTCAAGCAAGAATTACTCGGAAAAGGCCGAGAAAGAGAGAAAATAAAAATTATCGTTCCACTCCGTTCCGTTCCTAGTCGACGCGTAATACAAAATTCCAAAAAAATTGAAAAAATTAAAACATACCATTATGGCTTCATTTGAAGCCAAAATAGGTTGGAAACGCTGAGAAAGGGAGAAAATTAAAATTATCGTTCCGTTTCGTTCCTAGCTGACGCGTAATAGAAAATTCCAAAAAAATAGGCAAAAACTTCAAAAAATTAAAAAATACCATTATGACTTTGTTTCAAACCAAAATAGGTTGGACAAGCCCGAGAAACTGAGAAAATAAAAATTATCGTTTCGTTCTGTTGCTACCAGACGCGTAATAGAAAATTCCAAAATAATAACAAAAAAATTAAAAAAATTAAAAAATAGCATTTTAACTTCTTTTCAAGCCAAAATAGTTTGGAAAAGCTCGAGAAAGAGAGAAAATAAAAATTATCATTCCGTTCCGTTCCTACCCGATGCGTAATAGAAAATTCCAAAAAAATAGCAAAAAAATTAAAAAAATTAAAAAATGGCATTATGGCTTCATTTCGAGCCAGAATAGGTTGGAAAAGGCCGAGAAAGAGAGAAAATAAAAATTATCGTTCCGTTCCGTTCCTAACTAACGCGTAATAGAAAACTCAAAAAAATAGGCAGAAACTTCGAAAAATTAAAAAATAGCATTATGACTTCATTTCAATCCAAAATAGGTTGGAGAACGCCGAGAAAGTGAGAAAATAAAAATGATCGTTCCGTTCCGTTACTACCAGACGCGTAATAGAAAATTCCAAAAAAATAACAAAAAGATTCAAAAAATTAAAAAATAGCATTATGACTTCTTTTCTAGCCAAAATAGGTTGGACAAGCCCGAGAAAGAGAGAAAATAAAAATTATCGTTCAGTTCCATCCCTACCAGACGCGTAATAGAAATTTCCAAACAAATAGCAAAAAAAATTAAAAAAAACCATTATGGCTCCATCTCAATCCAAAATAGGTTGGAAAATGCCGAGAAATAGTGCAAATAAAAATTAGCAATCCGTTCTGTTCCTACCCGACCTGTAACAGGAAATTCCAAAAAAATAACTAAAAAATTAAAAAAATTAAAAAATACCATTACGGATTCATTCCAAGGCAAAATAGGTTGAAAGAGGATGAGGAAGAGAGAAAATAAAAATTATCATTCCGTTCCGTTCCTACCCGACGCGTAATAGGAAATTCCATCAAAATAACATAAAATTTCAAAAAATTAAAAAATAGAATTATGGCTTCATTTCAAGCCAGAATAGGTTGGGAAATGCCGAGAAAGAGAGAAAATAAAAATTATCGTTCCGTTCCGTTCCTACCCGACGCGTAATAAAAAATTCAAAAAAATTGAAAAAAAAATTCAAATAATCAAAACATACCATTATGGCTTCATTTCAATCCAAAATAGGTGGGAAAAGGCTGAGAAAGGGAGAAAATTAAAATTATCGTTCCGTTCCGTTCCTACCTGACGCGTAATTGAAAATTCCAAAAAAATAACAAAAAAATCCAAAAAATTAAAAAATAGCATTATGACTTCTTTTCTAGCCAAAATAGGTTGGAAAAGCTCGAGAAAGAGAGAAAATAAAAATTATCCTTCTGTTCCGTTCCTACTCGACTCGTAATAGAAAATTCCAAAAAAATAGCACGAACTTCAAAAAACTAAAAAATACCATTATGGCTTCTTTTCAAGCCAGAATAGGTTGGAAAAGGCCGAGAAAGGGAGAAACTAAAAATTATCGTTCTGCCCCGTTCCTACCCGACGCGTAACAGAAAATTCCAAAAAAGTAGCAAAAATATTAATAAAATTAAAAAATAGCATTACGGCTTCATTTCAAGCCAGAATAGGTTGGAAAAGGCCACGAAAGAGAGAATAAAAATTATCGTTCCGTTCTGTTCCTACTCGACGCGTAATACAAAATTCCAAAAAAATTGAAAAAAAATTCAAACAATTAAAACATACCATTATGGCTTCATTTCAAGCCAAAATAGGTTGGAAAAGACCGAGAAAGGGAGAAAATTAAAATTATCGTTCCTCTTCGTTCCCACCTGACACGTAATAGAAAATTCCAAAAAAAAGGGCAAAAACTTCAAAAAATTAAAAAATACCATTATGACTTCATTTCAAACCAAAATAGGTTGGAGAAGGCCGAGAAACTGAGAAAACAAAAACTATCGTTTCGTTCCGTTGCTACCAGACGCGTAATAGAAAATTCCAAAAAAATAACAAAAAAATTAAAAAATAGCATTATAACTTCTTTTCAAGCCAAAATAGGTTGGAAAAGCTCGAGAAAGAGAGAAAATAAAAATTATCATTCTGTTCCGTTCCTACCCGACGCGTAATAGAAAATTCCAAAAAAATAGCAAAAAAATTAAAAAAATTAAAAAATGGCATTACGGCTTCATTTCGAGCCAGAATAGGTTGGAAAAGGCCGAGAAAGAGAGAAAATAAAAATTATCGTTCCGTTCCGTTCCTAACTAACGCGTAATAGAAAATTAAAAAAAAATAGGCAAAAACTTTAAAAAATTAAAAAATACCATTATGACTTTGTTTCAAACCAAAATAGGTTGGACAAGCCCAAGAAAGTGAGAAAATAAAAATTATCGTTCTGTTCCGTTCCTACCCGACGCGTGATAGAAAATTCAAAAAAAATAGCAAAAAAATTAAAAAAATTAAAAAATAGCATTATGGCTTCACTTCAAGCAAGAATTACTCGGAAAAGGCCGAGAAAGAGAGAAAATAAAAATTATCGTTCCACTCCGTTCCGTTCCTAGTCGACGCGTAATACAAAATTCCAAAAAAATTGAAAAAATTAAAACATACCATTATGGCTTCATTTGAAGCCAAAATAGGTTGGAAACGCTGAGAAAGGGAGAAAATTAAAATTATCGTTCCGTTTCGTTCCTAGCTGACGCGTAATAGAAAATTCCAAAAAAATAGGCAAAAACTTCAAAAAATTAAAAAATACCATTATGACTTTGTTTCAAACCAAAATAGGTTGGACAAGCCCGAGAAACTGAGAAAATAAAAATTATCGTTTCGTTCTGTTGCTACCAGACGCGTAATAGAAAATTCCAAAATAATAACAAAAAAATTAAAAAAATTAAAAAATAGCATTTTAACTTCTTTTCAAGCCAAAATAGTTTGGAAAAGCTCGAGAAAGAGAGAAAATAAAAATTATCATTCCGTTCCGTTCCTACCCGATGCGTAATAGAAAATTCCAAAAAAATAGCAAAAAAATTAAAAAAATTAAAAAATGGCATTATGGCTTCATTTCGAGCCAGAATAGGTTGGAAAAGGCCGAGAAAGAGAGAAAATAAAAATTATCGTTCCGTTCCGTTCCTAACTAACGCGTAATAGAAAACTCAAAAAAATAGGCAGAAACTTCGAAAAATTAAAAAATAGCATTATGACTTCATTTCAATCCAAAATAGGTTGGAGAACGCCGAGAAAGTGAGAAAATAAAAATGATCGTTCCGTTCCGTTACTACCAGACGCGTAATAGAAAATTCCAAAAAAATAACAAAAAGATTCAAAAAATTAAAAAATAGCATTATGACTTCTTTTCTAGCCAAAATAGGTTGGACAAGCCCGAGAAAGAGAGAAAATAAAAATTATCGTTCAGTTCCATCCCTACCAGACGCGTAATAGAAATTTCCAAACAAATAGCAAAAAAAATTAAAAAAAACCATTATGGCTCCATCTCAATCCAAAATAGGTTGGAAAATGCCGAGAAATAGTGCAAATAAAAATTAGCAATCCGTTCTGTTCCTACCCGACCTGTAACAGGAAATTCCAAAAAAATAACTAAAAAATTAAAAAAATTAAAAAATACCATTACGGATTCATTCCAAGGCAAAATAGGTTGAAAGAGGATGAGGAAGAGAGAAAATAAAAATTATCATTCCGTTCCGTTCCTACCCGACGCGTAATAGGAAATTCCATCAAAATAACATAAAATTTCAAAAAATTAAAAAATAGAATTATGGCTTCATTTCAAGCCAGAATAGGTTGGGAAATGCCGAGAAAGAGAGAAAATAAAAATTATCGTTCCGTTCCGTTCCTACCCGACGCGTAATAAAAAATTCAAAAAAATTGAAAAAAAAATTCAAATAATCAAAACATACCATTATGGCTTCATTTCAATCCAAAATAGGTGGGAAAAGGCTGAGAAAGGGAGAAAATTAAAATTATCGTTCCGTTCCGTTCCTACCAGACGCGTAATTGAAAATTCCAAAAAAATAACAAAAAAATCCAAAAAATTAAAAAATAGCATTATGACTTCTTTTCTAGCCAAAATAGGTTGGAAAAGCTCGAGAAAGAGAGAAAATAAAAATTATCCTTCTGTTCCGTTCCTACTCGACTCGTAATAGAAAATTCCAAAAAAATAGCACGAACTTCAAAAAACTAAAAAATACCATTATGGCTTCTTTTCAAGCCAGAATAGGTTGGAAAAGGCCGAGAAAGGGAGAAACTAAAAATTATCGTTCTGCTCCGTTCCTACCCGACGCGTAACAGAAAATTCCAAAAAAGTAGCAAAAATATTAATAAAATTAAAAAATAGCATTACGGCTTCATTTCAAGCCAGAATAGGTTGGAAAAGGCCACGAAAGAGAGAATAAAAATTATCGTTCCGTTCTGTTCCTACTCGACGCGTAATACAAAATTCCAAAAAAATTGAAAAAAAATTCAAACAATTAAAACATACCATTATGGCTTCATTTCAAGCCAAAATAGGTTGGAAAAGACCGAGAAAGGGAGAAAATTAAAATTATCGTTCCTCTTCGTTCCCACCTGACACGTAATAGAAAATTCCAAAAAAAAGGGCAAAAACTTCAAAAAATTAAAAAATACCATTATGACTTCATTTCAAACCAAAATAGGTTGGAGAAGGCCGAGAAACTGAGAAAACAAAAACTATCGTTTCGTTCCGTTGCTACCAGACGCGTAATAGAAAATTCCAAAAAAATAACAAAAAAATTAAAAAATAGCATTATAACTTCTTTTCAAGCCAAAATAGGTTGGAAAAGCTCGAGAAAGAGAGAAAATAAAAATTATCATTCTGTTCCGTTCCTACCCGACGCGTAATAGAAAATTCCAAAAAAATAGCAAAAAAATTAAAAAAATTAAAAAATGGCATTACGGCTTCATTTCGAGCCAGAATAGGTTGGAAAAGGCCGAGAAAGAGAGAAAATAAAAATTATCGTTCCGTTCCGTTCCTAACTAACGCGTAATAGAAAATTAAAAAAAAATAGGCAAAAACTTTAAAAAATTAAAAAATACCATTATGACTTTGTTTCAAACCAAAATAGGTTGGACAAGCCCAAGAAAGTGAGAAAATAAAAATTATCGTTCTGTTCCGTTCCTACCCGACGCGTGATAGAAAATTCAAAAAAAATAGCAAAAAAATTAAAAAAATTAAAAAATAGCATTATGGCTTCACTTCAAGCAAGAATTACTCGGAAAAGGCCGAGAAAGAGAGAAAATAAAAATTATCGTTCCACTCCGTTCCGTTCCTAGTCGACGCGTAATACAAAATTCCAAAAAAATTGAAAAAATTAAAACATACCATTATGGCTTCATTTGAAGCCAAAATAGGTTGGAAACGCTGAGAAAGGGAGAAAATTAAAATTATCGTTCCGTTTCGTTCCTAGCTGACGCGTAATAGAAAATTCCAAAAAAATAGGCAAAAACTTCAAAAAATTAAAAAATACCATTATGACTTTGTTTCAAACCAAAATAGGTTGGACAAGCCCGAGAAACTGAGAAAATAAAAATTATCGTTTCGTTCTGTTGCTACCAGACGCGTAATAGAAAATTCCAAAATAATAACAAAAAAATTAAAAAAATTAAAAAATAGCATTTTAACTTCTTTTCAAGCCAAAATAGTTTGGAAAAGCTCGAGAAAGAGAGAAAATAAAAATTATCATTCCGTTCCGTTCCTACCCGATGCGTAATAGAAAATTCCAAAAAAATAGCAAAAAAATTAAAAAAATTAAAAAATGGCATTATGGCTTCATTTCGAGCCAGAATAGGTTGGAAAAGGCCGAGAAAGAGAGAAAATAAAAATTATCGTTCCGTTCCGTTCCTAACTAACGCGTAATAGAAAACTCAAAAAAATAGGCAGAAACTTCGAAAAATTAAAAAATAGCATTATGACTTCATTTCAATCCAAAATAGGTTGGAGAACGCCGAGAAAGTGAGAAAATAAAAATGATCGTTCCGTTCCGTTACTACCAGACGCGTAATAGAAAATTCCAAAAAAATAACAAAAAAATTCAAAAAATTAAAAAATAGCATTATGACTTCTTTTCTAGCCAAAATAGGTTGGACAAGCCCGAGAAAGAGAGAAAATAAAAATTATCGTTCAGTTCCATCCCTACCAGACGCGTAATAGAAATTTCCAAACAAATAGCAAAAAAAATTAAAAAAAACCATTATGGCTCCATCTCAATCCAAAATAGGTTGGAAAATGCCGAGAAATAGTGCAAATAAAAATTAGCAATCCGTTCTGTTCCTACCCGACCTGTAACAGGAAATTCCAAAAAAATAACTAAAAAATTAAAAAAATTAAAAAATACCATTACGGATTCATTCCAAGGCAAAATAGGTTGAAAGAGGATGAGGAAGAGAGAAAATAAAAATTATCATTCCGTTCCGTTCCTACCCGACGCGTAATAGGAAATTCCATCAAAATAACATAAAATTTCAAAAAATTAAAAAATAGAATTATGGCTTCATTTCAAGCCAGAATAGGTTGGGAAATGCCGAGAAAGAGAGAAAATAAAAATTATCGTTCCGTTCCGTTCCTACCCGACGCGTAATAAAAAATTCAAAAAAATTGAAAAAAAAATTCAAATAATCAAAACATACCATTATGGCTTCATTTCAATCCAAAATAGGTGGGAAAAGGCTGAGAAAGGGAGAAAATTAAAATTATCGTTCCATTCCGTTCGTACCTGACGCGTAATAGAAAATTCCAAAAAAATTAAAAAAAATTAAAAAATAGCATTATGATTTCTTTTGAAGACAAAATAGGTTGCACAAGCCCGAGAAAGTGAAAAAATAAAAATTCTCGTTCTGTTCCGTTCCTACCCGGGGCGTAATAGAAAATTCCAAAAAAAGAGCAAAGAAATTGAAAAAATTAAAAAATTGCATTATGACTTCTTTTCAAGCCGAAATAGGTTGGAAAAGCCCGAGAAAGAGGGAAAATAAAAATTATCGTTCTGTTCCGTTCCTACCCGACGCGTAATAGAAAATTCCAAGAAAATAGCAAAAAAATTTAAAAAATTAAAAAATAGCATTAGGGCTGCATTCCAAGCCAGAATAGGTTGGAAAAGGACGCGAAATAGAGAATATAAAAATTATCGTTCTATTCCGTTCCTACTCGACGCGTAATACAAAATTCCAAAAAAATTGAAAAAAAATTCAAGCAATTAAAACATACCATTATGGCTTCATTTCAAGCCAAAATAGGTTGGAAAAGGCCGAGAAAGGGAGAAAATTAAATTTATCGTTCCATTTCGTTCCTACCTGACGCGTAATAGAAAATTCCATAAAAAAGGGCAAAAACTTCAAAAAATTAAAAAATACCATTATGACTTCATTTCAAACCAAAATAGGGTTGAGAAGGCCGAGAAAGTGAGAAAATAAAAATTATCGTTCCGTTCCGTTCCTACCAGACGCGTAATTGAAAATTCCAAAAAAATAACAAAAAAATCCAAAAAATTAAAAAATAGCATTATGACTTCTTTTCTAGCCAAAATAGGTTGGAAAAGCTCGAGAAAGAGAGAAAATAAAAATTATCCTTCTGTTCCGTTCCTACTCGACTCGTAATAGAAAATTCCAAAAAAATAGCAAGAACTTCAAAAAACTAAAAAATACCATTATGGCTTCTTTTCAAGCCAGAATAGGTTGGAAAAGGCCGAGAAAGGGAGAAACTAAAAATTATCGTTCTGCTCCGTTCCTACCCGACGCGTAACAGAAAATTCCAAAAAAGTAGCAAAAATATTAATAAAATTAAAAAATAGCATTACGGCTTCATTTCAAGCCAGAATAGGTTGGAAAAGGCCACGAAAGAGAGAATAAAAATTATCGTTCCGTTCTGTTCCTACTCGACGCGTAATACAAAATTCCAAAAAAATTGAAAAAAAATTCAAACAATTAAAACATACCATTATGGCTTCATTTCAAGCCAAAATAGGTTGGAAAAGACCGAGAAAGGGAGAAAATTAAAATTATCGTTCCTACCTGACGCGTAATAGAAAATTCCATAAAAAAGGGCAAAAACTTCAAAAAATTAAAAAATACCATTATGACTTCATTTCAAACCAAAATAGGTTGGAGAAGGCCGAGAAACTGAGAAAACAAAAACTATCGTTTCGTTCCGTTGCTACCAGACGCGTAATAGAAAATTCCAAAAAAATAACAAAAAAATTAAAAAATAGCATTATAACTTCTTTTCCAGCCAAAATAGGTTGGAAAAGCTCGAGAAAGAGAGAAAATAAAAATTATCATTCTGTTCCGTTGCTACCCGACGCGTAATAGAAAATTCCAAAAAAATAGCAAAAAAATTAAAAAAATTAAAAAATGGCATTACGGCTTCATTTCGAGCCAGAATAGGTTGGAAAAGGCCGAGAAAGAGAGAAAATAAAAATTATCGTTCCGTTCCGTTCCTAACTAACGCGTAATAGAAAATTCAAAAAAAATAGGCAAAAACTTCAAAAAATTAAAAAATACCATTATGACTTTGTTTCAAACCAAAATAGGTTGGACAAGCCCAAGAAAGTGAGAAAATAAAAATTATCGTTCTGTTCCGTTCCTACCCGACGCGTGATAGAAAATTCAAAAAAAATAGCAAAAAAATTAAAAAAATTAAAAAATAGCATTATGGCTTCACTTCAAGCAAGAATTACTTGGAAAATGCCGAAAAAGAGAGAAAATAAAAATTATCGTTCCACTCCGTTCCGTTCCTAGTCGACGCGTAATACAAAATTCCAAAAAAATTGAAAAAATTAAAACATACCATTATGGCTTCATTTGAAGCCAAAATAGGTTGGAAACGCTGAGAAAGGGAGAAAATTAAAATTATCGTTCCGTTTCGTTCCTAGCTGACGCGTAATATAAAATTCCAAAAAAATAGGCAAAAACTTCAAAAAATTAAAAAATACCATTATGACTTTGTTTCAAACCAAAATAGGTTGGACAAGCCCGAGAAAATGAGAAAATAAAAATTATCGTTTCGTTCTGTTGCTACCAGACGCGTAATAGAAAATTCCAAAATAATAACAAAAAAATTAAAAAAATTAAAAAATAGCATTTTAACTTCTTTTCAAGCCAAAATAGTTTGGAAAAGCTCGAGAAAGAGAGAAAATAAAAATTATCATTCCGTTCCGTTCCTACCCGATGCGTAATAGAAAATTCCAAAAAAATAGCAAAAAAATTAAAAAAATTAAAAAATGGCATTATGGCTTCATTTCGAGCCAGAATAGGTTGGAAAAGGCCGAGAAAGAGAGAAAATAAAAATTATCGTTCCGTTCCGTTCCTAACTAACGCGTAATAGAAAACTCAAAAAAATAGGCAAAAACTTCAAAAAATTAAAAAATAGCATTATGACTTCATTTCAATCCAAAATAGGTTGGAGAACGCCGAGAAAGTGAGAAAATAAAAATGATCGTTCCGTTCCGTTACTACCAGACGCGTAATAGAAAATTCCAAAAAAATAACAAAAAAATTCAAAAAATTAAAAAATAGCATTATGACTTCTTTTCTAGCCAAAATAGGTTGGACAAGCCCGAGAAAGAGAGAAAATAAAAATTATCGTTCAGTTCCATTCCTTCCTACCTGACGCGTAATAGAAATTTCCAAACAAATAGCAAAAAAAATTAAAAAAAACCATTATGGCTCCATCTCAATCCAAAATAGGTTGGAAAATGCCGAGAAATAGTGCAAATAAAAATTAGCAATCCGTTCTGTTCCTACCCGACCTGTAACAGGAAATTCCAAAAAAATAACTAAAAAATTAAAAAAATTAAAAAATACCATTACGGATTCATTCCAAGGCAAAATAGGTTGAAAGAGGATGAGGAAGAGAGAAAATAAAAATTATCATTCCGTTCCGTTCCTACCCGACGCGTAATAGGAAATTCCATCAAAATAACATAAAATTTCAAAAAATTAAAAAATAGAATTATGGCTTCATTTCAAGCCAGAATAGGTTGGGAAATGCCGAGAAAGAGAGAAAATAAAAATTATCGTTCCGTTCCGTTCCTACCCGACGCGTAATAAAAAATTCAAAAAAATTGAAAAAAAAATTCAAATAATCAAAACATACCATTATGGCTTCATTTCAATCCAAAATAGGTGGGAAAAGGCTGAGAAAGGGAGAAAATTAAAATTATCGTTCCATTCCGTTCTTACCTGACGCGTAATAGAAAATTCCAAAAAAATTAAAAAAAATTAAAAAATAGCATTATGATTTCTTTTGAAGACAAAATAGGTTGCACAAGCCCGAGAAAGTGAAAAAATAAAAATTCTCGTTCTGTTCCGTTCCTACCCGACGCGTAATAGAAAATTCCAAAAAAAGAGCAAAGAAATTGAAAAAATTAAAAAATTGCATTATGACTTCTTTTCAAGCCGAAATAGGTTGGAAAAGCCCGAGAAAGAGGGAAAATAAAAATTATCGTTTTGTTCCGTTCCTACCCGACGCGTAATAGAAAATTCCAAGAAAATAGCAAAAAAATTTAAAAAATTAAAAAATAGCATTAGGGCTGTATTCCAAGCCAGAATAGGTTGGAAAAGGACGCGAAATAGAGAAAATAAAAATTATCGTTCTATTCCGTTCCTACTCGACGCGTAATACAAAATTCCAAAAAAATTGAAAAAAAATTCAAGCAATTAAAACATACCATTATGGCTTCATTTCAAGCCAAAATAGGTTGGAAAAGGCCGAGAAAGGGAGAAAATTAAAATTATCGTTCCATTTCGTTCCTACCTGACGCGTAATAGAAAATTCCATAAAAAAGGGCAAAAACTTCAAAAAATTAAAAAATACCATTATGACTTCATTTCAAACCAAAATAGGGTTGAGAAGGCCGAGAAAGTGAGAAAATAAAAATTATCGTTCCGTTCCGTTCCTACCAGACGCGTAATTGAAAATTCCAAAAGAATAACAAAAAAATCCAAAAAATTAAAAAATAGCATTATGACTTCTTTTCTAGCCAAAATAGGTTGGAAAAGCTCGAGAAAGAGAGAAAATAAAAATTATCCTTCTGTTCCGTTCCTACTCGACTCGTAATAGAAAATTCCAAAAAAATAGCAAGAACTTCAAAAAACTAAAAAATACCATTATGGCTTCTTTTCAAGCCAGAATAGGTTGGAAAAGGCCGAGAAAGGGAGAAACTAAAAATTATCGTTCTGCTCCGTTCCTACCCGATGCGTAACAGAAAATTCCAAAAAAGTAGCAAAAATATTAATAAAATTAAAAAATAGCATTACGGCTTCATTTCAAGCCAGAATAGGTTGGAAAAGGCCACGAAAGAGAGAATAAAAATTATCGTTCCGTTCTGTTCCTACTCGACGCGCAATACAAAATTCCAAAAAAATTGAAAAAAAATTCAAACAATTAAAACATACCATTATGGCTTCATTTCAAGCCAAAATAGGTTGGAAAAGACCGAGAAAGGGAGAAAATTAAAATTATCGTTCCTCTTCGTTCCCACCTGACGCGTAATAGAAAATTCCAAAAAAAAGGGCAAAAACTTCAAAAAATTAAAAAATACCATTATGACTTCATTTCAAACCAAAATAGGTTGGAGAAGGCCGAGAAACTGAGAAAACAAAAACTATCGTTTCGTTCCGTTGCTACCAGACGCGTAATAGAAAATTCCAAAAAAATAACAAAAAAATTAAAAAATAGCATTATAACTTCTTTTCAAGCCAAAATAGGTTGGAAAAGCTCGAGAAAGAGAGAAAATAAAAATTATCATTCTGTTCCGTTCCTACCCGACGCGTAATAGAAAATTCCAAAAAAATAGCAAAAAAATTAAAAAAATTAAAAAATGGCATTACGGCTTCATTTCGAGCCAGAATAGGTTGGAAAAGGCCGAGAAAGAGAGAAAATAAAAATTATCGTTCCGTTCCGTTCCTAACTAACGCGTAATAGAAAATTCAAAAAAAATAGGCAAAAACTTCAAAAAATTAAAAAATACCATTATTACTTTGTTTCAAACCAAAATAGGTTGGACAAGCCCAAGAAAGTGAGAAAATAAAAATTATCGTTCTGTTCCGTTCCTACCCGACGCGTGATAGAAAATTCAAAAAAAATAGCAAAAAAATTAAAAAAATTAAAAAATAGCATTATGGCTTCACTTCAAGCAAGAATTACTTGGAAAAGGCCGATAAAGAGAGAAAATAAAAATTATCGTTCCACTCCGTTCCGTTCCTAGTCGACGCGTAATACAAAATTCCAAAAAAATTAAAAAAAATTAAAACATACCATTATGGCTTCATTTGAAGCCAAAATAGGTTGGAAACGCTGAGAAAGGGAGAAAATTAAAATTATCGTTCCGTTTCGTTCCTAGCTAACGCGTAATAGAAAATTCCAAAAAAATAGGCAAAAACTTCAAAAAATTAAAAAATACCATTATGACTTTGTTTCAAACCAAAATAGGTTGGACAAGCCCGAGAAACTGAGAAAATAAAAATTATCGTTTCGTTCTGTTGCTACCAGACGCGTAATAGAAAATTCCAAAAAAATAACAAAAAAATTAAAAAAATTAAAAAATAGCATTTTAACTTCTTTTCAAGCCAAAATAGTTTGGAAAAGCTCGAGAAAGAGAGAAAATAAAAATTATCATTCTGTTCCGTTCCTACCCGATGCGTAATAGAAAATTCCAAAAAAATAGCAAAAAAATTAAAAAAATTAAAAAATGGCATTATGGCTTCATTTCGAGCCAGAATAGGTTGGAAAAGGCCGAGAAAGAGAGAAAATAAAAATTATCGTTCCGTTCCGTTCCTAACTAACGCGTAATAGAAAACTCAAAAAAAATAGGCAAAAACTTCAAAAAATTAAAAAATAGCATTATGACTTCATTTCAATCCAAAATAGGTTGGAGAACGCCGAGAAAGTGAGAAAATAAAAATTATCGTTCCGTTCCGTTACTACCAGACGCGTAATAGAAAATTCCAAAAAAATAACAAAAAATTCAAAAAATTAAAAAATAGCATTATGACTTCTTTTCTAGCCAAAATAGGTTGGACAAGCCCGAGAAAGAGAGAAATAAAAATTATCGTTCAGTTCCATTCCTACCAGACGCGTAATAGAAATTTCCAAACAAATAGCAAAAAAAATTAAAAAAAACCATTATGGCTCCATTTCAATCCAAAATAGGTTGGAAAATGCCGAGAAATAGTGCAAATAAAAATTAGCAATCCGTTCTGTTCCTACCCGACCTGTAACAGGAAATTCCAAAAAAATAACTAAAAAATTCAAAAAATTAAAAAATACCATTACGGATTCATTCCAAGCCAAAATAGGTTGAAAGAGGATGAGGAAGAGAGAAAATAAAAATTATCATTCCGTTCCGTTCCTACCCGACGCGTAATAGGAAATTCCATCAAAATATCAAAAAATTTCAAAAAATTAAAAAATAGAATTATGGCTTCATTTCAAGCCAGAATAGGTTGGGAAATGCCGAGAAAGAGAGAAAATAAAAATTATCGTTCCGTTCCGTTCCTACCCGACGCGTAATAAAAAATTCAAAAAAATTGAAAAAAAAATTCAAATAATCAAAACATACCATTATGGCTTCATTTCAATCCAAAATAGGTGGGTAAAGGCTGAGAAAGGGAGAAAATTAAAATTATCGTTCCATTCCGTTCTTACCTGACGCGTAATAGAAAATTCCAAAAAAATTAAAAAAAATTAAAAAATAGCATTATGATTTCTTTTTAAGACAAAATAGGTTGGACAAGCCCGAGAAAGTGAAAAAATAAAAATTCTCGTTCTGTTCCGTTCCTACCCGACGCGTAATAGAAAATTCCAAAAAAAGAGCAAAGAAATTGAAAAAATTAAAAAATTGCATTATGACTTCTTTTCAAGCCGAAATAGGTTGGAAAAGCCCGAGAAAGAGGGAAAATAAAAATTATCGTTATGTTCCGTTCCTACTCGACGCGTAATACAAAATTCCAAAAAAATTGAAAAAAAATTCAAGCAATTAAAACATACCATTATGGCTTCATTTCAAGCCAAAATAGGTTGGAAAAGGCCGAGAAAGGGAGAAAATTAAAATTATCGTTCCATTTCGTTCCTACCTGACGCGTAATAGAAAATTCCATAAAAAAGGGCAAAAACTTAAAAAAATTAAAAAATACCATTATGACTTCATTTCAAACCAAAATAGGGTTGAGAAGGCCGAGAAAGTGAGAAAATAAAAATTATCGTTCCGTTCCGTTCCTACCAGACGCGTAATTGAAAATTCCAAAAAAATAAAAAAAAAAATCCAAAAAATTAAAAAATAGCATTATGACTTCTTTTCTAGCCAAAATAGGTTGGAAAAGCTCGAGAAAGAGAGAAAATAAAAATTATCCTTCTGTTCCGTTCCTACTCGACTCGTAATAGAAAATTCAAAAAAAAATAGCAAAAACTTCAAAAAACTAAAAAATACCATTTATGGCATCTTTTAAAGCCAGAATAGGTTGGAAAAGGCCGAGAAAGGGAGAAACTAAAAATTATCGTTCTGCTCCGTTCCTACCCGACGCGTAACAGAAAATTCCAAAAAAGTAGCAAAAATATTAATAAAATTAAAAAATAGCATTACGGCTTCATTTCAAGCCAGAATAGGTTGGAAAAGGCCACGAAAGAGAGAATAAAAATTATCGTTCCGTTCTGTTCCTAGTCGACGCGTAATACAAAATTCCAAAAAAATTGAAAAAAAATTCAAACAATTAAAACATACCATTATGGCTTCATTTCAAGCCAAAATAGGTTGGAAAAGACCGAGAAAGGGAGAAAATTAAAATTATCGTTCCTCTTCGTTCCCACCTGACGCGTAATAGAAAATTCCAAAAAAAAGGGCAAAAACTTTAAAAAATTAAAAAATACCATTATGACTTCATTTCAAACCAAAATAGGTTGGAGAAGGCCGAGAAAACAAAAACTATCGTTTCGTTCCGTTGCTACCAGACGCGTAATAGAAAATTCCAAAAAAATAACAAAAAAATTAAAAAATAGCATTATAACTTCTTTTCAAGCCAAAATAGGTTGGAAAAGCACGAGAAAGAGAGCAAATAAAAATTATCATTCTGTTCCGTTCCTACCCGACGCGTAATAGAAAATTCCAAAAAAATAGCAAAAAAATTAAAAAAATTAAAAAATGGCATTACGGCTTCATTTCGAGCCAGAATAGGTTGGAAAAGGCCGAGAAAGAGAGAAAATAAAAATTATCGTTCCGTTCCGTTCCTAACTAACGCGTAATAGAAAATTCAAAAAAAATAGGCAAAAACTTCAAAAAATTAAAAAATACCATTATGACTTTGTTTCAAACCAAAATAGGTTGGACAAGCCCAAGAATGTGAGAAAATAAAAATTATCGTTCTGTTCCGTTCCTACCCGACGCGTGATAGAAAATTCAAAAAAAATAGCAAAAAAATTAAAAAAAATTAAAAAATAGCATTATGGCTTCATTTCAAGCAAGAATTACTTGGAAAAGGCCGAGAAAGAGAGAAAATAAAAATTATCGTTCCACTCCGTTCCGTTCCTAGTCGACGCGTAATACAAAATTCCAAAAAAATTGAAAAAATTAAAACATACCATTATGGCTTCATTTGAAGCCAAAATAGGTTGGAAACGCTGAGAAAGGGAGAAAATTGAAATTATCGTTCCGTTTCGTTCCTAGCTGACGCGTAATAGAAAATTCCAAAAAAATAGGCAAAAACTTCAAAAAATTAAAAAATACCATTATGACTATGTTTCAAACCAAAATAGGTTGGACAAGCCCGAGAAACTGAGAAAATAAAAATTATCGTTTCGTTCTGTTGCTACAAGACGCGTAATAGAAAATTCCAAAAAAATAACAAAAAAATTAAAAAAATTAAAAAATAGCATTTTAACTTCTTTTCAAGCCAAAATAGTTTGGAAAAGCTCGAGAAAGTGAAAAAATAAAAATTCTCGTTCTGTTCCGTTCCTACCCGACGCGTAATAGAAAATTCCAAAAAAATAGCAAAGAAATTGAAAAAATTAAAAAATTGCATTATGACTTCTTTTCAAGCCGAAATAGGTTGGAAAAGCCCGAGAAAGAGGGAAAATAAAAATTATCGTTCCGTTTCCGTTCCTAACTAACGCGTAATAGAAAATTAAAAAAAAAAGGCAAAAAAATTAAAAAAATACCATTATGACTTTGTTTCAAACCAAAATAGGTTGGACAAGCCCGGGAAAGAGTGAAAATAAAAATTATCATTCTGTTCTGTTCCTACACGACGCGTAATAGAAAATTCCAAAAAAATAGCAAAAAAATTCAAAAAATTAAAAAATGGCATTATGGCTTCGTTTCAAGCCAGAATAGGTTGGAAAAGGCCGAGAAAGAGAGAAAATAAAAATTATCATTCCGTTTCCGTTCCTAACTAACGCGTAATAGAAAATTCAAAAAAAATAGGCAAAAACTTCAAAAAATTAAAAAATACTATTATGACTTCATTTCAATCCAAAATAGGTTGGAGAACGCCAAGAATGTGAGAAAATAAAAATTATCGTTCCGTTCCGTTACTACCAGACGCGTAATAGAAAATTCCAAAAAAATAACAAAAAAATTCAAAAAATTAAAAAATAGCATTATGACTTCTTTTCTAGCCAAAATAGGTTGGACAAGGCCGAGAAAGAGAGAAAATAAAAATTATCGTTCCGCTCCGTTCCGTTCCTATTCGAAAAAAATTGAAAAAAAATTGAAATAATTAAAACATACCATTATGGCTTCATTTGAAGCCAAAATAGGTTGGAAAGGCTGAGAAAGGGAGAAAATTAAAATTATCGTTCCGTTTCGTTCCTAGCTGACGCGTAATAGAAAATTCCAAAAAAATAGGCAAAAACTTCAAAAAACTAAAAAAATACCATTATGACTTCATTTCAATCCAAAATAGGTTGTAGAAGGCCGAGAGTGTGAGAAAATAAAAATTATCGTTCCGTTTCGTTCCTAGCTGACGCGTAATAGAAAATTCAAAAAAAATAGGCAAAAACTTCAAAAAATTAAAAAATACCATTATGACTTCATTTCAATCCAAAATAGGTTGGAGAACGCCGAGAAAGTGAGAAAATAAAAATTATCGTTCCGTTCCGTTACTACCAGACGCGTAATAGAAAATTTCAAAAAATAACAAAGAAATTCAAAAAATTAAAAAATAGCATTATGACTTCTTTTCTAGCCAAAATAGGTTGGACAAGCCCGAGAAAGAGAGAAAATTAGAATTATCGTTCAGTTCCATTCCTACCAGACGCGTAATAGAAATTTCCAAACAAATAGCAAAAAAAATTAAAAAAAACCATTATGGCTCCATTTCAATCCAAAATAGGTTGGAAAATGCCGAGAAATAGAGCAAATAAAAATTAGCAATCCGTTCCATTCCTACCCGACCTGTAACAGGAAATTCCAAAAAAATAACTAAAAAATTCAAAAAATTAAAAAATACCATTACGGATTCATTCCAAGTCAAAATAGGTTGAAAGAGGATGAGAAAGAGAGAAAATAAAAATTATCATTCCGTTCCGTTCCTACCGACCTGTAATAGGAAATTCCAAAAAAATAACAAAAAAATTAAAAAAATTAAAAAATAGCATTATCACTTCTTTTCTAGCCAAAATAGGTTGGAAAAGCTCGAGACAGAGAGAAAATAAAAATTATCATTCGGTTCTGTTCCTACCCGACGCGTAATAGAAAATTCAAAAAAAATAGCAAAAAAATTCACAAATTAAAAAACGGCATTATGGCTTCATTTCAAGCTAGAATAGGTTGGAAAAGGCCGAGAAAGAGAGAAAATAAAAATTATCGTTCCGTTTCCGTTCCTAGCTGACGCGTAACAGAAAATTCCAAAAAAAATAGGCAAAAACTTCAAAAAATTAAAAAATAGCATTATGACTTGTTTTCAAGACAAAATAGGTTGGACAAGCCCGGGAAAGAGTGAAAATAAAAATTATCGTTCCGTTCCGTTACTACCAGACGTGTGATAGAAAATTCCAAAAAAGTAACAAAAATAGCATTATGACTTCTTTTCTAGCCAAAATAGGTTGGAAAAGCTCGAGAAAGAGAGAAAATAAAAATTATCATTCTGTTCTGTTCCTACCCGACGCGTAATAGAAAATTCCAAAAAAATAGCAAAAAAATTAAAAAAATTAAAAAATGGCATTATGGCTTCATTTCAAGCCAGAATAGGTTGGAAAAAGCTGAGAAAGAGAGAAAATAAAAATATCGTTCCGTTTCCGTTCCTAACTAACGCGTAATAGAAAATTAAAAAAAAATAGGCAAAAACTTCAAAAAATTAAAAAATACCATTATGACTTCATTTCAATCAAAAATAGGTTGGAGAACGCCAAGAATGTGAGAAAATAAAAATTATCGTTCCGTTCCGTTACTACCAGACGCGTAATAGAAAATTCCAAAAAAATAACAAAAAAATTCAAAAAGTTAAAAAATAGCATTATGACTTCTTTTCAAGCCAAAATAGGTTGGACAAGCCCGAGAAAGAGAGAAAATAAAAATTATCGTTCAGTTCTATTCCTACCAGACGCGTAATAGAAATTTCCAAACAAATAGCAAAAAAAATTAAAAAAAACCATTATGGCTCCATTTCAATCCAAAATAGGTTGGAAAATGCCGAGAAATAGAGCAAATAAAAATTAGCAATCCGTTCCGTTCCTACCCGACCTGTAACTGGAAATTCCAAAAAAATAACTAAAAAATTCAAAAAATTAAAAAATACCATTACGGATTCATTCCAAGCCAAAATAGGTTGAAAGAGGATGAGAAAGAGAGAAAATAAAAATTATCATTCCGTTCCGTTCCTACCCGACGCGCAATAGGAAATTCCATAAAAATAACAAAAAAATTCAAAAAATTAAAAAATAGAATTATGGCTTCATTTCAAGCCAGAATAGGTTGGTAAATGCCGAGAAAGAGAGAAAATAAAAATTATCGTTCCGTTCCGTTCCTACCCGACGAGTAATAAAAAATTCAAAAAAATTGAAAAAAAATTCAAATAATCAAAACATACCATTATGGCTTCATTTCAATCCAAAATAGGTGAGAAAAGGCTGAGAAAGGGAGAAAATTAAAATTATCGTTCCATTCCGTTCTTACCTGACGCGTAATAGAAAATTCCAAAAAAATTAAAAAAATTAAAAAATAGCATTATGATTTCTTTTGAAGACAAAATAGGTTGGACAAGCCCGAGAAAGTGAAAAAATAAAAATTATCGTTCTGTTCCGTTCCTACCCGACGCGTAACAGAAAATTCCAAAAAAAGAGCAAAAATATTAATAAAATTAAAAAATAGCATTATGGCTTCATTTCAAGCCAGGATAGGTTGGAAAAGGCCGAGAAAGAGAGAAAATAAAAATTATCGTTCCGTTCCGTTCCGTTCCTAACCGACGGGTAATAGAAAATTCAAAAAAAATAGGCAAAAACTT
Organism: Quercus parvula; assembly: GCA_030820535.1. Classification (NCBI taxonomy): domain Eukaryota; kingdom Viridiplantae; phylum Streptophyta; class Magnoliopsida; order Fagales; family Fagaceae; genus Quercus; species Quercus parvula. The sequence goes on from JAUAME010000004.1 coordinate 25,425,389, forward strand.
CAAAAAATTAAAAAATACCATTATGACTTTGTTTCAAACCAAAATAGGTTGGACAAGCCCGAGAAAGTGAGAAAATAAAAATTATCGTTCTGTTCCGTTCCTACCCGACGCGTGATAGAAAATTCCAAAAAAATAGCAAAAAAATTTAAAAAATTAAAAAATAGCATTATGGGTTCATTTCAAGCAAGAATTGCTTGGAAAAGGCCGAGAAAGAGAGAAAATAAAAATTATCGTTCCGCTCCGTTCCGTTCCTACTCGACGCGTAATACAAAATTCGAAAAAAATTGAAAAAAAATTGAAATAATTAAAAAATACCATTATGGCTTCATTTGAAGCCAAAATAGGTTGGAAAGGCTGAGAAAGGGAGAAAATTAAAATTATCGTTCCGTTTCGTTCCTAGCTGACGCGTAATAGAAAATTCCAAAAAAATAGGCAAAAACTTCAAAAAACTAAAAAAATACCATTATGACTTCATTTCAATCCAAAATAGGTTGTAGAAGGCCGAGAAAGTGAGAAAATAAAAATTATCGTTCCGTTTCGTTCCTAGCTGACGCGTAATAGAAAATTCAAAAAAAGTAGGCAAAAACTTCAAAAAATTAAAAAATACCATTATGACTTCATTTCAATACAAAATAGGTTGGAGAACGCCGAGAAAGTGAGAAAATAAAAATTATCGTTCCGTTCCGTTACTACCAGACGCGTAATAGAAAATTTCAAAAAAATAACAAAAAAATTCAAAAAATTAAAAAATAGCATTATCACTTCTTTTCTAGCCAAAATAGGTTGGAAAAGCTCGAGAAAGAGAGAAAATAAAAATTATCATTCGGTTCTGTTCCTACCCGACGCGTAATAGAAAATTCCAAAAAAATAGCAAAAAAATTCACAAATTAAAAAACGGCATTATGGCTTCATTTCAAGCTAGAATAGGTTGGAAAAGGCCGAGAAAGAGAGAAAATAAAAATTATCGTTCCGTTTCCGTTCCTAGCTGACGCGTAACAGAAAATTCCAAAAAAACTAGGCAAAAACTTCAAAAAATTAAAAAATAGCATTATGACTTGTTTTCAAGACAAAATAGGTTGGACAAGCCCGAGAAAGAGAGAAAATAAAAATTATCGTTCCGTTTCCGTTCCTAACTAACGCGTAATAGAAAATTCAAAAAAAAAGGCAAAAACTTCAAAAAATTAAAAAATACCATTATGACTTTGTTTCAAACCAAAATAGGTTGGACAAGCCCGGGAAAGAGTGAAAATAAAAATTATCATTCTGTTCTGTTCCTACCCAACGCGTAATAGAAAATTCCAAAAAAATAGCAAAAAAATTAAAAAAATTAAAAAATGGCATTATGGCTTCATTTCAAGCCAGAATAGGTTGGAAAATGCCGAGAAAGAGAGAAAATAAAAATTATCATTCCGTTTCCGTTCCTAACTAACGTGTAATAGAAAATTAAAAAAAAATAGGCAAAAACTTCAAAAAATTAAAAAATACCATTATGACTTTGTTTCAAACCAAAATAGGTTGGACAAGTCCGGGAAAGAGTGAAAATAAAAATTATCATTCTGTTCTGTTCCTACCCAACGCGTAATAGAAAATTCCAAAAAAATAGCAAAAAAATTAAAAAAATTAAAAAATGGCATTATGGCTTCATTTCAAGCCAGAATAGGTTGGAAAAGGCCGAGAAAGAGAGAAAATAAAAATTATCATTCCGTTTCCGTTCCTAACTAACGCGTAATAGAAAATTAAAAAAAAATAGGCAAAAACTTCAAAAAATTAAAAAATACCATTATGACTTCATTTCAATCCAAAATAGGTTGGAGAACGCCGAGAAAGTGAGAAAATAAAAATTTTCGTTCCGTTCCGTTACTACCAGACGCGTAATAGAAAATTCCAAAAAAATAACAAAAAAATTCAAAAAGTTAAAAAATAGCATTATGACTTCTTTTCTAGCCAAAATAGGTTGGACAAGCCCGAGAAAGAGAGAAAATAAAAATTATCGTTCAGTTCTATTCCTACCAGACGCGTAATAGAAATTTCCAAACAAATAGCAAAAAAAATTAAAAAAAAACCATTATGGCTCCATTTCAATCCAAAATAGGTTTGAAAATGCCGAGAAATAGAGCAAATAAAAATTAGCAATCCGTTCCGTTCCTACTCGACCTGTAACAGGAAATTCCAAAAAAATAACTAAAAAATTCAAAAAATTAAAAAATACCATTACGGATTCATTCCAAGCCAAAATAGGTTGAAAGAGGATGAGAAAGAGAGAAAATAAAAATTATCATTCCGTTCCGTTCCTACCCGACGCGCAATAGGAAATTCCATAAAAATAACAAAAAAATTCAAAAAATTAAAAAATAGAATTATGGCTTCATTTCAAGCCAGAATAGGTTGGGAAATGCCGAGAAAGAGAGAAAATAAAAATTATCGTTCCGTTCCGTTCCTACCCGACGAGTAATAAAAAATTCAAAAAAATTGAAAAAAAATTCAAATAATCAAAACATACCATTATGGCTTCATTTCAATCCAAAATAGGTGAGAAAAGGCTGAGAAAGGGAGAAAATTAAAATTATCGTTCCATTCCGTTCTTACCTGACGCGTAATAGAAAATTCCAAAAAAATTAAAAAAATTAAAAAATAGCATTATGATTTCTTTTGAAGACAAAATAGGTTGGTCAAGCCCGAGAAAGTGAAAAAATAAAAATTATCGTTCTGTTCCGTTCCTACCCGACGCGTAACAGAAAATTCCAAAAAAAGAGCAAAAATATTAATAAAATTAAAAAATAGCATTATGGCTTCATTTCAAGCCAGGATAGGTTGGAAAAGGCCGAGAAAGAGAGAAAATAAAAATTATCGTTCCGTTCCGTTCCTAACCGACGGGTAATAGAAAATTCAAAAAAAATAGGCGAAATTATCGTTCCGTTCCGTTACTACCAGACGCGTAATAGAAAATTCCAAAAAAATAACAAAAAAATTCAAAAAATGAAAAAATAGCATTATGACTTCTTTTCTAGCCAAAATAGGTTGGACAAGCCCGAGAAAGAGAGAAAATTAGAATTATCGTTCAGTTCCATTCCTACCAGACGCGTAATAGAAATTTCCAAACAAATAGCAAAAAAAATTAAAAAAAACCATTATGGCTCCATTTCAATCCAAAATAGGTTGGAAAATGCCGAGAAATAGAGCAAATAAAAATTAGCAATCCGTTCCGTTCCTACCCGACCTGTAACAGGAAATTCCAAAAAAATAACTAAAAAATTCAAAAAATTAAAAAATACCATTACGGATTCATTCCAAGCCAAAATAGGTTGAAAGAGGATGAGAAAGAGAGAAAATAAAAATTATCATTCCGTTCCGTTCCTACCGACCTGTAATAGGAAATTCCAAAAAAATAACAAAAAAATTCAAAAAATTAAAAAATAGCATTATCACTTCTTTTCTAGCCAAAATAGGTTGGAAAAGCTCGAGAAAGAGAGAAAATAAAAATTATAATTCGGTTCTGTTCCTACCCGACGCGTAATAGAAAATTCCAAAAAAATAGCAAAAAAATTCACAAATTAAAAAACGGCATTATGGCTTCATTTCAAGCTAGAATAGGTTGGAAAAGGCCGAGAAAGAGAGAAAATAAAAATTATCGTTCCGTTTCCGTTCCTAGCTGACGCGTAACAGAAAATTCCAAAAAAAATAGGCAAAAACTTCAAAAAATTAAAAAATAGCATTATGACTTGTTTTCAAGACAAAATAGGTTGGACAAGCCCGAGAAAGAGAGAAAATAAAAATTATCGTTCCGTTTCCGTTCCTAGCTGACGCGTAACAGAAAATTCCAAAAAAAATAGGCAAAAACTTCAAAAAATTAAAAAATAGCATTATGACTTGTTTTCAAGACAAAATAGGTTGGACAAGCCCGGGAAAGAGTGAAAATAAAAATTATCGTTCCGTTCCGTTACTACCAGACGTGTGATAGAAAATTCCAAAAAAGTAACAAAAATAGCATTATGACTTCTTTTCTAGCCAAAATAGGTTGGAAAAGCTCGAGAAAGAGAGAAAATAAAAATTATCATTCTGTTCAGTTCCTACCCGACGCGTAATAGAAAATTCCAAAAAAATAGCAAAAAAATTAAAAAATGGCATTATGGCTTCATTTCAAGCCAGAATATGTTGGAAAAAGCTGAGAAAGAGAGAAAATAAAAATATCGTTCCGTTTCCGTTCCTAACTAACGCGTAATAGAAAATTCAAAAAAAATAGGCAAAAACTTCAAAAAATTAAAAAATAGCATTATGACTTGTTTTCAAGACAAAATAGGTTGGACAAGCCCGGGAAAGAGTGAAAATAAAAATTATCGTTCCGTTCCGTTACTACCAGACGTGTGATAGAAAATTCCAAAAAAGTAACAAAAATAGCATTATGACTTCTTTTCTAGCCAAAATAGGTTAGAAAAGCTCGAGAAAGAGAGAAAATAAAAATTATCATTCTGTTCAGTTCCTACCCGATGCGTAATAGAAAATTCCAAAAAAATAGCAAAAAAATTCACAAATTAAAAAACGGCATTATGGCTTCATTTCAAGCTAGAATAGGTTGGAAAAGGCCGAGAAAGAGAGAAAATAAAAATTATCGTTCCGTTTCCGTTCCTAGCTGACGCGTAACAGAAAATTCCAAAAAAAATAGGCAAAAACTTCAAAAAATTAAAAAATAGCATTATGACTTGTTTTCAAGACAAAATAGGTTGGACAAGCCCGAGAAAGAGAGAAAATAAAAATTATCGTTCCGTTTCCGTTCCTAGCTGACGCGTAACAGAAAATTCCAAAAAAAATAGGCAAAAACTTCAAAAAATTAAAAAATAGCATTATGACTTGTTTTCAAGACAAAATAGGTTGGACAAGCCCGGGAAAGAGTGAAAATAAAAATTATCGTTCCGTTCCGTTACTACCAGACGTGTGATAGAAAATTCCAAAAAAGTAACAAAAATAGCATTATGACTTCTTTTCTAGCCTAAATAGGTTGGAAAAGCTCGAGAAAGAGAGAAAATAAAAATTATCATTCTGTTCAGTTCCTACCCGACGCGTAATAGAAAATTCCAAAAAAATAGCAAAAAAATTCACAAATTAAAAAACGGCATTATGGCTTCATTTCAAGCTAGAATAGGTTGGAAAAGGCCGAGAAAGAGAGAAAATAAAAATTATCGTTCCGTTTCCGTTCCTAGCTGACGCGTAACAGAAAATTCCAAAAAAAATAGGCAAAAACTTCAAAAAATTAAAAAATAGCATTATGACTTGTTTTCAAGACAAAATAGGTTGGACAAGCCCGAGAAAGAGAGAAAATAAAAATTATCGTTCCGTTTCCGTTCCTAGCTGACGCGTAACAGAAAATTCCAAAAAAAATAGGCAAAAACTTCAAAAAATTAAAAAATAGCATTATGACTTGTTTTCAAGACAAAATAGGTTGGACAAGCCCGAGAAAGAGAGAAAATAAAAATTATCGTTCCGTTTCCGTTCCTAGCTGACGCGTAACAGAAAATTCCAAAAAAAATAGGCAAAAACTTCAAAAAATTAAAAAATAGCATTATGACTTGTTTTCAAGACAAAATAGGTTGGACAAGCCCGGGAAAGAGTGAAAATAAAAATTATCGTTCCGTTCCGTTACTACCAGACGTGTGATAGAAAATTCCAAAAAAGTAACAAAAATAGCATTATGACTTCTTTTCTAGCCAAAATAGGTTGGAAAAGCTCGAGAAAGAGAGAAAATAAAAATTATCATTCTGTTCAGTTCCTACCCGACGCGTAATAGAAAATTCCAAAAAAATAGCAAAAAAATTAAAAAATGGCATTATGGCTTCATTTCAAGCCAGAATATGTTGGAAAAAGCTGAGAAAGAGAGAAAATAAAAATATCGTTCCGTTTCCGTTCCTAACTAACGCGTAATAGAAAATTCAAAAAAAATAGGCAAAAACTTCAAAAAATTAAAAAATAGCATTATGACTTGTTTTCAAGACAAAATAGGTTGGACAAGCCCGGGAAAGAGTGAAAATAAAAATTATCGTTCCGTTCCGTTACTACCAGACGTGTGATAGAAAATTCCAAAAAAGTAACAAAAATAGCATTATGACTTCTTTTCTAGCCAAAATAGGTTGGAAAAGCCCGAGAAAGAGAGAAAATAAAAATTATCGTTCCGTTTCCGTTCCTAGCTGACGCGTAACAGAAAATTCCAAAAAAAATAGGCAAAAACTTCAAAAAATTAAAAAATAGCATTATGACTTGTTTTCAAGACAAAATAGGTTGGACAAGCCCGGGAAAGAGTGAAAATAAAAATTATCGTTCCGTTTCCGTTCCTAGCTGACGCGTAACAGAAAATTCCAAAAAAAATAGGCAAAAACTTCAAAAAATTAAAAAATAGCATTATGACTTGTTTTCAAGACAAAATAGGTTGGACAAGCCCGGGAAAGAGTGAAAATAAAAATTATCGTTCCGTTCCGTTACTACCAGACGTGTGATAGAAAATTCCAAAAAAGTAACAAAAATAGCATTATGACTTCTTTTCTAGCCAAAATAGGTTGGAAAAGCTCGAGAAAGAGAGAAAATAAAAATTATCATTCTGTTCAGTTCCTACCCGACGCGTAATAGAAAATTCCAAAAAAATAGCAAAAAAATTAAAAAATACCATTATGACTTCATTTCAATCCAAAATAGGTTGGAGAACGCCGAGAAAGTGAGAAAATAAAAATTATCGTTACGTTCCGTTACTACCAGACTCGTAATAGAAAATTCCAAAAAAATAACTAAAAAATTCAAAAAATTAAAAAATAGCATTATGACTTGTTTTCAAGACAAAATAGGTTGGACAAGCCCGGGAAAGAGAGAAAATAAAAATTATCATTCTGTTCAGTTCCTACCCGACGCGTAATAGAAAATTCCAAAAAAATAGCAAAAAAATTAAAAAATACCATTATGACTTCATTTCAATCCAAAATAGGTTGGAGAACGCCGAGAAAGTGAGAAAATAAAAATTATCGTTACGTTCCGTTACTACCAGACTCGTAATAGAAAATTCCAAAAAAATAACTAAAAAATTCAAAAAATTAAAAAATAGCATTATGACTTCTTTTCTAGCCAAAATAGGTTGGACAAGCCCGAGAAAGAGAGAAAATAAAAATTATCGTTCCGTTTCCGTTCCTAACTAACGCGTAATAGAAAATTCAAAAAAAAAAGGCAAAAACTTCAAAAAATTAAAAAATACCATTATGACTTCATTTCAATCCAAAATAGGTTTGAGAACGCCAAGAATGTGAGAAAATAAAAATTATCGTTCCGTTCCGTTACTACCAGACGCGTAATAGAAAATTCCAAAAAAATAACAAAAAAATTAAAAAAATTAAAAAATAGCATTATGACTTCTTTTCTAACCAAAATAGGTTGGACAAGCCCGAGAAAGAGAGAAAATAAAAATTATCGTTCCGTTTCCGTTCCTAACTAACGCGTAATAGAAAATTCAAAAAAAAAGGCAAAAACTTCAAAAAATTTAAAAATACCATTATGACTTCATTTCAATCCAAAATAGGTTGGAGAACGCCAAGAATGTGAGAAAATAAAAATTATCGTTCCGTTCCGTTACTACCAGACGCGTAATAGAAAATTCCAAAAAAATAACAAAAAAATTCAAAAAATTAAAAAATAGCATTATGACTTCTTTTCTAGCCAAAATAGGTTGGACAAGCCCGAGAAAGAGAGAAAATAAAAATTATCGTTCCGTTTCCGTTCCTAACTAACGCGTAATAGAAAATTCAAAAAAACAGGCAAAAACTTCAAAAAATTAAAAAATACCATTATGACTTTGTTTCAAACCAAAATAGGTTGGACAAGCCCGGGAAAGAGTGAAAATAAAAATTATCATTCTGTTCTGTTCCTACCCGACGCGTAATAGAAAATTCCAAAAAAATAGCAAAAAAATTCAAAAAATTAAAAAATGGCATTATGGCTTCATTTCAAGCCAGAATAGGTTGGAAAAGGCCGAGAAAGAGAGAAAATAAAAATTATCATTCCGTTTCCGTTCCTAACTAACGCGTAATAGAAAATTAAAAAAAAATAGGCAAAAACTTCAAAAAATTAAAAAATACCATTATGACTTCATTTCAATCCAAAATAGGTTGGAGAACGCCGAGAAAGTGAGAAAATAAAAATTATCGTTCCGTTCCGTTACTACCAGACGCGTAATAGAAAATTCCAAAAAAATAACAAAAAAATTCAAAAAGTTAAAAAATAGCATTATGACTTCTTTTCTAGCCAAAATAGGTTGGACAAGCCCGAGAAAGAGAGAAAATAAAAATTATCGTTCAGTTCTATTCCTACCTGACGCGTAATAGAAATTTCCAAACAAATAGCAAAAAAAATTAAAAAAAACCATTATGGCTCCATTTCAATCCAAAATAGGTTGGAAAATGCCGAGAAATAGAGCAAATAAAAATTAGCAATCCGTTCCGTTCCTACCCGACCTGTAACTGGAAATTCCAAAAAAATAACTAAAAAATCCAAAAAATTAAAAAATACCATTACGGATTCATTCCAAGCCAAAATAGGTTGAAAGAGGATGAGAAAGAGAGAAAATAAAAATTATCATTCCGTTCCGTTCCTACCGACCTGTAATAGGAAATTCCAAAAAAATAACAAAAAAATTCAAAAAATTAAAAAATAGCATTATCACTTCTTTTCTAGCCAAAATAGGTTGGAAAAGCTCGAGAAAGAGAGAAAATAAAAATTATCATTCGGTTCTGTTCCTACCCGACGCGTAATAGAAAATTCCAAAAAAATAGCAAAAAAATTCACAAATTAAAAAACGGCATTATGGCTTCATTTCAAGCTAGAATAGGTTGGAAAAGGCCGAGAAAGAGAGAAAATAAAAATTATCGTTCCGTTTCCGTTCCTAGCTGACGCGTAACAAAAATTCCAAAAAAAATAGGCAAAAACTTCAAAAAATTAAAAAATAGCATTATGACTTGTTTTCAAGACAAAATAGGTTGGACAAGCCCGGGAAAGAGTGAAAATAAAAATTATCGTTCCGTTCCGTTACTACCAGACTTGTGATAGAAAATTCCAAAAAAATAGCAAAAAAATTAAAAAAATTAAAAAATGGCATTATGGCTTCATTTCAAGCCAGAATAGGTTGGAAAAAGCTGAGAAAGAGAGAAAATAAAAATATCGTTCCGTTTCCGTTCCTAACTAACGAGTAATAGAAAATTCAAAAAAAATAGGCAAAAACTTCAAAAAATTAAAAAATACCATTATGACTTCATTATGACTTCATTTCAAACCAAAATAGGGTTGAGAAGGCCGAGAAAGTGAGAAAATAAAAATTATCGTTCCGTTCCGTTCCTACCAGACGCGTAATTGAAAATTCAAAAAAAATAACATAAAAACCCAAAAAATTAAAAAATAGCATTATGACTTCTTTTCTAGCCAAATTAGGTTGGAAAAGCTCGAGAAAGAGGGAAAATAAAAATTATCATTATGTTCTGTTCCTACCCGACGCGTAATAGAAAATTCCAAAAAAATATGCAAAAACTTCAAAAAATTAAAAAAATACCATTATGACTTTAATTCAAACCAAAATAGGTTGGACAAGCCCGGGAAAGAGTGAAAATAAAAATTATCATTCAGTTCTGTTCCTACCCGACGCGTAATAGAAAATTCCAAAAAAATAGCAAAAAAATTAAAAAAAATTAAAAAATGGCATTATGGCTTCATTTCAAGCCAGAATAGGTTGGAAAAGGCCGAGAAAGAGTGAAAATAAAAATTATCGTTCCGTTTCCGTTCCTAACTAACGCGTAATAGAAAATTAAAAAAAAATAGGCAAAAACTTCAAAAAAATAAAAATACCATTATGACTTCATTTCAATCCAAAATAGGTTAGAGAACGCCAAGAATGCGAGAAAATAAAAATTATCGTTCCGTTCCGTTACTACCAGACGCGTAATAGAAAATTCCAAAAAAATTGAAAAAAAATTCAAAAAATGGCATTATGGCTTCATTTCGAGCCAGAATAGGTTGGAAAAGGCCGATAAAGAGAGAAAATAAAAATTATCGTTATGTTCCGTTCCTAACTAACGCGTAATAGAAAATTCAAAAAAAATAGGCAAAAACTTCAAAAAAATAAAAATACCATTATGACTTCATTTCAATCCAAAATAGGTTAGAGAACGCCAAGAATGCGAGAAAATAAAAATTATCGTTCCGTTCCGTTACTACTAGACGCGTAATAGAAAATTCCAAAAAAATAACAAAAAAATTCAAAAAATTAAAAAATAGCATTATGACTTCTTTTCTAGCCAAAATAGGTTGGACAAGCCCGAAAAAGAGAGAAAATAAAAATTATCGTTATGTTTCCGTTCCTAAATAACGCGTAATAGAAAATTCAAAAAAAAAAGGCAAAAACTTCAAAAAATTAAAAAAATACCATTATGACTTTGTTTCAAACCAAAATAGGTTGGACAAGCCCGGGAAAGAGTGAAAATAAAAATTATCATTCAGTTCTGTTCCTACCCGACGCGTAATAGAAAATTCCAAAAAAATAGCAAAAAAATTAAAAAAAATTAAAAAATGGCATTATGGCTTCATTTCAAGCCAGAATAGGTTGGAAAAGGCCGAGAAAGAGTGAAAATAAAAATTATCGTTCCGTTTCCGTTCCTAACTAACGCGTAATAGAAAATTCAAAAAAAATAGGCAAAATCTTCAAAAAAATAAAAATACCATTATGACTTCATTTCAATCCAAAATAGGTTAGAGAACGCCAAGAATGCGAGAAAATAAAAATTATCGTTCCATTTCGTTCCTACCTGACGCGTAATAGAAAATTCCATAAAACAGGGCAAAAACTTCAAAAAATTAAAAAATACCATTATGACTTCATTTCAAACCAAAATAGGGTTGAGAAGGCCGAGAAAGTGAGAAAATAAAAATTATCGTTCCGTTCCGTTCCTACCAGACGCGTAATTGAAAATTCAAAAAAAATAACATAAAAACCCAAAAAATTAAAAAATAGCATTATGACTTCTTTTCTAGCCAAATTAGGTTGGAAAAGCTCGAGAAAGAGGGAAAATAAAAATTATCATTCTGTTCTGTTCCTACCCGACGCGTAATAGAAAATTCCAAAAAAATATGCAAAAACTTCAAAAAATTAAAAAATACCATTATGACTTTGGTTCAAACAAAAATAGGTTGGACAAGCCCGAGAAACTGAGAAAATAAAAATTATCGTTCCGTTCTGTTGCTCCCAGACGCGTAATAGAAAATTCCAAAAAAATAACAAAAAAATTTAAAAAATTAAAAAATAGCATTATAACTTCTTTTCAAACCAAAATAGGTTGGACAAGCTCGAGAAAGAGAGAAAATAAAAATTATTATTCTGTTCCGTTTCTACCCGACGCGTAATAGAAAATTCCAAAAAAATACCAAAAAAATTAAAAAAATGGCATTATGGCTTCATTTCGAGCCAGAATAGGTTGGAAAAGGCCGAGAAAGAGAGAAAATAAAAATTATCGTTATGTTCCGTTCCTAACTAACGCGTAATAGAAAATTCAAAAAAAATAGGCAAAAACTTCAAAAAAATAAAAATACCATTATGACTTCATTTCAATCCAAAATAGGTTAGAGAACGCCAAGAATGCGAGAAAATAAAAATTATCGTTCCGTTCCGTTACTACCAGACGCGTAATAGAAAATTCCAAAAAAATAACAAAAAAATTCAAAAAATTAAAAAATAGCATTATGACTTCTTTTCTAGCCAAAATAGGTTGGACAAGCCCGAAAAAGAGAGAAAATAAAAATTATCGTTATGTTTCCGTTCCTAAATAACGCGTAATAGAAAATTCAAAAAAAAAAGGCAAAAACTTCAAAAAATTAAAAAATACCATTATGACTTCATTTCAATCCAAAATAGGTTGGAGAACGCCAAGAATGTGAGAAAATAAAAATTATCGTTCCGTTCCGTTACTACCAGACGCGTAATAGAAAATTCCAAAAAAATAACAAAAAAATTAAAAAAATTAAAAAATAGCATTATGACTTCTTTTCTAGCCAAAATAGGTTGGACAAGCCCGAGAAAGAGAGAAAATAAAAATTATCGTTCCGTTTCCGTTCCTAACTAACGCGTAATAGAAAATTCAAAAAAAATAGGCAAAAACTTCAAAAATTTAAAAAATACCATTATGACTTTTTTCAATCCAAAATAGGTTGGAGAACGCCAAGAATGTGAGAAAATAAAAATTATCGTTCCGTTCCGTTACTACCAGACGCGTAATAGAAAATTCCAAAAAAATTCAAAAACTTAAAAAATAGCATTATGACTTCTTTTCTAGCCAAAATAGGTTGGACAAGCCCGAGAAAGAGAGAAAATAAAAATTATCGTTCCGTTTCCGTTCCTAAATAAAGCGTAATAGAAAATTCAAAAAAAATATGCAAAAACTTCAAAAAATTAAAAAATACCATTATAACTTTGTTTCAAACCAAAATAGGTTGGAAAAGGCCGAGAAAGAGTGAAAATAAAAATTATCGTTCCGTTTCCGTTCCTAACTAACGCGTAATAGAAAATTAAAAAAAAAAATAGGCAAAAACTTCAAAAAATTAAAAAATACCATTATGACTTTGGTTCAAACAAAAATAGGTTGGACAAGCCCGAGAAACTGAGAAAATAAAAATTATCGTTTCGTTCTGTTGCTCCCAAACGCGTAATAGAAAATTCCAAAAAAATAACAAAAAAATTTAAAAAATTAAAAAATACATTATAACTTCTTTTCAAACCAAAATAGGTTGGACAAGCTCGAGAAAGAGAGAAAATAAAAATTATTATTCTGTTCCGTTTGTACCCGACGCGTAATAGAAAATTCCAAAAAAATACCAAAAAAATTAAAAAAAATGGCATTATGGCTTCATTTCGAGCCAGAATAGGTTGGAAAAGGCCGAGAAAGAGAGAAAATAAAAATTATCGTTATGTTCCGTTCCTAACTAACGGGTAATAGAAAATTCAAAAAAAATAGGCAAAAACTTCAAAAAAATAAAAATACCATTATGACTTCATTTCAATCCAAAATAGGTTAGAGAACGCCAAGAATGCGAGAAAATAAAAATTATCGTTCCGTTCCGTTACTACCAGACGCGTAATAGAAAATTCCAAAAAAATAACAAAAAAATTCAAAAAATTAAAAAATAGCATTATGACTTCTTTTCTAGCCAAAATAGGTTGGACAAGCCCGAAAAAGAGAGAAAATAAAAATTATCGTTATGTTTCCGTTCCTAAATAACGCGTAATAGAAAATTCAAAAAAAAAAGGCAAAAACTTCAAAACATTAAAAAATACCATTATGACTTCATTTCAATCCAAAATAGGTTGGAGAACGCCAAGAATGTGAGAAAATAAAAATTATCGTTCCGTTCCGTTACTACCAGACGCGTAATAGAAAATTCCAAAAAAATAACAAAAAAATTCAAAAAATTAAAAAATAGCATTATGACTTCTTTTCTAGCCAAAATAGGTTGGACAAGCCCGAGAAAGAGAGAAAATAAAAATTATCGTTCCGTTTCCGTTCCTAACTAACGCGTAATAGAAAATTCAAAAAAAATAGGCAAAAACTTCAAAAATTTAAAAAATACCGTTATGACTTTTTTCAATCCAAAATAGGTTGGAGAACGCCAAGAATGTGAGAAAATAAAAATTATCGTTCCGTTCCGTTACTACCAGACGCGTAATAGAAAATTCCAAAAAAATTCAAAAACTTAAAAAATAGCATTATGACTTCTTTTCTAGCCAAAATAGGTTGGACAAGCCCGAGAAAGAGAGAAAATAAAAATTATCGTTCCGTTTCCGTTCCTAAATAAAGCGTAATAGAAAATTCAAAAAAAATATGCAAAAACTTCAAAAAATTAAAAAATACCATTATGACTTTGTTTCAAACCAAAATAGGTTGGAAAAGGCCGAGAAAGAGTGAAAATAAAAATTATCGTTCCGTTTCCGTTCCTAACTAACGCGTAATAGAAAATTAAAAAAAAAAAAAGGCAAAAACTTCAAAAAATTAAAAAATAGCATTATGACTTTGGTTCAAACAAAAATAGGTTGGACAAGCCCGAGAAACTGAGAAAATAAAAATTATCGTTTCGTTCTGTTGCTCCCAGACGCGTAATAGAAAATTCCAAAAAAATAACAAAAAAATTTAAAAAATTAAAAAATAGCATTATAACTTCTTTTCAAACCAAAATAGGTTGGACAAGCTCGAGAAAGAGAGAAAATAAAAATTATTATTCTGTTCCGTTTCTACCCGACGCGTAATAGAAAATTCCAAAAAAATACCAAAAAAATTAAAAAAATGGCATTATGGCTTCATTTCGAGCCAGAATAGGTTGGAAAAGGCCGAGAAAGAGAGAAAATAAAAATTATCGTTATGTTCCGTTCCTAACTAACGCGTAATAGAAAATTCAAAAAAAATAGGCAAAAACTTCAAAAAAATAAAAATACCATTATGACTTCATTTCAATCCAAAATAGGTTAGAGAACGCCAAGAATGCGAGAAAATAAAAATTATCGTTCCGCTCCGTTACTACCAGACGCGTAATAGAAAATTCCAAAAAAATAACAAAAAAATTCAAAAAATTAAAAAATAGCATTATGACTTCTTTTCTAGCCAAAATAGGTTGGACAAGCCCGAAAAAGAGAGAAAATAAAAATTATCGTTATGTTTCCGTTCCTAAATAACGCGTAATAGAAAATTCAAAAAAAAAAGGCAAAAACTTCAAAAAATTAAAAAATACCATTATGACTTCATTTCAATCCAAAATAGGTTGGAGAACGCCAAGAATGTGAGAAAATAAAAATTATCGTTCCGTTCCGTTACTACCAGACGCGTAATAGAAAATTCCAAAAAAATAACAAAAAAATTAAAAAAATTAAAAAATAGCATTATGACTTCTTTTCTAGCCAAAATAGGTTGGACAAGCCCGAGAAAGAGAGAAAATAAAAATTATCGTTCCGTTTCCGTTCCTAACTAACGCGTAATAGAAAATTCAAAAAAAATAGGCAAAAACTTCAAAAATTTAAAAAATACCATTATGACTTTTTTCAATCCAAAATAGGTTGGAGAACGCCAAGAATGTGAGAAAATAAAAATTATCGTTCCGTTCCGTTACTACCAGACGCGTAATAGAAAATTCCAAAAAAATTCAAAAACTTAAAAAATAGCATTATGACTTCTTTTCTAGCCAAAATAGGTTGGACAAGCCCGAGAAAGAGAGAAAATAAAAATTATCGTTCCGTTTCCGTTCCTAACTAACGCGTAATAGAAAATTAAAAAAAAAAATAGGCAAAAACTTCAAAAAATTAAAAAATACCATTATGACTTTGGTTCAAACAAAAATAGGTTGGACAAGCCCGAGAAACTGAGAAAATAAAAATTATCGTTTCGTTCTGTTGCTCCCAAACGCGTAATAGAAAATTCCAAAAAAATAACAAAAAAATTTTAAAAATTAAAAAATACATTATAACTTCTTTTCAAACCAAAATAGGTTGGACAAGCTCGAGAAAGAGAGAAAATAAAAATTATTATTCTGTTCCGTTTCTACCCGACGCGTAATAGAAAATTCCAAAAAAATAGCAAAAAAATTAAAAAAATGGCATTATAGCTTCATTTCAAGCCAGAATAGGTTGGAAAAGGCCGAGAAAGAGAGAAAATAAAAATTATCGTTATGTTCCGTTCCTAACTAACGCGTAATTGAAAATTCAAAAAAAATAGGCAAAAACTTCAAAAAATTAAAAAATAGCATTATGACTTCATTTCAATCCAAAATAGGTTGGAGAACGCCGAGAAAGTGAGAAAATAAAAATTATCGTTCCGTTCCGTTACTACCAGACGCGTAATAGAAAATTCCAAAAAAATTCAAAAAATTAAAAAATAACATTTTGACTTCTTTTCTAGCCAAAATAGGTTGTACAAGCCCGAGAAAGAGAGAAAATAAAAATTATCGTTCAGTTCGATTCCTACCAGACGCGTAATAGAAATTTCCAAACAAATAGCAAAAAAAATTGAAAAAAACCATTATGGCTCCATTTCAATCCAAAATAGGTTGGAAAATGCCGAGAAATAGAGCAAATAAAAATTAGCAATCCGTTCCGTTCCTACTCGACCTGTAACAGGAAATTCCAAAAAAATAACTAAAAAATTCAAAAAATTAAAAAATACCATTACGGATTCATTCCAAGCCAAAATAGGTTGAAAGAGGATGAGAAAGAGAGAAAATAAAAATTATCATTCCGTTCCGTTCCTACCCGACGTGTAATAGGAAATTCCACAAAAATAACAAAAAAATTCAAAAAATTAAAAAATAGAATTATGGCTTCATTTCAAGCCAGAATAGGTTGGGAATGCCGAGAAAGAGAGAAAATAAAAATTATCGTTCCGATCCGTTCCAACCCGACGCGTAATAGAAAATTCCAAGAAAGTAGCAAAAAAATTAAAAAAATTAAAAAATAGCATTATGGCTGCATTTCAGGCCAGAATAGGTTGGAAAAGGACGAGAAAGAGAGAAAATAAAAATTATCGTTCTATTCCGTTCCTACTCGACGCGTAATAAAAAATTCAAAAAAATTGAAAAAAAATTCAAATAATCAAAACATACCATTATGGCTTCATTTCAAGCCAAAATAGGTTGGAAAAGGCCGAGAAAGGGAGAAAATTAAAATTATCGTTCCATTTCGTTCCTACCTGACGCGTAATAGAAAATTCCATAAAAAAGGGCAAAAACTTCAAAAAATTAAAAAATACCATTATGACTTCATTTCAAACCAAAATAGGGTTGAGAAGGCCGAGAAAGTGAGAAAATAAAAATTATCGTTCCGTTCCGTTCCTACCAGACGCGTAATTGAAAATTCCAAAAAAATAACAATAAAATCCAAAAAATTAAAAAATGGCATTATGACTTCTTTTCTAGCCAAATTAGGTTGGAAAAGCTCGAGAAAGAGGGAAAATATAAATTATCATTCTGTTCTGTTCCTACCCGACGCGTAATAGAAAATTCCAAAAAAATAGCAAAAAAATTAAAAAATGGCATTGTGGCGTCATTTCAAGCCAGAATAGGTTGGAAAAGGCCGCGAAAGAGAGAAAATAAAAATTATCGTTATGTTCCGTTCCTAACTAACGCGTAATAGAAAATTCAAAAAAAATAGGCAAAAACTTCAAAAAAATAAAAATACCATTATGACTTCATTTCAATCCAAAATAGGTTAGAGAACGCCAAGAATGCGAGAAAATAAAAATTATCGTTCCGTTCCGTTACTACCAGACGCGTAATAGAAAATTCCAAAAAAATAACAAAAAAATTCAAAAAATTAAAAAATAGCATTATGACTTCTTTTCTAGCCAAAATAGGTTGGACAAGCCCGAAAAAGAGAGAAAATAAAAATTATCGTTATGTTTCCGTTCCTAAATAACGCGTAATAGAAAATTCAAAAAAAAAAGGCAAAAACTTCAAAAAATTAAAAAATACCATTATGACTTCATTTCAATCCAAAATAGGTTGGAGAACGCCAAGAATGTGAGAAAATAAAAATTATCGTTCCGTTCCGTTACTACCAGACGCGTAATAGAAAATTCCAAAAAAATAACAAAAAAATTAAAAAAATTAAAAAATAGCATTATGACTTCTTTTCTAGCCAAAATAGGTTGGACAAGCCCGAGAAAGAGAGAAAATAAAAATTATCGTTCCGTTTCCGTTCCTAACTAACGCGTAATAGAAAATTCAAAAAAAATAGGCAAAAACTTCAAAAATTTAAAAAATACCATTATGACTTTTTTCAATCCAAAATAGGTTGGAGAACGCCAAGAATGTGAGAAAATAAAAATTATCGTTCCGTTCCGTTACTACCAGACGCGTAATAGAAAATTCCAAAAAAATTCAAAAACTTAAAAAATAGCATTATGACTTCTTTTCTAGCCAAAATAGGTTGGACAAGCCCGAGAAAGAGAGAAAATAAAAATTATCGTTCCGTTTCCGTTCCTAAATAAAGCGTAATAGAAAATTCAAAAAAAAATGCAAAAACTTCAAAAAATTAAAAAATACCATTATGACTTTGTTTCAAACCAAAATAGGTTGGAAAAGGCCGAGAAAGAGTGAAAATAAAAATTATCGTTCCGTTTCCGTTCCTAACTAACGCGTAATAGAAAATTAAAAAAAAAAAAGGCAAAAACTTCAAAAAATTAAAAAATACCATTATGACTTTGGTTCAAACAAAAATAGGTTGGACAAGCCCGAGAAACTGAGAAAATAAAAATTATCGTTTCGTTCTGTTGCTACCAGACGCGTAATAGAAAATTCCAAAAAAATAACAAAAAAATTTAAAAAATTAAAAAATAGCATTATAACTTCTTTTCAAACCAAAATAGGTTGGACAAGCTCGAGAAAGAGAGAAAATAAAAATTATTATTCTGTTTAGTTTCTACCCGACGCGTAATAGAAAATTCCAAAAAAATAGCAAAAAAATTAAAAAAATGGCATTATAGCTTCATTTCAAGCCAGAATAGGTTGGAAAAGGCCGAGAAAGAGAGAAAATAAAAATTATCGTTATGTTCCGTTCCTAACTAACGCGTAATAGAAAATTCAAAAAAAATAGGCAAAAACATCAAAAAATTAAAAAATAGCATTATGACTTCATTTCAATCCAAAATAGGTTGGAGAACGCCGAGAAAGTGAGAAAATAAAAATTATCGTTCCGTTCCGTTACTACCAGACGCGTAATAGAAAATTCCAAAAAAATTCAAAAAATTAAAAAATAACATTTTGACTTCTTTTCTAGCCAAAATAGGTTGTACAAGCCCGAGAAAGAGAGAAAATAAAAATTATCGTTCAGTTCGATTCCTACCAGACGCGTAATAGAAATTTCCAAACAAATAGCAAAAAAAATTGAAAAAAACCATTATGGCTCCATTTCAATCCAAAATAGGTTGGAAAATGCCGAGAATAGAGCAAATAAAAATTAGCAATCCGTTCCGTTCCTACTCGACCTGTAACAGGAAATTCCAAAAAAATAACTAAAAAATTCAAAAAATTAAAAAATACCATTACGGATTCATTCCAAGCCAAAATAGGTTGAAAGAGGATGAGAAAGAGAGAAAATAAAAATTATCATTCCGTTCCGTTCCTACCCGACGTGTAATAGGAAATTCCACAAAAATAACAAAAAAATTCAAAAAATTAAAAAATAGAATTATGGCTTCATTTCAAGCCAGAATAGGTTGGGAATGCCGAGAAAGAGAGAAAATAAAAATTATCGTTCCGATCCGTTCCAACCCGACGCGTAATAGAAAATTCCAAGAAAGTAGCAAAAAAATTAAAAAAATTAAAAAATAGCATTATGGCTGCATTTCAGGCCAGAATAGGTTGGAAAAGGACGAGAAAGAGAGAAAATAAAAATTATCGTTCTATTCCGTTCCTACTCGACGCGTAATAAAAAATTCAAAAAAATTGAAAAAAAATTCAAATAATCAAAACATACCATTATGGCTTCATTTCAAGCCAAAATAGGTTGGAAAAGGCCGAGAAAGGGAGAAAATTAAAATTATCGTTCCATTTCGTTCCTACCTGACGCGTAATAGAAAATTCCATAAAAAAGGGCAAAAACTTCAAAAAATTAAAAAATACCATTATGACTTCATTTCAAACCAAAATAGGGTTGAGAAGGCCGAGAAAGTGAGAAAATAAAAATTATCGTTCCGTTCCGTTCCTACCAGACGCGTAATTGAAAATTCCAAAAAAATAACAATAAAATCCAAAAAATTAAAAAATAGCATTATGACTTCTTTTCTAGCCAAATTAGGTTGGAAAAGCTCGAGAAAGAGGGAAAATATAAATTATCATTCTGTTCTGTTCCTACCCGACGCGTAATAGAAAATTCCAAAAAAATAGCAAAAAAATTAAAAAATGGCATTGTGGCGTCATTTCAAGCCAGAATAGGTTGGAAAAGGCCGCGAAAGAGAGAAAATAAAAATTATCGTTATGTTCCGTTCCTAACTAACGCGTAATAGAAAATTCAAAAAAAATAGGCAAAAACTTCAAAAAAATAAAAATACCATTATGACTTCATTTCAATCCAAAATAGGTTAGAGAACGCCAAGAATGCGAGAAAATAAAAATTATCGTTCCGTTCCGTTACTACCAGACGCGTAATAGAAAATTCCAAAAAAATAACAAAAAAATTCAAAAAATTAAAAAATAGCATTATGACTTCTTTTCTAGCCAAAATAGGTTGGACAAGCCCGAAAAAGAGAGAAAATAAAAATTATCGTTATGTTTCCGTTCCTAAATAACGCGTAATAGAAAATTCAAAAAAAAAAGGCAAAAACTTCAAAAAATTAAAAAATACCATTATGACTTCATTTCAATCCAAAATAGGTTGGAGAACGCCAAGAATGTGAGAAAATAAAAATTATCGTTCCGTTCCGTTACTACCAGACGCGTAATAGAAAATTCCAAAAAAATAACAAAAAAATTAAAAAAATTAAAAAATAGCATTATGACTTCTTTTCTAGCCAAAATAGGTTGGACAAGCCCGAGAAAGAGAGAAAATAAAAATTATCGCTCCGTTTCCGTTCCTAACTAACGCGTAATAGAAAATTCAAAAAAAATAGGCAAAAACTTCAAAAATTTAAAAAATACCATTATGACTTTTTTCAATCCAAAATAGGTTGGAGAACGCCAAGAATGTGAGAAAATAAAAATTATCGTTCCGTTCCGTTACTACCAGACGCGTAATAGAAAATTCCAAAAAAATTCAAAAACTTAAAAAATAGCATTATGACTTCTTTTCTAGCCAAAATAGGTTGGACAAGCCCGAGAAAGAGAGAAAATAAAAATTATCGTTCCGTTTCCGTTCCTAACTAACGCGTAATAGAAAATTCAAAAAAAATAGGCAAAAACTTCAAAAATTTAAAAAATACCATTATGACTTTTTTCAATCCAAAATAGGTTGCAGAACGCCAAGAATGTGAGAAAATAAAAATTATCGTTCCGTTCCGTTACTACCAGACGCGTAATAGAAAATTCCAAAAAAATTCAAAAACTTAAAAAATAGCATTATGACTTCTTTTCTAGCCAAAATAGGTTGGACAAGCCCGAGAAAGAGAGAAAATAAAAATTATCGTTCCGTTTCCGTTCCTAAATAAAGCGTAATAGAAAATTCAAAAAAAAATGCAAAAACTTCAAAAAATTAAAAAATACCATTATGACTTTGTTTCAAACCAAAATAGGTTGGAAAAGGCCGAGAAAGAGTGAAAATAAAAATTATCGTTCCGTTTCCGTTCCTAACTAACGCGTAATAGAAAATTAAAAAAAAAAAAGGCAAAAACTTCAAAAAATTAAAAAATACCATTATGACTTTGGTTCAAACAAAAATAGGTTGGACAAGCCCGAGAAACTGAGAAAATAAAAATTATCGTTTCGTTCTGTTGCTACCAGACGCGTAATAGAAAATTCCAAAAAAATAACAAAAAAATTTAAAAAATTAAAAAATAGCATTATAACTTCTTTTCAAACCAAAATAGGTTGGACAAGCTCGAGAAAGAGAGAAAATAAAAATTATTATTCTGTTCAGTTTCTACCCGACGCGTAATAGAAAATTCCAAAAAAATAGCAAAAAAATTAAAAAAATGGCATTATAGCTTCATTTCAAGCCAGAATAGGTTGGAAAAGGCCGAGAAAGAGAGAAAATAAAAATTATCGTTATGTTCCGTTCCTAACTAACGCGTAATAGAAAATTCAAAAAAAATAGGCAAAAACTTCAAAAAATTAAAAAATAGCATTATGACTTCATTTCAATCCAAAATAGGTTGGAGAACGCCGAGAAAGTGAGAAAATAAAAATTATCGTTCCGTTCCGTTACTACCAGACGCGTAATAGAAAATTCCAAAAAAATTCAAAAAATTAAAAAATAACATTTTGACTTCTTTTCTAGCCAAAATAGGTTGTACAAGCCCGAGAAAGAGAGAAAATAAAAATTATCGTTCAGTTCGATTCCTACCAGACTCGTAATAGAAATTTCCAAACAAATAGCAAAAAAAATTGAAAAAAACCATTATGGCTCCATTTCAATCCAAAATAGGTTGGAAAATGCCGAGAAATAGAGCAAATAAAAATTAGCAATCCGTTCCGTTCCTACTCGACCTGTAACAGGAAATTCCAAAAAAATAACTAAAAAATTCAAAAAATTAAAAAATACCATTACGGATTCATTCCAAGCCAAAATAGGTTGAAAGAGGATGAGAAAGAGAGAAAATAAAAATTATCATTCCGTTCCGTTCCTACCCGACGTGTAATAGGAAATTCCACAAAAATAACAAAAAAATTCAAAAAATTAAAAAATAGAATTATGGCTTCATTTCAAGCCAGAATAGGTTGGGAATGCCGAGAAAGAGAGAAAATAAAAATTATCGTTCCGATCCGTTCCAACCCGACGCGTAATAGAAAATTCCAAGAAAGTAGCAAAAAAATTAAAAAAATTAAAAAATAGCATTATGGCTGCATTTCAGGCCAGAATAGGTTGGAAAAGGACGAGAAAGAGAGAAAATAAAAATTATCGTTCTATTCCGTTCCTACTCGACGCGTAATAAAAAATTCAAAAAAATTGAAAAAAAATTCAAATAATCAAAACATACCATTATGGCTTCATTTCAAGCCAAAATAGGTTGGAAAAGGCCGAGAAAGGGAGAAAATTAAAATTATCGTTCCATTTCGTTCCTACCTGACGCGTAATAGAAAATTCCATAAAAAAGGGCAAAAACTTCAAAAAATTAAAAAATACCATTATGACTTCATTTCAAACCAAAATAGGGTTGAGAAGGCCGAGAAAGTGAGAAAATAAAAATTATCGTTCCATTCCGTTCCTACCAGACGCGTAATTGAAAATTCCAAAAAAATAACAATAAAATCCAAAAAATTAAAAAATAGCATTATGACTTCTTTTCTAGCCAAATTAGGTTGGAAAAGCTCGAGAAAGAGGGAAAATATAAATTATCATTCTGTTCTGTTCCTACCCGACGCGTAATAGAAAATTCCAAAAAAATAGCAAAAAAATTAAAAAATGGCATTGTGGCGTCATTTCAAGCCAGAATAGGTTGGAAAAGGCCGCGAAAGAGAGAAAATAAAAATTATCGTTCCGTTTCCGTTCCTAACTAACGCGTAATAGAAAATTCAAAAAAAATAGGCAAAAACTTCAAAAAATTAAAAAATACCATTATGACTTCATTTCAATCCAAAATAGGTTAGAGAACGCCAAGAATGGGAGAAAATAAAAATTATCGTTCCGTTCCGTTACTACCAGACGCGTAATAGAAAATTCCAAAAAAATAACAAAAAAATTCAAAAAATTAAAAAATAGCATTATGACTTCTTTTCTAGCCAAAATAGGTTGGACAAGCCCGAAAAAGAGAGAAAGTAAAAATTATCGTTATGTTTCCGTTCCTAAATAACGCGTAATAGAAAATTCAAAAAAAAAAGGCAAAAACTTCAAAAAATTAAAAAATACCATTATGACTTCATTTCAATCCAAAATAGGTTGGAGAACGCCAAGAATGTGAGAAAATAAAAATTATCGTTCCGTTCCGTTACTACCAGACGCGTAATAGAAAATTCCAAAAAAATAACAAAAAAATTAAAAAAATTAAAAAATAGCATTATGACTTCTTTTCTAGCCAAAATAGGTTGGACAAGCCCGAGAAAGAGAGAAAATAAAAATTATCGTTCAGTTCCATTCCTACCAGACGGGTAATAGAAATTTCCAAACAAATAGCAAAAAAAATTGAAAAAAACCATTATGGCTCCATTTCAATCCAAAATAGGTTGGAAAATGCCGAGAAATAGAGCAAATAAAAATTAGCAATCCGTTCCGTTCCTACTCGACCTGTAACAGGAAATTCCAAAAAAATAACTAAAAAATTCAAAAAATTAAAAAATACCATTACGGATTCATTCCAGGCCAAAATAGGTTGAAAGAGGATGCGAAAGAGAGAAAATAAAAATTATCATTCCGTTCCGTTCCTACCCGACGTGTAATAGGAAATTCCACAAAAATAACAAAAAAATTCAAAAAATTAAAAAATAGAATTATGGCTTCATTTCAAGCCAGAATACGTTGGGAATGCCGAGAAAGAGAGAAAATAAAAATTATCGTTTCGATCCGTTCCTACCCGACGCGTAATAGAAAATTCCAAGAAAGTAGCAAAAAAATTTAAAAAATTAAAAAATAGCATTATGGCTGCATTTCAAGCCAGAATAGGTTGGAAAAGAACGAGAAAGAGAGAAAATAAAAATTATCGTTCTATTCCGTTCCTACTCGACGCGTAATAAAAAATTCAAAAAAATTGAAAAAAAATTCAAATAATCAAAACATACCATTATGGCTTCATTTCAAGCCAAAATAGGTTGGAAAAGGCCGAGAAAGGGAGAAAATTAAAATTATCGTTCCATTTCGTTCCTACCTGACGCGTAATAGAAAATTCCATAAAAAAGGGCAAAAACTTCAAAAAATTAAAAAAATACCATTATGACTTCATTTCAAACCAAAATTGGGTTGAGAAGGCCGAGAAAGTGAGAAAATAAAAATTATCGTTCCGTTCCGTTCCTACCAGACGCGTAATTGAAAATTCCAAAAAAATAACAATAAAATCCAAAAAATTAAAAAATAGCATTATGACTTCTTTTCTAGCCAAATTAGGTTGGAAAAGCTCAAGAAAGAGGGAAAATAAAAATTATCATTCTGTTCTGTTCCTACCCGACGTGTAATAGAAAATTCCAAAAAAATAGCAAAAAAATTAAAAAATGGCATTATGGCGTCATTTCAAGCCAGAATAGGTTGGAAAAGGCCGCGAAAGAGAGAAAATAAAAATTATCGTTCCGTTCCGTTCCTACCAGACGCGTAATTGAAAATTCAAAAAAAATAACATAAAAACCCAAAAAATTAAAAAATAGCATTATGACTTCTTTTCTAGCCAAATTAGGTTGGAAAAGCTCGAGAAAGAGGGAAAATAAAAATTATCATTCTGTTCTGTTCCTACCCGACGCGTAATAGAAAATTCCAAAAAAATATGCAAAAACTTCAAAAAATTAAAAAATACCATT
Source organism: Quercus parvula (assembly GCA_030820535.1). Taxonomy (NCBI): domain Eukaryota; kingdom Viridiplantae; phylum Streptophyta; class Magnoliopsida; order Fagales; family Fagaceae; genus Quercus; species Quercus parvula. Next base: position 25,450,514 of record JAUAME010000004.1, read on the forward strand.
ATGACTTTGGTTCAAACAAAAATAGGTTGGACAAGCCCGAGAAACTGAGAAAATAAAAATTATCGTTCCGTTCTGTTGCTCCCAGACGCGTAATAGAAAATTCCAAAAAAATAACAAAAAAATTTAAAAAATTAAAAAATAGCATTATAACTTCTTTTCAAACCAAAATAGGTTGGACAAGCTCGAGAAAGAGAGAAAATAAAAATTATTATTCTGTTCCGTTTCTACCCGACGCGTAATAGAAAATTCCAAAAAAATACCAAAAAAATTAAAAAAATGGCATTATGGCTTCATTTCGAGCCAGAATAGGTTGGAAAAGGCCGAGAAAGAGAGAAAATAAAAATTATCGTTATGTTCCGTTCCTAACTAACGCGTAATAGAAAATTCAAAAAAAATAGGCAAAAACTTCAAAAAAATAAAAATACCATTATGACTTCATTTCAATCCAAAATAGGTTAGAGAACGCCAAGAATGCGAGAAAATAAAAATTATCGTTCCGTTCCGTTACTACCAGACGCGTAATAGAAAATTCCAAAAAAATAACAAAAAAATTCAAAAAATTAAAAAATAGCATTATGACTTCTTTTCTAGCCAAAATAGGTTGGACAAGCCCGAAAAAGAGAGAAAATAAAAATTATCGTTATGTTTCCGTTCCTAAATAACGCGTAATAGAAAATTCAAAAAAAAAAGGCAAAAACTTCAAAAAATTAAAAAATACCATTATGACTTCATTTCAATCCAAAATAGGTTGGAGAACGCCAAGAATGTGAGAAAATAAAAATTATCGTTCCGTTCCGTTACTACCAGACGCGTAATAGAAAATTCCAAAAAAATAACAAAAAAATTAAAAAAATTAAAAAATAGCATTATGACTTCTTTTCTAGCCAAAATAGGTTGGACAAGCCCGAGAAAGAGAGAAAATAAAAATTATCGTTCCGTTTCCGTTCCTAACTAACGCGTAATAGAAAATTCAAAAAAAATAGGCAAAAACTTCAAAAATTTAAAAAATACCATTATGACTTTTTTCAATCCAAAATAGGTTGGAGAACGCCAAGAATGTGAGAAAATAAAAATTATCGTTCCGTTCCGTTACTACCAGACGAGTAATAGAAAATTCCAAAAAAATTCAAAAACTTAAAAAATAGCATTATGACTTCTTTTCTAGCCAAAATAGGTTGGACAAGCCCGAGAAAGAGTGAAAATAAAAATTATCGTTCCGTTTCCGTTCCTAAATAAAGCGTAATAGAAAATTCAAAAAAAATATGCAAAAACTTCAAAAAATTAAAAAATACCATTATGACTTTGTTTCAAACCAAAACAGGTTGGAAAAGGCCGAGAAAGAGTGAAAATAAAAATTATCGTTCCGTTTCCGTTCCTAACTAACGCGTAATAGAAAACTAAAAAAAAAATAGGCAAAAACTTCAAAAAATTAAAAAATACCATTATGACTTTGGTTCAAACAAAAATAGGTTGGACAAGCCCGAGAAACTGAGAAAATAAAAATTATCGTTTCGTTCTGTTGCTACCAGACGCGTAATAGAAAATTCCAAAAAAATAACAAAAAAATTTAAAAAATTAAAAAATAGCATTATAACTTCTTTTCAAACCAAAATAGGTTGGACAAGCTCGAGAACGAGAGAAAATAAAAATTATTATTCTGTTCCGTTTCTACCCGACGCGTAATAGAAAATTCCAAAAAAATAGCAAAAAAATTAAAAAAATGGCATTATGGCTTCATTTCGAGCCAGAATAGGTTGGAAAAGGCCGAGAAAGAGAGAAAATAAAAATTATCGTTATGTTCCGTTCCTAACTAACGCGTAATGGAAAATTCAAAAAAAATAGGCAAAAACTTCAAAAAATTAAAAAATAGCATTATGACTTCATTTCAATCCAAAATAGGTTGGAGAACGCCGAGAAAGTGAGAAAATAAAAATTATCGTTCCGTTCCGTTACTACCAGACGCGTAATAGAAAATTCCAAAAAAATTCAAAAAATTAAAAAATAGCATTTTGACTTCTTTTCTAGCCAAAATAGGTTGTACAAGCCCGAGAAAGAGAGAAAATAAAAATTATCGTTCAGTTCGATTCCTACCAGACGCGTAATAGAAATTTCCAAACAAATAGCAAAAAAAATTGAAAAAAACCATTATGGCTCCATTTCAATCCAAAATAGGTTGGAAAATGCCGAGAAATAGAGCAAATAAAAATTAGCAATCCGTTCCGTTCCTACTCGACCTGTAACAGGAAATTCCAAAAAAATAACTAAAAAATTAAAAAAATTAAAAAATACCATTACGGATTCATTCCAAGCCAAAATAGGTTGAAAGAGGATGAGAAAGAGAGAAAATAAAAATTATCATTCCGTTCCGTTCCTACCCGACGTGTAATAGGAAATTCCACAAAAATAACAAAAAAATTCAAAAAATTAAAAAATAGAATTATGGCTTCATTTCAAGCCAGAATAGGTTGGGAATGCCGAGAAAGAGAGAAAATAAAAATTATCGTTTCGATCCGTTCCTACCCGACGCGTAATAGAAAATTCCAAGAAAGTAGCAAAAAAATTTAAAAAATTAAAAAATAGCATTATGGCTGCATTTCAAGCCAGAATAGGTTGGAAAAGGACGAGAAAGAGAGAAAATAAAAATTATCGTTCTATTCCGTTCCTACTCGACGCGTAATAAAAAATTCAAAAAAATTGAAAAAAAATTCAAATAATCAAAACATACCATTATGGCTTCATTTCAAGCCAAAATAGGTTGGAAAAGGCCGAGAAAGGGAGAAAATTAAAATTATCGTTCCATTTCGTTCCTACCTGACGCGTAATAGAAAATTCCATAAAAAAGGGCAAAAACTTCAAAAAATTAAAAAATACCATTATGACTTCATTTCAAACCAAAATAGGGTTGAGAAGGCCGAGAAAGTGAGAAAATAAAAATTATCGTTCCGTTCCGTTCCTACCAGACGCGTAATTGAAAATTCCAAAAAAATGACAATAAAATCCAAAAAATCAAAAAATAGCATTATGACTTCTTTTCTAGCCAAATTAGGTTGGAAAAGCTCGAGAAAGAGGGAAAATATAAATTATCATTCTGTTCTGTTCCTACCCGACGCTAATAGAAAATTCCAAAAAAATAGCAAAAAAATTAAAAAATGGCATTGTGGCGTCATTTCAAGCCAGAATAGGTTGGAAAAGGCCGCGAAAGAGAGAAAATAAAAATTATCGTTCCGTTTCCGTTCCTAACTAACGTGTAATAGAAAATTCAAAAAAAATAGGCAAAAACTTCAAAAAATTAAAAAATACCATTATGACTTCATTTCAATCCAAAATAGGTTAGAGAACGCCAAGAATGTGAGAAAATAAAAATTATCGTTCCGTTCCGTTACTACCAGACGCGTAATAGAAAATTCCAAAAAAATAACAAAAAAATTAAAAAATAGCCTTATGACTTCTTTTCTAGCCAAAATAGGTTGGACAAGCCCGAAAAAGAGAGAAAGTAAAAATTATCGTTATGTTTCCGTTCCTAAATAACGCGTAATAGAAAATTCAAAAAAAAAAGGCAAAAACTTCAAAAAATTAAAAAATACCATTATGACTTCATTTCAATCCAAAATAGGTTGGAGAACGCCAAGAATGTGAGAAAATAAAAATTATCGTTCCGTTTCCGTTCCTAACTAACGCGTAATAGAAAATTCAAAAAAAATAGGCAAAAAACTTCAAAAAGTTAAAAAATACCATTATGACTTCATTTCAATCCAAAATAGGTTAGAGAACGCCAAGAATGTGAGAAAATAAAAATTATCGTTCCGTTCCGTTACTACCAGACGCGTGATAGAAAATTCCAAAAAAATAACAAAAAAATTAAAAAAATTAAAAAATAGCATTATGACTTCTTTTCTAGCCAAAATAGGTTGGACAAGCCCGAAAAAGAGAGAAAGTAAAAATTATTGTTATGTTTCCGTTCCTAAATAACGCGTAATAGAAAATTCAAAAAAAAAAGGCAAAAACTTCAAAAAATTAAAAAATACCATTATGACTTCATTTCAATCCAAAATAGGTTGGAGAACGCCAAGAATGTGAGAAAATAAAAATTATCGTTCCGTTCCGTTACTACCAGACGCGTAATAGAAAATTCCAAAAAAATAACAAAAAAATTAAAAAAATTAAAAAATAGCATTATGACTTCTTTTCTAGCCAAAATAGGTTGGACAAGCCCGAGAAAGGGAGAAAATAAAAATTATCGTTCCGTTTCCGTTCCTAACTAACGCGTAGTAGAAAATTAAAAAAAAATAGGCAAAAACTTCAAAAAATTAAAACATACCATTATGACTTTTTTCCAAACCAAAATAGGTTGGACAAGCCCGGGAAATAGTGAAAATAAAAATTATCATTCTGTCCTGTTCCTACCCGACGCGCAATAGAAAATTCCAAAAAAATAGCAAAAAAATTCAAAAAATTAAAAAATGGCATTATGGCTTCATTTCAAGCCAGAATAGGTTGGAAAAGGCCAAGAAAGAGAGAAAATAAAAATTATCGTTCCGTTTCCGTTCCTAACTAACGCGTAATAGAAAATTCAAAAAAAATAGGCAAAAACTTCAAAAAATTAAAAAATACCATTATGACTTCATTTCAATCCAAAATAGGTTGGAGAACGCCGAGAAAGTGAGAAAATAAAAATTATCGTTCCGTTCCGTTACTACCAGACGCGTAATAGAAAATTCCAAAAAAATAACAAAAAAAATCAAAAAATTAAAAAATAGCATTATGACTTCTTTTCTAGCCGAAATAGGTTGGACAAGCCCGAGAGAGAGAGAAAATAAAAATTATCGTTCAGTTCCATTCCTACCAGACGCGTAATAGAAATTTCCAAACAAATAGCAAAAAAAAATAAAAAAAACCATTATGGCTCCATTTCAATCCAAAATAGGTTGGAAAATGCCGAGAAATAGAGCAAATAAAAATTAGCAATCCGTTCCGTTCCTACTCGACCTGTAACAGGAAATTCCAAAAAAATAACTAAAAAATTCAAAAAATTAAAAAATACCATTACGGATTCATTCCAAGCCAAAATAGGTTGAAAGAGGATGAGAAAGAGAGAAAATAAAAATTATCATTCCGTTCCGTTCCTATCCGACGCGTAATAAGAAATTCCATAAAAATAACAAAAAAATTGAAAAAATTAAAAAATAGAATTATGGCTTCATTTCAAGCCAGAATAGGTTGGGAATGCCGAGAAAGACAGAAAATAAAAATTATCGTTCCGTTCCGTTCCTACCCGACGCGTAATAGAAAATTCCAAGAAAGTAGCAAAAAAATTTAAAAAATTAAAAAATAGCATTATGGCTGCATTTCAAGCCAGAATAGGTTGGAAAAGGACGCAAAAGAGAGAAAATAAAAATTATCGTTCTATTCCGTTCCTACTCGACGCGTAATAAAAAATTCAAAAAAATTGAAAAAAAATTCAAATAATCAAAACATACCATTATGGCTTCATTTCAAGCCAAAATAGGTTGGAAAAGGCCGAGAAAGGGAGAAAATTAAAATTATCGTTCCATTTCGTTCTTACCTGACGCGTAATAGAAAATTCCATAAAAAAGGGCAAAAACTTCAAAAAATTAAAAAATACCATTATGACTTCATTTCAAACCAAAATAGGGTTGAGAAGGCCGAGAAAGTGAGAAAATAAAAATTATGGTTCCGTTCCGTTCCTACCAGACGCGTAATTGAAAATTCCAAAAAAATAACATAAAAACCCAAAAAATTAAAAAATAGCATTATGACTTCTTTTCTAGCCAAATTAGGTTGGAAAAGCTCGAGAAAGAGGGAAAATAAAAATTATCATTCTGTTCTGTTCCTACCCGACGCGTAATAGAAAATTCCAAAAAAATATGCAAAAACTTCAAAAAATTAAAAAAATACCATTATGACTTTGTTTCAAACCAAAATAGGTTGGACAAGCCCGGGAAAGAGTGAAAATAAAAATTATCATTCTGTTCTGTTCCTACCCGACGCGTAATAGAAAATTCCAAAAAAATAGCAAAAAAATTAAAAAATGGCATTGTGGCGTCATTTCAAGCCAGAATAGGTTGGAAAAGGCCGAGAAAGAGAGAAAATAAAAATTATCGTTATGTTCCGTTCCTAACTAACGCGTAATAGAAAATTCAAAAAAAATAGGCAAAAACTTCAAAAAATTAAAAAATAGCATTATGACTTCATTTCAATCCAAAATAGGTTGGAGAACGCCGAGAAAGTGAGAAAATAAAAATTATCGTTCCGTTCCGTTACTACCAGACGCGTAATAGAAAATTCCAAAAAAATTCAAAAAATTAAAAAATAGCATATTGACTTCTTTTCTAGCCAAAATAGGTTGGACAAGCCCGAGAAAGAGAGAAAATAAAAATTATCGTTCAGTTCCATTCCTACCAGACGGGTAATAGAAATTTCCAAACAAATAGCAAAAAAAATTGAAAAAAACCATTATGGCTCCATTTCAATCCAAAATAGGTTGGAAAATGCCGAGAAATAGAGCAAATAAAAATTAGCAATCCGTTCCGTTCCTACTCGACCTGTAACAGGAAATTCCAAAAAAATAACTAAAAAATTCAAAAAATTAAAAAATACCATTACGGATTCATTCCAGGCCAAAATAGGTTGAAAGAGGATGCGAAAGAGAGAAAATAAAAATTATCATTCCGTTCCGTTCCTACCCGACGTGTAATAGGAAATTCCACAAAAATAACAAAAAAATTCAAAAAATTAAAAAATAGAATTATGGCTTCATTTCAAGCCAGAATACGTTGGGAATGCCGAGAAAGAGAGAAAATAAAAATTATCGTTCCGATCCGTTCCTACCCGACGCGTAATAGAAAATTCCAAGAAAGTAGCAAAAAAATTTAAAAAATTAAAAAATAGCATTATGGCTGCATTTCAAGCCAGAATAGGTTGGAAAAGAACGAGAAAGAGAGAAAATAAAAATTATCGTTCTATTCCGTTCCTACTCGACGCGTAATAAAAAATTCAAAAAAATTGAAAAAAAATTCAAATAATCAAAACATACCATTATGGCTTCATTTCAAGCCAAAATAGGTTGGAAAAGGCCGAGAAAGGGAGAAAATTAAAATTATCGTTCCATTTCGTTCCTACCTGACGCGTAATAGAAAATTCCATAAAAAAGGGCAAAAACTTCAAAAAATTAAAAAAATACCATTATGACTTCATTTCAAACCAAAATTGGGTTGAGAAGGCCGAGAAAGTGAGAAAATAAAAATTATCGTTCCGTTCCGTTCCTACCAGACGCGTAATTGAAAATTCCAAAAAAATAACAATAAAATCCAAAAAATTAAAAAATAGCATTATGACTTCTTTTCTAGCCAAATTAGGTTGGAAAAGCTCAAGAAAGAGGGAAAATAAAAATTATCATTCTGTTCTGTTCCTACCCGACGCGTAATAGAAAATTCCAAAAAAATAGCAAAAAAATTAAAAAATGGCATTATGGCGTCATTTCAAGCCAGAATAGGTTGGAAAAGGCCGCGAAAGAGAGAAAATAAAAATTATCGTTCCGTTTCCGTTCCTAACTAACGCGTAATAGAAAATTCAAAAAAAATAGGCAAAAACTTCAAAAAATTAAAAAATACCATTATGACTTCATTTCAATCCAAAATAGGTTAGAGAACGCCAAGAATGTGAGAAAATAAAAATTATCGTTCCGTTCCGTTACTACCAGACGCGTAATAGAAAATTCCAAAAAAATAACAAAAAAATTCAAAAAATTAAAAAATAGCATTATGACTTCTTTTCTAGCCAAAATAGGTTGGACAAGCCCGAAAAAGAGAGAAAATAAAAATTATCGTTATGTTTCCGTTCCTAAATAACGCGTAATAGAAAATTCAAAAAAAAAAGGCAAAAACTTCAAAAAATTAAAAAATACCATTATGACTTCATTTCAATCCAAAATAGGTTGGAGAACGCCAAGAATGTGAGAAAATAAAAATTATCGTTCCGTTCCGTTACTCCCAGACGCGTAATAGAAAATTCCAAAAAAATAACAAAAAAATTAAAAAAATTAAAAAATAGCATTATGACTTCTTTTCTAGCCAAAATAGGTTGGACAAGCCCGAGAAAGAGAGAAAATAAAAATTATCGTTCCGTTTCCGTTCCTAACTAACGCGTAATAGAAAATTCAAAAAAAATAGGCAAAAACTTCAAAAATTTAAAAAATACCATTATGACTTTTTTCAATCCAAAATAGGTTGGAGAACGCCAAGAATGTGAGAAAATAAAAATTATCGTTCCGTTCCGTTGCTACCAGACGCGTAATAGAAAATTCCAAAAAAATAACAAAAAAATTCAAAAAATTAAAAAATAGCCTTATGACTTCTTTTCTAGCCAAAATAGGTTGGACAAGCCCGAAAAAGAGAGAAAGTAAAAATTATCGTTATGTTTCCGTTCCTAAATAACGCGTAATAGAAAATTCAAAAAAAAAAGGCAAAAACTTCAAAAAATTAAAAAATACCATTATGACTTCATTTCAATCCAAAATAGGTTGGAGAACGCCAAGAATGTGAGAAAATAAAAATTATCGTTCCGTTTCCGTTCCTAACTAACGCGTAATAGAAAATTCAAAAAAAAAAGGCAAAAAACTTCAAAAAATTAAAAAATACCATTATGACTTCATTTCAATCCAAAATAGGTTAGAGAACGCCAAGAATGTGAGAAAATAAAAATTATCGTTCCGTTCCGTTACTACCAGACGCGTAATAGAAAATTCCAAAAAAATAACAAAAAAATTAAAAAAATTAAAAAATAGCATTATGACTTCTTTTCTAGCCAAAATAGGTTGGACAAGCCCGAAAAAGAGAGAAAGTAAAAATTATTGTTATGTTTCCGTTCCTAAATAACGCGTAATAGAAAATTCAAAAAAAAAAAGGCAAAAACTTCAAAAAATTAAAAAATACCATTATGACTTCATTTCAATCCAAAATAGGTTGGAGAACGCCAAGAATGTGAGAAAATAAAAATTATCGTTCCGTTCCGTTACTACCAGACGCGTAATAGAAAATTCCAAAAAAATAACAAAAAAATTAAAAAAATTAAAAAATAGCATTATGACTTCTTTTCTAGCCAAAATAGGTTGGACAAGCCCGAGAAAGGGAGAAAATAAAAATTATCGTTCCGTTTCCGTTCCTAACTAACGCGTAGTAGAAAATTAAAAAAAAATAGGCAAAAACTTCAAAAAATTAAAACATACCATTATAACTTTTTTCCAAACCAAAATAGGTTGGACAAGCCCGGGAAAGAGTGAAAATAAAAATTATCATTCTGTCCTGTTCCTACCCGACGCGCAATAGAAAATTCCAAAAAAATAGCAAAAAAATTCAAAAAATTAAAAAATGGCATTATGGCTTCATTTCAAGCCAGAATAGGTTGGAAAAGGCCAAGAAAGAGAGAAAATAAAAATTATCGTTCCGTTTCCGTTCCTAACTAACGCGTAATAGAAAATTCAAAAAAAATAGGCAAAAACTTCAAAAAATTAAAAAATACCATTATGACTTCATTTCAATCCAAAATAGGTTGGAGAACGCCGAGAAAGTGAGAAAATAAAAATTATCGTTCCGTTCTGTTACTACCAGACGCGTAATAGAAAATTCCAAAAAAATAACAAAAAAAATCAAAAAATTAAAAAATAGCATTATGACTTCTTTTCTAGCCGAAATAGGTTGGACAAGCCCGAGAGAGAGAGAAAATAAAAATTATCGTTCAGTTCCATTCCTACCAGACGCGTAATAGAAATTTCCAAACAAATAGCAAAAAAAAATAAAAAAAACCATTATGGCTCCATTTCAATCCAAAATAGGTTGGAAAATGCCGAGAAATAGAGCAAATAAAAATTAGCAATCCGTTCCGTTCCTACTCGACCTGTAACAGGAAATTCCAAAAAAATAACTAAAAAATTCAAAAAATTAAAAAATACCATTACGGATTCATTCCAAGCCAAAATAGGTTGAAAGAGGATGAGAAAGAGAGAAAATAAAAATTATCATTTCGTTCCGTTCCTACCCGACGCGTAATAGGAAATTCCATAAAAATAACAAAAAAATTGAAAAAATTAAAAAATAGAATTATGGCTTCATTTCAAGCCAGAATAGGTTGGGAATGCCGAGAAAGACAGAAAATAAAAATTATCGTTCCGTTCCGTTCCTACCCGACGCGTAATAGAAAATTCCAAGAAAGTAGCAAAAAAATTTAAAAAATTAAAAAATAGCATTATGGCTGCATTTCAAGCCAGAATAGGTTGGAAAAGGACGCAAAAGAGAGAAAATAAAAATTATCGTTCTATTCCGTTCCTACTCGACGCGTAATAAAAAATTCAAAAAAATTGAAAAAAAATTCAAATAATCAAAACATACCATTATGGCTTCATTTCAAGCCAAAATAGGTTGGAAAAGGCCGAGAAAGGGAGAAAATTAAAATTATCGTTCCATTTCGTTCTTACCTGACGCGTAATAGAAAATTCCATAAAAAAGGGCAAAAACTTCAAAAAATTAAAAAATACCATTATGACTTCATTTCAAACCAAAATAGGGTTGAGAAGGCCGAGAAAGTGAGAAAATAAAAATTATGGTTCCGTTCCGTTCCTACCAGACGCGTAATTGAAAATTCCAAAAAAATAACATAAAAACCCAAAAAATTAAAAAATAGCATTATGACTTCTTTTCTAGCCAAATTAGGTTGGAAAAGCTCGAGAAAGAGGGAAAATAAAAATTATCATTCTGTTCTGTTCCTACCCGACGCGTAATAGAAAATTCCAAAAAAATATGCAAAAACTTCAAAAAATTAAAAAAATACCATTATGACTTTGTTTCAAACCAAAATAGGTTGGACAAGCCCGGGAAAGAGTGAAAATAAAAATTATCATTCTGTTCTGTTCCTACCCGACGCGTAATAGAAAATTCCAAAAAAATAGCAAAAAAATTAAAAAAAATTAAAAAATGGCATTATGGCTTCATTTCAAGCCAGAATAGGTTGGAAAAGGCCGAGAAAGAGTGAAAATAAAAATTATCGTTCCGTTTCCGTTCCTAACTAACGCGTAATAGAAAATTAAAAAAAAATAGGCAAAAACTTCAAAAAATTAAAAAATACCATTATTACTTTGGTTCAAACAAAAATAGGTTGGACAAGCCCGAGAAACTGAGAAAATAAAAATTATCGTTTCGTTCTGTTGCTACCAGACGCGTAATAGAAAATTCCAAAAAAATAACAAAAAAATTTAAAAAATTAAAAAATAGCATTATAACTTCTTTTCAAACCAAAATAGGTTGGACAAGCTCGAGAAAGAGAGAAAATAAAAATTATTATTCTGTTCCGTTTCTACCCGACGCGTAATAGAAAATTCCAAAAAAATAGCAAAAAAATTAAAAAAATGGCATTATGGCTTCATTTCGAGCCAGAATAGGTTGGAAAAGGCCGAGAAAGAGAGAAAATAAAAATTATCGTTATGTTCCGTTCCTAACTAACGCGTAATAGAAAATTCAAAAAAAATAGGCAAAAACTTCAAAAAATTAAAAAATAGCATTATGACTTCATTTCAATCCAAAATAGGTTGGAGAACGTCGAGAAAGTGAGAAAATAAAAATTATCGTTCCGTTCCGTTACTACCAGACGCGTAATAGAAAATTCCAAAAAAATTCAAAAAATTAAAAAATAGCATTTTGACTTCGTTTCTAGCCAAAATAGGTTGGACAAGCCCGAGAAAGAGAGAAAATAAAAATTATCGTTCAGTTCCATTCCTACCAGACGCGTAATAGAAATTTCCAAACAAATAGCAAAAAAAATTGAAAAAAACCATTATGGCTCCATTTCAATCCAAAATAGGTTGGAAAATGCCGAGAAATAGAGCAAATAAAAATTAGCAATCCGTTCCGTTCCTACTCGACCTGTAACAGGAAATTCCAAAAAAATAACTAAAAAATTCAAAAAATTAAAAAATACCATTACGGATTCATTCCAAGCCAAAATAGGTTGAAAGAGGATGAGAAAGAGAGAAAATAAAAATTATCATTCCGTTCCGTTCCTACCCGACGTGTAATAGGAAATTCCACAAAAATAACAAAAAAATTCAAAAAATTAAAAAATAGAATTATGGCTTCATTTCAAGCCAGAATAGGTTGGGAATGCCGAGAAAGAGAGAAAATAAAAATTATCGTTCCGATCCGTTCCTACCCGACGCGTAATAGAAAATTCCAAGAAAGTAGCAAAAAAATTTAAAAAATTAAAAAATAGCATTATGGCTGCATTTCAAGCCAGAATAGGTTGGAAAAGGACGAGAAAGAGAGAAAATAAAAATTATCGTTCTATTCCGTTCCTACTCGACGCGTAATAAAAAATTCAAAAAAATTGAAAAAAAATTCAAATAATCAAAACATACCATTATGGCTTCATTTCAAGCCAAAATAGGTTGGAAAAGGCCGAGAAAGGGAGAAAATTAAAATTATCGTTCCATTTCGTTCCTACCTGACGCGTAATAGAAAATTCCATAAAAAAGGGCAAAAACTTCAAAAAATTAAAAAATACCATTATGACTTCATTTCAAACCAAAATAGGGTTGAGAAGGCCGAGAAAGTGAGAAAATAAAAATTATCGTTCCGTTTCGTTCCTACCAGACGCGTAATTGAAAATTCCAAAAAAATAACAATAAAATCCAAAAAATTAAAAAATAGCATTATGAGTTCTTTTCTAGCCAAATTAGGTTGGAAAAGCTCGAGAAAGAGGGAAAATATAAATTATCATTCTGTTCTGTTCCTACCCGACGCGTAATAGAAAATTCCAAAAAAATAGCAAAAAAATTAAAAAATGGCATTTTGGCGTCATTTCAAGCCAGAATAGGTTGGAAAAGGCCGCGAAAGAGAGAAAATAAAAATTATCGTTCCGTTTCCGTTCCTAACTAACGCGTAACAGAAAATTCAAAAAAAATAGGCAAAAACTTCAAAAAATTAAAAAATACCATTATGACTTCATTTCAATCCAAAATAGGTTAGAGAACGCCAAGAATGTGAGAAAATAAAAATTATCGTTCCGTTCCGTTACTACCAGACGCGTAATAGAAAATTCCAAAAAAATAACAAAAAAATTCAAAAAATTAAAAAATAGCATTATGACTTCTTTTCTAGCCAAAATAGGTTGGACAAGCCCGAAAAAGAGAGAAAGTAAAAATTATCGTTATGTTTCCGTTCCTAAATAACGCGTAATAGAAAATTAAAAAAAAAAAGGCAAAAACTTCAAAAAATTAAAAAATACCATTATGACTTCATTTCAATCCAAAATAGGTTGGAGAACGCCAAGAATGTGAGAAAATAAAAATTATCGTTCCGTTCCGTTACTACCAGACGCGTAATAGAAAATTCCAAAAAAATAACAAAAAAATTAAAAAAATTAAAAAATAGCATTATTACTTCTTTTCTAGCCAAAATAGGTTGGACAAGCCCGAGAAAGAGAGAAAATAAAAATTATCGTTCCGTTTCCGTTCCTAACTAACGCGTAGTAGAAAATTAAAAAAAAATAGGCAAAAACTTCAAAAAATTAAAAAATACCATTATGACTTTTTTCCAAACCAAAATAGGTTGGACAAGCGCGGGAAAGAGTGAAAATAAAAATTATCATTCTGTTCTGTTCCTACCCGACGCGTAATAGAAAATTCCAAAAAAATAGCAAAAAAATTCAAAAAATTAAAAAATGGCATTATGGCTTCATTTCAAGCCAGAATAGGTTGGAAAAGGCCAAGAAAGAGAGAAAATAAAAATTATCGTTCCGTTTCCGTTCCTAACTAACGCGTAATAGAAAATTCAAAAAAAATAGGCAAAAACTTCAAAAAATTAAAAAATACCATTATGACTTCATTTCAATCCAAAATAGGTTGGAGAACGCCGAGAAAGTGAGAAAATAAAAATTATCGTTCCGTTCCGTTACTACCAGACGCGTAATAGAAAATTCCAAAAAAATAACAAAAAAAATCAACAAATTAAAAAATAGCATTATCACTTCTTTTCTAGACGAAATAGGTTGGACAAGCCCGAGAGAGAGAGAAAATAAAAATTATCGTTCAGTTCCATTCCTACCAGACGCGTAATAGAAATTTCCAAACAAATAGCAAAAAAAAATAAAAAAAACCATTATGGCTCCATTTCAATCCAAAATAGGTTGGAAAATGCCGAGAAATAGGGCAAATAAAAATTAGCAATCCGTTCCGTTCCTACTCGACCTGTAACAGGAAATTCCAAAAAAATAACTAAAAAATTCAAAAAATTAAAAAATACCATTACGGATTCATTCCAAGCCAAAATAGGTTGAAAGAGGATGAGAAAGAGAGAAAATAAAAATTATCATTCCGTTCCGTTCCTACCCGACGCGTAATAGGAAATTCCATAAAAATATAACAAAAAAATTAAAAAATAGAATTATGGCTTCATTTCAAGCCAGAATAGGTTGGGAATGCCGAGAAAGACAGAAAATAAAAATTATCGTTCCGTTCCGTTCCTACCCGACGCGTAATAGAAAATTCCAAGAAAGTAGCAAAAAAATTTAAAAAATTAAAAAATAGCATTATGGCTGCATTTCAAGCCAGAATAGGTTGGAAAAGGACGCAAAAGAGAGAAAATAAAAATTATCGTTCTATTCCGTTCCTACTCGACGCGTAATAAAAAATTCAAAAAAATTGAAAAAAAATTCAAATAATCAAAACATACCATTATGGCTTCATTTCAAGCCAAAATAGGTTGGAAAAGGCCGAGAAAGGGAGAAAATTAAAATTATCGTTCCATTTCGTTCTTACCTGACGCGTAATAGAAAATTCCATAAAAAAGGGCAAAAACTTCAAAAAATTAAAAAATACCATTATGACTTCATTTCAAACCAAAATAGGGTTGAGAAGGCCGAGAAAGTGAGAAAATAAAAATTATGGTTCCGTTCCGTTCCTACCAGACGCGTAATTGAAAATTCCAAAAAAATAACATAAAAACCCAAAAAATTAAAAAATAGCATTATGACTTCTTTTCTAGCCAAATTAGGTTGGAAAAGCTCGAGAAAGAGGGAAAATAAAAATTATCATTCTGTTCTGTTCCTACCCGACGCGTAATAGAAAATTCCAAAAAAATATGCAAAAACTTCAAAAAATTAAAAAAATACCATTATGACTTTGTTTCAAACCAAAATAGGTTGGACAAGCCCGGGAAAGAGTGAAAATAAAAATTATCATTCTGTTCTGTTCCTACCCGACGCGTAATAGAAAATTCCAAAAAAATAGCAAAAAAATTAAAAAAAATTAAAAAATGGCATTATGGCTTCATTTCAAGCCAGAATAGGTTGGAAAAGGCCGAGAAAGAGTGAAAATAAAAATTATCGTTCCGTTTCCGTTCCTAACTAACGCGTAATAGAAAATTAAAAAAAAATAGGCAAAAACTTCAAAAAATTAAAAAATACCATTATTACTTTGGTTCAAACAAAAATAGGTTGGACAAGCCCGAGAAACTGAGAAAATAAAAATTATCGTTTCGTTCTGTTGCTACCAGACGCGTAATAGAAAATTCCAAAAAAATAACAAAAAAATTTAAAAAATTAAAAAATAGCATTATAACTTCTTTTCAAACCAAAATAGGTTGGACAAGCTCGAGAAAGAGAGAAAATAAAAATTATTATTCTGTTCCGTTTCTACCCGACGCGTAATAGAAAATTCCAAAAAAATAGCAAAAAAATTAAAAAAATGGCATTATGGCTTCATTTCGAGCCAGAATAGGTTGGAAAAGGCCGAGAAAGAGAGAAAATAAAAATTATCGTTATGTTCCGTTCCTAACTAACGCGTAATAGAAAATTCAAAAAAAATAGGCAAAAACTTCAAAAAATTAAAAAATAGCATTATGACTTCATTTCAATCCAAAATAGGTTGGAGAACGTCGAGAAAGTGAGAAAATAAAAATTATCGTTCCGTTCCGTTACTACCAGACGCGTAATAGAAAATTCCAAAAAAATTCAAAAAATTAAAAAATAGCATTTTGACTTCGTTTCTAGCCAAAATAGGTTGGACAAGCCCGAGAAAGAGAGAAAATAAAAATTATCGTTCAGTTCCATTCCTACCAGACGCGTAATAGAAATTTCCAAACAAATAGCAAAAAAAATTGAAAAAAACCATTATGGCTCCATTTCAATCCAAAATAGGTTGGAAAATGCCGAGAAATAGAGCAAATAAAAATTAGCAATCCGTTCCGTTCCTACTCGACCTGTAACAGGAAATTCCAAAAAAATAACTAAAAAATTCAAAAAATTAAAAAATACCATTACGGATTCATTCCAAGCCAAAATAGGTTGAAAGAGGATGAGAAAGAGAGAAAATAAAAATTATCATTCCGTTCCGTTCCTACCCGACGTGTAATAGGAAATTCCACAAAAATAACAAAAAAATTCAAAAAATTAAAAAATAGAATTATGGCTTCATTTCAAGCCAGAATAGGTTGGGAATGCCGAGAAAGAGAGAAAATAAAAATTATCGTTCCGATCCGTTCCTACCCGACGCGTAATAGAAAATTCCAAGAAAGTAGCAAAAAAATTTAAAAAATTAAAAAATAGCATTATGGCTGCATTTCAAGCCAGAATAGGTTGGAAAAGGACGAGAAAGAGAGAAAATAAAAATTATCGTTCTATTCCGTTCCTACTCGACGCGTAATAAAAAATTCAAAAAAATTGAAAAAAAATTCAAATAATCAAAACATACCATTATGGCTTCATTTCAAGCCAAAATAGGTTGGAAAAGGCCGAGAAAGGGAGAAAATTAAAATTATCGTTCCATTTCGTTCCTACCTGACGCGTAATAGAAAATTCCATAAAAAAGGGCAAAAACTTCAAAAAATTAAAAAATACCATTATGACTTCATTTCAAACCAAAATAGGGTTGAGAAGGCCGAGAAAGTGAGAAAATAAAAATTATCGTTCCGTTTCGTTCCTACCAGACGCGTAATTGAAAATTCCAAAAAAATAACAATAAAATCCAAAAAATTAAAAAATAGCATTATGAGTTCTTTTCTAGCCAAATTAGGTTGGAAAAGCTCGAGAAAGAGGGAAAATATAAATTATCATTCTGTTCTGTTCCTACCCGACGCGTAATAGAAAATTCCAAAAAAATAGCAAAAAAATTAAAAAATGGCATTTTGGCGTCATTTCAAGCCAGAATAGGTTGGAAAAGGCCGCGAAAGAGAGAAAATAAAAATTATCGTTCCGTTTCCGTTCCTAACTAACGCGTAACAGAAAATTCAAAAAAAATAGGCAAAAACTTCAAAAAATTAAAAAATACCATTATGACTTCATTTCAATCCAAAATAGGTTAGAGAACGCCAAGAATGTGAGAAAATAAAAATTATCGTTCCGTTCCGTTACTACCAGACGCGTAATAGAAAATTCCAAAAAAATAACAAAAAAATTCAAAAAATTAAAAAATAGCATTATGACTTCTTTTCTAGCCAAAATAGGTTGGACAAGCCCGAAAAAGAGAGAAAGTAAAAATTATCGTTATGTTTCCGTTCCTAAATAACGCGTAATAGAAAATTAAAAAAAAAAAGGCAAAAACTTCAAAAAATTAAAAAATACCATTATGACTTCATTTCAATCCAAAATAGGTTGGAGAACGCCAAGAATGTGAGAAAATAAAAATTATCGTTCCGTTCCGTTACTACCAGACGCGTAATAGAAAATTCCAAAAAAATAACAAAAAAATTAAAAAAATTAAAAAATAGCATTATTACTTCTTTTCTAGCCAAAATAGGTTGGACAAGCCCGAGAAAGAGAGAAAATAAAAATTATCGTTCCGTTTCCGTTCCTAACTAACGCGTAGTAGAAAATTAAAAAAAAATAGGCAAAAACTTCAAAAAATTAAAAAATACCATTATGACTTTTTTCCAAACCAAAATAGGTTGGACAAGCGCGGGAAAGAGTGAAAATAAAAATTATCATTCTGTTCTGTTCCTACCCGACGCGTAATAGAAAATTCCAAAAAAATAGCAAAAAAATTCAAAAAATTAAAAAATGGCATTATGGCTTCATTTCAAGCCAGAATAGGTTGGAAAAGGCCAAGAAAGAGAGAAAATAAAAATTATCGTTCCGTTTCCGTTCCTAACTAACGCGTAATAGAAAATTCAAAAAAAATAGGCAAAAACTTCAAAAAATTAAAAAATACCATTATGACTTCATTTCAATCCAAAATAGGTTGGAGAACGCCGAGAAAGTGAGAAAATAAAAATTATCGTTCCGTTCCGTTACTACCAGACGCGTAATAGAAAATTCCAAAAAAATAACAAAAAAAATCAACAAATTAAAAAATAGCATTATCACTTCTTTTCTAGACGAAATAGGTTGGACAAGCCCGAGAGAGAGAGAAAATAAAAATTATCGTTCAGTTCCATTCCTACCAGACGCGTAATAGAAATTTCCAAACAAATAGCAAAAAAAAATAAAAAAAACCATTATGGCTCCATTTCAATCCAAAATAGGTTGGAAAATGCCGAGAAATAGGGCAAATAAAAATTAGCAATCCGTTCCGTTCCTACTCGACCTGTAACAGGAAATTCCAAAAAAATAACTAAAAAATTCAAAAAATTAAAAAATACCATTACGGATTCATTCCAAGCCAAAATAGGTTGAAAGAGGATGAGAAAGAGAGAAAATAAAAATTATCATTCCGTTCCGTTCCTACCCGACGCGTAATAGGAAATTCCATAAAAATATAACAAAAAAATTAAAAAATAGAATTATGGCTTCATTTCAAGCCAGAATAGGTTGGGAATGCCGAGAAAGACAGAAAATAAAAATTATCGTTCCGTTCCGTTCCTACCCGACGCGTAATAGAAAATTCCAAGAAAGTAGCAAAAAAATTTAAAAAATTAAAAAATAGCATTATGGCTGCATTTCAAGCCAGAATAGGTTGGAAAAGGACGCAAAAGAGAGAAAATAAAAATTATCGTTCTATTCCGTTCCTACTCGACGCGTAATAAAAAATTCAAAAAAATTGAAAAAAAATTCAAATAATCAAAACATACCATTATGGCTTCATTTCAAGCCAAAATAGGTTGGAAAAGGCCGAGAAAGGGAGAAAATTAAAATTATCGTTCCATTTCGTTCTTACCTGACGCGTAATAGAAAATTCCATAAAAAAGGGCAAAAACTTCAAAAAATTAAAAAATACCATTATGACTTCATTTCAAACCAAAATAGGGTTGAGAAGGCCGAGAAAGTGAGAAAATAAAAATTATGGTTCCGTTCCGTTCCTACCAGACGCGTAATTGAAAATTCCAAAAAAATAACATAAAAACCCAAAAAATTAAAAAATAGCATTATGACTTCTTTTCTAGCCAAATTAGGTTGGAAAAGCTCGAGAAAGAGGGAAAATAAAAATTATCATTCTGTTCTGTTCCTACCCGACGCGTAATAGAAAATTCCAAAAAAATATGCAAAAACTTCAAAAAATTAAAAAAATACCATTATGACTTTGTTTCAAACCAAAATAGGTTGGACAAGCCCGGGAAAGAGTGAAAATAAAAATTATCATTCTGTTCTGTTCCTACCCGACGCGTAATAGAAAATTCCAAAAAAATAGCAAAAAAATTAAAAAAAATTAAAAAATGGCATTATGGCTTCATTTCAAGCCAGAATAGGTTGGAAAAGGCCGAGAAAGAGTGAAAATAAAAATTATCGTTCCGTTTCCGTTCCTAACTAACGCGTAATAGAAAATTAAAAAAAAATAGGCAAAAACTTCAAAAAATTAAAAAATACCATTATTACTTTGGTTCAAACAAAAATAGGTTGGACAAGCCCGAGAAACTGAGAAAATAAAAATTATCGTTTCGTTCTGTTGCTACCAGACGCGTAATAGAAAATTCCAAAAAAATAACAAAAAAATTTAAAAAATTAAAAAATAGCATTATAACTTCTTTTCAAACCAAAATAGGTTGGACAAGCTCGAGAAAGAGAGAAAATAAAAATTATTATTCTGTTCCGTTTCTACCCGACGCGTAATAGAAAATTCCAAAAAAATAGCAAAAAAATTAAAAAAATGGCATTATGGCTTCATTTCGAGCCAGAATAGGTTGGAAAAGGCCGAGAAAGAGAGAAAATAAAAATTATCGTTATGTTCCGTTCCTAACTAACGCGTAATAGAAAATTCAAAAAAAATAGGCAAAAACTTCAAAAAATTAAAAAATAGCATTATGACTTCATTTCAATCCAAAATAGGTTGGAGAACGTCGAGAAAGTGAGAAAATAAAAATTATCGTTCCGTTCCGTTACTACCAGACGCGTAATAGAAAATTCCAAAAAAATTCAAAAAATTAAAAAATAGCATTTTGACTTCGTTTCTAGCCAAAATAGGTTGGACAAGCCCGAGAAAGAGAGAAAATAAAAATTATCGTTCAGTTCCATTCCTACCAGACGCGTAATAGAAATTTCCAAACAAATAGCAAAAAAAATTGAAAAAAACCATTATGGCTCCATTTCAATCCAAAATAGGTTGGAAAATGCCGAGAAATAGAGCAAATAAAAATTAGCAATCCGTTCCGTTCCTACTCGACCTGTAACAGGAAATTCCAAAAAAATAACTAAAAAATTCAAAAAATTAAAAAATACCATTACGGATTCATTCCAAGCCAAAATAGGTTGAAAGAGGATGAGAAAGAGAGAAAATAAAAATTATCATTCCGTTCCGTTCCTACCCGACGTGTAATAGGAAATTCCACAAAAATAACAAAAAAATTCAAAAAATTAAAAAATAGAATTATGGCTTCATTTCAAGCCAGAATAGGTTGGGAATGCCGAGAAAGACAGAAAATAAAAATTATCGTTCCGATCCGTTCCTACCCGACGCGTAATAGAAAATTCCAAGAAAGTAGCAAAAAAATTTAAAAAATTAAAAAATAGCATTATGGCTGCATTTCAAGCCAGAATAGGTTGGAAAAGGACGAGAAAGAGAGAAAATAAAAATTATCGTTCTATTCCGTTCCTACTCGACGCGTAATAAAAAATTCAAAAAAATTGAAAAAAAATTCAAATAATCAAAACATACCATTATGGCTTCATTTCAAGCCAAAATAGGTTGGAAAAGGCCGAGAAAGGGAGAAAATTAAAATTATCGTTCCATTTCGTTCCTACCTGACGCGTAATAGAAAATTCCATAAAAAAGGGCAAAAACTTCAAAAAATTAAAAAATACCATTATGACTTCATTTCAAACCAAAATAGGGTTGAGAAGGCCGAGAAAGTGAGAAAATAAAAATTATCGTTCCGTTTCGTTCCTACCAGACGCGTAATTGAAAATTCCAAAAAAATAACAATAAAATCCAAAAAATTAAAAAATAGCATTATGAGTTCTTTTCTAGCCAAATTAGGTTGGAAAAGCTCGAGAAAGAGGGAAAATATAAATTATCATTCTGTTCTGTTCCTACCCGACGCGTAATAGAAAATTCCAAAAAAATAGCAAAAAAATTAAAAAATGGCATTTTGGCGTCATTTCAAGCCAGAATAGGTTGGAAAAGGCCGCGAAAGAGAGAAAATAAAAATTATCGTTCCGTTTCCGTTCCTAACTAACGCGTAACAGAAAATTCAAAAAAAATAGGCAAAAACTTCAAAAAATTAAAAAATACCATTATGACTTCATTTCAATCCAAAATAGGTTAGAGAACGCCAAGAATGTGAGAAAATAAAAATTATCGTTCCGTTCCGTTACTACCAGACGCGTAATAGAAAATTCCAAAAAAATAACAAAAAAATTCAAAAAATTAAAAAATAGCATTATGACTTCTTTTCTAGCCAAAATAGGTTGGACAAGCCCGAAAAAGAGAGAAAGTAAAAATTATCGTTATGTTTCCGTTCCTAAATAACGCGTAATAGAAAATTAAAAAAAAAAAGGCAAAAACTTCAAAAAATTAAAAAATACCATTATGACTTCATTTCAATCCAAAATAGGTTGGAGAACGCCAAGAATGTGAGAAAATAAAAATTATCGTTCCGTTCCGTTACTACCAGACGCGTAATAGAAAATTCCAAAAAAATAACAAAAAAATTAAAAAAATTAAAAAATAGCATTATTACTTCTTTTCTAGCCAAAATAGGTTGGACAAGCCCGAGAAAGAGAGAAAATAAAAATTATCGTTCCGTTTCCGTTCCTAACTAACGCGTAGTAGAAAATTAAAAAAAAATAGGCAAAAACTTCAAAAAATTAAAAAATACCATTATGACTTTTTTCCAAACCAAAATAGGTTGGACAAGCGCGGGAAAGAGTGAAAATAAAAATTATCATTCTGTTCTGTTCCTACCCGACGCGTAATAGAAAATTCCAAAAAAATAGCAAAAAAATTCAAAAAATTAAAAAATGGCATTATGGCTTCATTTCAAGCCAGAATAGGTTGGAAAAGGCCAAGAAAGAGAGAAAATAAAAATTATCGTTCCGTTTCCGTTCCTAACTAACGCGTAATAGAAAATTCAAAAAAAATAGGCAAAAACTTCAAAAAATTAAAAAATACCATTATGACTTCATTTCAATCCAAAATAGGTTGGAGAACGCCGAGAAAGTGAGAAAATAAAAATTATCGTTCCGTTCCGTTACTACCAGACGCGTAATAGAAAATTCCAAAAAAATAACAAAAAAAATCAACAAATTAAAAAATAGCATTATCACTTCTTTTCTAGACGAAATAGGTTGGACAAGCCCGAGAGAGAGAGAAAATAAAAATTATCGTTCAGTTCCATTCCTACCAGACGCGTAATAGAAATTTCCAAACAAATAGCAAAAAAAAATAAAAAAAACCATTATGGCTCCATTTCAATCCAAAATAGGTTGGAAAATGCCGAGAAATAGGGCAAATAAAAATTAGCAATCCGTTCCGTTCCTACTCGACCTGTAACAGGAAATTCCAAAAAAATAACTAAAAAATTCAAAAAATTAAAAAATACCATTACGGATTCATTCCAAGCCAAAATAGGTTGAAAGAGGATGAGAAAGAGAGAAAATAAAAATTATCATTCCGTTCCGTTCCTACCCGACGCGTAATAGGAAATTCCATAAAAATATAACAAAAAAATTAAAAAATAGAATTATGGCTTCATTTCAAGCCAGAATAGGTTGGGAATGCCGAGAAAGACAGAAAATAAAAATTATCGTTCCGTTCCGTTCCTACCCGACGCGTAATAGAAAATTCCAAGAAAGTAGCAAAAAAATTTAAAAAATTAAAAAATAGCATTATGGCTGCATTTCAAGCCAGAATAGGTTGGAAAAGGACGCAAAAGAGAGAAAATAAAAATTATCGTTCTATTCCGTTCCTACTCGACGCGTAATAAAAAATTCAAAAAAATTGAAAAAAAATTCAAATAATCAAAACATACCATTATGGCTTCATTTCAAGCCAAAATAGGTTGGAAAAGGCCGAGAAAGGGAGAAAATTAAAATTATCGTTCCATTTCGTTCTTACCTGACGCGTAATAGAAAATTCCATAAAAAAGGGCAAAAACTTCAAAAAATTAAAAAATACCATTATGACTTCATTTCAAACCAAAATAGGGTTGAGAAGGCCGAGAAAGTGAGAAAATAAAAATTATGGTTCCGTTCCGTTCCTACCAGACGCGTAATTGAAAATTCCAAAAAAATAACATAAAAACCCAAAAAATTAAAAAATAGCATTATGACTTCTTTTCTAGCCAAATTAGGTTGGAAAAGCTCGAGAAAGAGGGAAAATAAAAATTATCATTCTGTTCTGTTCCTACCCGACGCGTAATAGAAAATTCCAAAAAAATATGCAAAAACTTCAAAAAATTAAAAAAATACCATTATGACTTTGTTTCAAACCAAAATAGGTTGGACAAGCCCGGGAAAGAGTGAAAATAAAAATTATCATTCTGTTCTGTTCCTACCCGACGCGTAATAGAAAATTCCAAAAAAATAGCAAAAAAATTAAAAAAAATTAAAAAATGGCATTATGGCTTCATTTCAAGCCAGAATAGGTTGGAAAAGGCCGAGAAAGAGTGAAAATAAAAATTATCGTTCCGTTTCCGTTCCTAACTAACGCGTAATAGAAAATTAAAAAAAAATAGGCAAAAACTTCAAAAAATTAAAAAATACCATTATTACTTTGGTTCAAACAAAAATAGGTTGGACAAGCCCGAGAAACTGAGAAAATAAAAATTATCGTTTCGTTCTGTTGCTACCAGACGCGTAATAGAAAATTCCAAAAAAATAACAAAAAAATTTAAAAAATTAAAAAATAGCATTATAACTTCTTTTCAAACCAAAATAGGTTGGACAAGCTCGAGAAAGAGAGAAAATAAAAATTATTATTCTGTTCCGTTTCTACCCGACGCGTAATAGAAAATTCCAAAAAAATAGCAAAAAAATTAAAAAAATGGCATTATGGCTTCATTTCGAGCCAGAATAGGTTGGAAAAGGCCGAGAAAGAGAGAAAATAAAAATTATCGTTATGTTCCGTTCCTAACTAACGCGTAATAGAAAATTCAAAAAAAATAGGCAAAAACTTCAAAAAATTAAAAAATAGCATTATGACTTCATTTCAATCCAAAATAGGTTGGAGAACGTCGAGAAAGTGAGAAAATAAAAATTATCGTTCCGTTCCGTTACTACCAAACGCGTAATAGAAAATTCCAAAAAAATTCAAAAAATTAAAAAATAGCATTTTGACTTCGTTTCTAGCCAAAATAGGTTGGACAAGCCCGAGAAAGAGAGAAAATAAAAATTATCGTTCAGTTCCATTCCTACCAGACGCGTAATAGAAATTTCCAAACAAATAGCAAAAAAAATTGAAAAAAACCATTATGGCTCCATTTCAATCCAAAATAGGTTGGAAAATGCCGAGAAATAGAGCAAATAAAAATTAGCAATCCGTTCCGTTCCTACTCGACCTGTAACAGGAAATTCCAAAAAAATAACTAAAAAATTCAAAAAATTAAAAAATACCATTACGGATTCATTTCAAGCCAAAATAGGTTGAAAGAGGATGAGAAAGAGAGAAAATAAAAATTATCATTCCGTTCCGTTCCTACCCGACGTGTAATAGGAAATTCCACAAAAATAACAAAAAAATTCAAAAAATTAAAAAATAGAATTATGGCTTCATTTCAAGCCAGAATAGGTTGGGAATGCCGAGAAAGAGAGAAAATAAAAATTATCGTTCCGATCCGTTCCTACCCGACGCGTAATAGAAAATTCCAAGAAAGTAGCAAAAAAATTTAAAAAATTAAAAAATAGCATTATGGCTGCATTTCAAGCCAGAATAGGTTGGAAAAGGACGAGAAAGAGAGAAAATAAAAATTATCGTTCCATTCCGTTCCTACTCGACGCGTAATAAAAAATTCAAAAAAATTGAAAAAAAATTCAAATAATCAAAACATACCATTATGGCTTCATTTCAAGCCAAAATAGGTTGGAAAAGGCCGAGAAAGGGAGAAAATTAAAATTATCGTTCCATTTCGTTCCTACCTGACGCGTAATAGAAAATTCCATAAAAAAGGGCAAAAACTTCAAAAAATTAAAAAATACCATTATGACTTCATTTCAAACCAAAATAGGGTTGAGAAGGCCGAGAAAGTGAGAAAATAAAAATTATCGTTCCGTTTCGTTCCTACCAGACGCGTAATTGAAAATTCCAAAAAAATAACAATAAAATCCAAAAAATTAAAAAATAGCATTATGAGTTCTTTTCTAGCCAAATTAGGTTGGAAAAGCTCGAGAAAGAGGGAAAATATAAATTATCATTCTGTTCTGTTCCTACCCGACGCGTAATAGAAAATTCCAAAAAAATAGCAAAAAAATTAAAAAATGGCATTTTGGCGTCATTTCAAGCCAGAATAGGTTGGAAAAGGCCGCGAAAGAGAGAAAATAAAAATTATCGTTCCGTTTCCGTTCCTAACTAACGCGTAACAGAAAATTCAAAAAAAATAGGCAAAAACTTCAAAAAATTAAAAAATACCATTATGACTTCATTTCAATCCAAAATAGGTTAGAGAACGCCAAGAATGTGAGAAAATAAAAATTATCGTTCCGTTCCGTTACTACCAGACGCGTAATAGAAAATTCCAAAAAAATAACAAAAAAATTCAAAAAATTAAAAAATAGCATTATGACTTCTTTTCTAGCCAAAATAGGTTGGACAAGCCCGAAAAAGAGAGAAAGTAAAAATTATCGTTATGTTTCCGTTCCTAAATAACGCGTAATAGAAAATTAAAAAAAAAAAGGCAAAAACTTCAAAAAATTAAAAAATACCATTATGACTTCATTTCAATCCAAAATAGGTTGGAGAACGCCAAGAATGTGAGAAAATAAAAATTATCGTTCCGTTCCGTTACTACCAGACGCGTAATAGAAAATTCCAAAAAAATAACAAAAAAATTAAAAAAATTAAAAAATAGCATTATTACTTCTTTTCTAGCCAAAATAGGTTGGACAAGCCCGAGAAAGAGAGAAAATAAAAATTATCGTTCCGTTTCCGTTCCTAACTAACGCGTAGTAGAAAATTAAAAAAAAATAGGCAAAAACTTCAAAAAATTAAAAAATACCATTATGACTTTTTTCCAAACCAAAATAGGTTGGACAAGCGCGGGAAAGAGTGAAAATAAAAATTATCATTCTGTTCTGTTCCTACCCGACGCGTAATAGAAAATTCCAAAAAAATAGCAAAAAAATTCAAAAAATTAAAAAATGGCATTATGGCTTCATTTCAAGCCAGAATAGGTTGGAAAAGGCCAAGAAAGAGAGAAAATAAAAATTATCGTTCCGTTTCCGTTCCTAACTAACGCGTAATAGAAAATTCAAAAAAAATAGGCAAAAACTTCAAAAAATTAAAAAATACCATTATGACTTCATTTCAATCCAAAATAGGTTGGAGAACGCCGAGAAAGTGAGAAAATAAAAATTATCGTTCCGTTCCGTTACTACCAGACGCGTAATAGAAAATTCCAAAAAAATAACAAAAAAAATCAACAAATTAAAAAATAGCATTATCACTTCTTTTCTAGACGAAATAGGTTGGACAAGCCCGAGAGAGAGAGAAAATAAAAATTATCGTTCAGTTCCATTCCTACCAGACGCGTAATAGAAATTTCCAAACAAATAGCAAAAAAAAATAAAAAAAACCATTATGGCTCCATTTCAATCCAAAATAGGTTGGAAAATGCCGAGAAATAGGGCAAATAAAAATTAGCAATCCGTTCCGTTCCTACTCGACCTGTAACAGGAAATTCCAAAAAAATAACTAAAAAATTCAAAAAATTAAAAAATACCATTACGGATTCATTCCAAGCCAAAATAGGTTGAAAGAGGATGAGAAAGAGAGAAAATAAAAATTATCATTCCGTTCCGTTCCTACCCGACGCGTAATAGGAAATTCCATAAAAATATAACAAAAAAATTAAAAAATAGAATTATGGCTTCATTTCAAGCCAGAATAGGTTGGGAATGCCGAGAAAGACAGAAAATAAAAATTATCGTTCCGTTCCGTTCCTACCCGACGCGTAATAGAAAATTCCAAGAAAGTAGCAAAAAAATTTAAAAAATTAAAAAATAGCATTATGGCTGCATTTCAAGCCAGAATAGGTTGGAAAAGGACGCAAAAGAGAGAAAATTAAAATTATCGTTCTATTCCGTTCCTACTCGACGCGTAATAAAAAATTCAAAAAAATTTAAAAAAAATTCAAATAATCAAAAAATACCATTATGGCTTCATTTCAAGCCAAAATAGGTTGGAAAAGGCCGAGAAAGGGAGAAAATTAAAATTATCGTTCCATTTCGTTCCTACCTGACGCGTAATAGAAAATTCCATAAAAAAGGGCAAAAACTTCAAAAAATTAAAAAATACCATTATGACTTCATTTCAAACCAAAATAGGGTTGAGAAGGCCGAGAAAGTGAGAAAATAAAAATTATGGTTCCGTTCCGTTCCTACCAGACGCGTAATTGAAAATTCCAAAAAAATAACATAAAAACCCAAAAAATTAAAAAATAGCATTATGACTTCTTTTCTAGCCAAATTAGGTTGGAAAAGCTCGAGAAAGAGGGAAAATAAAAATTATCATTATGTTCTGTTCCTACCCGACGCGTAATAGAAAATTCCAAAAAAATATGCAAAAACTTCAAAAAATTAAAAAAATACCATTATGACTTTGTTTCAAACTAAAATAGGTTGGACAAGCCCGGGAAAGAGTGAAAATAAAAATTATCATTCTGTTCTGTTCCTACCCGACACGTAATAGAAAATTCCAAAAAAATAGCAAAAAAATTAAAAAAAATTAAAAAATGGCATTATGGCTTCATTTCAAGCCAGAATAGGTTGGAAAAGGCCGAGAAAGAGTGAAAATAAAAATTATCGTTCCGTTTCCGTTCCTAACTAACGCGTAATAGAAAATTAAAAAAAAATAGGCAAAAACTTCAAAAAATTAAAAAATACCATTATGACTTTGGTTCAAACAAAAATAGGTTGGACAAGCCCTAGAAACTGAGAAAATAAAAATTATCGTTTCGTTCTGTTGCTACCAGACGCGTAATAGAAAATTCCAAAAAAATAACAAAAAAATTTAAAAAATTAAAAAATAGCATTATAACTTCTTTTCAAACCAAAATAGGTTGGACAAGCTCGAGAAAGAGAGAAAATAAAAATTATTATTCTGTTCCGTTTCTACCCGACGCGTAATAGAAAATTCCAAAAAAATAGCAAAAAAATTAAAAAAATGGCATTATGGCTTCATTTCGAGCCAGAATAGGTTGGAAAAGGCCGAGAAAGAGAGAAAATAAAAATTATCGTTATGTTCCGTTCCTAACTAACGCGTAATAGAAAATTCAAAAAAAATAGGCAAAAACTTCAAAAAATTAAAAAATAGCATTATGACTTCATTTCAATCCAAAATAGGTTGGAGAACGTCGAGAAAGTGAGAAAATAAAAATTATCGTTCCGTTCCGTTACTACCAGACGCGTAATAGAAAATTCCAAAAAAATTCAAAAAATTAAAAAATAGCATTTTGACTTCGTTTCTAGCCAAAATAGGTTGGACAAGCCCGAGAAAGAGAGAAAATAAAAATTATCGTTCAGTTCCATTCCTACCAGACGCGTAATAGAAATTTCCAAACAAATAGCAAAAAAAATTGAAAAAAACCATTATGGCTCCATTTCAATCCAAAATAGGTTGGAAAATGCCGAGAAATAGAGCAAATAAAAATTAGCAATCCGTTCCGTTCCTACTCGACCTGTAACAGGAAATTCCAAAAAAATAACTAAAAAATTCAAAAAATTAAAAAATACCATTACGGATTCATTCCAAGCCAAAATAGGTTGAAAGAGGATGAGAAAGAGAGAAAATAAAAATTATCATTCCGTTCCGTTCCTACCCGACGTGTAATAGGAAATTCCACAAAAATAACAAAAAAATTCAAAAAATTAAAAAATAGAATTATGGCTTCATTTCAAGCCAGAATAGGTTGGGAATGCCGAGAAAGAGAGAAAATAAAAATTATCGTTCCGATCCGTTCCTACCCGACGCGTAATAGAAAATTCCAAGAAGTAGCAAAAAAATTTAAAAAATTAAAAAATAGCATTATGGCTGCATTTCAAGCCAGAATAGGTTGGAAAAGGACGAGAAAGAGAGAAAATAAAAATTATCGTTCTATTCCGTTCCTACTCGACGCGTAATAAAAAATTCAAAAAAATTGAAAAAAAATTCAAATAATCAAAACATACCATTATGGCTTCATTTCAAGCCAAAATAGGTTGGAAAAGGCCGAGAAAGGGAGAAAATTAAAATTATCGTTCCATTTCGTTCCTACCTGACGCGTAATAGAAAATTCCATAAAAAAGGGCAAAAACTTCAAAAAATTAAAAAATACCATTATGACTTCATTTCAAACCAAAATAGGGTTGAGAAGGCCGAGAAAGTGAGAAAATAAAAATTATCGTTCCGTTTCGTTCCTACCAGACGCGTAATTGAAAATTCCAAAAAAATAACAATAAAATCCAAAAAATTAAAAAATAGCATTATGACTTCTTTTCTAGCCAAATTAGGTTGGAAAAGCTCGAGAAAGAGGGAAAATATAAATTATCATTCTGTTCTGTTCCTACCCGACGCGTAATAGAAAATTCCAAAAAAATAGCAAAAAAATTAAAAAATGGCATTTTGGCGTCATTTCAAGCCAGAATAGGTTGGAAAAGGCCGCGAAAGAGAGAAAATAAAAATTATCGTTCCGTTTCCGTTCCTAACTAACGCGTAACAGAAAATTCAAAAAAAATAGGCAAAAACTTCAAAAAATTAAAAAATACCATTATGACTTCATTTCAATCCAAAATAGGTTAGAGAACGCCAAGAATGTGAGAAAATAAAAATTATCGTTCCGTTCCGTTACTACCAGACGCGTAATAGAAAATTCCAAAAAAATAACAAAAAAATTCAAAAAATTAAAAAATAGCATTATGACTTCTTTTCTAGCCAAAATAGGTTGGACAAGCCCGAAAAAGAGAGAAAGTAAAAATTATCGTTATGTTTCCGTTCCTAAATAACGCGTAATAGAAAATTAAAAAAAAAAAGGCAAAAACTTCAAAAAATTAAAAAATACCATTATGACTTCATTTCAATCCAAAATAGGTTGGAGAACGCCAAGAATGTGAGAAAATAAAAATTATCGTTCCGTTCCGTTACTACCAGACGCGTAATAGAAAATTCCAAAAAAATAACAAAAAAATTCAAAAAATTAAAAAATAGCATTATTACTTCTTTTCTAGCCAAAATAGGTTGGACAAGCCCGAGAAAGAGAGAAAATAAAAATTATCGTTCCGTTTCCGTTCCTAACTAACGCGTAGTAGAAAATTAAAAAAAAATAGGCAAAAACTTCAAAAAATTAAAAAATACCATTATGACTTCATTTCAATCCAAAATAGGTTGGAGAACGCCGAGAAAGTGAGAAAATAAAAATTATCGTTCCGTTCCGTTACTACCAGACGCGTAATAGAAAATTCCAAAAAAATAACAAAAAAAATCAACAAATTAAAAAATAGCATTATCACTTCTTTTCTAGACGAAATAGGTTGGACAAGCCCGAGAGAGAGAGAAAATAAAAATTATCGTTCAGTTCCATTCCTACCAGACGCGTAATAGAAATTTCCAAACAAATAGCAAAAAAAAATAAAAAAAACCATTATGGCTCCATTTCAATCCAAAATAGGTTGGAAAATGCCGAGAAATAGGGCAAATAAAAATTAGCAATCCGTTCCGTTCCTACTCGACCTGTAACAGGAAATTCCAAAAAAATAACTAAAAAATTCAAAAAATTAAAAAATACCATTACGGATTCATTCCAAGCCAAAATAGGTTGAAAGAGGATGAGAAAGAGAGAAAATAAAAATTATCATTCCGTTCCGTTCCTACCCGACGCGTAATAGGAAATTCCATAAAAATATAACAAAAAAATTAAAAAATAGAATTATGGCTTCATTTCAAGCCAGAATAGGTTGGGAATGCCGAGAAAGACAGAAAATAAAAATTATCGTTCCGTTCCGTTCCTACCCGACGCGTAATAGAAAATTCCAAGAAAGTAGCAAAAAAATTTAAAAAATTAAAAAATAGCATTATGGCTGCATTTCAAGCCAGAATAGGTTGGAAAAGGACGCAAAAGAGAGAAAATTAAAATTATCGTTCTATTCCGTTCCTACTCGACGCGTAATAAAAAATTCAAAAAAATTTAAAAAAAATTCAAATAATCAAAACATACCATTATGGCTTCATTTCAAGCCAAAATAGGTTGGAAAAGGCCGAGAAAGGGAGAAAATTAAAATTATCGTTCCATTTCGTTCCTACCTGACGCGTAATAGAAAATTCCATAAAAAAGGGCAAAAACTTCAAAAAATTAAAAAATACCATTATGACTTCATTTCAAACCAAAATAGGGTTGAGAAGGCCGAGAAAGTGAGAAAATAAAAATTATGGTTCCGTTCCGTTCCTACCAGACGCGTAATTGAAAATTCCAAAAAAATAACATAAAAACCCAAAAAATTAAAAAATAGCATTATGACTTCTTTTCTAGCCAAATTAGGTTGGAAAAGCTCGAGAAAGAGGGAAAATAAAAATTATCATTATGTTCTGTTCCTACCCGACGCGTAATAGAAAATTCCAAAAAAATATGCAAAAACTTCAAAAAATTAAAAAAATACCATTATGACTTTGTTTCAAACTAAAATAGGTTGGACAAGCCCGGGAAAGAGTGAAAATAAAAATTATCATTCTGTTCTGTTCCTACCCGACACGTAATAGAAAATTCCAAAAAAATAGCAAAAAAATTAAAAAAAATTAAAAAATGGCATTATGGCTTCATTTCAAGCCAGAATAGGTTGGAAAAGGCCGAGAAAGAGTGAAAATAAAAATTATCGTTCCGTTTCCGTTCCTAACTAACGCGTAATAGAAAATTAAAAAAAAATAGGCAAAAACTTCAAAAAATTAAAAAATACCATTATGACTTTGGTTCAAACAAAAATAGGTTGGACAAGCCCTAGAAACTGAGAAAATAAAAATTATCGTTTCGTTCTGTTGCTACCAGACGCGTAATAGAAAATTCCAAAAAAATAACAAAAAAATTTAAAAAATTAAAAAATAGCATTATAACTTCTTTTCAAACCAAAATAGGTTGGACAAGCTCGAGAAAGAGAGAAAATAAAAATTATTATTCTGTTCCGTTTCTACCCGACGCATAATAGAAAATTCCAAAAAAATAGCAAAAAAATTAAAAAAATGGCATTATGGCTTCATTTCGAGCCAGAATAGGTTGGAAAAGGCCGAGAAAGAGAGAAAATAAAAATTATCGTTATGTTCCGTTCCTAACTAACGCGTAATAGAAAATTCAAAAAAAATAGGCAAAAACTTCAAAAAATTAAAAAATAGCATTATGACTTCATTTCAATCCAAAATAGGTTGGAGAACGTCGAGAAAGTGAGAAAATAAAAATTATCGTTCCGTTCCGTTACTACCAGACGCGTAATAGAAAATTCCAAAAAAATTCAAAAAATTAAAAAATAGCATTTTGACTTCGTTTCTAGCCAAAATAGGTTGGACAAGCCCGAGAAAGAGAGAAAATAAAAATTATCGTTCAGTTCCATTCCTACCAGACGCGTAATAGAAATTTCCAAACAAATAGCAAAAAAAATTGAAAAAAACCATTATGGCTCCATTTCAATCCAAAATAGGTTGGAAAATGCCGAGAAATAGAGCAAATAAAAATTAGCAATCCGTTCCGTTCCTACTCGACCTGTAACAGGAAATTCCAAAAAAATAACTAAAAAATTCAAAAAATTAAAAAATACCATTACGGATTCATTCCAAGCCAAAATAGGTTGAAAGAGGATGAGAAAGAGAGAAAATAAAAATTATCATTCCGTTCCGTTCCTACCCGACGTGTAATAGGAAATTCCACAAAAATAACAAAAAAATTCAAAAAATTAAAAAATAGAATTATGGCTTCATTTCAAGCCAGAATAGGTTGGGAATGCCGAGAAAGAGAGAAAATAAAAATTATCGTTCCGATCCGTTCCTACCCGACGCGTAATAGAAAATTCCAAGAAGTAGCAAAAAAATTTAAAAAATTAAAAAATAGCATTATGGCTGCATTTCAAGCCAGAATAGGTTGGAAAAGGACGAGAAAGAGAGAAAATAAAAATTATCGTTCTATTCCGTTCCTACTCGACGCGTAATAAAAAATTCAAAAAAATTGAAAAAAAATTCAAATAATCAAAACATACCATTATGGCTTCATTTCAAGCCAAAATAGGTTGGAAAAGGCCGAGAAAGGGAGAAAATTAAAATTATCGTTCCATTTCGTTCCTACCTGACGCGTAATAGAAAATTCCATAAAAAAGGGCAAAAACTTCAAAAAATTAAAAAATACCATTATGACTTCATTTCAAACCAAAATAGGGTTGAGAAGGCCGAGAAAGTGAGAAAATAAAAATTATCGTTCCGTTTCGTTCCTACCAGACGCGTAATTGAAAATTCCAAAAAAATAACAATAAAATCCAAAAAATTAAAAAATAGCATTATGACTTCTTTTCTAGCCAAATTAGGTTGGAAAAGCTCGAGAAAGAGGGAAAATATAAATTATCATTCTGTTCTGTTCCTACCCGACGCGTAATAGAAAATTCCAAAAAAATAGCAAAAAAATTAAAAAATGGCATTTTGGCGTCATTTCAAGCCAGAATAGGTTGGAAAAGGCCGCGAAAGAGAGAAAATAAAAATTATCGTTCCGTTTCCGTTCCTAACTAACGCGTAACAGAAAATTCAAAAAAAATAGGCAAAAACTTCAAAAAATTAAAAAATACCATTATGACTTCATTTCAATCCAAAATAGGTTAGAGAACGCCAAGAATGTGAGAAAATAAAAATTATCGTTCCGTTCCGTTACTACCAGACGCGTAATAGAAAATTCCAAAAAAATAACAAAAAAATTCAAAAAATTAAAAAATAGCATTATGACTTCTTTTCTAGCCAAAATAGGTTGGACAAGCCCGAAAAAGAGAGAAAGTAAAAATTATCGTTATGTTTCCGTTCCTAAATAACGCGTAATAGAAAATTAAAAAAAAAAAGGCAAAAACTTCAAAAAATTAAAAAATACCATTATGACTTCATTTCAATCCAAAATAGGTTGGAGAACGCCAAGAATGTGAGAAAATAAAAATTATCGTTCCGTTCCGTTACTACCAGACGCGTAATAGAAAATTCCAAAAAAATAACAAAAAAATTCAAAAAATTAAAAAATAGCATTATTACTTCTTTTCTAGCCAAAATAGGTTGGACAAGCCCGAGAAAGAGAGAAAATAAAAATTATCGTTCCGTTTCCGTTCCTAACTAACGCGTAGTAGAAAATTAAAAAAAAATAGGCAAAAACTTCAAAAAATTAAAAAATACCATTATGACTTCATTTCAATCCAAAATAGGTTGGAGAACGCCGAGAAAGTGAGAAAATAAAAATTATCGTTCCGTTCCGTTACTACCAGACGCGTAATAGAAAATTCCAAAAAAATAACAAAAAAAATCAACAAATTAAAAAATAGCATTATCACTTCTTTTCTAGACGAAATAGGTTGGACAAGCCCGAGAGAGAGAGAAAATAAAAATTATCGTTCAGTTCCATTCCTACCAGACGCGTAATAGAAATTTCCAAAC
The DNA here is from genome assembly GCA_030820535.1 of Quercus parvula. Classification (NCBI taxonomy): domain Eukaryota; kingdom Viridiplantae; phylum Streptophyta; class Magnoliopsida; order Fagales; family Fagaceae; genus Quercus; species Quercus parvula. The sequence continues at coordinate 25,485,720 of JAUAME010000004.1, forward strand.
AAATAGCAAAAAAAAATAAAAAAAACCATTATGGCTCCATTTCAATCCAAAATAGGTTGGAAAATGCCGAGAAATAGGGCAAATAAAAATTAGCAATCCGTTCCGTTCCTACTCGACCTGTAACAGGAAATTCCAAAAAAATAACTAAAAAATTCAAAAAATTAAAAAATACCATTACGGATTCATTCCAAGCCAAAATAGGTTGAAAGAGGATGAGAAAGAGAGAAAATAAAAATTATCATTCCGTTCCGTTCCTACCCGACGCGTAATAGGAAATTCCATAAAAATATAACAAAAAAATTAAAAAATAGAATTATGGCTTCATTTCAAGCCAGAATAGGTTGGGAATGCCGAGAAAGACAGAAAATAAAAATTATCGTTCCGTTCCGTTCCTACCCGACGCGTAATAGAAAATTCCAAGAAAGTAGCAAAAAAATTTAAAAAATTAAAAAATAGCATTATGGCTGCATTTCAAGCCAGAATAGGTTGGAAAAGGACGCAAAAGAGAGAAAATTAAAATTATCGTTCTATTCCGTTCCTACTCGACGCGTAATAAAAAATTCAAAAAAATTTAAAAAAAATTCAAATAATCAAAACATACCATTATGGCTTCATTTCAAGCCAAAATAGGTTGGAAAAGGCCGAGAAAGGGAGAAAATTAAAATTATCGTTCCATTTCGTTCCTACCTGACGCGTAATAGAAAATTCCATAAAAAAGGGCAAAAACTTCAAAAAATTAAAAAATACCATTATGACTTCATTTCAAACCAAAATAGGGTTGAGAAGGCCGAGAAAGTGAGAAAATAAAAATTATGGTTCCGTTCCGTTCCTACCAGACGCGTAATTGAAAATTCCAAAAAAATAACATAAAAACCCAAAAAATTAAAAAATAGCATTATGACTTCTTTTCTAGCCAAATTAGGTTGGAAAAGCTCGAGAAAGAGGGAAAATAAAAATTATCATTATGTTCTGTTCCTACCCGACGCGTAATAGAAAATTCCAAAAAAATATGCAAAAACTTCAAAAAATTAAAAAAATACCATTATGACTTTGTTTCAAACTAAAATAGGTTGGACAAGCCCGGGAAAGAGTGAAAATAAAAATTATCATTCTGTTCTGTTCCTACCCGACACGTAATAGAAAATTCCAAAAAAATAGCAAAAAAATTAAAAAAAATTAAAAAATGGCATTATGGCTTCATTTCAAGCCAGAATAGGTTGGAAAAGGCCGAGAAAGAGTGAAAATAAAAATTATCGTTCCGTTTCCGTTCCTAACTAACGCGTAATAGAAAATTAAAAAAAAATAGGCAAAAACTTCAAAAAATTAAAAAATACCATTATGACTTTGGTTCAAACAAAAATAGGTTGGACAAGCCCTAGAAACTGAGAAAATAAAAATTATCGTTTCGTTCTGTTGCTACCAGACGCGTAATAGAAAATTCCAAAAAAATAACAAAAAAATTTAAAAAATTAAAAAATAGCATTATAACTTCTTTTCAAACCAAAATAGGTTGGACAAGCTCGAGAAAGAGAGAAAATAAAAATTATTATTCTGTTCCGTTTCTACCCGACGCATAATAGAAAATTCCAAAAAAATAGCAAAAAAATTAAAAAAATGGCATTATGGCTTCATTTCGAGCCAGAATAGGTTGGAAAAGGCCGAGAAAGAGAGAAAATAAAAATTATCGTTATGTTCCGTTCCTAACTAACGCGTAATAGAAAATTCAAAAAAAATAGGCAAAAACTTCAAAAAATTAAAAAATAGCATTATGACTTCATTTCAATCCAAAATAGGTTGGAGAACGTCGAGAAAGTGAGAAAATAAAAATTATCGTTCCGTTCCGTTACTACCAGACGCGTAATAGAAAATTCCAAAAAAATTCAAAAAATTAAAAAATAGCATTTTGACTTCGTTTCTAGCCAAAATAGGTTGGACAAGCCCGAGAAAGAGAGAAAATAAAAATTATCGTTCAGTTCCATTCCTACCAGACGCGTAATAGAAATTTCCAAACAAATAGCAAAAAAAATTGAAAAAAACCATTATGGCTCCATTTCAATCCAAAATAGGTTGGAAAATGCCGAGAAATAGAGCAAATAAAAATTAGCAATCCGTTCCGTTCCTACTCGACCTGTAACAGGAAATTCCAAAAAAATAACTAAAAAATTCAAAAAATTAAAAAATACCATTACGGATTCATTTCAAGCCAAAATAGGTTGAAAGAGGATGAGAAAGAGAGAAAATAAAAATTATCATTCCGTTCCGTTCCTACCCGACGTGTAATAGGAAATTCCACAAAAATAACAAAAAAATTCAAAAAATTAAAAAATAGAATTATGGCTTCATTTCAAGCCAGAATAGGTTGGGAATGCCGAGAAAGAGAGAAAATAAAAATTATCGTTCCGATCCGTTCCTACCCGACGCGTAATAGAAAATTCCAAGAAAGTAGCAAAAAAATTTAAAAAATTAAAAAATAGCATTATGGCTGCATTTCAAGCCAGAATAGGTTGGAAAAGGACGAGAAAGAGAGAAAATAAAAATTATCGTTCCATTCCGTTCCTACTCGACGCGTAATAAAAAATTCAAAAAAATTGAAAAAAAATTCAAATAATCAAAACATACCATTATTGCTTCATTTCAAGCCAAAATAGGTTGGAAAAGGCCGAGAAAGGGAGAAAATTAAAATTATCGTTCCATTTCGTTCCTACCTGACGCGTAATAGAAAATTCCATAAAAAAGGGCAAAAACTTCAAAAAATTAAAAAATACCATTATGACTTCATTTCAAACCAAAATAGGGTTGAGAAGGCCGAGAAAGTGAGAAAATAAAAATTATCGTTCCGTTCCGTTCCTACCAGACGCGTAATTGAAAATTCCAAAAAAATAACAATAAAATCCAAAAAATTAAAAAATAGCATTATGACTTCTTTTCTAGCCAAATTAGGTTGGAAAAGCTCGAGAAAGAGGGAAAATAAAAATTATCATTCTGTTCTGTTCCTACCCGACGCGTAATAGAAAATTCCAAAAAAATAGCAAAAAAAATTAAAAAATGGCATTATGGCGTCATTTCAAGCCAGAATAGGTTGGAAAAGGCCGCGAAAGAGAGAAAATAAAAATTATCGTTCCGTTTCCGTTCCTAACTAACGCGTAATAGAAAATTCAAAAAAAATAGGCAAAAACTTCAAAAAATTAAAAAATACCATTATGACTTCATTTCAATCCAAAATAGGTTAGAGAACGCCAAGAATGTGAGAAAATAAAAATTATCGTTCCGTTCCGTTACTACCAGACGCGTAATAGAAAATTCCAAAAAAATAACAAAAAAATTCAAAAAATTAAAAAATAGCATTATGACTTCTTTTCTAGCCAAAATAGGTTGGACAAGCCCGAAAAAGAGAGAAAATAAAAATTATCGTTATGTTTCCGTTCCTAAATAACGCGTAATAGAAAATTCAAAAAAAAAAGGCAAAAACTTCAAAAAATTAAAAAATACCATTATGACTTCATTTCAATCCAAAATAGGTTGGAGAACGCCAAGAATGTGAGAAAATAAAAATTATCGTTCCGTTCCGTTACTACCAGACGCGTAATAGAAAATTCCAAAAAAATAACAAAAAAATTAAAAAAATTAAAAAATAGCATTATGACTTCTTTTCTAGCCAAAATAGGTTGGACAAGCCCGAGAAAGAGAGAAAATAAAAATTATCGTTCCGTTTCCGTTCCTAACTAACGCGTAGTAGAAAATTCAAAAAAAATAGGCAAAAACTTCAAAAAATTAAAAAATACCATTATGACTTTTTTCCAAACCAAAATTGGTTGGACAAGCCCGGGAAAGAGTGAAAATAAAAATTATCATTCTGTTCTGTTCATACCCGACGCGTAATAGAAAATTCCAAAAAAATAGCAAAAAAATTAAAAAAATTAAAAAATGGCATTATGGCTTCATTTCAAGCCAGAATAGGTTGGAAAAGGCCGAGAAAGAGAGAAAATAAAAATTATCGTTCCGTTTCCGTTCCTAACTAACGCGTAATAGAAAATTCAAAAAAAATAGGCAAAAACTTCAAAAAATTAAAAAATACCATTATGACTTCATTTCAATCCAAAATAGGTTGGAGAACGCCGAGAAAGTGAGAAAATAAAAATTATCGTTCCGTTCCGTTGCTACCAGACGCGTAATAGAAAATTCCAAAAAAATAACAAAAAAAATCAAAAAATTAAAAAATAGCATTATGACTTCTTTTCTAGCCAAAATAGGTTGGACAAGCCCGAGAGAGAGAGAAAATAAAAATTATCGTTCAGTTCCATTCCTACCAGACGCGTAATAGAAATTTCCAAACAAATAGCAAAAAAAATTAAAAAAAAACCATTATGGCTCCATTTCAATCCAAAATAGGTTGGAAAATGCCGAGAAATAGAGCAAATAAAAATTAGCAATCCGTTCCGTTCCTACTCGACCTGTAACAGGAAATTCCAAAAAAATAACTAAAAAATTCAAAAAATTAAAAAATACCATTACGGATTCATTCCAAGCCAAAATAGGTTGAAAGAGGATGAGAAAGAGAGAAAATAAAAATTATCATTCCGTTCCGTTCCTACCCGACGCGTAATAGGAAATTCCATAAAAATAACAAAAAAATTCAAAAAATTAAAAAATAGAATTATGGCTTCATTTCAAGCCAGAATAGGTTGGGAATGCCGAGAAAGAGAGAAAATAAAAATTATCGTTCCGTTCCGTTCCTACCCGACGCGTAATAGAAAATTCCAAGAAAGTAGCAAAAAAATTTAAAAAATTAAAAAATAGCATTATGGCTGCATTTCAAGCCAGAATAGGTTGGAAAAGGACGCAAAAGAGAGAAAATAAAAATTATCGTTCTATTCCGTTCCTACTCGACGCGTAATAAAAAATTCAAAAAAAATAGGCAAAAACTTCAAAAAATTAAAAAATACCATTATGACTTCATTTCAATCCAAAATAGGTTAGAGAACGCCAAGAATGTGAGAAAATAAAAATTATCGTTCCGTTCCGTTACTACCAGACGCGTAATAGAAAATTCCAAAAAAATAACAAAAAAATTCAAAAAATTAAAAAATAGCATTATGACTTCTTTTCTAGCCAAAATAGGTTGGACAAGCCCGAAAAAGAGAGAAAATAAAAATTATCGTTATGTTTCCGTTCCTAAATAACGCGTAATAGAAAATTCAAAAAAAAAAGGCAAAAACTTCAAAAAATTAAAAAATACCATTATGACTTCATTTCAATCCAAAATAGGTTGGAGAACGCCAAGAATGTGAGAAAATAAAAATTATCGTTCCGTTCCGTTACTACCAGACGCGTAATAGAAAATTCCAAAAAAATAACAAAAAAATTAAAAAAATTAAAAAATAGCATTATGACTTCTTTTCTAGCCAAAATAGGTTGGACAAGCCCGAGAAAGAGAGAAAATAAAAATTATCGTTCCGTTTCCGTTCCTAACTAACGCGTAGTAGAAAATTCAAAAAAAATAGGCAAAAACTTCAAAAAATTAAAAAATACCATTATGACTTTTTTCCAAACCAAAATTGGTTGGACAAGCCCGGGAAAGAGTGAAAATAAAAATTATCATTCTGTTCTGTTCATACCCGACGCGTAATAGAAAATTCCAAAAAAATAGCAAAAAAATTAAAAAAATTAAAAAATGGCATTATGGCTTCATTTCAAGCCAGAATAGGTTGGAAAAGGCCGAGAAAGAGAGAAAATAAAAATTATCGTTCCGTTTCCGTTCCTAACTAACGCGTAATAGAAAATTCAAAAAAAATAGGCAAAAACTTCAAAAAATTAAAAAATACCATTATGACTTCATTTCAATCCAAAATAGGTTGGAGAACGCCGAGAAAGTGAGAAAATAAAAATTATCGTTCCGTTCCGTTGCTACCAGACGCGTAATAGAAAATTCCAAAAAAATAACAAAAAAAATCAAAAAATTAAAAAATAGCATTATGACTTCTTTTCTAGCCAAAATAGGTTGGACAAGCCCGAGAGAGAGAGAAAATAAAAATTATCGTTCAGTTCCATTCCTACCAGACGCGTAATAGAAATTTCCAAACAAATAGCAAAAAAAATTAAAAAAAAACCATTATGGCTCCATTTCAATCCAAAATAGGTTGGAAAATGCCGAGAAATAGAGCAAATAAAAATTAGCAATCCGTTCCGTTCCTACTCGACCTGTAACAGGAAATTCCAAAAAAATAACTAAAAAATTCAAAAAATTAAAAAATACCATTACGGATTCATTCCAAGCCAAAATAGGTTGAAAGAGGATGAGAAAGAGAGAAAATAAAAATTATCATTCCGTTCCGTTCCTACCCGACGCGTAATAGGAAATTCCATAAAAATAACAAAAAAATTCAAAAAATTAAAAAATAGAATTATGGCTTCATTTCAAGCCAGAATAGGTTGGGAATGCCGAGAAAGAGAGAAAATAAAAATTATCGTTCCGTTCCGTTCCTACCCGACGCGTAATAGAAAATTCCAAGAAAGTAGCAAAAAAATTTAAAAAATTAAAAAATAGCATTATGGCTGCATTTCAAGCCAGAATAGGTTGGAAAAGGACGCAAAAGAGAGAAAATAAAAATTATCGTTCTATTCCGTTCCTACTCGACGCGTAATAAAAAATTCAAAAAAATTGAAAAAAAATTCAAATAATCAAAACGTACCATTATGGCTTCATTTCAAGCCAAAATAGGTTGGAAAAGGCCGAGAAAGGGAGAAAATTAAAATTATCGTTCCCTTTCGTTCCTACCTGACGCGTAATAGAAAATTCCATAAAAAAGGGCAAAAACTTCAAAAAATTAAAAAATACCATTATGACTTCATTTCAAACCAAAATAGGGTTGAGAAGGCCGAGATAGTGAGAAAATAAAAATTATCGTTCCGTTCCGTTCCTACCAGACGCGTAATTGAAAATTCCAAAAAAATAACAAAAAAACCCAAAAAATTAAAAAATAGCATTATGACTTCTTTTCTAGCCAAATTAGGTTGGAAAAGCTCGAGAAAGAGGGAAAATAAAAATTATCATTCTGTTCTGTTCCTACCCGACGCGTAATAGAAAATTCCAAAAAAATAGCAAAAAAATTAAAAAAATTAAAAAATGGTATTATGGCTTCATTTCAAGCCAGAATAGGTTGGAAAAGGCCGCGAAAGAGAGAAAATAAAAATTATCGTTCCGTTTCCGTTCCTAACTAACGCGTAATAGAAAATTCAAAAAAAATAGGCAAAAACTTCAAAAAATTAACAAATACCATTATGACTTCATTTCAATCCAAAATAGGTTGGAGAACGCCAAGAATGTGAGAAAATAAAAATTATCGTTCCGTTCCGTTACTACCAGACGCGTAATAGAAAATTCCAAAAAAATAACAAAAAAATTCAAAAAATTAAAAAATAGCAATATGACTTCTTTTCTAGCCAAAATAGGTTGGACAAGCCCGAGAGAGAGAGAAAATAAAAATTATCGTTCCGTTTCCGTTCCTAACTAACGCGTAATAGAAAATTCAAAAAAAATAGGCAAAATCTTCAAAAAATTAAAAAATACCATTATGACTTTTTTCCAAACCAAAATAGGTTGGACAAGCCCGGGAAAGAGTGAAAATAAAAAATATCATTCTGTTCTGTTCCTACCCGACGCGTAATAGAAAATTCAAAAAAAATAGCAAAAAAATTCAAAAAATTAAAAAATGGCATTATGGCTTCATTTCAAGCCAGAATAGGTTGGAAAAGGCCGAGAAAGAGAGAAAATAAAAATTATCGTTCCGTTTCCGCTCCTAACTAACGCGTAATAGAAAATTCAAAAAAAATAGGCAAAAACTTCAAAAAATTAAAAAATACCATTATGACTTCATTTCAATCCAAAATAGGTTGGAGAACGCCGAGAAAGTGAGAAAATAAAAATTATCGTTCCGTTCCGTTACTACCAGACGCGTAATAGAAAATTCCAAAAAAATAACAAAAAAAATCAAAAAATTAAAAAATAGCATTATGACTTCTTTTCTAGCCAAAATAGGTTGGACAAGCCCGAAAGAGAGAGAAAATAAAAATTATCGTTCAGTTCCATTCCTACCAGACGCGTAATAGAAATTTCCAAACAAATAGCAAAAAAAATTAAAAAAAACCATTATGGCTCCATTTCAATCCAAAATAGGTTGGAAAATGCCGAGAAATAGAGCAAATAAAAATTAGCAATCCGTTCCGTTCCTACTCGACCTGTAACAGGAAATTCCAAAAAAATAACTAAAAAATTCAAAAAATTAAAAAATACCATTACGGATTCATTCCAAGCCAAAATAGGTTGAAAGAGGATGAGAAAGAGAGAAAATAAAAATTATCATTCCGTTCCGTTCCTACCCGACGCGTAATAGGAAATTTCATAAAAATAACAAAAAAATTCAAAAAATTAAAAAATAGAATTATGGCTTCATTTCAAGCCAGAATAGGTTGGGAATGCCGAGAAAGAGAGAAAATAAAAATTATCGTTCCGTTCCGTTCCTACCCGACGCGTAATAGAAAAATCCAAGAAAGTAGCAAAAAAATTTAAAAAATTAAAAAATAGCATTATGGCTGCATTTCAAGCCAGAATAGGTTGGAAAAGGACGCAAAAGAGAGAAAATAAAAATTATCGTTCTATTACGTTCCTACTCGACGCGTAATAAAAAATTCAAAAAAATTGAAAAAAAATTCAAATAATCAAAACGTACCATTATGGCTTCATTTCAAGCCAAAATAGGTTGGAAAAGGCCGAGAAAGGGAGAAAATTAAAATTATCGTTCCCTTTCGTTCCTACCTGACGCGTAATAGAAAATTCCATAAAAAAGGGCAAAAACTTCAAAAAATTAAAAAATACCATTATGACTTCATTTCAAACCAAAATAGGGTTGAGAAGGCCGAGATAGTGAGAAAATAAAAATTATCGTTCCGTTCCGTTCCTACCAGACGCGTAATTGAAAATTCCAAAAAAATAACAAAAAAACCCAAAAAATTAAAAAATAGCATTATGACTTCTTTTCTAGCCAAATTAGGTTGGAAAAGCTCGAGACAGAGGGAAAATAAAAATTATCATTCTGTTCTGTTCCTACCCGACGCGTAATAGAAAATTCCAAAAAAATAGCAAAAAAATTAAAAAAATTAAAAAATGGCATTATGGCTTCATTTCAAGCCAGAATAGGTTGGAAAAGGCCGCGAAAGAGAGAAAATAAAAATTATCGTTCCGTTTCCGTTCCTAACTAACGCGTAATAGAAAATTCAAAAAAAATAGGCAAAAACTTCAAAAAATTAAAAAATACCATTATGACTTCATTTCAATCCAAAATAGGTTGGAGAACGCCAAGAATGTGAGAAAATAAAAATTATCGTTCCGTTCCGTTACTACCAGACGCGTAATAGAAAATTCCAAAAAAATAACAAAAAAATTCAAAAAATTAAAAAATAGCATTATGACTTCTTTTCTAGCCAAAATAGGTTGGACAAGCCCGAGAAAGAGAGAAAATAAAAATTATCGTTCCGTTTCCGTTCCTAACTAACGCGTAATAGAAAATTCAAAAAAAATAGGCAAAAACTTCAAAAAATTAAAAAATACCATTATGACTTCATTTCAATCCAAAATAGGTTGGAGAACGCCAAGAATGTGAGAAAATAAAAATTATCGTTCCGTTCCGTTACTACCAGACCCGTAATAGAAAATTCCAAAAAAATAACAAAAAAATTCAAAAAATTAAAAAATAGCAATATGACTTCTTTTCTAGCCAAAATAGGTTGGACAAGCCCGAGAAAGAGAGAAAATAAAAATTATCGTTCCGTTTCCGTTCCTAACTAACGCGTAATAGAAAATTCAAAAAAAATAGGCAAAAACTTCAAAAAATTAAAAAATACCATTATGACTTTTTTCCAAACCAAAATAGGTTGGACAAGCCCGGGAAAGAGTGAAAATAAAAATTATCATTCTGTTCTGTTCCTACCCGACGCGTAATAGAAAATTCAAAAAAAATAGCAAAAAAATTCAAAAAATTAAAAAATGGCATTATGGCTTCATTTCAAGCCAGAATAGGTTGGAAAAGGCCGAGAAAGAGAGAAAATAAAAATTATCGTTCCGTTTCCGCTCCTAACTATCGCGTAATAGAAAATTCAAAAAAAATAGGCAAAAACTTCAAAAAATTAAAAAATACCATTATGACTTCATTTCAATCCAAAATAGGTTGGAGAACGCCGAGAAAGTGAGAAAATAAAAATTATCGTTCCGTTCCGTTACTACCAGACGCGTAATAGAAAATTCCAAAAAAATAACAAAAAAAATCAAAAAATTAAAAAATAGCATTATGACTTCTTTTCTAGCCAAAATAGGTTGGACAAGCCCGAAAGAGAGAGAAAATAAAAATTATCGTTCAGTTCCATTCCTACCAGACGCGTAATAGAAATTTCCAAACAAATAGCAAAAAAAATTAAAAAAAACCATTATGGCTCCATTTCAATCCAAAATAGGTTGGAAAATGCCGAGAAATAGAGCAAATAAAAATTAGCAATCCGTTCCGTTCCTACTCGACCTGTAACAGGAAATTCCAAAAAAATAACTAAAAAATTCAAAAAATTAAAAAATACCATTACGGATTCATTCCAAGCCAAAATAGGTTGAAAGAGGATGAGAAAGAGAGAAAATAAAAATTATCATTCCGTTCCGTTCCTACCCGACGCGTAATAGGAAATTCCATAAAAATAACAAAAAAATTCAAAAAATTAAAAAATAGAATTATGGCTTCATTTCAAGCCAGAATAGGTTGGGAATGCCGAGAAAGAGAGAAAATAAAAATTATCGTTCCGTTCCGTTCCTACCCGACGCGTAATAGAAAATTCCAAGAAAGTAGCAAAAAAATTTAAAAAATTAAAAAATAGCATTATGGCTGCATTTCAAGCCAGAATAGGTTGGAAAAGGACGCAAAAGAGAGAAAATAAAAATTATCGTTCTATTCCGTTCCTACTCGACGCGTAATAAAAAATTCAAAAAAATTGAAAAAAAATTCAAATAATCAAAACGTACCATTATGGCTTCATTTCAAGCCAAAATAGGTTGGAAAAGGCCGAGAAAGGGAGAAAATTAAAATTATCGTTCCCTTTCGTTCCTACCTGACGCGTAATAGAAAATTCCATAAAAAAGGGCAAAAACTTCAAAAAATTAAAAAATACCATTATGACTTCATTTCAAACCAAAATAGGGTTGAGAAGGCCGAGATAGTGAGAAAATAAAAATTATCGTTCCGTTCCGTTCCTACCAGACGCGTAATTGAAAATTCCAAAAAAATAACAAAAAAACCCAAAAAATTAAAAAATAGCATTATGACTTCTTTTCTAGCCAAATTAGGTTGGAAAAGCTCGAGACAGAGGGAAAATAAAAATTATCATTCTGTTCTGTTCCTACCCGACGCGTAATAGAAAATTCCAAAAAAATAGCAAAAAAATTAAAAAAATTAAAAAATGGCATTATGGCTTCATTTCAAGCCAGAATAGGTTGGAAAAGGCCGCGAAAGAGAGAAAATAAAAATTATCGTTCCGTTTCCGTTCCTAACTAACGCGTAATAGAAAATTCAAAAAAAATAGGCAAAAACTTCAAAAAATTAAAAAATACCATTATGACTTCATTTCAATCCAAAATAGGTTGGAGAACGCCAAGAATGTGAGAAAATAAAAATTATCGTTCCGTTCCGTTACTACCAGACGCGTAATAGAAAATTCCAAAAAAATAACAAAAAAATTCAAAAAATTAAAAAATAGCATTATGACTTCTTTTCTAGCCAAAATAGGTTGGACAAGCCCGAGAAAGAGAGAAAATAAAAATTATCGTTCCGTTTCCGTTCCTAACTAACGCGTAATAGAAAATTCAAAAAAAATAGGCAAAAACTTCAAAAAATTAAAAAATACCATTATGACTTCATTTCAATCCAAAATAGGTTGGAGAACGCCAAGAATGTGAGAAAATAAAAATTATCGTTCCGTTCCGTTACTACCAGACCCGTAATAGAAAATTCCAAAAAAATAACAAAAAAATTCAAAAAATTAAAAAATAGCAATATGACTTCTTTTCTAGCCAAAATAGGTTGGACAAGCCCGAGAAAGAGAGAAAATAAAAATTATCGTTCCGTTTCCGTTCCTAACTAACGCGTAATAGAAAATTCAAAAAAAATAGGCAAAAACTTCAAAAAATTAAAAAATACCATTATGACTTTTTTCCAAACCAAAATAGGTTGGACAAGCCCGGGAAAGAGTGAAAATAAAAATTATCATTCTGTTCTGTTCCTACCCGACGCGTAATAGAAAATTCAAAAAAAATAGCAAAAAAATTCAAAAAATTAAAAAATGGCATTATGGCTTCATTTCAAGCCAGAATAGGTTGGAAAAGGCCGAGAAAGAGAGAAAATAAAAATTATCGTTCCGTTTCCGCTCCTAACTATCGCGTAATAGAAAATTCAAAAAAAATAGGCAAAAACTTCAAAAAATTAAAAAATACCATTATGACTTCATTTCAATCCAAAATAGGTTGGAGAACGCCGAGAAAGTGAGAAAATAAAAATTATCGTTCCGTTCCGTTACTACCAGACGCGTAATAGAAAATTCCAAAAAAATAACAAAAAAAATCAAAAAATTAAAAAATAGCATTATGACTTCTTTTCTAGCCAAAATAGGTTGGACAAGCCCGAAAGAGAGAGAAAATAAAAATTATCGTTCAGTTCCATTCCTACCAGACGCGTAATAGAAATTTCCAAACAAATAGCAAAAAAAATTAAAAAAAACCATTATGGCTCCATTTCAATCCAAAATAGGTTGGAAAATGCCGAGAAATAGAGCAAATAAAAATTAGCAATCCGTTCCGTTCCTACTCGACCTGTAACAGGAAATTCCAAAAAAATAACTAAAAAATTCAAAAAATTAAAAAATACCATTACGGATTCATTCCAAGCCAAAATAGGTTGAAAGAGGATGAGAAAGAGAGAAAATAAAAATTATCATTCCGTTCCGTTCCTACCCGACGCGTAATAGGAAATTCCATAAAAATAACAAAAAAATTCAAAAAATTAAAAAATAGAATTATGGCTTCATTTCAAGCCAGAATAGGTTGGGAATGCCGAGAAAGAGAGAAAATAAAAATTATCGTTCCGTTCCGTTCCTACCCGACGCGTAATAGAAAATTCCAAGAAAGTAGCAAAAAAATTTAAAAAATTAAAAAATAGCATTATGGCTGCATTTCAAGCCAGAATAGGTTGGAAAAGGACGCAAAAGAGAGAAAATAAAAATTATCGTTCTATTCCGTTCCTACTCGACGCGTAATAAAAAATTCAAAAAAATTGAAAAAAAATTCAAATAATCAAAACGTACCATTATGGCTTCATTTCAAGCCAAAATAGGTTGGAAAAGGCCGAGAAAGGGAGAAAATTAAAATTATCGTTCCCTTTCGTTCCTACCTGACGCGTAATAGAAAATTCCATAAAAAAGGGCAAAAACTTCAAAAAATTAAAAAATACCATTATGACTTCATTTCAAACCAAAATAGGGTTGAGAAGGCCGAGATAGTGAGAAAATAAAAATTATCGTTCCGTTCCGTTCCTACCAGACGCGTAATTGAAAATTCCAAAAAAATAACAAAAAAACCCAAAAAATTAAAAAATAGCATTATGACTTCTTTTCTAGCCAAATTAGGTTGGAAAAGCTCGAGACAGAGGGAAAATAAAAATTATCATTCTGTTCTGTTCCTACCCGACGCGTAATAGAAAATTCCAAAAAAATAGCAAAAAAATTAAAAAAATTAAAAAATGGCATTATGGCTTCATTTCAAGCCAGAATAGGTTGGAAAAGGCCGCGAAAGAGAGAAAATAAAAATTATCGTTCCGTTTCCGTTCCTAACTAACGCGTAATAGAAAATTCAAAAAAAATAGGCAAAAACTTCAAAAAATTAAAAAATACCATTATGACTTCATTTCAATCCAAAATAGGTTGGAGAACGCCAAGAATGTGAGAAAATAAAAATTATCGTTCCGTTCCGTTACTACCAGACGCGTAATAGAAAATTCCAAAAAAATAACAAAAAAATTCAAAAAATTAAAAAATAGCATTATGACTTCTTTTCTAGCCAAAATAGGTTGGACAAGCCCGAGAAAGAGAGAAAATAAAAATTATCGTTCCGTTTCCGTTCCTAACTAACGCGTAATAGAAAATTCAAAAAAAATAGGCAAAAACTTCAAAAAATTAAAAAATACCATTATGACTTCATTTCAATCCAAAATAGGTTGGAGAACGCCAAGAATGTGAGAAAATAAAAATTATCGTTCCGTTCCGTTACTACCAGACCCGTAATAGAAAATTCCAAAAAAATAACAAAAAAATTCAAAAAATTAAAAAATAGCAATATGACTTCTTTTCTAGCCAAAATAGGTTGGACAAGCCCGAGAAAGAGAGAAAATAAAAATTATCGTTCCGTTTCCGTTCCTAACTAACGCGTAATAGAAAATTCAAAAAAAATAGGCAAAAACTTCAAAAAATTAAAAAATACCATTATGACTTTTTTCCAAACCAAAATAGGTTGGACAAGCCCGGGAAAGAGTGAAAATAAAAATTATCATTCTGTTCTGTTCCTACCCGACGCGTAATAGAAAATTCAAAAAAAATAGCAAAAAAATTCAAAAAATTAAAAAATGGCATTATGGCTTCATTTCAAGCCAGAATAGGTTGGAAAAGGCCGAGAAAGAGAGAAAATAAAAATTATCGTTCCGTTTCCGCTCCTAACTATCGCGTAATAGAAAATTCAAAAAAAATAGGCAAAAACTTCAAAAAATTAAAAAATACCATTATGACTTCATTTCAATCCAAAATAGGTTGGAGAACGCCGAGAAAGTGAGAAAATAAAAATTATCGTTCCGTTCCGTTACTACCAGACGCGTAATAGAAAATTCCAAAAAAATAACAAAAAAAATCAAAAAATTAAAAAATAGCATTATGACTTCTTTTCTAGCCAAAATAGGTTGGACAAGCCCGAAAGAGAGAGAAAATAAAAATTATCGTTCAGTTCCATTCCTACCAGACGCGTAATAGAAATTTCCAAACAAATAGCAAAAAAAATTAAAAAAAACCATTATGGCTCCATTTCAATCCAAAATAGGTTGGAAAATGCCGAGAAATAGAGCAAATAAAAATTAGCAATCCGTTCCGTTCCTACTCGACCTGTAACAGGAAATTCCAAAAAAATAACTAAAAAATTCAAAAAATTAAAAAATACCATTACGGATTCATTCCAAGCCAAAATAGGTTGAAAGAGGATGAGAAAGAGAGAAAATAAAAATTATCATTCCGTTCCGTTCCTACCCGACGCGTAATAGGAAATTCCATAAAAATAACAAAAAAATTCAAAAAATTAAAAAATAGAATTATGGCTTCATTTCAAGCCAGAATAGGTTGGGAATGCCGAGAAAGAGAGAAAATAAAAATTATCGTTCCGTTCCGTTCCTACCCGACGCGTAATAGAAAATTCCAAGAAAGTAGCAAAAAAATTTAAAAAATTAAAAAATAGCATTATGGCTGCATTTCAAGCCAGAATAGGTTGGAAAAGGACGCAAAAGAGAGAAAATAAAAATTATCGTTCTATTCCGTTCCTACTCGACGCGTAATAAAAAATTCAAAAAAATTGAAAAAAAATTCAAATAATCAAAACGTACCATTATGGCTTCATTTCAAGCCAAAATAGGTTGGAAAAGGCCGAGAAAGGGAGAAAATTAAAATTATCGTTCCCTTTCGTTCCTACCTGACGCGTAATAGAAAATTCCATAAAAAAGGGCAAAAACTTCAAAAAATTAAAAAATACCATTATGACTTCATTTCAAACCAAAATAGGGTTGAGAAGGCCGAGATAGTGAGAAAATAAAAATTATCGTTCCGTTCCGTTCCTACCAGACGCGTAATTGAAAATTCCAAAAAAATAACAAAAAAACCCAAAAAATTAAAAAATAGCATTATGACTTCTTTTCTAGCCAAATTAGGTTGGAAAAGCTCGAGACAGAGGGAAAATAAAAATTATCATTCTGTTCTGTTCCTACCCGACGCGTAATAGAAAATTCCAAAAAAATAGCAAAAAAATTAAAAAAATTAAAAAATGGCATTATGGCTTCATTTCAAGCCAGAATAGGTTGGAAAAGGCCGCGAAAGAGAGAAAATAAAAATTATCGTTCCGTTTCCGTTCCTAACTAACGCGTAATAGAAAATTCAAAAAAAATAGGCAAAAACTTCAAAAAATTAAAAAATACCATTATGACTTCATTTCAATCCAAAATAGGTTGGAGAACGCCAAGAATGTGAGAAAATAAAAATTATCGTTCCGTTCCGTTACTACCAGACGCGTAATAGAAAATTCCAAAAAAATAACAAAAAAATTCAAAAAATTAAAAAATAGCATTATGACTTCTTTTCTAGCCAAAATAGGTTGGACAAGCCCGAGAAAGAGAGAAAATAAAAATTATCGTTCCGTTTCCGTTCCTAACTAACGCGTAATAGAAAATTCAAAAAAAATAGGCAAAAACTTCAAAAAATTAAAAAATACCATTATGACTTCATTTCAATCCAAAATAGGTTGGAGAACGCCAAGAATGTGAGAAAATAAAAATTATCGTTCCGTTCCGTTACTACCAGACCCGTAATAGAAAATTCCAAAAAAATAACAAAAAAATTCAAAAAATTAAAAAATAGCAATATGACTTCTTTTCTAGCCAAAATAGGTTGGACAAGCCCGAGAAAGAGAGAAAATAAAAATTATCGTTCCGTTTCCGTTCCTAACTAACGCGTAATAGAAAATTCAAAAAAAATAGGCAAAAACTTCAAAAAATTAAAAAATACCATTATGACTTTTTTCCAAACCAAAATAGGTTGGACAAGCCCGGGAAAGAGTGAAAATAAAAATTATCATTCTGTTCTGTTCCTACCCGACGCGTAATAGAAAATTCAAAAAAAATAGCAAAAAAATTCAAAAAATTAAAAAATGGCATTATGGCTTCATTTCAAGCCAGAATAGGTTGGAAAAGGCCGAGAAAGAGAGAAAATAAAAATTATCGTTCCGTTTCCGCTCCTAACTATCGCGTAATAGAAAATTCAAAAAAAATAGGCAAAAACTTCAAAAAATTAAAAAATACCATTATGACTTCATTTCAATCCAAAATAGGTTGGAGAACGCCGAGAAAGTGAGAAAATAAAAATTATCGTTCCGTTCCGTTACTACCAGACGCGTAATAGAAAATTCCAAAAAAATAACAAAAAAAATCAAAAAATTAAAAAATAGCATTATGACTTCTTTTCTAGCCAAAATAGGTTGGACAAGCCCGAAAGAGAGAGAAAATAAAAATTATCGTTCAGTTCCATTCCTACCAGACGCGTAATAGAAATTTCCAAACAAATAGCAAAAAAAATTAAAAAAAACCATTATGGCTCCATTTCAATCCAAAATAGGTTGGAAAATGCCGAGAAATAGAGCAAATAAAAATTAGCAATCCGTTCCGTTCCTACTCGACCTGTAACAGGAAATTCCAAAAAAATAACTAAAAAATTCAAAAAATTAAAAAATACCATTACGGATTCATTCCAAGCCAAAATAGGTTGAAAGAGGATGAGAAAGAGAGAAAATAAAAATTATCATTCCGTTCCGTTCCTACCCGACGCGTAATAGGAAATTCCATAAAAATAACAAAAAAATTCAAAAAATTAAAAAATAGAATTATGGCTTCATTTCAAGCCAGAATAGGTTGGGAATGCCGAGAAAGAGAGAAAATAAAAATTATCGTTCCGTTCCGTTCCTACCCGACGCGTAATAGAAAATTCCAAGAAAGTAGCAAAAAAATTTAAAAAATTAAAAAATAGCATTATGGCTGCATTTCAAGCCAGAATAGGTTGGAAAAGGACGCAAAAGAGAGAAAATAAAAATTATCGTTCTATTCCGTTCCTACTCGACGCGTAATAAAAAATTCAAAAAAATTGAAAAAAAATTCAAATAATCAAAACGTACCATTATGGCTTCATTTCAAGCCAAAATAGGTTGGAAAAGGCCGAGAAAGGGAGAAAATTAAAATTATCGTTCCCTTTCGTTCCTACCTGACGCGTAATAGAAAATTCCATAAAAAAGGGCAAAAACTTCAAAAAATTAAAAAATACCATTATGACTTCATTTCAAACCAAAATAGGGTTGAGAAGGCCGAGATAGTGAGAAAATAAAAATTATCGTTCCGTTCCGTTCCTACCAGACGCGTAATTGAAAATTCCAAAAAAATAACAAAAAAACCCAAAAAATTAAAAAATAGCATTATGACTTCTTTTCTAGCCAAATTAGGTTGGAAAAGCTCGAGAAAGAGGGAAAATAAAAATTATCATTCTGTTCTGTTCCTACCCGACGCGTAATAGAAAATTCCAAAAAAATAGCAAAAAAATTAAAAAAATTAAAAAATGGCATTATGGCTTCATTTCAAGCCAGAATAGGTTGGAAAAGGCCGCGAAAGAGAGAAAATAAAAATTATCGTTCCGTTTCCGTTCCTAACTAACGCGTAATAGAAAATTCAAAAAAAATAGGCAAAAACTTCAAAAAATTAAAAAATACCATTATGACTTTTTTCCAAACCAAAATAGGTTAGACAAGCCCGGGAAAGAGTGAAAATAAAAATTATCATTCTGTTCTGTTCCTACCCGATGCGTAATAGAAAATTCAAAAAAAATAGCAAAAAAATTCAAAAAATTAAAAAATGGCATTATGGCTTCATTTCAAGCCAGAATAGGTTGGAAAAGGCCGAGAAAGAGAGAAAATAAAAATTATCGTTCCGTTTCCGCTCCTAACTAACGCGTAATAGAAAATTCAAAAAAAATAGGCAAAAACTTCAAAAAATTAAAAAATACCATTATGACTTCATTTCAATCCAAAATAGGTTGGAGAACGCCGAGAAAGTGAGAAAATAAAAATTATCGTTCCGTTCCGTTACTACCAGACGCGTAATAGAAAATTCCAAAAAAATAACAAAAAAAATCAAAAAATTAAAAAATAGCATTATGACTTCTTTTCTAGCCAAAATAGGTTGGACAAGCCCGAAAGAGAGAGAAAATAAAAATTATCGTTCAGTTCCATTCCTACCAGACGCGTAATAGAAATTTCCAAACAAATAGCAAAAAAAATTAAAAAAAACCATTATGGCTCCATTTCAATCCAAAATAGGTTGGAAAATGCCGAGAAATAGAGCAAATAAAAATTAGCAATCCGTTCCGTTCCTACTCGACCTGTAACAGGAAATTCCAAAAAAATAACTAAAAAATTCAAAAAATTAAAAAATACCATTACGGATTCATTCCAAGCCAAAATAGGTTGAAAGAGGATGAGAAAGAGAGAAAATAAAAATTATCATTCCGTTCCGTTCCTACCCGACGCGTAATAGGAAATTCCATAAAAATAACAAAAAAATTCAAAAAATTAAAAAATAGAATTATGGCTTCATTTCAAGCCAGAATAGGTTGGGAATGCCGAGAAAGAGAGAAAATAAAAATTATCGTTCCGTTCCGTTCCTACCCGACGCGTAATAGAAAAATCCAAGAAAGTAGCAAAAAAATTTAAAAAATTAAAAAATAGCATTATGGCTGCATTTCAAGCCAGAATAGGTTGGAAAAGGACGCAAAAGAGAGAAAATAAAAATTATCGTTCTATTCCGTTCCTACTCGACGCGTAATAAAAAATTCAAAAAAATTGAAAAAAAATTCAAATAATCAAAACGTACCATTATGGCTTCATTTCAAGCCAAAATAGGTTGGAAAAGGCCGAGAAAGGGAGAAAATTAAAATTATCGTTCCCTTTCGTTCCTACCTGACGCGTAATAGAAAATTCCATAAAAAAGGGCAAAAACTTCAAAAAATTAAAAAATACCATTATGACTTCATTTCAAACCAAAATAGGGTTGAGAAGGCCGAGATAGTGAGAAAATAAAAATTATCGTTCCGTTCCGTTCCTACCAGACGCGTAATTGAAAATTCCAAAAAAATAACAAAAAAACCCAAAAAATTAAAAAATAGCATTATGACTTCTTTTCTAGCCAAATTAGGTTGGAAAAGCTCGAGAAAGAGGGAAAATAAAAATTATCATTCTGTTCTGTTCCTACCCGACGCGTAATAGAAAATTTCAAAAAAATAGCAAAAAAATTAAAAAAATTAAAAAATGGCATTATGGCTTCATTTCAAGCCAGAATAGGTTGGAAAAGGCCGCGAAAGAGAGAAAATAAAAATTATCGTTCCGTTTCCGTTCCTAACTAACGCGTAATAGAAAATTCAAAAAAAATAGGCAAAAACTTCAAAAAATTAAAAAATACCATTATGACTTCATTTCAATCCAAAATAGGTTGGAGAACGCCAAGAATGTGAGAAAATAAAAATTATCGTTCCGTTCCGTTACTACCAGACGCGTAATAGAAAATTCCAAAAAAATAACAAAAAAATTCAAAAAATTAAAAAATAGCAATATGACTTCTTTTCTAGCCAAAATAGGTTGGACAAGCCCGAGAGAGAGAGAAAATAAAAATTATCGTTCCGTTTCCGTTCCTAACTAACGCGTAATAGAAAATTCAAAAAAAATAGGCAAAATCTTCAAAAAATTAAAAAATACCATTATGACTTTTTTCCAAACCAAAATAGGTTGGACAAGCCCGGGAAAGAGTGAAAATAAAAATTATCATTCTGTTCTGTTCCTACCCGACGCGTAATAGAAAATTCAAAAAAAATAGCAAAAAAATTCAAAAAATTAAAAAATGGCATTATGGCTTCATTTCAAGCCAGAATAGGTTGGAAAAGGCCGAGAAAGAGAGAAAATAAAAATTATCGTTCCGTTTCCGCTCCTAACTAACGTGTAATAGAAAATTCAAAAAAAATAGGCAAAAACTTCAAAAAATTAAAAAATACCATTATGACTTCATTTCAATCCAAAATAGGTTGGAGAACGCCGAGAAAGTGAGAAAATAAAAATTATCGTTCCGTTCCGTTACTACCAGACGCGTAATAGAAAATTCCAAAAAAATAACAAAAAAAATCAAAAAATTAAAAAATAGCATTATGACTTCTTTTCTAGCCAAAATAGGTTGGACAAGCCCGAAAGAGAGAGAAAATAAAAATTATCGTTCAGTTCCATTCCTACCAGACGCGTAATAGAAATTTCCAAACAAATAGCAAAAAAAATTAAAAAAAACCATTATGGCTCCATTTCAATCCAAAATAGGTTGGAAAATGCCGAGAAATAGAGCAAATAAAAATTAGCAATCCGTTCCGTTCCGTTCCTACTCGACCTGTAACAGGAAATTCCAAAAAAATAACTAAAAAATTCAAAAAATTAAAAAATACCATTACGGATTCATTCCAAGCCAAAATAGGTTGAAAGAGGATGAGAAAGAGAGAAAATAAAAATTATCATTCCGTTCCGTTCCTACCCGACGCGTAATAGGAAATTCCATAAAAATAACAAAAAAATTCAAAAAATTAAAAAATAGAATTATGGCTTCATTTCAAGCCAGAATAGGTTGGGAATGCCGAGAAAGAGAGAAAATAAAAATTATCGTTCCGTTCCGTTCCTACCCGACGCGTAATAGAAAATTCCAAGAAAGTAGCAAAAAAATTTAAAAAATTAAAAAATAGCATTATGGCTGCATTTCAAGCCAGAATAGGTTGGAAAAGGACGCAAAAGAGAGAAAATAAAAATTATCGTTCTATTCCGTTCCTACTCGACGCGTAATAAAAAATTCAAAAAAATTGAAAAAAAATTCAAATAATCAAAACGTACCATTATGGCTTCATTTCAAGCCAAAATAGGTTGGAAAAGGCCGAGAAAGGGAGAAAATTAAAATTATCGTTCCCTTTCGTTCCTACCTGACGCGTAATAGAAAATTCCATAAAAAAGGGCAAAAACTTCAAAAAATTAAAAAATACCATTATGACTTCATTTCAAACCAAAATAGGGTTGAGAAGGCCGAGATAGTGAGAAAATAAAAATTATCGTTCCGTTCCGTTCCTACCAGACGCGTAATTGAAAATTCCAAAAAAATAACAAAAAAACCCAAAAAATTAAAAAATAGCATTATGACTTCTTTTCTAGCCAAATTAGGTTGGAAAAGCTCGAGAAAGAGGGAAAATAAAAATTATCATTCTGTTCTGTTCCTACCCGACGCGTAATAGAAAATTCCAAAAAAATAGCAAAAAAATTAAAAAAATTAAAAAATGGCATTATGGCTTCATTTCAAGCCAGAATAGGTTGGAAAAGGCCGCGAAAGAGAGAAAATAAAAATTATCGTTCCGTTTCCGTTCCTAACTAACGCGTAATAGAAAATTCAAAAAAAATAGGCAAAAACTTCAAAAAATTAAAAAATACCATTATGACTTTTTTCCAAACCAAAATAGGTTAGACAAGCCCGGGAAAGAGTGAAAATAAAAATTATCATTCTGTTCTGTTCCTACCCGACGCGTAATAGAAAATTCAAAAAAAATAGCAAAAAAATTCAAAAAATTAAAAAATGGCATTATGGCTTCATTTCAAGCCAGAATAGGTTGGAAAAGGCCGAGAAAGAGAGAAAATAAAAATTATCGTTCCGTTTCCGCTCCTAACTAACGCGTAATAGAAAATTCAAAAAAAATAGGCAAAAACTTCAAAAAATTAAAAAATACCATTATGACTTCATTTCAATCCAAAATAGGTTGGAGAACGCCGAGAAAGTGAGAAAATAAAAATTATCGTTCCGTTCCGTTACTACCAGACGCGTAATAGAAAATTCCAAAAAAATAACAAAAAAAATCAAAAAATTAAAAAATAGCATTATGACTTCTTTTCTAGCCAAAATAGGTTGGACAAGCCCGAAAGAGAGAGAAAATAAAAATTATCGTTCAGTTCCATTCCTACCAGACGCGTAATAGAAATTTCCAAACAAATAGCAAAAAAAATTAAAAAAAACCATTATGGCTCCATTTCAATCCAAAATAGGTTGGAAAATGCCGAGAAATAGAGCAAATAAAAATTAGCAATCCGTTCCGTTCCTACTCGACCTGTAACAGGAAATTCCAAAAAAATAACTAAAAAATTCAAAAAATTAAAAAATACCATTACGGATTCATTCCAAGCCAAAATAGGTTGAAAGAGGATGAGAAAGAGAGAAAATAAAAATTATCATTCCGTTCCGTTCCTACCCGACGCGTAATAGGAAATTCCATAAAAATAACAAAAAAATTCAAAAAATTAAAAAATAGAATTATGGCTTCATTTCAAGCCAGAATAGGTTGGGAATGCCGAGAAAGAGAGAAAATAAAAATTATCGTTCCGTTCCGTTCCTACCCGACGCGTAATAGAAAAATCCAAGAAAGTAGCAAAAAAATTTAAAAAATTAAAAAATAGCATTATGGCTGCATTTCAAGCCAGAATAGGTTGGAAAAGGACGCAAAAGAGAGAAAATAAAAATTATCGTTCTATTCCGTTCCTACTCGACGCGTAATAAAAAATTCAAAAAAATTGAAAAAAAATTCAAATAATCAAAACGTACCATTATGGCTTCATTTCAAGCCAAAATAGGTTGGAAAAGGCCGAGAAAGGGAGAAAATTAAAATTATCGTTCCCTTTCGTTCCTACCTGACGCGTAATAGAAAATTCCATAAAAAAGGGCAAAAACTTCAAAAAATTAAAAAATACCATTATGACTTCATTTCAAACCAAAATAGGGTTGAGAAGGCCGAGATAGTGAGAAAATAAAAATTATCGTTCCGTTCCGTTCCTACCAGACGCGTAATTGAAAATTCCAAAAAAATAACAAAAAAACCCAAAAAATTAAAAAATAGCATTATGACTTCTTTTCTAGCCAAATTAGGTTGGAAAAGCTCGAGAAAGAGGGAAAATAAAAATTATCATTCTGTTCTGTTCCTACCCGACGCGTAATAGAAAATTTCAAAAAAATAGCAAAAAAATTAAAAAAATTAAAAAATGGCATTATGGCTTCATTTCAAGCCAGAATAGGTTGGAAAAGGCCGCGAAAGAGAGAAAATAAAAATTATCGTTCCGTTTCCGTTCCTAACTAACGCGTAATAGAAAATTCAAAAAAAATAGGCAAAAACTTCAAAAAATTAAAAAATACCATTATGACTTCATTTCAATCCAAAATAGGTTGGAGAACGCCAAGAATGTGAGAAAATAAAAATTATCGTTCCGTTCCGTTACTACCAGACGCGTAATAGAAAATTCCAAAAAAATAACAAAAAAATTCAAAAAATTAAAAAATAGCAATATGACTTCTTTTCTAGCCAAAATAGGTTGGACAAGCCCGAGAGAGAGAGAAAATAAAAATTATCGTTCCGTTTCCGTTCCTAACTAACGCGTAATAGAAAATTCAAAAAAAATAGGCAAAATCTTCAAAAAATTAAAAAATACCATTATGACTTTTTTCCAAACCAAAATAGGTTGGACAAGCCCGGGAAAGAGTGAAAATAAAAATTATCATTCTGTTCTGTTCCTACCCGACGCGTAATAGAAAATTCAAAAAAAATAGCAAAAAAATTCAAAAAATTAAAAAATGGCATTATGGCTTCATTTCAAGCCAGAATAGGTTGGAAAAGGCCGAGAAAGAGAGAAAATAAAAATTATCGTTCCGTTTCCGCTCCTAACTAACGTGTAATAGAAAATTCAAAAAAAATAGGCAAAAACTTCAAAAAATTAAAAAATACCATTATGACTTCATTTCAATCCAAAATAGGTTGGAGAACGCCGAGAAAGTGAGAAAATAAAAATTATCGTTCCGTTCCGTTACTACCAGACGCGTAATAGAAAATTCCAAAAAAATAACAAAAAAAATCAAAAAATTAAAAAATAGCATTATGACTTCTTTTCTAGCCAAAATAGGTTGGACAAGCCCGAAAGAGAGAGAAAATAAAAATTATCGTTCAGTTCCATTCCTACCAGACGCGTAATAGAAATTTCCAAACAAATAGCAAAAAAAATTAAAAAAAACCATTATGGCTCCATTTCAATCCAAAATAGGTTGGAAAATGCCGAGAAATAGAGCAAATAAAAATTAGCAATCCGTTCCGTTCCGTTCCTACTCGACCTGTAACAGGAAATTCCAAAAAAATAACTAAAAAATTCAAAAAATTAAAAAATACCATTACGGATTCATTCCAAGCCAAAATAGGTTGAAAGAGGATGAGAAAGAGAGAAAATAAAAATTATCATTCCGTTCCGTTCCTACCCGACGCGTAATAGGAAATTCCATAAAAATAACAAAAAAATTCAAAAAATTAAAAAATAGAATTATGGCTTCATTTCAAGCCAGAATAGGTTGGGAATGCCGAGAAAGAGAGAAAATAAAAATTATCGTTCCGTTCCGTTCCTACCCGACGCGTAATAGAAAATTCCAAGAAAGTAGCAAAAAAATTTAAAAAATTAAAAAATAGCATTATGGCTGCATTTCAAGCCAGAATAGGTTGGAAAAGGACGCAAAAGAGAGAAAATAAAAATTATCGTTCTATTCCGTTCCTACTCGACGCGTAATAAAAAATTCAAAAAAATTGAAAAAAAATTCAAATAATCAAAACGTACCATTATGGCTTCATTTCAAGCCAAAATAGGTTGGAAAAGGCCGAGAAAGGGAGAAAATTAAAATTATCGTTCCCTTTCGTTCCTACCTGACGCGTAATAGAAAATTCCATAAAAAAGGGCAAAAACTTCAAAAAATTAAAAAATACCATTATGACTTCATTTCAAACCAAAATAGGGTTGAGAAGGCCGAGATAGTGAGAAAATAAAAATTATCGTTCCGTTCCGTTCCTACCAGACGCGTAATTGAAAATTCCAAAAAAATAACAAAAAAACCCAAAAAATTAAAAAATAGCATTATGACTTCTTTTCTAGCCAAATTAGGTTGGAAAAGCTCGAGAAAGAGGGAAAATAAAAATTATCATTCTGTTCTGTTCCTACCCGACGCGTAATAGAAAATTCCAAAAAAATAGCAAAAAAATTAAAAAAATTAAAAAATGGCATTATGGCTTCATTTCAAGCCAGAATAGGTTGGAAAAGAACGCGAAAGAGAGAAAATAAAAATTATCGTTCCGTTTCCGTTCCTAACTAACGCGTAATAGAAAATTCAAAAAAAATAGGCAAAAACTTCAAAAAATTAAAAAATACCATTATGACTTCATTTCAATCCAAAAGAGGTTGGAGAACGCCAAGAATGTGAGAAAATAAAAATTATCGTTCCGTTCCGTTACTACCAGACGCGTAATAGAAAATTCCAAAAAAATAACAAAAAAATTCAAAAAATTAAAAAATAGCATTATGACTTCTTTTCTAGCCAAAATAGGTTGGACAAGCCCGAGAAAGAGAGAAAATAAAAATTATCGTTCCGTTTCCGTTCCTAACTAACGCGTAATAGAAAAATTCAAAAAAAATAGGCAAAAACTTCAAAAAATTAAAAAATACCATTATGACTTTTTTCCAAACCAAAATAGGTTGGACAAGCCCGGGAAAGAGTGAAAATAAAAATTATCATTCTGTTCTGTTCCTACCCGACGCGTAATAGAAAATTCAAAAAAAATAGCAAAAAAATTCAAAAAATTAAAAAATGGCATTATGGCTTCATTTCAAGCCAGAATAGGTTGGAAAAGGCCGAGAAAGAGAGAAAATAAAAATTATCGTTCCGTTTCCGCTCCTAACTAACGCGTAATAGAAAATTCAAAAAAAATATGCAAAAACTTCAAAAAATTAAAAAATACCATTATGACTTCATTTCAATCCAAAATAGGTTGGAGAACGCCGAGAAAGTGAGAAAATAAAAATTATCGTTCCGTTTCCGTTCCTAACTAACGCGTAATAGAAAATTCAAAAAAAATAGGCAAAAACTTCAAAAAATTAAAAAATACCATTATGACTTTTTTCCAAACCAAAATAGGTTGGACAAGCCCGGGAAAGAGTGAAAATAAAAATTATCATTCTGTTCTGTTCCTACCCGACGCGTAATAGAAAATTCCAAAAAAATAGCAAAAAAATTAAAAAAATTAAAAAATGGCATTATGGCTTCATTTCAAGCCAGAATAGGTTGGAAAAGGCCGCGAAAGAGAGAAAATAAAAATTATCGTTCCGTTTCCGTTCCTAACTAACGCGTAATAGAAAATTCAAAAAAAATAGGCAAAAACTTCAAAAAATTAAAAAATACCATTATGACTTCATTTCAATCCAAAATAGGTTGGAGAACGCCAAGAATGGGAGAAAATAAAAATTATCGTTCCGTTCCGTTACTACCAGACGCGTAATAGAAAATTCCAAAAAAATAACAAAAAAATTCAAAAAATTAAAAAATAGCATTATGACTTCTTTTCTAGCCAAAATAGGTTGGACAAGCCCGAGAAAGAGAGAAAATAAAAATTATCGTTCCGTTTCCGTTCCTAACTAACGCGTAATAGAAAATTCAAAAAAAATAGGCAAAAACTTCAAAAAATTAAAAAATACCATTATGACTTTTTTCCAAACCAAAATAGGTTGGACAAGCCCGGGAAAGAGTGAAAATAAAAATTATCATTCTGTTCTGTTCCTACCCGACGCGTAATAGAAAATTCAAAAAAAATAGCAAAAAAATTCAAAAAATTAAAAAATGGCATTATGGCTTCATTTCA
This sequence comes from Quercus parvula, assembly GCA_030820535.1. Classification (NCBI taxonomy): domain Eukaryota; kingdom Viridiplantae; phylum Streptophyta; class Magnoliopsida; order Fagales; family Fagaceae; genus Quercus; species Quercus parvula. Next base: position 25,513,407 of record JAUAME010000004.1, read on the forward strand.
AGCCAGAATAGGTTGGAAAAGGCCGAGAAAGAGAGAAAATAAAAATTATCGTTCCGTTTCCGCTCCTAACTAACGCGTAATAGAAAATTCAAAAAAAATAGGCAAAAACTTCAAAAAATTAAAAAATACCATTATGACTTCATTTCAATCCAAAATAGGTTGGAGAACGCCGAGAAAGTGAGAAAATAAAAATTATCGTTCCGTTCCGTTACTACCAGACGCGTAATAGAAAATTCAAAAAAAATAACAAAAAAAATCAAAAAATTAAAAAATAGCATTATGACTTCTTTTCTAGCCAAAATAGGTTGGACAAGCCCGAGAGAGAGAGAAAATAAAAATTATCGTTCAGTTCCATTCCTACCAGACGCGTAATAGAAATTTCCAAACAAATAGCAAAAAAAATTAAAAAAAACCATTATGGCTCCATTTCAATCCAAAATAGGTTGGAAAATGCCGAGAAATAGAGCAAATAAAAATTAGCAATCCGTTCCGTTCCTACTCGACCTGTAACAGGAAATTCCAAAAAAATAACTAAAAAATTCAAAAAATTAAAAAATACCATTACGGATTCATTCCAAGCCAAAATAGGTTGAAAGAGGATGAGAAAGAGAGAAAATAAAAATTATCATTCCGTTCCGTTCCTACCCGACGCGTAATAGGAAATTCCATAAAAATAACAAAAAAATTCAAAAAATTAAAAAATAGAATTATGGCTTCATTTCAAGCCAGAATAGGTTGGGAATGCCGAGAAAGAGAGAAAATAAAAATTATCGTTCCGTTCCGTTCCTACCCGACGCGTAATAGAAAATTCCAAGAAAGTAGCAAAAAAATTTAAAAAATTAAAAAATAGCATTATGGCTGCATTTCAAGCCAGAATAGGTTGGAAAAGGACGCAAAAGAGAGAAAATAAAAATTATCGTTCTATTCCGTTCCTACTCGACGCGTAATAAAAAATTCAAAAAAATTGAAAAAAAATTCAAATAATCAAAACATACCATTATGGCTTCATTTCAAGCCAAAATAGGTTGGAAAAGGCCGAGAAAGGGAGAAAATTAAAATTATCGTTCCATTTCGTTCCTACCTGACGCGTAATAGAAAATTCCATAAAAAAGGGCAAAAACTTCAAAAAATTAAAAAATACCATTATGACTTCATTTCAATCCAAAATAGGTTAGAGAACGCCGAGAAAGTGAGAAAATAAAAATTATCGTTCCGTTCCGTTACTACCAGACGCGTAATAGAAAATTCCAAAAAAATAACAAAAAAAATCAAAAAATTAAAAAATAGCATTATGACTTCTTTTCTAGCCAAAATAGGTTGGACAAGCCCGAAAGAGAGAGAAAATAAAAATTATCGTTCAGTTCCATTCCTACCAGACGCGTAATAGAAATTTCCAAACAAATAGCAAAAAAAATTAAAAAAAACCATTATGGCTCCATTTCAATCCAAAATAGGTTGGAAAATGCCGAGAAATAGAGCAAATAAAAATTAGCAATCCGTTCCGTTCCTACTCGACCTGTAACAGGAAATTCCAAAAAAATAACTAAAAAATTCAAAAAATTAAAAAATACCATTACGGATTCATTCCAAGCCAAAATAGGTTGAAAGAGGATGAGAAAGAGAGAAAATAAAAATTATCATTCCGTTCCGTTCCTACCCGACGCGTAATAGGAAATTCCATAAAAATAACAAAAAAATTCAAAAAATTAAAAAATAGAATTATGGCTTCATTTCAAGCCAGAATAGGTTGGGAATGCCGAGAAAGAGAGAAAATAAAAATTATCGTTCCGTTCCGTTCCTACCCGACGCGTAATAGAAAATTCCAAGAAAGTAGCAAAAAAATTTAAAAAATTAAAAAATAGCATTATGGCTGCATTTCAAGCCAGAATAGGTTGGAAAAGGACGCAAAAGAGAGAAAATAAAAATTATCGTTCTATTCCGTTCCTACTCGACGCGTAATAAAAAATTCAAAAAAATTGAAAAAAAATTCAAATAATCAAAACGTACCATTATGGCTTCATTTCAAGCCAAAATAGGTTGGAAAAGGCCGAGAAAGGGAGAAAATTAAAATTATCGTTCCCTTTCGTTCCTACCTGACGCGTAATAGAAAATTCCATAAAAAAGGGCAAAAACTTCAAAAAATTAAAAAATACCATTATGACTTCATTTCAAACCAAAATAGGGTTGAGAAGGCCGAGATAGTGAGAAAATAAAAATTATCGTTCCGTTCCGTTCCTACCAGACGCGTAATTGAAAATTCCAAAAAAATAACAAAAAAACCCAAAAAATTAAAAAATAGCATTATGACTTCTTTTCTAGCCAAATTAGGTTGGAAAAGCTCGAGAAAGAGGGAAAATAAAAATTATCATTCTGTTCTGTTCCTACCCGACGCGTAATAGAAAATTTCAAAAAAATAGCAAAAAAATTAAAAAAATTAAAAAATGGCATTATGGCTTCATTTCAAGCCAGAATAGGTTGGAAAAGGCCGCGAAAGAGAGAAAATAAAAATTATCGTTCCGTTTCCGTTCCTAACTAACGCGTAATAGAAAATTCAAAAAAAATAGGCAAAAACTTCAAAAAATTAAAAAATACCATTATGACTTCATTTCAATCCAAAATAGGTTGGAGAACGCCAAGAATGTGAGAAAATAAAAATTATCGTTCCGTTCCGTTACTACCAGACGCGTAATAGAAAATTCCAAAAAAATAACAAAAAAATTCAAAAAATTAAAAAATAGCAATATGACTTCTTTTCTAGCCAAAATAGGTTGGACAAGCCCGAGAGAGAGAGAAAATAAAAATTATCGTTCCGTTCCGTTCCTACCAGACGCGTAATTGAAAATTCCAAAAAAATAACAAAAAAACCCAAAAAATTAAAAAATAGCATTATGACTTCTTTTCTAGCCAAATTAGGTTGGAAAAGCTCGAGAAAGAGGGAAAATAAAAATTATCATTCTGTTCTGTTCCTACCCGACGCGTAATAGAAAATTCCAAAAAAATAGCAAAAAAATTAAAAAAATTAAAAAATGGCATTATGGCTTCATTTCAAGCCAGAATAGGTTGGAAAAGAACGCGAAAGAGAGAAAATAAAAATTATCGTTCCGTTTCCGTTCCTAACTAACGCGTAATAGAAAATTCAAAAAAAATAGGCAAAAACTTCAAAAAATTAAAAAATACCATTATGACTTCATTTCAATCCAAAAGAGGTTGGAGAACGCCAAGAATGTGAGAAAATAAAAATTATCGTTCCGTTCCGTTACTACCAGACGCGTAATAGAAAATTCCAAAAAAATAACAAAAAAATTCAAAAAATTAAAAAATAGCATTATGACTTCTTTTCTAGCCAAAATAGGTTGGACAAGCCCGAGAAAGAGAGAAAATAAAAATTATCGTTCCGTTTCCGTTCCTAACTAACGCGTAATAGAAAAATTCAAAAAAAATAGGCAAAAACTTCAAAAAATTAAAAAATACCATTATGACTTTTTTCCAAACCAAAATAGGTTGGACAAGCCCGGGAAAGAGTGAAAATAAAAATTATCATTCTGTTCTGTTCCTACCCGACGCGTAATAGAAAATTCAAAAAAAATAGCAAAAAAATTCAAAAAATTAAAAAATGGCATTATGGCTTCATTTCAAGCCAGAATAGGTTGGAAAAGGCCGAGAAAGAGAGAAAATAAAAATTATCGTTCCGTTTCCGCTCCTAACTAACGCGTAATAGAAAATTCAAAAAAAATATGCAAAAACTTCAAAAAATTAAAAAATACCATTATGACTTCATTTCAATCCAAAATAGGTTGGAGAACGCCGAGAAAGTGAGAAAATAAAAATTATCGTTCCGTTTCCGTTCCTAACTAACGCGTAATAGAAAATTCAAAAAAAATAGGCAAAAACTTCAAAAAATTAAAAAATACCATTATGACTTTTTTCCAAACCAAAATAGGTTGGACAAGCCCGGGAAAGAGTGAAAATAAAAATTATCATTCTGTTCTGTTCCTACCCGACGCGTAATAGAAAATTCCAAAAAAATAGCAAAAAAATTAAAAAAATTAAAAAATGGCATTATGGCTTCATTTCAAGCCAGAATAGGTTGGAAAAGGCCGCGAAAGAGAGAAAATAAAAATTATCGTTCCGTTTCCGTTCCTAACTAACGCGTAATAGAAAATTCAAAAAAAATAGGCAAAAACTTCAAAAAATTAAAAAATACCATTATGACTTCATTTCAATCCAAAATAGGTTGGAGAACGCCAAGAATGGGAGAAAATAAAAATTATCGTTCCGTTCCGTTACTACCAGACGCGTAATAGAAAATTCCAAAAAAATAACAAAAAAATTCAAAAAATTAAAAAATAGCATTATGACTTCTTTTCTAGCCAAAATAGGTTGGACAAGCCCGAGAAAGAGAGAAAATAAAAATTATCGTTCCGTTTCCGTTCCTAACTAACGCGTAATAGAAAATTCAAAAAAAATAGGCAAAAACTTCAAAAAATTAAAAAATACCATTATGACTTTTTTCCAAACCAAAATAGGTTGGACAAGCCCGGGAAAGAGTGAAAATAAAAATTATCATTCTGTTCTGTTCCTACCCGACGCGTAATAGAAAATTCAAAAAAAATAGCAAAAAAATTCAAAAAATTAAAAAATGGCATTATGGCTTCATTTCAAGCCAGAATAGGTTGGAAAAGGCCGAGAAAGAGAGAAAATAAAAATTATCGTTCCGTTTCCGCTCCTAACTAACGCGTAATAGAAAATTCAAAAAAAATAGGCAAAAACTTCAAAAAATTAAAAAATACCATTATGACTTCATTTCAATCCAAAATAGGTTGGAGAACGCCGAGAAAGTGAGAAAATAAAAATTATCGTTCCGTTCCGTTACTACCAGACGCGTAATAGAAAATTCAAAAAAAATAACAAAAAAAATCAAAAAATTAAAAAATAGCATTATGACTTCTTTTCTAGCCAAAATAGGTTGGACAAGCCCGAGAGAGAGAGAAAATAAAAATTATCGTTCAGTTCCATTCCTACCAGACGCGTAATAGAAATTTCCAAACAAATAGCAAAAAAAATTAAAAAAAACCATTATGGCTCCATTTCAATCCAAAATAGGTTGGAAAATGCCGAGAAATAGAGCAAATAAAAATTAGCAATCCGTTCCGTTCCTACTCGACCTGTAACAGGAAATTCCAAAAAAATAACTAAAAAATTCAAAAAATTAAAAAATACCATTACGGATTCATTCCAAGCCAAAATAGGTTGAAAGAGGATGAGAAAGAGAGAAAATAAAAATTATCATTCCGTTCCGTTCCTACCCGACGCGTAATAGGAAATTCCATAAAAATAACAAAAAAATTCAAAAAATTAAAAAATAGAATTATGGCTTCATTTCAAGCCAGAATAGGTTGGGAATGCCGAGAAAGAGAGAAAATAAAAATTATCGTTCCGTTCCGTTCCTACCCGACGCGTAATAGAAAATTCCAAGAAAGTAGCAAAAAAATTTAAAAAATTAAAAAATAGCATTATGGCTGCATTTCAAGCCAGAATAGGTTGGAAAAGGACGCAAAAGAGAGAAAATAAAAATTATCGTTCTATTCCGTTCCTACTCGACGCGTAATAAAAAATTCAAAAAAATTGAAAAAAAATTCAAATAATCAAAACATACCATTATGGCTTCATTTCAAGCCAAAATAGGTTGGAAAAGGCCGAGAAAGGGAGAAAATTAAAATTATCGTTCCATTTCGTTCCTACCTGACGCGTAATAGAAAATTCCATAAAAAAGGGCAAAAACTTCAAAAAATTAAAAAATACCATTATGACTTCATTTCAATCCAAAATAGGTTAGAGAACGCCGAGAAAGTGAGAAAATAAAAATTATCGTTCCGTTCCGTTACTACCAGACGCGTAATAGAAAATTCCAAAAAAATAACAAAAAAAATCAAAAAATTAAAAAATAGCATTATGACTTCTTTTCTAGCCAAAATAGGTTGGACAAGCCCGAAAGAGAGAGAAAATAAAAATTATCGTTCAGTTCCATTCCTACCAGACGCGTAATAGAAATTTCCAAACAAATAGCAAAAAAAATTAAAAAAAACCATTATGGCTCCATTTCAATCCAAAATAGGTTGGAAAATGCCGAGAAATAGAGCAAATAAAAATTAGCAATCCGTTCTGATATGAACTTCACCAACAATTGTGATGAAACCCGATAACAATGATGGTTTGGAACCCCAAGATCGTGTAGACAAGATTTGTTGAACCTTGACCCGTCACCTAACCAGATGAAAACCAAGACTACGATAGAATTGAAACGCCACACCAAGAATTCCTAAGAATCTCTCAAGAATCAAAGGTGATAAGTTTGGTTGTTTGAACGCCACAAGCTTAACTTGATAAGTTCAAGAGTTCTTTTAAGAACCAAGAGGATCACAAGACTCACAAGGAGAATAATTTCTGAATACAAAACTATATTTTTCAAAATTCGTACTACCAGATATATACTTGGAACAACCCTCCAAGAATAGGTAAAAATCATAATTAAAACTTCAAAAACAACACCAAAGATTAATATAATCAAGTTCCCACGTTTTTTTAGTTTTCTAGGACTTCAAAAAATGGCTAAATGACTAGAATTAACATGCCCAGCCAATACCAAGACATCTTCCCATTTAATATCCTTGGAACTTAACAAATTCACATTTAATATCCTTGGAACTTAACAAATTCACACCCTTTTATGGTCAGACCATGCTGGTTGTGAATTTGCATGCATTAGCCTCTTCAATTGCTTTGATGACATGGACTAGGCCTTGATTATTATTTGAGCCCATCTTGGTCTTTCTAGAATCTGCCCAAATCTCTTGGACAAGCCCATTTAGTGCTTCCTTGAAACGTTTGGCTCTAAGTCTTGTAATTGGGCCACTAGAAAATGACAAAGGTTCTTGTGCAAATTCAGCTCCATTTCCACTTGTATGATCAGCATTTCCAGCTCCTTGGTGTGCATCATTCTCCCCCTCTTGAGAAGGATTTGTCCTCAAATCTCCACCTACATCAAAAGGAGACAAATCAGCAACATTAAAGCTTGCACTGACACCATACTCACCGGGTAAGTCTAGCTTGTAGGCATTATCATTGATGCGCTCTACTACTTGAAATGGTCCATCACCCCGAGGTAGGAGTTTTGAATGCCGTTTCTTTGGAAAACGTTCCTTCCTTAAGTGCAACCAAACCCAATCTCCTGGTTCAAACACTACCTTCTTGCGTCCCTTGTTGGCTTGATGGACATATTGTTGAGTCCTCCTTTCAATGTTCAGCCGTGCCTTTTCATGAATCATCTTTACAAATTCTGCTTTCTTTTTGCCATCTAAGTTCACACATTCACTCAAAGGTAAAGAAGTTAAATCCAAAGGTGACAATGGGTTAAAACCATAAACAATTTCAAATGGTGAAAACTTAGATGCAGAATGTATACTTCTATTGTAAGCAAATTCAACATGTGGCAAACAATCTTCCCAGGTTTTCAAGTTCTTTTTAATGATAGCACGCAACAAGGAAGACAAAGTTCTATTTACTACTTCAGTTTGACCATCCGTTTGTGGATGACAAGTAGTAGAAAACAACAACTTGGTTCCCAACTTTCCCCACAAAGTTTTCCAAAAGTAACTCAAAAACTTTGCATCCCTATCAGAAACAATGGTCCTAGGCATACCATGTAGCCTAACAATTTCTTTGAAGAATAAATCAGCTATATGTGATGCATCATTAGTTTTGTGACATGCAATGAAGTGTGCCATTTTGGAAAATCTATCTACCACCACAAAAACTGAATCTCTCCCACTCTTAGTCCTAGGTAAACCTAAAACAAAATCCATAGAAATATCAGTCCAAGGTTCACTAGGTATTGGCAAAGGGGTGTACAAACCATGGGGTTTCAACTTAGAATGATGCACACCAAGGAGCTGGAAATGCTGATCATACAAGTGGAAATGGAGCTGAATTTGCACAAGAACCTTTGTCATTTTCTAGTGGCCCAATTACAAGACTTAGAGCCAAACGTTTCAAGGAAGCACTAAATGGGCTTGTCCAAGAGATTTGGGCAGATTCTAGAAAGACCAAGATGGGCTCAAATAATAATCAAGGCCTAGTCCATGTCATCAAAGCAATTGAAGAGGCTAATGCATGCAAATTCACAACCAGCATGGTCTGACCATAAAAGGGTGTGAATTTGTTAAGTTCCAAGGATATTAAATGTGAATTTGTTAAGTTCCAAGGATATTAAATGGGAAGATGTCTTGGTATTGGCTGGGCATGTTAATTCTAGTCATTTAGCCATTTTTTTTTAAACTCTTTTTTTTCAATTTCGGCCTTCCTTTCTTTTTCCTTTTTTTTTTCATTTGATTTTTGTAACTTCAATTGGTCCTCCCTAACCTGTTTTGGAGTTAATGGCACAAGAGTAATAGGTTGCCCTTTAAGAGTGAAAGAATACTTATTTGTGAATCCATCATGCGAAACCTTCCGATCATACTGCCATGGTCTTCCCAACAATAAATGGCATGCATGCATGGGAACCACATCACATAGCACCTCATCCTCATATTTGCCAATGGATAATGCCACCAACACTTGTCTTGTCACCTTGATTTCGCCACATTCATTCAGCCACTGAAGCCGGTAAGGTTGAGGATGTTTCAAGGTAGTTAAGGCCAATTTTTCCACCAAATAAGTGCTGGCTACGTTTGTGCAACTTCCTCCATCGATAATGACACTGCAAACTTTGTTATTTACAAAGCACCGAGTATGAAACAAGTTCTCCCTTTGATTACTTTCTTCCTCCTTAACCTGCACATTGAGAACTCGCCTTGCTACCAATAAATCTCCAACCACAGCATTTTGCTCATCATCGGCATCCTCCAAAGATGGCATGTCATCATCATCTACTTCTTCCTCATTCTCCGACTCAAGCTCTCCTTGAGCATTTATCACCATCACCCTTTTGTTTACACACTGGCTGGCTATGTGTCCCCGCCCTTGACATTTAAAACACTTAATATCACGTGTTTTAGAACTCGAAGCCTCGGTGTTACCTAAAGTGGTTTTTGAGTTGGCACTCTTAGATGGTTCAAATTTTGGCTTATTTTGTAGCTGCTCATCCCTTTTTGGAGCTGTCTTCCATGGACTAGTGGTAGCCATAGGTTGTCCCCTCCTAGCCAATCCCTTTCGTTTGAATTGTTCTTCCACCTTTATGGCTTGATGCACCATATCCGTCAATTCAACATAGTGCTGCATCTCAATTATATCCGCAATCTCACGATTTAAACCGTGCAAGAACCTAGCCATGGTGGCTTCCCGGTCCTCTTCTACATTAGCCCGGATCATAGCTACCTCCATCTCCTTGTAATACTCATCCACACTCTTGGAACCTTGAGTTAACCTCTGCAACTTTTGATACAATCCCCTATAATAGTGATTGGGTACAAAACGCCTCCTCATAAGCATTTTCATCTCCTCCCAAGTATCCACGGGTGGTTCTCTATTCCTCCTCCTATTAATCAATAATTGATCCCACCAAACAATGGCATAATCAGTAAATTCAATTGCAGCCAATTTAACCTTCTTTATCTCCGAATAGTTGTGACAATCAAACACCATCTCCATTTTAGTTTCCCACTCCAAATAAACTTCAGGATCATTTTTGCCTTGAAAAGATGGGATTTTAATCTTTATGTTTCCTAAATCATTATCCCTCCTAGGCCTACCCATCCTTGCTTCTCTATTCCCATACCCACGCCCAAACCTGCCCTGGTTCACATATGGCCCATCAACCTCCTCCGACTCCGCTTCTTCCTCAACATTCCGCCATAGAACACGCCCACCTTGCTGCCTATTGGGGTTTTCATGTTGCTGGCCCCTAGGAGTTCCCGCTTCTACCCTATCCAACCTCTCATGAATAGGTTCTAATTCAGCCCTCAACATACGCCTCATCTCCCCTAGCATTGCTTGCATTTGCAGGGTCTGATCCGTTGGTGGTTGAAGTCCTTCGGTTCTGTCTTCTTCTTGATTATTGGACATACTTAAAATCTGCAAAACAAAGTTAGAATCCTCACAAGCCCTCCCTTACGTGTTTCACTCAAGAATTGATACACTCACACTCGTGTTTTCACTCTAAACGGCTTTTACCCTCTTATGCTCTCACACACTCTCGCCTTTTTCCACTCTTTTGTGTCTTCTTTAGTTCTTAATCGAACTTCAAGAAACTAATTCAAAATAAACTAGCAGCAATTCAAAATGAGAAACAACCAAAACTCATCAACAAGGTCAAGAACTTGAATAAGGTGAGAAACAAGATTGAAATGAAGAAATTTTCTTACTGGAATTATGTACTGAAAAATGATATGATTGAGAAATTTTCCTCTTCGTGTACTGAGAAATCTTCTTTTTTTTTTTTTTTTTTTTTTTTTTTTTTAGAGCAAGAAACAGGAAATAGAATGAAAATAAAAGATAGTCAAACTTATCTTAGAACCAAAGCTCTGATACCAAAATGATATGAACTTCACCAACAATTGTGATGAAACCCGATAACAATGATGGTTTGGAACCCCAAGATCGTGTAGACAAGATTTGTTGAACCTTGACCCGTCACCTAACCAGATGAAAACCAAGACTACGATAGAATTGAAACGCCACACCAAGAATTCCTAAGAATCTCTCAAGAATCAAAGGTGATAAGTTTGGTTGTTTGAACGCCACAAGCTTAACTTGATAAGTTCAAGAGTTCTTTTAAGAACCAAGAGGATCACAAGACTCACAAGGAGAATAATTTCTGAATACAAAACTATATTTTTCAAAATTCGTACTACCAGATATATACTTGGAACAACCCTCCAAGAATAGGTAAAAATCATAATTAAAACTTCAAAAACAACACCAAAGATTAATATAATCAAGTTCCCACGTTTTTTTAGTTTTCTAGGACTTCAAAAAATGGCTAAATGACTAGAATTAACATGCCCAGCCAATACCAAGACATCTTCCCATTTAATATCCTTGGAACTTAACAAATTCACATTTAATATCCTTGGAACTTAACAAATTCACACCCTTTTATGGTCAGACCATGCTGGTTGTGAATTTGCATGCATTAGCCTCTTCAATTGCTTTGATGACATGGACTAGGCCTTGATTATTATTTGAGCCCATCTTGGTCTTTCTAGAATCTGCCCAAATCTCTTGGACAAGCCCATTTAGTGCTTCCTTGAAACGTTTGGCTCTAAGTCTTGTAATTGGGCCACTAGAAAATGACAAAGGTTCTTGTGCAAATTCAGCTCCATTTCCACTTGTATGATCAGCATTTCCAGCTCCTTGGTGTGCATCACGTTCCGTTCCTACTCGACCTGTAACAGGAAATTCCAAAAAAATAACTAAAAAATTCAAAAAATTAAAAAATACCATTACGGATTCATTCCAAGCCAAAATAGGTTGAAAGAGGATGAGAAAGAGAGAAAATAAAAATTATCATTCCGTTCCGTTCCTACCCGACGCGTAATAGGAAATTCCATAAAAATAACAAAAAAATTCAAAAAATTAAAAAATAGAATTATGGCTTCATTTCAAGCCAGAATAGGTTGGGAATGCCGAGAAAGAGAGAAAATAAAAATTATCGTTCCGTTCCGTTCCTACCCGACGCGTAATAGAAAATTCCAAGAAAGTAGCAAAAAAATTTAAAAAATTAAAAAATAGCATTATGGCTGCATTTCAAGCCAGAATAGGTTGGAAAAGGACGCAAAAGAGAGAAAATAAAAATTATCGTTCTATTCCGTTCCTACTCGACGCGTAATAAAAAATTCAAAAAAATTGAAAAAAAATTCAAATAATCAAAACGTACCATTATGGCTTCATTTCAAGCCAAAATAGGTTGGAAAAGGCCGAGAAAGGGAGAAAATTAAAATTATCGTTCCCTTTCGTTCCTACCTGACGCGTAATAGAAAATTCCATAAAAAAGGGCAAAAACTTCAAAAAATTAAAAAATACCATTATGACTTCATTTCAAACCAAAATAGGGTTGAGAAGGCCGAGATAGTGAGAAAATAAAAATTATCGTTCCGTTCCGTTCCTACCAGACGCGTAATTGAAAATTCCAAAAAAATAACAAAAAAACCCAAAAAATTAAAAAATAGCATTATGACTTCTTTTCTAGCCAAATTAGGTTGGAAAAGCTCGAGAAAGAGGGAAAATAAAAATTATCATTCTGTTCTGTTCCTACCCGACGCGTAATAGAAAATTTCAAAAAAATAGCAAAAAAATTAAAAAAATTAAAAAATGGCATTATGGCTTCATTTCAAGCCAGAATAGGTTGGAAAAGGCCGCGAAAGAGAGAAAATAAAAATTATCGTTCCGTTTCCGTTCCTAACTAACGCGTAATAGAAAATTCAAAAAAAATAGGCAAAAACTTCAAAAAATTAAAAAATACCATTATGACTTCATTTCAATCCAAAATAGGTTGGAGAACGCCAAGAATGTGAGAAAATAAAAATTATCGTTCCGTTCCGTTACTACCAGACGCGTAATAGAAAATTCCAAAAAAATAACAAAAAAATTCAAAAAATTAAAAAATAGCAATATGACTTCTTTTCTAGCCAAAATAGGTTGGACAAGCCCGAGAGAGAGAGAAAATAAAAATTATCGTTCCGTTTCCGTTCCTAACTAACGCGTAATAGAAAATTCAAAAAAAATAGGCAAAATCTTCAAAAAATTAAAAAATACCATTATGACTTTTTTCCAAACCAAAATAGGTTGGACAAGCCCGGGAAAGAGTGAAAATAAAAATTATCATTCTGTTCTGTTCCTACCCGACGCGTAATAGAAAATTCAAAAAAAATAGCAAAAAAATTCAAAAAATTAAAAAATGGCATTATGGCTTCATTTCAAGCCAGAATAGGTTGGAAAAGGCCGAGAAAGAGAGAAAATAAAAATTATCGTTCCGTTCCGTTACTACCAGACCCGTAATAGAAAATTCCAAAAAAATAACAAAAAAATTCAAAAAATTAAAAAATAGCAATATGACTTCTTTTCTAGCCAAAATAGGTTGGACAAGCCCGAGAAAGAGAGAAAATAAAAATTATCGTTCCGTTTCCGTTCCTAACTAACGCGTAATAGAAAATTCAAAAAAAATAGGCAAAAACTTCAAAAAATTAAAAAATACCATTATGACTTTTTTCCAAACCAAAATAGGTTGGACAAGCCCGGGAAAGAGTGAAAATAAAAATTATCATTCTGTTCTGTTCCTACCCGACGCGTAATAGAAAATTCAAAAAAAATAGCAAAAAAATTCAAAAAATTAAAAAATGGCATTATGGCTTCATTTCAAGCCAGAATAGGTTGGAAAAGGCCGAGAAAGAGAGAAAATAAAAATTATCGTTCCGTTTCCGCTCCTAACTATCGCGTAATAGAAAATTCAAAAAAAATAGGCAAAAACTTCAAAAAATTAAAAAATACCATTATGACTTCATTTCAATCCAAAATAGGTTGGAGAACGCCGAGAAAGTGAGAAAATAAAAATTATCGTTCCGTTCCGTTACTACCAGACGCGTAATAGAAAATTCCAAAAAAATAACAAAAAAAATCAAAAAATTAAAAAATAGCATTATGACTTCTTTTCTAGCCAAAATAGGTTGGACAAGCCCGAAAGAGAGAGAAAATAAAAATTATCGTTCAGTTCCATTCCTACCAGACGCGTAATAGAAATTTCCAAACAAATAGCAAAAAAAATTAAAAAAAACCATTATGGCTCCATTTCAATCCAAAATAGGTTGGAAAATGCCGAGAAATAGAGCAAATAAAAATTAGCAATCCGTTCCGTTCCTACTCGACCTGTAACAGGAAATTCCAAAAAAATAACTAAAAAATTCAAAAAATTAAAAAATACCATTACGGATTCATTCCAAGCCAAAATAGGTTGAAAGAGGATGAGAAAGAGAGAAAATAAAAATTATCATTCCGTTCCGTTCCTACCCGACGCGTAATAGGAAATTCCATAAAAATAACAAAAAAATTCAAAAAATTAAAAAATAGAATTATGGCTTCATTTCAAGCCAGAATAGGTTGGGAATGCCGAGAAAGAGAGAAAATAAAAATTATCGTTCCGTTCCGTTCCTACCCGACGCGTAATAGAAAATTCCAAGAAAGTAGCAAAAAAATTTAAAAAATTAAAAAATAGCATTATGGCTGCATTTCAAGCCAGAATAGGTTGGAAAAGGACGCAAAAGAGAGAAAATAAAAATTATCGTTCTATTCCGTTCCTACTCGACGCGTAATAAAAAATTCAAAAAAATTGAAAAAAAATTCAAATAATCAAAACGTACCATTATGGCTTCATTTCAAGCCAAAATAGGTTGGAAAAGGCCGAGAAAGGGAGAAAATTAAAATTATCGTTCCCTTTCGTTCCTACCTGACGCGTAATAGAAAATTCCATAAAAAAGGGCAAAAACTTCAAAAAATTAAAAAATACCATTATGACTTCATTTCAAACCAAAATAGGGTTGAGAAGGCCGAGATAGTGAGAAAATAAAAATTATCGTTCCGTTCCGTTCCTACCAGACGCGTAATTGAAAATTCCAAAAAAATAACAAAAAAACCCAAAAAATTAAAAAATAGCATTATGACTTCTTTTCTAGCCAAATTAGGTTGGAAAAGCTCGAGAAAGAGGGAAAATAAAAATTATCATTCTGTTCTGTTCCTACCCGATGCGTAATAGAAAATTCCAAAAAAATAGCAAAAAAATTAAAAAAATTAAAAAATGGCATTATGGCTTCATTTCAAGCCAGAATAGGTTGGAAAAGGCCGCGAAAGAGAGAAAATAAAAATTATCGTTCCGTTTCCGTTCCTAACTAACGCGTAATAGAAAATTCAAAAAAAATAGGCAAAAACTTCAAAAAATTAAAAAATACCATTATGACTTTTTTCCAAACCAAAATAGGTTGGACAAGCCCGGGAAAGAGTGAAAATAAAAATTATCATTCTGTTCTGTTCCTACCCGACGCGTAATAGAAAATTCAAAAAAAATAGCAAAAAAATTCAAAAAATTAAAAAATGGCATTATGGCTTCATTTCAAGCCAGAATAGGTTGGAAAAGGCCGAGAAAGAGAGAAAATAAAAATTATCGTTCCGTTTCCGCTCCTAACTAACGCGTAATAGAAAATTCAAATAAAATAGGCAAAAACTTCAAAAAATTAAAAAATACCATTATGACTTCATTTCAATCCAAAATAGGTTGGAGAACGCCGAGAAAGTGAGAAAATAAAAATTATCGTTCCGTTCCGTTACTACCAGACGCGTAATAGAAAATTCCAAAAAAATAACAAAAAAAATCAAAAAATTAAAAAATAGCATTATGACTTCTTTTCTAGCCAAAATAGGTTGGACAAGCCCGAAAGAGAGAGAAAATAAAAATTATCGTTCAGTTCCATTCCTACCAGACGCGTAATAGAAATTTCCAAACAAATAGCAAAAAAAATTAAAAAAAACCATTATGGCTCCATTTCAATCCAAAATAGGTTGGAAAATGCCGAGAAATAGAGCAAATAAAAATTAGCAATCCGTTCCGTTCCTACTCGACCTGTAACAGGAAATTCCAAAAAAATAACTAAAAAATTCAAAAAATTAAAAAATACCATTACGGATTCATTCCAAGCCAAAATAGGTTGAAAGAGGATGAGAAAGAGAGAAAATAAAAATTATCATTCCGTTCCGTTCCTACCCGACGCGTAATAGGAAATTCCATAAAAATAACAAAAAAATTCAAAAAATTAAAAAATAGAATTATGGCTTCATTTCAAGCCAGAATAGGTTGGGAATGCCGAGAAAGAGAGAAAATAAAAATTATCGTTCCGTTCCGTTCCTACCCGACGCGTAATAGAAAATTCCAAGAAAGTAGCAAAAAAATTTAAAAAATTAAAAAATAGCATTATGGCTGCATTTCAAGCCAGAATAGGTTGGAAAAGGACGCAAAAGAGAGAAAATAAAAATTATCGTTCTATTCCGTTCCTACTCGACGCGTAATAAAAAATTCAAAAAAATTGAAAAAAAATTCAAATAATCAAAACGTACCATTATGGCTTCATTTCAAGCCAAAATAGGTTGGAAAAGGCCGAGAAAGGGAGAAAATTAAAATTATCGTTCCCTTTCGTTCCTACCTGACGCGTAATAGAAAATTCCATAAAAAAGGGCAAAAACTTCAAAAAATTAAAAAATACCATTATGACTTCATTTCAAACCAAAATAGGGTTGAGAAGGCCAAGATAGTGAGAAAATAAAAATTATCGTTCCGTTCCGTTCCTACCAGACGCGTAATTGAAAATTCCAAAAAAATAACAAAAAAACCCAAAAAATTAAAAAATAGCATTATGACTTCTTTTCTAGCCAAATTAGGTTGGAAAAGCTCGAGAAAGAGGGAAAATAAAAATTATCATTCTGTTCTGTTCCTACCCGATGCGTAATAGAAAATTCCAAAAAAATAGCAAAAAAATTAAAAAAATTAAAAAATGGCATTATGGCTTCATTTCAAGCCAGAATAGGTTGGAAAAGGCCGCGAAAGAGAGAAAATAAAAATTATCGTTCCGTTTCCGTTCCTAACTAACGCGTAATAGAAAATTCAAAAAAAATAGGCAAAAACTTCAAAAAATTAAAAAATACCATTATGACTTTTTTCCAAACCAAAATAGGTTGGACAAGCCCGGGAAAGAGTGAAAATAAAAATTATCATTCTGTTCTGTTCCTACCCGACGCGTAATAGAAAATTCAAAAAAAATAGCAAAAAAATTCAAAAAATTAAAAAATGGCATTATGGCTTCATTTCAAGCCAGAATAGGTTGGAAAAGGCCGAGAAAGAGAGAAAATAAAAATTATCGTTCCGTTTCCGCTCCTAACTAACGCGTAATAGAAAATTCAAATAAAATAGGCAAAAACTTCAAAAAATTAAAAAATACCATTATGACTTCATTTCAATCCAAAATAGGTTGGAGAACGCCGAGAAAGTGAGAAAATAAAAATTATCGTTCCGTTCCGTTACTACCAGACGCGTAATAGAAAATTCCAAAAAAATAACAAAAAAAATCAAAAAATTAAAAAATAGCATTATGACTTCTTTTCTAGCCAAAATAGGTTGGACAAGCCCGAAAGAGAGAGAAAATAAAAATTATCGTTCAGTTCCATTCCTACCAGACGCGTAATAGAAATTTCCAAACAAATAGCAAAAAAAATTAAAAAAAACCATTATGGCTCCATTTCAATCCAAAATAGGTTGGAAAATGCCGAGAAATAGAGCAAATAAAAATTAGCAATCCGTTCCGTTCCTACTCGACCTGTAACAGGAAATTCCAAAAAAATAACTAAAAAATTCAAAAAATTAAAAAATACCATTACGGATTCATTCCAAGCCAAAATAGGTTGAAAGAGGATGAGAAAGAGAGAAAATAAAAATTATCATTCCGTTCCGTTCCTACCCGACGCGTAATAGGAAATTCCATAAAAATAACAAAAAAATTCAAAAAATTAAAAAATAGAATTATGGCTTCATTTCAAGCCAGAATAGGTTGGGAATGCCGAGAAAGAGAGAAAATAAAAATTATCGTTCCGTTCCGTTCCTACCCGACGCGTAATAGAAAATTCCAAGAAAGTAGCAAAAAAATTTAAAAAATTAAAAAATAGCATTATGGCTGCATTTCAAGCCAGAATAGGTTGGAAAAGGACGCAAAAGAGAGAAAATAAAAATTATCGTTCTATTCCGTTCCTACTCGACGCGTAATAAAAAATTCAAAAAAATTGAAAAAAAATTCAAATAATCAAAACGTACCATTATGGCTTCATTTCAAGCCAAAATAGGTTGGAAAAGGCCGAGAAAGGGAGAAAATTAAAATTATCGTTCCCTTTCGTTCCTACCTGACGCGTAATAGAAAATTCCATAAAAAAGGGCAAAAACTTCAAAAAATTAAAAAATACCATTATGACTTCATTTCAAACCAAAATAGGGTTGAGAAGGCCGAGATAGTGAGAAAATAAAAATTATCGTTCCGTTCCGTTCCTACCAGACGCGTAATTGAAAATTCCAAAAAAATAACAAAAAAACCCAAAAAATTAAAAAATAGCATTATGACTTCTTTTCTAGCCAAATTAGGTTGGAAAAGCTCGAGAAAGAGGGAAAATAAAAATTATCATTCTGTTCTGTTCCTACCCGACGCGTAATAGAAAATTCCAAAAAAATAGCAAAAAAATTAAAAAAATTAAAAAATGGCATTATGGCTTCATTTCAAGCCAGAATAGGTTGGAAAAGGCCGCGAAAGAGAGAAAATAAAAATTATCGTTCCGTTTCCGTTCCTAACTAACGCGTAATAGAAAATTCAAAAAAAATAGGCAAAAACTTCAAAAAATTAAAAAATACCATTATGACTTTTTTCCAAACCAAAATAGGTTGGACAAGCCCGGGAAAGAGTGAAAATAAAAATTATCATTCTGTTCTGTTCCTACCCGACGCGTAATAGAAAATTCAAAAAAAATAGCAAAAAAATTCAAAAAATTAAAAAATGGCATTATGGCTTCATTTCAAGCCAGAATAGGTTGGAAAAGGCCGAGAAAGAGAGAAAATAAAAATTATCGTTCCGTTTCCGCTCCTAACTAACGCGTAATAGAAAATTCAAAAAAAATAGGCAAAAACTTCAAAAAATTAAAAAATACCATTATGACTTCATTTCAATCCAAAATAGGTTGGAGAACGCTGAGAAAGTGAGAAAATAAAAATTATCGTTCCGTTCCGTTACTACCAGACGCGTAATAGAAAATTCCAAAAAAATAACAAAAAAAATCAAAAAATTAAAAAATAGCATTATGACTTCTTTTCTAGCCAAAATAGGTTGGACAAGCCCGAAAGAGAGAGAAAATAAAAATTATCGTTCAGTTCCATTCCTACCAGACGCGTAATAGAAATTTCCAAACAAATAGCAAAAAAAATTAAAAAAAACCATTATGGCTCCATTTCAATCCAAAATAGGTTGGAAAATGCCGAGAAATAGAGCAAATAAAAATTAGCAATCCGTTCCGTTCCGTTCCTACTCGACCTGTAACAGGAAATTCCAAAAAAATAACTAAAAAATTCAAAAAATTAAAAAATACCATTACGGATTCATTCCAAGCCAAAATAGGTTGAAAGAGGATGAGAAAGAGAGAAAATAAAAATTATCATTCCGTTCCGTTCCTACCCGACGCGTAATAGGAAATTCCATAAAAATAACAAAAAAATTCAAAAAATTAAAAAATAGAATTATGGCTTCATTTCAAGCCAGAATAGGTTGGGAATGCCGAGAAAGAGAGAAAATAAAAATTATCGTTCCGTTCCGTTCCTACCCGACGCGTAATAGAAAATTCCAAGAAAGTAGCAAAAAAATTTAAAAAATTAAAAAATAGCATTATGGCTGCATTTCAAGCCAGAATAGGTTGGAAAAGGACGCAAAAGAGAGAAAATAAAAATTATCGTTCTATTCCGTTCCTACTCGACGCGTAATAAAAAATTCAAAAAAATTGAAAAAAAATTCAAATAATCAAAACGTACCATTATGGCTTCATTTCAAGCCAAAATAGGTTGGAAAAGGCCGAGAAAGGGAGAAAATTAAAATTATCGTTCCCTTTCGTTCCTACCTGACGCGTAATAGAAAATTCCATAAAAAAGGGCAAAAACTTCAAAAAATTAAAAAATACCATTATGACTTCATTTCAAACCAAAATAGGGTTGAGAAGGCCAAGATAGTGAGAAAATAAAAATTATCGTTCCGTTCCGTTCCGTTCCTACCAGACGCGTAATTGAAAATTCCAAAAAAATAACAAAAAAACCCAAAAAATTAAAAAATAGCATTATGACTTCTTTTCTAGCCAAATTAGGTTGGAAAAGCTCGAGAAAGAGGGAAAATAAAAATTATCATTCTGTTCTGTTCCTACCCGATGCGTAATAGAAAATTCCAAAAAAATAGCAAAAAAATTAAAAAAATTAAAAAATGGCATTATGGCTTCATTTCAAGCCAGAATAGGTTGGAAAAGGCCGCGAAAGAGAGAAAATAAAAATTATCGTTCCGTTTCCGTTCCTAACTAACGCGTAATAGAAAATTCAAAAAAAATAGGCAAAAACTTCAAAAAATTAAAAAATACCATTATGACTTTTTTCCAAACCAAAATAGGTTGGACAAGCCCGGGAAAGAGTGAAAATAAAAATTATCATTCTGTTCTGTTCCTACCCGACGCGTAATAGAAAATTCAAAAAAAATAGCAAAAAAATTCAAAAAATTAAAAAATGGCATTATGGCTTCATTTCAAGCCAGAATAGGTTGGAAAAGGCCGAGAAAGAGAGAAAATAAAAATTATCGTTCCGTTTCCGCTCCTAACTAACGCGTAATAGAAAATTCAAATAAAATAGGCAAAAACTTCAAAAAATTAAAAAATACCATTATGACTTCATTTCAATCCAAAATAGGTTGGAGAACGCCGAGAAAGTGAGAAAATAAAAATTATCGTTCCGTTCCGTTACTACCAGACGCGTAATAGAAAATTCCAAAAAAATAACAAAAAAAATCAAAAAATTAAAAAATAGCATTATGACTTCTTTTCTAGCCAAAATAGGTTGGACAAGCCCGAAAGAGAGAGAAAATAAAAATTATCGTTCAGTTCCATTCCTACCAGACGCGTAATAGAAATTTCCAAACAAATAGCAAAAAAAATTAAAAAAAACCATTATGGCTCCATTTCAATCCAAAATAGGTTGGAAAATGCCGAGAAATAGAGCAAATAAAAATTAGCAATCCGTTCCGTTCCTACTCGACCTGTAACAGGAAATTCCAAAAAAATAACTAAAAAATTCAAAAAATTAAAAAATACCATTACGGATTCATTCCAAGCCAAAATAGGTTGAAAGAGGATGAGAAAGAGAGAAAATAAAAATTATCATTCCGTTCCGTTCCTACCCGACGCGTAATAGGAAATTCCATAAAAATAACAAAAAAATTCAAAAAATTAAAAAATAGAATTATGGCTTCATTTCAAGCCAGAATAGGTTGGGAATGCCGAGAAAGAGAGAAAATAAAAATTATCGTTCCGTTCCGTTCCTACCCGACGCGTAATAGAAAATTCCAAGAAAGTAGCAAAAAAATTTAAAAAATTAAAAAATAGCATTATGGCTGCATTTCAAGCCAGAATAGGTTGGAAAAGGACGCAAAAGAGAGAAAATAAAAATTATCGTTCTATTCCGTTCCTACTCGACGCGTAATAAAAAATTCAAAAAAATTGAAAAAAAATTCAAATAATCAAAACGTACCATTATGGCTTCATTTCAAGCCAAAATAGGTTGGAAAAGGCCGAGAAAGGGAGAAAATTAAAATTATCGTTCCCTTTCGTTCCTACCTGACGCGTAATAGAAAATTCCATAAAAAAGGGCAAAAACTTCAAAAAATTAAAAAATACCATTATGACTTCATTTCAAACCAAAATAGGGTTGAGAAGGCCGAGATAGTGAGAAAATAAAAATTATCGTTCCGTTCCGTTCCTACCAGACGCGTAATTGAAAATTCCAAAAAAATAACAAAAAAACCCAAAAAATTAAAAAATAGCATTATGACTTCTTTTCTAGCCAAATTAGGTTGGAAAAGCTCGAGAAAGAGGGAAAATAAAAATTATCATTCTGTTCTGTTCCTACCCGACGCGTAATAGAAAATTCCAAAAAAATAGCAAAAAAATTAAAAAAATTAAAAAATGGCATTATGGCTTCATTTCAAGCCAGAATAGGTTGGAAAAGGCCGCGAAAGAGAGAAAATAAAAATTATCGTTCCGTTTCCGTTCCTAACTAACACGTAATAGAAAATTCAAAAAAAATAGGCAAAAACTTCAAAAAATTAAAAAATACCATTATGACTTTTTTCCAAACCAAAATAGGTTGGACAAGCCCGGGAAAGAGTGAAAATAAAAATTATCATTCTGTTCTGTTCCTACCCGACGCGTAATAGAAAATTCAAAAAAAATAGCAAAAAAATTCAAAAAATTAAAAAATGGCATTATGGCTTCATTTCAAGCCAGAATAGGTTGGAAAAGGCCGAGAAAGAGAGAAAATAAAAATTATCGTTCCGTTTCCGCTCCTAACTAACGCGTAATAGAAAATTCAAAAAAAATAGGCAAAAACTTCAAAAAATTAAAAAATACCATTATGACTTCATTTCAATCCAAAATAGGTTGGAGAACGCTGAGAAAGTGAGAAAATAAAAATTATCGTTCCGTTCCGTTACTACCAGACGCGTAATAGAAAATTCCAAAAAAATAACAAAAAAAATCAAAAAATTAAAAAATAGCATTATGACTTCTTTTCTAGCCAAAATAGGTTGGACAAGCCCGAAAGAGAGAGAAAATAAAAATTATCGTTCAGTTCCATTCCTACCAGACGCGTAATAGAAATTTCCAAACAAATAGCAAAAAAAATTAAAAAAAACCATTATGGCTCCATTTCAATCCAAAATAGGTTGGAAAATGCCGAGAAATAGAGCAAATAAAAATTAGCAATCCGTTCCGTTCCTACTCGACCTGTAACAGGAAATTCCAAAAAAATAACTAAAAAATTCAAAAAATTAAAAAATACCATTACGGATTCATTCCAAGCCAAAATAGGTTGAAAGAGGATGAGAAAGAGAGAAAATAAAAATTATCATTCCGTTCCGTTCCTACCCGACGCGTAATAGGAAATTCCATAAAAATAACAAAAAAATTCAAAAAATTAAAAAATAGAATTATGGCTTCATTTCAAGCCAGAATAGGTTGGGAATGCCGAGAAAGAGAGAAAATAAAAATTATCGTTCCGTTCCGTTCCTACCCGACGCGTAATAGAAAATTCCAAGAAAGTAGCAAAAAAATTTAAAAAATTAAAAAATAGCATTATGGCTGCATTTCAAGCCAGAATAG
Organism: Quercus parvula; assembly: GCA_030820535.1. Lineage (NCBI taxonomy): Eukaryota > Viridiplantae > Streptophyta > Magnoliopsida > Fagales > Fagaceae > Quercus > Quercus parvula. The sequence goes on from JAUAME010000004.1 coordinate 25,536,369, forward strand.
GTTGGAAAAGGACGCAAAAGAGAGAAAATAAAAATTATCGTTCTATTCCGTTCCTACTCGACGCGTAATAAAAAATTCAAAAAAATTGAAAAAAAATTCAAATAATCAAAACGTACCATTATGGCTTCATTTCAAGCCAAAATAGGTTGGAAAAGGCCGAGAAAGGGAGAAAATTAAAATTATCGTTCCCTTTCGTTCCTACCTGACGCGTAATAGAAAATTCCATAAAAAAGGGCAAAAACTTCAAAAAATTAAAAAATACCATTATGACTTCATTTCAAACCAAAATAGGGTTGAGAAGGCCGAGATAGTGAGAAAATAAAAATTATCGTTCCGTTCCGTTCCTACCAGACGCGTAATTGAAAATTCCAAAAAAATAACAAAAAAACCCAAAAAATTAAAAAATAGCATTATGACTTCTTTTCTAGCCAAATTAGGTTGGAAAAGCTCGAGAAAGAGGGAAAATAAAAATTATCATTCTGTTCTGTTCCTACCCGACGCGTAATAGAAAATTTCAAAAAAATAGCAAAAAAATTAAAAAAATTAAAAAATGGCATTATGGCTTCATTTCAAGCCAGAATAGGTTGGAAAAGGCCGCGAAAGAGAGAAAATAAAAATTATCGTTCCGTTTCCGTTCCTAACTAACGCGTAATAGAAAATTCAAAAAAAATAGGCAAAAACTTCAAAAAATTAAAAAATACCATTATGACTTCATTTCAATCCAAAATAGGTTGGAGAACGCCAAGAATGTGAGAAAATAAAAATTATCGTTCCGTTCCGTTACTACCAGACGCGTAATAGAAAATTCCAAAAAAATAACAAAAAAATTAAAAAAATTAAAAAATAGCAATATGACTTCTTTTCTAGCCAAAATAGGTTGGACAAGCCCGAGAGAGAGAGAAAATAAAAATTATCGTTCCGTTTCCGTTCCTAACTAACGCGTAATAGAAAATTCAAAAAAAATAGGCAAAATCTTCAAAAAATTAAAAAATACCATTATGACTTTTTTCCAAACCAAAATAGGTTGGACAAGCCCGGGAAAGAGTGAAAATAAAAATTATCATTCTGTTCTGTTCCTACCCGACGCGTAATAGAAAATTCAAAAAAAATAGCAAAAAAATTCAAAAAATTAAAAAATGGCATTATGGCTTCATTTCAAGCCAGAATAGGTTGGAAAAGGCCGAGAAAGAGAGAAAATAAAAATTATCGTTCCGTTTCCGCTCCTAACTATCGCGTAATAGAAAATTCAAAAAAAATAGGCAAAAACTTCAAAAAATTAAAAAATACCATTATGACTTCATTTCAATCCAAAATAGGTTGGAGAACGCCGAGAAAGTGAGAAAATAAAAATTATCGTTCCGTTCCGTTACTACCAGACGCGTAATAGAAAATTCCAAAAAAATAACAAAAAAAATCAAAAAATTAAAAAATAGCATTATGACTTCTTTTCTAGCCAAAATAGGTTGGACAAGCCCGAAAGAGAGAGAAAATAAAAATTATCGTTCAGTTCCATTCCTACCAGACGCGTAATAGAAATTTCCAAACAAATAGCAAAAAAAATTAAAAAAAACCATTATGGCTCCATTTCAATCCAAAATAGGTTGGAAAATGCCGAGAAATAGAGCAAATAAAAATTAGCAATCCGTTCCGTTCCTACTCGACCTGTAACAGGAAATTCCAAAAAAATAACTAAAAAATTCAAAAAATTAAAAAATACCATTACGGATTCATTCCAAGCCAAAATAGGTTGAAAGAGGATGAGAAAGAGAGAAAATAAAAATTATCATTCCGTTCCGTTCCTACCCGACGCGTAATAGGAAATTCCATAAAAATAACAAAAAAATTCAAAAAATTAAAAAATAGAATTATGGCTTCATTTCAAGCCAGAATAGGTTGGGAATGCCGAGAAAGAGAGAAAATAAAAATTATCGTTCCGTTCCGTTCCTACCCGACGCGTAATAGAAAATTCCAAGAAAGTAGCAAAAAAATTTAAAAAATTAAAAAATAGCATTATGGCTGCATTTCAAGCCAGAATAGGTTGGAAAAGGACGCAAAAGAGAGAAAATAAAAATTATCGTTCTATTCCGTTCCTACTCGACGCGTAATAAAAAATTCAAAAAAATTGAAAAAAAATTCAAATAATCAAAACGTACCATTATGGCTTCATTTCAAGCCAAAATAGGTTGGAAAAGGCCGAGAAAGGGAGAAAATTAAAATTATCGTTCCCTTTCGTTCCTACCTGACGCGTAATAGAAAATTCCATAAAAAAGGGCAAAAACTTCAAAAAATTAAAAAATACCATTATGACTTCATTTCAAACCAAAATAGGGTTGAGAAGGCCGAGAAAGTGAGAAAATAAAAATTATGGTTCCGTTCCGTTCCTACCAGACGCGTAATTGAAAATTCCAAAAAAATAACATAAACACCCAAAAAATTAAAAAATAGCATTATGACTTCTTTTCTAGCCAAATTAGGTTGGAAAAGCTCGAGAAAGAGGGAAAATAAAAATTATCATTCTGTTCTGTTCCTACCCGACGCGTAATAGAAAATTCCAAAAAAATAGCAAAAAAATTAAAAAATGGCATTATGGCGTCATTTCAAGCCAGAATAGGTTGGAAAAGGCCGCGAAAGAGAGAAAATAAAAATTATCGTTCCGTTTCCGTTCCTAACTAACGCGTAATAGAAAATTCAAAAAAAATAGGCAAAAACTTCAAAAAATTAAAAAATACCATTATGACTTCATTTCAATCCAAAATAGGTTGGAGAACGCCAAGAATGTGAGAAAATAAAAATTATCGTTCCGTTCCGTTACGACCAGACGCGTAATAGAAAATTCCAAAAAAATAACAAAAAAATTCAAAAAATTAAAAAATAGCAATATGACTTCTTTTCTAGCCAAAATAGGTTGGACAAGCCCGAGAGAGAGAGAAAATAAAAATTATCGTTCCGTTTCCGTTCCTAACTAACGCGTAATAGAAAATTCAAAAAAAATAGGCAAAAACTTCAAAAAAATTAAAAAATACCATTATGACTTCATTTCAATCCAAAATAGGTTGGAGAACGCCGAGAAAGTGAGAAAATAAAAATTATCGTTCCGTTCCGTTATTACCAGACGCGTAATAGAAAATTCAAAAAAAATAACAAAAAAAATCAAAAAATTAAAAAATAGCATTATGACTTCTTTTCTAGCCAAAATAGGTTGGACAAGCCCGAGAGAGAGAGAAAATAAAAATTATCGTTCAGTTCCATTCCTATCAGACGCGTAATAGAAATTTCCAAACAAATAGCAAAAAAAATTAAAAAAAACCATTATGGCTCCATTTCAATCCAAAATAGGTTGGAAAATGCCGAGAAATAGAGCAAATAAAAATTAGCAATCCGTTCCGTTCCTACTCGACCTGTAACAGGAAATTCCAAAAAAATAACTAAAAAATTCAAAAAATTAAAAAATACCATTACGGATTCATTCCAAGCCAAAATAGGTTGAAAGAGGATGAGAAAGAGAGAAAATAAAAATTATCATTCCGTTCCGTTCCTACCCGACGCGTAATAGGAAATTCCATAAAAATAACAAAAAAATTCAAAAAATTAAAAAATAGAATTATGGCTTCATTTCAAGCCAGAATAGGTTGGGAATGCCGAGAAAGAGAGAAAATAAAAATTATCGTTCCGTTCCGTTCCTACCCGACGCGTAATAGAAAATTCCAAGAAAGTAGCAAAAAAATTTAAAAAATTAAAAAATAGCATTATGGCTGCATTTCAAGCCAGAATAGGTTGGAAAAGGACGCAAAAGAGAGAAAATAAAAATTATCGTTCTATTCCGTTCCTACTCGACGCGTAATAAAAAATTCAAAAAAATTGAAAAAAAATTCAAATAATCAAAACATACCATTATGCCTTCATTTCAAGCCAAAATAGGTTGGAAAAGGCCGAGAAAGGGAGAAAATTAAAATTATCGTTCCATTTGGTTCCTACCTGACGCGTAATAGAAAATTCCATAAAAAAGGGCAAAAACTTCAAAAAATTAAAAAATACCATTATGACTTCATTTCAAACCAAAATAGGGTTGAGAAGGCCGAGAAAGTGAGAAAATAAAAATTATGGTTCCGTTCCGTTCCTACCAGACGCGTAATTGAAAATTCCAAAAAAATAACATAAAAACCCAAAAAATTAAAAAATAGCATTATGACTTCTTTTCTAGCCAAATTAGGTTGGAAAAGCTCGAGAAAGAGGGAAAATAAAAATTATCATTCTGTTCTGTTCCTACCCGACGCGTAATAGAAAATTCCAAAAAAATAGCAAAAAAATTAAAAAATGGCATTATGGCGTCATTTCAAGCCAGAATAGGCTGGAAAAGGCCGCGAAAGAGAGAAAATAAAAATTATCGTTCCGTTTCCGTTCCTAACTAACGCGTAATAGAAAATTCAAAAAAAATAGGCAAAAACTTCAAAAAATTAAAAAATACCATTATGACTTCATTTCAATCCAAAATAGGTTGGAGAACGCCAAGAATGTGAGAAAATAAAAATTATCGTTCCGTTCCGTTACGACCAGACGCGTAATAGAAAATTCCAAAAAAATAACAAAAAAATTCAAAAAATTAAAAAATAGCAATATGACTTCTTTTCTAGCCAAAATAGGTTGGACAAGCCCGAGAGAGAGAGAAAATAAAAATTATCGTTCCGTTTCCGTTCCTAACTAACGCGTAATAGAAAATTCAAAAAAAATAGGCAAAAACTTCAAAAAATTAAAAAATACCATTATGACTTTTTTCCAAACCAAAATAGGTTGGACAAGCCCGGGAAAGAGTGAAAATAAAAATTATCATTCTGTTCTGTTCCTACCCGACGCGTAATAGAAAATTCAAAAAAAATAGCAAAAAAATTCAAAAAATTAAAAAATGGCATTATGGCTTCATTTCAAGCCAGAATAGGTTGGAAAAGGCCGAGAAAGAGAGAAAATAAAAATTATCGTTCCGTTTCCGCTCCTAACTAACGCGTAATAGAAAATTCAAAAAAAATAGGCAAAAACTTCAAAAAATTAAAAAATACCATTATGACTTCATTTCAATCCAAAATAGGTTGGAGAACGCCGAGAAAGTGAGAAAATAAAAATTATCGTTCCGTTCCGTTACTACCAGACGCGTAATAGAAAATTCCAAAAAAATAACAAAAAAAATCAAAAAATTAAAAAATAGCATTATGACTTCTTTTCTAGCCAAAATAGGTTGGACAAGCCCGAAAGAGAGAGAAAATAAAAATTATCGTTCAGTTCCATTCCTACCAGACGCGTAATAGAAATTTCCAAACAAATAGCAAAAAAAATTAAAAAAAACCATTATGGCTCCATTTCAATCCAAAATAGGTTGGAAAATGCCGAGAAATAGAGCAAATAAAAATTAGCAATCCGTTCCGTTCCTACTCGACCTGTAACAGGAAATTCCAAAAAAATATCTAAAAAATTCAAAAAATTAAAAAATACCATTACGGATTCATTCCAAGCCAAAATAGGTTGAAAGAGGATGAGAAAGAGAGAAAATAAAAATTATCATTCCGTTCCGTTCCTACCCGACGCGTAATAGGAAATTCCATAAAAATAACAAAAAAATTCAAAAAATTAAAAAATAGAATTATGGCTTCATTTCAAGCCAGAATAGGTTGGGAATGCCGAGAAAGAGAGAAAATAAAAATTATCGTTCCGTTCCGTTCCTACCCGACGCGTAATAGAAAATTCCAAGAAATTAGCAAAAAAATTTAAAAAATTAAAAAATAGCATTATGGCTGCATTTCAAGCCAGAATAGGTTGGAAAAGGACGCAAAAGAGAGAAAATAAAAATTATCGTTCTATTCCGTTCCTACTCGACGCGTAATAAAAAATTCAAAAAAATTGAAAAAAAATTCAAATAATCAAAACGTACCATTATGGCTTCATTTCAAGCCAAAATAGGTTGGAAAAGGTCGAGAAAGAGAGAAAATTAAAATTATCGTTCCCTTTCGTTCCTACCTGACGCGTAATAGAAAATTCCATAAAAAAGGGCAAAAACTTCAAAAAATTAAAAAATACCATTATGACTTCATTTCAAACCAAAATAGGGTTGAGAAGGCCGAGATAGTGAGAAAATAAAAATTATCGTTCCGTTCCGTTCCTACCAGACGCGTAATTGAAAATTCCAAAAAAATAACAAAAAAACCCAAAAAATTAAAAAATAGCATTATGTCTTCTTTTCTAGCCAAATTAGGTTGGAAAAGCTCGAGAAGGAGGGAAAATAAAAATTACCATTCTGTTCTGTTCCTACCCGACGCGTAATAGAAAATTCCAAAAAAATAGCAAAAAAATTAAAAAAATTAAAAAATGGCATTATGGCTTCATTTCAAGCCAGAATAGGTTGGAAAAGGCCGCGAAAGAGAGAAAATAAAAATTATCGTTCCGTTTCCGTTCCTAACTAACGCGTAATAGAAAATTCAAAAAAAATAGGCAAAAACTTCAAAAAATTAAAAAATACCATTATGACTTCATTTCAATCCAAAATAGGTTGGAGAACGCCAAGAATGTGAGAAAATAAAAATTATCGTTCCGTTCCGTTACTACCAGACGCGTAATAGAAAATTCCAAAAAAATAACAAAAAAATTCAAAAAATTAAAAAATAGCATTATGACTTCTTTTCTAGCCAAAATAGGTTGGACAAGCCCGAGAAAGAGAGAAAATAAAAATTATCGTTCCGTTTCCGTTCCTAACTAACGCGTAATAGAAAAATTCAAAAAAAATAGGCAAAAACTTCAAAAAATTAAAAAATACCATTATGACTTTTTTCCAAACCAAAATAGGTTGGACAAGCCCGGGAAAGAGTGAAAATAAAAATTATCATTCTGTTCTGTTCCTACCCGACGCGTAATAGAAAATTCAAAAAAAATAGCAAAAAAATTCAAAAAATTAAAAAATGGCATTATGGCTTCATTTCAAGCCAGAATAGGTTGGAAAAGGCCGAGAAAGAGAGAAAATAAAAATTATCGTTCCGTTTCCGCTCCTAACTAACGCGTAATAGAAAATTCAAAAAAAATATGCAAAAACTTCAAAAAATTAAAAAATACCATTATGACTTCATTTCAATCCAAAATAGGTTGGAGAACGCCGAGAAAGTGAGAAAATAAAAATTATCGTTCCGTTTCCGTTCCTAACTACCGCGTAATAGAAAATTCAAAAAAAATAGGCAAAAACTTCAAAAAATTAAAAAATACCATTATGACTTTTTTCCAAACCAAAATAGGTTGGACAAGCCCGGGAAAGAGTGAAAATAAAAATTATCATTCTGTTCTGTTCCTACCCGACGCGTAATAGAAAATTCCAAAAAAATAGCAAAAAAATTAAAAAATTAAAAAATGGCATTATGGCTTCATTTCAAGCCAGAATAGGTTGGAAAAGGCCGAGAAAGAGAGAAAATAAAAATTATCGTTCCGTTTCCGCTCCTAACTAACGCGTAATAGAAAATTCAAAAAAAATAGGCAAAAACTTCAAAAAATTAAAAAATACCATTATGACTTCATTTCAATCCAAAATAGGTTGGAGAACGCCGAGAAAGTGAGAAAATAAAAATTATCGTTCCGTTCCGTTACTACCAGACGCGTAATAGAAAATTCCAAAAAAATAACAAAAAAAATCAAAAAATTAAAAAATAGCATTATGACTTCTTTTCTAGCCAAAATAGGTTGGACAAGCCCGAAAGAGAGAGAAAATAAAAATTATCGTTCAGTTCCATTCCTACCAGACGCGTAATAGAAATTTCCAAACAAATAGCAAAAAAAATTAAAAAAAACCATTATGGCTCCATTTCAATCCAAAATAGGTTGGAAAATGCCGAGAAATAGAGCAAATAAAAATTAGCAATCCGTTCCGTTCCTACTCGACCTGTAACAGGAAATTCCAAAAAAATAACTAAAAAATTCAAAAAATTAAAAAATACCATTACGGATTCATTCCAAGCCAAAATAGGTTGAAAGAGGATGAGAAAGAGAGAAAATAAAAATTATCATTCCGTTCCGTTCCTACCCGACGCGTAATAGGAAATTCCATAAAAATAACAAAAAAATTCAAAAAATTAAAAAATAGAATTATGGCTTCATTTCAAGCCAGAATAGGTTGGGAATGCCGAGAAAGAGAGAAAATAAAAATTATCGTTCCGTTCCGTTCCTACCCGACGCGTAATAGAAAATTCCAAGAAAGTAGCAAAAAAATTTAAAAAATTAAAAAATAGCATTATGGCTGCATTTCAAGCCAGAATAGGTTGGAAAAGGACGCAAAAGAGAGAAAATAAAAATTATCGTTCTATTCCGTTCCTACTCGACGCGTAATAAAAAATTCAAAAAAATTGAAAAAAAATTCAAATAATCAAAACATACCATTATGGCTTCATTTCAAGCCAAAATAGGTTGGAAAAGGCCGAGAAAGGGAGAAAATTAAAATTATCGTTCCCTTTCGTTCCTACCTGACGCGTAATAGAAAATTCCATAAAAAAGGGCAAAAACTTCAAAAAATTAAAAAATACCATTATGACTTCATTTCAAACCAAAATAGGGTTGAGAAGGCCGAGATAGTGAGAAAATAAAAATTATCGTTCCGTTCCGTTCCTACCAGACGCGTAATTGAAAATTCCAAAAAAATAACAAAAAAACCCAAAAAATTAAAAAATAGCATTATGACTTCTTTTCTAGCCAAATTAGGTTGGAAAAGCTCGAGAAAGAGGGAAAATAAAAATTATCATTCTGTTCTGTTCCTACCCGACGCGTAATAGAAAATTCCAAAAAAATAGCAAAAAAATTAAAAAATGGCATTATGGCGTCATTTCAAGCCAGAATAGGCTGGAAAAGGCCGCGAAAGAGAGAAAATAAAAATTATCGTTCCGTTTCCGTTCCTAACTAACGCGTAATAGAAAATTCAAAAAAAATAGGCAAAAACTTCAAAAAATTAAAAAATACCATTATGACTTCATTTCAATCCAAAATAGGTTGGAGAACGCCAAGAATGTGAGAAAATAAAAATTATCGTTCCGTTCCGTTACGACCAGACGCGTAATAGAAAATTCCAAAAAAATAACAAAAAAATTCAAAAAATTAAAAAATAGCAATATGACTTCTTTTCTAGCCAAAATAGGTTGGACAAGCCCGAGAGAGAGAGAAAATAAAAATTATCGTTCCGTTTCCGTTCCTAACTAACGCGTAATAGAAAATTCAAAAAAAATAGGCAAAAACTTCAAAAAATTAAAAAATACCATTATGACTTCATTTCAATCCAAAATAGGTTGGAGAACGCCGAGAAAGTGAGAAAATAAAAATTATCGTTCCGTTTCCGTTCCTAACTAACGCGTAATAGAAAATTCAAAAAAAATAGGCAAAAACTTCAAAAAATTAAAAAATACCATTATGACTTTTTTCCAAACCAAAATAGGTTGGACAAGCCCGGGAAAGAGTGAAAATAAAAATTATCATTCTGTTCTGTTCCTACCCGACGCGTAATAGAAAATTCAAAAAAAATAGCAAAAAAATTCAAAAAATTAAAAAATGGCATTATGGCTTCATTTCAAGCCAGAATAGGTTGGAAAAGGCCGAGAAAGAGAGAAAATAAAAATTATCGTTCCGTTTCCGCTCCTAACTAACGCGTAATAGAAAATTCAAAAAAAATAGGCAAAAACTTCAAAAAATTAAAAAATACCATTATGACTTCATTTCAATCCAAAATAGGTTGGAGAACGCCGAGAAAGTGAGAAAATAAAAATTATCGTTCCGTTCCGTTACTACCAGACGCGTAATAGAAAATTCCAAAAAAATAACAAAAAAAATCAAAAAATTAAAAAATAGCATTATGACTTCTTTTCTAGCCAAAATAGGTTGGACAAGCCCGAAAGAGAGAGAAAATAAAAATTATCGTTCAGTTCCATTCCTACCAGACGCGTAATAGAAATTTCCAAACAAATAGCAAAAAAAATTAAAAAAAACCATTATGGCTCCATTTCAATCCAAAATAGGTTGGAAAATGCCGAGAATTATGGCTTCATTTCAAGCCAGAATAGGGTTGAGAAGGCCGAGATAGTGAGAAAATAAAAATTATCGTTCCGTTCCGTTCCTACCAGACACGTAATTGAAAATTCCAAAAAAATAACAAAAAAACCCAAAAAATTAAAAAATAGCATTATGACTTCTTTTCTAGCCAAATTAGGTTGGAAAAGCTCGAGAAAGAGGGAAAATAAAAATTATCATTCTGTTCTGTTCCTACCCGACGCGTAATAGAAAATTCCAAAAAAATAGCAAAAAAATTAAAAAAATTAAAAAATGGCATTATGGCTTCATTTCAAGCCAGAATAGGTTGGAAAAGGCCGCGAAAGAGAGAAAATAAAAATTATCGTTCCGTTTCCGTTCCTAACTAACGCGTAATAGAAAATTCAAAAAAAATAGGCAAAAACTTCAAAAAATTAAAAAATACCATTATGACTTCATTTCAATCCAAAATAGGTTGGAGAACGCCAAGAATGTGAGAAAATAAAAATTATCGTTCCGTTCCGTTACTACCAGACGCGTAATAGAAAATTCCAAAAAAATAACAAAAAAATTCAAAAAATTAAAAAATAGCATTATGACTTCTTTTCTAGCCAAAATAGGTTGGACAAGCCCGAGAAAGAGAGAAAATAAAAATTATCGTTCCGTTTCCGTTCCTAACTAACGCGTAATAGAAAAATTCAAAAAAAATAGGCAAAAACTTCAAAAAATTAAAAAATACCATTATGACTTTTTTCCAAACCAAAATAGGTTGGACAAGCCCGGGAAAGAGTGAAAATAAAAATTATCATTCTGTTCTGTTCCTACCCGACGCGTAATAGAAAATTCAAAAAAAATAGCAAAAAAATTCAAAAAATTAAAAAATGGCATTATGGCTTCATTTCAAGCCAGAATAGGTTGGAAAAGGCCGAGAAAGAGAGAAAATAAAAATTATCGTTCCGTTTCCGCTCCTAACTAACGCGTAATAGAAAATTCAAAAAAAATATGCAAAAACTTCAAAAAATTAAAAAATACCATTATGACTTCATTTCAATCCAAAATAGGTTGGAGAACGCCGAGAAAGTGAGAAAATAAAAATTATCGTTCCGTTTCCGTTCCTAACTAACGCGTAATAGAAAATTCAAAAAAAATAGGCAAAAAATTCAAAAAATTAAAAAATACCATTATGACTTTTTTCCAAACCAAAATAGGTTGGACAAGCCCGGGAAAGAGTGAAAATAAAAATTATCATTCTGTTCTGTTCCTACCCGACGCGTAATAGAAAATTCCAAAAAAATAGCAAAAAAATTCAAAAAATTAAAAAATGGCATTATGGCTTCATTTCAAGCCAGAATAGGTTGGAAAAGGCCGAGAAAGAGAGAAAATAAAAATTATCGTTCCGTTTCCGCTCCTAACTAACGCGTAATAGAAAATTCAAAAAAAATAGGCAAAAACTTCAAAAAATTAAAAAATACCATTATGACTTCATTTCAATCCAAAATAGGTTGGAGAACGCCGAGAAAGTGAGAAAATAAAAATTATCGTTCCGTTCCGTTACTACCAGACGCGTAATAGAAAATTCCAAAAAAATAACAAAAAAAATCAAAAAATTAAAAAATAGCATTATGACTTCTTTTCTAGCCAAAATAGGTTGGACAAGCCCGAAAGAGAGAGAAAATAAAAATTATCGTTCAGTTCCATTCCTACCAGACGCGTAATAGAAATTTCCAAACAAATAGCAAAAAAAATTAAAAAAAACCATTATGGCTCCATTTCAATCCAAAATAGGTTGGAAAATGCCGAGAAATAGAGCAAATAAAAATTAGCAATCCGTTCCGTTCCTACTCGACCTGTAACAGGAAATTCCAAAAAAATAACTAAAAAATTCAAAAAATTAAAAAATACCATTACGGATTCATTCCAAGCCAAAATAGGTTGAAAGAGGATGAGAAATAGAGAAAATAAAAATTATCATTCCGTTCCGTTCCTACCCGACGCGTAATAGGAAATTCCATAAAAATAACAAAAAAATTCAAAAAATTAAAAAATAGAATTATGGCTTCATTTCAAGCCAGAATAGGTTGGGAATGCCGAGAAAGAGAGAAAATAAAAATTATCGTTCCGTTCCGTTCCTACCCGACGCGTAATAGAAAATTCCAAGAAAGTAGCAAAAAAATTTAAAAAATTAAAAAATAGCATTATGGCTGCATTTCAAGCCAGAATAGGTTGGAAAAGGACGCAAAAGAGAGAAAATAAAAATTATCGTTCTATTCCGTTCCTACTCGACGCGTAATAAAAAATTCAAAAAAATTGAAAAAAAATTCAAATAATCAAAACATACCATTATGGCTTCATTTCAAGCCAAAATAGGTTGGAAAAGGCCGAGAAAGGGAGAAAATTAAAATTATCGTTCCCTTTCGTTCCTACCTGACGCGTAATAGAAAATTCCATAAAAAAGGGCAAAAACTTCAAAAAATTAAAAAATACCATTATGACTTCATTTCAAACCAAAATAGGGTTGAGAAGGCCGAGATAGTGAGAAAATAAAAATTATCGTTCCGTTCCGTTCCTACCAGACGCGTAATTGAAAATTCCAAAAAAATAACAAAAAAACCCAAAAAATTAAAAAATAGCATTATGACTTCTTTTCTAGCCAAATTAGGTTGGAAAAGCTCGAGAAAGAGGGAAAATAAAAATTATCATTCTGTTCTGTTCCTACCCGACGCGTAATAGAAAATTCCAAAAAAATAGCAAAAAAATTAAAAAATGGCATTATGGCGTCATTTCAAGCCAGAATAGGCTGGAAAAGGCCGCGAAAGAGAGAAAATAAAAATTATCGTTCCGTTTCCGTTCCTAACTAACGCGTAATAGAAAATTCAAAAAAAATAGGCAAAAACTTCAAAAAATTAAAAAATACCATTATGACTTCATTTCAATCCAAAATAGGTTGGAGAACGCCAAGAATGTGAGAAAATAAAAATTATCGTTCCGTTCCGTTACGACCAGACGCGTAATAGAAAATTCCAAAAAAATAACAAAAAAATTCAAAAAATTAAAAAATAGCAATATGACTTCTTTTCTAGCCAAAATAGGTTGGACAAGCCCGAGAGAGAGAGAAAATAAAAATTATCGTTCCGTTTCCGTTCCTAACTAACGCGTAATAGAAAATTCAAAAAAAATAGGCAAAAACTTCAAAAAATTAAAAAATACCATTATGACTTCATTTCAATCCAAAATAGGTTGGAGAACGCCGAGAAAGTGAGAAAATAAAAATTATCGTTCCGTTTCCGTTCCTAACTAACGCGTAATAGAAAATTCAAAAAAAATAGGCAAAAACTTCAAAAAATTAAAAAATACCATTATGACTTTTTTCCAAACCAAAATAGGTTGGACAAGCCCGGGAAAGAGTGAAAATAAAAATTATCATTCTGTTCTGTTCCTACCCGACGCGTAATAGAAAATTCAAAAAAAATAGCAAAAAAATTCAAAAAATTAAAAAATGGCATTATGGCTTCATTTCAAGCCAGAATAGGTTGGAAAAGGCCGAGAAAGAGAGAAAATAAAAATTATCGTTCCGTTTCCGCTCCTAACTAACGCGTAATAGAAAATTCAAAAAAAATAGGCAAAAACTTCAAAAAATTAAAAAATACCATTATGACTTCATTTCAATCCAAAATAGGTTGGAGAACGCCGAGAAAGTGAGAAAATAAAAATTATCGTTCCGTTCCGTTACTACCAGACGCGTAATAGAAAATTCCAAAAAAATAACAAAAAAAATCAAAAAATTAAAAAATAGCATTATGACTTCTTTTCTAGCCAAAATAGGTTGGACAAGCCCGAAAGAGAGAGAAAATAAAAATTATCGTTCAGTTCCATTCCTACCAGACGCGTAATAGAAATTTCCAAACAAATAGCAAAAAAAATTAAAAAAAACCATTATGGCTCCATTTCAATCCAAAATAGGTTGGAAAATGCCGAGAATTATGGCTTCATTTCAAGCCAGAATAGGGTTGAGAAGGCCGAGATAGTGAGAAAATAAAAATTATCGTTCCGTTCCGTTCCTACCAGACACGTAATTGAAAATTCCAAAAAAATAACAAAAAAACCCAAAAAATTAAAAAATAGCATTATGACTTCTTTTCTAGCCAAATTAGGTTGGAAAAGCTCGAGAAAGAGGGAAAATAAAAATTATCATTCTGTTCTGTTCCTACCCGACGCGTAATAGAAAATTCCAAAAAAATAGCAAAAAAATTAAAAAAATTAAAAAATGGCATTATGGCTTCATTTCAAGCCAGAATAGGTTGGAAAAGGCCGCGAAAGAGAGAAAATAAAAATTATCGTTCCGTTTCCGTTCCTAACTAACGCGTAATAGAAAATTCAAAAAAAATAGGCAAAAACTTCAAAAAATTAAAAAATACCATTATGACTTCATTTCAATCCAAAATAGGTTGGAGAACGCCAAGAATGTGAGAAAATAAAAATTATCGTTCCGTTCCGTTACTACCAGACGCGTAATAGAAAATTCCAAAAAAATAACAAAAAAATTCAAAAAATTAAAAAATAGCATTATGACTTCTTTTCTAGCCAAAATAGGTTGGACAAGCCCGAGAAAGAGAGAAAATAAAAATTATCGTTCCGTTTCCGTTCCTAACTAACGCGTAATAGAAAAATTCAAAAAAAATAGGCAAAAACTTCAAAAAATTAAAAAATACCATTATGACTTTTTTCCAAACCAAAATAGGTTGGACAAGCCCGGGAAAGAGTGAAAATAAAAATTATCATTCTGTTCTGTTCCTACCCGACGCGTAATAGAAAATTCAAAAAAAATAGCAAAAAAATTCAAAAAATTAAAAAATGGCATTATGGCTTCATTTCAAGCCAGAATAGGTTGGAAAAGGCCGAGAAAGAGAGAAAATAAAAATTATCGTTCCGTTTCCGCTCCTAACTAACGCGTAATAGAAAATTCAAAAAAAATATGCAAAAACTTCAAAAAATTAAAAAATACCATTATGACTTCATTTCAATCCAAAATAGGTTGGAGAACGCCGAGAAAGTGAGAAAATAAAAATTATCGTTCCGTTTCCGTTCCTAACTAACGCGTAATAGAAAATTCAAAAAAAATAGGCAAAAAATTCAAAAAATTAAAAAATACCATTATGACTTTTTTCCAAACCAAAATAGGTTGGACAAGCCCGGGAAAGAGTGAAAATAAAAATTATCATTCTGTTCTGTTCCTACCCGACGCGTAATAGAAAATTCCAAAAAAATAGCAAAAAAATTCAAAAAATTAAAAAATGGCATTATGGCTTCATTTCAAGCCAGAATAGGTTGGAAAAGGCCGAGAAAGAGAGAAAATAAAAATTATCGTTCCGTTTCCGCTCCTAACTAACGCGTAATAGAAAATTCAAAAAAAATAGGCAAAAACTTCAAAAAATTAAAAAATACCATTATGACTTCATTTCAATCCAAAATAGGTTGGAGAACGCCGAGAAAGTGAGAAAATAAAAATTATCGTTCCGTTCCGTTACTACCAGACGCGTAATAGAAAATTCCAAAAAAATAACAAAAAAAATCAAAAAATTAAAAAATAGCATTATGACTTCTTTTCTAGCCAAAATAGGTTGGACAAGCCCGAAAGAGAGAGAAAATAAAAATTATCGTTCAGTTCCATTCCTACCAGACGCGTAATAGAAATTTCCAAACAAATAGCAAAAAAAATTAAAAAAAACCATTATGGCTCCATTTCAATCCAAAATAGGTTGGAAAATGCCGAGAAATAGAGCAAATAAAAATTAGCAATCCGTTCCGTTCCTACTCGACCTGTAACAGGAAATTCCAAAAAAATAACTAAAAAATTCAAAAAATTAAAAAATACCATTACGGATTCATTCCAAGCCAAAATAGGTTGAAAGAGGATGAGAAAGAGAGAAAATAAAAATTATCATTCCGTTCCGTTCCTACCCGACGCGTAATAGGAAATTCCATAAAAATAACAAAAAAATTCAAAAAATTAAAAAATAGAATTATGGCTTCATTTCAAGCCAGAATAGGTTGGGAATGCCGAGAAAGAGAGAAAATAAAAATTATCGTTCCGTTCCGTTCCTACCCGACGCGTAATAGAAAATTCCAAGAAAGTAGCAAAAAAATTTAAAAAATTAAAAAATAGCATTATGGCTGCATTTCAAGCCAGAATAGGTTGGAAAAGGACGCAAAAGAGAGAAAATAAAAATTATCGTTCTATTCCGTTCCTACTCGACGCGTAATAAAAAATTCAAAAAAATTGAAAAAAAATTCAAATAATCAAAACATACCATTATGGCTTCATTTCAAGCCAAAATAGGTTGGAAAAGGCCGAGAAAGGGAGAAAATTAAAATTATCGTTCCCTTTCGTTCCTACCTGACGCGTAATAGAAAATTCCATAAAAAAGGGCAAAAACTTCAAAAAATTAAAAAATACCATTATGACTTCATTTCAAACCAAAATAGGGTTGAGAAGGCCGAGATAGTGAGAAAATAAAAATTATCGTTCCGTTCCGTTCCTACCAGACGCGTAATTGAAAATTCCAAAAAAATAACAAAAAAACCCAAAAAATTAAAAAATAGCATTATGACTTCTTTTCTAGCCAAATTAGGTTGGAAAAGCTCGAGAAAGAGGGAAAATAAAAATTATCATTCTGTTCTGTTCCTACCCGACGCGTAATAGAAAATTCCAAAAAAATAGCAAAAAAATTAAAAAATGGCATTATGGCGTCATTTCAAGCCAGAATAGGCTGGAAAAGGCCGCGAAAGAGAGAAAATAAAAATTATCGTTCCGTTTCCGTTCCTAACTAACGCGTAATAGAAAATTCAAAAAAAATAGGCAAAAACTTCAAAAAATTAAAAAATACCATTATGACTTCATTTCAATCCAAAATAGGTTGGAGAACGCCAAGAATGTGAGAAAATAAAAATTATCGTTCCGTTCCGTTACGACCAGACGCGTAATAGAAAATTCCAAAAAAATAACAAAAAAATTCAAAAAATTAAAAAATAGCAATATGACTTCTTTTCTAGCCAAAATAGGTTGGACAAGCCCGAGAGAGAGAGAAAATAAAAATTATCGTTCCGTTTCCGTTCCTAACTAACGCGTAATAGAAAATTCAAAAAAAATAGGCAAAAACTTCAAAAAATTAAAAAATACCATTATGACTTCATTTCAATCCAAAATAGGTTGGAGAACGCCGAGAAAGTGAGAAAATAAAAATTATCGTTCCGTTTCCGTTCCTAACTAACGCGTAATAGAAAATTCAAAAAAAATAGGCAAAAACTTCAAAAAATTAAAAAATACCATTATGACTTTTTTCCAAACCAAAATAGGTTGGACAAGCCCGGGAAAGAGTGAAAATAAAAATTATCATTCTGTTCTGTTCCTACCCGACGCGTAATAGAAAATTCAAAAAAAATAGCAAAAAAATTCAAAAAATTAAAAAATGGCATTATGGCTTCATTTCAAGCCAGAATAGGTTGGAAAAGGCCGAGAAAGAGAGAAAATAAAAATTATCGTTCCGTTTCCGCTCCTAACTAACGCGTAATAGAAAATTCAAAAAAAATAGGCAAAAACTTCAAAAAATTAAAAAATACCATTATGACTTCATTTCAATCCAAAATAGGTTGGAGAACGCCGAGAAAGTGAGAAAATAAAAATTATCGTTCCGTTCCGTTACTACCAGACGCGTAATAGAAAATTCCAAAAAAATAACAAAAAAAATCAAAAAATTAAAAAATAGCATTATGACTTCTTTTCTAGCCAAAATAGGTTGGACAAGCCCGAAAGAGAGAGAAAATAAAAATTATCGTTCAGTTCCATTCCTACCAGACGCGTAATAGAAATTTCCAAACAAATAGCAAAAAAAATTAAAAAAAACCATTATGGCTCCATTTCAATCCAAAATAGGTTGGAAAATGCCGAGAATTATGGCTTCATTTCAAGCCAGAATAGGGTTGAGAAGGCCGAGATAGTGAGAAAATAAAAATTATCGTTCCGTTCCGTTCCTACCAGACGCGTAATTGAAAATTCCAAAAAAATAACAAAAAAACCCAAAAAATTAAAAAATAGCATTATGACTTCTTTTCTAGCCAAATTAGGTTGGAAAAGCTCGAGAAAGAGGGAAAATAAAAATTATCATTCTGTTCTGTTCCTACCCGACGCGTAATAGAAAATTCCAAAAAAATAGCAAAAAAATTAAAAAAATTAAAAAATGGCATTATGGCTTCATTTCAAGCCAGAATAGGTTGGAAAAGGCCGCGAAAGAGAGAAAATAAAAATTATCGTTCCGTTTCCGTTCCTAACTAACGCGTAATAGAAAATTCAAAAAAAATAGGCAAAAACTTCAAAAAATTAAAAAATACCATTATGACTTCATTTCAATCCAAAATAGGTTGGAGAACGCCAAGAATGTGAGAAAATAAAAATTATCGTTCCGTTCCGTTACTACCAGACGCGTAATAGAAAATTCCAAAAAAATAACAAAAAAATTCAAAAAATTAAAAAATAGCATTATGACTTCTTTTCTAGCCAAAATAGGTTGGACAAGCCCGAGAAAGAGAGAAAATAAAAATTATCGTTCCGTTTCCGTTCCTAACTAACGCGTAATAGAAAATTCAAAAAAAATAGGCAAAAACTTCAAAAAATTAAAAAATACTATTATGACTTCATTTCAATCCAAAATAGGTTGGAGAACGCCAAGAATGTGAGAAAATAAAAATTATCGTTCCGTTCCGTTACTACCAGACGCGTAATAGAAAATTCCAAAAAAATAACAAAAAAATTCAAAAAATTAAAAAATAGCATTATGACTTCTTTTCTAGCCAAAATAGGTTGGACAAGCCCGAGAAAGAGAGAAAATAAAAATTATCGTTCCGTTTCCGTTCCTAACTAACGCGTAATAGAAAAATTCAAAAAAAATAGGCAAAAACTTCAAAAAATTAAAAAATACCATTATGACTTTTTTCCAAACCAAAATAGGTTGGACAAGCCCGGGAAAGAGTGAAAATAAAAATTATCATTCTGTTCTGTTCCTACCCGACGCGTAATAGAAAATTCAAAAAAAATAGCAAAAAAATTCAAAAAATTAAAAAATGGCATTATGGCTTCATTTCAAGCCAGAATAGGTTGGAAAAGGCCGAGAAAGAGAGAAAATAAAAATTATCGTTCCGTTTCCGCTCCTAACTAACGCGTAATAGAAAATTCAAAAAAAATATGCAAAAACTTCAAAAAATTAAAAAATACCATTATGACTTCATTTCAATCCAAAATAGGTTGGAGAACGCCGAGAAAGTGAGAAAATAAAAATTATCGTTCCGTTTCCGTTCCTAACTAACGCGTAATAGAAAATTCAAAAAAAATAGGCAAAAAATTCAAAAAATTAAAAAATACCATTATGACTTTTTTCCAAACCAAAATAGGTTGGACAAGCCCGGGAAAGAGTGAAAATAAAAATTATCATTCTGTTCTGTTCCTACCCGACGCGTAATAGAAAATTCCAAAAAAATAGCAAAAAAATTCAAAAAATTAAAAAATGGCATTATGGCTTCATTTCAAGCCAGAATAGGTTGGAAAAGGCCGAGAAAGAGAGAAAATAAAAATTATCGTTCCGTTTCCGCTCCTAACTAACGCGTAATAGAAAATTCAAAAAAAATAGGCAAAAACTTCAAAAAATTAAAAAATACCATTATGACTTCATTTCAATCCAAAATAGGTTGGAGAACGCCGAGAAAGTGAGAAAATAAAAATTATCGTTCCGTTCCGTTACTACCAGACGCGTAATAGAAAATTCCAAAAAAATAACAAAAAAAATCAAAAAATTAAAAAATAGCATTATGACTTCTTTTCTAGCCAAAATAGGTTGGACAAGCCCGAAAGAGAGAGAAAATAAAAATTATCGTTCAGTTCCATTCCTACCAGACGCGTAATAGAAATTTCCAAACAAATAGCAAAAAAAATTAAAAAAAACCATTATGGCTCCATTTCAATCCAAAATAGGTTGGAAAATGCCGAGAATTATGGCTTCATTTCAAGCCAGAATAGGGTTGAGAAGGCCGAGATAGTGAGAAAATAAAAATTATCGTTCCGTTCCGTTCCTACCAGACACGTAATTGAAAATTCCAAAAAAATAACAAAAAAACCCAAAAAATTAAAAAATAGCATTATGACTTCTTTTCTAGCCAAATTAGGTTGGAAAAGCTCGAGAAAGAGGGAAAATAAAAATTATCATTCTGTTCTGTTCCTACCCGACGCGTAATAGAAAATTCCAAAAAAATAGCAAAAAAATTAAAAAAATTAAAAAATGGCATTATGGCTTCATTTCAAGCCAGAATAGGTTGGAAAAGGCCGCGAAAGAGAGAAAATAAAAATTATCGTTCCGTTTCCGTTCCTAACTAACGCGTAATAGAAAATTCAAAAAAAATAGGCAAAAACTTCAAAAAATTAAAAAATACCATTATGACTTCATTTCAATCCAAAATAGGTTGGAGAACGCCAAGAATGTGAGAAAATAAAAATTATCGTTCCGTTCCGTTACTACCAGACGCGTAATAGAAAATTCCAAAAAAATAACAAAAAAATTCAAAAAATTAAAAAATAGCATTATGACTTCTTTTCTAGCCAAAATAGGTTGGACAAGCCCGAGAAAGAGAGAAAATAAAAATTATCGTTCCGTTTCCGTTCCTAACTAACGCGTAATAGAAAAATTCAAAAAAAATAGGCAAAAACTTCAAAAAATTAAAAAATACCATTATGACTTTTTTCCAAACCAAAATAGGTTGGACAAGCCCGGGAAAGAGTGAAAATAAAAATTATCATTCTGTTCTGTTCCTACCCGACGCGTAATAGAAAATTCAAAAAAAATAGCAAAAAAATTCAAAAAATTAAAAAATGGCATTATGGCTTCATTTCAAGCCAGAATAGGTTGGAAAAGGCCGAGAAAGAGAGAAAATAAAAATTATCGTTCCGTTTCCGCTCCTAACTAACGCGTAATAGAAAATTCAAAAAAAATATGCAAAAACTTCAAAAAATTAAAAAATACCATTATGACTTCATTTCAATCCAAAATAGGTTGGAGAACGCCGAGAAAGTGAGAAAATAAAAATTATCGTTCCGTTTCCGTTCCTAACTAACGCGTAATAGAAAATTCAAAAAAAATAGGCAAAAAATTCAAAAAATTAAAAAATACCATTATGACTTTTTTCCAAACCAAAATAGGTTGGACAAGCCCGGGAAAGAGTGAAAATAAAAATTATCATTCTGTTCTGTTCCTACCCGACGCGTAATAGAAAATTCCAAAAAAATAGCAAAAAAATTCAAAAAATTAAAAAATGGCATTATGGCTTCATTTCAAGCCAGAATAGGTTGGAAAAGGCCGAGAAAGAGAGAAAATAAAAATTATCGTTCCGTTTCCGCTCCTAACTAACGCGTAATAGAAAATTCAAAAAAAATAGGCAAAAACTTCAAAAAATTAAAAAATACCATTATGACTTCATTTCAATCCAAAATAGGTTGGAGAACGCCGAGAAAGTGAGAAAATAAAAATTATCGTTCCGTTCCGTTACTACCAGACGCGTAATAGAAAATTCCAAAAAAATAACAAAAAAAATCAAAAAATTAAAAAATAGCATTATGACTTCTTTTCTAGCCAAAATAGGTTGGACAAGCCCGAAAGAGAGAGAAAATAAAAATTATCGTTCAGTTCCATTCCTACCAGACGCGTAATAGAAATTTCCAAACAAATAGCAAAAAAAATTAAAAAAAACCATTATGGCTCCATTTCAATCCAAAATAGGTTGGAAAATGCCGAGAAATAGAGCAAATAAAAATTAGCAATCCGTTCCGTTCCTACTCGACCTGTAACAGGAAATTCCAAAAAAATAACTAAAAAATTCAAAAAATTAAAAAATACCATTACGGATTCATTCCAAGCCAAAATAGGTTGAAAGAGGATGAGAAAGAGAGAAAATAAAAATTATCATTCCGTTCCGTTCCTACCCGACGCGTAATAGGAAATTCCATAAAAATAACAAAAAAATTCAAAAAATTAAAAAATAGAATTATGGCTTCATTTCAAGCCAGAATAGGTTGGGAATGCCGAGAAAGAGAGAAAATAAAAATTATCGTTCCGTTCCGTTCCTACCCGACGCGTAATAGAAAATTCCAAGAAAGTAGCAAAAAAATTTAAAAAATTAAAAAATAGCATTATGGCTGCATTTCAAGCCAGAATAGGTTGGAAAAGGACGCAAAAGAGAGAAAATAAAAATTATCGTTCTATTCCGTTCCTACTCGACGCGTAATAAAAAATTCAAAAAAATTGAAAAAAAATTCAAATAATCAAAACATACCATTATGGCTTCATTTCAAGCCAAAATAGGTTGGAAAAGGCCGAGAAAGGGAGAAAATTAAAATTATCGTTCCCTTTCGTTCCTACCTGACGCGTAATAGAAAATTCCATAAAAAAGGGCAAAAACTTCAAAAAATTAAAAAATACCATTATGACTTCATTTCAAACCAAAATAGGGTTGAGAAGGCCGAGATAGTGAGAAAATAAAAATTATCGTTCCGTTCCGTTCCTACCAGACGCGTAATTGAAAATTCCAAAAAAATAACAAAAAAACCCAAAAAATTAAAAAATAGCATTATGACTTCTTTTCTAGCCAAATTAGGTTGGAAAAGCTCGAGAAAGAGGGAAAATAAAAATTATCATTCTGTTCTGTTCCTACCCGACGCGTAATAGAAAATTCCAAAAAAATAGCAAAAAAATTAAAAAAATTAAAAAATGGCATTATGGCTTCATTTCAAGCCAGAATAGGTTGGAAAAGGCCGCGAAAGAGAGAAAATAAAAATTATCGTTCCGTTTCCGTTCCTAACTAACGCGTAATAGAAAATTCAAAAAAAATAGGCAAAAACTTCAAAAAATTAAAAAATACCATTATGACTTCATTTCAATCCAAAATAGGTTGGAGAACGCCAAGAATGTGAGAAAATAAAAATTATCGTTCCGTTCCGTTACTACCAGACGCGTAATAGAAAATTCCAAAAAAATAACAAAAAAATTCAAAAAATTAAAAAATAGCATTATGACTTCTTTTCTAGCCAAAATAGGTTGGACAAGCCCGAGAAAGAGAGAAAATAAAAATTATCGTTCCGTTTCCGTTCCTAACTAACGCGTAATAGAAAAATTCAAAAAAAATAGGCAAAAACTTCAAAAAATTAAAAAATACCATTATGACTTTTTTCCAAACCAAAATAGGTTGGACAAGCCCGGGAAAGAGTGAAAATAAAAATTATCATTCTGTTCTGTTCCTACCCGACGCGTAATAGAAAATTCAAAAAAAATAGCAAAAAAATTCAAAAAATTAAAAAATGGCATTATGGCTTCATTTCAAGCCAGAATAGGTTGGAAAAGGCCGAGAAAGAGAGAAAATAAAAATTATCGTTCCGTTTCCGCTCCTAACTAACGCGTAATAGAAAATTCAAAAAAAATATGCAAAAACTTCAAAAAATTAAAAAATACCATTATGACTTCATTTCAATCCAAAATAGGTTGGAGAACGCCGAGAAAGAGAGAAAATAAAAATTATCGTTCCGTTTCCGTTCCTAACTAACGCGTAATAGAAAAATTCAAAAAAAATAGGCAAAAACTTCAAAAAATTAAAAAATACCATTATGACTTTTTTCCAAACCAAAATAGGTTGGACAAGCCCGGGAAAGAGTGAAAATAAAAATTATCATTCTGTTCTGTTCCTACCCGACGCGTAATAGAAAATTCAAAAAAAATAGCAAAAAAATTCAAAAAATTAAAAAATGGCATTATGGCTTCATTTCAAGCCAGAATAGGTTGGAAAAGGCCGAGAAAGAGAGAAAATAAAAATTATCGTTCCGTTTCCGCTCCTAACTAACGCGTAATAGAAAATTCAAAAAAAATATGCAAAAACTTCAAAAAATTAAAAAATACCATTATGACTTCATTTCAATCCAAAATAGGTTGGAGAACGCCGAGAAAGTGAGAAAATAAAAATTATCGTTCCGTTTCCGTTCCTAACTAACGCGTAATAGAAAATTCAAAAAAAATAGGCAAAAAATTCAAAAAATTAAAAAATACCATTATGACTTTTTTCCAAACCAAAATAGGTTGGACAAGCCCGGGAAAGAGTGAAAATAAAAATTATCATTCTGTTCTGTTCCTACCCGACGCGTAATAGAAAATTCCAAAAAAATAGCAAAAAAATTCAAAAAATTAAAAAATGGCATTATGGCTTCATTTCAAGCCAGAATAGGTTGGAAAAGGCCGAGAAAGAGAGAAAATAAAAATTATCGTTCCGTTTCCGCTCCTAACTAACGCGTAATAGAAAATTCAAAAAAAATAGGCAAAAACTTCAAAAAATTAAAAAATACCATTATGACTTCATTTCAATCCAAAATAGGTTGGAGAACGCCGAGAAAGTGAGAAAATAAAAATTATCGTTCCGTTCCGTTACTACCAGACGCGTAATAGAAAATTCCAAAAAAATAACAAAAAAAATCAAAAAATTAAAAAATAGCATTATGACTTCTTTTCTAGCCAAAATAGGTTGGACAAGCCCGAAAGAGAGAGAAAATAAAAATTATCGTTCAGTTCCATTCCTACCAGACGCGTAATAGAAATTTCCAAACAAATAGCAAAAAAAATTAAAAAAAACCATTATGGCTCCATTTCAATCCAAAATAGGTTGGAAAATGCCGAGAAATAGAGCAAATAAAAATTAGCAATCCGTTCCGTTCCTACTCGACCTGTAACAGGAAATTCCAAAAAAATAACTAAAAAATTCAAAAAATTAAAAAATACCATTACGGATTCATTCCAAGCCAAAATAGGTTGAAAGAGGATGAGAAAGAGAGAAAATAAAAATTATCATTCCGTTCCGTTCCTACCCGACGCGTAATAGGAAATTCCATAAAAATAACAAAAAAATTCAAAAAATTAAAAAATAGAATTATGGCTTCATTTCAAGCCAGAATAGGTTGGGAATGCCGAGAAAGAGAGAAAATAAAAATTATCGTTCCGTTCCGTTCCTACCCGACGCGTAATAGAAAATTCCAAGAAAGTAGCAAAAAAATTTAAAAAATTAAAAAATAGCATTATGGCTGCATTTCAAGCCAGAATAGGTTGGAAAAGGACGCAAAAGAGAGAAAATAAAAATTATCGTTCTATTCCGTTCCTACTCGACGCGTAATAAAAAATTCAAAAAAATTGAAAAAAAATTCAAATAATCAAAACATACCATTATGGCTTCATTTCAAGCCAAAATAGGTTGGAAAAGGCCGAGAAAGGGAGAAAATTAAAATTATCGTTCCCTTTCGTTCCTACCTGACGCGTAATAGAAAATTCCATAAAAAAGGGCAAAAACTTCAAAAAATTAAAAAATACCATTATGACTTCATTTCAAACCAAAATAGGGTTGAGAAGGCCGAGATAGTGAGAAAATAAAAATTATCGTTCCGTTCCGTTCCTACCAGACGCGTAATTGAAAATTCCAAAAAAATAACAAAAAAACCCAAAAAATTAAAAAATAGCATTATGACTTCTTTTCTAGCCAAATTAGGTTGGAAAAGCTCGAGAAAGAGGGAAAATAAAAATTATCATTCTGTTCTGTTCCTACCCGACGCGTAATAGAAAATTCCAAAAAAATAGCAAAAAAATTAAAAAAATTAAAAAATGGCATTATGGCTTCATTTCAAGCCAGAATAGGTTGGAAAAGGCCGCGAAAGAGAGAAAATAAAAATTATCGTTCCGTTTCCGTTCCTAACTAACGCGTAATAGAAAATTCAAAAAAAATAGGCAAAAACTTCAAAAAATTAAAAAATACCATTATGACTTCATTTCAATCCAAAATAGGTTGGAGAACGCCAAGAATGTGAGAAAATAAAAATTATCGTTCCGTTCCGTTACTACCAGACGCGTAATAGAAAATTCCAAAAAAATAACAAAAAAATTCAAAAAATTAAAAAATAGCATTATGACTTCTTTTCTAGCCAAAATAGGTTGGACAAGCCCGAGAAAGAGAGAAAATAAAAATTATCGTTCCGTTTCCGTTCCTAACTAACGCGTAATAGAAAAATTCAAAAAAAATAGGCAAAAACTTCAAAAAATTAAAAAATACCATTATGACTTTTTTCCAAACCAAAATAGGTTGGACAAGCCCGGGAAAGAGTGAAAATAAAAATTATCATTCTGTTCTGTTCCTACCCGACGCGTAATAGAAAATTCAAAAAAAATAGCAAAAAAATTCAAAAAATTAAAAAATGGCATTATGGCTTCATTTCAAGCCAGAATAGGTTGGAAAAGGCCGAGAAAGAGAGAAAATAAAAATTATCGTTCCGTTTCCGCTCCTAACTAACGCGTAATAGAAAATTCAAAAAAAATATGCAAAAACTTCAAAAAATTAAAAAATACCATTATGACTTCATTTCAATCCAAAATAGGTTGGAGAACGCCGAGAAAGTGAGAAAATAAAAATTATCGTTCCGTTTCCGTTCCTAACTAACGCGTAATAGAAAATTCAAAAAAAATAGGCAAAAACTTCAAAAAATTAAAAAATACCATTATGACTTTTTTCCAAACCAAAATAGGTTGGACAAGCCCGGGAAAGAGTGAAAATAAAAATTATCATTCTGTTCTGTTCCTACCCGACGCGTAATAGAAAATTCCAAAAAAATAGCAAAAAAATTCAAAAAATTAAAAAATGGCATTATGGCTTCATTTCAAGCCAGAATAGGTTGGAAAAGGCCGAGAAAGAGAGAAAATAAAAATTATCGTTCCGTTTCCGCTCCTAACTAACGCGTAATAGAAAATTCAAAAAAAATAGGCAAAAACTTCAAAAAATTAAAAAATACCATTATGACTTCATTTCAATCCAAAATAGGTTGGAGAACGCCGAGAAAGTGAGAAAATAAAAATTATCGTTCCGTTCCGTTACTACCAGACGCGTAATAGAAAATTCCAAAAAAATAACAAAAAAAATCAAAAAATTAAAAAATAGCATTATGACTTCTTTTCTAGCCAAAATAGGTTGGACAAGCCCGAAAGAGAGAGAAAATAAAAATTATCGTTCAGTTCCATTCCTACCAGACGCGTAATAGAAATTTCCAAACAAATAGCAAAAAAAATTAAAAAAAACCATTATGGCTCCATTTCAATCCAAAATAGGTTGGAAAATGCCGAGAAATAGAGCAAATAAAAATTAGCAATCCGTTCCGTTCCTACTCGACCTGTAACAGGAAATTCCAAAAAAATAACTAAAAAATTCAAAAAATTAAAAAATACCATTACGGATTCATTCCAAGCCAAAATAGGTTGAAAGAGGATGAGAAATAGAGAAAATAAAAATTATCATTCCGTTCCGTTCCTACCCGACGCGTAATAGGAAATTCCATAAAAATAACAAAAAAATTCAAAAAATTAAAAAATAGAATTATGGCTTCATTTCAAGCCAGAATAGGTTGGGAATGCCGAGAAAGAGAGAAAATAAAAATTATCGTTCCGTTCCGTTCCTACCCGACGCGTAATAGAAAATTCCAAGAAAGTAGCAAAAAAATTTAAAAAATTAAAAAATAGCATTATGGCTGCATTTCAAGCCAGAATAGGTTGGAAAAGGACGCAAAAGAGAGAAAATAAAAATTATCGTTCTATTCCGTTCCTACTCGACGCGTAATAAAAAATTCAAAAAAATTGAAAAAAAATTCAAATAATCAAAACATACCATTATGGCTTCATTTCAAGCCAAAATAGGTTGGAAAAGGCCGAGAAAGGGAGAAAATTAAAATTATCGTTCCCTTTCGTTCCTACCTGACGCGTAATAGAAAATTCCATAAAAAAGGGCAAAAACTTCAAAAAATTAAAAAATACCATTATGACTTCATTTCAAACCAAAATAGGGTTGAGAAGGCCGAGATAGTGAGAAAATAAAAATTATCGTTCCGTTCCGTTCCTACCAGACGCGTAATTGAAAATTCCAAAAAAATAACAAAAAAACCCAAAAAATTAAAAAATAGCATTATGACTTCTTTTCTAGCCAAATTAGGTTGGAAAAGCTCGAGAAAGAGGGAAAATAAAAATTATCATTCTGTTCTGTTCCTACCCGACGCGTAATAGAAAATTCCAAAAAAATAGCAAAAAAATTAAAAAAATTAAAAAATGGCATTATGGCTTCATTTCAAGCCAGAATAGGTTGGAAAAGGCCGCGAAAGAGAGAAAATAAAAATTATCGTTCCGTTTCCGTTCCTAACTAACGCGTAATAGAAAATTCAAAAAAAATAGGCAAAAACTTCAAAAAATTAAAAAATACCATTATGACTTCATTTCAATCCAAAATAGGTTGGAGAACGCCAAGAATGTGAGAAAATAAAAATTATCGTTCCGTTCCGTTACTACCAGACGCGTAATAGAAAATTCCAAAAAAATAACAAAAAAATTCAAAAAATTAAAAAATAGCATTATGACTTCTTTTCTAGCCAAAATAGGTTGGACAAGCCCGAGAAAGAGAGAAAATAAAAATTATCGTTCCGTTTCCGTTCCTAACTAACGCGTAATAGAAAAATTCAAAAAAAATAGGCAAAAACTTCAAAAAATTAAAAAATACCATTATGACTTTTTTCCAAACCAAAATAGGTTGGACAAGCTCGGGAAAGAGTGAAAATAAAAATTATCATTCTGTTCTGTTCCTACCCGACGCGTAATAGAAAATTCAAAAAAAATAGCAAAAAAATTCAAAAAATTAAAAAATGGCATTATGGCTTCATTTCAAGCCAGAATAGGTTGGAAAAGGCCGAGAAAGAGAGAAAATAAAAATTATCGTTCCGTTTCCGCTCCTAACTAACGCGTAATAGAAAATTCAAAAAAAATATGCAAAAACTTCAAAAAATTAAAAAATACCATTATGACTTCATTTCAATCCAAAATAGGTTGGAGAACGCCGAGAAAGTGAGAAAATAAAAATTATCGTTCCGTTTCCGTTCCTAACTAACGCGTAATAGAAAATTCAAAAAAAATAGGCAAAAAATTCAAAAAATTAAAAAATACCATTATGACTTTTTTCCAAACCAAAATAGGTTGGACAAGCCCGGGAAAGAGTGAAAATAAAAATTATCATTCTGTTCTGTTCCTACCCGACGCGTAATAGAAAATTCCAAAAAAATAGCAAAAAAATTCAAAAAATTAAAAAATGGCATTATGGCTTCATTTCAAGCCAGAATAGGTTGGAAAAGGCCGAGAAAGAGAGAAAATAAAAATTATCGTTCCGTTTCCGCTCCTAACTAACGCGTAATAGAAAATTCAAAAAAAATAGGCAAAAACTTCAAAAAATTAAAAAATACCATTATGACTTCATTTCAATCCAAAATAGGTTGGAGAACGCCGAGAAAGTGAGAAAATAAAAATTATCGTTCCGTTCCGTTACTACCAGACGCGTAATAGAAAATTCCAAAAAAATAACAAAAAAAATCAAAAAATTAAAAAATAGCATTATGACTTCTTTTCTAGCCAAAATAGGTTGGACAAGCCCGAAAGAGAGAGAAAATAAAAATTATCGTTCAGTTCCATTCCTACCAGACGCGTAATAGAAATTTCCAAACAAATAGCAAAAAAAATTAAAAAAAACCATTATGGCTCCATTTCAATCCAAAATAGGTTGGAAAATGCCGAGAAATAGAGCAAATAAAAATTAGCAATCCGTTCCGTTCCTACTCGACCTGTAACAGGAAATTCCAAAAAAATAACTAAAAAATTCAAAAAATTAAAAAATACCATTACGGATTCATTCCAAGCCAAAATAGGTTGAAAGAGGATGAGAAAGAGAGAAAATAAAAATTATCATTCCGTTCCGTTCCTACCCGACGCGTAATAGGAAATTCCATAAAAATAACAAAAAAATTCAAAAAATTAAAAAATAGAATTATGGCTTCATTTCAAGCCAGAATAGGTTGGGAATGCCGAGAAAGAGAGAAAATAAAAATTATCGTTCCGTTCCGTTCCTACCCGACGCGTAATAGAAAATTCCAAGAAAGTAGCAAAAAAATTTAAAAAATTAAAAAATAGCATTATGGCTGCATTTCAAGCCAGAATAGGTTGGAAAAGGACGCAAAAGAGAGAAAATAAAAATTATCGTTCTATTCCGTTCCTACTCGACGCGTAATAAAAAATTCAAAAAAATTGAAAAAAAATTCAAATAATCAAAACATACCATTATGGCTTCATTTCAAGCCAAAATAGGTTGGAAAAGGCCGAGAAAGGGAGAAAATTAAAATTATCGTTCCCTTTCGTTCCTACCTGACGCGTAATAGAAAATTCCATAAAAAAGGGCAAAAACTTCAAAAAATTAAAAAATACCATTATGACTTCATTTCAAACCAAAATAGGGTTGAGAAGGCCGAGATAGTGAGAAAATAAAAATTATCGTTCCGTTCCGTTCCTACCAGACGCGTAATTGAAAATTCCAAAAAAATAACAAAAAAACCCAAAAAATTAAAAAATAGCATTATGACTTCTTTTCTAGCCAAATTAGGTTGGAAAAGCTCGAGAAAGAGGGAAAATAAAAATTATCATTCTGTTCTGTTCCTACCCGACGCGTAATAGAAAATTCCAAAAAAATAGCAAAAAAATTAAAAAAATTAAAAAATGGCATTATGGCTTCATTTCAAGCCAGAATAGGTTGGAAAAGGCCGCGAAAGAGAGAAAATAAAAATTATCGTTCCGTTTCCGTTCCTAACTAACGCGTAATAGAAAATTCAAAAAAAATAGGCAAAAACTTCAAAAAATTAAAAAATACCATTATGACTTCATTTCAATCCAAAATAGGTTGGAGAACGCCAAGAATGTGAGAAAATAAAAATTATCGTTCCGTTCCGTTACTACCAGACGCGTAATAGAAAATTCCAAAAAAATAACAAAAAAATTCAAAAAATTAAAAAATAGCATTATGACTTCTTTTCTAGCCAAAATAGGTTGGACAAGCCCGAGAAAGAGAGAAAATAAAAATTATCGTTCCGTTTCCGTTCCTAACTAACGCGTAATAGAAAAATTCAAAAAAAATAGGCAAAAACTTCAAAAAATTAAAAAATACCATTATGACTTTTTTCCAAACCAAAATAGGTTGGACAAGCCCGGGAAAGAGTGAAAATAAAAATTATCATTCTGTTCTGTTCCTACCCGACGCGTAATAGAAAATTCAAAAAAAATAGCAAAAAAATTCAAAAAATTAAAAAATGGCATTATGGCTTCATTTCAAGCCAGAATAGGTTGGAAAAGGCCGAGAAAGAGAGAAAATAAAAATTATCGTTCCGTTTCCGCTCCTAACTAACGCGTAATAGAAAATTCAAAAAAAATATGCAAAAACTTCAAAAAATTAAAAAATACCATTATGACTTCATTTCAATCCAAAATAGGTTGGAGAACGCCGAGAAAGTGAGAAAATAAAAATTATCGTTCCGTTTCCGTTCCTAACTAACGCGTAATAGAAAATTCAAAAAAAATAGGCAAAAAATTCAAAAAATTAAAAAATACCATTATGACTTTTTTCCAAACCAAAATAGGTTGGACAAGCCCGGGAAAGAGTGAAAATAAAAATTATCATTCTGTTCTGTTCCTACCCGACGCGTAATAGAAAATTCCAAAAAAATAGCAAAAAAATTCAAAAAATTAAAAAATGGCATTATGGCTTCATTTCAAGCCAGAATAGGTTGGAAAAGGCCGAGAAAGAGAGAAAATAAAAATTATCGTTCCGTTTCCGCTCCTAACTAACGCGTAATAGAAAATTCAAAAAAAATAGGCAAAAACTTCAAAAAATTAAAAAATACCATTATGACTTCATTTCAATCCAAAATAGGTTGGAGAACGCCGAGAAAGTGAGAAAATAAAAATTATCGTTCCGTTCCGTTACTACCAGACGCGTAATAGAAAATTCCAAAAAAATAACAAAAAAAATCAAAAAATTAAAAAATAGCATTATGACTTCTTTTCTAGCCAAAATAGGTTGGACAAGCCCGAAAGAGAGAGAAAATAAAAATTATCGTTCAGTTCCATTCCTACCAGACGCGTAATAGAAATTTCCAAACAAATAGCAAAAAAAATTAAAAAAAACCATTATGGCTCCATTTCAATCCAAAATAGGTTGGAAAATGCCGAGAAATAGAGCAAATAAAAATTAGCAATCCGTTCCGTTCCTACTCGACCTGTAACAGGAAATTCCAAAAAAATAACTAAAAAATTCAAAAAATTAAAAAATACCATTACGGATTCATTCCAAGCCAAAATAGGTTGAAAGAGGATGAGAAAGAGAGAAAATAAAAATTATCATTCCGTTCCGTTCCTACCCGACGCGTAATAGGAAATTCCATAAAAATAACAAAAAAATTCAAAAAATTAAAAAATAGAATTATGGCTTCATTTCAAGCCAGAATAGGTTGGGAATGCCGAGAAAGAGAGAAAATAAAAATTATCGTTCCGTTCCGTTCCTACCCGACGCGTAATAGAAAATTCCAAGAAAGTAGCAAAAAAATTTAAAAAATTAAAAAATAGCATTATGGCTGCATTTCAAGCCAGAATAGGTTGGAAAAGGACGCAAAAGAGAGAAAATAAAAATTATCGTTCTATTCCGTTCCTACTCGACGCGTAATAAAAAATTCAAAAAAATTGAAAAAAAATTCAAATAATCAAAACATACCATTATGGCTTCATTTCAAGCCAAAATAGGTTGGAAAAGGCCGAGAAAGGGAGAAAATTAAAATTATCGTTCCCTTTCGTTCCTACCTGACGCGTAATAGAAAATTCCATAAAAAAGGGCAAAAACTTCAAAAAATTAAAAAATACCATTATGACTTCATTTCAAACCAAAATAGGGTTGAGAAGGCCGAGATAGTGAGAAAATAAAAATTATCGTTCCGTTCCGTTCCTACCAGACGCGTAATTGAAAATTCCAAAAAAATAACAAAAAAACCCAAAAAATTAAAAAATAGCATTATGACTTCTTTTCTAGCCAAATTAGGTTGGAAAAGCTCGAGAAAGAGGGAAAATAAAAATTATCATTCTGTTCTGTTCCTACCCGACGCGTAATAGAAAATTCCAAAAAAATAGCAAAAAAATTAAAAAAATTAAAAAATGGCATTATGGCTTCATTTCAAGCCAGAATAGGTTGGAAAAGGCCGCGAAAGAGAGAAAATAAAAATTATCGTTCCGTTTCCGTTCCTAACTAACGCGTAATAGAAAATTCAAAAAAAATAGGCAAAAACTTCAAAAAATTAAAAAATACCATTATGACTTCATTTCAATCCAAAATAGGTTGGAGAACGCCAAGAATGTGAGAAAATAAAAATTATCGTTCCGTTCCGTTACTACCAGACGCGTAATAGAAAATTCCAAAAAAATAACAAAAAAATTCAAAAAATTAAAAAATAGCATTATGACTTCTTTTCTAGCCAAAATAGGTTGGACAAGCCCGAGAAAGAGAGAAAATAAAAATTATCGTTCCGTTTCCGTTCCTAACTAACGCGTAATAGAAAAATTCAAAAAAAATAGGCAAAAACTTCAAAAAATTAAAAAATACCATTATGACTTTTTTCCAAACCAAAATAGGTTGGACAAGCCCGGGAAAGAGTGAAAATAAAAATTATCATTCTGTTCTGTTCCTACCCGACGCGTAATAGAAAATTCAAAAAAAATAGCAAAAAAATTCAAAAAATTAAAAAATGGCATTATGGCTTCATTTCAAGCCAGAATAGGTTGGAAAAGGCCGAGAAAGAGAGAAAATAAAAATTATCGTTCCGTTTCCGCTCCTAACTAACGCGTAATAGAAAATTCAAAAAAAATATGCAAAAACTTCAAAAAATTAAAAAATACCATTATGACTTCATTTCAATCCAAAATAGGTTGGAGAACGCCGAGAAAGTGAGAAAATAAAAATTATCGTTCCGTTTCCGTTCCTAACTAACGCGTAATAGAAAATTCAAAAAAAATAGGCAAAAAATTCAAAAAATTAAAAAATACCATTATGACTTTTTTCCAAACCAAAATAGGTTGGACAAGCCCGGGAAAGAGTGAAAATAAAAATTATCATTCTGTTCTGTTCCTACCCGACGCGTAATAGAAAATTCCAAAAAAATAGCAAAAAAATTCAAAAAATTAAAAAATGGCATTATGGCTTCATTTCAAGCCAGAATAGGTTGGAAAAGGCCGAGAAAGAGAGAAAATAAAAATTATCGTTCCGTTTCCGCTCCTAACTAACGCGTAATAGAAAATTCAAAAAAAATAGGCAAAAACTTCAAAAAATTAAAAAATACCATTATGACTTCATTTCAATCCAAAATAGGTTGGAGAACGCCGAGAAAGTGAGAAAATAAAAATTATCGTTCCGTTCCGTTACTACCAGACGCGTAATAGAAAATTCCAAAAAAATAACAAAAAAAATCAAAAAATTAAAAAATAGCATTATGACTTCTTTTCTAGCCAAAATAGGTTGGACAAGCCCGAAAGAGAGAGAAAATAAAAATTATCGTTCAGTTCCATTCCTACCAGACGCGTAATAGAAATTTCCAAACAAATAGCAAAAAAAATTAAAAAAAACCATTATGGCTCCATTTCAATCCAAAATAGGTTGGAAAATGCCGAGAAATAGAGCAAATAAAAATTAGCAATCCGTTCCGTTCCTACTCGACCTGTAACAGGAAATTCCAAAAAAATAACTAAAAAATTCAAAAAATTAAAAAATACCATTACGGATTCATTCCAAGCCAAAATAGGTTGAAAGAGGATGAGAAAGAGAGAAAATAAAAATTATCATTCCGTTCCGTTCCTACCCGACGCGTAATAGGAAATTCCATAAAAATAACAAAAAAATTCAAAAAATTAAAAAATAGAATTATGGCTTCATTTCAAGCCAGAATAGGTTGGGAATGCCGAGAAAGAGAGAAAATAAAAATTATCGTTCCGTTCCGTTCCTACCCGACGCGTAATAGAAAATTCCAAGAAAGTAGCAAAAAAATTTAAAAAATTAAAAAATAGCATTATGGCTGCATTTCAAGCCAGAATAGGTTGGAAAAGGACGCAAAAGAGAGAAAATAAAAATTATCGTTCTATTCCGTTCCTACTCGACGCGTAATAAAAAATTCAAAAAAATTGAAAAAAAATTCAAATAATCAAAACATACCATTATGGCTTCATTTCAAGCCAAAATAGGTTGGAAAAGGCCGAGAAAGGGAGAAAATTAAAATTATCGTTCCCTTTCGTTCCTACCTGACGCGTAATAGAAAATTCCATAAAAAAGGGCAAAAACTTCAAAAAATTAAAAAATACCATTATGACTTCATTTCAAACCAAAATAGGGTTGAGAAGGCCGAGATAGTGAGAAAATAAAAATTATCGTTCCGTTCCGTTCCTACCAGACGCGTAATTGAAAATTCCAAAAAAATAACAAAAAAACCCAAAAAATTAAAAAATAGCATTATGACTTCTTTTCTAGCCAAATTAGGTTGGAAAAGCTCGAGAAAGAGGGAAAATAAAAATTATCATTCTGTTCTGTTCCTACCCGACGCGTAATAGAAAATTCCAAAAAAATAGCAAAAAAATTAAAAAAATTAAAAAATGGCATTATGGCTTCATTTCAAGCCAGAATAGGTTGGAAAAGGCCGCGAAAGAGAGAAAATAAAAATTATCGTTCCGTTTCCGTTCCTAACTAACGCGTAATAGAAAATTCAAAAAAAATAGGCAAAAACTTCAAAAAATTAAAAAATACCATTATGACTTCATTTCAATCCAAAATAGGTTGGAGAACGCCAAGAATGTGAGAAAATAAAAATTATCGTTCCGTTCCGTTACTACCAGACGCGTAATAGAAAATTCCAAAAAAATAACAAAAAAATTCAAAAAATTAAAAAATAGCATTATGACTTCTTTTCTAGCCAAAATAGGTTGGACAAGCCCGAGAAAGAGAGAAAATAAAAATTATCGTTCCGTTTCCGTTCCTAACTAACGCGTAATAGAAAAATTCAAAAAAAATAGGCAAAAACTTCAAAAAATTAAAAAATACCATTATGACTTTTTTCCAAACCAAAATAGGTTGGACAAGCCCGGGAAAGAGTGAAAATAAAAATTATCATTCTGTTCTGTTCCTACCCGACGCGTAATAGAAAATTCAAAAAAAATAGCAAAAAAATTCAAAAAATTAAAAAATGGCATTATGGCTTCATTTCAAGCCAGAATAGGTTGGAAAAGGCCGAGAAAGAGAGAAAATAAAAATTATCGTTCCGTTTCCGCTCCTAACTAACGCGTAATAGAAAATTCAAAAAAAATATGCAAAAACTTCAAAAAATTAAAAAATACCATTATGACTTCATTTCAATCCAAAATAGGTTGGAGAACGCCGAGAAAGTGAGAAAATAAAAATTATCGTTCCGTTTCCGTTCCTAACTAACGCGTAATAGAAAATTCAAAAAAAATAGGCAAAAACTTCAAAAAATTAAAAAATACCATTATGACTTTTTTCCAAACCAAAATAGGTTGGACAAGCCCGGGAAAGAGTGAAAATAAAAATTATCATTCTGTTCTGTTCCTACCCGACGCGTAATAGAAAATTCCAAAAAAATAGCAAAAAAATTCAAAAAATTAAAAAATGGCATTATGGCTTCATTTCAAGCCAGAATAGGTTGGAAAAGGCCGAGAAAGAGAGAAAATAAAAATTATCGTTCCGTTTCCGCTCCTAACTAACGCGTAATAGAAAATTCAAAAAAAATAGGCAAAAACTTCAAAAAATTAAAAAATACCATTATGACTTCATTTCAATCCAAAATAGGTTGGAGAACGCCGAGAAAGTGAGAAAATAAAAATTATCGTTCCGTTCCGTTACTACCAGACGCGTAATAGAAAATTCCAAAAAAATAACAAAAAAAATCAAAAAATTAAAAAATAGCATTATGACTTCTTTTCTAGCCAAAATAGGTTGGACAAGCCCGAAAGAGAGAGAAAATAAAAATTATCGTTCAGTTCCATTCCTACCAGACGCGTAATAGAAATTTCCAAACAAATAGCAAAAAAAATTAAAAAAAACCATTATGGCTCCATTTCAATCCAAAATAGGTTGGAAAATGCCGAGAAATAGAGCAAATAAAAATTAGCAATCCGTTCCGTTCCTACTCGACCTGTAACAGGAAATTCCAAAAAAATAACTAAAAAATTCAAAAAATTAAAAAATACCATTACGGATTCATTCCAAGCCAAAATAGGTTGAAAGAGGATGAGAAATAGAGAAAATAAAAATTATCATTCCGTTCCGTTCCTACCCGACGCGTAATAGGAAATTCCATAAAAATAACAAAAAAATTCAAAAAATTAAAAAATAGAATTATGGCTTCATTTCAAGCCAGAATAGGTTGGGAATGCCGAGAAAGAGAGAAAATAAAAATTATCGTTCCGTTCCGTTCCTACCCGACGCGTAATAGAAAATTCCAAGAAAGTAGCAAAAAAATTTAAAAAATTAAAAAATAGCATTATGGCTGCATTTCAAGCCAGAATAGGTTGGAAAAGGACGCAAAAGAGAGAAAATAAAAATTATCGTTCTATTCCGTTCCTACTCGACGCGTAATAAAAAATTCAAAAAAATTGAAAAAAAATTCAAATAATCAAAACATACCATTATGGCTTCATTTCAAGCCAAAATAGGTTGGAAAAGGCCGAGAAAGGGAGAAAATTAAAATTATCGTTCCCTTTCGTTCCTACCTGACGCGTAATAGAAAATTCCATAAAAAAGGGCAAAAACTTCAAAAAATTAAAAAATACCATTATGACTTCATTTCAAACCAAAATAGGGTTGAGAAGGCCGAGATAGTGAGAAAATAAAAATTATCGTTCCGTTCCGTTCCTACCAGACACGTAATTGAAAATTCCAAAAAAATAACAAAAAAACCCAAAAAATTAAAAAATAGCATTATGACTTCTTTTCTAGCCAAATTAGGTTGGAAAAGCTCGAGAAAGAGGGAAAATAAAAATTATCATTCTGTTCTGTTCCTACCCGACGCGTAATAGAAAATTCCAAAAAAATAGCAAAAAAATTAAAAAAATTAAAAAATGGCATTATGGCTTCATTTCAAGCCAGAATAGGTTGGAAAAGGCCGCGAAAGAGAGAAAATAAAAATTATCGTTCCGTTTCCGTTCCTAACTAACGCGTAATAGAAAATTCAAAAAAAATAGGCAAAAACTTCAAAAAATTAAAAAATACCATTATGACTTCATTTCAATCCAAAATAGGTTGGAGAACGCCAAGAATGTGAGAAAATAAAAATTATCGTTCCGTTCCGTTACTACCAGACGCGTAATAGAAAATTCCAAAAAAATAACAAAAAAATTCAAAAAATTAAAAAATAGCATTATGACTTCTTTTCTAGCCAAAATAGGTTGGACAAGCCCGAGAAAGAGAGAAAATAAAAATTATCGTTCCGTTTCCGTTCCTAACTAACGCGTAATAGAAAAATTCAAAAAAAATAGGCAAAAACTTCAAAAAATTAAAAAATACCATTATGACTTTTTTCCAAACCAAAATAGGTTGGACAAGCCCGGGAAAGAGTGAAAATAAAAATTATCATTCTGTTCTGTTCCTACCCGACGCGTAATAGAAAATTCAAAAAAAATAGCAAAAAAATTCAAAAAATTAAAAAATGGCATTATGGCTTCATTTCAAGCCAGAATAGGTTGGAAAAGGCCGAGAAAGAGAGAAAATAAAAATTATCGTTCCGTTTCCGCTCCTAACTAACGCGTAATAGAAAATTCAAAAAAAATATGCAAAAACTTCAAAAAATTAAAAAATACCATTATGACTTCATTTCAATCCAAAATAGGTTGGAGAACGCCGAGAAAGTGAGAAAATAAAAATTATCGTTCCGTTTCCGTTCCTAACTAACGCGTAATAGAAAATTCAAAAAAAATAGGCAAAAACTTCAAAAAATTAAAAAATACCATTATGACTTTTTTCCAAACCAAAATAGGTTGGACAAGCCCGGGAAAGAGTGAAAATAAAAATTATCATTCTGTTCTGTTCCTACCCGACGCGTAATAGAAAATTCCAAAAAAATAGCAAAAAAATTAAAAAAATTAAAAAATGGCATTATGGCTTCATTTCAAGCCAGAATAGGTTGGAAAAGGCCGCGAAAGAGAGAAAATAAAAATTATCGTTCCGTTTCCGTTCCTAACTAACGCGTAATAGAAAATTCAAAAAAAATAGGCAAAAACTTCAAAAAATTAAAAAATACCATTATGACTTCATTTCAATCCAAAATAGGTTGGAGAACGCCAAGAATGTGAGAAAATAAAAATTATCGTTCCGTTCCGTTACTACCAGACGCGTAATAGAAAATTCCAAAAAAATAACAAAAAAATTCAAAAAATTAAAAAATAGCATTATGACTTCTTTTCTAGCCAAAATAGGTTGGACAAGCCCGAGAAAGAGAGAAAATAAAAATTATCGTTCCGTTTCCGTTCCTAACTAACGCGTAATAGAAAAATTCAAAAAAAATAGGCAAAAACTTCAAAAAATTAAAAAATACCATTATGACTTTTTTCCAAACCAAAATAGGTTGGACAAGCCCGGGAAAGAGTGAAAATAAAAATTATCATTCTGTTCTGTTCCTACCCGACGCGTAATAGAAAATTCAAAAAAAATAGCAAAAAAATTCAAAAAATTAAAAAATGGCATTATGGCTTCATTTCAAGCCAGAATAGGTTGGAAAAGGCCGAGAAAGAGAGAAAATAAAAATTATCGTTCCGTTTCCGCTCCTAACTAACGCGTAATAGAAAATTCAAAAAAAATATGCAAAAACTTCAAAAAATTAAAAAATACCATTATGACTTCATTTCAATCCAAAATAGGTTGGAGAACGCCGAGAAAGTGAGAAAATAAAAATTATCGTTCCGTTTC
Source organism: Quercus parvula (assembly GCA_030820535.1). Classification (NCBI taxonomy): domain Eukaryota; kingdom Viridiplantae; phylum Streptophyta; class Magnoliopsida; order Fagales; family Fagaceae; genus Quercus; species Quercus parvula. The sequence continues at coordinate 25,576,347 of JAUAME010000004.1, forward strand.
CGTTCCTAACTAACGCGTAATAGAAAATTCAAAAAAAATAGGCAAAAACTTCAAAAAATTAAAAAATACCATTATGACTTTTTTCCAAACCAAAATAGGTTGGACAAGCCCGGGAAAGAGTGAAAATAAAAATTATCATTCTGTTCTGTTCCTACCCGACGCGTAATAGAAAATTCCAAAAAAATAGCAAAAAAATTAAAAAAATTAAAAAATGGCATTATGGCTTCATTTCAAGCCAGAATAGGTTGGAAAAGGCCGCGAAAGAGAGAAAATAAAAATTATCGTTCCGTTTCCGTTCTTAACTAACGCGTAATAGAAAATTCAAAAAAAATAGGCAAAAACTTCAAAAAATTAAAAAATACCATTATGACTTCATTTCAATCCAAAATAGGTTGGAGAACGCCAAGAATGGGAGAAAATAAAAATTATCGTTCCGTTCCGTTACTACCAGACGCGTAATAGAAAATTCCAAAAAAATAACAAAAAAATTCAAAAAATTAAAAAATAGCATTATGACTTCTTTTCTAGCCAAAATAGGTTGGACAAGCCCGAGAAAGAGAGAAAATAAAAATTATCGTTCCGTTTCCGTTCCTAACTAACGCGTAATAGAAAATTCAAAAAAAATAGGCAAAAACTTCAAAAAATTAAAAAATACCATTATGACTTTTTTCCAAACCAAAATAGGTTGGACAAGCCCGGGAAAGAGTGAAAATAAAAATTATCATTCTGTTCTGTTCCTACCCGACGCGTAATAGAAAATTCAAAAAAAATAGCAAAAAAATTCAAAAAATTAAAAAATGGCATTATGGCTTCATTTCAAGCCAGAATAGGTTGGAAAAGGCCGAGAAAGAGAGAAAATAAAAATTATCGTTCCGTTTCCGCTCCTAACTAACGCGTAATAGAAAATTCAAAAAAAATAGGCAAAAACTTCAAAAAATTAAAAAATACCATTATGACTTCATTTCAATCCAAAATAGGTTGGAGAACGCCGAGAAAGTGAGAAAATAAAAATTATCGTTCCGTTCCGTTACTACCAGACGCGTAATAGAAAATTCAAAAAAAATAACAAAAAAAATCAAAAAATTAAAAAATAGCATTATGACTTCTTTTCTAGCCAAAATAGGTTGGACAAGCCCGAGAGAGAGAGAAAATAAAAATTATCGTTCAGTTCCATTCCTACCAGACGCGTAATAGAAATTTCCAAACAAATAGCAAAAAAAATTAAAAAAAACCATTATGGCTCCATTTCAATCCAAAATAGGTTGGAAAATGCCGAGAAATAGAGCAAATAAAAATTAGCAATCCGTTCCGTTCCTACTCGACCTGTAACAGGAAATTCCAAAAAAATAACTAAAAAATTCAAAAAATTAAAAAATACCATTACGGATTCATTCCAAGCCAAAATAGGTTGAAAGAGGATGAGAAAGAGAGAAAATAAAAATTATCATTCCGTTCCGTTCCTACCCGACGCGTAATAGGAAATTCCATAAAAATAACAAAAAAATTCAAAAAATTAAAAAATAGAATTATGGCTTCATTTCAAGCCAGAATAGGTTGGGAATGCCGAGAAAGAGAGAAAATAAAAATTATCGTTCCGTTCCGTTCCTACCCGACGCGTAATAGAAAATTCCAAGAAAGTAGCAAAAAAATTTAAAAATTAAAAAATAGCATTATGGCTGCATTTCAAGCCAGAATAGGTTGGAAAAGGACGCAAAAGAGAGAAAATAAAAATTATCGTTCTATTCCGTTCCTACTCGACGCGTAATAAAAAATTCAAAAAAATTGAAAAAAAATTCAAATAATCAAAACATACCATTATGGCTTCATTTCAAGCCAAAATAGGTTGGAAAAGGCCGAGAAAGGGAGAAAATTAAAATTATCGTTCCATTTCGTTCCTACCTGACGCGTAATAGAAAATTCCATAAAAAAGGGCAAAAACTTCAAAAAATTAAAAAATACCATTATGACTTCATTTCAAACCAAAATAGGGTAGAGAAGGCCGAGAAAGTGAGAAAATAAAAATTATGGTTCCGTTCCGTTCCTACCAGACGCGTAATTGAAAATTCCAAAAAAATAACATAAAAACCCAAAAAATTAAAAAATAGCATTATGACTTCTTTTCTAGCCAAATTAGGTTGGAAAAGCTCGAGAAAGAGGGAAAATAAAAATTATCATTCTGTTCTGTTCCTACCCGACGCGTAATAGAAAATTCCAAAAAAATAGCAAAAAAATTAAAAAATGGCATTATGGCGTCATTTCAAGCCAGAATAGGTTGGAAAAGGCCGCGAAAGAGAGAAAATAAAAATTATCGTTCCGTTTCCGTTCCTAACTAACGCGTAATAGAAAATTCAAAAAAAATAGGCAAAAACTTCAAAAAATTAAAAAATACCATTATGACTTCATTTCAATCCAAAATAGGTTGGAGAACGCCAAGAATGTGAGAAAATAAAAATTATCGTTCCGTTCCGTTACGACCAGACGCGTAATAGAAAATTCCAAAAAAATAACAAAAAAATTCAAAAAATTAAAAAATAGCAATATGACTTCTTTTCTAGCCAAAATAGGTTGGACAAGCCCGAGAGAGAGAGAAAATAAAAATTATCGTTCCGTTTCCGTTCCTAACTAACGCGTAATAGAAAATTCAAAAAAAATAGGCAAAAACTTCAAAAAATTAAAAAATACCATTATGACTTCATTTCAATCCAAAATAGGTTGGAGAACGCCGAGAAAGTGAGAAAATAAAAATTATCGTTCCGTTCCGTTATTACCAGACGCGTAATAGAAAATTCAAAAAAAATAACAAAAAAAATCAAAAAATTAAAAAATAGCATTATGACTTCTTTTCTAGCCAAAATAGGTTGGACAAGCCCGAGAGAGAGAGAAAATAAAAATTATCGTTCAGTTCCATTCCTACCAGACGCGTAATAGAAATTTCCAAACAAATAGCAAAAAAAATTAAAAAAAAACCATTATGGCTCCATTTCAATCCAAAATAGGTTGGAAAATGCCGAGAAATAGAGCAAATAAAAATTAGCAATCCGTTCCGTTCCTACTCGACCTGTAACAGGAAATTCCAAAAAAATAACTAAAAAATTCAAAAAATTAAAAAATACCATTACGGATTCATTCCAAGCCAAAATAGGTTGAAAGAGGATGAGAAAGAGAGAAAATAAAAATTATCATTCCGTTCCGTTCCTACCCGACGCGTAATAGGAAATTCCATAAAAATAACAAAAAAATTCAAAAAATTAAAAAATAGAATTATGGCTTCATTTCAAGCCATAATAGGTTGGGAATGCCGAGAAAGAGAGAAAATAAAAATTATCGTTCCGTTCCGTTCCTACCCGACGCGTAATAGAAAATTCCAAGAAAGTAGCAAAAAAATTTAAAAAATTAAAAAATAGCATTATGGCTGCATTTCAAGCCAGAATAGGTTGGAAAAGGACGCAAAAGAGAGAAAATAAAAATTATCGTTCTATTCCGTTCCTACTCGACGCGTAATAAAAAATTGAAAAAAATTGAAAAAAAATTCAAATAATCAAAACATACCATTATGGCTTCATTTAAAGCCAAAATAGGTTGGAAAAGGCCGAGAAAGGGAGAAAATTAAAATTATCGTTCCATTTCGTTCCTACCTGACGCGTAATAGAAAATTCCATAAAAAAGGGCAAAAACTTCAAAAAATTAAAAAATACCATTATGACTTCATTTCAAACCAAAATAGGTTGGAGAACGCCAAGAATGTGAGAAAATAAAAATTATCGTTCCGTTCCGTTACTACCAGACGCGTAATAGAAAATTCCAAAAAAATAACAAATAAATTCAAAAAATTAAAAAATAGCATTATGACTTCTTTTCTAGCCAAAATAGGTTGGACAAGCCCGAGAAAGAGAGAAAATAAAAATTATCGTTCCGTTTCCGTTCCTAACTAACGCGTAATAGAAAATTCAAAAAAAATAGGCAAAAACTTCAAAAAATTAAAAAATACCATTATGACTTCATTTCAATCCAAAGTAGGTTGGAGAACGCCAAGAATGTGAGAAAATAAAAATTATCGTTCCGTTCCGTTACTACCAGACGCGTAATAGAAAATTCCAAAAAAATAACAAATAAATTCAAAAAATTAAAAAATAGCATTATGACTTCTTTTCTAGCCAAAATAGGTTGGACAAGCCCGAGAAAGAGAGAAAATAAAAATTATCGTTCCGTTTCCGTTCCTAACTAACGCGTAATAGAAAATTCAAAAAAAAATAGGCAAAAACTTCAAAAAATTAAAAAATACCATTATGACTTCATTTCAATCCAAAATAGGTTGGAGAACGCCAAGAATGTGAGAAAATAAAAATTATCGTTCCGTTCCGTTACTATCAGACGCGTAATAGAAAATTCCAAAAAAATAACAAAAAGTTTCAAAAAATTAAAAAATAGCATTATGACTTCTTTTCTAGCCAAAATAGGTTGGACAAGCCCGAGAAAGAGAGAAAATAAAAATTATCGTTCCGTTTCCGTTCCTAACTAACGCGTAATAGAAAATTCAAAAAAAATAGGCAAAAACTTCAAAAAATTAAAAAATACCATTATGACTTTTTTCCAAACCAAAATAGGTTGGACAAGCCCGGGAAAGAGTGAAAATAAAAATTATCATTCTGTTCTGTTCCTACCCGACGCGTAATAGAAAATTCAAAAAAAATAGCAAAAAAATTAAAAAAATTAAAAAATGGCATTATGGCTTCATTTCAAGCCAGAATAGGTTGGAAAAGGCCGAGAAAGAGAGAAAATAAAAATTATCGTTCCGTTTCCGCTCCTAACTAACGCGTAATAGAAAATTAAAAAAAAATAGGCAAAAACTTCAAAAAATTAAAAAATACCATTATGACTTCATTTCAATCCAAAATAGGTTGGAGAACGCCGAGAAAGTGAGAAAATAAAAATTATCGTTCCGTTTCCGTTCCTAACTAACGCGTAATAGAAAATTCAAAAAAAATAGGCAAAAACTTCAAAAAATTAAAAAATACCATTATGACTTTTTTCCAAACCAAAATAGGTTGGACAAGCCCGGGAAAGAGTGAAAATAAAAATTATCATTCTGTTCTGTTCCTACCCGACGCGTAATAGAAAATTCCAAAAAAATAGCAAAAAAATTAAAAAAATTAAAAAATGGCATTATGGCTTCATTTCAAGCCAGAATAGGTTGGAAAAGGCCGCGAAAGAGAGAAAATAAAAATTATCGTTCCGTTTCCGTTCCTAACTAACGCGTAATAGAAAATTCAAAAAAAATAGGCAAAAACTTCAAAAAATTAAAAAATACCATTATGACTTCATTTCAATCCAAAATAGGTTGGAGAACGCCAAGAATGTGAGAAAATAAAAATTATCGTTCCGTTCTGTTACTACCAGACGCGTAATAGAAAATTCCAAAAAAATAACAAATAAATTCAAAAAATTAAAAAATAGCATTATGACTTCTTTTCTAGCCAAAATAGGTTGGACAAGCCCGAGAAAGAGAGAAAATAAAAATTATCGTTCCGTTTCCGTTCCTAACTAACGCGTAATAGAAAATTCAAAATAATAGGCAAAAACTTCAAAAAATTAAAAAATACCATTATGACTTCATTTCAATCCAAAATAGGTTGGAGAACGCCAAGAATGTGAGAAAATAAAAATTATCGTTCCGTTCCGTTACTACCAGACGCGTAATAGAAAATTCCAAAAAAATAACAAAAAAATTCAAAAAATTAAAAAATAGCATTATGACTTCTTTTCTAGCCAAAATAGGTTGGCAAGCCCGAGAAAGAGAGAAAATAAAAATTATCGTTCCGTTTCCGTTCCTAACTAACGCGTAATAGAAAATTCAAAAAAAAAGGCAAAAACTTCAAAAAATTAAAAAATACCATTATGACTTTTTTCCAAACCAAAATAGGTTGGACAAGCCCGGGAAAGAGTGAAAATAAAAATTATCATTCTGTTCTGTTCCTACCCGACGCGTAATAGAAAATTCAAAAAAAATAGCAAAAAAATTCAAAAAATTAAAAAATGGCATTATGGCTTCATTTCAAGCCAGAATAGGTTGGAAAAGGCCGAGAAAGAGAGAAAATAAAAATTATCGTTCCGTTTCCGCTCCTAACTAACGCGTAATAGAAAATTCAAAAAAAATATGCAAAAACTTCAAAAAATTAAAAAATACCATTATGACTTCATTTCAATCCAAAATAGGTTGGAGAACGCCGAGAAAGTGAGAAAATAAAAATTATCGTTCCGTTTCCGTTCCTAACTAACGCGTAATAGAAAATTCAAAAAAAATAGGCAAAAACTTCAAAAAATTAAAAAATACCATTATGACTTTTTTCCAAACCAAAATAGGTTGGACAAGCCCGGGAAAGAGTGAAAATAAAAATTATCATTCTGTTCTGTTCCTACCCGACGCGTAATAGAAAATTCCAAAAAAATAGCAAAAAAATTAAAAAAATTAAAAAATGGCATTATGGCTTCATTTCAAGCCAGAATAGGTTGGAAAAGGCCGCGAAAGAGAGAAAATAAAAATTATCGTTCCGTTTCCGTTCTTAACTAACGCGTAATAGAAAATTCAAAAAAAATAGGCAAAAACTTCAAAAAATTAAAAAATACCATTATGACTTCATTTCAATCCAAAATAGGTTGGAGAACGCCAAGAATGGGAGAAAATAAAAATTATCGTTCCGTTCCGTTACTACCAGACGCGTAATAGAAAATTCCAAAAAAATAACAAAAAAATTCAAAAAATTAAAAAATAGCATTATGACTTCTTTTCTAGCCAAAATAGGTTGGACAAGCCCGAGAAAGAGAGAAAATAAAAATTATCGTTCCGTTTCCGTTCCTAACTAACGCGTAATAGAAAATTCAAAAAAAATAGGCAAAAACTTCAAAAAATTAAAAAATACCATTATGACTTTTTTCCAAACCAAAATAGGTTGGACAAGCCCGGGAAAGAGTGAAAATAAAAATTATCATTCTGTTCTGTTCCTACCCGACGCGTAATAGAAAATTCAAAAAAAATAGCAAAAAAATTCAAAAAATTAAAAAATGGCATTATGGCTTCATTTCAAGCCAGAATAGGTTGGAAAAGGCCGAGAAAGAGAGAAAATAAAAATTATCGTTCCGTTTCCGCTCCTAACTAACGCGTAATAGAAAATTCAAAAAAAATAGGCAAAAACTTCAAAAAATTAAAAAATACCATTATGACTTCATTTCAATCCAAAATAGGTTGGAGAACGCCGAGAAAGTGAGAAAATAAAAATTATCGTTCCGTTCCGTTACTACCAGACGCGTAATAGAAAATTCAAAAAAAATAACAAAAAAAATCAAAAAATTAAAAAATAGCATTATGACTTCTTTTCTAGCCAAAATAGGTTGGACAAGCCCGAGAGAGAGAGAAAATAAAAATTATCGTTCAGTTCCATTCCTACCAGACGCGTAATAGAAATTTCCAAACAAATAGCAAAAAAAATTAAAAAAAACCATTATGGCTCCATTTCAATCCAAAATAGGTTGGAAAATGCCGAGAAATAGAGCAAATAAAAATTAGCAATCCGTTCCGTTCCTACTCGACCTGTAACAGGAAATTCCAAAAAAATAACTAAAAAATTCAAAAAATTAAAAAATACCATTACGGATTCATTCCAAGCCAAAATAGGTTGAAAGAGGATGAGAAAGAGAGAAAATAAAAATTATCATTCCGTTCCGTTCCTACCCGACGCGTAATAGGAAATTCCATAAAAATAACAAAAAAATTCAAAAAATTAAAAAATAGAATTATGGCTTCATTTCAAGCCAGAATAGGTTGGGAATGCCGAGAAAGAGAGAAAATAAAAATTATCGTTCCGTTCCGTTCCTACCCGACGCGTAATAGAAAATTCCAAGAAAGTAGCAAAAAAATTTAAAAATTAAAAAATAGCATTATGGCTGCATTTCAAGCCAGAATAGGTTGGAAAAGGACGCAAAAGAGAGAAAATAAAAATTATCGTTCTATTCCGTTCCTACTCGACGCGTAATAAAAAATTCAAAAAAATTGAAAAAAAATTCAAATAATCAAAACATACCATTATGGCTTCATTTCAAGCCAAAATAGGTTGGAAAAGGCCGAGAAAGGGAGAAAATTAAAATTATCGTTCCATTTCGTTCCTACCTGACGCGTAATAGAAAATTCCATAAAAAAGGGCAAAAACTTCAAAAAATTAAAAAATACCATTATGACTTCATTTCAAACCAAAATAGGGTAGAGAAGGCCGAGAAAGTGAGAAAATAAAAATTATGGTTCCGTTCCGTTCCTACCAGACGCGTAATTGAAAATTCCAAAAAAATAACATAAAAACCCAAAAAATTAAAAAATAGCATTATGACTTCTTTTCTAGCCAAATTAGGTTGGAAAAGCTCGAGAAAGAGGGAAAATAAAAATTATCATTCTGTTCTGTTCCTACCCGACGCGTAATAGAAAATTCCAAAAAAATAGCAAAAAAATTAAAAAATGGCATTATGGCGTCATTTCAAGCCAGAATAGGTTGGAAAAGGCCGCGAAAGAGAGAAAATAAAAATTATCGTTCCGTTTCCGTTCCTAACTAACGCGTAATAGAAAATTCAAAAAAAATAGGCAAAAACTTCAAAAAATTAAAAAATACCATTATGACTTCATTTCAATCCAAAATAGGTTGGAGAACGCCAAGAATGTGAGAAAATAAAAATTATCGTTCCGTTCCGTTACGACCAGACGCGTAATAGAAAATTCCAAAAAAATAACAAAAAAATTCAAAAAATTAAAAAATAGCAATATGACTTCTTTTCTAGCCAAAATAGGTTGGACAAGCCCGAGAGAGAGAGAAAATAAAAATTATCGTTCCGTTTCCGTTCCTAACTAACGCGTAATAGAAAATTCAAAAAAAATAGGCAAAAACTTCAAAAAATTAAAAAATACCATTATGACTTCATTTCAATCCAAAATAGGTTGGAGAACGCCGAGAAAGTGAGAAAATAAAAATTATCGTTCCGTTCCGTTATTACCAGACGCGTAATAGAAAATTCAAAAAAAATAACAAAAAAAATCAAAAAATTAAAAAATAGCATTATGACTTCTTTTCTAGCCAAAATAGGTTGGACAAGCCCGAGAGAGAGAGAAAATAAAAATTATCGTTCAGTTCCATTCCTACCAGACGCGTAATAGAAATTTCCAAACAAATAGCAAAAAAAATTAAAAAAAAACCATTATGGCTCCATTTCAATCCAAAATAGGTTGGAAAATGCCGAGAAATAGAGCAAATAAAAATTAGCAATCCGTTCCGTTCCTACTCGACCTGTAACAGGAAATTCCAAAAAAATAACTAAAAAATTCAAAAAATTAAAAAATACCATTACGGATTCATTCCAAGCCAAAATAGGTTGAAAGAGGATGAGAAAGAGAGAAAATAAAAATTATCATTCCGTTCCGTTCCTACCCGACGCGTAATAGGAAATTCCATAAAAATAACAAAAAAATTCAAAAAATTAAAAAATAGAATTATGGCTTCATTTCAAGCCATAATAGGTTGGGAATGCCGAGAAAGAGAGAAAATAAAAATTATCGTTCCGTTCCGTTCCTACCCGACGCGTAATAGAAAATTCCAAGAAAGTAGCAAAAAAATTTAAAAAATTAAAAAATAGCATTATGGCTGCATTTCAAGCCAGAATAGGTTGGAAAAGGACGCAAAAGAGAGAAAATAAAAATTATCGTTCTATTCCGTTCCTACTCGACGCGTAATAAAAAATTGAAAAAAATTGAAAAAAAATTCAAATAATCAAAACATACCATTATGGCTTCATTTAAAGCCAAAATAGGTTGGAAAAGGCCGAGAAAGGGAGAAAATTAAAATTATCGTTCCATTTCGTTCCTACCTGACGCGTAATAGAAAATTCCATAAAAAAGGGCAAAAACTTCAAAAAATTAAAAAATACCATTATGACTTCATTTCAAACCAAAATAGGTTGGAGAACGCCAAGAATGTGAGAAAATAAAAATTATCGTTCCGTTCCGTTACTACCAGACGCGTAATAGAAAATTCCAAAAAAATAACAAATAAATTCAAAAAATTAAAAAATAGCATTATGACTTCTTTTCTAGCCAAAATAGGTTGGACAAGCCCGAGAAAGAGAGAAAATAAAAATTATCGTTCCGTTTCCGTTCCTAACTAACGCGTAATAGAAAATTCAAAAAAAATAGGCAAAAACTTCAAAAAATTAAAAAATACCATTATGACTTCATTTCAATCCAAAGTAGGTTGGAGAACGCCAAGAATGTGAGAAAATAAAAATTATCGTTCCGTTCCGTTACTACCAGACGCGTAATAGAAAATTCCAAAAAAATAACAAATAAATTCAAAAAATTAAAAAATAGCATTATGACTTCTTTTCTAGCCAAAATAGGTTGGACAAGCCCGAGAAAGAGAGAAAATAAAAATTATCGTTCCGTTTCCGTTCCTAACTAACGCGTAATAGAAAATTCAAAAAAAAATAGGCAAAAACTTCAAAAAATTAAAAAATACCATTATGACTTCATTTCAATCCAAAATAGGTTGGAGAACGCCAAGAATGTGAGAAAATAAAAATTATCGTTCCGTTCCGTTACTATCAGACGCGTAATAGAAAATTCCAAAAAAATAACAAAAAGTTTCAAAAAATTAAAAAATAGCATTATGACTTCTTTTCTAGCCAAAATAGGTTGGACAAGCCCGAGAAAGAGAGAAAATAAAAATTATCGTTCCGTTTCCGTTCCTAACTAACGCGTAATAGAAAATTCAAAAAAAATAGGCAAAAACTTCAAAAAATTAAAAAATACCATTATGACTTTTTTCCAAACCAAAATAGGTTGGACAAGCCCGGGAAAGAGTGAAAATAAAAATTATCATTCTGTTCTGTTCCTACCCGACGCGTAATAGAAAATTCAAAAAAAATAGCAAAAAAATTAAAAAAATTAAAAAATGGCATTATGGCTTCATTTCAAGCCAGAATAGGTTGGAAAAGGCCGAGAAAGAGAGAAAATAAAAATTATCGTTCCGTTTCCGCTCCTAACTAACGCGTAATAGAAAATTAAAAAAAAATAGGCAAAAACTTCAAAAAATTAAAAAATACCATTATGACTTCATTTCAATCCAAAATAGGTTGGAGAACGCCGAGAAAGTGAGAAAATAAAAATTATCGTTCCGTTTCCGTTCCTAACTAACGCGTAATAGAAAATTCAAAAAAAATAGGCAAAAACTTCAAAAAATTAAAAAATACCATTATGACTTTTTTCCAAACCAAAATAGGTTGGACAAGCCCGGGAAAGAGTGAAAATAAAAATTATCATTCTGTTCTGTTCCTACCCGACGCGTAATAGAAAATTCCAAAAAAATAGCAAAAAAATTAAAAAAATTAAAAAATGGCATTATGGCTTCATTTCAAGCCAGAATAGGTTGGAAAAGGCCGCGAAAGAGAGAAAATAAAAATTATCGTTCCGTTTCCGTTCCTAACTAACGCGTAATAGAAAATTCAAAAAAAATAGGCAAAAACTTCAAAAAATTAAAAAATACCATTATGACTTCATTTCAATCCAAAATAGGTTGGAGAACGCCAAGAATGTGAGAAAATAAAAATTATCGTTCCGTTCTGTTACTACCAGACGCGTAATAGAAAATTCCAAAAAAATAACAAATAAATTCAAAAAATTAAAAAATAGCATTATGACTTCTTTTCTAGCCAAAATAGGTTGGACAAGCCCGAGAAAGAGAGAAAATAAAAATTATCGTTCCGTTTCCGTTCCTAACTAACGCGTAATAGAAAATTCAAAATAATAGGCAAAAACTTCAAAAAATTAAAAAATACCATTATGACTTCATTTCAATCCAAAATAGGTTGGAGAACGCCAAGAATGTGAGAAAATAAAAATTATCGTTCCGTTCCGTTACTACCAGACGCGTAATAGAAAATTCCAAAAAAATAACAAAAAAATTCAAAAAATTAAAAAATAGCATTATGACTTCTTTTCTAGCCAAAATAGGTTGGCAAGCCCGAGAAAGAGAGAAAATAAAAATTATCGTTCCGTTTCCGTTCCTAACTAACGCGTAATAGAAAATTCAAAAAAAAAGGCAAAAACTTCAAAAAATTAAAAAATACCATTATGACTTTTTTCCAAACCAAAATAGGTTGGACAAGCCCGGGAAAGAGTGAAAATAAAAATTATCATTCTGTTCTGTTCCTACCCGACGCGTAATAGAAAATTCAAAAAAAATAGCAAAAAAATTCAAAAAATTAAAAAATGGCATTATGGCTTCATTTCAAGCCAGAATAGGTTGGAAAAGGCCGAGAAAGAGAGAAAATAAAAATTATCGTTCCGTTTCCGCTCCTAACTAACGCGTAATAGAAAATTCAAAAAAAATAGGCAAAAACTTCAAAAAATTAAAAAATACCATTATGACTTCATTTCAATCCAAAATAGGTTGGAGAACGCCGAGAAAGTGAGAAAATAAAAATTATCGTTCCGTTCCGTTACTACCAGACGCGTAATAGAAAATTCCAAAAAAATAACAAAAAAAATCAAAAAATTAAAAAATAGCATTATGACTTCTTTTCTAGCCAAAATAGGTTGGACAAGCCCGAGAGAGAGAGAAAATAAAAATTATCGTTCAGTTCCATTCCTACCAGACGCGTAATAGAAATTTCCAAACAAATAGCAAAAAAAATTAAAAAAAACCATTATGGCTCCATTTCAATCCAAAATAGGTTGGAAAATGCCGAGAAATAGAGCAAATAAAAATTAGCAATCCGTTCCGTTCCTACTCGACCTGTAACAGGAAATTCCAAAAAAATAACTAAAAAATTCAAAAAATTAAAAAATACCATTACGGATTCATTCCAAGCCAAAATAGGTTGAAAGAGGATGAGAAAGAGAGAAAATAAAAATTATCATTCCGTTCCGTTCCTACCCGACGCGTAATAGGAAATTCCATAAAAATATCAAAAAAATTCAAAAAATTAAAAAATAGAATTATGGCTTCATTTCAAGCCAGAATAGGTTGGGAATGCCGAGAAAGAGAGAAAATAAAAATTATCGTTCCGTTCCGTTCCTACCCGACGCGTAATAGAAAATTCCAAGAAAGTAGCAAAAAAATTTAAAAAATTAAAAAATAGCATTATGGCTGCATTTCAAGCCAGAATAGGTTGGAAAAGGACGCAAAAGAGAGAAAATAAAAATTATCGTTCTATTCCGTTCCTACTCGACGCGTAATAAAAAATTCAAAAAAATTGAAAAAAAATTCAAATAATCAAAACATACCATTATGGCTTCATTTCAAGCCAAAATAGGTTGGAAAAGGCCGAGAAAGGGAGAAAATTAAAATTATCGTTCCATTTCGTTCCTACCTGACGCGTAATAGAAAATTCCATAAAAAAGGGCAAAAACTTCAAAAAATTAAAAAATACCATTATGACTTCATTTCAAACCAAAATAGGTTGGAGAACGCCAAGAATGTGAGAAAATAAAAATTATCGTTCCGTTCCGTTACTACCAGACGCGTAATAGAAAATTCCAAAAAAATAACAAATAAATTCAAAAAATTAAAAAATAGCATTATGACTTCTTTTCTAGCCAAAATAGGTTGGACAAGCCCGAGAAAGAGAGAAAATAAAAATTATTGTTCCGTTTCCGTTCCTAACTAACGCGTAATAGAAAATTCAAAAAAAATAGGCAAAAACTTCAAAAAATTAAAAAATACCATTATGACTTCATTTCAATCCAAAGTAGGTTGGAGAACGCCAAGAATGTGAGAAAATAAAAATTATCGTTCCGTTCCGTTACTACCAGACGCGTAATTGAAAATTCCAAAAAAATAACAAATAAATTCAAAAAATTAAAAAATAGCATTATGACTTCTTTTCTAGCCAAAATAGGTTGGACAAGCCCGAGAAAGAGAGAAAATAAAAATTATCGTTCCGTTTCCGTTCCTAACTAACGCGTAATAGAAAATTCAAAAAAAATAGGCAAAAACTTCAAAAAATTAAAAAATACCATTATGACTTCATTTCAATCCAAAATAGGTTGGAGAACGCCAAGAATGTGAGAAAATAAAAATTATCGTTCCGTTCCGTTACTACCAGACGCGTAATAGAAAATTCCAAAAAAATAACAAAAAGTTTCAAAAAATTAAAAAATAGCATTATGACTTCTTTTCTAGCCAAAATAGGTTGGACAAGCCCGAGAAAGAGAGAAAATAAAAATTATCGTTTCGTTTCCGTTCCTAACTAACGCGTAATAGAAAATTCAAAAAAAATAGGCAAAAACTTCAAAAAATTAAAAAATACCATTATGACTTTTTTCCAAACCAAAATAGGTTGGACAAGCCCGGGAAAGAGTGAAAATAAAAATTATCATTCTGTTCTGTTCCTACCCGACGCGTAATAGAAAATTCAAAAAAAATAGCAAAAAAATTCAAAAAATTAAAAAATGGCATTATGGCTTCATTTCAAGCCAGAATAGGTTGGAAAAGGCCGAGAAAGAGAGAAAATAAAAATTATCGTTCCGTTTCCGCTCCTAACTAACGCGTAATAGAAAATTCAAAAAAAATAGGCAAAAACTTCAAAAAATTAAAAAATACCATTATGACTTCATTTCAATCCAAAATAGGTTGGAGAACGCCGAGAAAGTGAGAAAATAAAAATTATCGTTCCGTTTCCGTTCCTAACTAACGCGTAATAGAAAATTCAAAAAAAATAGGCAAAAACTTCAAAAAATTAAAAAATACCATTATGACTTTTTTCCAAACCAAAATAGGTTGGACAAGCCCGGGAAAGAGTGAAAATAAAAATTATCATTCTGTTCTGTTCCTACCCGACGCGTAATAGAAAATTACAAAAAAATAGCAAAAAAATTAAAAAAATTAAAAAATGGCATTATGGCTTCATTTCAAGCCAGAATAGGTTGGAAAAGGCCGCGAAAGAGAGAAAATAAAAATTATCGTTCCGTTTCCGTTCCTAACTAACGCGTAATAGAAAATTCAAAAAAAATAGGCAAAAACTTCAAAAAATTAAAAAATACCATTATGACTTTTTTCCAAACCAAAATAGGTTGGACAAGCCCGGGAAAGAGTGAAAATAAAAATTATCATTCTGTTCTGTTCCTACCCGACGCGTAATAGAAAATTCCAAAAAAATAGCAAAAAAATTAAAAAAATTAAAAAATGGCATTATGGCTTCATTTCAAGCCAGAATAGGTTGGAAAAGGCCGCGAAAGAGAGAAAATAAAAATTATCGTTCCGTTTCCGTTCCTAACTAACGCGTAATAGAAAATTCAAAAAAAATAGGCAAAAACTTCAAAAAATTAAAAAATACCATTATGACTTCATTTCAATCCAAAATAGGTTGGAGAACGCCAAGAATGTGAGAAAATAAAAATTATCGTTCCGTTCTGTTACTACCAGACGCGTAATAGAAAATTCCAAAAAAATAACAAATAAATTCAAAAAATTAAAAAATAGCATTATGACTTCTTTTCTAGCCAAAATAGGTTGGACAAGCCCGAGAAAGAGAGAAAATAAAAATTATCGTTCCGTTTCCGTTCCTAACTAACGCGTAATAGAAAATTCAAAAAAAATAGGCAAAAACTTCAAAAAATTAAAAAATACCATTATGACTTCATTTCAATCCAAAATAGGTTGGAGAACGCCAAGAATGTGAGAAAATAAAAATTATCGTTCCGTTCCGTTACTACCAGACGCGTAATAGAAAATTCCAAAAAAATAACAAAAAAATTCAAAAAATTAAAAAATAGCATTATGACTTCTTTTCTAGCCAAAATAGTTTGGCAAGCCCGAGAAAGAGAGAAAATAAAAATTATCGTTCCGTTTCCGTTCCTAACTAACGCGTAATAGAAAATTCAAAAAAAAAGGCAAAAACTTCAAAAAATTAAAAAATACCATTATGACTTTTTTCCAAACCAAAATAGGTTGGACAAGCCCGGGAAAGAGTGAAAATAAAAATTATCATTCTGTTCTGTTCCTACCCGACGCGTAATAGAAAATTCAAAAAAAATAGCAAAAAAATTCAAAAAATTAAAAAATGGCATTATGGCTTCATTTCAAGCCAGAATAGGTTGGAAAAGGCCGAGAAAGAGAGAAAATAAAAATTATCGTTCCGTTTCCGCTCCTAACTAACGCGTAATAGAAAATTCAAAAAAAATAGGCAAAAACTTCAAAAAATTAAAAAATACCATTATGACTTCATTTCAATCCAAAATAGGTTGGAGAACGCCGAGAAAGTGAGAAAATAAAAATTATCGTTCCGTTCCGTTACTACCAGACGCGTAATAGAAAATTCCAAAAAAATAACAAAAAAAATCAAAAAATTAAAAAATAGCATTATGACTTCTTTTCTAGCCAAAATAGGTTGGACAAGCCCGAGAGAGAGAGAAAATAAAAATTATCGTTCAGTTCCATTCCTACCAGACGCGTAATAGAAATTTCCAAACAAATAGCAAAAAAAATTAAAAAAAACCATTATGGCTCCATTTCAATCCAAAATAGGTTGGAAAATGCCGAGAAATAGAGCAAATAAAAATTAGCAATCCGTTCCGTTCCTACTCGACCTGTAACAGGAAATTCCAAAAAATAACTAAAAAATTCAAAAAATTAAAAAATACCATTACAGATTCATTCCAAGCCAAAATAGGTTGAAAGAGGATGAGAAAGAGAGAAAATAAAAATTATCATTCCGTTCCGTTCCTACCCGACGCGTAATAGGAAATTCCATAAAAATAACAAAAAAATTCAAAAAATTAAAAAATAGAATTATGGCTTCATTTCAAGCCAGAATAGGTTGGGAATGCCGAGAAAGAGAGAAAATAAAAATTATCGTTCCGTTCTGTTCCTACCCGACGCGTAATAGAAAATTCCAGGAAAGTAGCAAAAAAATTTAAAAAATTAAAAAATAGCATTATGGCTGCATTTCAAGCCAGAATAGGTTGGAAAAGGACGCAAAAGAGAGAAAATAAAAATTATCGTTCTATTCCGTTCCTACTCGACGCGTAATAAAAAATTCAAAAAAATTGAAAAAAAATTCAAATAATCAAAACATACCATTATGGCTTCATTTCAAGCCAAAATAGGTTGGAAAAGGCCGAGAAAGGGAGAAAATTAAAATTATCGTTCCATTTCGTTCCTACCTGACGCGTAATAGAAAATTCCATAAAAAAGGGCAAAAACTTCAAAAAATTAAAAAATACCATTATGACTTCATTTCAAACCAAAATAGGGTTGAGAAGGCCGAGAAAGTGAGAAAATAAAAATTATGGTTCCGTTCCGTTCCTACCAGACGCGTAATTGAAAATTCCAAAAAAATAACATAAAAACCCAAAAAATTAAAAAATAGCATTATGACTTCTTTTCTAGCCAAATTAGGTTGGAAAAGCTCGAGAAAGAGGGAAAATAAAAATTATCATTCTGTTCTGTTCCTACCCAACGCGTAATAGAAAATTCCAAAAAAATAGCAAAAAAATTAAAAAATGGCATTATGGCGTCATTTCAAGCCAGAATAGGTTGGAAAAGGCCGCGAAAGAGAGAAAATAAAAATTATCGTTCCGTTTCCGTTCCTAACTAACGCGTAATAAAAAATTCAAAAAAAATAGGCAAAAACTTCAAAAAATTAAAAAATACCATTATGACTTCATTTCAATCCAAAATAGGTTGGAGAACGCCAAGAATGTGAGAAAATAAAAATTATCGTTCCGTTCCGTTACTACCAGACGCGTAATAGAAAATTCCAAAAAAATAACAAAAAAATTCAAAAAATTAAAAAATATCATTATGACTTCTTTTCTAGCCAAAATAGGTTGGACAAGCCCGAGAAAGAGAGAAAATAAAAATTATCGTTCCGTTTCCGTTCCTAACTAACGCGTAATAGAAAATTCAAAAAAAATAGGCAAAAACTTCAAAAAATTAAAAAATACCATTATGACTTTTTTCCAAACCAAAATAGGTTGGACAAGCCCGGGAAAGAGTGAAAATAAAAATTATCATTCTGTTCTGTTCCTACCCGACGCGTAATAGAAAATTCCAAAAAAATAGCAAAAAAATTAAAAAAATTAAGAAATGGCATTATGGCTTCATTTCAAGCCAGAATAGGTTGGAAAAGGCCGCGAAAGAGAGAAAATAAAAATTATCGTTCCGTTTCCGTTCCTAACTAACGCGTAATAGAAAATTCAAAAAAAATAGGCAAAAACTTCAAAAAATTAAAGGGATAAAACCTATTTTCGTCCCTACATTTTCACACGATTCTCACTTTGGTCCCTAACTTTTTTTTTCACCGCTTTTAGTCCTTATTTAGAAAAACGCCTTCTATTTTAGTCCTTTCCGTCAGTGCCCTAACGGCAAAGTCCTAGGTGGCAGACGGAACAACCTACTAGCTGACGTGACGCTGACGTGACGCTGATGTGGCGATTAAAATATTATTAAAATATATTATTTGGCATTTTTATATGCCATGTCAGCATTTTAATTTAAAAAAAAAAAAACCATGTCAGAAAATTTAAACCAAAAAAGAAAATAAATTTAAAAACAAAACTTAAAATTTTTAGTTATTATTTAATTATGAAAAAAACTGACAAGGACAAGAACCCAGAAGAACAAGGACAAGAACAAAAAATTCAAAACCCCCAAGATTATTTTTTAATCTCACTCTCTCTCTTCCTCTCACTTTCAGAGTTTCTCTCTTTCTCCCACACTCTCTCCTCTCTTCCTCAGATCGGCGTGGCACAGATCGGCCTAGAGGCATTGGGTAGGTGGCACAGATCGGCGTGGAGGCTTTTAGAATTTCTCTCTTTCTCCCACGCTTTCTCCTCTCTTCCTCAGATCGGCGTGGCACAGATCGCCGTGGCACAGATCGCCGTGGTCTGGTGTTTGCTCATGGGTAGTCGTGGATCGCCGTGGGTGAGGTGGTTGTGGCTCGACGTGGGTCGCCGTGGGTGGGGTGGTCGTGGCTCGCCATGGGTAGTCTTAGCTCATTGTGGGTCGATTGGGTTTGATGGGTTTGCTGGGTTGGATGGCTCGTTGTGGGTCGATTGGGTTTGATGGGTTGGCTGGGTTGGATTCGATGGTGGTTGTTTGTGGCTCGGTAGTGAGTTTGGGTGTGAATCTCAGTGGGTTTGGGTATGAATCTCATGGGTAGGCGTGGCTTGTCGTGGGTGAGGTGATCGTGGGTCGGTTGGATTTGATCGTGGCTCGCCGTGGGTCGGTTGGATTTGATGGGTTGGCTGGGTTGGATTCGATGGTGGCTGGGTTAGCTTTGGTGGTAGTTGGGTTGGTTTAGCTGGTGGGTTTGTGGCTTGGTAGAACTGAAGGGTTTGTGGCTTGGTAGAACCTGGGTTTATGGCAGATTGGTACACTGATCTATGGCAGATTTGTGGGTTATGATTCCAAAGGCTGGGTTTGAGAGAATGGTGGGATTTGGAGGATGGTGGAGATCGGTGGGTTGGTGTATGTTGATTTCTGGGTTTTCAATTTTGGTGGGTGTATGTTGATTTCTGGATTTTGGTTGGTGTATGTTGATTATTGTTTGATGTAAGTTTTGGATTTTGATTTGTTTGGTTATAAAGAAAGTACTGGAAAGGCAAAGAAAAAAAAGACAAGAAAATAGGAATTAATTTACTAAAAGTATGAAGAAAATGAACTGTAAGAACACTAAGAACACAAAGATGATCTTCCAACAAAATAATGAAAAGAAAAGAAAATTTTATTTAAATTATTAATTATTATTTAAATAATTAAATAATAACTAAAAATTTTAAGTTTTGTTTTTTAATTTATTTTCTTTTTTGGTTTAAATTTTCTGACATGGTTTTTTTTTTTTAAATTAAAATGCTGACATGGCATATAAAAATGCCAAATAATATATTTTAATAATATTTTAATCGCCACATCAGCGTCACGTCAGCGTCACGTCAGCTAGTAGGTTGTTCCGTCTGCCACCTAGGACTTTGCCGTTAGGGCACTGACGGAAAGGACTAAAATAGAAGGCGTTTTTCTAAATAAGGACTAAAAGCGGTGAAAAAAAAAGTTAGGGACCAAAGTGAGAATCGTGTGAAAATGTAGGGACGAAAATAGGTTTTATCCCAAAATTAAAAAATACCATTATGACTTCATTTCAATCCAAAGTAGGTTGGAGAACGCCAAGAATGTGAGAAAATAAAAATTATCGTTCCGTTCCGTTACTACCAGACGCGTAATAGAAAATTCCAAAAAAATAACAAATAAATTCAAAAAATTAAAAAATAGCATTATGACTTCTTTTCTAGCCAAAATAGGTTGGACAAGCCCGAGAAAGAGAGAAAATAAAAATTATCGTTCCATTTCCGTTACTAACTAACGCGTAATAGAAAATTAAAAAAAAATAGGCAAAAACTTCAAAAAATTAAAAAATACCATTATGACTTCATTTCAATCCAAAATAGGTTGGAGAACGCCAAGAATGTGAGAAAATAAAAATTATCGTTCCGTTCCGTTACTACCAGACGCGTAATAGAAAATTAAAAAAAAATAACAAAAAAATTCAAAAAATTAAAAAATAGCATTATGACTTCTTTTCTAGCCAAAATAGGTTGGCAAGCCCGAGAAAGAGAGAAAATAAAAATTATCGTTCCGTTTCCGTTCCTAACTAACGCGTAATAGAAAATTCAAAAAAAATAGGCAAAAACTTCAAAAAATTAAAAAATACCATTATGACTTTTTTCCAAACCAAAATAGGTTGGACAAGCCCGGGAAAGAGTGAAAATAAAAATTATCATTATGTTCTGTTCCTACCCGACGCGTAATAGAAAATTCAAAAAAAATAGCAAAAAAATTAAAAAAATTAAAAAATGGCATTATGGCTTCATTTCAAGCCAGAATAGGTTGGAAAAGGCCGAGAAAGAGAGAAAATAAAAATTATCGTTCCGTTTCCGCTCCTAACTAACGCGTAATAGAAAATTCAAAAAAAATAGGCAGAAACTTCAAAAAATTAAAAAATACCATTATGACTTCATTTCAATCCAAAATAGGTTGGAGAACGCCGAGAAAGTGAGAAAATAAAAATTATCGTTCCGTTCCGTTATTACCAGACGCGTAATAGAAAATTCCAAAAAAATAACAAAAAAAATCAAAAAATTAAAAAATAGCATTATGACTTCTTTTCTAGCCAAAATAGGTTGGACAAGCCCGAGAAAGAGAGAAAATAAAAATTATCGTTCCGTTTCCGTTCCTAACTAACGCGTAATAGAAAATTCAAAAAAAATAGGCAAAAACTTCAAAAAATTAAAAAATACCATTATGACTTCATTTCAATCCAAAGTAGGTTGGAGAACGCCAAGAATGAGAGAAAATAAAAATTATCGTTCCGTTCCGTTACTACCAGACGCGTAATAGAAAATTCCAAAAAAATAACAAATAAATTCAAAAAATTAAAAAATAGCATTATGACTTCTTTTCTAGCCAAAATAGGTTGGACAAGCCCGAGAAAGAGAGAAAATAAAAATTATCGTTCCGTTTCCGTTCCTAACTAACGCGTAATAGAAAATTCAAAAAAAATAGGCAAAAACTTCAAAAAATTAAAAAATACCATTATGACTTCATTTCAATCCAAAATAGGTTGGAGAACGCCAAGAATGTGAGAAAATAAAAATTATCGTTCCGTTCCGTTACTACCAGACGCGTAATAGAAAATTCAAAAAAAATAACAAAAAAATTCAAAAAATTAAAAAATAGCATTATGACTTCTTTTCTAGCCAAAATAGGTTGGCAAGCCCGAGAAAGAGAGAAAATAAAAATTATCGTTCCGTTTCCGTTCCTAACTAACGCGTAATAGAAAATTCAAAAAAAATAGGCAAAAACTTCAAAAAATTAAAAAATACCATTATGACTTTTTTCCAAACCAAAATAGGTTGGACAAGCCCGGGAAAGAGTGAAAATAAAAATTATCATTATGTTCTGTTCCTACCCGACGCGTAATAGAAAATTCAAAAAAAATAGCAAAAAAATTAAAAAAATTAAAAAATGGCATTATGGCTTCATTTCAAGCCAAAATAGGTTGGAAAAGGCCGAGAAAGAGAGAAAATAAAAATTATCGTTCCGTTTCCGCTCCTAACTAACGCGTAATAGAAAATTCAAAAAAAATAGGCAAAAACTTCAAAAAATTAAAAAATACCATTATGACTTCATTTCAATCCAAAATAGGTTGGAGAACGCCGAGAAAGTGAGAAAATAAAAATTATCGTTCCGTTCCGTTATTACCAGACGCGTAATAGAAAATTCCAAAAAAATAACAAAAAAAATCAAAAAATTAAAAAATAGCATTATGACTTCTTTTCTAGCCAAAATAGGTTGGACAAGCCCGAGAAAGAGAGAAAATAAAAATTATCGTTCCGTTTCCGTTCCTAACTAACGCGTAATAGAAAATTCAAAAAAAATAGGCAAAAACTTCAAAAAATTAAAAAATACCATTATGACTTCATTTCAATCCAAAATAGGTTGGAGAACGCCAATAATGTGAGAAAATAAAAATTATCGTTCCGTTCCGTTACTACCAGACGCGTAATAGAAAATTCCAAAAAAATAACAAAAAAATTCAAAAAATTAAAAAATAGCATTATGACTTCTTTTCTAGCCAAAATAGGTTGGCAAGCCCGAGAAAGAGAGAAAATAAAAATTATCGTTCCGTTTCCGTTCCTAACTAACGCGTAATAGAAAATTCAAAAAAAATAGGCAAAAACTTCAAAAAATTAAAAAATACCATTATGACTTTTTTCCAAACCAAAATAGGTTGGACAAGCCCGGGAAAGAGTGAAAATAAAAATTATCATTATGTTCTGTTCCTACCCGACGCGTAATAGAAAATTCAAAAAAAATAGCAAAAAAATTAAAAAAATTAAAAAATGGCATTATGGCTTCATTTCAAGCCAGAATAGGTTGGAAAAGGCCGAGAAAGAGAGAAAATAAAAATTATCGTTCCGTTTCCGCTCCTAACTAACGCGTAATAGAAAATTCAAAAAAAATAGGCAAAAACTTCAATAAATTAAAAAATACCATTATGACTTCATTTCAATCCAAAATAGGTTGGAGAACGCCGAGAAAGTGAGAAAATAAAAATTATCGTTCCGTTCCGTTATTACCAGACGCGTAATAGAAAATTCCAAAAAAATAACAAAAAAAATCAAAAAATTAAAAAATAGCATTATGACTTCTTTTCTAGCCAAAATAGGTTGGACAAGCCCGAGAGAGAGAGAAAATAAAAATTATCGTTCAGTTCCATTCCTACCAGACGCGTAATAGAAATTTCCAAACAAATAGCAAAAAAAATTAAAAAAAACCATTATGGCTCCATTTCAATCCAAAATAGGTTCGAAAATGCCGAGAAATAGAGCAAATAAAAATTAGCAATCCGTTCCGTTCCTACTCGACCTGTAAAAGGAAATTCCAAAAAAATAACTAAAAAATTCAAAAAATTAAAAAATACCATTACGGATTCATTCCAAGCCAAATTAGGTTGAAAGAGGATGAGAAAGAGAGAAAATAAAAATTATCATTCCGTTCCGTTCCTACCCGACGCGTAATAGGAAATTCCATAAAAATAACAAAAAAATTCAAAAAATTAAAAAATAGAATTATGGCTTCATTTCAAGCCAGAATAGGTTGGGAATGCCGAGAAAGAGAGAAAATAAAAATTATCGTTCCGTTCCGTTCCTACCCGACGCGTAATAGAAAATTCCAAGAAAGTAGCAAAAAAATTTAAAAAATTAAAAAATAGCATTATGGCTGCATTTCAAGCCAGAATAGGTTGGAAAAGGACGCAAAAGAGAGAAAATAAAAATTATCGTTCTATTCCGTTCCTACTCGACGCGTAATAAAAAATTCAAAAAAATTGAAAAAAAATTCAAATAATCAAAACATACCATTATGGCTTCATTTCAAGCCAAAATAGGTTGGAAAAGGCCGAGAAAGGGAGAAAATTAAAATTATCGTTCCATTTCGTTCCTACCTGACGCGTAATAGAAAATTCCATAAAAAAGGGCAAAAACTTCAAAAAATTAAAAAATACCATTATGACTTCATTTCAAACCAAAATAGGTTGGAGAACGCCAAGAATGTGAGAAAATAAAAATTATCGTTCCGTTCCGTTACTACCAGACGCGTAATAGAAAATTCCAAAAAAATAACAAATAAATTCAAAAAATTAAAAAATAGCATTATGACTTCTTTTCTAGCCAAAATAGGTTGGACAAGCCCGAGAAAGAGAGAAAATAAAAATTATCGTTCCGTTTCCGTTCCTAACTAACGCGTAATAGAAAATTCAAAAAAAATAGGCAAAAACTTCAAAAAATTAAAAAATACCATTATGACTTCATTTCAATCCAAAGTAGGTTGGAGAACGCCAAGAATGTGAGAAAATAAAAATTATCGTTCCGTTCCGTTACTACCAGACGCGTAATAGAAAATTCCAAAAAAATAACAAATAAATTCAAAAAATTAAAAAATAGCATTATGACTTCTTTTCTAGCCAAAATAGGTTGGACAAGCCCGAGAAAGAGAGAAAATAAAAATTATCGTTCCGTTTCCGTTCCTAACTAACGCGTAATAGAAAATTCAAAAAAAATAGGCAAAAACTTCAAAAAATTAAAAAATACCATTATGACTTCATTTCAATCCAAAATAGGTTGGAGAACGCCAAGAATGTGAGAAAATAAAAATTATCGTTCCGTTCCGTTATTACCAGACGCGTAATAGAAAATTCCAAAAAAATAACAAAAAAAATCAAAAAATTAAAAAATAGCATTATGACTTCTTTTCTAGCCAAAATAGGTTGGACAAGCCCGAGAGAGAGAGAAAATAAAAATTATCGTTCAGTTCCATTCCTACCAGACGCGTAATAGAAATTTCCAAACAAATAGCAAAAAAAATTAAAAAAAACCATTATGGCTCCATTTCAATCCAAAATAGGTTCGAAAATGCCGAGAAATAGAGCAAATAAAAATTAGCAATCCGTTCCGTTCCTACTCGACCTGTAAAAGGAAATTCCAAAAAAATAACTAAAAAATTCAAAAAATTAAAAAATACCATTACGGATTCATTCCAAGCCAAATTAGGTTGAAAGAGGATGAGAAAGAGAGAAAATAAAAATTATCATTCCGTTCCGTTCCTACCCGACGCGTAATAGGAAATTCCATAAAAATAACAAAAAAATTCAAAAAATTAAAAAATAGAATTATGGCTTCATTTCAAGCCAGAATAGGTTGGGAATGCCGAGAAAGAGAGAAAATAAAAATTATCGTTCCGTTCCGTTCCTACCCGACGCGTAATAGAAAATTCCAAGAAAGTAGCAAAAAAATTTAAAAAATTAAAAAATAGCATTATGGCTGCATTTCAAGCCAGAATAGGTTGGAAAAGGACGCAAAAGAGAGAAAATAAAAATTATCGTTCTATTCCGTTCCTACTCGACGCGTAATAAAAAATTCAAAAAAATTCAAATAATCAAAACATACCATTATGGCTTCATTTCAAGCCAAAATAGGTTGGAAAAGGCCGAGAAAGGGAGAAAATTAAAATTATCGTTCCATTTCGTTCCTACCTGACGCGTAATAGAAAATTCCATAAAAAAGGGCAAAAACTTCAAAAAATTAAAAAATACCATTATGACTTCATTTCAAACCAAAATAGGTTGGAGAACGCCAAGAATGTGAGAAAATAAAAATTATCGTTCCGTTCCGTTACTACCAGACGCGTAATAGAAAATTCCAAAAAAATAACAAATAAATTCAAAAAATTAAAAAATAGCATTATGACTTCTTTTCTAGCCAAAATAGGTTGGACAAGCCCGAGAAAGAGAGAAAATAAAAATTATCGTTCCGTTTCCGTTCCTAACTAACGCGTAATGGAAAATTCAAAAAAAATAGGCAAAAACTTCAAAAAATTAAAAAATACCATTATGACTTCATTTCAATCCAAAGTAGGTTGGAGAACGCCAAGAATGTGAGAAAATAAAAATTATCGTTCCGTTCCGTTACTACCAGACGCGTAATAGAAAATTCCAAAAAAATAACAAATAAATTCAAAAAATTAAAAAATAGCATTATGACTTCTTTTCTAGCCAAAATAGGTTGGACAAGCCCGAGAAAGAGAGAAAATAAAAATTATCGTTCCGTTTCCGTTCCTAACTAACGCGTAATAGAAAATTCAAAAAAAATAGGCAAAAACTTCAAAAAATTAAAAAATACCATTATGACTTCATTTCAATCCAAAATAGGTTGGAGAACGCCAAGAATGTGAGAAAATAAAAATTATCGTTCCGTTCCGTTACTACCAGACGCGTAATAGAAAATTCCAAAAAAATAACAAAAAAATTCAAAAAATTAAAAAATAGCATTATGACTTCTTTTCTAGCCAAAATAGGTTGGCAAGCCCGAGAAAGAGAGAAAATAAAAATTATCGTTCCGTTTCCGTTCCTAACTAACGCGTAATAGAAAATTCAAAAAAAATAGGCAAAAACTTCAAAAAATTAAAAAATACCATTATGACTTTTTTCCAAACCAAAATAGGTTGGACAAGCCCGGGAAAGAGTGAAAATAAAAATTATCATTCTGTTCTGTTCCTACCCGACGCGTAATAGAAAATTCAAAAAAAATAGCAAAAAAATTAAAAAATGGCATTATGGCTTCATTTCAAGCCAGAATAGGTTGGAAAAGGCCGAGAAAGAGAGAAAATAAAAATTATCGTTCCGTTTCCGTTCCTAACTAACGCGTAATAGAAAATTCAAAAAAAATAGGCAAAAACTTCAAAAAATTAAAAAATACCATTATGACTTCATTTCAATCCAAAATAGGTTGGAGAACGCCGAGAAAGTGAGAAAATAAAAATTATCGTTCCGTTCCGTTACTACCAGACGCGTAATAGAAAATTCCAAAAAAATAACAAAAAAAATCAAAAAATTAAAAAATAGCATTATGACTTCTTTTCTAGCCAAAATAGGTTGGACAAGCCCGAGAGAGAGAGAAAATAAAAATTATCGTTCAGTTCCATTCCTACCAGACGCGTAATAGAAATTTCCAAACAAATAGCAAAAAAAATTAAAAAAAACCATTATGGCTCCATTTCAATCCAAAATAGGTTGGAAAATGCCGAGAAATAGAGCAAATAAAAATTAGCAATCCGTTCCGTTCCTACTCGACCTGTAACAGGAAATTCCAAAAAAATAACTAAAAAATTCAAAAAATTAAAAAATACCATTACGGATTCATTCCAAGCCAAAATAGGTTGAAAGAGGATGAGAAAGAGAGAAAATAAAAATTATCATTCCGTTCCGTTCCTACCCGACGCGTAATAGGAAATTCCATAAAAATAACAAAAAAATTCAAAAAATTAACAAATAGAATTATGGCTTCATTTCAAGCCAGAATAGGTTGGGAATGCCGAGAAAGAGAGAAAATAAAAATTATCGTTCCGTTCCGTTCCTACCCGACGCGTAATAGAAAATTCCAAGAAAGTAGCAAAAAAATTTAAAAAATTAAAAAATAGCATTATGGCTGCATTTCAAGCCAGAATAGGTTGGAAAAGGACGCAAAAGAGAGAAAATAAAAATTATCGTTCTATTCCGTTCCTACTCGACGCGTAATAAAAAATTCAAAAAAATTGAAAAAAAATTCAAATAATCAAAACATACCATTATGGCTTCATTTCAAGCCAAAATAGGTTGGAAAAGGCCGAGAAAGGGAGAAAATTAAAATTATCGTTCCATTTCGTTCCTACCTGACGCGTAATAGAAAATTCCATAAAAAAGGGCAAAAACTTCAAAAAATTAAAAAATACCATTATGACTTCATTTCAAACCAAAATAGGGTTGAGAAGGCCGAGAAAGTGAGAAAATAAAAATTATGGTTCCGTTCCGTTCCTACCAGACGCGTAATTGAAAATTCCAAAAAAATAACATAAAAACCCAAAAAATTAAAAAATAGCATTATGACTTCTTTTCTAGCCAAATTAGGTTGGAAAAGCTCGACAAAGAGGGAAAATAAAAATTATCATTCTGTTCTGTTCCTACCCGACGCGTAATAGAAAATTCCAAAAAAATAGAAAAAATTAAAAAATGGCATTATGGCGTCATTTCAAGCCAGAATAGGTTGGAAAAGGCCGCGAAAGAGAGAAAATAAAAATTATCGTTCCGTTTCCGTTCCTAACTAACGCGTAATAGAAAATTCAAAAAAAATAGGCAAAAACTTCAAAAAATTAAAAAATACCATTATGACTTCATTTCAATCCAAAATAGGTTGGAGAACGCCAAGAATGTGAGAAAATAAAAATTATCGTTCCGTTCCGTTACTACCAGACGCGTAATAGAAAATTCCAAAAAAATAACAAAAAAATTAAAAAATTAAAAAATAGCATTATGACTTCTTTTCTAGCCAAAATAGGTTGGACAAGCCCGAGAAAGAGAGAAAATAAAAATTATCGTTCCGTTTCCGTTCCTAACTAACGCGTAATAGAAAATTCAAAAAAAATAGGCAAAAACTTCAAAAAATTAAAAAATACCATTATGACTTTTTTTCAATCCAAATTAGATTGGAAAAGCTCGAGAAAGAGGGAAAATAAAAATTATCATTCTGTTCTGTTCCTACACGACGCGTAATAGAAAATTCCAAAAAAATAGCAAAAAAATTAAAAAAATTAAAAAATGGCATTATGGCTTCATTTCAAGCCAGAATAGGTTGGAAAAGGCCGCGAAAGAGAGAAAATAAAAATTATCGTTCCGTTTCCGTTCCTAACTAACGCGTAATAGAAAATTCAAAAAAAATAGGCAAAAACTTCAAAAAATTAAAAAATACCATTATGACTTCATTTCAAACCAAAATAGGGTTGAGAAGGCCGAGAAAGTGAGAAAATAAAAATTATGGTTCCGTTCCGTTCCTACCAGACGCGTAATTGAAAATTCCAAAAAAATAACATAAAAACCCAAAAAATTAAAAAATAGCATTATGACTTCTTTTCTAGCCAAATTAGGTTGGAAAAGCTCGAGAAAGAGGGAAAATAAAAATTATCATTCTGTTCTGTTCCTACCCGACGCGTAATAGAAAATTCCAAAAAAATAGCAAAAAAATTAAAAAATGGCATTATGGCGTCATTTCAAGCCAGAATAGGTTGGAAAAGGCCGCGAAAGAGAGAAAATAAAAATTATCGTTCCGTTTCCGTTCCTAACTAACGCGTAATAGAAAATTCAAAAAAAATAGGCAAAAACTTCAAAAAATTAAAAAATACCATAATGACTTCATTTCAATCCAAAATAGGTTGGAGAACGCCAAGAATGTGAGAAAATAAAAATTATCGTTCCGTTCCGTTACTACCAGACGCGTAATAGAAAATTCCAAAAAAATAACAAAAAAATTCAAAAAATTAAAAAATAGAATTATGACTTCATTTCTAGCAAAAATAGGTTGGACAAGCCCGAGAAAGAGAGAAAATAAAAATTATGGTTCCGTTTCCGTTCCTAACTAACGCGTAATAGAAAATTCAAAAAAAATAGGCAAAAACTTCAAAAAATTAAAAAATACCATTATGACTTTTTTCCAAACCAAAATAGGTTGGACAAGCCCGGGAAAGAGTGAAAATAAAAATTATCGTTCCGTTTCCGTTCCTACCCGACGCGTAATAGAAAATTCCAAGAAAGTAGCAAAAAAATTTAAAAAATTAAAAAATAGCATTATGGCTGCATTTCAAGCCAGAATAGGTTGGAAAAGGACGCAAAAGAGAGAAAATAAAAATTATCGTTCTATTCCGTTCCTACTCGACGTGTAATAAAAAATTCAAAAAAATTGAAAAAAAATTCAAATAATCAAAACATACCATTATGGCTTCATTTCAAGCCAAAATAGGTTGGAAAAGGCCGAGAAAGGGAGAAAATTAAAATTATCGTTCCATTTTGTTCCTACCTGACGCGTAATAGAAAATTCCATAAAAAAGGGCAAAAACTTCAAAAAATTAAAAAATACCATTATGACTTCATTTCAAACCAAAATAGGGTTGAGAAGGCCGAGAAAGTGAGAAAATAAAAATTATTGTTCCGTTCCGTTCCTACCAGACGCGTAATTGAAAATTCCAAAAAAATAACAATAAAATCCAAAAAATTAAAAAATAGCATTATGACTTCTTTTCTAGCCAAATTAGGTTGGAAAAGCTCGAGAAAGAGGGAAAATAAAAATTATCATTCTGTTCTGTTCCTACCCGACGCGTAATAGAAAATTCCAAAAAAATAGCAAAAAAATTAAAAAAATGGCATTATGGCGTCATTTCAAGCCAGAATAGGTTGGAAAAGGCCGCGAAAGAGAGAAAATAAAAATTATCGTTCCGTTTCCGTTCCTAACTAACGCGTAATAGAAAATTCAAAAAAAATAGGCAAAAACTTCAAAAAATTAAAAAATACCATTATGACTTCATTTCAATCCAAAATAGGTTAGGGAACGCCAAGAATGTGAGAAAATAAAAATTATCGTTCCGTTCCGTTACTACCAGACGCGTAATAGAAAATTCCAAAAAAATAACAAAAAAATTCAAAAAATTAAAAAATAGCAGTATGACTTCTTTTATAGCCAAAATAGGTTGGACAAGCCCGAAAAAGAGAGAAAATAAAAATTATCGTTATGTTTCCGTTCCTAAATAACGCGTAATAGAAAATTCAAAAAAAAAAGGCAAAAACTTCAAAAAATTAAAAAATACCATTATGACTTCATTTCAATCCAAAATAGGTTGGAGAACGCCAAGAATGTGAGAAAATAAAAATTATCGTTCCGTTCCGTTACTACCAGACGCGTAATAGAAAATTCCAAAAAAATAACAAAAAAATTAAAAAAATTAAAAAATAGCATTATGACTTCTTTTCTAGCCAAAATAGGTTGGACAAGCCCGAGAAAGAGAAAAAATAAAAATTATCGTTCCGTTTCCGTTCCTAACTAACGCGTAATAGAAAATTCAAAAAAAATAGGCAAAAACTTCAAAAAATTAAAAAATACCATTATGACTTTTTTCCAAACCAAATTAGGTTGGACAAGCCCGGGAAAGAGTGAAAATAAAAATTATCATTCTGTTCTGTTCCTACCCGACGCGTAATAGAAAATTCCAAAAAAATAGCAAAAAAATTAAAAAAATTAAAAAATGGCATTATGGCTTCATTTCAAGCCAGAATAGGTTGGAAAAGGCCGAGAAAGAGAAAAAATAAAAATTATCGTTCCGTTTCCGTTCCTAACTAAGGCGTAATAGAAAATTCAAAAAAAATAGGCAAAAACTTCAAAAAATTAAAAAATACCATTATGACTTCATTTCAATCCAAAATAGGTTGGAGAACGCCAGGAATGTGAGAAAATAAAAATTATCGTTCCGTTCCGTTACTACCAGACGCGTAATAGAAAATTCCAAAAAAATAACAAAAAAATTCAAAAAATTAAAAAATAGAATTATGACTTCATTTCTAGCCAAAATAGGTTGGACAAGCCCGAGAAAGAGAGAAAATAAAAATTATGGTTCCGTTTCCGTTCCTAACTAACGCGTAATAGAAAATTAAAAAAAAATAGGCAAAAACTTCAAAAAATTAAAAAATACCATTATGACTTCATTTCAATCCAAAATAGGTTGGAGAACGCCGAGAAAGTGAGAAAATAAAAATTATCGTTCCGTTCCGTTACTACCAGACGCGTAATAGAAAATTCCAAAAAAATAGCAAAAAAATTCAAAAAATTAAAAAATGGCATTATGGCTTCATTTCAAGCCAGAATAGGTTGGAAAAGGCCGAGAAAGAGAGAAAATAAAAATTATCGTTCCGTTTCCGCTCCTAACTAACGCGTAATAGAAAATTAAAAAAAAATAGGCAAAAACTTCAAAAAATTAAAAAATACCATTATGACTTCATTTCAATCCAAAATAGGTTGGAGAACGCCGAGAAAGTGAGAAAATAAAAATTATCGTTCCGTTCCGTTACTACCAGACGCGTAATAGAAAATTCCAAAAAAATAACAAAAAAAATCAAAAAATTAAAAAATAGCATTATGACTTCTTTTCTAGCCAAAATAGGTTGGACAAGCCCGAGAGAGAGAGAAAATAAAAATTATCGTTCAGTTCCATTCCTACCAGACACGTAATAGAAATTTCCAAACAAATAGCAAAAAAAATTAAAAAAAACCATTATGGCTCCATTTCAATCCAAAATAGGTTGGAAAATGCCGAGAAATAGAGCAAATAAAAATTAGCAATCCGTTCCGTTCCTACTCGACCTGTAACAGGAAATTCCAAAAAAATAACTAAAAAATTCAAAAAATTAAAAAATACCATTACGGATTCCTTCCAAGCCAAAATAGGTTGAAAGAGGATGAGAAAGAGAGAAAATAAAAATTATCATTCCGTTCTGTTCCTACCCGACGCGTAATAGGAAATTCCATAAAAATAACAAAAAAATTCAAAAAATTAAAAAATAGAATTATGGCTTCATTTCAAGCCAGAATAGGTTGGGAATGCCGAGAAAGAGAGAAAATAAAAATTATCGTTCCGTTCCGTTCCTACCCGACGCGTAATAGAAAATTCCAAGAAAGTAGCAAAAAAATTTAAAAAATTAAAAAATAGCATTATGGCTGCATTTCAAGCCAGAATAGGTTGGAAAAGGACGCAAAAGAGAGAAAATAAAAATTATCGTTCTATTCCGTTCCTACTCGACGCGTAATAAAAAATTCAAAAAAATTGAAAAAAAATTCAAATAATCAAAACGTACCATTATGGCTTCATTTCAAGCCAAAATAGGTTGGAAAAGGCCGAGAAAGGGAGAAAATTAAAATTATCGTTCCCTTTCGTTCCTACCTGACGCGTAATAGAAAATTCCATAAAAAAGGGCAAAAACTTCAAAAAATTAAAAAATACCATTATGACTTCATTTCAAACCAAAATAGGGTTGAGAAGGCCGAGAAAGTGAGAAAATAAAAATTATCGTTCCGTTCCGTTCCTACCAGACGCGTAATTGAAAATTCCAAAAAAATAACAAAAAAACCCAAAAAATTAAAAAATAGCATTATGACTTCTTTTCTAGCCAAATTAGATTGGAAAAGCTCGAGAAAGAGGGAAAATAAAAATTATCATTCTGTTCTGTTCCTACACGACGCGTAATAGAAAATTCCAAAAAAATAGCAAAAAAATTAAAAAAATTAAAAAATGGCATTATGGCTTCATTTCAAGCCAGAATAGGTTGGAAAAGGCCGCGAAAGAGAGAAAATAAAAATTATCGTTCCGTTTCCGTTCCTAACTAACGCGTAATAGAAAATTCAAAAAAAATAGGCAAAAACTTCAAAAAATTAAAAAATACCATTATGACTTCATTTCAATCCAAAATAGGTTGGAGAACGCCAAGAATGTGAGAAAATAAAAATTATCGTTCCGTTCCGTTACTACCAGACGCGTAATAGAAAATTCCAAAAAAATAACAAAAAAATTCAAAAAATTAAAAAATAGCATTATGACTTCTTTTCTAGCCAAAATAGGTTGGACAAGCCCGAGAAAGAGAGAAAATAAAAATTATCGTTCCATTTCCGTTCCTAACTAACGCGTAATAGAAAATTCAAAAAAAATAGGCAAAAACTTCAAAAAATTAAAAAATACCATTATGACTTTTTTCCAAACCAAAATAGGTTGGACAAGCCCGGGAAAGAGTGAAAATAAAAATTATCATTCTGTTCTGTTCCTACCCGACGCGTAATAGAAAATTCCAAAAAAATAGCAAAAAAATTAAAAAAATTAAAAAATGGCATTATGGCTTCATTTCAAGCCAGAATAGGTTGGAAAAGGCCGAGAAAGAGAGAAAATAAAAATTATCGTTCCGTTTCCGCTCCTAACTAACGCGTAATAGAAAATTCAAAAAAAATAGGCAAAAACTTCAAAAAATTAAAAAATACCATTATGACTTCATTTC
The DNA here is from genome assembly GCA_030820535.1 of Quercus parvula. Classification (NCBI taxonomy): domain Eukaryota; kingdom Viridiplantae; phylum Streptophyta; class Magnoliopsida; order Fagales; family Fagaceae; genus Quercus; species Quercus parvula. Next base: position 25,610,322 of record JAUAME010000004.1, read on the forward strand.
AATCCAAAATAGGTTGGAGAACGCCGAGAAAGTGAGAAAATAAAAATTATCGTTCCGTTCCGTTACTACCAGACGCTTAATAGAAAATTCCAAAAAAATAACAAAAAAAATCAAAAAATTAAAAAATAGCATTATGACTTCTTTTCTAGCCAAAATAGGTTGGACAAGCCCGAGAGAGAGAGAAAATAAAAATTATCGTTCAGTTCCATTCCTACTCGACGCGTAATAAAAAATTCAAAAAAATTGAAAAAAAATTCAAATAATCAAAACGTACCATTGTGGCTTCATTTCAAGCCAAAATAGGTTGGAAAAGGCCGAGAAAGGGAGAAAATTAAAATTATCGTTCCATTTCGTTCCTACCTGACGCGTAATAGAAAATTCCATAAAAAAGGGCAAAAACTTCAAAAAATTAAAAAATACCATTATGACTTCATTTCAAACCAAAATAGGGTTGAGAAGGCCGAGAAAGTGAGAAAATAAAAATTATGGTTCCGTTCCGTTCCTACCAGACGCGTAATTGAACATTCCAAAAAAATAACTTAAAAACCCAAAAAATTAAAAAATAGCATTATGACTTCTTTTCTAGCCAAATTAGGTTGGAAAAGCTCGAGAAAGAGGGAATATAAAAATTATCATTCTGTTCTGTTACTACCCGACGCGTAATAGAAAATTCCAAAAAAATAGCAAAAAAATTAAAAAATGGCATTATGGCGTCATTTCAAGCCAGAATAGGTTGGAAAAGGCCGAGAAAGGGAGAAAATTAAAATTATCGTTCCATTTCGTTCCTACCTGACGCGTAATAGAAAATTCCATAAAAAAGGGCAAAAACTTCAAAAAATTAAAAAATACCATTATGACTTCATTTCAAACCAAAATAGGGTTGAGAAGGCCGAGAAAGTGAGAAAATAAAAATTATCGTTCCGTTCCGTTCCTACCAGACGCGTAATAGAAAATTCCAAAAAAATAGCAAAAAAATTAAAAAAATTAAAAAATGGCATTATGGCTTCATTTCAAGCCAGAATAGGTTGGAAAAGGCCGCGAAAGAGAGAAAATAAAAATTATCGTTCCGTTTCCGTTCCTAACTAACGCGTAATAGAAAATTCAAAAAAAATAGGCAAAAACTTCAAAAAATTAAAAAATACCATTATGACTTCATTTCAATCCAAAATAGGTTGGAGAACGCCAAGAATGTGAGAAAATAAAAATTATCGTTCCGTTCCGTTACTACCAGACGCGTAATAGAAAATTCCAAAAAAATAACAAAAAAATTCAAAAAATTAAAAAATAGCATTATGACTTCTTTTCTAGCCAAAATAGGTTGGACAAGCCCGAGAAAGAGAGAAAATAAAAATTATCGTTCCGTTTCCGTTCCTAAATAACGCGTAATAGAAAATTCAAAAAAAATAGGCAAAAACTTCAAAAAATTAAAAAATACCATTATGACTTTGTTTCAAACCAAAATAGGTTGGACAAGCCCGGGAAAGAGTGAAAATAAAAATTATCATTCTGTTCTGTTCCTACCCGACGCGTAATAGAAAATTCCAAAAAAATAGCAAAAAAATTAAAAAATGGCATTATGGCTTCATTTCAAGCCAGAATAGGTTGGAAAAGGCCGAGAAAGAGTGAAAATAAAAATTATCGTTCCGTTTCCGTTCCTAACTATCGCGTAATAGAAAATTAAAAAAAAATAGGCAAAAACTTCAAAAAATTAAAAAATACCATTATGACTTTGGTTCAAACAAAAATAGGTTGGACATGCCCGAGAAACTGAGAAAATAAAAATTATCGTTTCGTTCTGTTGCTACCAGACGCGTAATAGAAAATTCCAAAAAAATAACAAAAAAATTTAAAAAATTTAAAAATAGCATTATAACTTCTTTTCAAACCAAAATAGGTTGGACAAGCTCGAGAAAGAGAGAAAATAAAAATTATTATTCTGTTCCGTTCCTACCCGACGCGTAATAGAAAATTCCAAAAAAATAGCAAAAAAATTAAAAAAATGGCATTATGGCTTCATTTCGAGCCAGAATAGGTTGGAAAAGGCCGAGAAAGAGAGAAAATAAAAATTATCGTTATGTTCCGTTCCTAACTAACGCGTAATAGAAAATTCAAAAAAAATAGGCAAAAACTTCAAAAAATTAAAAAATAGCATTATGACTTCATTTCAATCCAAAATAGGTTGGAGAACGCCGAGAAAGTGAGAAAATAAAAATTATCGTTCCGTTCCGTTACTACCAGACGCGTAATTGAAAATTCCAAAAAAATTCAAAAAATTAAAAAATAGCATTTTGACTTCTTTTCTAGCCAAAATAGGTTGGACAAGCCCGAGAAAGAGAGAAAATAAAAATTATCGTTCAGTTCCATTCCTACCAGACGCGTAATAGAAATTTCCAAACAAATAGCAAAAAAAATTAAAGAAAACCATTATGGCTCCATTTCAATCCAAAATAGGTTGGAAAATGCCGAGAAATAGAGCAAATAAAAATTAGCAATCCGTTCCGTTCCTACTCGACCTGTAACAGGAAATTCCAAAAAAATAACTAAAAAATTCAAAAAATTAAAAAATACCATTACGGATTCATTCCAAGCCAAAATAGGTTGAAAGAGGATGAGAAAGAGAGAAAATAAAAATTATCATTCCGTTCCGTTCCTACCCGACGTGTAATAGGAAATTCCACAAAAATAACAAAAAAATTCAAAAAATTAAAAAATAGAATTATGGCTTCATTTCAAGCCAGAATAGGTTGGGAATGCCGAGAAAGAGAGAAAATAAAAATTATCGTTCCGTTCCGTTCCTACCCGACGCGTAATAGAAAATTCCAAGAAAGTAGCAAAAAAATTTAAAAAATTAAAAAATAGCATTATGGCTGCATTTCAAGCCAGAATAGGTTGGAAAAGGACGCGAAAGAGAGAAAATAAAAATTATCGTTCTATTCCGTTCCTACTCGACGCGTAATAAAAAATTCAAAAAAATTGAAAAAAAATTCAAATAATCAAAACATACCATTATGGCTTCATTTCAAGCCAAAATAGGTTGGAAAAGGCCGAGAAAGGGAGAAAATTAAAATTGTCGTTCCATTTCGTTCCTACCTGACGCTTAATAGAAAATTCCATAAAAAAGGGCAAAAACTTCAAAAAATTAAAAAATACCATTATGACTTCATTTCAAACCAAAATAGGGTTGAGAAGGCCGAGAAAGTGAGAAAATAAAAATTATCGTTCCGTTCCGTTCCTACCAGACGCGTAATTGAAAATTCCAAAAAAATAACAATAAAATCCAAAAAATTAAAAAATAGGATTATGACTTCTTTTCTAGCCAAATTAGGTTGGAAAAGCTCGAGAAAGAGGGAAAATAAAAATTATCATTCTGTTCTGTTCCTACCCGACGCGTAATAGAAAATTCCAAAAAAATAGAAAAAAAATTAAAAAATGGCATTATGGCGTCATTTCAAGCCAGAATAGGTTGGAAAAGGCCGCGAAAGAGAGAAAATAAAAATTATCGTTCCGTTTCCGTTCCTAACTAACGCGTAATAGAAAATTCAAAAAAAATAGGCAAAAACTTCAAAAAATTAAAAAATACCATTATGACTTCATTTCAATCCAAAATAGGTTGGAGAACGCCAAGAATGTGAGAAAATAAAAATTATCGTTCCGTTCCGTTACTACCAGACGCGTAATAGAAAATTCCAAAAAAATAACAAAAAAATTCAAAAAATTAAAAAATAGAATTATGACTTCATTTCTAGCAAAAATAGGTTGGACAAGCCCGAGAAAGAGAGAAAATAAAAATTATGGTTCCGTTTCCGTTCCTAACTAACGCGTAATAGAAAATTCAAAAAAAATAGGCAAAAACTTCAAAAAATTAAAAAATACCATTATGACTTTTTTCCAAACCAAAATAGGTTGGACAAGCCCGGGAAAGAGTGAAAATAAAAATTATCGTTCCGTTTCCGTTCCTACCCGACGCGTAATAGAAAATTCCAAGAAAGTAGCAAAAAAATTTAAAAAATTAAAAAATAGCATTATGGCTGCATTTCAAGCCAGAATAGGTTGGAAAAGGACGCAAAAGAGAGAAAATAAAAATTATCGTTCTATTCCGTTCCTACTCGACGCGTAATAAAAAATTCAAAAAAATTGAAAAAAAATTCAAATAATCAAAACATACCATTATGGCTTCATTTCAAGCCAAAATAGGTTGGAAAAGGCCGAGAAAGGGAGAAAATTAAAATTATCGTTCCATTTTGTTCCTACCTGACGCGTAATAGAAAATTCCATAAAAAAGGGCAAAAACTTCAAAAAATTAAAAAATACCATTATGACTTCATTTCAAACCAAAATAGGGTTGAGAAGGCCGAGAAAGTGAGAAAATAAAAATTATTGTTCCGTTCCGTTCCTACCAGACGCGTAATTGAAAATTCCAAAAAAATAACAATAAAATCCAAAAAATTAAAAAATAGCATTATGACTTCTTTTCTAGCCAAATTAGGTTGGAAAAGCTCGAGAAAGAGGGAAAATAAAAATTATCATTCTGTTCTGTTCCTACCCGACGCGTAATAGAAAATTCCAAAAAAATAGCAAAAAAATTAAAAAAATGGCATTATGGCGTCATTTCAAGCCAGAATAGGTTGGAAAAGGCCGCGAAAGAGAGAAAATAAAAATTATCGTTCCGTTTCCGTTCCTAACTAACGCGTAATAGAAAATTCAAAAAAAATAGGCAAAAACTTCAAAAAATTAAAAAATACCATTATGACTTCATTTCAATCCAAAATAGGTTAGGGAACGCCAAGAATGTGAGAAAATAAAAATTATCGTTCCGTTCCGTTACTACCAGACGCGTAATAGAAAATTCCAAAAAAATAACAAAAAAATTCAAAAAATTAAAAAATAGCAGTATGACTTCTTTTATAGCCAAAATAGGTTGGACAAGCCCGAAAAAGAGAGAAAATAAAAATTATCGTTATGTTTCCGTTCCTAAATAACGCGTAATAGAAAATTCAAAAAAAAAAGGCAAAAACTTCAAAAAATTAAAAAATACCATTATGACTTCATTTCAATCCAAAATAGGTTGGAGAACGCCAAGAATGTGAGAAAATAAAAATTATCGTTCCGTTCCGTTACTACCAGACGCGTAATAGAAAATTCCAAAAAAACAACAAAAAAATTAAAAAAATTAAAAAATAGCATTATGACTTCTTTTCTAGCCAAAATAGGTTGGACAAGCCCGAGAAAGAGAAAAAATAAAAATTATCGTTCCGTTTCCGTTCCTAACTAACGCGTAATAGAAAATTCAAAAAAAATAGGCAAAAACTTCAAAAAATTAAAAAATACCATTATGACTTTTTTCCAAACCAAATTAGGTTGGACAAGCCCGGGAAAGAGTGAAAATAAAAATTATCATTCTGTTCTGTTCCTACCCGACGCGTAATAGAAAATTCCAAAAAAATAGCAAAAAAATTAAAAAAATTAAAAAATGGCATTATGGCTTCATTTCAAGCCAGAATAGGTTGGAAAAGGCCGAGAAAGAGAAAAAATAAAAATTATCGTTCCGTTTCCGTTCCTAACTAAGGCGTAATAGAAAATTCAAAAAAAATAGGCAAAAACTTCAAAAAATTAAAAAATACCATTATGACTTCATTTCAATCCAAAATAGGTTGGAGAACGCCAGGAATGTGAGAAAATAAAAATTATCGTTCCGTTCCGTTACTACCAGACGCGTAATAGAAAATTCCAAAAAAATAACAAAAAAATTCAAAAAATTAAAAAATAGAATTATGACTTCATTTCTAGCCAAAATAGGTTGGACAAGCCCGAGAAAGAGAGAAAATAAAAATTATGGTTCCGTTTCCGTTCCTAACTAACGCGTAATAGAAAATTAAAAAAAAATAGGCAAAAACTTCAAAAAATTAAAAAATACCATTATGACTTCATTTCAATCCAAAATAGGTTGGAGAACGCCGAGAAAGTGAGAAAATAAAAATTATCGTTCCGTTCCGTTACTACCAGACGCGTAATAGAAAATTCCAAAAAAATAGCAAAAAAATTCAAAAAATTAAAAAATGGCATTATGGCTTCATTTCAAGCCAGAATAGGTTGGAAAAGGCCGAGAAAGAGAGAAAATAAAAATTATCGTTCCGTTTCCGCTCCTAACTAACGCGTAATAGAAAATTAAAAAAAAATAGGCAAAAACTTCAAAAAATTAAAAAATACCATTATGACTTCATTTCAATCCAAAATAGGTTGGAGAACGCCGAGAAAGTGAGAAAATAAAAATTATCGTTCCGTTCCGTTACTACCAGACGCGTAATAGAAAATTCCAAAAAAATAACAAAAAAAATCAAAAAATTAAAAAATAGCATTATGACTTCTTTTCTAGCCAAAATAGGTTGGACAAGCCCGAGAGAGAGAGAAAATAAAAATTATCGTTCAGTTCCATTCCTACCAGACACGTAATAGAAATTTCCAAACAAATAGCAAAAAAAATTAAAAAAAACCATTATGGCTCCATTTCAATCCAAAATAGGTTGGAAAATGCCGAGAAATAGAGCAAATAAAAATTAGCAATCCGTTCCGTTCCTACTCGACCTGTAACAGGAAATTCCAAAAAAATAACTAAAAAATTCAAAAAATTAAAAAATACCATTACGGATTCCTTCCAAGCCAAAATAGGTTGAAAGAGGATGAGAAAGAGAGAAAATAAAAATTATCATTCCGTTCTGTTCCTACCCGACGCGTAATAGGAAATTCCATAAAAATAACAAAAAAATTCAAAAAATTAAAAAATAGAATTATGGCTTCATTTCAAGGCAGAATAGGTTGGGAATGCCGAGAAAGAGAGAAAATAAAAATTATCGTTCCGTTCCGTTCCTACCCGACGCGTAATAGAAAATTCCAAGAAAGTAGCAAAAAAATTTAAAAAATTAAAAAATAGCATTATGGCTGCATTTCAAGCCAGAATAGGTTGGAAAAGGACGCAAAAGAGAGAAAATAAAAATTATCGTTCTATTCCGTTCCTACTCGACGCGTAATAAAAAATTCAAAAAAATTGAAAAAAAATTCAAATAATCAAAACGTACCATTATGGCTTCATTTCAAGCCAAAATAGGTTGGAAAAGGCCGAGAAAGGGAGAAAATTAAAATTATCGTTCCCTTTCGTTCCTACCTGACGCGTAATAGAAAATTCCATAAAAAAGGGCAAAAACTTCAAAAAATTAAAAAATACCATTATGACTTCATTTCAAACCAAAATAGGGTTGAGAAGGCCGAGAAAGTGAGAAAATAAAAATTATCGTTCCGTTCCGTTCCTACCAGACGCGTAATTGAAAATTCCAAAAAAATAACAAAAAAACCCAAAAAATTAAAAAATAGCATTATGACTTCTTTTCTAGCCAAATTAGATTGGAAAAGCTCGAGAAAGAGGGAAAATAAAAATTATCATTCTGTTCTGTTCCTACACGACGCGTAATAGAAAATTCCAAAAAAATAGCAAAAAAATTAAAAAAATTAAAAAATGGCATTATGGCTTCATTTCAAGCCAGAATAGGTTGGAAAAGGCCGCGAAAGAGAGAAAATAAAAATTATCGTTCCGTTTCCGTTCCTAACTAACGCGTAATAGAAAATTCAAAAAAAATAGGCAAAAACTTCAAAAAATTAAAAAATACCATTATGACTTCATTTCAATCCAAAATAGGTTGGAGAACGCCAAGAATGTGAGAAAATAAAAATTATCGTTCCGTTCCGTTACTACCAGACGCGTAATAGAAAATTCCAAAAAAATAACAAAAAAATTCAAAAAATTAAAAAATAGCATTATGACTTCTTTTCTAGCCAAAATAGGTTGGACAAGCCCGAGAAAGAGAGAAAATAAAAATTATCGTTCCATTTCCGTTCCTAACTAACGCGTAATAGAAAATTCAAAAAAAATAGGCAAAAACTTCAAAAAATTAAAAAATACCATTATGACTTTTTTCCAAACCAAAATAGGTTGGACAAGCCCGGGAAAGAGTGAAAATAAAAATTATCATTCTGTTCTGTTCCTACCCGACGCGTAATAGAAAATTCCAAAAAAATAGCAAAAAAATTAAAAAAATTAAAAAATGGCATTATGGCTTCATTTCAAGCCAGAATAGGTTGGAAAAGGCCGAGAAAGAGAGAAAATAAAAATTATCGTTCCGTTTCCGCTCCTAACTAACGCGTAATAGAAAATTCAAAAAAAATAGGCAAAAACTTCAAAAAATTAAAAAATACCATTATGACTTCATTTCAATCCAAAATAGGTTGGAGAACGCCGAGAAAGTGAGAAAATAAAAATTATCGTTCCGTTCCGTTACTACCAGACGCTTAATAGAAAATTCCAAAAAAATAACAAAAAAAATCAAAAAATTAAAAAATAGCATTATGACTTCTTTTCTAGCCAAAATAGGTTGGACAAGCCCGAGAGAGAGAGAAAATAAAAATTATCGTTCAGTTCCATTCCTACTCGACGCGTAATAAAAAATTCAAAAAAATTGAAAAAAAATTCAAATAATCAAAACGTACCATTGTGGCTTCATTTCAAGCCAAAATAGGTTGGAAAAGGCCGAGAAAGGGAGAAAATTAAAATTATCGTTCCATTTCGTTCCTACCTGACGCGTAATAGAAAATTCCATAAAAAAGGGCAAAAACTTCAAAAAATTAAAAAATACCATTATGACTTCATTTCAAACCAAAATAGGGTTGAGAAGGCCGAGAAAGTGAGAAAATAAAAATTATGGTTCCGTTCCGTTCCTACCAGACGCGTAATTGAACATTCCAAAAAAATAACATAAAAACCCAAAAAATTAAAAAATAGCATTATGACTTCTTTTCTAGCCAAATTAGGTTGGAAAAGCTCGAGAAAGAGGGAATATAAAAATTATCATTCTGTTCTGTTACTACCCGACGCGTAATAGAAAATTCCAAAAAAATAGCAAAAAAATTAAAAAATGGCATTATGGCGTCATTTCAAGCCAGAATAGGTTGGAAAAGGCCGAGAAAGGGAGAAAATTAAAATTATCGTTCCATTTCGTTCCTACCTGACGCGTAATAGAAAATTCCATAAAAAAGGGCAAAAACTTCAAAAAATTAAAAAATACCATTATGACTTCATTTCAAACCAAAATAGGGTTGAGAAGGCCGAGAAAGTGAGAAAATAAAAATTATCGTTCCGTTCCGTTCCTACCAGACGCGTAATAGAAAATTCCAAAAAAATAGCAAAAAAATTAAAAAAATTAAAAAATGGCATTATGGCTTCATTTCAAGCCAGAATAGGTTGGAAAAGGCCGCGAAAGAGAGAAAATAAAAATTATCGTTCCGTTTCCGTTCCTAACTAACGCGTAATAGAAAATTCAAAAAAAATAGGCAAAAACTTCAAAAAATTAAAAAATACCATTATGACTTCATTTCAATCCAAAATAGGTTGGAGAACGCCAAGAATGTGAGAAAATAAAAATTATCGTTCCGTTCCGTTACTACCAGACGCGTAATAGAAAATTCCAAAAAAATAACAAAAAAATTCAAAAAATTAAAAAATAGCATTATGACTTCTTTTCTAGCCAAAATAGGTTGGACAAGCCCGAGAAAGAGAGAAAATAAAAATTATCGTTCCGTTTCCGTTCCTAAATAACGCGTAATAGAAAATTCAAAAAAAATAGGCAAAAACTTCAAAAAATTAAAAAATACCATTATGACTTTGTTTCAAACCAAAATAGGTTGGACAAGCCCGGGAAAGAGTGAAAATAAAAATTATCATTCTGTTCTGTTCCTACCCGACGCGTAATAGAAAATTCCAAAAAAATAGCAAAAAAATTAAAAAATGGCATTATGGCTTCATTTCAAGCCAGAATAGGTTGGAAAAGGCCGAGAAAGAGTGAAAATAAAAATTATCGTTCCGTTTCCGTTCCTAACTATCGCGTAATAGAAAATTAAAAAAAAATAGGCAAAAACTTCAAAAAATTAAAAAATACCATTATGACTTTGGTTCAAACAAAAATAGGTTGGACATGCCCGAGAAACTGAGAAAATAAAAATTATCGTTTCGTTCTGTTGCTACCAGACGCGTAATAGAAAATTCCAAAAAAATAACAAAAAAATTTAAAAAATTTAAAAATAGCATTATAACTTCTTTTCAAACCAAAATAGGTTGGACAAGCTCGAGAAAGAGAGAAAATAAAAATTATTATTCTGTTCCGTTCCTACCCGACGCGTAATAGAAAATTCCAAAAAAATAGCAAAAAAATTAAAAAAATGGCATTATGGCTTCATTTCGAGCCAGAATAGGTTGGAAAAGGCCGAGAAAGAGAGAAAATAAAAATTATCGTTATGTTCCGTTCCTAACTAACGCGTAATAGAAAATTCAAAAAAAATAGGCAAAAACTTCAAAAAATTAAAAAATAGCATTATGACTTCATTTCAATCCAAAATAGGTTGGAGAACGCCGAGAAAGTGAGAAAATAAAAATTATCGTTCCGTTCCGTTACTACCAGACGCGTAATTGAAAATTCCAAAAAAATTCAAAAAATTAAAAAATAGCATTTTGACTTCTTTTCTAGCCAAAATAGGTTGGACAAGCCCGAGAAAGAGAGAAAATAAAAATTATCGTTCAGTTCCATTCCTACCAGACGCGTAATAGAAATTTCCAAACAAATAGCAAAAAAAATTAAAGAAAACCATTATGGCTCCATTTCAATCCAAAATAGGTTGGAAAATGCCGAGAAATAGAGCAAATAAAAATTAGCAATCCGTTCCGTTCCTACTCGACCTGTAACAGGAAATTCCAAAAAAATAACTAAAAAATTCAAAAAATTAAAAAATACCATTACGGATTCATTCCAAGCCAAAATAGGTTGAAAGAGGATGAGAAAGAGAGAAAATAAAAATTATCATTCCGTTCCGTTCCTACCCGACGTGTAATAGGAAATTCCACAAAAATAACAAAAAAATTCAAAAAATTAAAAAATAGAATTATGGCTTCATTTCAAGCCAGAATAGGTTGGGAATGCCGAGAAAGAGAGAAAATAAAAATTATCGTTCCGTTCCGTTCCTACCCGACGCGTAATAGAAAATTCCAAGAAAGTAGCAAAAAAATTTAAAAAATTAAAAAATAGCATTATGGCTGCATTTCAAGCCAGAATAGGTTGGAAAAGGACGCGAAAGAGAGAAAATAAAAATTATCGTTCTATTCCGTTCCTACTCGACGCGTAATAAAAAATTCAAAAAAATTGAAAAAAAATTCAAATAATCAAAACATACCATTATGGCTTCATTTCAAGCCAAAATAGGTTGGAAAAGGCCGAGAAAGGGAGAAAATTAAAATTGTCGTTCCATTTCGTTCCTACCTGACGCTTAATAGAAAATTCCATAAAAAAGGGCAAAAACTTCAAAAAATTAAAAAATACCATTATGACTTCATTTCAAACCAAAATAGGGTTGAGAAGGCCGAGAAAGTGAGAAAATAAAAATTATCGTTCCGTTCCGTTCCTACCAGACGCGTAATTGAAAATTCCAAAAAAATAACAATAAAATCCAAAAAATTAAAAAATAGGATTATGACTTCTTTTCTAGCCAAATTAGGTTGGAAAAGCTCGAGAAAGAGGGAAAATAAAAATTATCATTCTGTTCTGTTCCTACCCGACGCGTAATAGAAAATTCCAAAAAAATAGAAAAAAAATTAAAAAATGGCATTATGGCGTCATTTCAAGCCAGAATAGGTTGGAAAAGGCCGCGAAAGAGAGAAAATAAAAATTATCGTTCCGTTTCCGTTCCTAACTAACGCGTAATAGAAAATTCAAAAAAAATAGGCAAAAACTTCAAAAAATTAAAAAATACCATTATGACTTCATTTCAATCCAAAATAGGTTAGAGAACGCCAAGAATGTGAGAAAATAAAAATTATCGTTCCGTTCCGTTACTACCAGACGCGTAATAGAAAATTCCAAAAAAATAACAAAAAAATTCAAAAAATTAAAAAATAGCATTATGACTTCTTTTCTAGCCAAAATAGGTTGGAAAAGCTCGAGAAAGAGAGAAAATAAAACTTATTATTCTGTTCCGTTCCCACCCGACGCGTAATAGAAAATTCCAAAAAAATAGCAAAAAAATTAAAAAAATGGCATTATGGCTTCATTTCGAGCCAGAATAGGGTGGAAAAGGCCGAGAAAGGGAGAAAATTAAAATTATCGTTCCATTTCGTTCCTACCTGACGCGTAATAGAAAATTCCATAAAAAAGGGCAAAAACTTCAAAAAATTAAAAAATACCATTATGACTTCATTTCAAACCAAAATAGGGTTGAGAATGCCGAGAAAGTGAGAAAATAAAAATTATCGTTCCGTTCCGTTCCTACCAGACGCGAAATTGAAAATTCAAAAAAAATAACAAAAAAATTCAAAAAATTAAAAAATAGCATTATGACTTCTTTTCTAGCCAAAATAGGTTGGACAAGCCCGAAAAAGAGAGAAATTAAAAATTATCGTTATGTTTCCGTTCCTAAATAACGCGTAATAGAAAATTCAAAAAAAAAAGGCAAAAACTTCAAAAAATTAAAAAATACCATTATGACTTCTTTTCAAACCAAAATAGGTTGGACAAGCTCGAGAAAGAGAGAAAATAAAAATTATTATTCTGTTCCGTTCCTACCCGACGCGTAATAGAAAATTCCCAAAAAATAGCAAAAAAATTAAAAAAATGGCATTATGGCTTCATTTCGAGCCAGAATAGGTTGGAAAAGGCCGAGAAAGAGAGAAAATAAAAATTATCGTTATGTTCCGTTCCTAACTAACGCGTAATAGAAAATTCAAAAAAAATAGGCAAAGACTTCAAAAAATTAAAAAATAGCATTATGACTTCATTTCAATCCAAAATAGGTTGGAGAACGCCGAGAAAGTGAGAAAATAAAAATTATCGTTCCGTTCCGTTACTACCAGACGCGTAATAGAAAATTCCAAAAAAATTCAAAAAATTAAAAAATAGCATTTTGACTTCTTTTCTAGCCAAAATAGGTTGGACAAGCCCGAGAAAGAGAGAAAATAAAAATTATCGTTCAGTTCCATTCCTACCAGACGCGTAATAGAAATTTCCAAACAAATAGCAAAAAAAATTAAAGAAAACCATTATGGCTCCATTTCAATCCAAAATAGGTTGGAAAATGCCGAGAAATAGAGCAAATAAAAATTAGCAATCCGTTCCGTTCCTACTCGACCTGTAACAGGAAATTCCAAAAAAATAACTAAAAAATTCAAAAAATTAAAAAATACCATTACGGATTCATTCCAAGCCAAAATAGGTTGAAAGAGGATGAGAAAGAGAGAAAATAAAAATTATCATTCCGTTCCGTTCCTACCCGACGTGTAATAGGAAATTCCACAAAAATAACAAAAAAATTAAAAAAATTAAAAAATAGAATTATGGCTTCATTTCAAGCCAGAATAGGTTGGGAATGCCGAGAAAGAGAGAAAATAAAAATTATCGTTCCGTTCCGTTCCTACCCGACGCGTAATAGAAAATTCCAAGAAAGTAGCAAAAAAATTTAAAAAATTAAAAAATAGCATTATGGCTGCATTTCAAGCCAGAATAGGCTGGAAAAGGACGCGAAAGAGAGAAAATAAAAATTATCGTTTTATTCCGTTCCTACTCGACGCGTAATAAAAAATTCAAAAAAATTGAAAAAAAATTCAAATAATCAAAACATACCATTATGGCTTCATTTCAAGCCAAAATAGGTTGGAAAAGGCCGAGAAAGGGAGAAAATTAAAATTATCGTTCCATTTCGTTCCTACATGACGCTTAATAGAAAATTCCATAAAAAAGGGCAAAAACTTCAAAAAATTAAAAAATACCATTATGACTTCATTTCAAACCAAAATAGGGTTGAGAAGGCCGAGAAAGTGAGAAAATAAAAATTATCGTTCCGTTCCGTTCCTACCAGACGCGTAATTGAAAATTCCAAAAAAATAACAATAAAATCCAAAAAATTAAAAAATAGCATTATGACTTCTTTTCTAGCCAAATTAGGTTGGAAAAACTCGAGAAAGAGGGAAAATAAAAATTATCATTCTGTTCTGTTCCTACCCGACGCGTAATAGAAAATTCCAAAAAAATAGAAAAAAAATTAAAAAATGGCATTATGGCGTCAATTCAAGCAAGAATAGGTTGGAAAAGGCCGCGAAAGAGAGAAAATAAAAATTATCGTTCCGTTTCCGTTCCTAACTAACGCGTAATAGAAAATTCAAAAAAAATAGGCAAAAACTTCAAAAAATTAAAAAATACCATTATGACTTCATTTCAATCCAAAATAGGTTAGAGAACGCCAAGAATGTGAGAAAATAAAAATTATCGTTCCGTTCCGTTACTATCAGACGCGTAATAGAAAATTCCAAAAAAATAACAAAAAAATTAAAAAATAGCATTATGACTTCTTTTCTAGCCAAAATAGGTTGGACAAGCCCGAAAAAGAGAGAAAATAAAAATTATCGTTATGTTTCCGTTCCTAAATAACGCGTAATAGAAAATTCAAAAAAAAAAGGCAAAAACTTCAAAAAATTAAAAAATACCATTATGACTTCTTTTCAAACCAAAATAGGTTGGACAAGCTCGAGAAAGAGAGAAAATAAAAATTATTATTCTGTTCCGTTCCTACCCGACGCGTAATAGAATATTCCAAAAAAATAGCAAAAAAATTAAAAAAATGGCATTATGGCTTCATTTCGAGCCAGAATAGGTTGGAAAAGGCCGAGAAAGGGAGAAAATTAAAATTATCGTTCCATTTCGTTCCTACCTGACGCGTAATAGAAAATTCCATAAAAAAGGGCAAAAACTTCAAAAAATTAAAAAATACCATTATGACTTCATTTCAAACCAAAATAGGGTTGAGAAGGCCGAGAAAGTGAGAAAATAAAAATTATCGTTCCGTTCCGTTCCTACCAGACGCGTAATTGAAAATTCCAAAAAAATAACAATAAAATCCAAAAAATTAAAAAATAGCATTATGACTTCTTTTCTAGCCAAATTAGGTTGGAAAAGCTCGAGAAAGAGGGAAAATAAAAATTATCATTCTGTTCTGTTCCTACCCGACGCGTAATAGAAAATTCCAAAAAAATAGAAAAAAAATTAAAAAATGGCATTATGGCGTCATTTCAAGCCAGAATAGGTTGGAAAAGGCCGCGAAAGAGAGAAAATAAAAATTATCGTTCCGTTTCCGTTCCTAACTAACGCGTAATAGAAAATTCAAAAAAAATAGGCAAAAACTTCAAAAAATTAAAAAATACCATTATGACTTCATTTCAATCCAAAATAGGTTAGAGAACGCCAAGAATGTGAGAAAATAAAAATTATCGTTCCGTTCCGTTACTACCAGACGCGTAATAGAAAATTCCAAAAAAATAACAAAAAAATTAAAAAAATTAAAAAATAGCATTATGACTTCTTTTCTAGCCAAAATAGGTTGGACAAGCCCGACAAAGAGAGAAAATAAAAATTATCGTTATGTTTCCGTTCCTAAATAACGCGTAATAGAAAATTCAAAAAAAAAAGGCAAAAACTTCAAAAAATACCATTATGACTTCTTTTCAAACCAAAATAGGTTGGACAAGCTCGAGAAAGAGAGAAAATAAAAATTATTATTCTGTTCCGTTCCTACCCGACGCGTAATAGAAAATTCCAAAAAAATAGCAAAAAAATTAAAAAAATGTCATTATGGCTTCATTTCGAGCCAGAATAGGTTGGAAAAGGCCGAGAAAGAGAGAAAATAAAAATTATCGTTATGTTCCGTTCCTAACTAACGCGTAATAGAAAATTAAAAAAAAATAGGCAAAGACTTCAAAAAATTAAAAAATACCATTATGACTTCATTTCAATCCAAAATAGGTTAGAGAACGCCAAGAATGTGAGAAAATAAAAATTATCGTTCCGTTCCGTTACTACCAGACGCGTAATAGAAAATTCCAAAAAAATAACAAAAAAATTAAAAAATAGCATTATGACTTCTTTTCTAGCCAAAATAGGTTGGACAAGCCCGAAAAAGAGAGAAAATAAAAATTATCGTTATGTTTCCGTTCCTAAATAACGCGTAATAGAAAATTCAAAAAAAAAAGGCAAAAACATCAAAAAATTAAAAAATACCATTATGACTTCTTTTCAAACCAAAATAGGTTGGACAAGCTCGAGAAAGAGAGAAAATAAAAATTATTATTCTGTTCCGTTCCTACCCGACGCGTAATAGAAAATTCCAAAAAAATAGCAAAAAAATTAAAAAAATGGCATTATGGCTTCATTTCGAGCCAGAATAGGTTGGAAAAGGCCGAGAAAGGGAGAAAATTAAAATTATCGTTCCATTTCGTTCCTACCTGACGCGTAATAGAAAATTCCATAAAAAAGGGCAAAAACTTCAAAAAATTAAAAAATACCATTATGACTTCATTTCAAACCAAAATAGGGTTGAGAAGGCCGAGAAAGTGAGAAAATAAAAATTATCGTTCCGTTCCGTTCCTACCAGACGCGTAATTGAAAAATCCAAAAAAATAACAATAAAATCCAAAAAATTAAAAAATAGCATTATGACTTCTTTTCTAGCCAAATTAGGTTGGAAAAGCTCGAGAAAGAGGGAAAATAAAAATTATCATTCTGTTCTGTTCCTACCCGACGCGTAATAGAAAATTCCAAAAAAATAGAAAAAAAATTAAAAAATGGCATTATGGCGTCATTTCAAGCCAGAATAGGTTGGAAAAGGCCGCGAAAGAGAGAAAATAAAAATTATCGTTCCGTTTCCGTTCCTAACTAACGCGTAATAGAAAATTCAAAAAAAATAGGCAAAAACTTCAAAAAATTAAAAAATACCATTATGACTTCATTTCAATCCAAAATAGGTTAGAGAACGCCAAGAATGTGAGAAAATAAAAATTATCGTTCCGTTCCGTTACTACCAGACGCGTAATAGAAAATTCCAAAAAAATAACAAAAAAATTCAAAAAATTAAAAAATAGCATTATGACTTCTTTTCTAGCCAAAATAGGTTGGACAAGCCCGACAAAGAGAGAAAATAAAAATTATCGTTATGTTTCCGTTCCTAAATAACGCGTAATAGAAAATTCAAAAAAAAAAGGCAAAAACTTCAAAAAATACCATTATGACTTCTTTTCAAACCAAAATAGGTTGGACAAGCTCGAGAAAGAGAGAAAATAAAAATTATTATTCTGTTCCGTTCCTACCCGACGCGTAATAGAAAATTCCAAAAAAATAGCAAAAAAATTAAAAAAATGGCATTATGGCTTCATTTCGAGCCAGAATAGGTTGGAAAAGGCCGAGAAAGAGAGAAAATAAAAATTATCGTTAAGTTCCGTTCCTAACTAACGCGTAATAGAAAATTCAAAAAAAATAGGCAAAGACTTCAAAAAATTAAAAAATAGCATTATGACTTCATTTCAATCCAAAATAGGTTGGAGAACGCCGAGAAAGTGAGAAAATAAAAATTATCGTTCCGTTCCGTTACTACCAGACGCGTAATAGAAAATTCCAAAAAAATTCAAAAAATTAAAAAATAGCATTTTGACTTCTTTTCTAGCCAAAATAGGTTGGACAAGCCCGAGAAAGAGAGAAAATAAAAATTATCGTTCAGTTCCATTCCTACCAGACGCGTAATAGAAATTTCCAAACAAATAGCAAAAAAAATTAAAGAAAACCATTATGGCTCCATTTCAATCCAAAATAGGTTGGAAAATGCCGAGAAATAGAGCAAATAAAAATTAGCAATCCGTTCCGTTCCTACTCGACCTGTAACAGGAAATTCCAAAAAAATAACTAAAAAATTCAAAAAATTAAAAAATACCATTACGGATTCATTCCAAGCCAAAATAGGTTGAAAGAGGATGAGAAAGAGAGAAAATAAAAATTATCATTCCGTTCCGTTCCTACCCGACGTGTAATAGGAAATTCCACAAAAATAACAAAAAAATTCAAAAAATTAAAAAATAGAATTATGGCTTCATTTCAAGCCAGAATAGGTTGGGAATGCCGAGAAAGAGAGAAAATAAAAATTATCGTTCCGTTCCGTTCCTACCCGACGCGTAATAGAAAATTCCAAGAAAGTAGCAAAAAAATTTAAAAAATTAAAAAATAGCATTATGGCTGCATTTCAAGCCAGAATAGGTTGGAAAAGGACGCGAAAGAGAGAAAATAAAAATTATCGTTCTATGCCGTTCCTACTCGACGCGTAATAAAAAATTCAAAAAAATTGAAAAAAAATTCAAACAATCAAAACATACCATTATGGCTTCATTTCAAGCCAAAATAGGTTGGAAAAGGCCGAGAAAGGGAGAAAATTAAAATTATCGTTTCATTTCGTTCCTACCTGACGCGTAATAGAAAATTCCATAAAAAAGGGCAAAAACTTCAAAAAATTAAAAAATACCATTATGACTTCATTTCAAACCAAAATAGGGTTGAGAAGGCCGAGAAAGTGAGAAAATAAAAATTATCGTTCCGTTCCGTTCCTACCAGACGCGTAATTGAATATTCCAAAAAAATAACAATAAAATCCAAAAAATTAAAAAATAGCATTATGACTTCTTTTCTAGCCAAATTAGGTTGGAAAAGCTCGAGAAAGAGGGAAAATAAAAATTATCATTCTGTTCTGTTCCTACCCGACGCGTAATAGAAAATTCCAAAAAAATAGCAAAAAAATTAAAAAATGGCATTATGGCGTCATTTCAAGCCAGAATAGGTTGGAAAAGGCCGCGAAAGAGAGAAAATAAAAATTATCGTTCCGTTTCCGTTCCTACCCGACGCGTAATAGAAAATTCCAAGAAAGTAGCAAAAAAATTTAAAAAATTAAAAAATAGCATTATGGCTGCATTTCAAGCCAGAATAGGTTGGAAAAGGACGCGAAAGAGAGAAAATAAAAATTATCGTTCTATTCCGTTCCTACTCGACGCGTAATAAAAAATTCAAAAAAATTGAAAAAAAATTCAAATAATCAAAACATACCATTATGGCTTCATTTCAAGCCAAAATAGGTTGGAAAAGGCCGAGAAAGGGAGAAAATTAAAATTATCGTTTCATTTCGTTCCTACCTGACGCGTAATAGAAAATTCCATAAAAAAGGGCAAAAACTTCAAAAAATTAAAAAATACCATTATGACTTCATTTCAAACCAAAATAGGGTTGAGAAGGCCGAGAAAGTGAGAAAATAAAAATTATCGTTCCGTTCCGTTCCTACCAGACGCGTAATTGAAAATTCCAAAAAAATAACAATAAAATCCAAAAAATTAAAAAATAGCATTATGACTTCTTTTCTAGCCAAATTAGGTTGGAAAAGCTCGAGAAAGAGGGAAAATAAAAATTATCATTCTGTTCTGTTCCTACCCGACGCGTAATAGAAAATTCCAAAAAAATAGAAAAAAAATTAAAAAATGGCATTATGGCGTCATTTCAAGCCAGAATAGGTTGGAAAAGGCCGCGAAAGAGAGAAAATAAAAATTATCGTTCCGTTTCCGTTCCTAACTAACGCGTAATAGAAAATTCAAAAAAAATAGGCAAAAACTTCAAAAAATTAAAAAATACCATTATGACTTCATTTCAATCCAAAATAGGTTAGAGAACGCCAAGAATGTGAGAAAATAAAAATTAACGTTCCGTTCCGTTACTACCAGACGCGTAATAGAAAATTCCAAAAAAATAACAAAAAAATTCAAAAAATTAAAAAATAGCATTATGACTTCTTTTCTAGCCAAAATAGGTTGGACAAGCCCGAAAAAGAGAGAAAATAAAAATTATCGTTATGTTTCCATTCCTAAATAACGCGTAATAGAAAATTCAAAAAAAAAAGGCAAAAACTTCAAAAAATACCACTATGACTTCTTTTCAAACCAAAATAGGTTGGACAAGCTCGAGAAAGAGAGAAAATAAAAATTATTATTCTGTTCCGTTCCTACCCGACGAGTAATATAAAATTTCAAAAAAATAGCAAAAAAATTAAAAAAATGGCATTATGGCTTCATTTCGAGCCAGAATAGGTTGGAAAAGGCCGAGAAAGAGAGAAAATAAAAATTATCGTTATGTTCCGTTCCTAACTAACGCGTAATAGAGAATTCAAAAAAAATTGGCAAAGACTTCAAAAAATTAAAAAATAGCATTATGACTTCATTTCAATCCAAAATAGGTTGGAGAACGCCGAGAAAGTGAGAAAATAAAAATTATCGTTCCGTTCCGTTACTACCAGACGCGTAATAGAAAATTCCAAAAAAATTCAAAAAATTAAAAAATAGCATTTTGACTTCTTTTCTAGCCAAAATAGGTTGGACAAGCCCGAGAAAGAGAGAAAATAAAAATTATCGTTCAGTTCCATTCCTACCAGACGCGTAATAGAAATTTCCAAACAAATAGCAAAAAAAATTAAAGAAAACCATTATGGCTCCATTTCAATCCAAAATAGGTTGGAAAATGCCGAGAAATAGAGCAAATAAAAATTAGCAATCCGTTCCGTTCCTACTCGACCTGTAACAGGAAATTCCAAAAAAATAACTAAAAAATTCAAAAAATTAAAAAATACCATTACGGATTCATTCCAAGCCAAAATAGTTTGAAAGAGGATGAGAAAGAGAGAAAATAAAAATTATCATTCCGTTCCGTTCCTACCCGACGTGTAATAGGAAATTCCACAAAAATAACAAAAAAATTCAAAAAATTAAAAAATAGAATTATGGCTTCATTTCAAGCCAGAATAGGTTGGGAATGCCGAGAAAGAGAGAAAATAAAAATTATCGTTCCGTTCCGTTCCTACCCGACGCGTAATAGAAAATTCCAAGAAAGTAGCAAAAAAATTTAAAAAATTAAAAAATAGCATTATGGCTGCATTTCAAGCCAGAATAGGTTGGAAAAGGACGCGAAAGAGAGAAAATAAAAATTATCGTTCTATGCCGTTCCTACTCGACGCGTAATAAAAAATTCAAAAAAATTGAAAAAAAATTCAAATAATCAAAACATACCATTATGGCTTCATTTCAAGCCATAATAGGTTGGAAAAGGCCGAGAAAGGGAGAAAATTAAAATTATCGTTCCATTTCGTTCCTACATGACGCGTAATAGAAAATTCCATAAAAAAGGGCAAAAACTTCAAAAAATTAAAAAATACCATTATGACTTCATTTCAAACCAAAATAGGGTTGAGAAGGCCGAGAAAGTGAGAAAATAAAAATTATCGTTCCGTTCCGTTCCTACCAGACGCGTAATTGAAAATTCCAAAAAAATAACAATAAAATCCAAAAAATTAAAAAATAGCATTATGACTTCTTTTCTAGCCAAATTAGGTTGGAAAAACTCGAGAAAGAGGGAAAATAAAAATTATCATTCTGTTCTGTTCCTACCCGACGCGTAATAGAAAATTCCAAAAAAATAGAAAAAAAATTAAAAAATGGCATTATGGCGTCAATTCAAGCAAGAATAGGTTGGAAAAGGCCGCGAAAGAGAGAAAATAAAAATTATCGTTCCGTTTCCGTTCCTAACTAACGCGTAATAGAAAATTCAAAAAAAATAGGCAAAAACTTCAAAAAATTAAAAAATACCATTATGACTTCATTTCAATCCAAAATAGGTTAGAGAACGCCAAGAATGTGAGAAAATAAAAATTATCGTTCCGTTCCGTTACTATCAGACGCGTAATAGAAAATTCCAAAAAAATAACAAAAAAATTAAAAAATAGCATTATGACTTCTTTTCTAGCCAAAATAGGTTGGACAAGCCAGAAAAAGAGAGAAAATAAAAATTATCGTTATGTTTCCGTTCCTAAATAACGCGTAATAGAAAATTCCAAAAAAAAAGGCAAAAACTTCAAAAAATTAAAAAATACCATTATGACTTCTTTTCAAACCAAAATAGGTTGGACAAGCTCGAGAAAGAGAGAAAATAAAAATTATTATTCTGTTCCGTTCCTACCCGACGCGTAATAGAAAATTCCAAAAAAATAGCAAAAAAATTAAAAAAATGGCATTATGGCTTCATTTCGAGCCAGAATAGGTTGGAAAAGGCCGAGAAAGGGAGAAAATTAAAATTATCGTTCCATTTCGTTCCTACCTGACGCGTAATAGAAAATTCCATAAAAAAGGGCAAAAACTTCAAAAAATTAAAAAATACCATTATGACTTCATTTCAAACCAAAATAGGGTTGAGAAGGCCGAGAAAGTGAGAAAATAAAAATTATCGTTCCGTTCCGTTCCTACCAGACGCGTAATTGAAAATTCCAAAAAAATAACAATAAAATCCAAAAAATTAAAAAATAGCATTATGACTTCTTTTCTAGCCAAATTAGGTTGGAAAAGCTCGAGAAAGAGGGAAAATAAAAATTATCATTCTGTTCTGTTCCTACCCGACGCGTAATAGAAAATTCCAAAAAAATAGAAAAAAAATTAAAAAATGGCATTATGGCGTCATTTCAAGCCAGAATAGGTTGGAAAAGGCCGCGAAAGAGAGAAAATAAAAATTATCGTTCCGTTTCCGTTCCTAACTAACGCGTAATAGAAAATTCAAAAAAAATAGGCAAAAACTTCAAAAAATTAAAAAATACCATTATGACTTCATTTCAATCCAAAATAGGTTAGAGAACGCCAAGAATGTGAGAAAATAAAAATTATCGTTCCGTTCCGTTACTACCAGACGCGTAATAGAAAATTCCAAAAAAATAACAAAAAAATTCAAAAAATTAAAAAATAGCATTATGACTTCTTTTCTAGCCAAAATAGGTTGGACAAGCCCGACAAAGAGAGAAAATAAAAATTATCGTTATGTTTCCGTTCCTAAATAACGCGTAATAGAAAATTCAAAAAAAAAAGGCAAAAACTTCAAAAAATACCATTATGACTTCTTTTCAAACCAAAATAGGTTGGACAAGCTCGAGAAAGAGAGAAAATAAAAATTATTATTCTGTTCCGTTCCTACCCGACGCGTAATAGAAAATTCCAAAAAAATAGCAAAAAAATTAAAAAAATGTCATTATGGCTTCATTTCGAGCCAGAATAGGTTGGAAAAGGCCGAGAAAGAGAGAAAATAAAAATTATCGTTATGTTCCGTTCCTAACTAACGCGTAATAGAAAATTCAAAAAAAATAGGCAAAGACTTCAAAAAATTAAAAAATAGCATTATGACTTCATTTCAATCCAAAATAGGTTGGAGAACGCCGAGAAAGTGAGAAAATAAAAATTATCGTTCCGTTCCGTTACTACCAGACGCGTAATAGAAAATTCCAAAAAAATTCAAAAAATTAAAAAATAGCATTTTGACTTCTTTTCTAGCCAAAATAGGTTGGACAAGCCCGAGAAAGAGAGAAAATAAAAATTATCGTTCAGTTCCATTCCTACCAGACGCGTAATAGAAATTTCCAAACAAATAGCAAAAAAAATTAAAGAAAACCATTATGGCTCCATTTCAATCCAAAATAGGTTGGAAAATGCCGAGAAATAGAGCAAATAAAAATTAGCAATCCGTTCCGTTCCTACTCGACCTGTAACAGGAAATTCCAAAAAAATAACTAAAAAATTCAAAAAATTAAAAAATACCATTACGGATTCATTCCAAGCCAAAATAGTTTGAAAGAGGATGAGAAAGAGAGAAAATAAAAATTATCATTCCGTTCCGTTCCTACCCGACGTGTAATAGGAAATTCCACAAAAATAACAAAAAAATTCAAAAAATTAAAAAATAGAATTATGGCTTCATTTCAAGCCAGAATAGGTTGGGAATGCCGAGAAAGAGAGAAAATAAAAATTATCGTTCCGTTCCGTTCCTACCCGACGCGTAATAGAAAATTCCAAGAAAGTAGCAAAAAAATTTTAAAAATTAAAAAATAGCATTATGGCTGCATTTCAAGCCAGAATAGGTTGGAAAAGGACGCGAAAGAGAGAAAATAAAAATTATCGTTCTATGCCGTTCCTACTCGACGCGTAATAAAAAATTCAAAAAAATTGAAAAAAAATTCAAATAATCAAAACATACCATTATGGCTTCATTTCAAGCCAAAATAGGTTGGAAAAGGCCGAGAAAGGGAGAAAATTAAAATTATCGTTCCATTTCGTTCCTACATGACGCGTAATAGAAAATTCCATAAAAAAGGGCAAAAACTTCAAAAAATTAAAAAATACCATTATGACTTCATTTCAAACCAAAATAGGGTTGAGAAGGCCGAGAAAGTGAGAAAATAAAAATTATCGTTCCGTTCCGTTCCTACCAGACGCGTAATTGAAAATTCCAAAAAAATAACAATAAAATCCAAAAAATTAAAAAATAGCATTATGACTTCTTTTCTAGCCAAATTAGGTTGGAAAAACTCGAGAAAGAGGGAAAATAAAAATTATCATTCTGTTCTGTTCCTACCCGACGCGTAATAGAAAATTCCAAAAAAATAGAAAAAAAATTAAAAAATGGCATTATGGCGTCAATTCAAGCAAGAATAGGTTGGAAAAGGCCGCGAAAGAGAGAAAATAAAAATTATCGTTCCGTTCCGTTACTATCAGACGCGTAATAGAAAATTCCAAAAAAATAACAAAAAAATTAAAAAATAGCATTATGACTTCTTTTCTAGCCAAAATAGGTTGGACAAGCCCGAAAAAGAGAGAAAATAAAAATTATCGTTATGTTTCCGTTCCTAAATAACGCGTAATTGAAAATTCCAAAAAAAAAGGCAAAAACTTCAAAAAATTAAAAAATACCATTATGACTTCTTTTCAAACCAAAATAGGTTGGACAAGCTCGAGAAAGAGAGAAAATAAAAATTATTATTCTGTTCCGTTCCTACCCGACGCGTAATAGAAAATTCCAAAAAAATAGCAAAAAAATTAAAAAAAATGGCATTATGGCTTCATTTCGAGCCAGAATAGGTTGGAAAAGGCCGAGAAAGGGAGAAAATTAAAATTATCGTTCCATTTCGTTCCTACCTGACGCGTAATAGAAAATTCCATAAAACAGGGCAAAATCTTCAAAAAATTAAAAAATACCATTATGACTTCATTTCAAACCAAAATAGGGTTGAGAAGGCCGAGAAAGTGAGAAAATAAAAATTATCGTTCCGTTCCGTTCCTACCAGACGCGTAATTGAAAATTCCAAAAAAATAACAATAAAATCCAAAAAATTAAAAAATAGCATTATGACTTCTTTTCTAGCCAAATTAGGTTGGAAAAGCTCGAGAAAGAGGGAAAATAAAAATTATCATTCTGTTCTGTTCCTACCCGACGCGTAATAGAAAATTCCAAAAAAATAGAAAAAAAATTAAAAAATGGCATTATGGCGTCATTTCAAGCCAGAATAGGTTGGAAAAGGCCGCGAAAGAGAGAAAATAAAAATTATCGTTCCGTTTCCGTTCCTAACTAACGCGTAATAGAAAATTCAAAAAAAATAGGCAAAAACTTCAAAAAATTAAAAAATACCATTATGACTTCATTTCAATCCAAAATAGGTTAGAGAACGCCAAGAATGTGAGAAAATAAAAATTATCGTTCCGTTCCGTTACTACCAGACGCGTAATAGAAAATTCCAAAAAAATAACAAAAAAATTCAAAAAATTAAAAAATAGCATTATGACTTCTTTTCTAGCCAAAATAGGTTGGACAAGCCCGACAAAGAGAGAAAATAAAAATTATCGTTATGTTTCCGTTCCTAAATAACGCGTAATAGAAAATTCAAAAAAAAAAGGCAAAAACTTCAAAAAATACCATTATGACTTCTTTTCAAACCAAAATAGGTTGGACAAGCTCGAGAAAGAGAGAAAATAAAAATTATTATTCTGTTCCGTTCCTACCCGACGCGTAATAGAAAATTCCAAAAAAATAGCAAAAAAATTAAAAAAATGGCATTATGGCTTCATTTCGAGCCAGAATAGGTTGGAAAAGGCCGAGAAAGAGAGAAAATAAAAATTATCGTTATGTTCCGTTCCTAACTAACGCGTAATAGAAAATTCAAAAAAAATAGGCAAAGACTTCAAAAAATTAAAAAATAGCATATGACTTCATTTCAATTCAAAATAGGTTGGAGAACGCCGAGAAAGTGAGAAAATAAAAATTATCGTTCCGTTCCGTTACTACCAGACGCGTAATAGAAAATTCCAAAAAAATTCAAAAAATTAAAAAATAGCATTTTGACTTCTTTTCTAGCCAAAATAGGTTGGACAAGCCCGAGAAAGAGAGAAAATAAAAATTATCGTTCAGTTCCATTCCTACCAGACGCGTAATAGAAATTTACAAACAAATAGCAAAAAAAATTAAAGAAAACCATTATGGCTCCATTTCAATCCAAAATAGGTTGGAAAATGCCGAGAAATAGAGCAAATAAAAATTAGCAATCCGTTCCGTTCCTACTCGACCTGTAACAGGAAATTCCAAAAAAATAACTAAAAAATTAAAAAAATTAAAAAATACCATTACGGATTCATTCCAAGCCAAAATAGTTTGAAAGAGGATGAGAAAGAGAGAAAATAAAAATTATCATTCCGTTCCGTTCCTACCCGACGTGTAATAGGAAATTCCACAAAAATAACAAAAAAATTCAAAAAATTAAAAAATAGAATTATGGCTTCATTTCAAGCCAGAATAGGTTGGGAATGCCGAGAAAGAGAGAAAATAAAAATTATCGTTCCGTTCCGTTCCTACCCGACGCGTAATAGAAAATTCCAAGAAAGTAGCAAAAAAATTTTAAAAATTAAAAAATAGCATTATGGCTGCATTTCAAGCCAGAATAGGTTGGAAAAGGACGCGAAAGAGAGAAAATAAAAATTATCGTTCTATGCCGTTCCTACTCGACGCGTAATAAAAAATTCAAAAAAATTGAAAAAAAATTCAAATAATCAAAACATACCATTATGGCTTCATTTCAAGCCAAAATAGGTTGGAAAAGGCCGAGAAAGGGAGAAAATTAAAATTATCGTTCCATTTCGTTCCTACATGACGCGTAATAGAAAATTCCATAAAAAAGGGCAAAAACTTCAAAAAATTAAAAAATACCATTATGACTTCATTTCAAACCAAAATAGGGTTGAGAAGGCCGAGAAAGTGAGAAAATAAAAATTATCGTTCCGTTCCGTTCCTACCAGACGCGTAATTGAAAATTCCAAAAAAATAACAATAAAATCCAAAAAATTAAAAAATAGCATTATGACTTCTTTTCTAGCCAAATTAGGTTGGAAAAACTCGAGAAAGAGGGAAAATAAAAATTATCATTCTGTTCTGTTCCTACCCGACGCGTAATAGAAAATTCCAAAAAAATAGAAAAAAAATTAAAAAATGGCATTATGGCGTCAATTCAAGCAAGAATAGGTTGGAAAAGGCCGCGAAAGAGAGAAAATAAAAATTATCGTTATGTTCCGTTCCTAACTAACGCGTAATAGAAAATTCAAAAAAAATAGGCAAAGACTTCAAAAAATTAAAAAATACCATTATGACT
Source organism: Quercus parvula (assembly GCA_030820535.1). Lineage (NCBI taxonomy): Eukaryota > Viridiplantae > Streptophyta > Magnoliopsida > Fagales > Fagaceae > Quercus > Quercus parvula. The sequence goes on from JAUAME010000004.1 coordinate 25,637,745, forward strand.
TCATTTCAATCCAAAATAGGTTAGAGAACGCCAAGAATGTGAGAAAATAAAAATTATCGTTCCGTTCCGTTACTACCAGACGCGTAATAGAAAATTCCAAAAAAATAACAAAAAAATTAAAAAATAGCATTATGACTTCTTTTCTAGCCAAAATAGGTTGGACAAGCCCGAAAAAGAGAGAAAATAAAAATTATCGTTATGTTTCCGTTCCTAAATAACGCGTAATAGAAAATTCAAAAAAAAAAGGCAAAAACTTCAAAAAATTAAAAAATACCATTATGACTTCTTTTCAAACCAAAATAGGTTGGACAAGCTCGAGAAAGAGAGAAAATAAAAATTATTATTCTGTTCCGTTCCTACCCGACGCGTAATAGAAAATTCCAAAAAAATAGCAAAAAAATTAAAAAAATGGCATTATGGCTTCATTTCGAGCCAGAATAGGTTGGAAAAGGCCGAGAAAGGGAGAAAATTAAAATTATCGTTCCATTTCGTTCCTACCTGACGCGTAATAGAAAATTCCATAAAAAAGGGCAAAAACTTCAAAAAATTAAAAAATACCATTATGACTTCATTTCAAACCAAAATAGGGTTGAGAAGGCCGAGAAAGTGAGAAAATAAAAATTATCGTTCCGTTCCGTTCCTACCAGACGCGTAATTGAAAATTCCAAAAAAATAACAATAAAATCCAAAAAATTAAAAAATAGCATTATGACTTCTTTTCTAGCCAAATTAGGTTGGAAAAGCTCGAGAAAGAGGGAAAATAAAAATTATCATTCTGTTCTGTTCCTACCCGACGCGTAATAGAAAATTCCAAAAAAATAGAAAAAAAATTAAAAAATGGCATTATGGCGTCATTTCAAGCCAGAATAGGTTGGAAAAGGCCGCGAAAGAGAGAAAATAAAAATTATCGTTCCGTTTCCGTTCCTAACTAACGCGTAATAGAAAATTCAAAAAAAATAGGCAAAAACTTCAAAAAATTAAAAAATACCATTATGACTTCATTTCAATCCAAAATAGGTTAGAGAACGCCAAGAATGTGAGAAAATAAAAATTATCGTTCCGTTCCGTTACTACCAGACGCGTAATAGAAAATTCCAAAAAAATAACAAAAAAATTCAAAAAATTAAAAAATAGCATTATGACTTCTTTTCTAGCCAAAATAGGTTGGACAAGCCCGACAAAGAGAGAAAATAAAAATTATCGTTATGTTTCCGTTCCTAAATAACGCGTAATAGAAAATTCAAAAAAAAAAGGCAAAAACTTCAAAAAATACCATTATGACTTCTTTTCAAACCAAAATAGGTTGGACAAGCTCGAGAAAGAGAGAAAATAAAAATTATTATTCTGTTCCGTTCCTACCCGACGCGTAATAGAAAATTCCAAAAAAATAGCAAAAAAATTAAAAAAATGGCATTATGGCTTCATTTCGAGCCAGAATAGGTTGGAAAAGGCCGAGAAAGAGAGAAAATAAAAATTATCGTTATGTTCCGTTCCTAACTAACGCGTAATAGAAAATTCAAAAAAAATAGGCAAAGACTTCAAAAAATTAAAAAATACCATTATGACTTCATTTCAATCCAAAATAGGTTAGAGAACGCCAAGAATGTGAGAAAATAAAAATTATCGTTCCGTTCCGTTACTACCAGACGCGTAATAGAAAATTCCAAAAAAATAACAAAAAAATTAAAAAATAGCATTATGACTTCTTTTCTAGCCAAAATAGGTTGGACAAGCCCGAAAAAGAGAGAAAATAAAAATTATCGTTATGTTTCCGTTCCTAAATAACGCGTAATAGAAAATTCAAAAAAAAAAGGCAAAAACTTCAAAAAATTAAAAAATACCATTATGACTTCTTTTCAAACCAAAATAGGTTGGACAAGCTCGAGAAAGAGAGAAAATAAAAATTATTATTCTGTTCCGTTCCTACCCGACGCGTAATAGAAAATTCCAAAAAAATAGCAAAAAAATTAAAAAAATGGCATTATGGCTTCAGTTCGAGCCAGAATAGGTTGGAAAAGGCCGAGAAAGGGAGAAAATTAAAATTATCGTTCCATTTCGTTCCTACCTGACGCGTAATAGAAAATTCCATAAAAAAGGGCAAAAACTTCAAAAAATTAAAAAATACCATTATGACTTCATTTCAAACCAAAATAGGGTTGAGAAGGCCGAGAAAGTGAGAAAATAAAAATTATCGTTCCGTTCCGTTCCTACCAGACGCGTAATTGAAAATTCCAAAAAAATAACAATAAAATCCAAAAAATTAAAAAATAGCATTATGACTTCTTTTCTAGCCAAATTAGGTTGGAAAAGCTCGAGAAAGAGGGAAAATAAAAATTATCATTCTGTTCTGTTCCTACCCGACGCGTAATAGAAAATTCCAAAAAAATAGAAAAAAAATTAAAAAATGGCATTATGGCGTCATTTCAAGCCAGAATAGGTTGGAAAAGGCCGCGAAAGAGAGAAAATAAAAATTATCGTTCCGTTTCCGTTCCTAACTAACGCGTAATAGAAAATTCAAAAAAAATAGGCAAAAACTTCAAAAAATTAAAAAATACCATTATGACTTCATTTCAATCCAAAATAGGCTAGAGAACGCCAAGAATGTGAGAAAATAAAAATTATCGTTCCGTTCCGTTACTACCAGACGCGTAATAGAAAATTCCAAAAAAATAACAAAAAAATTCAAAAAATTAAAAAATAGCATTATGACTTCTTTTCTAGCCAAAATAGGTTGGACAAGCCCGACAAAGAGAGAAAATAAAAATTATCGTTATGTTTCCGTTCCTAAATAACGCGTAATAGAAAATTCAAAAAAAAAAGGCAAAAACTTCAAAAAATACCATTATGACTTCTTTTCAAACCAAAATAGGTTGGACAAGCTCGAGAAAGAGAGAAAATAAAAATTATTATTCTGTTCCGTTCCTACCCGACGCGTAATAGAAAATTCCAAAAAAATAGCAAAAAAATTAAAAAAATGGCATTATGGCTTCATTTCGAGCCAGAATAGGTTGGAAAAGGCCGAGAAAGAGAGAAAATAAAAATTATCGTTAAGTTCCGTTCCTAACTAACGCGTAATAGAAAATTCAAAAAAAATAGGCAAAGACTTCAAAAAATTAAAAAATAGCATTATGACTTCATTTCAATCCAAAATAGGTTGGAGAACGCCGAGAAAGTGAGAAAATAAAAATTATCGTTCCGTTCCGTTACTACCAGACGCGTAATAGAAAATTCCAAAAAAATTCAAAAAATTAAAAAATAGCATTTTGACTTCTTTTCTAGCCAAAATAGGTTGGACAAGCCCGAGAAAGAGAGAAAATAAAAATTATCGTTCAGTTCCATTCCTACCAGACGCGTAATAGAAATTTCCAAACAAATAGCAAAAAAAATTAAAGAAAACCATTATGGCTCCATTTCAATCCAAAATAGGTTGGAAAATGCCGAGAAATAGAGCAAATAAAAATTAGCAATCCGTTCCGTTCCTACTCGACCTGTAACAGGAAATTCCAAAAAAATAACTAAAAAATTCAAAAAATTAAAAAATACCATTACGGATTCATTCCAAGCCAAAATAGGTTGAAAGAGGATGAGAAAGAGAGAAAATAAAAATTATCATTCCGTTCCGTTCCTACCCGACGTGTAATAGGAAATTCCACAAAAATAACAAAAAAATTCAAAAAATTAAAAAATAGAATTATGGCTTCATTTCAAGCCAGAATAGGTTGGGAATGCCGAGAAAGAGAGAAAATAAAAATTATCGTTCCGTTCCGTTCCTACCCGACGCGTAATAGAAAATTCCAAGAAAGTAGCAAAAAAATTTAAAAAATTATAAAATAGCATTATGGCTGCATTTCAAGCCAGAATAGGTTGGAAAAGGACGCGAAAGAGAGAAAATAAAAATTATCGTTCTATGCCGTTCCTACTCGACGCGTAATAAAAAATTCAAAAAAATTGAAAAAAAATTCAAATAATCAAAACATACCATTATGGCTTCATTTCAAGCCAAAATAGGTTGGAAAAGGCCGAGAAAGGGAGAAAATTAAAATTATCGTTTCATTTCGTTCCTACCTGACGCGTAATAGAAAATTCCATAAAAAAGGGCAAAAACTTCAAAAAATTAAAAAATACCATTATGACTTCATTTCAAACCAAAATAGGGTTGAGAAGGCCGAGAAAGTGAGAAAATAAAAATTATCGTTCCGTTCCGTTCCTACCAGACGCGTAATTGAAAATTCCAAAAAAATAACAATAAAATCCAAAAAATTAAAAAATAGCATTATGACTTCTTTTCTAGCCAAATTAGGTTGGAAAAGCTCGAGAAAGAGGGAAAATAAAAATTATCATTCTGTTCTGTTCCTACCCGACGCGTAATAGAAAATTCCAAAAAAATAGCAAAAAAATTAAAAAATGGCATTATGGCGTCATTTCAAGCCAGAATAGGTTGGAAAAGGCCGCGAAAGAGAGAAAATAAAAATTGTCGTTCCGTTTCCGTTCCTACCCGACGCGTAATAGAAAATTCCAAGAAAGTAGCAAAAAAATTTAAAAAATTAAAAAATAGCATTATGGCTGCATTTCAAGCCAGAATAGGTTGGAAAAGGACGCGAAAGAGAGAAAATAAAAATTATCGTTCTATTCCGTTCCTACTCGACGCGTAATAAAAAATTCAAAAAAATTGAAAAAAAATTCAAATAATCAAAACATACCGTTATGGCTTCATTTCAAGCCAAAATAGGTTGGAAAAGGCCGAGAAAGGGAGAAAATTAAAATTATCGTTTCATTTCGTTCCTACCTGACGCGTAATAGAAAATTCCATAAAAAAGGGCAAAAACTTCAAAAAATTAAAAAATACCATTATGACTTCATTTCAAACCAAAATAGGGTTGAGAAGGCCGAGAAAGTGAGAAAATAAAAATTATCGTTCCGTTTCGTTCCTACCAGACGCGTAATTGAAAATTCCAAAAAAATAACAATAAAATCCAAAAAATTAAAAAATAGCATTATGACTTCTTTTCTAGCCAAATTAGGTTGGAAAAGCTCGAGAAAGAGGGAAAATAAAAATTATCATTCTGTTCTGTTCCTACCCGACGCGTAATAGAAAATTCCAAAAAAATAGAAAAAAAATTAAAAAATGACATTATGGCGTCATTTCAAGCCAGAATAGGTTGGAAAAGGCCGCGAAAGAGAGAAAATAAAAATTATCGTTCCGTTTCCGTTCCTAACTAACGCGTAATAGAAAATTCAAAAAAAATAGGCAAAAACTTCAAAAAATTAAAAAATACCATTATGACTTCATTTCAATCCAAAATAGGTTAGAGAACGCCAAGAATGTGAGAAAATAAAAATTAACGTTCCGTTCCGTTACTACCAGACGCGTAATAGAAAATTCCAAAAAAATAACAAAAAAATTCAAAAAATTAAAAAATAGCATTATGACTTCTTTTCTAGCCAAAATAGGTTGGACAAGCCCGAAAAAGAGAGAAAATAAAAATTATCGTTATGTTTCCATTCCTAAATAACGCGTAATAGAAAATTCAAAAAAAAAAGGCAAAAACTTCAAAAAATACCACTATGACTTCTTTTCAAACCAAAATAGGTTGGACAAGCTCGAGAAAGAGAGAAAATAAAAATTATTATTCTGTTCCGTTCCTACCCGACGAGTAATATAAAATTCCAAAAAAATAGCAAAAAAATTAAAAAAATGGCATTATGGCTTCATTTCGAGCCAGAATAGGTTGGAAAAGGCCGAGAAAGAGAGAAAATAAAAATTATCGTTATGTTCCGTTCCTAACTAACGCGTAATAGAAAATTCAAAAAAAATAGGCAAAGACTTCAAAAAATTAAAAAATAGCATTATGACTTCATTTCAATCCAAAATAGGTTGGAGAACGCCGAGAAAGTGAGAAAATAAAAATTATCGTTCCGTTCCGTTACTACCAGACGCGTAATAGAAAATTCCAAAAAAATTCAAAAAATTAAAAAATAGCATTTTGACTTCTTTTCTAGCCAAAATAGGTTGGACAAGCCCGAGAAAGAGAGAAAATAAAAATTATCGTTCAGTTCCATTCCTACCAGACGCGTAATAGAAATTTCCAAACAAATAGCAAAAAAAATTAAAGAAAACCATTATGGCTCCATTTCAATCCAAAATAGGTTGGAAAATGCCGAGAAATAGAGCAAATAAAAATTAGCAATCCGTTCCGTTCCTACTCGACCTGTAACAGGAAATTCCAAAAAAATAACTAAAAAATTCAAAAAATTAAAAAATACCATTACGGATTCATTCCAAGCCAAAATAGTTTGAAAGAGGATGAGAAAGAGAGAAAATAAAAATTATCATTCCGTTCCGTTCCTACCCGACGTGTAATTGGAAATTCCACAAAAATAACAAAAAAATTCAAAAAATTAAAAAATAGAATTATGGCTTCATTTCAAGCCAGAATAGGTTGGGAATGCCGAGAAAGAGAGAAAATAAAAATTATCGTTCCGTTCCGTTCCTACCCGACGCGTAATAGAAAATTCCAAGAAAGTAGCAAAAAAATTTAAAAAATTAAAAAATAGCATTATGGCTGCATTTCAAGCCAGAATAGGTTGGAAAAGGACGCGAAAGAGAGAAAATAAAAATTATCGTTCTATGCCGTTCCTACTCGACGCGTAATAAAAAATTCAAAAAAATTGAAAAAAAATTCAAATAATCAAAACATACCATTATGGCTTCATTTCAAGCCAAAATAGGTTGGAAAAGGCCGAGAAAGGGAGAAAATTAAAATTATCGTTTCATTTCGTTCCTACCTGACGCGTAATAGAAAATTCCATAAAAAAGGGCAAAAACTTCAAAAAATTAAAAAATACCATTATGACTTCATTTCAAACCAAAATAGGGTTGAGAAGGCCGAGAAAGTGAGAAAATAAAAATTATCGTTCCGTTCCGTTCCTACCAGACGCGTAATTGAAAATTCCAAAAAAATAACAATAAAATCCAAAAAATTAAAAAATAGCATTATGACTTCTTTTCTAGCCAAATTAGGTTGGAAAAGCTCGAGAAAGAGGGAAAATAAAAATTATCATTCTGTTCTGTTCCTACCCGACGCGTAATAGAAAATTCCAAAAAAATAGCAAAAAAATTAAAAAATGGCATTATGGCGTCATTTCAAGCCAGAATAGGTTGGAAAAGGCCGCGAAAGAGAGAAAATAAAAATTGTCGTTCCGTTTCCGTTCCTACCCGACGCGTAATAGAAAATTCCAAGAAAGTAGCAAAAAAATTTAAAAAATTAAAAAATAGCATTATGGCTGCATTTCAAGCCAGAATAGGTTGGAAAAGGACGCGAAAGAGAGAAAATAAAAATTATCGTTCTATTCCGTTCCTACTCGACGCGTAATAAAAAATTCAAAAAAATTGAAAAAAAATTCAAATAATCAAAACATACCGTTATGGCTTCATTTCAAGCCAAAATAGGTTGGAAAAGGCCGAGAAAGGGAGAAAATTAAAATTATCGTTTCATTTCGTTCCTACCTGACGCGTAATAGAAAATTCCATAAAAAAGGGCAAAAACTTCAAAAAATTAAAAAATACCATTATGACTTCATTTCAAACCAAAATAGGGTTGAGAAGGCCGAGAAAGTGAGAAAATAAAAATTATCGTTCCGTTCCGTTCCTACCAGACGCGTAATTGAAAATTCCAAAAAAATAACAATAAAATCCAAAAAATTAAAAAATAGCATTATGACTTCTTTTCTAGCCAAATTAGGTTGGAAAAGCTCGAGAAAGAGGGAAAATAAAAATTATCATTCTGTTCTGTTCCTACCCGACGCGTAATAGAAAATTCCAAAAAAATAGCAAAAAAATTAAAAAATGGCATTATGGCGTCATTTCAAGCCAGAATAGGTTGGAAAAGGCCGCGAAAGAGAGAAAATAAAAATTATCGTTCCGTTTCCGTTCCTAACTAACGCGTAATAGAAAATTCAAAAAAAATAGGCAAAAACTTCAAAAAATTAAAAAATACCATTATGACTTCATTTCAATCCAAAATAGGTTGGAGAATGCCCAGAATGTGAGAAAATAAAAATTATCGTTCCGTTCCGTTACTACCAGACGCGTAATAGAAAATTCCAAAAAAATTCAAAAAATTAAAAAATAGCATTTTGACTTCTTTTCTAGCCAAAATAGGTTGGACAAGCCCGAGAAAGAGAGAAAATAAAAATTATCGTTCAGTTCCATTCCTACCAGACGCGTAATAGAAATTTCCAAACAAATAGCAAAAAAAATTAAAGAAAACCATTATGGCTCCATTTCAATCCAAAATAGGTTGGAAAATGCCGAGAAATAGAGCAAATAAAAATTAGCAATCCGTTCCGTTCCTACTCGACCTGTAACAGGAAATTCCAAAAAAATAACTAAAAAATTCAAAAAATTAAAAAATACCATTACGGATTCATTCCAAGCCAAAATAGGTTGAAAGAGGATGAGAAAGAGAGAAAATAAAAATTATCATTCCGTTCCGTTCCTACCCGACGGGTAATAGGAAATTCCACAAAAATAACAAAAAAATTCAAAAAATTAAAAAATAGAATTATGGCTTCATTTCAAGCCAGAATAGGTTGGGAATGCCGAGAAAGAGAGAAAATAAAAATTATCGTTCCGTTCCGTTCCTACCCGACGCGTAATAGAAAATTCAAAGAAAGTAGCAAAAAAATTTAAAAAATTAAAAAATAGCATTATGGCTGCGTTTCAAGCCAGAATAGGTTGGAAAAGGACGCGAAAGAGAGAAAATAAAAATTATCGCTCTATTCCGTTCCTACTCGACGGGTAATAAAAAATTCAAAAAAATTGAAAAAAAATTCAAATAATCAAAACATACCATTATGGCTTCATTTCAAGCCAAAATAGGTTGGAAAAGGCCGAGAAAGGGAGAAAATTAAAATTATCGTTCCATTTCGTTCCTACCTGACGCGTAATAGAAAATTCCATAAAAAAGGTCAAAAACTTCAAAAAATTAAAAAATACCATTATGACTTCATTTCAAACCAAAATAGGGTTGAGAAGGCCGAGAAAGTGAGAAAATAAAAATTATCGTTCCGTTCCGTTCCTACCAGACGCGTAATTGAAAATTCCAAAAAAATAACAATAAAATCCAAAAAATTAAAAAATAGGATTATGACTTCTTTTCTAGCCAAATTAGGTTGGAAAAGCTCGAGAAAGAGGGAAAATAAAAATTATCATTCTGTTCTGTTCCTACCCGACGCGTAATAGAAAATTCCAAAAAAATAGAAAAAAAATTAAAAAATGGCATTATGGCGTCATTTCAAGCCAGAATAGGTTGGAAAAGGCCGCGAAAGAGAGAAAATAAAAATTATCGTTCCGTTTCCGTTCCTAACTAACGCGTAATAGAAAATTCAAAAAAAATAGGCAAAAACTTCAAAAAATTAAAAAATACCATTATGACTTCATTTCAATCCAAAATAGGTTAGAGAACGCCAAGAATGTCAGAAAATAAAAATTATCGTTCCGTTCCGTTACTACCAGACGCGTAATAGAAAATTCCAAAAAAATAACAAAAAAATTCAAAAATAGCATTATGACTTCTTTTCTAGCCAAAATAGGTTGGACAAGCCCGAAAAAGAGAGAAAATAAAAATTATCGTTATGTTTCCGTTCCTAAATAACGCGTAATAGAAAATTCAAAAAAAAAAGGCAAAAACTTCAAAAAATACCATTATGACTTCTTTTCAAACCAAAATAGGTTGGACAAGCTCGAGAAAGAGAGAAAATAAAAATTATTATTCTGTTCCGTTCCTACCCGACGCGTAATATAAAATTCCAAAAAAATAGCAAAAAAATTAAAAAATGGCATTATGGCTTCATTTCGAGCCAAAATAGGTTGGAAAAGGCCGAGAAAGAGAGAAAATAAAAATTATCGTTATGTTCCGTTCCTAACTAACGCGTAATAGAAAATTCAAAAAAAATTGGCAAAGACTTCAAAAAATTAAAAAATAGCATTATGACTTCATTTCAATCCAAAATAGGTTGGAGAACGCCGAGAAAGTGAGAAAATAAAAATTATCGTTCCGTTCCGTTCCTACCAGACACGTAATAGAAAATTCCAAAAAAATTCAAAAAATTAAAAAATAGCATTTTGACTTCTTTTCTAGCCAAAATAGGTTGGACAAGCCCGAGAAAGAGAGAAAATAAAAATTATCGTTCAGTTCCATTCCTACCAGACGCGTAATAGAAATTTCCAAACAAATAGCAAAAAAAATTAAAGAAAACCATTATGGCTCCATTTCAATCCAAAATAGGTTGGAAAATGCCGAGAAATAGAGCAAATAAAAATTAGCAATCCGTTCCGTTCCTACTCGACCTGTAACAGGAAATTCCAAAAAAATAACTAAAAAATTCAAAAAATTAAAAAATACCATTACGGATTCATTCCAAGCCAAAATAGGTTGAAAGAGGATGAGAAAGAGAGAAAATAAAAATTATCATTCCGTTCCGTTCCTACCCGACGCGTAATAGGAAATTCCATAAAAATAACAAAAAAATTCAAAAAATTAAAAAAATAGAATTATGGCTTCATTTCAAGCCAGAATAGGTTGGGAATGCCGAGAAAGAGAGAAAATAAAAATTATCGTTCCGTTCCGTTCCTACCCGACGCGTAATAGAAAATTCCAAGAAAGTAGCAAAAAAATTTAAAAAATTAAAAAATAGCATTATGGCTGCATTTCAAGCCAGAATAGGTTGGAAAAGGACGCGAAAGAGAGAAAATAAAAATTATCGTTATGTTTCCGTTCCTAAATAACGCGTAATAGAAAATTCAAAAAAATTGAAAAAAAATTCAAATAATCAAAACATACCATTATGGCTTCATTTCAAGCCAAAATAGGTTGGAAAAGGCCGAGAAAGGGAGAAAATTAAAATTATCGTTTCATTTCGTTCCTACCTGACGCGTAATAGAAAATTCCATAAAAAAAGGGCAAAAACTTCAAAAAATTAAAAAATACCATTATGACTTCATTTCAAACCAAAATAGGGTTGAGAAGGCCGAGAAAGTGAGAAAATAAAAATTATCGTTCCGTTCCGTTCCTACCAGACGCGTAATTGAAATTTCCAAAAAAATAACAATAAAATCCAAAAAATTAAAAAATAGCATTATGACTTCTTTTCCAGCCAAATTAGGTTGGAAAAGCTCGAGAAAGAGGGAAAATAAAAATTATCATTCTGTTCTGTTCCTACCCGACGCGTAATATAAAATTCCAAAAAAATAGCAAAAAAATTAAAAAATGGCATTATGGCGTCATTTCAAGCCAGAATAGGTTGGAAAAGGCCGCGAAAGAGAGAAAATAAAAATTATCGTTCCGTTTCCGTTCCTAACTAACGCGTAATAGAAAATTCAAAAAAAATAGGCAAAAACTTCAAAAAATTAAAAAATACCATTATGTGTTCATTTCAATCCAAAATAGGTTGGAGAACGCCCAGAATGTGAGAAAATAAAAATTATCGTTCCGTTCCGTTACTACCAGACGCGTAATAGAAAATTCCAAAAAAATTCAAAAAATTAAAAAATAGCATTTTGACTTCTTTTCTAGCCAAAATAGGTTGGACAAGCCCGAGAAAGAGAGAAAATAAAAATTATCGTTCAGTTCCATTCCTACCAGACGCGTAATAGAAATTTCCAAACAAATAGCAAAAAAAATTAAAGAAAACCATTATGGCTCCATTTCAATCCAAAATAGGTTGGAAAATGCCGAGAAATAGAGTAAATGAAAATTAGCAATCCGTTCCGTTCCTACTCGACCTGTAACAGGAAATTCCAAAAAAATAACTAAAAAATTCAAAAAATTAAAAAATACCATTACGGATTCATTCCAAGCCAAAATAGGTTGAAAGAGGATGAGAAAGAGAGAAAATAAAAATTATCATTCCGTTCCGTTCCTACCCGACGTGTAATAGGAAATTCCACAAAAATAACAAAAAAATTCAAAAAATTAAAAAATAGAATTATGGCTTCATTTCAAGCCAGAATAGGTTGGGAATGCCGAGAAAGAGAGAAAATAAAAATTATCGTTCCGTTCCGTTCCTACCCGACGCGTAATAGAAAATTCCAAGAAAGTAGCAAAAAAATTTAAAAAATTAAAAAATAGCATTATGGCTGCATTTCAAGCCAGAATAGGTTGGAAAAGGACGCGAAAGAGAGAAAATAAAAATTATCGTTCTATTCCGTTCCTACTCGACGCGTAATAAAAAATTCAAAAAAATTGAAAAAAAATTCAAATAATCAAAACATACCATTATGGCTTCATTTCAAGCCAAAATAGGTTTGAAAAGGCCGAGAAAGGGAGAAAATTAAAATTATCGTTCCATTTCGTTCCTACCTGACGCTTAATAGAAAATTCCATAAAAAAGGGCAAAAACTTCAAAAAATTAAAAAATACCATTATGACTTCATTTCAAACCAAAATAGGGTTGAGAAGGCCGAGAAAGTGAGAAAATAAAAATTATCGTTCCGTTCCGTTCCTACCAGACGCGTAATTGAAAATTCCAAAAAAATAACAATAAAATCCAAAAAATTAAAAAATAGGATTATGACTTCTTTTCTAGCCAAATTAGGTTGGAAAAGCTCGAGAAAGAGGGAAAATAAAAATTATCATTCTGTTCTGTTCCTACCCGACGCGTAATAGAAAATTCCAAAAAAATAGAAAAAAAATTAAAAAATGGCATTATGGCGTCATTTCAAGCCAGAATAGGTTGGAAAAGGCCGCGAAAGAGAGAAAATAAAAATTATCGTTCCGTTTCCGTTCCTAACTAACGCGTAATAGAAAATTCAAAAAAAATAGGCAAAAACTTCAAAAAATTAAAAAATACCATTATGACTTCATTTCAATCCAAAATAGGTTAGAGAACGCCAAGAATGTGAGAAAATAAAAATTATCGTTCCGTTTCGATACTACCAGACGCGTAATAGAAAATTCCAAAAAAATAACAAAAAAATTCAAAAAATTAAAAAATAGCATTATGACTTCTTTTCTAGCCAAAATAGGTTGGAAAAGCTCGAGAAAGAGAGAAAATAAAACTTATTATTCTGTTCCGTTCCTACCCGACGCGTAATAGAAAATTCCAAAAAAATAGCAAAAAAATTAAAAAAATGGCATTATGGCTTCTTTTCGAGCCAGAATAGGTTGGAAAAGGCCGAGAAAGGGAGAAAATTAAAATTTTCGTTCCATTTCGTTCCTACCTGACGCGTAATAGAAAATTCCATAAAAAAGGGCAAAAACTTCAAAAAATTAAAAAATACCATTATGACTTCATTTCAAACCAAAATAGGGTTGAGAATGCCGAGAAAGTGAGAAAATAAAAATTATCGTTCCGTTCCGTTCCTACCAGACGCGAAATTGAAAATTCCAAAAAAATAACAAAAAAATTCAAAAAATTAAAAAATAGCATTATGACTTCTTTTCTAGCCAAAATAGGTTGGACAAGCCCGAAAAAGAGAGAAAATAAAAATTATCGTTATGTTTCCGTTCCTAAATAACGCGTAATAGAAAATTCAAAAAAAAAAGGCAAAAACTTCAAAAAATTAAAAAATACCATTATGACTTCTTTTCAAACCAAAATAGGTTGGACAAGCTCGAGAAAGAGAGAAAATAAAAATTATTATTCTGTTCCGTTCCTACCCGACGCGTAATAGAAAATTCCAAAAAAATAGCAAAAAAATTAAAAAAATGGCATTATGGCTTCATTTCGAGCCAGAATAGGTTGGAAAAGGCCGAGAAAGAGAGAAAATAAAAATTATCGTTATGTTCCGTTCCTAACTAACGCGTAATAGAAAATTCAAAAAAAATAGGCAAAGACTTCAAAAAATTAAAAAATAGCATTATGACTTCATTTCAATCCAAAATAGGTTGGAGAACGCCGAGAAAGTGAGAAAATAAAAATTATCGTTCCGTTCCGTTACTACCAGACGCGTAATAGAAAATTCCAAAAAAATTCAAAAAATTAAAAAATAGCATTTTGACTTCTTTTCTAGCCAAAATAGGTTGGACAAGCCCGAGAAAGAGAGAAAATAAAAATTATCGTTCAGTTCCATTCCTACCAGACGCGTAATAGAAATTTCCAAACAAATAGCAAAAAAAATTAAAGAAAACCATTATGGCTCCATTTCAATCCAAAATAGGTTGGAAAATGCCGAGAAATAGAGCAAATAAAAATTAGCAATCCGTTCCGTTCCTACTCGACCTGTAACAGGAAATTCCAAAAAAATAACTAAAAAATTCAAAAAATTAAAAAATACCATTACGGATTCATTCCAAGCCAAAATAGGTTGAAAGAGGATGAGAAAGAGAGAAAATAAAAATTATCATTCCGTTCCGTTCCTACCCAACGTGTAATAGGAAATTCCACAAAAATAACAAAAAAATTCAAAAAATTAAAAAATAGAATTATGGCTTCATTTCAAGCCAGAATAGGTTGTGAATGCCGAGAAAGAGAGAAAATAAAAATTATCGTTCCGTTCCGTTCCTACCCGACGCGTAATAGAAAATTCCAAGAAAGTAGCAAAAAAATTTAAAAAATTAAAAAATAGCATTATGGCTGCATTTCAAGCCAGAATAGGTTGGAAAAGGACGCGAAAGAGAGAAAATAAAAATTATCGTTCTATTCCGTTCCTACTCGACGCGTAATAAAAAATTCAAAAAAATTGAAAAAAAATTCAAATAATCAAAACATACCATTATGGCTTCATTTCAAGCCAAAATAGGTTGGAAAAGGCCGAGAAAGGGAGAAAATTAAAATTATCGTTCCATTTCGTTCCTACATGACGCGTAATAGAAAATTCCATTAAAAAGGGCAAAAACTTCAAAAAATTAAAAAATACCATTATGACTTCATTTCAAACCAAAATAGGGTTGAGAAGGCCGAGAAAGTGAGAAAATAAAAATTATCGTTCCGTTCCGTTCCTACCAGACGCGTAATTCAAAATTCCAAAAAAATAACAATAAAATCCAAAAAATTAAAAAATAGCATTATGACTTCTTTTCTAGCCAAATTAGGTTGGAAAAACTCGAGAAAGAGGGAAAATAAAAATTATCATTCTGTTCTGTTCCTACCCGACGCGTAATAGAAAATTCCAAAAAAATAGAAAAAAAATTAAAAAATGGCATTATGGCGTCAATTCAAGCAAGAATAGGTTGGAAAAGGCCGCGAAAGAGAGAAAATAAAAATTATCGTTCCGTTCCGTTACTATCAGACGCGTAATAGAAAATTCCAAAAAAATAACAAAAAAATTAAAAAATAGCATTATGACTTCTTTTCTAGCCAAAATAGGTTGGACAAGCCCGAAAAAGAGAGAAAATAAAAATTATCGTTATGTTTCCGTTCCTAAATAACGCGTAATAGAAAATTCAAAAAAAAAAGGCAAAAACTTCAAAAAATTAAAAAATACCATTATGACTTCTTTTCAAACCAAAATAGGTTGGACAAGCTCGAGAAAGAGAGAAAATAAAAATTATTATTCTGTTCCGTTCCTACCCGACGCGTAATAGAAAATTCCAAAAAAATAGCAAAAAAATTAAAAAAAATGGCATTATGGCTTCATTTCGAGCCAGAATAGGTTGGAAAAGGCCGAGAAAGGGAGAAAATTAAAATTATCGTTCCATTTCGTTCCTACCTGACGCGTAATAGAAAATTCCATAAAAAAGGGCAAAAACTTCAAAAAATTAAAAAATACCATTATGACTTCATTTCAAACCAAAATAGGGTTGAGAAGGCCGAGAAAGTGAGAAAATAAAAATTATCGTTCCGTTCCGTTCCTACCAGACGCGTAATTGAAAATTCCAAAAAAATAACAAGAAAATCCAAAAAATTAAAAAATAGCATTATGACTTCTTTTCTAGCCAAATTAGGTTGGAAAAGCTCGAGAAAGAGGGAAAATAAAAATTATCATTCTGTTCTGTTCCTACCCGACGCGTAATAGAAAATTCCAAAAAAATAGAAAAAAAATTAAAAAATGGCATTATGGCGTCATTTCAAGCCAGAATAGGTTGGAAAAGG
Source organism: Quercus parvula (assembly GCA_030820535.1). Lineage (NCBI taxonomy): Eukaryota > Viridiplantae > Streptophyta > Magnoliopsida > Fagales > Fagaceae > Quercus > Quercus parvula. The sequence goes on from JAUAME010000004.1 coordinate 25,653,780, forward strand.
CCGCGAAAGAGAGAAAATAAAAATTATCATTCCGTTTCCGTTCCTAACTAACGCGTAATAGAAAATTCAAAAAAAATAGGCAAAAACTTCAAAAAATTAAAAAATACCATTATGACTTCATTTCAATCCAAAATAGGTTAGAGAACGCCAAGAATGTGAGAAAATAAAAATTATCGTTCCGTTCCGTTACTACCAGACGCGTAATAGAAAATTCCAAAAAAATAACAAAAAAAATCAAAAAATTAAAAAATAGCATTATGACTTCTTTTCTAGCCAAAATAGGTTGGAAAAGCTCGAGAAAGAGAGAAAATAAAACTTATTATTCTGTTCCGTTCCTACCCGACGCGTAATAGAAAATTCCAAAAAAATAGCAAAAAAATTAAAAAAATGGCATTATGGCTTCATTTCGAGCCAGAATAGGTTGGAAAGGCCGAGAAAGGGAGAAAATTAAAATTATCGTTCCATTTCGTTCCTACCTGACGCGTAATAGAAAATTCCATAAAAAAGGGCAAAAACTTCAAAAAATTAAAAAATACCATTATGACTTCATTTCAAACCAAAATAGGGTTGAGAATGCCGAGAAAGTGAGAAAATAAAAATTATAGTTCCGTTCCGTTCCTACCAGACGCGAAATTAAAAATTCCAAAAAAATAACAAAAAAATTCAAAAAATTAAAAAATAGCATTATGACTTCTTTTCTAGCCAAAATAGGTTGGACAAGCCCGAAAAAGAGAGAAAATAAAAATTATCGTTATGTTTCCGTTCCTAAATAACGCGTAATAGAAAATTCAAAAAAAAAAGGCAAAAACTTCAAAAAATTAAAAAATACCATTATGACTTCTTTTCAAACCAAAATAGGTTGGAAAAGCTCGAGAAAGAGAGAAAAAAAAATTATTATTCTGTTCCGTTCCTACCCGACGCGAAATAGAAAATTCCAAAAAAATAGCAAAAAAATTAAAAAAATGGCATTATGGCTTCATTTCGAGCCAGAATAGGTTGGAAAAGGCCGAGAAAGAGAGAAAATAAAAATTATCGTTATGTTCCGTTCCTAACTAACGCGTAATAGAGAATTCAAAAAAAATAGGCAAAGACTTCAAAAAATTAAAAAATAGCATTATGACTTCATTTCAATCCAAAATAGGTTGGAGAACGCCGAGAAAGTGAGAAAATAAAAATTATCGTTCCGTTCCGTTACTACCAGACGCGTAATAGAAAATTCCAAAAAAATTCAAAAAATTAAAAAATAGCATTTTGACTTCTTTTCTAGCCAAAATAGGTTGGACAAGCCCGAGAAAGAGAGAAAATAAAAATTATCGTTCAGTTCCATTCCTACCAGACGCGTAATAGAAATTTCCAAACAAATAGCAAAAAAAATTAAAGAAAACCATTATGGCTCCATTTCAATCCAAAATAGGTTGGAAAATGCCGAGAAATAGAGCAAATAAAAATTAGCAATCCGTTCCGTTCCTACTCGACCTGTAACAGGAAATTCCAAAAAAATAACTAAAAAATTCAAAAAATTAAAAAATACCATTACGGATTCATTCCAAGCCAAAATAGGTTGAAAGAGGATGAGAAAGAGAGAAAATAAAAATTATCATTCCGTTCCGTTCCTACCCGACGTGTAATAGGAAATTCCACAAAAATAACAAAAAAATTCGAAAAATTAAAAAATAGAATTATGGCTTCATTTCAAGCCAGAATAGGTTGGGAATGCCGAGAAAGAGAGAAAATAAAAATTATCGTTCCGTTCCGTTCCTACCCGACGCGTAATAGAAAATTCCAAGAAAGTAGCAAAAAAATTTAAAAAATTAAAAAATAGCATTATGGCTGCATTTCAAGCCAGAATAGGTTGGAAAAGGACGCGAAAGAGAGAAAATAAAAATTATCGTTCTATTCCGTTCCTACTCGACGCGTAATAAAAAATTCAAAAAAATTGAAAAAAAATTCAAATAATCAAAACATACCATTATGGCTTCATTTCAAGCCAAAATAGGTTGGAAAAGGCCGAGAAAGGGAGAAAATTAAAATTATCGTTCCATTTCGTTCCTACATGACGCGTAATAGAAAATTCCATAAAAAAGGGCAAAAACTTCAAAAAATTAAAAAATACCATTATGACTTCATTTCAAACCAAAATAGGGTTGAGAAGGCCGAGAAAGTGAGAAAATAAAAATTATCGTTCCGTTCCGTTCCTACCAGACGCGTAATTGAAAATTCCAAAAAAATAACAATAAAATCCAAAAAATTAAAAAATAGCATTATGACTTCTTTTCTAGCCAAATTAGGTTGGAAAAACTCGAGAAAGAGGGAAAATAAAAATTATCATTCTGTTCTGTTCCTACCCGACGCGTAATAGAAAATTCCAAAAAAATAGAAAAAAAATTAAAAAATGGCATTATGGCGTCAATTCAAGCAAGAATAGGTTGGAAAAGGCCGCGAAAGAGAGAAAATAAAAATTATCGTTCTATTCCGTTCCTACTCGACGAGTAATAAAAAATTCAAAAAAAATAGGCAAAAACTTCAAAAAATTAAAAAATACCATTATGACTTCATTTCAATCCAAAATAGGTTAGAGAACGCCAAGAATGTGAGAAAATAAAAATTATCGTTCCGTTCCGTTACTACCAGACGCGTAATAGAAAATTCCAAAAAAATAACAAAAAAATTCAAAAAATTAAAAAATAGCATTATGACTTCTTTTCTAGCCAAAATAGGTTGGAAAAGCTCGAGAAAGAGAGAAAATAAAACTTATTATTCTGTTCCGTTCCTACCCGACGCGTAATAGAAAATTCCAAAAAAATAGCAAAAAATTAAAAAAATGGCATTATGGCTTCATTTCGAGCCAGAATAGGTTGGAAAAGGCCGAGAAAGGGAGAAAATTAAAATTATCGTTCCATTTCGTTCCTACCTGACGCGTAATAGAAAATTCCATAAAAAAGGGCAAAAACTTCAAAAAATTAAAAAATACCATTATGACTTCATTTCAAACCAAAATAGGGTTGAGAAGGCCGAGAAAGTGAGAAAATAAAAATTATCGTTCCGTTCCGTTCCTACCAGACGCGTAATTGAAAATTCCAAAAAAATAACAATAAAATCCAAAAAATTAAAAAATAGCATTATGACTTCTTTTCTAGCCAAATTAGGTTGGAAAAGCTCGAGAAAGAGGGAAAATAAAAATTATCATTCTGTTCTGTTCCTACCCGACGCGTAATAGAAAATTCCAAAAAAATAGAAAAAAAATTAAAAAATGGCATTATGGCGTCATTTCAAGCCAGAATAGGTTGGAAAAGGCCGCGAAAGAGAGAAAATAAAAATTATCGTTCCGTTTCCGTTCCTAACTAACGCGTAATAGAAAATTCAAAAAAAATAGGCAAAAACTTCAAAAAATTAAAAAATACCATTATGACTTCATTTCAATCCAAAATAGGTTAGAGAACGCCAAGAATGTGAGAAAATAAAAATTATCGTTCCGTTCCGTTACTATCAGACGCGTAATAGAAAATTCCAAAAAAATAACAAAAAAATTAAAAAATAGCATTATGACTTCTTTTCTAGCCAAAATAGGTTGGACAAGCCCGAAAAAGAGAGAAAATAAAAATTATCGTTATGTTTCCGTTCCTAAATAACGCGTAATAGAAAATTCAAAAAAAAAAGGCAAAAACTTCAAAAAATTAAAATATACCATTATGACTTCTTTTCAAACCAAAATAGGTTGGACAAGCTCGAGAAAGAGAGAAAATAAAAATTATTATTCTGTTCCGTTCCTACCCGACGCGTAATAGAAAATTCCAAAAAAATAGCAAAAAAATTAAAAAAATGGCATTATGGCTTCATTTCGAGCCAGAATAGGTTGGAAAAGGCCGAGAAAGGGAGAAAATTAAAATTATCGTTCCATTTCGTTCCTACCTGACGCGTAATAGAAAATTCCATAAAAAAGGGCAAAAACTTCAAAAAATTAAAAAATACCATTATGACTTCATTTCAAACCAAAATAGGGTTGAGAAGGCCGAGAAAGTGAGAAAATAAAAATTATCGTTCCGTTCCGTTCCTACCAGACGCGTAATTGAAAATTCCAAAAAAATAACAATAAAATCCAAAAAATTAAAAAATAGCATTATGACTTCTTTTCTAGCCAAATTAGGTTGGAAAAGCTCGAGAAAGAGGGAAAATAAAAATTATCATTCTGTTCTGTTCCTACCCGACGCGTAATAGAAAATTCCAAAAAAATAGAAAAAAAAATTAAAAAATGGCATTATGGCGTCATTTCAAGCCAGAATAGGTTGGAAAAGGCCGCGAAAGAGAGAAAATAAAAATTATCGTTCCGTTTCCGTTCCTAACTAACGCGTAATAGAAAATTCAAAAAAAATAGGCAAAAACTTCAAAAAATTAAAAAATACTATTATGACTTCATTTCAATCCAAAATAGGTTAGAGAACGCCAAGAATGTGAGAAAATAAAAATTATCGTTCCGTTCCGTTACTACCAGACGCGTAATAGAAAATTCCAAAAAAATAACAAAAAAATTCAAAAAATTAAAAAATAGCATTATGACTTCTTTTCTAGCCAAAATAGGTTGGAAAAGCTCGAGAAAGAGAGAAAATAAAACTTATTATTCTGTTCCGTTCCTACCCGACGCGTAATAGAAAATTCCAAAAAAATAGCAAAAAATTAAAAAAATGGCATTATGGCTTCATTTCGAGCCAGAATAGGTTGGAAAAGGCCGAGAAAGGGAGAAAATTAAAATTATCGTTCCATTTCGTTCCTACCTGACGCGTAATAGAAAATTCCATAAAAAAGGGCAAAAACTTCAAAAAATTAAAAAATACCATTATGACTTCATTTCAAACCAAAATAGGGTTGAGAAGGCCGAGAAAGTGAGAAAATAAAAATTATCGTTCCGTTCCGTTCCTACCAGACGCGTAATTGAAAATTCCAAAAAAATAACAATAAAATCCAAAAAATTAAAAAATAGCATTATGACTTCTTTTCTAGCCAAATTAGGTTGGAAAAGCTCGAGAAAGAGGGAAAATAAAAATTATCATTCTGTTCTGTTCCTACCCGACGCGTAATAGAAAATTCCAAAAAAATAGAAAAAAAATTAAAAAATGGCATTATGGCGTCATTTCAAGCCAGAATAGGTTGGAAAAGGCCGCGAAAGAGAGAAAATAAAAATTATCGTTCCGTTTCCGTTCCTAACTAACGCGTAATAGAAAATTCAAAAAAAATAGGCAAAAACTTCAAAAAATTAAAAAATACCATTATGACTTCATTTCAATCCAAAATAGGTTAGAGAACGCCAAGAATGTGAGAAAATAAAAATTATCGTTCCGTTCCGTTACTACCAGACGCGTAATAGAAAATTCCAAAAAAATAACAAAAAAATTCAAAAAATTAAAAGATAGCATTATGACTTCTTTTCTAGCCAAAATAGGTTGGACAAGCCCGACAAAGAGAGAAAATAAAAATTATCGTTATGTTTCCGTTCCTAAATAACGCGTAATAGAAAATTCAAAAAAAAAAGGCAAAAACTTCAAAAAATACCATTATGACTTCTTTTCAAACCAAAATAGGTTGGACAAGCTCGAGAAAGAGAGAAAATAAAAATTATTATTCTGTTCCGTTCCTACCCGACGCGTAATAGAAAATTCCAAAAAAATAGCAAAAAAATTAAAAAAATGGCATTATGGCTTCATTTCGAGCCAGAATAGGTTGGAAAAGGCCGAGAAAGAGAGAAAATAAAAATTATCGTTATGTTCCGCTCCTAACTAACGCGTAATAGAAAATTCAAAAAAAATAGGCAAAAACTTCAAAAAATTAAAAAATACCATTATGACTTCTTTTCAAACCAAAATAGGTTGGACAAGCTCGAGAAAGAGAGAAAATAAAAATTATTATTCTGTTCCGTTCCTACCCGACGCGTAATAGAAAATTCCAAAAAAATAACAAAAAAATTAAAAAATAGCATTATGACTTCTTTTCTAGCCAAAATAGGTTGGACAAGCCCGAAAAAGAGAGAAAATAAAAATTATCGTTATGTTTCCGTTCCTAAATAACGCGTAATAGAAAATTCAAAAAAAAAAGGCAAAAACTTCAAAAAATTAAAAAATACCATTATGACTTCTTTTCAAACCAAAATAGGTTGGACAAGCTCGAGAAAGAGAGAAAATAAAAATTATTATTCTGTTCCGTTCCTACCCGACTCGTAATAGAAAATTCCAAAAAAATAGCAAAAAAATTAAAAAAATGGCATTATGGCTTCATTTCGAGCCAGAATAGGTTGGAAAAGGCCGAGAAAGGGAGAAAATTAAAATTATCGTTCCATTTCGTTCCTACCTGACGCGTAATAGAAAATTCCATAAAAAAGGGCAAAAACTTCAAAAAATTAAAAAATACCATTATGACTTCATTTCAAACCAAAATAGGGTTGAGAAGGCCGAGAAAGTGAGAAAATAAAAATTATCGTTCCGTTCCGTTCCTACCAGACGCGTAATTGAAAATTCCAAAAAAATAACAATAAAATCCAAAAAATTAAAAAATAGCATTATGACTTCTTTTCTAGCCAAATTAGGTTGGAAAAGCTCGAGAAAGAGGGAAAATAAAAATTATCATTCTGTTCTGTTCCTACCCGACGCGTAATAGAAAATTCCAAAAAAATAGAAAAAAAATTAAAAAATGGCATTATGGCGTCATTTCAAGCCAGAATAGGTTGGAAAAGGCCGCGAAAGAGAGAAAATAAAAATTATCGTTCCGTTTCCGTTCCTAACTAACGCGTAATAGAAAATTCAAAAAAAATAGGCAAAAACTTCAAAAAATTAAAAAATACCATTATGACTTCATTTCAATCCAAAATAGGTTAGAGAACGCCAAGAATGTGAGAAAATAAAAATTATCGTTCCGTTCCGTTACTACCAGACGCGTAATAGAAAATTCCAAAAAAATAACAAAAAAATTAAAAAATAGCATTATGACTTCTTTTCTAGCCAAAATAGGTTGGACAAGCCCGACAAAGAGAGAAAATAAAAATTATCGTTATGTTTCCGTTCCTAAATAACGCGTAATAGAAAATTCAAAAAAAAAAGGCAAAAACTTCAAAAAATACCATTATGACTTCTTTTCAAACCAAAATAGGTTGGACAAGCTCGAGAAAGAGAGAAAATAAAAATTATTATTCTGTTCCGTTCCTACCCGACGCGTAATAGAAAATTCCAAAAAAATAGCAAAAAAATTAAAAAAATGGCATTATGGCTTCATTTCGAGCCAGAATAGGTTGGAAAAGGCCGAGAAAGAGAGAAAATAAAAATTATCGTTATGTTCCGTTCCTAACTAACGCGTAAAAGAAAATTCAAAAAAAATAGGCAAAGACTTCAAAAAATTAAAAAATACCATTATGACTTCATTTCAATCCAAAATAGGTTAGAGAACGCCAAGAATGTGAGAAAATAAAAATTATCGTTCCGTTCCGTTACTACCAGACGCGTAATAGAAAATTCCAAAAAAATAACAAAAAAATTAAAAAATAGCATTATGACTTCTTTTCTAGCCAAAATAGGTTGGACAAGCCCGAAAAAGAGAGAAAATAAAAATTATCGTTATGTTTCCGTTCCTAAATAACGCGTAATAGAAAATTCAAAAAAAAAAGGCAAAAACTTCAAAAAATTAAAAAATACCATTATGACTTCTTTTCAAACCAAAATAGGTTGGACAAGCTCGAGAAAGAGAGAAAATAAAAATTATTATTCTGTTCCGTTCCTACCCGACGCGTAATAGAAAATTCCAAAAAAATAGCAAAAAAATTAAAAAAATGGCACTATGGCTTCATTTCGAGCCAGAATAGGTTGGAAAAGGCCGAGAAAGGGAGAAAATTAAAATTATCGTTCCATTTCGTTCCTACCTGACGCGTAATAGAAAATTCCATAAAAAAGGGCAAAAACTTCAAAAAATTAAAAAATACCATTATGACTTCATTTCAAACCAAAATAGGGTTGAGAAGGCCGAGAAAGTGAGAAAATAAAAATTATCGTTCCGTTCCGTTCCTACCAGACGCGTAATTGAAAATTCCAAAAAAATAACAAAAAAATTCAAAAAATTAAAAAATAGCATTATGACTTCTTTTCTAGCCAAAATAGGTTGGACAAGCCCGACAAAGAGAGAAAATAAAAATTATCGTTATGTTTCCGTTCCTAAATAACGCGTAATAGAAAATTCAAAAAAAAAAGGCAAAAACTTCAAAAAATACCATTATGACTTCTTTTCAAACCAAAATAGGTTGGACAAGCTCGAGAAAGAGAGAAAATAAAAATTATTATTCTGTTCCGTTCCTACCCGACGCGTAATAGAAAATTCCAAAAAAATAGCAAAAAAATTAAAAAAATGGCATTATGGCTTCATTTCGAGCCAGAATAGGTTGGAAAAGGCCGAGAAAGAGAGAAAATAAAAATTATCGTTAAGTTCCGTTCCTAACTAACGCGTAATAGAAAATTCAAAAAAAATAGGCAAAGACTTCAAAAAATTAAAAAATAGCATTATGACTTCATTTCAATCCAAAATAGGTTGGAGAACGCCGAGAAAGTGAGAAAATAAAAATTATCGTTCCGTTCCGTTACTACCAGACGCGTAATAGAAAATTCCAAAAAAATTCAAAAAATTAAAAAATAGCATTTTGACTTCTTTTCTAGCCAAAATAGGTTGGACAAGCCCGAGAAAGAGAGAAAATAAAAATTATCGTTCAGTTCCATTCCTACCAGACGCGTAATAGAAATTTCCAAACAAATAGCAAAAAAAATTAAAGAAAACCATTATGGCTCCATTTCAATCCAAAATAGGTTGGAAAATGCCGAGAAATAGAGCAAATAAAAATTAGCAATCCGTTCCGTTCCTACTCGACCTGTAACAGGAAATTCCAAAAAAATAACTAAAAAATTCAAAAAATTAAAAAATACCATTACAGATTCATTCCAAGCCAAAATAGGTTGAAAGAGGATGAGAAAGAGAGAAAATAAAAATTATCATTCCGTTCCGTTCCTACCCGACGTGTAATAGGAAATTCCACAAAAATAACAAAAAAATTCAAAAAATTAAAAAATAGAATTATGGCTTCATTTCAAGCCAGAATAGGTTGGGAATGCCGAGAAAGAGAGAAAATAAAAATTATCGTTCCGTTCCGTTCCTACCCGACGCGTAATAGAAAATTCCAAGAAAGTAGCAAAAAAATTTAAAAAATTAAAAAATAGCATTATGGCTGCATTTCAAGCCAGAATAGGTTGGAAAAGGACGCGAAAGAGAGAAAATAAAAATTATCGTTCTATGCCGTTCCTACTCGACGCGTAATAAAAAATTCAAAAAAATTGAAAAAAAATTCAAATAATCAAAACATACCATTATGGCTTCATTTCAAGCCAAAATAGGTTGGAAAAGGCCGAGAAAGGGAGAAAATTAAAATTATCGTTCCATTTCGTTCCTACCTGACGCGTAATAGAAAATTCCATAAAAAAGGGCAAAAACTTCAAAAAATTAAAAAATACCATTATGACTTCATTTCAAACCAAAATGGGGTTGAGAAGGCCGAGAAAGTGAGAAAATAAAAATTATCGTTCCGTTCCGTTCCTACCAGACGCGTAATTGAATATTCCAAAAAAATAACAATAAAATCCAAAAAATTAAAAAATAGCATTATGACTTCTTTTCTAGCCAAATTAGGTTGGAAAAGCTCGAGAAAGAGGGAAAATAAAAATTATCATTCTGTTCTGTTCCTACCCGACGCGTAATAGAAAATTCCAAAAAAATAGCAAAAAAATTAAAAAATGGCATTATGGCGTCATTTCAAGCCAGAATAGGTTGGAAAAGGCCGCGAAAGAGAGAAAATAAAAATTATCGTTCCGTTTCCGTTCCTACCCGACGCGTAATAGAAAATTCCAAGAAAGTAGCAAAAAAATTTAAAAAATTAAAAAATAGCATTATGGCTGCATTTCAAGCCAGAATAGGTTGGAAAAGGACGCGAAAGAGAGAAAATAAAAATTATCGTTCTATTCCGTTCCTACTCGACGCGTAATAAAAAATTCAAAAAAATTGAAAAAAAATTCAAATAATCAAAACATACCATTATGGCTTCATTTCAAGCCAAAATAGGTTGGAAAAGGCCGAGAAAGGGAGAAAATTAAAATTATCGTTTCATTTCGTTCCTACCTGACGCGTAATAGAAAATTCCATAAAAAAGGGCAAAAACTTCAAAAAATTAAAAAATACCATTATGACTTCATTTCAAACCAAAATAGGGTTGAGAAGGCCGAGAAAGTGAGAAAATAAAAATTATCGTTCCGTTCCGTTCCTACCAGACGCGTAATTGAAAATTCCAAAAAAATAACAATAAAATCCAAAAAATTAAAAAATAGCATTATGACTTCTTTTCTAGCCAAATTAGGTTGGAAAAGCTCGAGAAAGAGGGAAAATAAAAATTATCATTCTGTTCTGTTCCTACCCGACGCGTAATAGAAAATTCCAAAAAAATAGAAAAAAAATTAAAAAATGGCATTATGGCGTCATTTGAAGCCAGAATAGGTTGGAAAAGGCCGCGAAAGAGAGAAAATAAAAATTATCGTTCCGTTTCCGTTCCTAACTAACGCGTAATAGAAAATTCAAAAAAATAGGCAAAAACTTCAGAAAATTAAAAAATACCATTATGACTTCATTTCAATCCAAAATAGGTTAGAGAACGCCAAGAATGTGAGAAAATAAAAATTAACGTTCCGTTCCGTTACTACCAGACGCGTAATAGAAAATTCCAAAAAAATAACAAAAAAATTCAAAAAATTAAAAAATAGCATTATGACTTCTTTTCTAGCCAAAATAGGTTGGACAAGCCCGAAAAAGAGAGAAATAAAAATTATCGTTATGTTTCCATTCCTAAATAACGCGTAATAGAAAATTCAAAAAAAAAAGGCAAAAACTTCAAAAAATACCACTATGACTTCTTTTCAAACCAAAATAGGTTGGACAAGCTCGAGAAAGAGAGAAAATAAAAATTATTATTCTGTTCCGTTCCTACCCGACGAGTAATATAAAATTCCAAAAAAATAGCAAAAAAATTAAAAAAATGGCATTATGGCTTCATTTCGAGCCAGAATAGGTTGGAAAAGGCCGAGAAAGAGAGAAAATAAAAATTATCGTTATGTTCCGTTCCTAACTAACGCGTAATAGAAAATTCAAAAAAAATAGGCAAAGACTTCAAAAAATTAAAAAATAGCATTATGACTTCATTTCAATCCAAAATAGGTTGGAGAACGCCGAGAAAGTGAGAAAATAAAAATTATCGTTCCGTTCCGTTACTACCAGACGCGTAATAGAAAATTCCAAAAAAATTCAAAAAATTAAAAAATAGCATTTTGACTTCTTTTCTAGCCAAAATAGGTTGGACAAGCCCGAGAAAGAGAGAAAATAAAAATTATCGTTCAGTTCCATTCCTACCAGACGCGTAATAGAAATTTCCAAACAAATAGCAAAAAAAATTAAAGAAAACCATTATGGCTCCATTTCAATCCAAAATAGGTTGGAAAATGCCGAGAAATAGAGCAAATAAAAATTAGCAATCCGTTCCGTTCCTACTCGACCTGTAACAGGAAATTCCAAAAAAATAACTAAAAAATTAAAAAAATTAAAAAATACCATTACGGATTCATTCCAAGCCAAAATAGGTTGAAAGAGGATGAGAAAGAGAGAAAATAAAAATTATCATTCCGTTCCGTTCCTACCCGACGTGTAATAGGAAATTCCACAAAAATAACAAAAAAATTCAAAAAATTAAAAAATAGAATTATGGCTTCATTTCAAGCCAGAAAAGGTTGGGAATGCCGAAAAAGAGAGAAAATAAAAATTATCGTTCCGTTCCGTTCCTACCCGACGCGTAATAGAAAATTCCAAGAAAGTAGCAAAAAAATTTAAAAAATTAAAAAATAGCATTATGGCTGCATTTCAAGCCAGAATAGGTTGGAAAAGGACGCGAAAGAGAGAAAATAAAAATTATCGTTCTATGCCGTTCCTACTCGACGCGTAATAAAAAATTCAAAAAAATTGAAAAAAAATTCAAATAATCAAAACATACCATTATGGCTTCATTTCAAGCCAAAATAGGTTGGAAAAGGCCGAGAAAGGGAGAAAATTAAAATTATCGTTTCATTTCGTTCCTACCTGACGCGTAATAGAAAATTCCATAAAAAAGGGCAAAAACTTCAAAAAATTAAAAAATACCATTATGACTTCATTTCAAACCAAAATAGGGTTGAGAAGGCCGAGAAAGTGAGAAAATAAAAATTATCGTTCCGTTCCGTTCCTACCAGACGCGTAATTGAAAATTCCAAAAAAATAACAATAAAATCCAAAAAATTAAAAAATAGCATTATGACTTCTTTTCCAGCCAAATTAGGTTGGAAAAGCTCGAGAAAGAGGGAAAATAAAAATTATCATTCTGTTCTGTTCCTACCCGACGCGTAATATAAAATTCCAAAAAAATAGCAAAAAAATTAAAAAATGGCATTATGGCGTCATTTCAAGCCAGAATAGGTTGGAAAAGGCCGCGAAAGAGAGAAAATAAAAATTATCGTTCCGTTTCCGTTCCTAACTAACGCGTAATAGAAAATTCAAAAAAAATAGGCAAAAACTTCAAAAAATTAAAAAATAGCATTATGTGTTCTTTTCAATCCAAAATAGGTTGGAGAACGCCGAGAAAGTGAGAAAATAAAAATTATCGTTCCGTTCCGTTACTACCAGACGCGTAATAGAAAATTCCAAAAAAATTCAAAAAATTAAAAAATAGCATTTTGACTTCTTTTCTAGCCAAAATAGGTTGGACAAGCCCGAGAAAGAGAGAAAATAAAAATTATCGTTCAGTTCCATTCCTACCAGACGCGTAATAGAAATTTCCAAACAAATAGCAAAAAAAATTAAAGAAAACCATTATGGCTCCATTTCAATCCAAAATAGGTTGGAAAATGCCGAGAAATAGAGCAAATAAAAATTAGCAATCCGTTCCGTTCCTACTCGACCTGTAACAGGAAATTCCAAAAAAATAACTAAAAAATTCAAAAAATTAAAAAATACCATTACGGATTCATTCCAAGCCAAAATAGGTTGAAAGAGGATGAGAAAGAGAGAAAATAAAAATCATCATTCCGTTCCGTTCCTACCCGACGTGTAATAGGAAATTCCACAAAAATAACAAAAAAAATTCAAAAAATTAAAAAATAGAATTATGGCTTCATTTCAAGCCAGAATAGGTTGGGAATGCCGAGAAAGAGAGAAAATAAAAATTATCGTTCCGTTCCGTTCCTACCCGACGCGTAATAGAAAATTCCAAGAAAGTAGCAAAAAAATTTAAAAAATTAAAAAATAGCATTATGGCTGCATTTCAAGCCAGAATAGGTTGGAAAAGGACGCGAAAGAGAGAAAATAAAAATTATCGTTCTATTCCGTTCCTACTCGACGCGTAATAAAAAATTCAAAAAAATTGAAAAAAAATTCAAATAATCAAAACATACCATTATGGCTTCATTTCAAGCCAAAATAGGTTGGAAAAGGCCGAGAAAGGGAGAAAATTAAAATTATCGTTTCATTTCGTTCCTACCTGACGCGTAATAGAAAATTCCATAAAAAAGGGCAAAAACTTCAAAAAATTAAAAAATACCATTATGACTTCATTTCAAACCAAAATAGGGTTGAGAAGGCCGAGAAAGTGAGAAAATAAAAATTATCGTTCCGTTCCGTTCCTACCAGACGCGTAATTGAAAATTCCAAAAAAATAACAATAAAATCCAAAAAATTAAAAAATAGCATTATGACTTCTTTTCCAGCCAAATTAGGTTGGAAAAGCTCGAGAAAGAGGGAAAATAAAAATTATCATTCTGTTCTGTTCCTACCCGACGCGTAATAGAAAATTCCAAAAAAATATAAAAAAAATTAAAAAATGGCATTATGGCGTCATTTCAAGCCAGAATAGGTTGGAAAAGGCCGCGAAAGAGAGACAATAAAAATTATCGTTCCGTTTCCGTTCCTAACTAACGCGTAATAGAAAATTCAAAAAAAATAGGCAAAAACTTCAAAAAATTAAAAAATACCATTATGACTTCATTTCAATCCAAAATAGGTTAGAGAACGCCAAGAATGTCAGAAAATAAAAATTATCGTTCCGTTCCGTTACTACCAGACGCGTAATAGAAAATTCCAAAAAAATAACAAAAAAATTCAAAAATAGCATTATGACTTCTTTTCTAGCCAAAATAGGTTGGACAAGCCCGAAAAAGAGAGAAAATAAAAATTATCGTTATGTTTCCGTTCCTAAATAACGCGTAATAGAAGATTCAAAAAAAAAAGGCAAAAACTTCAAAAAATACCATTATGACTTCTTTTCAAACCAAAATAGGTTGGACAAGCTCGAGAAAGAGAGAAAATAAAAATTATTATTCTGTTCCGTTCCTACCCGACGCGTAATATAAAATTCCAAAAAAATAGCAAAAAAATTAAAAAAATGGCATTATGGCTTCATTTCGAGCCAAAATAGGTTGGAAAAGGCCGAGAAAGAGAGAAAATAAAAATTATCGTTATGTTCCGTTCCTAACTAACGCGTAATAGAAAATTCAAAAAAAATAGGCAAAGACTTCAAAAAATTAAAAAATAGCATTATGACTTCATTTCAATCCAAAATAGGTTGGAGAACGCCGAGAAAGTGAGAAAATAAAAATTATCGTTCCGTTCCGTTCCTACCAGACGCGTAATAGAAAATTCCAAAAAAATTCAAAAAATTAAAAAATAGCATTTTGACTTCTTTTCTAGCCAAAATAGGTTGGACAAGCCCGAGAAAGAGAGAAAATAAAAATTATCGTTCAGTTCCATTCCTACCAGACGCGTAATAGAAATTTCCAAACAAATAGCAAAAAAAATTAAAGAAAACCATTATGGCTCCATTTCAATCCAAAATAGGTTGGAAAATGCCGAGAAATAGAGCAAATAAAAATTAGCAATCCGTTCCGTTCCTACTCGACCTGTAACAGGAAATTCCAAAAAAATAACTAAAAAATTCAAAAAATTAAAAAATACCATTACGGATTCATTCCAAGCCAAAATAGGTTGAAAGAGGATGAGAAAGAGAGAAAATAAAAATTATCATTCCGTTCCGTTGCTACCCGACGCGTAATAGGAAATTCCATAAAAATAACAAAAAAATTCAAAAAATTAAAAAAATAGAATTATGGCTTCATTTCAAGCCAGAATAGGTTGGGAATGCCGAGAAAGAGAGAAAATAAAAATTATCGTTCCGTTCCGTTTCTACCCGACGCGTAATAGAAAATTCCAAGAAAGTAGCAAAAAAATTAAAAAAATTAAAAAATAGTATTATGGCTGCATTTCAAGCCAGAATAGGTTGGAAAAGGACGCGAAAGAGAGAAAATAAAAATTATCGTTCTATTCCGTTCCTACTCGACGCGTAATAAAAAATTCAAAAAAATTGAAAAAAAATTCAAATAATCAAAACATACCATTATGGCTTCATTTCAAGCCAAAATAGGTTGGAAAAGGCCGAGAAAGGGAGAAAATTAAAATTATCGTTCCATTTCGTTCCTACCTGACGCGTAATAGAAAATTCCATAAAAAAGGGCAAAAACTTCAAAAAATTAAAAAATACCATGATGACTTCATTTCAAACCAAAATAGGGTTGAGAAGGCCGAGAAAGTGAGAAAATAAAAATTATCGTTCCGTTCCGTTCCTACCAGACGCGTAATTGAAAATTCCAAAAAAATAACAATAAAATCCAAAAAATTAAAAAATAGCATTATGACTTCTTTTCTAGCCAAATTAGGTTGGAAAAGCTCGAGAAAGAGGGAAAATAAAAATTATCATTCTGTTCTGTTCCTACCCGACGCGTAATAGAAAATTCCAAAAAAATAGCAAAAAAATTAAAAAATGGCATTATGGCGTCATTTCAAGCCAGAATAGGTTGGAAAAGGCCGCAAAAGAGAGAAAATAAAAATTATCGTTCCGTTTCCGTTCCTAACTAACGCGTAATAGAAAATTCAAAAAAAATAGGCAAAAAGTTCAAAAAATTAAAAAATACCATTTTGACTTCATTTCAATCCAAAATAGGTTAGAGAACGCCGAGAAAGTGAGAAAATAAAAATTATCGTTCCGTTCCGTTACTACCAGACGCGTAATAGAAAATTCCAAAAAAATAGCAAAAAAATTAAAAAAATTAAAAAATGGCATTATGGCTTCATTTCAAGCCAGAATAGGTTGGAAAAGGCCGTGAAAGAGAGAAAATAAAAATTATCGTTCCGTTTCCGTTCCTAACTAACGCGTAATAGAAAATTCAAAAAAAATAGGCAAAAACTTCAAAAAATTAAAAAATACCATTATGACTTCATTTCAATCCAAAATAGGTTGGAGAACGCCAAGAATGTGAGAAAATAAAAATTATCGTTCCGTTCCGTTACTACCAGACGCGTAATAGAAAATTCCAAAAAAATAACAAAAAAATTCAAAAAATTAAAAAATAGCATTATGACTTCTTTTCTAGCCAAAATAGGTTGGACAAGCCCGAGAAAGAGAGAAAATAAAAATTATCGTTCCGTTTCCGTTCCTAAATAACGCGTAATAGAAAATTCAAAAAAAATAGGCAAAAACTTCAAAAAATTAAAAAATACCATTATGACTTTGTTTCAAACCAAAATAGGTTGGACAAGCCCGGGAAAGAGTGAAAATAAAAATTATCATTCTGTTCTGTTCCTACCCGACGCGTAATAGAAAATTCCAAAAAAATAGCAAAAAAATTAAAAAAAATTAAAAAATGGCATTATGGCTTCATTTCAAGCCAGAATAGGTTGGAAAAGGCCGAGAAAGAGTGAAAATAAAAATTATCGTTCCGTTTCCGTTCCTAACTAACGCGTAATAGAAAATTAAAAAAAAATAGGCAAAAACTTCAAAAAATTAAAAAATACCATTATGACTTTGGTTCGAACAAAAATAGGTTGGACAAGCCCGAGAAACTGAGAAAATAAAAATTATCGTTTCGTTCTGTTGCTACCAGACGCGTAATAGAAAATTCCAAAAAAATAACAAAAAAATTTAAAAAATTCAAAAATAGCATTATAACTTCTTTTCAAACCAAAATAGGTTGGACAAGCTCGAGAAAGAGAGAAAATAAAAATTATTATTCTGTTCCGTTCCTACCCGACGTGTAATAGAAAATTCCAAAAAAATAGCAAAAAAATTAAAAAAATGGCATTATGGCTTCATTTCGAGCCAGAATAGGTTGGAAAAGGCCGAGAAAGAGAGAAAATAAAAATTATCGTTATGTTCCGTTCCTAACTAACGCGTAATAGAAAATTCAAAAAAAATAGGCAAAAACTTCAAAAAATTAAAAAATAGCATTATGACTTCATTTCAATCCAAAATAGGTTGGAGAACGCCGAGAAAGTGAGAAAATAAAAATTATCGTTCAGTTCCATTCCTACCAGACGCGTAATAGAAATTTCCAAACAAATAGCAAAAAAAATTAAAGAAAACCATTATGGCTCCATTTCAATCCAAAATAGGTTGGAAAATACCGAGAAATAGAGCAAATAAAAATTAGCCATCCGTTCCGTTCCTACTCGACCTGTAACTGGAAATTCCAAAAAAATAACTAAAAAATTCAAAAAATTAAAAAATACCATTACGGATTCATTCCAAGCCAAAATAGGTTGAAAGAGGATGAGAAAGAGAGAAAATAAAAATTATCATTCCGTTCCGTTCCTACCCGACGTGTAGTAGGAAATTCCAGAAAAATAACAAAAAAATTCAAAAAATTAAAAAATAGAATTATGGCTTCATTTCAAGCCAGAATAGGTTGGGAATGCCGAGAAAGAGAGAAAATAAAAATTATCGTTCCGTTCCGTTCCTACCCGACGCGTAATAGAAAATTCCAAGAAAGTAGCAAAAAAATTTAAAAAATTAAAAAATAGCATTATGGCTGCATTTCAAGCCAGAATAAGTTGGAAAAGGACGCAAAAGAGAGAAAATAGAAATTATTGTTCTATTCCGTTCCTACTCGACGCGTAATAAAAAATTCAAAAAAATTGAAAAAAAATTCAAATAATCAAAACATACCATTATGGCTTCATTTCAAGCCAAAATAGGTTGAAAAAGGCCGAGAAAGGGAGAAAATTAAAATTATCGTTCCATTTCGTTCCTACCTGACGCGTAATAGAAAATTCCATAAAAAAGGGCAAAAACTTCAAAAAATTAAAAAATACCATTATGACTTCATTTCAAACCAAAATAGGGTTGAGAAGGCCGAGAAAGTGAGAAAATAAAAATTATCGTTCCGTTCCTTTCCTACCAGACGCGTAATTGAAAATTCCAAAAAAATAACAATAAAATCCAAAAAATTAAAAAATAGCATTATGACTTCTTTTCTAGCCAAATTAGGTTGGAAAAGCTCGAGAAAGAGGGAAAATAAAAATTATAATTCTGTTCTGTTCCTAGTCGACGCGTAATAGAAAATTCCAAAAAAATAGCAAAAAAATTAAAAACTGGCATTATGGCGTCATTTCAAGCCAGAATAGGTTGGAAAAGGCCGCGAAAGAGAGAAAATAAAAATTATCGTTCCGTTTCCGTTCCTAACTAACGCGTAATAGAAAATTCAAAAAAAAAAGGCAAAAACTTCAAAAAATTAAAAAATACCATTATGACTTCATTTCAATCCAAAATAGGTTAGAGAACGCCAAGAATGTGAGAAAATAAAAATTATCGTTCCATTCCGTTACTACCAGACGCGTAATAGAAAATTCCAAAAAAATAACAAAAAAATTCAAAAAATTAAAAAATAGCATTATGACTTCTTTTCTAG
Source organism: Quercus parvula (assembly GCA_030820535.1). Classification (NCBI taxonomy): domain Eukaryota; kingdom Viridiplantae; phylum Streptophyta; class Magnoliopsida; order Fagales; family Fagaceae; genus Quercus; species Quercus parvula. The sequence goes on from JAUAME010000004.1 coordinate 25,672,649, forward strand.
CCAAAATAGGTTGGACAAGCCCGAAAAAGAGAGAAAATAAAAATTATCGTTATGTTTCCGTTCCTAAATAACGCGTAATAGAAAATTAAAAAAAAAAAGGCAAAAACTTCAAAAAATTAAAAAATACCATTATGACTTCATTTCAATCCAAAATAGGTTGGAGAACGCCAAGAATGTGAGAAAATAAAAATTATCGTTCCGTTCCGTTACTACCAGACGCGTAATAGAAAATTCCAAAAAAATAACAAAAAAATTAAAAAATAGCATTATGACTTCTTTTCTAGCCAAAATAGGTTGGACAAGCCCGAGAAAGAGAAAAAATAAAAATTATCGTTCCGTTTCCGTTCCTAACTAACGCGTAATAGAAAATTCAAAAAAAATAGGCAAAAACTTCAAAAAATTAAAAAATACCATTATGACTTTTTTCCAAACCAAAATAGGTTGGACAAGCCTGGGAAAGAGTGAAAATAAAAATTATCATTCGGTTCTGTTCCTACCCGACGCGTAATAGAAAATTCCAAAAAAATAGCAAAAAAATTCAAAAAATTAAAAAATAGCATTATGGCTTCATTTCAAGCCAGAATAGGTTGGAAAAGGCCGAGAAAGAGAGAAAATAAAAATTATCGTTCCGTTTCCGCTCCTAACTAACGCGTAATAGAAAATTCAAAAAAATTAGGCAAAAACTTCAAAAAATTAAAAAATAGCATTATGACTTCATTTCAATCCAAAATAGGTTGGAGAACGCCGAGAAAGTGAGTAAATAAAAATTATCGTTCCGTTCCGTTACTACCAGACGCGTCATAGAAAATTCCAAAAAAATTCAAAAAATTAAAAAATAGCATTTTGACTTCTTTTCTAGCCAAAATAGGTTGGACAATCCCGAGAAAGAGAGAAAATAAAAATTATCGTTCAGTTCCATTCCTACCAGACGCGTAATAGAAATTTCCAAACAAATAGCAAAAAAAATTAAAAAAAACCATTATGGCTCCATTTCAATCCAAAATAGGTTGGAAAATGCCGAGAAATAGAGCAAATAAAAATTAGCAATCCGTTCCGTTCCTACTCGACCTGTAACAGGAAATTCCAAAAAAATAACTAAAAAATTCAAAAAATTAAAAAATACCATTACGGATTCATTCCAAGCCAAAATAGGTTGAAAGAGGATGAGAAAGAGAGAAAATAAAAATTATCATTCCGTTCCCTTCCTACCCGACGTGTAATAGGAAATTCCACAAAAATAACAAAAAAATTCAAAAAATTAAAAAATAGAATTATGGCTTCATTTCAAGCCAGAATAGGTTGGGAATGCCGAGAAAGAGAGAAAATAAAAATTATCGTTCCGTTCCGTTCCTACCCGACGCGTAATAGAAAATTCCAAGAAAGTAGCAAAAAAATTTAAAAAATTAAAAAATAGCATTATGGCTGCATTTCAAGCCAGAATAGGTTGGAAAAGGACGCGAAAGAGAGAAAATAAAAATTATCGTTCTATTCCGTTCCTACTCGACGCGTAATAAAAAATTCAAAAAAATTGAAAAAAAATTCAAATAATCAAAACATACCATTATGGCTTCATTTCAAGCCAAAATAGGTTGGAAAAGGCCGAGAAAGGGAGAAAATTAAAATTATCGTTCAATTTCGTTCTACCTGACGCGTAATAGAAAATTTCATAAAAAATGGAAAAAACTTCAAAAAATTAAAAAATACCATTATGACTTCATTTCAAACCAAAATAGGGTTGAAAAGGCCGAGAAAGTGAGAAAATAAAAATTATCGTTCCGTTCCGTTCCTACCAGACGCGTAATTGAAAATTCCAAAAAAATAACAATAAAATCCAAAAAATTAAAAAATAGCATTATGACTTCTTTTCTAGCCAAATTAGGTTGGAAAAGCTCGAGAAAGAGGGAAAATAAAAATTATCATTCTGTTCCGTTCCTACCCGACGCGTAATAGAAAATTCCAAAAAAATAGCAAAAAAATTAAAAAAATTAAAAAATGGCATTATGGCGTCATTTCAAGCCAGAATAGGTTGGAAAAGGCCGCGAAAGAGAGAAAATAAAAATTATCGTTCCGTTTCCGTTCCTAACTAACGCGTAATAGAAAATTCAAAAAAAATAGGCAAAAACTTCAAAAAATTAAAAAATACCATTATGACTTCATTTCAATCCAAAATAGGTTGGAGAACGCCAAGAATGTGAGAAAATAAAAATTATTGTTCCGTTCCGTTACTACCAGACGCGTAATAGAAAATTCCAAAAAAATAACAAAAAAATTCAAAAAATTAAAAAATAGCATTATGACTTCTTTTCTAGCCAAAATAGGTTGGACAAGCCCGAGAAAGAGAGAAAATAAAAATTGTCGTTCCGTTTCCGTTCCTAAATAACGCGTAATAGAAAATTCAAAAAAAAAAAGGCAAAAACTTCAAAAAATTAAAAAATACCATTATGACTTCATTTCAATCCAAAATAGGTTGGAGAACGCCAAGAATGTGAGAAAATAAAAATTATCGTTCCGTTCCGTTACTACCAGACGCGTAATAGAAAATTCCAAAAAAATAACAAAAAATTAAAAAAATTAAAAAATAGCATTACGACTTCTTTTCTAGCCAAAATAGGTTGGACAAGCCCGAGAAAGAGAGAAAATAAAAATTATCGTTCAGTTCCATTCCTACCAGACGCGTAATAGAAATTTCCAAACAAATAGCAAAAAAAATTAAAAAAAACCATTATGGCTCCATTTCAATCCAAAATAGGTTGGAAAATGTCGAGCAATAGAGCAAATAAAAATTAGCAATCCGTTCCGTTCCTACCCGACCTGTAACAGGAAATTCCAAATAAATAACTAAAAAATTCAAAAAATTAAAAAATACCATTACGGATTCATTCCAAGCCAAAATTGGTTAAAAGAGGATGAGAAAGAGAGAAAATAAAAATTATCATTCCGTTCCGTTCCTACCCGACGCGTAATAGGAAATTCCATAAAAATAACAAAAAAATTCAAAAAATTAAAAAATAGAATTATGGCTTCATTTCAAGCCAGAATAGATTGGGAAATGCCGAGAAAGAGAGAAAATAAAAATTATCGTTCCGTTCCGTTCCTACCCGACGCGTAATAAAAAATTCAAAAAAATTGAAAAAAAATTCAAATAATCAAAACATACCATTATGGCTTCATTTCAATCCAAAATAGGTGGGAAAAGGCTGAGAAAGGGAGAAAATTAAAATTATCGTTCCATTCCGTTCTTACCTGACGCGTAATAGAAAATTCCTAAAAAATTAAAAAAATTAAAAAATAGCATTATGACTTCTTTTCTAGCCAAAATAGGTTGGACAAGCCCGAGAGAGAGAAAATAAAAATTATCGTTCTGTTCCGTTCCTACCCGACGCGTAATAGAAAATTCCAAGAAAACAGCAAAAAAAATTTAAAAAATTAAAAAATAGCATTATGGCTGCATTTCAAGCCAGAATAGGTTGGAAAAGGACGCGAAAGAGAAAAAATAAAAATTATCGTTCTATTCCGTTCCTACTCGACACGTAATAGAAAATTCCAAAAAAATTGAAAAAAAATTCAAACAATTAAAACATACCATTATGGCTTCATTTCAAGCCAAAATAGGTTGGAAAAGGTCGAGAAAGGGAGAAAATTACAATTATCATTCCATTTCGTTCCTACCTGACGCGTAATAGAAAATTCCAAAAAAAAGGGCAAAAACTTCAAAAAATTAAAAAATACCATTATGACTTCATTTCAAACCAAAATAGGGTTGAGAAGGCCGAGAAGTGAGAAAATAAAAATTATCGTTCCGTTCCGTTCCTACCAGACGCGTAATTGAAAATTCCAAAAAAATAACAAAAAAATCCAAAAAATTAAAAAATAGCATTATGACTTCTTTTCTAGCCAAAATAGGTTGGAAAAGCTCGAGAAAGAGAGAAAATAAAAATTATCATTCTGTTCCGTTCCTACCCGACGCGTAATAGAAAATTCCAAAAAAATAGCAAAAACTTCAAAAGACTAAAAAATACCATTATCGCTTCATTTCAAGCCAAAATAGGTTGGAAAAGGCCGAGAAAGAGAGAAACTAAAAATTATCGTTCTGCTCTGTTCCAACCTGACGCGTAACAGAAAATTCCAAAAAAGTAGCAAAAATATTAATAAAATTAAAAAATAGCATTATGGCTTTGTTTCAAACCAGAATAGGTTGGACAAGCCCGGGAAAGAGTGAAAATAAAAATTATCGTTCCGTTCTGTTCCTACCCGACGCGTAATAGAAAATTCCAAAAAAATTGAAAAAAAATTCAAACAATTAAAACATACCATTATGGCTTCATTTCAAGCCAAAATAGGTTGGAAAAGACCGAGAAAGGGAGAAAATTAAAATTATCGTTCCTCTTCGTTCCCACCTGACGCGTAATAGAAAATTCCAAAAAAAATGGCAAAAACTTCAAAAAATTAAAAAATACCATTATTACTTCATTTCAAACCAAAATAGGTTGGAGAAGGCCGAGAAACTGAGAAAATAAATATTATCGTTTCGTTCCGTCGCTACCAGACGCGTAATAGAAAATTCCAAAAAAATAACAAAAAAATTAAAAAATAGCATTATAACTACTTTTCAAGCCAAAATAGGTTGGAAAAGCTCGAGAAAGAGGGAAAATAAAAATTATCATTCTGTTCCGTTCCTACCCGACGCGTAATAGAAAATTCCAAAAAAATATCAAAAAAATTAAAAAAAATTAAAAAATGGCATTATGGCTTCATTTCGAGCCAGAATAGGTCGGAAAAGGCCGAGAACGAGAGAAAATAAAAATTATCGTTCCGTTCGGTTCCTAACTGACGCGTAATAGAAAATTCAAAAAAAATAGGCAAAAACTTCAAAAAATTAAAAAATATCATTATGACTTTGTTTCAAACCAAAATAGGTTGGACAAGCCCGAGAAAGTGAGAAAATAAAAATTATCGTTCTGTTCCGTTCCTACTCGACGCGTGATAGAAAATTCCAAAAACACAACAAAAAAATTTAAAAAATTAAAAAATAGCATTATGGCTTCATTTCAAGCAAGAATTGCTTGGAAAAGGCCGAGAAAGAGAGAAAATAAAAATTATCGTTCCGCTCCGTTCCGTTCCTACTCGACGCGGAATACAAAATTCCAAAAAAAATTGAAAAAAAATTGAAATAATTAAAATATACCATTATGGCTTCATTTGAAGCCAAAATAGGTTGGAAAGGCTGAGAAAGGGAGAAAATTAAAATTATCGTTCCGTTTCGTTCCTAGCTGACGCGTAATAGAAAATTCCAAAAAAATAGGCAAAAACTTCAAAAAACTAAAAAATAGCATTATGACTTCTTCTCTAGCCAAAATAGGTTGGAAAAGCTCGAGAAAGAGAGAAAATAAAAATTATCATTCTGTTCTGTTCCAACCCGACGCGTAATAGAAAATTCCAAAAAAATAGCAAAAAAATTAAAAAAATTAAAAAATGGCACTATGGCTTCATTTCAAGCCAGAATAGGTTGGAAAAGGCCGCGAAAGAGAGAAAATAAAAATTATCGTTCCGTTTCCGTTCCTAACTAACGCGTAATAGAAAATTCAAAAAAAGTAGGCAAAAACTTCAAAAAATTAAAAAATACCATTATGACTTCATTTCAATCCGAAATAGATTGGAGAACGCCAAGAATGTGAGAAAATAAAAATTATCGTTCCGTTCCGTTACTACCAGACGCGTAATAGAAAATTCCAAAAAAATCACAAAATAATTCAAAAAATTAAAAAATAGCATTATGACTTCTTTTCTAGCCAAAATAGGTTGGACAAGCCCGAGAAAGAGAGAAAATAAAAATTATCGTTCCGTTTCCGTTCCTAACTAACGCGTAATAGAAAATTCAAAAAAAATAGGCAAAAACTTCAAAAAATTAAAAAATACCATTATGACTTTTTTTCAAACCAAAATAGGTTGGACAAGCCCGGGAAAGAGTGAAAATAAAAATTATCATTCTGTTCTGTTCTTACCCGACGCGTAATAGAAAATTCCAAAAAAATAGCAAAAAAATTCAAAAAATTAAAAAATGGCATTATGGCTTCATTTCAAGCCAGAATAGGTTGGAAAAGGCCGAGAAAGAGAGAAAATAAAAATTATCGTTTCGTTTCCGTTCCTAACTAACGCGTAATAGAAAATTAAAAAAAAATAGGCAAAAACTTCAAAAAATTAAAAAATACCATTATGACTTCATTTCAATCCAAAATAGGTTGGAGAACGCCGAGAAAGTGAGAAAATAAAAATTATCGTTCCGTTCCGTTACTACCAGACGCGTAATAGAAAATTCCAAAAAAATAACAAAAAAATCAAAAAATTAAAAATTAGCATTATGACTTCTTTTCTAGCCAAAATAGGTTGGACAAGCCCGAGAAAGAGAGAAAATAAAAATTATCGTTCAGTTCCATTCCTACCAGACGCGTAATAGAAATTTCCAAACAAATAGCAAAAAAAATTAAAAAAAAACCATTATGGCTCCATTTCAATCCAAAATAGGTTGGAAAATGCCGAGAAATAGAGCAAATAAAAATTAGCAATCCGTTCCGTTCCTACCCGACCTGTAACAAGAAATTCCAAAAAAATAACTAAAAAATTCAAAAAATACCATTACGGATTCATTCCAAGCCAAAATAGGTTGAAAGAGGATGAGAAAGAGAGAAAATAAAAATTATCATTCCGTTCCGTTCCTACCCGATGCGTAATAGGAAATTCCATAAAAATAACAAAAAAATTCAAAAAATTAAAAAATAGAATTATGGCTTCATTTCAAGCCAGAATAGGTTGGGAAATGCCGAGAAAGAGAGAAAATAAAAATTATCGTTCCGTTCCGTTCCTACCCGACGCGTAATAAAAAATTAAAAAAAATTGAAAAAAAATTCAAATAATCAAAACATACCATTTTGGCTTCATTTCAATCCAAAATAGGTGGGAAAAGGCTGAGAAAGGGAGAAAATTAAAATTATCGTTCCATTCCGTTCTTACCTGACGCGTAATAGAAAATTCCAAAAAAATTAAAAAAATTAAAAAATAGCATTATGACTTCTTTTCTAGCCAAAATAGGTTGGACAAGCCCGAGAGAGAGAGAAAATAAAAATTATCGTTCTGTTCCGTTCCTACCCGACGCGTAATAGAAAATTCCAAGAAAATAGCAAAAAAATTTAAAAAATTAAAAAATAGCATTATGGCTGCATTTCAAGCCAGAATAGGTTGGAAAAGGACGCAAAAGAGAAAAAATAAAAATTATCGTTCTATTCCGTTCCTACTCGACGCGTAATACAAAATTCCAAAAAAATTGAAAAAAAATTCAAACAATTAAAACATACCATTATGGCTTCATTTCAAGCCAAAATAGGTTGGAAAAGGCCGAGAAAGGGAGAAAATTAAAATTATTATTCCATTTCGTTCCTACCTGACGCGTAATAGAAAATTCCAAAAAAAAGGGCAAAAACTTCAAAAAATTAAAAAATACCATTATGACTTCATTTCAAACCAAAATAGGGTTGAGAAGGCCGAGAAAGTGAGAAAATAAAAATAATCGTTCCGTTCCGTTCCTACCAGACGCGTAATTGAAAATTCCAAAAAAATAACAAAAAAATCCAAAAAATTAAAAAATAGCATTATGACTTCTTTTCTAGCCAAAATAGGTTGGAAAAGCTCGAGAAAGAGAGAAAATAAAAATTATCATTCTGTTCCGTTCCTACCCGACGCGTAATAGAAAATTCCAAAAAAATAGCAAAAAAATTAAAAAAATTAAAAAATGGCATTATGGCTTCATTTCAAGCCAGAATAGGTTGGAAAAGGTCGCGAAAGAGAGAAAATAAAAATTATCGTTCCGTTTCCGTTCCTAACTAACACGTAATAGAAAATTCAAAAAAAATAGGCAAAAACTTCAAAAAATTAAAAAATACCATTATGACTTCATTTCAATCCAAAATAGGTTGGAGAACGCCGAGAAAGTGAGAAAATAAAAATTATCGTTCCGTTCCGTTACTACCAGACGCGTAATAGAAAATTCCAAAAAAATAACAAAAAAAATCAAAAAATTAAAAAATAGCATTATGACTTCTTTTCTAGCCAAAATAGGTTGGACAAGCCCGAGAGAGAGAGAAAATAAAAATTGTCGTTCAGTTCCATTCCTACCAGACGCGTAATAGAAATTTCCAAACAAATAGCACAAAAAATTAAAAAAAACCATTATGGCTCCATTTCAATCCAAAATAGGTTGGAAAATGCCGAGAAATAGAGCAAATAAAAATTAGCAATCCGTTCCGTTCCTACCCGACCTGTAACAGGAAATTCCAAATAAATAACTAAAAAATTCAAAAAATTAAAAAATACCATTACGGATTCATTCCAAGCCAAAATAGGTTGAAAGAGGATGAGAAAGAGAGAAAATAAAAATTATCATTCCGTTCCGTTCCTACCCGACGCGTAATAGGAAATTCCATAAAAATAACAAACAAAATTAAAAAAATTAAAAAATAGAATTATGGCTTCATTTCAAGCCAGAATAGGTTGGGAAATGCCGAGAAAGAGAGAAAATAAAAATTATCGTTCTGTTCCGTTCCTACCCAACGCGTAATAGAAAATTCCAAGAAAATAGCAAAAAAATTTAAAAAATTAAAAAATAGCATTATGGCTGCATTTCAAGCCAGAATAGGTTGGAAAAGGACGCGAAAGAAGAAAAATAAAAATTATCGTTCTATTCCGTTCCTACTCGACGCGTAATACAAAATTCCAAAAAAATTGAAAAAAAATTCAAACAATTAAAACATACCATTATGGCTTCATTTCAAGCCAAAATAGGTTGGAAAAGGCCGAGAAACGGAGAAAATTAAAATTATCATTCCATTTCGTTCCTACCTGACGCGTAATAGAAAATTCCAAAAAAAAGGGCAAAAACATCAAAAAATTAAAAAATACCATTATGACTTCATTTCAAACCAAAATAGGGTTGAGAAGGCCGAGAAAGTGAAAAAATAAAAATTATCGTTCCGTTCCGTTCCTACCAGACGCGTAATTGAAAATTCAAAAAAAATAACAAAAAAATCCAAAAAATTAAAAAATAGCATTATGACTTCTTTTCTAGCCAAAATAGGTTGGAAAAGCTCGAGAAAGAGAGAAAGTAAAAATTATCATTCTGTTCCGTTCCTACCCGACGCGTAATAGAAAATTCCAAAAAAATAGCAAAAACTTCAAAAAACTAAAAAATACCATTATGGCTTCATTTCAAGCCAGAATAGGTTGGAAAAGGCCGAGAAAGAGAGAAACTAAAAATTATCGTTCTGCGCCGTTCCTACCCGACGCGTAAAAGAAAATTCCAAAAATGTAGCAAAAATATTAATAAAATTAAAAAATAGCATTATGGCTTTGTTTCAAACCAGAATAGGTTGGACAAGCCCGGGAAAGAGTGAAAATAAAAATTATCGTTCTGTTCTGTTCCTACCCGACGCGTAATAGAAAATTCCAAAAAAATTGAAAAAAAATTCAAACAATTAAAACATACCATTATGGCTTCATTTCAAGCCAAAATAGGTTGGAAAAGACCGAGAAATGGAGAAAACTAAAATTATCGTTCCGTTTCCGTTCCTAACTAACGCGTAATAGAAAATAAAAAAAAAATAGGCAAAAACTTCAAAAAATTGAAAAATACCATTATGACTTCATTTCAATCCAAAATAGGTTGGAGAATGCCAAGAATGTGAGAAAATAAAAATTATCGTTCCGTTCCGTTACTACCAGACGCGTAATAGAAAATTCCAAAAAAATAACAAAAAAATTAAAAAAATTAAAAAATAGCATTATGGCTTCTTTTCTAGCCAAAATAGGTTGGACAAGCCCGAGAAAGAGAGAAAATTAGAATTATCGTTCAGTTCCATTCCTACCAGACGCGTAATAGAAATTTCCAAACAAATAGCAAAAAAAATTAAAAAAAACTATTATGGCTCCATTTCAATCCAAAATAGGTTGGAAAATGCCAAGAAATAGAGCAAATAAAAATTATCAATCCGTTCCGTTCCTACCCGACCTGTAACAGGAAATTCCAATAAAATAATTAAAAAATTCAAAAAATTAAAAAATACCATTACGGATTCATTCCAAGCCAAAATAGGTTGAAAGCGGATGAGAAAGAGAGAAAATAAAAATTATCATTCCGTTCCGTTCCTACCGACCTGTAATAGGAAATTCCAAAAAAATAACAAAAAAATTCAAAAAATTAAAAAATAGCATTATCACTTCTTTTCTAGCCAAAATAGGTTGGAAAAGCTCGAGAAAGAGAGAAAGTAAAAATTATCATTCTGTTCTGTTCCTACCCGACGCGTAATAGAAAATTCCAAAAAAATAGCAAAAAAATTCACAGATTAAAAAATGGCATTATGGCTTCATTTCAAGCTAGAATAGGTTGCAAAAGGCCGAGAAAGAGAGAAAATAAATATTATCGTTCCGTTTCCGTTCCTAGCTGACGCGTAATAGAAAATTCAAAAAAAATAGGCAAAAACTTCAAAAAATTAAAAAATAGCATTATGACTTGTTTTCAAGACAAAATAGGTTGGACAAGCCCGGGAAAGAGTGAAAATAAAAATTATCGTTCTGTTTCGTTCCTACCCGACGCGTGATACAAAATTCCAAAAAAAATAGCAAAAAAATTCGAAAAATTAAAAAAAAGCATTATGGCTTCATTTCAAGCAAGAATTGGTTGGAAAAGGCCGAGAAAGAGAGAAAATAAAAATTATCGTTCCGTTCCGTTCAACTCGACGCGTAATAAAAAATTCCAAAAAAATTGAAATAATTAAAACATACCATTATGGCTTCATTTGAAGCCAAAATAGGTTGGAAAGGCCGAGAAAGGGAGAAAATTAAAATTATCGTTCCGTTTCGTTCCTAGCTAACGCGTAATAGAAAATTCCAAAAAAATAGGCAAAAACTTCAAAAAACTAAAAAAATACCATTATGACTTCATTTCAATCCAAAATAGGTTGTAGAAGGCCGAGAAAGTGAGAAAATAAAATTATCGTTCCGTTCCGTTACTACCAGACGCGTGATAGAAAATTCCAAAAAAGTAACAAAAAAATTCAAAAAATTAAAAAATAGACTGATGACTTCTTTTCTAGCCAAAATAGGTTGGAAAAGCTTGAGAAAGAGAGAAAATAAAAATTATCATTCTGTTCCGTTCCTACCCGACGCGTAATAGAAAATTCCAAAAAAATAGCAAAAACTTCAAAAAACTAAAAAATACCATTATGACTTCATTTCAAACCAAAATAGTTTCGAGAAGGCCGAGAAAGTGAGAAAATAAAAATTATCGTTCCGTTCCGTTCCTACCAGACGCGTAATTGAAAATTCCAAAAAAATAACAAAAAAATTCAAAAAATTAAAAAATAGCATTATGACTTCTTTTCTAGCCAAAATAGGTTGGAAAAGCTCGAGAAAGAGTGAAAATAAAAATTATCATTCTGTTCCGTTCCTACCCGACGCGTAATAGAAAATTCCAAAAAAATAGCAAAAAAATTCAAAAAATTCAAAAATGGCATTATGGCTTCATTTCAAGCCAGAATAGGTTGGAAAAGGCCGAGAAAGAGAGAAAATAAAAATTATCGTTCTGCTCCGTTCCTACTTGACGCGTAACAGAAAATTCCAAAAAAGTAGCCAAAGTATTAATAAAATTAAAAAATAGTATTATGGGTTCATTTCAGGCCAGAATTGGTTGAAAAAGGCCACGAAAGAGAGAATAAAAATTATCGTTCCGTTCTGTTCCTACTCGACGCGTAATACAAAATTCCAAAAAAATTGAAAAAAAATTCAAACAATTAAAACATACCATTATGGCTTCATTTCAAGCCAAAATAGGTTGGAAAAGACCGAGAAAAGGAGAAAATTAAAATTATCGTTCCTCTTCGTTCCCACCTGACGCGTAATAGAAAATTCAAAAAAAAGGGCAAAAACTTCAAAAAATTAAAAAATACCATTATGACTTCATTTCAAACCAAAATAGGTTGGAAAAGGCCGAGAAACTGAGAAAATAAAAATTATCGTTCCGTTCCGTTACTACCAGACGCGTAATAGAAAATTCCAAAAAAATAACAAAAAAAATCAAAAAATTAAAAAATAGCATTATGACTTCTTTTCAAGCCAAAATAGGTTGGACAAGCCCGAGAGAGAGAGAAAATAAAAATTGTCGTTCAGCTCCATACCTACCAGACGCGTAATAGAAATTTCCAAACGAATAGCAAAAAAAATTAAAAAAAACCATTATGGCTCCAATTCAATCCAAAATAGGTTGGAAAATGCCGAGAAATAGAGCAAATAAAAATTAGCAATCCGTTCCGTTCCTACCCGACCTGTAACAGGAAATTCCAAATAAATAACTAAAAAATTCAAAAAATTAAAAAATACCATTACGGATTCATTCCAAGCCAAAATAGGTTGAAAGAGGATGAGAAAGAGAGAAAATAAAAATTATCATTCCGTTCCGTTCCTACCCGACGCGTAATAGGAAATTCCATAAAAATAACAAACAAAATTAAAAAAATTAAAAAATAGAATTATGGCTTCATTTCAAGCCAGAATAGGTTGGGAAATGCCGAGAAAGAGAGAAAATAAAAATTATCGTTCCGTTCCGTTCCTACCCGACGCGTAATAAAAAATTCAAAAAAATTGAAAAAAAATTCAAATAATCAAATCATACCATTATTGCTTCATTTCAATCCAAAATAGGTGGGAAAAGGCTGAGATTGGGAGAAAATTAAAATTATCGTTCCATTCCGTTCTTACCTGACGCGTAATAGAAAATTCCGAAAAAATTAAAAAAATTAAAAAATAGCATTATGACTTCTTTTCTAGCCAAAATAGGTTGGACAAGCCCGAGAGAGAGAGAAAATAAAAATTATCGTTCTGTTCCGTTCCTACCCAACGCGTAATAGAAAATTCCAAGAAAATAGCAAAAAAATTTAAAAAATTAAAAAATAGCATTATGGCTGCATTTCAAGCCAGAATAGGTTGGAAAAGGACGCGAAAGAGAAAAAATAAAAATTATCGTTCTATTCCGTTCCTACTCGACGCGTAATAGAAAATTCCAAAAAAATTGAAAAAAAATTCAAACAATTAAAACATACCATTATGGCTTCATTTCAAGCCAAAATAGGTTGGAAAAGGCCGAGAAAGGGAGAAAATTAAAATTATCATTCCATTTCGTTCCTACCTGACGCGTAATAGAAAATTCCAAAAAAAAGGGCAAAAACATAAAAAAATTTAAAAATACCATTATGACTTCATTTCAAACCAAAATAGGGTTGAGAAGGCCGAGAAAGTGAGAAAATAAAAATTATCGTTCCGTTCCGTTCCTACCAGACGCGTAATTGAAAATTCCAAAAAAATAACAAAAAAATCCAAAAAATTAAAAAATAGCATTATGACTTCTTTTCTAGCCAAAATAGGTTGGAAAAGCTTGAGAAAGAGAGAAAATAAAAATTATCATTCTGTTCCGTTCCTACCCGACGCGTAATAGAAAATTCCAAAAAAATAGCAAAAACTTCAAAAAACTAAAAAATACCATTATGGCTTCATTTCAAGCCAGAATAGGTTGGAAAAGGCCGAGAAAGAGAGAAACTAAAAATTATCGTTCTGCTCCGTTCCTACCCGACGCGTAACAGAAAATTCCAAAAATGTAGCAAAAATATTAATAAAATTAAAAAATAGCATTATGGCTTTGTTTCAAACCAGAATAGGTTGGACAAGCCCGGGAAAGAGTGAAAATAAAAATTATCGTTCCGTTCTGTTCCTACCCGACGCGTAATAGAAAATTCCAAAAAAATTGAAAAAAAATTCAAACAATTAAAACATACCATTATGGCTTCATTTCAAGCCAAAATAGGTTGGAAAAGACCGAGAAAGGGAGAAAATTAAAATTATCGTTCCGTTTTCGTTCCTAACTAACGCGTAATAGAAAATTCAAAAAAAATAGGCAAAAACTTCAAAAAATTGAAAAATACCATTATGACTTCATTTCAATCCAAAATAGGTTAGAGAACGCCAAGAATGTGAGAAAATAAAAATTATCGTTCCGTTCCGTTACTACCAGACGCGTAATAGAAAATTACAAAAACATAACAAAAAAATTCAAAAAATTAAAAAATAGCATTATGGCTTCTTTTCTAGCCAAAATAGGTTGGACAAGCCCGAGAAAGAGAGAAAATTAGAATTATCGTTCAGTTCCATTCCTAACAGACGCGTAATAGAAATTTCCAAACAAATAGCAAAAAAAATTAAAAAAAACCATTATGGCTCCATTTCAATCCAAAATAGGATGGAAAATGCCAAGAAATAGAGCAAATAAAAATTATCAATCCGTTCCGTTCCTACCCGACCTGTAACAGGAAATTCCAATAAAATAACTAAAAAATTCAAAAAATTAAAAAATACCATTACGGATTCATTCCAAGCCAAAATAGGTTGAAAGAGGATGAGAAAGAGAGAAAATAAAAATTATCATTCCGTTCCGTTCCTACCGACCTGTAATAGGAAATTCCAAAAAAATAACAAAAAAATTCAAAAAATTAAAAAATAGCATTATCACTTCTTTTCTAGCCAAAATACGTTGGAAAAGCTCGAGAAAGAGAGAAAATAAAAATTATCATTCTGTTCTGTCCCTACCCGACGCGTAATAGAAAATTCCAAAAAAATAGCAAAAAAATTCACACATTAAAAAATGGCATTATGGCTTCATTTCAAGCTAGAATAGGTTGCAAAAGGCCGAGAAAGAGAGAAAATAAAAATTATCGTTCCGTTTCCGTTCCTAGCTGACGCGTAATAGAAAATTCAAAAAAAATAGGCAAAAACTTCAAAAAATTAAAAAATAGCATTATGACTTGTTTTCAAGACAAAATAGGTTGGACAAGCCCGGGAAAGAGGGAAAATAAAAATTATCGTTCTGTTTGGTTCCTACCCGACGCGTGATACAAAATTCCAAAAAAAATAGCAAAAAAATTCGAAAAATTAAAAAATAGCATTATGGCTTCATTTCAAGCAAGAATTGGTTGGAAAAGGCCGAGAAAGAGAGAAAATAAAAATTATCGTTCCGTTCCGTTCAACTCGACGCGTAATAAAAAATTCCAAAAAAATTGAAATAATTAAAACATACCATTATGGCTTCATTTGAAGCCAAAATAGGTTGGAAAGGCTGAGAAAGGGAGAAAATTAAAATTATCGTTCCGTTTCGTTCCTAGCTAACGCGTAATAGAAAATTCCAAAAAAATAGGCAAAAACTTCAAAAAACTAAAAAATACCACTATGACTTCATTTCAATCCAAAATAGGTTGTAGAAGGCCGAGAAAGTGAGAAAATAAAAATTATCGTTCCGTTCCGTTACTACCAGACGCGTGATAGAAAATTCCAAAAAAGTAACAAAAAAATTCAAAAAATTAAAAAATAGCATTATGACTTCGTTTCTAGCCAAAATAGGTTGGAAAAGCTCGAGAAAGAGAGAAAATAAAAATTATCATTCTGTTCTGTTCCTACCCGACGCGTAATAGAAAATTCCAAAAAAATAGCAAAAAAATTCACAGATTAAAAAATGGCATTATGGCATCATTTCAAGCTAGAATAGGTTGCAAAAGGCCGAGAAAGAGAGAAAATAAAAATTATCGTTCCGTTTCCGTTCCTAGCTGACGCGTAATAGAAAATTCAAAAAAAATAGGCAAAAACTTCAAAAAATTAAAAAATAGCATTATGACTTGTTTTCAAGACAAAATAGGTTGGACAAGCCCGGGAAAGAGTGAAAATAAAAATTATCGTTCTGTTTCGTTCCTACCCAACGCGTGATACAAAATTCCAAAAAAAATAGCAAAAAAATTTGAAAAATTAAAAAATAGCATTATGGCTTCATTTCAAGCGAGAATTGGTTGGAAAAGGCCGAGAAAGAGAGAAAATAAAAATTATCATTCCGTTCCGTTCCTACCCGACGCGTAATAGGAAATTCCATAAAAATAACAAACAAAATTCAAAAAATTAAAAAATAGAATTATGGCTTCATTTCAAGCCAGAATAGGTTGGGAAATGCCGAGAAAGAGAGAAAATAAAAATTATCGTTCCGTTCCGTTCCTACCCGACGCGTAATAAAAAATTCAAAAAAATTGAAAAAAAATTCAAATAATCAAAACATACCATTATGGCTTCATTTCAATCCAAAATAGGTGGGAAAAGGCTGAGATAGGGAGAAAATTAAAATTATCGTTCCATTCCGTTCTTACCTGACGCGTAATAGAAAATTCCGAAAAAATTAAAAAAATTAAAAAATAGCATTATGACTTCTTTTCTAGCCAAAATAGGTTGGACAAGCCCGAGAGAGAGAGAAAATAAAAATTATCGTTCTGTTCCGTTCCTACCCAACGCGTAATAGAAAATTCCAAGAAAATAGCAAAAAAATTTAAAAAATTAAAAAATAGCATTATGGCTGCATTTCAAGCCAGAATAGGTTGGAAAAGGACGCGAAAGAAGAAAAATAAAAATTATCGTTCTATTCCGTTCCTACTCGACGCGTAATACAAAATTCCAAAAAAATTGAAAAAAAATTCAAACAATTAAAACATACCATTATGGCTTCATTTCAAGCCAAAATAGGTTGGAAAAGGCCGAGAAAGGGAGAAAATTAAAATTATCATTCCATTTCGTTCCTACCTGACGCGTAATAGAAAATTCCAAGAAAAAGGGCAAAAACATAAAAAAATTTAAAAATACCATTATGACTTCATTTCAAACCAAAATAGGGTTGAGAAGGCCGAGAAAGTGAGAAAATAAAAATTATCGTTCCGTTCCGTTCCTACCAGACGCGTAATTGAAAATTCCAAAAAAATAACAAAAAAATTCAAAAAATTAAAAAATAGCATTATGGCTTCTTTTCTAGCCAAAATAGGTTGGACAAGCCCGAGAAAGAGAGAAAATTAGAATTATCGTTCAGTTCCATTCCTAACAGACGCGTAATAGAAATTTCCAAACAAATAGCAAAAAAAATTAAAAAAAACCATTATGGCTCCATTTCAATCCAAAATAGGATGGAAAATGCCAAGAAATAGAGCAAATAAAAATTATCAATCCGTTCCGTTCCTACCCGACCTGTAACAGGAAATTCCAATAAAATAACTAAAAAATTCAAAAAATTAAAAAATACCATTACGGATTCATTCCAAGCCAAAATAGGTTGAAAGAGGATGAGAAAGAGAGAAAATAAAAATTATCATTCCGTTCCGTTCCTACCGACCTGTAATAGGAAATTCCAAAAAAATAACAAAAAAATTCAAAAAATTAAAAAATAGCATTATCACTTCTTTTCTAGCCAAAATAGGTTGGAAAAGCTCGAGAAAGAGAGAAAATAAAAATTATCATTCTGTTCTGTTCCTACCCGATGCGTAATAGAAAATTCCAAAAAAATAGCAAAAAAATTCACAAATTAAAAAATGGCATTATGGCTTCATTTCAAGCTAGAATAGGTTGCAAAATGCCGAGAAAGAGAGAAAATAAAAATTATCGTTTCGTTTCCGTTCCTAGCTGACGCGTAATAGAAAATTAAAAAAAAATAGGCAAAAACTTCAAAAAATTAAAAAATAGCATTATGACTTGTTTTCAAGACAAAATAGGTTGGACAAGCCCAGGAAAGAGGGAAAATAAAAATTATCGTTCTGTTTCGTTCCTACCCGACGCGTGATACAAAATTCCAAAAAAAATAGCACTAAAATTCGAAAAATTAAAAAATAGCATTATGGCTTCATTTCAAGCAAGAATTGGTTGGAAAAGGCCGAGAAAGGGAGAAAATTAAAATTATCGTTCCGTTTCCGTTCCTAACTAACGCGTAATAGAAAATTCAAAAAAAATAGGCAAAAACTTCAAAAAATTGAAAAATACCATTTATGACTTCATTTCAATCCAAAATAGGTTGGAGAACGCCAAGAATGTGAGAAAATAAAAATTATCGTTCCGTTCCGTTACTACCAGACGCGTAATAGAAAATTACAAAAAAATAACAAAAAAATTCAAAAAATTAAAAAATAGCATTATGGCTTCTTTTCTAGCCAAAATAGGTTGGACAAGCCCGAGAAAGAGAGAAAATTAGAATTATCGTTCAGTTCCATTCCTAACAGACGCGTAATAGAAATTTCCAAACAAATAGCAAAAAAAATTAAAAAAAACCATTATGGCTCCATTTCAATCCAAAATAGGATGGAAAATGCCAAGAAATAGAGCAAATAAAAATTATCAATCCGTTCCGTTCCTACCCGACCTGTAACAGGAAATTCCAATAAAATAACTAAAAAATTCAAAAAATTAAAAAATACCATTACGGATTCATTCCAAGCCAAAATAGGTTGAAAGAGGATGAGAAAGAGAGAAAATAAAAATTATCATTCCGTTCCGTTCCTACCCGACGCGTAATAGAAAATTAAAAAAAAATAGGCAAAAACTTCAAAAAATTAAAAAATAGCATTATGACTTGTTTTCAAGACAAAATAGGTTGGACAAGCTTGGGAAAGAGTGAAAATAAAAATTATCGTTCTGTTTCGTTCCTACCTGACCCGTGATACAAAATTCCAAAAAAAATAGCAAAAAAATTTGAAAAATTAAAAAATAGCATTATGGCTTCATTTCAAGCGAGAATTGGTTGGAAAAGGCCGAGAAAGAGAGAAAATAAAAATTATCATTCCGTTCCGTTCCTACCCGACGCGTAATAGGAAATTCCATAAAAATAACAAACAAAATTCAAAAAATTAAAAAATAGAATTATGGCTTCATTTCAAGCCAGAATAGGTTGGGAAATGCCGAGAAAGAGAGAAAATAAAAATTATCGTTCCGTTCCGTTCCTACCCGACGCGTAATAAAAAATTCAAAAAAATTGAAAAAAAATTCAAATAATCAAAACATACCATTATGGCTTCATTTCAATCCAAAATAGGTGGGAAAAGGCTGAGATAGGGAGAAAATTAAAATTATCGTTCCATTCCGTTCTTACCTGACGCGTAATAGAAAATTCTGAAAAAATTAAAAAAATTAAAAAATAGCATTATGACTTCTTTTCTAGCCAAAATAGGTTGGACAAGAGAGAGAGAAAATAAAAATTATCGTTCTGTTCCGTTCCTACTCAACGCGTAATAGAAAATTCCAAGAAAATAGCAAAAAAATTTAAAAAATTAAAAAATAGCATTATGGCTGCATTTCAAGCCAGAATAGGTTGGAAAAGGACGCGAAAGAAGAAAAATAAAAATTATCGTTCTATTCCGTTCCTACTCGACGCGTAATACAAAATTCCAAAAAAATTGAAAAAAAATTCAAACAATTAAAACATACCATTATGGCTTCATTTCAAGCCAAAATAGGTTGGAAAAGGCCGAGAAAGGGAGAAAATTAAAATTATCATTACATTTCGTTCCTACCTGACGCGTAATAGAAAATTCCAAAAAAAAGGGCAAAAACATAAAAAAATTTAAAAATACCATTATGACTTCATTTCAAACCAAAATAGGGTTGAGAAGGCCGAGAAAGTGAGAAAATAAAAATTATCGTTCCGTTCCGTTCCTACCAGACGCGTAATTGAAAATTCCAAAAAAATAACAAAAAAATCAAAAATTAAAAAATAGCATTATGACTTCTTTTCTAGCCAAAATAGGTTGGAAAAGCTTGAGAAAGAGAGAAAATAAAAATTATCATTCTGTTCCGTTCCTACCCGACGCGTAATAGAAAACTCCAAAAAAATAGCAAAAACTTCAAAAAACTAAAAAATACCAATATGGCTTCATTTCAAGCCAGAATAGGTTGGAAAAGGCCGAGAAAGAGAGAAACTAAAAATTATCGTTCTGCTCCGTTCCTACCCGACGCGGAACAGAAAATTCCAAAAATGTAGCAAAAATATTAATAAAATTAAAAAATAGCATTATGGCTTTGTTTCAAACCAGAATAGGTTGGACAAGCCCGGGAAAGAGTGAAAATAAAAATTATCGTTCCGTTCTGTTCCTACCCGACGCGTAATAGAAAATTCCAAAAAAATTGAAAAAAAATTCAAACAATTAAAACATACCATTATGGCTTCATTTCAAGCCAAAATAGGTTGGAAAAGACCGAGAAAGGGAGAAAATTAAAATTATCGTTCCGTTTCCGTTCCTAACTAACGCGTAATAGAAAATTCAAAAAAAATAGGCAAAAACTTCAAAAAATTGAAAAATACCATTTATGACTTCATTTCAATCCAAAATAGGTTGGAGAACGCCAAGAATGTGAGAAAATAAAAATTATCGTTCCGTTCCGTTACTACCAGACGCGTAATAGAAAATTACAAAAAAATAACAAAAAAATTCAAAAATAGCATTATGGCTTCTTTTCTAGCCAAAATAGGTTGGACAAGCCCGAGAAAGAGAGAAAATTAGAATTATCGTTCAGTTCCATTCCTAACAGACGCGTAATAGAAATTTCCAAACAAATAGCAAAAAAAATTAAAAAAAACCATTATGGCTCCATTTCAATCCAAAATAGGATGGAAAATGCCAAGAAATAGAGCAAATAAAAATTATCAATCCGTTCCGTTCCTACCCGACCTGTAACAGGAAATTCCAATAAAATAACTAAAAAATTCAAAAAATTAAAAAATACCATTACGGATTCATTCCAAGCCAAAATAGGTTGAAAGAGGATGAGAAAGAGAGAAAATAAAAATTATCATTCCGTTCCGTTCCTACCGACCTGTAATAGGAAATTCCAAAAAAATAACAAAAAAATTCAAAAAATTAAAAAATAGCATTATCACTTCTTTTCTAGCCAAAATAGGTTGGAAAAGCTCGAGAAAGAGAGAAAATAAAAATTATCATTCTGTTCTGTTCCTACCCGACGCGTAATAGAAAATTCCAAAAAAATAGCAAAAAAATTCACAAATTAAAAAATGGCATTATGGCTTCATTTCAAGCTAGAATAGGTTGCAAAAGGCCGAGAAAGAGAGAAAATAAAAATTATCGTTCCGTTTCCGTTCCTAGCTGACGCGTAATAGAAAATTCAAAAAAAATAGGCAAAAACTTCAAAAAATTAAAAAATAGCATTATGACTTGTTTTCAAGACAAAATAGGTTGGACAAGCCCGGGAAAGAGGGAAAATAAAAATTATCGTTCTGTTTCGTTCCTACCCGACGCGTGATACAAAATTCCAAAAAAAAAAGCAAAAAAATTCGAAAAATTAAAAAATAGCATTATGGCTTCATTTCAAGCAAGAATTGGTTGGAAAAGGCCGAGAAAGAGAGAAAATAAAAATTATCGTTCCGTTCCGTTCAACTCGACGCGTAATAAAAAATTCCAAAAAAATTGAAATAATTAAAACATACCATTATGGCTTCATTTGAAGCCAAAATAGGTTGGAAAGGCCGAGAAAGGGAGAAAATTAAAATTATCGTTCCGTTTCGTTCCTAGCTAACGCGTAATAGAAAATTCCAAAAAAATAGGCAAAAACTTCAAAAAACTAAAAAATACCATTATGACTTCATTTCAATCCAAAATAGGTTGTAGAAGGCCGAGAAAGTGAGAAAATAAAAATTATCGTTCCGTTCCGTTACTACCAGACGCGTGATAGAAAATTCCAAAAAAGTAACAAAAAAATTCAAAAAATTAAAAAACAGCATTATGACTTCGTTTCTAGCCAAAATAGGTTGGAAAAGCTCGAGAAAGAGAGAAAATAAAAATTATCATTCTGTTCTGTTCCTACCCGACGCGTAATAGAAAATTCCAAAAAAATAGCAAAAAAATTCACAGATTAAAAAATGGCATTATGGCTTCATTTCATGCTAGAATAGGTTGCAAAAGGCCGAGAAAGAGAGAAAATAAAAATTATCGTTCCGTTTCCGTTCCTAGCTGACGCGTAATAGAAAATTCAAAAAAAATAGGCAAGAACTTCAAAAAATTAAAAAATAGCATTATGACTTGTTTTCAAGACAAAATAGGTTGGACAAGCCCGGGAAAGAGTGAAAATAAAAATTATCGTTCTGTTTCGTTCCTACCCGACGCGTGATACAAAATTCCAAAAAAAATAGCAAAAAAATTGGAAAAATTAAAAAATAGCATTATGGCTTCATTTCAAGCGAGAATTGGTTGGAAAAGGCCGAGAAAGAGAGAAAATAAAAATTATCATTCCGTTCCGTTCCTACCCGACGCGTAATAGGAAATTCCATAAAAATAACAAACAAAATTCAAAAAATTAAAAAATAGAATTATGGCTTCATTTCAAGCCAGAATAGGTTGGGAAATGCCGAGAAAGAGAGAAAATAAAAATTATCGTTCCGTTCCGTTCCTACCCGACGCGTAATAAAAAATTCAAAAAAATTGAAAAAAAATTCAAATAATCAAAACATACCATTATGGCTTCATTTCAATCCAAAATAGGTGGGAAAAGGCTGAGATAGGGAGAAAATTAAAATTATCGTTCCATTCCGTTCTTACCTGACGCGTAATAGAAAATTCCGAAAAAATTAAAAAAATTAAAAAATAGCATTATGACTTCTTTTCTAGCCAAAATAGGTTGGACAAGCCCGAGAGAGAGAGAAAATAAAAATTATCGTTCTGTTCCGTTCCTACCCAACGCGTAATAGAAAATTCCAAGAAAATAGCAAAAAAATTTAAAAAATTAAAAAATAGCATTATGGCTGCATTTCAAGCCAGAATAGGTTGGAAAAGGACGCGAAAGAAGAAAAATAAAAATTATCGTTCTATTCCGTTCCTACTCGACGCGTAATACAAAATTCCAAAAAAATTGAAAAAAAATTCAAACAATTAAAACATACCATTATGGCTTCATTTCAAGCCAAAATAGGTTGGAAAAGGCCGAGAAAGGGAGAAAATTAAAATTATCATTCCATTTCGTTCCTACCTGACGCGTAATAGAAAATTCCAAAAAAAAGGGCAAAAACATAAAAAAATTTAAAAATACCATTATGACTTCATTTCAAACCAAAATAGGGTTGAGAAGGCCGAGAAAGTGAGAAAATAAAAATTATCGTTCCGTTCCGTTCCTACCAGACGCGTAATTGAAAATTCCAAAAAAATAACAAAAAAATCCAAAAAATTAAAAAATAGCATTATGACTTCCTTTCTAGCCAAAATAGGTTGGAAAAGCTTGAGAAAGAGAGAAAATAAAAATTATCATTCTGTTCCGTTCCTACCCGACGCGTAATAGAAAATTCCAAAAAAATAGCAAAAACTTCAAAAAACTAAAAAATACCAATATGGCTTCATTTCAAGCCAGAATAGGTTGGAAAAGGCCGAGAAAGAGAGAAACTAAAAATTATCGTTCTGCTCCGTTCCTACCCGACGCGGAACAGAAAATTCCAAAAATGTAGCAAAAATATTAATAAAATTAAAAAATAGCATTATGGCTTTGTTTCAAACCAGAATAGGTTGGACAAGCCCGGGAAAGAGTGAAAATAAAAATTATCGTTCCGTTCTGTTCCTACCCGACGCGTAATAGAAAATTCCAAAAAAATTGAAAAAAAATTCAAACAATTAAAACATACCATTATGGCTTCATTTCAAGCCAAAATAGGTTGGAAAAGACCGAGAAAGGGAGAAAATTAAAATTATCGTTCCGTTTCCGTTCCTAACTAACGCGTAATAGAAAATTCAAAAAAAATAGGCAAAAACTTCAAAAAATTGAAAAATACCATTTATGACTTCATTTCAATCCAAAATAGGTTGGAGAACGCCAAGAATGTGAGAAAATAAAAATTATCGTTCCGTTCCGTTACTACCAGACGCGTAATAGAAAATTACAAAAAAATAACAAAAAAATTCAAAAATAGCATTATGGCTTCTTTTCTAGCCAAAATAGGTTGGACAAGCCCGAGAAAGAGAGAAAATTAGAATTATCGTTCAGTTCCATTCCTAACAGACGCGTAATAGAAATTTCCAAACAAATAGCAAAAAAAATTAAAAAAAACCATTATGGCTCCATTTCAATCCAAAATAGGATGGAAAATGCCAAGAAATAGAGCAAATAAAAATTATCAATCCGTTCCGTTCCTACCCGACCTGTAACAGGAAATTCCAATAAAATAACTAAAAAATTCAAAAAATTAAAAAATACCATTACGGATTCATTCCAAGCCAAAATAGGTTGAAAGAGGATGAGAAAGAGAGAAAATAAAAATTATCATTCCGTTCCGTTCCTACCGACCTGTAATAGGAAATTCCAAAAAAATAACAAAAAAATTCAAAAAATTAAAAAATAGCATTATCACTTCTTTTCTAGCCAAAATAGGTTGGAAAAGCTCGAGAAAGAGAGAAAATAAAAATTATCATTCTGTTCTGTTCCTACCCGACGCGTAATAGAAAATTCCAAAAAAATAGCAAAAAAATTCACAAATTAAAAAATGGCATTATGGCTTCATTTCAAGCTAGAATAGGTTGCAAAAGGCCGAGAAAGAGAGAAAATAAAAATTATCGTTCCGTTTCCGTTCCTAGCTGACGCGTAATAGAAAATTCAAAAAAAATAGGCAAAAACTTCAAAAAATTAAAAAATAGCATTATGACTTGTTTTCAAGACAAAATAGGTTGGACAAGCCCGGGAAAGAGGGAAAATAAAAATTATCGTTCTGTTTCGTTCCTACCCGACGCGTGATACAAAATTCCAAAAAAAAAAGCAAAAAAATTCGAAAAATTAAAAAATAGCATTATGGCTTCATTTCAAGCAAGAATTGGTTGGAAAAGGCCGAGAAAGAGAGAAAATAAAAATTATCGTTCCGTTCCGTTCAACTCGACGCGTAATAAAAAATTCCAAAAAAATTGAAATAATTAAAACATACCATTATGGCTTCATTTGAAGCCAAAATAGGTTGGAAAGGCCGAGAAAGGGAGAAAATTAAAATTATCGTTCCGTTTCGTTCCTAGCTAACGCGTAATAGAAAATTCCAAAAAAATAGGCAAAAACTTCAAAAAACTAAAAAATACCATTATGACTTCATTTCAATCCAAAATAGGTTGTAGAAGGCCGAGAAAGTGAGAAAATAAAAATTATCGTTCCGTTCCGTTACTACCAGACGCGTGATAGAAAATTCCAAAAAAGTAACAAAAAAATTCAAAAAATTAAAAAACAGCATTATGACTTCGTTTCTAGCCAAAATAGGTTGGAAAAGCTCGAGAAAGAGAGAAAATAAAAATTATCATTCTGTTCTGTTCCTACCCGACGCGTAATAGAAAATTCCAAAAAAATAGCAAAAAAATTCACAGATTAAAAAATGGCATTATGGCTTCATTTCATGCTAGAATAGGTTGCAAAAGGCCGAGAAAGAGAGAAAATAAAAATTATCGTTCCGTTTCCGTTCCTAGCTGACGCGTAATAGAAAATTCAAAAAAAATAGGCAAGAACTTCAAAAAATTAAAAAATAGCATTATGACTTGTTTTCAAGACAAAATAGGTTGGACAAGCCCGGGAAAGAGTGAAAATAAAAATTATCGTTCTGTTTCGTTCCTACCCGACGCGTGATACAAAATTCCAAAAAAAATAGCAAAAAAATTGGAAAAATTAAAAAATAGCATTATGGCTTCATTTCAAGCGAGAATTGGTTGGAAAAGGCCGAGAAAGAGAGAAAATAAAAATTATCATTCCGTTCCGTTCCTACCCGACGCGTAATAGGAAATTCCATAAAAATAACAAACAAAATTCAAAAAATTAAAAAATAGAATTATGGCTTCATTTCAAGCCAGAATAGGTTGGGAAATGCCGAGAAAGAGAGAAAATAAAAATTATCGTTCCGTTCCGTTCCTACCCGACGCGTAATAAAAAATTCAAAAAAATTGAAAAAAAATTCAAATAATCAAAACATACCATTATGGCTTCATTTCAATCCAAAATAGGTGGGAAAAGGCTGAGATAGGGAGAAAATTAAAATTATCGTTCCATTCCGTTCTTACCTGACGCGTAATAGAAAATTCCGAAAAAATTAAAAAAATTAAAAAATAGCATTATGACTTCTTTTCTAGCCAAAATAGGTTGGACAAGCCCGAGAGAGAGAGAAAATAAAAATTATCGTTCTGTTCCGTTCCTACCCAACGCGTAATAGAAAATTCCAAGAAAATAGCAAAAAAATTTAAAAAATTAAAAAATAGCATTATGGCTGCATTTCAAGCCAGAATAGGTTGGAAAAGGACGCGAAAGAAGAAAAATAAAAATTATCGTTCTATTCCGTTCCTACTCGACGCGTAATACAAAATTCCAAAAAAATTGAAAAAAAATTCAAACAATTAAAACATACCATTATGGCTTCATTTCAAGCCAAAATAGGTTGGAAAAGGCCGAGAAAGGGAGAAAATTAAAATTATCATTCCATTTCGTTCCTACCTGACGCGTAATAGAAAATTCCAAAAAAAAGGGCAAAAACATAAAAAAATTTAAAAATACCATTATGACTTCATTTCAAACCAAAATAGGGTTGAGAAGGCCGAGAAAGTGAGAAAATAAAAATTATCGTTCCGTTCCGTTCCTACCAGACGCGTAATTGAAAATTCCAAAAAAATAACAAAAAAATCCAAAAAATTAAAAAATAGCATTATGACTTCCTTTCTAGCCAAAATAGGTTGGAAAAGCTTGAGAAAGAGAGAAAATAAAAATTATCATTCTGTTCCGTTCCTACCCGACGCGTAATAGAAAATTCCAAAAAAATAGCAAAAACTTCAAAAAACTAAAAAATACCAATATGGCTTCATTTCAAGCCAGAATAGGTTGGAAAAGGCCGAGAAAGAGAGAAACTAAAAATTATCGTTCTGCTCCGTTCCTACCCGACGCGGAACAGAAAATTCCAAAAATGTAGCAAAAATATTAATAAAATTAAAAAATAGCATTATGGCTTTGTTTCAAACCAGAATAGGTTGGACAAGCCCGGGAAAGAGTGAAAATAAAAATTATCGTTCCGTTCTGTTCCTACCCGACGCGTAATAGAAAATTCCAAAAAAATTGAAAAAAAATTCAAACAATTAAAACATACCATTATGGCTTCATTTCAAGCCAAAATAGGTTGGAAAAGACCGAGAAAGGGAGAAAATTAAAATTATCGTTCCGTTTCCGTTCCTAACTAACGCGTAATAGAAAATTCAAAAAAAATAGGCAAAAACTTCAAAAAATTGAAAAATACCATTTATGACTTCATTTCAATCCAAAATAGGTTGGAGAACGCCAAGAATGTGAGAAAATAAAAATTATCGTTCCGTTCCGTTACTACCAGACGCGTAATAGAAAATTACAAAAAAATAACAAAAAAATTCAAAAATAGCATTATGGCTTCTTTTCTAGCCAAAATAGGTTGGACAAGCCCGAGAAAGAGAGAAAATTAGAATTATCGTTCAGTTCCATTCCTAACAGACGCGTAATAGAAATTTCCAAACAAATAGCAAAAAAAATTAAAAAAAACCATTATGGCTCCATTTCAATCCAAAATAGGATGGAAAATGCCAAGAAATAGAGCAAATAAAAATTATCAATCCGTTCCGTTCCTACCCGACCTGTAACAGGAAATTCCAATAAAATAACTAAAAAATTCAAAAAATTAAAAAATACCATTACGGATTCATTCCAAGCCAAAATAGGTTGAAAGAGGATGAGAAAGAGAGAAAATAAAAATTATCATTCCGTTCCGTTCCTACCGACCTGTAATAGGAAATTCCAAAAAAATAACAAAAAAATTCAAAAAATTAAAAAATAGCATTATCACTTCTTTTCTAGCCAAAATAGGTTGGAAAAGCTCGAGAAAGAGAGAAAATAAAAATTATCATTCTGTTCTGTTCCTACCCGACGCGTAATAGAAAATTCCAAAAAAATAGCAAAAAAATTCACAAATTAAAAAATGGCATTATGGCTTCATTTCAAGCTAGAATAGGTTGCAAAAGGCCGAGAAAGAGAGAAAATAAAAATTATCGTTCCGTTTCCGTTCCTAGCTGACGCGTAATAGAAAATTCAAAAAAAATAGGCAAAAACTTCAAAAAATTAAAAAATAGCATTATGACTTGTTTTCAAGACAAAATAGGTTGGACAAGCCCGGGAAAGAGGGAAAATAAAAATTATCGTTCTGTTTCGTTCCTACCCGACGCGTGATACAAAATTCCAAAAAAAAAAGCAAAAAAATTCGAAAAATTAAAAAATAGCATTATGGCTTCATTTCAAGCAAGAATTGGTTGGAAAAGGCCGAGAAAGAGAGAAAATAAAAATTATCGTTCCGTTCCGTTCAACTCGACGCGTAATAAAAAATTCCAAAAAAATTGAAATAATTAAAACATACCATTATGGCTTCATTTGAAGCCAAAATAGGTTGGAAAGGCCGAGAAAGGGAGAAAATTAAAATTATCGTTCCGTTTCGTTCCTAGCTAACGCGTAATAGAAAATTCCAAAAAAATAGGCAAAAACTTCAAAAAACTAAAAAATACCATTATGACTTCATTTCAATCCAAAATAGGTTGTAGAAGGCCGAGAAAGTGAGAAAATAAAAATTATCGTTCCGTTCCGTTACTACCAGACGCGTGATAGAAAATTCCAAAAAAGTAACAAAAAAATTCAAAAAATTAAAAAACAGCATTATGACTTCGTTTCTAGCCAAAATAGGTTGGAAAAGCTCGAGAAAGAGAGAAAATAAAAATTATCATTCTGTTCTGTTCCTACCCGACGCGTAATAGAAAATTCCAAAAAAATAGCAAAAAAATTCACAGATTAAAAAATGGCATTATGGCTTCATTTCATGCTAGAATAGGTTGCAAAAGGCCGAGAAAGAGAGAAAATAAAAATTATCGTTCCGTTTCCGTTCCTAGCTGACGCGTAATAGAAAATTCAAAAAAAATAGGCAAGAACTTCAAAAAATTAAAAAATAGCATTATGACTTGTTTTCAAGACAAAATAGGTTGGACAAGCCCGGGAAAGAGTGAAAATAAAAATTATCGTTCTGTTTCGTTCCTACCCGACGCGTGATACAAAATTCCAAAAAAAATAGCAAAAAAATTGGAAAAATTAAAAAATAGCATTATGGCTTCATTTCAAGCGAGAATTGGTTGGAAAAGGCCGAGAAAGAGAGAAAATAAAAATTATCATTCCGTTCCGTTCCTACCCGACGCGTAATAGGAAATTCCATAAAAATAACAAACAAAATTCAAAAAATTAAAAAATAGAATTATGGCTTCATTTCAAGCCAGAATAGGTTGGGAAATGCCGAGAAAGAGAGAAAATAAAAATTATCGTTCCGTTCCGTTCCTACCCGACGCGTAATAAAAAATTCAAAAAAATTGAAAAAAAATTCAAATAATCAAAACATACCATTATGGCTTCATTTCAATCCAAAATAGGTGGGAAAAGGCTGAGATAGGGAGAAAATTAAAATTATCGTTCCATTCCGTTCTTACCTGACGCGTAATAGAAAATTCCGAAAAAATTAAAAAAATTAAAAAATAGCATTATGACTTCTTTTCTAGCCAAAATAGGTTGGACAAGCCCGAGAGAGAGAGAAAATAAAAATTATCGTTCTGTTCCGTTCCTACCCAACGCGTAATAGAAAATTCCAAGAAAATAGCAAAAAAATTTAAAAAATTAAAAAATAGCATTATGGCTGCATTTCAAGCCAGAATAGGTTGGAAAAGGACGCGAAAGAAGAAAAATAAAAATTATCGTTCTATTCCGTTCCTACTCGACGCGTAATACAAAATTCCAAAAAAATTGAAAAAAAATTCAAACAATTAAAACATACCATTATGGCTTCATTTCAAGCCAAAATAGGTTGGAAAAGGCCGAGAAAGGGAGAAAATTAAAATTATCATTCCATTTCGTTCCTACCTGACGCG
This sequence comes from Quercus parvula, assembly GCA_030820535.1. Classification (NCBI taxonomy): domain Eukaryota; kingdom Viridiplantae; phylum Streptophyta; class Magnoliopsida; order Fagales; family Fagaceae; genus Quercus; species Quercus parvula. The sequence continues at coordinate 25,702,492 of JAUAME010000004.1, forward strand.
TAATAGAAAATTCCAAAAAAAAGGGCAAAAACATAAAAAAATTTAAAAATACCATTATGACTTCATTTCAAACCAAAATAGGGTTGAGAAGGCCGAGAAAGTGAGAAAATAAAAATTATCGTTCCGTTCCGTTCCTACCAGACGCGTAATTGAAAATTCCAAAAAAATAACAAAAAAATCCAAAAAATTAAAAAATAGCATTATGACTTCCTTTCTAGCCAAAATAGGTTGGAAAAGCTTGAGAAAGAGAGAAAATAAAAATTATCATTCTGTTCCGTTCCTACCCGACGCGTAATAGAAAATTCCAAAAAAATAGCAAGAACTTCAAAAAACTAAAAAATACCAATATGGCTTCATTTCAAGCCAGAATAGGTTGGAAAAGGCCGAGAAAGAGAGAAACTAAAAATTATCGTTCTGCTCCGTTCCTACCCGACGCGGAACAGAAAATTCCAAAAATGTAGCAAAAATATTAATAAAATTAAAAAATAGCATTATGGCTTTGTTTCAAACCAGAATAGGTTGGACAAGCCCGGGAAAGAGTGAAAATAAAAATTATCGTTCCGTTCTGTTCCTACCCGACGCGTAATAGAAAATTCCAAAAAAATTGAAAAAAAATTCAAACAATTAAAACATACCATTATGGCTTCATTTCAAGCCAAAATAGGTTGGAAAAGACCGAGAAAGGGAGAAAATTAAAATTATCGTTCCGTTTCCGTTCCTAACTAACGCGTAATAGAAAATTCAAAAAAAATAGGCAAAAACTTCAAAAAATTGAAAAATACCATTTATGACTTCATTTCAATCCAAAATAGGTTGGAGAACGCCAAGAATGTGAGAAAATAAAAATTATCGTTCCGTTCCGTTACTACCAGACGCGTAATAGAAAATTACAAAAAAATAACAAAAAAATTCAAAAATAGCATTATGGCTTCTTTTCTAGCCAAAATAGGTTGGACAAGCCCGAGAAAGAGAGAAAATTAGAATTATCGTTCAGTTCCATTCCTAACAGACGCGTAATAGAAATTTCCAAACAAATAGCAAAAAAAATTAAAAAAAACCATTATGGCTCCATTTCAATCCAAAATAGGATGGAAAATGCCAAGAAATAGAGCAAATAAAAATTATCAATCCGTTCCGTTCCTACCCGACCTGTAACAGGAAATTCCAATAAAATAACTAAAAAATTCAAAAAATTAAAAAATACCATTACGGATTCATTCCAAGCCAAAATAGGTTGAAAGAGGATGAGAAAGAGAGAAAATAAAAATTATCATTCCGTTCCGTTCCTACCGACCTGTAATAGGAAATTCCAAAAAAATAACAAAAAAATTCAAAAAATTAAAAAATAGCATTATCACTTCTTTTCTAGCCAAAATAGGTTGGAAAAGCTCGAGAAAGAGAGAAAATAAAAATTATCATTCTGTTCTGTTCCTACCCGACGCGTAATAGAAAATTCCAAAAAAATAGCAAAAAAATTCACAAATTAAAAAATGGCATTATGGCTTCATTTCAAGCTAGAATAGGTTGCAAAAGGCCGAGAAAGAGAGAAAATAAAAATTATCGTTCCGTTTCCGTTCCTAGCTGACGCGTAATAGAAAATTCAAAAAAAATAGGCAAAAACTTCAAAAAATTAAAAAATAGCATTATGACTTGTTTTCAAGACAAAATAGGTTGGACAAGCCCGGGAAAGAGGGAAAATAAAAATTATCGTTCTGTTTCGTTCCTACCCGACGCGTGATACAAAATTCCAAAAAAAAAAGCAAAAAAATTCGAAAAATTAAAAAATAGCATTATGGCTTCATTTCAAGCAAGAATTGGTTGGAAAAGGCCGAGAAAGAGAGAAAATAAAAATTATCGTTCCGTTCCGTTCAACTCGACGCGTAATAAAAAATTCCAAAAAAATTGAAATAATTAAAACATACCATTATGGCTTCATTTGAAGCCAAAATAGGTTGGAAAGGCCGAGAAAGGGAGAAAATTAAAATTATCGTTCCGTTTCGTTCCTAGCTAACGCGTAATAGAAAATTCCAAAAAAATAGGCAAAAACTTCAAAAAACTAAAAAATACCATTATGACTTCATTTCAATCCAAAATAGGTTGTAGAAGGCCGAGAAAGTGAGAAAATAAAAATTATCGTTCCGTTCCGTTACTACCAGACGCGTGATAGAAAATTCCAAAAAAGTAACAAAAAAATTCAAAAAATTAAAAAACAGCATTATGACTTCGTTTCTAGCCAAAATAGGTTGGAAAAGCTCGAGAAAGAGAGAAAATAAAAATTATCATTCTGTTCTGTTCCTACCCGACGCGTAATAGAAAATTCCAAAAAAATAGCAAAAAAATTCACAGATTAAAAAATGGCATTATGGCTTCATTTCATGCTAGAATAGGTTGCAAAAGGCCGAGAAAGAGAGAAAATAAAAATTATCGTTCCGTTTCCGTTCCTAGCTGACGCGTAATAGAAAATTCAAAAAAAATAGGCAAGAACTTCAAAAAATTAAAAAATAGCATTATGACTTGTTTTCAAGACAAAATAGGTTGGACAAGCCCGGGAAAGAGTGAAAATAAAAATTATCGTTCTGTTTCGTTCCTACCCGACGCGTGATACAAAATTCCAAAAAAAATAGCAAAAAAATTGGAAAAATTAAAAAATAGCATTATGGCTTCATTTCAAGCGAGAATTGGTTGGAAAAGGCCGAGAAAGAGAGAAAATAAAAATTATCATTCCGTTCCGTTCCTACCCGACGCGTAATAGGAAATTCCATAAAAATAACAAACAAAATTCAAAAAATTAAAAAATAGAATTATGGCTTCATTTCAAGCCAGAATAGGTTGGGAAATGCCGAGAAAGAGAGAAAATAAAAATTATCGTTCCGTTCCGTTCCTACCCGACGCGTAATAAAAAATTCAAAAAAATTGAAAAAAAATTCAAATAATCAAAACATACCATTATGGCTTCATTTCAATCCAAAATAGGTGGGAAAAGGCTGAGATAGGGAGAAAATTAAAATTATCGTTCCATTCCGTTCTTACCTGACGCGTAATAGAAAATTCCGAAAAAATTAAAAAAATTAAAAAATAGCATTATGACTTCTTTTCTAGCCAAAATAGGTTGGACAAGCCCGAGAGAGAGAGAAAATAAAAATTATCGTTCTGTTCCGTTCCTACCCAACGCGTAATAGAAAATTCCAAGAAAATAGCAAAAAAATTTAAAAAATTAAAAAATAGCATTATGGCTGCATTTCAAGCCAGAATAGGTTGGAAAAGGACGCGAAAGAAGAAAAATAAAAATTATCGTTCTATTCCGTTCCTACTCGACGCGTAATACAAAATTCCAAAAAAATTGAAAAAAAATTCAAACAATTAAAACATACCATTATGGCTTCATTTCAAGCCAAAATAGGTTGGAAAAGGCCGAGAAAGGGAGAAAATTAAAATTATCATTCCATTTCGTTCCTACCTGACGCGTAATAGAAAATTCCAAGAAAAAGGGCAAAAACATAAAAAAATTTAAAAATACCATTATGACTTCATTTCAAACCAAAATAGGGTTGAGAAGGCCGAGAAAGTGAGAAAATAAAAATTATCGTTCCGTTCCGTTCCTACCAGACGCGTAATTGAAAATTCCAAAAAAATAACAAAAAAATCCAAAAAATTAAAAAATAGCATTATGACTTCTTTTCTAGCCAAAATAGGTTGGAAAAGCTTGAGAAAGAGAGAAAATAAAAATTATCATTCTGTTCCGTTCCTACCCGACGCGTAATAGAAAATTCCAAAAAAATAGCAAAAACTTCAAAAAACTAAAAAATACCATTATGGCTTCATTTCAAGCCAGAATAGGTTGGAAAAGGCCGAGAAAGAGAGAAACTAAAAATTATCGTTCTGCTCCGTTCCTACCCGACGCGGAACAGAAAATTCCAAAAATGTAGCAAAAATATTAATAAAATTAAAAAATAGCATTATGGCTTTGTTTCAAACCAGAATAGGTTGGACAAGCCCGGGAAAGAGTGAAAATAAAAATTATCGTTCCGTTCTGTTCCTACCCGACGCGTAATAGAAAATTCCAAAAAAATTGAAAAAAAATTCAAACAATTAAAACATACCATTATGGCTTCATTTCAAGCCAAAATAGGTTGGAAAAGACCGAGAAAGGGAGAAAATTAAAATTATCGTTCCGTTTCCGTTCCTAACTAACGCGTAATAGAAAATTCAAAAAAAATAGGCAAAAACTTCAAAAAATTGAAAAATACCATTATGACTTCATTTCAATCCAAAATAGGTTGGAGAACGCCAAGAATGTGAGAAAATAAAAATTATCGTTCCGTTCCGTTACTACCAGACGCGTAACAGAAAATTACAAAAAAATAACAAAAAAATTCAAAAAATTAAAAAATAGCATTATGGCTTCTTTTCTAGCCAAAATAGGTTGGACAAGCCCGAGAAAGAGAGAAAATTAGAATTATCGTTCAGTTCCATTCCTAACAGACGCGTAATAGAAATTTCCAAACAAATAGCAAAAAAAATTAAAAAAAACCATTATGGCTCCATTTCAATCCAAAATAGGATGGAAAATGCCAAGAAATAGAGCAAATAAAAATTATCAATCCGTTCCGTTCCTACCCGACCTGTAACAGGAAATTCCAATAAAATAACTAAAAAATTCAAAAAATTAAAAAATACCATTACGGATTCATTCCAAGCCAAAATAGGTTGAAAGAGGATGAGAAAGAGAGAAAATAAAAATTATCATTCCGTTCCGTTCCTACCGACCTGTAATAGGAAATTCCAAAAAAATAACAAAAAAATTCAAAAAATTAAAAAATAGCATTATCACTTCTTTTCTAGCCAAAATAGGTTGGAAAAGCTCGAGAAAGAGAGAAAATAAAAATTATCATTCTGTTCTGTTCCTACCCGATGCGTAATAGAAAATTCCAAAAAAATAGCAAAAAAATTCACAAATTAAAAAATGGCATTATGGCTTCATTTCAAGCTAGAATAGGTTGCAAAATGCCGAGAAAGAGAGAAAATAAAAATTATCGTTTCGTTTCCGTTCCTAGCTGACGCGTAATAGAAAATTAAAAAAAAATAGGCAAAAACTTCAAAAAATTAAAAAATAGCATTATGACTTGTTTTCAAGACAAAATAGGTTGGACAAGCCCAGGAAAGAGGGAAAATAAAAATTATCGTTCTGTTTCGTTCCTACCCGACGCGTGATACAAAATTCCAAAAAAAATAGCACTAAAATTCGAAAAATTAAAAAATAGCATTATGGCTTCATTTCAAGCAAGAATTGGTTGGAAAAGGCCGAGAAAGGGAGAAAATTAAAATTATCGTTCCGTTTCCGTTCCTAACTAACGCGTAATAGAAAATTCAAAAAAAATAGGCAAAAACTTCAAAAAATTGAAAAATACCATTTATGACTTCATTTCAATCCAAAATAGGTTGGAGAACGCCAAGAATGTGAGAAAATAAAAATTATCGTTCCGTTCCGTTACTACCAGACGCGTAATAGAAAATTACAAAAAAATAACAAAAAAATTCAAAAAATTAAAAAATAGCATTATGGCTTCTTTTCTAGCCAAAATAGGTTGGACAAGCCCGAGAAAGAGAGAAAATTAGAATTATCGTTCAGTTCCATTCCTAACAGACGCGTAATAGAAATTTCCAAACAAATAGCAAAAAAAATTAAAAAAAACCATTATGGCTCCATTTCAATCCAAAATAGGATGGAAAATGCCAAGAAATAGAGCAAATAAAAATTATCAATCCGTTCCGTTCCTACCCGACCTGTAACAGGAAATTCCAATAAAATAACTAAAAAATTCAAAAAATTAAAAAATACCATTACGGATTCATTCCAAGCCAAAATAGGTTGAAAGAGGATGAGAAAGAGAGAAAATAAAAATTATCATTCCGTTCCGTTCCTACCCGACGCGTAATAGAAAATTAAAAAAAAATAGGCAAAAACTTCAAAAAATTAAAAAATAGCATTATGACTTGTTTTCAAGACAAAATAGGTTGGACAAGCTTGGGAAAGAGTGAAAATAAAAATTATCGTTCTGTTTCGTTCCTACCTGACCCGTGATACAAAATTCCAAAAAAAATAGCAAAAAAATTTGAAAAATTAAAAAATAGCATTATGGCTTCATTTCAAGCGAGAATTGGTTGGAAAAGGCCGAGAAAGAGAGAAAATAAAAATTATCATTCCGTTCCGTTCCTACCCGACGCGTAATAGGAAATTCCATAAAAATAACAAACAAAATTCAAAAAATTAAAAAATAGAATTATGGCTTCATTTCAAGCCAGAATAGGTTGGGAAATGCCGAGAAAGAGAGAAAATAAAAATTATCGTTCCGTTCCGTTCCTACCCGACGCGTAATAAAAAATTCAAAAAAATTGAAAAAAAATTCAAATAATCAAAACATACCATTATGGCTTCATTTCAATCCAAAATAGGTGGGAAAAGGCTGAGATAGGGAGAAAATTAAAATTATCGTTCCATTCCGTTCTTACCTGACGCGTAATAGAAAATTCTGAAAAAATTAAAAAAATTAAAAAATAGCATTATGACTTCTTTTCTAGCCAAAATAGGTTGGACAAGAGAGAGAGAAAATAAAAATTATCGTTCTGTTCCGTTCCTACTCAATGCGTAATAGAAAATTCCAAGAAAATAGCAAAAAAATTTAAAAAATTAAAAAATAGCATTATGGCTGCATTTCAAGCCAGAATAGGTTGGAAAAGGACGCGAAAGAAGAAAAATAAAAATTATCGTTCTATTCCGTTCCTACTCGACGCGTAATACAAAATTCCAAAAAAATTGAAAAAAAATTCAAACAATTAAAACATACCATTATGGCTTCATTTCAAGCCAAAATAGGTTGGAAAAGGCCGAGAAAGGGAGAAAATTAAAATTATCATTACATTTCGTTCCTACCTGACGCGTAATAGAAAATTCCAAAAAAAAGGGCAAAAACATAAAAAAATTTAAAAATACCATTATGACTTCATTTCAAACCAAAATAGGGTTGAGAAGGCCGAGAAAGTGAGAAAATAAAAATTATCGTTCCGTTCCGTTCCTACCAGACGCGTAATTGAAAATTCCAAAAAAATAACAAAAAAATCAAAAATTAAAAAATAGCATTATGACTTCTTTTCTAGCCAAAATAGGTTGGAAAAGCTTGAGAAAGAGAGAAAATAAAAATTATCATTCTGTTCCGTTCCTACCCGACGCGTAATAGAAAACTCCAAAAAAATAGCAAAAACTTCAAAAAACTAAAAAATACCAATATGGCTTCATTTCAAGCCAGAATAGGTTGGAAAAGGCCGAGAAAGAGAGAAACTAAAAATTATCGTTCTGCTCCGTTCCTACCCGACGCGGAACAGAAAATTCCAAAAATGTAGCAAAAATATTAATAAAATTAAAAAATAGCATTATGGCTTTGTTTCAAACCAGAATAGGTTGGACAAGCCCGGGAAAGAGTGAAAATAAAAATTATCGTTCCGTTCTGTTCCTACCCGACGCGTAATAGAAAATTCCAAAAAAATTGAAAAAAAATTCAAACAATTAAAACATACCATTATGGCTTCATTTCAAGCCAAAATAGGTTGGAAAAGACCGAGAAAGGGAGAAAATTAAAATTATCGTTCCGTTTCCGTTCCTAACTAACGCGTAATAGAAAATTCAAAAAAAATAGGCAAAAACTTCAAAAAATTGAAAAATACCATTTATGACTTCATTTCAATCCAAAATAGGTTGGAGAACGCCAAGAATGTGAGAAAATAAAAATTATCGTTCCGTTCCGTTACTACCAGACGCGTAATAGAAAATTACAAAAAAATAACAAAAAAATTCAAAAATAGCATTATGGCTTCTTTTCTAGCCAAAATAGGTTGGACAAGCCCGAGAAAGAGAGAAAATTAGAATTATCGTTCAGTTCCATTCCTAACAGACGCGTAATAGAAATTTCCAAACAAATAGCAAAAAAAATTAAAAAAAACCATTATGGCTCCATTTCAATCCAAAATAGGATGGAAAATGCCAAGAAATAGAGCAAATAAAAATTATCAATCCGTTCCGTTCCTACCCGACCTGTAACAGGAAATTCCAATAAAATAACTAAAAAATTCAAAAAATTAAAAAATACCATTACGGATTCATTCCAAGCCAAAATAGGTTGAAAGAGGATGAGAAAGAGAGAAAATAAAAATTATCATTCCGTTCCGTTCCTACCGACCTGTAATAGGAAATTCCAAAAAAATAACAAAAAAATTCAAAAAATTAAAAAATAGCATTATCACTTCTTTTCTAGCCAAAATAGGTTGGAAAAGCTCGAGAAAGAGAGAAAATAAAAATTATCATTCTGTTCTGTTCCTACCCGACGCGTAATAGAAAATTCCAAAAAAATAGCAAAAAAATTCACAAATTAAAAAATGGCATTATGGCTTCATTTCAAGCTAGAATAGGTTGCAAAAGGCCGAGAAAGAGAGAAAATAAAAATTATCGTTCCGTTTCCGTTCCTAGCTGACGCGTAATAGAAAATTCAAAAAAAATAGGCAAAAACTTCAAAAAATTAAAAAATAGCATTATGACTTGTTTTCAAGACAAAATAGGTTGGACAAGCCCGGGAAAGAGGGAAAATAAAAATTATCGTTCTGTTTCGTTCCTACCCGACGCGTGATACAAAATTCCAAAAAAAAAAGCAAAAAAATTCGAAAAATTAAAAAATAGCATTATGGCTTCATTTCAAGCAAGAATTGGTTGGAAAAGGCCGAGAAAGAGAGAAAATAAAAATTATCGTTCCGTTCCGTTCAACTCGACGCGTAATAAAAAATTCCAAAAAAATTGAAATAATTAAAACATACCATTATGGCTTCATTTGAAGCCAAAATAGGTTGGAAAGGCCGAGAAAGGGAGAAAATTAAAATTATCGTTCCGTTTCGTTCCTAGCTAACGCGTAATAGAAAATTCCAAAAAAATAGGCAAAAACTTCAAAAAACTAAAAAATACCATTATGACTTCATTTCAATCCAAAATAGGTTGTAGAAGGCCGAGAAAGTGAGAAAATAAAAATTATCGTTCCGTTCCGTTACTACCAGACGCGTGATAGAAAATTCCAAAAAAGTAACAAAAAAATTCAAAAAATTAAAAAACAGCATTATGACTTCGTTTCTAGCCAAAATAGGTTGGAAAAGCTCGAGAAAGAGAGAAAATAAAAATTATCATTCTGTTCTGTTCCTACCCGACGCGTAATAGAAAATTCCAAAAAAATAGCAAAAAAATTCACAGATTAAAAAATGGCATTATGGCTTCATTTCATGCTAGAATAGGTTGCAAAAGGCCGAGAAAGAGAGAAAATAAAAATTATCGTTCCGTTTCCGTTCCTAGCTGACGCGTAATAGAAAATTCAAAAAAAATAGGCAAGAACTTCAAAAAATTAAAAAATAGCATTATGACTTGTTTTCAAGACAAAATAGGTTGGACAAGCCCGGGAAAGAGTGAAAATAAAAATTATCGTTCTGTTTCGTTCCTACCCGACGCGTGATACAAAATTCCAAAAAAAATAGCAAAAAAATTGGAAAAATTAAAAAATAGCATTATGGCTTCATTTCAAGCGAGAATTGGTTGGAAAAGGCCGAGAAAGAGAGAAAATAAAAATTATCATTCCGTTCCGTTCCTACCCGACGCGTAATAGGAAATTCCATAAAAATAACAAACAAAATTCAAAAAATTAAAAAATAGAATTATGGCTTCATTTCAAGCCAGAATAGGTTGGGAAATGCCGAGAAAGAGAGAAAATAAAAATTATCGTTCCGTTCCGTTCCTACCCGACGCGTAATAAAAAATTCAAAAAAATTGAAAAAAAATTCAAATAATCAAAACATACCATTATGGCTTCATTTCAATCCAAAATAGGTGGGAAAAGGCTGAGATAGGGAGAAAATTAAAATTATCGTTCCATTCCGTTCTTACCTGACGCGTAATAGAAAATTCCGAAAAAATTAAAAAAATTAAAAAATAGCATTATGACTTCTTTTCTAGCCAAAATAGGTTGGACAAGCCCGAGAGAGAGAGAAAATAAAAATTATCGTTCTGTTCCGTTCCTACCCAACGCGTAATAGAAAATTCCAAGAAAATAGCAAAAAAATTTAAAAAATTAAAAAATAGCATTATGGCTGCATTTCAAGCCAGAATAGGTTGGAAAAGGACGCGAAAGAAGAAAAATAAAAATTATCGTTCTATTCCGTTCCTACTCGACGCGTAATACAAAATTCCAAAAAAATTGAAAAAAAATTCAAACAATTAAAACATACCATTATGGCTTCATTTCAAGCCAAAATAGGTTGGAAAAGGCCGAGAAAGGGAGAAAATTAAAATTATCATTCCATTTCGTTCCTACCTGACGCGTAATAGAAAATTCCAAAAAAAAGGGCAAAAACATAAAAAAATTTAAAAATACCATTATGACTTCATTTCAAACCAAAATAGGGTTGAGAAGGCCGAGAAAGTGAGAAAATAAAAATTATCGTTCCGTTCCGTTCCTACCAGACGCGTAATTGAAAATTCCAAAAAAATAACAAAAAAATCCAAAAAATTAAAAAATAGCATTATGACGTCCTTTCTAGCCAAAATAGGTTGGAAAAGCTTGAGAAAGAGAGAAAATAAAAATTATCATTCTGTTCCGTTCCTACCCGACGCGTAATAGAAAATTCCAAAAAAATAGCAAAAACTTCAAAAAACTAAAAAATACCAATATGGCTTCATTTCAAGCCAGAATAGGTTGGAAAAGGCCGAGAAAGAGAGAAACTAAAAATTATCGTTCTGCTCCGTTCCTACCCGACGCGGAACAGAAAATTCCAAAAATGTAGCAAAAATATTAATAAAATTAAAAAATAGCATTATGGCTTTGTTTCAAACCAGAATAGGTTGGACAAGCCCGGGAAAGAGTGAAAATAAAAATTATCGTTCCGTTCTGTTCCTACCCGACGCGTAATAGAAAATTCCAAAAAAATTGAAAAAAAATTCAAACAATTAAAACATACCATTATGGCTTCATTTCAAGCCAAAATAGGTTGGAAAAGACCGAGAAAGGGAGAAAATTAAAATTATCGTTCCGTTTCCGTTCCTAACTAACGCGTAATAGAAAATTCAAAAAAAATAGGCAAAAACTTCAAAAAATTGAAAAATACCATTTATGACTTCATTTCAATCCAAAATAGGTTGGAGAACGCCAAGAATGTGAGAAAATAAAAATTATCGTTCCGTTCCGTTACTACCAGACGCGTAATAGAAAATTACAAAAAAATAACAAAAAAATTCAAAAATAGCATTATGGCTTCTTTTCTAGCCAAAATAGGTTGGACAAGCCCGAGAAAGAGAGAAAATTAGAATTATCGTTCAGTTCCATTCCTAACAGACGCGTAATAGAAATTTCCAAACAAATAGCAAAAAAAATTAAAAAAAACCATTATGGCTCCATTTCAATCCAAAATAGGATGGAAAATGCCAAGAAATAGAGCAAATAAAAATTATCAATCCGTTCCGTTCCTACCCGACCTGTAACAGGAAATTCCAATAAAATAACTAAAAAATTCAAAAAATTAAAAAATACCATTACGGATTCATTCCAAGCCAAAATAGGTTGAAAGAGGATGAGAAAGAGAGAAAATAAAAATTATCATTCCGTTCCGTTCCTACCGACCTGTAATAGGAAATTCCAAAAAAATAACAAAAAAATTCAAAAAATTAAAAAATAGCATTATCACTTCTTTTCTAGCCAAAATAGGTTGGAAAAGCTCGAGAAAGAGAGAAAATAAAAATTATCATTCTGTTCTGTTCCTACCCGACGCGTAATAGAAAATTCCAAAAAAATAGCAAAAAAATTCACAAATTAAAAAATGGCATTATGGCTTCATTTCAAGCTAGAATAGGTTGCAAAAGGCCGAGAAAGAGAGAAAATAAAAATTATCGTTCCGTTTCCGTTCCTAGCTGACGCGTAATAGAAAATTCAAAAAAAATAGGCAAAAACTTCAAAAAATTAAAAAATAGCATTATGACTTGTTTTCAAGACAAAATAGGTTGGACAAGCCCGGGAAAGAGGGAAAATAAAAATTATCGTTCTGTTTCGTTCCTACCCGACGCGTGATACAAAATTCCAAAAAAAAAAGCAAAAAAATTCGAAAAATTAAAAAATAGCATTATGGCTTCATTTCAAGCAAGAATTGGTTGGAAAAGGCCGAGAAAGAGAGAAAATAAAAATTATCGTTCCGTTCCGTTCAACTCGACGCGTAATAAAAAATTCCAAAAAAATTGAAATAATTAAAACATACCATTATGGCTTCATTTGAAGCCAAAATAGGTTGGAAAGGCCGAGAAAGGGAGAAAATTAAAATTATCGTTCCGTTTCGTTCCTAGCTAACGCGTAATAGAAAATTCCAAAAAAATAGGCAAAAACTTCAAAAAACTAAAAAATACCATTATGACTTCATTTCAATCCAAAATAGGTTGTAGAAGGCCGAGAAAGTGAGAAAATAAAAATTATCGTTCCGTTCCGTTACTACCAGACGCGTGATAGAAAATTCCAAAAAAGTAACAAAAAAATTCAAAAAATTAAAAAACAGCATTATGACTTCGTTTCTAGCCAAAATAGGTTGGAAAAGCTCGAGAAAGAGAGAAAATAAAAATTATCATTCTGTTCTGTTCCTACCCGACGCGTAATAGAAAATTCCAAAAAAATAGCAAAAAAATTCACAGATTAAAAAATGGCATTATGGCTTCATTTCATGCTAGAATAGGTTGCAAAAGGCCGAGAAAGAGAGAAAATAAAAATTATCGTTCCGTTTCCGTTCCTAGCTGACGCGTAATAGAAAATTCAAAAAAAATAGGCAAAAACTTCAAAAAATTAAAAAATAGCATTATGACTTGTTTTCAAGACAAAATAGGTTGGACAAGCCCGGGAAAGAGTGAAAATAAAAATTATCGTTCTGTTTCGTTCCTACCCGACGCGTGATACAAAATTCCAAAAAAAATAGCAAAAAAATTGGAAAAATTAAAAAATAGCATTATGGCTTCATTTCAAGCGAGAATTGGTTGGAAAAGGCCGAGAAAGAGAGAAAATAAAAATTATCATTCCGTTCCGTTCCTACCCGACGCGTAATAGGAAATTCCATAAAAATAACAAACAAAATTCAAAAAATTAAAAAATAGAATTATGGCTTCATTTCAAGCCAGAATAGGTTGGGAAATGCCGAGAAAGAGAGAAAATAAAAATTATCGTTCCGTTCCGTTCCTACCCGACGCGTAATAAAAAATTCAAAAAAATTGAAAAAAAATTCAAATAATCAAAACATACCATTATGGCTTCATTTCAATCCAAAATAGGTGGGAAAAGGCTGAGATAGGGAGAAAATTAAAATTATCGTTCCATTCCGTTCTTACCTGACGCGTAATAGAAAATTCCGAAAAAATTAAAAAAATTAAAAAATAGCATTATGACTTCTTTTCTAGCCAAAATAGGTTGGACAAGCCCGAGAGAGAGAGAAAATAAAAATTATCGTTCTGTTCCGTTCCTACCCAACGCGTAATAGAAAATTCCAAGAAAATAGCAAAAAAATTTAAAAAATTAAAAAATAGCATTATGGCTGCATTTCAAGCCAGAATAGGTTGGAAAAGGACGCGAAAGAAGAAAAATAAAAATTATCGTTCTATTCCGTTCCTACTCGACGCGTAATACAAAATTCCAAAAAAATTGAAAAAAAATTCAAACAATTAAAACATACCATTATGGCTTCATTTCAAGCCAAAATAGGTTGGAAAAGGCCGAGAAAGGGAGAAAATTAAAATTATCATTCCATTTCGTTCCTACCTGACGCGTAATAGAAAATTCCAAAAAAAAGGGCAAAAACATAAAAAAATTTAAAAATACCATTATGACTTCATTTCAAACCAAAATAGGGTTGAGAAGGCCGAGAAAGTGAGAAAATAAAAATTATCGTTCCGTTCCGTTCCTACCAGACGCGTAATTGAAAATTCCAAAAAAATAACAAAAAAATCCAAAAAATTAAAAAATAGCATTATGACTTCCTTTCTAGCCAAAATAGGTTGGAAAAGCTTGAGAAAGAGAGAAAATAAAAATTATCATTCTGTTCCGTTCCTACCCGACGCGTAATAGAAAATTCCAAAAAAATAGCAAAAACTTCAAAAAACTAAAAAATACCAATATGGCTTCATTTCAAGCCAGAATAGGTTGGAAAAGGCCTAGAAAGAGAGAAACTAAAAATTATCGTTCTGCTCCGTTCCTACCCGACGCGGAACAGAAAATTCCAAAAATGTAGCAAAAATATTAATAAAATTAAAAAATAGCATTATGGCTTTGTTTCAAACCAGAATAGGTTGGACAAGCCCGGGAAAGAGTGAAAATAAAAATTATCGTTCCGTTCTGTTCCTACCCGACGCGTAATAGAAAATTCCAAAAAAATTGAAAAAAAATTCAAACAATTAAAACATACCATTATGGCTTCATTTCAAGCCAAAATAGGTTGGAAAAGACCGAGAAAGGGAGAAAATTAAAATTATCGTTCCGTTTCCGTTCCTAACTAACGCGTAATAGAAAATTCAAAAAAAATAGGCAAAAACTTCAAAAAACTGAAAAATACCATTTATGACTTCATTTCAATCCAAAATAGGTTGGAGAACGCCAAGAATGTGAGAAAATAAAAATTATCGTTCCGTTCCGTTACTACCAGACGCGTAATAGAAAATTACAAAAAAATAACAAAAAAATTCAAAAATAGCATTATGGCTTCTTTTCTAGCCAAAATAGGTTGGACAAGCCCGAGAAAGAGAGAAAATTAGAATTATCGTTCAGTTCCATTCCTAACAGACGCGTAATAGAAATTTCCAAACAAATAGCAAAAAAAATTAAAAAAAACCATTATGGCTCCATTTCAATCCAAAATAGGATGGAAAATGCCAAGAAATAGAGCAAATAAAAATTATCAATCCGTTCCGTTCCTACCCGACCTGTAACAGGAAATTCCAATAAAATAACTAAAAAATTCAAAAAATTAAAAAATACCATTACGGATTCATTCCAAGCCAAAATAGGTTGAAAGAGGATGAGAAAGAGAGAAAATAAAAATTATCATTCCGTTCCGTTCCTACCGACCTGTAATAGGAAATTCCAAAAAAATAACAAAAAAATTCAAAAAATTAAAAAATAGCATTATCACTTCTTTTCTAGCCAAAATAGGTTGGAAAAGCTCGAGAAAGAGAGAAAATAAAAATTATCATTCTGTTCTGTTCCTACCCGACGCGTAATAGAAAATTCCAAAAAAATAGCAAAAAAATTCACAAATTAAAAAATGGCATTATGGCTTCATTTCAAGCTAGAATAGGTTGCAAAAGGCCGAGAAAGAGAGAAAATAAAAATTATCGTTCCGTTTCCGTTCCTAGCTGACGCGTAATAGAAAATTCAAAAAAAATAGGCAAAAACTTCAAAAAATTAAAAAATAGCATTATGACTTGTTTTCAAGACAAAATAGGTTGGACAAGCCCGGGAAAGAGGGAAAATAAAAATTATCGTTCTGTTTCGTTCCTACCCGACGCGTGATACAAAATTCCAAAAAAAAAAGCAAAAAAATTCGAAAAATTAAAAAATAGCATTATGGCTTCATTTCAAGCAAGAATTGGTTGGAAAAGGCCGAGAAAGAGAGAAAATAAAAATTATCGTTCCGTTCCGTTCAACTCGACGCGTAATAAAAAATTCCAAAAAAATTGAAATAATTAAAACATACCATTATGGCTTCATTTGAAGCCAAAATAGGTTGGAAAGGCCGAGAAAGGGAGAAAATTAAAATTATCGTTCCGTTTCGTTCCTAGCTAACGCGTAATAGAAAATTCCAAAAAAATAGGCAAAAACTTCAAAAAACTAAAAAATACCATTATGACTTCATTTCAATCCAAAATAGGTTGTAGAAGGCCGAGAAAGTGAGAAAATAAAAATTATCGTTCCGTTCCGTTACTACCAGACGCGTGATAGAAAATTCCAAAAAAGTAACAAAAAAATTCAAAAAATTAAAAAACAGCATTATGACTTCGTTTCTAGCCAAAATAGGTTGGAAAAGCTCGAGAAAGAGAGAAAATAAAAATTATCATTCTGTTCTGTTCCTACCCGACGCGTAATAGAAAATTCCAAAAAAATAGCAAAAAAATTCACAGATTAAAAAATGGCATTATGGCTTCATTTCATGCTAGAATAGGTTGCAAAAGGCCGAGAAAGAGAGAAAATAAAAATTATCGTTCCGTTTCCGTTCCTAGCTGACGCGTAATAGAAAATTCAAAAAAAATAGGCAAAAACTTCAAAAAATTAAAAAATAGCATTATGACTTGTTTTCAAGACAAAATAGGTTGGACAAGCCCGGGAAAGAGTGAAAATAAAAATTATCGTTCTGTTTCGTTCCTACCCGACGCGTGATACAAAATTCCAAAAAAAATAGCAAAAAAATTGGAAAAATTAAAAAATAGCATTATGGCTTCATTTCAAGCGAGAATTGGTTGGAAAAGGCCGAGAAAGAGAGAAAATAAAAATTATCATTCCGTTCCGTTCCTACCCGACGCGTAATAGGAAATTCCATAAAAATAACAAACAAAATTCAAAAAATTAAAAAATAGAATTATGGCTTCATTTCAAGCCAGAATAGGTTGGGAAATGCCGAGAAAGAGAGAAAATAAAAATTATCGTTCCGTTCCGTTCCTACCCGACGCGTAATAAAAAATTCAAAAAAATTGAAAAAAAATTCAAATAATCAAAACATACCATTATGGCTTCATTTCAATCCAAAATAGGTGGGAAAAGGCTGAGATAGGGAGAAAATTAAAATTATCGTTCCATTCCGTTCTTACCTGACGCGTAATAGAAAATTCCGAAAAAATTAAAAAAATTAAAAAATAGCATTATGACTTCTTTTCTAGCCAAAATAGGTTGGACAAGCCCGAGAGAGAGAGAAAATAAAAATTATCGTTCTGTTCCGTTCCTACCCAACGCGTAATAGAAAATTCCAAGAAAATAGCAAAAAAATTTAAAAAATTAAAAAATAGCATTATGGCTGCATTTCAAGCCAGAATAGGTTGGAAAAGGACGCGAAAGAAGAAAAATAAAAATTATCGTTCTATTCCGTTCCTACTCGACGCGTAATACAAAATTCCAAAAAAATTGAAAAAAAATTCAAACAATTAAAACATACCATTATGGCTTCATTTCAAGCCAAAATAGGTTGGAAAAGGCCGAGAAAGGGAGAAAATTAAAATTATCATTCCATTTCGTTCCTACCTGACGCGTAATAGAAAATTCCAAAAAAAAGGGCAAAAACATAAAAAAATTTAAAAATACCATTATGACTTCATTTCAAACCAAAATAGGGTTGAGAAGGCCGAGAAAGTGAGAAAATAAAAATTATCGTTCCGTTCCGTTCCTACCAGACGCGTAATTGAAAATTCCAAAAAAATAACAAAAAAATCCAAAAAATTAAAAAATAGCATTATGACTTCCTTTCTAGCCAAAATAGGTTGGAAAAGCTTGAGAAAGAGAGAAAATAAAAATTATCATTCTGTTCCGTTCCTACCCGACGCGTAATAGAAAATTCCAAAAAAATAGCAAAAACTTCAAAAAACTAAAAAATACCAATATGGCTTCATTTCAAGCCAGAATAGGTTGGAAAAGGCCTAGAAAGAGAGAAACTAAAAATTATCGTTCTGCTCCGTTCCTACCCGACGCGGAACAGAAAATTCCAAAAATGTAGCAAAAATATTAATAAAATTAAAAAATAGCATTATGGCTTTGTTTCAAACCAGAATAGGTTGGACAAGCCCGGGAAAGAGTGAAAATAAAAATTATCGTTCCGTTCTGTTCCTACCCGACGCGTAATAGAAAATTCCAAAAAAATTGAAAAAAAATTCAAACAATTAAAACATACCATTATGGCTTCATTTCAAGCCAAAATAGGTTGGAAAAGACCGAGAAAGGGAGAAAATTAAAATTATCGTTCCGTTTCCGTTCCTAACTAACGCGTAATAGAAAATTCAAAAAAAATAGGCAAAAACTTCAAAAAACTGAAAAATACCATTTATGACTTCATTTCAATCCAAAATAGGTTGGAGAACGCCAAGAATGTGAGAAAATAAAAATTATCGTTCCGTTCCGTTACTACCAGACGCGTAATAGAAAATTACAAAAAAATAACAAAAAAATTCAAAAATAGCATTATGGCTTCTTTTCTAGCCAAAATAGGTTGGACAAGCCCGAGAAAGAGAGAAAATTAGAATTATCGTTCAGTTCCATTCCTAACAGACGCGTAATAGAAATTTCCAAACAAATAGCAAAAAAAATTAAAAAAAACCATTATGGCTCCATTTCAATCCAAAATAGGATGGAAAATGCCAAGAAATAGAGCAAATAAAAATTATCAATCCGTTCCGTTCCTACCCGACCTGTAACAGGAAATTCCAATAAAATAACTAAAAAATTCAAAAAATTAAAAAATACCATTACGGATTCATTCCAAGCCAAAATAGGTTGAAAGAGGATGAGAAAGAGAGAAAATAAAAATTATCATTCCGTTCCGTTCCTACCGACCTGTAATAGGAAATTCCAAAAAAATAACAAAAAAATTCAAAAAATTAAAAAATAGCATTATCACTTCTTTTCTAGCCAAAATAGGTTGGAAAAGCTCGAGAAAGAGAGAAAATAAAAATTATCATTCTGTTCTGTTCCTACCCGACGCGTAATAGAAAATTCCAAAAAAATAGCAAAAAAATTCACAAATTAAAAAATGGCATTATGGCTTCATTTCAAGCTAGAATAGGTTGCAAAAGGCCGAGAAAGAGAGAAAATAAAAATTATCGTTCCGTTTCCGTTCCTAGCTGACGCGTAATAGAAAATTCAAAAAAAATAGGCAAAAACTTCAAAAAATTAAAAAATAGCATTATGACTTGTTTTCAAGACAAAATAGGTTGGACAAGCCCGGGAAAGAGGGAAAATAAAAATTATCGTTCTGTTTCGTTCCTACCCGACGCGTGATACAAAATTCCAAAAAAAAAAGCAAAAAAATTCGAAAAATTAAAAAATAGCATTATGGCTTCATTTCAAGCAAGAATTGGTTGGAAAAGGCCGAGAAAGAGAGAAAATAAAAATTATCGTTCCGTTCCGTTCAACTCGACGCGTAATAAAAAATTCCAAAAAAATTGAAATAATTAAAACATACCATTATGGCTTCATTTGAAGCCAAAATAGGTTGGAAAGGCCGAGAAAGGGAGAAAATTAAAATTATCGTTCCGTTTCGTTCCTAGCTAACGCGTAATAGAAAATTCCAAAAAAATAGGCAAAAACTTCAAAAAACTAAAAAATACCATTATGACTTCATTTCAATCCAAAATAGGTTGTAGAAGGCCGAGAAAGTGAGAAAATAAAAATTATCGTTCCGTTCCGTTACTACCAGACGCGTGATAGAAAATTCCAAAAAAGTAACAAAAAAATTCAAAAAATTAAAAAACAGCATTATGACTTCGTTTCTAGCCAAAATAGGTTGGAAAAGCTCGAGAAAGAGAGAAAATAAAAATTATCATTCTGTTCTGTTCCTACCCGACGCGTAATAGAAAATTCCAAAAAAATAGCAAAAAAATTCACAGATTAAAAAATGGCATTATGGCTTCATTTCATGCTAGAATAGGTTGCAAAAGGCCGAGAAAGAGAGAAAATAAAAATTATCGTTCCGTTTCCGTTCCTAGCTGACGCGTAATAGAAAATTCAAAAAAAATAGGCAAAAACTTCAAAAAATTAAAAAATAGCATTATGACTTGTTTTCAAGACAAAATAGGTTGGACAAGCCCGGGAAAGAGTGAAAATAAAAATTATCGTTCTGTTTCGTTCCTACCCGACGCGTGATACAAAATTCCAAAAAAAATAGCAAAAAAATTGGAAAAATTAAAAAATAGCATTATGGCTTCATTTCAAGCGAGAATTGGTTGGAAAAGGCCGAGAAAGAGAGAAAATAAAAATTATCATTCCGTTCCGTTCCTACCCGACGCGTAATAGGAAATTCCATAAAAATAACAAACAAAATTCAAAAAATTAAAAAATAGAATTATGGCTTCATTTCAAGCCAGAATAGGTTGGGAAATGCCGAGAAAGAGAGAAAATAAAAATTATCGTTCCGTTCCGTTCCTACCCGACGCGTAATAAAAAATTCAAAAAAATTGAAAAAAAATTCAAATAATCAAAACATACCATTATGGCTTCATTTCAATCCAAAATAGGTGGGAAAAGGCTGAGATAGGGAGAAAATTAAAATTATCGTTCCATTCCGTTCTTACCTGACGCGTAATAGAAAATTCCGAAAAAATTAAAAAAATTAAAAAATAGCATTATGACTTCTTTTCTAGCCAAAATAGGTTGGACAAGCCCGAGAGAGAGAGAAAATAAAAATTATCGTTCTGTTCCGTTCCTACCCAACGCGTAATAGAAAATTCCAAGAAAATAGCAAAAAAATTTAAAAAATTAAAAAATAGCATTATGGCTGCATTTCAAGCCAGAATAGGTTGGAAAAGGACGCGAAAGAAGAAAAATAAAAATTATCGTTCTATTCCGTTCCTACTCGACGCGTAATACAAAATTCCAAAAAAATTGAAAAAAAATTCAAACAATTAAAACATACCATTATGGCTTCATTTCAAGCCAAAATAGGTTGGAAAAGGCCGAGAAAGGGAGAAAATTAAAATTATCATTCCATTTCGTTCCTACCTGACGCGTAATAGAAAATTCCAAAAAAAAGGACAAAAACATAAAAAAATTTAAAAATACCATTATGACTTCATTTCAAACCAAAATAGGGTTGAGAAGGCCGAGAAAGTGAGAAAATAAAAATTATCGTTCCGTTCCGTTCCTACCAGACGCGTAATTGAAAATTCCAAAAAAATAACAAAAAAATCCAAAAAATTAAAAAATAGCATTATGACTTCCTTTCTAGCCAAAATAGGTTGGAAAAGCTTGAGAAAGAGAGAAAATAAAAATTATCATTCTGTTCCGTTCCTACCCGACGCGTAATAGAAAATTCCAAAAAAATAGCAAAAACTTCAAAAAACTAAAAAATACCATTATGGCTTCATTTCAAGCCAGAATAGGTTGGAAAAGGCCGAGAAAGAGAGAAACTAAAAATTATCGTTCTGCTCCGTTCCTACCCGACGCGGAACAGAAAATTCCAAAAATGTAGCAAAAATATTAATAAAATTAAAAAATAGCATTATGGCTTTGTTTCAAACCAGAATAGGTTGGACAAGCCCGGGAAAGAGTGAAAATAAAAATTATCGTTCCGTTCTGTTCCTACCCGACGCGTAATAGAAAATTCCAAAAAAATTGAAAAAAAATTCAAACAATTAAAACATACCATTATGGCTTCATTTCAAGCCAAAATAGGTTGGAAAAGACCGAGAAAGGGAGAAAATTAAAATTATCGTTCCGTTTCCGTTCCTAACTAACGCGTAATAGAAAATTCAAAAAAAATAGGCAAAAACTTCAAAAAATTGAAAAATACCATTATGACTTCATTTCAATCCAAAATAGGTTGGAGAACGCCAAGAATGTGAGAAAATAAAAATTATCGTTCCGTTCCGTTACTACCAGACGCGTAATAGAAAATTACAAAAAAATAACAAAAAAATTCAAAAATAGCATTATGGCTTCTTTTCTAGCCAAAATAGGTTGGACAAGCCCGAGAAAGAGAGAAAATTAGAATTATCGTTCAGTTCCATTCCTAACAGACGCGTAATAGAAATTTCCAAACAAATAGCAAAAAAAATTAAAAAAAACTATTATGGCTCCATTTCAATCCAAAATAGGATGGAAAATGCCAAGAAATAGAGCAAATAAAAATTATCAATCCGTTCCGTTCCTACCCGACCTGTAACAGGAAATTCCAATAAAATAACTAAAAAATTCAAAAAATTAAAAAATACCATTACGGATTCATTCCAAGCCAAAATAGGTTGAAAGAGGATGAGAAAGAGAGAAAATAAAAATTATCATTCCGTTCCGTTCCTACCGACCTGTAATAGGAAATTCCAAAAAAATAACAAAAAAATTCAAAAAATTAAAAAATAGCATTATCACTTCTTTTCTAGCCAAAATAGGTTGGAAAAGCTCGAGAAAGAGAGAAAATAAAAATTATCATTCTGTTCTGTTCCTACTCGACGCGTAATAGAAAATTCCAAAAAAATAGCAAAAAAATTCACAAATTAAAAAATGGCATTACGGCTTCATTTCAAGCTAGAATAGGTTGCAAAAGGCCGAGAAAGAGAGAAAATAAAAATTATCGTTCCGTTTCCGTTCCTAGCTGACGCGTAATAGAAAATTCAAAAAAAATAGGCAAAAACTTCAAAAAATTAAAAAATAGCATTATGACTTGTTTTCAAGACAAAATAGGTTGGACAAGCCCGGGAAAGAGGGAAAATAAAAATTATCGTTCTGTTCCGTTCCTACCCAACGCGTAATAGAAAATTCCAAGAAAATAGCAAAAAAATTTAAAAAATTAAAAAATAGCATTATGGCTGCATTTCAAGCCAGAATAGGTTGGAAAAGGACGCGAAAGAGAAAAAATAAAAATTATCGTTCTATTCCGTTCCTACTCGACGCGTAATAGAAAATTCCAAAAAAATTGAAAAAAAATTCAAACAATTAAAACATACCATTATGGCTTCATTTCAAGCCAAAATAGGTTGGAAAAGGCCGAGAAAGGGAGAAAATTAAAATTATCATTCCATTTCGTTCCTACCTGACGCGTAATAGAAAATTCCAAAAAAAAGGGCAAAAACATAAAAAAATTTAAAAATACCATTATGACTTCATTTCAAACCAAAATAGGGTTGAGAAGGCCGAGAAAGTGAGAAAATAAAAATTATCGTTCCGTTCCGTTCCTACCAGACGCGTAATTGAAAATTCCAAAAAAATAACAAAAAAATCCAAAAAATTAAAAAATAGCATTATGACTTCTTTTCTAGCCAAAATAGGTTGGAAAAGCTTGAGAAAGAGAGAAAATAAAAATTATCATTCTGTTCCGTTCCTACCCGACGCGTAATAGAAAATTCCAAAAAAATAGCAAAAACTTCAAAAAACTAAAAAATACTATTATGGCTTCATTTCAAGCCAGAATAGGTTGGAAAAGGCCGAGAAAGAGAGAAACTAAAAATTATCGTTCTGCTCCGTTCCTACCCGACGCGTAACAGAAAATTCCAAAAATGTAGCAAAAATATTAATAAAATTAAAAAATAGCATTATGGCCTTGTTTCAAACCAGAATAGGTTGGACAAGCCCGGGAAAGAGTGAAAATAAAAATTATCGTTCCGTTCTGTTCCTACCCGACGCGTAATAGAAAATTCCAAAAAAATTGAAAAAAAATTCAAACCATTAAAACATACCATTATGGCTTCATTTCAAGCCAAAATAGGTTGGAAAAGACCGAGAAAGGGAGAAAATTAAAATTATCGTTCCGTTTTCGTTCCTAACTAACGCGTAATAGAAAATTCAAAAAAAATAGGCAAAAACTTCAAAAAATTGAAAAATACCATTATGACTTCATTTCAATCCAAAATAGGTTAGAGAACGCCAAGAATGTGAGAAAATAAAAATTATCGTTCCGTTCCGTTACTACCAGACGCGTAATAGAAAATTACAAAAACATAACAAAAAAATTCAAAAAATTAAAAAATAGCATTATGTCTTCTTTTCTAGCCAAAATAGGTTGGACAAGCCCGAGAAAGAGAGAAAATTAGAATTATCGTTCAGTTCCATTCCTAACAGACGCGTAATAGAAATTTCCAAACAAATAGCAAAAAAAATTAAAAAAAACCATTATGGCTCCATTTCAATCCAAAATAGGATGGAAAATGCCAAGAAATAGAGCAAATAAAAATTATCAATCCGTTCCGTTCCTACCCGACCTGTAACAGGAAATTCCAATAAAATAACTAAAAAATTCAAAAAATTAAAAAATACCATTACGGATTCATTCCAAGCCAAAATAGGTTGAAAGAGGATGAGAAAGAGAGAAAATAAAAATTATCATTCCGTTCCGTTCCTACCGACCTGTAATAGGAAATTCCAAAAAAATAACAAAAAAATTCAAAAAATTAAAAAATAGCATTATCACTTCTTTTCTAGCCAAAATACGTTGGAAAAGCTCGAGAAAGAGAGAAAATAAAAATTATCATTCTGTTCTGTCCCTACCCGACGCGTAATAGAAAATTCCAAAAAAATAGCAAAAAAATTCACACATTAAAAAATGGCATTATGGCTTCATTTCAAGCTAGAATAGGTTGCAAAAGGCCGAGAAAGAGAGAAAATAAAAATTATCGTTCCGTTTCCGTTCCTAGCTGACGCGTAATAGAAAATTCAAAAAAAATAGGCAAAAACTTCAAAAAATTAAAAAATAGCATTATGACTTGTTTTCAAGACAAAATAGGTTGGACAAGCCCGGGAAAGAGGGAAAATAAAAATTATCGTTCTGTTTGGTTCCTACCCGACGCGTGATACAAAATTCCAAAAAAAATAGCAAAAAAATTCGAAAAATTAAAAAATAGCATTATGGCTTCATTTCAAGCAAGAATTGGTTGGAAAAGGCCGAGAAAGAGAGAAAATAAAAATTATCGTTCCGTTCCGTTCAACTCGACGCGTAATAAAAAATTCCAAAAAAATTGAAATAATTAAAACATACCATTATGGCTTCATTTGAAGCCAAAATAGGTTGGAAAGGCCGAGAAAGGGAGAAAATTAACATTATCGTTCCGTTTCGTTCCTAGCTAACGCGTAATAGAAAATTCCAAAAAAATAGGCAAAAACTTCAAAAAACTAAAAAATACCACTATGACTTCATTTCAATCCAAAATAGGTTGTAGAAGGCCGAGAAAGTGAGAAAATAAAAATTATCGTTCCGTTCCGTTACTACCAGACGCGTGATAGAAAATTCCAAAAAAGAAACAAAAAAATTCAAAAAATTAAAAAATAGCATTATGACTTCGTTTCTAGCCAAAATAGGTTGGAAAAGCTCGAGAAAGAGAGAAAATAAAAATTATCATTCTGTTCTGTTCCTACCCGACGCGTAATAGAAAATTCCAAAAAAATAGCAAAAAAATTCACAGATTAAAAAATGGCATTATGGCATCATTTCAAGCTAGAATAGGTTGCAAAAGGCCGAGAAAGAGAGAAAATAAAAATTATCGTTCCGTTTCCGTTCCTAGCTGACGCGTAATAGAAAATTCAAAAAAAATAGGCAAAAACTTCAAAAAATTAAAAAATAGCATTATGACTTGTTTTCAAGACAAAATAGGTTGGACAAGCCCGGGAAAGAGTGAAAATAAAAATTATCGTTCTGTTTCGTTCCTACCCAACGCGTGATACAAAATTCCAAAAAAAATAGCAAAAAAATTTGAAAAATTAAAAAATAGCATTATGGCTTCATTTCAAGCGAGAATTGGTTGGAAAAGGCCGAGAAAGAGAGAAAATAAAAATTATCATTCCGTTCCGTTCCTACCCGACGCGTAATAGGAAATTCCATAAAAATAACAATAAAATTCAAAAAATTAAAAAATAGCATTATCACTTCTTTTCTAGCCAAAATAGGTTGGAAAAGCTCGAGAAAGAGAGAAAATAAAAATTATCATTCTGTTCTGTTCCTACCCGACGCGTAATAGAAAATTCCAAAAAAATAGCAAAAAAATTCACAAATTAAAAAATGGCATTATGGCTTCATTTCAAGCTAGAATAGGTTGCAAAAGGCCGAGAAAGAGAGAAAATAAAAATTATCGTTCCGTTTCCGTTCCTAGCTGACGCGTAATAGAAAATTCAAAAAAAATAGGCAAAAACTTCAAAAAATTAAAAAATAGCATTATGACTTGTTTTCAAGACAAAATAGGTTGGACAAGCCCGGGAAAGAGGGAAAATAAAAATTATCGTTCTGTTTCGTTCCTACCCGACGCGTGATACAAAATTCCAAAAAAAAAAGCAAAAAAATTCGAAAAATTAAAAAATAGCATTATGGCTTCATTTCAAGCAAGAATTGGTTGGAAAAGGCCGAGAAAGAGAGAAAATAAAAATTATCGTTCCGTTCCGTTCAACTCGACGCGTAATAAAAAATTCCAAAAAAATTGAAATAATTAAAACATACCATTATGGCTTCATTTGAAGCCAAAATAGGTTGGAAAGGCCGAGAAAGGGAGAAAATTAAAATTATCGTTCCGTTTCGTTCCTAGCTAACGCGTAATAGAAAATTCAAAAAAAATAGGCAAAAACTTCAAAAAACTAAAAAATACCATTATGACTTCATTTCAATCCAAAATAGGTTGTAGAAGGCCGAGAAAGTGAGAAAATAAAAATTATCGTTCCGTTCCGTTACTACCAGACGCGTGATAGAAAATTCCAAAAAAGTAACAAAAAAATTCAAAAAATTAAAAAACAGCATTATGACTTCGTTTCTAGCCAAAATAGGTTGGAAAAGCTCGAGAAAGAGAGAAAATAAAAATTATCATTCTGTTCTGTTCCTACCCGACGCGTAATAGAAAATTCCAAAAAAATAGCAAAAAAATTCACAGATTAAAAAATGGCATTATGGCTTCATTTCAAGCTAGAATAGGTTGCAAAAGGCCGAGAAAGAGAGAAAATAAAAATTATCGTTCCGTTTCCGTTCCTAGCTGACGCGTAATAGAAAATTCAAAAAAAATAGGCAAAAACTTCAAAAAATTAAAAAATAGCATTATGACTTGTTTTCAAGACAAAATAGGTTGGACAAGCCCGGGAAAGAGTGAAAATAAAAATTATCGTTCTGTTTCGTTCCTACCCGACGCGTGATACAAAATTCCAAAAAAAATAGCAAAAAAATTGGAAAAATTAAAAAATAGCATTATGGCTTCATTTCAAGCGAGAATTGGTTGGAAAAGGCCGAGAAAGAGAGAAAATAAAAATTATCATTCCGTTCCGTTCCTACCCGACGCGTAATAGGAAATTCCATAAAAATAACAAACAAAATTCAAAAAATTAAAAAATAGAATTATGGCTTCATTTCAAGCCAGAATAGGTTGGGAAATGCCGAGAAAGAGAGAAAATAAAAATTATCGTTCCGTTCCGTTCCTACCCGACGCGTAATAAAAAATTCAAAAAAATTGAAAAAAAATTCAAATAATCAAAACATACCATTATGGCTTCATTTCAATCCAAAATAGGTGGGAAAAGGCTGAGATAGGGAGAAAATTAAAATTATCGTTCCATTCCGTTCTTACCTGACGCGTAATAGAAAATTCCGAAAAAATTAAAAAAATTAAAAAATAGCATTATGACTTCTTTTCTAGCAAAAATAGGTTGGACAAGCCCGAGAGAGAGAGAAAATAAAAATTATCGTTCTGTTCCGTTCCTACCCAACGCGTAATAGAAAATTCCAAGAAAATAGCAAAAAAATTTAAAAAATTAAAAAATAGCATTATGGCTGCATTTCAAGCCAGAATAGGTTGGAAAAGGACGCGAAAGAAGAAAAATAAAAATTATCGTTCTATTCCGTTCCTACTCGACGCGTAATACAAAATTCCAAAAAAATTGAAAAAAAATTCAAACAATTAAAACATACCATTATGGCTTCATTTCAAGCCAAAATAGGTTGGAAAAGGCCGAGAAAGGGAGAAAATTAAAATTATCATTCCATTTCGTTCCTACCTGACGCGTAATAGAAAATTCCAAAAAAAAGGGCAAAAACATAAAAAAATTTAAAAATACCATTATGACTTCATTTCAAACCAAAATAGGGTTGAGAAGGCCGAGAAAGTGAGAAAATAAAAATTATCGTTCCGTTCCGTTCCTACCAGACGCGTAATTGAAAATTCCAAAAAAATAACAAAAAAATCCAAAAAATTAAAAAATAGCTTTATGACTTCTTTTCTAGCCAAAATAGGTTGGAAAAGCTTGAGAAATAGAGAAAATAAAAATTATCATTCTGTTCCGTTCCTACCCGACGCGTAATAGAAAATTCCAAAAAAATAGCAAAAACTTCAAAAAACTAAAAAATACCATTATGGCTTCATTTCAAGCCAGAATAGGTTGGAAAAGGCCGAGAAAGAGAGAAACTAAAAATTATCGTTCTGCTCCGTTCCTACCCGACGCGGAACAGAAAATTCCAAAAATGTAGCAAAAATATTAATAAAATTAAAAAATAGCATTATGGCTTTGTTTCAAACCAGAATAGGTTGGACAAGCCCGGGAAAGAGTGAAAATAAAAATTATCGTTCCGTTCTGTTCCTACCCGACGCGTAATAGAAAATTCCAAAAAAATTGAAAAAAAATTCAAACAATTAAAACATACCATTATGGCTTCATTTCAAGCCAAAATAGGTTGGAAAAGACCGAGAAAGGGAGAAAATTAAAATTATCGTTCCGTTTCCGTTCCTAACTAACGCGTAATAGAAAATTCAAAAAAAATAGGCAAAAACTTCAAAAAATTGAAAAATACCATTATGACTTCATTTCAATCCAAAATAGGTTGGAGAACGCCAAGAATGTGAGAAAATAAAAATTATCGTTCCGTTCCGTTACTACCAGACGCGTAATAGAAAATTACAAAAAAATCACAAAAAAATTCAAAAAATTAAAAAATAGCATTATGGCTTCTTTTCTAGCCAAAATAGGTTGGACAAGCCCGAGAAAGAGAGAAAATTAGAATTATTGTTCAGTTCCATTCCTAACAGACGCGTAATAGAAATTTCCAAACAAATAGCAAAAAAAATTAAAAAAAACCATTATGGCTCCATTTCAATCCAAAATAGGATGGAAAATGCCAAGAAATAGAGCAAATAAAAATTATCAATCCGTTCCGTTCCTACCCGACCTGTAACAGGAAATTCCAATAAAATAACTAAAAAATTCAAAAAATTAAAAAATACCATTACGGATTCATTCCAAGCCAAAATAGGTTGAAAGAGGATGAGAAAGAGAGAAAATAAAAATTATCATTCCGTTCCGTTCCTACCGACCTGTAATAGGAAATTCCAAAAAAATAACAAAAAAATTCAAAAAATTAAAAAATAGCATTATCACTTCTTTTCTAGCCAAAATAGGTTGGAAAAGCTCGAGAAAGAGAGAAAATAAAAATTATCATTCTGTTCTGTTCCTACCCGACGCGTAATAGAAAATTCCAAAAAAATAGCAAAAAAATTCACAAATTAAAAAATGGCATTATGGCTTCATTTCAAGCTAGAATAGGTTGCAAAAGGCCGAGAAAGAGAGAAAATAAAAATTATCGTTTCGTTTCCGTTCCTAGCTGACGCGTAATAGAAAATTAAAAAAAAATAGGCAAAAACTTCAAAAAATTAAAAAATAGCATTATGACTTGTTTTCAAGACAAAATAGGTTGGACAAGCCCAGGAAAGAGGGAAAATAAAAATTATCGTTCTGTTTCGTTCCTACCCGACGCGTGATACAAAATTCCAAAAAAAATAGCACTAAAATTCGAAAAATTAAAAAATAGCATTATGGCTTCATTTCAAGCAAGAATTGGTTGGAAAAGGCCGAGAAAGAGAGAAAATAATAATTATCGTTCCGTTCCGTTCAACTCGACGCGTAATAAAAAATTCCAAAAAAATTGAAATAATTAAAACATACCATTATGGCTTCATTTGAAGCCAAAATAGGTTGGAAAGGCCGAGAAAGGGAGAAAATTAAAATTATCGTTCCGTTTCGTTCCTAGCTAACGCGTAATAGAAAATTCCAAAAAAATAGGCAAAAACTTCAAAAAACTAAAAAATACCATTATGACTTCATTTCAATCCAAAATAGGTTGTAGAAGGCCGAGAAAGTGAGAAAATAAAAATTATCGTTCCGTTCCGTTACTACCAGACGCGTGATAGAAAATTCCAAAAAAGTAACAAAAAAATTCAAAAAATTAAAAAACAGCATTATGACTTCGTTTCTAGCCAAAATAGGTTGGAAAAGCTCGAGAAAGAGAGAAAATAAAAATTATCATTCTGTTCTGTTCCTACCCGACGCGTAATAGAAAATTCCAAAAAAATAGCAAAAAAATTCACAGATTAAAAAATGGCATTATGGCTTCATTTCATGCTAGAATAGGTTGCAAAAGGCCGAGAAAGAGAGAAAATAAAAATTATCGTTCCGTTTCCGTTCCTAGCTGACGCGTAATAGAAAATTCAAAAAAAATAGGCAAAAACTTCAAAAAATTAAAAAATAGCATTATGACTTGTTTTCAAGACAAAATAGGTTGGACAAGCCCGGGAAAGAGTGAAAATAAAAATTATCGTTCTGTTTCGTTCCTACCCGACGCGTGATACAAAATTCCAAAAAAAATAGCAAAAAAATTTGAAAAATTAAAAAATAGCATTATGGCTTCATTTCAAGCGAGAATTGGTTGGAAAAGGCCGAGAAAGAGAGAAAATAAAAATTATCATTCCGTTCCGTTCCTACCCGACGCGTAATAGGAAATTCCATAAAAATAACAAACAAAATTCAAAAAATTAAAAAATAGAATTATGGCTTCATTTCAAGCCAGAATAGGTTGGGAAATGCCGAGAAAGAGAGAAAATAAAAATTATCGTTCCGTTCCGTTCCTACTCGACGCGTAATAAAAAATTCAAAAAAATTGAAAAAAAATCCAAATAATCAAAACATACCATTATGGCTTCATTTCAATCCAAAATAGGTGGGAAAAGGCTGAGATAGGGAGAAAATTAAAATTATCGTTCCATTCCGTTCTTACCTGACGCGTAATAGAAAATTCCGAAAAAATTAAAAAAATTAAAAAATAGCATTATGACTTCTTTTCTAGCCAAAATAGGTTGGACAAGCCCGAGAGAGAGAGAAAATAAAAATTATCGTTCTGTTCCGTTCCTACCCAACGCGTAATAGAAAATTCCAAGAAAATAGCAAAAAAATTTAAAAAATTAAAAAATAGCATTATGGCTGCATTTCAAGCCAGAATAGGTTGGAAAAGGACGCGAAAGAAGAAAAATAAAAATTATCGTTCTATTCCGTTCCTACTCGACGCGTAATACAAAATTCCAAAAAAATTGAAAAAAAATTCAAACAATTAAAACATACCATTATGGCTTCATTTCAAGCCAAAATAGGTTGGAAAAGGCCGAGAAAGGGAGAAAATTAAAATTATCATTCCATTTCGTTCCTACCTGACGCGTAATAGAAAATTCCAAAAAAAAGGGCAAAAACATAAAAAAATTTAAAAATACCATTATGACTTCATTTCAAACCAAAATAGGGTTGAGAAGGCCGAGAAAGTGAGAAAATAAAAATTATCGTTCCGTTCCGTTCCTACCAGACGCGTAATTGAAAATTCCAAAAAAATAACAAAAAAATCCAAAAAATTAAAAAATAGCTTTATGACTTCTTTTCTAGCCAAAATAGGTTGGAAAAGCTTGAGAAATAGAGAAAATAAAAATTATCATTCTGTTCCGTTCCTACCCGACGCGTAATAGAAAATTCCAAAAAAATAGCAAAAACTTCAAAAAACTAAAAAATACCATTATGGCTTCATTTCAAGCCAGAATAGGTTGGAAAAGGCCGAGAAAGAGAGAAACTAAAAATTATCGTTCTGCTCCGTTCCTACCCGACGCGGAACAGAAAATTCCAAAAATGTAGCAAAAATATTATTAAATTAAAAAAATAGCATTATGGCTTTGTTTCAAACCAGAATAGGTTGGACAAGCCCGGGAAAGAGTGAAAATAAAAATTATCGTTCCGTTCTGTTCCTACCCGACGCGTAATAGAAAATTCCAAAAAAATTGAAAAAAAATTCAAACAATTAAAACATACCATTATGGCTTCATTTCAAGCCAAAATAGGTTGGAAAAGACCGAGAAAGGGAGAAAATTAAAATTATCGTTCCGTTTCCGTTCCTAACTAACGCGTAATAGAAAATTCAAAAAAAATAGGCAAAAACTTCAAAAAATTGAAAAATACCATTATGACTTCATTTCAATCCAAAATAGGTTGGAGAACGCCAAGAATGTGAGAAAATAAAAATTATCGTTCCGTTCCGTTACTACCAGACGCGTAATAGAAAATTACAAAAAAATAACAAAAAAATTCAAAAAATTAAAAAATAGCATTATGGCTTCTTTTCTAGCCAAAATAGGTTGGACAAGCCCGAGAAAGAGAGAAAATTAGAATTATCGTTCAGTTCCATTCCTAACAGACGCGTAATAGAAATTTCCAAACAAATAGCAAAAAAAATTAAAAAAAACCATTATGGCTCCATTTCAATCCAAAATAGGATGGAAAATGCCAAGAAATAGAGCAAATAAAAATTATCAATCCGTTCCGTTCCTACCCGACCTGTAACAGGAAATTCCAATAAAATAACTAAAAAATTCAAAAAATTAAAAAATACCATTACGGATTCATTCCAAGCCAAAATAGGTTGAAAGAGGATGAGAAAGAGAGAAAATAAAAATTATCATTCCGTTCCGTTCCTACCGACCTGTAATAGGAAATTCCAAAAAAATAACAAAAAAATTCAAAAAATTAAAAAATAGCATTATCACTTCTTTTCTAGCCAAAATAGGTTGGAAAAGCTCGAGAAAGAGAGAAAATAAAAATTATCATTCTGTTCTGTTCCTACCCGACGCGTAATAGAAAATTCCAAAAAAATAGCAAAAAAATTCACAAATTAAAAAATGGCATTATGGCTTCATTTCAAGCTAGAATAGGTTGCAAAAGGCCGAGAAAGAGAGAAAATAAAAATTATCGTTTCGTTTCCGTTCCTAGCTGACGCGTAATAGAAAATTAAAAAAAAATAGGCAAAAACTTCAAAAAATTAAAAAATAGCATTATGACTTGTTTTCAAGACAAAATAGGTTGGACAAGCCCAGGAAAGAGGGAAAATAAAAATTATCGTTCTGTTTCGTTCCTACCCGACGCGTGATACAAAATTCCAAAAAAAATAGCACTAAAATTCGAAAAATTAAAAAATAGCATTATGGCTTCATTTCAAGCAAGAATTGGTTGGAAAAGGCCGAGAAAGAGAGAAAATAAAAATTATCGTTCCGTTCCGTTCAACTCGACGCGTAATAAAAAATTCCAAAAAAATTGAAATAATTAAAACATACCATTATGGCTTCATTTGAAGCCAAAATAGGTTGGAAAGGCCGAGAAAGGGAGAAAATTAAAATTATCGTTCCGTTTCGTTCCTAGCTAACGCGTAATAGAAAATTCCAAAAAAATAGGCAAAAACTTCAAAAAACTAAAAAATACCATTATGACTTCATTTCAATCCAAAATAGGTTGTAGAAGGCCGAGAAAGTGAGAAAATAAAAATTATCGTTCCGTTCCGTTACTACCAGACGCGTGATAGAAAATTCCAAAAAAGTAACAAAAAAATTCAAAAAATTAAAAAACAGCATTATGACTTCGTTTCTAGCCAAAATAGGTTGGAAAAGCTCGAGAAAGAGAGAAAATAAAAATTATCATTCTGTTCTGTTCCTACCCGACGCGTAATAGAAAATTCCAAAAAAATAGCAAAAAAATTCACAGATTAAAAAATGGCATTATGGCTTCATTTCATGCTAGAATAGGTTGCAAAAGGCCGAGAAAGAGAGAAAATAAAAATTATCGTTCCGTTTCCGTTCCTAGCTGACGCGTAATAGAAAATTCAAAAAAAATAGGCAAAAACTTCAAAAAATTAAAAAATAGCATTATGACTTGTTTTCAAGACAAAATAGGTTGGACAAGCCCGGGAAAGAGTGAAAATAAAAATTATCGTTCTGTTTCGTTCCTACCCGACGCGTGATACAAAATTCCAAAAAAAATAGCAAAAAAATTTGAAAAATTAAAAAATAGCATTATGGCTTCATTTCAAGCGAGAATTGGTTGGAAAAGGCCGAGAAAGAGAGAAAATAAAAATTATCATTCCGTTCCGTTCCTACCCGACGCGTAATATGAAATTCCATAAAAATAACAAACAAAATTCAAAAAATTAAAAAATAGAATTATGGCTTCATTTCAAGCCAGAATAGGTTGGGAAATGCCGAGAAAGAGAGAAAATAAAAATTATCGTTCCGTTCCGTTCCTACCCGACGCGTAATAAAAAATTCAAAAAAATTGAAAAAAAATCCAAATAATCAAAACATACCATTATGGCTTCATTTCAATCCAAAATAGGTGGGAAAAGGCTGAGATAGGGAGAAAATTAAAATTATCGTTCCATTCCGTTCTTACCTGACGCGTAATAGAAAATTCCGAAAAAATTAAAAAAATTAAAAAATAGCATTATGACTTCTTTTCTAGCCAAAATAGGTTGGACAAGCCCGAGAGAGAGAGAAAATAAAAATTATCGTTCTGTTCCGTTCCTACCCAACGCGTAATAGAAAATTCCAAGAAAATAGCAAAAAAATTTAAAAAATTAAAAAATAGCATTATGGCTGCATTTCAAGCCAGAATAGGTTGGAAAAGGACGCGAAAGAAGAAAAATAAAAATTATCGTTCTATTCCGTTCCTACTCGACGCGTAATACAAAATTCCAAAAAAATTGAAAAAAAATTCAAACAATTAAAACATACCATTATGGCTTCATTTCAAGCCAAAATAGGTTGGAAAAGGCCGAGAAAGGGAGAAAATTAAAATTATCATTCCATTTCGTTCCTACCTGACGCGTAATAGAAAATTCCAAAAAAAAGGGCAAAAACATAAAAAAATTTAAAAATACCATTATGACTTCATTTCAAACCAAAATAGGGTTGAGAAGGCCGAGAAAGTGAGAAAATAAAAATTATCGTTCCGTTCCGTTCCTACCAGACGCGTAATTGAAAATTCCAAAAAAATAACAAAAAAATCCAAAAAATTAAAAAATAGCTTTATGACTTCTTTTCTAGCCAAAATAGGTTGGAAAAGCTTGAGAAATAGAGAAAATAAAAATTATCATTCTGTTCCGTTCCTACCCGACGCGTAATAGAAAATTCCAAAAAAATAGCAAAAACTTCAAAAAACTAAAAAATACCATTATGGCTTCATTTCAAGCCAGAATAGGTTGGAAAAGGCCGAGAAAGAGAGAAACTAAAAATTATCGTTCTGCTCCGTTCCTACCCGACGCGGAACAGAAAATTCCAAAAATGTAGCAAAAATATTATTAAATTAAAAAAATAGCATTATGGCTTTGTTTCAAACCAGAATAGGTTGGACAAGCCCGGGAAAGAGTGAAAATAAAAATTATCGTTCCGTTCTGTTCCTACCCGACGCGTAATAGAAAATTCCAAAAAAATTGAAAAAAAATTCAAACAATTAAAACATACCATTATGGCTTCATTTCAAGCCAAAATAGGTTGGAAAAGACCGAGAAAGGGAGAAAATTAAAATTATCGTTCCGTTTCCGTTCCTAACTAACTCGTAATAGAAAATTCAAAAAAAATAGGCAAAAACTTCAAAAAATTGAAAAATACCATTATGACTTCATTTCAATCCAAAATAGGTTGGAGAACGCCAAGAATGTGAGAAAATAAAAATTATCGTTCCGTTCCGTTACTACCAGACGCGTAATAGAAAATTACAAAAAAATAACAAAAAAATTCAAAAAATTAAAAAATAGCATTATGGCTTCTTTTCTAGCCAAAATAGGTTGGACAAGCCCGAGAAAGAGAGAAAATTAGAATTATCGTTCAGTTCCATTCCTAACAGACGCGTAATAGAAATTTCCAAACAAATAGCAAAAAAAATTAAAAAAAACCATTATGGCTCCATTTCAATCCAAAATAGGATGGAAAATGCCAAGAAATAGAGCAAATAAAAATTATCAATCCGTTCCGTTCCTACCCGACCTGTAACAGGAAATTCCAATAAAATAACTAAAAAATTCAAAAAATTAAAAAATACCATTACGGATTCATTCCAAGCCAAAATAGGTTGAAAGAGGATGAGAAAGAGAGAAAATAAAAATTATCATTCCGTTCCGTTCCTACCCGACGCGTAATAGAAAATTAAAAAAAAATAGGCAAAAACTTCAAAAAATTAAAAAATAGCATTATGACTTGTTTTCAAGACAAAATAGGTTGGACAAGCCTGGGAAAGAGTGAAAATAAAAATTATCGTTCTGTTTCGTTCCTACCCGACGCGTGATACAAAATTCCAAAAAAAATAGCAAAAAAATTTGAAAAATTAAAAAATAGCATTATGGCTTCATTTCAAGCGAGAATTGGTTGGAAAAGGCCGAGAAAGAGAGAAAATAAAAATTATCATTCCGTTCCGTTCCTACCCGACGCGTAATAGGAAATTCCATAAAAATAACAAACAAAATTCAAAAAATTAAAAAATAGAATTATGGCTTCATTTCAAGCCAGAATAGGTTGGGAAATGCCGAGAAAGAGAGAAAATAAAAATTATCGTTCCGTTCCGTTCCTACCCGACGCGTAATAAAAAATTTAAAAAAATTGAAAAAAAATTCAAATAATCAAAACATACCATTATGGCTTCATTTCAATCCAAAATAGGTGGGAAAAGGCTGAGATAGGGAGAAAATTAAAATTATCGTTCCATTCCGTTCTTACCTGACGCGTAATAGAAAATTCTGAAAAAATTAAAAAAATTAAAAAATAGCATTATGACTTCTTTTCTAGCCAAAATAGGTTGGACAAGCCCGAGAGAGAGAGAAAATAAAAATTATCGTTCTGTTCCGTTCCTACCCAACGCGTAATAGAAAATTCCAAGAAAATAGCAAAAAAATTTAAAAAATTAAAAAATAGCATTATGGCTGCATTTCAAGCCAGAATAGGTTGGAAAAGGACGCGAAAGAAGAAAAATAAAAATTATCGTTCTATTCCGTTCCTACTCGACGCGTAATACAAAATTCCAAAAAAATTGAAAAAAAATTCAAACAATTAAAACATACCATTATGGCTTCATTTCAAGCCAAAATAGGTTGGAAAAGGCCGAGAAAGGGAGAAAATTAAAATTATCATTACATTTCGTTCCTACCTGACGCGTAATAGAAAATTCCAAAAAAAAGGGCAAAAACATAAAAAAAATTTAAAAATACCATTATGACTTCATTTCAAACCAAAATAGGGTTGAGAAGGCCGAGAAAGTGAGAAAATAAAAATTATCGCTCCGTTCCGTTCCTACCAGACGCGTAATTGAAAATTCCAAAAAAATAACAAAAAAATCAAAAATTAAAAAATAGCATTATGACTTCTTTTCTAGCCAAAATAGGTTGGAAAAGCTTGAGAAAGAGAGAAAATAAAAATTATCATTCTGTTCCGTTCCTACCCGACGCGTAATAGAAAATTCCAAAAAAATAGCAAAAACTTCAAAAAACTAAAAAATACCAATATGGCTTCATTTCAAGCCAGAATAGGTTGGAAAAGGCCGAGAAAGCGAGAAACTAAAAATTATCGTTCTGCTCCGTTCCTACCCGACGCGGAACAGAAAATTCCAAAAATGTAGCAAAAATATTAATAAAATTAAAAAATAGCATTATGGCTTTGTTTCAAACCAGAATAGGTTGGACAAGCCCGGGAAAGAGTGAAAATAAAAATTATCGTTCCGTTCTGTTCCTACCCGACGCGTAATAGAAAATTCCAAAAAAATTGAAAAAAAATTCAAACAATTAAAACATACCATTATGGCTTCATTTCAAGCCAAAATAGGTTGGAAAAGACCGAGAAAGGGAGAAAATTAAAATTATCGTTCCTCTTCGTTCCCACCTGACGCGTAATAGAAAATTCAAAAAAAAGGGCAAAAACTTCAAAAAATTAAAAAATACCATTATGGCTTCATTTCAAACCAAAATAGGTTGGAAAAGGCCGAGAAAGAGAGAAAATAAAAATTATCGTTCCGTTTCCGTTCCTAGCTGACGCGTAATAGAAAATTAAAAAAAAATAGGCAAAAACTTCAAAAAATTAAAAAATAGCATTATGACTTGTTTTCAAGACAAAATAGGTTGGACAAGCCCGGGAAAGAGTGAAAATAAAAATTATCGTTCTGTTTCGTTCCTACCCGACGCGTGATAAAAAATTCCAAAAAAATAGCAAAAAATTCAAAAAATAGCATTACGACTTCTTTCTAGCTAAAATAGGTTGGAAAAGCTCGAGAAAGAGAGAAAATAAAAATTATCATTCTGTTCTATTCCTACCCGACGAGTAATAAAAAATTCCAAAAAAATAGCAAAAAATTCAAAAAACTAAAAAATGGCATTATGGCTTCATTTCAAGCCAGAATAGGTTGGAAAAGGCCGAGAAAGGGAAAAAATTAAAAATATCGTTCCGCTTCGTTCCCACCTGACGGGTAAAAGAAAATTCCAAAAAAAAGGGCAAAAACTTCAAAAAATTAAAAAATGGCATTATGGCTTCATTTCAAGCCAGAATAGGTTGGAAAAGGCCACGAAAAAGAGAAAATAAAAATTGTCGTTCCGTTCTGTTCCTAACTGACGCGAAATAGAAAATTCAAAAAAAAATAGGCAAAAAATTAAAAAATACCATTATGACTTTGTTTCAAACCAAAATAAGTTGGACAAGCCCAAGAAAGTGAGAAAATAAAAATTATCGTTCCGTTCCGTTCCTACCCGACGCGTGATAGAAAATTCCAAAAAAATAGCAAAAAAATTTAAAAAATAAAAAAATAGCATTATGGCTTCATTTCAAGCAAGAATTGCTTGGAAAAGGCCAAGAAAGAGAGAAAATAAAAATTATCGTTCCGCTCCGTTCCGTTCC
Source organism: Quercus parvula (assembly GCA_030820535.1). Lineage (NCBI taxonomy): Eukaryota > Viridiplantae > Streptophyta > Magnoliopsida > Fagales > Fagaceae > Quercus > Quercus parvula. Next base: position 25,741,226 of record JAUAME010000004.1, read on the forward strand.
TACTCGACGGGTAATACAAAATTCCAAAAAAATTGAAATAATTAAAACATACCATTATGGCTTCATTTGAAGCCAAAATAGGTTGGAAACGCTGAGAAAGGGAGAAAATTAAAATTATCGTTCCGTTTCGTTCCTAGCTGACGCGTAATAGAAAATTCCAAAAAAATAGGCAAAAACTTGAAAAAATTAAAAAATACCATTATGACTTTGGTTCAAACCAAAATAGGTTGGACAAGCCCGAGAAACTGAGAAAATAAAAATTATCGTTTCGTTCTGTTGCTACCAGACGCGTAATAGAAAATTCCAAAAAAATAACAAAAAAATTTAAAAAATTAAAAAATAGCATTATAACTTCTTTTCAAGCCAAAATAGGTTGGAAAAGCTCGAGAAAGAGAGAAAATAAAAATTATTATTCTGTTCCGTTCCTACCCGACGCGTAATAGAAAATTCCAAAAAAATAGCAAAAAAATTAAAAAATTTAAAAAATGGCATTATGGCTTCATTTCGAGCCAGAATAGGTTGGAAAAGGCCGAGAAAGAGAGAAAATAAAAATTATCGTTCCGTTCCGTTAGTACCATACGCGTAATAAAAAATTCCAAAAAAATTAAAAAAATTAAAAAATAGCATTATGACTTCTTTTCTAGCCAAAATAGGTTGGACAAGCCCGAGAAAGAGAGAAAATAAAAATTATCGTTCAGTTCCATTCCTACCAGACGCGTAATAGAAATTTCCAAACAAATAGCAAAAAAAATTAAAAAAAACCATTATGGCTCCATTTCAATCCAAAATAGGTTGGAAAATGCCGAGAAATAGAGCAAATAAAAATTAGCAATCCGTTCCGTTCCTACCCGACCTGCAACAAGAAATTCCAAAAAAATAACTAAAAAATTCAAAAAATACCATTACGGATTCATTCCAAGCCAAAATAGGTTGAAAGAGGATGAGAAAGAGAGAAAATACAAATTATCATTCCGTTCCGTTCCTACCCGACGCGTAATAGGAAATTCCATAAAAATAACAAACAAAATTAAAAAAATTAAAAAATAGAATTATGGCTTCATTTCAAGCCAGAATAGGTTGGGAAATGCCGAGAAAGAGAGAAAATAAAAATTATAGTTCTGTTCCGTTCCTACCCAACGCGTAATAGAAAATTCCAAGAAAATAGCAAAAAAATTTAAAAAATTAAAAAATAGCATTATGGCTGCATTTCAAGCCAGAATAGGTTGGAAAAGGACGCGAAAGAAGAAAAATAAAAATTATCGTTCTATTCCGTTCCTACTCGACGCGTAATACAAAATTCCAAAAAAATTGAAAAAAAATTCAAACAATTAAAACATACCATTATGGCTTCATTTCAAGCCAAAATAGGTTGGAAAAGGCTGAGAAAGGGAGAAAATTAAAATTATCATTCCATTTCGTTCCTACCCAACGCGTAATAGAAAACTCCAAAAAAATAGCAAAAACTTCAAAAAACTAAAAAATACCATTATGACTTCATTTCAAACCAAAATAGTTTCGAGAAGGCCGAGAAAGTGAGAAAATAAAAATTATCGTTCCGTTCCGTTCCTAACTAACGCGTAATAGAAAATTCAAAACAAATAGGCAAAAACTTCAAAAAATTGAAAAATACCATTATGACTTCATTTCAATCAAAAATAGGTAGGAGAACGCAAAGAATGTGAGAAAATAAAAATTATCGTTCCGTTCCGTTACTACCAGACGCGTAATAGAAAATTCCAAAAAAATAACAAAAAAATTCAAAAAATTAAAAAATAGCATTATGGCTTCTTTTCTAGCCAAAATAGGTTGGACAAGCCCGAGAAAGAGAGAAAATTAGAATTATCGTTCAGTTCCATTCCTACCATACGCGTAATAGAAATTTCCAAACAAATAGCAAAAAAAATTAAAAAAAACCATTAAGGCTCCATTTCAATCCAAAATAGGTTGGAAAATGCCAAGAAATAGAGCAAATAAAAATTATCAATCCGTTCCGTTCCTACCCGACCTGTAACAGGAAATTCCAATAAAATAACTAAAAAATTCAAAAAATTAAAAAATACCATTACGGATTCATTCCAAACCAAAATAGGTTGAAAGCGGATGAGAAAGAGAGAAAATAAAAATTATCATTCCGTTCCGTTCCTACCGACCTGTAATAGGAAATTCCAAAAAAATAACAAAAAAATTCAAAAAATTAAAAAATAGCATTATCACTTCTTTTCTAGCCAAAATAGGTTGGAAAAGCTCGAGAAAGAGAGAAAATAAAAATTATCATTCTGTTCTGTTCCTACCCGACGCGTAATAGAAAATTCCAAAAAAATAGCAAAAAAATTCAAAAATTAAAAAATGGCATTATGGCTTCATTTCAAGCTAGAATAGGTTGCAAAAGGTCGAGAAAGAGAGAAAATAAAAATTATCGTTCCGTTTCCGTTCCTAGCTGACGCGTAATAGAAAATTCAAAAAAAATAGGCAAAAACTTCAAAAAATTAAAAAATAGCATTATGACTTGTTTTCAAGACAAAATAGGTTGGACAAGCCCGGGAAAGAGTGAAAATAAAAATTATCGTTCTGTTTCGTTCCTACCCGATGCGTGATACAAAATTCCAAAAAAAATAGCAAAAAAATTCGAAAAATTAAAAAATAGCATTATGGCTTCATTTCAAGCAAGAATTGGTTGGAAAAGGCCGAGAAAGAGAGAAAAAAAAAATTATCGTTCCGTTCCGTTCAACTCGACGCGTAAGAAAAAATTCCAAAAAAATTGAAATAATTAAAACATACCATTATGGCTTCATTTGAAGCCAAAATAGGTTGGAAAGGCCGAGAAAGGGAGAAAATTAAAATTATCGTTCAGTTTCGTTCCTAGCTAACGCGTAATAGAAAATTCCAAAAAAATAGGCAAAAACTTCAAAAAACTAAAAAATACCATTATGACTTCATTTCAATCCAAAATAGGTTTTAGAAGGCCGAGAAAGTGAGAAAATAAAAATTATCGTTCTGTTCCGTTCCTACCCAACGCGTAATAGAAAATTCCAAGAAAATAGCAAAAAAATTTAAAAAATTAAAAAATAGCATTATGGCTGCATTTCAAGCCAGAATAGGTTGGAAAAGGACGTGAAAGAAGAAAAATAAAAATTATCGTTCTATTCCGTTCCTACTCGACGCGTAATACAAAATTCCAAAAAAATTGAAAAAAAATTCAAACAATTAAAACATACCATTATGGCTTCATTTCAAGCCAAAATAGGTTGGAAAAGGCCGAGAAAGGGAGAAAATTAAAATTATCATTCCATTTCGTTCCTACCTGACGCGTAATAGAAATTTCCAAACAAATAGCAAAAAAAATTAAAAAAAACCATTATGGCTCCATTTCAATCCAAAATAGGTTGGAAAATGCCAAGAAATAGAGCAAATAAAAATTATCAATCAATTCCGTTCCTACCCGACCTGTAACAGGAAATTCCAATAAAATAATTAAAAAATTCAAAAATTCAAAAATACCATTACGGATTCATTCCAAGCCAAAATAGGTTTAAAGAGGATGAGAAAGACAGAAAATAAAAATTATCATTCCGTTCCGTTCCAACCGACCTGTAATAGGAAATTCCAAAAAAATAACAAAAAAATTCAAAAAATTAAAAAATAGCATTATCACTTCTTTTCTAGCCAAAATAGGTTGGAAAAGCTCGAGAAAGAGAGAAAATAAAAATTACCATTCTGTTCTGTTCCTACCCGACGCGTAATAGAAAATTCCAAAAAAATAGCAAAAAAATAGCAAAAATTAAAAAATGGCATTATGGCTTCATTTCAAGCCAGAATAGGTTGGAAAAGGCCGCGAAAGAGAGAAAATAAAAATTATCGTTCTATTTCGTTCCTACTCGACGGGTAATACAAAATTCCAATAAAATTGAAAAAAAATTCAAACAATTAAAACATACCATTATGGCTTCATTTCAAGCCAAAATAGGTTGGAAAAGGCCGAGAAAGGGAGAAAATTAAAATTATCATTCCATTTCGTTCCTACCCGACGCGTAATAGAAAATTCCAAAAAAATAGCAAAAACTTCAAAAAACTAAAAAATACCATTATGACTTCATTTCAATCCAAAATAGGTTGGAGAACGCCAAGAATATGAGAAAATAAAAATTATCGTTCCGTTCCGTTACTGCCTGACGCGTAATAGAAAATTCCAAAAAAATTCCAAAAAAATTAAAAAAATTAAAAAATAGCATTATGACTTCTTTTCTAGACAAAATAGGTTGGACAAGCCCGAGAGAGAGAGAAAATAAAAATTATCGTTCTGTTCCGTTCCTACCCAACGCGTAATAGAAAATTCCAAGAAAATAGCAAAAAAATTTAAAAAATTAAAAAATAGCATTATGGCTGCATTTCAAGCCAGAATAGGTTGGAAAAGGACGTGAAAGAAGAAAAATAAAAATTATCGTTCTATTCCGTTCCTACTCGACGCGTAATACAAAATTCCAAAAAAATTGAAAAAAAATTCAAACAATTAAAACATACCATTATGGCTTCATTTCAAGCCAAAATAGGTTGGAAAAGGCCGAGAAAGGGAGAAAATTAAAATTATCATTCCATTTCGTTCCTACCTGACGCGTAATAGAAAATTCCAAAAAAAAGGGCAAAAACATCAAAAAACTAAAAAATACCATTATGACTTCATTTCAAACCAAAATAGTTTCGAGAAGGCCGAGAAAGTGAGAAAATAAAAATTATCGTTCCGTTCCGTTCCTACCAGACGCGTAATAGAAAATTCCAAAAAAATAGCAAAAAAATTCAAAAAATTCAAAAATGGCATTATGGCGTCATTTCAAGCCAGAATAGGTTGGAAAAGGCCGAGAAAGAGAGAAAATTAGAATTATCGTTCAGTTCCATTCCTACTGGACGCGTAATAGAAATTAAAAAAAACCATTATGGCTCCATTTCAATCCAAAATAGGTTGGAAAATGCCAAGAAATAGAGCAAATAAAAATTATCAATCAGTTCCGTTCCTACCCGACCTGTAACAGGAAATTCCAATAAAATAACTAAAAAACTCAAAAAATTAAAAAATACCATTACGGATTCATTCCAAGCCAAAATAGGTTTAAAGAGGATGAGAAAGACAGAAAATAAAAATTATCATTCCGTTCCGTTCCTACTGACCTGTAATAGGAAATTCCAAAAAAATAACAAAAAAATTCACAAAATTAAAAAATAGCATTATCACTTCTTTTCTAGCCAAAATAGGTTGGAAAAGCTCGAGAAAGAAAGAAAATAAAAATTACCATTCCGTTCTGTTCCTACCCGACGCGTAATAGAAAATTCCAAAAAAATAGCAAAAAAATTAAAAAAATTAAAAAATGGCATTATGGCTTCATTTCAAGCCAGAATAGGTTGGAAAAGGCCGCGAAAGAGAGAAAATAAAAATTATCGTTCTATTCCGTTCCTACTCGACGCGTAATACAAAATTCCAAAAAAATTGAAAAAATATTCAAACAATTAAAACATACCATTATGGCTTCATTTCAAGCCAAAATAGGTTGGAAAAGGCCGAGAAAGGGAGAAAATTAAAATTATCATTCCATTTCGTTCCTACCCGGCGCGTAATAGAAAATTCCAAAAAAATAGCAAAAACTTCAAAAAACTAAAAAATACCATTATGACTTCATTTCAAACCAAAATAGTTTCGAGAAGGCCGAGAAAGTGAGAAAATAAAAATTATCATTCCGTTCCGTTCCTACCAGACGCGTAATTGAAAATTCCAAAAAAATAACAAAAAAATTCAAAAAATTAAAAAATAGCATTATGACTTCTTTTCCAGCCAAAATAGGTTGGAAAAGCTCGAGAAAGAGTGAAAATAAAAATTATCATTCTGTTCCGTTCCTACCCGACGCGTAATAGAAAATTCCAAAAAAATAGAAAAAAAATTTCAAAAAATTCAAAAATGGCATTATGGCTTCATTTCAAGCCAGAATAGGTTGGAAAAGGCTGAGAAAGAGAGAAAATTAGAATTATTGTTCAGTTCCATTCCTACTAGACGCGTAATAGAAATTTCCAAACAAATAGCAAAAAAAATTAAAAAAAACCATTATGGCTCCATTTCAATCCAAAATAGGTTGAAAAATGCCAAGAAATAGAGCAAATAAAAATTATCAATCAGTTCCGTTCCTACCCGACCTGTAACAGGAAATTCGAATAAAATAACTAAAAAATTCAAAAAATTAAAAATACCATTACGGATTCACTCCAAGCCAAAATAGGTTTAAAGAGGATGAGAAAGACAGAAAATAAAAATTATCATTCCGTTCCGTTCCTACCGACCTGTAATAGGAAATTCCAAAAAAATAACAAAAAAATTCAAAAAATTAAAAAATAGCATTATCACTTCTTTTCTAGCCAAAATAGGTTGGAAAAGCTCGAGAAAGAGAGAAAATAAAAATTACCATTCTGTTCTGTTCCTACCCGACGCGTAATAGAAAATTCCAAAAAAATAGCAAAAAAATTAAAAAAATTAAAAAATGGCATTATGGCTTCATTTCAAGCCAGAATAGGTTGGAAAAGGCCGCGAAAGAGAGAAAATAAAAATTATCGTTCCGTTTCCGTTCCTAACTAACGCGTAATAGAAAATTCAAAAAAAATAGGCAAAAACTTGAAAAAATTAAAAAATACCATTATGACTTCATTTCAATCCAAAATAGGTTGGAGAACGCCAAGAATATGAGAAAATAAAAATTATCGTTCCGTTCCGTTACTGCCTGACGCGTAATAGAAAATTCCAAAAAAATTCCAAGAAAATTAAAAAAATTAAAAAATAGCATTATGACTTCTTTTCTAGCCAAAATAGGTTGGACAAGCCCGAGAGAGAGAGAAAATAAAAATTATCGTTCTGTTCCGTTCCTACCCAACGCGTAATAGAAAATTCCAAGAAAATAGCAAAAAAATTTAAAAAATTAAAAAATAGCATTATGGCTGCATTTCAAGCCAGAATAGGTTGGAAAAGGACGTGAAAGAAGAAAAATAAAAATTATCGTTCTATTCCGTTCCTACTCGACGCGTAATACAAAATTCCAAAAAAATTGAAAAAAAATTCAAACAATTAAAACATACCATTATGGCTTCATTTCAAGCCAAAATAGGTTGGAAAAGGCCGAGAAAGGGAGAAAATTAAAATTATCATTCCATTTCGTTCCTACCTGACGCGTAATAGAAATTTCCAAACAAATAGCAAAAAAAATTAAAAAAAACCATTATGGCTCCATTTCAATCCAAAATAGGTTGGAAAATGCCAAGAATGTGAGAAAATAAAAATTATCGTTCCGTTCCTTTACAACCAGACGCGTAATAGAAAATTCCAAAAAAATAACAAAAAAATTAAAAAAATTAAAAAATAGCATTATGGCTTCTTTTCTAGCCAAAATAGGTTGGACAAGCCCGAGAAAGAGAGAAAATTAGAATTATCGTTCAGTTCCATTCCTACCAGACCCGTAATAGAAATTTCCAAACAAATAGCAAAAAAAATTAAAAAAAACCATTATGGCTCCATTTCAATCCAAAATAGGTTGGAAAATGCCAAGAAATAGAGCAAATAAAAATTAGCAATCCGTTCCGTTCCTACTCGACCTGTAACAGGAAATTCCAATAAAATAACTAAAAAATTCAAAAAATTAAAAAATACCATTACGGATTCATTCCAAGCCAAAATAGGTTGAAAGAGGATGAGAAAGAGAGAAAATAAAAATTATCATTCCATTCCGTTACTACCAGACGCGTAATAGAAAATTCCAAAAAAATAACAAAAAAATTCAAAAAATTAAAAAATAGCATTATCACTTATTTTCTAGCCAAAATAGGTTGGAAAAGCTCGAGAAAGAGAGAAAATAAAAATTACCATTCTGTTCTGTTCCTACCCGACGCGTAATAGAAAATTCCAAAAAAATAGCAAAAAAATTAAAAAAATTAAAAAATGGCATTATGGCTTCATTTCAAGCCAGAATAGGTTGGAAAAGGCCGCGAAAGAGAGAAAATAAAAATTATCGTTCCGTTTCCGCTCCTAACTAACGCGTAATAGAAAATTCAAAAAAAATAGGCAAAAACTTGAAAAAATTAAAAAATACCATTATGACTTCATTTCAATCCAAAATAGGTTGGAGAACGCCAAGAATATGAGAAAATAAAAATTATCGTTCCGTTCCGTTACTGCCTGACGCGTAATAGAAAATTCCAAAAAAATTCCAAAAAAATTAAAAAAATTAAAAAATAGCACTATGACTTCTTTTCTAGCCAAAATAGGTTGGACAAGCCCGAGAGAGAGAGAAAATAAAAATTATCGTTCTGTTCCGTTCCTAACCAACGCGTAATAGAAAATTCCAAGAAAATAGCAAAAAAATTTAAAAAATTAAAAAATAGCATTATGGCTGCATTTCAAGCCAGAATAGGTTGGAAAAGGACGTGAAAGAAGAAAAATAAAAATTATCGTTCTATTCCGTTCCTACTCGACGCGTAATACAAAATTCCAAAAAAATTGAAAAAAAATTCAAACAATTAAAACATACCAATATGGCTTCATTTCAAGCCAAAATAGGTTGGAAAAGGCCGAGAAAGGGAGAAAATTAAAATTATCATTCCATTTCGTTCCTACCTGACGCGTAATAGAAAATTCCAAAAAAAAGGGCAAAAACATCAAAAAATTAAAAAATACCATTATGACTTCATTTCAAACCAAAATAGGGTTGAGAAGGCCGAGAAAGTGAGAAAATAAAAATTATCGTTCCGTTCCGTTCCTACCAGACGCGTAATTGAAAATTCCAAAAAAATAACAAAAAAATCCAAAAAATTAAAAAATAGCATTATCACTTCTTTTCTAGCCAAAATAGGTTGGAAAAGCTCGAGAAAGAGAGAAAATAAAAATTATCCTTCTGTTCCGTTCCTACCCGACGCGTAATAGAAAATTCCAAAAAAATAGCAAAAACTTCAAAAAACGAAAAAATACCATTATGGCTTCATTTCAAGCCAGAATAGGTTGGAAAAGGCCGAGAAAGAGAGAAACTAAAAATTATCGTTCTGCTCCGTTCCTACCCGACGCGTAACAGAAAATTCCAAAAATGTAGCAAAAATATTAATAAAATTAAAAAATAGCATTATGGCTTTGTTTCAAACCAGAATAGGTTGGACAAGCCCGGGAAAGAGTGAAAATAAAAATTATCGTTCCGTTCTGTTCCTACCCGACGCGTAATAGAAAATTCCAAAAAAATTGAAAAAAAATTCAAACAATTAAAACATACCATTATGGCTTCATTTCAAGCCAAAATAGGTTGGAAAAGACCGAGAAAGGGAGAAAATAAAAATTATCGTTCCGTTTCCGTTCCTAACTAACGCGTAATAGAAAATTCAAAAAAAATAGGCAAAAACTTCAAAAAATTGAAAAATACCATTATGACTTCATTTCAATCCAAAATAGGTTGGAGAACGCCAAGAATGTGAGAAAATAAAAATTATCGTTCCGTTCCTTTACAGTCAGACGCGTAATAGAAAATTCCAAAAAAATAACAAAAAAATTAAAAAAATTAAAAAATAGCATTATGGCTTCTTTTCTAGCCAAAATAGGTTGGACAAGCCCGAGAAAGAGAGAAAATTAGAATTATCGTTCAGTTCCATTCCTACCAGACCCGTAATAGAAATTTCCAAACAAATAGCAAAAAAAATTAAAAAAAACCATTATGGCTCCATTTCAATCCAAAATAGGTTGGAAAATGCCAAGAAATAGAGCAAATAAAAATTAGCAATCCGTTCCGTTCCTACTCGACCTGTAACAGGAAATTCCAATAAAATAACTAAAAAATTCAAAAAATTAAAAAATACCATTACGGATTCATTCCAAGCCAAAATAGGTTGAAAGAGGATGAGAAAGAGAGAAAATAAAAATTATCATTCCGTTCCGTTACTACCAGACGCGTAATAGAAAATTCCAAAAAAATAACAACAAAATTCAAAAAATTAAAAAATAGCATTATCACTTCTTTTCTAGCCAAAATAGGTTGGAAAAGCTCGAGAAAGAGAGAAAATAAAAATTATCATTCTGTTCTGTTCCTACCCGACGCGTAATAGAAAATTCCAAAAAAATAGCAAAAAAAATCACAAATTAAAAAATGGCATTATGGCTTCATTTCAAGCTGGAATAGGTTGCAAAAGGCCGAGAAAGAGAGAAAATAAAAATTATCGTTCCGTTTCCGTTCCTAGTTGACGCGTAATAGAAAATTCAAAAAAAATAGGCAAAAACTTCAAAAAATTAAAAAATAGCATTATGACTTGTTTTCAAGACAAAATAGGTTGGACAAGCCCGGGAAAGAGTGAAAATAAAAATTATCGTTCTGTTTCGTTCCTACCCGACGCGTGATACAAAATTCCAAAAAAAATAGAAAAAAAATTCGAAAAATTAAAAAATAGCATTATGGCTTCATTTCAAGCAAGAATTGGTTGGAAAAGGCCGAGAAAGAGAGAAAATAAAAATTATCGTTCCGTTCCGTTCAACTCGACGCGTAATAAAAAATTCCAAAAAAATTGAAATAATTAAAACATACCGTTATGGCTTCATTTGAAGCCAAAATAGGTTGGAAAGGCCGAGAAAGGGAGAAAATTAAAATTATCGTTCCGTTTCGTTCCTAGCTAACGCGTAATAGAAAATTCCAAAAAAATAGGCAAAAACTTCAAAAAATTAAAAAATAGCATTATGACTTCATTTCAATCGAAAATAGGTTGGAGAACGCCGAGAAAGTGAGAAAATAAAAATTATCGTTCCGTTCCGTTAGTACCATACGCGTAATAGAAAATTCCAAAAAAATTAAAAAATACCATTATGACTTTGGTTCAAACCAAAATAGGTTGGACAAGCCCGAGAAACTGAGAAAATAAAAATTATCGTTCAGTTCCATTCCTACCAGACGCGTAATAGAAATTTCCAAACAAATAGCAAAAAAAATTAAAAAAACCATTATGGCTCCATTTCAATCCAAAATAGGTTGGAAAATGCCGAGAAATAGAGCAAATAAAAATTAGCAATCCGTTCCGTTCCTACCCGACCTGTAACAAGAAATTCCAAAAAAATAACTAAAAAATTCAAAAAATACCATTACGGATTCAATCCAAGCCAAAATAGGTTGAAAGAGGATGAGAAAGAGAGAAAATAAAAATTATCATTCCGTTCCGTTCCTACCCGACGCGTAATAGGAAATTCCATAAAAATAACAAAAAAATTAAAAAATAGAGTTATGGCTTCATTTCAAGCCAGAATAGGTTGGGAATGCCGAGAAAGAGAGAAAATAAAAATTATCGTTCCATTCCTTTCTTACTTGACGCGTAATAGAAAATTCCAAAAAAATTAAAAAAAATTAAAAAATAGCATTATGATTTCTTTTGAAGACAAAATTGGTTGGACAAGCCCGAGAAAGTGAAAAAATAAAAATTATCGTTCTGTTCCGTTCCTACCTGACGCCTAATAGAAAATTCCAAAAAAAGAGCAAAAAAATTGAAAAAATTAAAAAATTGCATTATAACTTCTTTTCAAGCCGAAATAGGTTGGAAAAGCCCGAGAAAGAGAGAAAATAAAAATTATCGTTCAGTTCCGTTCCTACCCGACGCGTAATAGAAAATTCCAAAAAAATAGCAAAAAAATTAAAAAAATTAAAAAATGGCATTATGGCTTCATTTCGAGCCAGAATAGATTGGAAAAGGCCGAGAAAGAGAGAAAATAAAAATTATCGTTCCGTTCCGTTCCTAACTAACGCGTAATAGAAAATTCAAAAAAAATAGGCAAAAACTTCAAAAAATTAAAAAATAGCATTATGACTTCATTTCAATCGAAAATAGGTTGGAGAACGCCGAGAAAGTGAGAAAATAAAAATTATCGTTCCGTTCCGTTTGTACCATACGCGTAATAGAAAATTCCAAAAAAATTAAAAAAATTAAAAAATACCATTATGACTTTGGTTCAAACCAAAATAGGTTGGACAAGCCCGAGAAACTGAGAAAATAAAAATTATCGTTCAGTTCCATTCCTACCAGACGCGTAATAGAAATTTCCAAACAAATAGCAAAAAAAATTAAAAAAACCATTATGGCTCCATTTCAATCCAAAATAGGTTGGAAAATGCCGAGAAATAGAGCAAATAAAAATTAGCAATCCGTTCCGTTCTTACCCGACCTGTAACAAAAAATTCCAAAAAAATAACTAAAAAATTCAAAAAATACCATTACGGATTCATTCCAAGCCAAAATAGGTTGAAAGAGGATGAGAAAGAGAGAAAATAAAAATTATCATTCCGTTCCGTTCCTACCCGACGCGTAATTGGAAATTCCATAAAAATAACAAAAAAATTCAAAAAATTAAAAAATAGAATTATGGCGTCATTTCAAGCCAGAATAGGTTGGGAATGCCGAGAAAGAGAGAAAATAAAAATTATCGTTCCATTCCGTTCTTACCTGACGCGTAATAGAAAATTCCAAAAAAATTAAAAAAAAATTCAAAAATAGCATTATGATTTCTTTTGAAGACAAAATTGGTTGGACAAGCCCGAGAAAGTGAAAAAATAAAAATTATCGTTCTGTTCCGTCCCTACCCGACGCCTAATAGAAAATTCCAAAAAAAGAGCAAAAAAATTGAAAAAATTAAAAAATTGCATTATGACTTCTTTTCAAGCCGAAATAGGTTGGAAAATCCCGAGAAAGAGTGAAAATAAAAATTATCGTTCTGTTCCGTTCCTACCCGACGCGTAATAGAAAATTCCAAGAAAATAGCAAAAAAATTTAAAAAATTAAAAAATAGCATAATGGCTGCATTTCAAGCCAGAATAGGTTTGAAAAGGACGCGAAAGAGAGAAAATAAAAATTATCGTTCTATTCCGTTCCTACTCGACGCGTAATACAAAATTCCAAAAAAATTGAAAAAAAATTCAAGCAATTAAAACATACCATTATGGCTTCATTTCAAGCCAAAATAGGTTGGAAAAGGCCGAGAAAGGGAGAAAATTAAAATTATCGTTCCATTTCGTTCCTACCTGACGCGTAATAGAAAATTCCATAAAAAAGGGCAAAAACTTCAAAAAATTAAAAAATACCATTATGACTTCATTTCAAACCAAAATAGGGTTGAGAAGGCCGAGAAAGTGAGAAAATAAAAATTATCGTTCCGTTCCGTTCCTACCAGACGCGTCATTGAAAATTCCAAAAAAATAACAAAAAAATCCAAAAAATTAAAAAATAGCATTATGTCTTCTTTTCTAGCCAAAATAGGTTAGAAAAGCTCGAGAAAGAGAGAAAATAAAAATTATCATTCTGTTCCGTTCCTACCCGACGCGTAATAGAAAATTCCAAAAAAATAGCAAAAACTTCAAAAAACTAAAAAATACCATTATGGCTTCATTTCAAGCCAGAATAGGTTGGAAAAGGCCGAGAAAGAGAGAAACTAAAAATTATCGTTCTGCTCCGTTGCTACCCGACGCGTAACAGAAAATTCGAAAAAGTAGCAAAAATATTAATAAAATTAAAAAATAGCATTATGGCTTCATTTCAAGCCAGAATTGGTTGGAAAAGGCCACGAAAGAGAGAATAAAAATTATCGTTCCGTTCTGTTCCTACTCGACGTGTAATACAAAATTCCAAAAAAATTGAAAAAAGATTCAAACAATTAAAACATACCATTATGGCTTCATTTCAAGCCAAAATAGGTTGGAAAAGACCGAGAAAGGGAGAAAATTAAAATTATCATTCCTCTTCGTTCCCACCTGATGCGTAATAGAAAATTCCAAAAAAATGGGCAAAAACTTCAAAAAATTAAAAAATACCATTATTACTTCATTTCAAACCAAAATAGGTTGGAGAAGGCCGAGAAACTGAGAAAATAAAAATTATCGTTTCGTTCCGTTGCTACCAGACGCGTAATAGAAAATTCCAAAAAAATAACAAAAAAATTAAAAAATAGCATTATAACTTCTTTTCAAGCCAAAATAGGTTGGAAAAGCTCGAGAAAGAGAGAAAATAAAAATTATCATTCTGTTCCGTTCCTACCCGACGGGTAATAGAAAATTCCAAAAAAATAGCAAAAAAATTAAAAAAATTAAAAAATGGCATTATGGCTTCATTTCAAGCCAGAATAGGTTGGAAAAGGCCGCGGAAGAGAGAAAATAAAAATTATCGTTCCGTTTCCGTTACTAACTGACGCGTAATAGAAAATTCAAAAAAAATAGGCAAAAACTTCAAAAAATTAAAAAATACCATTATGACTTTGTTTGAAATCAAAATAGGCTGGACAAGCCCGAGAAAGTGAGAAAATAAAAATTATCGTTCTGTTCCGTTCCTACCCGACACATGATAGAAAATTCCAAAAAAATAACAAAAAAATTTAATAAATTAAAAAATAGCATTATGGCTTCATTTCAAGCAAGAATTACTTGGAAAAGGCCGAGAAAGAGAGAAAATAAAAATTATCGTTCCGCTCCGTTTCGTTCCTACTCGACGCGTAATACAAAATTCGAAAAAATTTGAAAAAAATTGAAATAATTAAAACATACCATTATGGCTTCATTTCAAGCCAAAATAGGTTGGAAAGGCTGAAGGGAGAAAATTAAAATTATCGTTCCGTTTCGTTCCTAGCTGACGCGTAATAGAAAATTCCAAAAAAATTAAAAAAAAATTCAAAAATAGCATTATGATTTCTTTTGAAGACAAAATTGGTTGGACAAGCCCGAGAAAGTGAAAAAATAAAAATTATCGTTCTGTTCCGTTCCTACCCGACGCCTAATAGAAAATTCCAAAAAAAGAGCAAAAAAATTGAAAAAATTAAAAAATTGCATTATGACTTCTTTTCAAGCCGAAATAGGTTGGAAAAGCCCGAGAAAGAGAGAAAATAAAAATTATCGTTCTGTTCCGCTCCTACACGACGCGTAATAGAAAATTCCAAGAAAATAGCAAAAAAATTTAAAAAATTAAAAAATAGAATAATGGCTGCATTTCAAGCCAGAATAGGTTTGAAAAGGACGCGAAAGAGAGAAAATAAAAATTATCGTTCTATTCCGTTCCTACTCGACGCGTAATACAAAATTCCAAAAAAATTGAAAAAAAATTCAAGCAATTAAAACATACCATTATGGCTTCATTTCAAGCCAAAATAGGTTGGAAAAGGCCGAGAAAGGGAGAAAATTAAAATTATCGTTCCATTTCGTTCCTACCTGACGCGTAATAGAAAATTCCAAAAAAAAGGGCAAAAACTTCAAAAAATTAAAAAATACCATTATGACTTCATTTCAAGCAAGAATTGCTTGGAAAAGGCCGAGAAAGAGAGAAAATAAAAATTATCGTTCCGCTCCGTTCCGTTCCTACTCGACGCGTAATACAAAATTCGAAAAAATTTGAAAAAAATTGAAATAATTAAAACATACCATTATGGCTTCATTTCAAGCCAAAATAGGTTGGAAAGGCTGAGAAAGGGAGAAAATTAAAATTATCGTTCCGTTTCGTTCCAAGCTGACGCGTAATAGAAAATTCCAAAAAAATAGGCAAATACTTCAAAAAACTAAAAAATACCATTATAACTTCATTTCAATCCAAAATAGGTTGTAGAAGGCCGAGAAAGTAAGAAAATAAAAATTATCGTTCCGTTCCGTTACTACCTGACGCGTAATAGAAAATTCCAAAAAAATAACAAAAAAACTCAAAAAATTAAAAAATAGCATTATGACTTCTTTTCTAGCCAAAATAGGTTGGACAAGCCCGAGAAAGAGAGAAAATAAAAATTATCGTTCCGTTTTCGTTCCTAACTAACGCTAATAGAAAATTCAAAAAAAATAGGCAAAAACTTCAAAAAATTAAAAAACAGCATTATGACTTCGTTTCTAGCCAAAATAGGTTGGAAAAGCTCGAGAAAGAGAGAAAATAAAAATTATCATTCTGTTCTGTTCCTATCCGACGCTAATAGAAAATTCCAAAAAAATAGCAAAACAATTAAAAAAATTAAAAAATGGCATTATGGCGTCATTTCAAGCCAGAATAGGTTGGAAAAGGCCGCGACAGAGAGAAAATAAAAATTATCGTTCCGTTTCCGTTCCTAACTAACGCGTAATAGAAAATTCAAAAAAAATAGGCAAAAACTTCAAAAAATTAAAAAATACCATTATGACTTCATTTCAATCCAAAATAGGTAGCAGAACGCCAAGAATGTGAGAAAATAAAAATTATCGTTCCGTTCCGTTACTACCAGACGCGTAATAGAAAATTCCAAAAAAATAACAAAAAAATTCAAAAAATTAAAAAATAGCATTATGACTTCTTTTCTAGCCAAAATAGGTTGGACAAGCTCGAGAAAGAGAGAAAATAAAAATTATCATTCTGTTCTGTTCCTACCCGATGCGTAATAGAAAATTCCAAAAAAAATAGCAAAAAAATTAAAAAAATTAAAAAATGGCATTATGGCTTCATTTCAAGCCAGAATAGGTTGGAAAAGGCCGCGAAAGAGAGAAAATAAAAATTATCGTTCCGTTTTCGTTCCTAACTAACGCGTAATAGAAAATTCAAAAAAAATAGGCAAAAACTTCAAAAAATTAAAAAATACCATTATGACTTTGTTTCAAACCAAAATAGGTTGGACAAGCCCGGGAAAGAGTGAAAATAAAAATTATCATTCTGTTCTGTTCCTACCCGACGCGTAATAGAAAATTCCAAAAAAATAACAAAAAAATTAAAAAAATTAAAAAATGGCATTATGGCTTCATTTCAAGCCAGAATAGGTTGGAAAAGGCCGAGAAAGAGAGAAAATAAATATTATCGTTCCGTTTCCGTTCCTAACTAACGCGTAATAGAAAATTCAAAAAAAATAGGCAAAAACTTCAAAAAGTTAAAAAATACCATTATGACTTCATTTCAATCCAAAATAGGTTGGAGAACGCTGAGAAAGTGAGAAAATAAAAATTATCGTTCCGTTCCGTTACTACCTGACGCGTAATAGAAAATTCCAAAAAAATAACAAAAAAATTCAAAAAATTAAAAAATAGCATTATGACTTCTTTTCTAGCCAAAATAGGTTGGACAAGCCCGAGAAAGAGAGAAAATAAAAATTATCGTTCCGTTTTCGTTCCTAACTAACGCGTAATAGAAAATTAAAAAAAAATAGGCAAAAACTTCAAAAAATTAAAAAATACCATTATGACTTTGTTTCAAACCAAAATAGGTTGGACAAGCCCGGGAAAGAGTGAAAATAAAAATTATCATTCTCTTTTGTTCCTACCCGACGCGTAATAGAAAATTCCAAAAAAATAACAAAAAAATTCAAAAAATTAAAAAATGGCATTACGGCTTCATTTCAAGCCAGAATAGGTTGGAAAAGGCCGAGAAAGAGAGAAAATAAAAATTATCGTTCCGTTTCCGTTCCTAACTAACGCGTAATAGAAAATTCAAAAAAAATAGGCAAAAACTTCAAAAAATTAAAAAATACCATTATGACTTTGTTTCAAACCAAAATAGGTTGGACAAGCCCGGGAAAGAGTGAAAATAAAAATTAACATTCTGTTCTGTTCCTACCCGACGCGTAATAGAAAATTCCAAAAAAATAACAAAAAAATTAAAAAAATTAAAAAATGGCATTATGGCTTCATTTCAAGCCAGAATAGGTTGGGAAAGGCCGAGAAAGAGAGAAAATAAATATTATCGTTCCGTTTCCGTTCCTAACTAACGCGTAATAGAAAATTCAAAAAAAAATAGGCAAAAACTTCAAAAAATTAAAAAATACCATTATGACTTTGTTTCAAACCAAAATAGGTTGGACAAGCCCGGGAAAGAGTGAAAATAAAAATTATCATTCTGTTCTGTTCCTACCCGACGCGTAATAGAAAATTCCAAAAAAATAACAAAAAAATTCAAAAAATTAAAAAATGGCATTATGGCTTCATTTCAAGCCAGAATAGGTTGGAAAAGGCCGAGAAAGAGAGAAAATAAATATTATCGTTCCGTTTCCGTTCCTAACTAACGCGTAATAGAAAATTCAAAAAAAATAGGCAAAAACTTCAAAAAGTTAAAAAATACCATTATGACTTCATTTCAATCCAAAATAGGTTGGAGAACGCTGAGAAAGTGAGAAAATAAAAATTATCGTTCCGTTCCGTTACTACCTGACGCGTAATAGAAAATTCCAAAAAAATAACAAAAAAATTCAAAAAATTAAAAAATAGCATTATGACTTCTTTTCTAGCCAAAATAGGTTGGACAAGCCCGAGAAAGAGAGAAAATAAAAATTATCGTTCTGTTTTCGTTCCTAAATAACGCGTAATAGAAAATTAAAAAAAAATAGGCAAAAACTTCAAAAAATTAAAAAATACCATTATGACTTTGTTTCAAACCAAAATAGGTTGGACAAGCCCGGGAAAGAGTGAAAATAAAAATTATCATTCTCTTTTGTTCCTACCCGACGCGTAATAGAAAATTCCAAAAAAATTCAAAAAATTAAAAAATGGCATTACGGCTTCATTTCAAGCCAGAATAGGTTGGAAAAGGCCGAGAAAGAGAGAAAATAAAAATTATCGTTCCGTTTCCGTTCCTAACTAACGCGTAATAGAAAATTCAAAAAAAATAGGCAAAAACTTCAAAAAATTAAAAAATACCATTATGACTTTGTTTCAAACCAAAATAGGTTGGACAAGCCCGGGAAAGAGTGAAAATAAAAATTAACATTCTGTTCTGTTCCTACCCGACGCGTAATAGAAAATTCCAAAAAAATAACAAAAAAATTAAAAAAATTAAAAAATGGCATTATGGCTTCATTTCAAGCCAGAATAGGTTGGGAAAGGCCGAGAAAGAGAGAAAATAAATATTATCGTTCCGTTTCCGTTCCTAACTAACGCGTAATAGAAAATTCAAAAAAAATAGGCAAAAACTTCAAAAAGTTAAAAAATACCATTATGACTTCATTTCAATCCAAAATAGGTTGGAGAACGCTGAGAAAGTGAGAAAATAAAAATTATCGTTCCGTTCCGTTACTACCTGACGCGTAATAGAAAATTCCAAAAAAATAACAAAAAAATTAAAAAAACTAAAAAATAGCATTATGACTTCTTTTCTAGCCAAAATAGGTTGGACAAGCCCGAGAAAGAGAGAAAATAAATATTATCGTTCCGTTTCCGTTCCTAACTAACGCGTAATAGAAAATTCAAAAAAAATAGGCAAAAACTTCAAAAAGTTAAAAAATACCATTATGACTTCATTTCAATCCAAAATAGGTTAGAGAACGCTGAGAAAGTGAGAAAATAAAAATTATCGTTCCGTTCCGTTACTACCTGACGCGTAATAGAAAATTCCAAAAAAATAACAAAAAAATTAAAAAATAGCATTATGACTTCTTTTCTAGCCAAAATAGGTTGGACAAGCCCGAGAAAGAGAGAAAATAAAAATTATCGTTCCGTTTTCGTTCCTAACTAACGCGTAATAGAAAATTCAAAAAAAATAGGCAAAAACTTCAAAAAATTAAAAAATACCATTATGACTTTGTTTCAAACCAAAATAGGTTGGACAAGCCCGGGAAAGAGTGAAAATAAAAATTATCATTCTCTTTTGTTCATACCCGACGCGTAATAGAAAATTCCAAAAAAATAACAAAAAAATTCAAAAAATTAAAAAATGGCATTACGGCTTCATTTCAAGCCAGAATAGGTTGGAAAAGGCCGAGAAAGAGAGAAAATAAAAATTATCGTTCCGTTTCCGTTCCTAACTAACGCGTAATAGAAAATTCAAAAAAAATAGGCAAAAACTTCAAAAAATTAAAAAATACCATTATGACTTCATTTCAATCCAAAATAGGTTGGAGAACGCTGAGAAAGTGAGAAAATAATAATTATCGTTCCGTTCCGTTACTACCAGACGCCTAATAGAAAATTCCAAAAAAATAACAAAAAAATTCAAAAAATTAAAAAACAGCATTATGACTTCGTTTCTAGCCAAAATAGGTTGGAAAAGCTCGAGAAAGAGAGAAAATAAAAATTATCACTCTGTTCTGTTCCTACCCGACGCTAATAGAAAATTCCAAAAAAATAGCAAAACAATTAAAAAAATTAAAAAATGGCATTATGGCATCATTCCAAGCCAGAATAGGTTGGAAAAGGCCGCGAAAGAGAGAAAATAAAAATTATCGTTCCGTTTCCGTTCCTAACTAACGCGTAATAGAAAATTCAAAAAAAATAGGCAAAAACTTCAAAAAATTAAAAAATACCATTATGACTTCATTTCAATCCAAAATAGGTTGGAGAACGCCGAGAATGTGAGAAAATAAAAATTATCGTTCCGTTCCGTTTCTACCAGACGCGTAATAGAAAATTCCAAAAAAATAACAAAAAAATTCAATAAATTAAAAAACAGCATTATGACTTCTTTTCTAGCCAAAATAGGTTGGAAAAGCTCGAGAAAGAGAGAAAATAAAAATTATCATTCTGTTCTGTTCCTACCCGACGCGTAATAGAAAATTCCAAAAAAATAGCAAAACAATTAAAAAAATTAAAAAATGGCATTATGGCTTCATTTCAAGCCAGAATAGGTTGGAAAAGGCCGCGAAAGAGAGAAAATAAAAATTATCGTTCCGTTTCCGTTCCTAACTAACGCGTAATAGAAAATTCAAAAAAAATAGGCAAAAACTTCAAAAAATTAAAAAATACCATTATGACTTCATTTCAATCCAAAATAGGTTGGAGAACGCCAAGAATGTGAGAAAATAAAAATTATCGTTCCGTTCCGTTACTACCAGACGCGTAATAGAAAATTCCAAAAAAATAACAAAAAAATTCAAAAAATTAAAAAACAGCATTATCACTTCGTTTCTAGCCAAAATAGGTTGGAAAAGCTCGAGAAAGAGAGAAAATAAAAATTATCATTTTGTTCTGTTCCTACCCGACGCTAATAGAAAATTCCAAAAAAATAGCAAAACAATTAAAAAAATTAAAAAATGGCATTATGGCGTCATTTCAAGCCAGAATAGGTTGGAAAAGGCCGCGAAAGAGAGAAAATAAAAATTATCGTTCCGTTTCCGTTCCTAACTAACGCGTAATAGAAAATTCAAAAAAAATAGGCAAAAACTTCAAAAAATTAAAAAATACCATTATGACTTCATTTCAATCCAAAATAGGTTGCAGAACGCCAAGAATGTGAGAAAATAAAAATTATCGTTCCGTTCCGTTACTACCAGACGCGTAATAGAAAATTCCAAAAAAATAACAAAAAAATTCAAAAAATTAAAAAATAGCATTATGACTTCTTTTCTAGCCAAAATAGGTTGGACAAGCTCGAGAAAGAGAGAAAATAAAAATTATCATTCTGTTCTGTTCCTACCCGACGCGTAATAGAAAATTCCAAAAAAATAGCAAAAAAATTAAAAAAATTAAAAAATGGCATTATGGCTTCATTTCAAGCCAGAATAGGTTGGAAAAGGCCGCGAAAGAGAGAAAATAAAAATTATCGTTCCGTTTTCGTTCCTAACTAACGCGTAATAGAAAATTCAAAAAAAATAGGCAAAAACTTCAAAAAATTAAAAAATACCATTATGACTTTGTTTCAAACCAAAATAGGTTGGACAAGCCCGGGAAAGAGTGAAAATAAAAATTATTATTCTGTTCTGTTCCTACCCGACGCGTAATAGAAAATTCCAAAAAAATAACAAAAAAATTAAAAAAATTAAAAAATGGCATTATGGCTTCATTTCAAGCCAGAATAGGTTGGAAAAGGCCGAGAAAGAGAGAAAATAAATATTATCGTTCCGTTTCCGTTCCTAACTAACGCGTAATAGAAAATTCAAAAAAAATAGGCAAAAACTTCAAAAAGTTAAAAAATACCATTATGACTTCATTTCAATCCAAAATAGGTTGGAGAACGCTGAGAAAGTGAGAAAATAAAAATTATCGTTCCGTTCCGTTACTACCTGACGCGTAATAGAAAATTCCAAAAAAATAACAAAAAAATTCAAAAAATTAAAAAATAGCATTATGACTTCTTTTCTAGCCAAAATAGGTTGGACAAGCCCGAGAAAGAGAGAAAATAAAAATTATCGTTCCGTTTCCGTTCCTAACTAACGCGTAATAGAAAATTCAAAAAAAATAGGCAAAAACTTCAAAAAATTAAAAAATACCATTATGACTTCATTTCAATCCAAAATAGGTTGGAGAACGCTGAGAAAGTGAGAAAATAATAATTATCGTTCCGTTCCGTTACTACCAGACGCGTAATAGAAAATTCCAAAAAAATAGCAAAAAAATTCAAAAAATTAAAAAACAGCATTATGACATCGTTTCTAGCCAAAATAGGTTGGAAAAGCTCGAGAAAGAGAGAAAATAAAAATTATCATTCTGTTCTGTTCCTACCCGACGCTAATAGAAAATTCCAAAAAAATAGCAAAACAATTAAAAAAATTAAAAAATGGCATTATGGCATCATTTCAAGCCAGAATAGGTTGGAAAAGGCCGCGAAAGAGAGAAAATAAAAATTATCGTTCCGTTTCCGTTCCTAACTAACGCGTAATAGAAAATTCAAAAAAAATAGGCAAAAACTTCAAAAAATTAAAAAATACCATTATGACTTCATTTCAATACAAAATAGGTTGGAGAACGCTGAGAAAGTGAGAAAATAATAATTATCGTTCCGTTCCGTTACTACCAGACGCGTAATAGAAAATTCCAAAAAAATAACAAAAAAATTCAAAAAATTAAAAAACAGCATTATGACATCGTTTCTAGCCAAAATAGGTTGGAAAAGCTCGAGAAAGAGAGAAAATAAAAATTATCATTCTGTTCTGTTCCTACCCGACGCTAATAGAAAATTCCAAAAAAATAGCAAAACAATTAAAAAAATTAAAAAATGGCATTATGGCATCATTTCAAGCCAGAATAGGTTGGAAAAGGCCGCGAAAGAGAGAAAATAAAAATTATCGTTCCGTTTCCGTTCCTAACTAACGCGTAATAGAAAATTCAAAAAAAATAGGCAAAAACTTCAAAAAATTAAAAAATACCATTATGACTTCATTTCAATCCAAAATAGGTTGGAGAACGCCAAGAATGTGAGAAAATAAAAATTATCGTTCCGTTCCGTTACTACCAGACGCGTAATAGAAAATTCCAAAAAAATAACAAAAAAATTCAAAAAATTAAAAAATACCATTATGACTTTGTTTCAAACCAAAATAGGTTGGACAAGCCCGGGAAAGAGTGAAAATAAAAATTATCATTCTGTTCTGTTCCTACCCGACGCGTAATAGAAAATTCCAAAAAAATAACAAAAAAATTAAAAAAAATTAAAAAATGGCATTATGGCTTCATTTCAAGCCAGAATAGGTTGGAAAAGGCCGAGAAAGAGAGAAAATAAATATTATCGTTCCGTTTCCGTTCCTAACTAACGCGTAATAGAAAATTCAAAAAAAATAGGCAAAAACTTCAAAAAATTAAAAAATACCATTATGACTTCATTTCAATCCAAAATAGGTTGGAGAACGCCGAGAAAGTGAGAAAATAAAAATTATCGTTCCGTTCCGTTTCTACCAGACGCGTAATAGAAAATTCCAAAAAAATAACAAAAAAATTCAATAAATTAAAAAACAGCATTATGACTTCTTTTCTAGCCAAAATAGGTTGGAAAAGCTCGAGAAAGAGAGAAAATAAAAATTATCATTCTGTTCTGTTCCTACCCGACGCGTAATAGAAAATTCTAAAAAAATAGCAAAACAATTAAAAAAATTAAAAAATGGCATTATGGCTTCATTTCAAGCCAGAATAGGTTGGAAAAGGCCGCGAAAGAGAGAAAATAAAAATTATCGTTCCGTTTCCGTTCCTAACTAACGCGTAATAGAAAATTCAAAAAAAATAGGCAAAAACTTCAAAAAATTAAAAAATACCATTATGACTTCATTTCAATCCAAAATAGGTTGGAGAACGCCAAGAATGTGAGAAAATAAAAATTATCGTTCCGTTCCGTTACTACGAGACGCGTAATAGAAAATTCCAAAAAAATAACAAAAAAATTCAAAAAATTAAAAAATAGCATTATGACTTCTTTCCTAGCCAGAATAGGTTGGACAAGCCCGAGAAAGAGAGAAAATAAAAATTATCGTTCCGTTTCCGTTCCTAACTAACGCGTAATAGAAAATTCAAAAAAAATAGGCAAAAACTTCAAAAAATTAAAAAATACCATTATGACTTTGTTTCAAACCAAAATAGGTTGGACAAGCTCGGGAAAGAGTGAAAATAAAAATTATCATTCTGTTCTATTCTTACCCGACGCGTAATAGAAAATTCCAAAAAAATAGCAAAAAAATTCAAAAAATTAAAAAATGGCATTATGGCTTCATTTCAAGCCAGAATAGGTTGGAAAAGGCCGAGAAAGAGAGAAAATAAAAATTATCGTTCCGTTTCCGTTCCTAACTAACGCGTAATAGAAAATTCAAAAAAAATAGGCAAAAACTTCAAAAAATTAAAAAATACCGTTATGACTTCATTTCAATCCAAAATAGGTTGGAGAACGCTGAGAAAGTGAGAAAATAATAATTATCGTTCCGTTCCGTTACTACCAGACGCGTAATAGAAAATTCCAAAAAAATAACAAAAAAATTCAAAAAATTAAAAAACAGCATTATGACATCGTTTCTAGCCAAAATAGGTTGGAAAAGCTCGAGAAAGAGAGAAAATAAAAATTATCATTCTGTTCTGTTCCTACCCGACGCTAATAGAAAATTCCAAAAAAATAGCAAAACAATTAAAAAAATTAAAAAATGGCATTATGGCATCATTTCAAGCCAGAATAGGTTGGAAAAGGCCGCGAAAGAGAGAAAATAAAAATTATCGTTCCGTTTCCGTTCCTAACTAACGCGTAATAGAAAATTCAAAAAAAATAGGCAAAAACTACAAAAAATTAAAAAATACCATTATGACTTCATTTCAATCCAAAATAGGTTGGAGAACGCCAAGAATGTGAGAAAATAAAAATTATCGTTCCGTTCCGTTACTACTAGACGCGTAATAGAAAATTCCAAAAAAATAACAAAAAAATTCAAAAAATTAAAAAATAGCATTATGACTTCTTTCCTAGCCAGAATAGGTTGGACAAGCCCGAGAAAGAGAGAAAATAAAAATTATCGTTCCGTTTCCGTTCCTAACTAACGCGTAATAGAAAATTCAAAAAAAATAGGCAAAAACTTCAAAAAATTAAAAAATACCATTATGACTTTGTTTCAAACCAAAATTGGTTGGACAAGCCCGGGAAAGAGTGAAAATAAAAATTATCATTCTGTTCTGTTCCTACCCGACGCGTAATAGAAAATTCCAAAAAAATAGCAAAACAATTAAAAAAATTAAAAAATGGCATTATGGCTTCATTTCAAGCCAGAATAGGTTGGAAAAGGCCGCGAAAGAGAGAAAATAAAAATTATCGTTCCGTTTCCGTTCCTAACTAACGCGTAATAGAAAATTCAAAAAAAATAGGCAAAAACTACAAAAAATTAAAAAATACCATTATGACTTCATTTCAATCCAAAATAGGTTGGAGAGCGCCAAGAATGTGAGAAAATAAAAATTATCGTTCCGTTCCGTTACTACCAGACGCGTAATAGAAAATTCCAAAAAAATAACAAAAAAATTCAAAAAATTAAAAAATACCATTATGACTTTGTTTCAAACCAAAATAGGTTGGACAAGCCCGGGAAAGAGTGAAAATAAAAATTATCATTCTGTTCTGTTCCTACCCGACGCGTAATAGAAAATTCCAAAAAAATAGCAAAACAATTAAAAAAATTAAAAAATGGCATTATGGCTTCATTTCAAGCCAGAATAGGTTGGAAAAGGCCGCGAAAGAGAGAAAATAAAAATTATCGTTCCGTTTCCGTTCCTAACTAACGCGTAATAGAAAATTCAAAAAAAATAGGCAAAAACTACAAAAAATTAAAAAATACCATTATGACTTCATTTCAATCCAAAATAGGTTGGAGAACGCCAAGAATGTGAGAAAATAAAAATTATCGTTCCGTTCCGTTACTACTAGACGCGTAATAGAAAATTCCAAAAAAATAACAAAAAAATTCAAAAAATTAAAAAATAGCATTATGACTTCTTTCCTAGCCAGAATAGGTTGGACAAGCCCGAGAAAGAGAGAAAATAAAAATTATCGTTCCGTTTCCGTTCCTAACTAACGCGTAAAAGAAAATTCAAAAAAAATAGGCAAAAACTTCAAAAAATTAAAAAATACCATTATGACTTTGTTTCAAACCAAAATAGGTTGGACAAGCTCGGGAAAGAGTGAAAATAAAAATTATCATTCTGTTCTATTCTTACCCGACGCGTAATAGAAAATTCCAAAAAAATAGCAAAAAAATTCAAAAAATTAAAAAATGGCATTATGGCTTCATTTCAAGCCAGAATAGGTTGGAAAAGGCCGAGAAAGAGAGAAAATAAAAATTATCGTTCCGTTTCCGTTCCTAACTAACGCGTAATAGAAAATTCAAAAAAAAAAGGCAAAAACTTCAAAAAATTAAAAAATACCATTATGACTTCATTTCAATCCAAAATAGGTTGGAGAACGCTGAGAAAGTGAGAAAATAATAATTATCGTTCCGTTCCGTTACTACCAGACGCGTAATAGAAAATTCCAAAAAAATAACAAAAAAATTCAAAAAATTAAAAAACAGCATTAGGACATCGTTTCTAGCCAAAATAGGTTGGAAAAGCTCGAGAAAGAGAGAAAATAAAAATTATCATTCTGTTCTGTTCCTACCCGACGCTAATAGAAAATTCCAAAAAAATAGCAAAACAATTAAAAAAATTAAAAAATGGCATTATGGCATCATTTCAAGCCAGAATAGGTTGGAAAAGGCCGCGAAAGAGAGAAAATAAAAATTATCGTTCCGTTTCCGTTCCTAACTAACGCGTAATAGAAAATTCAAAAAAAATAGGCAAAAACTTCAAAAAATTAAAAAATACCATTATGACTTCATTTCAATCCAAAATAGGTTGGAGAACGCCAAGAATGTGAGAAAATAAAAATTATCGTTCCGTTCCGTTACTACCAGACGCGTAATAGAAAATTCCAAAAAAATAACAAAAAAATTCAAAAAATTAAAAAATACCATTATGACTTTGTTTCAAACCAAAATAGGTTGGACAAGCCCGGGAAAGAGTGAAAATAAAAATTATCATTCTGTTCTGTTCCTACCCGACGCGTAATAGAAAATTCCAAAAAAATAACAAAAAAATTAAAAAAAATTAAAAAATGGCATTATGGCTTCATTTCAAGCCAGAATAGGTTGGAAAAGGCCGAGAAAGAGAGAAAATAAATATTATCGTTCCGTTTCCGTTCCTAACTAACGCGTAATAGAAAATTCAAAAAAAATAGGCAAAAACTTCAAAAAATTAAAAAATACCATTATGACTTCATTTCAATCCAAAATAGGTTGGAGAACGCCGAGAAAGTGAGAAAATAAAAATTATCGTTCCGTTCCGTTTCTACCAGACGCGTAATAGAAAATTCCAAAAAAATAACAAAAAAATTCAATAAATTAAAAAACAGCATTATGACTTCTTTTCTAGCCAAAATAGGTTGGAAAAGCTCGAGAAAGAGAGAAAATAAAAATTATCATTCTGTTCTGTTCCTACCCGACGCGTAATAGAAAATTCCAAAAAAATAGAAAAACAATTAAAAAAATTAAAAAATGGCATTATGGCTTCATTTCAAGCCAGAATAGGTTGGAAAAGGCCGCGAAAGAGAGAAAATAAAAATTATCGTTCCGTTTCCGTTCCTAACTAACGCGTAATAGAAAATTCAAAAAAAATAGGCAAAAACTTCAAAAAATTAAAAAATACCATTATGACTTCATTTCAATCCAAAATAGGTTGGAGAACGCCAAGAATGTGAGAAAATAAAAATTATCGTTCCGTTCCGTTACTACCAGACGCGTAATAGAAAATTCCAAAAAAATATCAAAAAAATTCAAAAAATTAAAAAATAGCATTATGACTTCTTTTCTAGCCAAAATAGGTTGGACAAGCTCGAGAAAGAGAGAAAATAAAAATTATCATTCTGTTCTGTTCCTACCCGACGCGTAATAGAAAATTCCAAAAAAATAGCAAAAAAATTAAAAAAATTAAAAAATGGCATTATGGCTTCATTTCAAGGCAGAATAGGTTGGAAAAGGCCGCGAAAGAGAGAAAATAAAAATTATCGTTCCGTTTCCGTTCCTAACTAACGCGTAATAGAAAATTCAAAAAAAATAGGCAAAAACTACAAAAAATTAAAAAATACCATTATGACTTCATTTCAATCCAAAATAGGTTGGAGAACGCCAAGAATGTGAGAAAATAAAAATTATCGTTCCGTTCCGTTACTACTAGACGCGTAATAGAAAATTCCAAAAAAATAACAAAAAAATTCAAAAAATTAAAAAATAGCATTATGACTTCTTTCCTAGCCAGAATAGGTTGGACAAGCCCGAGAAAGAGAGAAAATAAAAATTATCGTTCCGTTTCCGTTCCTAACTAACGCGTAATAGAAAATTCAAAAAAAATAGGCAAAAACTTCAAAAAATTAAAAAATACCATTATGACTTTGTTTCAAACCAAAATAGGTTGGACAAGCTCGGGAAAGAGTGAAAATAAAAATTATCATTCTGTTCTATTCTTACCCGACGCGTAATAGAAAATTCCAAAAAAATAGCAAAAAAATTCAAAAAATTAAAAAATGGCATTATGGCTTCATTTCAAGCCAGAATAGGTTGGAAAAGGCCGAGAAAGAGAGAAAATAAAAATTATCGTTCCGTTTCCGTTCCTAACTAACGCGTAATAGAAAATTCAAAAAAAATAGGCAAAAACTTCAAAAAATTAAAAAATACCATTATGACTTCATTTCAATCCAAAATAGGTTGGAGAACGCCGAGAAAGTGAGAAAATAAAAATTATCGTTCCGTTCCGTTACTACCAGACGCGTAATAGAAAATTCCAAAAAAATAACAAAAAAATTCAAAAAATTAAAAAACAGCATTATGACTTCTTTTCTAGCCAAAATAGGTTGGACAAGCCCGAGAAAGAGAGAAAATAAAAATTATCGTTCAGTTCCACTCCTACCAGACGCGTAATAGAAATTTCCAAACAAATAGCAAAAAAAATTAAAAAAAACCATTATGGCTCCATTTCAATCCAAAATAGGTTGGAAAATGCCGAGAAATAGTGCAAATAAAAATTAGCAATCCGTTCCGTTCCTACCCGACCTGTAACAGGAAATTCCAAAAAAATAACTAAAAAATTCGAAAAATTAAAAAATACCATTACGGATTCATTCCAAGCCAAAATAGGTTGAAAGATGATGAGAAAGAGAGAAAATAAAAATTATCATTCCGTTCCGTTCCTACCCGACGCGTAATAGGAAATTCCATAAAAATAACAAAAAAATTAAAAAAATTAAAAAATAGAATTATGGCTTCATTTCAAGCCAGAATAGGTTGGGAAATGCCGAGAAAAAGAGAAAATAAAAATTATCGTTCCGTTCCGTTCCTACCCGACGCGTAATAAAAAATTCAAAAAAATTGAAAAAAAATTCAAATAATCAAAACATACCATTATGGCTTCATTTCAATCCAAAATAGGTGGGAAAAGGCTGAGAAAGGGAGAAAATTAAAATTATCGTTCCATTCCGTTCTTACCTGACGCGTAATAGAAAATTCCAAAAAAATTAAAAAAATTAAAAAATGGCATTATGATTTCTTTTGTAGACAAAATAGGTTGGACAAGCCCGAGAAAGTGAAAAAATAAAAATTATCGTTCTGTTCCGTTCCTACCCGACGCCTAATAGAAAATTCCAAAAAAAGAGCAAAAAAATTGAAAAAGTTAAAAAATTGCAATATGACTTCTTCTCAAGCCGAAATAGGTTGGAAAAGCCCGAGAAAGAGAGAAAATAAAAATTATCGTTCCATTTCGTTCCAACCTGACGCGTAATAGAAAATTCCATAAAAAATGGCAAAAACTTGAAAAAATTAAAAAATATCATTATGACTTCATTTCAAACCAAAATAGGGTTGAGAAGGCCGAGAAAGTGAGAAAATAAAAATTATCGTTCCGTTCCGTTCCTACCCGACGCGTAGTAGAAAATTTCAAAAAAATAGCAAAAACTTCAAAAAACTTAAAAATACCATTATGGCTTCATTTCAAGCCAGAATAGGTTGGAAAAGGCCACGAAAGAGAGAATAAAAATTATCGTTCCGTTCTGTTCCTACTCGACGTGTAATACAAAATTCCAAAAAAATTGAAAAAAGATTCAAACAATTAAAACATACCATTATGGCTTCATTTCAAGCCAAAATAGGTTGGAAAAGACCGAGAAAGGGAGAAAAATAAAATTATCATTCCTCTTCGTTCCCACCTGACGCGTAATAGAAAATTCCAAAAAAAAGGGTAAAAACTTCAAAAAATTAAAAAATACCATTATTACTTCATTTCAAACCAAAATAGGTTGGAGAAGGCCGAGAAACTGAGAAAATAAAAATTATCGTTTCGTTCCGTTGCTACCAGACGCGTAATAGAAAATTCCAAAAAAATAACAAAAAAATTAAAAAATAGCATTATAACTTCTTTTCAAGCCAAAATAGGTTGGAAAAGCTCGAGAAAGAGAGAAAATAAAAATTATCATTCTGTTCCGTTCCTACCCGACGCGTAATAGAAAATTCCAAAAAAATAGCAAAAAAATTAAAAAAATTAAAAAATGGCATTATGGCTTCATTTCGAGCCAGAATAGGTTGGAAAAGGCCGAGAAAGAGAGAAAATAAAAATTATCGTTCCGTTCCGTTCCTAACTGACGCGTAATAGAAAATTCAAAAAAAATAGGCAAAAACTTCAAAAAATTAAAAAATACCATTATGACTTTGTTTCAAACCAAAATAGGTTGGACAAGCCCGAGAAAGTGAGAAAATAAAAATTATCGTTCTGTTCCGTTCCTACCCGACGCGTGATAGAAAATTCCAAAAAAATAACAAAAAAATTAAAAAAATTAAAAAATAGCATTATGGCTTCATTTCAAGCAAGAATTGCTTGGAAAAGGCCGAGAAAGAGAGAAAATAAAAATTATCGTTCCGCTCCGTTCCGTTCCTACTCGACGCGTAATACAAAATTCGAAAAAACTTGAAAAAAAATTGAAATAATTAAAACATACCATTATGGCTTCATTTCAAGCCAAAATAGGTTGGAAAGGCTGAGAAAGGGAGAAAATTAAAATTATCGTTCCGTTTCGTTCCTAGCTGACGCGTAATAGAAAATTCCAAAAAAATAGGCAAAAACTTCAAAAAACTAAAAAATACCATTATGACTTCATTTCAATCCAAAATAGGATGTAGAAGGCCGAGAAAGTAAGAAAATAAAAATTATCGTTCCGTTCCGTTACTACCAGACGCGTAATAGAAAATTCCAAAAAAATAAAAAAAAATAAAAAAAATTAAAAAATAGCATTATGACTTCTTTTCTAGCCAAAATAGGTTGGAAAAGCTCGAGAAAGAGAGAAAATAAAAATTATCATTCTGTTCCGTTCCTACCCGACGCGTAATAGAAAATTCCAAAAAAATAGCAAAAAAATTAAAAAAATTAAAAAATGGCATTATGGCTTCATTTCGAGCCAGAATAGGTTGGAAAAGGCCGAAAAAGAGAGAAAATAAAAATTATCGTTCCGTTCCGTTCCTAACTGACGCGTAATAGAAAATTCAAAAAAAATAGGCAAAAACTTCAAAAAATTAAAAAATACCATTATGACTTCATTTCAAGCCAAAATAGGTTGGAAAGGCTGAGAAAGGGAGAAAATTAAAATTATCGTTCCGTTTCGTTCCTAGCTGACGCGTAATAGAAAATTCCAAAAAAATAGGCAAAAACTTCAAAAAACTAAAAAATACCATTATGACTTCATTTCAATCCAAAATAGGATGTAGAAGGCCGAGAAAGTAAGAAAATAAAAATTATCGTTCCGTTCCGTTACTACCAGACGCGTAATAGAAAATTCCAAAAAAATAAAAAAAAATAAAAAAAATTAAAAAATAGCATTATGACTTCTTTTCTAGCCAAAATAGGTTGGAAAAGCTCGAGAAAGAGAGAAAATAAAAATTATCATTCTGTTCTGTTCCTACCCGACGCGTAACAGAAAATTCCAAAAAAATTCCAAAAAAATTAAAAAAATTAAAAAATGGCATTATGGCTTCATTTCAAGCCAGAATAGGTTGGAAAAGGCCGCGAAAGAGAGAAAATAAAAATTATCGTTCCGTTTCCGTTCCTAACTAACGCGTAATATAAAATTCAAAAAAAATAGGCAAAAACTTCAAAAAATTAAAAAATACCATTATGACTTCATTTCAATCCAAAATTGGTTGGAGAACGCCAAGAATGTGAGAAAATAAAAATTATCGTTCCGTTCCGTCACTACCAGACGCGTAATAGGAAATTCCAAAAAAATAACAAAAAAACTCAAAAAATTAAAAAATAGCATTATGACTTCTTTTCTAGCCAAAATAGGTTGGACAAGCCCGAGAAAGAGAGAAAATAAAAATTATCGTTCCGTTTCCGTTCCTAACTAACGCGTAATAGAAAATTCAAAAAAAATAGGCAAAAACTTCAAAAAATTAAAAAATGCCATTATGACTTTGTTTTAAACCAAAATAGGTTGGACAAGCCCGGGAAAGAGTGAAAATAAAAATTATCATTCTGTTCTGTTCTAACCCGACGCGTAACAGAAAATTCCAAAAAAATAGCAAAAAAATTCAAAAAATAAAAAAATGGCATTATGGCTTCATTTCAAGCCAGAATAGGTTGGAAAAGGCCGAGAAAGAGAGAAAATAAAAATTATCGTTCCGTTTCCGTTCCTAACTAACGCGTAATAGAAAATTAAAAAAAAAATAGGCAAAAACTTCAAAAAATTAATAAATACCATTATGACTTCATTTCTATCCAAAATAGGTTGGAGAACGCCGAGAAGGTGAGAAAATAAAAATTATCGTTCCGTTCCGTTACTACCAGACGCGTAATAGAAAATTCCAAAAAAATAACAAAAGAATTAAAAAAATTAAAAAATAGCATTATGACTTCTTTTCTAGCCAAAATAGGTTGGACAAGCCCGAGAAAGAGAGAAAATAAAAATTAGCAATCTGTTCCGTTCCTACCCGACCTGTAACAGGAAATTCCAAAAAAATAACTAAAAAATTCAAAAAATTAAAAAATACCATTACGGATTCATTCCAAGCCAAAATAGGTTGAAAGATGATGAGAAAGAGAGAAAATAAAAATTATCATTCCGTTCCGTTCCTACCCGACCTGTAACAGGAAATTCCAAAAAAATAACTAAAAAATTCAAAAAATTAAAAAATACCATTACGGATTCATTCCAAGCCAAAATAGGTTGAAAGATGATGAGAAAGAGAGAAAATAAAAATTATCATTCCGTTCCGTTCCTACCCGACTCGTAATAGGAAATTCCATAAAAATAACAAAAAAATTAAAAAAATTAAAAAATAGAATTATGGCTTCATTTCAAGCCAGAATAGGTTGGGAAATGCCGAGAAAAAGAGAAAATAAAAATTATCGTTCCGTTCCGTTCCTACCCGAGGCGTAATAAAAAATTCAAAAAAATTGAAAAAAAATTCAAATAATCAAAACATACCATTATGGCTTCATTTCAATCCAAAATAGGGGGGAAAAGGTTGAGA
Organism: Quercus parvula; assembly: GCA_030820535.1. Lineage (NCBI taxonomy): Eukaryota > Viridiplantae > Streptophyta > Magnoliopsida > Fagales > Fagaceae > Quercus > Quercus parvula. The sequence goes on from JAUAME010000004.1 coordinate 25,774,932, forward strand.
AAGGGAGAAAATTAAAATTATCGTTCCATTCCGTTCTTACCTGACGCGTAATAGAAAATTCCAAAAAAATTAAAAAAATTAAAAAATAGCATTATGATTTCTTTTGAAGACAAAATAGGTTGGACAAGCCCGAGAAAGTGAAAAAATAAAAATTATCGTTCTGTTCCGTTCCTACCGGACGCCTAATAGAAAATTCCAAAAAAAGAGCAAAAAAATTGAAAAAATTGAAAAATTGCATTATGACTTCTTTTCAAGCCAGAATAGGTTGGAAAAGGCCACGAATGAGAGAATAAAAATTATCGTTCCGTTCTGTTCCTACTCGACGTGTAATACAAAATTCCAAAAAAATTGAAAAAAGATTCAAACAATTAAAACATACCATTATGGCTTTATTTCAAGCCAAAATAGGTTGGAAAAGACCGAGAAAGGGAGAAAATTAAAATTATCGTTCCTCTTCGTTCCCACCTGACGCGTAATAGAAAATTCCAAAAAAAAGGGCAAAAACTTCAAAAAATTAAAAAATACCATTATTACTTCATTTCAAACCAAAATAGGTTGGAGAAGGCCGAGAAATTGAGAAAATAAAAATTATCGTTTCGTTCCGTTGCTACCAGACGCGTAATAGAAAATTCCAAAAAAATAACAAAAAAATTAAAAAATAGCATTATAACTTCTTTTCATGCCAAAATAGGTTGGAAAAGCTCGAGAAAGAGAGAAAATAAAAATTATCATTCTGTTCCGTTCCTACCCGACGCGTAATAGAAAATTGCAAAAAAATAGCAAAAAAATTAAAAAATGGCATTATGGCTTCATTTCGAGCCAGAATAGGTTGGAAAAGGCCGAGAAAGAGAGAAAATAAAAATTATCGTTCCGTTCCGTTCCTAACTGACGCGTTATAGAAAATTCAAAAAAAATAGGCAAAAACTTCAAAAAATTAAAAAATACCATTATGACTTTGTTTCAAACCAAAATAGGTTGGACAAGCCCGAGAAAGTGAGAAAATTAAAATTATCGTTCTGTTCCGTTCCTACCCGACGCGTGATAGAAAATTCCAAAAAAATAACAAAAAAATTTAAAAAATTAAAAAATAGCATTATGGCTTCATTTCAAGCAAGAATTGCTTGGAAAAGGCCGAGAAAGAGAGAAAATAAAAATTATCGTTCCGCTCCGTTCCGTTCCTACTCGACGCGTAATACAAAATTCGAAAAAAATTGAAAAAAAATTGAAAAAATTAAAACATACCATTATGGCTTCATTTCAAGCCAAAATAGGTTGGAAAGGCTGAGAAAGGGAGAAAATTAAAATTATCGTTCCGTTTCGTTCCTAGCTGACGCGAAATAGAAAATTCCAAAAAAATAGGCAAAAACTTCAAAAAACTAAAAAATACCATTATGACTTCATTTCAATCCAAAATAGGTTGTAGAAGGCCGAGAAAGTAAGAAAATAAAAATTATCGTTCCGTTCCGTTACTACCAGACGCGTAATAGAAAATTCCAAAAAAATAAAAAAAAAATAAAAAAAATTAAAAAATAGCACTATGACTTCTTTTCTAGCCAAAATAGGTTGGAAAAGCTCGAGAAAGAGAGAAAATAAAAATTATCATTCTGTTCTATTCCTTCCCGACGCGTAATAGAAAATTCCAAAAAAATAGCAAAAAAATTAAAAAAATTAAAAAATGGCATTATGGCTTCATTTCAAGCCAGAATAGGTTGGAAAAGGCCGCGAAAGAGAGAAAATAAAAATTATCGTTCCGATCCGTCACTACCAGACGCGTAATAGAAAATTCCAAAAAAATAACCAAAAAACTCAAAAAATTAAAAAATAGCATTATGACTTCTTTTCTAGCCAAAATAGGTTGGAAAAGCTCGAGAAAGAGAGAAAATAAAAATTATCATTCTGTTTTGTTCCTTCCCGACGCGTAATAGAAAATTCCAAAAAAATAGCAAAAAAATTAAAAAAATTAAAAAATGGCATTATGGCTTCATTTCAAGCCAGAATAGGTTGGAAAAGACCGAGAAAGGGAGAAAATTAAAATTATCGTTCCTCTTTGTTCCCACCTGACGCGTAATAGAAAATTCCAAAAAAAAGGGCAAAAACTTCAAAAAATTAAAAAATACCATTCTTACTTCATTTCAAACCAAAATAGGTTGGAGAAGGCCGAGAAACTGAGAAAATAAAAATTATCGTTTCGTTCCGTTGCTACCAGACGCGTAATAGAAAATTCCAAAAAAATAACAAAAAAATTAAAAAATAGCATTATAACTTCTTTTCATGCCAAAATAGGTTGGAAAAGCTCGAGAAAGAGAGAAAATAAAAATTATCATTCTGTTCCGTTCCTACCCGACGCGTAATAGAAAATTCCAAAAAAATAGCAAAAAAATTAAAAAAATTAAAAAATGGCATTATGGCTTCATTTCGAGCCAGAATAGGTTGGAAAAGGCCGAGAAAGAGAGAAAATAAAAATTATCGTTCCGTTCCGTTCCTAACTGACGCGTAATAGAAAATTCAAAAAAAATAGGCAAAAACTTCAAAAAATTAAAAAATACCATTATGACTTCATTTCAATCCAAAATAGGTTGGAGAACGCTGAGAAAGTGAGAAAATAAAAATTATCGTTCCGTTCCGTTACTACCTGACGCGTAATAGAAAATTCCAAAAAAATAACAAAAAAATTAAAAAAATTAAAAAATGGCATTATGGCTTCATTTCAAGCCAGAATAGGTTGGAAAAGGCCGAGAAAGAGAGAAAATAAATATTATCGTTCCGTTTCCGTTCCTAACTAACGCGTAATAGAAAATTCAAAAAAAATAGGCAAAAACTTCAAAAAATTAAAAAATACCATTATGACTTTGTTTCAAACCAAAATAGGTTGGACAAGCCCGGGAAAGAGTGAAAATAAAAATTATTATTCTGTTCTGTTCCTACCCGACGCGTAATAGAAAATTCCAAAAAAATAACAAAAAAATTAAAAAAATTAAAAAATGGCATTATGGCTTCATTTCAAGCCAGAATAGGTTGGAAAAGGCCGAGAAAGAGAGAAAATAAATATTATCGTTCCGTTTCCGTTCCTAACTAACGCGTAATAGAAAATTCAAAAAAAATAGGCAAAAACTTCAAAAAGTTAAAAAATACCATTATGACTTCATTTCAATCCAAAATAGGTTGGAGAACGCTGAGAAAGTGAGAAAATAAAAATTATCGTTCCGTTCCGTTACTACCTGACGCGTAATAGAAAATTCCAAAAAAATAACAAAAAAATTCAAAAAATTAAAAAATAGCATTATGACTTCTTTTCTAGCCAAAATAGGTTGGACAAGCCCGAGAAAGAGAGAAAATAAAAATTATCGTTCCGTTTTCGTTCCTAACTAACGCGTAATAGAAAATTCAAAAAAATAGGCAAAAACTTCAAAAAATTAAAAAATACCATTATGACTTTGTTTCAAACCAAAATAGGTTGGACAAGCCCGGGAAAGAGTGAAAATAAAAATTATCATTCTCTTTTGTTCCTACACGACGCGTAATAGAAAATTCCAAAAAAATAACAAAAAAATTCAAAAAATTAAAAAATGGCATTATGGCTTCATTTCAAGCCAGAATAGGTTGGAAAAGGCCGAGAAAGAGAGAAAATAAAAATTATCGTTCCGTTTCCGTTCCTAACTAACGCGTAATAGAAAATTCAAAAAAAATAGGCAAAAACTTCAAAAAATTAAAAAATACCATTATGACTTCATTTCAATCCAAAATAGGTTGGAGAACGCTGAGAAAGTGAGAAAATAATAATTATCGTTCCGTTCCGTTACTACCAGACGCGTAATAGAAAATTCCAAAAAAATAACAAAAAAATTCAAAAAATTAAAAAACAGCATTATGACTTCGTTTCTAGCCAAAATAGGTTGGAAAAGCTCGAGAAAGAGATAAAATAAAAATTATCATTCTGTTCTGTTCCTACCCGACGCTAATAGAAAATTCCAAAAAAATAGCAAAACAATTAAAAAAATTAAAAAATGGCATTATGGCATCATTTCAAGCCAGAATAGGTTGGAAAAGGCCGCGAAAGAGAGAAAATAAAAATTATCGTTCCGTTTCCGTTCCTAACTAACGCGTAATAGAAAATTGAAAAAAAATAGGCAAAAACTTCAAAAAATTAAAAAATACCATTATGACTTCATTTCAATCCAAAATAGGTTGGAGAACGCCAAGAATGTGAGAAAATAAAAATTATCGTTCCGTTCCGTTACTACCAGACGCGTAATAGAAAATTCCAAAAAAATAACAAAAAAATTAAAAAAATTAAAAAATACCATTATGACTTTGTTTCAAACCAAAATAGGTTGGACAAGCCCGGGAAAGAGTGAAAATAAAAATTATCATTCTGTTCTGTTCCTACCCGACGCGTAATAGAAAATTCCAAAAAAATAACAAAAAAATTAAAAAAATTAAAAAATGGCATTATGGCTTCATTTCAAGCCAGAATAGGTTGGAAAAGGCCGAGAAAGAGAGAAAATAAATATTATCGTTCCGTTTCCGTTCCTAACTAACGCGTAATAGAAAATTCAAAAAAAATAGGCAAAAACTTCAAAAAATTAAAAAATACCATTATGACTTCATTTCAATCCAAAATAGGTTGGAGAACGCCGAGAAAGTGAGAAAATAAAAATTATCGTTCCGTTCCGTTTCTACCAGACGCGTAATAGAAAATTCCAAAAAAATAACAAAAAAATTCAACAAATTAAAAAACAGCATTATGACTTCTTTTCTAGCCAAAATAGGTTGGAAAAGCTCGAGAAAGAGAGAAAATAAAAATTATCATTCTGTTCTGTTCCTACCCGACGCGTAATAGAAAATTCCGAAAAAATAGCAAAACAATTAAAAAAATTAAAAAATGGCATTATGGCTTCATTTCAAGCCAGAATAGGTTGGAAAAGGCCGCGAAAGAGAGAAAATAAAAATTATCGTTCCGTTTCCGTTCCTAACTAACGCGTAATAGAAAATTCAAAAAAAATAGGCAAAAACTTCAAAAAATTAAAAAATACCATTATGACTTCATTTCAATCCAAAATAGGTTGGAGAACGCCAAGAATGTGAGAAAATAAAAATTATCGTTCCGTTCCGTTACTACCAGACGCGTAATAGAAAATTCCAAAAAAATATCAAAAAAATTCAAAAAATTAAAAAATAGCATTATGACTTCTTTTCTAGCCAAAATAGGTTGGACAAGCTCGAGAAAGAGAGAAAATAAAAATTATCATTCTGTTCTGTTCCTACCCGACGCGTGATAGAAAATTCCAAAAAAATAGCAAAAAAATTAAAAAAATTAAAAAATGGCATTATGGCTTCATTTCAAGCCAGAATAGGTTGGAAAAGGCCGCGAAAGAGAGAAAATAAAAATTATCGTTCCGTTTCCGTTCCTAACTAACGCGTAATAGAAAATTCAAAAAAAATAGGCAAAAACTACAAAAAATTAAAAAATACCATTATGACTTCATTTCAATCCAAAATAGGTTGGAGAACGCCAAGAATGTGAGAAAATAAAAATTATCGTTCCGTTCCGTTACTACTAGACGCGTAATAGAAAATTCCAAAAAAATAACAAAAAAATTCAAAAAATTAAAAAATAGCATTATGACTTCTTTCCTAGCCAAAATAGGTTGGACAAGCCCGAGAAAGAGAGAAAATAAAAATTATCGTTCCGTTTCCGTTCCTAACTAACGCGTAATAGAAAATTCAAAAAAAATAGGCAAAAACTTCAAAAAATTAAAAAATACCATTATGACTTTGTTTCAAACCAAAATAGGTTGGACAAGCCCGGGAAAGAGTGAAAATAAAAATTATCATTCTGTTCTATTCTTACCCGACGCGTAATAGAAAATTCCAAAAAAATAGCAAAAAAATTCAAAAAATTAAAAAATGGCATTATGGCTTCATTTCAAGCCAGAATAGGTTGGAAAAGGCCGAGAAAGAGAGAAAATAAAAATTATCGTTCCGTTTCCGTTCCTAACTAACGCGTAATAGAAAATTCAAAAAAAAAAGGCAAAAACTTCAAAAAATTAAAAAATACCATTATGACTTCATTTCAATCCAAAATAGGTTGGAGAACGCCGAGAAAGTGAGAAAATAAAAATTATCGTTCCGTTCCGTTACTACCAGACGCGTAATAGAAAATTCCAAAAAAATAACAAAAAAATTCAAAAAATTAAAAAACAGCATTATGACTTCTTTTCTAGCCAAAATAGGTTGGACAAGCCCGAGAAAGAGAGAAAATAAAAATTATCGTTCAGTTCCACTCCTACCAGACGCGTAATAGAAATTTCCAAACAAATAGCAAAAAAAATTAAAAAAAACCATTATGGCTCCATTTCAATCCAAAATAGGTTGGAAAATGCCGAGAAATAGTGCAAATAAAAATTAGCAATCCGTTCCGTTCCTACCCGACCTGTAACAGGAAATTCCAAAAAAATAACTAAAAAATTCGAAAAATTAAAAAATACCATTACGGATTCATTCCAAGCCAAAATAGGTTGAAAGATGATGAGAAAGAGAGAAAATAAAAATTATCATTCCGTTCCGTTCCTACCCGACGCGTAATAGGAAATTTCATAAAAATAACAAAAAAATTAAAAAAATTAAAAAATAGAATTATGGCTTCATTTCAAGCCAGAATAGGTTGGGAAATGCCGAGAAAAAGAGAAAATAAAAATTATCGTTCCGTTCCGTTCCTACCCGACGCGTAATAAAAAATTCAAAAAAATTGAAAAAAAATTCAAATAATCAAAACATACCATTATGGCTTCATTTCAATCCAAAATAGGTGGGAAAAGGCTGAGAAAGGGAGAAAATTAAAATTATCGTTCCATTCCGTTCTTACCTGACGCGTAATAGAAAATTCCAAAAAAATTAAAAAAATTAAAAAATAGCATTATGATTTCTTTTGTAGACAAAATAGGTTGGACAAGCCCGAGAAAGTGAAAAAATAAAAATTATCGTTCTGTTCCGTTCCTACCCGACGCCTAATAGAAAATTCCAAAAAAAGAGCAAAAAAATTGAAAAAATTAAAAAATTGCAATATGACTTCTTTTCAAGCCGAAATAGGTTGGAAAAGCCCGAGAAAGAGAGAAAATAAAAATTAAAGTTCTGTTCCGTTCCTACCCGACGCGTAATAAAAAATTCCAAGAAAATAGCAAAAAAATTTAAAAAATTAAAAAATAGCATTATGGCTGCATTTCAAGCCAGAATAGGTTGGAAAAGGACGCGAAAGAGAGAAAATAAAAATTATCGTTCTATTCCGTTCCTACTCGACGCGTAATAGAAAATTTCAAAAAAATTTCAAAAAAATTCGAGCAATTAAAACATACCATTATGGCTTCATTTCAAGCCAAAATAGGTTGGAAAAGGCCGAGAAAGGGAGAAAATTAAAATTATCGTTCCATTTCGTTCCAACCTGACGCGTAATAGAAAATTCCATAAAAAATGGCAAAAACTTCAAAAAATTAAAAAATACCATTATGACTTCATTTCAAACCAAAATAGGGTTGAGAAGGCCGAGAAAGTGAGAAAATAAAAATTATCGTTCCGTTCCGTTCCTACCAGACGCGTAATTGAAAATTCCAAAAAAATAACAAAAAAATCCCAAAAATTAAAAAATAGCATTATGACTTCTTTTCTAGCCAAAATAGGTTGGAAAAGCTCTAGAAAGAGAGAAAATAAAAATTATCATTCTGTTCCGTTCCTACCCGACGCGTAGTAGAAAATTTCAAAAAAATAGCAAAAACTTCAAAAACCTAAAAAATACCATTATGGCTTCATTTCAAGCCAGAATAGGTTGGAAAAGGCCGAGAAAGAGAGAAACTAAAAATTATCGTTCTGCTCCGTTGCTACCCGACGCGTAACAGAAAATTCGAAAAAGTAGCAAAAATATTAATAAAATTAAAAAATAGCATTATGGCTTCATTTCAAGCCAGAATAGGTTGGAAAAGGCCACGAAAGAGAGAATAAAAATTATCGTTCCGTTCTGTTCCTGCTCGACGTGTAATACAAAATTCCAAAAAAATTGAAAAAAGATTCAAACAATTAAAACATACCATTATGGCATCATTTCAAGCCAAAATAGGTTGGAAAAGACCGAGAAAGGGAGAAAAATAAAATTATCGTTCCTCTTCGTTCCCACCTGACGCGTAATAGAAAATTCCAAAAAAAAGGGTAAAAACTTCAAAAAATTAAAAAATACCATTATTACTTCATTTCAAACCAAAATAGGTTGGAAAATGCCGAGAAATAGAGAAAATAAAAATTAGCAATCCGTTCCGTTCCTACCCGACCTGTAACAGGAAATTCCAAAAAAATAACTAAAAAATTCAAAAAATTAAAAAATACCATTACGGATTCATTCCAAGCCAAAATAGGTTGAAAGATGATGAGAAAGAGAGAAAATAAAAATTATCATTCCGTTCCGTTCCTACCCGACGCGTAATAGGAAATTCCATAAAAATAACAAAAAAATTAAAAAAATTAAAAAATAGAATTATGGCTTCATTTCAAGCCAGAATAGGTTCGGAAATGCCGAGAAAAAGAGAAAATAAAAATTATCGTTCCGTTCCGTTCCTACCCGACGCGTAATAAAAAATTCAAAAAAATTGAAAAAAAATTCAAATAATCAAAACATACCATTATGGCTTCATTTCAATCCAAAATAGGAGGGAAAAGGTTGAGAAAGGGAGAAAATTAAAATTATCGTTCCATTCCGTTCTTACCTGACGCGTAATAGAAAATTCCAAAAAAATTAAAAAAATTAAAAAATAGCATTATGATTTCTTTTGAAGACAAAATAGGTTGGACAAGCCCGAGAAAGTGAAAAAATAAAAATTATCGTTCTGTTCCGTTCCTACCGGACGCCTAATAGAAAATTCCAAAAAAAGAGCAAAAAAATTGAAAAAATTGAAAAATTGCATTATGACTTCTTTTCAAGCCAGAATAGGTTGGAAAAGGCCACGAAAGAGAGAATAAAAATTATCGTTCCGTTCTGTTCCTACTCGACGTGTAATACAAAATTCCAAAAAAATTGAAAAAAGATTCAAACAATTAAAACATACCATTATGGCTTTATTTCAAGCCAAAATAGGTTGGAAAAGACCGAGAAAGGGAGAAAATTAAAATTATCGTTCCTCTTCGTTCCCACCTGACGCGTAATAGAAAATTCCAAAAAAAAGGGCAAAAACTTCAAAAAATTAAAAAATACCATTATTACTTCATTTCAAACCAAAATAGGTTGGAGAAGGCCGAGAAATTGAGAAAATAAAAATTATCGTTTCGTTCCGTTGCTACCAGACGCGTAATAGAAAATTCCAAAAAAATAACAAAAAAATTAAAAAATAGCATTATAACTTCTTTTCATGCCAAAATAGGTTGGAAAAGCTCGAGAAAGAGAGAAAATAAAAATTATCATTCTGTTCCGTTCCTACCCGACGCGTAATAGAAAATAGCAAAAAAATAGCAAAAAAATTAAAAAAATTAAAAAATGGCATTATGGCTTCATTTCGAGCCAGAATAGGTTGGAAAAGGCCGAGAAAGAGAGAAAATAAAAATTATCGTTCCGTTCCGTTCCTAACTGACGCGTTATAGAAAATTCAAAAAAAATAGGCAAAAACTTCAAAAAATTAAAAAATACCATTATGACTTTGTTTCAAACCAAAATAGGTTGGACAAGCCCGAGAAAGTGAGAAAATAAAAATTATCGTTCTGTTCCGTTCCTACCCGACGCGTGATAGAAAATTCCAAAAAAATAACAAAAAAATTAAAAAAATTAAAAAATAGCATTATGGCTTCATTTCAAGCAAGAATTGCTTGGAAAAGGCCGAGAAAGAGAGAAAATAAAAATTATCGTTCCGCTCTGTTCCGTTCCTACTCGACGCGTAATACAAAATTCGAAAAAAATTGAAAAAAAATTGAAATAATTAAAACATACCATTATGGCTTCATTTCAAGCCAAAATAGGTTGGAAAGGCTGAGAAAGGGAGAAAATTAAAATTATCGTTCCGTTTCGTTCCTAGCTGACGCGTAATAGAAAATTCCAAAAAAATAGGCAAAAACTTCAAAAAACTAAAAAATACCATTATGACTTCATTTCAATCCAAAATAGGTTGTAGAAGGCCGAGAAAGTAAGAAAATAAAAATTATCGTTCCGTTCCGTTACTACCAGACGCGTAATAGAAAATTCCAAAAAAATAAAAAATAAAATAAAAAAAATTGAAAAATAGCATTATGACTTCTTTTCTAGCCAAAATAGGTTGGAAAAGCTCGAGAAAGAGAGAAAATAAAAATTATCATTCTGTTCTATTCCTTCCCGACGCGTAATAGAAAATTCCAAAAAAATAGCAACAAAATTAAAAAAATTAAAAAATGGCATTATGGCTTCATTTCAAGCCAGAATAGGTTGGAAAAGGCCGCGAAAGAGAGAAAATAAAAATTATCGTTCCGTTCCGTCACTACCAGACGCGTAATAGAAAATTCCAAAAAAATAACCAAAAAACTCAAAAAATTAAAAAATAGCATTATGACTTCTTTTCTAGCCAAAATAGGTTGGAAAAGCTCGAGAAAGAGAGAAAATAAAAATTATCATTCTGTTCTGTTCCTTCCCGACGCGTAATAGAAAATTCCAAAAAAATAGCAAAAAAATTAAAAAAATTAAAAAATGGCATTATGGCTTCATTTCAAGCCAGAATAGGTTGGAAAAGACCGAGAAAGGGAGAAAATTAAAATTATCGTTCCTCTTCGTTCCCACCTGACGCGTAATAGAAAATTCCAAAAAAAAGGGCAAAAACTTCAAAAAATTAAAAAATACCATTATTACTTCATTTCAAACCAAAATAGGTTGGAGAAGGCCGAGAAACTGAGAAAATAAAAATTATCGTTTCGTTCCGTTGCTACCAGACGCGTAATAGAAAATTCCAAAAAAATAACAAAAAAATTAAAAAATAGCATTATAACTTCTTTTCATGCCAAAATAGGTTGGAAAAGCTCGAGAAAGAGAGAAAATAAAAATTATCATTCTGTTCCGTTCCTACCCGACGCGTAATAGAAAATTCCAAAAAAATAACAAAAAAATAGCAAAAAATTAAAAAATAGCATTATGGCTTCATTTCGAGCCAGAATAGGTTGGAAAAGGCCGAGAAAGAGAGAAAATAAAAATTATCGTTCCGTTCCGTTCCTAACTGACGCGTAATAGAAAATTCAAAAAAAATAGGCAAAAACTTCAAAAAATTAAAAAATACCATTATGACTTTGTTTCAAACCAAAATAGGTTGGACAAGCCCGAGAAAGTGAGAAAATAAAAATTATCGTTCTGTTCCGTTCCTACCCGACGCGTGATAGAAAATTCCAAAAAAATAACAAAAAAATTAAAAAAATTAAAAAATAGCATTATGGCTTCATTTCAAGCAAGAATTGCTTGGAAAAGGCCGAGAAAGAGAGAAAATAAAAATTATCGTTCCGCTCTGTTCCTTTCCTACTCGACGCGTAATACAAAATTCGAAAAAAATTGAAAAAAAATTGAAATAATTAAAACATACCATTATGGCTTCATTTCAAGCCAAAATAGGTTGGAAAGGCTGAGAAAGGGAGAAAATTAAAATTATCGTTCCGTTTCGTTCCTAGCTGACGCGTAATAGAAAATTCCAAAAAAATAGGCAAAAACTTCAAAAAACTAAAAAATACCATTATGACTTCATTTCAATCCAAAATAGGTTGTAGAAGGCCGAGAAAGTAAGAAAATAAAAATTATCGTTCCGTTCCGTTACTACCAGACGCGTAATAAAAAATTCCAAAAAAATAAAAAAAAAAAAAAAAAATTAAAAAATAGCATTATGACTTCTTTTCTAGCCAAAATAGGTTGGAAAAGCTCGAGAAAGAGAGAAAATAAAAATTATCATTCTGTTCTATTCCTTCCCGACGCGTAATAGAAAATTCCAAAAAAATAGCAAAAAAATTAAAAAAATTAAAAAATGGCATTATGGCTTCATTTCAAGCCAGAATAGGTTGGAAAAGGCCGCGAAAGAGAGAAAATAAAAATTATCGTTCCGTTCCGTCACTACCAGACGCGTAATAGAAAATTCCAAAAAAATAACCAAAAAACTCAAAAAATTAAAAAATAGCATTATGACTTCTTTTCTAGCCAAAATAGGTTGGAAAAGCTCGAGAAAGAGAGAAAATAAAAATTATCATTCTGTTCTGTTCCTTCCCGACGCGTAATAGAAAATTCCAAAAAAATAGCAAAAAAATTAAAAAATGGCATTATGGCTTCATTTCAAGCCAGAATAGGTTGGAAAAGACCGAGAAAGGGAGAAAATTAAAATTATCGTTCCTCTTCGTTCCCACCTGACGCGTAATAGAAAATTCCAAAAAAAAGGGCAAAAACTTCAAAAAATTAAAAAATACCATTATTACTTCATTTCAAACCAAAATAGGTTGGAGAAGGCCGAGAAACTGAGAAAATAAAAATTATCGTTTCGTTCCGTTGCTACCAGACGCGTAATAGAAAATTCCAAAAAAATAACAAAAAAATTAAAAAATAGCATTATAACTTCTTTTCATGCCAAAATAGGTTGGAAAAGCTCGAGAAAGAGAGAAAATAAAAATTATCATTCTGTTCCGTTCCTACCCGACGCGTAATAGAAAATTCCAAAAAAATAACAAAAAAATAGCAAAAAATTAAAAAATGGCATTATGGCTTCATTTCGAGCCAGAATAGGTTGGAAAAGGCCGAGAAAGAGAGAAAATAAAAATTATCGTTCCGTTCCGTTCCTAACTGACGCGTAATAGAAAATTCAAAAAAAATAGGCAAAAACTTCAAAAAATTAAAAAATACCATTATGACTTTGTTTCAAACCAAAATAGGTTGGACAAGCCCGAGAAAGTGAGAAAATAAAAATTATCGTTCTGTTCCGTTCCTACCCGACGCGTGATAGAAAATTCCAAAAAAATAACAAAAAAATTAAAAAATTAAAAAATAGCATTATGGCTTCATTTCAAGCAAGAATTGCTTGGAAAAGGCCGAGAAAGAGAGAAAATAAAAATTATCGTTCCGCTCTGTTCCGTTCCTACTCGACGCGTAATACAAAATTCGAAAAAAATTGAAAAAAAATTGAAATAATTAAAACATACCATTATGGCTTCATTTCAAGCCAAAATAGGTTGGAAAGGCTGAGAAAGGGAGAAAATTAAAATTATCGTTCCGTTTCGTTCCTAGCTGACGCGTAATAGAAAATTCCAAAAAAATAGGCAAAAACTTCAAAAAACTAAAAAATACCATTATGACTTTATTTCAATCCAAAATAGGTTGTAGAAGGCCGAGAAAGTAAGAAAATAAAAATTATCGTTCCGTTCCGTTACTACCAGACGCGTAATAGAAAATTCCAAAAAAATAAAAAAAAAATAAAAAAAATTAAAAAATAGCATTATGACTTCTTTTCTAGCCAAAATAGGTTGGAAAAGCTCGAGAAAGAGAGAAAATAAAAATTATCATTCTGTTCTATTCCTTCCCGACGCGTAATAGAAAATTCCAAAAAAATAGCAAAAAAATTAAAAAAATTAAAAAATGGCATTATGGCTTCATTTCAAGCCAGAATAGGTTGGAAAAGGCCGCGAAAGAGAGAAAATAAAAATTATCGTTCCGTTCCGTCACTACCAGACGCGTAATAGAAAATTCCAAAAAAATAACCAAAAAACTCAAAAAATTAAAAAATAGCATTATGACTTCTTTTCTAGCCAAAATAGGTTGGAAAAGCTCGAGAAAGAGAGAAAATAAAAATTATCATTCTGTTCTGTTCCTTCCCGACGCGTAATAGAAAATTCCAAAAAAATAGCAAAAAAATTAAAAAATGGCATTATGGCTTCATTTCAAGCCAGAATAGGTTGGAAAAGACCGAGAAAGGGAGAAAATTAAAATTATCGTTCCTCTTCGTTCCCACCTGACGCGTAATAGAAAATTCCAAAAAAAAGGGCAAAAACTTCAAAAAATTAAAAAATACCATTATTACTTCATTTCAAACCAAAATAGGTTGGAGAAGGCCGAGAAACTGAGAAAATAAAAATTATCGTTTCGTTCCGTTGCTACCAGACGCGTAATAGAAAATTCCAAAAAAATTAAAAAATAGCATTATAACTTCTTTTCATGCCAAAATAGGTTGGAAAAGCTCGAGAAAGAGAGAAAATAAAAATTATCATTCTGTTCCGTTCCTACCCGACGCGTAATAGAAAATTCCAAAAAAATAACAAAAAAATAGCAAAAAATTAAAAAATGGCATTATGGCTTCATTTCGAGCCAGAATAGGTTGGAAAAGGCCGAGAAAGAGAGAAAATAAAAATTATCGTTCCGTTCCGTTCCTAACTGACGCGTAATAGAAAATTCAAAAAAAATAGGCAAAAACTTCAAAAAATTAAAAAATACCATTATGACTTTGTTTCAAACCAAAATAGGTTGGACAAGCCCGAGAAAGTGAGAAAATAAAAATTATCGTTCTGTTCCGTTCCTACCCGACGCGTGATAGAAAATTCCAAAAAAATAACAAAAAAATTTAAAAAATTAAAAAATAGCATTATGGCTTCATTTCAAGCAAGAATTGCTTGGAAAAGGCCGAGAAAGAGAGAAAATAAAAATTATCGTTCCGCTCCGTTCCTTTCCTACTCAACGCGTAATACAAAATTCGAAAAAAATTGAAAAAAAATTGAAATAATTAAAACATACCATTATGGCTTCATTTCAAGCCAAAATAGGTTGGAAAGGCTGAGAAAGGGAGAAAATTAAAATTATCGTTCCGTTTCGTTCCTAGCTGACGCGTAATAGAAAATTCCAAAAAAATAGGCAAAAACTTCAAAAAACTAAAAAAATACCATTATGACTTCATTTCAATCCAAAATAGGTTGTAGAAGGCCGAGAAAGTAAGAAAATAAAAATTATCGTTCCGTTCCGTTACTACCAGACGCGTAATAGAAAATTCCAAAAAAATAAAAAAAGAATAAAAAAAATTAAAAAATAGCATTATGACTTCTTTTCTAGCCAAAATAGGTTGGAAAAGCTCGAGAAAGAGAGAAAATAAAAATTATCATTCTGTTCTGTTCCTTCCCGACGCGTAATAGAAAATTCCAAAAAAATAGCAAAAAAATTAAAAAAATTAAAAAATGGCATTATGGCTTCATTTCAAGCCAGAATAGGTTGGAAAAGGCCGCGAAAGAGAGAAAATAAAAATTATCGTTCCGTTTCCGTTCCTAACTAACGCGTAATAGAAAATTCAAAAAAAATAGGCAAAAACTTCAAAAAATTAAAAAATACCATTATGACTTCATTTCAATCCAAATTTGGTTGGAGAACGCCAAGAATGTGAGAAAATAAAAATTATCGTTCCGTTCCGTTACTACCAGACGCGTAATAGAAAATTCCAAAAAAATAACAAAAAAATTCAAAAGATTAAAAAACAGCATTATGACTTCGTTTCTAGCCAAAATAGGTTGGAAAAGCTCGAGAAAGAGAGAAAATAAAAATTATCATTCTGTTCTGTTCCTACCCGACGCTAATAGAAAATTCCAAAAAAATAGCAAAACAATTAAAAAAATTAAAAAATGGCATTATGGCGTCATTTCAAGCTAGAATAGGTTGGAAAAGGCCGCGAAAGAGAGAAAATAAAAATTATCGTTCCGTTTCCGTTCCTAACTAACGCGTAATAGAAAATTCAAAAAAAATAGGCAAAAACTTCAAAAAATTAAAAAATACCATTATGACTTCATTTCAATCCAAAATAGGTTGCAGAACGCCAAGAATGTGAGAAAATAAAAATTATCGTTCCGTTCCGTTACTACCAGACGCGTAATAGAAAATTCCAAAAAAATAACAAAAAAATTAAAAAAATTAAAAAATAGCATTATGACTTCTTTTCTAGCCAAAATAGGTTGGACAAGCTCGAGAAAGAGAGAAAATAAAAATTATCATTCTGTTCTGTTCCTACCCGACGCGTAATAGAAAATTCCAAAAAAATAGCAAAAAAATTAAAAAAATTAAAAAATGGCATTATGGCTTCATTTCAAGCCAGAATAGGTTGGAAAAGGCCGCGAAAGAGAGAAAATAAAAATTATCGTTCCGTTTTCGTTCCTAACTAACGCGTAATAGAAAATTCAAAAAAAATAGGCAAAAACGTCAAAAAATTAAAAAATACCATTATGACTTCATTTCAATCCAAAATAGGTTGGAGAACGCCGAGAATGTGAGAAAATAAAAATTATCGTTCCGTTCCGTTACTACCAGACGCGTAATAGAAAATTCCAAAAAAATAACAAAAAAATTCAAAAGATTAAAAAACAGCATTATGACTTCGTTTCTAGCCAAAATAGGTTGGAAAAGCTCGAGAAAGAGAGAAAATAAAAATTATCATTCTGTTCTGTTACTACCCGACGCTAATAGAAAATTCCAAAAAAATAGCAAAACAATTAAAAAAATTAAAAAATGGCATTATGGCGTCATTTCAAGCTAGAATAGGTTGGAAAAGGCCGCGAAAGAGAGAAAATAAAAATTATCGTTCCGTTTCCGTTCCTAACTAACGCGTAATAGAAAATTCAAAAAAAATAGGCAAAAACTTCAAAAAATTAAAAAATACCATTATGACTTCATTTCAATCCAAAATAGGTTGCAGAACGCCAAGAATGTGAGAAAATAAAAATTATCGTTCCGTTCCGTTACTACCAGACGCGTAATAGAAAATTCCAAAAAAATAACAAAAAAATTAAAAAAATTAAAAAATAGCATTATGACTTCTTTTCTAGCCAAAATAGGTTGGACAAGCTCGAGAAAGAGAGAAAATAAAAATTATCATTCTGTTCTGTTCCTACCCGACGCGTAATAGAAAATTCCAAAAAAATAGCAAAAAAATTAAAAAAATTAAAAAATGGCATTATGGCTTCATTTCAAGCCAGAATAGGTTGGAAAAGGCCGCGAAAGAGAGAAAATAAAAATTATCGTTCCGTTTTCGTTCCTAACTAACGCGTAATAGAAAATTCAAAAAAAATAGGCAAAAACTTCAAAAAATTAAAAAATACCATTATGACTTTGTTTCAAACCAAAATAGGTTGGACAGGCCCGGGAAAGAGTGAAAATAAAAATTATCATTCTGTTCTGTTCCTACCCGACGAGTAATAGAAAATTCCAAAAAAATAACAAAAAAATTAAAAAAATTAAAAAATGGCATTATGGCTTCATTTCAAGGCAGAATAGGTTGGAAAAGGCCGAGAAAGAGAGAAAATAAATATTATCGTTCCGTTTCCGTTCCTAACTAACGCGTAATAGAAAATTCAAAAAAAATAGGCAAAAACTTCAAAAAGTTAAAAAATACCATTATGACTTCATTTCAATCCAAAATAAGTTGGAGAACGCTGAGAAAGTGAGAAAATAAAAATTATCGTTCCGTTCCGTTACTACCTGACGCGTAATAGAAAATTCCAAAAAAATAACAAAAAAATTCAAAAAATTAAAAAATAGCATTATGACTTCTTTTCTAGCCAAAATAGGTTGGACAAGCCCGAGAAAGAGAGAAAATAAAAATTATCATTCTGTTCCGTTTCTACGAGACGCGTAATAGAAAATTCCAAAAAAATAGCAAAAAAATTAAAAAAAATTAAAAAATGGCATTATGGCTTCATTTCGAGCCAGAATAGGTTGGAAAAGGCTGAGAAAGAGAGAAAATAAAAATTATCGTTCCGTTCCGTTCCTAACTGACTCGTAATAGAAAATTCAAAAAAAATAGGCAAAAACGTCAAAAAATTAAAAAATACCATTATGACTTCATTTCAATCCAAAATAGGTTGGAGAACGCCGAGAATGTGAGAAAATAAAAATTATCGTTCCATTCCGTTACTACCAGACGCGTAATAGAAAATTCCAAAAAAATAACAAAAAAATTCAAAAAATTAAAAAATAGCATTATGACTTCTTTTCTAGCCAAAATAGGTTGGACAAGCCCGAGAAAGAGAGAAAATAAAAATTATCGTTCAGTTCCATTCCTACCAGACGCGTAATAGAAATTTCCAAACAAATAGCAAAAAAAATTAAAAAAAACAATTATGGCTCCATTTCAATCCAAAATAGGTTGGAAAATGCCGAGAAATAGTGCAAATAAAAATTAACAATCCGTTCCGTTCCTACCCGACCTGTAACAGGAAATTCCAAAAAAATAACTAAAAAATTCAAAAAATTAAAAAATACCATTACGGATTCATTCCAAGCCAAAATAGGTTGAAAGTGGATGAGAAAGAGAGAAAATAAAAATTATCATTCCGTTCCGTTCCTACCCGACCTATAATAGGAAATTCCAAAAAAATAACAAATAAATTCAAAAAATTAAAAAATAGCATTATGACTTCTTTTCTAGCCAAAATAGGTTGGACAAGCTCGGGAAAGGGAGAAAATAAAAATTATCATTTTGTTCTGTTCCTACCCGACGCGCAATAGAAAATTCCAAAAAAATAGTAAAAAAATTAAAAAAATTAAAAAATGGCATTATGGCTTCATTCCAAGCCAGAATAGGTTGGAAAAGACCGAGAAAGAGAAAAAAAAAATTATCGTTCCGTTTCCGTTCCTAATTAACGCGTAATAGAAAATTCAAAAAAAACAGGCAAAAACTTCAAAAAATTAAAAAATACCATTATCACTTCATTTCAATCCAAAATAGGTTGGAGAACGCCGAGAAAGTGAGAAAATAAAAATTATCGTTCCGTTCCGTTACTACCAGACGCGTAATAGAAAATTCCAAAAAAATAACAAAAAAATTCAAAAGATTAAAAAACAGCATTATGACTTCGTTTCTAGCCAAAATAGGTTGGAAAAGCTCGAGAAAGAGAGAAAATAAAAATTATCATTCTGTTCTGTTCCTACCCGACGCTAATAGAAAATTCCAAAAAAATAGCAAAACAATTAAAAAAATTAAAAAATGGCATTATGGCGTCATTTCAAGCCAGAATAGGTTGGAAAAGGCCGCGAAAGAGAGAAAATAAAAATTATCGTTCCGTTTCCGTTCCTAACTAACGCGTAATAGAAAATTCAAAAAAAATAGGCAAAAACTTCAAAAAATTAAAAAATACCATTATGACTTCATTTCAATCCAAAATAGGTTGCAGAACGCCAAGAATGTGAGAAAATAAAAATTATCGTTCCGTTCCGTTACTACCAGACGCGTAATAGAAAATTCCAAAAAAATAACAAAAAAATTAAAAAAATTAAAAAATAGCATTATGACTTCTTTTCTAGCCAAAATAGGTTGGACAAGCCCGGGAAAGAGTGAAAATAAAAATTATCATTCTGTTCTGTTCCTACCCGACGAGTAATAGAAAATTCCAAAAAAATAACAAAAAAATTAAAAAAATTAAAAAATGGCATTATGGCTTCATTTCAAGGCAGAATAGGTTGGAAAAGGCCGAGAAAGAGAGAAAATAAATATTATCGTTCCGTTTCCGTTCATAACTAACGCGTAATAGAAAATTCAAAAAAAATAGGCAAAAACTTCAAAAAGTTAAAAAATACCATTATGACTTCATTTCAATCCAAAATAGGTTGGAGAACGTTGAGAAAGTGAGAAAATAAAAATTATCGTTCCGTTCCGTTACTACCTGACGCGTAATAGAAAATTCCAAAAAAATAACAAAAAAATTCAAAAAATTAAAAAATAGCATTATGACTTCTTTTCTAGCCAAAATAGGTTGGACAAGCCCGAGAAAGAGAGAAAATAAAAATTATCATTCTGTTCCGTTTCTACGCGACGCGTAATAGAAAATTCCAAAAAAATAGCAAAAAAATTAAAAAAATTAAAAAATGGCATTATGGCTTCATTTCGAGCCAGAATAGGTTGGAAAAGGCTGAGAAAGAGAGAAAATAAAAATTATCGTTCCGTTCCGTTCCTAACTGACTCGTAATAGAAAATTCAAAAAAAATAGGCAAAAACGTCAAAAAATTAAAAAATACCATTATGACTTCATTTCAATCCAAAATAGGTTGGAGAACGCCGAGAATGTGAGAAAATAAAAATTATCGTTCCATTCCGTTACTACCAGACGCGTAACAGAAAATTCCAAAAAAATAACAAAAAAATTCAAAAAATTAAAAAATAGCATTATGACTTCTTTTCTAGCCAAAATAGGTTGGACAAGCCCGAGAAAGAGAGAAAATAAAAATTATCGTTCAGTTCCATTCCTACCAGACGCGTAATAGAAATTTCCAAACAAATAGCAAAAAAAATTAAAAAAAACAATTATGGCTCCATTTCAATCGAAAATAGGTTGGAAAATGCCGAGAAATAGTGCAAATAAAAATTAGCAATCCGTTCCGTTCCTACCCGACCTGTAACAGGAAATTCCAAAAAAATAACTAAAAAATTCAAAAAATTAAAAAATACCATTACGGATTCATTCCAAGCCAAAATAGGTTGAAAGTGGATGAGAAAGAGAGAAAATAAAAATTATCATTCCGTTCCGTTCCTACCCGACCTATAATAGGAAATTCCAAAAAAATAACAAATAAATTCAAAAAATTAAAAAATAGCATTATGACTTCTTTTCTAGCCAAAATAGGTTGGACAAGCTCGGGAAAGGGAGAAAATAAAAATTATCATTTTGTTCTGTTCCTACCCGACGCGCAATAGAAAATTCCAAAAAAATAGTAAAAAAATTAAAAAAATTAAAAAATGGCATTATGGCTTCATTCCAAGCCAGAATAGGTTGGAAAAGACCGAGAAAGAGAAAAAAAAAATTATCGTTCCGTTTCCGTTCCTAATTAACGCGTAATAGAAAATTCAAAAAAAACAGGCAAAAACTTCAAAAAGTTAAAAAATACCATTATGACTTCATTTCAATCCAAAATAGGTTGGAGAACGCTGAGAAAGTGAGAAAATAAAAATTATCGTTCCGTTCCGTTACTACCTGACGCGTAATAGAAAATTCCAAAAAAATAACAAAAAAATTCAAAAAATTAAAAAATAGCATTATGACTTCTTTTCTAGCCAAAATAGGTTGGACAAGCCCGAGAAAGAGAGAAAATAAAAATTATCATTCTGTTCCGTTTCTACGCGACGCGTAATAGAAAATTCCAAAAAAATAGCAAAAAAATTAAAAAAAATTAAAAAATGGCATTATGGCTTCATTTCGAGCCAGAATAGGTTGGAAAAGGCTGAGAAAGAGAGAAAATAAAAATTATCGTTCCGTTCCGTTCCTAACTGACTCGTAATAGAAAATTCAAAAAAAATAGGCAAAAACGTCAAAAAATTAAAAAATACCATTATGACTTCATTTCAATCCAAAATAGGTTGGAGAACGCCGAGAATGTGAGAAAATAAAAATTATCGTTCCATTCCGTTACTACCAGACGCGTAATAGAAAATTCCAAAAAAATAACAAAAAAATTAAAAAAATTAAAAAATAGCATTATGACTTCTTTTCTAGCCAAAATAGGTTGGACAAGCTCGAGAAAGAGAGAAAATAAAAATTATCATTCTGTTCTGTTCCTACCCGACGCGTAATAGAAAATTCCAAAAAAATAGCAAAAAAATTAAAAAAATTAAAAAATGGCATTATGGCTTCATTTCAAGCCAGAATAGGTTGGAAAAGGCCGCGAAAGAGAGAAAATAAAAATTATCGTTCCGTTTTCGTTCCTAACTAACGCGTAATAGAAAATTCAAAAAAAATAGGCAAAAACTTCAAAAAATTAAAAAATACCATTATGACTTTGTTTCAAACCAAAATAGGTTGGACAAGCCCGGGAAAGGGAGAAAATAAAAATTATCATTCTGTTTTGTTCCTACCCGACGCGCAATAGAAAATTCCAAAAAAATAGTAAAAAAATTAAAAAAATTAAAAAATGGCATTATGGCTTCATTCCAAGCCAGAATAGGTTGGAAAAGACCGAGAAAGAGAAAAAAAAAATTATCGTTCCGTTTCCGTTCCTAATTAACGCGTAATAGAAAATTCAAAAAAAACAGGCAAAAACTTCAAAAAGTTAAAAAATACCATTATGACTTCATTTCAATCCAAAATAGGTTGGAGAACGCTGAGAAAGTGAGAAAATAAAAATTATCGTTCCGTTCCGTTACTACCTGACGCGTAATAGAAAATTCCAAAAAAATAACAAAAAAATTCAAAAAATTAAAAAATAGCATTATGACTTCTTTTCTAGCCAAAATAGGTTGGACAAGCCCGAGAAAGAGAGAAAATAAAAATTATCATTCTGTTCCGTTTCTACGCGACGCGTAATAGAAAATTCCAAAAAAATAGCAAAAAAATTAAAAAAAATTAAAAAATGGCATTATGGCTTCATTTCGAGCCAGAATAGGTTGGAAAAGGCTGAGAAAGAGAGAAAATAAAAATTATCGTTCCGTTCCGTTCCTAACTGACTCGTAATAGAAAATTCAAAAAAAATAGGCAAAAACGTCAAAAAATTAAAAAATACCATTATGACTTCATTTCAATCCAAAATAGGTTGGAGAACGCCGAGAATGTGAGAAAATAAAAATTATCGTTCCATTCCGTTACTACCAGACGCGTAATAGAAAATTCCAAAAAAATAACAAAAAAATTAAAAAAATTAAAAAATAGCATTATGACTTCTTTTCTAGCCAAAATAGGTTGGACAAGCTCGAGAAAGAGAGAAAATAAAAATTATCATTCTGTTCTGTTCCTACCCGACGCGTAATAGAAAATTCCAAAAAAATAGCAAAAAAATTAAAAAAATTAAAAAATGGCATTATGGCTTCATTTCAAGCCAGAATAGGTTGGAAAAGGCCGCGAAAGAGAGAAAATAAAAATTATCGTTCCGTT
Organism: Quercus parvula; assembly: GCA_030820535.1. Classification (NCBI taxonomy): domain Eukaryota; kingdom Viridiplantae; phylum Streptophyta; class Magnoliopsida; order Fagales; family Fagaceae; genus Quercus; species Quercus parvula. Next base: position 25,797,762 of record JAUAME010000004.1, read on the forward strand.
TTCGTTCCTAACTAACGCGTAATAGAAAATTCAAAAAAAATAGGCAAAAACTTCAAAAAATTAAAAAATACCATTATGACTTTGTTTCAAACCAAAATAGGTTGGACAAGCCCGGGAAAGAGTGAAAATAAAAATTATCATTCTGTTCTGTTCCTACCCGACGAGTAATAGAAAATTCCAAAAAAATAACAAAAAAATTAAAAAAATTAAAAAATGGCATTATGGCTTCATTTCAAGGCAGAATAGGTTGGAAAAGGCCGAGAAAGAGAGAAAATAAATATTATCGTTCCGTTTCCGTTCCTAACTAACGCGTAATAGAAAATTCAAAAAAAATAGGCAAAAACTTCAAAAAGTTAAAAAATACCATTATGACTTCATTTCAATCCAAAATAGGTTGGAGAACGTTGAGAAAGTGAGAAAATAAAAATTATCGTTCCGTTCCGTTACTACCTGACGCGTAATAGAAAATTCCAAAAAAATAACAAAAAAATTCAAAAAATTAAAAAATAGCATTATGACTTCTTTTCTAGCCAAAATAGGTTGGACAAGCCCGAGAAAGAGAGAAAATAAAAATTATCATTCTGTTCCGTTTCTACGCGACGCGTAATAGAAAATTCCAAAAAAATAGCAAAAAAATTAAAAAAATTAAAAAATGGCATTATGGCTTCATTTCGAGCCAGAATAGGTTGGAAAAGGCTGAGAAAGAGAGAAAATAAAAATTATCGTTCCGTTTCCGTTCCTAATTAACGCGTAATAGAAAATTCAAAAAAAACAGGCAAAAACTTCAAAAAATTAAAAAATACCATTATCACTTCATTTCAATCCAAAATAGGTTGGAGAACGCCGAGAAAGTGAGAAAATAAAAATTATCGTTCCGTTCCGTTACTACCAGACGCGTAATAGAAAATTCCAAAAAAATAACAAAAAAATTCAAAAGATTAAAAAACAGCATTATGACTTCGTTTCTAGCCAAAATAGGTTGGAAAAGCTCGAGAAAGAGAGAAAATAAAAATTATCATTCTGTTCTGTTCCTACCCGACGCTAATAGAAAATTCCAAAAAAATAGCAAAACAATTAAAAAAATTAAAAAATGGCATTATGGCGTCATTTCAAGCCAGAATAGGTTGGAAAAGGCCGCGAAAGAGAGAAAATAAAAATTATCGTTCCGTTTCCGTTCCTAACTAACGCGTAATAGAAAATTCAAAAAAAATAGGCAAAAACTTCAAAAAATTAAAAAATACCATTATGACTTCATTTCAATCCAAAATAGGTTGCAGAACGCCAAGAATGTGAGAAAATAAAAATTATCGTTCCGTTCCGTTACTACCAGACGCGTAATAGAAAATTCCAAAAAAATAACAAAAAAATTAAAAAAATTAAAAAATAGCATTATGACTTCTTTTCTAGCCAAAATAGGTTGGACAAGCTCGAGAAAGAGAGAAAATAAAAATTATCATTCTGTTCTGTTCCTACCCGACCTGTAATAGAAAATTCCAAAAAAATAGCAAAAAAATTCACAAAATCTAAAAATGGCATTATGGCTCCATTTCAATCCAAAATAGGTTGGAAAATGGCATTATGGCGTCATTTCAAGCCAGAATAGGTTGGAAAAGGCCGAGAAAGAGAGAAAAAAAAAAATTATCGTTCCGTTTCCGTTCCTAACTAACGCGTAATAGAAAATTCAAAAAAAACAGGCAAAAACTTCAAAAAATTAAAAAATACCATTATCACTTCATTTCAATCCAAAATAGGTTGGAGAACGCCGAGAAAGTGAGAAAATAAAAATTATCGTTTCGTTCCGTTGCTACCAGACGCGTAATAGAAAATTCCAAAAAAATATCAAAAAAATTCAAAAAATTAAAAAATAGCATTATGACTTCTTTTGTAGCCAAAATAGGTTGGAAAAGCTCGAGAAATAGAGAAAATAAAAATTATCATTCTGTTCCGTTGCTACCCGACGCTTAATAGAAAATTCCAAAAAAATAGTAAAAAAGTTCAAAAAATTCAAAAATGGCATTATGGCTTCATTTCAAGCCAGAATAGGTTGGAAAAGGCCGAGAAAGGGAGAAAATAAAAATTATCGTTCTGCACCGTTCCTACCCGACGCGTAACAGAAAATTCCAAAAAAGTAGCAAAAATATTAATAAAATTAAAAAATAGCATTATGGCTTCATTTCTAGCCAGAATAGGTCGGAAAAGGCCACGAAAGAGAGAATAAAAATTATCGTTCCCTTCTGTTCCTACTCGACGCGTAATACAAAATTTCAAAAAAATTGAAAAAAAATTCAAATAATTAAAACATACCATTATGGCTTCATTTCAAGCCAAAATAGGTTGGAAAATGCCGAGAAAGGGAGAAAATTAAAATTATCGTTCCTCTTCGTTCCCACCTGACGCGTAATAGAAAATTCCAAAAAAAAGGGCAAAAACTTCAAAAAATTAAAAAATACCATTATAACTTCATTTCAAACGAAAATAGGTTGGAGAAGGCCGTGAAACTGAGAAAATAAAAATAATCGTTTCGTTCCGTTGCTACCAGACGCGTAATAGAAAATTTCAAAAAAATAATAAAAATATTAAAAAAATTAAAAAATAGCATTATAACTTCTTTTCAAGCCAAAATAGGTTGGAAAAGCTCGAGAAAGAGAGAAAATAAAAATTATCATTCTGTTCCGTTTCTACGCGACGCGTAATAGAAAATTCCAAAAAAATAGCAAAAAAATTAAAAAAAATTAAAAAATGGCATTATGGCTTCATTTCGAGCCAGAATAGGTTGGAAAAGGCTGAGAAAGAGAGAAAATAAAAATTATCGTTCCGTTCCGTTCCTAACTGACTCGTAATAGAAAATTCAAAAAAAATAGGCAAAAACTTCAAAAAATTAAAAAATACCATTATGACTTCATTTCAATCCAAAATAGGTTGGAGAACGCCGAGAAAGTGAGAAAATAAAAATTATCGTTCCGTTCCGTTACTACCAGACGCGTAATAGAAAACTCCAAAAAAATAACAAAAAAATTCAAAAAATTAAAAAATAGCATTATGACTTCTTTTCCAGCCAAAATAGGTTGGACAAGCCCGAGAAAGAGAGAAAATAAAAATTATCGTTCAGTTCCATTCCTACCAGACGCGTAATAGAAATTTCCAAACAAATAGCAAAAAAAAATAAAAAAAAACCATTATGGCTCCATTTCAATCCAAAATAGGTTGGAAAATGCCGAGAAATCTAGGCAAATAAAAATTAGCAATCCGTTCCGTTCCTACCCGTCCTGTAACAGGAAATTCAAAAAATATAACTAAAAAATTCAAAAAATTAAAAAATACCATTAGGGATTCATTCCAAGCCAAAATAGGTTAAAAGAGGATGAGAAAGAGAGAAAATAAAAATTATCATTCCGTTCCGTTCCTACCCGACCTGTAATAGGAAATTCCAAAAAAATAACAAAAAAATTCAAAAAATTAAAAATAGCATTATGACTTCTTTTCTAGCCAAAATAGGTTTGAAAAGCTCGAGAAAGGGAGAAAATAAAAATTATTATTCTGTTCTGTTCCTACCCGACGCGTAATAGAAAATTCCAAAAAAATAGCAAAAAAATTCACAAAATTTAAAAATGGCATTATGGCTTCATTTCAAGCTAGAATAGGTTGGAAAAGGCCGAGAAAGAGAGAAAATAAAAATTATCGTTCCGTTTCAGTTCCTAATTGACGCGTAATAGAAAATTAAAAAAAAATAGGCAAAAACTTCAAAAAATTAAAAAATAGCATTATGACTTGTTTTCAAGACAAACTCGGTTGGACAAGCCCGGGAAAGAGTAAAAATAAAAATTATCGTTCTGTCTCGTTTCTACCCGACGCGTGATAGAAAATTTCAAAAAAATTCGAAAAACTAAAAAATAGCATTATGGCTTCATTTCAAGCAAGAATTGGTTGGAAAAGGCCGAGAAAGAGAGAAAATAAAAATTATCGTTCCGTTCCGTTCAACTCGACGCGTAATACAAAATTCCAAAAAAATTTTAAAAAAATTGAAATAATTAAAACATACCATTATGGCTTCATTTGAAGCCAAAATAGGTTGGAAAGGCCGAGAAAGGGAGAAAATTAAAATTATCGTTCCGTTTCGTTCCTAGCTGACGCGTAATAGAAAATTCCAAAAAAATAGGCAAAAACTTCAAAAAACTAAAAAATACCATTATGACTTCATTTCAAGCCAAAATAGGTTGTAGAAGGCCGAGAAAGTGAGAAAATAAAAATTATCATTCCGTTCCGTTCCTACCCGACCTGTAATAGGAAATTCCAAAAAAATAACAAAAAAATTCAAAAAATTAAAAATAGCATTATGACTTCTTTTCTTGCCAAAATAGGTTTGAAAAGCTCGAGAAAGGGAGAAAATAAAAATTATCATTCTGTTCTGTTCCTACCAGACGCGTAATAGAAATTTCCCAACAAATAGCAAAAAAAATTAAAAAAAAAGCCATTATGGCTCCATTTCAATCCAAAATAGGTTGGAAAATGCAGAGAAATCTAGGCAAATAAAAATTGGCAATCCGTTCCGTTCCTACCCGACCTGTAACTGGAAATTCCAAAAATATAACTAAAAAATTCAAAAAATTAAAAAATACCATTAGGGATTCATTCCAAGCCAAAATAGGTTAAAAGAGGATGAGAAAGAGAGAAAATAAAAATTATCATTCCGTTCCGTTCCTACCCGACCTGTAATAGGAAATTCCAAAAAAATAACAAAAAAATTCAAAAAATTAAAAAATAGCATTATGACTTCTTTTCCAGCCAAAATAGGTTGGAAAAGCCCGAGAAAGAGAGAAAATAAAAATTATCGTTCAGTTCCATTCCTACCAGACGCGTAATAGAAATTTCCAAACAAATAGCAAAAAAAATTAAAAAAAAAAACCATTATGGCTCCATTTCAATCCAAAATAGGTTGGAAAATGCAGAGAAATCTAGGCAAATAAAAATTGGCAATCCGTTCCGTTCCTACACGACCTGTAACAGGAAATTCCAAAAATATAACTAAAAAATTAAAAAAATTAAAAAATACCATTAGGGATTCATTCCAAGCCAAAATAGGTTAAAAGAGGATGAGAAAGAGAGAAAATAAAAATTATCATTCCGTTCCGTTCCTACCCGACCTGTAATAGGAAATTCCAAAAAAATAACAAAAAAATTAAAAATAGCATTATGACTTCTTTTCTAGCCAAAATAGGTTTGAAAAGCTCGAGAAAGGGAGAAAATAAAAATTATCATTCTGTTCTGTTCCTACCCGACGCGTAATAGAAAATTCCAAAAAAATAGCAAAAAAATTCACAAAATTTAAAAATGGCATTATGGCTTCATTTCAAGCTAGAATAGGTTGGAAAAGGCCTAGAAAGAGAGAAAATAAAAATTATCGTTCCGTTTCCGTTCCTAACTGACGCGTAATAGAAAATTAAAAAAAAATAGGCAAAAACTTCAAAAAATTAAAAAATAGCATTATGACTTGTTTTCAAGACAAAATCGGTTGGACAAGCTCGGGAAAGAGTGAAAATAAAAATTATCGTTCTGTTTCGTTTCTACCCGACGAGTGATAGAAAATTTCAAAAAAATTCAAAAAATTAAAAAATAGAATTATGGCTTCATTTCAAGCAAGAATTGGTTGGAAAAGACCGAGAAAGAGAGAAAATAAAAATTATCGTTCCGTTCCGTTCAACTCGACGCGTAATACAAAATTCCAAAAAAATTTTAAAAAAATTGAAATAATTAAAACATACCATTATGGCTTCATTTGAAGCCAAAATAGGTTGGAAAGGCCGAGAAAGGGAGAAAATTAAAATTATCGTTCCGTTTCGTTCCTAGCTGACGCGTAATAGAAAATTCCAAAAAAATAGGCAAAAACTTCAAAAAACTAAAAAATACCATTATGACTTCATTTCAAGCCAAAATAGGTTGTAGAAGGCCGAGAAAGTGAGAAAATAAAAATTATCGTTCCGTTCCGTTACTACCAGACGCGTAATAGAAAATTCCAAAAAAATAACGAAAAAATTAAAAAAATTAAAAAATAGCATTATAACTTCTTTTCAAGCCAAAATAGGTTGGAAAAGCTCGAGAAAGTGAGAAAATAAAAATTATCGTTCTGTTTCGTTCCTACCCGACGCGTGATAGAAAATTCCAAAAAAATAGCAAAAAAACTAAAAAAATTAAAAAATAGCATTATGGATTCATTTCAAGCAAGAATTGGTTGGAAAAGGCCGAGAAAGAGAGAAAATAAAAATTATCGTTCCGTTCCGTTCCGTTCCTACTCGACGCGTAATAGAAAATTCCAAAAAAATTGAAAAAAAGTTGAAATAATTAAAACATACCATTATGGCTTCATTTGAAGCCAAAATAGGTTGGAAAGGCTGAGAAATGGAGAAAATTAAAATTATCGTTCCGTTTCGTTCCTAGCTGACGCGTAATAGAAAATTCCAAAAAATTAGGCAAAAACTTCAAAAAACTAAAAAATACCATTATGACTTCATTTCAATCCAAAATAGGTTGTAGAAGGCCGAGAAAGTGAGAAAATAAAAATTATCGTTCCGTTCCGTTACTACCAGACGCGCAATAGAAAATTCCAAAAAAATAACGAAAAAATTCAAAAAATTAAAAAATAGCATTATGACTTCTTTTGTAGCCAAAATAGGTTGGAAAAGCTCGAGAAAGAGAGAAAATAAAAATTATCATTCTGTTCCGTTGCTACCCGACGCGTAATAGAAAATTCCAAAAAAATAGCAAAAAAGTTCAAAAAATTCAAAAATGGCATTATGGCTTCATTTCAAGTCAGGATAGGTTGGAAAAGGCCGTGAAAGAGAGAATATAAAAATTATCGTTCTGCACCGTTCCTACCCGACGCGTAACAGAAAATTCCAAAAAAGTAGCAAAAATATTAATAAAATTAAAAAATAGCATTATGGCTTCATTTCTAGCCAGAATAGGTTGGAAAAGGCCACGAAAGAGAGAATAAAAATTATCGTTCCGTTCTGTTCCTACTCGACGCGTAATACAAAATTTCAAAAAAATTGAAAAAAAATTCAAATAATTAAAACATACCATTATGGCTTCATTTCAAGCCAAAATAGGTTGGAAAATGCCGAGAAAGGGAGAAAATTAAAATTATCGTTCCTCTTCGTTCCCACCTGACGCGTAATAGAAAATTCCAAAAAAAAGGGCAAAAACTTCAAAAAATTAAAAAATACCATTATGACTTCATTTCAAACCAAAATAGGTTGGAGAAGGCTGTGAAACTGAGAAAATAAAAATAATCGTTTCGTTCCGTTGCTACCAGACGCGTAATAGAAAATTCCAAAAAAATATTAAAAATATTAAAAAAATTAAAAAATAGCATTATAACTTCTTTTCAAGCCAAAATAGGTCGGAAAAGCTCGAGAAAGAGAGAAAATAAAAATTATCGTTCAGTTCCATTCCTACCAGACGCGTAATAGAAATTTCCAAACAAATAGCAAAAAAAATTAAAAAAAAACCATTATGGCTCCATTTCAATCCAAAATTGGTTGGAAAATGCCGAGAAATAGTGCAAATAAAAATTAGCAATCCGTTCCGTTCCTACCCGACCTGTAACAGGAAATTCCAAAAAAATAACTAAAAAATTCAAAAAATTAAAAAATACCATTACGGATTCATTCCAAGCCAAAATAGGTTGAAAGAGGATGAGAAAGAGAGAAAATAAAAATTATCATTCCGTTTCGTTCCTACCCGACCTGTAATAGGAAATTCCAAAAAAATAACAAAAAAATTCAAAAAATTAAAAAATAGCATTATGACTTCTTTTCTAGCCAAAATAGGTTGGACAAGCTCGGGAAAGGGAGAAAATAAAAATTATCATTCTGTTCTTTTCCTACCCGACGCGTAATAGAAAATTCCAAAAAAATAGTAAAAAAATTAAAAAAATTAAAAAATGGCATTATGGCTTCATTTCAAGCCAGAATAGGTTGGAAAAGGCCGAGAAAGAGAAAAAAAAATTATCGTTCCGTTTCCGTTCCTGATTAACGCGTAATAGAAAATTCAAAAAAAACAGGCAAAAACTTCAAAAAATTAAAATATACCATTATCACTTCATTTCAATCCAAAATAGGTTGGAGAACGCCGAGAAAGTGAGAAAATAAAAATTATCGTTCCGTTCCGTTACTACCAGACGCGTAATAGAAAACTCCAAAAAAATAACAAAAAAATTCAAAAAATTAAAAAATAGCATTATGACTTCTTTTCCAGCCAAAATAGGTTGGACAAGCCCGAGAAAGAGAGAAAATAAAAATTATCGTTCAGTTCCATTCCTACCAGACGCGTAATAGAAATTTCCAAACAAATAACAAAAAAAATTAAAAAAAAAACCATTATGGCTCCATTTCAATCCAAAATAGGTTGGAGAACGCCGAGAAAGTGAAAAAATAAAAATTATCGTTCCGTTCCGTTACTACCAGACGCGTAATAGAAAACTCCAAAAAAATAACAAAAAAATTAAAAAAATTAAAAATAGCATTATGACTTCTTTTCTAGCCAAAATCGGTTTGAAAAGCTCGAGAAAGGGAGAAAATAAAAATTATCATTCTGTTCTGTTCCTACCCGACGCGTAATAGAAAATTCCAAAAAAATAGCAAAAAAATTCACAAAATTTAAAAATGGTATTATGGCTTCATTTCAAGCTAGAATAGGTTGGAAAAGGCCGAGAAAGAGAGAAAATAAAAATTATCGTTCCGTTTCCGTTCCTAAATGACGCGTAATAGAAAATTAAAAAAAAATAGGCAAAAACTTCAAAAAATTAAAAAATAGCATTATGACTTGTTTTCAAGACAAAATCGGTTGGACAAGCTCGGGAAAGAGTGAAAATAAAAATAATCGTTCTGTTTCGTTTCTACCCGACGCGTGATAGAAAATTTCAAAAAAATTAAAAAAATTAAAAAATAGCATTATGGCTTCATTTCAAGCAAGAATTCGTTGGAAAAGACCGAGAAAGAGAGAAAATAAAAATTATCGTTCCGTTCCGTTCAACTCAACGCGTAATACAAAATTCCAAAAAAATTTTAAAAAAATTGAAATAATTAAAACATACCATTATGGCTTCATTTGAAGCCAAAATAGGTTGGAAAGGCCGAGAAAGGGAGAAAATTAAAATTATCGTTCCGTTTCGTTCCTAGATGACGCGTAATAGAAAATTCCAAAAAAATAGGCAAAAACTTCAAAAAATTAAAAAATACCATTATCACTTCATTTCAATCCAAAATAGGTTGGAGAACGCCGAGAAAGAGAGAAAATAAAAATTATCGTTCCGTTCCGTTACTACCAGACGCGTAATAGAAAACTCCAAAAAAATAACAAAAAAATTCAAAAAATTAAAAAATAGCATTATGACTTCTTTTCCAGCCAAAATAGGTTGGAAAAGCCCGAGAAAGAGAGAAAATAAAAATTATCGTTCAGTTCCATTCCTACCAGACGCGTAATAGAAATTTCCAAACAAATAGCAAAAAAAATTAAAAAAAAAACCATTATGGCTCCATTTCAATCCAAAATAGGTTGGAAAATGCAGAGAAATCTAGGCAAATAAAAATTGGCAATCCGTTCCGTTCCTACCCGACCTGTAACAGGAAATTCCAAAAATATAACTAAAAAATTCAAAAAATTAAAAAATACCATTAGGGATTCATTCCAAGCCAAAATAGGTTGGAAAAGCCCGAGAAAGAGAGAAAATAAAAATTATCGTTCAGTTCCATTCCTACCAGACGCGTAATAGAAATTTCCAAACAAATAGCAAAAAAAATTAAAAAAAAAACCATTATGGCTCCATTTCAATCCAAAATAGGTTGGAAAATGCAGAGAAATCTAGGCAAATAAAAATTGGCAATCCGTTCCGTTCCTACCCGACCTGTAACAGGAAATTCCAAAAATATAACTAAAAAATTCAAAAAATTAAAAAATACCATTAGGGATTCATTCCAAGCCAAAATAGGTTAAAAGAGGATGAGAAAGAGAGAAAATAAAAATTATCATTCCGTTCCGTTCCTACCCGACCTGTAATAGGAAATTCCAAAAAAATAACAAAAAAATTAAAAATAGCATTATGACTTCTTTTCTAGCCAAAATAGGTTTGAAAAGCTCGAGAAAGGGAGAAAATAAAAATTATCATTCTGTTCTGTTCCTACCCGACGCGTAATAGAAAATTCCAAAAAAATAGCAAAAAAATTCACAAAATTTAAAAATGGTATTATGGCTTCATTTCAAGCTAGAATAGGTTGGAAAAGGCCGAGAAAGAGAGAAAATAAAAATTATCGTTCCGTTTCCGTTCCTAAATGACGCGTAATAGAAAATTAAAAAGAAATAGGCAAAAACTTCAAAAAATTAAAAAATAGCATTATGACTTGTTTTCAAGACAAAATCGGTTGGACAAGCTCGGGAAAGAGTGAAAATAAAAATAATCGTTCTGTTTCGTTTCTACCCGACGCGTGATAGAAAATTTCAAAAAAATTAAAAAAATTAAAAAATAGCATTATGGCTTCATTTCAAGCAAGAATTCGTTGGAAAAGACCGAGAAAGAGAGAAAATAAAAATTATCGTTCCGTTCCGTTCAACTCAACGCGTAATACAAAATTCCAAAAAAATTTTAAAAAAATTGAAATAATTAAAACACACCATTATGGCTTCATTTGAAGCCAAAATAGGTTGGAAAGGCCGAGAAAGGGAGAAAATTAAAATTATCGTTCCGTTTCGTTCCTAGCTGACGCGTAATAGAAAATTCCAAAAAAATAGGCAAAAACTTCAAAAAATTAAAAAATACCATTATCACTTCATTTCAATCCAAAATAGGTTGGAGAACGCCGAGAAAGAGAGAAAATAAAAATTATCGTTCCGTTCCGTTACTACCAGACGCGTAATAGAAAACTCCAAAAAAATAACAAAAAAATTCAAAAAATTAAAAAATAGCATTATGACTTCTTTTCCAGCCAAAATAGGTTGGAAAAGCCCGAGAAAGAGAGAAAATAAAAATTATCGTTCAGTTCCATTCCTACCAGACGCGTAATAGAAATTTCCAAACAAATAGCAAAAAAAATTAAAAAAAAAACCATTATGGCTCCATTTCAATCCAAAATAGGTTGGAAAATGCAGAGAAATCTAGGCAAATAAAAATTGGCAATCCGTTCCGTTCCTACCCGACCTGTAACAGGAAATTCCAAAAATATAACTAAAAAATTCAAAAAATTAAAAAATACCATTAGGGATTCATTCCAAGCCAAAATAGGTTGGAAAAGCCCGAGAAAGAGAGAAAATAAAAATTATCGTTCAGTTCCATTCCTACTAGACGCGTAATAGAAATTTCCAAACAAATAGCAAAAAAAATTAAAAAAAAAACCATTATGGCTCCATTTCAATCCAAAATAGGTTGGAAAATGCAGAGAAATCTAGGCAAATAAAAATTGGCAATCCGTTCCGTTCCTACCCGACCTGTAACAGGAAATTCCAAAAATATAACTAAAAAATTCAAAAAATTAAAAAATACCATTAGGGATTCATTCCAAGCCAAAATAGGTTAAAAGAGGATGAGAAAGAGAGAAAATAAAAATTATCATTCCGTTCCGTTCCTACCCGACCTGTAATAGGAAATTCCAAAAAAATAACAAAAAAATTAAAAATAGCATTATGACTTCTTTTCTAGCCAAAATAGGTTTGAAAAGCTCGAGAAAGGGAGAAAATAAAAATTATCATTCTGTTCTGTTCCTACCCGACGCGTAATAGAAAATTCCAAAAAAATAGCAAAAAAATTCACAAAATTTAAAAATGGTATTATGGCTTCATTTCAAGCTAGAATAGGTTGGAAAAGGCCGAGAAAGAGAGAAAATAAAAATTATCGTTCCGTTTCCGTTCCTAACTGACGCGTAATAGAAAATTAAAAAGAAATAGGCAAAAACTTCAAAAAATTAAAAAATAGCATTATGACTTGTTTTCAAGACAAAATCGGTTGGACAAGCTCGGGAAAGAGTGAAAATAAAAATAATCGTTCTGTTTCGTTTCTACCCGACGCGTGATAGAAAATTTCAAAAAAATTAAAAAAATTAAAAAATAGCATTATGGCTTCATTTCAAGCAAGAATTCGTTGGAAAAGACCGAGAAAGAGAGAAAATAAAAATTATCGTTCCGTTCCGTTCAACTCAACGCGTAATACAAAATTCCAAAAAAATTTTAAAAAAATTGAAATAATTAAAACATACCATTATGGCTTCATTTGAAGCCAAAATAGGTTGGAAAGGCCGAGAAAGGGAGAAAATTAAAATTATCGTTCCGTTTCGTTCCTAGCTGACGCGTAATAGAAAATTCCAAAAAAATAGGCAAAAACTTCAAAAAATTAAAAAATACCATTATCACTTCATTTCAATCCAAAATAGGTTGGAGAACGCCGAGAAAGAGAGAAAATAAAAATTATCGTTCCGTTCCGTTACTACCAGACGCGTAATAGAAAACTCCAAAAAAATAACAAAAAAATTCAAAAAATTAAAAAATAGCATTATGACTTCTTTTCCAGCCAAAATAGGTTGGAAAAGCCCGAGAAAGAGAGAAAATAAAAATTATCGTTCAGTTCCATTCCTACCAGACGCGTAATAGAAATTTCCAAACAAATAGCAAAAAAAATTAAAAAAAAAACCATTATGGCTCCATTTCAATCCAAAATAGGTTGGAAAATGCAGAGAAATCTAGGCAAATAAAAATTGGCAATCCGTTCCGTTCCTACCCGACCTGTAACAGGAAATTCCAAAAATATAACTAAAAAATTCAAAAAATTAAAAAATACCATTAGGGATTCATTCCAAGCCAAAATAGGTTGGAAAAGCCCGAGAAAGAGAGAAAATAAAAATTATCGTTCAGTTCCATTCCTACCAGACGCGTAATAGAAATTTCCAAACAAATAGCAAAAAAAATTAAAAAAAAAACCATTATGGCTCCATTTCAATCCAAAATAGGTTGGAAAATGCAGAGAAATCTAGGCAAATAAAAATTGGCAATCCGTTCCGTTCCTACCCGACCTGTAACAGGAAATTCCAAAAATATAACTAAAAAATTCAAAAAATTAAAAAATACCATTAGGGATTCATTCCAAGCCAAAATAGGTTAAAAGAGGATGAGAAAGAGAGAAAATAAAAATTATCATTCCGTTCCGTTCCTACCCGACCTGTAATAGGAAATTCCAAAAAAATAACAAAAAAATTAAAAATAGCATTATGACTTCTTTTCTAGCCAAAATAGGTTTGAAAAGCTCGAGAAAGGGAGAAAATAAAAATTATCATTCTGTTCTGTTCCTACCCGACGCGTAATAGAAAATTCCAAAAAAATAGCAAAAAAATTCACAAAATTTAAAAATGGTATTATGGCTTCATTTCAAGCTAGAATAGGTTGGAAAAGGCCGAGAAAGAGAGAAAATAAAAATTATCGTTCCGTTTCCGTTCCTAAATGACGCGTAATAGAAAATTAAAAAGAAATAGGCAAAAACTTCAAAAAATTAAAAAATAGCATTATGACTTGTTTTCAAGACAAAATCGGTTGGACAAGCTCGGGAAAGAGTGAAAATAAAAATAATCGTTCTGTTTCGTTTCTACCCGACGCGTGATAGAAAATTTCAAAAAAATTAAAAAAATTAAAAAATAGCATTATGGCTTCATTTCAAGCAAGAATTCGTTGGAAAAGACCGAGAAAGAGAGAAAATAAAAATTATCGTTCCGTTCCGTTCAACTCAACGCGTAATACAAAATTCCAAAAAAATTTTAAAAAAATTGAAATAATTAAAACACACCATTATGGCTTCATTTGAAGCCAAAATAGGTTGGAAAGGCCGAGAAAGGGAGAAAATTAAAATTATCGTTCCGTTTCGTTCCTAGCTGACGCGTAATAGAAAATTCCAAAAAAATAGGCAAAAACTTCAAAAAATTAAAAAATACCATTATCACTTCATTTCAATCCAAAATAGGTTGGAGAACGCCGAGAAAGAGAGAAAATAAAAATTATCGTTCCGTTCCGTTACTACCAGACGCGTAATAGAAAACTCCAAAAAAATAACAAAAAAATTCAAAAAATTAAAAAATAGCATTATGACTTCTTTTCCAGCCAAAATAGGTTGGAAAAGCCCGAGAAAGAGAGAAAATAAAAATTATCGTTCAGTTCCATTCCTACCAGACGCGTAATAGAAATTTCCAAACAAATAGCAAAAAAAATTAAAAAAAAAACCATTATGGCTCCATTTCAATCCAAAATAGGTTGGAAAATGCAGAGAAATCTAGGCAAATAAAAATTGGCAATCCGTTCCGTTCCTACCCGACCTGTAACAGGAAATTCCAAAAATATAACTAAAAAATTCAAAAAATTAAAAAATACCATTAGGGATTCATTCCAAGCCAAAATAGGTTGGAAAAGCCCGAGAAAGAGAGAAAATAAAAATTATCGTTCAGTTCCATTCCTACCAGACGCGTAATAGAAATTTCCAAACAAATAGCAAAAAAAATTAAAAAAAAAACCATTATGGCTCCATTTCAATCCAAAATAGGTTGGAAAATGCAGAGAAATCTAGGCAAATAAAAATTGGCAATCCGTTCCGTTCCTACCCGACCTGTAACAGGAAATTCCAAAAATATAACTAAAAAATTCAAAAAATTAAAAAATACCATTAGGGATTCATTCCAAGCCAAAATAGGTTAAAAGAGGATGAGAAAGAGAGAAAATAAAAATTATCATTCCGTTCCGTTCCTACCCGACCTGTAATAGGAAATTCCAAAAAAATAACAAAAAAATTAAAAATAGCATTATGACTTCTTTTCTAGCCAAAATAGGTTTGAAAAGCTCGAGAAAGGGAGAAAATAAAAATTATCATTCTGTTCTGTTCCTACCCGACGCGTAATAGAAAATTCCAAAAAAATAGCAAAAAAATTCACAAAATTTAAAAATGGTATTATGGCTTCATTTCAAGCTAGAATAGGTTGGAAAAGGCCGAGAAAGAGAGAAAATAAAAATTATCGTTCCGTTTCCGTTCCTAACTGACGCGTAATAGAAAATTAAAAAAAAATAGGCAAAAACTTCAAAAAATTAAAAAATAGCATTATGACTTGTTTTCAAGACAAAATCGGTTGGACAAGCTCGGGAAAGAGTGAAAATAAAAATTATCGTTCTGTTTCGTTTCTACCCGACGCGTGATAGAAAATTTCAAAAAAATTAAAAAAATTAAAAAATAGCATTATGGCTTCATTTCAAGCAAGAATTCGTTGGAAAAGACCGAGAAAGAGAGAAAATAAAAATTATCGTTCCGTTCCGTTCAACTCAACGCGTAATACAAAATTCCAAAAAAATTTTAAAAAAATTGAAATAATTAAAACATACCATTATGGCTTCATTTGAAGCCAAAATAGGTTGGAAAGGCCGAGAAAGGGAGAAAATTAAAATTATCGTTCCGTTTCGTTCCTAGCTGACGCGTAATAGAAAATTCCAAAAAAATAGGCAAAAACTTCAAAAAATTAAAAAATACCATTATCACTTCATTTCAATCCAAAATAGGTTGGAGAACGCCGAGAAAGAGAGAAAATAAAAATTATCGTTCCGTTCCGTTACTACCAGACGCGTAATAGAAAACTCCAAAAAAATAACAAAAAAATTCAAAAAATTAAAAAATAGCATTATGACTTCTTTTCCAGCCAAAATAGGTTGGAAAAGCCCGAGAAAGAGAGAAAATAAAAATTATCGTTCAGTTCCATTCCTACCAGACGCGTAATAGAAATTTCCAAACAAATAGCAAAAAAAATTAAAAAAAAAACCATTATGGCTCCATTTCAATCCAAAATAGGTTGGAAAATGCAGAGAAATCTAGGCAAATAAAAATTGGCAATCCGTTCCGTTCCTACCCGACCTGTAACAGGAAATTCCAAAAATATAACTAAAAAATTCAAAAAATTAAAAAATACCATTAGGGATTCATTCCAAGCCAAAATAGGTTGGAAAAGCCCGAGAAAGAGAGAAAATAAAAATTATCGTTCAGTTCCATTCCTACCAGACGCGTAATAGAAATTTCCAAACAAATAGCAAAAAAAATTAAAAAAAAAACCATTATGGCTCCATTTCAATCCAAAATAGGTTGGAAAATGCAGAGAAATCTAGGCAAATAAAAATTGGCAATCCGTTCCGTTCCTACCCGACCTGTAACAGGAAATTCCAAAAATATAACTAAAAAATTCAAAAAATTAAAAAATACCATTAGGGATTCATTCCAAGCCAAAATAGGTTAAAAGAGGATGAGAAAGAGAGAAAATAAAAATTATCATTCCGTTCCGTTCCTACCCGACCTGTAATAGGAAATTCCAAAAAAATAACAAAAAAATTAAAAATAGCATTATGACTTCTTTTCTAGCCAAAATAGGTTTGAAAAGCTCGAGAAAGGGAGAAAATAAAAATTATCATTCTGTTCTGTTCCTACCCGACGCGTAATAGAAAATTCCAAAAAAATAGCAAAAAAATTCACAAAATTTAAAAATGGTATTATGGCTTCATTTCAAGCTAGAATAGGTTGGAAAAGGCCGAGAAAGAGAGAAAATAAAAATTATCGTTCCGTTTCCGTTCCTAACTGACGCGTAATAGAAAATTAAAAAAAAATAGGCAAAAACTTCAAAAAATTAAAAAATAGCATTATGACTTGTTTTCAAGACAAAATCGGTTGGACAAGCTCGGGAAAGAGTGAAAATAAAAATTATCGTTCTGTTTCGTTTCTACCCGACGCGTGATAGAAAATTTCAAAAAAATTAAAAAAATTAAAAAATAGCATTATGGCTTCATTTCAAGCAAGAATTCGTTGGAAAAGACCGAGAAAGAGAGAAAATAAAAATTATCGTTCCGTTCCGTTCAACTCAACGCGTAATACAAAATTCCAAAAAAATTTTAAAAAAATTGAAATAATTAAAACATACCATTATGGCTTCATTTGAAGCCAAAATAGGTTGGAAAGGCCGAGAAAGGGAGAAAATTAAAATTATCGTTCCGTTTCGTTCCTAGCTGACGCGTAATAGAAAATTCCAAAAAAATAGGCAAAAACTTCAAAAAATTAAAAAATACCATTATCACTTCATTTCAATCCAAAATAGGTTGGAGAACGCCGAGAAAGAGAGAAAATAAAAATTATCGTTCCGTTCCGTTACTACCAGACGCGTAATAGAAAACTCCAAAAAAATAACAAAAAAATTCAAAAAATTAAAAAATAGCATTATGACTTCTTTTCCAGCCAAAATAGGTTGGAAAAGCCCGAGAAAGAGAGAAAATAAAAATTATCGTTCAGTTCCATTCTTACCAGACGCGTAATAGAAATTTCCAAACAAATAGCAAAAAAAATTAAAAAAAAAACCATTATGGCTCCATTTCAATCCAAAATAGGTTGGAAAATGCAGAGAAATCTAGGCAAATAAAAATTGGCAATCCGTTCCGTTCCTACCCGACCTGTAACAGGAAATTCCAAAAATATAACTAAAAAATTCAAAAAATTAAAAAATACCATTAGGGATTCATTCCAAGCCAAAATAGGTTGGAAAAGCCCGAGAAAGAGAGAAAATAAAAATTATCGTTCAGTTCCATTCCTACCAGACGCGTAATAGAAATTTCCAAACAAATAGCAAAAAAAATTAAAAAAAAAACCATTATGGCTCCATTTCAATCCAAAATAGGTTGGAAAATGCAGAGAAATCTAGGCAAATAAAAATTGGCAATCCGTTCCGTTCCTACCCGACCTGTAACAGGAAATTCCAAAAATATAACTAAAAAATTCAAAAAATTAAAAAATACCATTAGGGATTCATTCCAAGCCAAAATAGGTTAAAAGAGGATGAGAAAGAGAGAAAATAAAAATTATCATTCCGTTCCGTTCCTACCCGACCTGTAATAGGAAATTCCAAAAAAATAACAAAAAAATTAAAAATAGCATTATGACTTCTTTTCTAGCCAAAATAGGTTTGAAAAGCTCGAGAAAGGGAGAAAATAAAAATTATCATTCTGTTCTGTTCCTACCCGACGCGTAATAGAAAATTCCAAAAAAATAGCAAAAAAATTCACAAAATTTAAAAATGGTATTATGGCTTCATTTCAAGCTAGAATAGGTTGGAAAAGGCCGAGAAAGAGAGAAAATAAAAATTATCGTTCCGTTTCCGTTCCTAAATGACGCGTAATAGAAAATTAAAAAAAAATAGGCAAAAACTTCAAAAAATTAAAAAATAGCATTATGACTTGTTTTCAAGACAAAATCGGTTGGACAAGCTCGGGAAAGAGTGAAAATAAAAATTATCGTTCTGTTTCGTTTCTACCCGACGCGTGATAGAAAATTTCAAAAAAATTAAAAAAATTAAAAAATAGCATTATGGCTTCATTTCAAGCAAGAATTCGTTGGAAAAGACCGAGAAAGAGAGAAAATAAAAATTATCGTTCCGTTCCGTTCAACTCAACGCGTAATACAAAATTCCAAAAAAATTTTAAAAAAATTGAAATAATTAAAACATACCATTATGGCTTCATTTGAAGCCAAAATAGGTTGGAAAGGCCGAGAAAGGGAGAAAATTAAAATTATCGTTCCGTTTCGTTCCTAGCTGACGCGTAATAGAAAATTCCAAAAAAATAGGCAAAAACTTCAAAAAATTAAAAAATACCATTATCACTTCATTTCAATCCAAAATAGGTTGGAGAACGCCGAGAAAGAGAGAAAATAAAAATTATCGTTCCGTTCCGTTACTACCAGACGCGTAATAGAAAACTCCAAAAAAATAACAAAAAAATTCAAAAAATTAAAAAATAGCATTATGACTTCTTTTCCAGCCAAAATAGGTTGGAAAAGCCCGAGAAAGAGAGAAAATAAAAATTATCGTTCAGTTCCATTCCTACCAGACGCGTAATAGAAATTTCCAAACAAATAGCAAAAAAAATTAAAAAAAAAACCATTATGGCTCCATTTCAATCCAAAATAGGTTGGAAAATGCAGAGAAATCTAGGCAAATAAAAATTGGCAATCCGTTCCGTTCCTACCCGACCTGTAACAGGAAATTCCAAAAATATAACTAAAAAATTCAAAAAATTAAAAAATACCATTAGGGATTCATTCCAAGCCAAAATAGGTTGGAAAAGCCCGAGAAAGAGAGAAAATAAAAATTATCGTTCAGTTCCATTCCTACCAGACGCGTAATAGAAATTTCCAAACAAATAGCAAAAAAAATTAAAAAAAAAACCATTATGGCTCCATTTCAATCCAAAATAGGTTGGAAAATGCAGAGAAATCTAGGCAAATAAAAATTGGCAATCCGTTCCGTTCCTACCCGACCTGTAACAGGAAATTCCAAAAATATAACTAAAAAATTCAAAAAATTAAAAAATACCATTAGGGATTCATTCCAAGCCAAAATAGGTTAAAAGAGGATGAGAAAGAGAGAAAATAAAAATTATCATTCCGTTCCGTTCCTACCCGACCTGTAATAGGAAATTCCAAAAAAATAACAAAAAAATTAAAAATAGCATTATGACTTCTTTTCTAGCCAAAATAGGTTTGAAAAGCTCGAGAAAGGGAGAAAATAAAAATTATCATTCTGTTCTGTTCCTACCCGACGCGTAATAGAAAATTCCAAAAAAATAGCAAAAAAATTCACAAAATTTAAAAATGGTATTATGGCTTCATTTCAAGCTAGAATAGGTTGGAAAAGGCCGAGAAAGAGAGAAAATAAAAATTATCGTTCCGTTTCCGTTCCTAAATGACGCGTAATAGAAAATTAAAAAGAAATAGGCAAAAACTTCAAAAAATTAAAAAATAGCATTATGACTTGTTTTCAAGACAAAATCGGTTGGACAAGCTCGGGAAAGAGTGAAAATAAAAATAATCGTTCTGTTTCGTTTCTACCCGACGCGTGATAGAAAATTTCAAAAAAATTAAAAAAATTAAAAAATAGCATTATGGCTTCATTTCAAGCAAGAATTCGTTGGAAAAGACCGAGAAAGAGAGAAAATAAAAATTATCGTTCCGTTCCGTTCAACTCAACGCGTAATACAAAATTCCAAAAAAATTTTAAAAAAATTGAAATAATTAAAACATACCATTATGGCTTCATTTGAAGCCAAAATAGGTTGGAAAGGCCGAGAAAGGGAGAAAATTAAAATTATCGTTCCGTTTCGTTCCTAGCTGACGCGTAATAGAAAATTCCAAAAAAATAGGCAAAAACTTCAAAAAATTAAAAAATACCATTATCACTTCATTTCAATCCAAAATAGGTTGGAGAACGCCGAGAAAGAGAGAAAATAAAAATTATCGTTCCGTTCCGTTACTACCAGACGCGTAATAGAAAACTCCAAAAAAATAACAAAAAAATTCAAAAAATTAAAAAATAGCATTATGACTTCTTTTCCAGCCAAAATAGGTTGGAAAAGCCCGAGAAAGAGAGAAAATAAAAATTATCGTTCAGTTCCATTCCTACCAGACGCGTAATAGAAATTTCCAAACAAATAGCAAAAAAAATTTAAAAAAAAACCATTATGGCTCCATTTCAATCCAAAATAGGTTGGAAAATGCAGAGAAATCTAGGCAAATAAAAATTGGCAATCCGTTCCGTTCCTACCCGACCTGTAACAGGAAATTCCAAAAATATAACTAAAAAATTCAAAAAATTAAAAAATACCATTAGGGATTCATTCCAAGCCAAAATAGGTTGGAAAAGCCCGAGAAAGAGAGAAAATAAAAATTATCGTTCAGTTCCATTCCTACCAGACGCGTAATAGAAATTTCCAAACAAATAGCAAAAAAAATTAAAAAAAAAACCATTATGGCTCCATTTCAATCCAAAATAGGTTGGAAAATGCAGAGAAATCTAGGCAAATAAAAATTGGCAATCCGTTCCGTTCCTACCCGACCTGTAACAGGAAATTCCAAAAATATAACTAAAAAATTCAAAAAATTAAAAAATACCATTAGGGATTCATTCCAAGCCAAAATAGGTTAAAAGAGGATGAGAAAGAGAGAAAATAAAAATTATCATTCCGTTCCGTTCCTACCCGACCTGTAATAGGAAATTCCAAAAAAATAACAAAAAAATTAAAAATAGCATTATGACTTCTTTTCTAGCCAAAATAGGTTTGAAAAGCTCGAGAAAGGGAGAAAATAAAAATTATCATTCTGTTCTGTTCCTACCCGACGCGTAATAGAAAATTCCAAAAAAATAGCAAAAAAATTCACAAAATTTAAAAATGGTATTATGGCTTCATTTCAAGCTAGAATAGGTTGGAAAAGGCCGAGAAAGAGAGAAAATAAAAATTATCGTTCCGTTTCCGTTCCTAACTGACGCGTAATAGAAAATTAAAAAAAAATAGGCAAAAACTTCAAAAAATTAAAAAATAGCATTATGACTTGTTTTCAAGACAAAATCGGTTGGACAAGCTCGGGAAAGAGTGAAAATAAAAATTATCGTTCTGTTTCGTTTCTACCCGACGCGTGATAGAAAATTTCAAAAAAATTAAAAAAATTAAAAAATAGCATTATGGCTTCATTTCAAGCAAGAATTCGTTGGAAAAGACCGAGAAAGAGAGAAAATAAAAATTATCGTTCCGTTCCGTTCAACTCAACGCGTAATACAAAATTCCAAAAAAATTTTAAAAAAATTGAAATAATTAAAACATACCATTATGGCTTCATTTGAAGCCAAAATAGGTTGGAAAGGCCGAGAAAGGGAGAAAATTAAAATTATCGTTCCGTTTCGTTCCTAGCTGACGCGTAATAGAAAATTCCAAAAAAATAGGCAAAAACTTCAAAAAATTAAAAAATACCATTATCACTTCATTTCAATCCAAAATAGGTTGGAGAACGCCGAGAAAGAGAGAAAATAAAAATTATCGTTCCGTTCCGTTACTACCAGACGCGTAATAGAAAACTCCAAAAAAATAACAAAAAAATTCAAAAAATTAAAAAATAGCATTATGACTTCTTTTCCAGCCAAAATAGGTTGGAAAAGCCCGAGAAAGAGAGAAAATAAAAATTATCGTTCAGTTCCATTCTTACCAGACGCGTAATAGAAATTTCCAAACAAATAGCAAAAAAAATTAAAAAAAAAACCATTATGGCTCCATTTCAATCCAAAATAGGTTGGAAAATGCAGAGAAATCTAGGCAAATAAAAATTGGCAATCCGTTCCGTTCCTACCCGACCTGTAACAGGAAATTCCAAAAATATAACTAAAAAATTCAAAAAATTAAAAAATACCATTAGGGATTCATTCCAAGCCAAAATAGGTTGGAAAAGCCCGAGAAAGAGAGAAAATAAAAATTATCGTTCAGTTCCATTCCTACCAGACGCGTAATAGAAATTTCCAAACAAATAGCAAAAAAAATTAAAAAAAAAACCATTATGGCTCCATTTCAATCCAAAATAGGTTGGAAAATGCAGAGAAATCTAGGCAAATAAAAATTGGCAATCCGTTCCGTTCCTACCCGACCTGTAACAGGAAATTCCAAAAATATAACTAAAAAATTCAAAAAATTAAAAAATACCATTAGGGATTCATTCCAAGCCAAAATAGGTTAAAAGAGGATGAGAAAGAGAGAAAATAAAAATTATCATTCCGTTCCGTTCCTACCCGACCTGTAATAGGAAATTCCAAAAAAATAACAAAAAAATTAAAAATAGCATTATGACTTCTTTTCTAGCCAAAATAGGTTTGAAAAGCTCGAGAAAGGGAGAAAATAAAAATTATCATTCTGTTCTGTTCCTACCCGACGCGTAATAGAAAATTCCAAAAAAATAGCAAAAAAATTCACAAAATTTAAAAATGGTATTATGGCTTCATTTCAAGCTAGAATAGGTTGGAAAAGGCCGAGAAAGAGAGAAAATAAAAATTATCGTTCCGTTTCCGTTCCTAAATGACGCGTAATAGAAAATTAAAAAGAAATAGGCAAAAACTTCAAAAAATTAAAAAATAGCATTATGACTTGTTTTCAAGACAAAATCGGTTGGACAAGCTCGGGAAAGAGTGAAAATAAAAATAATCGTTCTGTTTCGTTTCTACCCGACGCGTGATAGAAAATTTCAAAAAAATTAAAAAAATTAAAAAATAGCATTATGGCTTCATTTCAAGCAAGAATTCGTTGGAAAAGACCGAGAAAGAGAGAAAATAAAAATTATCGTTCCGTTCCGTTCAACTCAACGCGTAATACAAAATTCCAAAAAAATTTTAAAAAAATTGAAATAATTAAAACATACCATTATGGCTTCATTTGAAGCCAAAATAGGTTGGAAAGGCCGAGAAAGGGAGAAAATTAAAATTATCGTTCCGTTTCGTTCCTAGCTGACGCGTAATAGAAAATTCCAAAAAAATAGGCAAAAACTTCAAAAAATTAAAAAATACCATTATCACTTCATTTCAATCCAAAATAGGTTGGAGAACGCCGAGAAAGAGAGAAAATAAAAATTATCGTTCCGTTCCGTTACTACCAGACGCGTAATAGAAAACTCCAAAAAAATAACAAAAAAATTCAAAAAATTAAAAAATAGCATTATGACTTCTTTTCCAGCCAAAATAGGTTGGAAAAGCCCGAGAAAGAGAGAAAATAAAAATTATCGTTCAGTTCCATTCCTACCAGACGCGTAATAGAAATTTCCAAACAAATAGCAAAAAAAATTAAAAAAAAAACCATTATGGCTCCATTTCAATCCAAAATAGGTTGGAAAATGCAGAGAAATCTAGGCAAATAAAAATTGGCAATCCGTTCCGTTCCTACCCGACCTGTAACAGGAAATTCCAAAAATATAACTAAAAAATTCAAAAAATTAAAAAATACCATTAGGGATTCATTCCAAGCCAAAATAGGTTAAAAGAGGATGAGAAAGAGAGAAAATAAAAATTATCATTCCGTTCCGTTCCTACCCGACCTGTAATAGGAAATTCCAAAAAAATAACAAAAAAATTAAAAATAGCATTATGACTTCTTTTCTAGCCAAAATAGGTTTGAAAAGCTCGAGAAAGGGAGAAAATAAAAATTATCATTCTGTTCTGTTCCTACCCGACGCGTAATAGAAAATTCCAAAAAAATAGCAAAAAAATTCACAAAATTTAAAAATGGTATTATGGCTTCATTTCAAGCTAGAATAGGTTGGAAAAGGCCGAGAAAGAGAGAAAATAAAAATTATCGTTCCGTTTCCGTTCCTAACTGACGCGTAATAGAAAATTAAAAAAAAATAGGCAAAAACTTCAAAAAATTAAAAAATAGCATTATGACTTGTTTTCAAGACAAAATCGGTTGGACAAGCTCGGGAAAGAGTGAAAATAAAAATTATCGTTCTGTTTCGTTTCTACCCGACGCGTGATAGAAAATTTCAAAAAAATTAAAAAAATTAAAAAATAGCATTATGGCTTCATTTCAAGCAAGAATTCGTTGGAAAAGACCGAGAAAGAGAGAAAATAAAAATTATCGTTCCGTTCCGTTCAACTCAACGCGTAATACAAAATTCCAAAAAAATTTTAAAAAAATTGAAATAATTAAAACATACCATTATGGCTTCATTTGAAGCCAAAATAGGTTGGAAAGGCCGAGAAAGGGAGAAAATTAAAATTATCGTTCCGTTTCGTTCCTAGCTGACGCGTAATAGAAAATTCCAAAAAAATAGGCAAAAACTTCAAAAAATTAAAAAATACCATTATCACTTCATTTCAATCCAAAATAGGTTGGAGAACGCCGAGAAAGAGAGAAAATAAAAATTATCGTTCCGTTCCGTTACTACCAGACGCGTAATAGAAAACTCCAAAAAAATAACAAAAAAATTCAAAAAATTAAAAAATAGCATTATGACTTCTTTTCCAGCCAAAATAGGTTGGAAAAGCCCGAGAAAGAGAGAAAATAAAAATTATCGTTCAGTTCCATTCCTACCAGACGCGTAATAGAAATTTCCAAACAAATAGCAAAAAAAATTAAAAAAAAAACCATTATGGCTCCATTTCAATCCAAAATAGGTTGGAAAATGCAGAGAAATCTAGGCAAATAAAAATTGGCAATCCGTTCCGTTCCTACCCGACCTGTAACAGGAAATTCCAAAAATATAACTAAAAAATTCAAAAAATTAAAAAATACCATTAGGGATTCATTCCAAGCCAAAATAGGTTGGAAAAGCCCGAGAAAGAGAGAAAATAAAAATTATCGTTCAGTTCCATTCCTACCAGACGCGTAATAGAAATTTCCAAACAAATAGCAAAAAAAATTAAAAAAAAAACCATTATGGCTCCATTTCAATCCAAAATAGGTTGGAAAATGCAGAGAAATCTAGGCAAATAAAAATTGGCAATCCGTTCCGTTCCTACCCGACCTGTAACAGGAAATTCCAAAAATATAACTAAAAAATTCAAAAAATTAAAAAATACCATTAGGGATTCATTCCAAGCCAAAATAGGTTAAAAGAGGATGAGAAAGAGAGAAAATAAAAATTATCATTCCGTTCCGTTCCTACCCGACCTGTAATAGGAAATTCCAAAAAAATAACAAAAAAATTAAAAATAGCATTATGACTTCTTTTCTAGCCAAAATAGGTTTGAAAAGCTCGAGAAAGGGAGAAAATAAAAATTATCATTCTGTTCTGTTCCTACCCGACGCGTAATAGAAAATTCCAAAAAAATAGCAAAAAAATTCACAAAATTTAAAAATGGTATTATGGCTTCATTTCAAGCTAGAATAGGTTGGAAAAGGCCGAGAAAGAGAGAAAATAAAAATTATCGTTCCGTTTCCGTTCCTAAATGACGCGTAATAGAAAATTAAAAAGAAATAGGCAAAAACTTCAAAAAATTAAAAAATAGCATTATGACTTGTTTTCAAGACAAAATCGGTTGGACAAGCTCGGGAAAGAGTGAAAATAAAAATAATCGTTCTGTTTCGTTTCTACCCGACGCGTGATAGAAAATTTCAAAAAAATTAAAAAAATTAAAAAATAGCATTATGGCTTCATTTCAAGCAAGAATTCGTTGGAAAAGACCGAGAAAGAGAGAAAATAAAAATTATCGTTCCGTTCCGTTCAACTCAACGCGTAATACAAAATTCCAAAAAAATTTTAAAAAAATTGAAATAATTAAAACATACCATTATGGCTTCATTTGAAGCCAAAATAGGTTGGAAAGGCCGAGAAAGGGAGAAAATTAAAATTATCGTTCCGTTTCGTTCCTAGCTGACGCGTAATAGAAAATTCCAAAAAAATAGGCAAAAACTTCAAAAAATTAAAAAATACCATTATCACTTCATTTCAATCCAAAATAGGTTGGAGAACGCCGAGAAAGAGAGAAAATAAAAATTATCGTTCCGTTCCGTTACTACCAGACGCGTAATAGAAAACTCCAAAAAAATAACAAAAAAATTCAAAAAATTAAAAAATAGCATTATGACTTCTTTTCCAGCCAAAATAGGTTGGAAAAGCCCGAGAAAGAGAGAAAATAAAAATTATCGTTCAGTTCCATTCCTACCAGACGCGTAATAGAAATTTCCAAACAAATAGCAAAAAAAATTTAAAAAAAAACCATTATGGCTCCATTTCAATCCAAAATAGGTTGGAAAATGCAGAGAAATCTAGGCAAATAAAAATTGGCAATCCGTTCCGTTCCTACCCGACCTGTAACAGGAAATTCCAAAAATATAACTAAAAAATTCAAAAAATTAAAAAATACCATTAGGGATTCATTCCAAGCCAAAATAGGTTGGAAAAGCCCGAGAAAGAGAGAAAATAAAAATTATCGTTCAGTTCCATTCCTACCAGACGCGTAATAGAAATTTCCAAACAAATAGCAAAAAAAATTAAAAAAAAAACCATTATGGCTCCATTTCAATCCAAAATAGGTTGGAAAATGCAGAGAAATCTAGGCAAATAAAAATTGGCAATCCGTTCCGTTCCTACCCGACCTGTAACAGGAAATTCCAAAAATATAACTAAAAAATTCAAAAAATTAAAAAATACCATTAGGGATTCATTCCAAGCCAAAATAGGTTAAAAGAGGATGAGAAAGAGAGAAAATAAAAATTATCATTCCGTTCCGTTCCTACCCGACCTGTAATAGGAAATTCCAAAAAAATAACAAAAAAATTAAAAATAGCATTATGACTTCTTTTCTAGCCAAAATAGGTTTGAAAAGCTCGAGAAAGGGAGAAAATAAAAATTATCATTCTGTTCTGTTCCTACCCGACGCGTAATAGAAAATTCCAAAAAAATAGCAAAAAAATTCACAAAATTTAAAAATGGTATTATGGCTTCATTTCAAGCTAGAATAGGTTGGAAAAGGCCGAGAAAGAGAGAAAATAAAAATTATCGTTCCGTTTCCGTTCCTAACTGACGCGTAATAGAAAATTAAAAAAAAATAGGCAAAAACTTCAAAAAATTAAAAAATAGCATTATGACTTGTTTTCAAGACAAAATCGGTTGGACAAGCTCGGGAAAGAGTGAAAATAAAAATTATCGTTCTGTTTCGTTTCTACCCGACGCGTGATAGAAAATTTCAAAAAAATTAAAAAAATTAAAAAATAGCATTATGGCTTCATTTCAAGCAAGAATTCGTTGGAAAAGACCGAGAAAGAGAGAAAATAAAAATTATCGTTCCGTTCCGTTCAACTCAACGCGTAATACAAAATTCCAAAAAAATTTTAAAAAAATTGAAATAATTAAAACATACCATTATGGCTTCATTTGAAGCCAAAATAGGTTGGAAAGGCCGAGAAAGGGAGAAAATTAAAATTATCGTTCCGTTTCGTTCCTAGCTGACGCGTAATAGAAAATTCCAAAAAAATAGGCAAAAACTTCAAAAAATTAAAAAATACCATTATCACTTCATTTCAATCCAAAATAGGTTGGAGAACGCCGAGAAAGAGAGAAAATAAAAATTATCGTTCCGTTCCGTTACTACCAGACGCGTAATAGAAAACTCCAAAAAAATAACAAAAAAATTCAAAAAATTAAAAAATAGCATTATGACTTCTTTTCCAGCCAAAATAGGTTGGAAAAGCCCGAGAAAGAGAGAAAATAAAAATTATCGTTCAGTTCCATTCTTACCAGACGCGTAATAGAAATTTCCAAACAAATAGCAAAAAAAATTAAAAAAAAAACCATTATGGCTCCATTTCAATCCAAAATAGGTTGGAAAATGCAGAGAAATCTAGGCAAATAAAAATTGGCAATCCGTTCCGTTCCTACCCGACCTGTAACAGGAAATTCCAAAAATATAACTAAAAAATTCAAAAAATTAAAAAATACCATTAGGGATTCATTCCAAGCCAAAATAGGTTGGAAAAGCCCGAGAAAGAGAGAAAATAAAAATTATCGTTCAGTTCCATTCCTACCAGACGCGTAATAGAAATTTCCAAACAAATAGCAAAAAAAATTAAAAAAAAAACCATTATGGCTCCATTTCAATCCAAAATAGGTTGGAAAATG
This sequence comes from Quercus parvula, assembly GCA_030820535.1. NCBI lineage: Eukaryota > Viridiplantae > Streptophyta > Magnoliopsida > Fagales > Fagaceae > Quercus > Quercus parvula. The sequence goes on from JAUAME010000004.1 coordinate 25,826,212, forward strand.
CAGAGAAATCTAGGCAAATAAAAATTGGCAATCCGTTCCGTTCCTACCCGACCTGTAACAGGAAATTCCAAAAATATAACTAAAAAATTCAAAAAATTAAAAAATACCATTAGGGATTCATTCCAAGCCAAAATAGGTTAAAAGAGGATGAGAAAGAGAGAAAATAAAAATTATCATTCCGTTCCGTTCCTACCCGACCTGTAATAGGAAATTCCAAAAAAATAACAAAAAAATTAAAAATAGCATTATGACTTCTTTTCTAGCCAAAATAGGTTTGAAAAGCTCGAGAAAGGGAGAAAATAAAAATTATCATTCTGTTCTGTTCCTACCCGACGCGTAATAGAAAATTCCAAAAAAATAGCAAAAAAATTCACAAAATTTAAAAATGGTATTATGGCTTCATTTCAAGCTAGAATAGGTTGGAAAAGGCCGAGAAAGAGAGAAAATAAAAATTATCGTTCCGTTTCCGTTCCTAACTGACGCGTAATAGAAAATTAAAAAAAAATAGGCAAAAACTTCAAAAAATTAAAAAATAGCATTATGACTTGTTTTCAAGACAAAATCGGTTGGACAAGCTCGGGAAAGAGTGAAAATAAAAATTATCGTTCTGTTTCGTTTCTACCCGACGCGTGATAGAAAATTTCAAAAAAATTAAAAAAATTAAAAAATAGCATTATGGCTTCATTTCAAGCAAGAATTCGTTGGAAAAGACCGAGAAAGAGAGAAAATAAAAATTATCGTTCCGTTCCGTTCAACTCAACGCGTAATACAAAATTCCAAAAAAATTTTAAAAAAATTGAAATAATTAAAACATACCATTATGGCTTCATTTGAAGCCAAAATAGGTTGGAAAGGCCGAGAAAGGGAGAAAATTAAAATTATCGTTCCGTTTCGTTCCTAGCTGACGCGTAATAGAAAATTCCAAAAAAATAGGCAAAAACTTCAAAAAATTAAAAAATACCATTATCACTTCATTTCAATCCAAAATAGGTTGGAGAACGCCGAGAAAGAGAGAAAATAAAAATTATCGTTCCGTTCCGTTACTACCAGACGCGTAATAGAAAACTCCAAAAAAATAACAAAAAAATTCAAAAAATTAAAAAATAGCATTATGACTTCTTTTCCAGCCAAAATAGGTTGGAAAAGCCCGAGAAAGAGAGAAAATAAAAATTATCGTTCAGTTCCATTCCTACCAGACGCGTAATAGAAATTTCCAAACAAATAGCAAAAAAAATTAAAAAAAAAACCATTATGGCTCCATTTCAATCCAAAATAGGTTGGAAAATGCAGAGAAATCTAGGCAAATAAAAATTGGCAATCCGTTCCGTTCCTACCCGACCTGTAACAGGAAATTCCAAAAATATAACTAAAAAATTCAAAAAATTAAAAAATACCATTAGGGATTCATTCCAAGCCAAAATAGGTTGGAAAAGCCCGAGAAAGAGAGAAAATAAAAATTATCGTTCAGTTCCATTCCTACCAGACGCGTAATAGAAATTTCCAAACAAATAGCAAAAAAAATTAAAAAAAAAACCATTATGGCTCCATTTCAATCCAAAATAGGTTGGAAAATGCAGAGAAATCTAGGCAAATAAAAATTGGCAATCCGTTCCGTTCCTACCCGACCTGTAACAGGAAATTCCAAAAATATAACTAAAAAATTCAAAAAATTAAAAAATACCATTAGGGATTCATTCCAAGCCAAAATAGGTTAAAAGAGGATGAGAAAGAGAGAAAATAAAAATTATCATTCCGTTCCGTTCCTACCCGACCTGTAATAGGAAATTCCAAAAAAATAACAAAAAAATTAAAAATAGCATTATGACTTCTTTTCTAGCCAAAATAGGTTTGAAAAGCTCGAGAAAGGGAGAAAATAAAAATTATCATTCTGTTCTGTTCCTACCCGACGCGTAATAGAAAATTCCAAAAAAATAGCAAAAAAATTCACAAAATTTAAAAATGGTATTATGGCTTCATTTCAAGCTAGAATAGGTTGGAAAAGGCCGAGAAAGAGAGAAAATAAAAATTATCGTTCCGTTTCCGTTCCTAAATGACGCGTAATAGAAAATTAAAAAGAAATAGGCAAAAACTTCAAAAAATTAAAAAATAGCATTATGACTTGTTTTCAAGACAAAATCGGTTGGACAAGCTCGGGAAAGAGTGAAAATAAAAATAATCGTTCTGTTTCGTTTCTACCCGACGCGTGATAGAAAATTTCAAAAAAATTAAAAAAATTAAAAAATAGCATTATGGCTTCATTTCAAGCAAGAATTCGTTGGAAAAGACCGAGAAAGAGAGAAAATAAAAATTATCGTTCCGTTCCGTTCAACTCAACGCGTAATACAAAATTCCAAAAAAATTTTAAAAAAATTGAAATAATTAAAACATACCATTATGGCTTCATTTGAAGCCAAAATAGGTTGGAAAGGCCGAGAAAGGGAGAAAATTAAAATTATCGTTCCGTTTCGTTCCTAGCTGACGCGTAATAGAAAATTCCAAAAAAATAGGCAAAAACTTCAAAAAATTAAAAAATACCATTATCACTTCATTTCAATCCAAAATAGGTTGGAGAACGCCGAGAAAGAGAGAAAATAAAAATTATCGTTCCGTTCCGTTACTACCAGACGCGTAATAGAAAACTCCAAAAAAATAACAAAAAAATTCAAAAAATTAAAAAATAGCATTATGACTTCTTTTCCAGCCAAAATAGGTTGGAAAAGCCCGAGAAAGAGAGAAAATAAAAATTATCGTTCAGTTCCATTCCTACCAGACGCGTAATAGAAATTTCCAAACAAATAGCAAAAAAAATTAAAAAAAAAACCATTATGGCTCCATTTCAATCCAAAATAGGTTGGAAAATGCAGAGAAATCTAGGCAAATAAAAATTGGCAATCCGTTCCGTTCCTACCCGACCTGTAACAGGAAATTCCAAAAATATAACTAAAAAATTCAAAAAATTAAAAAATACCATTAGGGATTCATTCCAAGCCAAAATAGGTTGGAAAAGCCCGAGAAAGAGAGAAAATAAAAATTATCGTTCAGTTCCATTCCTACCAGACGCGTAATAGAAATTTCCAAACAAATAGCAAAAAAAATTAAAAAAAAAACCATTATGGCTCCATTTCAATCCAAAATAGGTTGGAAAATGCAGAGAAATCTAGGCAAATAAAAATTGGCAATCCGTTCCGTTCCTACCCGACCTGTAACAGGAAATTCCAAAAATATAACTAAAAAATTCAAAAAATTAAAAAATACCATTAGGGATTCATTCCAAGCCAAAATAGGTTAAAAGAGGATGAGAAAGAGAGAAAATAAAAATTATCATTCCGTTCCGTTCCTACCCGACCTGTAATAGGAAATTCCAAAAAAATAACAAAAAAATTAAAAATAGCATTATGACTTCTTTTCTAGCCAAAATAGGTTTGAAAAGCTCGAGAAATGGAGAAAATAAAAATTATCATTCTGTTCTGTTCCTACCCGACGCGTAATAGAAAATTCCAAAAAAATAGCAAAAAAATTCACAAAATTTAAAAATGGTATTATGGCTTCATTTCAAGCTAGAATAGGTTGGAAAAGGCCGAGAAAGAGAGAAAATAAAAATTATCGTTCCGTTTCCGTTCCTAACTGACGCGTAATAGAAAATTAAAAAAAAATAGGCAAAAACTTCAAAAAATTAAAAAATAGCATTATGACTTGTTTTCAAGACAAAATCGGTTGGACAAGCTCGGGAAAGAGTGAAAATAAAAATTATCGTTCTGTTTCGTTTCTACCCGACGCGTGATAGAAAATTTCAAAAAAATTAAAAAAATTAAAAAATAGCATTATGGCTTCATTTCAAGCAAGAATTCGTTGGAAAAGACCGAGAAAGAGAGAAAATAAAAATTATCGTTCCGTTCCGTTCAACTCAACGCGTAATACAAAATTCCAAAAAAATTTTAAAAAAATTGAAATAATTAAAACATACCATTATGGCTTCATTTGAAGCCAAAATAGGTTGGAAAGGCCGAGAAAGGGAGAAAATTAAAATTATCGTTCCGTTTCGTTCCTAGCTGACGCGTAATAGAAAATTCCAAAAAAATAGGCAAAAACTTCAAAAAATTAAAAAATACCATTATCACTTCATTTCAATCCAAAATAGGTTGGAGAACGCCGAGAAAGAGAGAAAATAAAAATTATCGTTCCGTTCCGTTACTACCAGACGCGTAATAGAAAACTCCAAAAAAATAACAAAAAAATTCAAAAAATTAAAAAATAGCATTATGACTTCTTTTCCAGCCAAAATAGGTTGGAAAAGCCCGAGAAAGAGAGAAAATAAAAATTATCGTTCAGTTCCATTCCTACCAGACGCGTAATAGAAATTTCCAAACAAATAGCAAAAAAAATTAAAAAAAAAACCATTATGGCTCCATTTCAATCCAAAATAGGTTGGAAAATGCAGAGAAATCTAGGCAAATAAAAATTGGCAATCCGTTCCGTTCCTACCCGACCTGTAACAGGAAATTCCAAAAATATAACTAAAAAATTCAAAAAATTAAAAAATACCATTAGGGATTCATTCCAAGCCAAAATAGGTTGGAAAAGCCCGAGAAAGAGAGAAAATAAAAATTATCGTTCAGTTCCATTCCTACCAGACGCGTAATAGAAATTTCCAAACAAATAGCAAAAAAAATTAAAAAAAAAACCATTATGGCTCCATTTCAATCCAAAATAGGTTGGAAAATGCAGAGAAATCTAGGCAAATAAAAATTGGCAATCCGTTCCGTTCCTACCCGACCTGTAACAGGAAATTCCAAAAATATAACTAAAAAATTCAAAAAATTAAAAAATACCATTAGAGATTCATTCCAAGCCAAAATAGGTTAAAAGAGGATGAGAAAGAGAGAAAATAAAAATTATCATTCCGTTCCGTTCCTACCCGACCTGTAATAGGAAATTCCAAAAAAATAACAAAAAAATTAAAAATAGCATTATGACTTCTTTTCTAGCCAAAATAGGTTTGAAAAGCTCGAGAAAGGGAGAAAATAAAAATTATCATTCTGTTCTGTTCCTACCCGACGCGTAATAGAAAATTCCAAAAAAATAGCAAAAAAATTCACAAAATTTAAAAATGGTATTATGGCTTCATTTCAAGCTAGAATAGGTTGGAAAAGGCCGAGAAAGAGAGAAAATAAAAATTATCGTTCCGTTTCCGTTCCTAACTGACGCGTAATAGAAAATTAAAAAAAAATAGGCAAAAACTTCAAAAAATTAAAAAATAGCATTATGACTTGTTTTCAAGACAAAATCGGTTGGACAAGCTCGGGAAAGAGTGAAAATAAAAATTATCGTTCTGTTTCGTTTCTACCCGACGCGTGATAGAAAATTTCAAAAAAATTAAAAAAATTAAAAAATAGCATTATGGCTTCATTTCAAGCAAGAATTCGTTGGAAAAGACCGAGAAAGAGAGAAAATAAAAATTATCGTTCCGTTCCGTTCAACTCAACGCGTAATACAAAATTCCAAAAAAATTTTAAAAAAATTGAAATAATTAAAACATACCATTATGGCTTCATTTGAAGCCAAAATAGGTTGGAAAGGCCGAGAAAGGGAGAAAATTAAAATTATCGTTCCGTTTCGTTCCTAGCTGACGCGTAATAGAAAATTCCAAAAAAATAGGCAAAAACTTCAAAAAATTAAAAAATACCATTATCACTTCATTTCAATCCAAAATAGGTTGGAGAACGCCGAGAAAGAGAGAAAATAAAAATTATCGTTCCGTTCCGTTACTACCAGACGCGTAATAGAAAACTCCAAAAAAATAACAAAAAAATTCAAAAAATTAAAAAATAGCATTATGACTTCTTTTCCAGCCAAAATAGGTTGGAAAAGCCCGAGAAAGAGAGAAAATAAAAATTATCGTTCAGTTCCATTCTTACCAGACGCGTAATAGAAATTTCCAAACAAATAGCAAAAAAAATTAAAAAAAAAACCATTATGGCTCCATTTCAATCCAAAATAGGTTGGAAAATGCAGAGAAATCTAGGCAAATAAAAATTGGCAATCCGTTCCGTTCCTACCCGACCTGTAACAGGAAATTCCAAAAATATAACTAAAAAATTCAAAAAATTAAAAAATACCATTAGGGATTCATTCCAAGCCAAAATAGGTTGGAAAAGCCCGAGAAAGAGAGAAAATAAAAATTATCGTTCAGTTCCATTCCTACCAGACGCGTAATAGAAATTTCCAAACAAATAGCAAAAAAAATTAAAAAAAAAACCATTATGGCTCCATTTCAATCCAAAATAGGTTGGAAAATGCAGAGAAATCTAGGCAAATAAAAATTGGCAATCCGTTCCGTTCCTACCCGACCTGTAACAGGAAATTCCAAAAATATAACTAAAAAATTCAAAAAATTAAAAAATACCATTAGGGATTCATTCCAAGCCAAAATAGGTTAAAAGAGGATGAGAAAGAGAGAAAATAAAAATTATCATTCCGTTCCGTTCCTACCCGACCTGTAATAGGAAATTCCAAAAAAATAACAAAAAAATTAAAAATAGCATTATGACTTCTTTTCTAGCCAAAATAGGTTTGAAAAGCTCGAGAAAGGGAGAAAATAAAAATTATCATTCTGTTCTGTTCCTACCCGACGCGTAATAGAAAATTCCAAAAAAATAGCAAAAAAATTCACAAAATTTAAAAATGGTATTATGGCTTCATTTCAAGCTAGAATAGGTTGGAAAAGGCCGAGAAAGAGAGAAAATAAAAATTATCGTTCCGTTTCCGTTCCTAACTGACGCGTAATAGAAAATTAAAAAAAAATAGGCAAAAACTTCAAAAAATTAAAAAATAGCATTATGACTTGTTTTCAAGACAAAATCGGTTGGACAAGCTCGGGAAAGAGTGAAAATAAAAATTATCGTTCTGTTTCGTTTCTACCCGACGCGTGATAGAAAATTTCAAAAAAATTAAAAAAATTAAAAAATAGCATTATGGCTTCATTTCAAGCAAGAATTCGTTGGAAAAGACCGAGAAAGAGAGAAAATAAAAATTATCGTTCCGTTCCGTTCAACTCAACGCGTAATACAAAATTCCAAAAAAATTTTAAAAAAATTGAAATAATTAAAACATACCATTATGGCTTCATTTGAAGCCAAAATAGGTTGGAAAGGCCGAGAAAGGGAGAAAATTAAAATTATCGTTCCGTTTCGTTCCTAGCTGACGCGTAATAGAAAATTCCAAAAAAATAGGCAAAAACTTCAAAAAATTAAAAAATACCATTATCACTTCATTTCAATCCAAAATAGGTTGGAGAACGCCGAGAAAGAGAGAAAATAAAAATTATCGTTCCGTTCCGTTACTACCAGACGCGTAATAGAAAACTCCAAAAAAATAACAAAAAAATTCAAAAAATTAAAAAATAGCATTATGACTTCTTTTCCAGCCAAAATAGGTTGGAAAAGCCCGAGAAAGAGAGAAAATAAAAATTATCGTTCAGTTCCATTCCTACCAGACGCGTAATAGAAATTTCCAAACAAATAGCAAAAAAAATTAAAAAAAAAACCATTATGGCTCCATTTCAATCCAAAATAGGTTGGAAAATGCAGAGAAATCTAGGCAAATAAAAATTGGCAATCCGTTCCGTTCCTACCCGACCTGTAACAGGAAATTCCAAAAATATAACTAAAAAATTCAAAAAATTAAAAAATACCATTAGGGATTCATTCCAAGCCAAAATAGGTTAAAAGAGGATGAGAAAGAGAGAAAATAAAAATTATCATTCCGTTCCGTTCCTACCCGACCTGTAATAGGAAATTCCAAAAAAATAACAAAAAAATTAAAAATAGCATTATGACTTCTTTTCAAGCCAAAATAGGTTTGAAAAGCTCGAGAAAGGGAGAAAATAAAAATTATCATTCTGTTCTGTTCCTACCCGACGCGTAATAGAAAATTCCAAAAAAATAGCAAAAAAATTCACAAAATTTAAAAATGGCATTATGGCTTCATTTCAAGCTAGAATAGGTTGGAAAAGGCCGAGAAAGAGAGAAAATAAAAATTATCGTTCCGTTTCCATTCCTAACTGACGCGTAATAGAAAATTAAAAAAAAATAGGCAAAAACTTCAAAAAATTAAAAAATAGCATTATGACTTGTTTTCAAGACAAAATCGGTTGGACAAGCTCGGGAAAGAGTGAAAATAAAAATTATCGTTCTGTTTCGTTTCTACCCGACGCGTGATAGAAAATTTCAAAAAAATTCAAAAAATTAAAAAATAGCATTATGGCTTCATTTCAAGCAAGAATTGGTTGGAAAAGACCGAGAAAGAGAGAAAATAAAAATTATCGTTCCGTTCCGTTCAACTCGACGCGTAATACAAAATTCCAAAAAAATTTTAAAAAAATTGAAATAATTAAAACATACCATTATGGCTTCATTTGAAGCCAAAATAGGTTGGAAAGGCCGAGAAAGGGAGAAAATTAAAATTATCGTTCCGTTTCGTTCCTAGCTGACGCGTAATAGAAAATTCCAAAAAAATAGGCAAAAACTTCAAAAAACTAAAAAATACCATTATGACTTCATTTCAAGCCAAAATAGGTTGTAGAAGGCCGAGAAAGTGAGAAAATAAAAATTATCGTTCCGTTCCGTTACTACCAGACGCGTAATAGAAAATTCCAAAAAAATAACGAAAAAATTAAAAAAATTAAAAAATAGCATTATAACTTCTTTTCAAGCCAAAATAGGTTGGAAAAGCTCGAGAAAGTGAGAAAATAAAAATTATCGTTCTGTTTCGTTCCTACCCGACGCGTGATAGAAAATTCCAAAAAAATAGCAAAAAAACTAAAAAAATTAAAAAATAGCATTATGGCTTCATTTCAAGCAAGAATTGGTTGGAAAAGGCCGAGAAAGAGAGAAAATAAAAATTATCGTTCCGTTCCTACTCGACGCGTAATAGAAAATTCCAAAAAAATTGAAAAAAAGTTGAAATAATTAAAACATACCATTATGGCTTCATTTGAAGCCAAAATAGGTTGGAAAGGCTGAGAAATGGAGAAAATTAAAATTATCGTTCCGTTTCGTTCCTAGCTGACGCGTAATAGAAAATTCCAAAAAAATAGCAAAAAAGTTCAAAAAATTCAAAAATGGCATTATGGCTTCATTTCAAGTCAGGATAGGTTGGAAAAGGCCGTGAAAGAGAGAATATAAAAATTATCGTTCTGCACCGTTCCTACCCGACGCGTAACAGAAAATTCCAAAAAAGTAGCAAAAATATTAATAAAATTAAAAAATAGCATTATGGCTTCATTTCTAGCCAGAATAGGTTGGAAAAGGCCACGAAAGAGAGAATAAAAATTATCGTTCCGTTCTGTTCCTACTCGACGCGTAATACAAAATTTCAAAAAAATTGAAAAAAAATTCAAATAATTAAAACATACCATTATGGCTTCATTTCAAGCCAAAATAGGTTGGAAAATGCCGAGAAAGGGAGAAAATTAAAATTATCGTTCCTCTTCGTTCCCACCTGACGCGTAATAGAAAATTCCAAAAAAAAGGGCAAAAACTTCAAAAAATTAAAAAATACCATTATGACTTCATTTCAAACCAAAATAGGTTGGAGAAGGCTGTGAAACTGAGAAAATAAAAATAATCGTTTCGTTCCGTTGCTACCAGACGCGTAATAGAAAATTCCAAAAAAATATTAAAAATATTAAAAAAATTAAAAAATAGCATTATAACTTCTTTTCAAGCCAAAATAGGTCGGAAAAGCTCGAGAAAGAGAGAAAATAAAAATTATCATTCTGTTCCGTTTCTACCCGACGCGTAATAGAAAATTCCAAAAAAATAGCAAAAAAATAAAAAAAAATAAAAAATGGCATTATGGCTTCATTTCGAGCCAGAATAGGTTGGAAAATGCTGAGAAAGAGAGAAAATAAAAATTATCGTTCCGTTCCGTTCCTAACTGACTCGTAATAGAAAATTCAAAAAAATAGGCAAAAACTTCAAAAAATTAAAAAATACCATTATGACTTCATTTCAATCCAAAATAGGTTGGAGAACGCCGAGAATGTGAGAAAATAAAAATTATCGTTCCGTTCCGTTACTACCAGACGCGTAATAGAAAATTCCAAAAAAATAACAAAAAAATTCAAAAAATTAAAAAATAGCATTATGACTTCTTTTCTAGCCAAAATAGGTTGGACAAGCCCGAGAAAGAGAGAAAATAAAAATTATCGTTCAGTTCCATTCCTACCAGACGCGTAATAGAAATTTCCAAACAAATAGCAAAAAAAATTAAAAAAAACCATTATGGCACCATTTCAATCCAAAATTGGTTGGAAAATGCCGAGAAATAGTGCAAATAAAAATTAGCAGCCCGTTCCGTTCCTACCCGACCTGTAACAGGAAATTCCAAAAAAATAACTAAAAAATTCAAAAAATTAAAAAATACCATTACGGATTCATTCCAAGCCAAAATAGGTTGAAAGAAGATGAGAAAGAGAGAAAATAAAAATTATCATTCCGTTCCGTTCCTACCCGACCTGTAATAGGAAATTCCAAAAAAATAACAAAAAAAATTCAAAAAATTAAAAAATAGCATTATGACTTCTTTTCTAGCCAAAATAGGTTGGACAAGCTCGGGAAAGGGAGAAAATAAAAATTATCATTCTGTTCTGTTCCTACCCGACGCGTAATAGAAAATTCCAAAAAAATAGCAAAAAAATAAATAAAAAATAAAAAATGGCATTATGGCTTCATTTCAAGCCAGAATAGGTTGGAAAAGGCCGAGAAAGAGAGAAAAAAAAAATTATCGTTCCGTTTCCGTTCCTAACTAACGCGTAATAGAAAATTCAAAAAAAACAGGCAAAAACTTCAAAAAATTAAAAAATACCATTATCACTTCATTTCAATCCAAAATAGGTTGGAGAACGCCGAGAAAGTGAGAAAATAAAAATTATCGTTCCGTTCCGTTACTACCAGACGCGTAATAGAAAACTCCAAAAAAATAACAAAAAAATTCAAAAAATTAAAAAATAGCATTATGACTTCTTTTCCAGCCAAAATAGGTTGGACAAGCCCGAGAAAGAGAGAAAATAAAAATTATCGTTCAGTTCCATTCCTACCAGACGCGTAATAGAAATTTCCAAACAAATAGCAAAAAAAATTAAAAAAAAAACCATTATGGCTCCATTTCAATCCAAAATAGGTTGGAGAACGCCGAGAAAGTGAAAAAATAAAAATTATCGTTCCGTTCCGTTACTACCAGACGCGTAATAGAAAACTCCAAAAAAATAACAAAAAAATTCAAAAAATTAAAAATAGCATTATGACTTCTTTTCTAGCCAAAATAGGTTTGAAAAGCTCGAGAAAGGGAGAAAATAAAAATTATCATTCTGTTCTGTTCCTACCCGACGCGTAATAGAAAATTCCAAAAAAGTAGCAAAAAAATTCACAAAATTTAAAAATGGCATTATGGCTTCATTTCAAGCTAGAATAGGTTGGAAAAGGCCGAGAAAGAGAGAAAATGAAAATTATCGTTCCGTTTCCGTTCCTAACTGACGCGTAATAGAAAATTAAAAAAAAATAGGCAAAAACTTCAAAAAATTAAAAAATAGCATTATGACTTGTTTTCAAGACAAAATCGGTTGGACAAGCCCGGGAAAGAGTGAAAATAAAAATTATCGTTCTGTTTCGTTTCTACCCGACGCGTGATAGAAAATTTCAAAAAAATTAAAAAAACTAAAAAATAGCATTACGGCTTCATTTCAAGCAAGAATTGGTTGGAAAAGACCGAGAAAGAGAGAAAATAAAAATTATCGTTCCGTTCCGTTCAACTCGACGGGTAATACAAAATTCCAAAAAAATTTTAAAAAAATTGAAATAATTAAAACATACCATTATGGCTTCATTCGAAGCCAAAATAGGTTGGAAAGGCCGAGAAAGGGAGAAAATTAAAATTATCGTTCCGTTTCGTTCCTAGCTGACGCGTAATAGAAAATTCCAAAAAAATAGGCAAAAACTTCAAAAAACTAAAAAATACCATTATGACTTCATTTCAAGCCAAAATAGGTTGTAGAAGGCCGAGAAAGTGAGAAAATAAAAATTATCGTTCCGTTCCGTTACTACCAGACGCGTAATAGAAAATTCCAAAAAAATAACGAAAAAATTAAAAAAATTAAAAAATAGCATTATAACTTCTTTTCAAGCCAAAATAGGTTGGAAAAGCTCGAGAAAGTGAGAAAATAAAAATTATCGTTCTGTTTCGTTCCTACCCGACGCGTGATAGAAAATTCCAAAAAAATAGCAAAAAAACTAAAAAAATTAAAAAATAGCATTATGGCTTCATTTCAAGCAAGAATTGGTTGGAAAAGGCCGAGAAAGAGAGAAAATAAAAATTATCGTTCCGTTCCGTTCCGTTTCTACTCGACGCGTAATAGAAAATTCCAAAAAAATTGAAAAAAAGTTGAAATAATTAAAACATACCATTATGGCTTCATTTGAAGCCAAAATAGGTTGGAAAGGCTGAGAAATGGAGAAAATTAAAATTATCGTTCCGTTTCGTTCCTAGCTGACGCGTAATAGAAAATTCCAAAAAATTAGGCAAAAACTTCAAAAAACTAAAAAATACCATTATGACTTCATTTCAATCCAAAATAGGTTGTAGAAGGCCGAGAAAGTGAGAAAATAAAAATTATCGTTCCGTTCCGTTACTACCAGACGCGCAATAGAAAATTTCAAAAAAATAACAAAAAATTCAAAAAATTAAAAAAATAGCATTATGACTTCTTTTGTAGCCAAAATAGGTTGGAAAAGCTAGAGAAAGAGAGAAAATAAAAATTATCATTCTGTTCCGTTGCTACCCGACGCGTAATAGAAAATTCCAAAAAAATAGCAAAAAAGTTCAAAAAATTCAAAAATGGCATTATGGCTTCATTTCAAGCCAGGATAGGTTGGAAAAGGCCGAGAATGAGAGAATATAAAAATTATCGTTCTGCACCGTTCCTACCCGACGCGTAACAGAAAATTCCAAAAAAGTAGCAAAAATATTAATAAAATTAAAAAATAGCATTATGGCTTCATTTCTAGCCAGAATAGGTTGGAAAAGGCCACGAAAGAGAGAATAAAAATTATCGTTCCGTTCTGTTCCTACTCGACGCGTAATACAAAATTTCAGAAAAATTGAAAAAAAATTCAAATAATTAAAACATACCATTATGGCTTCATTTCAAGCCAAAATAGGTTGGAAAATGCCGAGAAAGGGAGAAAATTAAAATTATCGTTCCTCTTCGTTCCCACCTGACGCGTAATAGAAAATTCCAAAAAAAAGGGCAAAAACTTCAAAAAATTAAAAAATACCATTATGACTTCATTTCAAACCAAAATAGGTTGGAGAAGGCCGTGAAACTGAGAAAATAAAAATAATCGTTTCGTTCCGTTGCTACCAGACGCGTAATAGAAAATTCCAAAAAAATATTAAAAATATTAGAAAAATTAAAAAATAGCATTATAACTTCTTTTCAAGCCAAAATAGATTGGAAAAGCTCGAGAAAGAGAGAAAATAAAAATTATCATTCTGTTCCGTTTCTACCCGACGCGTAATAGAAAATTCAAAAAAAATAGCAAAAAAATAAAAAAAAATAAAAAATGGCATTATGGCTTCATTTCGAGCCAGAATAGGTTGGAAAAGGCTGAGAAAGAGAGAAAATAAAAATTATCGTTCCGTTCCGTTCCTAACTGACTCGTAATAGAAAATTCAAAAAAATAGGCAAAAACTTCAAAAAATTAAAAAATACCATTATGACTTCATTTCAATCCAAAATAGGTTGGAGAACGCCGAGAATGTGAGAAAATAAAAATTATCGTTCCGTTCCGTTACTACCAGACGCGTAATAGAAAATTCCAAAAAAATAACAAAAAAATTCAAAAAATTAAAAAATAGCATTATGACTTCTTTTCCAGCCAAAATAGGTTGGACAAGCCCGAGAAAGAGAGAAAATAAAAATTATCGTTCAGTTCCATTCCTACCAGACGCGTAATAGAAATTTCCAAACAAATAGCAAAAAAAATTAAAAAAAAAACCATTATGGCTCCATTTCAATCCAAAATAGGTTGGAGAACGCCGAGAAAGTGAAAAAATAAAAATTATCGTTCCGTTCCGTTACTACCAGACGCGTAATAGAAAACTCCAAAAAAATAACAAAAAAATTCAAAAAATTAAAAATAGCATTATGACTTCTTTTCTAGCCAAAATAGGTTTGAAAAGCTCGAGAAAGGGAGAAAATAAAAATTATCATTCTGTTCTGTTCCTACCCGACGCGTAATAGAAAATTCCAAAAAAGTAGCAAAAAAATTCACAAAATTTAAAAATGGCATTATGGCTTCATTTCAAGCTAGAATAGGTTGGAAAAGGCCGAGAAAGAGAGAAAATGAAAATTATCGTTCCGTTTCCGTTCCTAACTGACGCGTAATAGAAAATTAAAAAAAAATAGGCAAAAACTTCAAAAAATTAAAAAATAGCATTATGACTTGTTTTCAAGACAAAATCGGTTGGACAAGCCCGGGAAAGAGTGAAAATAAAAATTATCGTTCTGTTTCGTTTCTACCCGACGCGTGATAGAAAATTTCAAAAAAATTAAAAAAACTAAAAAATAGCATTACGGCTTCATTTCAAGCAAGAATTGGTTGGAAAAGACCGAGAAAGAGAGAAAATAAAAATTATCGTTCCGTTCCGTTCAACTCGACGGGTAATACAAAATTCCAAAAAAATTTTAAAAAAATTGAAATAATTAAAACATACCATTATGGCTTCATTCGAAGCCAAAATAGGTTGGAAAGGCCGAGAAAGGGAGAAAATTAAAATTATCGTTCCGTTTCGTTCCTAGCTGACGCGTAATAGAAAATTCCAAAAAAATAGGCAAAAACTTCAAAAAACTAAAAAATACCATTATGACTTCATTTCAAGCCAAAATAGGTTGTAGAAGGCCGAGAAAGTGAGAAAATAAAAATTATCGTTCCGTTCCGTTACTACCAGACGCGTAATAGAAAATTCCAAAAAAATAACGAAAAAATTAAAAAAATTAAAAAATAGCATTATAACTTCTTTTCAAGCCAAAATAGGTTGGAAAAGCTCGAGAAAGTGAGAAAATAAAAATTATCGTTCTGTTTCGTTCCTACCCGACGCGTGATAGAAAATTCCAAAAAAATAGCAAAAAAACTAAAAAAATTAAAAAATAGCATTATGGCTTCATTTCAAGCCAGAATAGGTTGGAAAAGGCCACGAAAGAGAGAATAAAAATTATCGTTCCGTTCTGTTCCTACTCGACGCGTAATACAAAATTTCAGAAAAATTGAAAAAAAATTCAAATAATTAAAACATACCATTATGGCTTCATTTCAAGCCAAAATAGGTTGGAAAATGCCGAGAAAGGGAGAAAATTAAAATTATCGTTCCTCTTCGTTCCCACCTGACGCGTAATAGAAAATTCCAAAAAAAAGGGCAAAAACTTCAAAAAATTAAAAAATACCATTATGACTTCATTTCAAACCAAAATAGGTTGGAGAAGGCCGTGAAACTGAGAAAATAAAAATAATCGTTTCGTTCCGTTGCTACCAGACGCGTAATAGAAAATTCCAAAAAAATATTAAAAATATTAGAAAAATTAAAAAATAGCATTATAACTTCTTTTCAAGCCAAAATAGATTGGAAAAGCTCGAGAAAGAGAGAAAATAAAAATTATCATTCTGTTCCGTTTCTACCCGACGCGTAATAGAAAATTCCAAAAAAATAGCAAAAAAATAAAAAAAAATAAAAAATGGCATTATGGCTTCATTTCGAGCCAGAATAGGTTGGAAAAGGCTGAGAAAGAGAGAAAATAAAAATTATCGTTCCGTTCCGTTCCTAACTGACTCGTAATAGAAAATTCAAAAAAATAGGCAAAAACTTCAAAAAATTAAAAAATACCATTATGACTTCATTTCAATCCAAAATAGGTTGGAGAACGCCGAGAATGTGAGAAAATAAAAATTATCGTTCCGTTCCGTTACTACCAGACGCGTAATAGAAAATTCCAAAAAAATAACAAAAAAATTCAAAAAATTAAAAAATAGCATTATGACTTCTTTTCTAGCCAAAATAGGTTGGACAAGCCCGAGAAAGAGAGAATAAAAATTATTGTTCAGTTCCATTCCTACCAGACGCGTAATAGAAATTTCCAAACAAATAGCAAAAAAAATTAAAAAAAACCATTATGGCTCCATTTCAATCCAAAATTGGTTGGAAAATGCCGAGAAATAGTGCAAATAAAAATTAGCAATCCGTTCCGTTCCTACCCGAACTGTAACAGGAAATTCCAAAAAAATAACTAAAAAATTCAAAAAATTAAAAAATACCATTACGGATTCATTCCAAGCCAAAATAGGTTGAAAGAGGATGAGAAAGAGAGAAAATAAAAATTATCATTCCGTTCCGTTCCTACCCGACCTGTAATAGGAAATTCCAAAAAAATAACAAAAAAATTCAAAAAATTAAAAAATAGCATTATGACTTCTTTTCTAGCCAAAATAGGTTGGACAAGCTCGGGAAAGGGAGAAAATAAAAATTATCATTCTGTTCTTTTCCTACCCGATGCGTAATAGAAAATTCCAAAAAAATAGTAAAAAAATTCAAAAAATTAAAATATGGCATTATGGCTTCATTTCAAGCCAGAATAGGTTGGAAAAGGCCGAGAAAGAGAAAAAAAAATTATCGTTCCGTTTCCGTTCCCAATTAACGCGTAATAGAAAATTCAAAAAAAACAGGCAAAAACTTCAAAAAATTAAAAAATACCATTATCACTTCATTTCAATCCAAAATAGGTTGGAGAACGCCGAGAAAGTGAGAAAATAAAAATTATCGTTCCGTTCCGTTACTACCAGACGCGTAATAGAAAACTCCAAAAAAATAACAAAAAAATTCAAAAAATTAAAAAATAGCATTATGACTTCTTTTCCAGCCAAAATAGGTTGGACAAGCCCGAGAAAGAGAGAAAATAAAAATTATCGTTCAGTTCCATTCCTACCAGACGCGTAATAGAAATTTCCAAACAAATAGCAAAAAAAATTAAAAAAAAAACCATTATGGCTCCATTTCAATCCAAAATAGGTTGGAAAATGCCGAGAAATCTAGGCAAATAAAAATTAGCAATCCGTTCCGTTCCTACCCGACCTGTAACAGGAAATTCCAAAAATATAACTAAAAAATTCAAAAAATTAAAAAATACCATTAGGGATTCATTCCAAGCCAAAATAGGTTAAAAGAGGATGAGAAAGAGAGAAAATAAAAATTATCATTCCGTTCCGTTCCTACCCGACCTGTAATAGGAAATTCCAAAAAAATAACAAAAAAATTCAAAAAATTAAAAATAGCATTATGACTTCTTTTCTAGCCAAAATAGGTTTGAAAAGCTCGAGAAAGGGAGAAAATAAAAATTATCATTCTGTTCTGTTCCTACCCGACGCGTAATAGAAAATTCCAAAAAAATAGCAAAAAAATTCACAAAATTTAAAAATGGCATTATGGCTTCATTTCAAGCTTGAATAGGTTGGAAAAGGCCGAGAAAGAGAGAAAATAAAAATTATCGTTCCGTTTCCGTTCCTAACTGACGCGTAATAGAAAATTAAAAAAAAATAGGCAAAAACTTCAAAAAATTAAAAAATAGCATTATGACTTGTTTTCAAGACAAAATCGGTTGGACAAGCCCGGGAAAGAGTGAAAATAAAAATTATCGTTCTGTTTCGTTTCTACCCGACGAGTGATAGAAAATTTCAAAAAAATTCAAAAAATTAAAAAATAGCATTATGGCTTCATTTCAAGCAAGAATTGGTTGGAAAAGACCGAGAAAGAGAGAAAATAAAAATTATCGTTCCGTTCCGTTCAACTCGACGCGTAATACAAAATTCCAAAAAAATTTTAAAAAAATTGAAATAATTAAAACATACCATTATGGCTTCATTTGAAGCCAAAATAGGTTGGAAAGGCCGAGAAAGGGTGAAAATTAAAATTATCGTTCCGTTTCGTTCCTAGCTGACGCGTAATAGAAAATTCCAAAAAAATAGGCAAAAACTTCAAAAAACTAAAAAATACCATTATGACTTCATTTCAAGCCAAAATAGGTTGTAGAAGGCCGAGAAAGTGAGAAAATAAAAATTATCGTTCCGTTCCGTTATTACCAGACGCGTAATAGAAAATTCCAAAAAAATAACGAAAAAATTAAAAAAATTAAAAAATAGCATTATAACTTCTTTTCAAGCCAAAATAGGTTGGAAAAGCTCGAGAAAGTGAGAAAATAAAAATTATCGTTCTGTTTCGTTCTTACCCGACGCGTGATAGAAAATTCCAAAAAAATAGCAAAAAAACTAAAAAAATTAAAAAATAGCATTATGGCTTCATTTCAAGCAAGAATTGGTTGGAAAAGGCCGAGAAAGAGAGAAAATAAAAATTATCGTTCCGTTCCGTTCCGTTCCTACTCGACGCGTAATAGAAAATTCCAAAAAAATTGAAAAAAAGTTGAAATAATTAAAACATACCATTATGGCTTCATTTGAAGCCAAAATAGGTTGGAAAGGCTGAGAAATGGAGAAAATTAAAATTATCGTTCCGTTTCGTTCCTAGCTGACGCGTAATAGAAAATTCCAAAAAATTAGGAAAAAACTTCAAAAAACTAAAAAATACCATTATGACTTCATTTCAATCCAAAATAGGTTGTAGAAGGCCGAGAAAGTGAGAAAATAAAAATTATCGTTCCGTTCCGTTACTACCAGACGCGCAATAGAAAATTCCAAAAAAATAACAAAAAAATTCAAAAAATTAAAAAATAGCATTATGACTTCTTTTGTAGCCAAAATAGGTTGGAAAAGCTCGAGAAAGAGAGAAAATAAAAATTATCATTCTGTTCCGTTGCTACCCGACGCGTAATAGAAAATTCCAAAAAAATAGCAAAAAAGTTCAAAAAATTCAAAAATGGCATTATGGCTTCATTTCAAGCCAGGATAGGTTGGAAAAGGCCGAGAATGAGAGAATATAAAAATTATCGTTCTGCACCGTTCCTACCCGACGCGTAACAGAAAATTCCAAAAAAGTAGCAAAAATATTAATAAAATTAAAAAATAGCATTATGGCTTCATTTCTAGCCAGAATAGGTTGGAAAAGGCCACGAAAGAGAGAATAAAAATTATCGTTCCGTTCTGTTCCTACTCGACGCGTAATACAAAATTTCAGAAAAATTGAAAAAAAATTCAAATAATTAAAACATACCATTATGGCTTCATTTCAAGCCAAAATAGGTTGGAAAATGCCGAGAAAGGGAGAAAATTAAAATTATCGTTCCTCTTCGTTCCCACCTGACGCGTAATAGAAAATTCCAAAAAAAAGGGCAAAAACTTCAAAAAATTAAAAAATACCATTATGACTTCATTTCAAACCAAAATAGGTTGGAGAAGGCCGTGAAACTGAGAAAATAAAAATAATCGTTTCGTTCCGTTGCTACCAGACGCGTAATAGAAAATTTCAAAAAAATATTAAAAATATTAGAAAAATTAAAAAATAGCATTATAACTTCTTTTCAAGCCAAAATAGATTGGAAAAGCTCGAGAAAGAGAGAAAATAAAAATTATCATTCTGTTCCGTTTCTACCCGACGCGTAATAGAAAATTCCAAAAAAATAGCAAAAAAATAAAAAAAAATAAAAAATGGCATTATGGCTTCATTTCGAGCCAGAATAGGTTGGAAAAGGCTGAGAAAGAGAGAAAATAAAAATTATCGTTCCGTTCCGTTCCTAACTGACTCGTAATAGAAAATTCAAAAAAATAGGCAAAAACTTCAAAAAATTAAAAAATACCATTATGACTTCATTTCAATCCAAAATAGGTTGGAGAACGCCGAGAATGTGAGAAAATAAAAATTATCGTTCCGTTCCGTTACTACCAGACGCGTAATAGAAAATTCCAAAAAAATAACAAAAAAATTCAAAAAATTAAAAAATAGCATTATGACTTCTTTTCTAGCCAAAATAGGTTGGACAAGCCCGAGAAAGAGAGAATAAAAATTATTGTTCAGTTCCATTCCTACCAGACGCGTAATAGAAATTTCCAAACAAATAGCAAAAAAAATTAAAAAAAACCATTATGGCTCCATTTCAATCCAAAATTGGTTGGAAAATGCCGAGAAATAGTGCAAATAAAAATTAGCAATCCGTTCCGTTCCTACCCGAACTGTAACAGGAAATTCCAAAAAAATAACTAAAAAATTCAAAAAATTAAAAAATACCATTACGGATTCATTCCAAGCCAAAATAGGTTGAAAGAGGATGAGAAAGAGAGAAAATAAAAATTATCATTCCGTTCCGTTCCTACCCGACCTGTAATAGGAAATTCCAAAAAAATAACAAAAAAATTCAAAAAATTAAAAAATAGCATTATGACTTCTTTTCTAGCCAAAATAGGTTGGACAAGCTCGGGAAAGGGAGAAAATAAAAATTATCATTCTGTTCTTTTCCTACCCGATGCGTAATAGAAAATTCCAAAAAAATAGTAAAAAAATTCAAAAAATTAAAATATGGCATTATGGCTTCATTTCAAGCCAGAATAGGTTGGAAAAGGCCGAGAAAGAGAAAAAAAAATTATCGTTCCGTTTCCGTTCCCAATTAACGCGTAATAGAAAATTCAAAAAAAACAGGCAAAAACTTCAAAAAATTAAAAAATACCATTATCACTTCATTTCAATCCAAAATAGGTTGGAGAACGCCGAGAAAGTGAGAAAATAAAAATTATCGTTCCGTTCCGTTACTACCAGACGCGTAATAGAAAACTCCAAAAAAATAACAAAAAAATTCAAAAAATTAAAAAATAGCATTATGACTTCTTTTCCAGCCAAAATAGGTTGGACAAGCCCGAGAAAGAGAGAAAATAAAAATTATCGTTCAGTTCCATTCCTACCAGACGCGTAATAGAAATTTCCAAACAAATAGCAAAAAAAATTAAAAAAAAAACCATTATGGCTCCATTTCAATCCAAAATAGGTTGGAAAATGCCGAGAAATCTAGGCAAATAAAAATTAGCAATCCGTTCCGTTCCTACCCGACCTGTAACAGGAAATTCCAAAAATATAACTAAAAAATTCAAAAAATTAAAAAATACCATTAGGGATTCATTCCAAGCCAAAATAGGTTAAAAGAGGATGAGAAAGAGAGAAAATAAAAATTATCATTCCGTTCCGTTCCTACCCGACCTGTAATAGGAAATTCCAAAAAAATAACAAAAAAATTCAAAAAATTAAAAATAGCATTATGACTTCTTTTCTAGCCAAAATAGGTTTGAAAAGCTCGAGAAATGGAGAAAATAAAAATTATCATTCTGTTCTGTTCCTACCCGACGCGTAATAGAAAATTCCAAAAAAATAGCAAAAAAATTCACAAAATTTAAAAATGGCATTATGGCTTCATTTCAAGCTTGAATAGGTTGGAAAAGGCCGAGAAAGAGAGAAAATAAAAATTATCGTTCCGTTTCCGTTCCTAACTGACGCGTAATAGAAAATTAAAAAAAAATAGGCAAAAACTTCAAAAAATTAAAAAATAGCATTATGACTTGTTTTCAAGACAAAATCGGTTGGACAAGCCCGGGAAAGAGTGAAAATAAAAATTATCGTTCTGTTTCGTTTCTACCCGACGAGTGATAGAAAATTTCAAAAAAATTCAAAAAATTAAAAAATAGCATTATGGCTTCATTTCAAGCAAGAATTGGTTGGAAAAGACCGAGAAAGAGAGAAAATAAAAATTATCGTTCCGTTCCGTTCAACTCGACGCGTAATACAAAATTCCAAAAAAAATTTAAAAAAATTGAAATAATTAAAACATACCATTATGGCTTCATTTGAAGCCAAAATAGGTTGGAAAGGCCGAGAAAGGGTGAAAATTAAAATTATCGTTCCGTTTCGTTCCTAGCTGACGCGTAATAGAAAATTCCAAAAATATAGGCAAAAACTTCAAAAAACTAAAAAATACCATTATGACTTCATTTCAAGCCAAAATAGGTTGTAGAAGGCCGAGAAAGTGAGAAAATAAAAATTATCGTTCCGTTCCGTTATTACCAGACGCGTAATAGAAAATTCCAAAAAAATAACGAAAAAATTAAAAAAATTAAAAAATAGCATTATAACTTCTTTTCAAGCCAAAATAGGTTGGAAAAGCTCGAGAAAGTGAGAAAATAAAAATTATCGTTCTGTTTCGTTCTTACCCGACGCGTGATAGAAAATTCCAAAAAAATAGCAAAAAAACTAAAAAAATTAAAAAATAGCATTATGGCTTCATTTCAAGCAAGAATTGGTTGGAAAAGGCCGAGAAAGAGAGAAAATAAAAATTATCGTTCCGTTCCGTTCCGTTCCTACTCGACGCGTAATAGAAAATTCCAAAAAAATTGAAAAAAAGTTGAAATAATTAAAACATACCATTATGGCTTCATTTGAAGCCAAAATAGGTTGGAAAGGCTGAGAAATGGAGAAAATTAAAATTATCGTTCCGTTTCGTTCCTAGCTGACGCGTAATAGAAAATTCCAAAAAATTAGGAAAAAACTTCAAAAAACTAAAAAATACCATTATGACTTCATTTCAATCCAAAATAGGTTGTAGAAGGCCGAGAAAGTGAGAAAATAAAAATTATCGTTCCGTTCCGTTACTACCAGACGCGCAATAGAAAATTCCAAAAAAATAACAAAAAAATTCAAAAAATTAAAAAATAGCATTATGACTTCTTTTGTAGCCAAAATAGGTTGGAAAAGCTCGAGAAAGAGAGAAAATAAAAATTATCATTCTGTTCCGTTGCTACCCGACGCGTAATAGAAAATTCCAAAAAAATAGCAAAAAAGTTCAAAAAATTCAAAAATGGCATTATGGCTTCATTTCAAGCCAGGATAGGTTGGAAAAGGCCGAGAATGAGAGAATATAAAAATTATCGTTCTGCACCGTTCCTACCCGACGCGTAACAGAAAATTCCAAAAAAGTAGCAAAAATATTAATAAAATTAAAAAATAGCATTATGGCTTCATTTCTAGCCAGAATAGGTTGGAAAAGGCCACGAAAGAGAGAATAAAAATTATCGTTCCGTTCTGTTCCTACTCGACGCGTAATACAAAATTTCAGAAAAATTGAAAAAAAATTCAAATAATTAAAACATACCATTATGGCTTCATTTCAAGCCAAAATAGGTTGGAAAATGCCGAGAAAGGGAGAAAATTAAAATTATCGTTCCTCTTCGTTCCCACCTGACGCGTAATAGAAAATTCCAAAAAAAAGGGCAAAAACTTCAAAAAATTAAAAAATACCATTATGACTTCATTTCAAACCAAAATAGGTTGGAGAAGGCCGTGAAACTGAGAAAATAAAAATAATCGTTTCGTTCCGTTGCTACCAGACGCGTAATAGAAAATTTCAAAAAAATATTAAAAATATTAGAAAAATTAAAAAATAGCATTATAACTTCTTTTCAAGCCAAAATAGATTGGAAAAGCTCGAGAAAGAGAGAAAATAAAAATTATCATTCTGTTCCGTTTCTACCCGACGCGTAATAGAAAATTCCAAAAAAATAGCAAAAAAATAAAAAAAAATAAAAAATGGCATTATGGCTTCATTTCGAGCCAGAATAGGTTGGAAAAGGCTGAGAAAGAGAGAAAATAAAAATTATCGTTCCGTTCCGTTCCTAACTGACTCGTAATAGAAAATTCAAAAAAATAGGCAAAAACTTCAAAAAATTAAAAAATACCATTATGACTTCATTTCAATCCAAAATAGGTTGGAGAACGCCGAGAATGTGAGAAAATAAAAATTATCGTTCCGTTCCGTTACTACCAGACACGTAATAGAAAATTCCAAAAAAATAACAAAAAAATTCAAAAAATTAAAAAATAGCATTATGACTTCTTTTCTAGCCAAAATAGGTTGGACAAGCCCGAGAAAGAGAGAATAAAAATTATTGTTCAGTTCCATTCCTACCAGACGCGTAATAGAAATTTCCAAACAAATAGCAAAAAAAATTAAAAAAAACCATTATGGCTCCATTTCAATCCAAAATTGGTTGGAAAATGCCGAGAAATAGTGCAAATAAAAATTAGCAATCCGTTCCGTTCCTACCCGAACTGTAACAGGAAATTCCAAAAAAATAACTAAAAAATTCAAAAAATTAAAAAATACCATTACGGATTCATTCCAAGCCAAAATAGGTTGAAAGAGGATGAGAAAGAGAGAAAATAAAAATTATCATTCCGTTCCGTTCCTACCCGACCTGTAATAGGAAATTCCAAAAAAATAACAAAAAAATTCAAAAAATTAAAAAATAGCATTATGACTTCTTTTCTAGCCAAAATAGGTTGGACAAGCTCGGGAAAGGGAGAAAATAAAAATTATCATTCTGTTCTTTTCCTACCCGATGCGTAATAGAAAATTCCAAAAAAATAGTAAAAAAATTCAAAAAATTAAAATATGGCATTATGGCTTCATTTCAAGCCAGAATAGGTTGGAAAAGGCCGAGAAAGAGAAAAAAAAATTATCGTTCCGTTTCCGTTCCCAATTAACGCGTAATAGAAAATTCAAAAAAAACAGGCAAAAACTTCAAAAAATTAAAAAATACCATTATCACTTCATTTCAATCCAAAATAGGTTGGAGAACGCCGAGAAAGTGAGAAAATAAAAATTATCGTTCCGTTCCGTTACTACCAGACGCGTAATAGAAAACTCCAAAAAAATAACAAAAAAATTCAAAAAATTAAAAAATAGCATTATGACTTCTTTTCCAGCCAAAATAGGTTGGACAAGCCCGAGAAAGAGAGAAAATAAAAATTATCGTTCAGTTCCATTCCTACCAGACGCGTAATAGAAATTTCCAAACAAATAGCAAAAAAAATTAAAAAAAAAACCATTATGGCTCCATTTCAATCCAAAATAGGTTGGAAAATGCCGAGAAATCTAGGCAAATAAAAATTAGCAATCCGTTCCGTTCCTACCCGACCTGTAACAGGAAATTCCAAAAATATAACTAAAAAATTCAAAAAATTAAAAAATACCATTAGGGATTCATTCCAAGCCAAAATAGGTTAAAAGAGGATGAGAAAGAGAGAAAATAAAAATTATCATTCCGTTCCGTTCCTACCCGACCTGTAATAGGAAATTCCAAAAAAATAACAAAAAAATTCAAAAAATTAAAAATAGCATTATGACTTCTTTTCTAGCCAAAATAGGTTTGAAAAGCTCGAGAAAGGGAGAAAATAAAAATTATCATTCTGTTCTGTTCCTACCCGACGCGTAATAGAAAATTCCAAAAAAATAGCAAAAAAATTCACAAAATTTAAAAATGGCATTATGGCTTCATTTCAAGCTTGAATAGGTTGGAAAAGGCCGAGAAAGAGAGAAAATAAAAATTATCGTTCCGTTTCCGTTCCTAACTGACGCGTAATAGAAAATTAAAAAAAAATAGGCAAAAACTTCAAAAAATTAAAAAATAGCATTATGACTTGTTTTCAAGACAAAATCGGTTGGACAAGCCCGGGAAAGAGTGAAAATAAAAATTATCGTTCTGTTTCGTTTCTACCCGACGAGTGATAGAAAATTTCAAAAAAATTCAAAAAATTAAAAAATAGCATTATGGCTTCATTTCAAGCAAGAATTGGTTGGAAAAGACCGAGAAAGAGAGAAAATAAAAATTATCGTTCCGTTCCGTTCAACTCGACGCGTAATACAAAATTCCAAAAAAATTTTAAAAAAATTGAAATAATTAAAACATACCATTATGGCTTCATTTGAAGCCAAAATAGGTTGGAAAGGCCGAGAAAGGGTGAAAATTAAAATTATCGTTCCGTTTCGTTCCTAGCTGACGCGTAATAGAAAATTCCAAAAAAATAGGCAAAAACTTCAAAAAACTAAAAAATACCATTATGACTTCATTTCAAGCCAAAATAGGTTGTAGAAGGCCGAGAAAGTGAGAAAATAAAAATTATCGTTCCGTTCCGTTATTACCAGACGCGTAATAGAAAATTCCAAAAAAATAACGAAAAAATTAAAAAAATTAAAAAATAGCATTATAACTTCTTTTCAAGCCAAAATAGGTTGGAAAAGCTCGAGAAAGTGAGAAAATAAAAATTATCGTTCTGTTTCGTTCTTACCCGACGCGTGATAGAAAATTCCAAAAAAATAGCAAAAAAACTAAAAAAATTAAAAAATAGCATTATGGCTTCATTTCAAGCAAGAATTGGTTGGAAAAGGCCGAGAAAGAGAGAAAATAAAAATTATCGTTCCGTTCCGTTCCGTTCCTACTCGACGCGTAATAGAAAATTCCAAAAAAATTGAAAAAAAGTTGAAATAATTAAAACATACCATTATGGCTTCATTTGAAGCCAAAATAGGTTGGAAAGGCTGAGAAATGGAGAAAATTAAAATTATCGTTCCGTTTCGTTCCTAGCTGACGCGTAATAGAAAATTCCAAAAAATTAGGAAAAAACTTCAAAAAACTAAAAAATACCATTATGACTTCATTTCAATCCAAAATAGGTTGTAGAAGGCCGAGAAAGTGAGAAAATAAAAATTATCGTTCCGTTCCGTTACTACCAGACGCGCAATAGAAAATTCCAAAAAAATAACAAAAAAATTCAAAAAATTAAAAAATAGCATTATGACTTCTTTTGTAGCCAAAATAGGTTGGAAAAGCTCGAGAAAGAGAGAAAATAAAAATTATCATTCTGTTCCGTTGCTACCCGACGCGTAATAGAAAATTCCAAAAAAATAGCAAAAAAGTTCAAAAAATTCAAAAATGGCATTATGGCTTCATTTCAAGCCAGGATAGGTTGGAAAAGGCCGAGAATGAGAGAATATAAAAATTATCGTTCTGCACCGTTCCTACCCGACGCGTAACAGAAAATTCCAAAAAAGTAGCAAAAATATTAATAAAATTAAAAAATAGCATTATGGCTTCATTTCTAGCCAGAATAGGTTGGAAAAGGCCACGAAAGAGAGAATAAAAATTATCGTTCCGTTCTGTTCCTACTCGACGCGTAATACAAAATTTCAGAAAAATTGAAAAAAAATTCAAATAATTAAAACATACCATTATGGCTTCATTTCAAGCCAAAATAGGTTGGAAAATGCCGAGAAAGGGAGAAAATTAAAATTATCGTTCCTCTTCGTTCCCACCTGACGCGTAATAGAAAATTCCAAAAAAAAGGGCAAAAACTTCAAAAAATTAAAAAATACCATTATGACTTCATTTCAAACCAAAATAGGTTGGAGAAGGCCGTGAAACTGAGAAAATAAAAATAATCGTTTCGTTCCGTTGCTACCAGACGCGTAATAGAAAATTCCAAAAAAATATTAAAAATATTAGAAAAATTAAAAAATAGCATTATAACTTCTTTTCAAGCCAAAATAGATTGGAAAAGCTCGAGAAAGAGAGAAAATAAAAATTATCATTCTGTTCCGTTTCTACCCGACGCGTAATAGAAAATTCCAAAAAAATAGCAAAAAAATAAAAAAAAATAAAAAATGGCATTATGGCTTCATTTCGAGCCAGAATAGGTTGGAAAAGGCTGAGAAAGAGAGAAAATAAAAATTATCGTTCCGTTCCGTTCCTAACTGACTCGTAATAGAAAATTCAAAAAAATAGGCAAAAACTTCAAAAAATTAAAAAATACCATTATGACTTCATTTCAATCCAAAATAGGTTGGAGAACGCCGAGAATGTGAGAAAATAAAAATTATCGTTCCGTTCCGTTACTACCAGACGCGTAATAGAAAATTCCAAAAAAATAACAAAAAAATTCAAAAAATTAAAAAATAGCATTATGACTTCTTTTCTAGCCAAAATAGGTTGGACAAGCCCGAGAAAGAGAGAATAAAAATTATTGTTCAGTTCCATTCCTACCAGACGCGTAATAGAAATTTCCAAACAAATAGCAAAAAAAATTAAAAAAAACCATTATGGCTCCATTTCAATCCAAAATTGGTTGGAAAATGCCGAGAAATAGTGCAAATAAAAATTAGCAATCCGTTCCGTTCCTACCCGAACTGTAACAGGAAATTCCAAAAAAATAACTAAAAAATTCAAAAAATTAAAAAATACCATTACGGATTCATTCCAAGCCAAAATAGGTTGAAAGAGGATGAGAAAGAGAGAAAATAAAAATTATCATTCCGTTCCGTTCCTACCCGACCTGTAATAGGAAATTCCAAAAAAATAACAAAAAAATTCAAAAAATTAAAAAATAGCATTATGACTTCTTTTCTAGCCAAAATAGGTTGGACAAGCTCGGGAAAGGGAGAAAATAAAAATTATCATTCTGTTCTTTTCCTACCCGATGCGTAATAGAAAATTCCAAAAAAATAGTAAAAAAATTCAAAAAATTAAAATATGGCATTATGGCTTCATTTCAAGCCAGAATAGGTTGGAAAAGGCCGAGAAAGAGAAAAAAAAATTATCGTTCCGTTTCCGTTCCCAATTAACGCGTAATAGAAAATTCAAAAAAAACAGGCAAAAACTTCAAAAAATTAAAAAATACCATTATCACTTCATTTCAATCCAAAATAGGTTGGAGAACGCCGAGAAAGTGAGAAAATAAAAATTATCGTTCCGTTCCGTTACTACCAGACGCGTAATAGAAAACTCCAAAAAAATAACAAAAAAATTCAAAAAATTAAAAAATAGCATTATGACTTCTTTTCCAGCCAAAATAGGTTGGACAAGCCCGAGAAAGAGAGAAAAAAAAAATTATCGTTCAGTTCCATTCCTACCAGACGCGTAATAGAAATTTCCAAACAAATAGCAAAAAAAATTAAAAAAAAAACCATTATGGCTCCATTTCAATCCAAAATAGGTTGGAAAATGCCGAGAAATCTAGGCAAATAAAAATTAGCAATCCGTTCCGTTCCTACCCGACCTGTAACAGGAAATTCCAAAAATATAACTAAAAAATTCAAAAAATTAAAAAATACCATTAGGGATTCATTCCAAGCCAAAATAGGTTAAAAGAGGATGAGAAAGAGAGAAAATAAAAATTATCATTCCGTTCCGTTCCTACCCGACCTGTAATAGGAAATTCCAAAAAAATAACAAAAAAATTCAAAAAATTAAAAATAGCATTATGACTTCTTTTCTAGCCAAAATAGGTTTGAAAAGCTCGAGAAAGGGAGAAAATAAAAATTATCATTCTGTTCTGTTCCTACCCGACGCGTAATAGAAAATTCCAAAAAAATAGCAAAAAAATTCACAAAATTTAAAAATGGCATTATGGCTTCATTTCAAGCTTGAATAGGTTGGAAAAGGCCGAGAAAGAGAGAAAATAAAAATTATCGTTCCGTTTCCGTTCCTAACTGACGCGTAATAGAAAATTAAAAAAAAATAGGCAAAAACTTCAAAAAATTAAAAAATAGCATTATGACTTGTTTTCAAGACAAAATCGGTTGGACAAGCCCGGGAAAGAGTGAAAATAAAAATTATCGTTCTGTTTCGTTTCTACCCGACGAGTGATAGAAAATTTCAAAAAAATTCAAAAAATTAAAAAATAGCATTATGGCTTCATTTCAAGCAAGAATTGGTTGGAAAAGACCGAGAAAGAGAGAAAATAAAAATTATCGTTCCGTTCCGTTCAACTCGACGCGTAATACAAAATTCCAAAAAAATTTTAAAAAAATTGAAATAATTAAAACATACCATTATGGCTTCATTTGAAGCCAAAATAGGTTGGAAAGGCCGAGAAAGGGTGAAAATTAAAATTATCGTTCCGTTTCGTTCCTAGCTGACGCGTAATAGAAAATTCCAAAAAAATAGGCAAAAACTTCAAAAAACTAAAAAATACCATTATGACTTCATTTCAAGCCAAAATAGGTTGTAGAAGGCCGAGAAAGTGAGAAAATAAAAATTATCGTTCCGTTCCGTTATTACCAGACGCGTAATAGAAAATTCCAAAAAAATAACGAAAAAATTAAAAAAATTAAAAAATAGCATTATAACTTCTTTTCAAGCCAAAATAGGTTGGAAAAGCTCGAGAAAGTGAGAAAATAAAAATTATCGTTCTGTTTCGTTCTTACCCGACGCGTGATAGAAAATTCCAAAAAAATAGCAAAAAAACTAAAAAAATTAAAAAATAGCATTATGGCTTCATTTCAAGCAAGAATTGGTTGGAAAAGGCCGAGAAAGAGAGAAAATAAAAATTATCGTTCCGTTCCGTTCCGTTCCTACTCGACGCGTAATAGAAAATTCCAAAAAAATTGAAAAAAAGTTGAAATAATTAAAACATACCATTATGGCTTCATTTGAAGCCAAAATAGGTTGGAAAGGCTGAGAAATGGAGAAAATTAAAATTATCGTTCCGTTTCGTTCCTAGCTGACGCGTAATAGAAAATTCCAAAAAATTAGGAAAAAACTTCAAAAAACTAAAAAATACCATTATGACTTCATTTCAATCCAAAATAGGTTGTAGAAGGCCGAGAAAGTGAGAAAATAAAAATTATCGTTCCGTTCCGTTACTACCAGACGCGCAATAGAAAATTCCAAAAAAATAACAAAAAAATTCAAAAAATTAAAAAATAGCATTATGACTTCTTTTGTAGCCAAAATAGGTTGGAAAAGCTCGAGAAAGAGAGAAAATAAAAATTATCATTCTGTTCCGTTGCTACCCGACGCGTAATAGAAAATTCCAAAAAAATAGCAAAAAAGTTCAAAAAATTCAAAAATGGCATTATGGCTTCATTTCAAGCCAGGATAGGTTGGAAAAGGCCGAGAATGAGAGAATATAAAAATTATCGTTCTGCACCGTTCCTACCCGACGCGTAACAGAAAATTCCAAAAAAGTAGCAAAAATATTAATAAAATTAAAAAATAGCATTATGGCTTCATTTCTAGCCAGAATAGGTTGGAAAAGGCCACGAAAGAGAGAATAAAAATTATCGTTCCGTTCTGTTCCTACTCGACGCGTAATACAAAATTTCAGAAAAATTGAAAAAAAATTCAAATAATTAAAACATACCATTATGGCTTCATTTCAAGCCAAAATAGGTTGGAAAATGCCGAGAAAGGGAGAAAATTAAAATTATCGTTCCTCTTCGTTCCCACCTGACGCGTAATAGAAAATTCCAAAAAAAAGGGCAAAAACTTCAAAAAATTAAAAAATACCATTATGACTTCATTTCAAACCAAAATAGGTTGGAGAAGGCCGTGAAACTGAGAAAATAAAAATAATCGTTTCGTTCCGTTGCTACCAGACGCGTAATAGAAAATTCCAAAAAAATATTAAAAATATTAGAAAAATTAAAAAATAGCATTATAACTTCTTTTCAAGCCAAAATAGATTGGAAAAGCTCGAGAAAGAGAGAAAATAAAAATTATCATTCTGTTCCGTTTCTACCCGACGCGTAATAGAAAATTCCAAAATAATAGCAAAAAAATAAAAAAAAATAAAAAATGGCATTATGGCTTCATTTCGAGCCAGAATAGGTTGGAAAAGGCTGAGAAAGAGAGAAAATAAAAATTATCGTTCCGTTCCGTTCCTAACTGACTCGTAATAGAAAATTCAAAAAAATAGGCAAAAACTTCAAAAAATTAAAAAATACCATTATGACTTCATTTCAATCCAAAATAGGTTGGAGAACGCCGAGAATGTGAGAAAATAAAAATTATCGTTCCGTTCCGTTACTACCAGACGCGTAATAGAAAATTCCAAAAAAATAACAAAAAAATTCAAAAAATTAAAAAATAGCATTATGACTTCTTTTCTAGCCAAAATAGGTTGGACAAGCCCGAGAAAGAGAGAATAAAAATTATTGTTCAGTTCCATTCCTACCAGACGCGTAATAGAAATTTCCAAACAAATAGCAAAAAAAATTAAAAAAAACCATTATGGCTCCATTTCAATCCAAAATTGGTTGGAAAATGCCGAGAAATAGTGCAAATAAAAATTAGCAATCCGTTCCGTTCCTACCCGAACTGTAACAGGAAATTCCAAAAAAATAACTAAAAAATTCAAAAAATTAAAAAATACCATTACGGATTCATTCCAAGCCAAAATAGGTTGAAAGAGGATGAGAAAGAGAGAAAATAAAAATTATCATTCCGTTCCGTTCCTACCCGACCTGTAATAGGAAATTCCAAAAAAATAACAAAAAAATTCAAAAAATTAAAAAATAGCATTATGACTTCTTTTCTAGCCAAAATAGGTTGGACAAGCTCGGGAAAGGGAGAAAATAAAAATGATCATTCTGTTCTTTTCCTACCCGATGCGTAATAGAAAATTCAAAAAAAATAGTAAAAAAATTCAAAAAATTAAAATATGGCATTATGGCTTCATTTCAAGCCAGAATAGGTTGGAAAAGGCCGAGAAAGAGAAAAAAAAATTATCGTTCCGTTTCCGTTCCCAATTAACGCGTAATAGAAAATTCAAAAAAAACAGGCAAAAACTTCAAAAAATTAAAAAATACCATTATCACTTCATTTCAATCCAAAATAGGTTGGAGAACGCCGAGAAAGTGAGAAAATAAAAATTATCGTTCCGTTCCGTTACTACCAGACGCGTAATAGAAAACTCCAAAAAAATAACAAAAAAATTCAAAAAATTAAAAAATAGCATTATGACTTCTTTTCCAGCCAAAATAGGTTGGACAAGCCCGAGAAAGAGAGAAAATAAAAATTATCGTTCAGTTCCATTCCTACCAGACGCGTAATAGAAATTTCCAAACAAATAGCAAAAAAAATTAAAAAAAAAACCATTATGGCTCCATTTCAATCCAAAATAGGTTGGAAAATGCCGAGAAATCTAGGCAAATAAAAATTAGCAATCCGTTCCGTTCCTACCCGACCTGTAACAGGAAATTCCAAAAATATAACTAAAAAATTCAAAAAATTAAAAAATACCATTAGGGATTCATTCCAAGCCAAAATAGGTTAAAAGAGGATGAGAAAGAGAGAAAATAAAAATTATCATTCCGTTCCGTTCCTACCCGACCTGTAATAGGAAATTCCAAAAAAATAACAAAAAAATTCAAAAAATTAAAAATAGCATTATGACTTCTTTTCTAGCCAAAATAGGTTTGAAAAGCTCGAGAAAGGGAGAAAATAAAAATTATCATTCTGTTCTGTTCCTACCCGACGCGTAATAGAAAATTCCAAAAAAATAGCAAAAAAATTCACAAAATTTAAAAATGGCATTATGGCTTCATTTCAAGCTTGAATAGGTTGGAAAAGGCCGAGAAAGAGAGAAAATAAAAATTATCGTTCCGTTTCCGTTCCTAACTGACGCGTAATAGAAAATTAAAAAAAAATAGGCAAAAACTTCAAAAAATTAAAAAATAGCATTATGACTTGTTTTCAAGACAAAATCGGTTGGACAAGCCCGGGAAAGAGTGAAAATAAAAATTATCGTTCTGTTTCGTTTCTACCCGACGAGTGATAGAAAATTTCAAAAAAATTCAAAAAATTAAAAAATAGCATTATGGCTTCATTTCAAGCAAGAATTGGTTGGAAAAGACCGAGAAAGAGAGAAAATAAAAATTATCGTTCCGTTCCGTTCAACTCGACGCGTAATACAAAATTCCAAAAAAATTTTAAAAAAATTGAAATAATTAAAACATACCATTATGGCTTCATTTGAAGCCAAAATAGGTTGGAAAGGCCGAGAAAGGGTGAAAATTAAAATTATCGTTCCGTTTCGTTCCTAGCTGACGCATAATAGAAAATTCCAAAAAAATAGGCAAAAACTTCAAAAAACTAAAAAATACCATTATGACTTCATTTCAAGCCAAAATAGGTTGTAGAAGGCCGAGAAAGTGAGAAAATAAAAATTATCGTTCCGTTCCGTTATTACCAGACGCGTAATAGAAAATTCCAAAAAAATAACGAAAAAATTAAAAAAATTAAAAAATAGCATTATAACTTCTTTTCAAGCCAAAATAGGTTGGAAAAGCTCGAGAAAGTGAGAAAATAAAAATTATCGTTCTGTTTCGTTCTTACCCGACGCGTGATAGAAAATTCCAAAAAAATAGCAAAAAAACTAAAAAAATTAAAAAATAGCATTATGGCTTCATTTCAAGCAAGAATTGGTTGGAAAAGGCCGAGAAAGAGAGAAAATAAAAATTATCGTTCCGTTCCGTTCCGTTCCTACTCGACGCGTAATAGAAAATTCCAAAAAAATTGAAAAAAAGTTGAAATAATTAAAACATACCATTATGGCTTCATTTGAAGCCAAAATAGGTTGGAAAGGCTGAGAAATGGAGAAAATTAAAATTATCGTTACGTTTCGTTCCTAGCTGACGCGTAATAGAAAATTCCAAAAAATTAGGAAAAAACTTCAAAAAACTAAAAAATACCATTATGACTTCATTTCAATCCAAAATAGGTTGTAGAAGGCCGAGAAAGTGAGAAAATAAAAATTATCGTTCCGTTCCGTTACTACCAGACGCGCAATAGAAAATTCCAAAAAAATAACAAAAAAATTCAAAAAATTAAAAAATAGCATTATGACTTCTTTTGTAGCCAAAATAGGTTGGAAAAGCTCGAGAAAGAGAGAAAATAAAAATTATCATTCTGTTCCGTTGCTACCCGACGCGTAATAGAAAATTCCAAAAAAATAGCAAAAAAGTTCAAAAAATTCAAAAATGGCATTATGGCTTCATTTCAAGCCAGGATAGGTTGGAAAAGGCCGAGAATGAGAGAATATAAAAATTATCGTTCTGCACCGTTCCTACCCGACGCGTAACAGAAAATTCCAAAAAAGTAGCAAAAATATTAATAAAATTAAAAAATAGCATTATGGCTTCATTTCTAGCCAGAATAGGTTGGAAAAGGCCACGAAAGAGAGAATAAAAATTATCGTTCCGTTCTGTTCCTACTCGACGCGTAATACAAAATTTCAGAAAAATTGAAAAAAAATTCAAATAATTAAAACATACCATTATGGCTTCATTTCAAGCCAAAATAGGTTGGAAAATGCCGAGAAAGGGAGAAAATTAAAATTATCGTTCCTCTTCGTTCCCACCTGACGCGTAATAGAAAATTCCAAAAAAAAGGGCAAAAACTTCAAAAAATTAAAAAATACCATTATGACTTCATTTCAAACCAAAATAGGTTGGAGAAGGCCGTGAAACTGAGAAAATAAAAATAATCGTTTCGTTCCGTTGCTACCAGACGCGTAATAGAAAATTCCAAAAAAATATTAAAAATATTAGAAAAATTAAAAAATAGCATTATAACTTCTTTTCAAGCCAAAATAGATTGGAAAAGCTCGAGAAAGAGAGAAAATAAAAATTATCATTCTGTTCCGTTTCTACCCGACGCGTAATAGAAAATTCCAAAAAAATAGCAAAAAAATAAAAAAAAATAAAAAATGGCATTATGGCTTCATTTCGAGCCAGAATAGGTTGGAAAAGGCTGAGAAAGAGAGAAAATAAAAATTATCGTTCCGTTCCGTTCCTAACTGACTCGTAATAGAAAATTCAAAAAAATAGGCAAAAACTTCAAAAAATTAAAAAATACCATTATGACTTCATTTCAATCCAAAATAGGTTGGAGAACGCCGAGAATGTGAGAAAATAAAAATTATCGTTCCGTTCCGTTACTACCAGACGCGTAATAGAAAATTCCAAAAAAATAACAAAAAAATTCAAAAAATTAAAAAATAGCATTATGACTTCTTTTCTAGCCAAAATAGGTTGGACAAGCCCGAGAAAGAGAGAATAAAAATTATTGTTCAGTTCCATTCCTACCAGACGCGTAATAGAAATTTCCAAACAAATAGCAAAAAAAATTAAAAAAAACCATTATGGCTCCATTTCAATCCAAAATTGGTTGGAAAATGCCGAGAAATAGTGCAAATAAAAATTAGCAATCCGTTCCGTTCCTACCCGAACTGTAACAGGAAATTCCAAAAAAATAACTAAAAAATTCAAAAAATTAAAAAATACCATTACGGATTCATTCCAAGCCAAAATAGGTTGAAAGAGGATGAGAAAGAGAGAAAATAAAAATTATCATTCCGTTCCGTTCCTACCCGACCTGTAATAGGAAATTCCAAAAAAATAACAAAAAAATTCAAAAAATTAAAAAATAGCATTATGACTTCTTTTCTAGCCAAAATAGGTTGGACAAGCTCGGGAAAGGGAGAAAATAAAAATTATCATTCTGTTCTTTTCCTACCCGATGCGTAATAGAAAATTCCAAAAAAATAGTAAAAAAATTCAAAAAATTAAAATATGGCATTATGGCTTCATTTCAAGCCAGAATAGGTTGGAAAAGGCCGAGAAAGAGAAAAAAAAATTATCGTTCCGTTTCCGTTCCCAATTAACGCGTAATAGAAAATTCAAAAAAAACAGGCAAAAACTTCAAAAAATTAAAAAATACCATTATCACTTCATTTCAATCCAAAATAGGTTGGAGAACGCCGAGAAAGTGAGAAAATAAAAATTATCGTTCCGTTCCGTTACTACCAGACGCGTAATAGAAAACTCCAAAAAAATAACAAAAAAATTCAAAAAATTAAAAAATAGCATTATGACTTCTTTTCCAGCCAAAATAGGTTGGACAAGCCCGAGAAAGAGAGAAAAAAAAAATTATCGTTCAGTTCCATTCCTACCAGACGCGTAATAGAAATTTCCAAACAAATAGCAAAAAAAATTAAAAAAAAAACCATTATGGCTCCATTTCAATCCAAAATAGGTTGGAAAATGCCGAGAAATCTAGGCAAATAAAAATTAGCAATCCGTTCCGTTCCTACCCGACCTGTAACAGGAAATTCCAAAAATATAACTAAAAAATTCAAAAAATTAAAAAATACCATTAGGGATTCATTCCAAGCCAAAATAGGTTAAAAGAGGATGAGAAAGAGAGAAAATAAAAATTATCATTCCGTTCCGTTCCTACCCGACCTGTAATAGGAAATTCCAAAAAAATAACAAAAAAATTCAAAAAATTAAAAATAGCATTATGACTTCTTTTCTAGCCAAAATAGGTTTGAAAAGCTCGAGAAAGGGAGAAAATAAAAATTATCATTCTGTTCTGTTCCTACCCGACGCGTAATAGAAAATTCCAAAAAAATAGCAAAAAAATTCACAAAATTTAAAAATGGCATTATGGCTTCATTTCAAGCTTGAATAGGTTGGAAAAGGCCGAGAAAGAGAGAAAATAAAAATTATCGTTCCGTTTCCGTTCCTAACTGACGCGTAATAGAAAATTAAAAAAAAATAGGCAAAAACTTCAAAAAATTAAAAAATAGCATTATGACTTGTTTTCAAGACAAAATCGGTTGGACAAGCCCGGGAAAGAGTGAAAATAAAAATTATCGTTCTGTTTCGTTTCTACCCGACGAGTGATAGAAAATTTCAAAAAAATTCAAAAAATTAAAAAATAGCATTATGGCTTCATTTCAAGCAAGAATTGGTTGGAAAAGACCGAGAAAGAGAGAAAATAAAAATTATCGTTCCGTTCCGTTCAACTCGACGCGTAATACAAAATTCCAAAAAAATTTTAAAAAAATTGAAATAATTAAAACATACCATTATGGCTTCATTTGAAGCCAAAATAGGTTGGAAAGGCCGAGAAAGGGTGAAAATTAAAATTATCGTTCCGTTTCGTTCCTAGCTGACGCGTAATAGAAAATTCCAAAAAAATAGGCAAAAACTTCAAAAAACTAAAAAATACCATTATGACTTCATTTCAAGCCAAAATAGGTTGTAGAAGGCCGAGAAAGTGAGAAAATAAAAATTATCGTTCCGTTCCGTTATTACCAGACGCGTAATAGAAAATTCCAAAAAAATAACGAAAAAATTAAAAAAATTAAAAAATAGCATTATAACTTCTTTTCAAGCCAAAATAGGTTGGAAAAGCTCGAGAAAGTGAGAAAATAAAAATTATCGTTCTGTTTCGTTCTTACCCGACGCGTGATAGAAAATTCCAAAAAAATAGCAAAAAAACTAAAAAAATTAAAAAATAGCATTATGGCTTCATTTCAAGCAAGAATTGGTTGGAAAAGGCCGAGAAAGAGAGAAAATAAAAATTATCGTTCCGTTCCGTTCCGTTCCTACTCGACGCGTAATAGAAAATTCCAAAAAAATTGAAAAAAAGTTGAAATAATTAAAACATACCATTATGGCTTCATTTGAAGCCAAAATAGGTTGGAAAGGCTGAGAAATGGAGAAAATTAAAATTATCGTTCCGTTTCGTTCCTAGCTGACGCGTAATAGAAAATTCCAAAAAATTAGGAAAAAACTTCAAAAAACTAAAAAATACCATTATGACTTCATTTCAATCCAAAATAGGTTGTAGAAGGCCGAGAAAGTGAGAAAATAAAAATTATCGTTCCGTTCCGTTACTACCAGACGCGCAATAGAAAATTCCAAAAAAATAACAAAAAAATTCAAAAAATTAAAAAATAGCATTATGACTTCTTTTGTAGCCAAAATAGGTTGGAAAAGCTCGAGAAAGAGAGAAAATAAAAATTATCATTCTGTTCCGTTGCTACCCGACGCGTAATAGAAAATTCCAAAAAAATAGCAAAAAAGTTCAAAAAATTCAAAAATGGCATTATGGCTTCATTTCAAGCCAGGATAGGTTGGAAAAGGCCGAGAATGAGAGAATATAAAAATTATCGTTCTGCACCGTTCCTACCCGACGCGTAACAGAAAATTCCAAAAAAGTAGCAAAAATATTAATAAAATTAAAAAATAGCATTATGGCTTCATTTCTAGCCAGAATAGGTTGGAAAAGGCCACGAAAGAGAGAATAAAAATTATCGTTCCGTTCTGTTCCTACTCGACGCGTAATACAAAATTTCAGAAAAATTGAAAAAAAATTCAAATAATTAAAACATACCATTATGGCTTCATTTCAAGCCAAAATAGGTTGGAAAATGCCGAGAAAGGGAGAAAATTAAAATTATCGTTCCTCTTCGTTCCCACCTGACGCGTAATAGAAAATTCCAAAAAAAAGGGCAAAAACTTCAAAAAATTAAAAAATACCATTATGACTTCATTTCAAACCAAAATAGGTTGGAGAAGGCCGTGAAACTGAGAAAATAAAAATAATCGTTTCGTTCCGTTGCTACCAGACGCGTAATAGAAAATTCCAAAAAAATATTAAAAATATTAGAAAAATTAAAAAATAGCATTATAACTTCTTTTCAAGCCAAAATAGATTGGAAAAGCTCGAGAAAGAGAGAAAATAAAAATTATCATTCTGTTCCGTTTCTACCCGACGCGTAATAGAAAATTCCAAAAAAATAGCAAAAAAATAAAAAAAAATAAAAAATGGCATTATGGCTTCATTTCGAGCCAGAATAGGTTGGAAAAGGCTGAGAAAGAGAGAAAATAAAAATTATCGTTCCGTTCCGTTCCTAACTGACTCGTAATAGAAAATTCAAAAAAATAGGCAAAAACTTCAAAAAATTAAAAAATACCATTATGACTTCATTTCAATCCAAAATAGGTTGGAGAACGCCGAGAATGTGAGAAAATAAAAATTATCGTTCCGTTCCGTTACTACCAGACGCGTAATAGAAAATTCCAAAAAAATAACAAAAAAATTCAAAAAATTAAAAAATAGCATTATGACTTCTTTTCTAGCCAAAATAGGTTGGACAAGCCCGAGAAAGAGAGAATAAAAATTATTGTTCAGTTCCATTCCTACCAGACGCGTAATAGAAATTTCCAAACAAATAGCAAAAAAAATTAAAAAAAACCATTATGGCTCCATTTCAATCCAAAATTGGTTGGAAAATGCCGAGAAATAGTGCAAATAAAAATTAGCAATCCGTTCCGTTCCTACCCGAACTGTAACAGGAAATTCCAAAAAAATAACTAAAAAATTCAAAAAATTAAAAAATACCATTACGGATTCATTCCAAGCCAAAATAGGTTGAAAGAGGATGAGAAAGAGAGAAAATAAAAATTATCATTCCGTTCCGTTCCTACCCGACCTGTAATAGGAAATTCCAAAAAAATAACAAAAAAATTCAAAAAATTAAAAAATAGCATTATGACTTCTTTTCTAGCCAAAATAGGTTGGACAAGCTCGGGAAAGGGAGAAAATAAAAATGATCATTCTGTTCTTTTCCTACCCGATGCGTAATAGAAAATTCAAAAAAAATAGTAAAAAAATTCAAAAAATTAAAATATGGCATTATGGCTTCATTTCAAGCCAGAATAGGTTGGAAAAGGCCGAGAAAGAGAAAAAAAAATTATCGTTCCGTTTCCGTTCCCAATTAACGCGTAATAGAAAATTCAAAAAAAACAGGCAAAAACTTCAAAAAATTAAAAAATACCATTATCACTTCATTTCAATCCAAAATAGGTTGGAGAACGCCGAGAAAGTGAGAAAATAAAAATTATCGTTCCGTTCCGTTACTACCAGACGCGTAATAGAAAACTCCAAAAAAATAACAAAAAAATTCAAAAAATTAAAAAATAGCATTATGACTTCTTTTCCAGCCAAAATAGGTTGGACAAGCCCGAGAAAGAGAGAAAATAAAAATTATCGTTCAGTTCCATTCCTACCAGACGCGTAATAGAAATTTCCAAACAAATAGCAAAAAAAATTAAAAAAAAAACCATTATGGCTCCATTTCAATCCAAAATAGGTTGGAAAATGCCGAGAAATCTAGGCAAATAAAAATTAGCAATCCGTTCCGTTCCTACCCGACCTGTAACAGGAAATTCCAAAAATATAACTAAAAAATTCAAAAAATTAAAAAATACCATTAGGGATTCATTCCAAGCCAAAATAGGTTAAAAGAGGATGAGAAAGAGAGAAAATAAAAATTATCATTCCGTTCCGTTCCTACCCGACCTGTAATAGGAAATTCCAAAAAAATAACAAAAAAATTCAAAAAATTAAAAATAGCATTATGACTTCTTTTCTAGCCAAAATAGGTTTGAAAAGCTCGAGAAAGGGAGAAAATAAAAATTATCATTCTGTTCTGTTCCTACCCGACGCGTAATAGAAAATTCCAAAAAAATAGCAAAAAAATTCACAAAATTTAAAAATGGCATTATGGCTTCATTTCAAGCTTGAATAGGTTGGAAAAGGCCGAGAAAGAGAGAAAATAAAAATTATCGTTCCGTTTCCGTTCCTAACTGACGCGTAATAGAAAATTAAAAAAAAATAGGCAAAAACTTCAAAAAATTAAAAAATAGCATTATGACTTGTTTTCAAGACAAAATCGGTTGGACAAGCCCGGGAAAGAGTGAAAATAAAAATTATCGTTCTGTTTCGTTTCTACCCGACGAGTGATAGAAAATTTCAAAAAAATTCAAAAAATTAAAAAATAGCATTATGGCTTCATTTCAAGCAAGAATTGGTTGGAAAAGACCGAGAAAGAGAGAAAATAAAAATTATCGTTCCGTTCCGTTCAACTCGACGCGTAATACAAAATTCCAA
Organism: Quercus parvula; assembly: GCA_030820535.1. NCBI lineage: Eukaryota > Viridiplantae > Streptophyta > Magnoliopsida > Fagales > Fagaceae > Quercus > Quercus parvula. Next base: position 25,867,605 of record JAUAME010000004.1, read on the forward strand.
AAAAATTTTAAAAAAATTGAAATAATTAAAACATACCATTATGGCTTCATTTGAAGCCAAAATAGGTTGGAAAGGCCGAGAAAGGGTGAAAATTAAAATTATCGTTCCGTTTCGTTCCTAGCTGACGCATAATAGAAAATTCCAAAAAAATAGGCAAAAACTTCAAAAAACTAAAAAATACCATTATGACTTCATTTCAAGCCAAAATAGGTTGTAGAAGGCCGAGAAAGTGAGAAAATAAAAATTATCGTTCCGTTCCGTTATTACCAGACGCGTAATAGAAAATTCCAAAAAAATAACGAAAAAATTAAAAAAATTAAAAAATAGCATTATAACTTCTTTTCAAGCCAAAATAGGTTGGAAAAGCTCGAGAAAGTGAGAAAATAAAAATTATCGTTCTGTTTCGTTCTTACCCGACGCGTGATAGAAAATTCCAAAAAAATAGCAAAAAAACTAAAAAAATTAAAAAATAGCATTATGGCTTCATTTCAAGCAAGAATTGGTTGGAAAAGGCCGAGAAAGAGAGAAAATAAAAATTATCGTTCCGTTCCGTTCCGTTCCTACTCGACGCGTAATAGAAAATTCCAAAAAAATTGAAAAAAAGTTGAAATAATTAAAACATACCATTATGGCTTCATTTGAAGCCAAAATAGGTTGGAAAGGCTGAGAAATGGAGAAAATTAAAATTATCGTTACGTTTCGTTCCTAGCTGACGCGTAATAGAAAATTCCAAAAAATTAGGAAAAAACTTCAAAAAACTAAAAAATACCATTATGACTTCATTTCAATCCAAAATAGGTTGTAGAAGGCCGAGAAAGTGAGAAAATAAAAATTATCGTTCCGTTCCGTTACTACCAGACGCGCAATAGAAAATTCCAAAAAAATAACAAAAAAATTCAAAAAATTAAAAAATAGCATTATGACTTCTTTTGTAGCCAAAATAGGTTGGAAAAGCTCGAGAAAGAGAGAAAATAAAAATTATCATTCTGTTCCGTTGCTACCCGACGCGTAATAGAAAATTCCAAAAAAATAGCAAAAAAGTTCAAAAAATTCAAAAATGGCATTATGGCTTCATTTCAAGCCAGGATAGGTTGGAAAAGGCCGAGAATGAGAGAATATAAAAATTATCGTTCTGCACCGTTCCTACCCGACGCGTAACAGAAAATTCCAAAAAAGTAGCAAAAATATTAATAAAATTAAAAAATAGCATTATGGCTTCATTTCTAGCCAGAATAGGTTGGAAAAGGCCACGAAAGAGAGAATAAAAATTATCGTTCCGTTCTGTTCCTACTCGACGCGTAATACAAAATTTCAGAAAAATTGAAAAAAAATTCAAATAATTAAAACATACCATTATGGCTTCATTTCAAGCCAAAATAGGTTGGAAAATGCCGAGAAAGGGAGAAAATTAAAATTATCGTTCCTCTTCGTTCCCACCTGACGCGTAATAGAAAATTCCAAAAAAAAGGGCAAAAACTTCAAAAAATTAAAAAATACCATTATGACTTCATTTCAAACCAAAATAGGTTGGAGAAGGCCGTGAAACTGAGAAAATAAAAATAATCGTTTCGTTCCGTTGCTACCAGACGCGTAATAGAAAATTCCAAAAAAATATTAAAAATATTAGAAAAATTAAAAAATAGCATTATAACTTCTTTTCAAGCCAAAATAGATTGGAAAAGCTCGAGAAAGAGAGAAAATAAAAATTATCATTCTGTTCCGTTTCTACCCGACGCGTAATAGAAAATTCCAAAAAAATAGCAAAAAAATAAAAAAAAATAAAAAATGGCATTATGGCTTCATTTCGAGCCAGAATAGGTTGGAAAAGGCTGAGAAAGAGAGAAAATAAAAATTATCGTTCCGTTCCGTTCCTAACTGACTCGTAATAGAAAATTCAAAAAAATAGGCAAAAACTTCAAAAAATTAAAAAATACCATTATGACTTCATTTCAATCCAAAATAGGTTGGAGAACGCCGAGAATGTGAGAAAATAAAAATTATCGTTCCGTTCCGTTACTACCAGACGCGTAATAGAAAATTCCAAAAAAATAACAAAAAAATTCAAAAAATTAAAAAATAGCATTATGACTTCTTTTCTAGCCAAAATAGGTTGGACAAGCCCGAGAAAGAGAGAATAAAAATTATTGTTCAGTTCCATTCCTACCAGACGCGTAATAGAAATTTCCAAACAAATAGCAAAAAAAATTAAAAAAAACCATTATGGCTCCATTTCAATCCAAAATTGGTTGGAAAATGCCGAGAAATAGTGCAAATAAAAATTAGCAATCCGTTCCGTTCCTACCCGAACTGTAACAGGAAATTCCAAAAAAATAACTAAAAAATTCAAAAAATTAAAAAATACCATTACGGATTCATTCCAAGCCAAAATAGGTTGAAAGAGGATGAGAAAGAGAGAAAATAAAAATTATCATTCCGTTCCGTTCCTACCCGACCTGTAATAGGAAATTCCAAAAAAATAACAAAAAAATTCAAAAAATTAAAAAATAGCATTATGACTTCTTTTCTAGCCAAAATAGGTTGGACAAGCTCGGGAAAGGGAGAAAATAAAAATTATCATTCTGTTCTTTTCCTACCCGATGCGTAATAGAAAATTCCAAAAAAATAGTAAAAAAATTCAAAAAATTAAAATATGGCATTATGGCTTCATTTCAAGCCAGAATAGGTTGGAAAAGGCCGAGAAAGAGAAAAAAAAATTATCGTTCCGTTTCCGTTCCCAATTAACGCGTAATAGAAAATTCAAAAAAAACAGGCAAAAACTTCAAAAAATTAAAAAATACCATTATCACTTCATTTCAATCCAAAATAGGTTGGAGAACGCCGAGAAAGTGAGAAAATAAAAATTATCGTTCCGTTCCATTACTACCAGACGCGTAATAGAAAACTCCAAAAAAATAACAAAAAAATTCAAAAAATTAAAAAATAGCATTATGACTTCTTTTCCAGCCAAAATAGGTTGGACAAGCCCGAGAAAGAGAGAAAAAAAAAATTATCGTTCAGTTCCATTCCTACCAGACGCGTAATAGAAATTTCCAAACAAATAGCAAAAAAAATTAAAAAAAAAACCATTATGGCTCCATTTCAATCCAAAATAGGTTGGAAAATGCCGAGAAATCTAGGCAAATAAAAATTAGCAATCCGTTCCGTTCCTACCCGACCTGTAACAGGAAATTCCAAAAATATAACTAAAAAATTCAAAAAATTAAAAAATACCATTAGGGATTCATTCCAAGCCAAAATAGGTTAAAAGAGGATGAGAAAGAGAGAAAATAAAAATTATCATTCCGTTCCGTTCCTACCCGACCTGTAATAGGAAATTCCAAAAAAATAACAAAAAAATTCAAAAAATTAAAAATAGCATTATGACTTCTTTTCTAGCCAAAATAGGTTTGAAAAGCTCGAGAAAGGGAGAAAATAAAAATTATCATTCTGTTCTGTTCCTACCCGACGCGTAATAGAAAATTCCAAAAAAATAGCAAAAAAATTCACAAAATTTAAAAACGGCATTATGGCTTCATTTCAAGCTTGAATAGGTTGGAAAAGGCCGAGAAAGAGAGAAAATAAAAATTATCGTTCCGTTTCCGTTCCTAACTGACGCGTAATAGAAAATTAAAAAAAAATAGGCAAAAACTTCAAAAAATTAAAAAATAGCATTATGACTTGTTTTCAAGACAAAATCGGTTGGACAAGCCCGGGAAAGAGTGAAAATAAAAATTATCGTTCTGTTTCGTTTCTACCCGACGAGTGATAGAAAATTTCAAAAAAATTCAAAAAATTAAAAAATAGCATTATGGCTTCATTTCAAGCAAGAATTGGTTGGAAAAGACCGAGAAAGAGAGAAAATAAAAATTATCGTTCCGTTCCGTTCAACTCGACGCGTAATACAAAATTCCAAAAAAATTTTAAAAAAATTGAAATAATTAAAACATACCATTATGGCTTCATTTGAAGCCAAAATAGGTTGGAAAGGCCGAGAAAGGGTGAAAATTAAAATTATCGTTCCGTTTCGTTCCTAGCTGACGCGTAATAGAAAATTCCAAAAAAATAGGCAAAAACTTCAAAAAACTAAAAAATACCATTATGACTTCATTTCAAGCCAAAATAGGTTGTAGAAGGCCGAGAAAGTGAGAAAATAAAAATTATCGTTCCGTTCCGTTATTACCAGACGCGTAATAGAAAATTCCAAAAAAATAACGAAAAAATTAAAAAAATTAAAAAATAGCATTATAACTTCTTTTCAAGCCAAAATAGGTTGGAAAAGCTCGAGAAAGTGAGAAAATAAAAATTATCGTTCTGTTTCGTTCTTACCCGACGCGTGATAGAAAATTCCAAAAAAATAGCAAAAAAACTAAAAAAATTAAAAAATAGCATTATGGCTTCATTTCAAGCAAGAATTGGTTGGAAAAGGCCGAGAAAGAGAGAAAATAAAAATTATCGTTCCGTTCCGTTCCGTTCCTACTCGACGCGTAATAGAAAATTCCAAAAAAATTGAAAAAAAGTTGAAATAATTAAAACATACCATTATGGCTTCATTTGAAGCCAAAATAGGTTGGAAAGGCTGAGAAATGGAGAAAATTAAAATTATCGTTCCGTTTCGTTCCTAGCTGACGCGTAATAGAAAATTCCAAAAAATTAGGAAAAAACTTCAAAAAACTAAAAAATACCATTATGACTTCATTTCAATCCAAAATAGGTTGTAGAAGGCCGAGAAAGTGAGAAAATAAAAATTATCGTTCCGTTCCGTTACTACCAGACGCGCAATAGAAAATTCCAAAAAAATAACAAAAAAATTCAAAAAATTAAAAAATAGCATTATGACTTCTTTTGTAGCCAAAATAGGTTGGAAAAGCTCGAGAAAGAGAGAAAATAAAAATTATCATTCTGTTCCGTTGCTACCCGACGCGTAATAGAAAATTCCAAAAAAATAGCAAAAAAGTTCAAAAAATTCAAAAATGGCATTATGGCTTCATTTCAAGCCAGGATAGGTTGGAAAAGGCCGAGAATGAGAGAATATAAAAATTATCGTTCTGCACCGTTCCTACCCGACGCGTAACAGAAAATTCCAAAAAAGTAGCAAAAATATTAATAAAATTAAAAAATAGCATTATGGCTTCATTTCTAGCCAGAATAGGTTGGAAAAGGCCACGAAAGAGAGAATAAAAATTATCGTTCCGTTCTGTTCCTACTCGACGCGTAATACAAAATTTCAGAAAAATTGAAAAAAAATTCAAATAATTAAAACATACCATTATGGCTTCATTTCAAGCCAAAATAGGTTGGAAAATGCCGAGAAAGGGAGAAAATTAAAATTATCGTTCCTCTTCGTTCCCACCTGACGCGTAATAGAAAATTCCAAAAAAAAGGGCAAAAACTTCAAAAAATTAAAAAATACCATTATGACTTCATTTCAAACCAAAATAGGTTGGAGAAGGCCGTGAAACTGAGAAAATAAAAATAATCGTTTCGTTCCGTTGCTACCAGACGCGTAATAGAAAATTCCAAAAAAATATTAAAAATATTAGAAAAATTAAAAAATAGCATTATAACTTCTTTTCAAGCCAAAATAGATTGGAAAAGCTCGAGAAAGAGAGAAAATAAAAATTATCATTCTGTTCCGTTTCTACCCGACGCGTAATAGAAAATTCCAAAAAAATAGCAAAAAAATAAAAAAAAATAAAAAATGGCATTATGGCTTCATTTCGAGCCAGAATAGGTTGGAAAAGGCTGAGAAAGAGAGAAAATAAAAATTATCGTTCCGTTCCGTTCCTAACTGACTCGTAATAGAAAATTCAAAAAAATAGGCAAAAACTTCAAAAAATTAAAAAATACCATTATGACTTCATTTCAATCCAAAATAGGTTGGAGAACGCCGAGAATGTGAGAAAATAAAAATTATCGTTCCGTTCCGTTACTACCAGACGCGTAATAGAAAATTCCAAAAAAATAACAAAAAAATTCAAAAAATTAAAAAATAGCATTATGACTTCTTTTCTAGCCAAAATAGGTTGGACAAGCTCGGGAAAGGGAGAAAATAAAAATTATCATTCTGTTCTTTTCCTACCCGATGCGTAATAGAAAATTCCAAAAAAATAGTAAAAAAATTCAAAAAATTAAAATATGGCATTATGGCTTCATTTCAAGCCAGAATAGGTTGGAAAAGGCCGAGAAAGAGAAAAAAAAATTATCGTTCCGTTTCCGTTCCCAATTAACGCGTAATAGAAAATTCAAAAAAAACAGGCAAAAACTTCAAAAAATTAAAAAATACCATTATCACTTCATTTCAATCCAAAATAGGTTGGAGAACGCCGAGAAAGTGAGAAAATAAAAATTATCGTTCCGTTCCGTTACTACCAGACGCGTAATAGAAAACTCCAAAAAAATAACAAAAAAATTCAAAAAATTAAAAAATAGCATTATGACTTCTTTTCCAGCCAAAATAGGTTGGACAAGCCCGAGAAAGAGAGAAAATAAAAATTATCGTTCAGTTCCATTCCTACCAGACGCGTAATAGAAATTTCCAAACAAATAGCAAAAAAAATTAAAAAAAAAACCATTATGGCTCCATTTCAATCCAAAATAGGTTGGAAAATGCCGAGAAATCTAGGCAAATAAAAATTAGCAATCCGTTCCGTTCCTACCCGACCTGTAACAGGAAATTCCAAAAATATAACTAAAAAATTCAAAAAATTAAAAAATACCATTAGGGATTCATTCCAAGCCAAAATAGGTTAAAAGAGGATGAGAAAGAGAGAAAATAAAAATTATCATTCCGTTCCGTTCCTACCCGACCTGTAATAGGAAATTCCAAAAAAATAACAAAAAAATTCAAAAAATTAAAAATAGCATTATGACTTCTTTTCTAGCCAAAATAGGTTTGAAAAGCTCGAGAAAGGGAGAAAATAAAAATTATCATTCTGTTCTGTTCCTACCCGACGCGTAATAGAAAATTCCAAAAAAATAGCAAAAAAATTCACAAAATTTAAAAATGGCATTATGGCTTCATTTCAAGCTTGAATAGGTTGGAAAAGGCCGAGAAAGAGAGAAAATAAAAATTATCGTTCCGTTTCCGTTCCTAACTGACGCGTAATAGAAAATTAAAAAAAAATAGGCAAAAACTTCAAAAAATTAAAAAATAGCATTATGACTTGTTTTCAAGACAAAATCGGTTGGACAAGCCCGGGAAAGAGTGAAAATAAAAATTATCGTTCTGTTTCGTTTCTACCCGACGAGTGATAGAAAATTTCAAAAAAATTCAAAAAATTAAAAAATAGCATTATGGCTTCATTTCAAGCAAGAATTGGTTGGAAAAGACCGAGAAAGAGAGAAAATAAAAATTATCGTTCCGTTCCGTTCAACTCGACGCGTAATACAAAATTCCAAAAAAATTTTAAAAAAATTGAAATAATTAAAACATACCATTATGGCTTCATTTGAAGCCAAAATAGGTTGGAAAGGCCGAGAAAGGGTGAAAATTAAAATTATCGTTCCGTTTCGTTCCTAGCTGACGCGTAATAGAAAATTCCAAAAAAATAGGCAAAAACTTCAAAAAACTAAAAAATACCATTATGACTTCATTTCAAGCCAAAATAGGTTGTAGAAGGCCGAGAAAGTGAGAAAATAAAAATTATCGTTCCGTTCCGTTATTACCAGACGCGTAATAGAAAATTCCAAAAAAATAACGAAAAAATTAAAAAAATTAAAAAATAGCATTATAACTTCTTTTCAAGCCAAAATAGGTTGGAAAAGCTCGAGAAAGTGAGAAAATAAAAATTATCGTTCTGTTTCGTTCTTACCCGACGCGTGATAGAAAATTCCAAAAAAATAGCAAAAAAACTAAAAAAATTAAAAAATAGCATTATGGCTTCATTTCAAGCAAGAATTGGTTGGAAAAGGCCGAGAAAGAGAGAAAATAAAAATTATCGTTCCGTTCCGTTCCGTTCCTACTCGACGCGTAATAGAAAATTCCAAAAAAATTGAAAAAAAGTTGAAATAATTAAAACATACCATTATGGCTTCATTTGAAGCCAAAATAGGTTGGAAAGGCTGAGAAATGGAGAAAATTAAAATTATCGTTCCGTTTCGTTCCTAGCTGACGCGTAATAGAAAATTCCAAAAAATTAGGAAAAAACTTCAAAAAACTAAAAAATACCATTATGACTTCATTTCAATCCAAAATAGGTTGTAGAAGGCCGAGAAAGTGAGAAAATAAAAATTATCGTTCCGTTCCGTTACTACCAGACGCGCAATAGAAAATTCCAAAAAAATAACAAAAAAATTCAAAAAATTAAAAAATAGCATTATGACTTCTTTTGTAGCCAAAATAGGTTGGAAAAGCTCGAGAAAGAGAGAAAATAAAAATTATCATTCTGTTCCGTTGCTACCCGACGCGTAATAGAAAATTCCAAAAAAATAGCAAAAAAGTTCAAAAAATTCAAAAATGGCATTATGGCTTCATTTCAAGCCAGGATAGGTTGGAAAAGGCCGAGAATGAGAGAATATAAAAATTATCGTTCTGCACCGTTCCTACCCGACGCGTAACAGAAAATTCCAAAAAAGTAGCAAAAATATTAATAAAATTAAAAAATAGCATTATGGCTTCATTTCTAGCCAGAATAGGTTGGAAAAGGCCACGAAAGAGAGAATAAAAATTATCGTTCCGTTCTGTTCCTACTCGACGCGTAATACAAAATTTCAGAAAAATTGAAAAAAAATTCAAATAATTAAAACATACCATTATGGCTTCATTTCAAGCCAAAATAGGTTGGAAAATGCCGAGAAATGGAGAAAATTAAAATTATCGTTCCTCTTCGTTCCCACCTGACGCGTAATAGAAAATTCCAAAAAAAAGGGCAAAAACTTCAAAAAATTAAAAAATACCATTATGACTTCATTTCAAACCAAAATAGGTTGGAGAAGGCCGTGAAACTGAGAAAATAAAAATAATCGTTTCGTTCCGTTGCTACCAGACGCGTAATAGAAAATTCCAAAAAAATATTAAAAATATTAGAAAAATTAAAAAATAGCATTATAACTTCTTTTCAAGCCAAAATAGATTGGAAAAGCTCGAGAAAGAGAGAAAATAAAAATTATCATTCTGTTCCGTTTCTACCCGACGCGTAATAGAAAATTCCAAAAAAATAGCAAAAAAATAAAAAAAAATAAAAAATGGCATTATGGCTTCATTTCGAGCCAGAATAGGTTGGAAAAGGCTGAGAAAGAGAGAAAATAAAAATTATCGTTCCGTTCCGTTCCTAACTGACTCGTAATAGAAAATTCAAAAAAATAGGCAAAAACTTCAAAAAATTAAAAAATACCATTATGACTTCATTTCAATCCAAAATAGGTTGGAGAACGCCGAGAATGTGAGAAAATAAAAATTATCGTTCCGTTCCGTTACTACCAGACGCGTAATAGAAAATTCCAAAAAAATAACAAAAAAATTCAAAAAATTAAAAAATAGCATTATGACTTCTTTTCTAGCCAAAATAGGTTGGACAAGCCCGAGAAAGAGAGAATAAAAATTATTGTTCAGTTCCATTCCTACCAGACGCGTAATAGAAATTTCCAAACAAATAGCAAAAAAAATTAAAAAAAACCATTATGGCTCCATTTCAATCCAAAATTGGTTGGAAAATGCCGAGAAATAGTGCAAATAAAAATTAGCAATCCGTTCCGTTCCTACCCGAACTGTAACAGGAAATTCCAAAAAAATAACTAAAAAATTCAAAAAATTAAAAAATACCATTACGGATTCATTCCAAGCCAAAATAGGTTGAAAGAGGATGAGAAAGAGAGAAAATAAAAATTATCATTCCGTTCCGTTCCTACCCGACCTGTAATAGGAAATTCCAAAAAAATAACAAAAAAATTCAAAAAATTAAAAAATAGCATTATGACTTCTTTTCTAGCCAAAATAGGTTGGACAAGCTCGGGAAAGGGAGAAAATAAAAATTATCATTCTGTTCTTTTCCTACCCGATGCGTAATAGAAAATTCCAAAAAAATAGTAAAAAAATTCAAAAAATTAAAATATGGCATTATGGCTTCATTTCAAGCCAGAATAGGTTGGAAAAGGCCGAGAAAGAGAAAAAAAAATTATCGTTCCGTTTCCGTTCCCAATTAACGCGTAATAGAAAATTCAAAAAAAACAGGCAAAAACTTCAAAAAATTAAAAAATACCATTATCACTTCATTTCAATCCAAAATAGGTTGGAGAACGCCGAGAAAGTGAGAAAATAAAAATTATCGTTCCGTTCCGTTACTACCAGACGCGTAATAGAAAACTCCAAAAAAATAACAAAAAAATTCAAAAAATTAAAAAATAGCATTATGACTTCTTTTCCAGCCAAAATAGGTTGGACAAGCCCGAGAAAGAGAGAAAATAAAAATTATCGTTCAGTTCCATTCCTACCAGACGCGTAATAGAAATTTCCAAACAAATAGCAAAAAAAATTAAAAAAAAAACCATTATGGCTCCATTTCAATCCAAAATAGGTTGGAAAATGCCGAGAAATCTAGGCAAATAAAAATTAGCAATCCGTTCCGTTCCTACCCGACCTGTAACAGGAAATTCCAAAAATATAACTAAAAAATTCAAAAAATTAAAAAATACCATTAGGGATTCATTCCAAGCCAAAATAGGTTAAAAGAGGATGAGAAAGAGAGAAAATAAAAATTATCATTCCGTTCCGTTCCTACCCGACCTGTAATAGGAAATTCCAAAAAAATAACAAAAAAATTCAAAAAATTAAAAATAGCATTATGACTTCTTTTCTAGCCAAAATAGGTTTGAAAAGCTCGAGAAAGGGAGAAAATAAAAATTATCATTCTGTTCTGTTCCTACCCGACGCGTAATAGAAAATTCCAAAAAAATAGCAAAAAAATTCACAAAATTTAAAAATGGCATTATGGCTTCATTTCAAGCTTGAATAGGTTGGAAAAGGCCGAGAAAGAGAGAAAATAAAAATTATCGTTCCGTTTCCGTTCCTAACTGACGCGTAATAGAAAATTAAAAAAAAATAGGCAAAAACTTCAAAAAATTAAAAAATAGCATTATGACTTGTTTTCAAGACAAAATCGGTTGGACAAGCCCGGGAAAGAGTGAAAATAAAAATTATCGTTCTGTTTCGTTTCTACCCGACGAGTGATAGAAAATTTCAAAAAAATTCAAAAAATTAAAAAATAGCATTATGGCTTCATTTCAAGCAAGAATTGGTTGGAAAAGACCGAGAAAGAGAGAAAATAAAAATTATCGTTCCGTTCCGTTCAACTCGACGCGTAATACAAAATTCCAAAAAAATTTTAAAAAAATTGAAATAATTAAAACATACCATTATGGCTTCATTTGAAGCCAAAATAGGTTGGAAAGGCCGAGAAAGGGTGAAAATTAAAATTATCGTTCCGTTTCGTTCCTAGCTGACGCGTAATAGAAAATTCCAAAAAAATAGGCAAAAACTTCAAAAAACTAAAAAATACCATTATGACTTCATTTCAAGCCAAAATAGGTTGTAGAAGGCCGAGAAAGTGAGAAAATAAAAATTATCGTTCCGTTCCGTTATTACCAGACGCGTAATAGAAAATTCCAAAAAAATAACGAAAAAATTAAAAAAATTAAAAAATAGCATTATAACTTCTTTTCAAGCCAAAATAGGTTGGAAAAGCTCGAGAAAGTGAGAAAATAAAAATTATCGTTCTGTTTCGTTCTTACCCGACGCGTGATAGAAAATTCCAAAAAAATAGCAAAAAAACTAAAAAAATTAAAAAATAGCATTATGGCTTCATTTCAAGCAAGAATTGGTTGGAAAAGGCCGAGAAAGAGAGAAAATAAAAATTATCGTTCCGTTCCGTTCCGTTCCTACTCGACGCGTAATAGAAAATTCCAAAAAAATTGAAAAAAAGTTGAAATAATTAAAACATACCATTATGGCTTCATTTGAAGCCAAAATAGGTTGGAAAGGCTGAGAAATGGAGAAAATTAAAATTATCGTTCCGTTTCGTTCCTAGCTGACGCGTAATAGAAAATTCCAAAAAATTAGGAAAAAACTTCAAAAAACTAAAAAATACCATTATGACTTCATTTCAATCCAAAATAGGTTGTAGAAGGCCGAGAAAGTGAGAAAATAAAAATTATCGTTCCGTTCCGTTACTACCAGACGCGCAATAGAAAATTCCAAAAAAATAACAAAAAAATTCAAAAAATTAAAAAATAGCATTATGACTTCTTTTGTAGCCAAAATAGGTTGGAAAAGCTCGAGAAAGAGAGAAAATAAAAATTATCATTCTGTTCCGTTGCTACCCGACGCGTAATAGAAAATTCCAAAAAAATAGCAAAAAAGTTCAAAAAATTCAAAAATGGCATTATGGCTTCATTTCAAGCCAGGATAGGTTGGAAAAGGCCGAGAATGAGAGAATATAAAAATTATCGTTCTGCACCGTTCCTACCCGACGCGTAACAGAAAATTCCAAAAAAGTAGCAAAAATATTAATAAAATTAAAAAATAGCATTATGGCTTCATTTCTAGCCAGAATAGGTTGGAAAAGGCCACGAAAGAGAGAATAAAAATTATCGTTCCGTTCTGTTCCTACTCGACGCGTAATACAAAATTTCAGAAAAATTGAAAAAAAATTCAAATAATTAAAACATACCATTATGGCTTCATTTCAAGCCAAAATAGGTTGGAAAATGCCGAGAAATGGAGAAAATTAAAATTATCGTTCCTCTTCGTTCCCACCTGACGCGTAATAGAAAATTCCAAAAAAAAGGGCAAAAACTTCAAAAAATTAAAAAATACCATTATGACTTCATTTCAAACCAAAATAGGTTGGAGAAGGCCGTGAAACTGAGAAAATAAAAATAATCGTTTCGTTCCGTTGCTACCAGACGCGTAATAGAAAATTCCAAAAAAATATTAAAAATATTAGAAAAATTAAAAAATAGCATTATAACTTCTTTTCAAGCCAAAATAGATTGGAAAAGCTCGAGAAAGAGAGAAAATAAAAATTATCATTCTGTTCCGTTTCTACCCGACGCGTAATAGAAAATTCCAAAAAAATAGCAAAAAAATAAAAAAAAATAAAAAATGGCATTATGGCTTCATTTCGAGCCAGAATAGGTTGGAAAAGGCTGAGAAAGAGAGAAAATAAAAATTATCGTTCCGTTCCGTTCCTAACTGACTCGTAATAGAAAATTCAAAAAAATAGGCAAAAACTTCAAAAAATTAAAAAATACCATTATGACTTCATTTCAATCCAAAATAGGTTGGAGAACGCCGAGAATGTGAGAAAATAAAAATTATCGTTCCGTTCCGTTACTACCAGACGCGTAATAGAAAATTCCAAAAAAATAACAAAAAAATTCAAAAAATTAAAAAATAGCATTATGACTTCTTTTCTAGCCAAAATAGGTTGGACAAGCCCGAGAAAGAGAGAATAAAAATTATTGTTCAGTTCCATTCCTACCAGACGCGTAATAGAAATTTCCAAACAAATAGCAAAAAAAATTAAAAAAAACCATTATGGCTCCATTTCAATCCAAAATTGGTTGGAAAATGCCGAGAAATAGTGCAAATAAAAATTAGCAATCCGTTCCGTTCCTACCCGAACTGTAACAGGAAATTCCAAAAAAATAACTAAAAAATTCAAAAAATTAAAAAATACCATTACGGATTCATTCCAAGCCAAAATAGGTTGAAAGAGGATGAGAAAGAGAGAAAATAAAAATTATCATTCCGTTCCGTTCCTACCCGACCTGTAATAGGAAATTCCAAAAAAATAACAAAAAAATTCAAAAAATTAAAAAATAGCATTATGACTTCTTTTCTAGCCAAAATAGGTTGGACAAGCTCGGGAAAGGGAGAAAATAAAAATTATCATTCTGTTCTTTCCCTACCCGATGCGTAATAGAAAATTCCAAAAAAATAGTAAAAAAATTCAAAAAATTAAAATATGGCATTATGGCTTCATTTCAAGCCAGAATAGGTTGGAAAAGGCCGAGAAAGAGAAAAAAAAATTATCGTTCCGTTTCCGTTCCCAATTAACGCGTAATAGAAAATTCAAAAAAAACAGGCAAAAACTTCAAAAAATTAAAAAATACCATTATCACTTCATTTCAATCCAAAATAGGTTGGAGAACGCCGAGAAAGTGAGAAAATAAAAATTATCGTTCCGTTCCGTTACTACCAGACGCGTAATAGAAAACTCCAAAAAAATAACAAAAAAATTCAAAAAATTAAAAAATAGCATTATGACTTCTTTTCCAGCCAAAATAGGTTGGACAAGCCCGAGAAAGAGAGAAAATAAAAATTATCGTTCAGTTCCATTCCTACCAGACGCGTAATAGAAATTTCCAAACAAATAGCAAAAAAAATTAAAAAAAAAACCATTATGGCTCCATTTCAATCCAAAATAGGTTGGAAAATGCCGAGAAATCTAGGCAAATAAAAATTAGCAATCCGTTCCGTTCCTACCCGACCTGTAACAGGAAATTCCAAAAATATAACTAAAAAATTCAAAAAATTAAAAAATACCATTAGGGATTCATTCCAAGCCAAAATAGGTTAAAAGAGGATGAGAAAGAGAGAAAATAAAAATTATCATTCCGTTCCGTTCCTACCCGACCTGTAATAGGAAATTCCAAAAAAATAACAAAAAAATTCAAAAAATTAAAAATAGCATTATGACTTCTTTTCTAGCCAAAATAGGTTTGAAAAGCTCGAGAAAGGGAGAAAATAAAAATTATCATTCTGTTCTGTTCCTACCCGACGCGTAATAGAAAATTCCAAAAAAATAGCAAAAAAATTCACAAAATTTAAAAATGGCATTATGGCTTCATTTCAAGCTTGAATAGGTTGGAAAAGGCCGAGAAAGAGAGAAAATAAAAATTATCGTTCCGTTTCCGTTCCTAACTGACGCGTAATAGAAAATTAAAAAAAAATAGGCAAAAACTTCAAAAAATTAAAAAATAGCATTATGACTTGTTTTCAAGACAAAATCGGTTGGACAAGCCCGGGAAAGAGTGAAAATAAAAATTATCGTTCTGTTTCGTTTCTACCCGACGAGTGATAGAAAATTTCAAAAAAATTCAAAAAATTAAAAAATAGCATTATGGCTTCATTTCAAGCAAGAATTGGTTGGAAAAGACCGAGAAAGAGAGAAAATAAAAATTATCGTTCCGTTCCGTTCAACTCGACGCGTAATACAAAATTCCAAAAAAATTTTAAAAAAATTGAAATAATTAAAACATACCATTATGGCTTCATTTGAAGCCAAAATAGGTTGGAAAGGCCGAGAAAGGGTGAAAATTAAAATTATCGTTCCGTTTCGTTCCTAGCTGACGCGTAATAGAAAATTCCAAAAAAATAGGCAAAAACTTCAAAAAACTAAAAAATACCATTATGACTTCATTTCAAGCCAAAATAGGTTGTAGAAGGCCGAGAAAGTGAGAAAATAAAAATTATCGTTCCGTTCCGTTATTACCAGACGCGTAATAGAAAATTCCAAAAAAATAACGAAAAAATTAAAAAAATTAAAAAATAGCATTATAACTTCTTTTCAAGCCAAAATAGGTTGGAAAAGCTCGAGAAAGTGAGAAAATAAAAATTATCGTTCTGTTTCGTTCTTACCCGACGCGTGATAGAAAATTCCAAAAAAATAGCAAAAAAACTAAAAAAATTAAAAAATAGCATTATGGCTTCATTTCAAGCAAGAATTGGTTGGAAAAGGCCGAGAAAGAGAGAAAATAAAAATTATCGTTCCGTTCCGTTCCGTTCCTACTCGACGCGTAATAGAAAATTCCAAAAAAATTGAAAAAAAGTTGAAATAATTAAAACATACCATTATGGCTTCATTTGAAGCCAAAATAGGTTGGAAAGGCTGAGAAATGGAGAAAATTAAAATTATCGTTACGTTTCGTTCCTAGCTGACGCGTAATAGAAAATTCCAAAAAATTAGGAAAAAACTTCAAAAAACTAAAAAATACCATTATGACTTCATTTCAATCCAAAATAGGTTGTAGAAGGCCGAGAAAGTGAGAAAATAAAAATTATCGTTCCGTTCCGTTACTACCAGACGCGCAATAGAAAATTCCAAAAAAATAACAAAAAAATTCAAAAAATTAAAAAATAGCATTATGACTTCTTTTGTAGCCAAAATAGGTTGGAAAAGCTCGAGAAAGAGAGAAAATAAAAATTATCATTCTGTTCCGTTGCTACCCGACGCGTAATAGAAAATTCCAAAAAAATAGCAAAAAAGTTCAAAAAATTCAAAAATGGCATTATGGCTTCATTTCAAGCCAGGATAGGTTGGAAAAGGCCGAGAATGAGAGAATATAAAAATTATCGTTCTGCACCGTTCCTACCCGACGCGTAACAGAAAATTCCAAAAAAGTAGCAAAAATATTAATAAAATTAAAAAATAGCATTATGGCTTCATTTCTAGCCAGAATAGGTTGGAAAAGGCCACGAAAGAGAGAATAAAAATTATCGTTCCGTTCTGTTCCTACTCGACGCGTAATACAAAATTTCAGAAAAATTGAAAAAAAATTCAAATAATTAAAACATACCATTATGGCTTCATTTCAAGCCAAAATAGGTTGGAAAATGCCGAGAAAGGGAGAAAATTAAAATTATCGTTCCTCTTCGTTCCCACCTGACGCGTAATAGAAAATTCCAAAAAAAAGGGCAAAAACTTCAAAAAATTAAAAAATACCATTATGACTTCATTTCAAACCAAAATAGGTTGGAGAAGGCCGTGAAACTGAGAAAATAAAAATAATCGTTTCGTTCCGTTGCTACCAGACGCGTAATAGAAAATTCCAAAAAAATATTAAAAATATTAGAAAAATTAAAAAATAGCATTATAACTTCTTTTCAAGCCAAAATAGATTGGAAAAGCTCGAGAAAGAGAGAAAATAAAAATTATCATTCTGTTCCGTTTCTACCCGACGCGTAATAGAAAATTCCAAAAAAATAGCAAAAAAATAAAAAAAAATAAAAAATGGCATTATGGCTTCATTTCGAGCCAGAATAGGTTGGAAAAGGCTGAGAAAGAGAGAAAATAAAAATTATCGTTCCGTTCCGTTCCTAACTGACTCGTAATAGAAAATTCAAAAAAATAGGCAAAAACTTCAAAAAATTAAAAAATACCATTATGACTTCATTTCAATCCAAAATAGGTTGGAGAACGCCGAGAATGTGAGAAAATAAAAATTATCGTTCCGTTCCGTTACTACCAGACGCGTAATAGAAAATTCCAAAAAAATAACAAAAAAATTCAAAAAATTAAAAAATAGCATTATGACTTCTTTTCTAGCCAAAATAGGTTGGACAAGCCCGAGAAAGAGAGAATAAAAATTATTGTTCAGTTCCATTCCTACCAGACGCGTAATAGAAATTTCCAAACAAATAGCAAAAAAAATTAAAAAAAACCATTATGGCTCCATTTCAATCCAAAATTGGTTGGAAAATGCCGAGAAATAGTGCAAATAAAAATTAGCAATCCGTTCCGTTCCTACCCGAACTGTAACAGGAAATTCCAAAAAAATAACTAAAAAATTCAAAAAATTAAAAAATACCATTACGGATTCATTCCAAGCCAAAATAGGTTGAAAGAGGATGAGAAAGAGAGAAAATAAAAATTATCATTCCGTTCCGTTCCTACCCGACCTGTAATAGGAAATTCCAAAAAAATAACAAAAAAATTCAAAAAATTAAAAAATAGCATTATGACTTCTTTTCTAGCCAAAATAGGTTGGACAAGCTCGGGAAAGGGAGAAAATAAAAATTATCATTCTGTTCTTTTCCTACCCGATGCGTAATAGAAAATTCCAAAAAAATAGTAAAAAAATTCAAAAAATTAAAATATGGCATTATGGCTTCATTTCAAGCCAGAATAGGTTGGAAAAGGCCGAGAAAGAGAAAAAAAAATTATCGTTCCGTTTCCGTTCCCAATTAACGCGTAATAGAAAATTCAAAAAAAACAGGCAAAAACTTCAAAAAATTAAAAAATACCATTATCACTTCATTTCAATCCAAAATAGGTTGGAGAACGCCGAGAAAGTGAGAAAATAAAAATTATCGTTCCGTTCCGTTACTACCAGACGCGTAATAGAAAACTCCAAAAAAATAACAAAAAAATTCAAAAAATTAAAAAATAGCATTATGACTTCTTTTCCAGCCAAAATAGGTTGGACAAGCCCGAGAAAGAGAGAAAAAAAAAATTATCGTTCAGTTCCATTCCTACCAGACGCGTAATAGAAATTTCCAAACAAATAGCAAAAAAAATTAAAAAAAAAACCATTATGGCTCCATTTCAATCCAAAATAGGTTGGAAAATGCCGAGAAATCTAGGCAAATAAAAATTAGCAATCCGTTCCGTTCCTACCCGACCTGTAACAGGAAATTCCAAAAATATAACTAAAAAATTCAAAAAATTAAAAAATACCATTAGGGATTCATTCCAAGCCAAAATAGGTTAAAAGAGGATGAGAAAGAGAGAAAATAAAAATTATCATTCCGTTCCGTTCCTACCCGACCTGTAATAGGAAATTCCAAAAAAATAACAAAAAAATTCAAAAAATTAAAAATAGCATTATGACTTCTTTTCTAGCCAAAATAGGTTTGAAAAGCTCGAGAAAGGGAGAAAATAAAAATTATCATTCTGTTCTGTTCCTACCCGACGCGTAATAGAAAATTCCAAAAAAATAGCAAAAAAATTCACAAAATTTAAAAACGGCATTATGGCTTCATTTCAAGCTTGAATAGGTTGGAAAAGGCCGAGAAAGAGAGAAAATAAAAATTATCGTTCCGTTTCCGTTCCTAACTGACGCGTAATAGAAAATTAAAAAAAAATAGGCAAAAACTTCAAAAAATTAAAAAATAGCATTATGACTTGTTTTCAAGACAAAATCGGTTGGACAAGCCCGGGAAAGAGTGAAAATAAAAATTATCGTTCTGTTTCGTTTCTACCCGACGAGTGATAGAAAATTTCAAAAAAATTCAAAAAATTAAAAAATAGCATTATGGCTTCATTTCAAGCAAGAATTGGTTGGAAAAGACCGAGAAAGAGAGAAAATAAAAATTATCGTTCCGTTCCGTTCAACTCGACGCGTAATACAAAATTCCAAAAAAATTTTAAAAAAATTGAAATAATTAAAACATACCATTATGGCTTCATTTGAAGCCAAAATAGGTTGGAAAGGCCGAGAAAGGGTGAAAATTAAAATTATCGTTCCGTTTCGTTCCTAGCTGACGCGTAATAGAAAATTCCAAAAAAATAGGCAAAAACTTCAAAAAACTAAAAAATACCATTATGACTTCATTTCAAGCCAAAATAGGTTGTAGAAGGCCGAGAAAGTGAGAAAATAAAAATTATCGTTCCGTTCCGTTATTACCAGACGCGTAATAGAAAATTCCAAAAAAATAACGAAAAAATTAAAAAAATTAAAAAATAGCATTATAACTTCTTTTCAAGCCAAAATAGGTTGGAAAAGCTCGAGAAAGTGAGAAAATAAAAATTATCGTTCTGTTTCGTTCTTACCCGACGCGTGATAGAAAATTCCAAAAAAATAGCAAAAAAACTAAAAAAATTAAAAAATAGCATTATGGCTTCATTTCAAGCAAGAATTGGTTGGAAAAGGCCGAGAAAGAGAGAAAATAAAAATTATCGTTCCGTTCCGTTCCGTTCCTACTCGACGCGTAATAGAAAATTCCAAAAAAATTGAAAAAAAGTTGAAATAATTAAAACATACCATTATGGCTTCATTTGAAGCCAAAATAGGTTGGAAAGGCTGAGAAATGGAGAAAATTAAAATTATCGTTCCGTTTCGTTCCTAGCTGACGCGTAATAGAAAATTCCAAAAAATTAGGAAAAAACTTCAAAAAACTAAAAAATACCATTATGACTTCATTTCAATCCAAAATAGGTTGTAGAAGGCCGAGAAAGTGAGAAAATAAAAATTATCGTTCCGTTCCGTTACTACCAGACGCGCAATAGAAAATTCCAAAAAAATAACAAAAAAATTCAAAAAATTAAAAAATAGCATTATGACTTCTTTTGTAGCCAAAATAGGTTGGAAAAGCTCGAGAAAGAGAGAAAATAAAAATTATCATTCTGTTCCGTTGCTACCCGACGCGTAATAGAAAATTCCAAAAAAATAGCAAAAAAGTTCAAAAAATTCAAAAATGGCATTATGGCTTCATTTCAAGCCAGGATAGGTTGGAAAAGGCCGAGAATGAGAGAATATAAAAATTATCGTTCTGCACCGTTCCTACCCGACGCGTAACAGAAAATTCCAAAAAAGTAGCAAAAATATTAATAAAATTAAAAAATAGCATTATGGCTTCATTTCTAGCCAGAATAGGTTGGAAAAGGCCACGAAAGAGAGAATAAAAATTATCGTTCCGTTCTGTTCCTACTCGACGCGTAATACAAAATTTCAGAAAAATTGAAAAAAAATTCAAATAATTAAAACATACCATTATGGCTTCATTTCAAGCCAAAATAGGTTGGAAAATGCCGAGAAAGGGAGAAAATTAAAATTATCGTTCCTCTTCGTTCCCACCTGACGCGTAATAGAAAATTCCAAAAAAAAGGGCAAAAACTTCAAAAAATTAAAAAATACCATTATGACTTCATTTCAAACCAAAATAGGTTGGAGAAGGCCGTGAAACTGAGAAAATAAAAATAATCGTTTCGTTCCGTTGCTACCAGACGCGTAATAGAAAATTCCAAAAAAATATTAAAAATATTAGAAAAATTAAAAAATAGCATTATAACTTCTTTTCAAGCCAAAATAGATTGGAAAAGCTCGAGAAAGAGAGAAAATAAAAATTATCATTCTGTTCCGTTTCTACCCGACGCGTAATAGAAAATTCCAAAAAAATAGCAAAAAAATAAAAAAAAATAAAAAATGGCATTATGGCTTCATTTCGAGCCAGAATAGGTTGGAAAAGGCTGAGAAAGAGAGAAAATAAAAATTATCGTTCCGTTCCGTTCCTAACTGACTCGTAATAGAAAATTCAAAAAAATAGGCAAAAACTTCAAAAAATTAAAAAATACCATTATGACTTCATTTCAATCCAAAATAGGTTGGAGAACGCCGAGAATGTGAGAAAATAAAAATTATCGTTCCGTTCCGTTACTACCAGACGCGTAATAGAAAATTCCAAAAAAATAACAAAAAAATTCAAAAAATTAAAAAATAGCATTATGACTTCTTTTCTAGCCAAAATAGGTTGGACAAGCTCGGGAAAGGGAGAAAATAAAAATTATCATTCTGTTCTTTTCCTACCCGATGCGTAATAGAAAATTCCAAAAAAATAGTAAAAAAATTCAAAAAATTAAAATATGGCATTATGGCTTCATTTCAAGCCAGAATAGGTTGGAAAAGGCCGAGAAAGAGAAAAAAAAATTATCGTTCCGTTTCCGTTCCCAATTAACGCGTAATAGAAAATTCAAAAAAAACAGGCAAAAACTTCAAAAAATTAAAAAATACCATTATCACTTCATTTCAATCCAAAATAGGTTGGAGAACGCCGAGAAAGTGAGAAAATAAAAATTATCGTTCCGTTCCGTTACTACCAGACGCGTAATAGAAAACTCCAAAAAAATAACAAAAAAATTCAAAAAATTAAAAAATAGCATTATGACTTCTTTTCCAGCCAAAATAGGTTGGACAAGCCCGAGAAAGAGAGAAAATAAAAATTATCGTTCAGTTCCATTCCTACCAGACGCGTAATAGAAATTTCCAAACAAATAGCAAAAAAAATTAAAAAAAAAACCATTATGGCTCCATTTCAATCCAAAATAGGTTGGAAAATGCCGAGAAATCTAGGCAAATAAAAATTAGCAATCCGTTCCGTTCCTACCCGACCTGTAACAGGAAATTCCAAAAATATAACTAAAAAATTCAAAAAATTAAAAAATACCATTAGGGATTCATTCCAAGCCAAAATAGGTTAAAAGAGGATGAGAAAGAGAGAAAATAAAAATTATCATTCCGTTCCGTTCCTACCCGACCTGTAATAGGAAATTCCAAAAAAATAACAAAAAAATTCAAAAAATTAAAAATAGCATTATGACTTCTTTTCTAGCCAAAATAGGTTTGAAAAGCTCGAGAAAGGGAGAAAATAAAAATTATCATTCTGTTCTGTTCCTACCCGACGCGTAATAGAAAATTCCAAAAAAATAGCAAAAAAATTCACAAAATTTAAAAATGGCATTATGGCTTCATTTCAAGCTTGAATAGGTTGGAAAAGGCCGAGAAAGAGAGAAAATAAAAATTATCGTTCCGTTTCCGTTCCTAACTGACGCGTAATAGAAAATTAAAAAAAAATAGGCAAAAACTTCAAAAAATTAAAAAATAGCATTATGACTTGTTTTCAAGACAAAATCGGTTGGACAAGCCCGGGAAAGAGTGAAAATAAAAATTATCGTTCTGTTTCGTTTCTACCCGACGAGTGATAGAAAATTTCAAAAAAATTCAAAAAATTAAAAAATAGCATTATGGCTTCATTTCAAGCAAGAATTGGTTGGAAAAGACCGAGAAAGAGAGAAAATAAAAATTATCGTTCCGTTCCGTTCAACTCGACGCGTAATACAAAATTCCAAAAAAATTTTAAAAAAATTGAAATAATTAAAACATACCATTATGGCTTCATTTGAAGCCAAAATAGGTTGGAAAGGCCGAGAAAGGGTGAAAATTAAAATTATCGTTCCGTTTCGTTCCTAGCTGACGCGTAATAGAAAATTCCAAAAAAATAGGCAAAAACTTCAAAAAACTAAAAAATACCATTATGACTTCATTTCAAGCCAAAATAGGTTGTAGAAGGCCGAGAAAGTGAGAAAATAAAAATTATCGTTCCGTTCCGTTATTACCAGACGCGTAATAGAAAATTCCAAAAAAATAACGAAAAAATTAAAAAAATTAAAAAATAGCATTATAACTTCTTTTCAAGCCAAAATAGGTTGGAAAAGCTCGAGAAAGTGAGAAAATAAAAATTATCGTTCTGTTTCGTTCTTACCCGACGCGTGATAGAAAATTCCAAAAAAATAGCAAAAAAACTAAAAAAATTAAAAAATAGCATTATGGCTTCATTTCAAGCAAGAATTGGTTGGAAAAGGCCGAGAAAGAGAGAAAATAAAAATTATCGTTCCGTTCCGTTCCGTTCCTACTCGACGCGTAATAGAAAATTCCAAAAAAATTGAAAAAAAGTTGAAATAATTAAAACATACCATTATGGCTTCATTTGAAGCCAAAATAGGTTGGAAAGGCTGAGAAATGGAGAAAATTAAAATTATCGTTCCGTTTCGTTCCTAGCTGACGCGTAATAGAAAATTCCAAAAAATTAGGAAAAAACTTCAAAAAACTAAAAAATACCATTATGACTTCATTTCAATCCAAAATAGGTTGTAGAAGGCCGAGAAAGTGAGAAAATAAAAATTATCGTTCCGTTCCGTTACTACCAGACGCGCAATAGAAAATTCCAAAAAAATAACAAAAAAATTCAAAAAATTAAAAAATAGCATTATGACTTCTTTTGTAGCCAAAATAGGTTGGAAAAGCTCGAGAAAGAGAGAAAATAAAAATTATCATTCTGTTCCGTTGCTACCCGACGCGTAATAGAAAATTCCAAAAAAATAGCAAAAAAGTTCAAAAAATTCAAAAATGGCATTATGGCTTCATTTCAAGCCAGGATAGGTTGGAAAAGGCCGAGAATGAGAGAATATAAAAATTATCGTTCTGCACCGTTCCTACCCGACGCGTAACAGAAAATTCCAAAAAAGTAGCAAAAATATTAATAAAATTAAAAAATAGCATTATGGCTTCATTTCTAGCCAGAATAGGTTGGAAAAGGCCACGAAAGAGAGAATAAAAATTATCGTTCCGTTCTGTTCCTACTCGACGCGTAATACAAAATTTCAGAAAAATTGAAAAAAAATTCAAATAATTAAAACATACCATTATGGCTTCATTTCAAGCCAAAATAGGTTGGAAAATGCCGAGAAATGGAGAAAATTAAAATTATCGTTCCTCTTCGTTCCCACCTGACGCGTAATAGAAAATTCCAAAAAAAAGGGCAAAAACTTCAAAAAATTAAAAAATACCATTATGACTTCATTTCAAACCAAAATAGGTTGGAGAAGGCCGTGAAACTGAGAAAATAAAAATAATCGTTTCGTTCCGTTGCTACCAGACGCGTAATAGAAAATTCCAAAAAAATATTAAAAATATTAGAAAAATTAAAAAATAGCATTATAACTTCTTTTCAAGCCAAAATAGATTGGAAAAGCTCGAGAAAGAGAGAAAATAAAAATTATCATTCTGTTCCGTTTCTACCCGACGCGTAATAGAAAATTCCAAAAAAATAGCAAAAAAATAAAAAAAAATAAAAAATGGCATTATGGCTTCATTTCGAGCCAGAATAGGTTGGAAAAGGCTGAGAAAGAGAGAAAATAAAAATTATCGTTCCGTTCCGTTCCTAACTGACTCGTAATAGAAAATTCAAAAAAATAGGCAAAAACTTCAAAAAATTAAAAAATACCATTATGACTTCATTTCAATCCAAAATAGGTTGGAGAACGCCGAGAATGTGAGAAAATAAAAATTATCGTTCCGTTCCGTTACTACCAGACGCGTAATAGAAAATTCCAAAAAAATAACAAAAAAATTCAAAAAATTAAAAAATAGCATTATGACTTCTTTTCTAGCCAAAATAGGTTGGACAAGCCCGAGAAAGAGAGAATAAAAATTATTGTTCAGTTCCATTCCTACCAGACGCGTAATAGAAATTTCCAAACAAATAGCAAAAAAAATTAAAAAAAACCATTATGGCTCCATTTCAATCCAAAATTGGTTGGAAAATGCCGAGAAATAGTGCAAATAAAAATTAGCAATCCGTTCCGTTCCTACCCGAACTGTAACAGGAAATTCCAAAAAAATAACTAAAAAATTCAAAAAATTAAAAAATACCATTACGGATTCATTCCAAGCCAAAATAGGTTGAAAGAGGATGAGAAAGAGAGAAAATAAAAATTATCATTCCGTTCCGTTCCTACCCGACCTGTAATAGGAAATTCCAAAAAAATAACAAAAAAATTCAAAAAATTAAAAAATAGCATTATGACTTCTTTTCTAGCCAAAATAGGTTGGACAAGCTCGGGAAAGGGAGAAAATAAAAATGATCATTCTGTTCTTTTCCTACCCGATGCGTAATAGAAAATTCCAAAAAAATAGTAAAAAAATTCAAAAAATTAAAATATGGCATTATGGCTTCATTTCAAGCCAGAATAGGTTGGAAAAGGCCGAGAAAGAGAAAAAAAAATTATCGTTCCGTTTCCGTTCCCAATTAACGCGTAATAGAAAATTCAAAAAAAACAGGCAAAAACTTCAAAAAATTAAAAAATACCATTATCACTTCATTTCAATCCAAAATAGGTTGGAGAACGCCGAGAAAGTGAGAAAATAAAAATTATCGTTCCGTTCCGTTACTACCAGACGCGTAATAGAAAACTCCAAAAAAATAACAAAAAAATTCAAAAAATTAAAAAATAGCATTATGACTTCTTTTCCAGCCAAAATAGGTTGGACAAGCCCGAGAAAGAGAGAAAATAAAAATTATCGTTCAGTTCCATTCCTACCAGACGCGTAATAGAAATTTCCAAACAAATAGCAAAAAAAATTAAAAAAAAAACCATTATGGCTCCATTTCAATCCAAAATAGGTTGGAAAATGCCGAGAAATCTAGGCAAATAAAAATTAGCAATCCGTTCCGTTCCTACCCGACCTGTAACAGGAAATTCCAAAAATATAACTAAAAAATTCAAAAAATTAAAAAATACCATTAGGGATTCATTCCAAGCCAAAATAGGTTAAAAGAGGATGAGAAAGAGAGAAAATAAAAATTATCATTCCGTTCCGTTCCTACCCGACCTGTAATAGGAAATTCCAAAAAAATAACAAAAAAATTCAAAAAATTAAAAATAGCATTATGACTTCTTTTCTAGCCAAAATAGGTTTGAAAAGCTCGAGAAAGGGAGAAAATAAAAATTATCATTCTGTTCTGTTCCTACCCGACGCGTAATAGAAAATTCCAAAAAAATAGCAAAAAAATTCACAAAATTTAAAAACGGCATTATGGCTTCATTTCAAGCTTGAATAGGTTGGAAAAGGCCGAGAAAGAGAGAAAATAAAAATTATCGTTCCGTTTCCGTTCCTAACTGACGCGTAATAGAAAATTAAAAAAAAATAGGCAAAAACTTCAAAAAATTAAAAAATAGCATTATGACTTGTTTTCAAGACAAAATCGGTTGGACAAGCCCGGGAAAGAGTGAAAATAAAAATTATCGTTCTGTTTCGTTTCTACCCGACGAGTGATAGAAAATTTCAAAAAAATTCAAAAAATTAAAAAATAGCATTATGGCTTCATTTCAAGCAAGAATTGGTTGGAAAAGACCGAGAAAGAGAGAAAATAAAAATTATCGTTCCGTTCCGTTCAACTCGACGCGTAATACAAAATTCCAAAAAAATTTTAAAAAAATTGAAATAATTAAAACATACCATTATGGCTTCATTTGAAGCCAAAATAGGTTGGAAAGGCCGAGAAAGGGTGAAAATTAAAATTATCGTTCCGTTTCGTTCCTAGCTGACGCGTAATAGAAAATTCCAAAAAAATAGGCAAAAACTTCAAAAAACTAAAAAATACCATTATGACTTCATTTCAAGCCAAAATAGGTTGTAGAAGGCCGAGAAAGTGAGAAAATAAAAATTATCGTTCCGTTCCGTTATTACCAGACGCGTAATAGAAAATTCCAAAAAAATAACGAAAAAATTAAAAAAATTAAAAAATAGCATTATAACTTCTTTTCAAGCCAAAATAGGTTGGAAAAGCTCGAGAAAGTGAGAAAATAAAAATTATCGTTCTGTTTCGTTCTTACCCGACGCGTGATAGAAAATTCCAAAAAAATAGCAAAAAAACTAAAAAAATTAAAAAATAGCATTATGGCTTCATTTCAAGCAAGAATTGGTTGGAAAAGGCCGAGAAAGAGAGAAAATAAAAATTATCGTTCCGTTCCGTTCCGTTCCTACTCGACGCGTAATAGAAAATTCCAAAAAAATTGAAAAAAAGTTGAAATAATTAAAACATACCATTATGGCTTCATTTGAAGCCAAAATAGGTTGGAAAGGCTGAGAAATGGAGAAAATTAAAATTATCGTTCCGTTTCGTTCCTAGCTGACGCGTAATAGAAAATTCCAAAAAATTAGGAAAAAACTTCAAAAAACTAAAAAATACCATTATGACTTCATTTCAATCCAAAATAGGTTGTAGAAGGCCGAGAAAGTGAGAAAATAAAAATTATCGTTCCGTTCCGTTACTACCAGACGCGCAATAGAAAATTCCAAAAAAATAACAAAAAAATTCAAAAAATTAAAAAATAGCATTATGACTTCTTTTGTAGCCAAAATAGGTTGGAAAAGCTCGAGAAAGAGAGAAAATAAAAATTATCATTCTGTTCCGTTGCTACCCGACGCGTAATAGAAAATTCCAAAAAAATAGCAAAAAAGTTCAAAAAATTCAAAAATGGCATTATGGCTTCATTTCAAGCCAGGATAGGTTGGAAAAGGCCGAGAATGAGAGAATATAAAAATTATCGTTCTGCACCGTTCCTACCCGACGCGTAACAGAAAATTCCAAAAAAGTAGCAAAAATATTAATAAAATTAAAAAATAGCATTATGGCTTCATTTCTAGCCAGAATAGGTTGGAAAAGGCCACGAAAGAGAGAATAAAAATTATCGTTCCGTTCTGTTCCTACTCGACGCGTAATACAAAATTTCAGAAAAATTGAAAAAAAATTCAAATAATTAAAACATACCATTATGGCTTCATTTCAAGCCAAAATAGGTTGGAAAATGCCGAGAAAGGGAGAAAATTAAAATTATCGTTCCTCTTCGTTCCCACCTGACGCGTAATAGAAAATTCCAAAAAAAAGGGCAAAAACTTCAAAAAATTAAAAAATACCATTATGACTTCATTTCAAACCAAAATAGGTTGGAGAAGGCCGTGAAACTGAGAAAATAAAAATAATCGTTTCGTTCCGTTGCTACCAGACGCGTAATAGAAAATTCCAAAAAAATATTAAAAATATTAGAAAAATTAAAAAATAGCATTATAACTTCTTTTCAAGCCAAAATAGATTGGAAAAGCTCGAGAAAGAGAGAAAATAAAAATTATCATTCTGTTCCGTTTCTACCCGACGCGTAATAGAAAATTCCAAAAAAATAGCAAAAAAATAAAAAAAAATAAAAAATGGCATTATGGCTTCATTTCGAGCCAGAATAGGTTGGAAAAGGCTGAGAAAGAGAGAAAATAAAAATTATCGTTCCGTTCCGTTCCTAACTGACTCGTAATAGAAAATTCAAAAAAATAGGCAAAAACTTCAAAAAATTAAAAAATACCATTATGACTTCATTTCAATCCAAAATAGGTTGGAGAACGCCGAGAATGTGAGAAAATAAAAATTATCGTTCCGTTCCGTTACTACCAGACGCGTAATAGAAAATTCCAAAAAAATAACAAAAAAATTCAAAAAATTAAAAAATAGCATTATGACTTCTTTTCTAGCCAAAATAGGTTGGACAAGCTCGGGAAAGGGAGAAAATAAAAATTATCATTCTGTTCTTTTCCTACCCGATGCGTAATAGAAAATTCCAAAAAAATAGTAAAAAAATTCAAAAAATTAAAATATGGCATTATGGCTTCATTTCAAGCCAGAATAGGTTGGAAAAGGCCGAGAAAGAGAAAAAAAAATTATCGTTCCGTTTCCGTTCCCAATTAACGCGTAATAGAAAATTCAAAAAAAACAGGCAAAAACTTCAAAAAATTAAAAAATACCATTATCACTTCATTTCAATCCAAAATAGGTTGGAGAACGCCGAGAAAGTGAGAAAATAAAAATTATCGTTCCGTTCCGTTACTACCAGACGCGTAATAGAAAACTCCAAAAAAATAACAAAAAAATTCAAAAAATTAAAAAATAGCATTATGACTTCTTTTCCAGCCAAAATAGGTTGGACAAGCCCGAGAAAGAGAGAAAATAAAAATTATCGTTCAGTTCCATTCCTACCAGACGCGTAATAGAAATTTCCAAACAAATAGCAAAAAAAATTAAAAAAAAAACCATTATGGCTCCATTTCAATCCAAAATAGGTTGGAAAATGCCGAGAAATCTAGGCAAATAAAAATTAGCAATCCGTTCCGTTCCTACCCGACCTGTAACAGGAAATTCCAAAAATATAACTAAAAAATTCAAAAAATTAAAAAATACCATTAGGGATTCATTCCAAGCCAAAATAGGTTAAAAGAGGATGAGAAAGAGAGAAAATAAAAATTATCATTCCGTTCCGTTCCTACCCGACCTGTAATAGGAAATTCCAAAAAAATAACAAAAAAATTCAAAAAATTAAAAATAGCATTATGACTTCTTTTCTAGCCAAAATAGGTTTGAAAAGCTCGAGAAAGGGAGAAAATAAAAATTATCATTCTGTTCTGTTCCTACCCGACGCGTAATAGAAAATTCCAAAAAAATAGCAAAAAAATTCACAAAATTTAAAAATGGCATTATGGCTTCATTTCAAGCTTGAATAGGTTGGAAAAGGCCGAGAAAGAGAGAAAATAAAAATTATCGTTCCGTTTCCGTTCCTAACTGACGCGTAATAGAAAATTAAAAAAAAATAGGCAAAAACTTCAAAAAATTAAAAAATAGCATTATGACTTGTTTTCAAGACAAAATCGGTTGGACAAGCCCGGGAAAGAGTGAAAATAAAAATTATCGTTCTGTTTCGTTTCTACCCGACGAGTGATAGAAAATTTCAAAAAAATTCAAAAAATTAAAAAATAGCATTATGGCTTCATTTCAAGCAAGAATTGGTTGGAAAAGACCGAGAAAGAGAGAAAATAAAAATTATCGTTCCGTTCCGTTCAACTCGACGCGTAATACAAAATTCCAAAAAAATTTTAAAAAAATTGAAATAATTAAAACATACCATTATGGCTTCATTTGAAGCCAAAATAGGTTGGAAAGGCCGAGAAAGGGTGAAAATTAAAATTATCGTTCCGTTTCGTTCCTAGCTGACGCGTAATAGAAAATTCCAAAAAAATAGGCAAAAACTTCAAAAAACTAAAAAATACCATTATGACTTCATTTCAAGCCAAAATAGGTTGTAGAAGGCCGAGAAAGTGAGAAAATAAAAATTATCGTTCCGTTCCGTTATTACCAGACGCGTAATAGAAAATTCCAAAAAAATAACGAAAAAATTAAAAAAATTAAAAAATAGCATTATAACTTCTTTTCAAGCCAAAATAGGTTGGAAAAGCTCGAGAAAGTGAGAAAATAAAAATTATCGTTCTGTTTCGTTCTTACCCGACGCGTGATAGAAAATTCCAAAAAAATAGCAAAAAAACTAAAAAAATTAAAAAATAGCATTATGGCTTCATTTCAAGCAAGAATTGGTTGGAAAAGGCCGAGAAAGAGAGAAAATAAAAATTATCGTTCCGTTCCGTTCCGTTCCTACTCGACGCGTAATAGAAAATTCCAAAAAAATTGAAAAAAAGTTGAAATAATTAAAACATACCATTATGGCTTCATTTGAAGCCAAAATAGGTTGGAAAGGCTGAGAAATGGAGAAAATTAAAATTATCGTTCCGTTTCGTTCCTAGCTGACGCGTAATAGAAAATTCCAAAAAATTAGGAAAAAACTTCAAAAAACTAAAAAATACCATTATGACTTCATTTCAATCCAAAATAGGTTGTAGAAGGCCGAGAAAGTGAGAAAATAAAAATTATCGTTCCGTTCCGTTACTACCAGACGCGCAATAGAAAATTCCAAAAAAATAACAAAAAAATTCAAAAAATTAAAAAATAGCATTATGACTTCTTTTGTAGCCAAAATAGGTTGGAAAAGCTCGAGAAAGAGAGAAAATAAAAATTATCATTCTGTTCCGTTGCTACCCGACGCGTAATAGAAAATTCCAAAAAAATAGCAAAAAAGTTCAAAAAATTCAAAAATGGCATTATGGCTTCATTTCAAGCCAGGATAGGTTGGAAAAGGCCGAGAATGAGAGAATATAAAAATTATCGTTCTGCACCGTTCCTACCCGACGCGTAACAGAAAATTCCAAAAAAGTAGCAAAAATATTAATAAAATTAAAAAATAGCATTATGGCTTCATTTCTAGCCAGAATAGGTTGGAAAAGGCCACGAAAGAGAGAATAAAAATTATCGTTCCGTTCTGTTCCTACTCGACGCGTAATACAAAATTTCAGAAAAATTGAAAAAAAATTCAAATAATTAAAACATACCATTATGGCTTCATTTCAAGCCAAAATAGGTTGGAAAATGCCGAGAAATGGAGAAAATTAAAATTATCGTTCCTCTTCGTTCCCACCTGACGCGTAATAGAAAATTCCAAAAAAAAGGGCAAAAACTTCAAAAAATTAAAAAATACCATTATGACTTCATTTCAAACCAAAATAGGTTGGAGAAGGCCGTGAAACTGAGAAAATAAAAATAATCGTTTCGTTCCGTTGCTACCAGACGCGTAATAGAAAATTCCAAAAAAATATTAAAAATATTAGAAAAATTAAAAAATAGCATTATAACTTCTTTTCAAGCCAAAATAGATTGGAAAAGCTCGAGAAAGAGAGAAAATAAAAATTATCATTCTGTTCCGTTTCTACCCGACGCGTAATAGAAAATTCCAAAAAAATAGCAAAAAAATAAAAAAAAATAAAAAATGGCATTATGGCTTCATTTCGAGCCAGAATAGGTTGGAAAAGGCTGAGAAAGAGAGAAAATAAAAATTATCGTTCCGTTCCGTTCCTAACTGACTCGTAATAGAAAATTCAAAAAAATAGGCAAAAACTTCAAAAAATTAAAAAATACCATTATGACTTCATTTCAATCCAAAATAGGTTGGAGAACGCCGAGAATGTGAGAAAATAAAAATTATCGTTCCGTTCCGTTACTACCAGACGCGTAATAGAAAATTCCAAAAAAATAACAAAAAAATTCAAAAAATTAAAAAATAGCATTATGACTTCTTTTCTAGCCAAAATAGGTTGGACAAGCCCGAGAAAGAGAGAATAAAAATTATTGTTCAGTTCCATTCCTACCAGACGCGTAATAGAAATTTCCAAACAAATAGCAAAAAAAATTAAAAAAAACCATTATGGCTCCATTTCAATCCAAAATTGGTTGGAAAATGCCGAGAAATAGTGCAAATAAAAATTAGCAATCCGTTCCGTTCCTACCCGAACTGTAACAGGAAATTCCAAAAAAATAACTAAAAAATTCAAAAAATTAAAAAATACCATTACGGATTCATTCCAAGCCAAAATAGGTTGAAAGAGGATGAGAAAGAGAGAAAATAAAAATTATCATTCCGTTCCGTTCCTACCCGACCTGTAATAGGAAATTCCAAAAAAATAACAAAAAAATTCAAAAAATTAAAAAATAGCATTATGACTTCTTTTCTAGCCAAAATAGGTTGGACAAGCTCGGGAAAGGGAGAAAATAAAAATTATCATTCTGTTCTTTTCCTACCCGATGCGTAATAGAAAATTCCAAAAAAATAGTAAAAAAATTCAAAAAATTAAAATATGGCATTATGGCTTCATTTCAAGCCAGAATAGGTTGGAAAAGGCCGAGAAAGAGAAAAAAAAATTATCGTTCCGTTTCCGTTCCCAATTAACGCGTAATAGAAAATTCAAAAAAAACAGGCAAAAACTTCAAAAAATTAAAAAAATACCATTATCACTTCATTTCAATCCAAAATAGGTTGGAGAACGCCGAGAAAGTGAGAAAATAAAAATTATCGTTCCGTTCCGTTACTACCAGACGCGTAATAGAAAACTCCAAAAAAATAACAAAAAAATTCAAAAAATTAAAAAATAGCATTATGACTTCTTTTCCAGCCAAAATAGGTTGGACAAGCCCGAGAAAGAGAGAAAATAAAAATTATCGTTCAGTTCCATTCCTACCAGACGCGTAATAGAAATTTCCAAACAAATAGCAAAAAAAATTAAAAAAAAAACCATTATGGCTCCATTTCAATCCAAAATAGGTTGGAAAATGCCGAGAAATCTAGGCAAATAAAAATTAGCAATCCGTTCCGTTCCTACCCGACCTGTAACAGGAAATTCCAAAAATATAACTAAAAAATTCAAAAAATTAAAAAATACCATTAGGGATTCATTCCAAGCCAAAATAGGTTAAAAGAGGATGAGAAAGAGAGAAAATAAAAATTATCATTCCGTTCCGTTCCTACCCGACCTGTAATAGGAAATTCCAAAAAAATAACAAAAAAATTCAAAAAATTAAAAATAGCATTATGACTTCTTTTCTAGCCAAAATAGGTTTGAAAAGCTCGAGAAAGGGAGAAAATAAAAATTATCATTCTGTTCTGTTCCTACCCGACGCGTAATAGAAAATTCCAAAAAAATAGCAAAAAAATTCACAAAATTTAAAAACGGCATTATGGCTTCATTTCAAGCTTGAATAGGTTGGAAAAGGCCGAGAAAGAGAGAAAATAAAAATTATCGTTCCGTTTCCGTTCCTAACTGACGCGTAATAGAAAATTAAAAAAAAATAGGCAAAAACTTCAAAAAATTAAAAAATAGCATTATGACTTGTTTTCAAGACAAAATCGGTTGGACAAGCCCGGGAAAGAGTGAAAATAAAAATTATCGTTCTGTTTCGTTTCTACCCGACGAGTGATAGAAAATTTCAAAAAAATTCAAAAAATTAAAAAATAGCATTATGGCTTCATTTCAAGCAAGAATTGGTTGGAAAAGACCGAGAAAGAGAGAAAATAAAAATTATCGTTCCGTTCCGTTCAACTCGACGCGTAATACAAAATTCCAAAAAAATTTTAAAAAAATTGAAATAATTAAAACATACCATTATGGCTTCATTTGAAGCCAAAATAGGTTGGAAAGGCCGAGAAAGGGTGAAAATTAAAATTATCGTTCCGTTTCGTTCCTAGCTGACGCGTAATAGAAAATTCCAAAAAAATAGGCAAAAACTTCAAAAAACTAAAAAATACCATTATGACTTCATTTCAAGCCAAAATAGGTTGTAGAAGGCCGAGAAAGTGAGAAAATAAAAATTATCGTTCCGTTCCGTTATTACCAGACGCGTAATAGAAAATTCCAAAAAAATAACGAAAAAATTAAAAAAATTAAAAAATAGCATTATAACTTCTTTTCAAGCCAAAATAGGTTGGAAAAGCTCGAGAAAGTGAGAAAATAAAAATTATCGTTCTGTTTCGTTCTTACCCGACGCGTGATAGAAAATTCCAAAAAAATAGCAAAAAAACTAAAAAAATTAAAAAATAGCATTATGGCTTCATTTCAAGCAAGAATTGGTTGGAAAAGGCCGAGAAAGAGAGAAAATAAAAATTATCGTTCCGTTCCGTTCCGTTCCTACTCGACGCGTAATAGAAAATTCCAAAAAAATTGAAAAAAAGTTGAAATAATTAAAACATACCATTATGGCTTCATTTGAAGCCAAAATAGGTTGGAAAGGCTGAGAAATGGAGAAAATTAAAATTATCGTTCCGTTTCGTTCCTAGCTGACGCGTAATAGAAAATTCCAAAAAATTAGGAAAAAACTTCAAAAAACTAAAAAATACCATTATGACTTCATTTCAATCCAAAATAGGTTGTAGAAGGCCGAGAAAGTGAGAAAATAAAAATTATCGTTCCGTTCCGTTACTACCAGACGCGCAATAGAAAATTCCAAAAAAATAACAAAAAAATTCAAAAAATTAAAAAATAGCATTATGACTTCTTTTGTAGCCAAAATAGGTTGGAAAAGCTCGAGAAAGAGAGAAAATAAAAATTATCATTCTGTTCCGTTGCTACCCGACGCGTAATAGAAAATTCCAAAAAAATAGCAAAAAAGTTCAAAAAATTCAAAAATGGCATTATGGCTTCATTTCAAGCCAGGATAGGTTGGAAAAGGCCGAGAATGAGAGAATATAAAAATTATCGTTCTGCACCGTTCCTACCCGACGCGTAACAGAAAATTCCAAAAAAGTAGCAAAAATATTAATAAAATTAAAAAATAGCATTATGGCTTCATTTCTAGCCAGAATAGGTTGGAAAAGGCCACGAAAGAGAGAATAAAAATTATCGTTCCGTTCTGTTCCTACTCGACGCGTAATACAAAATTTCAGAAAAATTGAAAAAAAATTCAAATAATTAAAACATACCATTATGGCTTCATTTCAAGCCAAAATAGGTTGGAAAATGCCGAGAAATGGAGAAAATTAAAATTATCGTTCCTCTTCGTTCCCACCTGACGCGTAATAGAAAATTCCAAAAAAAAGGGCAAAAACTTCAAAAAATTAAAAAATACCATTATGACTTCATTTCAAACCAAAATAGGTTGGAGAAGGCCGTGAAACTGAGAAAATAAAAATAATCGTTTCGTTCCGTTGCTACCAGACGCGTAATAGAAAATTCCAAAAAAATATTAAAAATATTAGAAAAATTAAAAAATAGCATTATAACTTCTTTTCAAGCCAAAATAGATTGGAAAAGCTCGAGAAAGAGAGAAAATAAAAATTATCATTCTGTTCCGTTTCTACCCGACGCGTAATAGAAAATTCCAAAAAAATAGCAAAAAAATAAAAAAAAATAAAAAATGGCATTATGGCTTCATTTCGAGCCAGAATAGGTTGGAAAAGGCTGAGAAAGAGAGAAAATAAAAATTATCGTTCCGTTCCGTTCCTAACTGACTCGTAATAGAAAATTCAAAAAAATAGGCAAAAACTTCAAAAAATTAAAAAATACCATTATGACTTCATTTCAATCCAAAATAGGTTGGAGAACGCCGAGAATGTGAGAAAATAAAAATTATCGTTCCGTTCCGTTACTACCAGACGCGTAATAGAAAATTCCAAAAAAATAACAAAAAAA
This sequence comes from Quercus parvula, assembly GCA_030820535.1. Lineage (NCBI taxonomy): Eukaryota > Viridiplantae > Streptophyta > Magnoliopsida > Fagales > Fagaceae > Quercus > Quercus parvula. Next base: position 25,903,599 of record JAUAME010000004.1, read on the forward strand.
TTCAAAAAATTAAAAAATAGCATTATGACTTCTTTTCTAGCCAAAATAGGTTGGACAAGCCCGAGAAAGAGAGAATAAAAATTATTGTTCAGTTCCATTCCTACCAGACGCGTAATAGAAATTTCCAAACAAATAGCAAAAAAAATTAAAAAAAACCATTATGGCTCCATTTCAATCCAAAATTGGTTGGAAAATGCCGAGAAATAGTGCAAATAAAAATTAGCAATCCGTTCCGTTCCTACCCGAACTGTAACAGGAAATTCCAAAAAAATAACTAAAAAATTCAAAAAATTAAAAAATACCATTACGGATTCATTCCAAGCCAAAATAGGTTGAAAGAGGATGAGAAAGAGAGAAAATAAAAATTATCATTCCGTTCCGTTCCTACCCGACCTGTAATAGGAAATTCCAAAAAAATAACAAAAAAATTCAAAAAATTAAAAAATAGCATTATGACTTCTTTTCTAGCCAAAATAGGTTGGACAAGCTCGGGAAAGGGAGAAAATAAAAATTATCATTCTGTTCTTTTCCTACCCGATGCGTAATAGAAAATTCCAAAAAAATAGTAAAAAAATTCAAAAAATTAAAATATGGCATTATGGCTTCATTTCAAGCCAGAATAGGTTGGAAAAGGCCGAGAAAGAGAAAAAAAAATTATCGTTCCGTTTCCGTTCCCAATTAACGCGTAATAGAAAATTCAAAAAAAACAGGCAAAAACTTCAAAAAATTAAAAAAATACCATTATCACTTCATTTCAATCCAAAATAGGTTGGAGAACGCCGAGAAAGTGAGAAAATAAAAATTATCGTTCCGTTCCGTTACTACCAGACGCGTAATAGAAAACTCCAAAAAAATAACAAAAAAATTCAAAAAATTAAAAAATAGCATTATGACTTCTTTTCCAGCCAAAATAGGTTGGACAAGCCCGAGAAAGAGAGAAAATAAAAATTATCGTTCAGTTCCATTCCTACCAGACGCGTAATAGAAATTTCCAAACAAATAGCAAAAAAAATTAAAAAAAAAACCATTATGGCTCCATTTCAATCCAAAATAGGTTGGAAAATGCCGAGAAATCTAGGCAAATAAAAATTAGCAATCCGTTCCGTTCCTACCCGACCTGTAACAGGAAATTCCAAAAATATAACTAAAAAATTCAAAAAATTAAAAAATACCATTAGGGATTCATTCCAAGCCAAAATAGGTTAAAAGAGGATGAGAAAGAGAGAAAATAAAAATTATCATTCCGTTCCGTTCCTACCCGACCTGTAATAGGAAATTCCAAAAAAATAACAAAAAAATTCAAAAAATTAAAAATAGCATTATGACTTCTTTTCTAGCCAAAATAGGTTTGAAAAGCTCGAGAAAGGGAGAAAATAAAAATTATCATTCTGTTCTGTTCCTACCCGACGCGTAATAGAAAATTCCAAAAAAATAGCAAAAAAATTCACAAAATTTAAAAACGGCATTATGGCTTCATTTCAAGCTTGAATAGGTTGGAAAAGGCCGAGAAAGAGAGAAAATAAAAATTATCGTTCCGTTTCCGTTCCTAACTGACGCGTAATAGAAAATTAAAAAAAAATAGGCAAAAACTTCAAAAAATTAAAAAATAGCATTATGACTTGTTTTCAAGACAAAATCGGTTGGACAAGCCAGGGAAAGAGTGAAAATAAAAATTATCGTTCTGTTTCGTTTCTACCCGACGAGTGATAGAAAATTTCAAAAAAATTCAAAAAATTAAAAAATAGCATTATGGCTTCATTTCAAGCAAGAATTGGTTGGAAAAGACCGAGAAAGAGAGAAAATAAAAATTATCGTTCCGTTCCGTTCAACTCGACGCGTAATACAAAATTCCAAAAAAATTTTAAAAAAATTGAAATAATTAAAACATACCATTATGGCTTCATTTGAAGCCAAAATAGGTTGGAAAGGCCGAGAAAGGGTGAAAATTAAAATTATCGTTCCGTTTCGTTCCTAGCTGACGCGTAATAGAAAATTCCAAAAAAATAGGCAAAAACTTCAAAAAACTAAAAAATACCATTATGACTTCATTTCAAGCCAAAATAGGTTGTAGAAGGCCGAGAAAGTGAGAAAATAAAAATTATCGTTCCGTTCCGTTATTACCAGACGCGTAATAGAAAATTCCAAAAAAATAACGAAAAAATTAAAAAAATTAAAAAATAGCATTATAACTTCTTTTCAAGCCAAAATAGGTTGGAAAAGCTCGAGAAAGTGAGAAAATAAAAATTATCGTTCTGTTTCGTTCTTACCCGACGCGTGATAGAAAATTCCAAAAAAATAGCAAAAAAACTAAAAAAATTAAAAAATAGCATTATGGCTTCATTTCAAGCAAGAATTGGTTGGAAAAAGCCGAGAAAGAGAGAAAATAAAAATTATCGTTCCGTTCCGTTCCGTTCCTACTCGACGCGTAATAGAAAATTCCAAAAAAATTGAAAAAAAGTTGAAATAATTAAAACATACCATTATGGCTTCATTTGAAGCCAAAATAGGTTGGAAAGGCTGAGAAATGGAGAAAATTAAAATTATCGTTCCGTTTCGTTCCTAGCTGACGCGTAATAGAAAATTCCAAAAAATTAGGAAAAAACTTCAAAAAACTAAAAAATACCATTATGACTTCATTTCAATCCAAAATAGGTTGTAGAAGGCCGAGAAAGTGAGAAAATAAAAATTATCGTTCCGTTCCGTTACTACCAGACGCGCAATAGAAAATTCCAAAAAAATAACAAAAAAATTAAAAAAATTAAAAAATAGCATTATGACTTCTTTTGTAGCCAAAATAGGTTGGAAAAGCTCGAGAAAGAGAGAAAATAAAAATTATCATTCTGTTCCGTTGCTACCCGACGCGTAATAGAAAATTCCCAAAAAATAGCAAAAAAGTTCAAAAAATTCAAAAATGGCATTATGGCTTCATTTCAAGCCAGGATAGGTTGGAAAAGGCCGAGAATGAGAGAATATAAAAATTATCGTTCTGCACCGTTCCTACCCGACGCGTAACAGAAAATTCCAAAAAAGTAGCAAAAATATTAATAAAATTAAAAAATAGCATTATGGCTTCATTTCTAGCCAGAATAGGTTGGAAAAGGCCACGAAAGAGAGAATAAAAATTATCGTTCCGTTCTGTTCCTACTCGACGCGTAATACAAAATTTCAAAAAAATTGAAAAAAATTTCAAATAATTAAAACATACCATTATGGCTTCATTTCAAGCCAAAATAGGTTGGAAAATGCCGAGAAAGGGAGAAAATTAAAATTATCGTTCCTCTTCGTTCCCACCTGACGCGTAATAGAAAATTCAAAAAAAAAGGGCAAAAACTTCAAAAAATTAAAAAATACCATTATGACTTCATTTCAAACCAAAATAGGTTGGAGAAGGCCGTGAAACTGAGAAAATAAAAATAATCGTTTCGTTCCGTTGCTACCAGACGCGTAATAGAAAATTCCAAAAAAATAGCAAAAAAATTAAAAAAATTAAAAAATGGCATTATGGCTTCATTTCAAGCCAGAATAGGTTGGAAAAGGCTGAGAAAGAGAGAAAATAAAAATTATCGTTCCGTTCCGTTCCTAACTGACTCGTAATAGAAAATTCAAAAAAAATAGGCAAAAACTTCAAAAAATTAAAAAATACCATTATGACTTCATTTCAATCCAAAATAGGTTGGAGAACGCCGAGAATGTGAGAAAATAAAAATTATCGTTCCGTTCCGTTACTACCAGACGCGTAATAGAAAATTCCAAAAAAATAACAAAAAAATTCAAAAAATTAAAAAATAGCATTATGACTTCTTTTCTAGACAAAATAGGTTGGAAAAGCTCGAGAAAGAGAGAAAATAAAAATTATCATTCTGTTCCGTTGCTACCCGACGCGTAATAAAAAATTCCAAAAAAATAGCAAAAAAGTTCAAAAAATTCAAAAATGGCATTATGGCTTCATTTCAAGCCAGGATAGGTTGGAAAAGGCCGAGAATGAGAGAATATAAAAATTATCGTTCTGCACCGTTCCTACCCGACGCGTAACAGAAAATTCCAAAAAAGTAGCAAAAATATTAATAAAATTAAAAAATAGCATTATGGCTTCATTTCTAGCCAGAAGAGGTTGGAAAAGGCCACGAAAGAGAGAATAAAAATTATCGTTCCGTTCTGTTCCTACTCGACGCGTAATACAAAATTTCAAAAAAATTGAAAAAAATTTCAAATAATTAAAACATACCATTATGGCTTCATTTCAAGCCAAAATAGGTTGGAAAATGCCGAGAAAGGGAGAAAATTAAAATTATCGTTCCTCTTCGTTCCCACCTGACGCGTAATAGAAAATTCAAAAAAAAAGGGCAAAAACTTCAAAAAATTAAAAAATACCATTATGACTTCATTTCAAACCAAAATAGGTTGGAGAAGGCCGTGAAACTGAGAAAATAAAAATAATCGTTTCGTTCCGTTGCTACCAGACGCGTAATAGAAAATTCCAAAAAAATAGCAAAAAAATTAAAAAAATTAAAAAATGGCATTATGGCTTCATTTCAAGCCAGAATAGGTTGGAAAAGGCTGAGAATGTGAGAAAATAAAAATTATCGTTCCGTTCCGTTACTACCAGACGCGTAATAGAAAATTCCAAAAAAATAACAAAAAAATTCAAAAAATTAAAAAATAGCATTATGACTTCTTTTCTAGCCAAAATAGGTTGGAAAAGCTAGAGAAAGTGAGAAAATAAAAATTATCATTCTGTTCGTTCCTACCCGACGCGTAATAGAAAATTCCAAAAAAATTCAAAAAATTAAAAAATGGCATTGTGGCTTCATTTCAAGCCAGAATAGGTTCGAAAAGGCCAAGAAAGAGAGAAAAAAAAAATTATCGTTCCGTTTCCGTTCCTAACTAACGCGTAATAGAAAATTAAAAAAAAAACAGGCAAAAACTTCAAAAAATAAAAAAATACCATTATCACTTCATTTCAATCCAAAATAGGTTGTAGAACGCTGAGAAAGTGAGAAAATAAAAATTATCGTTCCGTTCCGTTACTACCAGACGCGTAATAGAAAATCCAAAAAAATAACAAAAAAATTCAAAAAATTAAAAAATAGCATTATGACTTCTTTTCTAGCCAAAATAGGTTGGACAAGCCCGAGAAAGAGAGAAAATAAAAATTATCGTTCAGTTCCATTCCTACCAGACGCGTAATAGAAATTTCCAAACAAATAGCAAAAAAAATTAAAAAAAACCATTATGGCTCCATTTCAATCCAAAATAGGTTGGAAAATGCCGAGAAATAGAGCAAATAAAAATTAGCAATCCGTTCCGTTCCTACCCGACCTGTAACAGGAAATTCCAAAAAAATAACTAAAAAATTCAAAAAATTAAAAAATACCATTACGGATTCATTCCAAGCCAAAATAGGTTGAAAGAGGAAGAGAAAGAGAGAAAATAAAAATTATCATTCTGTTCCGTTCCTACCCGACCTGTAATAGGAAATTCCAAAAAAATAACAAAAAAATTCAAAAAATTAAAAAATAGCATTATGACTTCTTTTCTAGCCAAAATAGGTTGGACAAGCTCGGGAAAGGGAGAAAATAAAAATTATCATTCTGTTCTGTTCCTACCCGACGCGTAATAGAAAATTCCAAAAAAATAGTAAAAAAATTCAAAAAATTAAAAAATGGCATTATGGCTTCATTTCAAGCCAGAATAGGTTGGAAAAGGCCGAGAAAGAGAAAAAAAAAATTATCGTTCCGTTTCCGTTCCTAATTAACGCGTAATAGAAAATTAAAAAAAAAACAGGCAAAAACTTCAAAAAATTAAAAAATACCATTATCACTTCATTTCAATCCAAAATAGGTTGGAGAACGCCGAGAAAGTGAGAAAATAAAAATTATCGTTCCGTTCCGTTACTACCAGACGCGTAATAGAAAACTCCAAAAAAATAACAAAAAAATTCAAAAAATTAAAAAATAGCATTATGACTTCTTTTCTTGCCAAAATAGGTTGGACAAGCCCGAGAAAGAGAGAAAATAAAAATTATCGTTCAGTTCCATTCCTACCAGACGCGTAATAGAAATTTCCAAACAAATAGCAAAAAAAATTAAAAAAAAACCATTATGGCTCCATTTCAATCCAAAATAGGTTGGAAAATGCCGAGAAATCTAGGCAAATAAAAATTAGCAATCCGTTCCGTTCCTACTCGACCTGTAACAGGAAATTCCAAAAATATAACTAAAAAATTCAAAAAATTAAAAAATACCATTAGGGATTCATTCCAAGCCAAAATAGGTTAAAAGAGGATGAGAAAGAGAGAAAATAAAAATTATCATTCCGTTCCGTTCCTACCCGACCTGTAATAGGAAATTCCAAAAAAATAACAAAAAAATTCAAAAAATTAAAAATAGCATTATGACTTCTTTTCTAGCCAAAATAGGTTTGAAAAGCTCGAGAAAGGGAGAAAATAAAAATTATCATTCTGTTCTGTTCCTACCCGACGCGTAATAGAAAATTTCATAAAAATAGCAAAAAAATTCACAAAATTTAAAAATGGCATTATGGCTTCATTTCAAGCTAGAATAGGTTGGAAAAGGCCGAGAAAGAGAGAAAATAAAAATTATCGTTCCGTTTCCATTCCTAACTGACGCGTAATAGAAAATTAAAAAAAAATAGGCAAAAACATCAAAAAATTAAAAAATAGCATTATGACTTGTTTTCAAGACAAAATCGGTTGGACAAGCCCGGGAAAGAGTGAAAATAAAAATTATCGTTCTATTTCGTTTCTACCCGACGCGTGATAGAAAATTCCAAAAAAATTCAAAAAATTAAAAAATAGCATTATGGCTTCATTTCAAGCAAGAATTGGTTGGAAAATGCCGAGAAAGAGAGAAAATAAAAATTATCGTTCCGTTCCGTTCAACTCGACGCGTAATACAAAAATTCCAAAAAAATTGAAATATAATTGAAATAATTAAAACATGCCATTATGGCTTCATTTGAAGCCAAAATAGGTGGGAAAGGCCGAGAAAGGGAGAAAATTAAAATTATCGTTCCGTTTCGTTCGTAGCTGACGCGTAATAGAAAATTCCAAAAAAATAGGCAAAAACTTCAAAAAACTAAAAAATACCATTATGACTTCATTTCAAGCCAAAATAAGTTGTAGAAGGCCGGGAAAGTGAGAAAATAAAAATTATCGTTCCGTTCCGTTACTACCAGACGCGTAATAGAAAATTCCAAAAAAATAACAAAAAAATTAAAAAAATTAAAAATTTGCATTATAACTTCTTTTCAAGCCAAAATAGGTTGGAAAAGCTCGAGAAAGTGAGAAAATAAAAATTATCGTTCTGTTTCGTTCCTACCCGACGCGTGATAGAAAATCCCAAAAAAATAGCAAAAAAACTAAAAAAATTAAAAAATAGCATTATGGCTTCATTTCAAGCAAGAATTGGTTGGAAAAGGCTGAGAAAGAGAGAAAATAAAAATTATCGTTCCGTTCCGTTACTACCAGACGCGTAATAGAAAATTCCAAAAAAATAGCAAAAAAATTAAAAAATGGCATTATGGCTTCATTTCTAGCCAAAATAGGTTGGAAAAGCTCGAGAAAGAGAAAAAATAAAAATTATCATTCTGTTCCATTCCTTCCCGGCACGTAATAGAAAATTCCAAAAAAATAGCAAAAAATTTCAAAAAATTAAAAAATAGCGTTATGGCTACATTTCAAGCAAGAATTGGTTGGAAAAGGCCGAGAAAGAGAGAAAATAAAAATTATCGTTCCGTTCCGTTCCTAATTAAAACATACCATTATGGCTTCATTTCAAGCCAAAATAGGTTGGAAAGGCCGAGAAAGGGAGAAAATTAAAATTATCGTTCCGTTTCGTTCCTAGCTGACGCGTAATAGAAAATTCCAAAAAAATAGGCAAAAACTTCAAAAAACTAAAAAATACCATTATGACTTCATTTCAAGCCAAAATAGGTTGTAGAAGGCCGAGAAAGTGAGAAAATAAAAATTATCGTTCCGTTCCGTTACTACCAGACGCGTAATAGAAAATTCCAAAAAAATAACGAAAAAATTAAAAAAATTAAAAAATAGCATTATAACTTCTTTTCAAGCCAAAATAGGTTGGAAAAGCTCGAGAAAGTGAGAAAATAAAAATTATCGTTCTGTTTCGTTCCTACCCGACGCGTGATAGAAAATTCCAAAAAAATAGCAAAAAAACTAAAAAAATTAAAAAATAGCATTATGGCTTCATTTCAAGCAAGAATTGGTTGGAAAAGGCTGAGAAAGAGAGAAAATAAAAATTATCGTTCCGTTCCGTTACTACCAGACGCGTAATAGAAAATTCCAAAAAAATAGCAAAAAAATCAAAAAAAATTAAAAAATGGCATTATGGCTTCATTTCTAGCCAAAATAGGTTGGAAAAGCTCGAGAAAGAGAAAAAATAAAAATTATCATTCTGTTCCATTCCTTCCCGGCACGTAATAGAAAATTCCAAAAAAATAGCAAAAAATTTCAAAAAATTAAAAAATAGCGTTATGGCAACATTTCAAGCAAGAATTGGTTGGAAAAGGCCGAGAAAGAGAGAAAATAAAAATTATCGTTCCGTTCCGTTCCTAATTAAAACATACCATTATGGCTTCATTTCAAGCCAAAATAGGTTGGAAAGGCCGAGAAAGGGAGAAAATTAAAATTATCGTTCCGTTTCGTTCCTAGCTGACGCGTAATAGAAAATTCCAAAAAAATAGGCAAAAACTTCAAAAAACTAAAAAATACCATTATCACTTCATTTCAATCCAAAATAGGTTGGAGAAGGCCGAGACAGTGAGAAAATAAAAATTATCGTTCCGTTCCGTTACTACCAAACGCGTAATAGAAAATTCCAAAAAAATAACAAAAAAATTCAAAAAATTAAAAAATAGCATTATGACTTCTTTTCTAGCCAAAATAGGTTGCACAAGCCCGAGAAAGAGAGAAAATAAAAATTATCGTTCAGTTCCATTCCTACCAGACGCGCAATAGAAATTTCCAAACAAATAGCAAAAAAAATTAAAAAAAAACTATTATGGCTTCATTTCAATCCAAAATAGGTTGGAAAATGCCGCGAAATAGAGCAAATAAAAATTAGCAATCCGTTCCGTTCCTACCCGACGCGTAACAGGAAATTCCAAAAAAATAACTAAAAAATTCAAAAAATTAAAAAATACCATTACGGATTCATTCCAAGCCAAAATAGGTTGAAAGAGGATGAGAAAGAGAGAAAATAAAAATTATCATTCCGTTCCGTTCCTACCCGACCTGTAATAGGAAATTCCAAAAAAATAACAAAAAAATTCAAAAAATTAAAAAATAGCATTATGACTTCTTTTCTAGCCAAAATAGGTTGGACAAGCTCGGGAAATGGAGAAAATAAAAATTATCATTCTGTTCTGTTCCTACCCGACGCGTAATAGAAAATTCCAAAAAAATAGCAAAAAAATTCAAAAAATTAAAAAATGGCATTATGGCTTCATTTCTAGCCAAAATAGGTTGGAAAAGCACGAGAAAGAGAGAAAATAAAAATTATCATTCTGTTCTGTTCCTACCCGACGTGTAATAGAAAATTCCAAAAAAATAGCAAAAAAATTCACAAAATTAAAAAATGGCATTATGGCTTCATTTCAAGCTAGAATAGGTTGGAAAAGGCCAAGAAAGAGAGAAAAAAAAAATTATCGCTCCGTTTCCATTCCTAACTGACGCGTAATAGAAAATTCAAAAAAAATAGGCAAAAACTTCAAAAAATTAAAAAATAGCATTATGACTTGTTTTCAAGACAAAATAGGTTGGACAAGCCCGAGAAAGAGAGAAAATAAAAATTATCGTTCCGTTCCGTTCCTACCCGACGCGTAATAGAAAATTCCAAAAAAATAACAAAAAAATTCAAGAAGTTAAAAAATAGCATTATGACTTCTTTTCTAGCCAAAATAGGTTGGACAAGCCCGAGAAAGAGAGAAAATAAAAATTATCGTTCAGTTCCGTTCCTACCAGACGCGTAATAGAAATTTCCAAACAAATAGCAAAAAAAATTAAAAAAATTAAAAAAAACTATTATGGCTTCATTTCAATCCAAAATAGGTTGGAAAATGCCGCGAAATAGAGCAAATAAAAATTAGCAATCCGTTCCGTTCCTACCCGACCTGTAATAGGAAATTCCAAAAAAATAACAAAAAAATTCAAAAAATTAAAAAATACAATTACGGATTCATTCAAAGCCAAAATAGGTAGAAAGAGGATGAAAGAGAGAAAATAAAAATTATCATTCCGTTCCGTTCCTACCCGACGCGTAATAGGAAATTCCAAAAAAATAACAAAAAAATTAAAAAAATTAAAAAATAGCATTATGGCTTCATTTCAAGCCAAAATAGGTTGGAAGAGGATGAGAAAGAGAGAAAATAAAAATTATCGTTCCGTTCCGTTCCTACCCGACGCGAAATACAAAATTCCAAAAAAATTGAAAAAAAATTCAAACAATTAAAACATACTATTATGGCATTATTTCAAGCCCAAATAGGTTGGAAAAAGCCGAGAAAGGTAGAAAATTAAAATTATCGTTCCGTTTCGTTCCTACCTGACGCGTAATAGAAAATTCCAAAAAAATAACAAAAAAATTAAAAAATAGCATTATGACTTGTTTTCAAGACAAAATAGGTTGGACAAGCCCGAGAAAGAAAGAAAATAAAAATTATCATTCTGTTCCGTTCCTACCCGACGCGTAAAAGAAAATTCAAAAAAAATAACAAAAAAATTGAAAAAATTAAAAAATTACATTATGACTTCTTTTCAAGCCAAAATAGGTTGGAAAAGCCCGAGAAAGAGAGAAAATAAAAATTATCGTTCTGTTCTGTTCCTACCCGAAGCGTAATAGAAAATTCCAAAAAAATAGCAAAAAAATTTTAAAAAATTTAAAAATAGCATTATGGCTGCATTTCAAGCCATAATAGGTTATAAAAGGCCACAAAAGGGAGAAAATAAAAATTATCGTTCTATTCCGTTCCTACTCGACGCGTAATACAAAATTCCAAAAAAATTTAAAAAAAATTCAAACAATTAATTCATACCATTATGGCTTCATTTCAAGCCAAAATAGGTTGGAAAAGGCCGAGAAAGGGAGAAAATTAAAATTATCGTTCCGTTTCGTTCCTACCTGACGCGTAATAGAAAATTCCAAAAAAAAGGGCAAAAACTTCAAAAAATTAAAAAACACCGTTATGAGTTCATCTCAAACCAAAATAGGTTGGAGAAGGCCGAGAAAGTGAGAAAATAAAAATTATCGTTCCGTTCCATTCCAACCAGACGCGTAATTGAAAATTCCAAAAAAATTCAAAAAATTAAAAAATAGCATTATGACTTCTTTTCTAGCCAAAATAGATTGGAAAAGCTCGAGAAAGAGAGAAAATAAAAATTATCATTCTGTTCCGTTCCTACCCGACATGTAATAGAAAATTCCAAGAAAATAGCAAAAAAATTAAAAAAATTAAAAAATGGCATTATGGCTTCATTTCATGCGAGAATAGGTTGGAAAAGGCCGACAAAGAGAGAAAATAAAAATTATCGTTCTGTTCCGTTCCTACCCGACGCGCAATAGAAAATTTCAAAAAAGTAGCAAAAATATTAATAAAATTAAAAAATAGCATCACGGCTTCATTTCAAGCCAGAATAGGTTGGAAATTGCGACGAAAGAAAGAAAATATAAATTATCGTTCCGCTCCGTTCCTACTCGACGCGTAATACAAAATTCCAAAAAAAGTGAAAAAAAATTCAAACAATTAAAACATACCATTATGGCTTCATTTCAAGCCAAAATAGGTTGGAAAAGGCCGAGATAGGGAGAAAATTAAAATTATCGTTCCGTTTCGTTCCTACCAGACGCGCAATAGAAAATTCCAAAAAAAAGGCAAAAACTTCAAAAAATTAAAAAATAGCATTATGACTTCTTTTCTAGCCAAAATAGATTGGAAAAGCTCGAGAAAGAGTGAAAATAAAAATTATCATTCTGTTCCGTTCCTACCAGACGCGTAATAGAAAATTCCAAAAAAATAACAAAAAAATTAAAAAAATTAAAAAATACAATTACGGATTCATTCAAAGCCAAAATAGGTAGAAAGAGGATGAAAGAGAGAAAATAAAAATTATCATTCCGTTCCGTTCCTACCCGACGCGTAATAGGAAATTCCAAAAAAATAACAAAAAAATTAAAAAAATTAAAAAATAGCATCACGGCTTCATTTCAAACCAAAATAGGTTCGAGAAGGCCGAGAAAGTGAGAAAAGAAAAATTATCATTCCGTTCCGTTCCTACCAGACGCGTAATAGAAAATTCCAAAAAAATAGAAAAAAAATTTAAAAAAATTTAAAAATAGCATTATGGCTGCATTTCAAGCCATAATAGGTTATAAAAGGCCACAAAAGGGAGAAAACAAAAATTATCGTTCTATTCCGTTCCTACTCGACGCGTAATACAAAATTCCAAAAAAAGTTAAAAAAAATTCAAACAATTAATTCATACCATTATGGCTTCATTTCAAGCCAAAATAGGTTGGAAAAGGCCGAGAAAGGGAGAAAATTAAAATTATCGTTCCGTTTCGTTCCTACCTGACGCGTAATAGAAAATTCCAAAAAAAAGGGCAAAAACTTCAAAAAATTAAAAAACACCGTTATGAGTTCATTTCAAACCAAAATAGGTTGGAGAAGGCCGAGAAAGTGAGAAAATAAAAATTATCGTTCCGTTCCGTTCCTACCAGACACATAATTGAAAATTCCAAAAAAATTCAAAAAATTCAAAAATAGCATTATGACTTCTTTTCTAGCCAAAATAGATTGGAAAAGCTCGAGAAAGAGAGAAAATAAAAATTATCATTCTGTTCCGTTCCTACCCGACATGTAATAGAAAATTCCAAGAAAATAGCAAAAAAATTAAAAAAATTAAAAAATGGCATTATGGCTTCATTTCATGCGAGAATAGGTTGGAAAAGGCCGACAAAGAGAGAAAATAAAAATTATCGTTCTGTTCCGTTCCTACCCGACGCGTAATAGGAAATTCCAAAAAAATAACAAAAAAATTCAAAAAATTAAAAAATAGCATTATGACTTCTTTTGAAGACAAAATAGGTTGGACAAGCCTGAGAAAGTGAAAAAATAAAAATTATCGTTCTGTTCCGTTCCTACTCGACGCGTGATCGAAAATTCCAAAAAAATAGCAAAAAAATAAAAAAAATAAAAAATGGTATTATGGCTTCATTTCGAGCCAGAATAGGTTGGAAAAGGCCGAGAAAGAGAGAAAATAAAAATTATCGTTCCGTTCCGTTTATAACTGACGCATAATAGAAAATTCAAAAAAAATAGGCAAAAACTTCAAAAAATTAAAAAATACCATTATGACTTCATTTCAATCCAAAATAGGTTGGAGAACGCCGAGAAAGTGAGAAAATAAAAATTATCGTTCCGTTCCGTTACTACTAGACGCGTAATAGAAAATTCCAAAAAAATAACAAAAAAATTAAAAAAATTAAAAAATAGCATTATGACTTCTTTTCAAGACAAAATAGGTTGGACAAGCCCGAGAAAGAGAGAAAATAAAAATTATCGTTCTGTTCCGTTCCTACCCGACGCGTGATAGAAAATTCCAAAAAAATAGCAAAAAAATTAAAAAAATTAAAAAATAGCATTATGGCTTCATTCCAAGCCAGAATAGGTTGGAAAAGGCCGAGAAAGAGAGAAAATAAAAATTATCGTTCCGTTCCGTTACTAGACGGGTAATACAAAATTAAAAAAATTAAAAAATAGCATTATGACTACTTTTCAAGACAAAATAGGTTGGACAAACCCGAGAAAGAGAGAAAATACAAATTATCGTTCTGTTCCGTTCCTACCCGACGCGTGATAGAAAATTCCAAAAAAATAGCAAAAAAATTAAAAAAATTAAAAAATAGCATTATGGCTTCATTCCAAGCCAGAATAGGTTGGAAAAGGCCGAGAAAGAGAGAAAATAAAAATTATCGTTCCGTTCCGTTACTACTCGACGATTAATACAAAATTCCAAAAAAATTGAAAAAAAATTCAAATAATTAAAACATACCATTATGGCTTCAGTTCAAGCCAAAATAGGATGGAAGAGGCCGGGAAAGAGAGAAAATAAAAATTATCGTTCCGTTCCGTTACTACTCGACGAGTAATACAAAATTAAAAAAATTAAAAAATAGCATTATGACTTCTTTTCAAGACAAAATAGGTTGGACAAGCCCGAGAAAGAGAGAAAATACAAATTATCGTTCTGTTCCGTGCCTACCTGACGCGTAATAGAAAATTCCAAAAAATTAGGCAAAAACTTCAAAAAACCAAAAAATACCATTATGACATCATTTCAAACCAAAATAGGTTTGAGAAGACCGAGAAAGTGAGAAAATACAAATTATCGTTCTGTTCCGTTCCTACCTGACGCGTAATAGAAAATTCCAAAAAAATAACAAAAAAATTAAAAAAATTAAAAAATAGCATTATGACTTGTTTTCAAGACAAAATAGGCTGGACAAGCCGGAGAAATAGAGAAAATAAAAATTATCGTTCTGTTCCGTTCCTACTCGACGCGTAATACAAAATTCCAAAAAAATTGAAATAATTAAAACATACCGTTATGGCTTCATTTCAGGCCAAAATAGGTTCGAAAGGCCGAGAAAGGGAGAAAATTAAAATTATCGTTCCGTTTCGTTCCTAGCTGACGCGTAACATAAAATTCCAAAAAAATAGGCAAAAACTTCGAAAAACTAAAAAATACCATTATCACTTCATTTCAATCCAAAATAGGTTGGAGAAGGCCGAGAAAGTGAGAAAATAAAAATTATCATTCCGTTCCGTTCCTACCCGACGCGTAATAGGAAATTCCAAAAAAATTACAAAAAAATTCAAAAAATTAAAAAATAGCATTATGACTTCTTTTGAAGACAAAATAGGTTGGACAAGCCTGAGAAAGTGAAAAAATAAAAATTATCGTTCTGTTCCGTTCCTACTCGACGCGTGATCGAAAATTCCAAAAAAATAGCAAAAAAATTAAAAAAATTAAAAAATGGTATTATGGCTTCCTTTCGAGCCAGAATAGGTTGGAAAAGGCCGAGAAAGAGAGAAAATAAAAATTATCGTTCCGTTCCGTTCCTAACTGACGCATAATAGAAAATTCAAAAAAAATAGGCAACAACTTCAAAAAATTAAAAAATACCATTATGACTTCATTTCAATCCAAAATAGGTTGGAGAACGCCGAGAAAGTGAGAAAATAAAAATTATCGTTCCGTTCCGTTACTACCAGACGCGTAATAGAAAATTCCAAAAAAAATAACAAAAAAATTAAAAAAATTAAAAATTAGCATTATGACTTCTTTTCAAGACAAAATAGGTTGGACAAGCCCGAGAAAGAGAGAAAATAAAAATTATCGTTCTGTTCCGTTCCTACCCGACGCGTGATAGAAAATTCCAAAAAAATAGCAAAAAAATTAAAAAAATTAAAAAATAGCATTATGGCTTCATTCCAAGACAGAATAGGTTGGAAAAGGCCGAGAAAGAGAGAAAATAAAAATTATCGTTCCGTTCCGTTACTAGACGGGAAATACAAAATTAAAAAAATTAAAAAAAAGCATTATGACTACTTTTCAAGACAAAATAGGTTGGACAAACCCGAGAAAGAGAGAAAATACAAATTATCGTTCTGTTCCGTTCCTACCCGACGCGTGATAGAAAATTCCAAAAAAATAGCAAAAAAATTAAAAAAATTAAAAAATAGCATTATAGCTTCATTCCAAGCCAGAATAGGTTGGAAAAGGCCGAGAAAGAGAGAAAATAAAAATTATCGTTCCGTTCCGTTACTACTCGACGATTAATACAAAATTCCAAAAAAATTGAAAAAAAATTCAAATAATTAAAACATACCATTATGGCTTCAGTTCAAGCCAAAATAGGATGGACGAGGCCGGGAAAGAGAGAAAATAAAAATTATCGTTCCGTTCCGTTACTACTCGACGAGTAATACAAAATTAAAAAAAATTAAAAAATAGCATTATGACTTCTTTTCAAGACAAAATAGGTTGGACAAGCCCGAGAAAGAGAGAAAATACAAATTATCGTTCTGTTCCGTGCCTACCCGACGCGTGATAGAAAATTCCAAAAAAATGGCAAAAAAATTAAAAAAATTAAAAAATAGAATTATGACTTGTTTTCAAGACTAAATAGGTTGGACAAGCCCAAGAAAGAGAGAAAATACAAATTATCGTTCTGTTCCGTTCCTACCCGACGCGTGATAGAGAATTCCAAAAAAATAGCAAAAAAATTAAAAAAATTAAAAAATAGCATTATGGCTTCATTCCAAGCCAGAATAGGTTGGAAAAGGCCGAGAAAGAGAGAAAATAAAAATTATCGTTCCGTTCCGTTACTACTCGACGAGTAATACAAAATTCCAAAAAAATTGAAAAAAAATTCAAATAATTAAAACATACCATTATGGCTTCATTTCAAGCCAAAATAAGATGGAAAAGGCCGGGAAAGGAAGAAAATTAAAATTATCGTTCCGTTTCGTTCCTACCTGACGCGTAATAGAAAATTCCAAAAAAATAGGCAAAAACTTCAAAAAACCAAAAAATACCATTATGACTTCATTTCAAACCAAAATAGGTTTGAGAAGGCCGAGAAAGTGAGAAAATAAAAATTATCGTTCCGTTCCGTTCCTACCAGACGCGTAATAGAAAATTCCAAAAAAATAACAGAAAAATTCAAAAAATTAAAAAATAGCATTATGAATTCTTTTCTAGCCAAAATAGGTTGGACAAGCTCGAGAAAGAGAGAAAATAAAAATTATCGTTCTGTTCCGTTCCTACCCGACGCGTGATAGAAAATTCCAAAAAAATAGCAAAAAAATTAAAAAAATTAAAAAATAGCATTATGGCTTCATTCCAAGCCAGAATAGGTTGGAAAAGGCCGAGAAAGAGAGAAAATAAAAATTATCGTTCCGTTCCGTTACTAGACGGGTGATACAAAATTAAAAAAATTAAAAAATAGCATTATGACTACTTTTCAAGACAAAATAGGTTGGACAAACCCGAGAAAGAGAGAAAATACAAATTATCGTTCTGTTCCGTTCCTACCCGACGCGTGATAGAAAATTCCAAAAAAATAGCAAAAAAATTAAAAAAATTAAAAAATAGCATCATGGCTTCATTCCAAGCCAGAATAGGTTGGAAAAGGCCGAGAAAGAGAGAAAATAAAAATTATCGTTCCGTTCCGTTACTACTCGACGATTAATACAAAATTCCAAAAAAATTGCAAAAAAATTCAAATAATTAAAACATACCATTATGGCTTCAGTTCAAGCCAAAATAGGATGGAAGAGGCCGGGAAAGGGAGAAAATTAAAATTATCGTTCCGTTTCGTTACTACCTGACGCGTAATAGAAAATTCCAAAAAATTAGGCAAAAACTTCAAAAAACCAAAAAATACCATTATGACATCATTTCAAACCAAAATAGGTTTGAGAAGACCGAGAAAGTGAGAAAATACAAATTATCGTTCTGTTCCGTTCCAACCTGACGCGTAATAGAAAATTCCAAAAAAATAACAAAAAAATTCAAAAAATTAAAAAATAGCATTATGACTTGTTTTCAAGACAAAATAGGCTGGACAAGCAGGAGAAATAGAGAAAATAAAAATTATCGTTCTGTTCCGTTCCTACTCGACGCGTAGTACAAAATTCCAAAAAAATTGAAATAATTAAAACATACCATTATGGCTTCATTTCTGGCCAAAATAGGTTCGAAAGGCCGAGAAAGGGAGAAAATTAAAATTATCGTTCCGTTTCGTTCCTAGCTGACGCGTAATATAAAATTCCAAAAAAATAGGCAAAAACTTCAAAAAACTAAAAAATACCATTATCACTTCATTTCAATCCAAAATAGGTTGGAGAAGGCCGAGAAAGTGAGAAAATAAAACTTATCATTCCGTTCCGTTCCTACCCGACGCGTAATAGGAAATTCCAAAAAAATAACAAAAAAATTAAAAAAATTAAAAAATAGCATTATGACTTCTTTTGAAGACAAAATAGGTTGGACAAGCCTGAGAA
Source organism: Quercus parvula (assembly GCA_030820535.1). Lineage (NCBI taxonomy): Eukaryota > Viridiplantae > Streptophyta > Magnoliopsida > Fagales > Fagaceae > Quercus > Quercus parvula. Next base: position 25,921,707 of record JAUAME010000004.1, read on the forward strand.
AGTGAAAAAATAAAAATTATCGTTCTTTTCCGTTCCTACTCGACGCGTGATAGAAAATTCCAAAAAAATAGCAAAAAAATTAAAAAAATTAAAAAATGGCATTATGGCTTCATTTCGAGCCAGAATAGGTTGGAAAAGGCCGAGAAAAAGAGAAAATAAAAATTATCGTTCCGTTCCGTTCCTAACTGACGCATAATAGAAAATTCAAAAAAAATAGGCAAAAACTTCAAAAAATTAAAAAATACCATTGTGACTTCATTTCAATCCAAAATAGGTTGGAGAACGCCGAGAAAGTGAGAAAATAAAAATTATCGTTCCGTTCCGTTACTACCAGACGCGTAATAGAAAATTCCAAAAAAATAACAAAAAAATTAAAAAAATTAAAAAATAGCATTATGACTTCTTTTCAAGACAAAATAGGTTGGACAAGCCCGAGAAAGAGAGAAAATAAAAATTATCGTTCTGTTCCGTTCCTACCCGACGCGTGATAGAAAATTCCAAAAAAATAGCAAAAAAATTAAAAAAATTAAAAAATAGCATTATGGCTTCATTCCAATCCAGAATAGGTTGGAAAAGGCCGAGAAAGAGAGAAAATAAAAATTATCGTTCCGTTCCGTTACTACTCGACGATTAATACAAAATTCCAAAAAAATTGAAAAAAAATTCAAATAATTAAAACATACCATTATGGCTTCATTTCAAGCCAAAATAAGATGGAAAAGGCCGGGAAAGGAAGAAAATTAAAATTATCGTTCCGTTTCGTTCCTACCTGACGCGTAATAGAAAATTCCAAAAAAATAGGCAAAAACTTCAAAAAACCAAAAAATACCATTATGTCTTCATTTCAAACCAAAATAGGTTTGAGAAGGCCGAGAAAGTGAGAAAATAAAAATTATCGTTCCGTTCCGTTCCTACCAGACGCGTAATAGAAAATTCCAAAAAAATAACAGAAAAATTCAAAAAATTAAAAAATAGCATTATGAATTCTTTTCTAGCCAAAATAGGTTGGACAAGCTCGAGAAAGAGAGAAAATAAAAATTATCGTTCTGTTCCGTTCCTACCCGACGCGTGATAGAAAATTCCAAAAAAATAGCAAAAAAATTAAAAAAATTAAAAAATAGCATTATGGCTTCATTCCAAGCCAGAATAGGTTGGAAAAGGCCGAGAAAGAGAGAAAATAAAAATTATCGTTCCGTTCCGTTACTAGACGGGTAATACAAAATTAAAAAAATTAAAAAATAGCATTATGACTTCTTTTCATGACAAAATAGGTTGGACAAGCCCGAGAAAGAGAGAAAATACAAATTATCGTTCTGTTCCGTTCCTACCCGACGCGTGATAGAAAATTCCAAAAAAATAGCAAAAAATTTAAAAAAATTAAAAAATAGCATTATGGCTTCATTCCAAGCCAGAATAGGTTGGAAAAGGCCGAGAAAGAGAGAAAATAAAAATTATCGTTCCGTTCCGTTACTACTCGACGATTAATACAAAATTCCAAAAAAATTGAAAAAAAATTCAAATAATTAAAACATACCATTATGGCTTCAGTTCAAGCCAAAATAGGATGGAAGAGGCCGGGAAAGAGAGAAAATTAAAATTATCGTTCCGTTTCGTTACTACCTGACGCGTAATAGAAAATTCCAAAAAAATAGGCAAAAACTTCAAAAACCCAAAAAATACCATTATGACATCATTTCAAACCAAAATAGGTTTGAGAAGACCGAGAAAGTGAGAAAATACAAATTATCGTTCTGTTCCATTCCTACCTGACGCGTAATAGAAAATTCCAAAAAAATTCAAAAAATTAAAAAATAGCATTATGACTTGTTTTCAAGACAAAATAGGCCGGACAAGCCGGAGAAATAGAGAAAATAAAAATTATCGTTCTGTTTCGTTCCTAGCTGACGCGTAATATAAAATTCCAAAAAAATAGGCAAAAACTTCAAAAAACTAAAAAATACCATTATCACTTCATTTCAATCCAAAATATGTTGGAGAAGGTCGAGAAAGTGAGAAAATAAAAATTATCATTCCGTTCCGTTCCTACCCGACGCGTAATAGGAAATTCCAAAAAAATAACAAAAAAATTCAAAAAATTAAAAAATAGCATTATGACTTCTTTTGAAGACAAAATAGGTTGGACAAGCCTGAGAAAGTGAAAAAATAAAATTTATCGTTCTGTTCCTTTCCTACCCGACGCGTAATAGAAAATTCCAAAAAAATAGCAAAAAAATTGAAAAAAATAAAAAATAGCATTATGGCTTCTTTTCAAGCCAAAATAGGTTGGAAAAGCCCGAGAAAGAGAGAAAATAAAAATTATCGTTCTGTTCCATTCCTTCCCGGCGCGTAATAGAAAATTCCAAAAAAATAGCAAAAAAATTAAAAAAATTTAAAAATAGCATTATGCCTGCATTTCAAGCCAGAATAGGTTGGAAAAGGCCTCGAAAGAGAGAAAATAAAAATTATCGTTCTGTTCCGTTAGTACTCGACGAGTAATACAAAATTAAAAAAATTAAAAAAATAGCATTATGACTTCTTTTCAAGACAAAATAGGTTGGACAAGCCCGAGAAAGAGAGAAAATAAAAATTATCGTTCTGTTCCGTGCCTACCCGACGCGTGATAGAAAATTCCAAAAAAATAGCAAAAAAATTAAAAAAATTAAAAAATAACATTATGACTTGTTTTCAAGACTAAATAGGTTGGAAAAGGCCGAGAAAGAGAGAAAATACAAATTATCGTTCTGTTCTGTTCCTACCCGACGCGTGATAGAAAATTCCAAAAAAATAGCAAAAAAATTGAAAAAATTAAAAAATAGCATTATGGCTTCATTCCAAGCCAGAATAGGATGGAAAAGGCCGGGAAAGGGAGAAAATAAAAATTATCGTTCAGTTTTGTTCCTACCTGACGCGTAATAGAAAATTCCAAAAAAATAGGCAAAAACTTCAAAAAACCAAAAAATACCATTATGACTTCATTTCAAAAAAAAATAGATTTAAGAAGGCCGAGAAAGTGAGAAAATAAAAATTATCGTTCCGTTCCGTTCCTACCAGACGCGTAATAGAAAATTCCAAAAAAATAACAAAAAAATTCAAAAAATTAAAAAATAGCATTATGACTTCTTTTCAAGACAAAATAGGTTGGACAAGCCCGAGAAAGAGAGAAAATACAAATTATCGTTCTGTTCCGTGCCTACCCGACGCGTGATAGAAAATTCCAGAAAAATAGCAAAAAAATTAAAAAAATTAAAAAATAGCATTATGACTTGTTTTCAAGACTAAATAGGTTGGACAAGCCCGAGAAAGAGAGAAAATACAAATTATCGTTCTGTTCTGTTCCTACCCGACGCGTGATAGAAAATTCCAAAAAAATAGCAAAAAAATTGAAAAAATTAAAAAATAGCATTATGGCTTCATTCCATGCCAGAATAGGTTGGAAAAGGCCGAGAAAGAGAGAAAATAAAAATTATCGTTCAGTTCCATTACTACTCGACGAGTAATACAAAATTCCAAAAAAATTGAAAAAAAATTCAAATAATTAAAACATACCATTATGGCTTCATTTCAAGCCAAAATAGGATGGAAAAGGCCGGGAAAGGGAGAAAATTAAAATTATCGTTCAGTTTTGTTCCTACCTGACGCGTAATAGAAAATTCCAAAAAAATAGGCAAAAACTTCAAAAAACCAAAAAATACCATTATGACTTCATTTCAAACAAAAATAGGTTTAAGAAGGCCGAGAAAGTGAGAAAATAAAAATTATCGTTCCGTTCCGTTCCTAACAGACGCGTAATAGAAAATTCCAAAAAAATAACAAAAAAATTCAAAAAATTAAAAAATAGCATTATGACTTCTTTTGAAGACAAAATAGGTTGGACAAGCCTGAGAAAGTGAAAAAATAAAAATTATCGTTCTGTTCCGTTCCTACCAGACGCGTAATAGAAATTTCCAAACAAATAGCAAAAAAAATTAAAAAAAACTACTATGCCTTCATTTCAATCCAAAATAGGTTGGAAAATCCCGCGAAATAGAGCAAATAAAAATTAGCAATCTTTTCCGTTCCTACCCGACCTGTAATAGGAAATTCCAAAAAAATAACAAAAAAATTCAAAAAATTAAAAAATACCATTACGGATTCATTCCAAGCCAAAATAGGTTGAAAGAGGATGAGAAAGAGGGAAAATAAAAATTATGATTCCGTTACGTTCCTACCCGACGCGTAATAAGAAATTCCAAAAAAATAACAAAAAAATTAAAAAAATTAAAATATAGCATTATGGCTTCATTTCAAGCCAGAATAGGTTGAAAGAGGATGAGAAAGAGGGAAAATAAAAATTATCATTCCGTTCCGTTCCTACCCGACCTGTAATAGGAAATTCCAAAAAAATAACAAAAAAATTACAAAAATCAAAAAATACCATTACGGATTCATTCCACGCCAAAATAGGTTGAAAGAGGATGAGAAAGAGAGAGAATAAAAATTATCATTCCGTTCCGTTCCTACCCGACCTGTAATAGGAAATTCCAAAAAAATAACAAAAAAATTCAAAAAATCAAAAAATACCATTACGGATTCATTCCACGCCAAAATAGGTTGAAAGAGGATGAGAAAGAGAGAAAATAAAAATTATCATTCCGTTCCGTTCCGTTCCTACCCGATGCGTAATAAGAAATTCCAAAAAAATAACAAAAAAATTAAAAAAATTAAAATATAGCATTATGGCTTCATTTCAAGCCAGAATAGGTTGAAAGAGGATGAGAAAGAGGGAAAATAAAAATTATCATTCCGTCCCGTTCCTACCCCGACCTGTAATAGGAAATTCCAAAAAAATAACAAACAAATTAAAAAAATCAAAAAATACCATTACGGATTCATTCCACGCCAAAATAGGTTGAAAGAGGATGAGAAAGAGAGAGAATAAAAATTATCATTCCGTTCCGTTTCTACCCGACCTGTAATAGGAAATTCCAAAAAAATAACAAAAAAATTCAAAAAATCAAAAAATACCATTACGGATTCATTCCACGCCAAAATAGGTTGAAAGAGGATGAGAAAGAGAGAAAATAAAAATTATCATTCCGTTCCGTTCCTACCCGACGCTTAATAAGAAATTCCAAAAAAATAACAAAAAAATTAAAAAAATTAAAAAATAGCATTATGTCTTCATTTCAAGCCAGAATAGGTTGAAAGAGGATGAGAAAGAGGGAAAATAAAAATTATCATTTCATTCCGTTCCTACCCGACCAGTAATAGGAAATTCCAAAAAAATAACAAAAAAATTAAAAAAATTAAAAAATAGCATTATGGCTTCATTTCAACCCTGAATAGGTTGGAAAATTCCGAGAAAGAGAGAAAATAAAAATTAACGTTTCGTTCCGTTACTATCAGACGCGTAATAGAAAATTCCAAAAAAATAGCAAAAATTTCAAAAAATTAAAAAATACCACTATGACTTCATTTCAAACCAAAATAGGTTGGAGAAGGCCGAGAAAGAGAGAAAATAAAAATTATCGTTCCATTTCGTTCCTACCTGACGCGTAATAGAAAATTCAAAAAAAATAGGCAAAAAAATCAAAAAATTAAAAAATAGCATTATGTCTTCATTTCAAGCAAGAATTGGTTGGAAAAGGTCGAGAAAGGGAGAAAATAAAAATTATCGTTCCGTTCCGTTCCGTTCCTACTCGACGCGTAATACAAAATTCCAAAAAAATTGAAAAAAAATTGAAATAATTAAAACATACCATTATGGCTTCATTTCAAGCCAAAATAGGTTGGAAAGGCTGAGAAAGGGAGAAAATTAAAATTACCGTTCCGTTTCGTTTCTAGCTGACGCGTAATAGAAAATTCCAAAAAAATAGGGAAAAACTTCAAAAAACTAAAAAATACCATTATCACTTCATTTCAATCCAAAATAAGTTGGAGAAGGCTGAGAAAGTGAGAAAATAAAAATTATCGTTCCGTTCCGTTACTATCAGACGCGTAATAGAAAATTCCAAAAAAATAACAAAAAAATTAAAAAATAGCATTCCGGATTCATTCCAAGCCAAAATAGGTTGAAAGAGGATGAGAAAGAGAGAAATTAAAAATTATCATTCCGTTCCGTTCCTACCCCGACCTGTAATAGGAAATTCGAAAAAAATAACAAAAAAATTAAAAAAATCAAAAAATACCATTACGGATTCATTCCACGCCAAAATAGGTTGAAAGAGGATGAGAAAGAGAGAGAATAAAAATTATCATTCCGTTCCGTTTCTACCCGACCTGTAATAGGAAATTCCAAAAAAATAACAAAAAAATTCAAAAAATCAAAAAATACCATTACGGATTCATTCCACGCCAAAATAGGTTGAAAGAGGATGAGAAAGAGAGAAAATAAAAATTATCATTCCGTTCCGTTCCTACCCGACGCGTAATAAGAAATTCCAAAAAAATAACAAAAAAATTAAAAAAATTAAAATATAGCATTATGGCTTCATTTCAAGCCAGAATAGGTTGAAAGAGGATGAGAAAGAGGGAAAATAAAAATTATCATTCCGTTCCGTTCCTACCCGACGCGTAATAAGAAATTCCAAAAAAATAACAAAAAAATTAAAAAAATTAAAATATAGCATTATGGCTTCATTTCAAGCCAGAATAGGTTGAAAGAGGATGAGAAAGAGGGAAAATAAAAATTATCATTCTGTTCCGTTCCTACCCGACCTGTAATAGGAAATTCCAAAAAAATAACAAAAAAATTACAAAAATCAAAAAATACCATTACGGATTCATTCCACGCCAAAATAGGTTGAAAGAGGATGAGAAAGAGAGAGAATAAAAATTATCATTCCGTTCCGTTCCTACCCGACCTGTAATAGGAAATTCCAAAAAAATAACAAAAAAATTCAAAAAATCAAAAAATACCATTACGGATTCATTCCACGCCAAAATAGGTTGAAAGAGGATGAGAAAGAGAGAAAATAAAAATTATCATTCCGTTCCGTTCCTACCAGACGCGTAATAAGAAATTCCAAAAAAATAACAAAAAAATTCAAAAAAATTAAAAAATAGCGTTATGGCTTCATTTCAAGCCAGAATAGGTTGAAAGAGGATGAGAAAGAGGGAAAATAAAAATTATCATTCCGTTCCGTTCCTACCCAACCAGTAATAGGAAATTCCAAAAAACTAACAAAAAAATTCAAAAAATTAAAAAATAGCATTATGAATTCTTTTCTAGCCAAAATAGGTTGGACAAGCTCGAGAAAGAGAGAAAATAAAAATTATCGATCTGTTCCGTTCCTACCCGACGCGTGATAGAAAATTCCAAAAAAATTGCAAAAAAATTAAAAAAATTAAAAAAATAGCATTATGGCTTCATTTCAAGCCAGAATAGGTTGGAAAAGGCCGAGAAAGAGAGAAAATAAAAATTATCGTTCCGTTCCGTTACTACTCGACGAGTAATACAAAATTCCAAAAAAATTGAAAAAAAATTCAAATAATTAAAACATACCATTATGGCTTCATTTCAAGCCAAAATAGAATAGAAAAGGACGGGAAAGGGAGAAAATTAAAATTATCGTTCCGTTTCGTTCGTACCTGACGCGTAATAGAAAATTCCAAAAAAATAGGCAAAAACTTCAAAAAACTAAAAAATACCATTATGACTTCATTTCAAACCAAAATAGGTTTGATCAGGCCGAGAAAGTGAGAAAATAAAAATTATCGTTCCGTTCCGTTCCTACCAGACGCGTAATAGAAAATTCCAAAAAAATAACAAAAAAATTCAAAAAATTAAAAAATAGCATAATGACTTCTTTTCTACCCAAAATAGGTTGGACAAGCTCGAGAAAGAGAGAAAATACGAATTAGCGTTCTGTTCCGTTCCTACCCGACGCGTGATAGAAAATTCCAAAAAAATAGCAAAAAAATTAAAAAAATTAAAAAATAGCATTATGGCTTCATTCCAAGCCAGAATAGGTTGGAAAAGGCCGAGAAAGAGAGAAAATAAAAATTATCGTTCCGTTCCGTTACTACTCGACGAGTAATACAAAATTAAAAAAATTAAAAAATAGCATTATGACTTCTTTTCAAGACAAAATAGGTTGGACAAGCCCGAGAAAGAGAGAAAATACAAATTATCGTTTTGTTCCGTGCCTACCCGACGCGTGATAGAAAATTCCAAAAAAATAGCAAAAAAATTAAAAAAATTAAAAAATAGCATTATGACTTGTTTTCAAGACTAAATAGGTTGGACAAGCCCGAGAAAGAGAGAAAATACAAATTATCGTTCTGTTCCGTTCCTACCCGACGCGTGATAGAAACTTCCAAAAAAATAGCAAAAAAATTAAAAAAATTAAAAAAATAGCATTATGGCTTCATTACAGGCCAGAATAGGTTGGAAAAGGCCGAGAAAGAGAGACAATAAAAATTATCGTTCCGTTCCGTTACTACTCGACGAGTAATACAAAATTCCAAAAAAATTGAAAAAAAATTCAAATAATTAAAACATACCATTATGGCTTCATTTCAAGCCAAAATAGGATGGAAAAGGCCGGGAAAGGGAGAAAATTAAAATTATCGTTCAGTTTCGTTCCTACCTGACGCGTAATAGAAAATTCCAAAAAAATAACAAAAAAATTCAAAAAATTAAAAAATAGCATTATGACTTCTTTTGAAGACAAAATAGGTTCGACAAGCCTGAGAAAGTGAAAAAATAAAAATTATCGTTCTGTTCCGTTCCTACCAGACGCGAAATAGAAATTTCCAAACAAATAGCAAAAAAAATTTAAAAAAACTATTATGCCTTCATTTCAATCCAAAATAGGTTGGAAAATGCCGCGAAATAGAGCAAATAAAAATTAGCAATCCGTTCCGTTCCTACCCGACCTGTAATAGGAAATTCCAAAAAAATAACAAAAAAATTCAAAAAATAAAAAATACCATTATGGCTTCATTCCAAGCCAGAATAGGTTGGAAAAGGCCGAGAAAGAGAGAAAATAAAAATTATCGTTCCGTTCCGTTACTACTCGACGAGTAATACAAAATTCCAAAAAAATTGAAAAAAAATTGAAATAATTAAAACATACCATTATGGCTTCATTTCAAGCCAAAATAGGATGGAAAAGGCCGGGAAAGGGAGAAAATTAAAATTATCGTTCAGTTTCGTTCCTACCTGACGCGTAATAGAAAATTCCAAAAAAATAGGCAAAAACTTCAAAAAATCAAAAAATACCTTTATGACTTCATTTCAAACCAAAATAGGTTTGATCAGGCCGAGAAAGTGAGAAAATAAAAATTATCGTTCCGTTCCGTTCCTACCAGACGCGTAATAGAAAATTCCAAAAAAATAACAAAAAAATTCAAAAAATTAAAAAATAGCATTATGACTTCTTTTGAAGACAAAATAGGTTCGACAAGCCTGAGAAAGTGAAAAAATAAAAATTATCGTTCTGTTCCGTTCCTACCAGACGCGAAATAGAAATTTCCAAACAAATAGCAAAAAAAATTTAAAAAAACTATTATGCCTTCATTTCAATCCAAAATAGGTTGGAAAATGCCGCGAAATAGAGCAAATAAAAATTAGCAATCCGTTCCGTTCCTACCCGACCTGTAATAGGAAATTCCAAAAAAATAACAAAAAAATTCAAAAAATAAAAAATACCATTATGGCTTCATTCCAAGCCAGAATAGGTTGGAAAAGGCCGAGAAAGAGAGAAAATAAAAATTATCGTTCCGTTCCGTTACTACTCGACGAGTAATACAAAATTCCAAAAAAATTGAAAAAAAATTGAAATAATTAAAACATACCATTATGGCTTCATTTCAAGCCAAAATAGGATGGAAAAGGCCGGGAAAGGGAGAAAATTAAAATTATCGTTCAGTTTCGTTCCTACCTGACGCGTAATAGAAAATTCCAAAAAAATAGGCAAAAACTTCAAAAAACCAAAAAATACCTTTATGACTTCATTTCAAACCAAAATAGGTTTAAGAAGGCCGAGAAAGTGAGAAAATAAAAATTATCGTTCCGTTCCGTTCCTACCAGACGCGTAATAGAAAATTCCAAAAAAATAACAAAAAAATTCAAAAAATTAAAAAATAGCATTATGACTTCTTTTGAAGACAAAATAGGTTGGACAAGCCTGAGAAAGTGAAAAAATAAAAATTATCGTTCTGTTCCGTTCCTACCAGACGCGAAATAGAAATTTCCAAACAAATAGCAAAAAAAATTTAAAAAAACTATTATGCCTTCATTTAAATCCAAAATAGGTTGGAAAATGCCGCGAAATAGAGCAAATAAAAATTAGCAATCCGTTCCATTCCTACCCGACCTGTAATAGGAAATTCCAAAAAAATAACAAAAAAATTCAAAAAATTAAAAAATACCATTATGGATTCATTCCAAGCCAAAATAGGTAGAAAGAGGATGAGAAAGAGAGAAAATAAAAATTATCATTCTGTTCCGTTCCTACCCAACGCGTAATAGGAAATTCCAAAAAAATAACAAAAAAATTCAAAAAATTAGAAAATAGCATTATGGCTTCATTTCAAGCCAGAATAGGTTGAAAGAGAATGAGAAAGAGAGAAAATAAAAATTATCGTTCCGTTCCGTTCCTACCCAACGCGAAATACAAAATTCCAAAAAAATTGAAAAAAAATTCAAACAATTAAAACATACCATTATGGCATTATTTCAAGCCAAAATAGGTTGGGAAAAGCCAAGAAAGGGAGAAAATTAAAATTATCGTTCGGTTTCGTTCCTACCTGACGCGTAATATAAAATTCCAAAAAAATAGGCAAAAATTTCAAAAAAATAAAAAATACCATTATGACTTCATTTCAAACCAAAATAGGTTGGAGAAGGCCGAGAAAGAGAGAAAATAAAAATTATCGTTCCATTCCGTTCCTACCTGACACGTAATAGAAAATTCCAAAAAAATAACAAAAAAATTCAAAAAATTAAAAAATAGCATTATGAATTCTTTTCTAGCCAAAATAGGTTGGACAAGGTCGAGAAAGAGAGAAAATAAAAATTATCGTTCTGTTCCGTTCCTACCCGCGCGAGATAGAAAATTCCAAAAAAATAGCAAAAAAATTAAAAAAATTAAAAAATAGTATTATGGCTTCATTCCAAGCCAGAATAGGTTGGAAAAGGCCGAGAAAGAGAGAAAATAAAAATTATCGTTCCGTTCCGTTACTACTCGACGCGTAATACAAAATTCCAAAAAAATTGAAAAAAAATTGAAATAATTAAAACATACCATTATGGCTTCATTTCAAGCCAAAATAGGTTGGAAAGGTCGAGAAAGGGAGAAAATTAAAATTATCATTCCGTTTCGTTCCTAGCTGACGCGTAATAGAAAATTCCAAAAAAATAGGCAAAAACTTCAAAAAACTAAAAAATACCATTATCACTTCATTTCAATCCAAAATAGGTTGGAGAAGGCTGAGAAAATGAGAAAATACCATTATCATTTCGTTCCGTTACAATGAGACGCGTAATAGAAAATTCCAAAAAAATAACAAAAAAATTCAAAAAATTAAAAAATAGCATTCCGGATTCATTTCAAGCCAAAATAGGTTGAAAGAGGATGAGAAAGAGAGAAAATAAAAATTATCATTCCGTTCCGTTCCTACCCGACCTGTAATAGGAAATTCCAAAAAAATAACTAAAAAATTAAAAAAAATTAAAAAATATCATTACGGATTCATTCGAAGCCAAAATAGGTTGAAAGAGGATGAGAAAGAGAGAAAATAAAAATTATCATTCCGTTCCGTTCCTGCCCGACGCGTAATAGGAAATTCTAAAAAAATAATAAAAAAATTAAAAAAATTAAAAAATAGCATTATGGCTTCATTTCAACCTTGAATAGGTTGGAAAATGCCGAGAAAGAGAGAAAATAAAAATTAACGTTTCGTTCCGTTACTATCAGACGCGTAATAGAAAATTCCAAAAAAATAGCAAAAATTTCAAAAAATTAAAAAATACCACTATGACTTCATTTCAAACCAAAATAGGTTGGAGAAGGCCGAGAAAGAGAGAAAATAAAAATTATCGTTCAATTCCGTTCCTACCTGACGCGTAATAGAAAATTCCAAAAAAATAGGCAAAAAAATCAAAAAATTAAAAAATAGCATTATGTCTTCATTTCAAGCAAGAATTGGTTGGAAAAGGTCGAGAAAGGGAGAAAATAAAAATTATCGTTCCGTTCCGTTCCGTTCCTACTCGACGCGTAATACAAAATTCCAAAAAAATTGAAAAAAAATTGAAATAATTAAAACATACCATTATGGCTTCATTTCAAGCCAAAATAGGTTGGAAAGGCTGAGAAAGGGAGAAAATTAAAATTACCGTTCCGTTTCGTTTCTAGCTGACGCGTAATAGAAAATTCCAAAAAAATAGGGAAAAACTTCAAAAAACTAAAAAATACCATTATCACTTCATTTCAATCCAAAATAAGTTGGAGAAGGCTGAGAAAGTGAGAAAATAAAAATTATCGTTCCGTTCCGTTACTATCAGACGCGTAATAGAAAATTCCAAAAAAATAACAAAAAAATTAAAAAATAGCATTCCGGATTCATTCCAAGCCAAAATAGGTTGAAAGAGGATGAGAAAGAGAGAAATTAAAAATTATCATTCCGTTCCGTTCCTACCCGACCTGTAACAGGAAATTCCAAAAAAATAACTAAAAAATTAAAAAAAAATTAAAAAATATCATTACGGATTCATTCCAAGCCAAAATAGGTTGAAAGAGGATGAGAAAGAGAGAAAATAAAAATTATCATTCCGTTCCGTTCCTACCCGACCTCTAATAGGAAATTCCAAAAAAAAACTAAAAAATTAAAAAAAATTTGAAAAATATCATTACGGATTCATTCCAAGCCAAAATAGGTTGAAAGAGGATGAGAAAGAGAGAAAATAAAAATTATCATTCCGTTCCGTTCCTGCCCGACGCGTAATAAGAAATTCCAAAAAAAAAATAAAAAAATAAAAAAAATTAAAAAATAGCATTATGGCTTCATTTCAAGCCAGAATAGGTTGGAAAATGCCGAGAAAGAGAGAAAATAAAAATTATCGTTCCGTTCCGTTCCTACCCGACGCGAAATACAAAACTCCAAAAAAATTGAAAAAAAATTCAAACAACTAACATACCATTATGGCATTATTTCAAGCCAAAATAGGTTGGAAAAAGCCGAGAAAGGGAGAAAATTAAAATTATCGTTCCGTTTCGCTCCTACCTGACGCGTAATATAAAATTCCAAAAAAATAGGCCAAAATTTTAAAAAATTAAAAAATACCATTATGACTTCATTTCAAACCAAAATAGGATGGAGAAGGCCGAGAAAGAGAGAAAATAAAAATTATCGTTCCATTCCGTTCCTACCTGACGCGTAATAGAAAATTCCAAAAAAATAACAAAAAAATTCAAAAAATTAAAAAATAGCATTCCGGATTCATTTCAAGCCAAAATAGGTTGAAAGAGAATGAGAAAGAGAGAAAATAAAAATTATCATTCCGTTCCGTTCCTACCCGACCTGTAATAGGAAATTCCAAAAAAATAACTAAAAAATTAAAAAAAATTAAAAAATATCATTACGGATTCATTCCAAGCCAGAATAGGTTGAAAGAGGATGAGAAAGAGAGAAAATAAAAATTATCATTCCGTTCCGTTCCTGCCCGACGCGTAATAGGAAATTCCAAAAAAATAATAAAAAAATTAAAAAATAGCATTATGGCTTCATTTCAACCCTGAATAGGTTGGAAAATGCCGAGAAAGAGAGAAAATAAAAATTATCTTTTCGTTCCGTTACTATCAGACGCGTAATAGAAAATTCCAAAAAAATAGCAAAAATTTCAAAAAATTAAAAAATACCACTATGACTTCATTTCAAACCACAATAGGTTGGAGAAGGCCGAGAAAGAGAGAAAATAAAAATTATCGTTCAATTCCGTTCCTACCTGACGCGTAATAGAAAATTCCAAAAAAATAGGCAAAAAAATCAAAAAATTAAAAAATAGCATTATGTCTTCATTTCAAGCAAGAATTGGTTGGAAAAGGTCGAGAAAGGGAGAAAATAAAAATTATCGTTCCGTTCCGTTCCGTTCCTACTCGACGCGTAATACAAAATTCCAAAAAAATTGAAAAAAAATTGAAATAATTAAAACATACCATTATGGCTTCATTTCAAGCCAAAATAGGTTGGAAAGGCTGAGAAAGGGAGAAAATTAAAATTACCGTTCCGTTTCGTTTCTAGCTGACGCGTAATAGAAAATTCCAAAAAAATAGGGAAAAACTTCAAAAAACTAAAAAATACCATTATCACTTCATTTCAATCCAAAATAAGTTGGAGAAGGCTGAGAAAGTGAGAAAATAAAAATTATCGTTCCGTTCCGTTACTATCAGACGCGTAATAGAAAATTCCAAAAAAATAACAAAAAAATTAAAAAATAGCATTCCGGATTCATTCCAAGCCAAAATAGGTTGAAAGAGGATGAGAAAGAGAGAAATTAAAAATTATCATTCCGTTCCGTTCCTACCCGACCTGTAACAGGAAATTCCAAAAAAATAACTAAAAAATTAAAAAAAAATTAAAAAATATCATTACGGATTCATTCCAAGCCAAAATAGGTTGAAAGAGGATGAGAAAGAGAGAAAATAAAAATTATCATTCCGTTCCGTTCCTACCCGACCTCTAATAGGAAATTCCAAAAAAAAACTAAAAAATTAAAAAAAATTTGAAAAATATCATTACGGATTCATTCCAAGCCAAAATAGGTTGAAAGAGGATGAGAAAGAGAGAAAATAAAAATTATCATTCCGTTCCGTTCCTGCCCGACGCGTAATAGGAAATTCCAAAAAAAAAATAAAAAAATAAAAAAAATTAAAAAATAGCATTATGGCTTCATTTCAAGCCAGAATAGGTTGGAAAATGCCGAGAAAGAGAGAAAATAAAAATTATCGTTCCGTTCCGTTCCTACCCGACGCGAAATACAAAACTCCAAAAAAATTGAAAAAAAATTCAAACAACTAACATACCATTATGGCATTATTTCAAGCCAAAATAGGTTGGAAAAAGCCGAGAAAGGGAGAAAATTAAAATTATCGTTCCGTTTCGCTCCTACCTGACGCGTAATATAAAATTCCAAAAAAATAGGCCAAAATTTTAAAAAATTAAAAAATACCATTATGACTTCATTTCAAACCAAAATAGGATGGAGAAGGCCGAGAAAGAGAGAAAATAAAAATTATCGTTCCATTCCGTTCCTACATGACGCGTAATAGAAAATTCCAAAAAAATAACAAAAAAATTCAAAAAATTAAAAAATAGCATTCCGGATTCATTTCAAGCCAAAATAGGTTGAAAGAGAATGAGAAAGAGAGAAAATAAAAATTATCATTCCGTTCCGTTCCTACCCGACCTGTAATAGGAAATTCCAAAAAAATAACTAAAAAATTAAAAAAAATTAAAAAATATCATTACGGATTCATTCCAAGCCAGAATAGGTTGAAAGAGGATGAGAAAGAGAGAAAATAAAAATTATCATTCCGTTCCGTTCCTGCCCGACGCGTAATAGGAAATTCCAAAAAAATAATAAAAAAATTAAAAAATAGCATTATGGCTTCATTTCAACCCTGAATAGGTTGGAGAAGGCCGAGAAAGAGAGAAAATAAAAATTATCGTTCCATTCCGTTCCTACCTGACGCGTAATAGAAAATTCCAAAAAAATAGGCAAAAAAATCAAAAAATTAAAAAATAGCATTATGTCTTCATTTCAAGCAAGAATTGGTTGGAAAAGGTCGAGAAAGAGAGAAAATAAAAATTATCGTTCCGTTCCGTTCCTACTCGACGCGTAATACAAAATTCCAAAAAAATTGAAAAAAAATTGAAATAATTAAAACATACCATTATGGCTTCATTTCAAGCCAAAATAGGTTGGAAAGGCTGAGAAAGGGAGAAAATTAAAATTACCGTTCCGTTTCGTTTCTGGCTGACGCGTAATAGAAAATTCCAAAAAAATAGGGAAAAACTTCAAAAAACTAAAAAATACCATTATCACTTCATTTCAATCCAAAATAAGTTGGAGAAGGCCGAGAAAGTGAGAAAATAAAAATTATCGTTCCGTTCCGTTACTATCAGACGCGTAATAGAAAATTCCAAAAAAATAACAAAAAAATTAAAAAAATTAAAAAATAGCATTCCGGATTCATTCCAAGCCAAAATAGGTTGAAGGAGGATGAGAAAGAGAGAAAATAAAAATTATCATTCCGTTCCGTTCCTACCCGACCTGTAATAGGAAATTCCAAAAAAATAACTAAAAAATTAAAAAAAAATTAAAAAATATCATTACGGATTCATTCCAAGCCAAAATAGGTTGAAAGAGGATGAGAAAGAGAGAAAATAAAAATTATCATTCCGTTCCGTTCCTACCCAACCTCTAATAGGAAATTCCAAAAAAAAACTAAAAAATTAAAAAAAATTTGAAAAATATCATTACGGATTCATTCCAAGCCAAAATAGGTTGAAAGAGGATACGAAAGAGAGAAAATAAAAATTATCATTCCGTTCCGTTCCTGCCCGACGCGTAATAGGAAATTCCAAAAAAAAAATAAAAAAATAAAAAAAATAAAAAAATAGAATTATGGCTTCATTTCAAGCCAGAATAGGTTGGAAAATGCCGAGAAAGAGAGAAAATAAAAATTATCGTTCCGTTCCGTTCCTACCCGACGCGACATACAAAACTCCAAAAAAATTGAAAAAAAATTCAAACAACTAACATACCATTATGGCATTATTTCAAGCCAAAATAGGTTGGAAAAAGCCGAGAAAGGGAGAAAATTAAAATTATCGTTCCGTTTCGCTCCTACCTGACGCGTAATATAAAATTCCAAAAAAATAGGCCAAAATTTTAAAAAATTAAAAAATACCATTATGACTTCATTTCAAACCAAAATAGGATGGAGAAGGCCGAGAAAGAGAGAAAACAAAAATTATTGTTCCATTCCGTTCCTACCTGACGCGTAATAGAAAATTCCAAAAAAATAACAAAAAAATTCAAAAAATTAAAAAAATAGCACTATGACTTGTTTTCAAGAAAAAATAGGTTGGACAAGGCCGAGAAAGAAAGAAAATAAAAATTATCGTTCTGTTCCGTTCCTAGCCGACGCGTAATAGAAAATTCCAAAAAAATAGCAAAAAAATTAAAAAAATTAAAAAATAGCATTATGGCTTCATTTCAAGCCAGAATAGGTTGAAAGAGGATGAGAAAGAGAGAAAATAAAAATTATCGTTCCGTTCCGTTCCTACCCGACGCGAAATACAAAATTACAAAAAAATTGAAAAAAAATTCAAACAATTAAAACATACCATTATGGCATTATTTCAAGCCCAAATAGGTTGGAAAAAGCCGAGAAAGTGAGAAAATTAAAATTATCGTTCCGTTTCGTTCCTACCTGACGCATAATAGAAAATTCCAAAAAAATAACAAAAAAATTAAAAAAATTAAAAAATAGCATTATGACTTGTTTTCAAGACAAAATAGGTTGGACAAGTCCGAGAAGGAAAGAAAATAAAAATTATCGTTCTGTTCTGTTCCTACCCGACGCGTGATAGAAAATTCCAAAAAAATAGCAAAAAAATTCAAAAAATTAAAAAATAGCATTATGTCTTCATTTCAAGCAAGAATTGGTTGGAGAAGGCCGAGAAAGAGAGAAAATAAAAATTATCGTTCCGTTCCGTTCCTACTCGACGCGTAATACAAAATTCCAAAAAAATTGAAAAAAAATTGAAATAATTAACACATACCATTATGGCTTCATTTCAAGCCAAAATAGGTTGGAAAGGCCGAGAAAGGGAGAAAATTAAAATTATCGTTCTGTTTCGTTCCTAGCTGACGCGTAATAGAAAATTCCAAAAAAATAGGCAAAAACTTCAAAAAACTAAAAAATACCATTATCACTTCATTTCAATCCAAAATAAGTTGGAGAAGGCCGAGAAAGTGAGAAAATAAAAATTATCGTTCCGTTCCGTTACTATCAGACGCGTAATAGAAAATTCCAAAAAAATAACAAAAAAATTAAAAAAATTAAAAAATAGCATTCCGGATTCATTCCAAGCCAAAATAGGTTGAAGGAGGATGAGAAAGAGAGAAAATAAAAATTATCATTCCGTTCCGTTCCTACCCGACCTGTAATAGGAAATTCCAAAAAAATAGGCCAAAATTTTAAAAAATTAAAAAATACCATTATGACTTCATTTCAAACCAAAATAGGATGGAGAAGGCCGAGAAAGAGAGAAAATAAAAATTATCGTTCCATTCCGTTCCTACCTGACGCGTAATAGAAAATTCCAAAAAAATAACAAAAAAATTCAAAAAATTAAAAAATAGCATTCCGGATTCATTTCAAGCCAAAATAGGTTGAAAGAGAATGAGAAAGAGAGAAAATAAAAATTATCATTCCGTTCCGTTCCTACCCGACCTGTAATAGGAAATTCCAAAAAAATAACTAAAAAATTAAAAAAAATTAAAAAATATCATTACGGATTCATTCCAAGCCAGAATAGGTTGAAAGAGGATGAGAAAGAGAGAAAATAAAAATTATCATTCCGTTCCGTTCCTGCCCGACGCGTAATAGGAAATTCCAAAAAAATAATAAAAAAATTAAAAAATAGCATTATGGCTTCATTTCAACCCTGAATAGGTTGGAAAATGCCGAGAAAGAGAGAAAATAAAAATTATCTTTTCGTTCCGTTACTATCAGACGCGTAATAGAAAATTCAAAAAAAATAGCAAAAATTTCAAAAAATTAAAAAATACCACTATGACTTCATTTCAAACCAAAATAGGTTGGAGAAGGCCGAGAAAGAGAGAAAATAAAAATTATCGTTCCATTCCGTTCCTACCTGACGCGTAATAGAAAATTCCAAAAAAATAGGCAAAAAAATCAAAAAATTAAAAAATAGCATTATGTCTTCATTTCAAGCAAGAATTGGTTGGAAAAGGTCGAGAAAGAGAGAAAATAAAAATTATCGTTCCGTTCCGTTCCTACTCGACGCGTAATACAAAATTCCAAAAAAATTGAAAAAAAATTGAAATAATTAAAACATACCATTATGGCTTCATTTCAAGCCAAAATAGGTTGGAAAGGCTGAGAAAGGGAGAAAATTAAAATTACCGTTCCGTTTCGTTTCTAGCTGACGCGTAATAGAAAATTCCAAAAAAATAGGGAAAAACTTCAAAAAACTAAAAAATACCATTATCACTTCATTTCAATCCAAAATAAGTTGGAGAAGGCCGAGAAAGTGAGAAAATAAAAATTATCGTTCCGTTCCGTTACTATCAGACGCGTAATAGAAAATTCCAAAAAAAAACAAAAAAATTAAAAAAATTAAAAAATAGCATTCCGGATTCATTCCAAGCCAAAATAGGTTGAAGGAGGATGAGAAAGAGAGAAAATAAAAATTATCATTCCGTTCCGTTCCTACCCGACCTGTAATAGGAAATTCCAAAAAAATAACTAAAAAATAACTAAAAAATTAAAAAAAAATTAAAAAATATCATTACGGATTCATTCCAAGCCAAAATAGGTTGAAAGAGGATGAGAAAGAGAGAAAATAAAAATTATCATTCCGTTCCGTTCCTACCCAACCTCTAATAGGAAATTCCAAAAAAAAACTAAAAAATTAAAAAAAATTTGAAAAATATCATTACGGATTCATTCCAAGCCAAAATAGGTTGAAAGAGGATACGAAAGAGAGAAAATAAAAATTATCATTCCGTTCCGTTCCTGCCCGACGCGTAATAGGAAATTCCAAAAAAAAAATAAAAAAATAAAAAAAATAAAAAAATAGCATTATGGCTTCATTTCAAGCCAGAATAGGTTGGAAAATGCCGAGAAAGAGAGAAAATAAAAATTATCGTTCCGTTCCGTTCCTACTCGACGCGAAATACAAAACTCCAAAAAAATTGAAAAAAAATTCAAACAACTAACATACCATTATGGCATTATTTCAAGCCAAAATAGGTTGGAAAAAGCCGAGAAAGGGAGAAAATTAAAATTATCGTTCCGTTTCGCTCCTACCTGACGCGTAATATAAAATTCCAAAAAAATAGGCCAAAATTTTAAAAAATTAAAAAATACCATTATGACTTCATTTCAAACCAAAATAGGATGGAGAAGGCCGAGAAAGAGAGAAAACAAAAATTATCGTTCCATTCCGTTCCTACCTGACGCGTAATAGAAAATTCCAAAAAAATAACAAAAAAATTCAAAAAATTAAAAAAATAGCACTATGACTTGTTTTCAAGAAAAAATAGGTTGGACAAGGCCGAGAAAGAAAGAAAATAAAAATTATCGTTCTGTTCCGTTCCTAGCCGACGCGTAATAGAAAATTCCAAAAAAATAGCAAAAAAATTAAAAAAAAGCATTATGGCTTCATTTCAAGCCAGAATAGGTTGAGAGAGGATGAGAAAGAGAGAAAATAAAAATTATCGTTCCGTTCCGTTCCTACCCGACGCGAAATACAAAATTACAAAAAAATTGAAAAAAAATTCAAACAATTAAAACATACCATTATGGCATTATTTCAAGCCCAAATAGGTTGGAAAAAGCCGAGAAAGTGAGAAAATTAAAATTATCGTTCCGTTTCGTTCCTACCTGACGCATAATAGAAAATTCCAAAAAAATAACAAAAAAATTAAAAAAATTAAAAAATAGCATTATGACTTGTTTTCAAGACAAAATAGGTTGGACAAGTCCGAGAAAGAAAGAAAATAAAAATTATCGTTCTGTTCTGTTCCTACCCGACGCGTGATAGAAAATTCCAAAAAAATAGCAAAAAAATTCAAAAAATTAAAAAATAGCATTATGTCTTCATTTCAAGCAAGAATTGGTTGGAAAAGGCCGAGAAAGAGAGAAAATAAAAATTATCGTTCCGTTCCGTTCCTACTCGACGCGTAATACAAAATTCCAAAAAAATTGAAAAAAAATTGAAATAATTAACACATACCATTATGGCTTCATTTCAAGCCAAAATAGGTTGGAAAGGCCGAGAAAGGGAGAAAATTAAAATTATCGTTCTGTTTCGTTCCTAGCTGACGCGTAATAGAAAATTCCAAAAAAATAGGCAAAAACTTCAAAAAACTAAAAAATACCATTACCACTTCATTTCAATCCAAAATAAGTTGGAGAAGGCCGAGAAAGTGAGAAAATAAAAATTATCGTTCCGTTCCGTTACTATCAGACGCGAAATAGAAAATTCCAAAAAAATAACAAAAAAATTAAAAAAATTAAAAAATAGCATTCCGGATTCATTCCAAGCCAAAATAGGTTGAAGGAGGATGAGAAAGAGAGAAAATAAAAATTATCATTCCGTTCCGTTCCTACCCGACCTGTAATATGAAATTCCAAAAAAATAACTAAAAAATTAAAAAAAAATTAAAAAATATCATTACGGATTCATTCCAAGCCAAAATAGGTTGAAAGAGGATGAGAAAGAGAGAAAATAAAAATTATCATTCCGTTCCGTTCCTACCCAACCTCTAATAGGAAATTCCGAAAAAAAACTAAAAAATTAAAAAAAATTTGAAAAATATCATTACGGATTCATTCCAAGCCAAAATAGGTTGAAAGAGGATACGAAAGAGAGAAAATAAAAATTATCATTCCGTTCCGTTCCTGCCCGACGCGTAATAGGAAATTCGAAAAAAAAAATAAAAAAATTAAAAAATTAAAAAATAGCATTATGGCTTCATTTCAAGCCAGAATAGGTTGGAAAATGCCGAGAAAGAGAGAAAATAAAAATTATCGTTCCGTTCCGTTCCTACCCGACGCGAAATACAAAACTCCAAAAAAATTGAAAAAAAATTCAAACAACTAACATACAATTATGGCATTATTTCAAGCCAAAATAGGTTGGAAAAAGCTGAGAAAGGGAGAAAATTAAAATTATCGTTCCGTTTCGCTCCTACCTGACGCGTAATATAAAATTCCAAAAAAATAGGCCAAAATTTTAAAAAATTAAAAAATACCATTATGACTTCATTTCAAACCAAAATAGGATGGAGAAGGCCGAGAAAGAGAGAAAACAAAAATTATCGTTCCATTCCGTTCCTACCTGACGCGTAATAGAAAATTCCAAAAACATAACAAAAAAATTAAAAAAATTAAAAAATAGCATTATGACTTCTTTTGAAGACAAAATAGGTTGGAGAAGCCTGAGAAAGTGAAAAAATAAAATTTATCGTTCTGTTCCGTTCCTACCCGACGCGTAATAGAAAATTCCAAAAAAATAGCAAAAAAATTGAAAAAAATAAAAAATAGCATTATGGCTTCTTTTCAAGCCAAAATAGGTTGGAACAGCCCGAGAAAGAGAGAAAATAAAAATTATCGTTCTGTTCCATTCCATCCCGGCGCGTAATAGAAAATTCCAAAAAAGTAGCAAAAAAATTAAAAAAATTTAAAAATAGCATTATGCCTGCATTTCAAGCCAGAATAGGTTGGAAAAGGCCTCGAAAGAGAGAAAATAAAAATTATCGTTCCGTTCCGTTAGTACTCGACGAGTAATACAAAATTAAAAAAATTAAAAAAATAGCATTATGACTTCTTTTCAAGACAAAATAGGTTGGACAAGCCCGAGAAAGAGAGAAAATACAAATTATCGTTCTGTTCCGTGCCTACCCGACGCGTGATAGAAAATTCCAAAAAAATAGCAAAAAAATTAAAAAAATTAAAAACTAGCATTATGACTTGTTTTCAAGACTAAATAGGTTGGACAAGCCCGAGAAAGAGAGAAAATACAAATTATCGTTCTGTTCCGTTCCTACCCGACTCGTGATAGAAAATTCCAAAAAAATAGCAAAAAAATTAAAAAAATTAAAAAATAGCATTATGGCTTCATTCCAAGCCAGAATAGGTTGGAAAAGGCCGAGAAAGAGAGAAAATAAAAATTATCGTTCCGTTCCGTTACTACTCGACGAGTAATACAAAATTAAAAAAATTAAAAAATAGCATTATGACTTCTTTTCAAGACAAAATAGGTTGGACAAGCCCGAGAAAGAGAGAAAATACAAATTATCGTTCTGTTCCGTGCCTACCCGACGCGTGATAGAAAATTCCAAAAAAATAGCAAAAAAATTAAAAAAATTAAAAAATAGCATTATGACATGTTTTCAAGACTAAATAGGTTGGACAAGCCCGAGAAAGAGAGAAAATACAAATTATCGTTCTGTTCTGTTCCTACCCGACGCGTGATAGAAAATTCCAAAAAAATAGCAAAAAAATTGAAAAAATTAAAAAATAGCATTATGGCTTCATTCCAAGCCAGAATAGGTTGGAAAAGGCCGAGAAAGAGAGAAAATAAGAATTATCGTTCAGTTCCGTTACTACTCGACGAGTAATACAAAATTCCAAAAAAATTGAAAAAAAATTCAAATAATTAAAAAATACCATTATGGCTTCATTTCAAGCCAAAATAGGATGGAAAAGGCCGGGAAAGGGAGAAAATTAAAATTATCGTTCAGTTTTGTTCCTACCCGACGCGTAATAGAAAATTCCAAAAAAATAGGCAAAAACTTCAAAAAACCAAAAAATACCATTATGACTTCATTTCAAACAAAAATAGGTTTAAGAAGGCCGAGAAAGTGAGAAAATAAAAATTATCGTTCCGTTCCGTTCCTACCAGACGCGTAATAGAAAATTCCAAAAAAATAACAAAAAAATTCAAAAAATTAAAAAATAGCATTATGACTTCTTTTGAAGACAAAATAGGTTGGACAAGCCTGAGAAAGTGAAAAAATAAAAATTATCGTTCTGTTCCGTTCCTACCAGACGCGTAATAGAAATTTCCAAACAAATAGCAAAAAAAATTAAAAAAAACTACTATGCCTTCATTTCAATCCAAAATAGGTTGGAAAATACCGCGAAATAGAGCAAATAAAAATTAGCAATCTTTTCAGTTCCTACCCGACCTGTAATAGGAAATTCCAAAAAAATAACAAAAAAATTCAAAAAATTAAAAAATACCATTACGGATTCATTCCAAGCCAAAATAGGTTGAAAGAGGATGAGAAAGAGGGAAAATAAAAATTATGATTCCGTTACGTTCCTACCCGACGCGTAATAAGAAATTCCAAAAAAATAACAAAAAAATTAAAAAAATTAAAATATAGCATTATGGCTTCATTTCAAGCCAGAATAGGTTGAAAGAGGATGAGAAAGAGGGAAAATAAAAATTATCATTCCGTTCCGTTCCTACCCGACCTGTAATAGGAAATTCCAAAAAAATAACAAAAAAATTACAAAAATCAAAAAATACCATTACGGATTCATTCCACGCCAAAATAGGTTGAAAGAGGATGAGAAAGAGAGAAAATAAAAATTATCATTCCGTTCCGTTCCGTTCCTACCCGACGCGTAATTAGAAATTCCAAAAAAATAACAAAAAAATTAAAATATAGCATTATGGCTTCATTTCAAGCCAGAATAGGTTGAAAGAGGATGAGAAAGAGGGAAAATAAAAATTATCATTCCGTTCCGTTCCTACCCCGACCTGTAATAGGAAATTCCAAAAAAATAACAAAAAAATTAAAAAAATCAAAAAATACCATTACGGATTCATTCCACGCCAAAATAGGTTGAAAGAGGATGAGAAAGAGAGAGAATAAAAATTATCATTCCGTTCCGTTCCTACCCGACCTGTAATAGGAAATTCCAAAAAAATAACAAAAAAATTGAAAAAATCAAAAAATACCATTACGTATTCATTCCACGCCAAAATAGGTTGAAAGAGGATGAGAAAGAGAGAAAATAAAAATTATCATTCCGTTCCGTTCCGTTCCTACCCGACGCGTAATTAGAAATTCCAAAAAAATAACAAAAAAATTAAAAAAATTAAAATATAGCATTATGGCTTCATTTCAAGCCAGAATAGGTTGAAAGAGGATGAGAAAGAGGGAAAATAAAAATTATCATTCCGTTCCGTTCCTACCCCGACCTGTAATAGGAAATTCCAAAAAAATAACAAAAAAATTAAAAAAATCAAAAAATACCATTACGGATTCATTCCACGCCAAAATAGGTTGAAAGAGGATGAGAAAGAGAGAGAATAAAAATTATCATTCCGTTCCGTTTCTACTCGACCTGTAATAGGAAATTCCAAAAAAATAACAAAAAAATTCAAAAAATCAAAAAATACCATTACGGATTCATTCCACGCCAAAATAGGTTGAAAGAGGATGAGAAAGAGAGAAAATAAAAATTATCATTCCGTTCCGTTCCTACCCGACGCGTAATAAGAAATTCCAAAAAAATAACAAAAAAATTCAAAAAATTAAAAAATAGCATTATGTCTTCATTTCAAGCCAGAATAGGTTGAAAGAGGATGAGAAAGAGGGAAAATAAAAATTATCATTTCATTCCGTTCCTACCCGACCAGTAATAGGAAATTCCAAAAAAATAACAAAAAAATTAAAAAAATTAAAAAATAGCATTATGGCTTCATTTCAACCCTGAATAGGTTGGAAAATGCCGAGAAAGAGAGAAAATAAAAATTAACGTTTCGTTCCGTTACTATCAGACGCGTAATAGAAAATTCCAAAAAAATAGGCAAAAAAATCAAAAAATTAAAAAATAGCATTATGTCTTCATTTCAAGCTAGAATTGGTTGGAAAAGGTCGAGAAAGGGAGAAAATAAAAATTATCGTTCCGTTCCGTTCCGTTCCTACTCGACGCGTAATACAAAATTCCAAAAAAATTGAAAAAAAATTGAAATAATTAAAACATACCATTATGGCTTCATTTCAAGCCAAAATAGGTTGGAAAGGCTGAGAAAGGGAGAAAATTAAAATTACCGTTCCGTTTCGTTTCTAGCTGACGCGTAATAGAAAATTCCAAAAAAATAGGGAAAAACTTCAAAAAACTAAAAAATACCATTATCACTTCATTTCAATCCAAAATAAGTTGGAGAAGGCCGAGAAAGTGAGAAAATAAAAATTATCGTTCCGTTCCGTTACTATCAGACGCGTAATAGAAAATTCCAAAAAAATAACAAAAAAATTAAAGAAATTAAAAAATAGCATTCCAGATTCATTCCAAGCCAAAATAGGTTGAAGGAGGATGAGAAAGAGAGAAAATAAAAATTATCATTCCGTTCCGTTCCTACCCGACCTGTAATAGGAAATTCCAAAAAAATAACTGAAAAATTAAAAAAAAATTAAAAAATATCATTACGGATTCATTCCAAGCCAAAATAGGTTGAAAGAGGATGAGAAAGAGAGAAAATAAAAATTATCATTCTGTTCCGTGCCTACCCAACCTCTAATAGGAAATTCCAAAAAAAAACTAAAAAATTAAAAAAAATTTGAAAAATATCATTACGGATTCATTCCAAGCCAAAATAGGTTGAAAGAGGATACGAAAGAGAGAAAATAAAAATTATCATTCCGTTCCGTTCCGGCTCGACGCGTAATAGGAAATTCCAAAAAAAAAATAAAAAAATTAAAAAAATTAAAAAATAGCATTATGGCTTCATTTAAAGCCAGAATAGGTTGGAAAATGCCGAGAAAGAGAGAAAATAAAAATTATCGTTCCGTTCCGTTCCTACCCGACGCGAAACACAAAACTCCAAAAAAATTGAAAAAAAATTCAAACAACTAACATACCATTATGGCATTATTTCAAGCCAAAATAGGTTGGAAAAAGCCGAGAAAGGGAGAAAATTAAAATTATCGTTCCGTTTCACTCCTACCTGACGGGTAATATAAAATTCCAAAAAAATAGGCCAAAATTTTAAAAAATTAAAAAATACCATTATGACTTCATTTCAAACCAAAATAGGATGGAAAAGGCCGAGAAAGAGGGAAAACAAAAATTATCGTTCCATTCCGTTCCAACCTGACGCGTAATAGAAAATTCCAAAAAAATAACAAAAAAATTCAAAAAATTAAAAAAATAGCACTATGACTTGTTTTCAAGAAAAAATAGGTTGGACAAGGCCGAGAAAGAAAGAAAATAAAAATTATCGTTCTGTTTCGTTCCTACCCGACGCGTAATAGAAAATTCCAAAAAAATAGCAAAAAAATTAAAAAAAATTAAAAAATAGCATTATGGCTTCATTTCAAGCCAGAATAGGTTGAGAGAGGATGAGAAAGAGAGAAAATAAAAATTATCGTTCCGTTCCGTTCCTACCCGACGCGAAATACAAAATTACAAAAAAATTGAAAAAAAATTCAAACAATTAAAACATACCATTATGGCATTATTTCAAGCCCAAATAGGTTGGAAAAAGCCGAGAAAGTGAGAAAATTAAAATTATCGTTCCGTTTCGTTCCTACCTGACGCATAATAGAAAATTCCAAAAAAATAACAAAAAAATTAAAAAAATTAAAAAATAGCATTATGACTTGTTTTCAAGACAAAATAGGTTGGACAAGTCCGAGAAAGAAAGAAAATAAAAATTATCGTTCTGTTCTGTTCCTACCCGACGCGTGATAGAAAATTCCAAAAAAATAGCAAAAAAATTAAAAAAATTAAAAAATAGCATTATGTCTTCATTTCAAGCAAGAATTGGTTGGAAAAGGCCGAGAAAGAGAGAAAATAAAAATTATCGTTCCGTTCCGTTCCTACTCGACGCGTAATACAAAATTCCAAAAAAATTGAAAAAAAATTGAAATAATTAACACATACCATTATGGCTTCATTTCAAGCCAAAATAGGTTGGAAAGGCCGAGAAAGGGAGAAAATTAAAATTATCGTTCGGTTTCGTTCATAGCTGACGCGTAATAGAAAATTCCAAAAAAATAGGCAAAAACTTCAAAAAACTAAAAAATACCATTATCACTTCATTTCAATCAAAAATCGGTTGGAGAAGGCCGAGAAAATGAGAAAATAAAAATTATCGTTCCGTTCCGTTACTATCAGACGCGTAATAGAAAATTCCAAAAAAATAACAAAAAAATTCAAAAAATTAAAAAATAGCATTCCGGATTCATTCCAAGCCAAAATAGGTTGAAAGAGGATGAGAAAGAGAGAAAATAAAAATTATCATTCCGTTCCGTCCCTCCCGACCTGTAATAGGAAATTCCAAAAAAATAACTAAAAAATTAAAAAAAATTAAAAAATATCATTACGGATTCATTCCAAGCCAAAATAGGTTGAAAGAGGATGAGAAAGAGAGAAAATAAAAATTATCATTCCGTTCCGTTCCTGCCCGACGCGAAATTGGAAATTCCAAAAAAATAATAAAAAAGTTAAAAAAATTAAAAAATAGCATTATGGCTTCATTTCAAGCCAGAATAGGTTGGAAAAAGCCGAGAAAGAGAAAAAATAAAAATTATCGTTCCGTTCCGTTACTATCAGACGCGTAATAGAAAATTCCAAAAAAATAGCAAAAATTTCAAAAAATTAAAAAATACCACTATGACTTCATTTCAAACCAAAATAGGTTGGAGAAGGCCGAGAAAGAGAGAAAATAAAAATTATCGTTCCATTCCGTTCCTACCTGACGCGTAATAGAAAATTCCAAAAAAATAGGCAAAAAATTAAAAAAATTAAAAAATAGCATTATGTCTTCATTTCAAGCAAGAATTGGTTGGAAAAGGCCGAGAAAGAGAGAAAATAAAAATTCTCGTTCCGTTCCGTTCCTACTCGACGCGTAATACAAAATTCCAAAAAAATTGAAAAAAAATTGAAATAATTAAAACATACCATTATGGCTTCATTTCAAGCCAAAATAGGTTGGAAAGGCCGAGAAAGGGAGAAAATTAAAATTATCGTTCCGTTTCGTTCCTAGCTGACGCGTAATAGAAAATTCCAAAAAAATAGGCAAAAACTTCAAAAAACTAAAAAATACCATTATCACTTCATTTCAATCCAAAATAAGCTGGAAAAGGCCGAGAAAGTGAGAAAATAAAAATTATCGTTCAGTTCCGTTACTATCAGACGCGTAATAGAAAATTCCAAAAAAATAACAAAAAAATTAAAAAAATTTAAAAATAGCATTTCGGATTCATTCCAAGCCAAAATAGGTTGAAAGAGGATGAGAAAGAGAGAAAATAAAAATTATCATTCCGTTCCGTTCCTACCCGACCTGTAATAGGAAATTCCAAAAAAATAAATAAAAATTAAAAAAAATTAAAAAATATCATTACGGATTCATTCCAAGCCAAAATAGGTTGAAAGAGGATGATAAAGAGAGAAAATAAAAATTATCATTCCGTTCCGTTCCTGCCCGACACGTAATAGGAAATTCCAAAAAAATAATAAAAAAATTAAAAAAATTAAAAAATAGCATTATGGCTTCATTTCAAGCCAGAATAGGTTGGAAAAAGCCGAGAAAGGGAGAAAATTAAAATTATCGTTCCGTTTCGCTCCTACCTGACGCGTAATATAAAATTCCAAAAAAATAGGCAAAAATTTCAAAAAATTAAAAAATACCATTATGACTTCATTTCAAACCAAAATAGGATGGAGAAGGCCAAGAAAGAGAGAAAATAAAAATTATCGTTTCATTCCGTTCCTACCTGACGCGTAATAGAAAATTCCAAAAAAATAACAAAAAAATTAAAAAAAATTAAAAAATAGCATTATGACTTGTTTTCAAGACAAAATAGGTTGGACAAGCCCGAGAAAGAAAGAAAATAAAAATTATCGTTCTGTTCTGTTCCTACCCGACGCGTGATAGAAATTCCAAAAAAATAGTAAAAAATTAAAAAAATTAAAAAATAGCATTCTGGCTTCATTTCAAGCAAGAATTCGTTCGAAAAGGCCAAGAAAGAGAGAAAATAAAAATTATCGTTCCGTTCCGTTCCAACTCGACGCGTAATACAAAATTCCAAAAAAATTGAAAAAAAATTGAAATAATTAAAACATACCATTATGGCTTCATTTCAAGCCAAAATAGGTTGGAAAGGTCGAGAAAGGGAGAAAATTAAAATTATCATTCCGTTTCGTTCCTAGCTGACGCGTAATAGAAAATTCCAAAAAAATAGGCAAAAACTTCAAAAAACTAAAAAATACCATTATCACTTCATTTCAATCCAAAATAGGTTGGAGAAGGCCGAGAAAATGAGAAAATAAAAATTATGGTTCCGTTCCGTTACTATCAGACGCGTAATAGAAAATTCCTAAAAAATAGGCAAAAAAATCAAAAAATTAAAAAATAGCATTATGTCTTCATTTCAAGCAAGAATTGGTTGGAAAAGGCCGAGAAAGAGAGAAAATAAAAATTATCATTCCGTTCCGTTCCTACCCGACCTGTAATAGGAAATTCCAAAAAAATAACTAAAAAATTAAAAAAAATTAAAAAATATCATTACGGATTCATTCCAAGCCAAAATAGGTTGAAAGAGGATGAGAAAGAGAGAAAATAAAAGTTATCATTCCGTTCCGTTCCTGCCCGACACGTAATAGGAAATTCCAAAAAAATAATAAAAAAATTAAAAAATAGCATTATGGCTTCATTTCAAGCCAGAATAGGTTGGAAAATGCCGAGAAAGAGAGAAAATAAAATTATCGTTCCGTTCCGTTCCTACCCGACGCGAAATACAAAATTCCAAAAAAATTGAAAAAAAATTCAAACAACTAACATACCATTATGGCATTATTTCAAGCCAAAATAGGATGGAAAAAGCCGAGAAAGGGAGAAAATTAAAATTACCGTTCCGTTTCGCTCCTACCTGACGCGTAATATAAAATTCCAAAAAAATAGGCCAAAATTTTAAAAAATTAAAAAATACCATTATGACTTCATTTCAAACCAAAATAGGATGGAGAAGGCCGAGAAAGAGAGAAAATAAAAATTATCGTTCCATTCCGTTCCTACCTGACGCGTAATAGAAAATTCCAAAAAAATAACAAAAAAATTCAAAAAATTAAAAAATAGCATTCCGGATTCATTTCAAGCCAAAATAGGTTGAAAGAGAATGAGAAAGAGAGAAAATAAAAATTATCATTCCGTTCCGTTCCTACCCGACCTGTAATAGGAAATTCCAAAAAAATAACTAAAAAATTAAAAAAAATTAAAAAATATCATTACGGATTCATTCCAAGCCAAAATAGGTTGAATGAGGATGAGAAAGAGAGAAAATAAAAATTATAATTCCGTTCCGTTCCTGCCCGACGCGTAATAGGAAATTCCAAAAAAATAATAAAAAAATAAAAAAATAGCATTATGGCTTCATTTCAACCCTGAATAGGTTGGAAAATGCCGAGAAAGAGAGAAAATAAAAATTATCTTTTCGTTCCGTTACTATCAGACGCGTAATAGAAAATTCCAAAAAAATAGCAAAAATTTCAAAAAATTAAAAAATACCACTATGACTTCATTTCAAACCAAAATAGGTTGGAGAAGGCCGAGAAAGAGAGAAAATAAAAATTATCGTTCCATTCCGTTCCTACCTGACGCATAATAGAAAATTCCAAAAAAATAGGAAAAAAAATCAAAAAATTAAAAAATAGCATTATGTCTTCATTTCAAGCAAGAATTGGTTGGAAAAGGTCGAGAAAGAGAGAAAATAAAAATTATCGTTCCATTCCGTTCCTACTCGACGCGTAATACAAAATTCCAAAAAAATTGAAAAAAAATTGAAATAATTAAAACATACCATTATGGCTTCATTTCAAGCCAAAATAGGTTGGAAAGGCTGAGAAAGGGAGAAAATTAAAATTACCGTTCCGTTTCGTTTCTAGCTGACACGTAATAGAAAATTCCAAAAAAATAGGGAAAAACTTCAAAAAACTAAAAAATACCATTATCACTTCATTTCAATCCAAAATAAGTTGGAGAAGGCCGAGAAAGTGAGAAAATAAAAATTATCGTTTCGTTCCGTTACTATCAGACGCGTAATAGAAAATTCCAAAAAAATAACAAAAAAATTAAAAAAATTAAAAAATAGCATTCCGGATTCATTCCAAGCCAAAATAGGTTGAAGGTGGATGAGAAAGAGAGAAAATAAAAATTATCATTCCGTTCCGTTCCTACCCGACCTGTAATAGGAAATTCCAAAAAAATAACTAAAAAATTAAAAAAAAATTAAAAAATATCATTACGGATTCATTCCAAGCCAAAATAGGTTGAAAGAGGATGAGAAAGAGAGAAAATAAAAATTATCATTCCGTTCCGTTCCTACCCAACCTCTAATAGGAAATTCCAAAAAAAAACTAAAAAATTAAAAAAAATTTGAAAAATATCATTACGGATTCATTCCAAGCCAAAATAGGTTGAAAGAGGATACGAAAGAGAGAAAATAAAAATTATCATTCCGTTCCGTTCCTGCCCGACGCGTAATAGGAAATTCCAAAAAAAAAATTAAAAAATAAAAAAAATTAAAAAATAGCATTATGGCTTCATTTAAAGCCAGAATAGGTTGGAAAATGCCGAGAAAGAGAGAAAATAAAAATTATCGTTCCGTTCCGTTCCTACCCGACGCGAAATACAAAACTCCAAAAAAATTGAAAAAAAATTCAAACAACTAACATACCATTATGGCATTATTTCAAGCCAAAATAGGTTGGAAAAAGCCGAGAAAGGGAAAAAATTAAAATTATCGTTCCGTTTCGCTCCTACCTGACGCGTAATATAAAATTCCAAAAAAATAGGCCAAAATTTTAAAAAATTAAAAAATACCATTATGACTTCATTTCAAACCAAAATAGGATGGAGAAGGCCGAGAAAGAGAGAAAACAAAAATTATCGTTCCATTCCGTTCCTACCTGACGCGTAATAGAAAATTCCAAAAAAATAACAAAAAAATTCAAAAAATTAAAAAAATAGCACTATGACTTGTTTTCAAGAAAAAATAGGTTGGACAAGGCCGAGAAAGAAAGAAAATAAAAATTATCGTTCTGTTCCGTTCCTACCCGACGCGTAATAGAAAATTCCAAAAAAATAGCAAAAAAATTAAAAAAATTAAAAAATAGCATTATGGCTTCATTTCAAGCCAGAATAGGTTGAGAGAGGATGAGAAAGAGAGAAAATAAAAATTATCGTTCCGTTCCGTTCCTACCCGACGCGAAATACAAAATTACAAAAAAATTGAAAAAAAATTCAAACAATTAAAACATACCATTATGGCATTATTTCAAGCCCAAATAGGTTGGAAAAAGCCGAGAAAGTGAGAAAATTAAAATTATCGTTCCGTTTCGTTCCTACCTGACGCATAATAGAAAATTCCAAAAAAATAACAAAAAAATGAAAAAAATTAAAAAATAGCATTATGACTTGTTTTCAAGACAAAATAGGTTGGACAAGTCCGAGAAAGAAAGAAAATAAAAATTATCGTTCTGTTCTGTTCCTACCCGACGCGTGATAGAAAATTCCAAAAAAATAGCAAAAAAATTAAAAAAATTAAAAAATAGCATTATGTCTTCATTTCAAGCAAGAATTGGTTGGAAAAGGCCGAGAAAGAGAGAAAATAAAAATTATCGTTCCGTTCCGTTCCTACTCGACGCGTAATACAAAATTCCAAAAAAATTGAAAAAAAATTGAAATAATTAACACATACCATTATGGCTTCTTTTCAAGCCAAAATAGGTTGGAAAGGCCGAGAAAGGGAGAAAATTAAAATTATCGTTCTGTTTCGTTCCTAGCTGACGCGTAATAGAAAATTCCAAAAAAATAGGCAAAAACTTCAAAAAACTAAAAAATACCATTATCACTTCATTTCAATCCAAAATCGGTTGGAGAAGGCCGAGAAAATGAGAAAATAAAAATTATCGTTCCGTTCCGTTACTATCAGACGCGTAATTGAAAATTCCTAAAAAATAAAAAAAAAATTCAAAAAATTAAAAAATAGCATTCCGGATTCATTCCAAGCCAAAACAGGTTGAAAGAGGATGAGAAAGAGAGAAAATAAAAATTATCATTCCGTTCCGTTCCTACCCGAACTGTAATAGGAAATTCGAAAAAAATAACTAAAAAATTAAAAAAAATTAAAAAAAATTAAAAAATATCATTACGGATTCATTCCAAGCCAAAATAGGTTGAAAGAGGATGAGAAAGAGAGAAAATAAAAATTATCATTCCGTTCCGTTCCTGCCCGACGCGTAATAGGAAATTCCAAAAAAATAATATAAAAATTAAAAAAATTAAAAAATAGCATTATGGCTTCATTTCAACCCTGAATAGGTTGGAAAATGCCGAGAAAGAGAGAAAATAAAAATTATCTTTTCGTTCCGTTACTATCAGACGCGTAATAGAAAATTCCAAAAAAATAACAAAAAAATTCAAAAAATTAAAAAATAGCATTCCGGATTCATTCCAAGCCAAAACAGGTTGAAAGAGGATGAGAAAGAGAGAAAATAAAAATTATCATTCCGTTCCGTTCCTACCCGACCTGTAATAGGAAATTCGAAAAAAATAACTAAAAAATTAAAAAAAATTAAAAAATATCAGTACGGATTCATTCCAAGCCAAAATAGGTTGAAAGAGGATGAGAAAGAGAGAAAATAAAAATTATCATTCCGTTCCGTTCCTGCCCGACGCGTAATAGGAAATTCCAAAAAAATAATAAAAAAATTAAAAAAATTAAAAAATAGCATTATGGCTTCATTTCAACCCTGAATAGGTTGGAAAATGCCGAGAAAGAGAGAAAATAAAAATTATCGTTCCGTTCCGTTACTATCAGACGCGTAATAGAAAATTCCAAAAAAATAGCAAAAATTTCAAAAAATTAAAAAATACCACTATGACTTCATTTCAAACCAAAATAGGTTGGAGAAGGCCGAGAAAGAGAGAAAATAAAAATTATCGTTCCATTCCGTTCCTACCTGACGCGTAATAGAAAATTCCAAAAAAATAGGCAAAAAAATCAAAAAATTAAAAAATAGCATTATGTCTTCATTTCAAGCAAGAATTGGTTGGAAAAGGCCGAGAAAGAGAGAAAATAAAAATTATCGTTCCATTCCGTTCCTACCTGACGCGTAATAGAAAATTCCAAAAAAATAGGCAAAAAAATCAAAAAATTAAAAAATAGCATTATGTCTTCATTTCAAGCAAGAATTGGTTGGAAAAGGCCGAGAAAGAGAGAAAATAAAAATTATCATTCCGTTCCGTTCCTACCCGACCTGTAATAGGAAATTCCAAAAAAATAACTAAAAATTTAAAAAAAATTAAAAAATATCATTACGGATTCATTCCAAGCCAAAATAGGTTGAAAGAGGATGAGAAAGAGAGAAAATAAAAATTATCATTCCGTTCCGTTCCTACCCGACCTGTAATAGGAAATTCGAAAAAAATAACTAAAAAATTAAAAAAAATTAAAAAATATCATTACGGATTCATTCCAAGCCAAAATAGGTTGAAAGAGGATGAGAAAGAGAGAAAATAAAAATTATCATTCTGTTCCGTTCCTGCCCGACACGTAATAGGAAATTCCAAAAAAATAATAATAAAATTAAAAAAATTAAAAAATAGCATTATGGCTTCATTTCAAGCCAGAATAGGTTGGAAAATGCCGAGAAAGAGGGAAAATAAAATTATCTTTCCGTTCCGTTCCTACCCGACGCGAAATACAAAATTACAAAAAAATTGAAAAAAAATTCAAACAATTAAAACATACCATTATGGCATTATTTCAAGCCCAAATAGGTTGGAAAAAGCCGAGAAAGTGAGAAAATTAAAATTATCGTTCCGTTTCGTTCCTACCTGACGCATAATAGAAAATTCCAAAAAAATAACAAAAAAATTAAAAAAATTAAAAAATAGCATTATGACTTGTTTTCAAGACAAAATAGGTTGGACAAGTCCGAGAAAGAAAGAAAATAAAAATTATCGTTCTGTTCTGTTCCTACCCGACGCGTGATAGAAAATTCCAAAAAAATAGCAAAAAAATTAAAAAAATTAAAAAATAGCATTATGTCTTCATTTCAAGCAAGAATTGGTTGGAAAAGGCCGAGAAAGAGAGAAAATAAAAATTATCGTTCCGTTCCGTTCCTACTCGACGCGTAATACAAAATTCCAAAAAAATTGAAAAAAAATTGAAATAATTAACACATACCATTATGGCTTCATTTCAAGCCAAAATAGGTTGGAAAGGCCGAGAAAGGGAGAAAATTAAAATTATCGTTCTGTTTCGTTCCTAGCTGACGCGTAATAGAAAATTCCAAAAAAATAGGCAAAAACTTCAAAAAACTAAAAAATACCATTATCACTTCATTTCAATCCAAAATCGGTTGGAGAAGGCCGAGAAAATGAGAAAATAAAAATTATCGTTCCGTTCCGTTACTATCAGACGCGTAATAGAA
This sequence comes from Quercus parvula, assembly GCA_030820535.1. Taxonomy (NCBI): domain Eukaryota; kingdom Viridiplantae; phylum Streptophyta; class Magnoliopsida; order Fagales; family Fagaceae; genus Quercus; species Quercus parvula. Next base: position 25,957,916 of record JAUAME010000004.1, read on the forward strand.
AATTCCAAAAAAATAACAAAAAAATTCAAAAAATTAAAAAATAGCATTCCGGATTCATTCCAAGCCAAAACAGGTTGAAAGAGGATGAGAAAGAGAGAAAATAAAAATTATCATTCCGTTCCGTTCCTACCCGACCTGTAATAGGAAATTCGAAAAAAATAACTAAAAAATTAAAAAATACCATTACGGATTCATTCCAAGCCAAAATAGGTTGAAAGAGGATGAGAAAGAGAGAAAATAAAAATTATCATTCCGTTCCGTTCCTGCCCGACGCGTAATAGGAAATTCCAAAAAAATAATAAAAAAATTAAAAAATAGCATTATGGCTTCATTTCAACCCTGAATAGGTTGGAAAATGCCGAGAAAGAGAGAAAATAAAAATTATCGTTCCATTCCGTTCCTACCTGACGCGTAATAGAAAATTCCAAAAAAATAGGCAAAAAAATCAAAAAATTAAAAAATAGCATTATGTCTTCATTTCAAGCAAGAATTGGTTGGAAAAGGCCGAGAAAGAGAGAAAATAAAAATTATCGTTCCATTCCGTTCCTACCTGACGCGTAATAGAAAATTCCAAAAAAGTAGGCAAAAAAATCAAAAACTTAAAAAATAGCATTATGTCTTCATTTCAAGCAAGAATTGGTTGGAAAAGGCCGAGAAAGAGAGAAAATAAAAATTATCATTCCGTTCCGTTCCTACCCGACCTGTAATAGGAAATTCCAAAAAAATAACTAAAAATTTAAAAAAAATTAAAAAATATCATTACGGATTCATTCCAAGCCAAAATAGGTTGAAAGAGGATGAGAAAGAGAGAAAATAAAAATTATCATTCCGTTCCGTTCCTGCCCGACACGTAATAGGAAATTCCAAAAAAATAATAAAAAAATTAAAAAAATTAAAAAATAGCATTATGGCTTCATTTCAAGCCAGAATAGGTTGGAAAATGCCGAGAAAGAGGGAAAATAAAATTATCGTTCCGTTCCGTTCCTACCCGACGCGAAATACAAAATTGAAAAAAAATTGAAAAAAAATTCAAACAACTAACATACCATTATGGCATTATTTCAAGCCAAAATAGGTTGGAAAAAGCCGAGAAAGGGAGAAAATTAAAATTATCGTTCCGTTTCGTTCCTACCTGACTCGTAATATAAAATTCCAAAAAAATAGGCAAAAATTTCAAAAAATTAAAAAATACCATTATGACTTCATTTCAAACCAAAATAGGATGGAGAAGGCCGAGAAAGAGAGAAAATAAAAATTATCGTTCCATTCCGTTCCTACCTGACGCGTAATAGAAAATTCCAAAAAAATTAAAAAAAATTAAAAAAATTAAAAAATAGCATTATGACTTGTTTTCAAGACAAAATAGGTTGGACAAGCCCGAGAAAGAAAGAAAATAAAAATTATCGTTCTGTTCTGTTCCTACCCGACGCGTGATAGAAAATTCCAAAAAAATAGTAAAAAATTCAAAAAATTAAAAAATAGCATTCTGGCTTCATTTCAAGCAAGAATTCGTTCGAAAAGGCCGAGAAAGAGAGAAAATAAAAATTATCGTTCCGTTCCGTTCCTACTCGACGCGTAATACAAAATTCCAAAAAAATTGAAAAAAAATTGAATTAATTAAAACATACCATTATGGCTTCATTTCAAGCCAAAATAGGTTGGAAAGGTCGAGAAAGGGAGAAAATTAAAATTATCGTTCCGTTTCATTCCTAGCTGACGCGTAATAGAAAATTCCAAAAAAATAGGCAAGAACTTCAAAAAACTAAAAAATACCATTATCACTTCATTTCAATCCAAAATAGGTTGGAGAAGGCCGAGAAAATGAGAAAATAAAAATTATCGTTCCGTTCCGTTACTATCAGACGCGTAATAGAAAATTCCTAAAAAATAACAAAAAAATTAAAAAAATTAAAAAATAGCATTCCGGATTCATTCCAAGCCAAAACAGGTTGAAAGAGGATGAGAAAGAGAGAAAATAAAAATTATCATTCCGTTCCGTTCCTACCCGACCTGTAATAGGAAATTCGAAAAAAATAACTAAAAAATTAAAAAAAATTAAAAAATATCATTACGGATTCATTCAAAGCCAAAATAGGTTGAAAGAGGATGAGAAAGAGAGAAAATAAAAATTATCATTCCGTTCCGTTCCTGCCCGACGCGTAATAGGAAATTCCAAAAAAATAATAAAAAAATTAAAAAAATTAAAAAATAGCATTATGGCTTCATTTCAACCCGGAATAGGTTGGAAAATGCCGAGAAAGGGAGAAAATAAAAATTATCGTTCCGTTCCGTTACTATCAGACGCATAATAGAAAATTCCAAAAAAATAGCAAAAATTTCAAAAAATTAAAAAATACCGCTATGACTTCATTTCAAACCAAAATAGGTTGGAGAAGGCCGAGAAAGAGAGAAAATAAAAATTATCGTTCCATTCCGTTCCTACCTGACGCGTAATAGAAAATTCCAAAAAAATAGGCAAAAAAATCAAAAAATTAAAAAATAGCATTATGTCTTCATTTCAAGCAATAATTGGTTGGAAAAGGCCGAGAAAGAGAGAAAATAAAAATTATCGTTCCGTTCCGTTCCTATTCGACGCGTAATACAAAATTCCAAAAAAATAGGGAAAAAAATCAAAAAATTAAAAAATAGCATTATGTCTTCATTTCAAGCAAGAATTGGTTGGAAAAGGCCGAGAAAGAGAGAAAATAAAAATTATCGTTCCGTTCCGTTCTTACTCGACGCGTAATACAAAATTCCAAAAAAATTGAAAAAAAATTGAAATAATTAAAACATACCATTATGGCTTCATTTCAAGCCAAAATAGGATGGAAAGGTCGAGAAAGGGAGAAAATTAAAATTATCATTCCGTTTCGTTCCTAGCTGACGCGTAATAGAAAATTCCAAAAAAATAGGCAAAAACTTCAAAAAACTAAAAAATACCATTATCACTTCATTTCAAGCCAAAATAGGTTGGAAAGGCCGAGAAAGGGAGAAAATTAAAATTACCGTTCCGTTTCGTTTCTAGCTGACGCGTAATAGGAAATTCCAAAAAAATAGGCAAAAACTTCAAAAAACTAAAAAGTACCATTATCACTTCATTTCAATCCAAAATAAGTTGGAGAAGGCCGAGAAAGTGAGAAAATAAAAATTATCGTTCCGTTCCGTTACTATCAGACGAGTAATAGAAAATTCCAAAAAAATAACAAAAAAATTAAAAAAATTAAAAAATAGCATTATGACTTGTTTTCAAGACAAAATAGGTTGGACAAGCCCGAGAAAGAAAGGAAATAAGAATTATCGTTCTGTTCTGTTCTTACCCGACGCGTGATAGAAAATTCCAAAAAAATAGCAAAAAATTCAAAAAATTAAAAAATAGCATTCTGGCTTCATTTCAAGCAAGAATTCGTTCGTAAAGGCCGAGAAAGAGAGAAAATAAAAATTATCGTTCCGTTCCGTTCCTACTCGACGCGTAATACAAAATTCCAAAAAAATTGAAAAAAAATTGAAATAATTAAAACATACCATTATGGCTTCATTTCAAGCCAAAATAGGTTGGAAAGGTCGAGAAAGGAAGAAAATTAAAATTATCATTCCGTTTCGTTCCTAGCTGACGCGTAATAGAAAATTCCAAAAAAATAGGCAAAAACTTCAAAAAACTAAAAAATACCATTATCACTTCATTTCAATCCAAAATAGGTTGGAGAAGGCCGTGAAAATGAGAAAATAAAAATTATCGTTCCGTTCCGTTACTATCAGACGCGTAATAGAAAATTCCAAAAAAATAACAAAAAAATTAAAAAAATTAAAAAATAGCATTCCGGATTCATTCCAAGCCAAAATAGGTTGAAAGATGATGAGAAAGAGAGAAAATAAAAATTATCATTCCGTTCCGTTCCTACCCGACCTGTAATAGGAAATTCCAAAAAAATAACTAAAAAATTAAAAAAAATTAAAAAATATCATTACGGATTCATTCCAAGCCAAAATAGGTTGAAAGAGGATGAGAAAGAGAGAAAATAAAAATTATCATTCCGTTCCGTTCCTGCCCGACGCGTAATAGGAAATTCCAAAAAAATAATAAAAAAATTAAAAAAATTAAAAAATAGCATTATGGCTTCATTTCAACCCTGAATAGGTTGGAAAAATGCCGAGAAAGAGAGAAAATAAAAATTATCGTTCCGTTCCGTTACTATCAGACGCGTAATAGAAAATTCCAAAAAAATAGCAAAAATTTCAAAAAATTAAAAAATACCACTATGACTTCATTTCAAACCAAAATAGGTTGGAGAAGGCCGAGAAAGAGAGAAAATAAAAATTATCGTTCCATTCCGTTCCTACCTGACGCGTAATAGAAAATTCCAAAAAAATAGGCAAAAAAATCAAAAAATTAAAAAATAGCATTATGTCTTCATTTCAAGCAAGAATTGGTTGGAAAAGGCCGAGAAAGAGAGAAAATAAAAATTATCGTTCCGTTCCGTTCCTACTCGACGCGTAATACAAAATTCCAAAAAAATTGAAAAAAAATTGAAATAATTAAAACATACCATTATGGCTTCATTTCAAGCCAAAATTGGTTGGAAAGGCCGAGAAAGGGAGAAAATTAAAATTACCGTTCCGTTTCGTTTCTAGCTGACGCGTAATAGAAAATTCCAAAAAAATAGGCAAAAACTTCAAAAAACTAAAAAATACCATTATCACTTCATTTCAATCCAAAATAAGTTGGAGAAGGCCGAGAAAGTGAGAAAATAAAAATTATCGTTCCGTTCCGTTACTATCAGACGCGTAATAGAAAATTCCAAAAAAATAACAAAAAAATTAAAAAATAGCATTCCGGATTCATTCCAAGCCAAAATTGGATGAAAGAGGATGAGAAAGAGAGAAAATAAAAATTATCATTCCGTTCCGTTCCTACCCGATCTGTAATAGGAAATTCCAAAAAAATAACTAAATAATTAAAAAAATATTAAAAAATATCATTACGGATTCATTCCAAGCCAAAATAGGTTGAAAGAGGATGAGAAAGAGAGAAAATAAAAATTATCATTCCGTTCCGTTCCTACCCGACCTCTAATAGGAAATTCCAAAAAAAAACTAAAAAATTAAAAAAAATTTGAAAAATATCATTACGGATTCATTCCAAGCCAAAATAGGTTGAAAGAGGATGAGAAAGAGAGAAAATAAAAATTATCATTCCGTTCCGTTCCTGCCCGACACGTAATAGGAAATTCCAAAAAAATAATAAAAAAATTAAAAAAATTAAAAAATAGCATTATGGCTTCATTTCAAGCCAGAATAGGTTGGAAAATGCCGAGAAAGAGAGAAAATAAAAATTATCGTTCCGTTCCGTTCCTACCCGACGCGAAATACAAAATTCCAAAAAAATTGAAAAAAAATTCAAACAACTAACATACCATTATGGCATTATTTCAAGCCAAAATAGGTTGGAAAAAGCCGAGAAAGGGAGAAAATTAAAATTATCGTTCCGTTTCGTTCCTACCCGACGCGTAATACAAAATTCCAAAAAAATAGGCAAAAATTTCAAAAAATTAAAAAATACCATTATGACTTCATTTCAAACCAAAATAGGATGGAGAAGGCCGAGAAAGAGAGAAAATAAAAATTATCGTTCCATTCCGTTCCTACCTGACGCGTAACAGAAAATTCCAAAAAAATAACAAAAAAATTAAAAAAAATTAAAAAATAGCATTATGACTTGTTTTCAAGACAAAATAGGTTGGACAAGCCCGAGAAAGAGAGAAAATAAAAATTATCATTCCGTTCCGTTCCTGCCAGACGCGTAATAGGAAATTCCAAAAAAATAATAAAAAAATTAAAAAAATTAAAAAATAGCATTATGGCTTCATTTCAACCCGGAATAGGTTGGAAAATGCCGAGAAAGGGAGAAAATAAAAATTATCGTTCCGTTCCGTTACTATCAGACGCATAATAGAAAATTCCAAAAAAATAGCAAAAATTTCAAAAAATTAAAAAATACCGCTATGACTTCATTTCAAACCAAAATAGGTTGGAGAAGGCCGAGAAAGAGAGAAAATAAAAATTATCGTTCCATTCCGTTCCTACCTGACGCGTAATAGAAAATTCCAAAAAAATAGGCAAAAAAATCAAAAAATTAAAAAATAGCATTATGTCTTCATTTCAAGCAATAATTGGTTGGAAAAGGCCGAGAAAGAGAGAAAATAAAAATTATCGTTCCGTTCCGTTCCTATTCGACGCGTAATACAAAATTCCAAAAAAATAGGGAAAAAAATCAAAAAATTAAAAAATAGCATTATGTCTTCATTTCAAGCAAGAATTGGTTGGAAAAGGCCGAGAAAGAGAGAAAATAAAAATTATCGTTCCGTTCCGTTCTTACTCGACGCGTAATACAAAATTCCAAAAAAATTGAAAAAAAATTGAAATAATTAAAATATACCATTATGGCTTCATTTCAAGCCAAAATAGGATGGAAAGGTCGAGAAAGGGAGAAAATTAAAATTATCATTCCGTTTCGTTCCTAGCTGACGCGTAATAGAAAATTCCAAAAAAATAGGCAAAAACTTCAAAAAACTAAAAAATACCATTATCACTTCATTTCAAGCCAAAATAGGTTGGAAAGGCCGAGAAAGGGAGAAAATTAAAATTACCGTTCCGTTTCGTTTCTAGCTGACGCGTAATAGGAAATTCCAAAAAAATAGGCAAAAACTTCAAAAAACTAAAAAGTACCATTATCACTTCATTTCAATCCAAAATAAGTTGGAGAAGGCCGAGAAAGTGAGAAAATAAAAATTATCGTTCCGTTCCGTTACTATCAGACGAGTAATAGAAAATTCCAAAAAAATAACAAAAAAATTAAAAAAATTAAAAAATAGCATTATGACTTGTTTTCAAGACAAAATAGGTTGGACAAGCCCGAGAAAGAAAGGAAATAAGAATTATCGTTCTGTTCTGTTCTTACCCGACGCGTGATAGAAAATTCCAAAAAAATAGCAAAAAATTCAAAAAATTAAAAAATAGCATTCTGGCTTCATTTCAAGCAAGAATTCGTTCGTAAAGGCCGAGAAAGAGAGAAAATAAAAATTATCGTTCCGTTCCGTTCCTACTCGACGCGTAATACAAAATTCCAAAAAAATTGAAAAAAAATTGAAATAATTAAAACATACCATTATGGCTTCATTTCAAGCCAAAATAGGTTGGAAAGGTCGAGAAAGGAAGAAAATTAAAATTATCATTCCGTTTCGTTCCTAGCTGACGCGTAATAGAAAATTCCAAAAAAATAGGCAAAAACTTCAAAAAACTAAAAAATACCATTATCACTTCATTTCAATCCAAAATAGGTTGGAGAAGGCCGTGAAAATGAGAAAATAAAAATTATCGTTCCGTTCCGTTACTATCAGACGCGTAATAGAAAATTCCAAAAAAATAACAAAAAAATTAAAAAAATTAAAAAATAGCATTCCGGATTCATTCCAAGCCAAAATAGGTTGAAAGATGATGAGAAAGAGAGAAAATAAAAATTATCATTCCGTTCCGTTCCTACCCGACCTGTAATAGGAAATTCCAAAAAAATAACTAAAAAATTAAAAAAAATTAAAAAATATCATTACGGATTCATTCCAAGCCAAAATAGGTTGAAAGAGGATGAGAAAGAGAGAAAATAAAAATTATCATTCCGTTCCGTTCCTGCCCGACGCGTAATAGGAAATTCCAAAAAAATAATAAAAAAATTAAAAAAATTAAAAAATAGCATTATGGCTTCATTTCAACCCTGAATAGGTTGGAAAAATGCCGAGAAAGAGAGAAAATAAAAATTATCGTTCCGTTCCGTTACTATCAGACGCGTAATAGAAAATTCCAAAAAAATAGCAAAAATTTCAAAAAATTAAAAAATACCACTATGACTTCATTTCAAACCAAAATAGGTTGGAGAAGGCCGAGAAAGAGAGAAAATAAAAATTATCGTTCCATTCCGTTCCTACCTGACGCGTAATAGAAAATTCCAAAAAAATAGGCAAAAAAATCAAAAAATTAAAAAATAGCATTATGTCTTCATTTCAAGCAAGAATTGGTTGGAAAAGGCCGAGAAAGAGAGAAAATAAAAATTATCGTTCCGTTCCGTTCCTACTCGACGCGTAATACAAAATTCCAAAAAAATTGAAAAAAAATTGAAATAATTAAAACATACCATTATGGCTTCATTTCAAGCCAAAATTGGTTGGAAAGGCCGAGAAAGGGAGAAAATTAAAATTACCGTTCCGTTTCGTTTCTAGCTGACGCGTAATAGAAAATTCCAAAAAAATAGGCAAAAACTTCAAAAAACTAAAAAATACCATTATCACTTCATTTCAATCCAAAATAAGTTGGAGAAGGCCGAGAAAGTGAGAAAATAAAAATTATCGTTCCGTTCCGTTACTATCAGACGCGTAATAGAAAATTCCAAAAAAATAACAAAAAAATTAAAAAAATTAAAAAATAGCATTCCGGATTCATTCCAAGCCAAAATTGGATGAAAGAGGATGAGAAAGAGAGAAAATAAAAATTATCATTCCGTTCCGTTCCTACCCGATCTGTAATAGGAAATTCCAAAAAAATAACTAAATAATTAAAAAAATATTAAAAAATATCATTACGGATTCATTCCAAGCCAAAATAGGTTGAAAGAGGATGAGAAAGAGAGAAAATAAAAATTATCATTCCGTTCCGTTCCTACCCGACCTCTAATAGGAAATTCCAAAAAAAAACTAAAAAATTAAAAAAAATTTGAAAAATATCATTACGGATTCATTCCAAGCCAAAATAGGTTGAAAGAGGATGAGAAAGAGAGAAAATAAAAATTATCATTCCGTTCCGTTCCTGCCCGACACGTAATAGGAAATTCCAAAAAAATAATAAAAAAATTAAAAAAATTAAAAAATAGCATTATGGCTTCATTTCAAGCCAGAATAGGTTGGAAAATGCCGAGAAAGAGAGAAAATAAAAATTATCGTTCCGTTCCGTTCCTACCCGACGCGAAATACAAAATTCCAAAAAAATTGAAAAAAAATTCAAACAACTAACATACCATTATGGCATTATTTCAAGCCAAAATAGGTTGGAAAAAGCCGAGAAAGGGAGAAAATTAAAATTATCGTTCCGTTTCGTTCCTACCCGACGCGTAATACAAAATTCCAAAAAAATAGGCAAAAATTTCAAAAAATTAAAAAATACCATTATGACTTCATTTCAAACCAAAATAGGATGGAGAAGGCCGAGAAAGAGAGAAAATAAAAATTATCGTTCCATTCCGTTCCTACCTGACGCGTAACAGAAAATTCCAAAAAAATAACAAAAAAATTAAAAAAAAGCATTATGACTTGTTTTCAAGACAAAATAGGTTGGACAAGCCCGAGAAAGAGAGAAAATAAAAATTATCATTCCGTTCCGTTCCTGCCCGACGCGTAATAGGAAATTCCAAAAAAATAATAAAAATATTCAAAAAATAGCATTATGGCTTCATTTCAAGCCAGAATATGTTGGAAAATGCCGAGAAAGAGAGAAAATAAAAATTATCGTTCCGTTCCGTTCCTACCCGATGCGAAATACAAAATTCCGAAAAAATTAAAAAAAAATTCAAACAATTAAAACATAGCATTATGGCATTATTTCAAGCCAAAATAGGTTGGAAAAAGCCGAGAAAGGGAGAAAATTAAAATTATCGTTCCGTTTCGTTACTACCTGACGCGTAATATAAAATTCCAAAAAAATAGGCAAAAATTTCAAAAACTTAAAAAATACCACTATGACTTCATTTCAAACCAAAATAGGTTGGAGAAGGCCGAGAAAGAGAGAAAATAAAAATTATCGTTCCATTTCGTTCCTACCTGACGCGTAATAGAAAATTCCAAAAAAATAACAAAAAAATTCAAAAAATTAAAAAATAGCATTATGACTTCTTTTGAAGACAAAATAGGTTGGACAAGCCTGAGAAAGTGAAAAAATAAAAATTATCGTTCTGTTCCGTTCCTACCAGACGCGTAATAGAAATTTCCAAACAAATAGCAAAAAAAATTAAAAAAAACTACTATGCCTTCATTTCAATCCAAAATAGGTTGGAAAATACCGCGAAATAGAGCAAATAAAAATTAGCAATCTTTTCAGTTCCTACCCGACCTGTAATAGGAAATTCCAAAAAAATAACAAAAAAATTCAAAAAATTAAAAAATACCATTACGGATTCATTCCAAGCCAAAATAGGTTGAAAGAGGATGAGAAAGAGGGAAAATAAAAATTATGATTCCGTTACGTTCCTACCCGACGCGTAATAAGAAATTCCAAAAAAATAACAAAAAAATTAAAAAAATTAAAATATAGCATTATGGCTTCATTTCAAGCCAGAATAGGTTGAAAGAGGATGAGAAAGAGGGAAAATAAAAATTATCATTCCGTTCCGTTCCTACCCAACCTGTAATAGGAAATTCCAAAAAAATAACAAAAAAATTACAAAAATCAAAAAATACCATTACGGATTCATTCCACGCCAAAATAGGTGGAAAGAGGATGAGAAAGAGAGAGAATAAAAATTATCATTCCGTTCCGTTCCTACCCGACCTGTAATAGGAAATTCCAAAAAAATAACAAAAAAATTCAAAAAATGAAAAAATACCATTACGTATTCATTCCACGCCAAAATAGGTTGAAAGAGGATGAGAAAGAGAGAAAATAAAAATTATCATTCCGTTCCGTTCCGTTCCTACCCGACGCGTAATTAGAAATTCCAAAAAAATAACAAAAAAATTAAAAAAATTAAAATATAGCATTATGGCTTCATTTCAAGCCAGAATAGGTTGAAAGAGGATGAGAAAGAGGGAAAATAAAAATTATCATTCCGTTCCGTTCCTACCCCGACCTGTAATAGGAAATTCCAAAAAAATAACAAAAAAATTAAAAAAAATCAAAAAATACCATTACGGATTCATTCCACGCCAAAATAGGTTGAAAGAGGATGAGAAAGAGAGAGAATAAAAATTATCAATCCGTTCCGTTTCTACCCGACCTGTAATAGGAAATTCCAAAAAAATAACAAAAAAATTCAAAAAATCAAAAAATACCATTACGGATTCATTCCACGCCAAAATAGGTTGAAAGAGGATGAGAAAGAGAGAAAATAAAAATTATCATTCCGTTCCGTTCCTACCCGACGCGTAATAAGAAATTCCAAAAAAATAACAAAAAAATTCAAAAAATTAAAAAATAGCATTATGTCTTCATTTCAAGCCAGAATAGGTTGAAAGAGGATGAGAAAGAGGGAAAATAAAAATTATCATTTCATTCCGTTCCTACCCGACCAGTAATAGGAAATTCCAAAAAAATAACAAAAAAATTAAAAAAATTAAAAAATAGCATTGTGGCTTCATTTCAACCCTGAATAGGTTGGAAAATGCCGAGAAAGAGAGAAAATAAAAATTAACGTTTCGTTCCGTTACTATCAGACGCGTAATAGAAAATTCCAAAAAAATAGCAAAAATTTCAAAAAATTAAAAAATACCACTATGACTTCATTTCAAACCAAAATAGGTTGGAGAAGGCCGAGAAAGAGAGAAAATAAAAATTATCGTTCCATTCCGTTCCTACCTGACGCGTAATAGAAAATTCCAAAAAAATAGGCAAAAAAATCAAAAAATTAAAAAATAGCATTATGTCTTCATTTCAAGCTAGAATTGGTTGGAAAAGGTCGAGAAAGGGAGAAAATAAAAATTATCGTTCCGTTCCGTTCCGTTCCTACTCGACGCGTAATACAAAATTCCAAAAAAATTGAAAAAAAAATTGAAATAATTAAAACATACCATTATGGCTTCATTTCAAGCCAAAATAGGTTGGAAAGGCGGAGAAAGGGAGAAAATTAAAATTACCGTTCCGTTTCGTTTCTAGCTGACGCGTAATAGAAAATTCCAAAAAAATAGGGAAAAACTTCAAAAAACTAAAAAATACCATTATCACTTCATTTCAATCCAAAATAAGTTGGAGAAGGCTGAGAAAGTGAGAAAATAAAAATTATCGTTCCGTTCCGTTACTATCAGACGCGTAATAGAAAATTCCAAAAAAATAACAAAAAAATTAAAAAATAGCATTCCGGATTCATTCCAAGCCAAAATAGGTTGAAAGAGGATGAGAAAGAGAGAAATTAAAAATTATCATTCCGTTCCGTTCCTACCCGACCTGTAACAGGAAATTCCAAAAAAATAACTAAAAAATTAAAAAAAAATTAAAAAATATCATTACGGATTCATTCCAAGCCAAAATAGGTTGAAAGAGGATGAGAAAGAGAGAAAATAAAAATTATCATTCCGTTCCGTTCCTACCCGACCTCTAATAGGAAATTCCAAAAAAAAACTAAAAAATTAAAAAAAATTTGAAAAATATCATTACGGATTCATTCCAAGCCAAAATAGGTTGAAAGAGGATGAGAAAGAGAGAAAATAAAAATTATCATTCCGTTCCGTTCCTGCCCGACGCGTAATAGGAAATTCCAAAAAAAAAATAAGAAAATAAAAAAAATTAAAAAATAGCATTATGGCTTCATTTCAAGCCAGAATAGGTTGGAAAATGCCGAGAAAGAGAGAAAATAAAAATTATCGTTCCGTTCCGTTCCTACCCGACGCGAAATACAAAACTGCAAAAAAATTGAAAAAAAATTCAAACAACTAACATACCATTATGGCATTATTTCAAGCCAAAATAGGTTGGAAAAAGCCGAGAAAGGGAGAAAATTAAAATTATCGTTCCGTTTCGCTCCTACCTGACGCGTAATATAAAATTCCAAAAAAATAGGCCAAAATTTTAAAAAATTAAAAAATACCATTATGACTTCATTTCAAACCAAAATAGGATGGAGAAGGCCGAGAAAGAGAGAAAATAAAAATTATCGTTCCATTCCGTTCCTACCTGACGCGTAATAGAAAATTCCAAAAAAATAACAAAAAAATTCAAAAAATTAAAAAATAGCATTATGTCTTCATTTCAAGCAAGAATTGGTTGGAAAAGGTCGAGAAAGGGAGAAAATAAAAATTATCGTTCCGTTCCTACTCGACGCGTAATACAAAATTCCAAAAAAATTGAAAAAAAATTGAAATAATTAAAACATACCATTATGGCTTCATTTCAAGCCAAAATAGGTTGGAAAGGCTGAGAAAGGGAGAAATTTAAAATTACCGTTACGTTTCGTTTCTAGCTGACGCGTAATAGAAAATTCCAAAAAAATAGGGAAAAACTTCAAAAAACTAAAAAATACCATTATCACTTCATTTCAATCCAAAATAAGTTGGAGAAGGCTGAGAAAGTGAGAAAATAAAAATTATCGTTCCGTTCCGTTCCTACCCGACGCGAAATACAAAACTCCAAAAAAATTGAAAAAAAATTCAAACAACTAACATACCATTATGGCATTATTTCAAGCCAAAATAGGTTGGAGAAAGCCGAGAAAGGGAGAAAATTAAAATTATCGTTCCGTTTCGCTCCTACCTGACGCGTAATATAAAATTCCAAAAAAATAGGCCAAAATTTTAAAAAATTAAAAAATACCATTATGACTTCATTTCAAACCAAAATAGGATGGAGAAGGCCGAGAAAGAGAGAAAATAAAAATTATCGTTCCATTCCGTTCCTACCTGACGCGTAATAGAAAATTCCAAAAAAATAACAAAAAAATTCAAAAAATTAAAAAATAGCATTCCGGATTCATTTCAAGCCAAAATAGGTTGAAAGAGAATGAGAAAGAGAGAAAATAAAAATTATCGTTCCGTTCCGTTCCTACCCGACGCGAAATACAAAACTCCAAAAAAATTGAAAAAAAATTCAAACAACTAACATACCATTATGGCATTATTTCAAGCCAAAATAGGTTGGAAAAAGCCGAGAAATGGAGAAAATTAAAATTATCGTTCCGTTTCGCTCCTACCTGACGCGTAATATAAAATTCCAAAAAAATAGGCCAAAATTTTAAAAAATTAAAAAATACCATTATGGCTTCATTTCAAACCAAAATAGGATGGAGAAGGCCGAGAAAGAGAGAAAATAAAAATTATCGTTCCATTCCGTTCCTACCTGACGCGTAATAGAAAATTCCAAAAAAATAACAAAAAAATTCAAAAAATTAAAAAATAGCATTCCGGATTCATTTCAAGCCAAAATAGGTTGAAAGAGAATGAGAAAGAGAGAAAATAAAAATTATCATTCCGTTCCGTACCTACCCGACCAGTAATAGGAAATTCCAAAAAAATAACAAAAAAATTAAAAAAATTAAAAAATAGCATTATGGCTTCATTTCAACCCTGAATAGGTTGGAAAATGCCGAGAAAGAGAGAAAATAAAAATTATCTTTTCGTTCCGTTACTATCAGACGCGTAATAGAAAATTCCAAAAAAATAGCAAAAATTTCAAAAAATTAAAAAATACCACTATGACTTCATTTCAAACCAAAATAGGTTGGAGAAGGCCGAGAAAGAGAGAAAATAAAAATTATCGTTCCATTCCGTTCCTACCTGACGCGTAATAGAAAATTCCAAAAAAATAGGCAAAAAAATCAAAAAATTAAAAAATAGCATTATGTCTTCATTTCAAGCAAGAATTGGTTGGAAAAGGTCGAGAAAGAGAGAAAATAAAAATTATCGTTCCGTTCCGTTCCTACTCGACGCGTAATACAAAATTCCAAAAAAATTGAAAAAAAATTGAAATTATTAATACATACCATTATGGCTTCATTTGAAGCCAAAATAGGTTGGAAAGGCTAAGAAAGGGAGAAAATTAAAATTACCGTTCCGTTTCGTTTCTAGCTGACGCGTAATAGAAAATTCCAAAAAAATAGGGAAAAACTTCAAAAAACTAAAAAATACCATTATCACTTCATTTCAATCCAAAATAAGTTGGAGAAGGCCGAGAAAGTGAGAAAATAAAAATTATCGTTCCGTTCCGTTACTATCAGACGCGTAATAGAAAATTCCAAAAAAATAACAAAAAAATTAAAAAAATTAAAAAATAGCATTCCAGATTCATTCCAAGCCAAAATAGGTTGAAGGAGGATGAGAAAGAGAGAAAATAAAAATTATCATTCCGTTCCGTTCCTAGCCGACCTGTAATAGGAAATTCCAAAAAAATAACTAAAAAATTAAAAAAAAATTAAAAAATATCATTACGGATTCATTCCAAGCCAAAATAGGTTGAAAGAGGATGAGAAAGAGAGAAAATAAAAATTATCATTCCGTTCCGTTCCTACCCAACCTCTAATAGGAAATTCCAAAAAAAAACTAAAAAATTAAAAAAAATTTGAAAAATATCATTACGGATTCATTCCAAGCCAAAATAGGTTGAAAGAGGATACGAAAGAGAGAAAATAAAAATTATCATTCCGTTCCGTTCCTGCTCGACGCGTAATAGGAAATTCCAAAAAAAAAAATAAAAAAATTAAAAAAATTAAAAAATAGCATTATGGCTTCATTTAAAGCCAGAATAGGTTGGAAAATGCCGAGAAAGAGAGAAAATAAAAATTATCGTTCCGTTCCGTTCCTACCCGACGCGAAACACAAAACTCCAAAAAAATTGAAAAAAAATTCAAACAACTAACATACCATTATGGCATTATTTCAAGCCAAAATAGGTTGGAAAAAGCCGAGAAACGGAGAAAATTAAAATTATCGTTCCGTTTCACTCCTACCTGACGCGTAATATAAAATTCCAAAAAAATAGGCCAAAATTTTAAAAAATTAAAAAATACCATTATGACTTCATTTCAAACCAAAATAGGATGGAAAAGGCCGAGAAAGAGGGAAAACAAAAATTATCGTTCCATTCCGTTCCTACCTGACGCGTAATAGAAAATTCCAAAAAAATAACAAAAAAATTCAAAAAATTAAAAAAATAGCACTATGACTTGTTTTCAAGAAAAAATAGGTTGGACAAGGCCGAGAAAGAAAGAAAATAAAAATTATCGTTCTGTTCCGTTCCTACCCGACGCGTAATAGAAAATTCCAAAAAAATAGCAAAAAAATTAAAAAAATTAAAAAATATCATTATGGCTTCATTTCAAGCCAGAATAGGTTGAGAGAGGATGAGAAAGAGAGAAAATAAAAATTATCGTTCCGTTCCGTTCCTACCCGACGCGAAATACAAAATTACAAAAAAATTGAAAAAAAATTCAAACAATTAAAACATACCATTATGGCATTATTTCAAGCCCAAATAGGTTGGAAAAAGCCGAGAAAGTGAGAAAATTAAAATTATCGTTCCGTTTCGTTCCTACTTGACGCATAATAGAAAATTCCAAAAAAATAACAAAAAAATTAAAAAAATTAAAAAATAGCATTATGACTTGTTTTCAAGACAAAATAGGTTGGACAAGTCCGAGAAAGAAAGAAAATAAAAATTATCGTTCTGTTCTGTTCCTACCCGACGCGTGATAGAAAATTCCAAAAAAATAGCAAAAAAATTCAAAAAATTAAAAAATAGCATTATGTCTTCATTTCAAGCAAGAATTGGTTGGAAAAGGCCGAGAAAGAGAGAAAATAAAAATTATCGTTCCGTTCCGTTCCTACTCGACGCGTAATACAAAATTCCAAAAAAATTGAAAAAAAATTGAAATAATTAACACATACCATTATGGCTTCATTTCAAGCCAAAATAGGTTGGAAAGGTCGGGAAAGGGAGAAAATTAAAATTATCGTTCCGTTTCATTCCTAGCTGACGCGTAATAGAAAATTCCAAAAAAATAGGCAAGAACTTCAAAAAACTAAAAAATACCATTATCACTTCATTTCAATCCAAAATAGGTTGGAGAAGGCCAAGAAAATGAGAAAATAAAAATTATCGTTCCGTTCCGTTACTATCAGACGCGTAATAGAAAATTCCTAAAAAATAACAAAAAAATTAAAAAAATTAAAAAATAGCATTCCGGATTCATTCCAAGCCAAAACAGGTTGAAAGAGGATGAGAAAGAGAGAAAATAAAAATTATCATTCCGTTCCGTTCCTACCCGACCTGTAATAGGAAATTCGAAAAAAATAACTAAAAAATTAAAAAAAATTAAAAAATATCATTACGGATTCATTCCAAGCCAAAATAGGTTGAAAGAGGATGAGAAAGAGAGAAAATAAAAATTATCATTCCGTTCCGTTCCTGCCCGACGCGTAATTGGAAATTCCAAAAAAATAATAAAAAAGTTAAAAAAATTAAAAAATAGCATTATGGCTTCATTTCAAGCCAGAATAGGTTGGAAAATGCCGAGAAAGAGAAAAAATAAAAATTATCGTTCCGTTCCGTTACTATCAGACGCGTAATAGAAAATTCCAAAAAAATAGCAAAAATTTCAAAAAATTAAAAAATACCACTATGACTTCATTTCAAACCAAAATAGGTTGGAGAAGGCCGAGAAAGAGAGAAAATAAAAATTATCGTTCCATTCCGTTCCTACCTGACGCGTAATAGAAAATTCCAAAAAAATAGGCAAAAAATTAAAAAAATTAAAAAATAGCATTATGTCTTCATTTCAAGCAAGAATTGGTTGGAAAAGGCCGAGAAAGAGAGAAAATAAAAATTCTCGTTCCGTTCCGTTCCTACTCGACGCGTAATACAAAATTCCAAAAAAATTGAAAAAAAATTGAAATAATTAAAACATACCATTATGGCTTCATTTCAAGCCAAAATAGGTTGGAAAGGCCGAGAAAGGGAGAAAATTAAAATTATCGTTCCGTTTCGTTCTTAGCTGACGCGTAATAGAAAATTCCAAAAAAATAGGCAAAAACTTCAAAAAACTAAAAAATACCATTATCACTTCATTTCAATCCAAAATAAGTTGGAGAAGGCCGAGAAAGTGAGAAAATAAAAATTATCGTTCAGTTCCGTTACTATCAGACGCGTAATAGAAAATTCCAAAAAAATAACAAAAAAATTAAAAAAATTAAAAAATAGCATTTCGGATTCATTCCAAGCCAAAATAGGTTGAAAGAGGATGAGAAAGAGAGAAAATAAAAATTATCATTCTGTTCCGTTCCTACCCGACCTGTAATAGGAAATTCCAAAAAAATAAATAAAAATTAAAAAAAATTAAAAAAAATTAAAAAATATCATTACGGATTCATTCCAAGCCAAAATAGGTTGAAACAGGATGAGAAAGAGAGAAAATAAAAATTATCATTCCGTTCCGTTCCTGCCCGACGCGTAATAGGAAATTCCAAAAAAAAAATAAAAAAATAAAAAAAATTAAAAAATAGCATTATGGCTTCATTTCAAGCCAGAATAGGTTGGAAAATGCCGAGAAAGAGAGAAAATAAAAATTATCGTTCCGTTCCGTTCCTACCCGACGCGAAATACAAAACTCCAAAAAAATTGAAAAAAAATTCAAACAACTAACATACCATTATGGCATTATTTCAAGCCAAAATAGGTTGGAAAAAGCCGAGAAAGGGAAAAAATTAAAATTAGCATTCCGTTTCGCTCCTACCTGACGCGTAATATAAAATTCCAAAAAAATAGGCCAAAATTTTAAAAAATTAAAAAATACCATTATGACTTCATTTCAAACCAAAATAGGATGGAGAAGGCCGAGAAAGAGAGAAAACAAAAATTATCGTTCCATTCCGTTCCTACCTGACGCGTAATAGAAAATTCCAAAAAAATAACAAAAAAATTAAAAAAATTAAAAAAATAGCACTATGACTTGTTTTCAAGAAAAAATAGGTTGGACAAGGCCGAGAAAGAAAGAAAATAAAAATTATCGTTCTGTTCCGTTCCTACCCGACGCGTAATAGAAAATTCCAAAAAAATAGCAAAAAAATTAAAAAAAATTAAAAAATAGCATTATGGCTTCATTTCAAGCCAGAATAGGTTGAGAGAGGATGAGAAAGAGAGAAAATAAAAATTATCGTTCCATTTCGTTCCTACCTGACGCGTAATAGAAAATTCCAAAAAAATAACAAAAAAATTAAAAAAATTAAAAAAATAGCACTATGACTTGTTTTCAAGAAAAAATAGGTTGGACAAGGCCGAGAAAGAAAGAAAATAAAAATTATCGTTCTGTTCCGTTCCTACCCGACTCGTAATAGAAAATTCCAAAAAAATAGCAAAAATTTCAAAAAATTAAAAAATACCACTATGACTTCATTTCAAACCAAAATAGGTTGGAGAAGGCCGAGAAAGAGGGAAAATAAAAATTATCGTTCCATTCCGTTCCTACCTGACGCGTAATAGAAAATTCCAAAAAAATAGGCAAAAAAATCAAAAAATTAAAAAATAGCATTATGTCTTCATTTCAAGCAAGAATTGGTTGGAAAAGGTCGAGAAAGAGAGAAAATAAAAATTATCGTTCCGTTCCGTTCCAACTCGACGCGTAATACAAAATTCCAAAAAAATTGAAAAAAAATTGAAATAATTAAAACATACCATTATGGCTTCATTTCAAGCCAAAATAGGTTGGAAAGGCTGAGAAAGGGATAAAATTAAAATTACCGTTCCGTTTCGTTTCTAGCTGACGCGTAATAGAAAATTCCAAAAAAATAGGGAAAAACTTCAAAAAACTAAAAAATACCATTATCACTTCATTTCAATCCAAAATAAGTTGGAGAAGGCCGAGAAAGTGAGAAAATAAAAATTATCGTTCCGTTCCGTTACTATCAGACGCGTAATAGAAAATTCCAAAAAAATAACAAAAAAATTAAAAAAATTAAAAAATAGCATTCCGGATTCATTCCAAGCCAAAACAGGTTGAAAGAGGATGAGAAAGAGAGAAAATAAAAATTATCATTCCGTTCCGTTCCTACCCGACCTGTAATATGAAATTCGAAAAAAATAACTAAAAAATTAAAAAAAATTAAAAAATATCATTACGGATTCATTCCAAGCCAAAATAGGTTGAAAGAGGATGAGAAAGAGAGAAAATAAAAATTATCATTCCGTTCCGTTCCTGCCCGACGCGTAATTGGAAATTCCAAAAAAATAATAAAAAAGTTAAAAAAATTAAAAAATAGCATTATGGCTTCATTTCAAGCCAGAATAGGTTGGAAAATGCCGAGAAAGAGAAAAAATAAAAATTATCGTTCCGTTCCGTTACTATCAGACGCGTAATAGAAAATTCCAAAAAAATAGCAAAAATTTCAAAAAATTAAAAAATACCACTATGACTTCATTTCAAACCAAAATAGGTTGGAGAAGGCCGAGAAAGAGAGAAAATAAAAATTATCGTTCCATTCCGTTCCTACCTGACGCGTAATAGAAAATTCCAAAAAAATAGGCAAAAAATTAAAAAAATTAAAAAATAGCATTATGTCTTCATTTCAAGCAAGAATTGGTTGGAAAAGGCCGAGAAAGAGAGAAAATAAAAATTCTCGTTCCGTTCCGTTCCTACTCGACGCGTAATACAAAATTCCAAAAAAATTGAAAAAAAATTGAAATAATTAAAACATACCATTATGGCTTCATTTCAAGCCAAAATAGGTTGGAAAGGCCGAGAAAGGGAGAAAATTAAAATTATCGTTCCGTTTCGTTCTTAGCTGACGCGTAATAGAAAATTCCAAAAAAATAGGCAAAAACTTCAAAAAACTAAAAAATACCATTATCACTTCATTTCAATCCAAAATAAGTTGGAGAAGGCCGAGAAAGTGAGAAAATAAAAATTATCGTTCAGTTCCGTTACTATCAGACGCGTAATAGAAAATTCCAAAAAAATAACAAAAAAATTAAAAAAATTAAAAAATAGCATTTCGGATTCATTCCAAGCCAAAATAGGTTGAAAGAGGATGAGAAAGAGAGAAAATAAAAATTATCATTCTGTTCCGTTCCTACCCGACCTGTAATAGGAAATTCCAAAAAAATAAATAAAAATTAAAAAAAATTAAAAAAAATTAAAAAATATCATTACGGATTCATTCCAAGCCAAAATAGGTTGAAACAGGATGAGAAAGAGAGAAAATAAAAATTATCATTCCGTTCCGTTCCTGCCCGACGCGTAATAGGAAATTCCAAAAAAAAAATAAAAAAATAAAAAAAATTAAAAAATAGCATTATGGCTTCATTTCAAGCCAGAATAGGTTGGAAAATGCCGAGAAAGAGAGAAAATAAAAATTATCGTTCCGTTCCGTTCCTACCCGACGCGAAATACAAAACTCCAAAAAAATTGAAAAAAAATTCAAACAACTAACATACCATTATGGCATTATTTCAAGCCAAAATAGGTTGGAAAAAGCCGAGAAAGGGAAAAAATTAAAATTAGCATTCCGTTTCGCTCCTACCTGACGCGTAATATAAAATTCCAAAAAAATAGGCCAAAATTTTAAAAAATTAAAAAATACCATTATGACTTCATTTCAAACCAAAATAGGATGGAGAAGGCCGAGAAAGAGAGAAAACAAAAATTATCGTTCCATTCCGTTCCTACCTGACGCGTAATAGAAAATTCCAAAAAAATAACAAAAAAATTAAAAAAATTAAAAAAATAGCACTATGACTTGTTTTCAAGAAAAAATAGGTTGGACAAGGCCGAGAAAGAAAGAAAATAAAAATTATCGTTCTGTTCCGTTCCTACCCGACGCGTAATAGAAAATTCCAAAAAAATAGCAAAAAAATTAAAAAAAATTAAAAAATAGCATTATGGCTTCATTTCAAGCCAGAATAGGTTGAGAGAGGATGAGAAAGAGAGAAAATAAAAATTATCGTTCCATTTCGTTCCTACCTGACGCGTAATAGAAAATTCCAAAAAAATAACAAAAAAATTAAAAAAATTAAAAAAATAGCACTATGACTTGTTTTCAAGAAAAAATAGGTTGGACAAGGCCGAGAAAGAAAGAAAATAAAAATTATCGTTCTGTTCCGTTCCTACCCGACTCGTAATAGAAAATTCCAAAAAAATAGCAAAAATTTCAAAAAATTAAAAAATACCACTATGACTTCATTTCAAACCAAAATAGGTTGGAGAAGGCCGAGAAAGAGGGAAAATAAAAATTATCGTTCCATTCCGTTCCTACCTGACGCGTAATAGAAAATTCCAAAAAAATAGGCAAAAAAATCAAAAAATTAAAAAATAGCATTATGTCTTCATTTCAAGCAAGAATTGGTTGGAAAAGGTCGAGAAAGAGAGAAAATAAAAATTATCGTTCCGTTCCGTTCCAACTCGACGCGTAATACAAAATTCCAAAAAAATTGAAAAAAAATTGAAATAATTAAAACATACCATTATGGCTTCATTTCAAGCCAAAATAGGTTGGAAAGGCTGAGAAAGGGATAAAATTAAAATTACCGTTCCGTTTCGTTTCTAGCTGACGCGTAATAGAAAATTCCAAAAAAATAGGGAAAAACTTCAAAAAACTAAAAAATACCATTATCACTTCATTTCAATCCAAAATAAGTTGGAGAAGGCCGAGAAAGTGAGAAAATAAAAATTATCGTTCCGTTCCGTTACTATCAGACGCGTAATAGAAAATTCCAAAAAAATAACAAAAAAATTAAAAAAATTAAAAAATAGCATTCCGGATTCATTCCAAGCCAAAATAGGTTGAAGGAGGATGAGAAAGAGAGAAAATAAAAATTATCATTCCGTTCCGTTCCTACCCGACCTGTAATAGGAAATTCCAAAAAAATAACTAAAAAATTAAAAAAAAATTAAAAAATATCATTACGGATTCATTCCAAGCCAAAATAGGTTGAAAGAGGATGAGAAAGAGAGAAAATAAAAATTATCATTCCGTTCCGTTCCTACCCAACCTCTAATAGGAAATTCCAAAAAAAAACTAAAAAATTAAAAAAAATTTGAAAAATATCATTACGGATTCATTCCAAGCCAAAATAGGTTGAAAGAGGATACGAAAGAGAGAAAATAAAAATTATCATTCCGTTCCGTTCCTGCCCGACGCGTAATAGGAAATTCCAAAAAAAAAATTAAAAAATAAAAAAAATTAAAAAATAGCATTATGGCTTCATTTCAAGCCAGAATAGGTTGGAAAATGCCGAGAAAGAGAGAAAATAAAAATTATCGTTCCGTTCCGTTCCTACCCGACGCGAAATACAAAACTCCAAAAAAATTGAAAATAAATTCAAACAACTAACATACCATTATGGCATTATTTCAAGCCAAAATAGGTTGGAAAAAGCCGAGAAAGGGAAAAAATTAAAATTATCGTTCCGTTTCGCTCTTACCTGACGCGTAATATAAAATTCCAAAAAAATAGGCCAAAATTTTAAAAAATTAAAAAATACCATTATGACTTCATTTCAAACCAAAATAGGATGGAGAAGGCCGAGAAAGAGAGAAAACAAAAATTATCGTTCCATTCCGTTCCTACCTGACGCGTAATAGAAAATTCCAAAAAAATAACAAAAAAATTAAAAAAATTAAAAAAATAGCACTATGACTTGTTTTCAAGAAAAAATAGGTTGGACAAGGCCGAGAAAGAAAGAAAATAAAAATTATCGTTCTGTTCCGTTCCTACCCGACGCGTAATAGAAAATTCCAAAAAAATAGCAAAAAAATTAAAAAAAATTAAAAAATAGCATTATGGCTTCATTTCAAGCCAGAATAGGTTGAGAGAGGATGAGAAAGAGAGAAAATAAAAATTATCGTTCCGTTCCGTTCCTACCCGACGCGAAATACAAAATTACAAAAAAATTGAAAAAAAATTCAAACAATTAAAACATACCATTATGGCATTATTTCAAGCCCAAATAGGTTGGAAAAAGCCGAGAAAGTGAGAAAATTAAAATTATCGTTCCGTTTCGTTCCTACCTGACGCATAATAGAAAATTCCAAAAAAATAACAAAAAAATGAAAAAAATTAAAAAATAGCATTATGACTTGTTTTCAAGACAAAATAGGTTGGACAAGTCCGAGAAAGAAAGAAAATAAAAATTATCGTTCTGTTCTGTTCCTACCCGACGTGTGATAGAAAATTCCAAAAAAATAGCAAAAAAATTAAAAAAATTAAAAAATAGCATTATGTCTTCATTTCAAGCAAGAATTGGTTGGAAAAGGCCGAGAAAGAGAGAAAATAAAAATTATCGTTCCGTTCCGTTCCTACTCGACGCGTAATACAAAATTCCAAAAAAATTGAAAAAAAATTGAAATAATTAACACATACCATTATGGCTTCATTTCAAGCCAAAATAGGTTGGAAAGGCCGAGAAAGGGAGAAAATTAAAATTATCGTTCTGTTTCGTTCCTAGCTGACGCGTAATAGAAAATTCCAAAAAAATAGGCAAAAACTTCAAAAAACTAAAAAATACCATTATCACTTCATTTCAGTCCAAAATCGGTTGGAGAAGGCCGAGAAAATGAGAAAATAAAAATTATCGTTCCGTTCCGTTACTATCAGACGCGTAATAGAAAATTCCTAAAAAATAACAAAAAAATTAAAAAAATTAAAAAATAGCATTCCGGATTCATTCCAAGCCAAAACAGGTTGAAAGAGGATGAGAAAGAGAGAAAATAAAAATTATCATTCCGTTCCGTTCCTACCCGACCTGTAATAGGAAATTCGAAAAAAATAACTAAAAAATTAAAAAAAATTAAAAAATATCATTACGGATTCATTCCAAGCCAAAATAGGTTGAAAGAGGATGAGAAAGAGAGAAAATAAAAATTATCATTCCGTTCCGTTCCTGCCCGACGCGTAATTGGAAATTCCAAAAAAATAATAAAAAAGTTAAAAAAATTAAAAAATAGCATTATGGCTTCATTTCAAGCCAGAATAGGTTGGAAAATGCCGAGAAAGAGAAAAAATAAAAATTATCGTTCCGTTCCGTTACTATCAGACGCGTAATAGAAAATTCCAAAAAAATAGCAAAAATTTCAAAAAATTAAAAAATACCACTATGACTTCATTTCAAACCAAAATAGGTTGGAGAAGGCCGAGAAAGAGAGAAAATAAAAATTATCGTTCCATTCCGTTCCTACCTGACGCGTAATAGAAAATTCCAAAAAAATAGGCAAAAAATTAAAAAAATTAAAAAATAGCATTATGTCTTCATTTCAAGCAAGAATTGGTTGGAAAAGGCCGAGAAAGAGAGAAAATAAAAATTCTCGTTCCGTTCCGTTCCTACTCGACGCGTAATACAAAATTCCAAAAAAATTGAAAAAAAATTGAAATAATTAAAACATACCATTATGGCTTCATTTCAAGCCAAAATAGGTTGGAAAGGCCGAGAAAGGGAGAAAATTAAAATTATCGTTCCGTTTCGTTCTTAGCTGACGCGTAATAGAAAATTCCAAAAAAATAGGCAAAAACTTCAAAAAACTAAAAAATACCATTATCACTTCATTTCAATCCAAAATAAGTTGGAGAAGGCCGAGAAAGTGAGAAAATAAAAATTATCGTTCAGTTCCGTTACTATCAGACGCGTAATAGAAAATTCCAAAAAAATAACAAAAAAATTAAAAAAATTAAAAAATAGCATTTCGGATTCATTCCAAGCCAAAATAGGTTGAAAGAGGATGAGAAAGAGAGAAAATAAAAATTATCATTCTGTTCCGTTCCTACCCGACCTGTAATAGGAAATTCCAAAAAAATAAATAAAAATTAAAAAAAATTAAAAAAAATTAAAAAATATCATTACGGATTCATTCCAAGCCAAAATAGGTTGAAACAGGATGAGAAAGAGAGAAAATAAAAATTATCATTCCGTTCCGTTCCTGCCCGACGCGTAATAGGAAATTCCAAAAAAAAAATAAAAAAATAAAAAAAATTAAAAAATAGCATTATGGCTTCATTTCAAGCCAGAATAGGTTGGAAAATGCCGAGAAAGAGAGAAAATAAAAATTATCGTTCCGTTCCGTTCCTACCCGACGCGAAATACAAAACTCCAAAAAAATTGAAAAAAAATTCAAACAACTAACATACCATTATGGCATTATTTCAAGCCAAAATAGGTTGGAAAAAGCCGAGAAAGGGAAAAAATTAAAATTAGCATTCCGTTTCGCTCCTACCTGACGCGTAATATAAAATTCCAAAAAAATAGGCCAAAATTTTAAAAAATTAAAAAATACCATTATGACTTCATTTCAAACCAAAATAGGATGGAGAAGGCCGAGAAAGAGAGAAAACAAAAATTATCGTTCCATTCCGTTCCTACCTGACGCGTAATAGAAAATTCCAAAAAAATAACAAAAAAATTAAAAAAATTAAAAAAATAGCACTATGACTTGTTTTCAAGAAAAAATAGGTTGGACAAGGCCGAGAAAGAAAGAAAATAAAAATTATCGTTCTGTTCCGTTCCTACCCGACGCGTAATAGAAAATTCCAAAAAAATAGCAAAAAAATTAAAAAAAATTAAAAAATAGCATTATGGCTTCATTTCAAGCCAGAATAGGTTGAGAGAGGATGAGAAAGAGAGAAAATAAAAATTATCGTTCCATTTCGTTCCTACCTGACGCGTAATAGAAAATTCCAAAAAAATAACAAAAAAATTAAAAAAATTAAAAAAATAGCACTATGACTTGTTTTCAAGAAAAAATAGGTTGGACAAGGCCGAGAAAGAAAGAAAATAAAAATTATCGTTCTGTTCCGTTCCTACCCGACTCGTAATAGAAAATTCCAAAAAAATAGCAAAAATTTCAAAAAATTAAAAAATACCACTATGACTTCATTTCAAACCAAAATAGGTTGGAGAAGGCCGAGAAAGAGGGAAAATAAAAATTATCGTTCCATTCCGTTCCTACCTGACGCGTAATAGAAAATTCCAAAAAAATAGGCAAAAAAATCAAAAAATTAAAAAATAGCATTATGTCTTCATTTCAAGCAAGAATTGGTTGGAAAAGGTCGAGAAAGAGAGAAAATAAAAATTATCGTTCCGTTCCGTTCCAACTCGACGCGTAATACAAAATTCCAAAAAAATTGAAAAAAAATTGAAATAATTAAAACATACCATTATGGCTTCATTTCAAGCCAAAATAGGTTGGAAAGGCTGAGAAAGGGATAAAATTAAAATTACCGTTCCGTTTCGTTTCTAGCTGACGCGTAATAGAAAATTCCAAAAAAATAGGGAAAAACTTCAAAAAACTAAAAAATACCATTATCACTTCATTTCAATCCAAAATAAGTTGGAGAAGGCCGAGAAAGTGAGAAAATAAAAATTATCGTTCCGTTCCGTTACTATCAGACGCGTAATAGAAAATTCCAAAAAAATAACAAAAAAATTAAAAAAATTAAAAAATAGCATTCCGGATTCATTCCAAGCCAAAACAGGTTGAAAGAGGATGAGAAAGAGAGAAAATAAAAATTATCATTCCGTTCCGTTCCTACCCGACCTGTAATATGAAATTCGAAAAAAATAACTAAAAAATTAAAAAAAATTAAAAAATATCATTACGGATTCATTCCAAGCCAAAATAGGTTGAAAGAGGATGAGAAAGAGAGAAAATAAAAATTATCATTCCGTTCCGTTCCTGCCCGACGCGTAATTGGAAATTCCAAAAAAATAATAAAAAAGTTAAAAAAATTAAAAAATAGCATTATGGCTTCATTTCAAGCCAGAATAGGTTGGAAAATGCCGAGAAAGAGAAAAAATAAAAATTATCGTTCCGTTCCGTTACTATCAGACGCGTAATAGAAAATTCCAAAAAAATAGCAAAAATTTCAAAAAATTAAAAAATACCACTATGACTTCATTTCAAACCAAAATAGGTTGGAGAAGGCCGAGAAAGAGAGAAAATAAAAATTATCGTTCCATTCCGTTCCTACCTGACGCGTAATAGAAAATTCCAAAAAAATAGGCAAAAAATTAAAAAAATTAAAAAATAGCATTATGTCTTCATTTCAAGCAAGAATTGGTTGGAAAAGGCCGAGAAAGAGAGAAAATAAAAATTCTCGTTCCGTTCCGTTCCTACTCGACGCGTAATACAAAATTCCAAAAAAATTGAAAAAAAATTGAAATAATTAAAACATACCATTATGGCTTCATTTCAAGCCAAAATAGGTTGGAAAGGCCGAGAAAGGGAGAAAATTAAAATTATCGTTCCGTTTCGTTCTTAGCTGACGCGTAATAGAAAATTCCAAAAAAATAGGCAAAAACTTCAAAAAACTAAAAAATACCATTATCACTTCATTTCAATCCAAAATAAGTTGGAGAAGGCCGAGAAAGTGAGAAAATAAAAATTATCGTTCAGTTCCGTTACTATCAGACGCGTAATAGAAAATTCCAAAAAAATAACAAAAAAATTAAAAAAATTAAAAAATAGCATTTCGGATTCATTCCAAGCCAAAATAGGTTGAAAGAGGATGAGAAAGAGAGAAAATAAAAATTATCATTCTGTTCCGTTCCTACCCGACCTGTAATAGGAAATTCCAAAAAAATAAATAAAAATTAAAAAAAATTAAAAAAAATTAAAAAATATCATTACGGATTCATTCCAAGCCAAAATAGGTTGAAACAGGATGAGAAAGAGAGAAAATAAAAATTATCATTCCGTTCCGTTCCTGCCCGACGCGTAATAGGAAATTCCAAAAAAAAAATAAAAAAATAAAAAAAATTAAAAAATAGCATTATGGCTTCATTTCAAGCCAGAATAGGTTGGAAAATGCCGAGAAAGAGAGAAAATAAAAATTATCGTTCCGTTCCGTTCCTACCCGACGCGAAATACAAAACTCCAAAAAAATTGAAAAAAAATTCAAACAACTAACATACCATTATGGCATTATTTCAAGCCAAAATAGGTTGGAAAAAGCCGAGAAAGGGAAAAAATTAAAATTAGCATTCCGTTTCGCTCCTACCTGACGCGTAATATAAAATTCCAAAAAAATAGGCCAAAATTTTAAAAAATTAAAAAATACCATTATGACTTCATTTCAAACCAAAATAGGATGGAGAAGGCCGAGAAAGAGAGAAAACAAAAATTATCGTTCCATTCCGTTCCTACCTGACGCGTAATAGAAAATTCCAAAAAAATAACAAAAAAATTAAAAAAATTAAAAAAATAGCACTATGACTTGTTTTCAAGAAAAAATAGGTTGGACAAGGCCGAGAAAGAAAGAAAATAAAAATTATCGTTCTGTTCCGTTCCTACCCGACGCGTAATAGAAAATTCCAAAAAAATAGCAAAAAAATTAAAAAAAATTAAAAAATAGCATTATGGCTTCATTTCAAGCCAGAATAGGTTGAGAGAGGATGAGAAAGAGAGAAAATAAAAATTATCGTTCCATTTCGTTCCTACCTGACGCGTAATAGAAAATTCCAAAAAAATAACAAAAAAATTAAAAAAATTAAAAAAATAGCACTATGACTTGTTTTCAAGAAAAAATAGGTTGGACAAGGCCGAGAAAGAAAGAAAATAAAAATTATCGTTCTGTTCCGTTCCTACCCGACTCGTAATAGAAAATTCCAAAAAAATAGCAAAAATTTCAAAAAATTAAAAAATACCACTATGACTTCATTTCAAACCAAAATAGGTTGGAGAAGGCCGAGAAAGAGGGAAAATAAAAATTATCGTTCCATTCCGTTCCTACCTGACGCGTAATAGAAAATTCCAAAAAAATAGGCAAAAAAATCAAAAAATTAAAAAATAGCATTATGTCTTCATTTCAAGCAAGAATTGGTTGGAAAAGGTCGAGAAAGAGAGAAAATAAAAATTATCGTTCCGTTCCGTTCCAACTCGACGCGTAATACAAAATTCCAAAAAAATTGAAAAAAAATTGAAATAATTAAAACATACCATTATGGCTTCATTTCAAGCCAAAATAGGTTGGAAAGGCTGAGAAAGGGATAAAATTAAAATTACCGTTCCGTTTCGTTTCTAGCTGACGCGTAATAGAAAATTCCAAAAAAATAGGGAAAAACTTCAAAAAACTAAAAAATACCATTATCACTTCATTTCAATCCAAAATAAGTTGGAGAAGGCCGAGAAAGTGAGAAAATAAAAATTATCGTTCCGTTCCGTTACTATCAGACGCGTAATAGAAAATTCCAAAAAAATAACAAAAAAATTAAAAAAATTAAAAAATAGCATTCCGGATTCATTCCAAGCCAAAATAGGTTGAAGGAGGATGAGAAAGAGAGAAAATAAAAATTATCATTCCGTTCCGTTCCTACCCGACCTGTAATAGGAAATTCCAAAAAAATAACTAAAAAATTAAAAAAAAATTAAAAAATATCATTACGGATTCATTCCAAGCCAAAATAGGTTGAAAGAGGATGAGAAAGAGAGAAAATAAAAATTATCATTCCGTTCCGTTCCTACCCAACCTCTAATAGGAAATTCCAAAAAAAAACTAAAAAATTAAAAAAAATTTGAAAAATATCATTACGGATTCATTCCAAGCCAAAATAGGTTGAAAGAGGATACGAAAGAGAGAAAATAAAAATTATCATTCCGTTCCGTTCCTGCCCGACGCGTAATAGGAAATTCCAAAAAAAAAATTAAAAAATAAAAAAAATTAAAAAATAGCATTATGGCTTCATTTCAAGCCAGAATAGGTTGGAAAATGCCGAGAAAGAGAGAAAATAAAAATTATCGTTCCGTTCCGTTCCTACCCGACGCGAAATACAAAACTCCAAAAAAATTGAAAATAAATTCAAACAACTAACATACCATTATGGCATTATTTCAAGCCAAAATAGGTTGGAAAAAGCCGAGAAAGGGAAAAAATTAAAATTATCGTTCCGTTTCGCTCTTACCTGACGCGTAATATAAAATTCCAAAAAAATAGGCCAAAATTTTAAAAAATTAAAAAATACCATTATGACTTCATTTCAAACCAAAATAGGATGGAGAAGGCCGAGAAAGAGAGAAAACAAAAATTATCGTTCCATTCCGTTCCTACCTGACGCGTAATAGAAAATTCCAAAAAAATAACAAAAAAATTAAAAAAATTAAAAAAATAGCACTATGACTTGTTTTCAAGAAAAAATAGGTTGGACAAGGCCGAGAAAGAAAGAAAATAAAAATTATCGTTCTGTTCCGTTCCTACCCGACGCGTAATAGAAAATTCCAAAAAAATAGCAAAAAAATTAAAAAAAATTAAAAAATAGCATTATGGCTTCATTTCAAGCCAGAATAGGTTGAGAGAGGATGAGAAAGAGAGAAAATAAAAATTATCGTTCCGTTCCGTTCCTACCCGACGCGAAATACAAAATTACAAAAAAATTGAAAAAAAATTCAAACAATTAAAACATACCATTATGGCATTATTTCAAGCCCAAATAGGTTGGAAAAAGCCGAGAAAGTGAGAAAATTAAAATTATCGTTCCGTTTCGTTCCTACCTGACGCATAATAGAAAATTCCAAAAAAATAACAAAAAAATGAAAAAAATTAAAAAATAGCATTATGACTTGTTTTCAAGACAAAATAGGTTGGACAAGTCCGAGAAAGAAAGAAAATAAAAATTATCGTTCTGTTCTGTTCCTACCCGACGTGTGATAGAAAATTCCAAAAAAATAGCAAAAAAATTAAAAAAATTAAAAAATAGCATTATGTCTTCATTTCAAGCAAGAATTGGTTGGAAAAGGCCGAGAAAGAGAGAAAATAAAAATTATCGTTCCGTTCCGTTCCTACTCGACGCGTAATACAAAATTCCAAAAAAATTGAAAAAAAATTGAAATAATTAACACATACCATTATGGCTTCATTTCAAGCCAAAATAGGTTGGAAAGGCCGAGAAAGGGAGAAAATTAAAATTATCGTTCTGTTTCGTTCCTAGCTGACGCGTAATAGAAAATTCCAAAAAAATAGGCAAAAACTTCAAAAAACTAAAAAATACCATTATCACTTCATTTCAGTCCAAAATCGGTTGGAGAAGGCCGAGAAAATGAGAAAATAAAAATTATCGTTCCGTTCCGTTACTATCAGACGCGTAATAGAAAATTCCTAAAAAAAAAAAAAAAAATTCAAAAAATTAAAAAATAGCATTCCAGATTCATTCCAAGCCAAAACAGGTTGAAAGAGGATGAGAAAGAGAGAAAATAAAAATTATCATTCCGTTCCGTTCCTACCCGAACTGTAATAGGAAATTCGAAAAAAATAACTAAAAAATTAAAAAAAATTAAAAAATATCATTACGGATTCATTCCAAGCCAAAATAGGTTGAAAGAGGATGAGAAAGAGAGAAAATAAAAATTATCATTCCGTTCCGTTCCTGCCCGACGCGTAATAGGAAATTCCAAAAAAATAATATAAAAATTAAAAAAATTAAAAAATAGCATTATGGCTTCATTTCAACCCTGAATAGGTTGGAAAATGCCGAGAAAGAGAGAAAATAAAAATTATCGTTCCGTTCCGTTACTATCAGACGCGTAATAGAAAATTCCAAAAAAATAGCAAAAATTTCAAAAAATTAAAAAATACCACTATGACTTCATTTCAAACCAAAATAGGTTGGAGAAGGCCGAGAAAGAGAGAAAATAAAAATTATCGTTCCATTCCGTTCCTACCTGACGCGTAATAGAAAATTCCAAAAAAATAGGCAAAAAAATCAAAAAATTAAAAAATAGCATTATGTCTTCATTTCAAGCAAGAATTGGTTGGAAAAGGCCGAGAAAGTGAGAAAATAAAAATTATCATTCCGTTCCGTTCCTACCCGACTTGTAATAGGAAATTCCAAAAAAATAACTAAAAAATTAAAAAAAATTAAAAAATATCATTACGGATTCATTCCAAGCCAAAATAGGTTGAAAGAGGATGAGAAAGAGAGAAAATAAAAATTATCATTCCGTTCCGTTCCTGCCCGACACGTAATAGGAAATTCCAAAAAAATAATAAAAAAATTAAAAAATAGCATTATGGCTTCATTTCAAGCCAGAATAGGTTGGAAAATGCCGAGAAAGAGAGAAAATAAAATTATCGTTCCGTTCCGTTCCTACCCGACGCGAAATACAAAATTCCAAAAAAATTGAAAAAAAATTCAAACAACTAACATACCATTATGGCATTATTTCAAGCCAAAATAGGTTGGAAAAAGCCGAGAAAGGGAGAAAATTAAAATTATCGTTCTGTTTCGTTCCTACCTGACGCGTAATATAAAATTCCAAAAAAATAGGCAAAAATTTCAAAAAATTAAAAAATACCATTATGACTTCATTTCAAACCAAAATAGGATGGAGAAGGCCGAGAAAGAGAGAAAATAAAAATTATCGTTCCATTCCGTTCCTACCTGACGCGTAATAGAAAATTCCAAAAAAATAACAAAAAAATTAAAAAAATTAAAAAATAGCATTATGACTTGTTTTCAAGACAAAATAGGTTGGACAAGCCCGAGAAAGAAAGAAAATAAAAATTCTCGTTCTGTTCTGTTCCTACCCGACGCGTGATAGAAAATTCCAAAAAAATAGTAAAAAATTCAAAAAATTAAAAAATAGCATTCTGGCTTCATTTCAAGCAAGAATTCGTTCGAAAAGGCCGAGAAAGAGAGAAAATAAAAATTATCGTTCCGTTCCGTTCCTACTCGACGCGTAATACAAAATTCCAAAAAAATTGAAATAATTAAAACATACCATTATGGCTTCATTTCAAGCCAAAATAGGTTGGAAAGGTCGAGAAAGGGAGAAAATTAAAATTATCATTCCGTTTCGTTCCTAGCTGACGCGTAATAGAAAATTCCAAAAAAATAGGCAAAAACTTCAAAAAACAAAAAAATACCATTATCACTTCATTTCAATCCAAAATAGGTTGGAGAAGGCCGAGAAAATGAGAAAATAAAAATTATCGTTCCGTTCCGTTACTATCAGACGCGTAATAGAAAATTCCAAAAAAATAACAAAAAAATTCAAAAAATTAAAAAATAGCATTCCGGATTCATTCCAAGCCAAAACAGGTTGAAAGAGGATGAGAAAGAGAGAAAATAAAAATTATCATTCCGTTCCGTTCCTACCCGACCTGTAATAGGAAATTCGAAAAAAATAACTAAAAAATTAAAAAAAATTAAAAAATATCATTACGGATTCATTCCAAGCCAAAATAGGTTGAAAGAGGATGAGAAAGAGAGAAAATAAAAATTATCATTCCGTTCCGTTCCTGCCCGACGCGTAATAGGAAATTCCAAAAAAATAATAAAAAAATTAAAAAATAGCACTATGGCTTCATTTCAACCCTGAATAGGTTGGAAAATGCCGAGAAAGAGAGAAAATAAAAATTATCGTTCCGTTCCGTTACTATCAGACGCGTAATAGAAAATTCCAAAAAAATAGCAAAAATTTCAAAAAATTAAAAAATACCACTATGACTTCATTTCAAACCAAAATAGGTTGGAGAAGGCCGAGAAAGAGAGAAAATAAAAATTATCGTTTCATTCCGTTCCTAACTGACGCGTAATAGAAAATTCCAAAAAAATAGGCAAAAAAATCAAAAAATTAAAAAATAGCATTATGTCTTCATTTCAAGCAAGAATTGGTTGGAAAAGGCCGAGAAAGAGAGAAAATAAAAATTATCGTTCCATTCCGTTCCTACCTGACGCGTAATAGAAAATTCCAAAAAAATAGGCAAAAAAATCAAAAAATTAAAAAATAGCATTATGTCTTCATTTCAAGCAAGAATTGGTTGGAAAAGGCCGAGAAAGAGAGAAAATAAAAATTATCATTCCGTTCCGTTCCTACCCGACCTGTAATAGGAAATTCCAAAAAAATAACTAAAAATTTAAAAAAAATTAAAAAATATCATTACGGATTCATTCCAAGCCAAAATAGGTTGAAAGAGGATGAGAAAGAGAGAAAATAAAAATTATCATTCCGTTCCGTTCCTACCCGACCTGTAATAGGAAATTCGAAAAAAATAACTAAAAAATTAAAAAAAATTAAAAAATATCATTACGGATTCATTCCAAGCCAAAATAGGTTGAAAGAGGATGAGAAAGAGAGAAAATAAAAATTATCATTCCGTTCCGTTCCTGCCCGACGCGTAATAGGAAATTCCAAAAAAATAATAAAAAAATTAAAAAATAGCACTATGGCTTCATTTCAACCCTGAATAGGTTGGAAAATGCCGAGAAAGAGAGAAAATAAAAATTATCGTTCCGTTCCGTTACTATCAGACGCGTAATAGAAAATTCCAAAAAAATAGCAAAAATTTCAAAAAATTAAAAAATACCACTATGACTTCATTTCAAACCAAAATAGGTTGGAGAAGGCCGAGAAAGAGGGAAAATAAAAATTATCGTTTCATTCCGTTCCTACCTGACGCGTAATAGAAAATTCCAAAAAAATAGGTAAAAAAATCAAAAAATTAAAAAATAGCATTATGTCTTCATTTCAAGCAAGAATTGGTTGGAAAAGGCCGAGAAAGAGAGAAAATAAAAATTATCGTTCCATTCCGTTCCTACCTGACGCGTAATAGAAAATTCCAAAAAAATAGGCAAAAAAATCAAAAAATTAAAAAATAGCATTATGTCTTCATTTCAAGCAAGAATTGGTTGGAAAAGGCCGAGAAAGAGAGAAAATAAAAATTATCATTCCGTTCCGTTCCTACCCGACCTGTAATAGGAAATTCCAAAAAAATAACTAAAAATTTAAAAAAAATTAAAAAATATCATTACGGATTCATTCCAAGCCAAAATAGGTTGAAAGAGGATGAGAAAGAGAGAAAATAAAAATTATCATTCCGTTCCGTTCCTGCCCGATACGTAATAGGAAATTCCAAAAAAATAATAAAAAAATTAAAAAAAATTAAAAAATAGCATTATGGCTTCATTTCAAGCCAGAATAGGTTGGAAAATGCCGAGAAAGAGGGAAAATAAAATTATCGTTCCGTTCCGTTCCTACCCGACGCGAAATACAAAATTCCAAAAAAATTGAAAAAAAATTCAAACAACTAACATACCATTATGGCATTATTTCAAGCCAAAATAGGTTGGAAAAAGCCGAGAAAGGGAGAAAATTAAAATTATCGTTCCGTTTCGTTCCTACCTGACGCGTAATATAAAATTCCAAAAAAATAGGCAAAAATTTCAAAAAATTAAAAAATACCATTATGACTTCATTTCAAACCAAAATAGGATGGAGAAGGCCGAGAAAGAGAGAAAATAAAAATTATCGTTCCATTCCGTTCCTACCTGACGCGTAATAGAAAATTCCAAAAAAATAAAAAAAAATAAAAAAAATTAAAAAATAGCATTATGACTTGTTTTCAAGACAAAATAGGTTGGACAAGCCCGAGAAAGAAAGAAAATAAAAATTATCGTTCTGTTCTGTTCCTACCCGACGCGTGATAGAAAATTCCAAAAAAATAGTAAAAAATTCAAAAAATTAAAAAATAGCATTCTGGCTTCATTTCAAGCAAGAATTGGTTGGAAAAGGCCGAGAAAGAGAGAAAATAAAAATTATCGTTCCGTTCCGTTCCTACTCGACGCGTAATACAAAATTCCAAAAAAATTGAAAAAAAATTGAAATAATTAAAACATACCATTATGGCTTCATTTCAAGCCAAAATAGGTTGGAAAGGTCGAGAAAGGGAGAAAATTAAAATTATCGTTCCGTTTCATTCCTAGCTGACGCGTAATAGAAAATTCCAAAAAAATAGGCAAGAACTTCAAAAAACTAAAAAATACCATTATCACTTCATTTCAATCCAAAATAGGTTGGAGAAGGCCGAGAAAATGAGAAAATAAAAATTATCGTTCCGTTCCGTTACTATCAGACGCGTAATAGAAAATTCCTAAAAAATAACAAAAAAATTAAAAAAATTAAAAAATAGCATTCCGGATTCATTCCAAGCCAAAACAGGTTGAAAGAGGATGAGAAAGAGAGAAAATAAAAATTATCATTCCGTTCCGTTCCTACCCGACCTGTAATAGGAAATTCGAAAAAAATAACTAAAAAATTAAAAAAAATTAAAAAATATCATTACGGATTCATTCAAAGCCAAAATAGGTTGAAAGAGGATGAGAAAGAGAGAAAATAAAAATTATCATTCCGTTCCGTTCCTGCCCGACGCATAATAGGAAATTCCAAAAAAATAATAAAAAAATTAAAAAAATTAAAAAATAGCATTATGGCTTCATTTCAACCCGGAATAGGTTGGAAAATGCCGAGAAAGGGAGAAAATAAAAATTATCGTTCCGTTCCGTTACTATCAGACGCGTAATAGAAAATTCCAAAAAAATAGCAAAAATTTCAAAAAATTAAAAAATACCGCTATGACTTCATTTCAAACCAAAATAGGTTGGAGAAGGC
Source organism: Quercus parvula (assembly GCA_030820535.1). Taxonomy (NCBI): domain Eukaryota; kingdom Viridiplantae; phylum Streptophyta; class Magnoliopsida; order Fagales; family Fagaceae; genus Quercus; species Quercus parvula. The sequence continues at coordinate 25,995,006 of JAUAME010000004.1, forward strand.
CGAGAAAGAGAGAAAATAAAAATTATCGTTCCATTCCGTTCCTACCTGACGCGTAATAGAAAATTCCAAAAAAATAGGCAAAAAAATCAAAAAATTAAAAAATAGCATTATGTCTTCATTTCAAGCAAGAATTGGTTGGAAAAGGCCGAGAAAGAGAGAAAATAAAAATTATCGTTCCATTCCGTTCCTACCTGACGCGTAATAGAAAATTCCAAAAAAATAGGCAAAAAAATCAGAAAATTAAAAAATAGCATTATGTCTTCATTTCAAGCAAGAATTGGTTGGAAAAGGCCGAGAAAGAGAGAAAATAAAAATTGTCATTCCGTTCCGTTCCTACCCGACCTGTAATAGGAAATTCCAAAAAAATAACTAAAAATTTAAAAAAAATTAAAAAATATCATTACGGATTCATTCCAAGCCAAAATAGGTTGAAAGAGGATGAGAAAGAGATAAAATAAAAATTATCATTCCGTTCCGTTCCTGCCCGACACGTAATAGGAAATTCCAAAAAAATAATAAAAAAATTAAAAAAATTAAAAAATAGCATTATGGCTTCATTTCAAGCCAGAATAGGTTGGAAAATGCCGAGAAAGAGGGAAAATAAAATTATCGTTCCGTTCCGTTCCTACCCGACGCGAAATACAAAATTCCAAAAAAATTGAAAAAAAATTCAAACAACTAACATACCATTATGGCATTATTTCAAGCCAAAATAGGTTGGAAAAAGCCGAGAAAGGGAGAAAATTAAAATTATCGTTCCGTTTCGTTCCTACCTGACGCGTAATATAAAATTCCAAAAAAATAGGCAAAAATTTCAAAAAATTAAAAAATACCATTATGACTTCATTTCAAACCAAAATAGGATGGAGAAGGCCGAGAAAGAGAGAAAATAAAAATTATCGTTCCATTCCGTTCCTACCTGACGCGTAATAGAAAATTCCAAAAAAATAAAAAAAAATAAAAAAAATTAAAAAATAGCATTATGACTTGTTTTCAAGACAAAATAGGTTGGACAAGCCCGAGAAAGAAAGAAAATAAAAATTATCGTTCTGTTCTGTTCCTACCCGACGCGTGATAGAAAATTCCAAAAAAATAGTAAAAAATTCAAAAAATTAAAAAATAGCATTCTGGCTTCATTTCAAGCAAGAATTGGTTGGAAAAGGCCGAGAAAGAGAGAAAATAAAAATTATCGTTCCGTTCCGTTCCTACTCGACGCGTAATACAAAATTCCAAAAAAATTGAAAAAAAATTGAAATAATTAAAACATACCATTATGGCTTCATTTCAAGCCAAAATAGGTTGGAAAGGTCGAGAAAGGGAGAAAATTAAAATTATCGTTCCGTTTCATTCCTAGCTGACGCGTAATAGAAAATTCCAAAAAAATAGGCAAGAACTTCAAAAAACTAAAAAATACCATTATCACTTCATTTCAATCCAAAATAGGTTGGAGAAGGCCGAGAAAATGAGAAAATAAAAATTATCGTTCCGTTCCGTTACTATCAGACGCGTAATAGAAAATTCCTAAAAAATAACAAAAAAATTAAAAAAATTAAAAAATAGCATTCCGGATTCATTCCAAGCCAAAACAGGTTGAAAGAGGATGAGAAAGAGAGAAAATAAAAATTATCATTCCGTTCCGTTCCTACCCGACCTGTAATAGGAAATTCGAAAAAAATAACTAAAAAATTAAAAAAAATTAAAAAATATCATTACGGATTCATTCAAAGCCAAAATAGGTTGAAAGAGGATGAGAAAGAGAGAAAATAAAAATTATCATTTCGTTCCGTTCCTGCCCGACGCATAATAGGAAATTCCAAAAAAATAATAAAAAAATTAAAAAAATTAAAAAATAGCATTATGGCTTCATTTCAACCCGGAATAGGTTGGAAAATGCCGAGAAAGGGAGAAAATAAAAATTATCGTTCCGTTCCGTTACTATCAGACGCGTAATAGAAAATTCCAAAAAAATAGCAAAAATTTCAAAAAATTAAAAAATACCGCTATGACTTCATTTCAAACCAAAATAGGTTGGAGAAGGCCGAGAAAGAGAGAAAATAAAAATTATCGTTCCATTCCGTTCCTACCTGACGCGTAATAGAAAATTCCAAAAAAATAGGCAAAAAAATCAAAAAATTAAAAAATAGCATTATGTCTTCATTTCAAGCAAGAATTGGTTGGAAAAGGCCGAGAAAGAGAGAAAATAAAAATTATCGTTCCATTCCGTTCCTACCTGACGCGTAATAGAAAATTCCAAAAAAATAGGCAAAAAAATCAGAAAATTAAAAAATAGCATTATGTCTTCATTTCAAGCAAGAATTGGTTGGAAAAGGCCGAGAAAGAGAGAAAATAAAAATTATCATTCCGTTCCGTTCCTACCCGACCTGTAATAGGAAATTCCAAAAAAATAACTAAAAATTTAAAAAAAATTAAAAAATATCATTACGGATTCATTCCAAGCCAAAATAGGTTGAAAGAGGATGAGAAAGAGAGAAAATAAAAATTATCATTCCGTTCCGTTCCTGCCCGACACGTAATTGGAAATTCCAAAAAAATAATAAAAAAATTAAAAAAATTAAAAAATAGCATTATGGCTTCATTTCAAGCCAGAATAGGTTGGAAAATGCCGAGAAAGAGGGAAAATAAAATTATCGTTCCGTTCCGTTCCTACCCGACGCGAAATACAAAATTCCAAAAAAATTGAAAAAAAATTCAAACAACTAACATACCATTATGGCATTATTTCAAGCCAAAATAGGTTGGAAAAAGCCGAGAAAGGGAGAAAATTAAAATTATCGTTCCGTTTCGTTCCTACCTGACGCGTAATATAAAATTCCAAAAAAATAGGCAAAAATTTCAAAAAATTAAAAAATACCATTATGACTTCATTTCAAACCAAAATAGGATGGAGAAGGCCGAGAAAGAGAGAAAATAAAAATTATCGTTCCATTCCGTTCCTACCTGACGCGTAATAGAAAATTCCAAAAAAATAAAAAAAAATTAAAAAAATTAAAAAATAGCATTATGACTTGTTTTCAAGACAAAATAGGTTGGACAAGCCCGAGAAAGAAAGAAAATAAAAATTATCGTTCTGTTCTGTTCCTACCCGACGCGTGATAGAAAATTCCAAAAAAATAGTAAAAAATTCAAAAAATTAAAAAATAGCATTCTGGCTTCATTTCAAGCAAGAATTGGTTGGAAAAGGCCGAGAAAGAGAGAAAATAAAAATTATCGTTCCGTTCCGTTCCTACTCGACGCGTAATACAAAATTCCAAAAAAATTGAAAAAAAATTGAAATAATTAAAACATACCATTATGACTTCATTTCAAGCCAAAATAGGTTGGAAAGGTCGAGAAAGGGAGAAAATTAAAATTATCGTTCCGTTTCATTCCTAGCTGACGCGTAATAGAAAATTCCAAAAAAATAGGCAAGAACTTCAAAAAACTAAAAAATACCATTATCACTTCATTTCAATCCAAAATAGGTTGGAGAAGGCCGAGAAAATGAGAAAATAAAAATTATCGTTCCGTTCCGTTACTATCAGACGCGTAATAGAAAATTCCTAAAAAATAACAAAAAAATTAAAAAAATTAAAAAATAGCATTCCGGATTCATTCCAAGCCAAAACAGGTTGAAAGAGGATGAGAAAGAGAGAAAATAAAAATTATCATTCCGTTCCGTTCCTACCCGACCTGTAATAGGAAATTCGAAAAAAATAACTAAAAAATTAAAAAAAATTAAAAAATATCATTACGGATTCATTCAAAGCCAAAATAGGTTGAAAGAGGATGAGAAAGAGAGAAAATAAAAATTATCATTCCGTTCCGTTCCTGCCCGACGCGTAATAGGAAATTCCAAAAAAATAATAAAAAAATTAAAAAAATTAAAAAATAGCATTATGGCTTCATTTCAACCCGGAATAGGTTGGAAAATGCCGAGAAAGGGAGAAAATAAAAATTATCGTTCCGTTCCGTTACAATCAGACGCGTAATAGAAAATTCCAAAAAAATAGCAAAAATTTCAAAAAATTAAAAAATACCGCTATGACTTCATTTCAAACCAAAATAGGTTGGAGAAGGCCGAGAAAGAGAGAAAATAAAAATTATCGTTCCATTCCGTTCCTACCTGACGCGTAATAGAAAATTCCAAAAAAATAGGATAAAATCAAAAAATTAAAAAATAGCATTATGTCTTCATTTCAAGCAAGAATTGGTTGGAAAAGGCCGAGAAAGAGAGAAAATAAAAATTATCGTTCCATTCCGTTCCTACCTGACGCGTAATAGAAAATTCCAAAAAAATAGGCAAAAAAATCAGAAAATTAAAAAATAGCATTATGTCTTCATTTCAAGCAAGAATTGGTTGGAAAAGGCCGAGAAAGAGAGAAAATAAAAATTATCATTCCGTTCCGTTCCTACCCGACCTGTAATAGGAAATTCCAAAAAAATAACTAAAAATTTAAAAAAAATTAAAAAATATCATTACGGATTCATTCCAAGCCAAAATAGGTTGAAAGAGGATGAGAAAGAGAGAAAATAAAAATTATCATTCCGTTTCGTTCCTGCCCGACACGTAATAGGAAATTCCAAAAAAATAATAAAAAAATTAAAAAAATTAAAAAATAGCATTATGGCTTCCTTTCAAGCCAGAATAGGTTGGAAAATGCCGAGAAAGAGGGAAAATAAAATTATCGTTCCGTTCCGTTCCTACCCGACGCGAAATACAAAATTCCAAAAAAATTGAAAAAAAATTCAAACAACTAACATACCATTATGGAATTATTTCAAGCCAAAATAGGTTGGAAAAAGCCGAGAAAGGGAGAAAATTAAAATTATCGTTCCGTTTCGTTCCTACCTGACGCGTAATATAAAATTCCAAAAAAATAGGCAAAAATTTCAAAAAATTAAAAAATACCATTATGACTTCATTTCAAACCAAAATAGGATGGAGAAGGCCGAGAAAGAGAGAAAATAAAAATTATCGTTCCATTCCGTTCCTACCTGACGCGTAATAGAAAATTCCAAAAAAATAAAAAAAAATTAAAAAAATTAAAAAATAGCATTATGACTTGTTTTCAAGACAAAATAGGTTGGACAAGCCCGAGAAAGAAAGAAAATAAAAATTATCGTTCTGTTCTGTTCCTACCCGACGCGTGATAGAAAATTCCAAAAAAATAGTAAAAAATTCAAAAAATTAAAAAATAGCATTCTGGCTTCATTTCAAGCAAGAATTGGTTGGAAAAGGCCGAGAAAGAGAGAAAATAAAAATTATCGTTCCGTTCCGTTCCTACTCGACGCGTAATACAAAATTCCAAAAAAATTGAAAAAAAATTGAAATAATTAAAACATACCATTATGGCTTCATTTCAAGCCAAAATAGGTTGGAAAGGTCGAGAAAGGGAGAAAATTAAAATTATCGTTCCGTTTCATTCCTAGCTGACGCGTAATAGAAAATTCCAAAAAAATAGGCAAGAACTTCAAAAAACTAAAAAATACCATTATCACTTCATTTCAATCCAAAATAGGTTGGAGAAGGCCGAGAAAATGAGAAAATAAAAATTATCGTTCCGTTCCGTTACTATCAGACGCGTAATAGAAAATTCCTAAAAAATAACAAAAAAATTAAAAAAATTAAAAAATAGCATTCCGGATTCATTCCAAGCCAAAACAGGTTGAAAGAGGATGAGAAAGAGAGAAAATAAAAATTATCATTCCGTTCCGTTCCTACCCGACCTGTAATAGGAAATTCGAAAAAAATAACTAAAAAATTAAAAAAAATTAAAAAATATCATTACGGATTCATTCAAAGCCAAAATAGGTTGAAAGAGGATGAGAAAGAGAGAAAATAAAAATTATCATTCCGTTCCGTTCCTGCCCGACGCGTAATAGGAAATTCCAAAAAAATAATAAAAAAATTAAAAAAATTAAAAAATAGCATTATGGCTTCATTTCAACCCGGAATAGGTTGGAAAATGCCGAGAAAGGGAGAAAATAAAAATTATCGTTCCGTTCCGTTACTATCAGACGCGTAATAGAAAATTCCAAAAAAATAGCAAAAATTTCAAAAAATTAAAAAATACCGCTATGACTTCATTTCAAACCAAAATAGGTTGGAGAAGGACGAGAAAGAGAGAAAATAAAAATTATCGTTCCATTCCGTTCCTACCTGACGCGTAATAGAAAATTCCAAAAAAATAGGCAAAAAAATCAAAAAATTAAAAAATTGCATTATGTCTTCATTTCAAGCAAGAATTGGTTGGAAAAGGCCGAGAAAGAGAGAAAATAAAAATTATCGTTCCATTCCGTTCCTACCTGACGCGTAATAGAAAATTCCAAAAAAATAGGCAAAAAAATCAAAAAATTAAAAAATAGCATTATGTCTTCATTTCAAGCAAGAATTGGTTGGAAAAGGCCGAGAAAGAGAGAAAATAAAAATTATCATTCCGTTCCGTTCCTACCCGACCTGTAATAGGTAATTCCAAAAAAATAACTAAAAATTTAAAAAAAATTAAAAAATATCATTACGGATTCATTCCAAGCCAAAATAGGTTGAAAGAGGATGAGAAAGATAGAAAATAAAAATTATCATTCCGTTCCGTTCCTGCCCGACACGTAATAGGAAATTCCAAAAAAATAATAAAAAAATTAAAAAAATTAAAAAATAGCATTATGGCTTCATTTCAAGCCAGAATAGGTTGGAAAATGCCGAGAAAGAGGGAAAATAAAATTATCGTTCCGTTCCGTTCCTACCCGACGCGAAATACAAAATTCCAAAAAAATTGAAAAAAAATTCAAACAACTAACATACCATTATGGCATTATTTCAAGCCAAAATAGGTTGGAAAAAGCCGAGAAAGGGAGAAAATTAAAATTATCGTTCCGTTTCGTTCCTACCTGACGCGTAATATAAAATTCCAAAAAAATAGGCAAAAATTTCAAAAAATTAAAAAATACCATTATGACTTCATTTCAAACCAAAATAGGATGGAGAAGGCCGAGAAAGAGAGAAAATAAAAATTATCGTTCCATTCCGTTCCTACCTGACGCGTAATAGAAAATTCCAAAAAAATAAAAAAATTAAAAAATAGCATTATGACTTGTTTTCAAGACAAAATAGGTTGGACAAGCCCGAGAAAGAAAGAAAATAAAAATTATCGTTCTGTTCTGTTCCTACCCGACGCGTGATAGAAAATTCCAAAAAAATAGTAAAAATTTCAAAAAATTAAAAAATAGCATTCTGGCTTCATTTCAAGCAAGAATTCGTTCGAAAAGGCCGAGAAAGAGAGAAAATAAAAATTATCGTTCCGTTCCGTTCCTACTCGACGCGTAATACAAAATTCCAAAAAAATTGAAAAAAAATTGAAATAATTAGAACATACCATTATGGCTTCATTTCAAGCCAAAATAGGTTGGAAAGGTCGAGAAAGGGAGAAAATTAAAATTATCGTTCCGTTTCATTCCTAGCTGACGCGTAATAGAAAATTCCAAAAAAATAGGCAAGAACTTCAAAAAACTAAAAAATACCATTATCACTTCATTTCAATCCAAAATAGGTTGGAGAAGGCCGAGAAAATGAGAAAATAAAAATTATCGTTCCGTTCCGTTACTATCAGACGCGTAATAGAAAATTCCTAAAAAATAACAAAAAAATTAAAAAAATTAAAAAATAGCATTCCGGATTCATTCCAAGCCAAAACAGGTTGAAAGAGGATGAGAAAGAGAGAAAATAAAAATTATCATTCCGTTCCGTTCCTACCCGACCTGTAATAGGAAATTCGAAAAAAATAACTAAAAAATTAAAAAAAATTAAAAAATATCATTACGGATTCATTCAAAGCCAAAATAGGTTGAAAGAGGATGAGAAAGAGAGAAAATAAAAATTATCATTCCGTTCCGTTCCTGCCCGACGCGTAATAGGAAAGTCCAAAAAAATAATAAAAAAATTAAAAAAATTAAAAAATAGCATTATGGCTTCATTTCAACCCGGAATAGGTTGGAAAATGCCGAGAAAGGGAGAAAATAAAAATTATCGTTCCGTTCCGTTACTATCAGACGCGTAATAGAAAATTCCAAAAAAATAGCAAAAATTTCAAAAAATTAAAAAATACCGCTATGACTTCATTTCAAACCAAAATAGGTTGGAGAAGGCCGAGAAAGAGAGAAAATAAAAATTATCGTTCCATTCCGTTCCTACCTGACGCGTAATAGAAAATTCCAAAAAAATAGGCAAAAAAATCAAAAAATTAAAAAATAGCATTATGTCTTCATTTCAAGCAAGAATTGGTTGGAAAAGGCCGAGAAAGAGAGAAAATAAAAATTATCGTTCCGTTCCGTTCCTACTCGACGCGTAATACAAAATTCCAAAAAAATAGGGAAAAAAAATCAAAAAATTAAAAAATAGCATTATGTCTTCATTTCAAGGAAGAATTGGTTGGAAAAGGCCGAGAAAGAGAGAAAATAAAAATTATCGTTCCATTCCGTTCTTACTCGACGCGTAATACAAAATTCCAAAAAAATTGAAAAAAAATTGAAATAATTAAAACATACCATTATGGCTTCATTTCAAGCCAAAATAGGATGGAAAGGTCGAGAAAGGGAGAAAATTAAAATTATCATTCCGTTTCGTTCCTAGCTGACGAGTAATAGAAAATTCCAAAAAAATAGGCAAAAACTTCAAAAAACTAAAAAATACCATTATCACTTCATTTCAAGCCAAAATAGGTTGGAAAGGCCGAGAAAGGGAGAAAATTAAAATTACCGTTCCGTTTCGTTTCTAGCTGACGCGTAATAGAAAATTCCAAAAAAATAGGCAAAAACTTCAAAAAACTAAAAAATACCATTATCACATCATTTCAATCCAAAATTAGTTGGAGAAGGCCGAGAAAGTGAGAAAATAAAAATTATCGTTCCGTTCCGTTACTATCAGACGCGTAATAGAAAATTCCAAAAAAATAACAAAAAAATTAAAAAAATTAAAAAATAGCATTATGACTTGTTTTCAAGACAAAATAGGTTGGACAAGCCCGAGAAAGAAAGGAAATAAAAATTATCGTTCTGTTCTGTTCTTACCCGACGCGTGATAGAAAATTCCAAAAAAATAGCAAAAAATTCAAAAAATTAAAAAATAGCATTCTGGCTTAATTTCAAGCAAGAATTCGTTCGTAAAGGCCGAGAAAGAGAGAAAATAAAAATTATCGTTCCGTTCCGTTCCTACTCGACGCGTAATACAAAATTCCAAAAAAATTGAAAAAAAATTGAAATAATTAAAACATACCATTATGGCTTCATTTCAAGCCAAAATAGGTTGGAAAGGTCGAGAAAGGAAGAAAATTAAAATTATCATTCTGTTTCGTTCCTAGCTGACGCGTAATAGAAAATTCCAAAAAAATAGGCAAAAACTTCAAAAAACTAAAAAATACCATTATCACTTCATTTCAATCCAAAATAGGTTGGAGAAGGCCGTGAAAATGAGAAAATAAAAATTATCGTTCCGTTCCGTTTTCTATCAGACGCGTAATAGAAAATTCCAAAAAAATAACAAAAAAATTAAAAAATAGCATTCCGGATTCATTCCAAGCCAAAATAGGTTGAAAGATGATGAGAAAGAGAGAAAATAAAAATTATCATTCCGTTCCGTTCCTACCCGACCTGTAATAGGAAATTCCAAAAAAATAACTAAAAAATTAAAAAAAATTAAAAAATATCATTACGGATTTATTCCAAGCCAAAATAGGTTGAAAGAGGATGAGAAAGAGAGAAAATAAAAATTATCATTCCGTTCCGTTCCTGCCCGACGCGTAATAGGAAATTCCAAAAAAATAATAAAAAAATTAAAAAAATTAAAAAATAGCATTATGGCTTCATTTCAACCCTGAATAGGTTGGAAAAATGCCGAGAAAGAGAGAAAATAAAAATTATCGTTCCGTTCCGTTACTATCAGACGCGTAATAGAAAATTCCAAAAAAATAGCAAAAATTTCAAAAAATTAAAAAATACCACTATGACTTCATTTCAAACCAAAATAGGTTGGAGAAGGCCGAGAAAGAGAGAAAATAAAAATTATCGTTCCATTCCGTTCCTACCTGACGCGTAATAGAAAATTCCAAAAAAATAGGCAAAAAAATCAAAAAATTAAAAAAATAGCATTATGTCTTCATTCCAAGCAAGAATTGGTTGGAAAAGGCCGAGAAAGAGAGAAAATTAAAATTATCGTTCCGTTCCGTTCCTACTCGACGCGTAATACAAAATTCCAAAAAAATTGAAAAAAAATTGAAATAATTAAAACATACCATTATGGCTTCATTTCAAGCCAAAATAGGTTGGAAAGGCCGAGAAAGGGAGAAAATTAAAATTACCGTTCCGTTTCGTTTCTAGCTGACGCGTAATAGAAAATTCCAAAAAAATAGGCAAAAACTTCAAAAAACTAAAAAATACCATTATCACTTCATTTCAATCCAAAATAAGTTGGAGAAGGCCGAGAAAGTGAGAAAATAAAAATTATCGTTCCGTTCCGTTACTATCAGACGCGTAATAGAAAATTCCAAAAAAATAACAAAAAAATTTAAAAAATTAAAAAATAGCATTCCGGATTCATTCCAAGCCAAAATTGGATGAAAGAGGATGAGAAAGAGAGAAAATAAAAATTATCATTCCGTTCCGTTCCTACCCGACCTGTAATAGGAAATTCCAAAAAAATAACTAAATAATTAAAAAAATATAAAAAAATATCATTACGGATTCATTCCAAGCCAAAATAGGTTGAAAGAGGATGAGAAAGAGAGAAAATAAAAATTATCATTCCGTTCCGTTCCTACCCGACCTCTAATAGGAAATTCCAAAAAAAAACTAAAAAATTAAAAAAAATTTGAAAAATATCATTACGGATTCATTCCAAGCCAAAATAGGTTGAAAGAGGATGAGAAAGAGAGAAAATAAAAATTATCATTCCGTTCCGTTCCTGCCCGACACGTAATAGGAAATTCCAAAAAAATAATAAAAAAATTAAAAAAATTAAAAAATAGCATTATGGCTTCATTTCAAGCCAGAATAGGTTGGAAAATGCCGAGAAAGAGAGAAAATAAAAATTATCGTTCCGTTCCGTTCCTACCCGACGCGAAATACAAAATTCCAAAAAAATTGAAAAAAAATTCAAACAACTAACATACCATTATGGCATTATTTCAAGCCAAAATAGGTTGAAAAAAGCCGAGAAAGGGAGAAAATTAAAATTATCGTTCCGTTTCGTTCCTACCCGACGCGTAATACAAAATTCCAAAAAAATAGGCAAAAATTTCAAAAAATTAAAAAATACCATTATGACTTCATTTCAAACCAAAATAGGATGGAGAAGGCCGAGAAAGAGAGAAAATAAAAATTATCGTTCCATTCCGTTCCTACCTGACGCGTAACAGAAAATTCCAAAAAAATAACAAAAAAATTAAAAAAAATTAAAAAATAGCATTATGACTTGTTTTCAAGACAAAATAGGTTGGACAAGCCCGAGAAAGAGAGAAAATAAAAATTATCATTCCGTTCCGTTCCTGCCCTACGCGTAATAGGAAATTCCAAAAAAATAATAAAAATATTCAAAAAATAGCATTATGGCTTCATTTCAAGCCAGAATAGGTTGGAAAATGCCGAGAAAGAGAGAAATTAAAAATTATCGTTCCGTTCCGTTCCTACCCGACGCGAAATACAAAATTCCAAAAAAATTGAAAAAAAATTCAAACAACTAACATACCATTATGGCATTATTTCAAGCCAAAATAGGTTGGAAAAAGCCGAGAAAGGGAGAAAATTAAAATTATCGTTCCGTTTCGTTCCTACCCGACGCGTAATACAAAATTCCAAAAAAATAGGCAAAAATTTCAAAAAATTAAAAAATACCATTATGACTTCATTTCAAACCAAAATAGGATGGAGAAGGCCGAGAAAGAGAGAAAATAAAAATTATCGTTCCATTCCGTTCCTACCTGACGCGTAACAGAAAATTCCAAAAAAATAACAAAAAAATTAAAAAAAATTAAAAAAATAGCATTATGACTTGTTTTCAAGACAAAATAGGTTGGACAAGCCCGAGAAAGAGAGAAAATAAAAATTATCATTCCGTTCCGTTCCTGCCCGACGCGTAATAGGAAATTCCAAAAAAATAATAAAAATATTCAAAAAATAGCATTATGGCTTCATTTCAAGCCAGAATATGTTGGAAAATGCCGAGAAAGAGAGAAAATAAAAATTATCGTTCCGTTCCGTTCCTACCCGATGCGAAATACAAAATTCCGAAAAAATTAAAAAAAAATTCAAACAATTAAAACATACCATTATGGCATTATTTCAAGCCAAAATAGGTTGGAAAAAGCCGAGAAAGGGAGAAAATTAAAATTATCGTTCCGTTTCGTTCCTACCTGACGCGTAATATAAAATTCCAAAAAAATAGGCAAAAATTTCAAAAACTTAAAAAATACCACTATGACTTCATTTCAAACCAAAATAGGTTGGAGAAGGCCGAGAAAGAGAGAAAATAAAAATTATCGTTCCATTTCGTTCCTACCTGACGCGTAATAGAAAATTCCAAAAAAATAAGAAAAAAATTAAAAAAATTAAAAAATAGCATTATGACTTGTTTTCAAGACAAAATAGGTTGGACAAGGCCGAGAAAGAAAGAAAATAAAAATTATCGTTCTGTTCTGTTCCTACTCGACGCGTGATAGAAAATTCCAAAAAAAATAGCAAAAAAATAAAAAAAAATAAAAAATAGCATTATGGCTTCATTTCAAGCAAGAATTCGTTCGAAAAGGCCGAGAAAGAGAGAAAATAAAAATTATCGTTCCGTTCCGTTCCTACTCGACGCGTAATACAAAATTGAAAAAAAATTGAAAAAAAATTGAAATAATTAAAACATACCATTATGGCTTCATTTCAAGCCAAAATAGGTTGGAAAGGTCGAGAAAGGAAGAAAATTAAAATTATCGTTCCGTTTCGTTCCTAGCTGACGCGTAATAGAAAATTCCTATAAAATAGGCAAAAACTTCAAAAAACTAAAAAATACCATTATCACTTCATTTCAATCAGAAATAGGTTGGAGAAGGCCGAGAAAGTGAGAAAATAAAAATTATCGTTCCGTTCCGTTACTACCAGACGCGTAATAGAAAATTCCAAAAAAATAACAAAAAAATTCAAAAAATTAAAAAATAGCATTATGACTTCTTTTCTAGCCAAAATAGGTTGGACAAGCCCGAGAAAGAGAGAAAATAAAAATTATCGTTCAGTTCCGTTCCTACCAGACGCGTAATAGAAATTTCCAAACAAATAGCAAAAAAAATTAAAACAAACTATTATGGATTCATTTCAATCCAAAATAGGTTGGAAAATGCCGCGAAATAGAGCAAATAAAAATTAGCAATCCGTTCCGTTCCTACCCGACCTGTAATAGGAAATTCCAAAAAAATAACAAAAAAATTAAAAAAATTAAAAAATAGCATTATGGCTTCATTTCAAGCCAGAATAGGTTGAAAGAGCATGAGAAAGAGAGAAAATAAAAATTATCGTTCCGTTCCGTTCCTACCTGACGCGAAATACAAAATTCCAAAAAAATTGAAAAAAAATTCAAACAATTAAAACATACCATTATGGCATTATTTCAAGCCCAAATAGGTTGGAAAAAGCCGAGAAAGGGAGAAAATTAAAATTATCGTTCCGTTTCATTCCTACCTGACGCGTAATAGAAAATTCCCAAAAAATAACAAAAAAATTAAAAAAATTAAAAAATAGCATTATGACTTGTTTTCAAGACAAAATAGGTTGGACAAGCCCGAGAAAGAATGAAAATAAAAATTATCGTTCTGTTCTGTTCCTACCCGACGCGTGATAGAAAATTCCAAAAAAATAGCAAAAAAATTCAGAAAATTAAAAAATAGCATTATGGCTTCATTTCAAGCAAGAATTGGTTGGAAAAGGCCGAGAAAAAGAGAAAATAAAAATTATCGTTCCGTTCCGTTCCTACTCGACGCGTAATACAAAATTCCAAAAAAATTGAAAAAAAATTGAAATAATTAAAACATACCATTATGGCTTCATTTCAACCGAAAATAGGTTGGAAAGGCCGAAAATGGGAGAAAATTAAAATTATCGTTCCGTTTCGTTCCTAGCTGACGCGTAATAGAAAATTCCAAAAAAATAGGCAAAAACTTCAAAAAACTAAAAAATACCATTATCACTTCATTTGAATCCAAAATAGGTTGGAGAAGGCCGAGAAAGTGAGAAAATAAAAATTATCGTTTCGTTCCGTTACTATCAGACGCGTAATAGAAAATTCCAAATAAATAACAAAAAAATTCAAAAAATTAAAAAATAGCATTATGACTTGTTTTCAAGACAAAATAGGTTGGACAAGCCCGAGAAAGAAAGAAAATAAAAATTATCGTTCTGTTCAGTTCCTACCCGACGCGTAATAGAAAATTCCAAAAAAATAGCAAAAAAATTCAAAAAATTAAAAAATAGCATTATGGCTTCATTTCAAGCAAGAATTGGTTGGAAAAGGCCGAGAAAGAGAGAAAATAAAAATTATCGTTCCGTTCCGTTCCTACTCGACGCGTAATACAAAATTCCAAAAAAATTGAAAAAAAATTGAAATAATTAAAACATACCATTATGGCTTCATTTCAAGCCAAAATAGGTTGGAAAGGCCGAGAAAGGGAGAAAATTAAAATTATCGTTCCGTTTCGTTCCTAGCTAACGCGTAATAGAAAATTCCAAAAAAATAGGCAAAAACTTCAAAAAACTAAAAAATAGCATTATCACTTCATTTCAATCCAAAATAGGTTGGAGAAGGCCGAGAAAGTGAGAAAATAAAATTTATCGTTCCGTTCCGTTACTATCAGACGCGTAATAGAAAATTCCAAATAAATAACAAAAAAATTAAAAAAATTAAAAAATAGCATTCCAGATTCATTCCAAGCCAAAATAGGTTGAAAGAGGATGAGAAAGAGAGAAAATAAAAATTATCATTCCGTTCCGTTCCTACCCGACCTATAATAGGAAATTCCAATAATATAACTAAAAAATTAAAAAAATTATAAAATACCATTACGGATTCATTCCAAGCCAAAATAGGTTGAAAGAGGATGAGAAAGAGAGAAAATGAAAATTATCATTCTGTTCCGTTCCTACCCGACGCGTAATAGGAAATTCCAAAAAAATAACAAAAAAATTAAAAAAATTAAAAAATAGCATTATGGCTTCATTTCAAGCCAGAATAGGTTGAAAGAGGATGAGAAAGAGAGAAAATAAAAATTATCATTCCGTTCCCTTCCTACCCGACCTGTAATAGGAAATTCCAAAAAAATAACAAAAAAATTCAAAAAATTAAAAAATACCATTACGGATTCGTTCCAAGCCAAAATAGGTTGAAAGAGGATGAGAAAGAGAGAAAATAAAAATTATCATTCCGTTCTGTTCCTATCCGACCTGTAATAGGAAATTCCAAAAAAATAACTAAAAAATTCAAAAAATTAAAAAATACCATTACGGATTCATTCCAAGCCAAAATAGGTTGAAAGAGGATGAGAAAGAGAGAAAATAAAAATTATCATTCCGTTCCGTTCCTACTCGACGCGTAATAGGAAATTCCAAAAAAATAACAAAAAACTTAAAAAAATTAAAAAATTGCATTATGAGTTCTTTTCAAGACAAAATAGGTTTGACAAGGCCGAGAAAGAGAGAAAATACAAATTATCGTTCTATTCCGTTCCTACCCGACGCGTGATAGAAAATTCCAAAAAAATAGCAAAAAAATTCAAAAAGTTAAAAAATAGCATTATGGCTTCATTTCTAGCAAGAATAGGTTGGAAAAGGCCGAGAAATAGAGAAAATAAAAATTATCGTTATATTCCGTTCCTACTCGACGCGTAATACAAAATTCCAAAAAAATTGAAAAAAAATCGAAATAATTAAAACATACCATTATGGCTTCATTTCAAGCCAAAATAGGTTGGAAAAGGCCGAGAAAGGGAGAAAATTAAAATTATCGTTCCGTTTCGTTCCTAGTTGACGCGTAATAGAAAATTCCAAAAAAATAGGCAAAAACTTCAAAAAATGAAAAAATACCATTATGACTTCGTTTCAAACCAAAATAGGTTGGGGAAGGCCGAGAAAGTGAGAAAATAAAAATTATCGTTCCGTTCCGTTCCTACCGGACGAGTAATAGAAAATTCCAAAAAAATAACAAAAAAATTAAAAAAATTAAAAAATTGCATTATGACTTCTTTTCTAGCAAAAATAGGTTGGACAAGCCCGAGAAAGAGAGAAAATAAAAATTATCGTTCTGTTCCGTTCTTACCAGACGCGTAATAGAAATTTCCAAAAAAATAGCAAAAAAAATTAAAAAAAACCCGTTATGGCTTCATTTCAATCCAAAATAGGTTGGAAAATACCGAGAAATAGAGCAAATAAAAATTAGCAATCCGTTCCGTTCCTACCCGACCTGTAATAGGAAATTCCAAAAAAATAACAAAAAAAATAAAAAAATACCATTATTGATTCATTTCAAGCCAAAATAGGTTGAAAGAGGATGAGAAAGAGAGAAAATGAAAATTATCATTCCGTTCCGTTCTTACCCGACGTGTAATAGGAAATTCCAAAAAAATAACAAAAAAATTAAAAAAATTAAAAAATAGCATTATGGCTTCTTTTCAAGACAGAATAGGTTGGAAATGGCCGAGAAGGAGAGAAAATAAAAATTATCGTTCCGTTCCGTTCCGTTCCGTTCCTACCCGACGCGTAATACAAAATTCCAAAAAAATTGAAAAAAAATTCAAATAATTAGAACATACCATTATGGCTTCATTTCAATCCAAAATAGGTTGGAAAAGGCCGAGAAAGAGAGAATATTAAAATTATCGTTCCGTTTCATTCCTACTTGACACGTAATAGAAAATTCCGAAAAAATAGGCAAAAACTTCAAAAAATTAAAAAATACCATTATGACTTCATTTCAAACTAAAATACGTTGGAGAAGGCCGAGAAAGTGAGAAAATAAAAATTATCGTTCCGTTCCGATCCTACTAGACGCGTAATAGAAAATTCAAAAAAAATAACAAAAAAATTAAAAAAATTAAAAAATAGCGTTATGACTTCTTTTCAAGCCAAAATAGGTTGGAAAAGCCTGAGAAAGAGAGAAAATAAAAATTATCGTTCTGTTCCGTTCCTACCCGACGCGTAATGCAAAATTCCAAAAAAATAGCAAAAAAATTAAAAAAATTAAAAAATGGCATTATGGCTTCATTTCAAGCCAGAGTAGGCTGGAAAATGCCGAGAAAGAGAAAAAATAAAAATTATCGTTCCGTTCCGTTCCTACCCGACGCGTAATACAAAATTCCAAAAAAATTGAAAAAAAATTCAAACAATTAAAACATACCATTATGGGTTCATTTCAAGCCAAAATAGGTTGGAAAAAGCCGAGAAAGGGAGAAAATTAAAATTATTGTTCCGTTTCGTTCCTACCGGACACTTAATAGAAAATTCCAAAAAAAAAAGGCAAAAACTTCAAAAAATTAAAAAGTACCATTATGACTTCATTTCAAACCAAAATAGGTTGGAGAAGGCCGAGAATGAGAGAAAATAAAAATTACCGTTCCATTCCGTTCCTACCTGACGCGTAATAGAAAATTCCAAAAAAATAACAAAAAAATTAAAAAAATTAAAAAATAGCATTATGACTTCTTTTGAAGACAAAATAGGTTGGACGAGCCCGAGAAAGTGAAAAAATAAAAATTATCGTTCTGTTCCGTTCCTACCCGACGCGTAATAGAAAATTCCAAAAAAATAGCAAAAAAATTGAAAAAAGTAAAAAATAGCATTATGGCTTCATTTCAAGCCAGAATAGGTTGAAATGCCAAGAAAGAGAGAAAATAAAAATTATCGTTCCGTTTCGTCCCTACCCGACGCGTAATACAAAATTCCAAAAAAATTGAAAAAAAATTCAAACAATTAAAACATACCATTATGGCTTCATTTCAAGGCAATATAGGTTGGAAAAGGCCGAGAAAGGGAAAAAATTAAAATTATCGTTTCGTTTCATTCCTACCAGACGCGTAATAGAAAATTCCAAAAAAATAACAAAAAAATTCAAAAAATTAAAAAATAGCGTTATGACTTCTTTTCAAGCCAAAATAGGTTGGAAAAGCCCGAGAAAGAGAGAAAATAAAAATTATCGTTTTGTTCCGTTCCTACCCGACGCGTAATAGAAAATTCCAAAAAAATTGCAAAAAAATTAAAAAAATTAAAAAGTAGCATTATGGCTTTATTTCAAGCCAGAATAGGTTGGAAAAGGCCGCGAAAGAGAGAAAATAAGAATTATCGTTCCGTTCCGTTCCTACCCGACGCGTAATACAAAATTCCAAAAAAATTGAAAAAAAATTCAAACAATTAAAACATACCATTATGGCTTCATTTCAAGCCAAAATAGGTTGGAAAAGGCCGAGAAAGGGAGAAAATTAAAATTATCGTTCCGTTTCGTTCCTACCTGACGCGTAATAGAAAATTCCAAACAAAAGGGCAAAAACTTCAAAAAATTAAAAAATACCATTATGACTTCTTTTCAAACCAAAATAGGTTGGAGATGGCCAAGAAAGAGAGAAAATAAAAATTATCGTTCTATTCTGTTCCTACCAGACGCGTAATAGAAAATTCCAAAAAAATAACAAAAAAATTCAAACAATTAAAACATACCATTATGGCTTCATTTCAAGCCAAAATATGTTGAAAAAGGCCGAGAAAGGGAGAAAATTAAAATTATCGTTCCGTTTCGTTCCTACCTGACGCATAATTGAAAATTCCAAAAAAAAATCCAAAAAATTCAAAAAATTAAAAAACACCATTTTGGCTTCATTTCAAGCCAACACAGGTTGGGAAAGGTTGAGAAACGGTGAAACTAAAAACTATCGTTCTAATCATTTCCTACTTGACTAGAAATAGTGAATTAAAAAAAAATAGGAAAAAATTAAAAAATTAAAAAACACCATTATGGCTTGTTTTCAAGCCAAAACAGGTTGGGAAAGGCTGAGAGAGAGTGAAAATAAAAATTATCGTTCCAATCATTTCCTACCCGACCCGTTATAGAGAATTCGAAAAAATAGCAAAAAAATTGAAAAAACTAATAAAACACCATTATGGCTTCTTTTCAAGCCAAAACAGGTTGGGAAAGACCGGGAAAGAGTGAAAATAAAAATTATCGTTCTGATAATTTCCTACCTGACCCTAATAGAGAATTGAAAAAAAAAATAGCAAAAAATTAGCAAAAAACTAAAAAACACCGTAATAGCTTCTTCTCAAGCCAAAATTGGTTGGGAAAAGCCGAAAAAGGGTGAAAATAAAAATTATCGTTCCGTCTATTTTGTACCCACCCCTAATAGAGAATTCAAAAAAAAAAAAAAATTGCAAAAAAATTCAAAAAATTAAAAAGCAACATTATGGCTTCTTTTCAAGCCAAAACAGGATGGGAAATGCTGAGAAAGAGTGAAAATAAAAATTATCGTTCCTATCATTTTCTACCAGTCCCCTAATAGAGAATTCAAAAAAAAAAAATAAAAAAAAAATAAAAAATGCCATTATTGCTTTTTTTCAAGCCAAAACAGGTTGGGAAAGGCCGAGAAAGAGCGAAAATAAAAATTATCGTTTTGATCATTTCCTACCTGACCCCTAATAGAGAATTGAAAAAAAAATAGCAAACAAATTAAAAAAACTAAAAAACGCCATAATAGCTTCTTCTCAAGCCAAAACAGGTCGGGAAAGGCCGACAAAGAGTGAAAATAAAAATTATCGTTCCAATCATTTCCTACTCGACCCCTAATAGAGAATTCAAAAAACAAATTGCAAAAAAATTAAAAAAATTAAAAAGCACCATTATGGCTTCTTTTCAAGCCAAAACAGGTTGGAACAGTCGAGAAAGAGTCAAAATAAAAATTATGGTTCCAATCATTTCCTACCCAACCCTAAATATAGAATTGAAAAAATAAAAAAGAGCAAAAAAATTCAAAAAGCTAAGAAACACCATTATGGCTTCTTTTCAAGCCAAAGCAGGTAGGGAAAGGTTGAGAAAGAGTGAAAATAAAATTATCGTTCCGATCATTTCCGACCGGACCGCTAATAGAGAATTCAAAAAAAAAAAAGCAAAAAAATTCAAAAAATTCAAAAACACCATTATGGTTTCTTTCCTAGCGAAACCAGGTTGGGAAAGGCTGAGAAATAGTGAAAATGAAAATTATCGTTCTGATCATTTCCTATCCGACCCCTAATAGGGAATTGAAAAAAAATAGCAAAAAAATTTCAAAAAACAAAAAAACACCATAATCGCTTCTTTTCAAGCCAAAACAGGTTGGGAAAGGCCGAGAAAGAGTGACAAGAGAAATTATCGTTCCAATCATTTCCTACCTGACCCGTTATAAAGAATTCCAAAAAATAGCAAAAAAATTAAAAAAAATACCATTATGGCTTCTTTTCATGCAAAAACAGGTTGGGAAAGGCCGAGAAAAAGTGAAAATAAAAATTTTCGTTCTGAGCATTTCCTACGGGATCCGTAATGGAGAGTTAAAAAAAGGCAAAAAAATTAAGAAAACGCTATTATGACCTGTTTTTAATGCCAGAACAGGTTTGGAAAAGCCGAGAAAGAGTGAAAATAAAAATTACCATTCTGATCATTTCCTTCCCGACTCGTAATAGAGAGTTAAAAATAAAGCAAAAAAATTCAAAAAATTAAAAAAACTCCGTTATAACATTTTTTTAATGCCAGGACAGGTTTGGAAAGGCCGAGAAAGGGTGAAAATAAAAATTTTCATTCCTATCATTTCTTACCTGACCCCTAATAGAGAATTCAAAAAAGAAAATAGCAAATATATTCAAAAATCTTAAAAACACCATTATGGCTTCTTTTCAAGCCAAAACAAGTTGGGAAAGGCCGAGAAAGAGTGAAAATGAAAATTATCTTTCCGATGATTTCCTACCCAACCCCTAATAGAGAATTAAAAAAAAAAAAAAGGCAAAAAAATTCAAAAGATTAAAAAACACCATTATGGCCTTTTCTTAGGCCAAAACAGGCTGGGAAAGGCAGAGAAAGTGTGAAAATAAAAATTACCGTTCTGACCATTTCCTACCCAACCCGTAATAGAGAATTCATGAAAAGTGGCAAAATAGTTCAAAATACTAAAAAACACCATTATGGCCATTTTTTTCATGTCAAACAGGTTCGGAAAGGCCGAGAAATGGTGAAAATAAAAATTATCGTTCCGATCATTTCCTACCTGAGCCCTAATAGAGAATTCAAAAAAAAAAAAAAAAAGCAAAAAAACCCATAAACTTTAAAAACTCCATTATGGCTTCTTTTCAAGGTAAACCAGGTTGGGAAAGGCCAAGAGAGCGTGAAAATAAAAATTATTGTTCCAATCATTTCCTACCTGACCCCTAATATAGAATTCAAAAAAAAAAAAAAGCAAAAAAATTCAAAAAACTAAAAAACACCATTATGGCTTCTTTTCAAGCCAAAACGACTTGGGAAAGGCCGAGGAAGGGTGAAAATAAAAATCATCGTTCCAATCATTTCCTACCCGTCCCCCAACAGAGAATTCAAAAAAAAAAAAAAGCAAAAAAATTCAACAAACTAAAAAACACCATTGTGGCCTTCTTCTCATGCCAAAACAGAATGGGAAAAGCCGAGAAAGAGTGAAAATAAAATAAATAAAATTATCGTTCCGATCATTTCCTACATGTCCCGAAATAGAGAATTGGAAAAAAATAGCAAAAAAATTAAAAAACACCATTATGACTTTTTTTCAAGCCAAAACAGGTTGGGAAAGGCTGAGAAAGAGTGAAGATAAAAATTATCGTTCCGATCATTTCCAACCTGACCCGTGATAGAGAATTAAAAAAAAAATAGTAAAAAAATTCGAAAAATTAAAAAATTCCATTATGGCTTGTTTTAAAGCCAAAAGAGGTTGGGAAGGGCTGAGAAAGAGTGAAAGTAAAAATTATCGTTCCGATCATTTCCTACTTGACCCGTAATAGAGAAATAAATAAAAAATAGCAAAAAAATTCAAAAAACAAAAAAAGACCATAATCGCTTCTTTTAAAGCCAAAACAGGTTGGAAAAGGCCAAGAAAGAGTAAAAATGAAAATTATCGTTCCGATCATTTCCTACCCGATCCCTAATAGAGAATTCAAAAAAAAAAAAAAGGCAAAAAAATTCAAAAAATTAAAAAACACCATTATGGCCTTTTTTTTAATGCCAAAACAGGTTGGTAAAGGCTGAGAAAGTGTGAAAAGAAAAATTACCATTCAGACCATTTCCTACCCAATCCGTAATAGAGAATTCAACAAAAGTGGCGAAAAATTTCAAAATACTAAAAAACACCATTATGGCCATTTTTTTCATGCCAGAACAGGTTCAGAAAGGCCGGGAAAGGGTGAAAATAAAAATTGTCATTCCGATCATTTCCTACCTGAGCCCTAATAGAGTATTCAAAAAAAAAAAAAAAAAAAGCAAAAAAACCCATAAAATTAAAAAACTCCAATATGGCTTCTTTTCAAGGTAAACCAGGTTGGGAAAGGCCTAGAGAGAGTGAAAATAGAAATTATTGTTCCGATCATTTCCTACCAGACTCGTAATAGAGAATTCAAAAAAAAAAAATAGTAAAAAAATTGAAAAAACACCATCATAGCTTGTTTTAAAGCCAAAACAGATTGGGAAAGGCCGAGAAAGAGTGAAAATAAAAATTATCGTTCCGACCATTTCCGACCAGACCTGTTATAGAGAATTCCAAAAAAGTAGCAACAAAATTAAAAAAAATGAAAAAACACCATTATGGCTTCTTTTCATGCCAAAACAGGCTGGTAAATGCTGAGAAAGAGTGAAAATAAATATTGTCGTTCTGATCATTTCCTAACCAACCTGTAATAGAGAATTAAAAAAAAAAATCAAATAATTAAAAAAATTAAAAAACACCATTATGGCTTCTTTTCAGGCCAAAACAGGCTGGGAAAGACTGACAAATAGTGAAAATAAAAATTATCATTCCGATGATTTCCTACCCGACCCCTGATAGAGAATTCCAAAAAAAAATAGCATAAAAATTCAAAAATTTAAAAAACACCGTTATGGCTTCTTCTCAAGCCAAAACAGGTTGGGAAATGCCGAGAAATAGTGAAAATAAAAATTATCGTTCCGCTCATTTCCTACTTGTCCCCTAATAGAGAATTCAAAAAAAAAAAAAAAAAAGCAAAAATATTCAAAAACCTAAAAAGCACCATTATGGCTTCTTTTCAAGCCAAAACAGGCTGGGAAAGGCCGAGAAAAAGTAAAAATAAAAATTATCGTTCCGATTATTTCCTACCCGACCCCTAATAGAGAATTGAAAAAAAATATATCAAAAAAATTCAAAAAACTAAAAAACACAATAATAGCTTCTTTTCAAGCCAAAACAGGTTGGGAAAGGCCGAGAAAGAGTGAAAATAAAAATTATCGTTCCGATCATTTCCTACACGACCCCTAATAGAGAATTCAAAAAAAAAAAAAAAAAGGCAAAAAATTCAAAAAATTGAAAAGCACCATTATGGCTTCGTTTCAAGCCAAAACAGGTTTGGAACGGTCGAGAAAGAGTGAAAATAAAAATTATCGTTCCGATCATTTCCTACTCGACCCTTAACAGAGAATTCAAAAAAAAAAAAGCAAAAAAATTCAAAAAATTGAAAAACACCATTATGGCTTCTTTTCGAGCCAAAACAGTTAGGGAAAGGCATAGAAAGAGTGAAAATAAAATTATCATTCTGATCATTTCTTACCCGACCCGTAATAGAGAATTAAAAAAAAAAAGCAAAAAAATTCAAAAAATTAAAAAACACCATTGTGGCCTTTTTTCAATGCCAGAACAGGTTTGGAAAGGGCGAGAAAGAGTGAAAATAAAATTTATCTTTCCGATTGTTTTCTACTCGACCCTTAATATAGAGTTCAAAAAAAAAAAAAAAAGGCCAAAAAATTCAAAAAATTAAAAAACACCATTTTGGCTTCTTTTCAAGCCAAAACAGGTTGGGAAAGGCTGAGAAGGGGTGAATATAAAAATTATCGTTCCAATCATTTCCTACCTGACTAGTAATAGAGAATTAAAAAAAAAATAGCAAAAAAAATAAAAAATAAAAAAACACCATTATGGCTTGTTTTCAAGCCAAAACAGGTTGAGAAAGAGTGAAAATTAAAATTATCGTTCCAATCATTTCCTACTTGACCCGTTATTGAGAATTCGAAAAAATAGCAAAAAAATTAATAAAACACCATTATCGCTTCTTTTCAAGTCAAAAGAGGTTGGGAAAGACCAAGAAAGAGTGAAAATAAAAAATTTCGTTCCGAGCATTTCCTACCCGATCCGTAATAGAGAATTAAAAAAAAAAAGCGAAAAAATTCAAAAAAATTAGAAAACACCAATATGGCTTCTTTTCGGGCCAAAACAGGTTGGGAAAGGTCGAGAAAGAGTGAAAATAAAAATTATCGTTTCTATCATTTCCTGCCCGACAACTAATAGAGAATTCCAAAAAAAATAGCAAAAAAATTCAAAAAGCTAAGAAACACCATTATGGCTTCTTTTCAAGCCAAAACAGGTAGGGAAAGGTTGAGAAAGAGTGAAAATAAAATTATCGTTCTGGTCATTTACTACTCGACCCGTAATAGAGAGTTAAAAAAAAGGAAAAAAATTAAAAAAATTAAAAAAACACCATTATGACCTTTTTTTTAATGCCAGAACAGGTTTGGAAAGGCCGAGAAAGAGTGAAAATAAAAATTATCGTTCTGATCATTTCCTACTGGACCCCTAATAGAGAATTCAAAAAAAGAAATAGCAAAAAAATTCAAAAAATTAAAAAACACCATTATGGTTTCTTTCCTAGCGAAACCAGGTTGGGAAAGGCCGAGATAGAGTGAAAATAAAAATTATCGTTCTGATAATTTCCTACCCGACCCCTAATAGCAAAAAAATTCAGAAAACAAAAAAACACCATAATCGCTTCTTTTCAAGCCAAAACAGGTTGGGAAAGGCCGGGAAAGGCCGAGAAAGAGTGACAATAAAAATTATCGTTCCGAGCATTTCCTACCCGATCCGTAATAGAGAGTTAAAAAAAAAAGCAAAAAAATTCAAAAAATCAAAAAAACACCATAATCGCTTCTTTTCAAGCCAAAACAGGTTGGGAAAGGCCGGGAAAGGCCGAGAAAGAGTGACAATAAAAATTATCGTTCCGAGCATTTCCTACCCGATCCGTAATAGAGAGTTAAAAAAAAAAGCAAAAAAATTCAAAAAATCAAAAAAACATCATTATGACCTTTTTTTAATGCCAGGACAGGTTTGGAAAGGCCGGGAAAGAGTGAAAATAAAAATTATCGTTCTGATCATTTCCTTCTCGCCCCGTAATAGAGAGTTTAAAATAAAGCAAAAAAATTCAAAAACTTAAAAAAGTCCATTATGACCTTTTTTTAATGCTAGAACAGGTTTGGAAAGGCCGAGAAAGAGTGAAAATAAAAATTATCGTTCCGATTATTTCTTACCCAACCCCTAATAGAGAATTCAAAAAAAAAAAAAAAGCAAAAAAATTCAAAAAATTAAAAAACACCATTTTGGCTTCTTTTCAAGCCAAAATAGGTTGGGAAAGGCCGGGAATGAGTGAAAATAAAAATTATCGTTCCGATTATTTCTTACCCAACCCCTAATAGAGAATTCAAAAAATTAAAAAACACCATTTTGGCTTCTTTTCAAGCCAAAATAGGTTGGGAAAGGCCGGGAATGAGTGAAAATAAAAATTATCGTTTCGATTATTTCCTTCTTGACTCGTAATAGAGAATTAAAAAAAAATAGCAAAAAAATTAAAAAAACACCATTATGGCTTCTTTTCAAGCCAAAACACGTTGGGAAAGGCTGAGAAAGAGTGAAAATAAAAATTTTCGTTCCGAGCATTTTCTACCCGATTCGTAATAGGGAATTCAAAAAAAAATAGCAAAAAAATTCAAAAAATTAGACAACACCATTATGGCTTCTTTTCAGGCCAAAACAAGTTGGGAAAGACCGAGAAAGAGTGAAAATAAAAATTATCGTTCCGAGCATTTTCTACCCGATTCGTAATAGGGAATTCAAAAAAAAATAGCAAAAAAATTCAAAAAATTAGACAACACCATTATGGCTTCTTTTCAGGCCAAAACAAGTTGGGAAAGACCGAGAAAGAGTGAAAATAAAAATTATCGTTTCGATCATTTCCTACCAGACCCCTAATAGAGAATTCCAAAAAAAAATAGCAAAACAATTCATAAATTAAAAAACACCATTATGGCTTCTTTTCAAGCCAAAATAGGTTGGGAAAGGCCGAGAAAGAGTGAAAATAAAAATTATCGTTATGATTATTTCCTACCCGACCCGTAATAGAGAATTAAAAAAAAATAGCAAAAAAATTCAAAAAACTAAAAATCACCATTATGGTTTCTTTTTAAGAGGTTTTGGGGGGTTTTCTTTTGGACGTTTTCATGTTTTGGGGGTATTTTGGTAGTTTTGGTATTTTTGGGAATATAATGGCCATTCTAGTGCTTTTAATGGTTTTGTTTTGTAAAAGAAAATTTATTTTACCCGTGAGAATTACAAGAATATTAAAAAACCTATAAAGACATCAAAACCTATTAAATGACCCCTTTAGAATTGTTAAAATGACTAAGTTGCACTACAAATGTCCAAAATATCCCAAAACCCTAGAAAACGACCAAAACTCTCCAAAAATGACCACACTACCCTCGGAAACTTTTTAAATGACCAAAATACCATTGAATCCACAAAAATAGGTAAAATACCCTCAAAACCACCGCAAATGAACAAAATACCCATAAACTAAGCCAAAATACCCTCAATTTTTTAGATTTTGGGGGGTGTTTTGGCTGGTTTCATGTTGTTTTACTCATTCTAGAGGGTTGTCCATTCTATTGATTTCAAGGTTTTTTTTTTTTTTTTTTTTTTTCCTAAAAAAAAATTGTTTTACCTGTGAGAATTACCAAAATATAAAAAAACCTATAAATACATCAAAACCTCTAAAATGGCCCCTTAAGAACTGCAAAAATGACTAAAATGCACCACGAATGTCAAAAATATTCCAAAACCTCATGAAATGAACAAAACGCCCACAAAACGACCGCAATACCCTTGGAAACTAATAAATGACCAAAATACCATTGAATCCTAAAAAATATGTAAAATACCCTCGAAACCTTTAAAAATGACCAAAATACCCCCGAACTAAATCAAAATACACTCGGTTTGTTTAGATTTTGCGGGTATTTTGGTCGGTTTCAATCATTTTACTCATTTTAGAAGTGTCGAGAAATATTTTTTAATCATTTTATATATTTGGGGCATGTTTGGTGCATTTTAATCATTTAGGAGGTATCGAGATTTGATTGCTCATTCTAGCCGTTTCAAGGGTATTTTGGTCATTTGAGAGGTTTTTGGGTTATTTTACTCATTTTAGAGATTTTGAGGCTATATGGTCAATTAAGAGGTTTTTTTGGGGGGGGGGGGGGGTTTGGACATTTTGTTGTTTTAGGGGTATTTTGGAAATTTTCGTGATTTTGGGAGTATACTGGCCATTTTTAGGATTTCATGGTTCTTTTTTTGTCAAAAAAAAAAAATTTACTTTACTCGTGAGAATTCCCATAATATCAAAAAATGACCAAAATTACCCTATAAATACACAAAACCCTCTAAAATGACACTCTTGGAATCGCCAGAATGACTAAAATGCCCCACGAATGCCCAAAATATCCCAAAACCCTAGAAATTAACCAAAACGCCCCCCAAAATGGCTATAATGACCCCGAAAACTTTTAAAATGACCAAAATATCATTGAAACCTCAAAAATAAGCAAAATATCATCGAAACCTCTGAAAATGATCAAAATACCCCTAAACTCAGCCAAAATATACTCGATTTTTTATATTTTTGGGGTATGTTGGTCGATTTCATGTTGTTTTTCTCATTCTAGAATGACTAAAATGCACCATGAATATCCAAAATATCCCAAAACCCCATAAATTAACCAAAATGCCCCCAAAACGATTATAATGACCCCGAAAACTTTCGAAATGACCAAAATACCATTGAAACCTCAAAAATAAGCAAAATATCATCGAAACCTTTGAAAATGACCAAAATACCCCTAAACTAAGCCAAAATACACTCGATGTTTTAGATTTTGGGGGTATTTTGGTCGATTTCATGTTATTTTTACTCATTCTAGAGGATTTTAAGGCATTTTACTCATTTTAGCATTGTCGAGAGGCATTTTTTAATCGTTTTAGATGTTTGGGGCATTTTGGTCATTTACGAGGTATTAAGATTTGAATGCTCATTCTAGCCGTTTCTGTGGTACTTTGGTCATTTTAGAGGATTTTGGTTTATTTTACTTGTTTTAGAGATTTTGAGACTATTTTGGTCAATTAAAAGGTTTCGGGGGGTTTTTTTTGGACATTTTATGGGTTTGGGGGTATTTTGGTAATTTTAGTGATTTTGGGAGTATATTGGCCATTCTAAGGAGTTCAAGGTTATTTTTTTTGTCAAAATAAAAATATATATTTTACTCGTGAGAATTTCCAAAATATAAAAACACCTATAAATACACCAAAATCTCTAAAATGACCCCTTTAGAACTCCAAAAATAATTAAAATGCACCACGAATGTCCAAAATATCCCAAAACCCTAGAAAATGACCAAAATGCCCCCAAAGCAACCACAATACCCTTAGAAACTTTTAAAATGACCAAACTACCACTAAATCCTCAAAAATAAGCAAAATACCCTCGTAATCACTGAAAATGACCAAAATACGCCTAAACTAAGGGAAAATACACTCCATTTTTTAGATTTTGGGGCTATTTTGGTTGGTTTCAAGTTGTTTTTCTCATTCTAGTGGATTTTAGGGCCTTTTACTCGTTTTAGTAGTGTTGAGGTGTATAATTTAAACATTTTTGATGTTTGGGGTGTTTTGGTTATTTACGAGGTATCGAGATTTGACTGCTCATTCAAATCATTTCAGAGGTATTTTGGTCATTTTAGAGGTTTTCAGGATATTTTAGTCATTTTGGAGATTTTGTGGCTATTTTGGTCAATTAAGAGGTTTCGGAGGTTTTTTTTTGGATGTTTTCATGTTTTGGGGGTATTTTGGTAATTTTGGAAATTTTGGGAGTATAATGGCCATTCTAGTGATTTTAATGGTTTTGTTTTGTAAAAAAAAAAATTATCTTACTTGTGAGAATTACAAAAATATCAAAAAACCTATAAAGAAATCAAAACCCCCAAAACGACCACATGTTGTTTTACTCATTCTAGAGGGTTGTCCATTCTATTGATTTCAAGTTTTTTTTTTTTTTTTCTAAAAAGAAATTGTTTTACCTATGAGAATTACCAAAATATAAAAAAACCTATAAATACATCAAAACCTTTGAAATGACCCCCTAAGAACTACAAAAATGACTAAAATGCACCACGAATGTAAAAAATATCCCAACACCTCATAAAATGAAACAAAACGCCACAAAACGACTGCAATACCCTTGGAAACTATTAAAATGACCAAAATACCATTGAATCCTAAAAAATATGCAAAATACCCTCGAAACCTCGGAAAATAACCAAAATACCCTCGAACTAAATCAAAATACACTCGGTTTGTTTAGATTTTGCGGGTATTTTGGTCTGTTTCAGTTGTTTTGCTCATTGTAGAGGATTTTAGGGCATTTTACTCATTTTAGCAGTGTCGAGGAATATTTTTTAATCATTTTACATATTTGGGGCATGTTTGGTGCATTTTAATCATTTAGGAGGTATCGAGATTTGATTGCTTATTCTAGCCGTTTCAGGGGTATTTTGGTCATTTAAGAGGTTTTCGGGTTATTTTACTCGTTTTAGAGATTTTGAGGTTATTTTGGTCAATTATTTTACCCCCAAAATTTTTAAAATGACCAAAATACCCTTGAAACCTCAAAAATAAGCAAAATACCATCGAAACCTCTGAAAATGACTAAATTACCCCTAAACTAAGCCAAAATACACTCGATTTTTTAGATTTTGGGGGTATTTTGGTCGGTTTCATGTTGTTTTTCCCACTATAGAGGATTTTAGGGCATTTTACTCTTTTTAGCGTAGTCGTGGGTTATTTTTTAATCATTTTAGATTTTGGGGGCATATTGGTCATTTACGAGGTATCGAGATTTGAATGCTTATTCTAGCTGTTGGGTATTTTGGTCATTTTTGAGGATTTTGAGTTATTTTACTCGTTTTAGATATTTTGAGACTATTTTGGTCAATTAAGAGGTTTCAGGGTTTTTTTTTTGGGGACAATTTGTGGTTTTGGGGGTACTTTGGTAATTTTGGTGATTTTGGGAGTATATCAGGCATTCTAAGTATTTTAGGGTTATTTTTTTGTAAAAAAAAAAATATTTTATTCGTGAGAATTACCAAAATATCAAAAAACCTATAAATACACCAAAACCTCTAAAATGACCCCTTTAGAATTGCCAAAATAAATAAAATGCACCACGAATGTCCAAAATATCCCAAAATCTTAGAAAATGACCAAAACGCCCCCAAAACGACCACAATACCCTCGGAAACTTTTTAAATAACCAAAATACCACAAAATCCTTGAAAATAAGTAAAATACCCTCGAAACCACTAAAAATGACCAAAATACCCCTAAACTAAGGCAAAATACACTCTAATTTTTAGATTTTGGGGGTATTTTGGTTGGTTTCAAGTTGTTTTTCTCATTTAGGGGATTTCAGGGCATTTTACTCATTTTTGCAATGTTGAGGTGTATAATTTAGACATTTTAGATGTTTGGGGCATTTTGGTTATTTACGAGGTATCGAGAATTGACTGCTCATTCTAATTGTTTCAGGGGTGTTTTGGTCATTTTAGAGGTTTTCGGGTTATTTTAGTCATTTTGGAGATTTTGTGGCTATTTTGGTCAATTAAGAGGTTTCGGGGAGTTTTTTTTTGGACGTTTTCATGTTTTGAGGGTATTTTGGTAATTTTGGGAGTATAATGGCCATTCTAGTGATTTTAATGGTTTTGTTTTGTCACAAAAAAGTTATTTTACCCGTGAGAATTACCAAAATATAAAAAAACCTATAAATACACCAAAACGTCTAAAATGACCCCCTTAGAATTGCAAAAATGACTAAAATGCACCACGAGCATCCAAAATGTCCCAAAACCTCATAAAGTGAACAAAACGCCCCCAAAACGACCATAATACCCCTGGAAACTTTTAAAATGACCTTCGAAATAAGCAAAATACCTTCGAAACCTCTGAAAACAACCAAAATACACCCGAACTAAGCCAAAATACACTGTTTTTTAGATTTTGGGGGTATTTTGGTTGGTTTCAAGTTGTTTTGCTCATTATAGAGGATTTTAGGGTATTTTACTCATTTTAGCAGTGTCGAGGAATATTTTTTAATCTCTTTGAATGTTTGGGGCATTTCAATCATTTACGAGGTATCGAGATTTGATTGCTTATTCTAGCCGTTTTAGGAGTATTAAGTTCATTTTATAGATTTTTAGATTATTTTACTCGTTTTAGAGACATTGAGGCTATTTTGGTCAATTAAGAGGTTTCCCGGGGGAGGAGGCGTTTGGACATTTTGTGGTTTTTGGGGTATTTTGGAAATTTTGGTGATTTTGGGCGTATATTGGCCATTCTTGGGATTTCAATGTTTTTTTTTTTTGGTCAAAAAAAGTTATTTTACTTGTGAGAATTTCCAAAATATCAAAAAATGACAAAAATTACCCTATAAATACACTAGAAACTCTAAAATGACGTTCTTAGAATTGCCAAAATGACTAAAATACACAACAAATGTCCAAAATATTCAAAACCCCTAGAAAATGACCAAAACGCCCCTAAAACGACCATAATGACTCCGAAAACGTTTAAAATGACCAAAATACCAATGAAACCTCAAACATAAGCAAAATACCATCGAAACCTCTGAAAATGACCAAAATACCCCCAAACTAAGCGAAAATACACTCGATTTTTTAGATTCTGGGAGTATTTTGGTCGGTTTCATGTTGTTTTTCTCATATTAGAGGATTTTAGGGCATTTTGGTCATTTACGTGGAATCGAGATTTGAATGCTCATTCTAGCTGTTTCAAGGGTATTTTGGTCATTTTAGAGATTTTGAGACAATTTTGGTTAATTTAGAGCTTTCGGGGGGTTTTTTTTTTTTTTGGACGTTTTGTAGTTTTGGGGGTATTTTGGTAATTTTGAGAGTATAATGGTCATTCTAGTGACTTTAATGGTTTTGTTTTGTCACAAAAAAGTTATTTTACCCGTGAGAATTACCAAAATATCAAAAAACTTATAAACACACCAAAACCTCTTAAATGACCCCCTTAGGACTGTAAAAATGACTAAAATGCACTACAAATGTCCAAAATATGCTAAAACCCTCGAAAATGACCAAAACTCTCCAAAAACGACCACAATACCCCCAAAAACTTTTTAAATGACCAAAATACCATTGAATCCTCAAAAATAGGCAAAATACCCTCGAAACCTCCGCGAATGACCAAAATACCCCTAAACTAAACCAAAATACACTCGATTTTTTAGATTTTGGGGGTGTTTTGGTTGGTCTCAAGTTGTTTTGGTCATTCTAGAGGGCTGCCCATTCTATTGATTTCAAGGGTGTTTTTTTTTTTTTTTTTAAATTTATTTTACTCGTGAGAATTATCAAAATATTAAAAAACCTATAAATACGCCAAAACCTCTAAAATGACCCCCTTAGAATTGCAAAAATGACTAAAATGCACAACAGACGTCCAAAGTATCTCAAATCCTCAAAAATGAACAAAACGCCCCCAAAATGACCATAATACCCCTGAAAACTTTTAAAATGACTAAAATACCATTGAATCCTCAAAAATAATCAAAATACCCTCGAAACCTCTGGAAATGACCAAAATACTCCCGAACTAAGCCAAAATACACTCGTTTTAGAGATTTTGAGGCTATTTTGGTTAATTAAGAGGTTTTAGTGGGGTTTGTTTTGACCATTTTGTGTTTTTGGGGTATTTTGGAAATTTTGGTGATTTTGGCAGTATAAAAATTCATAAAATTAAAAAACATAATTTTGGCTTTATTTCTAACCAAATAGGTCTGGGATAGACCGAGACAGAGGCAAAAAAAAATTTGTTCTGAGTTCCCTTCCAACTTGACCTGGGCTAGAGCATTCCTAAAAAAATAGTGTAAAATTCAAAAAATTGAAAAACATCATTCTAGCTTTATTTATAGCCAAACCAGGTCGGGACAGGCCGAGAAATATGCAAAAAACAATTTCATTCCAAGTTCCACTCCTACTTGACTCGGGCTAGAGCATTCCCAAAAAATAGTATAAATTTTCAAAAAATTAAAAAACATCATTCTGGCTTTATTTCAAGCCAAACCGGGTTGGGACAGGCCAAAAAGAAGGCAAAAATAATTTCGTTTCGAGTTCCAATCCTACCTAACCTGGGCTAGAGAATTCCAAAAATAATAGTATAAAAATTCAAAAAATTAAAAAACATCATTATGTGTTTATTTCTAGCCAAACCGGGTAAGGACAGGCTGAGAAAGAGACAAAAAAATTTTCATTCCAAGTTCCGTTCTTACCCGACTCGGAGTAGAGCATTCCAAAAATAATAGTATGAAAATTCAAAAAACTAAAAAACATCATTTTGGCTTTATTTCAAAAAACCACCAAGGCAAAACCCCACCGGGTGAATTTAAGGTCACCATTCCCGAAAATTCACTATTATCAAAACAAGCGGTTACAAGTAAAGGAATCCCAGTACCTTATACCAACCTACAGTTGAACCCTTACCCCAATACACAATTGGACTTGTAATGTATTGACAATCTCTCCTTTTATTGCATGGTTCCAAGTATGTGACTAATCAATCGATGCACGGATCCTAGTACATGACTAACACGCCAACTTGAGAAAGATGTTTGTTGCAAAGTTCTTCAGTTCATCCAGACGATGAAGATCAAGAAGCTCCTTGGTTACAAAACCCTTGGCACACAAACACAGCAGCTTATTCAAGATAAAGATGAACTAGGGCATCACCTTGCATGAATAATCACTTTGCATCAAGTTGCATCACCTTTGACGACCCTTAAAATAATCATTATATATGTCTAGGGTTATGAGAAAAGAAACCCTACACAAATAGCTTGGATATGCGTGAAAAACAGATTTGGAAATCTGAATTTCATAATTCTCGATAGATATAGCTTCTGTCGAGAGTTGTCGAGAATTAAACATTAAACATCTGTCGAGTTATCTGTCGAGTTTTAATGAACAACATTTCATCACTTGTTTCTTGGACAAATTTGCATGTCTTCAATACTAGACTTGAACTCTTGTTCCTTGAAGTATTAAATACATCCTAGATCTAACCAATTACAAGTAAAGTGCATTTTGTCAAAAGATTAGCCAATTCTACATGACATATGTTCTAAAAAGTTCCACATATGTCTTAACAAGTATTTTTGAAACCAACATGACAAGTCTTCCTATCATATTACCATGGCCTACCAAATAATAAATGACATGCATCCATGGGCACAACATCACAAATTACTGAATCATTTTAATTCTTGCCAATAGAAAACCGAATTAAGCATCTCTTATTTACCTTCACCCCATTGCCTTTGAGAAGCTACTAAAGTTTGTGTGGCTGAGGATGATTTTCAGTTTCTAACTTCAACTTCTCCACTATGGTTATTGCAACAACATTTTCACAACTTCCCTGTCAATGATAACATCACAAACTTTTCCATGAGAAGTGCATCTAGTATGAAATATATTGTGCTGAAGCCATTCATCTTCCACATAGGCTACCTTGAGACTTATTTGAACAACAAGTGACTCTCCTTGATCAGTATAGATCACCTTCTCATCGAAATCAGCATGTTCATGTACGATCAGTGTTGATTCATCTTCATCCTTTATTTCCATATCTTCCTCCACAAGAGAAACTATCTTGCGATTTGTACAATCAGAAGAAATATGTCCAAGGCCTTAACATTTAAAACATCTATAACCTGTACCAAAGGTATTGGGATGATTAGAACCTAATATAGATCATTATTTTGTGGTTGCATGATAGTGGCAATCTTGGGTAGGGCAACGGCCTTAGAAGTGGAACCACTCCCTCAGTTAGAAACCCCCTCTCGATTATAAGATCAATAGTTATTGCCACGCGTTTTCTTTAGTTGCTACTCCACTTTCATGGCAAGCTTGCAAACAACATTGTAAGTCCAATAGGGCTATAGTTGGACCACATCATTGAGTTCAGCATGTAACCTACCAAGATAGCGGGCTATCATTTGCTCCTTTGATTCTACAATATCACATCGAATCATAAGATGATCAAACTTCACTATATACTCCTCCACAGAAAGCTTGAAATTATGAAATTTCATAAAAGCATCTTGCTTATAGTCAGGCAAATATTTTCTTGTAAGGTTGAATTTAATCAACCATCTTGTTGGCTTTATTCCGTGCCAAATTTGCTTGTATTTTAGCAATTAGTAACCTTGTATTTAGGTGGGAATTATGTAAGGGTAGTGTGTGAGAGAGTGTGAAGAAATGTTCAAGTTTATGCAAAGTAGCAGGGACTGGCGACTGGAACTCACGACTGGAACTCGCGGGTGGCAAGACGCCAGATGATGCACATGAGTGAATCATGTTGATAAGATGAACAGTCACGCCAGTTGGAGCACTATAGAAAAAGAAGTCCAGTCTAGCAATTCTATTTGCTTGCGGCTTGAACCTGCAACTCAGTCAAGTTGTGAGACCAAGTCGCTAGCCAGCTCTGTTTTGAAAAACCTAACTCTTCGCATTCCATTCTCTCTCCAGTATAAATACCCCTTATACCCACGAAATGTAAAGGGCTTCTAGAGAGAAATCTTCACGTAGAAACTCTTCAAATTCCTTTACTCTCACCATCTCCATTGTTATATCCTTGAGAGGTTCATTACCAAAACCTTTTCTCACCATACCTACATCTATGAGAAGGCTTTTTGGTGGTTTGGGAAGCAGTTAGGAAGTGACCAATTTCATATTAGTTGATGCTATGGTTTATAGCGGAATTCGGTAAGCTAAAGAAGAAATAGGTTCTACGTAACCTCGTTGGAGTAGGAGCTTGGAGGGATTAGGTACATTGGGTAGATTAGGCTTGAAGGGTCTACTGCTGTTCATTTATCCCAACTACATTCTTTAGTGGATTATTTACTGCTTGGAGGGCGACGGAGAGGTTTTACGCTGAGGGCTTCGATTTCCTCTTCAATAACACATCGTTGTGTTGTCTTTGTATTTGCATCTCTTTTTCCTTAATCTTTGCCATTTAATTTCTGTTGCGGATGTGATTTTATTTAGTTTAGATTGTTTATCAATTATGTATTAAGTTTATGTTCATATTTCGCACACTAATTATTTGATATTAAGCTTGAATTGGTAATTTGTTAATTGGAGGTCTAAACATTCATAGTGTTTTATACGCTACGCTATTTGAACTTTCAATTGGTATCAAAGCGGGTGCACTTGCTGTGGTTTAATTAACTAAGTGCGATCCTTGACCCCTTAGCTATGGATGAAGCTATGGAAAAAGCTATGTTGAATTGTGGTTTAAATGTTTGTGATAATGACTCTATGAGTATGTTTGAAGGTTCTCCTAACAATGAACTCCTAGAGTTATTAAAAATAAAGAAACATGCTAGAATGTTTGTTCACATGCTGAAATATTTTGAAAATGAGAATCACATATTACACAATAGTCTATATGAGTCTAATTCTTTGATTAAAAAGTATAAAAGAAGAAATAGAATATTTTGTGATAAGGTTGATAATCTGAAAAGGAGAATTCAATCTAACAAGAGCATGGAAAGTGAAGATAAGTTCCTATTTGAAGGTTAAGAGTGCTTTTCCCATGCTTGCTTATTTGTGCACACTTCTTTGAAGGTTTTCAATTCATGTTTATGGTACCTTGATAGCGGCGGGGATAAATCACTGTTTAAGTCTCTCAAAGAGAAGCTTGGTGAATATGTGATATTTGGTGACGGAAGTCATGCTCAAGTTCTTGGCAAAGGAATTGTTGAGATACCGGGATTACCTCTATTGAAGGATGTCTTATACATCAAAGGGCTGAAAGCGAATCTCTTAAGCATCACTCAAATATGTGATGAAGACTTCCTTGTTCAATTCTCAAAGAAGGGGTGCATAATCATTGATGAAGAAGGGATTCAAGTCTTGAAGGGAAATAGGACTACCGACAATTGCTATGGAGTAGTTCCTACGGCACCAATTTCTTGTAGAAGTGCTCATGTTGACATGTTGAAACTTTGGCATCACATATTTGGGCATGCAAGTTTCAAACAAGTAGCTAAAGTATCTAAACTTGAAGTTGTTGAGGGACTTCCAAAGTTTGGAAAGGTAGAGAAGACAATTTGTGGTGCATGCCAAATGGGAAAGCAAACAAAGGCAAGTAATCACAAGGTGAATGTGATTACTACCTCACATTGTTTAGAGCTTCTTCATGTTGATTTAATGGGGCCTACAAGAGCTAAAAGTCTAGGAGGAAAAAGGTACATTATGGTCGTTGTTGATGATTTCTTAGGATACACTTGGGTGGAATTTCTTAGAGAAAAATCAGAAGCGTGCGAGAGACTGCAAAACGAGAAAGGGGTTTCGATTATCAAGATAAGGAGTGATCATGGCAAGGAGTTTGAGAATACAAGATTTGAGTCATTTTGTGAGAAGAATTGGATCAAAAAGGAATTTTTAGCCCCTAAAACTCCTCAGCAAAATTGGATGGTTGAGAAGAAAAATTGGGTGATTCAAGAAATGGCAAGAGTTATGCTACTCAACAAGCAAATTCCTCAAAAGTTTTGGGGAGAAGCCGTGAACACCTCATGTCACATTAGTAATAGAATATTCTTTCGAGTGGGAACAAAGAAGACCGCTTATGAAATTTGGAATGGAAAGAAGCCAAAAGTGAAATACTTTCGAGTATTTGGATGCAAGTGTTGCATTCTAAATGATTAGGAGAACCTTGGAAAATTTAATGCAAAAAGTGATGAAAGGCATTTTCCTTGGGTATTCTACTACTAGCCAGGCATATAGAGTCTACAACTAGAGAACAAAGATTGTAATGGAGTCCATCAATGTGGAAATTGATGATGCTATAACAAAGGTAGAGATGATAGATGATGAAGAAAGGCCAAGCTTCAAAGAACCCACAGTAGAGGTCGAAGCACAAGATATTGAAGTTGAAGGACCTACACCAGAAAAGGAATCAACTCCTGTGAACTTAAGATTGGAAGCAAGATAAATGTCTACAACATCAAGTCCTCTCACTCCTCCGGAAGTTCATCCTTCTATCTCCCGGAATAATGAAGTGTCCATCTCAAAGAAGCCATCATTAAGAGTGATAAAAAACCATCCAGGTAGCAACATCATTGGATCTTTAGATGAAGGTCTTTGCCTTAGAAAGAGAAACTACTTTGTATACATGACCATTGCACCCATGCAATCTTCAGATGATTTGAGTGTGTTGGTGGAAGAGCTTGGTGAGCACACTGAATTGGAATCAATAGGGATAGTAGAAGAATCCGATGATAAGGAAGATGAAGGTACAGTGGGACTGTAAGAGACCTACAATTCCCTCATTGAGAAGATCGGTGAATATGCAAAAGTGGCTAAGGCAACCATTAAAAAGATGAAGAGGGCTGAGGAAGACTATAGGAGTCTTCTAGTGTGATACAGACCAAATGTGAAATGGAGACGTTGAATGGAGAGCTGACTGAAGCCTACTCAAAGATAAAATTCCTTGAGCCTGAAGTGGTTCAAGCCAATGCTAAAGTAGAGCGAGTTTTCTCCAAGAAGCTTGATGAAGTGCTTGCTGATCAAAAACCATTCTCCGACAAAAGTGGATTGGGATACACCGGAGAGAGCAGTTTGGCAGTTAATATATCCAAGGAAATGAAGTTTGTGAAAGCTAAGGAACCAGTGGTAGAAACTTCAGTTATTGAGAAAGTGAAGTCGGAAAAGAAGCGGAATGTGACTGATCAATGGTTTTTAACTGAGCCACCTAACCAATCAGTGGTCAAACCTAAAGGTAAAGGGAAATCACTCCCAAAGTCATGAAGAGGTTCTAGAACTCAGCACTTCTACCATCATTGTGGAATTCCAGGACACATCAGACCAAATTGCCATAAGCTTCAAGCATTGAAGAATTCAAATGCTCAAAGGTTGAGAGGACCAAGACGTGGCAAAGGGAACTGGACTGTTGAGCAATCAAAAGGTCAAGAAGGCGATCTCGGAGTGAGGGATGTGCTGAAGATGATTGATGCCTTCACTACCTGTTTGGCAAGCTTCACCAGAAGGTTTGAAAGTCACAACGATCGTACCCAATCCTCTAGGGATATCACTCCAAATGCAAGTGTCGTGTGGGTGAAGAAGGGTACACATGCATAAACATTACAACATGTCCATGCATTAATACTTCCTATGCATTGTGACTTTGATTGGTTGTGTGCCTTTTGTTATCATTCCAGCATGTGTTGATAATTGTGTGTGTTTGCTATTTGCTTTGAATGTTTTTACATTCTTTCTAGGTCAATCTTTTCTTACTTTTACGTCAAAAATCCAAAAAACACATAAAAAGTAGAAAATCCAAAAAGTTTGATCGACATTATTGTGTATTGTCACAAGCATGTTTTGCCTTGTACCTTTGTACTAATGGCTTTGTGCATTTGTGAGCATAGCTTATTCTTTATGCACTCATATCATTGTGGGAGAAATCTTGATATCTATGTGACTGTTGTAAATAGATCTTCAAACTTGTCATGAATGATTTGTCAATGGTATTGTTGATCTTGAGACATGCATATACTTGTGCCTATATATATTCCCACTCATTTATTTTATTGTTTTTGCTTAAAGAGCTCATCAAATGTAAATCACCAAATGAAAAGAGATATTGAGCTGCAAAAGCCTGTCGCACATACTAGTATTTGACTAGGAAAAGGGAAAGCGACGTAAAATGTAATGTACGATGCCCAAAAAGCCAAAGGCTAACTCATCAAATTGAAATGTTAAAAATTTCAGGTATCAATCTCACAATGAGATGTGTTAATTCAAAAGGATCAAATGATATGATGTATATGGAGCCAAATGAAAAGTTTCAAAGTTAAGTTATCAAGTTATATGGGAGGTCATATATGCATATGTCTATAATTGAGATGGGTCATTCTATCTAGTACTAGTTGTGTATGCCTTGGTTGAATTGATCATTGAAGTTTCACTTTAGACTAAAGACTATCTCATTGTTGATATCCACACACATCACACATGTCTATGTTCAACGAATGCCATATTCATTTGTGTAATTGTACTTGATTAAATGTGTTTTCACATGCTCAATTTTTGCTGATCAAACACAAAAATATTTTTGAGTGTTTTAGTTGTTTTTGGAAAGTATTTTGTTTTTACAAGAAGTGTCAAAATTTTCAAAAACAATTTTGCCTTGTTCTGGCGACTTGGTCGCGAGTCAGTCTAGTCGTATGTCCCCAGTTGCGAGCTTATACAATAGGTTTTCATGACTCACTGGCAGGTCATTGTCCCCAATTGCGAAATATACTTAGAAATTTTTTCAAAAATTCTGGGTTTTTAGGTTTCTTGTGACTTAGACTGGCGACTTGTTTGTGGGTGAAAGCTCCAATCGTGAAGGTTACACAGAAATTTTCGCAGCTCCCTTTGCGACTTCCTTACGGGTGGAACTTTCAGTCGTGAAAAACACTTAGACAAAATTTTCAAAAATTTCGTCTCAGGTGTCTCATGGCTTGTCTTGGCGACTTGTTTCAGTCGCGAAAATCGTGTGTTTTGCATTTAAAGGGTTATTTTCAAGGTAGTTTGAAAGTTCAAATAGTGTAAAATACACTATGAACGTTTAGACCCCTAAAATAAAATTACCAATTCAAGCTTTATGAAAAACACAAAGTGTGCAGAAAATGAATACAAGCTATAAACAGAATTGATAAACAATCTAAGCCAATTAAAATCACATCCATAGTAGAAAATAAAAGGCAAAGATAAGGGAAGAAAGATGCAAACACAAGGACCACAATGCTCATTCACACTTGGACCTACAAGCTAATAAGCTCAATGCAAATCACTTGCATGCCCAACACTCAACCAATGCATAATACACTAAGTATATGCATCTAGGAACAATCTTACAAGGGCACAAGAGTGACAGTACTTAAAAGGAAAATACATGACATTTAGTTAGAAGTACTGAATAAACAATGAATAAAGGCTGCTTAAAGCATGGTACACACCATAAAGCCTACAAACTATGTATAAAACAAAACCCTAAAAGCTTACAAAAGCAACATGGGTACAAAACACATTATATAAAATATACCAAAGTTTCAAAATCACCCATGAGTTATAAGTTTAAAACAAACATTAACCATAACCACAGTGTATCAAAGCCAATCAACAATTATCCAAAACATAAACAAAAACAACATAAAATAAAAACTTAAACAGTTTTTGAAACTTCTCCCCCTCAAACAGTCACTCCCTCTCAGGTGCTGCTGCCCCCTAAAAATTCTCCCCCTTTTTGACCGGAATGGCCAAATGGTCAATGCTCCTGATTGGTGTAGATGCTGTCAAACTTGGCTAAAAGTACATCAAACTGATCTTGCATTGCTGTCATCCTTTCAGTATGCTGATTTTGAACTTCTCTAAGGCCATCAATCTTTTCCAAGATGATCTGGAATGCATCTGGAGGTGTAGCTGATGAGGTAGAAGTGTTGTTCCTCTTGGCTCTGCTTCTGGATGTGGAAGTCTGTCCTGCAGCCTCTGCTTTAGTATCCATTGGATCACCTTCTTCTTGTTCAGCCCCTTCTTCATCTACATCACCCGGAAGACGTACTTGTATCCGTATGATGGTTTACTTGTTAATAGCTGAGGGTGTAGGCATTAGGCTAAGGTCTTGAGGAATTGGAACACCTTTAACTCTTAAAATCTGCATGAGAAGGCTAGGAAAAACCAGCTTTGCTCGTGAAGTTGTTCTGGTCTCATTCATTATTGTATCAAATATATGATAGCTGATATCAATGAATGTTTTCTCCTTGAGTTCCATAAGAAAAATGGCTCTGACATTGTTAATTGTAGTTAGCTTCTTCATGGGATACAGGTTATTCATCATGATGATGGTGAGGCACCTCATGTCAACTGGAAAAATTGTAGTATTGAGACATTTCCCTTCTCTCTATCCACCAATGTGATTTTGAATAGTTTTTAATGACAACATCCTGTCTTTGTAGTTGATAAACTCATACTCCTCTAAACCCTCAAGACCAAGGACCTCATCAATATCATGTGCATCTAGAATGAACTCATGTCCTCTTACCCAACAATCTAGCTCATCCTCTTTAATCCTAACATTAGAGTAAAACTCTCTTATCAGTGGCTCACACACTCCAGGTAAACCACTTAACAACTTTTCCCAACCTCTGCCCTCAAAATAGGTGGGAATAAAAGTGTCTTTTAAGTCCACTAGGTCTACAAATCTCTCCTGAATTATAGTTCCCATCATGAAAGAATATTTGTATCTCTCAAAGTGTTGAACGGACCTAAACAGGTCATAGTCCATTTTCAATCTTTTGTCAGCCTTCTTTGCAGGAGTTTTCTTCTTCGGAGGTGAAGGAGCCATCTGTAATCAAGCAGAAGAGGCCACAACAAATAGATAGCACAATAGATAAAATTATAAACATTAGTGATCATGTCATTGGCATTGTAAATAGCAGATGAGCAATTTAGTGAAACAGATACCAAATAACATAAACATTATCAGAGTATAATAGAGACAATATTATGCAACCACAATATTATGATACCTACCACACTAGCCCCACAAGAAGTGTATACCACACATAAATAGTCATAAACTCATGTCAATGAGATAGGGCTAAATGTGACTAATCATGAGCAGCTTTAATCACATAGCAGTCAATGATTCCAAACCAGATTCACCACAAATGAAATAACAGAGAGCACAAAAGACCCACATGGATTAGGTTCAAACAAAATACGTAAGAGAAACCAACATATGATAATACATGAATCACAAATCAGGCAACATATTATCTTAAGAAAACCAACACATGATAATACATGAATCTATCAACCGAAACAAGTTCGCACAGGAACAATACCTCAACAATCCAAAAAAAAAAAATGAAACAAACCCATAACAAAAAAAACAAAACACCAACACAAATATTCACAAAAATGAAGCTCAAAACACGAGATATGAGGTGAGGAAATAAGAACCCATATCTTTTTCTTGAAGATTTGAAAGTGAAAAAGTGCAAAAATGGAGTTTGTAGAGGGTGACATGGAGTGTTTGGATGAGTTTCAGTTGAGAAAGAAATGGGGAAGACAGTGAACAGTCACAAAAAGTCGA
Organism: Quercus parvula; assembly: GCA_030820535.1. Taxonomy (NCBI): domain Eukaryota; kingdom Viridiplantae; phylum Streptophyta; class Magnoliopsida; order Fagales; family Fagaceae; genus Quercus; species Quercus parvula. The sequence goes on from JAUAME010000004.1 coordinate 26,038,589, forward strand.
GGGAAAAACTGAAAAAGTTTTAAAAAACCGTCTTTGAAATGCAAAACATGCATTTTTCGCGACTGAAACAAGTCGCCAGGGCAAGCCACCAATACACTCAAAGTCAAAATTGTGAAAAAATTTTCTAGGTGTTTTTCACGACTGGAAGGTCTACCCGTGAGGGAGTCGTGAAAATCTCTGTGTACCTTTCGCGATTGGACCTTTCACTCGCGAACAAGTCGCCAAAATCAACACGCGATCTCGCGGCTGTAGCATACGACTTGGATGACCCACGACTGAGTTGCCAAAACAGGGCAACACTGTTTTTGAAAATTTTCAGTTTTTGTAAAAACAAAGTACTTTCCAAAAATGCCTAAAACACTCAAAAATCTTTTTGTGTTTGAATCAACAAAGATTGAGCATGTGAAAACACATTTTATTAAGTACAATCACACAAATGAATATGACATTCATTGAACATAAACTTGTGTGTTGTGTGTGGATATCAACAATGAGATAGTCCTTAGTCTAATGTGAAGATTCAATGATCAATTCAACTAAGGCATACACAATCAGCACTAGATCATGTGACCCATCTCAATTATAAAAGTATGTATATATGACCTCTCACAAGACTTGATAACATAACTTGGATTTTTACATTTGACTCCATTTTTTCAGTCATAACATTAGATCTTTTTTATCTTTTTGGAACAATTACATCTCATTATGAGAATGACTTTTGATATTTCTCCTTGATGGGATAGCTTTTGGCCTTTTGAAGAATCATACACTTTATTTTTTTGGTAAGCCCTTTTTCCTAGTCAAATATTAGTATGTGCGACAGGCTTTTGCAGCTCAATATCTCTTTACATTTGGAGATTTACATTTGGAGAGCTCTTTGTAGCAAAAAAAAAAAAAAAAAAAAAAAAAAAAGAGTGGGAAGATATATATATAGACACAAGTTTATACATGTCTCAAGATCAACAAAACCATTCACTAATCATTTATGACAAATTTGAAGATCTATTTACAACAGTCACATAGATTTCAAGAATTCTTTCACAGTGATAAAAGTGCAAAGGAACAAACTACGCTCGTAAATGCACAAAGCCATTAGCACAAAGGTACAAGGAAAAACAAGTTTTAAGACAACAACTCAACAATGTCAATCAAACTTTTGATTTTCTACTTTTTATGTGGTTTTTGGATTTTTGACACATAAGAATGAAAAGATTGATCAAAAGCAACAATGAAAACAATTTGTATGAAAGAATGCAAAAACAAACAAACAAATTTCAAATCACATAATCAATAAGTAAACAACCAAACAAAGTATTGTGTTTGGGGTGATATCCTTATAGGATTGGGTACGGGAGTTAGGGCTTTCAAACCTTCGTGTGAAGCTTTCCAAGCAGTTGGTGAATGCATCAATCATCTTCATCACATCCATCATTCTGGGATCACCATTTCGACCTCTTGACGGTTCACCAGCCCAATTTCTCTTGTTATTTCTAGGTCCTCGAGACCTTGGAGCACTTGCATTATTCATTGCTTTCAGCTTTTGACAATTTGGTCGAGTATGCCTTTGAAGTTTGCAGTGGTGACACACATAGTTTGATCTAGGACCTCTTTGTGATCGAGGACGAGACTTGGCTCAGGATTCAGACCTGCCCACAGATTGCTTATGAGAGTTATTCAACATCCGTTGGTCATCCACATTCCTCTTTTCCTCCATCTATGTGACTCGTGTGCACATTCTTAGAGGGAGAAATTCTATTTCTTGTGCACGTTTGTAGGAGGATAGATATTCCATAGGGGAGATGCTATATACCAAGGGGGAGAAGACATTGTGTTCATTAGAAAACTTTGTTTTGTTTGTCATTTCTTTATGACTGTTTTGGTGAATGATCAAGTTTCTCATATGTGTTACATTATGTTTCCTTGATCACAATTTACTTGTTAGATTATGCTTGTCCTTTTATTACTTGCTTTACCTTGAGGATCTAATGTGTTTTGTGCAAGTGTTTCAGGTTATAGGTATATATGTTCCAAGTTCTCTTGAAGATAGGTTGAATTCTCGTCTTCTTCAACATCCGACTCTTCCACAATTCCTATGAATTCTTCATCACTATGTTCCCCAAGTTCTTGCACAAGAAAATTCAAGTCCTCTAAAGACTCAACTTGAGCAATAGTCATAAATGCAGAGTAATTTCCTTCTCTGTCACAGCTCTCATCAGAATCAGAATTTAAAGAGTCCGAGTCACTAAGTGTTGTGGCATACACCTTGCCTTTTGATTTCAAATAATTCGGACATTCTTTCTTAAAGTGTCCATGCCCGTTGCATTCAAAACAAGTGACACCTTGTGTAGATTGGGATTCTTTTCCATCTTTCTTTTTGAATTCCTTTTTCTCCCTTCCTAAACTTTGGAATTTCCCTTTATCACCAAATTTGCCACTGTTCTTGAACTTCAAAAATTTTTGAAAATTCTTTGCAAGATAGGCAACATCCTTCTTGACTGCATCATCATATGAAGAGTCATGAACATCCACCATTTCATTTACAGTCTTGAGAGCAAGTGATTTGCTCTTTCTTTGATTGGGCAATGACAATTCGTAGGTCTGAAGAGAACCAATTAGCTCTTGGACTTTGATATCATCAAGGTCCTTGCTTTCTTCAATTGTTGTCACCTTGGCACGAAAGTTTTCCAGCAATGACCGAAGGATCTTCCTTACTATTTTAGAATCCTCCGTTTTCTCCCCTAAATTGAATTTGCTGACAACTACTTCATTCAGCTTGCTATAGAAAGAGTCAAAGGACTCATCCTCACTCATTTTGAGCTCCTCGAACCGAATGGTCAGCATTTGCAACTTGGTGTCTTTCACTTTCTTCGTTTCTTCGTAGGTGGTTTCCAATATCTCCCATGCTTTTTTGGCAACGGTAATGTGTGAAATCCTGTGAAACTCATTTGGATAAACACCACAGAAAATTGCATTTAAGGCTTTACTGTTAGCATTAGCTGCCGCAAGGGCTGCTTTATCCCAAGTGGGTTTAGCAGCCTCCGGCCTAGTCCAACCTGCTTCTACGGCATCCCAAACAGTATCATCAATTGAACACAAGAATGCCTTTATCCGAACTTTCCAAAAAGCATAATTGTTTCCATCAAAAAATGGTGGAACATTCAAAGATTGAGACCGGTCCATCTCAATACGGGGTCAAGGATCGTACTAAGGTGTTTAAATCACAAAGAGTGCACTCGCTCTGATACCAATTGAAAGTTCAAATAGTGTAAAATACACTATGAACGTTTAGACCCCCAAAATAAAATTACCAATTCAAGCTTTCTGACAAATACAAAGTGTGCAAAAAATGAACACAAGCTTTAAACAGAATTGATAAACAATCTAAGCCAATTAAAATCACATCCATAGCAGAAAATAAAAGGCAAAGATAAGGAAAGAAAGATGCAAACACAAGGACAACACAACGATGTGTTATCGAAGAGGAAATTGAAACCCTCGACGTAAAACCTCTCCGCCGCCCTCCAAGCGGTAAGTAATCCACTAAAAAATATAGTTGGGATACATGAATAGCAATAGACCCTTCAAGCCTAATTTACCCAATGTACCTAAGCTCTCAAAGCTTCTTGCTCTAACGAGGTTGCGCCAAACCTATTTCTTTTCTAGCTTCTCGGATTCCGCTACTTGACCATAGCATCAACCAATGTGAAATTGGTTCCTTCCTAACTGCTTCCCAAAGTACCAAACAATCATTTCACAGAAATGGATATGGTGAGAAAAAGTTTTGGTAATGAGCCTCTCAAGGATTTGACAATGGAGAGGAAGAGAGTAGAGGAATTTGAAGAGTCTCTTAGGTAAAGATTGTGGATGAGTCAATCTTGTTTTCTCTAGGGTTTTTCTCTCAAAATTCTCTCTAGAAACTCTCTCTAAATCGTGGGCATAAGGGTATATATATAGTAGGATGAGAAGGAATGTGAAAAGTCAGATTTTCCCAAACAGGGTGTTCTAGTGACTTGACCTCGTGATTGGGTTGAGTTGCGAGCAAACGGCCTAGCCAGCCTGGGACTTTTGTCCTGTAGTGCGACAGCTGGCGTGACACTTCAGCTTTTGGCATGCTTGGCACGTGTGCATCATTTTGGCGGCTTGCAGCCGCGAGCCACTTACGAGATCTAGCTGCAAGTCCCTGTTTTTTTGCACAATCTTGAGCAATTCTTCACACTCTTTCACACACTACCCTTACATGATTCCCACCTAAATACAGGGTTACTAATTGCTAAAATACAAGCAAATTTGGCACGGAATAAAGTCAACAAGATGGTTGATTAAATTCAACCTTACATAGTTTTCAAAAACTTTTCATTGTTCCCTCATGCATCATTATCATTGATTATACCTTCATCTCTTTCCCTTTCTTTTCTCCTTGACCCCTTTGTGTATTTGTGTCAAAAAGAGGGAGAGTATACTCTAGATTAGTATACCAGAGAGTTTTGTCATTTCTATGTGACTCATGTGCACATTCCTAGAGGGAGAAATTCTATTTCCCGTGCATGTTTGTAGGAGGATAGATATTCCATAGGGGAGATGCATATACCAAGGGGGAGAAGACATTGTATTCATTAGAAAACTTCGTTTTGTTTGTCATTTCTTTATGACTGTTTGGTGAATGATCAAGTTTCTCATATGTGTTACATTATGTTTCCTTGATCACAATTTATTTGTTAGATTATGCTTGTCCTTTTATTACTTGCTTTACCTTGAGGATCTAATGTGTTTTGTGCAAGTGTTTCAGGTTACAGGTATATATGTTCCAAGTTCATCACAACTCCTATGATTCATGATAGAGGGAGTGATATGACAATGAGAGAAAGAGCTTTGTGTTATATTAACTATGATTGCTTTGCTCATAGTTCATGATTATGTTTAGCTGTTTAAATTATATTTAGTTATGTACCCATGTTGCTTTTGTAAGCTTTTAGGGTTGTTTTCATGCACTTGTAGGCTTTTACGGTTTGTACCATGCTTATGCAGCCTTTATGCTTTACTATATTTGCTTTGTAGCCTAGTACTTCTAGCTAAATGTGTTGCATTTTCTTTAAGTACTCTCACTCTTGTGCCATAGTAGGATCTTATTCCTAGATGCATACATGTTGTGTATATTGGTTGAGTGTTGGACATGCAAATGATACTTTGCATTTAAGCTTATTAGTTTGCATGTCCGGATGTTTATTCCTTATGAGAATGAGCATCGTGATCTCTATTCTATAGTGTTGCTTGTATGGTCAAGCCATGGTTTATTGCTTTTTCCATTTTGCTTGATCGCATTGTGCTTACTTCATTTGCATTACAAGTTTTCTGCATACAATGATCAAGTCGTGTTGTTGTGTTTTAGGAGATACTTGTTCATATGATTCAAGAGTTACACAGATTCTAGAGTTAGGTGTGAGTGAGTTTTGTTCAATTGTTTTCAACTCATATGTTAAGTAGTTTGTTTTAGGATTTTGTCACAGAATAGCTAAAGGGGGAGATTGTAAGGTTGAATTTAATCAACCATCTTATTGGCTTTATTCGTGCCAAATTTGCTTGTACATTAGCAATTAGTAACCCTGTATTTAGGTTGGAATCATGTAAGGGAAGTGTGTGAGAAATTCTGAAGAAATGCTCAAGTTTGTGCAAAGTAGCAGGGACTCGCGACTAGAACTCACGGGTGGCAAGTCGCCAGATGATGCACACGAGTGAAGCAGGCAAAGAAGATGAATAGTCACGCCAGCTGGAGCACTACAGGACAAAATTCCAGTCTGGCAATTCTGTTTGCTTATGGCTTGAACTCGCGACTTAGTCAAGTCGCGAGGCCAAGTTGCCAACTAGCTCTGTTTTGAAAAACTTGACTCTTCACATTCCATTCTCACTCTAGTATAAATACCCCTTATACCCACGAAATGTAGGGAGCTTCCAGAGAGAATATTGAGAGAGAAACCCTAGAGAAAAACAAGATTGACTCATCCACAATCTTCACATAGAGACATTTCAAATTCCTTTACTCTCACCCTCTTCATTATTATATCCTTAAGAGGTTCATTATCAAAACATTTTCTCACCATACCCATATCTGTGAGAAGGCTTTTTGGTGGTTTAGGAAGCAGTTAGGAAGTGACCAATTTCATATTGGTTGATGTTATGGTTTATAGCGGAATCTGGTAAGCTAAAAAAGGAATAGGTTCGGCGTAACCTCGTTGGAATAGGAGCTTGGAGGGTTTAAGTATACTGGGTAGATTAGGCTTGGAAGGTCTACTGCTATTCATGTCCCAACTACATTCTTAGTGGATTATTTACCGCTTGGAGGGCGGCGGAGAGGTTTTACACCGAGGGCTTCGGTTTCCTCTTCGATAACATCGTTGTGTTGTCTTTGTGTTTGCATCTCTCTTCCCTTAATCTTTGTCATTTAATTTTTGCTGTGGATGTGGTTTTATTTGGTTTAGATTTTTTATCAATTTTGTATTAAGCTTATGTTCATATTCCGCACATTAATTGTTTGATATTAAGCTTGAATTGGTAATTTGTTAATTGGGGGTCTAAACGTTCATAGTGTTTTATACGCTATTTGAACTTTCATTTCTCTTGAGCTCTCTTTTCATCTTTTCCCATTTCACTTTCTTCCTTCATGTTGTCGTTACCTCTTAAGATTCTCCTACCAGATTGAAGCATGTTTTCTCATCTTGATAGCAACAATCTTTACTTCGCAATTTTCTGGAACATCTTTGAAATCAAATATTCACTTAATAGTGGTTAGCCAATCAACGAAATCAAGTTGTATCTTCCCATCAAATTCTGGCATGTTTACCTTCATATCATAACCTCATTGTAAGTTTTTGAGATGACGAGGATGAGGTGGAGTGCTCTCACCGGTTGAATGACTATGAGCATGGTGAAATGGATTTTCCTTTTCATCATCGCTAATAGCTTTAGATTCTGAATTGGGATGTCTAGGACCTTTCCTTGATTCTCATAAAACTCCAAATGCTCTTGGAGTTGTTGAAGTTGTCTCTTTAAAACATCAATTTCAAAATCTTGATGATATCTCTCATATATCTTAACATTATTACCATGTTGATGATGTCCAACCATTGAACCAAAGCTTTGATACCGGCCGATACTATATTTGTAAGGGAAAAACCAAACCGATTCGATAAAGGGGCGAAGGATGGATAAAATGTAATATGGTGTAACAACCCAAGGAAAAATGTAAGCCACATCTGTGTTATACCTCAAAAGGACTAGTCACAATTGAGTTTCTTTATAGTTGTTAATAAAGCTTAGACCTATCTAGTAAATACCCGATGTGGGACTTATCACACACCCACACACATCACACAATCAATCATATTAGGGCACACAATCTCCCCCACTTAAATCCTTAATATCCTTATGGGGGTAGTGTCTCTAGTAAATACCCGATGTAGGGTAGTGTCTCTGAGCTCACACAGGGTTATTGGACCGGCTTTGATACTATATGTAACGACCCAAGGAAAAGTGCTAGCCATATTTGCGCTATACCTCAAAAGGACTAGTCACAATTGAGGTTCCTTGCAGTTTTTAATTAAATACTTGATGTGGGACTCATCACACACACACACACACATACACACACACACACACACACACACCACATAATCAATCAAATTAGGGCATCACAATTTCCCCCACTTAAATCCCTAATGTCATCGTTAGGGCCTACTTTGTGGGGTAGTGTCTCTGAGCCTACACGAGATTACCAGGCAGGCTCTGATACCATAACTGTAACACCCCAAACCCATACCATGGATTTAGATGCATACAAAGGGTTTTAACCAAACGCTTAATAAATAAAAGGGATAAATGGTTCACCACTCTATGTGATATAGAAACACCACCTAGTGAGATACAGAACAAGAACTCGCCACCTAAGTTTCCACAAATGGGATAAGAGTTTAAAAGAAGAAATCCATCTTCTTAAGCATAAAGACTTTTAATATGAAAATTCGCTCTAATTTTATTTAATTTAGCCAAAAGGCTTATATAAAGCTTAGAACAACCCTCTAAGTATAGGAGAATGGAAATAGTAAATGAAACTTAAACTTAGGCATGACCAAAGTTAGGAATGACTCTTAGGAACTAGAAGCACAATAAATACTTGTTTGCCTAGGAGAAATAAAACATAAAGCCTAATACATCCTACGAGACACTAATTAAAGTCTATTTGACTTTTTTTATTAATGATTAAAAAAAAAATGATGGGCTGCACTTTTGATCTTCAAGGAGCACATTTGGGCCAGGCTTAACATCAGATTGGACTTGCTGGAACTTGGGATACTCCGACGTCACATATTTTCCAACATGCTTTTAAATACGAAAATTTTACCAAACAAAAAAAATAAACAAATGAGAGAGTTAAAAATTTTGATGTACATGTATGCTAATATACTTACTATAATTTCATGAGATCTGACCTTTTGATTCTTCTACACTTACTCACTAGCTAGTTGAATGCATCCATAGTTGAAAGCTCATTGCAGCATTTTTACCTTTTTGTATACATATGTCATTTCAAAAGAAATATTTATTGTTAGAATCAAAATAATTTAATTGATTATTGTTAAGTCAAATTCTACTTTCCTCTCTTGTGGTTACAAAGGAGCATGGTTGTCAAAATCACAATCTGAATTGTAGGATCGCACGATTTTATGATCTCATCTCATCGAAACTTTTAGAATCGCACAAGAATTATAAAAATTGTAGGATCGTATGAGATCCTACCAATTGGAATGCATTTGGAATAGTAAGACCAAATGACTTTGATATATTATCTCTCAATTGAGAATTCTCTATTAAAATTGGTACAACTTTAAATACACTCAAAAAGGAGAAAATCATTTAAACCAAAAAAATAAAATAAAAATGAATGAGTTGGTATTTGTTATGTAAAACTTAAAGATAAAAGAGAAAATACCTAAACCATCAAGTGCAAAAGAAGAAATTGGTTTGAAGAACTTGTCTTTAGATGATGAGTGGTTAGCAAAGGGTGTTGACCAAAAAATGATGGTATAGATTTTCAAGAAGATAATGAAGTTAGAATTCTAAATTAAGCCTTCCTTCATAGCTTTTTTTTTTTTTTTCCTCATAAATAAAAGTTACGTGTGTGTAGTTGTGTGATCACTATTGTATCATTTGGTTATCAATGTTAGGTGATAATGAGAGTTTAGGAGCTACTGTTGAAGGAAACACTATGCTAGTATTTTGGTACTTGGTTTCTAATTAACATTCACTGAACTTTTTAAATACATTGCATTAAAACTTAAATATATTTGTTTCGTTAGTATAGACGTAGCAATGTAGGACATGCAAATTACATTATATGATACAAATCTTTATTTTCTTAAGGAAGAATTCATAATTTATATGATTATTCAATATACAAAGTCACCATCAATGTGTTTTTTTGCTTTAAATTTGAAAATATATAGGATCTTGCGATCCACAATTCTATCTACCTCCCATGATCCTACATAGAATCTTGATTTTGACAATTTTGGGAAGGGGTGTGTGGAACTTACGTCTTCTGTCCGTCTATTTGGTACATTTTTTATTTTTTTTATTTTTTAGTGATTTGAAAGTTAGTTGTTTAAAAAACCTATATGTGTCTACAAAGCGAGGCTTTTTTTATTTTTTTTTATTTTTTTTAAAAAGTGCAGTTTCAAAACGGCGCCAGCCAGACATGTCCAATTCTTCTTTTTTATTTGAAATGTAAAATTTATATTAAAAAAAAAAAGAAAATCAATTTGAATTTAATAAGATAGATCCCAGTTTGCAAAAAAATAAAATAAAATAAGATAGATCCCATATATAAAAATCTAATTAATTTATTACTCAAACAGTCGTGATTCAGTTGCAATATACATACAGATACAGTAATTTACTATGGCTAAAATAGAGACGTTCTTATTATCATGTTTTATCTCAAAGCCATTAATAAATAAACAAACAAACATCAGTCTAAATATGGAAGCAAATTCATGTAACCAACACCCACAAGATGTAGTTCCAAGAATCTTTTTCTCTAAAGAAGCCAAACTAGATTAAAAGTTCCTTGTTTTCAACGCCTAGACCCACACGAAATCCCTCCTTAAACACACCCTCCTCGTTTCTCCCCCTCAAAACCAACCTTCCATTCTACTTCACAATTTATCTCAACTCTCAAGCCTACCAGAAAAGAAAATGTCATCTTCTTTTTCACATGAAATTGTCCTCACTAGCTCTCCTGATGGCCCCATTATCGCCTATGATGCATCCTCAGGTGCTCTTCTAGCCCACTTCACCGGCACCCAAACACCTCGTCAAGGCCTCACCCTTGTGGGAAACAGCACTTTGATTGCTGCCTCTCATATCTCCTCAGCCACAGCTTCTGGTTCCATTCACCTCTACAACTGGTGGTCTTCAACTGTCTTCCACCACCTTCCTCTCCCTGAACCTGTTGCTCCCCTCATTGCCTCTCTTGATGGCTTCTATCTCTTTGCTGGTGGCCTTTCAGGTAATATCCATGTGCTCTCACTCCCCTCAGCTTCAGGGAACGTACTCAAAGCATTTCCTGCTCACCACAGTCCTGTATCTTGCCTCAAAATCAGTGATGATGGATCACTTCTCATTTCGGGTGGTGAAGATGGTACCATTGTTGTTATCCCAATCTCTCAACTTATAGGGGCCACCTCATCAACAGATGAGAATGCAAGCAACTTCATATTGCACAGGTTTGTTGCACATGCTGATTCAGTGACAGCCATTACTTGTGGAATTGGACTCTGCAACTCCACAATTATAATTTCCTGCTCACTGGATTGTACATGTAAGTTTTGGAATCTTTTACTCGGGACACACCTCGGGACAGTGGAATTCCCATGCACAGTTTTTGGGGTTGCACTAGACCCGACAGAGTCGGAGTTCTATGTTGCAGGATCAGAGGGTTTTATTTACAAGGGAACAATGAAGGTTGAAAGCAGACAGCTTGTAAGCCAAGGGCTTCAACTTGTGAAATGGGCTCAAAAGCATGGTGGGGCAATCATGTCTTTGGCGATGATGAATGAGGGGCAGAATTTGATTTCTGCTGCAGAAGATGGAAGCGTTTGGGTTTGGGAAGCCGTAACAGGACAGGTCATTATGGCTCTTCAAAATGAAATGGGAAGCATTAGTCATATGGTGGTGGCCATTGGGCGTGGTGCTAGAATGGGTAGTAGTGGAAGTAATGAATCAACTGGGAATTGGAGTCTCGGTTTATCTGGGATTGGTAGAGAGTTGAGTTTGCAGGTAAAGCAAACACAAGAAATGGAAGATATGTTGACCGTGGTGGCAAAGGATAGGAGTAAAGCTATTGATATGCTTGAATCTGCTATTGAAATGTATGAGAGGCTCCTGCAGCTCATCCTCAAAGAAGCCAAGAAAGGTACTAGCAATGGTGGTGAGTAAGAGAAAGATACACATGTAAGCTAAGTTAGTTATCCAAACATGAGTAAAGAATAAACATTGAAGTCGTGAAGCTCAATGAATTTTATTTACTTTTTATTTTTTATTAAAAAAATAGCACCAAAAAAAAAAAAAAAAAAGGTAAATTTCACAAACATCCTCTGAGGTCTGGGTTTTTTTTGTTTTTGTTTTTTGATAAGAAGATTGAAAAATCTTATAAAACTTCAGAAGCATTACAAGCAAAATCCTGAGAACACGCGTCCTCAATCAAGTTTAGAGTTTCCTCCAACCATACAACAAAATCACCCACATGTTTTGCATATTGGGCTAGGATGTGGGCTGGCCTGTTGCCTTCCCTTTTAACATGACAGAAAGAAACAAAACGGAAATTGTCTAAATGGGCCAAGATGTTGTTTCGATAGAGGCTGGGGCCTCTGTTATTCCAGTTAGGATATTCTTATGTGTGCTGGAGTCAGTCTCAAAATACAACTCTCTAAACCCCGTCTCCCCCGCAAATTGGATTGCTATTTCCATGGCCTTTGTCTCTGCTTCCAGCGCTGCCAGGTTGGCAGGGACTCTCTTACTCATAGTGTCACGCCCCGAACCCAACTATAAAGATAGGCACATGACAACCGCCGCACGCTTATAAAGTAAGCCCTTTACAAGTGTGCAAGGCCTTCTTAGCAACTAAAATTTACACTCAAATTAAATCAATTAAATCCAAAATACCTCAACAATTTCTTTATGAATGGATCTCCAATAATTTAATAGGAACAAAATCCAAACCTTATGTACATAATGCCAATTGGCCAATAAATATAAAACTATTCGAAGACCATTCAATCCCAAAATCACTAAGCTTCTTTTTCCGCTCACAACATAACATCAGAACTTCTAAAACTTGTTATTCTTCATAATCTGAAATTGGAGGGGAAAAAGGGGTGAGTTGACAACTCAATAAGTAACCAAAATCCTAATAAGTTCTATCAAGAAATAGATCTGTAAAGTAACAAGATGTAATATGAACCTTCAAAAGTTATAATATGCTATGGGTTTTCAAAAATAAATAAAGAAATTTCATAGTCTTAAAATAATAAGTTGCAAATAGATCACATACTTTAATCTTACAAATATATCATAGATGGTTTAGAAAGTAATCAGTTTTTCATATATCAAAAGCTATAACTTACAATAGGTTCCAAAAACACATAAGCAGTTTTAGTGACTCAAAATAGTTCAAATACTCAAACATTTCCAAAATCACATATGTAGTTTTAAGGACTCAAAACAGTTCAAATATTCAAACGTAATTCATATTCTTAACAATCTTATGACTATGGTCACGCTATATCCTCGTGACTGGGCATCAGAGTACCAATGAATAACCCCCATTGGTTGGGTATCAGAGTACCAATGAATAACCCCCATTGGCTGGGTATCAGAATACCAATGAATAACCCTCATTAGTTGGTTATCAGAGTACCAATGAATAACCCCCATTGGCTGGGTATCAGAATAACTTCATAGTCAAATCGATCATAATCATATATATGAAATCATAGTTTCAAACAAAAAATATCTTATTCAAATACATATATATATATATATATATATATATATATATATATATATATATATATATATAATCATATATTCAATATTCAAATATATTTGTGATATTTCTATATTCTTACTTTAAATCAATATAGCTAAAAACAATTAAATAAAATAAATCTTATATTCAATGCTCATATTTATTGGTGGAAATTCTTTATTCTTTACTTTGAATCAGTATAGCTAAAAACAATTAAATAAAATACATCATATATTCATTAATTAGATATATTTGTGATAATTCTTTACTTGAAATCAGTAATACAATAGAAATAAATTGTAACAACTGTAAACAATTTACGGTAGTTAAAATATGCAAAGATAAAACCATTTAGGATAAGGTTACTTACCTCTAAAAGCCATACCAAAAGGAACTTCTCCCTAATACTTCTTCTAAAATCCTTAGATATCACCTAAACAATTTTCAAATATTCTTACTCAATAATCAAATAATTTAAGAAAGAATTATAATGGTACCCAGCCAGATAGAGAGACTACTAAAAATATCCAATAATAATCCATTGTTTTCTCACACCAAAATTCCTCCTAATCATAATATTTTTCTTTATATATATATATATATATATCCTCCACTTTCTGCCACTAATAGTACCTAGGGACAAAGCCTATAGATACACCATCCTTATAGCCATATAGGGTCAAAAGTACACCACTTAATCTTCCATATGTGTACTCATATTTTTATTTATTATTTATTTTTAATCTCCATTCACCCCTAGGTCTCTTTGAGATGAGGACAAAACTAGAAAAATGTACTATATTCTATGTCATACAAAATCAAGCCTACACAGACACCAGTACCTTTTGCAATTCGCTGAAACCCCAATTCGGTCAACCTGTGCAAAAAAACTTGATCCAAGAGCCTTCTTTTACACTTAACGCAACACGGGGCACAGAAAAAATCAATCAAATTCCTTTTTCTTTTACATCGTTAATCTCATTGGACATATAAACAGTCTCACTATTGACCAAAATACTCACATAAAAATATTTTTATACAACATAAAGTCTAAATTTGACAAAAGAACAAGATTTCTTAAGCTCTTACCTCAATGGTGTAGTCAATTTTTCTCTACTTCAGTCCTTTAGATAATCTCCTCTCTCAAAAATATCTCATCTATACATTGACTTAATAAGCTTATAAATAGTTAGGGTTTCAACCTTATTTTCTAAAAAACTCCCTTATAATTAGAAATTATAAAATTGGCCCCACAAAAATTTTACTTAAATGCCTCTCCTTTTAAATTTTTTTTTTCTTTTTTTTTTTTGCGGGGTATTACACATAGCTGCCAAGACCGAACCTTGAGAGTCTCTTAACACCAGACCCGCCCCCATGGCCCGTAAGTCTTTGAATATTGCAGTGTCTACATTCATTTTGAACCGAAAGGATTCCAGAGGATGCCACCTGACATGCCGATCTGGACCTGACTGAACCTCTCTTGCGTTTGCAACCCTGAATTCCTCCACTAAAGCAACTGAGCTCCTGGCCAAAGTATTTCCTGGACGACTCACACCCCCGTTACGAACCAAGTTCCTTTCTGGGTTAATACAAACAGAGTCCAGAACATTTCAGTCCCTAACCCCGAATGACTTGTAATATTGTTAGATATTCTACTAGCTCAACCTCTTCTCCGAGTCTTTCTCTTCGTTTTCTGGCTTAAGAAAATAAAGAACACAACTTTTCTTAATATAAAAAAAAAAAAAAAAAAACCTTGAACGGACCCCAACGACCACTGACTACCGACCATTATAACCATCTGCCAACAATAAACTTAGAACCAGCGATTCAAACCAAAACCCAGAACCAGTGATTCAAATAAAAATTAACCAAACCCAGAACCAGTGATTCAAAATGAAACCCACAGAACCAAAACCTATAAACCTCCAAAGCCGACCCACAGCAAAACCCAAATCCTCTAACACCGATTCTATCTAAAACCCACAAACCACCGCGAACCCACCACTATAGCACCACTGCAAAGGCGAAGGGAGAGAAGAGAAATCTGTGAAGTAAACCCACCATCACAGCACCACTGCAAAGACGAAGAGAAAGGAGAAATCAGCAAACCCACACCAAGACGCCACTGTGAAGAAGAAAGAAAGAAAATAGAAATCATAGAGAGATGTGAGAGAGTCACATGAATAGAAGAGAAAAAAAGAGAGATAGACAAGAGGTAAGAGAGGGAAGAGGGGTTTGCTAGAGAGAGAAACTACAAAATAACTAACAGCTTGTAATGCTGTCTAATTTATGGACCAGAATGGCCAAATTATAAATATTATGGACTTAATTGGTACTCGCCCAAACCTCAATATGTGTTTGTGAAATTTACCCAAAACATTTATAAACCTATACTTCAATTTGGACCTAATATTCATTTTTTTTTTCTTTTCAATTCAGAATCTTGTGAGTAGTGGATGTGGGAGAAAAAAGTTTCTCTGTAGCAACTGAGTGTTGGCCTTCAACTCATCATTGCACAGTAGAATTGAGTGGTCCCTTCATTTTGAAGGTGTTGTTGGTGTTCCTTGGAGTAACAAGTTTACTTCTCGGCTAGTGGGTATTTTTTTCTTGGGAATTGGGAAACAGATAAGTGTTCAAGTTGAAAAACCATTCTTGGGGACTATGGATGATCTAACTCAGACATGGAGCCATCTCACCCTAACTGATAGGGAGGGTCCGGGATGTAGGCTTTCTACTAAGGACAGTGTGGAAGATTTTTCAATTATCGCAAAGTTCTTTACGAAGAGAGCTTTAAACATCGATGTCATTGCACGTACTTTTAATCCTCTATGGAGGTCTCGGAATGGATTCAAGATTCAAAACTATGGAGATCATACGATTCTATTTACGTTCGACAACAAGAATAACATGGACAGAATTATCTCCAACGAACCATGGAGCTTTGACAAGCACTTGGTTGTGATGCGGAGGTTTGAAAAAGAAACTCCGGTTGCTGATGTGAACTTTGACAGGGTAAGTTTTTGGGTCCAATTACATGGTATCCCACCACGCTATATGACAATGGAGGCGGCTTTGAAGATTAGTGAAGTTATTGGAGTAGTGTCTCGTCCAAAAGAGTTTAAGGAGATTGATGGTGGTCACTTCCTTCGCCTAAAGGTAAGTATAGACTTAACCCTCCCATTGTGCCGTGGTCGCCTAATTTCTCTAGAGAATGGGAAACAAATTTGGATTAATTTCAAGTACGAACGATTGCCAAATTTGTGCTACTGGTGTGGCTGCCTTATGCATGACGACAAGGACTGTGAACTTTGGATTGACAGTGAAGGGACTTTGAAACCAGAGGATAGACAATTTGGTCCTGGATTACGAGCACCAGCTTTCATTCAAACAAGAAAGACGGGCTTGATGGTGCCAGGTTTTTATGCGGCAAGGAAAAAAGCTGAGTTTTCTCCGGTCCAAACTGATGTTGATAATTCTGTCAAGACAGGTCAGGCTCCGATGAATCTCACGGAGAAAGGTAACAATGGTGATCGGAATTGTGAGGTCGGACAAGAAGCAAGCCAATCGTTCATTCCCGTTTCGGTTCGTAACGCATGCCCAACCGTTATCAAAGCGACAGAAGTGCAAAGGGAATTAATGCAGGACGATAACAACGGTATTAACTCAACCTTCAAGTCAGGAGTTAAGTCCCACCCCGTTATGGATACTCTTCAGGAGGAGTTTGAATTTCATTCAAACACAATTACTGCCCCAATTACTTCCCAGTCCGTTGATCATGCAGAGTATCAGGATTTTAATGCTAAATTGAAGGAGATTGACACGGCAATAGCTAAATATGGCAACGGGAAGGAGACCGAATTAAATCCCATTAAGGAACCATCACATGCCACTAATTAAGGTCCTCTACAATCTAATTCGAGTGAAGCACGTGATATAGCTAGGGTTGCACTATCCTCTGCCACGCTTCGTGTTCTACCAACCTAGACAAGGAAAAAACGTGTAGCAACAGGCAACCAACATTTAGGTTTTGAGCACCTCTCTGGTAGAAAACGGGAATTCACAGAGAAGGAGTTATCATCAGATTTTCCCAGCAAACGTCATCGGAGTATTCAAAATGCTAAGGGTGACTATCTTAAAGTGGTGGAGGCTGTTGAACAGCCCCGCCAAGACCAATGAATTGCCTCAGTTGGAACTGCCGTGGTTTGGGGCAATCACGGGCAGTTCTTGAACTCATCGAATTGGTGAAAAAACACGCTCCCTCCATTCTCTTTCTCATGGAAACAAAAGCAAAAGACCACAATCTAAAAAAACTTTGTTCGAAACTTCACTTGGAGAACGTTTTTATTGAGCCTCGAATCAACACAGGAGGAGGATTGGCACTTTACTGGAAGGAGGGGATTGATCTCAAAGTACTGGACTCAACACCAACTTACATTGATGCAGTAGTTAACCCAGGAATGGATGACGCCTGGCGGTTAACGGGTTTCTATGGGAATCAAATAACTGTCAACCGGGAACATTCTTGGGTGCTACTAAAACACCTTTGTTTGAAACTAGATATACCATGGCTATGTGTGGGGGATTTCAATGAGATCACTAAAGCAGAAGAAAAGAAGGGTGGTGCTCTTAGATCGGAAGGCCAGATGAAAGCATTTAGAGATGCTTTGGATTTTTGTGGATTCCATGACTTGGGTTCGTTGGTTTACCATTCACTTGGTGCAATAACCAATTTGATGGAGAAGTAACATGGATTCGGCTAGATAGAGGGGTGGCAACCCCGTCATGGTCTCAATTGTTTCCCTCAGTTCGTGTTCATCACCTTCCAAGTACATTATTTGACCATTGTCCATTGTGGTTATGTTCTGACGATGAAAATGTTAGATTTTACAAGAAATCCAGGCCCTTTCGTTTCGAGGTGGTGTGGCTGAAAGATGAAGGATGTGAAGGCGTTATCAAAAAAGCTTGGAGTGGTAGAAATATGGGGGAGCCAGTTGATAGACTAATCTGAAAGGTAGACGCTTGCAGATCAAGTTTGCAAACTTGGAGTAGAACCTCTTTTGGCAATATTCGTCGTTTGCTAACCCAAAAAAAGAAGCAACTAGCACAAGCTGAGGCTATGTCCATGGCCGGCGATCATCATGACCAGATTTGTGCTCTTAGAAGTGAGGTGTATGAACTAATGGTGAAGGAAGAATGCTTGTGGCACCAGAGATCAAGGGTTGACTGGTTGAAGAGTGGTGACATGAACACGAGCTATTTCCATAGCCGAGCAACACAAAGGAACAAGAGGAACTTTATTTCCAAATTGAACTTGAATGATGGATCGGTGGTGACAGATGAAAAACAAATTGGGGAGGCAATGGTAGACTACTTCAAACAAATTTTTACTTCCACCATGCCCTCGAGCTTTGATCAGATTCTCCAAGGCATAGATAGAAAGGTCTCTTCGGCCATGAATGCAGACCTCACAAGAGAATTTACCGCAGATGAAGTTGAATTTGCCCTGAAACAAATGAAGCCCCTCACTGCTCCTGGCCCGGATGGTATGTCCCCAATTTTTTTCAAGTCTTACTGGAATTTTATTGGACATAATGTCATTGATGCTTCTTTAGCAATACTAAATTCGGGTAATATGCCAGCTAGTCTCAATCATACTTACATATCACTCATTCCAAAAATAAAATCTCCAGAAAAAGCCACTGATTTCAGACCAATAAGTCTTTGCAATGTCTTATATAAAATTGTCTCTAAAACCATAGCCAATCGCCTAAAGAAACTTCTCCCCAAATTGGTGTCTGAATCCCAAAGTGCATTCATGTCAGATAGACTTATTTCAGATAACATTCTTGTAGCCTTTGAAACCCTCCATCACCTCAAGACAAAAAAAAAGGGAAAACCGGATACATGGCCATTAAGCTCGATATGAGCAAAGCTTATGACAGAGTGGAATGGGCATTCCTAGAAAAATTAATGGAAAAATTGGGCTTCGATAATAGGTGGATCACGCTTGTTAGTTCTTGCATTCGATCTGTCTCTTTCTCTGTGTTGGTAAATGGTAAACCCCATGGTAATTTCACTCCTAATCGGGGACTCCGCCAAGGAGATCCTTTATCACCTTATTTGTTTCTCTCGTGTGCAGAACGACTACATTCACTTATTCAACAAGCTGAAATTTCAGGCTCAATCAAAGGAGTCTCCCTTTGTAGTGTGGGTCCAAAGGTTTCACACTTGTTCTTTGCCGATGATAGCTTGCTCTTCTGTAGGGCAAACCCACAAGAGGCTAGCTCTATCATGGAGATTTTGAAACAGCACAAAGAAGCATCAGGGCAACAAATAAACCAAGGAAAAACTCAACTCTTCTTCAGTCCCAACATGGTCCCACACTTGCAGGAGGAAATCAAAACTTTGTTAGGAGTGGCAGTTACTACCAATTATGAGAAATATCTCGGTTTACCCTCTTTTGTGGGGAGAGAAAAAAAACAAAGTTTCAGCTACATTAGGGAGAGGATTTGGCACAAGATGCAAGGGTGGAAAGAAAGATTACTATCACAAGGCGGTAGAGAAGTGTTGATAAAAGCGGTCCTTCAAGCTATGCCCACTTACACCATAGGATGCTTCAAACTCCCAAAATGTCTATGCAAGGATATTGAATCTCTTATTTGGAAATTTTGGTGGGGCTATAAGGGGGAAGCACGAAAAATTCATTGGGTGGGACGGAAAAAATTGTGCAAGTCAAAATGTCACGGAGGGTTAGGATTCAAAGATATTGAACTCTTCAATCTTGCTATGCTGGGTAAGCAAGTTTGGCGGTTGCTCCATAACAAAGACTCTCTCTTCTACAAGGTCTTTAAAGCCAAGTATTTTCCCAATTGTTCTATTTTGGATGAGGGGGTGAAGGTGAATGGCTCTTATGCTTGGCAAAGCATACTAAAAGCACGAGAGTTGGTGCGGATGGGGTCAAAATGGAGAATTGGGGATGGGCAATTTGTCTTGATCCGTGGGGATAAGTGGCTACCTGATTTGTACTCTAGCCGTGTGGTGTTGCCACAGAAAAACTTCCCAAACAATACTAGAGTCTGTGCTCTTATTGATGCAGAAAATAGATGCTGGATGGAGGATCGGATACGTGAGGAATTTCTGCCACATGAAGCTGAAGCAATCCTCAGCATTCCCTTAAGTTTTAATGACAAAGAGGACAGGTTGATATGGGCTGAAACGACGAATGGCTATTACACCACCAAATCCGCTTACCGACTCCTATTAAAAGTAGCAGAGGCAGCGGCACCTAGCACTTCACACTCAGAGGCTCAAAAGCTTTTCTGGCAGGAGCTTTGGTCTCTGAATGTGCCCAACAAAATTCGTCATTTCGTGTGGCGAGCGGCCAACAATTCCCTCCCAACAAAAAAGAATCTGCAGAAGCGAAATATCACTCAAGACCCAACCTGTGATCGTTGTAGGGATGGAATTGAAGATGGAATTCATGCTATATGAGGCTGTCAAATGGTTAAACAAGTGTGGTGGGAACTGGAAAATTGCAGAGAGTACTTGAACGAAAATTTGCTAGCTTCCATGATTTGCTGCAAGGAATCCTTGTTCAGAAAAACCCAAAGTTGGCTGAGCTATTTGCTTTTATCGGGTGGAGTATATGGCATGAACGTAATGCAAGGAGGGTGGGTTCACCTTCTCTGCCAATGGAGAAAATATACCGAGATGCTGTGGAACGTATGAATGAGTTCCATTTTGTCCAAGAAGAACTTAGACACCAAATAACGGTGCCCCACCCAACTCATTGGTTGCCACCACCACCATCAGTTTACAAAGTAAATTTTGACGGAGCTACTTTTCCGGACATTGTCTCGGCAGGTTTGGGTGTGGTTGTCCGTGATTCAGAGGGCTTGGTCATTGCAGCGCTATCGGAACGGATCCATTTACCTCCAACTGTGGCAGCCTTGGAAGCTTTGGCTTGCAGGAGGTCCATCTTATTTGCAATTGAGCTTGGGCTCCAGGAGGTGGTTTTCGAAGGCGATTCAGAGGTGATCTTTAAACTCCTCTTTGCAGAGCAGCCTTGCATGTCAGCTTTTGGGCACATCATTGAGGACTCTCGTTCCTTAGCAACAAGATTTAGGCTGGCTACTTTCACTCACACGAAGCGCCAAGGCAACAACGTTGCAGACAAACTCACTAAGCTAGCGAAGAATTTGTATGAACTACAAGTATGGCTAGAGGACATTCATAGTAATGTAACAGAGCTTGTAACTGCGGACAGAATTTTTTTGCATGTTTAATGACAAGTTCTTTCCGGTTTCTCAAAAAAAAAAAAAAAAAAAAAAGAATCTTGTGAGTAGTGAATCTCATTAACACAATTTGGAGTTACTTCTTTCTTTGGTTGATAACGGCAATACTGCCTCTTTGCTTGTTCACACTAATGTTAGGGCCCAACTCAAGTTAAAAGTTCATCTTATTTGAAATCTTTTCACTCTTTGAATCCTACCAAAATACCTCAAAGCGTGCATCTATACTCGAAATATTTTCACACTTTGAATCCTACTAAAATACCTCAAAGACATGTATTTGTAGAGTAATCAAAATAATATTAGTCATATTTATAATGCAAGTACTATAACTTTAGTTTTGTTAACCCAGTATATATTGTAATAAACAATTCTATGTACTAAAATATAGCCAGTCAAAAGTTTTTTTTCATTATGGACCAGGTCAAATCATGCTTTTTATTTTTTCCCCTCGTATTGCTCTCTTTTTTGTCTCTCACTTATAGCATTCGCATTGGGCCTGCGAAATGTCAAATGTAAGGAAAATTTGGCATTCAGGCCTAAAAGGAGCTCAGCATCTGGAAGTGGGAAATTGTAAAATTCCAAATTTTTTTGGCATAGTGCTACAGTACCATCCTAAATGTAGGATGGTACTGTAGCACTTTACCAAAACATTATATTATATTTTATTCCTCTTTTTTCTCTCATCACATGGTCTCTCATCTCTTTGTCTCTCACTCACTTTCTTCTATTTCTCCCTCTTCTCTACAATCAACGGAGCTCCACCATGATCATCAACCTATGGGTAAGCACCAACGAAGCTCCACGGATCATCCATCGTGATCATTCACTGTAATCATCAATAGAGCTCCACAGTGATCATCAACCTATGGGTAAGCACCAACGGAGCTCCATGGATCATCCACCATGATTGATGATGCCGTAATTCTCACCAGTGAGATGCACAATCCTTGCGCTCAAGAGTAACCTACACACCAAAAGAAAACAAGAACACCTTACAGAAGGCACCGGTGTGGAGCCGGCCAAACACCCTCCGAAGGCTAAGTCAGAAATCTTCTTACAACACTAGAGTGCTAGAGAGGGGTCAATTTGCGTACCTTGATGTGAGGAGGATGTTGGGGCTTTTATAGTAGTGAGGTCTTGCCTCCTTTCCTTGTAGGACAAGTCTTCTCCTTGTAGAGCAAGTCTTATCCTTGTAGGACAAGTCTTTTCCTTGTAGAGCAAGTCTTTAGGAATCTGAAACGTGGTGGACAAGTCTGGGCCTTCGTTTCATCAGGGACCCCACACGAAGAATGGGCTCGACCTTCTTTTGGGCCCATGGACATGGACCCGTTGGGCTCGTCAGGCCTTATCTCCTATTTTTATCCTCTTCAGCTGCCCCCTTCACCCCATTTGGTCCGTCGCTTTTGTGCAGACGGTCAATTGGGGTGACGGTCAATATAGTCATGACGTTTCTATGTTCATGGGGGCGACAGATAGATATACACGAATGGTGACGAAGAAAAGCTAGGATGGTAATCATGAATACTGAGTGGTTGGTGACGTAGTCAATGTGGTGACGGTCAGAACTCAACAGCTGACGGTCAGAACTTAACAGCTAACGGTCAAAACTTTACAGTTGATGGTGACGAGGACCCTCGGAGGGAGGTTTACGGAGCATGACGCCGTCAGGTCTATAGAGGTCTGACAAGCTGCAGAGGCATTTAAGGCGATGACACGTGTCACTCGTCGAGTGGTTCGTATCTTGGATTGAAGTGCCGCTTCGTCTTCCGTGCACTCCATCTATAAAAACCAGCACCCTCCCCTTCATTTCTTTTACTTTACGCAGAATCTACATTGTCAGAGCGAATCCGTCACCTGTCAGAGCTTATCCGTTCACATCCTCCAGCAACAACTTTTATCCGTTCACTCCTTTCCTCGGTAAGTGATTCTATCCGTTCACTTTGATATACTTTCAGTTTTTACACTTGACATGGTAAAAGCTTTAAATTTCTTGTATCCGTCTCTTTTTTTATTTTTTTATTTTTTTTTATTTTAGACCCGTCAGTCTTAGGCTTTGTCGCTACGTTGTAGGCAATGTCTAGTGCGTCGAGTAACCAGTCATTCGTCCGCGACGGGGCGGGTTACGAGGAATTGTACCCGTCAGGTTACAAAGATCCAGACGAACTAAGCGAGAGGACTCCGTCTGCCACTTCACCGTCCTCAACAAATGAGGATATGGAGTTGGCCGAACCAGAGGAAGGTTCTGACGGCGGTGGCAAAGGAATTAAGTCAGTAGTTGGGGCTGACTGACTTAGGGAGTTCGTCATGCTACCCGAGTGGACGGTGAATAACTTCAGGTCCACAATTAAGGAAGTGCACTTCAAAACAATTAGGGAAATTTACCAAATACCCGACCACATCCCTATCCGTCTACCCTACCAGGCAGAAAAATGCTATTACGACGGAGTGGGCGACCTAGGGGTGTATGAACAAGCACTCAAGGCTGGGCTTAGGTTCCTTCTGAACATACTCAAACGAGAACTCCTCCAGCACTTGGGTTTGTCCGTCAGCCAGATATCCCCGAACGCCTGGAGGGTTTTTATTGCAATGGAGGTCCTGTATGGAGCCATGTCTAATGGTTCCAGATCGTTGACCGTACGGGAGTTCCTCCATTGCTACCGTCCAGACGAGATAGACAAGTCAAGGGGAATGCATAGCTTTGTCCCTGGGAAGTCCGTCTTGAAGGTCATCTATGAGACCCCTGACTCCAATCGTGATTGGAAGAGCCGTTACTTCTTCCTGGAAGGTGATGACTGGATGTGTCACTTGGGGGAGACAGACTTCATGCCAGTTGACAAGACATGGGGGATCTTGGACCCGTCTGGTATAACTTATTCCGTCGTGTTACGAAGGTAAATTTTCTTCAACTCTTTAATGACCGTCCTGAGTATTTTGTCCCTTTTTATTTTTCAGTGTGACGGCGTCCGCAAGTTGATCTAGAGGAGTACAATTTTTTGGAAAAGATTTTTTCAAAGACAAAGCCAGAGGAACGGACGTGGGCGAAGTTGGTTAATCTTAACACCGTCCACTGGTATTGCGACGGACCTGAGCCCACTCCGGCGGCGATAAAATACGAGGAGCGCACCCGTCAGCGTAAGTCCGTCACCCTTTACAACTAACTTGTCCAATCCCTTCAAGTTTACCCGTCTACTCTTATTTTTACAGAGATGGACGACGTGAAGAGAAGGGCTGCCATCAGAAGTAAGGCCGCGAAGAACAAGGAGACGGACGAAGGTGCGATGGGGATGGGCTCGAGCAGGCCTTTGGCGAAGAGACCAATGCCTAAGGTGGACCGTGCTCCGAAGAAACAAAAAGTTTCGACGGAGCCCGTCATAGGTCTTATGGCGGAGGGTAAGAAGACGGTGACCCCTGATGGCCGTCCACTATGTAGACTTGTATAATTTTATGAACTGGTTGGGTCCATCCATTATGTGTATTGGGGTTTTGAACGTTGGTAGGGTCCGCCCTCTTTTTTTTTTGGAGTTATATAAGTTTGACCCTTGTGGGATCCGTCCATTTTGTGGACTTGTAAGTTTGACCCTGGTTGGGTCCGTCCTCTTTTTTGGACCGTGTTGACCATTGGTGGGATCCGTACACTTTGTGGACTTTGTAAGTTTGATCCTAGTTGGGTCCGTCCTTTTTTTTGGACCGTGTTGACCATTGGTGGGATCCGTACACTTTGTGGACTTGTAAGTTTGACCCTGGTTGAGTCCGTCCACTTTGTGGACCGTGTTGAGCCTTGGTGGGATTCGTCCACTCTGTGGACTTTGTAAGTTTGATCCTGGTTGAGTCCGTCCACTTTGTGGACCGTGTTGACCCTTGGTGGGATCCGTCCATTTTGTGGTAATAATCTTAGTAGTAAGGACACAGCATGGTCTTTGAATGTTCCTTTATTAGATTTAAAGCTGTAGAAAAAAGTACTTGCCCTCGTGGGCTTAAAAAGATACTAAAAGAGCCATTGCAGCAAGGGCTTGTTCATACAAAAAGCCAAAAATAATCAAAAGACTAGTAAGTGCTTCAAGAGATAACCAAAGACTAGTTAAATAGAAATGGACTGGGGAATGGGGGGAAATCGAATATCATTTCTATTGGCAGTATTTTCGGAGGTGTTCCGTATTCCATGGGTGCTGAAGCTTCCTCCCGTCCATGGTCTCGAGGTGGTATGTGCCCTTCCTCTGCCATGATGTGATTCTATACAGTCCTTCCCAGTTTGGTCCGAATTTCCCTTGTGTAGGGTCTTTAGCAGCGCCCATGACCTTTCGCAGCACCAGGTCGCCGATCTGAAAATCTCTGTGCCTTACCCTAGTGTTGTAGTGTTTTGACATGAGGTTCTGATATCACGCCAACCTCTGTTTTGCCATTGCTCGGGCCTCGTCTACTAAGTCTAGCTGTAGGCGCATAGCTTCTTCATTTTTGTCCTTCGTGTAGCTCTGTACGCGATAGCTGGTGAGGCCGATCTCTGCTGGAATGACTGCATCAGCTCCGTATGTAAGTCGAAATGGGGTCTCCCCTGTGGGTGTCCTTACAGTCGTCCGATACGCCCATAAGACGCTTGGCATTTCGTCTGGCCAGATATCCTTTGCCGCTTCGAGCCGGGTTTTGATGATTTTCAGCAATGTCCGGTTCGTGACTTCTACCTGTCCGTTTGCCTGCGGGTGTGCTGGTGATGAGTAATGATTTTAAATGCCTAGCTCTGAGTAGAAATTCCTGAACGCGCCATTGTCGAATTGTTTTCCATTGTCAGAGACAAGCACCCTCGGAATCCCGTATCTACATATGATGTTTTTCCACACGAAGGTACGGATGCTTTTCTCTGTGATAGTGGCAAGGGGTTCTGCTTCCACCCATTTGGTGAAGTAGTCGATACCGACTACTAGAAACTTTAGCTGTCTTAAGGCCGTTGGGAAGGGACCCATGATGTCTAACCCCCATTGCGCGAACGGCCAAGGAGCCGTCATAGGTGAGAGTTCTTCTGATGGTTGCCTGATTAGATTACTGAACCTCTGACACTTGTCGTAGGCCTTCACGTATGATTGGGCATCTTTGAGCATAGTGGGCCAGTAGTACCCGGCTCGGATCAGTTTGTGCACCAAAGACCGTGCTCCTGAGTGATTCCCGCAAACCCCCTCGTGAACTTCCTTCATCACATATTCTGCTTCACTGTGGCTTAGACACCTTAGGTAAGGTCGAGAGAAACCTCTTTTGTACAAGACGTCCTTGATCAGCACGAATTGCGACGCCCGGACTTTCAATCTTCTTACAGCGTCCTTCCCATCTGGCAAAGAGCCCGACTGTAGATATTCTTTTAAAGGTGCGGTCCAATCCTCTTCAACATCTATCTCCTGTATTTGTTTCCCGTCATCAATAAGCGAGCAGGTTTGGACAAAAGATAATACCTGCTTAGGCGCATTCATGAATTCTGCGGAGGCTGCTTTTGCTAGACGGTCGGCGCATTCATTTTCTTCCCTTGGGATTTGAATGAATTTGACCTCGAGGACAGCTGTTCGAACCTTCACCTCTGCCAGGTACTTCTTCATCCTCTCGTTTCTACACTCAAAATCGCCATTGATCTGACTAGTTATCACCTGGGAGTCACAATGTATGATCATGTTCTCAGCACCCGCTGCCTTTGCGAGATCCAACCCAGCTACCATGGCTTTATATTCGGCCTCGTTGTTGGTTGTAGGGAAATCTAGCCTTATCATGCATTCGATCTTATCCCCTTCTGGTGATAGCATAACTACACCGGCTCTTCCCGAGCGCTGATTTGATGACCCGTCCGTGTGGATGATCCACGTTTTTTGTCCTTCAGCCCCTTCGTCTTCAGGTTGGGTGTACTCGGCTATGAAATCTGCCACTACTTGCCCCTTCATTGCAGTTCGCGGACGGTACTGTACGTCGAATTCGCTTAGCTCAATTGCCCACAAGGCCATTCTCCCTGCCACCTCTGGGCTGCTCATTGCTTTCTTCAAAGGTTGATCCGTCAGAACTACGATTATATGAGCTTGGAAATATGGTTTGAGTTTCCGCGTAGCGGTTATGAGTGCAAGAGCCAACTTCTCCATCCGGGGGTATCTTTCTTCTACTCCTCGGAACGCCTTGCTTACGAAATAGACGGGTCGTTGCGAGCGTCCGTCGTTTCGTACCAAGGCCACGCTAACTGCTGCTTGCGAGACCGCTATGTAGAGGTACAGCTCTTCTCCTGGCATGGACGGGCTGAGTAGTGGTGGGGATGATAGGTACTTCTTCAAGTCCTCGAATGCCTTCTGACATTCGTCCGTCCACTCAAATGATTTCTTCAGTACTCGGAAGAAAGGCAAACACTTATCTGTCGCTTTGGAGACGAATCTGTTTAGGGCCACAACTTTTCCGTTCAAGCTCTGCACTGCCTTCACTGTCTTCGGAGGTTCTAATTCCATTATGGCCCGCACCTTCTCTGGGTTGACTTCTATACCTCTTTGGGACACCATGAAGCCCAAGAATTTCCCGGCTGTAACCCCGAACACGCACTTGCTTGGGTTCAGCTTCATGTTGTATGACCGAAGGGTGTTGAATGTCTCCTGGAGGTCGCTTAGGTGGTCGTTCTCGCGCACACTCTTTACCAACATGTCGTCGACATAGACTTGTACGTTCCTACCGAGCTGGTGCACGAACATTTTGTTCATTAACCTTTGATACGTAGCCCCCGTGTTCTTGAGTCCGAATGGCATCACCTTGTAGCAGAAAAGTCCCTGGCTGGTTACAAAAGAGGTTTTCTCCTGATCCTCCTCCTCCATTTTAATCTGGTTATAGCCTGAGAAGGCGTCCATGAAGCTTAAGAGTTCGTGTCTGGCCGTTGAGTCTACCAAGGTATCTATCATTGGGAGTGGATAGCTGTCTTTTGGGCACGCCCTGTTGAGGTCTGTGAAGTCGACGCACATTCTCCACTTTCCGTTATTCTTTCTCACCATGACCACATTCGCTGGCCAGTCGGGGTAGTATACTTCTCGGATAAAACTCGCCTCCAGCAGCTTTCTAACCTCTTCTGCTACTGCTTTATCTCGTTCTTGCGCGAACACACGCTTCTTCTGTCGGACTGGCGAAGAGTCCGGGTTAACATTTAGCCTATGGACTATCACTGACGGATCGATTCCCGGCATGTCTTCGTGGCTCTACGCGAATATGTCCTAATTCTTCCTTAGAAAGTTTGCCAGGTCTTGACGTACCGTCGGGCTGGCCAAGGTGCCCATTCTTGTTGCCCGTCCGGGTCTCGATTCATCGAGCATGACCTCTTCCAACTCTTCTACCGGCTCTGCGATGGTCCGCTGCTCTCCAATGCACATGGTCTGCTGATGATCCTTCATTTCCAACATGGCGATGTAGCACTCCCGGGCGGCCACCTAGTCTCCTCGCAACTCTCCAATTCCGAACTCCGTAGGGAATTTAATCATCAGGTGGTATGTTGAGGTTGCTGCTTTCCAGGAGTTCAGTGTGGGTCGCCCTATTATACCGTTATACGCGGATGAACAGTCGACCACT
Organism: Quercus parvula; assembly: GCA_030820535.1. Lineage (NCBI taxonomy): Eukaryota > Viridiplantae > Streptophyta > Magnoliopsida > Fagales > Fagaceae > Quercus > Quercus parvula. The sequence continues at coordinate 26,067,521 of JAUAME010000004.1, forward strand.
AAGAATGTCACGTCCTGAATGATTTGTTGCGGATAGTCACCGACCGTCACTGAGAGTGTGATTACTCCTAATGGGAGTACCCTCGTTCCTCCAAAGCCGACCAATGGGGCATTTGCTGGTGTTAGTTGTGCTCTACTTATTCCCATCTGCTGGAATGCTGGGTAGTATAGGATGTCTGCCGAGCTGCCATTGTCGACCAGCATCCGGTGTACATTGTAATCTCTTACCCTTAAACTGACGACAAGGGCGTCATCATGTGGATGGTAGAGGCGTCTCGCATCGTCCTCTGAGAATCCAATGATCGGGCTTTCCTTCCGCGCTATCTTGGGTACAGAACCCGTTGTCTGTACATTCTGGACCATCCTGAGGTAGGTCTTTCGGGCCTTTTTGGATGATCCCATTGCTGCCGTGCCCCCTATTATCATCCTTATGTCCCCGACAGGGGGTCTCGGATGGTCGTTCTCCCGTCGGGGGGCCTGTTCCAGTGCATGCGCATCCGTCCTTTCCTTGCTGACGAATTTCTGCAGTTTTCCTTCTCTGATGAGGGCCTCAATCAGCTTTTTCAGATCGTAGCAATCCGCAGTATCGTGACCGTGGTCACGGTGGAAACGGCAATACTTGTTTCTGGATCGCTCTTTAGCTTCCCTGGGAACGTCAGGGATCCCTCGTCTTTGATTTGCATCAGCACTTGGTCTAGTGGGGCATTCAGAGGGGTGAATCTTGTAAATCTTCCCCCTGGGGGTTTAGAACGCTTCTCCTCGCGTCTGTCTCCCGTCCTCGGTTTCTTCCTTCCATGGTCCTGCCTGGCGTCTTCCAGTCTCTCTCTCTTCCTGGGTTTGTCTTTCCTGGCCGACAGCGCGTCCTCCGCATTCATGTATTTTGTGGCCCTGTAGAGTACCTCAGACATGGTCTTCGGATCATTTTTATACAGGGAGAACATGAATTTTCCCTTCCGTAGGCCATTGGTGAAGGTTGCCACCAAAATCTTATCGTCGGCCTCATCAATAGAGAGTGATTCCTTATTGAAGCGAGTTATGTATGATCGCAGCGTCTCGTCCTCCCGCTGCCTGATGCTCATTAGCATGCTGTAGACTTCTTGTATCTGTGCCCCCCGATGAAGTGCGAGGTGAATTGGGCACTTAGTTCCTTGAAGGTGTTGATTGAATTTGGTGTCAATCTGCTGAACCAAATTCTTGCTGCGCCCCTTAGTGTTGTAGGGAAGGCCCTACACATGATCTCGTTCGGCACTCCCTGGAGGTGCATCATGGTCTTGAAGGTTTCTAGATGATCTAATGGGTCCTTGACCCCGTCGTAGCTCTCAAGCTGCGGCATTCGGAACTTCGGTGGCAGGGGACAGGAGTTGACTTGTATAGTGAATGGCGAGTGCGTCCTGTTCACTAAATCGTCAAGGTCGCTGGAGACGCGTCCCTTGAGGGCGTTCATCATGACCTCCATTTGTTCCTTCATCGCCTGCATCCCCGCAAGGATGGGTGGTGGGGTTGTATCCATGAGAGAGGGCGTTCTCAAGTTTCGCCGCTTCGGTCTACTGGGCTCGTTGCTGCCCTCTGATCTTTCAGGTCCCCTCCGTTCGGAGCTGTCCGCCTGGTTTTCCTCCTGGATGTTGTGTCCCGCGCCCCTTTGTCGCAGTTGCTCCTCTAGATCATGGTTTTGTTTTGTGAGGCGCTCTACCGCAGCCGCGAGGGTTTGGACCTGTCTTTCTAATACGGTGGACCTTGGCGGCTCGTCTTCTTGAACGTTGTTGGTGGTGGCCATTGAGAGTGTGAGTACCATGCAACTCTTATGTCCGGGATGCGACAATGGCTTAAATTGTCATGAACTCGCCTTCCCACAGACGGCGCCAACTGATGATGCCGTAATTCTCACCAGTGAGATGAACAATCCTTGCGCTCAAGAGTCACCTACACACCAAAAGAAAACAAGAATACCTTACAGAAGGCACCGGTGTGGAGCCGGCCAAACACCCTCCGAAGGCTAAGTCAGAAATCTTCTTACAACTTTAGAGTGCTAGAGAGGGGTCAATTTGCGTACCTTGATGTGAGGAGGATGTTGGGGCTTTTATAGTAGTGAGGTCTTGCCTCCTTTCCTTGTAGGACAAGTCTTCTCCTTGTAGAGCAAGTCTTATCCTTGTAGGACAAGTCTTTTCCTTGTAGAGCAAGTCTTATCCTTGTAGGACAAGTCTTTTCCTTGTAGAGCAAGTCTTTAGGAATCTGAAACGTGGTGGACAAGTCTGGGCCTTCGTTTCATCAGGGACCCCACACGAAGAATAGGCTCGACCTTCTTTTGGGCCTATGGACATGGACCCGTTGGGCTCGTCAGGCCTTATCTCCTATTTTTATCCTTTTCAATGATCATTAACCGTGATTGTGGGTTTGCAAATCGGATTTGGTTGTGGGTGGTGAAGGGTTTACTAATCAGTTTTGGCTGTGGGTTTGGGGTTGAGTTTCGGTGGTGGATTGTGGTGGCATCAGTGTGGTGGGCTGTGGGTTATGGTGGCACGGTGGGTCTAGGGTTGAGTTTGGTGGGTCAAGTGGATTGGCATGTGTTGTTGATGGTGGAACAATGGGTTTGCTTGGTGGGTCAGGTGGATTGGCGTATGTTGTTGATGGTGGATCACGGTGGAGAGAGAGAGAGAGAGAGAGACATAAATATATTTTATTTTGTAAATATATTATTTTAATGTATTGTATAAGAAAATAAAAGTTGGAATGTTAAGTGTGTTGAACAATGATATGGTATAAATGGTAAAGTGGATTTTGAGATGATAAAATAAATTTTTTTGTAAATTCCAGATTTGAATGCTCTTATAATCCCAAATCAAGAGCATTTTAGTGCAAATTATCCGGAAATTCCGTTGATTCACCCTCTTGACCATCACCAATTTTTTAGCCCCGGTCTCCAACTTCTCCACACTTGAAAAAAGCATATTGCAGAATCCTGAGAATAGATAAATAAATAAAATGCTATTTTTGTTTTTATAGAGATGAGAATGCGAATAGGAAGGGAGTTTCAAAATTAAGGGAAGTACAATAGATATTTGCGTACCCTCCATATTTGGTACTCTTAGAATGCATGCTGAGACTAGATGTTACTCATGGACTCACAAGTGATATGCACAGCAAGTTGGTTGTTGTTCTTTATTCTGTTATTTATACCCGATAAGGATACGTAAAACATATACTATACATTATAGTATTATACAAGGTGGCTAGTTTTTACATGCCATATGTAATCCTTTTTTATTTTTTATTTTTTCCTTTCTTCTTCTTCTTAAGAGTCTAGACGTGTAATGTGTAGTGTGCATTTTATTCATGCCAGTTGTCATAGTTGTCAAAATGTGAATTGTATTGTAAATCAATTTTTTTATTTTTATTTTTTTTATCGTGTATCATGTCGTATTGTGTATGGTAAAATATACAAACAAAATACCTAATAAAATTTATAAAAATTAAGGAAAAAAATTTAAGATATACATATAAAAGGTATATTCATTATAAATTTAAAATATATTCAATTAATGATCAATTTTATCATCACTTATGTAATAATATTTAACAAAACTAAAAAAATAAATCAAATATGTTCATATCATACAAATTCAAATTGATTAAACTCAAAAGTGATAATACATGATAGTTTCTTCACCATTTTGCCTAATCAACTCCAATTAAATCAATGTCATCATCATGTTCATCATCTTGCACAATTATTTCTTCATCATCATCAACATTTACTATCTCTTTTCTTGTTCTTTTTTTTCTAATAATTTTTTCTTTTTGCCATTCTAACTTAGACATATAAAAATAATAACAATTATATTTTCATTTAAAACATTATCGATAGCATAGAAAATAAATTTTTAAATATGAAAGTGAAGTGTCTAGTGTGTGGTCCAAATTTTATTGAAAAATAAAAAATAAAAATAAACTCATGGACATATTATTTTATTGGACTCCATTAAGTACCACAATAATTTTGTGTTAAAAACAAGTGTAACAACTTTTTAAAATCAAATAAAACTATAGATTTTAACAAACAAAAAATTTCATTTTAAACTCACATGTCTATGTATCGTACTATTCAACGATAAGATACGATTCATATGATACATACCTATGTATCGTACGATTCATGAGCACTTCCTATACGTCCTTATGATATGAAACATTTTGCACACAATACGATACATATTGCTTATTATATGATATTGACAACTGTGGAGTAGACCATCAACTTAGAACTCTACATTCTCATATTGGATTTTGGATTATTATAACTTGCTCTCCTATGCTATTATGTTGGGAAAACAAACGGAAAAACACATTTTTGTATCTCATACAAAAACACGCAGCGGAATATAGATGGATTTACTTCATTAATGTGAGATAGCATGTAACATCTGAGTTTTAGAAACAAAGAATGAGAAAGCATACCTTGATGCAATAAAATTCAAAACAGATGAAGATTGGACTTGAGATGCCTTTTAATCTTCACTCCAATTCCACAATGTGCCCAAGATGTGTGATCTCTCAATCAGTTCTATAAGTAATCTTTCAAGAGAATAACCAAGTGTCTCCCTTAAGAAGAACTCTCATTCTTTCTCCTTTTCAATCATACATATTTTTCTTCACTTGGCTGTTACTTTATTTAATAACTCTCATTAAATAAATAATTGATTATCTAATTGGGTTAGCCTTTTGGGCCAGCCCAATTGGGTTTTAGTGTATGGCTTGGAGTGGGATCAAATGGGACAAATAAAGCTCTAGCTCTAAATTGCACTCTAGGCCTTATTAATAAATTATATCCCAAGAATTTATTAAACATTTAACCCCTTCATGAAAATATTCCTAGTAATACAAAGTCATAATGTGCAATTGTCACTTTGAAAATTACTACATCTTAATTCTTGGGTATTCAGTTTAATTCTTTAAATTATTCATTTATATTTTATGAAATCAAATTTCATAAAATATAAACTTTAGCAACTCTTTACCAAAGTGGTTAGGCATAACACTCTGAATAACCAATTCCCTTAAACTTATCTCAATGGAATATTTTATATCTTTATAAAGAGACTATGAATTCCATCTTGAGAATGTGTGTTTCTTCAACATTACGTGTGGTTTTCCAATATACTAAGTGATGTTGCACAGGATTAGTAGGTTGAATGCTCCGGCTTCGGTGGACTATAAGTGGTGGCGGAAGGCCTACAAAATGAATACCAAATCAGAAAGAGGGTCGGAGTGAACCGACCAAACACCCTCCGATGGTTGAGTTAGTCTCACAGGGATGAAATTCTAACTTATTTTTGGAGTTCAGTGTTCAAGAGATTTCTTACCATCGTTTTGTTCAGACTGGTCCTTTATATAGGGACATTGGGGCGGTTATTTCCTCAATAACTTCCCCAAGGTTTACGGAAGCCAATGAGTTCGGAGATAACTTCCTCAACGGCTAGAAACTGCTAATGGAGATCAACTGCTCGAAAAATTTAGGGCGATAGTTATGGATTTATCAACCGCTCCAACATGTCTGATTTTCCCAAGTGTTGCATGTTCGTCCGTCCATTGTATGGACGATTGAATTGTTCATTTCTCGTCATCGTCCATGGATAACGTCCATGGACGACTTCACTGTAGTCTATAGACAACTTCCACGGACGACCTTATTATCGTCCAAGGAGGACCTCGTCAATTGTATACCATATTCTTGTCTAAGGAAACTTTGTTAGTCTCTTTAGTAATGATTCCTGACATTGTCCGCTATCTTGGTCATGGACGATCCCTATGGACGAATTGGAGACGGAACAAATTTCTCGGTATCCTATCAGTTGCCCCTTTGTTCAATGGGTCGTCCAGGATAAAGACGTAATCGACAGCTCATTCACAAGGGTCTTTGCGAGCTACGTGTCGTAAAATCATTGGTTGACCTACTGGGTTCATTTCTTCTTCCAAAGAAATGCCACGCGTTGACTTCTGATTGGCGTGCGTCGCTTCGCAAACACTGTTGCGTCGATTGCTTTTTCCAACAGCTTCACCATGTGTCATTCGCTGGATGGACGACGTCGTTTCGTTGTCCCTACTTCTGGGCCCTATATATACAGGTGTATTCTCTCTCTTGCCCTTCACATCTTAAACAATTCCCTTCCTGCCAACTCGTCCAAGATCCTCGTCTAGCTTCCTTCTTAGTTTCCAGGTATTTCTTCTTCCTTCTTAGGTTCTCCTTTTATACTTTCTTCATTGGTTATGTCTTCGTCCAATAGTAGCTTAGAGAGGGAGATAGACGAGTATCAAGACGTGTCTTCTGGGAGTGAGGGTAGCTATGAGAGTAGTGATAGTAGTACAGCTAGCAGTGAGTCCTCAGATGAGCATTACTCGTCTGGGGTACCTGGCATTCCTTTAGAGGAGTTCCAGGAATTATAGCGTAGGAAGGCCTCTGCATTTGGGGCTAGTTCGTCTAAACAACCACCTAGCCCTCAAGACGAGGAGGAAGAAGAGGAAATTATATATAGTTGTGCCCCTGAAGTAGCATCCATTCTAGACGACGTTAAGTTAAAAACCCTTGTAGATAGATACCAAATCCCTAAAGAATTTAATCCTCGTCTACCCAAAGAAGGTGAATGGTGTTGTTCTGCTTCTTCTGGGTTGGGAGTGTACAGCTCTTATCTTCTAGCTGGTCTTAGGTTTCCTTTGAATTCCTTTTGTAGAGGTTTCCTCCATAGGTTGGGTATTGGACCTAACTAACTTAACCCCAATGGATGGAGGACGGTAGTTGCCATGCAAGTGTTGTGGCGTGAAGCATTGGAAGGGAACTGTCCTATTACCGTGGACGAGTTCCTTTTCTGTTATAAGCCTTCTGAGATAAAGAGATCTGCTGGTTTTTATCAGTTCTCGTCCAGAGGCTCTCACTATAGTTTAATTAAGGGCCGTAGCTCGTCTGACAGGCTCTGGAAAACAGAATTTTTTATTATTTCTGGAAACTGGGCTGGGGACCCAGTAGATGTGCATAGAGCCCCCTTCCCACCTTTTGCCAATCCTATAGGTCGCCTTCGTCCTGAGGGTATGTTTTCTTCCCAATTTATTTTATCGTTTTTTCTCTTTTTTTTTTTTTTTTAATTTTTTATCTTTCAATCATCTAACTATTCTTTATATTGATGCAGCTGTCATTCATCCATGCTTGGACAAGTTTCATTTAGAGCGTATTGAAAGAGTACGTGCCTTCCCTGGGAGAACCTTTCACGATTTGGTTACTCTCAGTCGTCTAGCAACTTGGGGGCTTGGTCCATTGCCTACTGCAAAGAACCTTAATCACGAGGAAACCACCCGTCGAAGTGAGTATCCTCAATTCATCTTTCCCTTTTTCATCTTTCTTGTTTTGTTTTTATTGTTTTTGTTTGTTTGTTTTTTTTTTAAACTTAATTTTCCTTGTTACAGGAATAATTACCATGAGAGAAAATAGGGAGAAAAACATAACAAGTGGGGACGAGGACACTACAGCTACTCCGGTCGTCCAGAAAACTTCCGTCCAGGCTGGGAAGAGAAAAGCCAAGCCTATATCCTCTACTGTGGATCTGGACGACCTTCCAAGTCGTCGAGGTCCTAAGAAACAAAAATCTAAGGCTGACAAGGCTCCTCTTCCCAAGGTGCCTAAATTTGTACCTCCAACGGTGAATTTGGACGAATCTCCAGTAGATGTAGAGCCCGTCCAAACAATCCATCCTGGTCAGAGTGAACCTACCTCGCAAACCAAGACTCCTCGTATGCCTCCTTCGTCAGAGCCATCTGATCGTCCTTCTAACCTGGTGTTGGATGAAAGCTATGCATGGAGAACGTTCAAAGGGATTGTCATTGACAATGAAGTCAACGAATGCTACAACATGTCAGTGAAGGAATTTGAACGCTTTGGTATCCATGACATTTTCAAGGTAAGTCTTATTCGTCTTGGCGTGTTTTTGAATATGTTTTCAAAATAATGTTTAACTTGCCTTCGTCTATACACAGGCTATGTCCAAATTTTACACTGCGACATGCCAAGCTAAGGAGCTTGCTACAGAGGCTAGGACGGCTAAGGAGAAGGCTAAGGAACTGAGCAATGAAGTTTTGTTAAAAAAGGGGGAGGTCCTCAGGCTGACAGAAGACTTTAATCGTCTGCAAGGGAGTGAGACGAGGCTGAAGAACGAGGTGGAAGAACTCAAGTCTGATAATATAGAGAAAGACACTCGCATCGTCTATCTCGAAGGACAGATTTCTGGGTTTGTTTCGTCCTTGGAGAAGGCACGTGAAGAAGCCATAGCGTCCTTCAAGAAGTTTGACGAGTATAAGGGTCGTCTAGATAGTCACTATGTTGCTGGCTATGAGGACTTCCGTGGTGACGCTAAGGAGACATTCCCAGACTTGGGCTTTGACTCTTTCAAGCTTCCCCTTGCCACCGAAAGCTCCGTTTTGCAGACGAGTTCCGAGGATGTCAATGTCATGGACGATGCTAGTAATGAGGTGACCCAAGGTGATCCCAAGACTGGGGGTAGCGCACCCAATGGTTCGTCCAAGTGATTTATATTTTCTTTTGAAACATTAATTTACCTTTGTTGGAAGTGCTCGTTGTTTTGGGCTTTATTTCTGCTTTTATATTCAAATTTATGTAAGTACAATTATCTCGTCCAAGTTTATGGACGAGTAATTGATACAATCATCTTTTGATTGATTTTTTTTTTTTTTTAACACTCTTAAGGGTTTTTGGTACGTTGGTCGTCCACCCTTTTTCAAATCTTATGAATGAATGAATATTTCTCATTTACACCAGTGTTTGAATATGTCAATCTTTATATATGAACTTGTTTATAACGTCCATGTATCTTGTGTGGACATGTGGTTCGTCCACTAAGGAAATCATCTTACCCCGTCTTAAGTATATAGGAGAATTTCTTTTTACATCACCGAAACAGAGTAAAATGAATCTTTTGTGCTCGCTAAGTGGAGCTCGTCTACAAACAACGTCAGTAGAATCACCCCCATTAAACTTTCGTCCATACACAGAATCGTTGTGATGGTTAGATTTATTTAAGGGTTTGCCTTATACAACCTTTTTCCGTTCGAGGTTTGGACGATAGGCTTGTGATTACTCTCTATTCGTCCATGTATTGGATGAAGAGTTTGTGATTGGCACAACATTAATTCGTCCATGGCTTAGATGAATGTTCTTCGGAGCACATCCTGTCTTTAAGCTTTAGACGTGTGTACCTTGGAGTTTATTTCTCCTTTTCGAGTCAAACTCATGGACGATACATCCTTGCGTCCAAGGAATTTATACGTCCATGCTTGTTTGCCCCTCATGGATCATTTTGGATAAATGCATAAAAGAGTGAAGGATTCTCATACAACTATGTACATACTTGAAAATACATCATATATATATCCGAAAATCCAAACAAATCCAAACTTATGCAAATACTCGTCCATAGGTATGGCACATGCTCAAGAGCTAGTGCCTTAGGGAATAAAAACACACAAACTTGTCCAAGAATAGCACACAAGTGAAACACTAATGTACTTCCTAGGGGATTATTAAAACACTTAAAGCATTAAACACACAAACTCGTCCAGGAATCTCGTCTATGGCCACTTTCGTCCAGAGTATGAAGCCATCATTTACTGATAGTATCTCCTTAGATGCTCAACTTTCCAAGGGTGTTCAAGCCTCCGTCCATCCAGAGCTTCCAAATAATAGGATTCTTGCCTCTTGCAGTTGATAACCCTGTAGGGTCCTTCCTAATTTGGCCCCAATTTCCCATAGGCTGGGTTTCTTGTTGCCAAGGTGACCTTCTTCAGGACGAGGTCCCCAATATTGAAGCGCCTAGGCTTCACCATGGCGTCATACTATCTGGCCATTAGATTCTTGTACCTTGCTGTTCTCTGTTCTGCGTCCGTCCTAACCTCGTCTATAAGGTCAAGGTTAAGACGAAGCTGTATCTCGTTTTCTTCAACTTCATATCCCTTCACCCTATGACTGGCCATGTGCACTTCTGCTGGTATGACTGCTTCACTTCCGTATGCTAGTTTGAAGGGGGTCTCCCATGTAGGGGTCCTCACAGTTGTCCTATAAGCCCATAGAACACCGGGTAGCTTGTCTGGCCATATCCCTTTTGCCCCCTCAAGCCGAGCCTTGATGATCTTTAGCAAGGATCGGTTTGTTACTTCTGTCTGTCCATTGGCCTGTGGGTGGGAGGGTGAGGAGTAATGATTGTTGATTCCAAGCTGTTCACAAAATTCTCTGAAAGGTGTGTTATCAAACTGCCGTCCATTGTCAGACACAAGCACCCTCGGTACTCCAAATCTGCACACAATACTCTTCCAGACGAAGTTCTTAACATTTTGCTGTGTAATTTTCGCCAAGGGTTCAGCTTCCACCCACTTGGTGAAGTAATCAATTCCCACCACCAAAAATTTCATTTGTCTGGTCCCAGTTGGGAAAGGACCCAAAATATCCAACCCCCATTGTGCAAAAGGCCATAGGGCCATCATTGGGGTAAGGTATTCTGATGGCTGTCTAGGGATGTTACTGAACCGTTGACATTGATCACAGACCTTGACATAAGCTTTGGCTTCAGCTTGAATGGTTGGCCAGTAATATCCTGCACGGACGACCTTATGGACGAGTGATCTCGCTCCAGAATGGTTTCCACATGCTCCTTCATGAACTTCTCTTAACACATAGTTTGCCTCATCCGGGGCTAAACATCTCAGGTAAGGCTGGGAAAAACCCCTCTTGTATAACACTTCGTCCATCAGGACATACTTGGCTGATTTGATCCTTAATTTACGGGCTTCATCTTTTCCTTGTGGAAGCTTCCCTTCTTTTAGGTAACCAACTATTGGAGTCATCCAATTTTCGTCACCCCCTATTTGCTGCACTTCTGGAAGATCTATACTAGGCATGTATTGGATTTCATCAAACCCGTCCGTCATTTCGCTCACTAATGCTTCTTTTGCCAAAGTGTCTGCTTCCATATTTTCTTCCCTTGGAATTTGGACGAAATGAGCTTCACTGAACTTCTTGATAAGGCGTCTCACCTTATTGAGATATTTCTTCATTCGTTCCTCTTTAGCTTCATACATTCTATTCACTTGACCTATAACCAACTGTGAATCTCCTTGGACGAGTACTGACTCTGCCCCCAGTGACTTTGCCAACTCCAGGCCTTTAAGGAGAGCTTCATACTCCGCTTCATTGTTGGTTGTTGGATAGTGCAGACGCACCTTCCGCTTCAGCGTATCCACTTCAGGGGATTTCAGAACAACCCCAATTCCTCCTGCGTGTAGTGTGGACTATCCATCCACATGGACGACCCATGTTCTATCATCTTCCCTGTGGTCTAAGTCTCCATGGCCTGGAGTGAATTCTGCAATAAAATCTGCTAGGGCTTGAGCTTTTATTGCATTCCTCGGTTTGTACTTGACATCGAACTCACTAGGCTCAATAGCCCATTGGACCAATCGTCCTGCGGCTTCCAACTTGTTCATCGACTTCTTTAGTGGATGATCCGTCATAACAACAATCACATGTACTTGAAAATAATGTCTTAGCTTCCTGGAAGCTGTTATTAATGCAAATGCTAATTTCTCCATCAACGGATATCGTCATTCTGCTCCTCTCAGTGCTCGGCTGGTATAATATACAGGCTTCTGCGCCTTCCTTTCTTCTCTGATTAATGCTGAACTTACCGCATGCGGGGATACTGCTAAGTATAACTCCTCACTTGGTATAGATGGACTTAGCAGCGGAGCTGTGGTAAGGTAGACCTTAAGGTCCTGGAAGGCCTTTTGGCACTGGTCCGTCCAATCAAACGCTTTCCTGAGAATTTTAAAGAAGGGTAAGCATTTATCTATAGCTTTAGAGACAAACTTGTTTAGTGCTGTAACTCATCCTGTTAAAGACTGGACTTCCTTGATGTTCTTTGGAGGCTCCATGTCCAATATTGCTTGGATTTTATCCGAATTTGCTTCAATTCCCCTTTGTGAAACCATTAATCCGAGAAATTTCCCTGAGGAGACTCCGAATGCACATTTGCTTGGATTCAGCTTCATCTGATGTCGTCTAAGCGTATCAAAGGTTTCTTTTAGGTCGTCCAAGTGCTTATCTTCGTCCAGACTCTTGACCAGCATGTCATCAACATACACCTCCACATTCCGTCCTATCTGTGGACGGAACATGTGATTAACCAACCTTTGATAAGTTGCCCCTACATTCTTTAATCCAAAGGGCATCACCTTGTAGCAGAATAACCCTTGACTGGTGATGAAGGACGTTTTCTCTTGATCTGCCTTGTCCATCTTTATCTGATTATACCCTGAGAAGGCATCCATGAAGCTAAGCAACTGATGACCTGTTGTGGAGTCTACCAGTTGGTCAATGCGTGGCAAAGGATAACTATCCTTGGGGCAAGCTTTGTTTAAATCAGTGAAGTCTACACACATTCTCCACTTGCCATTTTCCTTCTTAACCATCACTACATTGGCTAACCAATCTGGATAATAGACTTCCCGAATAAATTGCGCTGTGGTTAACTTCTGGACCTCTTCCTTGATAGCATTGTCTCTCTCAGGAGCAAAGACTCTTTTTTTTTGACGAACTGGCTTGGAAGATGGGTACACATTCAAACGGTGAGTGATAACACCTGGATCGATACCCGACATGTCTTCATGACTCCATACGAAGACATCAATGTTCTCTCTTAAGAACTGGACGAGATCTTGCTTTGTCTTCTCTTCCATAGTGGTTCCAATTCTGGTAAACTTCTCGAGATTACCCTCTTCCAAAGGAACATCTTCCAGTATCTCAGTGGGTTCAGCCACAAATCTTCTTTCTTCTATGCTCATCATCTGCACCTGCTCGTCTAAAGCCATCATGGCTAAGTAACATTCTCTTGCTGCCAACTGATCTCCTTGTGCTTGTCCTATCCTATGCTCAGTAGGGAATTTGACTGATAGATGGTAGGTAGATGTTACTGCCTTCCAACTGTTTAGAGTTGGTCTTCCAATAATGGCATTGTATGAGGACGAACAATCCACCACAAGGAAATTGACTGACTTGGTTATTTGCTGTGGGTATGACCCCACCACTACAGGCAGCGTAACGGTGCCTATAGGTTGCACCTTCATTCCTCCAAATCCTATCAACGACGAGCATGCTGGACGAAGTAAGTCCCGTCCAAGTCTCATCTGCTGGAAGGCCGGATAGTACAATATATCCGCTGAGCTCCCATTATCCACCAACACCCTTCTAGTTGTGTAATCTGTAATAAGTAAGGTAATGACGATTGCATCGTCATGTGGATGGTGGATTCTCTCAGCTTCTTTATCGGTGAAGCAAATAGTTGGCTCGTCAATTCCTCTCGTCTTTGGGGATCGTCCAGAGAGTTGAACATTCTGTACCACTTTAAGATACGTCTTCTTTGATTTGGAAGTTTGTCCGGCTGAGGTTCCTCCGATGATGACCCTTATCTCTCCTAACGGGGGCCGTGACGGCTCTTCCATCTTTGCCTTCAACTTCTCATCTTTGTGGTCCCTTCCAACAAAATGTCTCAATTTTCCTTGCTTGATAAGATTCTCAATCTGCTGTTTCAAGTCAAAACATTCGTCCGTGTCATGCCCATGGTCCCTATGGAAGCGACAATATTTATTTTTATTGCGCTTATTAGGGTCTCCTTTCATCTTCTCTGGCCATTTCAAGGAAGGATCGTCCTTGATCTGCATGAGCACCTGATCGAGTGGGGCATTTAAGGGCGTATAATTCTGATTCCTTGTTGGGGGGCCTGTCTTTCTACTATTCCTGCCTTTCTTATCTTTCGTTCGTCCCTTCTTTGGACGAGGACCATGTTCGAAGTGACGTGCAGGATTGGCTTCCATCCTCTCAGCTCTCTTCCTCTTTTTGGCTATAATTGCGTCTTCTGCATTCATGAAGTTTTGGGCCGAATGGACGAGTTCGGCCATGGATTGAGGCTCCTTCTCATATAGCTTGTGGATGAATAAATCAGAATTAACCCCGTTGTGGAAGGCCGCTAAGAGTAACTTGTCATCAACCTCGTCCACAGTCAAGGCTTCCCTGTTAAACCGAGTAATGAAGGAGCGCAGGCTTTCATTTTCTCCTTACTCTATTATTAATAGGTTGGACGAGGAACGTTTGTGCCTCTGCCCTCCGATAAAATTGTTGACAAATAACTTACTCAACTTTTCAAAAGAACTTACTGTATTATGGGGTATTTTGCTGAACCACACCCGCGCTGGCCCTTTGAGAGTGGTAGGGAAGGCCCTACACATAATCTCGTCCGGGACTCCCTGAAGGTGCATGGTAGTCTTGAATGTTGCAATATGATCAAAGGGATCGCGTGCTCCATTGTACGAATCCAGTGAAGGCATTTTGAACTTTGGGGGCAAAGGGTGTCCGTTGACGAAAGCCGTGAAAGGAGAATCCGTTCGGTGGACTAGCTCTTCTATTGGGTTCGTCCTTCTCATATTTTCCCTCATCTCAACCATAACCTTTCTCATTTGATCCATCTCCTTTTCCAGTTGTGGCACCTTTCTAGATGTGGTACCCCTTGATTGGCTTTCTGGTTCAGCGTCTCCCCTATCTTCCTGACTTTGGGCCTGACCTTCAGCATACCCTTCATGGTGTTGCTTCTTGGAATTAATCTCCCTGGTCAATTCTTGATTCCGTCGTGTTAACTCCGCCATAGCGGCTGCCATAGAATGCACGTGTTGAACTGAGGATTGTGGCATCACTGGGGCTGACTGACGGTCACGTTGGGGATGGCTTGAAGCATCCCTACTCTCTTGATGGCCTAGGCTGGTAGCCCTTGACCTAGTTCAAACCATTCAACCCTTTGTCTAGGAAAGACAAATCACAAGTGTAATATGTACTTCCCACAGACGGCGCCAACTGATGCTGCACAGGATTAGTAGGTTGAATGCTCCGGCTTCGGTGGACTACAAATGGTGGCGGAAGGCCTACAAAATGAATACCAAATCAGAAAGAGGGTCGGAGTGAACCGAACAAACACCCTCCGATGGTTGAGTTAGTCTCACAGGGATGAAATTCTAACTTGTTTTTGGAGTTCAGTGTTTAAAAGATTTCTTACCATCGTTTTGTTCAGACCGGTCCTTTATATAGGGACATTGGGGCGGTTATTTCCTCAATAACTTCCCCAAGGTTCACGGAAGCCAATGAGTTCGGAGATAACTTCCTCAACGGCTAGAAACTGCTAATGGAGATCAACTGCTCGAAGAATTTAGGGCGATAGTTATGGATTTATCAACCGCTCCAACATGTCGGATTTTCCCAAGTGTTGCATGTTCGTCCGTCCATTGTATGGACGATTGAATCGTCCATTTCTCGTCATCGTCCATGGACAACGTCCATGGACGACTTCACTGTAGTCTATAGACAACTTCCACGGATGACCTTATTATCTTCCAAGGAGGACCTCGTCAATTGTATACCATATTCTTGTCTAAGGAAACTTTGTTAGTCTCTTTAGTAATGATTCCTGACATTGTCCGCTATCTTGGTCATGGACGATCCCTATGGACGAATTGGAGACGGAACAAATTTCTCGGTATCCTATCACTAAGGTTTTGAACATTTGTCTAGATCTTACTCCAGATATATCAAAGTAACCTACATTTCATGTTCGGGTTCACTATTCCCTCAAGATCGAGAGTTTATGTAAATGAGAAGTCGTGAGATTTATTATTCATTTGACAGTTGTTAATAGAATAATAAATCTCACATTGGTCAGGTTCAATATGTTTTATACACTTAAAACATATTAACATATCAACTAGAAGTCTCTACTTCCATGATCAAGACAAGTCATCTTAATTGATATGGTATAGTCTTTGCAGATGAAATGCCCAATTTATCACCGACTATGAACTAAGATTTTAAGTTTACAAAGGATTTGTGATTTATATCTTCTATGACTAAATCACATAAATCACATACTATGCATCTCAAGGATTATACGGTAATGTCCAAACATTCATGCTACCATTATTTTAGATAATAATAAAACAAGTTTATTACATAGAACTTAATGTCATACATGGCATATAATAGGATTTTAGGGCACTAATCCTAACAATCTCCCACTTGCCCTAAAAGACTATTGCGCACTAATCTAACTCCCATTCCTACTAGGTGTGACTCAAAAGTCTTTTGGGGCAAAGCTTTGGTAAAGGGATTTGCCAGATTATTTTCACTATCAATCTTTGCTACTATCACATCTCCTTAGGCCACCATGTCTCGAATAATATGATACTTTCTTTCTATTTGCTTTCCTTTCTTGTGATTCCTTGGATTTTGGATTGTGCAATTGCTCCATTATTGTCACAGAACAAAGTGATTGGAACATGCTCCATTCTCTTGACACCAAGATCATAAAGGAATTTCTTAAGCCAAACAGCTTCCTTTGTTGCTTCACAAGCAGCAACATATTCAACTTCCATGGTGGAGTCAGCAATACAAGATTGCTTAACACTCCTCCAACTTATGGCTCCACCTCCCAAGGTGAACACACAACCTGAAGTGGACTTTCTAAAATCAAGATCTGACTGAAAATCAGAATTTGTGTAACCAATAGGTATCAAATCCTCGCATAGATAAACAAGCATATAGTCTCTCATTCTCCTTAGATACTTGAGAATATGCTTTATAGCCTCCCAATGTTTTGCTCCTGGATTTAATTGATATCAGCTGACTATGCCAACTTAATAATAGATATCTGGCTTAGTACATAGCATGGCATACATGAGACTTCTCATTGCTAAAGCATAAGGAACTTGTCTCATTGTCTTTTCCTCTTCAAGAGTCTTAGACCTTTGGTTATCAGACAGAGGTACTTCATGTCTAAAAGGTAGTAATCCTTTCTTGGAGTTTTCATGCTAAACCTTGTTGGAATCTTATCTATATATCTAGTTTGTGACAAGCCTAACATTCTATTCTTTCGATCTCGCCAAAGCTTGATCCCTAAAATATAGTTAGCTTTGCCAAGTCCTTCATATCAAATTGGCTTGACAACCAAATCTTTATTGATGACATTACCCCTACATCATTTCCAATGAGTAGAATATCATCAACATAAAGCACTAAGAACATTACTACTTTATCTTGATGTCTTTTGTCCACACATGGTTCATCAAGATTTTGTTCAAAACCAAATGACTTGATTGCTTGATCAAATCTGATGTTCCATGATCTAGATGCTTGTTTAAGTCCATAAATGGACCTTTTCAACTTGCATACCATATGCTCTTGGTTCTTTGCTATGAAACCTTCTAGTTGCATCATATAAATTTCTTCATCTAGATTTCCATTTAGAAAAGCAATCTTGACATCCATTTTCAAAATCTCATAATCATAATAAGCAGCAATGGATAACAGAATTCAGATAGATTTAAGCATGGCTACTCGTGAAAAAGTTTCTTCATAATCAATACCTTCATTTTGTATATACCTTTTCACCACTAGTATTGCCTTAAAGGTTTCAACCTTTCCATCTATCCCTCTCTTCCTCTTGTAAACACATTTGCAACCAATAGGTTTAATGCCATTAGGCGCCTTTACAAGATCCCAAACTTGATTGGAATACATAGAATCCAATTCCGATTTCATAACTTTGACCCAATGATGTGCATCTATATCTTTCATTGCCTCTTCATAAGTATAAGGATCAAATTCAGCCTCTTCTAAGGTAGCTTCATAAGTTTCTCCCAGACCTATAAATCTTATAGGTGGCCTAATAATCCTCCCACTATGATGAGGCTTTTGTGTACTAGTCATCTCATGAGTAATATATCTTATGGTGTATTCGATACAACCACATCATTCCTAGTTTCATCTATTGATTGTTTGAAAGTTCAAATAGTGTAAAATACACTATGAACGTTTAGACCCCCAAAATAAAATTACCAATTCAAGCTTTATGACAAACACAAAGTGTGTGGAAAATAAGCACAAGCTATATAAATAGAATTGATAAACAATCTAAGCCAATTAAAATCACATCCACAGCAGAAAATAAAAGGCAAAGATAAGGGAAGAAAGATGCAAATACAAGGACAAAACAACGATGTGTTATTGAAGAGGAAACCGAAGCCCTCGGCGTAAAACCTCTCCGCCGCCTAAGTAATCCACTTGAAAATGTAGTTGGGATACATGAACGGCAATAGACCTTCAAAGCCTAATCTACCCAATGTACCTAAGCCCTCCAAGCTTCTTGCTCCAACGAGGTTGGTCGAACCTATTTCTCTTCTAGCTTCCTAGATTCCGCTACTTAACCATAGCATCAACTAATGTGAAATTGGTTCCTTCCTAACTGCTTCCCAAAGCACCAAATAGCCCTCTCATAGAAATGGATATGGTGAGAAAAAGTTTTGGTAATGAGCCTCTCAAGGATTTGATAATGGAGAGGAAGAGTGTCATGCCCCGAACCCAACTATAAAGATAGGCACATGACAACTGCCGCACGCTTATAAAGTAAGCACCCTACAAGTGTGCAAGGCCTTCTTAGCAACTAAAATTTATCCTCAACAATTAAAATCAAATAAATCCAAAATACCTCAACAATTTCTTTATAAATAGATCTCCAATAATTTAATAGGAACAAAATCCAAATCTCATGTACATAATGCCAATTGGCCAATAAATATAAAACTATTAGAAGACCATCCAATCCCAAAATCACTAAGCTTTTTTTCCTGCTCACAACACAACATCAAAACTCTTAAAACTTGGTATTCTTCACAATCTGAAACTGGAGGGGAAAAAGGGGGGTGAGGTGACAACTCAATAAGTAACCAAAAATCCTAATAAGTTCTATCAAGCAATAGATTTGTAAAGTAATGTGATGTAATATGAGTTTTCAAAAGTTATAATATACTATGTGTTTTCAAAATAACTGAAGAAGATTCATAGTCTTAAAATAATAAGTTACACATAGATCACATACTTTAATCTTACAAATATATCATAGATGGTTTAGAAAATAGTCAATTTTCCATATATCAAAAGCTATAACTTACAATAGGTTCTAAAACACATAAGTAGTTTTAGTGACTCAAAATAGTTCAAACATAATTCATATTCTTAACAATCTTATGACTATGGTCACGCTATATCCCTATGACTGGGCATCAGAGTACCAATGAATAACCTCCCATTGGCTAGGTATCAGAGTATCAACGAATAACCCCCATTGGCTTGGGTATCTGAATACCAATGAATAATCCCCATTGGTCTGGGTATCAGAGTACCAATGAACAACCCCCATTGGTCTGGGTATCAAAATACCAACAAATAACCCCCATTGGCTGGGTATCAGAGTACCAATGAATAACCCCTATTGGTTTGGATAACAGAATACTAATGAATAACCCTCATTGGTTTAGGTATCAGAATCAACTCATAGTCAAATTGTCCATAATCATATATGTGAAATTATAGTTTCTAACAAAAATATATCTTATTCCAATACATATATATATATATATATAATCATATATTCAATATTCAAATATATTTGTGATATTTCTATATTCTTACTTTAAATCAATATAGCTAAAAAAAACAATTAAATAAAACAAATCTTATATTCAATGCTCATATTTATCGGTGGAAATTCTTATTCTTTACTTTAAATTAGTATAGCTAAAAACAATTAAATAAAATACATCATATATTCAGTAATCAAATATATTTGTGATAATTCTTTACTTGAAATCAGTAATACAATAGAAATAAATTATAACAACTGTAAACAATTTTCAGTTGTTAAAATACGCAAAGATAAAACTAATTA
The DNA here is from genome assembly GCA_030820535.1 of Quercus parvula. Classification (NCBI taxonomy): domain Eukaryota; kingdom Viridiplantae; phylum Streptophyta; class Magnoliopsida; order Fagales; family Fagaceae; genus Quercus; species Quercus parvula. Next base: position 26,087,385 of record JAUAME010000004.1, read on the forward strand.
GGATAAGGTTACTTACCTTTAAAAGCTATTCCAAAAGAAACTTTTTCTTAACAATTCCTCTAAAATCTTTAGATATCATCTAGAACAATTTTCAAACACTATACTCAATAATCAAATAATTCAAGAAAACTTATAACAGTATCCAACCAGAAAAGAAACTATTCAAAATAACCAATAATTGCCCACTATCTACTCACACCAAAATCCCACGTAATTTACAATATTTTTGCTCTCTATTTTCTGCCACTAATAGTTCCTAGAAATCAAGTCTATAGTTACACCATACCTATAGGCAAAAAGGGCCAAAAGTACGTCACCCATTCTTATATTTGTGAGTTGATATATATATATATATATATTTAATCACTTATGTCAGACCTACTGACTTCCCCTTTACACCTCAACCAACCAAATAAACAAATATAATAATAATAATAATAATAATAATAATAATAATAATAACAATAATAATAATAACAATAAAGAAAAGGAACTGGCGTTGCTTTCTCAAAGTGGTCATTCTAGTTATCATATATACATATATAAATGTATTTTCTTTTTCTTTCCTGCCAGTCCCGCCGACCATAGATCACTTTTGGCATGAGGAAAAAACTAAGAAAAACACTATATCAAACCAGAATCAAGCTCCTGACATGCTTTTACAGAAAAATTCTATTTGACACATATATTTTACCTCTGTAATTTATCACACTACTGTACTTCACCATAACTTTTTGCTATTCGCCAAAACTCAGTTCGGTAAACCTGTGCAATACTTACAATTAACGCAACATCGGCATAGGGAAAATAGATCTAATTCCTTCTTCGTTTACATCATCATACTCATTGGATTATTTATTTACTTATTTAAATAATCTCACTGTTGGCCAAAATACTCATATACGAAAATATTCTAATACCTCATAAAGTTTAAATTTGACAAAAGAATAAGATTTCTTAAGCTCTTACCTCAAGAATGTAATCAATCCTTCTCTACTTCAGTCTTTTGAGTAGTCTCCTCTCTCCAAAATATCTCTTCATATACGTTGACATAATAAGCTTATATATATAGCTAGGGTTTCAACCTTATTTTTTAAAAACTCCCTTATAATTAGAAATTATAAAATTGGCCCCACAAAATAAATTTACTTAAATAACCTTCCTTTTAATTCTTTTTTTTTTCCGGGGTATTACAAAGAGAGTAGAGGAATTTGAAGAGTCTCTTAGGTAAATATTGTGGATGAGTCAATCTTGTTTTCTTTAGGGTTTTTCTCTCAAAATTCTTTCTGGAAGTTCTATCTAAATCGTGGGTATAAGGGAATATATATAGTAGGGTGAGAAGGAATGTGAAAAGTCAGATTTTCCCAAACAGGGTGTTCTGGCGACTAGACCTCACGACTGGGTTGAGTTGCGAGTTCAAGCCTCAAGCAAATAGCCTGGCCAGCCTGGGACTTTTGTTCTGTAGTGCAACAACTGGCGCGACGCTTCAAATTTTGGCATGCTTGGCACGTGTGCATCATTCTGGCGGCTTGTAGCTACGGGCCACCCGCGAGATTCAGCCGCAAGTCCCTATTTCTTTGCACAATCTTGAGCAATTCTTCACACTCTCTCACACACTAATTGCTAAAATACAAGCAAATTTGGCACGAGATAAAGCCAACAAGATGGTTGATTAAATTCAACCTTACATTGTTTAATTACAAGTTCATTCATTTCAGCTAAGACAACCCTACTTTTAGGAGTAAAATCATTCATATGGTCATTTTCTAAAAATTAGGCATTTGTATTAACAAATACTTTATTATCTTTATGACTATAGAATAAACCTCCAATAGTTCCTTTTGGATACCCTACAAAGAAAACCACTTTTGTTTTAGATTGTAACTTATCAGAATTTCCTTTCAACACATGTACTGGACAACCCCAATTATGGAGATGTCTCATACTAGGCTTACACCCAATCCACAACTCTATAGGTGTTTTAGGAACAAAATTTGAAGGTACTAAATTCAGAAGATACATTGCAGTATTTAAGGCATATCACCAAAAAGAAATTGGCAGAGTCGAATAACTCAACATGGATCTAACCATATCTAAAAGAGTCCTATTCCTTCTTTTTGCTACACCACTTTGTTGTGGTGTTCCAGGTGTAGTCAATTGGGATATAATCCCATTTTTAGTTAAGTAATCCTTGAAATCCCCAAGAAGGTATTTGCCACCACAATCAGATTGAATGGCCTAAACTCTTTGAACTTTTCAAAAGCTTTGGACTTCTGTTACATTAGGTACACATAACCAAATCTTAAGTAATCATCAGTGAAAGTAATGAAATACTCATAACCATAACCAAACCTATTTTGATAACCTATTATGAGACCTAATAAAAAGGTTAAGAGAGACAATAAATAGTCAAGTATTTCCCATGAAGATTTAAAATAAAAAAAAATAAAAAATAAAAAACTAGAAGAGTGCAAACTGGGAACATTGGTTTCTCTATTCAATGGTTAAAAAAAATGGCCAAAATGGCCAAATACCACTATTTGGAAAAATATGTAGTGTTTTACCACTATTTGAGAAATATTTAACAATCTACCACCTTTTTGGAACTTGAGTTTGTGAAACTCGAGTTTGAAATGGAACTCGAGTTTTAAAAATTCGAGTTCCATAAAAAATGCTGCTTACGTGGATTATTTTAATTAAAAAATGCCACACAAAACTCGAGTTTGTGAAATGCGAGCTCTTTGCAATGTTTTACTTGGGTTTTAAAAACTCAAGTTCCATAAAAAAATGCCGTTGACGTGGATTATTTTAATTAAAAAATGTCACGCAGAACTCAAGTTTGTGAAATGCAAGATCTTTGCAATGTGTTACTCAAGTTTTATAAACTCAAGTACTATGTAAGAAAGCCCCCATTCCTAATTCCTACATCCCACATAACTCACACGGCCACACACTATTTACCTTTAAAAAAAACAAAACAAAACAAAACAAAACAAAACAAAAATTTCTTACCACACATTACATCAATGTACTTTGCATGCCCTTGTAACTCTTTTATCTAAGCACGAGGTATTGGAAAGGGAAACTATTCTAATGGAGTTGGCAGTGGTGCTGGACATGGGGCAAAGGGATGTAGATTTCTATCTACATCATCGTACATTCTTAACCAAAATACAATAAATACTTGAGAACCACTTGGGGATTCTCTTTGTTTCTTCTTCTTCATTTGCATATTCATTACGTGCGAGGAGGACAATAACTGGAAGTCTTCTAAGTGAAAAGCAAGTCAATGTTGGTTTGCATGCTAATAAAGCTATGTAAATAGCAAATCTTTAGTTTGTGGAACTTTATTTACATGGAACTCGAGTTCCACATGGTATTTTTATGTTAAAAAAGTTCAGCTCAGCAGGTGCCATTAGGATGGCCCAATTGGATTGATTGTGTGATGTGTATGGGTATGTGATGAGTCTCACATCGGGCATACACTGGATTGAACTGGGCTTTATTAACAACTACAAGAAGCCTTAATTGTGATTGGTTCCTTTGAGGTATAGCGCAGATGTGACTAGTGCTTTTTCTTGGGTCGTCGCATGTGGTATCAAAGCTGGTCTGGTAACCTCATATGGGTTCAGAGACATTACCCCACATATTGGGCCCTAACGAGGATGTTAGGGATTTAAGTGAGGTAGATTGTGATGCCCCAGTTTGATTGATTGTGTGATGTGTGTAGGTATGTGATGAGTCGCACATTGAGCATATACTAGGTTGAATTGTGCTTTATTAACAATTACAAGGAGCCTCATTGTGACTAGTCCATTTGAGGCTAGCGCTTTTCCTTGGGTTGTTATATCCATGGTGACCATTTTTTATGGAGCTCAGGTTCCAAAAAATGAAGTAATGTGCCAAACTCGAGTTTGTGAAACTCGAGTTCCAAAAAAGTGGTAGATTACTAAATATTTCTCAAATAGTGGTAAAACACTACATATTTTGCCAAATAGTGGTATTTGGCCATTTTGGCCAAAAAACAAAGCCCAAGAAAATGTTTGGTGGTTGATAGTAAAGCATTATTCAAACCAAAGGACAGAAATGCAACAAACTAGAGGAAAAAAAATGCAAAGAGAGAGAGAGAGACAAAAAAGAAGAATAAGAAGGAATTATGCTGCAATCTTAATGTCTAACAACATCTAATGGTGGTTGGAGTTTCAACAATGGACATAAGGTGCTGTAACCATGGTTTTAAAAACTGAACTAGCCAATTCTACCAATTCAACAAGGAACCAAAGTTTTTACAAGTTCAATTCTTGCGAAAAAAAAAAAAAGAAAAAAGAAAAAAGAAAAATTGAAAACCACTGGTTCAACAGTGCAAACCAGGAACTAGAATGATTAAACCAATTTTGAGTGGTTTTATCAAATGCCAAAACACAACCATTTTTTGGAAAAAATAATGAGTTGTATGAACTCATTTCTCATTTCTTCCTTGTAGCAGGCCCTTTGAATCTTCGTTATAGCAAAGAATAATCAAATATAAACAAAAATAATTCACAACATATGACGTGTTTGAAGAGAGAGAGAGAGAGAGAGAGAGAGAGAGAGAGATTAGATTCATTAGAAGGTGGACAATCAATCTTCATCTTTGTTGCTTCACTTGATTTAGGCTCTTAAATTTTGCAAAATGAAGAGTTAAGAGAAAGAGGTGGCTTTAGCTACAAAAACTAAAGAAAGAAATGAGGGATGGGTGTGGGGTATGTTAGAAATTGGGCTTTTAACCTTTGTTGTGTGATCCATTGACCCTTATTTGTCATAGATAGAGGACAATCTTTTATTATACCTCCTTTATTTGATGGCACTAACTATGCATACTGCAAAAGTACGCATGAGAGCTTTCTTGCAGTCTTTAGATGAAAAGGTATTGCAAGCTGTGGAGATTGGCTGGACTAAACCAAAGGAAGCGCTGGCTAATTGGGATGATGCCAAGATCAAAGTGGCAAACTTCAATAGCAAAGCATTGAATGCACTATTTAGTGTGGTGACCAATGAGCAAGTAAAGAAGATATCTTTAACTAAAATTGCTAAGGAAGCATAGACTATTCTTTAGAAAATCTATGAAGGGACTAAGGCTGTTAAGGATTCAAAGCTCCAAAGGCTCACTACTAACTTTAAGGAGATAAAAATGGAGGAGGATGAGTCATTTGATGAGTTATATTCCAAGCTAAAGGACATGGTCAACTCAGCCTTTAATCTTGGGGAAACTATTCCCGAACTCAAGGTTGTAAGAAAGGTGCTAAGGTCTTTGCCTGAGAGATTTAATGCCAAGATCACTGCCATTGAAGAATCAAAGGATATTGACTCTATTCCTTTGACGGAGTTGGTTGGCAACTTGCAAACATATGAATTGAGTTTGACTAGAATTGGGATAGGAAGCAAAAGCAAGAGCATGACACTGAAGGCCAAAAGTAATGAGACTGATGAGTCTTTTGATGATGAAGATTCCAAGATGAAATCTTACATCACTAGGTAGTTCAAGAAGTTCATGAAGAATGCTAATGCGAAAGGATTTGATAAGGACCGTAAGCAATCTAGTTCTTCTCATTTTAAGAGCCAAGACAGAGGAAAGAAGGATGCTAAGGATGGCAGTCAGTACGCTATTCCCTTCAGACCAAAGAGCTTTAGATGTTAAGGTTTTGGACACATGAAACAAGAATATCCAACGTATCTCAAGTCAGTTGGGAAAAGCAAGGCTCTTGTTGCTACCTTGAGTGACACAAAGCTTGAAATTGAGTCCAATGATAGTGATGACGAGGGAATTTTAAATGCCTTCACTGCTATAGTTGATCCTACTGAAGGGGTTATAGAAATAGTAGATGATGAAGAGGACTTGGTGGATTCTAAGTTTGAGAAAATGGATGATCAAGATAACATCCATACAGCCTATGTAAAATTGTACAAGGTTTCTGAAAAGCATGAGAAACTGTATAGGTTGGCCACTAAGAAACTGAGTGATTTTGAGCTAGATCAAAAGGAGCTCTCTACCAAGGTTGATGATGCCAATCAAACCATTGGAGTATTGCAGTTTGAAAACAACTTCCTTGTTGAAAGGACAAAGAAGCTTAAAGCAAAACTGTTCCAAGTTAGAGCTCAATTGGAGAGGATTTCTAGTGCAAAGCTCAATGACATGCTAAGCTTTCAAAAAGCTGCTTCTGATAAAACCGTTTTGGGGTATGATTTCTCTTCTTCTAATATTGCCTCATCTAGTACAATTGTGTTTGTCTCATCTACTGATAATGATAATTCTAAGAATGATGAAGCTAAAACTGATATAGCTAGTGAGAACTTAGATAAAGGAAAATCTATTCTAGGAGCACCCCCTAAGGTTGAAAAGAAAGAGACTAGAAACCCTAGGACTAAGAAAGTTAACAACAAAAAAGTCTTAACCAAAGAAGCCGCATTTCTGTCATCACCATGGAGCTTCAGGGCATACTCATCCAAATTGCTACAAGTGGTTAGCCACTCAACAAAGCAATAGTATGCTCTCGTCCGGAAACCAGAATTAGTTTCCATCCTTTTTTGCTCCTTTTGGAGATCTTCTCAAGGCCTTATGTTCCTTTTGAACTTGAATGGTTTCAATTCTTCCCCCTCACCACTAGATCAAAGGTTCGTTCAAAGGAAAGGTTCTTCCAAGGTGTGGAAGGAAAAAGGCTTAAAGTGATTTAGTCACTTTTTCTCTCTCTCCCCTAGTGGTTATGCATTACATGTTTGTTTTGCTTTCTTGTTTCTGAGTCAATCTAGTTTTATGCTTTGTTTTGTTTAACATGTTTTCGTTTATTTGTTTTCAGTTTGCTTTATTTTATTTTTCATAAAAATTTAGGAACAAAAATTGAAAAATCAGAAAAATACAAAAACAGTGTGTATGTGTACATTGGTACTTATGCACTTTAGATGGCCATTGAAACAAAGTTTTTTAAACTTTGTATCTTTTGTAGCTTAGATGAGTATCTCAATACACAACTAAGCAAGTGAGCTTTATGGCTCGTGTTTGTGATGAGTACGATTAAGTAATCTCTTATACTTAACACTCATATCACTCTTTTTGACAAGAAGGACTAAAAAATCCTAAGAGAAATACATAAATAACCAACTCACGACTAAAGCTTGCCAATTATGCATAACATCTGTGTGCTTCGGCATAGCAAAATTGTGATATTTAAGCTTACATAATTGGGTATTTCTTCTCTCTCTCTTATATGCCCATGCATGATATGCTTAGAAAGAAAAATATGCAAAGAAAAACAAAAGCAAAAATAATCAAAATGCTTTTAAATATGGTTGCAAGCATATTTCTAGGAGATATGGAAGTAATAAGATGTACCTCGAAGATGATGGTCCCCATCAAGCAGTTATGATTGTGTGTGAGTGTATTTGATTTTCTCATATCTCATATCATCATAATATGATAGACTTAAGCACACTTGTTATGTTTTCACACATAACATGCAAATTCTTTACTACTTTTGATACATGTACAGGTACAATGTTATTTGGTCATCACAAGGAATACATGTGTTAATGTATGCTCACTAAACTGTTATAACTTGTTTTTGAAATATAAAATTGGTTAGACTTGTTTAGTGTGTGTGTGTGTGTGTATGTGTGTTTTGGATTTTTGAATGCTTTGCAGTTTTTGTTGAAAGATGTTTTTGAGAGCTTAATATGTTGATTAGATCTGTGTTTGAGTAACTTGTTTGTTGGATTCATCTCTATGTGTTTTTCCTTTCTTTGAAAAACCTATTTTCTTCAAGCTCGATAGCTTCTTGACAGATCCTCAAGAGATTTGCATTTATCAAGCCCCTCTTTCTTCTTTTCTTGACAGAAGTTAGCCCAATTTCAATCCATCGAGCTTTCTGGAATTTGTCTCAATAGCTTCTCAACAGCTTCTCGATCCATTGAGGTATTTTTTGCCTTTGATAGATCCTTGATAACACCTCAATAGATTCACTTCTGTCGAGAATTAGTGCTTGACAGATACTTCGATCCATTGAGTTGCGATTTCTATTTAAAAATGGAGCGCAAAATCAAATTTATTTTCTCACTTCTCTCTCAACAGAAAACACTTTTCTCGCTCCCCAATCACTTCTCCCTCACTCAAATCTCTCTATCCACTGTAGTTTTGGCCTTTACCAAGATCAAATCACTTGGTAAATGTCCTAAAACTTTCATTTTTCATGCATTCATGCATTTTAGACCTAGGTTTTGGGGTTTTTGAAAATTTTTGGGATTTTTGAGAATTTTGTGGGTTTAGTTGTGTTGTTTTGGTGTAATATGCTCATGCCTTGCGTTCCACTAGCATTTTAACAATGTTTCCTGCATTTAGTATTAGGATTAGTGCTCTTAAATCCTATTGTATGATGCTATGTATGTTATTATGTATGACATTATGTATGACTTAATGTTGTGATTAATAAAGTTTCTTTATTATTATTATCTAAAATAATGGTAACATGAATATTTGGACATTATCATATAGTCCATGAAATGCATAGTATGTGATTTATGTGATTTAGTCACAGAAGATATAGATCACAAGTTCTTTGTAAACTCATAATTTTGGTTCGTAGTCGGTGATGAAATTGGGCATTTCATCTGCGAAGACTATAACATATCAATTAAGATGATTTGTCTTGATCATGGAAGTGGAGACTTCTAGTTGATATGTTGATATGTTTTAAGAGTTAAGACATATTAAACTGGACCGCTGTGAGATTTATTTTTCTTCTAACAACTGTCAAATGAATAATAAATCTCACGACTCCTATTTACATGAACTCTTAATCCTGAGAGAATAATGAAACTGATTATGAGGTGTAGGTTGCTTTGATATATCAGGAGTGGGATCTAAAGTAATAGTCAAAATCTCAGTATGTTGGGCAATCACATTTAGTGTTGATGGAACATATATTCTCAAGATGAAATTCATAGTCTTTTAACGGAGATATAAAATATTCCCTTGAGATAAGTTTAATGGGTTTGGTTATTCATAAAGTTAGGCCTAACCACTTTAGTAAAAAATTACTGAAGTATATATTTATGAAATTGGATTTCATAAATATATGATGAATAACTTAAAGGATTAAATCGGGTACTCAAGGATTAAGATGTAGTAATCTTCAAAGTGGCAGTCTACATTCATGACTTTTAATTACTACGAATATTTTATGAAAGGGTTGCATGTATAATAAAGTTTTGGGATATAATTTATAAATAAGGCCTAGAGTGCAATTATATTTATATAGTGGTATTAAATATAATTAATGGTAACTTTGGACTTGTCAAGAGTTGACAGTAAAACCCAAGGCCCATTGGAGCTAGTGTCTTATTAGTCCCTTTTGGTCCCACTCCAAGCCACACACTAAAACCCAATTGGAAAGGCCCAATAAGCTGGCCCAATTAAATAATCAGTTAGTTATAAAGGGAGAAACATACAAAATTTTATTTTGAGAGAATCATCATTGTGAAGTAGTGTGTATGTGCGAGTGAAGCCACTCAATTATTCTCCCTTAGAAACTGATTGAGAGACCACACTTCTTGGGCATAAAGTGGAATTGGAGTGAAGATTAAAAGTGTTCCCAAGTACTTCTAATATTTTGTTTTAAATTTCACCGCACCAAGGTATGCTATCTTGTTCTCAAATTCTGAAAATCACATAATGTATGTTATCAATCATGAATGAAATAGATTCATGTTTGTTGCTTCTGCTATGTGTTTTGTATGAGATACAAAACCAGATTTACCAACATTTAGATGTGTGCTTGATCATTGAAAATTGTGTGTTGGTAGGTTTGGACTGGGTTTCAACCCATGATCCAATTTATTTTTAGCACGTCACATGTTCATGCATACGAATTCTTTCATTCCTATTTCGAGATTGTGGTTGTGTTCTATTTCCTTCTCCCTCTCTCTCTCCCTCTCTCTCTTAGATAGATTACGCATGGCACCTAAGTGCAAATCTACTTCGGCTCGGAATGCTCTTAGTTCTGGGTCTTCTTTCACACTCGGGGATGGGAATCTCTTTGTGAGATACCCTTGAGATGTCCTATCGTGTTTATACAGGAGTTTTAATCCAATATACATGGTATCGATACCTCTATACCTCAGTTTGCCACGACATTCAGAGGTACATATATCGTAGTCACTGCAGATCTTATATCCAAGATACTACTTGTCCCGAGGGTATTGTATCCTGATTACCTCGATTGTTAGTGTCTGAGGACTGTCCAAAGATGAGCTTCTGTCTCATTTCTGTGAGACACCTTCTGTGTGGGGTTAGCGTCAAACACCCCATGCTCGGGCTTTGCAAAAGGTCTAAGATTCCTTAATATGGTGATGACATTTGTTCTTACTCCATTATCTTACTACAACTCTATCACAGAGCCTTGTGCTCGATTTTTGTTGTCCCTCTTTGAGGATCTCACCATTGACTTCCCCTCTTATTTCATTACTTCTATCATTGATGTTAATAGGGATACAGTGACTCGTGATAAGCTCATTTTTCCTTTGGCGATCACGCAGATCGTTCGCCATTTTTCTATCCCTATTCTTGATTCTTTTTATCACATCGTTATAGGTTCCATTAGCGCAGCTTCTATTCGGCAAAGCGATGCCCAGCTTTGATTGAAGCGGCCACGGATAGAGACGATTAATCCTACAACTCTTACTATTCCTTCCACCTCTGATCCTTCTTCCTCGGATGGTGGTGTGACTTTTGAGGCCATCATGGCGCAGCTTCAGTGCATGGATGCTTGCCTTGACACTCTCAGTGATGAGTTGTGTCAGGTGAACACCCATGTTGATTGTATTGCATGACAACAGGCTCGCCTTAATGGTTTCGCCTCTTCTCCCTCTCCTTCTCTAAAGGCTTCTGTAGATAAGGATGGCAATGATAGTGCTGACGATGATGATGAGGATGATGATATATGTTGTTTTTCACCTGTCTCTCCATGTGTTGTTTCTTTTATCTCTTTATACACATGTTTCTTTATGTATGCAATCTTTATTTTTGTTTCACACTAAGATGCTTTAATTAGTTTTGTTTAAAGTGTTTCAGAAAGACAGGTTGTGAAAATCTATCATGCCATGAACTCTCTTCTTGCAAATTTTTTCAAGATTTTATGTTAGGGTTAGATTTATTTTGTATTCCAACAAGTAGTTATGAGTTTAGTGATTTAAGACTTCTCTCATGATTTATTTGTTTGTTGTGGCTTTGTCACGAATTGCCAAAGGGGGAGATTGTTAGGATATATGTGAGAATTGTTAGAAACATATGTGATGTAAATTGGTTAATCCTTTGATAAAACGCACTTTACTTGTAATTAAGTAGATCTAGGATGTGATTAGTACTTCAAGAAACAAGCGTTTGAGTTTAGTATTGAAGCCATGCAAGTCTGACTAAGAAACAAGTGAAGGAGTGCTTTTCATTAAACTCGACAGATATCTCAACAGAAGCCTTTCTATCGAGGTTTAATGTTAAAGCTCGACAGTAGCTGTATTTGATGAGAATTATGAAATTAGAATTTCTAGAACTTATTTCACACATATCCATGAGTATTTGTGTAGGATTTCTTTTCTCACAACCCTAGACATATGATTATTTTAAAGGCTATCACATGATGATGCAACTTGATGCAAAATGATTATATATGCATATTGTGACTGGAGACAATTTGCCCTAGTTCATCATATTGTCTCTAGAAGTTACTGCATCTTTGCGCCAAGGGTTTTGTAACCAAAGAGCTTCCTGATCTTCATTGTTGGATGAACTGAAGAACTTTGTTGCCAACAGCTTCCTCAAGTTGGTGTGTTAGTCACGTATTGGGATCTGTGCATCATTGGTTAGTCACGTACTGGGAGCCGTGCATCGAAAGGAGAGATTGCCACTACATTAGAATTCCAATTGGGTATTTAGGTAGGGATTCAACTATAGGTTGGTATTAGATAATGAGATTCCTTTTACTTGTAACCGCTTATTTTGATAATAGTGAAATCTTTGGAGTGGTGATCTTAAATTCATTCGGTGGGGTTTTGCCTCGGTTGTTTTCCCCATTCGTAAACAAATCACTTGTGTCAAATTTATTTTCTGCTGCATTTAACTTAGTTGGTGATTTGTTTGTACTACCACGCTTATTGCATGTAATTGAATCTAATTAATTCACTTGGCTGGTTAATTGATTATTTTACCAAAAGGGGTTAAAACATTCTTGGCCTATCACTTATGATTTTACTCAAACAAAGGACTGTCTATGGACATGCATTATGGGGTGCCTAACACCTTCCCTATACATAACCAAACTTCCGAACTCAAGAATTAAGATTTTTTGCCCATCCACATAAGATTAGGAAAAATGGCCTTTTCCTTAACCTAGGATCGGTAATAAAATCAAATAGAGTTAAGTGATCGGTCACATTTGAAAAAAAAAACCCAACGATTGGTGGTGACTTTACTTACCCTTGCTAATTTCCATAAAATTTACTCACATTCGAGTTACACACCTGAGGTACGACACACCTCCACAACACGTGCAAATTTGCGTAAGCATCGCTGCAATGGGTGGTCGACATTTTAGCTGTGATGCGCTAACAACAATCGACATTTTAGCCATTGTGTCCCAACGACATTTTAGCTGTGATGCGCTAAAATAGAAATCTGTGCTGGAGATTTGTTCAATTATTGAATCACACTATAGTCTGCCTTTGGATAGTTTTGAAGAATTCCTCAGCTTCTTCAGTGGTGACCCTATTCCTGACTAGGCTGTACTTTTGCCAATCTCTTTCCTCCTATTTTCTAGTTCCTCAGGAGTATAACATCGACTGCTTTTGGTGAGTTAGGCTAGGCTTGAAGAGGCATTAGAGCAAACCTCTTCCTTTCTAGTTCAAGGGAAAATCAAAGTCATATCGTACTTCCATGGGACACAATGGCTTCCTTGTGAAGGAAGGGCTTCGGGATATGCTTGACCACACCCTTTTAAGTTTGCAAATTTGGCACCAAAGAGATCATCTTCGAACTGATGATGATTGGGCTGGGTAGAGTAGTTTCTAAAACTTTTGGGCCAAGAGCCCTAAAGATTCCTTGGATAGGCATTAGAAAAATTATAGGATCAAAGCCTTGAATGGCGGGGATGACGGTGGTTCCTTTCTGGATAAATCTTGGATTATGGCTTTGCAGCTACAGGCAGTGCCAAAACTAGAGGAGTAAAGCCTTTAATGGTTGTCATGGCTTGTCCTTTCTTTGGAGCAGGCGCCTCTAATCCATAGGTGATTCTGTAATCTCTAATGACCGAAGTCGGAGGAGCTGGAGGAATCTTACATAAGCGCTCTAGTAAGTATTCGTCCTAATCTTTCCTTGATCCTATTGTCATAAAACTGTGGCTAGTTCCCACTTCGATATTTGGAGGGCATAGGCTGACTGCCATACAATCGCCCCTTTGCACGACCTCTTTTTCGATCCAGATGATACCATGGTCAGCTAGACTCTGAACCTCTACTTGAAGCACTCTATAATCGAATTGGGCACTGACTATCACAGAATGAGCAGATTCCCCAATCAAAGCTTAGAGCTCCTATGTTCTCGAGAACAATGTGACTTTCTTGGGCTAGAACTCGTAACATGGCTTTCCAAGGGAATGAGGGGGATGAGAAATCAGGGATCCTCTTCTTTACTATAGAGATAGCATTCACGTTCCCTTTCCGAAAAGGAGACAAGGGGTTAGTGATGACATTTGGCCCAGCCATGTTGTCGAACTCTACTAACTTATTGTCAATGAGACCCTGGATTTAGTATCTCTAATGTATGCATTCTTCCAAAGTGTGCCCTTCGGCTCCAAAATGGTATTCACATTTCTTGGATGGGTCAAAACTATGCAGAGGAGGACTGTCCTTGGGTTTCGCGAATATTGAAGTCACTAGCTTCTTCTCCAATAGATAATCATAAAGCTCTGGGCATGGGTAACAGAGAGAATTTTCGTGGTTCTACCTTGGGATATCGGGGTTGATCAGGCTTTCCCTTCTGATTGAATGCTCGGTAAGGTGCTTGGGCTAGCTAAACTTATTGCTAGTAAGGCTGAGCATTTGCGGCTGTATAAGTAGAAATGACACCCTTTAGTCCTTTAGGTGTTTTCTCGATCACATGAACATTGGCTTCCTTCCCTTTGCAGCCGGTTGCCTTTTTCACCTATTGTTCTATCATAGAATTCAGAGCCTCAGGATTGACTATTTTCTTGCTCCTAATACCTTCATCAATATGCTCCCTAATAGGAATCGGGCTTGCGAAGTGAGTGACTTAGGCATTGATCATCTTCTCATAGTAAGGAGGCTTGAGGTTATCAATGAACCATTTAATCATTTCATCTTCCATTATAGGAGGAAGCACTTGGATGGATAGGTCGTTCCACCTTTGGGCATACTCATGGAAAGATTCCCCACAAATTTTTTTTTTTGTCCTATAAAGAACTGTGTGGCCGTAAGCTATCTCAGTATTGAACTAGTAATATTCTAAGAATGCATTGGTCATCTCTCTCCAGCTGGAGGTCCTTTCCAATCTCACATACCATGTGATTGCAGGGCCAATCAAGCTATCAGGGAAAATTTGGTAGAGTAAAGGATTATTGTCTCCATAGGGTGCCATCTTCCTACAGAACATGCGTAGATGGGCACAAGGATCTTTAGTGCCATCATACTTGACAAACTTGGGTGCCTTGAACTTGGGAGGCATAATGACCCAAGGGAAATTGGTCAGACTATTTAGATCGATACTTCCTTGAGCATTGAAGCCTTTTAAAATATGAATTTCCTTAGTCAGGGTCACCACTTGACTTTTGACCTAGTTGTAACTAGACTCTGAGGTCTTATCCTTAGAGGATCCACTTCTTGTTTATTCCCTTGTGGGGTGAATGGTGGTGTGGTTTAGCCTTAATTTGGATCTGGTGGTGGCTAGTTCTTATTTTCAGAATGGGGCGCAAGAGCCTTCTAGAGTGGGACCAGATGATTCTCGATTCCTTCCTACATCCAGTTGTTGCATCATGTGCATCATTTCTACCATTTGTTCTTTCATCAGCATGAACTTGGCAACACTTACTTTAGAAGCTGAAGGGTCATTAGTAGACATCTCTCTAGCACGAGACTTAGTGATAATGGGATCACGACGTGATAGTAACTTGAACTATCTCCTTTAAGCAACATTTTCTCTTTAAGATCCTGGAAAGGAATAGAATGGGATGGGAGAAATTGGGTACATGTGAAAATTTGACAATGTGCAAACACCAAACAAACCCAAAGTTAGTTTATGTTTTTGCTCATTTAAAATGCACCCTCGATTTGCTTGCCAGACCTTGAAAAATTGAAAAATATTATTTTCTTCACATGGGGCTGCAAGAGCATCCAAAATTACGTGGTGCAACCTGTTCAGGCACCAAAGCAACTGAAGTGCCTTTTTAAGCCAAAATGACCGAAATGCCATTGGTCAACCCTAGGTGTGACCAAAGGTCAAATGAGGTCAAAGCCCTCACAAATGACATTTTTCATATTTTTACATCAAGCCCGAGCTTCTAGGAGATTTTTAACAATTTTGACCAAATTTGACCCGAAATTGGTCCTAAGTGGGCCCAAAAAACCTAATTTTTATTCGATTGTCAGAATGGATTGAAACCAATGCCATTGTGAAGATTATAAAATTCTCATTCCAATGACTATTCATGGGTTGAAATCGGAGTTAGAAGATATCACAAAAACCGGGATGACGCACTGATCGAGGCACCACTAACTTCTAAGAGCCATAACTTTTGATCCGATCGTTAGATTTTCAAACTCCATACCTTTTCAGAAACAAGAAGTCAAGATCTTTCCAAAGCTATCAAGATCAACCCGATTAGAGGAGGTTTGAGTTAAGGGCTATCGCCTCAAAATTTGTGCTAGGGCTATAAAAAGCCCCTGGCACCCTTCAAACCAAAAAAAGGACATTTTTCCTGAGTTTTGCTGTCTGCTTGGTACTTTTCTATGCATTTTGTCTCTTATAGACATGAAAAAAACACAAACAAAAAAAAAAACCTAAAGAAAACACATCAAAGCTTCTTGATTCTTCTCTCTCCACCAAAAACACAAGGTATTGTTTTTATACCCAATCTTCTTTTCCTTGATTCTACACTTTGGATTTGGGGTTTAGGGCTGTGGATGAAGCTTTTTAGCTACCATCCACACCCCTAACCTTTTAAATCTTTGTCTAGCATTTATTTTGTTATTTTTGCTTAAATAACATGATTTATTGCTTTCCTAGCATGTTGCTTGCTTTGTTTGTGTTTCTAGATTAAATCCCTTTGCTTTTATGCCTTATGCCATGTTTAATGCTTAGGTCTACATCCTTACATGCTTATATGTTTAGATCTACATGTTTTAGGCTTTATGCAATGTTTTCCTATATTTTATGCCTCTTTTGGTTTTAGGTTGACGTTAGAGTTAAATGCTCACATGCTTGTATGACGTTGTTGGCTATGATTTTCTTGGATCTATGTGTTTTACGTGTTTATTTCCATGTTATATGGTTAGATTCGTGTCTTCACATGCTTATGTGCTTGGATCCATATTCTTCCATGTCTATGCGTTAAGATTCTACATGTTTACATGCATGTTTCCATGCCTATATGTCTAGATCTATGTTTTCATATGCTTGTGTGCTTGGACCTACATTCTCTACATGCTTTATGCCATCATCTATGCACTTGTGCGCTCCATGCCATGTTTATGTGCCTAGATCTAGGCCATGTTTGTCATGTCATGTGCTATTGTAGCCCTTTTGTCGCTTTGTCTTTCTTTCTTGTGTTTTAGCCAAATGGTTCGGACCCGATTTAGACCTTGTGGTCTTTGTTATCATCCATACACCTTGGCCCATATCAAAGGGTTTGGATCACCCCTATTTGCATGTCTATGCTTGCTTGCTTCTATACTTTATGCTCGTGTTAGCCTTTCTTGTTCTAGGCTTTGCCACGTTTGATGCCCTTAGCAGGTTTGTGGTTGTGTGGTTACATCCGAAGCTCATGAGACCTTGTTTGGATGTAACCATTTGGGAGGCATCGCCATGATGCTGGTTGCTTTGTGCATACCTTTCCCCTTTTCAGCTCTGTAAGATGATATGCTTGCCATGCTCATTTGTGCCACCCATTGGCTTTCTATGTATCCTTACACACTTGCTTACATGTCCATGCATGAGTCTTGCTTGCTGCTGTGTCGTTCATGCTTCAACACAATGAATTTATGGACATTCGATCCAAACCAACATTTGTCCCCTGTGGACACCACCTTTTGATTGCCTTCTTGCTTGTTTGGAGCTAGGGCACGGTCTCCTAAGCGTAAGCAAAAAGGGCACAGGCGCAAGCATGTCAATATAAGCCAAACAGCAGTGTTCAGTAGGTTTAGAGGTTTAGTCTTTCCCTTTTGGCTATGTACTCTTTAAAACCCCTTCCTTCCTCTCTTAGATGGGTTGTATTAGGTATATCATGTTGTGTACCATTCGTCCTTGTCCCTAGAGTATGGCGACCCTTGTTTGCTATCCAACACCTATATTTTAGGCCATGCTCTAGGGATGTAGGCATTTACTTTCTTGCTCTGTATGCTAGCATTGTGCATAATGTATGTATATATATACCTGGTCGCCCCTATTGGTGTGATTGTCATAGTCCTTGTCACCTAAGGCAAAACAATGCCTAATCTCCACCGCGAAAGTAAGGTGACATATCGCTGGAATTTCGTTGTGGAAATCTGGTACTTTGCTCGAATGCCTTAGGAAAGCATAGATTGGGACTACACCCATTCAAAAGCCAAAACTTAAAACCCCCATGCATGCAATGCCCCAAAAGCCAATGCCAAAACCATATTTTACAACCAATCTCTGAAAATTAAGGTTTTGTCAAAACAAAGGACTATTCTTAGACAGGCATTGTAGGGTGCCTAACACCTTCCCCACAGGTAACTAAGCTTCTGGACTCAAGAATCAATATTTTTTTCCATCCACATTAGATTACCAAAAATGCCATTTTTCTTAGCCTTGGATTGGTAATAAAATCAACTAGAAACAGGTGACCAATCACACCTTAAAAAAACCCAATGGGAGCGTCACCACGGTTGGTGTTTGGATGAAGGCCCAACGGTTCTCCGTTCTAGGCTTGGTGTCGACAGATTGGCGAGCCTTAAGAGCTTTTGATAAAACCATAATCTTTGTACATTGGCTTTCAAAAACATAGAAATTGGCATTGGCCTCCGGGTCTTTCCTTTTGAAAAAGGCTTCTACTATATCCTATTAGAATATTTTCAAAAGAGCAAAAATCTTTTTCCAAAACATCAAGGGAGGCTTTAAGGTACTTTTACATGGGGGTTTTCTGCTTTGCTCACATGCTTTATAGCTTTCCTACACATGCAAACATAGGGTAGCAAAATTTAATTTCCGTTACACTTTTATCTGCTTTCATATATATATATAAATAAATATATATATATATATATATATCTGCTGTGTTTGGAAAAATATTTCCCCTTCATTAAGGATTGCAGACATATACACCATTTTTGAGCCAAACTCGAGCTCCACACTGTTGGCATAGTCACATCTCTTTGGGGATTTCATCACCCCATCTGCAGATGCCTAAATGAAAACATTGGCAGTGTTACCCATAGTTAGATTTGGAGCTGATGTTGTAGGCACTTCTGGGTCCATGGGTGGATAGAAGTAGCTGGAAAGGCCCCTTCGATCCTTCCTGCCCCATAACTTCCATGAAGGGAGGGTTATGGCAATTGAGTACCCTAGGATAGGAACAACCTACCAGTTAAGCCTTTGCATACAGTCGGCCTAGTTATGACAAAACCCGTGAGGACTAGATCAAGACTAGAGCCCATTTGGACTAGGTAAAGCCTAAAGAGTGAACATCGAAGCCTAGGAAAGGACACCCTTATAGGGCTAGAGGTTAGGGGAAAGTGTCTTGTAATAGGTGCGCCCTTTTTGCTTGTACCAAAGAAATTGTGCTCTACTCCAGGTTCTTTTTATCTTGTTTGCACAACATCCATGATTAAATCCCTAGGGAAAGCAACCTCGTTGCTTGTACATGCTAGATCATACCCTCTCCTTAAGGGTTTACAATCCTACAAGGGCAGTCATGCATACACTAAATGGTTCTATCACCTAATTGTGCAAAGATAAAATCTGTGGCAAGTAGCCAAAACTCCATTAAGGAGGAAATGCTGCCAAAAAACCATCAAGGATTCCTAAGCATCAAGATTTCAAGGGCTTTCCTAGAAAAGATCCAAAAATATTGCCAAGAAGCTTAAATCGTCAAAGAGATCACAAGATGTCAAGGTGGCCAAGAGGGTCCAAGATCCAAATTGCCAAGAGATCCACATTGCCTAGATTGCCAAGATGTCAAAATTGCCCAAAGATCCTAGATGTCTAGAATCCAAAGGCACCCCCAAGAGATCCAAAGGTCCAAGAGATCCATACTGTCCAAGTTGCTAAGAGAACCCGGTGTCCACGTGCTTCCCCGAGAAGTCCACAGTATCAGAAGCTGAGCTTTTCCTTGCAGTTGCATTTCTTGTATTGTAAAAGGCCCATCATTGAAGCCGATGAACCCAGCGTTGTAAAAGCAAATCTTGTACAAGCATGAAATCAAAGGATGGGTCCTTCCCACATTGTTGAGCATGTCATGAAAGTTTCAGTCTCTTGCCAATCTTGTGCATTAATCTTGCATCATAGTAGAAACTCACCATGATAAATACCCGATCAAGGATGCAAAGCCAAATTTTTCTAAAAATACTGTTTCCTTTCACCTCCCATTCTTTCACAAGGTCAAAAGATTACTAAAAAGAAATAGGCTAAGCTACCACCACGCCGTGATCCCATTGTCACTAGATCTCGCGCAAGAGAGATGTCTACTGGTGGTACTTCTCCCCATAAGGAAGATGCTCAGGAAATTGTTCTTCTGAAGGAGCAAATGGTAGAAATGATGCGAATGATGCAACAACTGGTTATAGGAGGAGGACAGAACTCTTTTGGTCATAGTCAAGGAGGTCCCCAATCTGATAATGAAAATCAGCCCCCACCGGTACAAAATCAGGGCTGTAAGGTTGAATTTAATCAACCATTTTGTTGGCTTTATTTTGTGCCAAATTTGCTTGTAATTTAGTAATTAGTAACCCTATATTTAGGTGGGAATCATGTAAGGGTAGTGTGTGAGAGAGTCAAGTGGCTCGTGGCTGGTAAGCTGCTAGATGATGCACGTGAGTGAAGCATGTAGAGAAGATGAACAGTCACGCCAGCTGGAGCGCTATGGGACAAAAAGTCTAGTCTTGCAATTCTATTTGCTCACGGCTTGAACTCGCGACTCAGTCAAGTTGTGAGGTCAAGCCGCCATCTAGCTCTGTTTTAAAAAAAAACCTGATTCTTCGCATTCCAATCTCACTCCAGTATAAATACCCCTCAGACCCACGAAATATAGAGAGCTTCCAGAGAGAATATTGAGAGAGAAACTCTAGAGAAAAACAAGATTGACTCATCCACAATCTTCACATAGAAACTCTTCAAATTCCTCTACTCTCATTATCTCCATTGTTACATTCTTGAGAGGTTCATTACCAAAACCTTTTCTCACCATACCCACATCTGTGAGAAGGCCATTTTGTGCTTGGGAAGCAGTTAGGTAGGGACCAATTTCATATTGGTTGATGCTATGGGCTATAGCGAAATCCGGTAAGCTAAAGAAGAAATAGGTTCGGTGCAACCTCGTTGGAGTAGGAGCTTGGAGGGCATAGGTACATTGGGTAGATTAGGCTTGGGGGTCTTTTGCTGTTCATGTATCCCAACTACATTGTTTAGTGGATTATTTACCGCTTGGAGGGCGGCAGAAAGGTTTTACACCAAGGGCTTCGGTTTCCTCTTTGATAACACATCGTGTGTTGTCCTTGTGTTTGCATCTCTCTTCCCTTAATCTTTGCCATTTAATTTCTGTTGTGAATGTGATTTTATTTGGTCTAAGATTTTTTATCAATTCTGTTATATGCTTATGTTCATATTCCGCACATTAATTGTTTGATAATAAGCTTGAATTGATAATTTGTAAATTATGGGTCTAAATGTTCATAGCGTTTTATACACTAATTGAACTTTCAGTTGGTATTAGAGCGGGTGCACTTGTTGTGGTTTAATTACCCTAGTGTGATCCTAGACCCCTTTACTATGGATAAAGCTATGGAAAAGGCTATACTAAGTTGTGGTTTGAATGTTTGTGATAATGACTATATGAGTTTATTTGAAGGGTGTCCTAACAATGAACTCCTAGAGTTATTGAAAACAAAGAAACATGCTAGGATTTTTGTTCACATGCTGAAGTATTTTGAAAATGAGAATCACATCTTACACAATAGTCTATGTAAGTCTAATTCTTTAATTAAGAAGTATAAAAGAAGAAATAGAATTTTGTGTGATAAGATTGATAATCTGAAAATGAAAATTTAATCCAACAAGAGAATGGAAAATGAAGATAAGTTTCTTTTTGAAGGTTAGGAGTGCTTGTCTCATGCTAGCTTCTTTGTGCATACTTCTTTGAAGGTTTTTAATTCATGCCTATGGTATCTTGATAGCGGATGTTCTTGTCATATGACAGGAGATAAAACATTGTTTAAGTCACTCAAAGAAAAGGTGGGTGACTATGTGACATTTGGGGATGGAAGTCATGCTCAAGTTCTCGGCAAAGGGACTGTCGAGATTCCTAGATTACCACTGCTGAAGGATGTCTTATACATCAAAGGGTTAAAGGCAAATCTCTTAAGCAAATATGTGATGAGGACTTTCTTGTTCAATTCTCAAAGAAAGGGTGTGTAATTATTGATGAAGAAGGGATTCAAGTCTTGGAAGGGAATAGGACTACTGACAATTGTTATGGAGTAGTCCCTATGGCACCAATTTCCTATAGAAGTGCTCGAGTTGACATGTTGGAACTTTGGCATCAAAGGTTCGGTCATGCAAACTTCAAACAAGTGGCTAAAGTTTCGAAACTTGAGGTGGTTGAAGGACTTCCAAAATTTGGAAAGGTCGAGAAACCTATGTGTGGGGCATGTCAAATGGGGAAGCAAACAAAGACAAGGCATTGAAAGGTGAATGTGAATGCAACTTCTCGATGCTTAGGGCTCTTTCACGTCGATTTAATGGGGCCTACAAGAACTGAAAGTCTAGGAGGAAAAAGATACATTATGGTCATTGTTGATGACTTCTCAAGATACACATGGGTGGAATTCCTTAGGGAAAAATCGGAAGCATGTGAGAAAATGGAGGTTCTATGCAAGAGGCTTCAAAATGAAAAGGGGGTGTCTATTGTCAAGATAAGGAGTGATCATGGCAAGGAATTTGAGAACACAAGATTTGATTCTTTTTGCGAAAGGAATGGGATTAAAAAGGAATTTTCGGCTCTTAAGACTCTTTAACAAAATGGGGTAGTTGAAAGGAAAAATCGGGTAATTCAAGAGATGGCGAGGGTTATGCTGCTCAACAAGAAAATTGCACAAAAGTTTTGGGGAGAAGCTGTGAACACTCATGTCACATTGGTAATAGAATATACTTTCGAGCAGGAACAAAGAAGACCCCACTTATGAAATTTAGAATGGAAAGAAGCCAAAAGTGAAGTACTTCCGAGTATTCGGAAGCAAGTGCTACATTCTCAATGATCGGGAGAATCTTGGGAAGTTTGATGCTAAAAGTGATAAAGGTATCTTCCTTGGGTACTCTACTAGTAGCCGGGCATACAGAGTTTACAACAAAAGAACAAAGACAGTTATGGAGTCCATCAACGTGAAAATTGATGATGCTGTAACAAAAGTAGAAATGGTTGATGATGGACAAGGGCTGAGCACTAAAGAACCCACTGTTGAGGTTGAAGAATTTACACTGGAAAAGGAATAAACTCCCATAAACTCAAGAGTGGAGACTAGATCAATGTTTAGAACAGCAAGTCCTCTCACTCCTCTAGAAGTTCATCCTCCTATTTCTCGAAATGATGAAGTGTCCACTTCAAAGAAACCATCATCAAGAGTGGTTAAAAATCATCCGGAAAGTAACATTATTGGGTATTTAGATGAAGGTCTTTGCCTTAGAAAGGGAAATAAACTTCTGGCCAATCATGTGACATATCATTGCTACCTAGCTCAATTTGAGCCAAAAAAGGAAGAAGATGCTCATCAAGATGAAAATTGGGTTGAGTCAATGCATGAAGAGCTGAATCAATTTGTGAGGGAATGATGTATGTGAACTTGCTCCTAGGCCTGAAGGTGTTCATATTATCGGCACCAAATGGATCTTTAAAAACAAGACCGATGAAGATGGAGAGATTATCCAGAATAAATCTCAGTTAGTGGCTCAAGGATACACTCAAGTAGAAGGAATTTATTTTGATGAATTCTTCGCTCCTGTGGCAAGGCTTAAGTCTATACGCATTCTCATGTCAATTGCATGCACCATGAATTCCAAACTCTACCAAATGGATGTGAAATGTGCATTTCTAAATGGCTATTTGAATGAAGAAGTGTTTGTTGAACAACCCAAAGGCTTTGAAGATCCTCACTTTCTGGACCATGTGTTGAGATTGAAGAAAGCACTTTATGGCTTGAAACAAGCCCAAAGAGCTTGGTATGATCGGCTTACTCAGTATCTCCTGGATAGAGGATTTAAAAGAGAGTATGCTGACCGAACTTTGTTTGTCAAGAATGATGAAGATTATTTTCTCGTAGCTCAAGTATATGTTAATGACATAGTATTTGGAGCTACTATTGATGCTCGAGCCATAGAATTTCTAAGGAAATGAAGAAAGAGTTTAAGATGAGTATGGTGGGGGAGCTCACATTCTTTTTAGGTCTTCAAGTCAAACAAAGGAAGGAAGGCATATTCATTTCACAAGAAAAATATGCTCGAAATATAGTCAAAAAGTTTGGATTAGACTCCAAGAAGCATGCATCTACTCCTATGAGTTCATCTACTAAGCTCAATATTGATTCTTCTGGGGTAGAAGTGAGTCCAACATTGTATAGGAGTATCATTGGGAGTTTACTCTATCTCACGGCAAGTAGACCAGATATTGCGTTTAGTGTAGGTGTTTGTGCTCGATATTAGGCTGCTCCGAAAGAATCTCACTTAACTGTGGTGAAGCGAATCATAAGATATGTAAATGGAACTTCGGATTATGGATTGTGGTACTCAAAGGACTCTAATGCTTGTCGTGCTGGTTATTCGAATGTCGATTGGGCTAGAAGTGTGGATGATAGAAAGATTACTTCAGGTGGCTGCTTCTATCTTGGAAACAATCTTGTGTCTTGGATGAGCAAGAAAAATCCGGATTATGTGTCTCTCTCTACAGCTGAAGCCGAGTATATAGCTGTTGGAAGTTGCTGTACATAACTACTTTGGATGAAGAAGTTACTTCATGACTACGGGATTTTGCAAGATACAATGTGTGTTTTTTGTGATAACACCAGTGCTATAAATCTCTCTAAGAATCTGGTTCAGCATTCCAAGTCAAAACACAATAGAGATAAGTTACCACTTCATCCGAGATTTAGTGGAAGATAAAGTTGTATGTCTTGAGTTCATTCATATGGACAACCAAAAGGCGGACATCTTCATTAAGCCTCTCGATGGTCCACGGTTTGAATCACTCCGTAAAACCATCGGTGTTGGTACAATTCCTTGAATTTAATGTGTGATTTGTGCTTTATTTATTTGTCTTGAGTTGATTCCCCTAGTTTAGAGCACACACTTCTTTGTTGGTTGTTTGTATAGCTTGTTTTGCTTATTTTTCTCCTTAAATGTTTTTACATTGCTGGTTTTGATCATTATTTTTTTTTTGTCAAAAATCCAAAAACGCAAAAAAAAAGAAAAAAAAAAGAAAAGAAAAGAAAATCAAAAAGTTTGATCGACTTTGTTGAGTTTTGTCTCAAAGCATGTTTTTTCTTGTACCTTTGTACTAATGGCCTTGTGCATTAACGAGCGTAGCTTGTTCCCTATGCACTTATATTATTGTGGGAGAACTCTTGACATCTATGTGACTATTGTAAATAGATCTTCAAACTTGTCATGAATGATTAGTGAATGATTTTGTTGATCTTGAGACATGCATAGACTTGTGCCTATATATCTTCCCACTCATTTATTTTATTGTTTTTGCTTAAAGAGCTCAATGTAAATCTCCAAATGAAAAGAGATATTGAGCTGCAAAAGCCTGTCGCATATATTAGTATTTGACTAGGAAAAAGGAAAAGCGACCTAAAATAAAATGTATGATGCCCAAATAGCCAAAGGCTTGCTCATCAAATGAAATATAAAAAATTTCTAGCTTCAATCTCACAATGAGATGTTTTGATTCAAAAAGAACAAATGTTATGATGAATATGAAGCCAAATGAAAAGCTTCAAAGTTATGTAATCAAGTTTTGTGGGAGGTCATATATGTATATTTCTATAATTGAGATGAGTCACATTATCTAGTGCTAATTGTGTATGTGTTGGTTGAATTGATCATTGAAGCTTCACATTAGACTAAGAACTATCTCATTTTTATATCCACATACTTCAAACAAGTTTATGTTCAATGAATGCCATATTCATTTGTATGATTGTACTTGATTAAATTTGTTTTCACATGCTCAATCCTTGTTGATCAAACACAAAAAGATTTTTGAGTGTTTTAGTTGTTTTTGGAAAGTCTTGTGTTTTTATAAAAATGTCAAAAATTTCAAAAATAGTGTTGCCCTATTTTGGTGACTCAATCGCGGGTTGGTCCAGTCGCATGTCCCAGTCGTGAGCCCACACAGAGATTTTTCGCGGCACACTAGCGGGTCAATGCCCCAGTCGTGAAAAATAATTAGAATATTTTTCAAAATTTGGGTTTTTAATATTTCTCGCGACTCAGTCTGGTGACTTGTTCGCGAGTGGAAGGTCTAGTCATGAGGGGTACACAAAAATTTTTGCGGCTTCTCTCATGACTTACTCTTGAGTAGAACTTCCAGTTGCAAAAAACACTTGGAAAATTTTTCAAAATTTGTCTTTAAGGTGTTTTGTGGCTTACCCTGGCGACTTGCTCATGACTTAACTCAGTCGCGAAAAATGCGTGTTTTGCATTTTAAAGTCAGTTTTTAAAAAACCTTTCAGTTTTTCCCTCGAATATTTTGTGACTATTCATTGTCTTCCTTGATTGAACCTCTCTCAACCTCATCGTGTCACTCTTTAAAAATCCCCATTATTACTCATCATTTC
Source organism: Quercus parvula (assembly GCA_030820535.1). Taxonomy (NCBI): domain Eukaryota; kingdom Viridiplantae; phylum Streptophyta; class Magnoliopsida; order Fagales; family Fagaceae; genus Quercus; species Quercus parvula. The sequence continues at coordinate 26,113,698 of JAUAME010000004.1, forward strand.
CACTTCAATCTTCAAGAAAAAGGTATGGGTTTTCTTACTTTTCATAAGTATTTCATGCTCTTTGCCTTGAACTTCTAGATTTGTGAGTTATTATTGAAGTTCTGAAATTTATTGATGAATATGGTTGATTTTGGGTATTTGTTGTGTTGCTAAAATTGTTGTGTGGGTTGTGTTGGATACACGCTATTTCAATCTGTCTTTGGCTGCGCTAATGTATTATTTTTAGTAGACACTCATTCTATAACATGATTGTGGTTTTACTCTAATGATTTTAGGGTTTTTCCACGTTTTTTGGGTCTAACTATGTGCTAATAGAGTTTGTTGTCTTGTGTGGTTTCTGTTGCTCCCTGATGCAACATGATACAGCTTACAAATGTCTCCATTCAAGAGTGTAGCTGTGAAAGGAGGTAGCTACAAGGGAAAAGAGCCAGTGATTGATGTTGACGATCCCTCTCCTAGGCCAAAGAGGACCCGATCATTGTTTGGAATACATGATCCCGACAAGTTCAGATCCTATGTTGCATTTCAGACCCATGAAAATTATTTTAGAGATGCCACACTAATAGTTGAACGGGTTGTTGACCCACCATCTCTTCGTGAAACCAACATTCCCATATGGTTTGCCATAAAGGATTGGAACTTTCTTCTCTCTGACCTTGATGTTGCGTACGTGAACATGGTGAGAGAATTTTATGCTAATGCCATTGTTGAAGGAGATGAGCTCAAATTCTGGGTTAGAGAAAAGAGTTTCTCTGTGTCTCCTGTTTATCTGGTTGATATCTTACACATCAACCGGCCAATGCTTGCTACAACATCGGTATATGATGATTTAAATCCAAACGAGGTTTTACTTCGGGAAACCCTTGGACGAAACTTGGAATTCTCCAAAACTGGGAATTCAATCAGTGTTTCTTCCCTATCTCCCGAATTGAGGGTGCTTACCATAATCATGTTCCACAATCTATATCCTTTATCTAGAACCAGATATATGAATCTAGGGAGAGCCTTGTTCCTTTATGATCTAATTTCGGATGAAGAGATCGACATCTGTGCTTATATCTTTCATCTTTTGTGCAAAACGGTTCTACGAACTGATTCAAGGGCATGCATTCCTTTTTGCTGCCTTATTTCAAGGATTTTGAAGCTCAAAGGCGCTCATCCATTTGACAGTGAGTCTCCTTACACGAAGCAAAGTCCAATCAACATTCGTACACTCAATGCTAGCATTGGTCATTGTCAGAAGGGAATCAAGATGGAAAGTTCAACACCTCCTACTGGTTAACACTTTGCCTCATCCACCTATGATGAGAAATTAAATAACATTATGGTATCCATCCAAGACATTAGCACCAAGATGTCCGGGCTTGCTACTTTCCTGTTCCATCACCACATCTGTTGTGATACAAAGTTCACTTCTTTCCAGACCCAATAGGACCAAATCCAAAGGAAGCTAGAAGAAACTGAGGACTAGCTATTCCATGACAAAAAGGGGGAGTATATTGATAGGGGGAGTACTGATGTTGAAAAAATGTCTAATGCTGTGTTTATTGGTCATCACATGACTTAGCTTCTATTCAGTTTTTTTTTTTTGTACTTTGATTCTGTACCTATGTTGCTTTTGTAAGCTTTTAGGGTTTGTTCTCATGCATTTGTAGGCTTTTATGGTTTGTACCTATGCCTTGTTGAATAGTACTTGTTGTTTTGTCTTGGATTACTTCAAGTACTCTCACTCTTATGCCCTAGTAGCATCTTGTTCCTAGATGCATACTTGTTTTGTGCATTGATTGAGTGTTGGACATGGAAATTATATTTCACGTTTAAGCTTATTAGCTTTCATATCCAGATGTTCATTCCATATGTGAATGAGCATTGTGGTCACTATTCTATAGTGATTGCTCGTATGGTCAAGTCATGGTTTATTGCTTTATCCCATTTTGATGATCGCATTGTGCTTGTTTCATTTGCATTACAAGTTTTCTGCATACAATGATCAAGTGGTGTTGTTGTGTTTCAGGAGATACTTGTTCTTATGATTCAAGAGCTTCACAAATTCTAGAGTTAGGTGTGAGTGAGTTTTGTTCAACTATTCCCAACTCACATGTTAAGTTTAGAGTTTGTTTTAGGGTTTTGTCTCGGAACAGCCAAAGGGGGACATTGTAAGGTTGAATTTAATCAACCATTTTGTTGGCTTTATTCCGTGCCAAATTTGCTTGTAATTTAGCAATTAGTAACCCTGTATTTAAGTGGGAATCATGTAAAGGTAATGTGTGAGAAAATGTGAAGAAATGCTCAAGTTTATGTAAAGTAGCAGGAACTCGCGACTAGCAAGCTGCCAGATGATGCACACGAGTGAAGCATGGAGAGAAGATGAACAGTCATGCCAACTGGAGCACTACAGGACAAAAAGCCCAATCTGGCAATTTTATTTGCTTGCAACTTGAACTCGCGACTCAATCAAGTCATGAGGCTAAGCCGCCAGCCAACTCTGTTTTGAAGAAAAAAAAAACCTGACTCTTCGCATTCCATTATCACTCCGGTATAAATACCCCTCATACCCACGAAATATAGAGAGCTTCCAGAGAGAATATTGAGAGAGAAACCCTGGAGAAAAACAAGATTGACTCATCCATAATCTTCACATAGAGACTTTTCAAATTCCTTTACTCTCATCCTCTCCATTATTACATACTTGAGAGGTTCATTACCAAAACCTTTTCTCACCATACCCACATCTGTGAGAAGGCCATTTGGTGCTTGGGAAGCAGTTAGGAAGGGACCAATTTCATATTGGTTTATGCTATGGGTTATAGCGGAATCTGGTAAGCTAAAGAAGAAATAGGTTCGGCGTAACCTCATTGGAGTAGGAGCTTGGAGGGCTTAGGTACGCTAGGTAGATTAGGTTTGGAGGGTCTTTTGTTGTTCATGTATCCCAACTACATTCTTTAGTGGATTATTTACCACTTGGAGGGCGGCGGAGAGGTTTTACACTAATGGCTTTGGTTTCCTCTTCGATAACACATCGTGTGTTGTCCTTGTGTTTGCATTTCTCTTCCCTTAATCTTTGCCATTTAATTTTTGCTATGAATGTGATTTTATTTGGTCTAAGATTGCTTATCAATTCTGTTATATGCTTATGTTCATATTCTGCTCATTAATTGTTTGATAATAAGCTTGAATTGATAATTTGTAAATTGGGGGTTTAAACGTTCATAGTGTTTTATACACTAATTGAACTTTCAAGGGCCACAATGTACTACTTTAGGGCAATGACCAAGAAATAGATCCTCCTAAGGACAAGAACCCTGAATCTGGGTATGGCCAAATTAAAAGCCAAGTGGAAACTCTAGCTAAGAAGCTTCTTATCATGGAAGGCTTCAACACCCATGGAAGCATTGATCTAGACAGTTTGACCAACTTCTTTCAGGTCATTATGCCTCCCAAGTTCAAGTCTCTAGAGTTTGTCAAGTATGATGGTACGAGAGACCCTTGCCTTGCGCATGTTCTATAGGAAGATGGCTTCCTATGGGGATAATCACCCTTTGCTTTGCCAAATTTTTCCTAATAGTTTGACTAACCTTGCAGCCATATGATATGCAAGATTGGAAAAGACCTCTAACTAGAGGGAAATGGCCAACTCTTTCTTGGAATGCTACCGATTCAACACTAAGATAGCTCCCGACTGCACGGTCTTTATGAGAACAGAGAAGAAAAGTGGGTGTTAGGAATGCTATAAGTATATGGATAATAATTGTTGTATTGAGATTTAGTTACTTAGTTAGTTCGTTACAATTTCAAGCATGTTAATCACATTTAGCACATGTTGGAATTATTAATGCACATGTTAGTTACAATTCCAAGCATGTTAATCACATTTAGCACATGTTGGAATTATTAGTGCACATGGGGAATAATAGAACCAATAGGATGAGGCCATGTGGGCCAATGAGATTAGAGCTAGTCTCCTATAAATACATGATTGTAATCCAACATGAGAAATCAATGAAGAATAAACCAATTTCTTAGTGCATTAGTGCATCTCTCTCTCTTAATCTCTCTCTTTCTCTATAGAGGGTGACTACCTCGAATTAAGTCAAATTCCCTACAATCCCCATCTATTCCCCTATAATTCCCATCAATCTCCATTAGGAACCACTGGGTTCCTAACAAGTGGTATTAGAGCCGTTGATGCAGAGACGAGCAATTGTGATCAAAGAAAACTTTTGAAAAAAATACAAGGAATGTTGAACAAAGCCTTAGAAGAAGCCAAGGGTATTTCAAAGAAGATGAAGGCCTTGGTTGAATCTAACATGGCCATGAAGGAAGAACTTTCAAGAGTGCAAGAGGATCTTGAAAACATGCCCGAAGAAGAGTTTCAACTTCTTGAAGGAACAAGTGAAAAGTTTCAGGTTGTTGAATCAACAAAAACTATCCTTGTCAGTGAAGATGCAAATGACAGTGAAGAGGTGGCTGATCTTGAAGAGTTTCTTGATTTAAAAGAATTAGTGAGGAAGGAGTCATCAAAATCACGTTATGAAGAATCAAGGAAAAGGAGACGGTCATGGAGTAGAGAACGTGAGGACAGAAATAAGAGGTCAATTTCACCATTAACACGTGAAGAGTCAATTGAAGTTGAGCACATGGATGAACATGTCTTAAGGCAGATGGGTTCCATCGAAGAAGTAGTTTTGAAGGATCATCTTGGTCACATTCACGTTCTTGGTGGCAATAGTGGGAAGTGCCAAGGTTCCAATGCTAGCATTGCTTTCCATATAATGAGATGTATCTTGCTAATGATGGAAGTCTTGGTTTCCTTAGGTTGGAGCACGTGGAAGGGCATCAAGAATTACCTTTAGAAACAAAATTATTCACAATATTATCAACACAAGCAAAGCAAAGGTGGCAATGCAATGCAACTTTTACAGGGTCAACATGGCAATATGATTACTATGCATCTACATGTGCTTTGCAATGGAAATGCAAAGAAGTTAATGCTCTTGTTCACGTTGCCTATTGCTACAACTCATTGTTTGATGCGGAGGACAACACTGAAGCACAATGTGGATTTTCAATGAGTGCTGGTTTTAAGTTTGCTGGTTTTTTAGATTATGCTACTCTATTTTGGGGTGTGGTCAAATGCTTGGAAATATTTGATGTTTTTGATAGCCGAGGTGCCTTGGCGTATTGGATTAGTGGCTGGTTTCCCCTCATGAAGGTGTCATTTCAAGCAACACCTTGTGGGCAAGGTGATTTCGAGGGGAGGAAAATGTTAGGAATGCTATAAGCATATGGATAATAATTTTTGTATTGAGATTTAGTTAGTTATGTAGTTAGTTAGTTAGGTACAATTCCAAGCATGTTAATCACATTTAGCACATGTTGGAATTGTTAATGCACATGGGGAATAATAGAACCAATAGGATAAGGCCATGTAGGCCAGTGAGATTAGAGCTAGTCTCCTATAAATACATGATTGTAATCCAATATGAGATATCAATGAAGAATAAACAAATTTCTTAGTGCATTAGTGCATCTATCTCTCTTAATCTCTCTCTTTCTCTATGGAGGGTGACTACCTCGAATTAAGTCAAATTCCATACAATCCCCATCTATTCCCCTATAATTCCCATCAATCTCCATTAGGAACCACTGGATTCCTAACAAGTGGTATCAGAGCCGTTGATCCAGAGACGAGCAATTGTGATCAAAGAAAACTTTTGAAAAAAATACAAGGAATGTTGAACAAAGCCTTAGAAGAAGCCAAGGGTATTTCAAAGAAGATGAAGGCCTTTGTTGAATCTAACATGGCCATGAAGGAAGAACTTTCAAGAGTGCAAGAGGATCTTGAAAACATGTCCGAAGAAGAGTTTCAACTTCTTGAAGGAACAAGTGAAAAGTTTCAGGTTGTTGAATCAACAAAAACTGTCCTTGTCAGTGAAGATGCAAATGACAGTGAAGAGGTGGCTAATCAAAATGTCACTACGGTATTGGTCAATTGGAAGATCTCCTTTGATAAAGATGCTATTTCACAACAACACCTTGTGGGCAAGGTGTTTTCAAGGGGAGGGAAATGTTAGGAATGCTATAAGTATATGGATAATAATTGTTGTATTGAGATTTTGTTAGTTAGTTAGTTAGTTACAATTCCAAGCATGTTAATCACATTTAGCATATGTTGGAATTATTAATGCACATGTTAGTTACAATTCCAAGTATGTTAATCACATTTAGCACATGTTGGAATTATTAGTGCACATGGGGAATAATAGAACCAATAGGATGAGGCCATGTGGGCCAATGAGATTAGAGCTAGTCTCCTATAAATATATGATTGTAATCCAACATGAGAAATCAATGAAGAATAAACCAATTTCTTAGTGCATTAGTGCATCTCTCTCTCTTAATCTCTCTCTTTCTCTATGGAAGGTGACTATCTCGAATTAAGTCAAATTCCCTACAATCCCCATCTATTCCCCTATAATTCCCATCAATCTCCATTAGGAACCACTGGGTTCCTAACAGTGGGGAATCTTTTCGAGACTATGCCCAGAGGTGGCGTGAGCTAGCCGCACAGGTGCAACCCCCTATGATGGAAAATGAGATGATCAAATGGTTCACTGACAACCTCAAGCCTCCTTACTATGAGAAGATGATCAACACCCAAGTCACTCATTTTGCTAGCCTCATCCCTATTGGGGAGCACATTGACGAGGGTATTAGGAGCAAGAAGATCATGGATGCTGAGTCTTTGAGTTCCATGGTCGAACAACCAGTCAAGAAAATGATCGGTCGCAAGACTAAGGAAGTCAACGGTCATATGGCCGACAATGCATTAGAAAGGTCTAGGGGTGTTACTTTTGCCTATGCTATCCCAGTTGCTAGACCTTATTAACAACAGGCTTAGTCTACTTAAGCACCTAATTGAGCTTCTAATCAGAGAAGGAGGCCAAACCCACCTCATCCCTTTAGGAGGGAAAACTGGAAGTACACTCCGTTACCCGTGCGCATGGTAGATTTTTACGCTTACCCGCTAGAAAGGAAGTTAGTGACCTCAATGTTTTCCAAGCCTAAAGAAAGCCCTCCATCACCTGGTTTTAATTCGTCCAAGAAGTGTGAACGCCATTTCGGGGCCGAGGGGCATACTCTAGAAGAATGTTACCATTTGAGGGTCCGTGTCTAGGATCTCATAGACAACAAGTTGATACAGTTTGATAATGCAGTTGCTTCGAACATCATCACCAACCCTTTGCCTCCCCATCAAGAAGGGAATGTGAATGCCATCATCATAGTGGAAGAAAGGATGCTAGATTTCTCCTCACCGTCATTCCCATGGAAGGCTATGCTCCAAGCCTTGGTCCAAGAGAGCCACCTTGATCTTAAAGGTATAGGAACCCTGGGATTTGACTGGGGAGCTTGCTCATTCTATGATTGTGAAGATAGGCATGTCCTGTTTGATTGTAAAGTACTCTGAACACAGGTTTAGAGTCTAGCTGAATGTGGTATCATTTGGATTGAAAGGGAAATTGTACGAAGAGGTGATTGCATGGCAGCTAGTCTATGTCCTCTAGCTACCCAGTCAGGAGCTAGTTGTAATGCTATATTAGTTAGGTCGAGGAAGGATTGAGACGAATACCTACAGAAATGCCTTGGTAAGGTTACTTCAGCACCTTTCTCTTTAGTAGTCATTGAGGAGATCATAGAATCACCTACGGATTCAGGGTCATTAGATTCAGGGAAAGGGAAAATACCGCTAGCCATTGAAGGATTTACTCCTTTACTTCTTGCATTGCCTGTAGTCACAAAGCCAGCTTCATCATCAGTACAGGAAGGAACCACCATTTTTCCCGTTATCCAAGGTTTCGATCCTTTTATTTTATCGAAACCTGACTTAGGAATCTCTAGGGTATTTGGCTTAAAAGCCCTTGAAGCCATTCTACCAAGTTTGGTGGTCATTAATTTGAAGACGTTCTCTACGCCCAATTTGCAAACTGAGGAGTGTGTTATCATTCGCATGCCAAAGCTGTTCCCTTACGAAGATAGCCATTGTGTCCCTTGGAAATACAATGTGTCCTTGATCTCCATTCAAACCGGAAAAGAGGAGGTTTGCTCCAATATCTCTTTAGGTTTGTCTGGGCTTACTAGGAGTGGCCATTGTTATACTCTCGAGGAGCTAGAAAAGAGAAGGAAAGAGATTGGCAAGGGTACAACCAAACCTGTTAGGAACAGGGTCACAACCGAAGAAGCTAAGGAATTCTTGAAAATTATCAAAAACTCAAAAGTATAGTGTGATTCAGCAGCTAAACAGGTCATCGGCTCTGAACTCCATCTTGGCGCTATTGCTATCCTCTGATGTCCATCACAAGGCTCTCTTGAAAGTCTTGAGAAAACGTGTTCCTACAAGTGCTACAAAATCCGCCTTTGAAGGTAAGGTCTCAACGGTGTTGGCCACTAACCAGATTTCCTTTACAGATGATGAGCTATCACCAGAAGGTGGATAGCACACTTTGCCCATGCACATTATAGTAAAGTGCAAAGATATGGTCATTGCCAGAGTACTAATTGACAATGGATTAGCCCTGAATGTTTGCCCGATGTCTACTTTAAAGCATTTGAATGTGAATACCTCTCTTATCTGCCCTACCGCAATGATCATTAGAGCCTTTGATGGCACTCTCTAGGAGGTGCAAGGCGAGATCGAATTAGCAATTGGAATTGGCCCCATGTTTTTCATGGTCAATTTCCAAGTCATCAAGTTGGATTCCCCATATAATATCCTCTTAGGGAGGCTGTGGCTACACACGATAGGTGCAGTTGCTTCTACCTTTCACCGAAGGCTCAAGTTCCCAGCCAAGGGTTTGTTAATCACTATTATGGCTGAAGAACCCCTGACTTTCTTCTAGGAGACCTCTATCCCCTACATTGGTGCTAAGGCCTTTCTAGGGGCAACTTTTCACAGTTTCAAGCTAGTCTCCATGATTTCCAGAGCTTTAGAACTCAAGTCAGCATAGCCCTCTGCTACTTTAAAGGTTGCCATGGAGATGTTCAAATTTGGCTATCAGTTAGGCCAAGGCCTTAGTGTTGTAGGACATGAGAAGGCTTCTTTGATGAAACTCCTGGACAACAAATGAGGTTTCAGTCTAGGCTACAACCCCTCTGATGAAGAACTTTTCCAGGCTTCCAGAGGAGAGGAAAGGAAAGGAAGTGCATTGGCCAAGGGATGTCTATTCCCCACATCAGGGTTACTTTTCTTGCTCCGACCGAGGTCATCAGACCAGAAATGAGATAGGAATTGTGCGAGGAGGAATCAGATCTATGCCCTAAAGAATTCTTAGTGAATGTAATCATATTACTAGGGGATGGTCTAACTTTTACTGTTAGGCCCTGTGTACCAGGCGAGACAGTAAGGAGTATTCCATCATCGTGTGGTTAGGTCCTCCAATTGATTGAAAGATTTGGAACAGCATATCTAGTTTGTTTCGCATGTTTATTTCCTATTTCATGCATTCCTTGTTTGCATTTTCCCAGTTTATTTTCAGGAAAAAAAAAAGTGTTTCCCTTTTTATCATTATCAGGCATGAACCTTGTTATCCCCTTTCTATAATCCATTAATGAAATTATCCAGCATATTATTCAGGAAATCCTTGCATTTATCTCTTTATTTGCTTTCCCATGAATATGTGTGTGCAAATTGTCTTATGTTGGCCTACAAGATTATGAGAGTCAGTTACTACTGGCTCACCATGGAAAATGATTGCATTAAACATGTGAGTACATGACACCGTTGCCAAGCCTATCAAGGCAGGAAGAACGCTCCTCCTCAGCCTTTACACTCTTTAGTAGCACCATGGCCTTTCTTAGCTTGGGGTATGGATGTCATCGGACTCGTGAGTCTAAAAGCTTCAAATGGTCATTAGTACATCTTAGTGGCCATTGATTATTTTACAAAGTGGGTGGAAGCCACTTCGTACAAAAGCGTCACTCAGGTAGTGGTAGCTCAATTCCTGAAACATAACATTATTTGTCGCTATGGTGTGCCAGGAGAACTTATTACAGATAATGGGACAAACCTAAATTGAAAAATGAACCAGTAACTCTACCAACAGTTCAAGATCGAGCACAGAAATTCGGTTCCCTATTGCCCTCAAATGAATGGTGTAGTGGAAGCTGCTAATAAGAACATAAAGAAAATCTTGGTGAAGATGATAGACATATACAAGGAGTAGCACGAGTACTTGTCATTTGCTTTGTGCGCATATCGCACTTCTGTTCGTACTTCCACGGGTGTGACCTCGTATTCATTAGAATATGGCATGGAGGTGTCCTCCCCAGAGGTAGAGATCTCGTCTCTCAAGATTTTATCTCAGATAGAAATGTCAGAAATTGAATAGGCCCATTCCCGATATGAACAATTGAACATGATAGATAAAAAGCACAAGACCGCGATGTGCCATGGACAGTTGTACCAATGCTGCATTAAGTGAGTATTCAACAAGAAAGTTAGACCTAGAGTTTTTGAAGAAGACGATCTAGTCTTGAAGAAGCGCAACTAGGCCATGCCCGATCACAGAGGAAAGTTTTCCCCAACTTACGAGGCCCCATACGTGCTAAAGAAGGCCTTTTCTAGAGGAGCCTTGATTTTAGCCAACATGGATGGGCATGACTTCAATATGCCCACCAATCTTGATGTTGTCATATGGTACTTTGCATGAAGGAGCCTCTTAGTGCACCTCATTTCTACATTTTCATGTCAAAAAAAAAAAAAAATGTAAAAAGATAGATTAAAAACCTGGAAGGGCGGTGTCATGCCCCGAACCCAAGTAAGAGCTAGGCACGTGACAACAACCACACACTTATAAAGTTTACACCCTACAAGTGTGTAAGGCCCTCTTAAACAATTAAAGAATTATCCTCAAGAAAATTTCATCAATAAATTTAAAAATATCCTCAATAAAGCAATTCTCAAAAGATCTCCAAATAATAATCTTCCAACATTAATTATAAATAAATTAAATCCTTTAAGTCTAAAGGATTACACAAATGGTAACCTTAAAACATAAAAGTTCAAATCTTATTCCACTGATTTCCTAAACTTCACTCATGCGCACATCCCAGCGGAAGCCCAAACATATGCTACTCTTCCTAATCCAAATATGAAAGGAGAAAGGGGGGGGGGGGGAGGGTGAGTCGACAACTCAATAAGTAACCAAAATCCGAATAAGTTCTATCCAACAATAGATTTGTAAAGTAATAAGATGTAATATAAATCTTCAAAAGTTATAATATGTTATGGGTTTTCAAAAAAGTAGCTAAAGAAGTTTCATCATCTTAAAATAATACTTTGCAAATAGATCACATACTTTAATCTTACAATTATATCATAGATGGTTTAGAAAGTAGTTAGTTTTCCATATATCGAAAGTTATAACTTACAATAGGTTCCAAAAATACATAAGCAGTAATAATGACTCAAAATAGTTAAATATTCAAACGTAATTCATATTCTTAACAATCTTATGACTATGGTCACGCTATATCCCCATGACTGGGCATCAGAGTACCAATGAATAACCCCCATTGGTTTGGGTATTAGAGTACCAATGAATGACCCCCATTGGTTGGGTTTTAGAGTACCAATGAATAACCCCCATTGGTTTGGGTATCAGAATCAATTCATAGTCAATTTGTCCATAATCATATATATGAAATCATAGTTTCTAACAAAAATATATCTTATTCAAGTACATATATATATATATATATATATACATATATAATCATATATTCAGTATTCAAATATATTTGTGATATTTCTATATTCTTTACTTTAAATCAATATAGCTAACGAAACAATTAAATAAAATAAATCTTATATTCAATGCTCGTATTTATTTGTGGAATTTCTCTATTCTTTACTTGAAATCAATAATACAATAGAAATACATAGTATCAAATGTAAACAATTTTCAGTAGTTAAATTACACAAAGATAAAACCAATTAGGATAAGGTTACTGTAAGGTTGAATTTAATCAACCATCTTGTTGGCTTTATTCCATGCCAAATTTTCTTGTATTTTAGCAATTAATAACCCTATATTTAGGTCGGAATCATGTAAGGATAGTGTGTGAGAGAGTGTGAAGAATTGCTCAAGATTGTGCAAAGAAACAAGGACTCGAGGCTGGCTTGCGGCTGCAAGTTGCCAGAATGATGCACACGTACCAAGCATACTAGAAGCTGAAGCCTCGCACCAGCTGTTGTATTATAGGACAAAAGTCCCAGGCTAGCCAGGCCATTTGCTCGCAGCTTGAACTCGCAACTTAACCCAATCACGAGGTCTTGTCGCCAGAACACCCTGTTTGGGAAAATCTGACTTTTTACATTCCTTCTCACCCTACTATATATATACCCTTATACCCACAATTTAGAGAGAGCTTCTAGAGAGAATTTTGAGAGAGAAACCCTAGAGAAAACAAGATTGACTCATCCACAATCTTTACCTAAGAGACTCTTCAAATTCCTCTACTCTCTTCCTTTCTGTTGTTAAATCCTTGAGAGGCTCATTACCAAAACCTTTTCTCATCATATCCATTTTTGTGAGAGGGTTGTTTGGTGCTTTGGGAAGCGGTGAGGAAGGAACCAATTTCACATTAGTTGATGCTATGGTCAAGTAGTGGAATCCGGGAAGCTAGAAAAGAAATAGGTTCGGCGCAACCTCGTTGGAGCAAGAAGCTTGGAGGGCTTAGGTACATTGGGTAGATTAGCCTTAGAGGGTCTATTGTTGTTCATGTATCCCAACTACATTTTCTAGTGGATTACTTACTGCTTGGAGGGCGGCGGAGAGGTTTTATGCTGAAGGCTTCGGTTTCCTCTTCGATAACACATCATTGTGTTGTCCTTGTGTTTGCATCTCTCTTCCCTTATCTTTGCCTTTTATTTTTTGTTGTGGATGTGATTTTAATTGGCTTATATTGTTTATCAACTCTGTTTATAGCTTGTGTTCATTTTTTGTACACTTTGTGTTTGTCATAAAGCTTGACTTGGTAATTTTATTTTGGGGGTCTAAACGTTCATAGTGTATTTCACGGGTCATCCAAGTCGAATGCTACAGCCACGAGCTTTTTTGTTTGCGAGTGAAAGGTCCAGTCGCAAGAGGTACACAAAGATTTTCGTGGCTCAGCTCACGACTCCCTCGCGAGTAGGCCTTCCAGTCGTGAAAAACACTTAGACACTTTGTGTTTGTCATAAAGCTTGAATTGGTAATTTTATTTTGGGGGTCTAAACGTTCATAGTGTATTTCACGGGTCATCCAAGTCGAATGCTACAGCCACGAGCTTTTTTGTTTGCGAGTGAAAGGTCCAGTCGCAAGAGGTACACAAAGATTTTCGTGGCTCAACTCACGACTCCCTCGCGGGTAGGCCTTCCAGTCGTGAAAAACACTTAGAAATTTTTTTCATAATTTTGACTTTGAGTGTTTTGGCGGCTTGCCTTGGCGACTCACCCCAGTCGCGAAAAATGCATGTTTGGCAAAAAGTGGGTCAGTTTTTAAAAACCTTTTCAGTTTTCCCTCAAAATTTTTATGCCTATTCACTTTCTCTCTCAACTGAAACTCATCCAAACACTCTGTGTCACTCTCTACAAATTCCATTTTTGCACTTTTTCACCTCCAAATCTTCAAGAAAAAGGTATGGGTTCTTATTTCCTCACCTCATATGTCGTGTTTTGACTTCATTTTCGTGAATATTTGTGTTGGTGTTTTGTTTTGTTTTTTTTTTTTTTTTCATTATGGGTTTGTTTCATTTTTTTTTTTTTTTTGGATTGTCCTTGTTTGTATTGTTGAGGTATTGTTCCTATGCGAACTTGTTTCGGTTGATAAATTCATGTATTATCATATGTTGGTTTTCTTAAGATAATTTGTTGCCTGATTTATGATTCATGTATTATCATATATTGGTTTCTCTTACCCATTTTGTTTGAAAGTAATCCGTGTGGGTCTTTTGTGCTCTTTGTTATTTCATTTGCGGTGAATCTAGTTTGGAGTCATTGACTGCTATGTGATTAAAGCTACTCATGATCAGTTGCATTTAGCCCTGTCTCATTGACATGAGTTTATGATTGTTTTTGTTTGGTATACACTTCTTGTGGGGCTAGTGTGGTAGGTATCATAATATTGTGGTTGCATAATATTGTCTCTATTATACTCTAATAGTGTTCATGTTATGTGGTATCTGTTTCACTAAATTGCTCATCTGCTATTTACAATGCCAATGACATGATCACTAATGTTTATAATTTTTCTATTATGCTATCTGTTTGTTGTGGCCTCTTCTACTTGATTACAGATGGCTCCCTCACCTCCAAAGATGAAAACTCCTGCAAAGAAGGCTGACAAAAGATTGAAAATGGACTATGACCTGTTTAGTTTCGTTTAACACTTTGAGAGATACAAAGATTCTTTCATGAAGGGAACTATAATTCAGGAGAGATTTGTAGACCTAGTGGACTTAAAAGACATTTTTATTCCCACCTATTTTGAGGGCAGAGGTTGGGAAAAGTTGTTAAGTGGTTTACCTGGAGTGTGTGAGCCACTGATAAGAGAGTTTTACTCTAATGTGAAGATTAGAGAGGATGAGCTAGATTGTTGGGTAAGAGGACATGAGTTTACTCTAAATGCACATGATATTAATGAGTTTACTCTAGATGCACATGAGTTTACTCTAGTTTCCAAAAATACATAAGCAGTTTTAATGACTCAAAATTGTTAAATATTCAAATGTAATTCATATTCTTAACAATCTTATGACTATGGTCACGCTATATCCCCATGACGGGGCATCAGAGTACCAATGAATAACCCCCATTGGTTTGGGTATCAGAATACCAATGAACAACCCCCATTGGTTTGGGTATCACAGTACCAAGAATAACCCCCATTGGTTTGGGTATCAGAATACCAATGAACGACCCTATTGGTTTGGGTATCAGAGTACCAATGAACGACCCCCATTGGCTGGGTATCAGAGTACCAATGAATAACCCCCATTGGTTTGGGTATTAGAATCAATTCCTAGTCAATTCGTCCATAATCATATATATGAAATCATAGTTTCTAACAAAAATATATCTTATTCAAGCACATATATATATATATATATATATACATATATAATCATATATTCAGTATTCAAATATATTTGTGATATTTCTATATTCTTTACTTTAAATCAATATAGCTAACGAAACAATTAAATAAAATAAATCTTATATTCAATGCTCGTATTTATTTGTGGAATTTCTCTATTCTTCACTTGAAATCAATAATACAATAGAAATAAATAGTAACAAATGTAAACAATTTTCAGTAGTTAAATTATACAAAGATAAAACCAATTAGGATAAGGTTACTTACCTCAGCTAGCTCACCACAAAGAACTTCTCTTTAACACTTTCTCTAAAATCCTTAGATTTCACCTAACAATTTACAAGTACCATCTACTCAATAATCATAGAATTCAAGAACAACTTATAACGGTATCAGAAAATCTCTCATAATTGTCTGCTTATCTCACACCAAAAATTCCACCTAATTATAATATTATATATATATATATATATATATATATATATATAGGTGTCCCCTTAACGTGGGTTTGATTTGTAAGACCTGTGTGTGGCGTGATTGAGCCCTCCGGCAGTTCCCCATGGCCCCTTTTGGTATCAGAGCCCAGTCGCCTGATTATCCAGTTTATGTAACTTACCCCCCTTTGGTATCAGAGCCAAGTTGTTGGCCAGTTTAACCGGGCCAAACACCGGTCAGTTGTAAGTTACTTTATGTTATAACAAGTTGGTCGGCACTGCCGCCATAGTTATCCAGAAAATATTGAATTATTTTTTTAGCATTATAATTACATTGAAAGTATGTTATCTCTAACAAACATTATTTTGTTTTACATATATTTTCTGATAGCATTACTACTTCCATATGTTGCATTCTTCATCTATTACTTCATCTTAGCCAGTCTTTATTGCTCTATCTTTTGGTGGTAGGCTGAGCCTCCCGTTCATTCAAACTGTTTATTATTCTGTGATTATTTGTTCAAATTAACCTTTATTTCACAGTTATCCCTACTCTTCCCATTTCGATTAATCTTTACTTCACAGTTATCCCTATTCTTCTTATCTCTGTGTTTATCCCCAAAGATTGTTGCAGATACTTTGGTTCTGTGAGATTTGATACCTTGAGATCTGTTAGTATCTCCAAAGTCAAGAAGGACGATAAGGCTTCCTAGGTTTCGTTGGTCAGCCCGTTTGAAAGCCCAGGTGAGGCGTGTTAGGGTGGTCCCGAAGATTGGAAGAAAAGTCTGACGACAAAGGAGTTTTAACAGTTAAGTGTCTATCCCATAGTTGTAACTATCTGTACCATTTCCAAAGGTTAGATCCAGAACGCTTTGAAGATATAAAGGTGACTAGGTTGTAATTGTTAGTTTAAATTTGAAGATACAAAGGTGACTAGGTTGTAATCGTTTAATTTAAACTTGTAAACCCAGCTTAATAAATAGGATGTTTAGAAGGAGTGACTCTTCCGCTTCCATTAGTTCTAGCAATACAGACCCACCTGAGATATATGAAGAAGAAGATAGATATGACAATTTGGAGTCGTACCAGCTTTCAGATGTAGAACAGGAGTTAGAAGAAAGATACATACCTAGTTATAATCAACCCTCTGAAGATAGTATACCTTTGTCTAGATCTTATTTAGATAGTATACCTTTGTCTAGATCTTATTTTAATCCACAATATTCTAATCTTAGAAATCCTATACAGTCTAGAATAACTTTAGAAAAGCATATACCTTCATCTAGACCCTCTTTAGATACATATATAGAATTTACACCGGATATGGACATGCTCAAAACAGAATTTAGTTCTGAGAAAAATAGGATTAAAAGAGAATCCTACAAAGCTAACCATACCCAGGAACAAAAAATTGAAGTATTAGAGAAATGGAAGTCATTCATGAAAGAGTATAAAATTAATTACCCTTTCTTTGAATTCTTTGAAAGACACTTCAAATGGCGTGAAAAGGAACATACCAGACCAACAACAAGGCACATCAGCCTAAGCCAATCTAAGGTTAAGTCAACCCTAGAAGTAATAGCCCAAAAGCTAGAAGAACTTGTGAAAAGGGAACCAGTCACCCCTTCAGTTGAAGTTCTAAATATTCAGGAATCCTCTAGCAACTCCAGCCAAGTCTCGGACCAAGAGTTTGAGCAACCTGAAACTACTGATCCTACAGCCAGGATTAGTATCCTCAAAAACCATACTGATCCTACAGCCAGGATTAGTACCCCCAGTTCCCTTAATTGGAAACAAATGTTCCCTACCAAACGGACTCTAGAGAATGAGAACCATACTCTACAGTTCCAAAGCCCAGTACAGAATCCATGTTTGGATTTTGTCCAGCAACTAGCCGACGGCACGGTTAGTATAAATTTGGACTTATTTCAGCAGCTAGCCGACAGCACGGTTAAGCTAAGTTTTGATAGATCTAGGTTATCTACTCCTCTAGACTATGAGTATAGACAACCTCTGGATACATCCCAGTTTAGATCTCCGATCCAGCCCCAGTTAAGTTTCGACAGATCTAGGCCTAGCACTCCTGAGTGCAGACAGCCTCTGGAAACATCCCAGTTTGGATCTCCGATCTTTAACCAGTCATCCCAGTGTAGCTCATCTAGACCTAAAGGATCACCATCCCCAACATCTAGAAGAAACCCAGGTGTCCAGCCTCAGGGAGTTAAAGCCAATTCCCAACTTAGCACACCATGCTACACAGCCAAAAAGGATTCGATTGTCAATAAGCAAGACAGTCGTAAGCAATCCCCTCCTGAGAAGGGAAAACCTCCAGATCAGGTGTCGTCCAACACCAAGGTCCCAACCAAAGAGTTTAAGCCTAACCTAGAAGAATTAGGAAAGGACTTTAATTCTGAGGAGAACAAGGCTAAAAGAACAGCCTACAAAGCCAACTATTCCAAAGAACGGAAAAAGAAAGTTTATAATGCTTGGGTACTGTTCATGAGGGAAATATCCCGTAACGTCCCCTTCTTCATCTACTTCGAAAGGTATTATGACCAGCACAGGCAGTTTTGTGTCCTCACCAAAATTTGGACCATAGTTAAACCCAATCCAACTAGGAATGAAGCTAGCAATCCCAATCCTAGGCAGCCTCTAGTCAAGTCTCTACCAGCCAACCCCAGCCGCTCTAAAGGCAAAACAGCCTTAGATATAGTTGTCCAGAAACTTGGAAAACTAGCAAAGAAACCAGCCGTTTCTTTACCAAAGAGTTCTAGCCAGCTCAAAGTAATAAAGCTTAGAACAACCTCTAGCAGTTCTTCCTCTGAAAGAGATGAAGATGTCCCAAGAGTCAAAGAGACTTTAAAGGCCAAAAAGGCACGCAAGAAGTTGGAAGCTAAAAAGATGTCTCCACCCATCGCTAAAGCTCACTGTAGGGAAAAAGCCTCCAGTTGTGAGAAACTTGTTCCTGAAAAACCTAAACCTCAGGAACCTAGCACATCCCGGCCAAAAAGGCCAAACAAACCTCAAAAATGCTTTGTTTGCGGCAAGCGTGACCATTACAAGAGAGATTGTAAGGCCAAAGCCTCACGCCTTAAGGAAGGAACCCTTAAGGATCAGGAACCCGGCACAACCCAATCTTTAGTCCAGGAAACCAGTAATCCTGCGACTCAGCAGCCCAAGGTAGAACTAACCTACAATAGGATTGTTCAACCTAAGGAGGAAGTCAAAATTGACGACCTTAAAAGACAAACAAAGGAAACCAGGAATGAAATTGGAACCTTAAGGAAAAACCTTCAAGCCTTCCAATTAACCCAATCCTTGGAAAATACTTCTTATCAAAGCAATGAGGAAAGTCCCTCAGATATTGAAGTCCATCAAAATCCTAGAACCGATACTATCCAAGAACCCAGCAGAGATTCGTTCTTAGATGTTATCACCAGGATTAACTTTCATAAATGGCATTCCAAAGTCAGGATTGTCATTAGCAAAGATTTTGAATTTGAGTTCATAGCCCTAATTGATTCGGGTGCTAATCTCAAGCAAATATACAGGTCATCCTCAGAGTCCTCTAGAACCAGTACTTCTAGCAGCAAGGATGAACCTAAACCATGCAAAGATGGTTGTTGTAGAAACAAAGCCATCAACGCATTAAAAAGCCAGGAACAGCTTCTTTTAGACCTCATAGAGGCTATAGAAGATCCTATCATTAAGATCCAGTATCCCAGAGTAGATTTAGAGCAAATCTACAATAGGTTTACCCAGTCCAGGAAGGAAGTTAAGATCGACGACCTTCAAAAGGGAATTAAGGATAACAAAGTTGGGTTGAGAAACCCAAAGCAGGAATTAACCATCCTTAAGATTGATCATGATCTCATGGATCTCAAGATCAAGAAACCAGTGTCAACTTCACATCAAAGAGATGGGGAAACACCATCACTAAATCCTTTCGATGTTGAAGAAAATAAAACAGTTAACCCTACTGCAGAAATAGAACCAGAACCATCCAATGGATCGTTCTTGCAAACCATCAGTCGGATTAACTTTCAAAAATGGCCTTCCAAAGTCAGGATTGTCATAAACAAGAATATAACAGATAGGGTCATCTTAGGAAACCCATTCATATGTCTGTTGTATCCTTTCACCAAAGATAGTGAAGGAATCACTACTTATCCTTTTGCCCAACCTGTCAAGTTTAAGTTTCTTAGGAATCCAGAACCTAAAGAGATTGAGAATCTCCAAGGAGTTTCTGTTTCTAAAAGCCTTAACCTTTTCGGTATCCACACATCTTCATTTGGTCCAAATCAAGCTCAGAACCTTGATCAAATTGTACCACCCACCATATTTGATAATTCATTGAGTATCAGTCAACCTCATAAATTATCATCTCATCATACTGCAGGCAAATCCCCAGATGAAATCCTAGATAAAACCCAGCTTCAGAGATTTCTAGGTTCTCTCAATTACATCTCAGATTTCTATCAAAATCTCAGACTCCTTTTTGATAGACTTCAAACCAATCCATCACCTTGGACCCCAACCCATACTTCAGTGGTCCAGCATATCAAACAGCAAAACCCTGGTGATTCCAGCCAATCACAGTACCCAGGGAAGGTTATACCAATAACTCTCACAGCCTATAATCAAGCCCAATATCTTGATTCAGCCAAAGCAATTGATTATCCCTTCAGCCATAATCAATTATCATCATACATTCAATATAAATATATTTGCATCCCTGCATCCATCAGTTTTAAAAGAAAAAGGATTTTTAACCAGCCCTTGAAAATCTTATTTCATTCAAAACTTTCTTGGCAGGAAATAGCAATAATGTCTTCTCCAGCAGAGAAGAAAGGCAAAGGGAAAGTACCCGCAAGGGACTATCCACAAAACAAAAGACTACCAGCGATGGGACAGTCTTTTGAAAAGCATGAAGGCGCTTCCTCTACCAGCCATAGAGAAGCAGCATCCCTTCAACCAATGTATCCAGAAATGGTTACATATTCAAGTGGTTTTATGGCTATAACTCTGGAGCGAGTCAGAAAAAGGACCCTGCAATTTAGAGGAGGAATATATACAGAACTTCCCCACAGCACTAAATTCATCCTTGACAATCTCCAAAGAGCTTTTATCCAAAAACACCAGTGCCTTTTCCAAAGAACCCTTACAGCACTAGAATTACATCTAGTTGAACTAGAAAAAGGAAATATGGTTCTCACTAGTCAACTCTCTGGCAAAGAGGATATCCATTCCATGGATAGAACGACTATCATGAGCACAGACTATGCTAGGTTGAGCCTTAAGACTCAAAACCAGCTTAGAAGTGCTGTCGCCAACTTGCCTTCCGATATACAAAGTCGTATATTTGAAAGCAAGGCAATGACTGAATCATGTGACCATTGGTTCAGGCATTTTGAAATTATGGTCACCATCCATTTCCCAGTCCTTGGAGAAGAAGCAGATCCCAGAGTCACTGCCTCTATCCTAGCCATCTGGAACCAGTATTTTGGAAGCAGTCACAGGGTTTATGAAAAACAGCACCCTTTTCCTGGTTTAATAGTAAACTATGAAGACGGAGCTGATGATGAAGACAGAGACCCAAGCTGGCTTTCAAGAATGTTTGAATATGGCTTCCTTAAACTCATCAAGTTGACGGACCATATTCAGATCAGCCAATTCCCCCAGATAATCCAACAAGTGGTCAGGAAGATCAAGATTCCTTTTGTATCCATCAGGTGCTGGAGCACTCTCCCACAGTGGGACAGTAACAACTGGATGACTGTTCAGCCTTCTCATCACCTTGTTCTTATTGACGGGTACCATCACAATGGCCCCTGGTATGAAGGTGACTCCTACCTATCCTACACAGATCCCTTGGCTCTCGTTGAATGTTGGTCGAATTACTTCAACAATGAAATACGAGATGTCACCAGTGAACTATGGGAAAGGTACCACTTTGTGGGAAATACAGGCAGGATTACTGTATTTACCACTAAGCCTTATTCAGAAGCCTTCAACACCCAAAGGATTAATTTTACAGGCTTTCCTGAATACACAACCGATAAGGCAGATTACGAACCTCTCTTATATTGTGGTTTTTGTAATCTGTTTGATAAGTACCATGAGCACAGTCAGGATGATGATCCTCCAGCCTTTGATCCATACGAAGGATATCCCTCTGGATATGATACTGACTAATGTGTCCTGACCCAGCACTCAGGATAAGTTATCAATCCGGTTACTATTCAAGATCAGCACCAGCCTCTGTATTGAACAGTATCCGCATTATCAACAGTGTCCAGCAGACAAAGCACTGTAGCATGAATAGTAAAAGTTTTTACTGTTCACAGTCATCATTCAGAATCACTATTGCTTTCGGTGGAAACAGCTTTCACCTCAGTAAAAGCAATTCACTCTCCGTGATTCCAGCAGTCTTCCAGCAGCATCCAAGGCTCCCTCCAGCCTATTTAAGGAAGCCAAGACTCCAGTCTTCAGGAGGCTCTAAACTTCTACCACAGCAACAGAAGTCAGTCAAGAGGCCAAGTTTTAGGATCAGTCTCCTAAACACAGTCTATCATTGTAAGCCACAGCCGGCTATTTTATTTTACCTTCCGCATACCTTTTATGATATATCAGAGCCCAGTCGCCTGATTATCCAGTTTATGTAACTTACCATCGTAGAAAGGAGATTATAGCCTCTCCCTTCAAAGTAACGATTGATAGGCACCAACCGGTTGACAAGGTAATTGAACAAAACAATTACACCAACCAAGCCATCCATGTCATAGGCAAGCAACTTGACAGGATAGAAGACAAGATCGAAAACAAAGTTATCCTCCAGCCAGGAAACTCTAGTAAGCCGGTCCAAGTCTTAGAAAAGCCTTTGATCAAGTTACCTACAGTTAGGCATACCAGCCTCAGCCATTATAAGGACAAAATAGCCTTAGATGTAGTTGCCCAGAAATTGGAAGAACTAGTCAAAAGGGAACCAGTCACCCCTTCAGCGACTGTTCTAAATATCCAAGAATCTTCTAGCAACTCCAGCCAAGCCTCAGACCAAGAGTTTGAGCAATTAGAAACTCAGTTCCAGGATTTAGAGGTAAAACGGCTTTACCACCCTGATCCTAGCAGCTCAGCCAAACCATCACCCCCTGACCTCCGGTACGAGGAAAGGAACGTTGGTAACCAGTTCTCAGTAGCCTCTGGTAGACTCTATGAATGGAACATAGATGGTTTATCAGAACAGGAAATCCTAAACAAAATCCAGCATATGACTATGGTAGCCAACAACTACCTGGACGAAAGTCGTCCCCATAGAGAAGTCATAGAAATGATGGCGTTAGGATTTACAGGCAAACTCCAGCAATGGTGGAACAATTGTCTTACTGATGCGTCTAAAGAAGACATTCAGTATGCCATCCAAAAGGATGAGGAAGGCAATCCCATCATTAATGAGATTGAGCAGGGAATCCCTGATGGAGTCAACACTCTGATCTATACGATCATGAAACACTTCATAGGAAAACCCAGCAATATCACAGCCAGAGTTACATAAACTGGATAATCAGGCGACTGGGCTCTGATATATCATAAAAGGTATGCGGAAGGTAAAATAAAATAGCCGGCTGTGGCTTACAATGATAGACTGTGTTTAGGAGACTGATCCTCAAAAGGGGGGTAAGTTACATAAACTGGATAATCAGGCGACTGGGCTCTGATATATCATAAAAGGTATGCGGAAGGTAAAATAAAATAGCCGGCTGTGGCTTACAATGATAGACTGTGTTTAGGAGACTGATCCTAAAACTTGGCCTCTTGACTGACTTCTGTTGCTGTGGTAGAAGTTTAGAGCCTCCTGAAGACTGGAGTCTTGGCTTCCTTAAATAGGCTGGAGGGAGCCTTGGATGCTGCTGGAAGACTGCTGGAATCACGGAGAGTGAATTGCTTTTACTGAGGTGAAAGCTGTTTCCACCGAAAGCAATAGTGATTCTGAATGATGACTGTGAACAGTAAAAACTTTTACTATTCATGCTACAGTGCTTTGTCTGCTGGACACTGTTGATAATGCGGATACTGTTCAATACAGAGGCTGGTGCTGATCTTGAATAGTAACCGGATTGATAACTTATCCTGAGTGCTGGGTCAGGACACATTAGTCAGTATCATATCCAGAGGGATATCCTTCGTATGGATCAAAGGCTGGAGGATCATCATCCTGACTGTGCTCATGGTACTTATCAAACAGATTACAAAAACCACAATATAAGAGAGGTTCGTAATCTGCCTTATCGGTTGTGTATTCAGGAAAGCCTGTAAAATTAATCCTTTGGGTGTTGAAGGCTTCTGAATAAGGCTTAGTGGTAAATACAGTAATCCTGCCTGTATTTCCCACAAAGTGGTACCTTTCCCATAGTTCACTGGTGACATCTCGTATTTCATTGTTGAAGTAATTCGACCAACATTCAACGAGAGCCAAGGGATCTGTGTAGGATAGGTAGGAGTCACCTTCATACCAGGGGCCATTGTGATGGTACCCGTCAATAAGAACAAGGTGATGAGAAGGCTGAACAGTCATCCAGTTGTTACTGTCCCACTGTGGGAGAGTGCTCCAGCACCTGATGGATACAAAAGGAATCTTGATCTTCCTGACCACTTGTTGGATTATCTGGGGGAATTGGCTGATCTGAATATGGTCCGTCAACTTGATGAGTTTAAGGAAGCCATATTCAAACATTCTTGAAAGCCAGCTTGGGTCTCTGTCTTCATCATCAGCTCCGTCTTCATAGTTTACTATTAAACCAGGAAAAGGGTGCTGTTTTTCATAAACCCTGTGACTGCTTCCAAAATACTGGTTCCAGATGGCTAGGATAGAGGCAGTGACTCTGGGATCTGCTTCTTCTCCAAGGACTGGGAAATGGATGGTGACCATAATTTCAAAATGCCTGAACCAATGGTCACATGATTCAGTCATTGCCTTGCTTTCAAATATACGACTTTGTATATCGGAAGGCAAGTTGGCGACAGCACTTCTAAGCTGGTTTTGAGTCTTAAGGCTCAACCTAGCATAGTCTGTGCTCATGATAGTCGTTCTATCCATGGAATGGATATCCTCTTTGCCAGAGAGTTGACTAGTGAGAACCATATTTCCTTTTTCTAGTTCAACTAGATGTAATTCTAGTGCTGTAAGGGTTCTTTGGAAAAGGCACTGGTGTTTTTGGATAAAAGCTCTTTGGAGATTGTCAAGGATGAATTTAGTGCTGTGGGGAAGTTCTGTATATATTCCTCCTCTAAATTGCAGGGTCCTTTTTCTGACTCGCTCCAGAGTTATAGCCATAAAACCACTTGAATATGTAACCATTTCTGGATACATTGGTTGAAGGGATGCTGCTTCTCTATGGCTGGTAGAGGAAGCGCCTTCATGCTTTTCAAAAGACTGTCCCATCGCTGGTAGTCTTTTGTTTTGTGGATAGTCCCTTGCGGGTACTTTCCCTTTGCCTTTCTTCTCTGCTGGAGAAGACATTATTGCTATTTCCTGCCAAGAAAGTTTTGAATGAAATAAGATTTTCAAGGGCTGGTTAAAAATCCTTTTTCTTTTAAAACTGATGGATGCAGGGATGCAAATATATTTATATTGAATGTATGATGATAATTGATTATGGCTGAAGGGATAATCAATTGCTTTGGCTGAATCAAGATATTGGGCTTGATTATAGGCTGTGAGAGTTATTGGTATAACCTTCCCTGGGTACTGTGATTGGCTGGAATCACCAGGGTTTTGCTGTTTGATATGCTGGACCACTGAAGTATGGGTTGGGGTCCAAGGTGATGGATTGGTTTGAAGTCTATCAAAAAGGAGTCTGAGATTTTGATAGAAATCTGAGATGTAATTGAGAGAACCTAGAAATCTCTGAAGCTGGGTTTTATCTAGGATTTCATCTGGGGATTTGCCTGCAGTATGATGAGATGATAATTTATGAGGTTGACTGATACTCAATGAATTATCAAATATGGTGGGTGGTACAATTTGATCAAGGTTCTGAGCTTGATTTGGACCAAATGAAGATGTGTGGATACCGAAAAGGTTAAGGCTTTTAGAAACAGAAACTCCTTGGAGATTCTCAATCTCTTTAGGTTCTGGATTCCTAAGAAACTTAAACTTGACAGGTTGGGCAAAAGGATAAGTAGTGATTCCTTCACTATCTTTGGTGAAAGGATACAACAGACATATGAATGGGTTTCCTAAGATGACCCTATCTGTTATATTCTTGTTTATGACAATCCTGACTTTGGAAGGCCATTTTTGAAAGTTAATCCGACTGATGGTTTGCAAGAACGATCCATTGGATGGTTCTGGTTCTATTTCTGCAGTAGGGTTAACTGTTTTATTTTCTTCAACATCGAAAGGATTTAGTGATGGTGTTTCCCCATCTCTTTGATGTGAAGTTGACACTGGTTTCTTGATCTTGAGATCCATGAGATCATGATCAATCTTAAGGATGGTTAATTCCTGCTTTGGGTTTCTCAACCCAACTTTGTTATCCTTAATTCCCTTTTGAAGGTCGTCGATCTTAACTTCCTTCCTGGACTGGGTAAACCTATTGTAGATTTGCTCTAAATCTACTCTGGGATACTGGATCTTAATGATAGGATCTTCTATAGCCTCTATGAGGTCTAAAAGAAGCTGTTCCTGGCTTTTTAATGCGTTGATGGCTTTGTTTCTACAACAACCATCTTTGCATGGTTTAGGTTCATCCTTGCTGCTAGAAGTACTGGTTCTAGAGGACTCTGAGGATGACCTGTATATTTGCTTGAGATTAGCACCCGAATCAATTAGGGCTATGAACTCAAATTCAAAATCTTTGCTAATGACAATCCTGACTTTGGAATGCCATTTATGAAAGTTAATCCTGGTGATAACATCTAAGAACGAATCTCTGCTGGGTTCTTGGATAGTATCGGTTCTAGGATTTTGATGGACTTCAATATCTGAGGGACTTTCCTCATTGCTTTGATGAGAAGTATTTTCCAAGGATTGGGTTAATTGGAAGGCTTGAAGGTTTTTCCTTAAGGTTCCAATTTCATTCCTGGTTTCCTTTGTTTGTCTTTTAAGGTCGTCAATTTTGACTTCCTCCTTAGGTTGAACAATCCTATTGTAGGTTAGTTCTACCTTGGGCTGCTGAGTCGCAGGATTACTGGTTTCCTGGACTAAAGATTGGGTTGTGCCGGGTTCCTGATCCTTAAGGGTTCCTTCCTTAAGGCGTGAGGCTTTGGCCTTACAATCTCTCTTGTAATGGTCACGCTTGCCGCAAACAAAGCATTTTTGAGGTTTGTTTGGCCTTTTTGGCCGGGATGTGCTAGGTTCCTGAGGTTTAGGTTTTTCAGGAACAAGTTTCTCACAACTGGAGGCTTTTTCCCTACAGTGAGCTTTAGCGATGGGTGGAGACATCTTTTTAGCTTCCAACTTCTTGCGTGCCTTTTTGGCCTTTAAAGTCTCTTTGACTCTTGGGACATCTTCATCTCTTTCAGAGGAAGAACTGCTAGAGGTTGTTCTAAGCTTTATTACTTTGAGCTGGCTAGAACTCTTTGGTAAAGAAACGGCTGGTTTCTTTGCTAGTTTTCCAAGTTTCTGGACAACTATATCTAAGGCTGTTTTGCCTTTAGAGCGGCTGGGGTTGGCTGGTAGAGACTTGACTAGAGGCTGCCTAGGATTGGGATTGCTAGCTTCATTCCTAGTTGGATTGGGTTTAACTATGGTCCAAATTTTGGTGAGGACACAAAACTGCCTGTGCTGGTCATAATACCTTTCGAAGTAGATGAAGAAGGGGACGTTACGGGATATTTCCCTCATGAACAGTACCCAAGCATTATAAACTTTCTTTTTCCGTTCTTTGGAATAGTTGGCTTTGTAGGCTGTTCTTTTAGCCTTGTTCTCCTCAGAATTAAAGTCCTTTCCTAATTCTTCTAGGTTAGGCTTAAACTCTTTGGTTGGGACCTTGGTGTTGGACGACACCTGATCTGGAGGTTTTCCCTTCTCAGGAGGGGATTGCTTACGACTGTCTTGCTTATTGACAATCGAATCCTTTTTGGCTGTGTAGCATGGTGTGCTAAGTTGGGAATTGGCTTTAACTCCCTGAGGCTGGACACCTGGGTTTCTTCTAGATGTTGGGGATGGTGATCCTTTAGGTCTAGATGAGCTACACTGGGATGACTGGTTAAAGATCGGAGATCCAAACTGGGATGTTTCCAGAGGCTGTCTGCACTCAGGAGTGCTAGGCCTAGATCTGTCGAAACTTAACTGGGGCTGGATCGGAGATCTAAACTGGGATGTATCCAGAGGTTGTCTATACTCATAGTCTAGAGGAGTAGATAACCTAGATCTATCAAAACTTAGCTTAACCGTGCTGTCGGCTAGCTGCTGAAATAAGTCCAAATTTATACTAACCGTGCCGTCGGCTAGTTGCTGGACAAAATCCAAACATGGATTCTGTACTGGGCTTTGGAACTGTAGAGTATGGTTCTCATTCTCTAGAGTCCGTTTGGTAGGGAACATTTGTTTCCAATTAAGGGAACTGGGGGTACTAATCCTGGCTGTAGGATCAGTATGGTTTTTGAGGATACTAATCCTGGCTGTAGGATCAGTAGTTTCAGGTTGCTCAAACTCTTGGTCCGAGACTTGGCTGGAGTTGCTAGAGGATTCCTGAATATTTAGAACTTCAACTGAAGGGGTGACTGGTTCCCTTTTCACAAGTTCTTCTAGCTTTTGGGCTATTACTTCTAGGGTTGACTTAACCTTAGATTGGCTTAGGCTGATGTGCCTTGTTGTTGGTCTGGTATGTTCCTTTTCACGCCATTTGAAGTGTCTTTCAAAGAATTCAAAGAAAGGGTAATTAATTTTATACTCTTTCATGAATGACTTCCATTTCTCTAATACTTCAATTTTTTGTTCCTGGGTATGGTTAGCTTTGTAGGATTCTCTTTTAATCCTATTTTTCTCAGAACTAAATTCTGTTTTGAGCATGTCCATATCCGGTGTAAATTCTATATATGTATCTAAAGAGGGTCTAGATGAAGGTATATGCTTTTCTAAAGTTATTCTAGACTGTATAGGATTTCTAAGATTAGAATATTGTGGATTAAAATAAGATCTAGACAAAGGTATACTATCTAAATAAGATCTAGACAAAGGTATACTATCTTCAGAGGGTTGATTATAACTAGGTATGTATCTTTCTTCTAACTCCTGTTCTACATCTGAAAGCTGGTACGACTCCAAATTGTCATATCTATCTTCTTCTTCATATATCTCAGGTGGGTCTGTATTGCTAGAACTAATGGAAGCGGAAGAGTCACTCCTTCTAAACATCCTATTTATTAAGCTGGGTTTACAAGTTTAAATTAAACGATTACAACCTAGTCACCTTTGTATCTTCAAATTTAAACTAACAATTACAACCTAGTCACCTTTATATCTTCAAAGCGTTCTGGATCTAACCTTTGGAAATGGTACAGATAGTTACAACTATGGGATAGACACTTAACTGTTAAAACTCCTTTGTCGTCAGACTTTTCTTCCAATCTTCGGGACCACCCTAACACGCCTCACCTGGGCTTTCAAACGGGCTGACCAACGAAACCTAGGAAGCCTTATCGTCCTTCTTGACTTTGGAGATACTAACAGATCTCAAGGTATCAAATCTCACAGAACCAAAGTATCTGCAACAATCTTTGGGGATAAACACAGAGATAAGAAGAATAGGGATAACTGTGAAGTAAAGATTAATCGAAATGGGAAGAGTAGGGATAACTGTGAAATAAAGGTTAATTTGAACAAATAATCACAGAATAATAAACAGTTTGAATGAACGGGAGGCTCAGCCTACCACCAAAAGATAGAGCAATAAAGACTGGCTAAGATGAAGTAATAGATGAAGAATGCAACATATGGAAGTAGTAATGCTATCAGAAAATATATGTAAAACAAAATAATGTTTGTTAGAGATAACATACTTTCAATGTAATTATAATGCTAAAAAAATAATTCAATATTTTCTGGATAACTATGGCGGCAGTGCCGACCAACTTGTTATAACATAAAGTAACTTACAACTGACCGGTGTTTGGCCCGGTTAAACTGGCCAACAACTTGGCTCTGATACCAAAAGGGGGGTAAGTTACATAAACTGGATAATCAGGCGACTGGGCTCTGATATATCATAAAAGGTATGCGGAAGGTAAAATAAAATAGCCGGCTGTGGCTTACAATGATAGACTGTGTTTAGGAGACTGATCCTAAAACTTGGCCTCTTGACTGACTTCTGTTGCTGTGGTAGAAGTTTAGAGCCTGCTGAAGACTGAGGGGTGAGCTCCCTTATATAGGCTGAAAGGAGCATTGGATGCTGCTGAAATCACGGAAGAATTCTGCTTTCACTTGGGTGAAATGCTTTTTCCACCGACTGCTACAGTGAGATCCCATCATTGCTGTGAATAGTAACTGTTGTTGCTACAGTAACTTGTCCCCTTGCTTTTCTGGGGTACTGTAGAAATAGTAAATTGTGGATACTATTCAAAGTGCGGGTACTGTTCATATCAGTGGCTGGTGCTGATGATATAACTTATCCTGAGTGCTGAGTCAGGATACTTTTAGTCTGTATCGGAATCATCTGACGTATTTTGATCAGACGGCTCCCACGGAGAGTCATTACCGCAGTTGTGCCCGTGATACCTGGCGTAGGTATTGCAGAGTCCACAGTAGAGGAGTGGTTCACGGATAGGCTTTTTCCCTGTGAGGAACTCTTTAGGGCAATCTGGACCGAACTTTTCCCAATTCCTGATAGCTGAGATATATGGTCTTCTCCCAAAGACGTAGATCCTGTCTGTAGAGCCTATGAAATGGTAATCTTTCCAAAGTTCATGGCTGATATCTACAATCTGATTGTTGAAGTAATTCCTCCAACGCTCTGCTAGAGCCTTAGGGCATTTGTAGGAAATGTATGTATCTCCTTCATACCATGGGCCTTGATAAGAATAACCATCGATAAGGACAAGATGCTTTGAGGGATGTACTTCCATCCACCTCTCTTTATCCCAATCTGGTAAAGTACTCCAACATCTGATAGAAACGAAAGGGCTGCTGATTGTTCTGACAGCATTTTGGATAATTTGGGGCAACTGACTGATCTGGTCATGACTCGTTAGTTGGATGAGCCTGATGAAACCTGATTCAAACATCTGAGAGAGCCAGGCTGGATTTCTTTCATCTTCATCTGTCTCATCATTATAATTGACCATAAGTCCTGGGAAGGGATGCTTGTTTTCGTATACTCTGGTGCTGTTACCAAAGTGATCTTCCCATTCAGCTTGTGCTAGGATGTCATCCAGGTTATCTGGATCATAAGGATCAGGGAATGTGGTAGTAACAAGTATTTTGAAGTGCTTGTACCACAGATTCCTGCTTTCATTTATTGCCTCGCTTTTCAGAATATGATTTTGTATATCTGAAGGCAAGTTGGCGGTGGCACTTTTAAGGATGGTTCGAGCCTTAAGGCTGAACTTGGAATAATCCGTGCCCATGATAGTCATTTTTCCCTTTGAATAGGAATTCTCTTTGCCAGAGAGTTGACTCATTAGCTTTTCATTTATAGCCATAAATCTACTGGAGTATGTATCCATTTCTGGGTACATAGTTTGAAGGGATGTTGTTCCTCTATGGCTGGTAGAGGAAGCGCCTTCATGCTTTACAAAAGACTGTCCCATTGCTGGTAGTCTCTTGTCTTGAGGATAGTCCCTTGCGGGAGCTTTTCCTTTGCCTTTCTTCTCTGCTGGAGAAGACATTGTCGCTATTTCCTGCCAAGAAAGTTTTGGATGAAATAAGATTTTTAAGGGCTGGTTAAAAATCTTTTCCTTTTTAGAATTGATGGATGCAGGTATGCAAATATATTTATAATGCATGCATGATAATTGATTGTGGCTGAAGGGACAATCAATTGCTTTGGCTGGATCAAGATTTTGGGCTTGATTATAGGCTGTGAGAGTACTGAGAGTTTTGGCTATGGAAGCTTTCTGGAGGGATTTGATTTCCCAAGGGGATGGGCTTCGCACAAACTCAAATTTGATAGGCTGATTGAAGGGATGGGCTGTGATTCCTTCATTGTCTGTGGTGAAAGGGTATAATAAACACAAGAATGGGTTTCCTAAGATGACTCTATCTGTCATGTTTTTGACTAGGACAAACTTTGTCATAAAGGATATGCCGCCTTGGCAAACCTGAACTTGTGGGATATCATACTCAATTTGCATTCTTCCGCCACTTGCGGATGCTAGTCTTTCTTTAGACTTTCTGAAATATTTGGAGGGAATAATCCCTTCTTGGATACAATTAAGATCAGCGCCCGAATCTATCAAGGCTATGACCTTAAACTCAAACTCTTTGCTAATGACAATTTTGACTTGAGAATGCCATTTATGGAAGTTGACTCTACTGATAGTCTCTAAGAACAGATCAGGGCTGGGTTCTTGGATAGGATCAGCTGTGGGATTGACTGATTGGCTGTCTTCTTCATCTGAGGGGCTTTCCTCATTGCTTTGATGAGAAGTATTTTCCAAAAATTGGATTCGTCTATTAAGGAGATCATAATCGACCCTAAGAATGGTTAATTCTTGCTTTAAGGATCTGAATTCTGACTGGGTTTCCTTAATTTGCTTCTGAAGGTCGTTGACTGTAACTTCCTTCTTTGACTGGGTAAACCTATTGTAGATTTGTTCTAAATCTACTTTTGGTTGCTGGATTTTAATGGAAGGCTTGCTAGTTTCCTTAACCAAGGCTTGGTGGAAAAGGGTAAGCTTCTGGGCCTTAATGCTAGGGTCTTCTATAGCCTCTATGAGGTCTAAGAGAAGCTCTTCTTGCTTGGTTAGCACATTTATGGTTCTACAACAACCATCCTTGCATGGTGTAGGTCCATCCGAGCCACTAGATGTGCTTGTACTAGAGGGACTGGAGGATGACCTATACAACTGCCTGAGCTCACTGTCACTAGCACTGCTGTATGACTCGCTATCTGATCGGTCAAGTTCTAGTAACTTGAAGATCTCATTTTTGCTGGGTTGGTCACTAATGAGAGTGTTGATAAGGGACTTGGCTTTAGCCCTACATTCACTCTTAAAATGACCTTTCTTTCCACAGTTGAAGCATTTGCCGGATGCTTGCGGAATGGGTTCTTTAGGTTTTCCTTTCTTATAGAAATCATCGGCCTTGTGCCTATGCTTACTATAGTACTTCGATGGCTTCCTCCTAAAAGGCTTTTCAAAGGATTCCTTTCCTTTGTGTTTGTGCTTCCTTTTGGAAGGCTTGACTGAGGGTAAGCCATACTGTGTACAGAAATGTCCTATTTCGTACTTGGCTTTGTTTTTGTTGATATGGCTCTGGATTTTGAGATCTCTGCACATCTTCATCCCTTCACTTCGGATGGTGCTAGAGATATCTCCATATGTTAGGTTATCATAATCTATGATACCTAAGGGACTGCAAAGGGTTTCCTTTACCTTCTGGCTGAAGAGGGTAGGTAAACCATTGATGAATTTCTCCTTCCAAAATGGAGAATTACAATCCTTTCTATGCATGACTCTAGTGGTAAAAACATCTTCATACCACTTATATTCTCCTAGGGTTTTACACCTAAGATTGCTCAGCTGTTCATATATCCTGGCTGTGATATTGCTGGGTTTTCCTATGAAGTGTTTCATGATCGTATAGATCAGAGTGTTGACTCCATCAGGGATTCCCTGCTCAATCTCATTAATGATGGGATTGCCTTCCTCATCCTTTTGGATGGCATACTGAATGTCTTCTTTAGACGCATCAGTAAGACAATTGTTCCACCATTGCTGGAGTTTGCCTGTAAATCCTAACGCCATCATTTCTATGACTTCTCTATGGGGACGACTTTCGTCCAGGTAGTTGTTGGCTACCATAGTCATATGCTGGATTTTGTTTAGGATTTCCTGTTCTGATAAACCATCTATGTTCCATTCATAGAGTCTACCAGAGGCTACTGAGAACTGGTTACCAACGTTCCTTTCCTCGTACCGGAGGTCAGGGGGTGATGGTTTGGCTGAGCTGCTAGGATCAGGGTGGTAAAGCCGTTTTACCTCTAAATCCTGGAACTGAGTTTCTAATTGCTCAAACTCTTGGTCTGAGGCTTGGCTGGAGTTGCTAGAAGATTCTTGGATATTTAGAACAGTCGCTGAAGGGGTGACTGGTTCCCTTTTGACTAGTTCTTCCAATTTCTGGGCAACTACATCTAAGGCTATTTTGTCCTTATAATGGCTGAGGCTGGTATGCCTAACTGTAGGTAACTTGATCAAAGGCTTTTCTAAGACTTGGACCGGCTTACTAGAGTTTCCTGGCTGGAGGATAACTTTTTTTTCGATCTTGTCTTCTATCCTGTCAAGTTGCTTGCCTATGACATGGATGGCTTGGTTGGTGTAATTGTTTTGTTCAATTACCTTGTCAACCGGTTGGTGCCTATCAATCGTTACTTTGAAGGGAGAGGCTATAATCTCCTTTCTACGATGATCAAAGGTTATGGCTTCTAGGGGTGGATGGCTTGACCTAACAACCTCTTTGGTTGCATTGGGTCCTTCAATGGTCCAAGCTTTGGTGAGGACACAAAATTGCTTATGCTGGCCATAATACCTTTCAAAGTAAATGAAGAAGGGAACATTACAGGATAAATTCCTCATGAATAGTACCCAAGCATCATAGACTTTTTGCTTTTGTTCTTTGGTATAATTGGCTTTATAGGCTGTTCTTTTGTCCTTGTTTTCCTCAGAAGTAAAATCCTTTCCTAACTCTTCTAGGTTGGGATCAAATTCTTTGGTTAGGACCATGATGTTTAAGGGTTCCTGATCTGGAGGCTGTTCCATATCAGTAATAGATACTGGTGGGGATTGCTCACGATCGTCTTGCTCATCGACAATCGAATCCTCTCTTGCTGTATAGCAAGGTGTGCTGAGCTGGGAATTAGCTTTAACTCCCTGAAGCTGGACACCTAGGTCTCTTCTAGACGTTGGGAATGGTGTTCCTTTAGGTCTAGTCGAGGTATGCGGGGATGGCTGGTTAATGGGTTGGATCGGAGATCTAAACTGGTATGTATCCAGAGGCTGTCTGCACGGGGTGCTAGGCCTAGATCTTTCGAGGTTCAACCTATTAATCGGAGATCTAAACTGGGATGTATCCAGAGGTTGGCGATACTCATAGTCTAGAGGAGTACTCAACCTAGATCTGTCGAAACTTAACCGGACTGTGCCATCGGCTAACTGCTGGACAAAATCCAAATCTGGATTCTGTGCTGGGTTTTGGATCTGTAGAGTATGGTTCTCATTCTCTAAAGTCCAATCAGCGGGGAATGTGATCTCATTCCACCTAAGGCTTCTGGGAATACTAACCTTGGCTGTAGGGTCAGTAGTCTGGATTAGGGTTGTCTCACCCTTTCCACTTCTATTAAGTGCACCAACATTCATGTTAGTTCTCATGCACTTGTAGTATACTCTGTATATCAAGGCTATCTGACTGGTTCCCTGTACCATGAGGGTTCCGTGGGTCTTGATATTTAAAGTGAGGGCTTTGATGACCGTGCTGTCATGAAGACAGATGCTGAAATCTGGAAAACAATTAAAATGTATAGGACCATTAGAAAGGCTGGTTTCTATGGAACCTAACAGGCTATCACTAAACCTGATATGTCTAGCGTCTCTAAGGGCCATGAGGATTGAGCTGTTCAAACCTCTTCTGGTGAGTGGCTTCACTCCAATTTGGACTAATCCTATGTGTAGGAAATTATGTCCTTTGACTCTATGCTTTTGGATAGCTGAAGGAGATAACAAGTAGCACGTTTCGTACTCCTTGTTTATACCATAAACTTGTTCTATGGTTTTAACATGGTAGTCTGTCTTGAAGGCTGTAAAAGGTGACCAAGAAGACGACTTATAAAATTGGCTAGTGGCAACTTTCGGGATATTCCAATCTCCTATGTCTAGATCTAGATCGGATAGCTCGTAAGTTTCCGAATTAATTGCTCCTACGTCTGCTGGGATATCTGGGATGGATGTGGGTTGATTACATCTACTACTGGTGGAAGAGTTACTTCTAAATATCCTATTCATGATTCTGGGGTTACAAGTTTAAAATAACAATTACAACCTAGTTACCTTTGTATCCTCAAACTTCTGGAATTGTCTCAACCTTCGGATCTGGTACAAATAAACACAACTATGGGATAGACACCTAATCTGTGTACTCCAATACTCCGTTATCTTTTACTTCCAAAATGGTATTTTCACCCTAACACGCCTCTCCTGGGCTTTAACGGGCTGACCTCACCAAACCAGGAAGATTTGTCGACTTTGGAGAAACAAATGGAAAGACAACACAGACTTTAGTAACAAATCTCACAGGTATAAGAATCTGCAACAAATATTCCGGGATAGATTCAAGAAATAAGAAGAATAGGGATAACTGTGAAGTAAAGGTTAATTTGAACAAATAATCACAGGATAACAAATAGAAAGGTTAGAAGGAGGCTCAGCCTACCATTTACAGATGTAAAAGAAGATTATGAAGTAATAGCAGACGAAGAAATAAATAATTGGAAATGGAAGAGTTATCATGAAATAGATGTAAAACAAAATATAGGGAATGGGAGATATATCCATAAAATAATTGAAAGTAATTATATGCCAAAATAATGCCAATATATTTTCTGGATAACTATGGCGGCAGTGCCGACCAACTTGATTGTATCAAAAGTAACTTACAACTGACCGGTGTTTGGCCCGGTTAAACTGGCCAACAACTTGGCTCTGATACCAAAAGGGGGGTAAGTTACATAAACTGGATAATCAGGCGACTGGGCTCTGATATATCATAAAAGGTATGCGGAAGGTAAAATAAAATAGCCGGCTGTGGCTTACAATGATAGACTGTGTTTAGGAGACTGATCCTAAAACTTGGCCTCTTGACTGACTTCTGTTGCTGTGGTAGAAGTTTAGAGCCTCCTGAAGACTGGAGTCTTGGCTTCCTTAAATAGGCTGGAGGGAGCCTTGGATGCTGCTGGAAGACTGCTGGAATCACGGAGAGTGAATTGCTTTTACTGAGGTGAAAGCTGTTTCCACCGAAAGCAATAGTGATTCTGAATGATGACTGTGAACAGTAAAAACTTTTACTATTCATGCTACAGTGCTTTGTCTGCTGGACACTGTTGATAATGCGGATACTGTTCAATACAGAGGCTGGTGCTGATCTTGAATAGTAACCGGATTGATAACTTATCCTGAGTGCTGGGTCAGGACACATTAGTCAGTATCATATCCAGAGGGATATCCTTCGTATGGATCAAAGGCTGGAGGATCATCATCCTGACTGTGCTCATGGTACTTATCAAACAGATTACAAAAACCACAATATAAGAGAGGTTCGTAATCTGCCTTATCGGTTGTGTATTCAGGAAAGCCTGTAAAATTAATCCTTTGGGTGTTGAAGGCTTCTGAATAAGGCTTAGTGGTAAATACAGTAATCCTGCCTGTATTTCCCACAAAGTGGTACCTTTCCCATAGTTCACTGGTGACATCTCGTATTTCATTGTTGAAGTAATTCGACCAACATTCAACGAGAGCCAAGGGATCTGTGTAGGATAGGTAGGAGTCACCTTCATACCAGGGGCCATTGTGATGGTACCCGTCAATAAGAACAAGGTGATGAGAAGGCTGAACAGTCATCCAGTTGTTACTGTCCCACTGTGGGAGAGTGCTCCAGCACCTGATGGATACAAAAGGAATCTTGATCTTCCTGACCACTTGTTGGATTATCTGGGGGAATTGGCTGATCTGAATATGGTCCGTCAACTTGATGAGTTTAAGGAAGCCATATTCAAACATTCTTGAAAGCCAGCTTGGGTCTCTGTCTTCATCATCAGCTCCGTCTTCATAGTTTACTATTAAACCAGGAAAAGGGTGCTGTTTTTCATAAACCCTGTGACTGCTTCCAAAATACTGGTTCCAGATGGCTAGGATAGAGGCAGTGACTCTGGGATCTGCTTCTTCTCCAAGGACTGGGAAATGGATGGTGACCATAATTTCAAAATGCCTGAACCAATGGTCACATGATTCAGTCATTGCCTTGCTTTCAAATATACGACTTTGTATATCGGAAGGCAAGTTGGCGACAGCACTTCTAAGCTGGTTTTGAGTCTTAAGGCTCAACCTAGCATAGTCTGTGCTCATGATAGTCGTTCTATCCATGGAATGGATATCCTCTTTGCCAGAGAGTTGACTAGTGAGAACCATATTTCCTTTTTCTAGTTCAACTAGATGTAATTCTAGTGCTGTAAGGGTTCTTTGGAAAAGGCACTGGTGTTTTTGGATAAAAGCTCTTTGGAGATTGTCAAGGATGAATTTAGTGCTGTGGGGAAGTTCTGTATATATTCCTCCTCTAAATTGCAGGGTCCTTTTTCTGACTCGCTCCAGAGTTATAGCCATAAAACCACTTGAATATGTAACCATTTCTGGATACATTGGTTGAAGGGATGCTGCTTCTCTATGGCTGGTAGAGGAAGCGCCTTCATGCTTTTCAAAAGACTGTCCCATCGCTGGTAGTCTTTTGTTTTGTGGATAGTCCCTTGCGGGTACTTTCCCTTTGCCTTTCTTCTCTGCTGGAGAAGACATTATTGCTATTTCCTGCCAAGAAAGTTTTGAATGAAATAAGATTTTCAAGGGCTGGTTAAAAATCCTTTTTCTTTTAAAACTGATGGATGCAGGGATGCAAATATATTTATATTGAATGTATGATGATAATTGATTATGGCTGAAGGGATAATCAATTGCTTTGGCTGAATCAAGATATTGGGCTTGATTATAGGCTGTGAGAGTTATTGGTATAACCTTCCCTGGGTACTGTGATTGGCTGGAATCACCAGGGTTTTGCTGTTTGATATGCTGGACCACTGAAGTATGGGTTGGGGTCCAAGGTGATGGATTGGTTTGAAGTCTATCAAAAAGGAGTCTGAGATTTTGATAGAAATCTGAGATGTAATTGAGAGAACCTAGAAATCTCTGAAGCTGGGTTTTATCTAGGATTTCATCTGGGGATTTGCCTGCAGTATGATGAGATGATAATTTATGAGGTTGACTGATACTCAATGAATTATCAAATATGGTGGGTGGTACAATTTGATCAAGGTTCTGAGCTTGATTTGGACCAAATGAAGATGTGTGGATACCGAAAAGGTTAAGGCTTTTAGAAACAGAAACTCCTTGGAGATTCTCAATCTCTTTAGGTTCTGGATTCCTAAGAAACTTAAACTTGACAGGTTGGGCAAAAGGATAAGTAGTGATTCCTTCACTATCTTTGGTGAAAGGATACAACAGACATATGAATGGGTTTCCTAAGATGACCCTATCTGTTATATTCTTGTTTATGACAATCCTGACTTTGGAAGGCCATTTTTGAAAGTTAATCCGACTGATGGTTTGCAAGAACGATCCATTGGATGGTTCTGGTTCTATTTCTGCAGTAGGGTTAACTGTTTTATTTTCTTCAACATCGAAAGGATTTAGTGATGGTGTTTCCCCATCTCTTTGATGTGAAGTTGACACTGGTTTCTTGATCTTGAGATCCATGAGATCATGATCAATCTTAAGGATGGTTAATTCCTGCTTTGGGTTTCTCAACCCAACTTTGTTATCCTTAATTCCCTTTTGAAGGTCGTCGATCTTAACTTCCTTCCTGGACTGGGTAAACCTATTGTAGATTTGCTCTAAATCTACTCTGGGATACTGGATCTTAATGATAGGATCTTCTATAGCCTCTATGAGGTCTAAAAGAAGCTGTTCCTGGCTTTTTAATGCGTTGATGGCTTTGTTTCTACAACAACCATCTTTGCATGGTTTAGGTTCATCCTTGCTGCTAGAAGTACTGGTTCTAGAGGACTCTGAGGATGACCTGTATATTTGCTTGAGATTAGCACCCGAATCAATTAGGGCTATGAACTCAAATTCAAAATCTTTGCTAATGACAATCCTGACTTTGGAATGCCATTTATGAAAGTTAATCCTGGTGATAACATCTAAGAACGAATCTCTGCTGGGTTCTTGGATAGTATCGGTTCTAGGATTTTGATGGACTTCAATATCTGAGGGACTTTCCTCATTGCTTTGATAAGAAGTATTTTCCAAGGATTGGGTTAATTGGAAGGCTTGAAGGTTTTTCCTTAAGGTTCCAATTTCATTCCTGGTTTCCTTTGTTTGTCTTTTAAGGTCGTCAATTTTGACTTCCTCCTTAGGTTGAACAATCCTATTGTAGGTTAGTTCTACCTTGGGCTGCTGAGTCGCAGGATTACTGGTTTCCTGGACTAAAGATTGGGTTGTGCCGGGTTCCTGATCCTTAAGGGTTCCTTCCTTAAGGCGTGAGGCTTTGGCCTTACAATCTCTCTTGTAATGGTCACGCTTGCCGCAAACAAAGCATTTTTGAGGTTTGTTTGGCCTTTTTGGCCGGGATGTGCTAGGTTCCTGAGGTTTAGGTTTTTCAGGAACAAGTTTCTCACAACTGGAGGCTTTTTCCCTACAGTGAGCTTTAGCGATGGGTGGAGACATCTTTTTAGCTTCCAACTTCTTGCGTGCCTTTTTGGCCTTTAAAGTCTCTTTGACTCTTGGGACATCTTCATCTCTTTCAGAGGAAGAACTGCTAGAGGTTGTTCTAAGCTTTATTACTTTGAGCTGGCTAGAACTCTTTGGTAAAGAAACGGCTGGTTTCTTTGCTAGTTTTCCAAGTTTCTGGACAACTATATCTAAGGCTGTTTTGCCTTTAGAGCGGCTGGGGTTGGCTGGTAGAGACTTGACTAGAGGCTGCCTAGGATTGGGATTGCTAGCTTCATTCCTAGTTGGATTGGGTTTAACTATGGTCCAAATTTTGGTGAGGACACAAAACTGCCTGTGCTGGTCATAATACCTTTCGAAGTAGATGAAGAAGGGGACGTTACGGGATATTTCCCTCATGAACAGTACCCAAGCATTATAAACTTTCTTTTTCCGTTCTTTGGAATAGTTGGCTTTGTAGGCTGTTCTTTTAGCCTTGTTCTCCTCAGAATTAAAGTCCTTTCCTAATTCTTCTAGGTTAGGCTTAAACTCTTTGGTTGGGACCTTGGTGTTGGACGACACCTGATCTGGAGGTTTTCCCTTCTCAGGAGGGGATTGCTTACGACTGTCTTGCTTATTGACAATCGAATCCTTTTTGGCTGTGTAGCATGGTGTGCTAAGTTGGGAATTGGCTTTAACTCCCTGAGGCTGGACACCTGGGTTTCTTCTAGATGTTGGGGATGGTGATCCTTTAGGTCTAGATGAGCTACACTGGGATGACTGGTTAAAGATCGGAGATCCAAACTGGGATGTTTCCAGAGGCTGTCTGCACTCAGGAGTGCTAGGCCTAGATCTGTCGAAACTTAACTGGGGCTGGATCGGAGATCTAAACTGGGATGTATCCAGAGGTTGTCTATACTCATAGTCTAGAGGAGTAGATAACCTAGATCTATCAAAACTTAGCTTAACCGTGCTGTCGGCTAGCTGCTGAAATAAGTCCAAATTTATACTAACCGTGCCGTCGGCTAGTTGCTGGACAAAATCCAAACATGGATTCTGTACTGGGCTTTGGAACTGTAGAGTATGGTTCTCATTCTCTAGAGTCCGTTTGGTAGGGAACATTTGTTTCCAATTAAGGGAACTGGGGGTACTAATCCTGGCTGTAGGATCAGTATGGTTTTTGAGGATACTAATCCTGGCTGTAGGATCAGTAGTTTCAGGTTGCTCAAACTCTTGGTCCGAGACTTGGCTGGAGTTGCTAGAGGATTCCTGAATATTTAGAACTTCAACTGAAGGGGTGACTGGTTCCCTTTTCACAAGTTCTTCTAGCTTTTGGGCTATTACTTCTAGGGTTGACTTAACCTTAGATTGGCTTAGGCTGATGTGCCTTGTTGTTGGTCTGGTATGTTCCTTTTCACGCCATTTGAAGTGTCTTTCAAAGAATTCAAAGAAAGGGTAATTAATTTTATACTCTTTCATGAATGACTTCCATTTCTCTAATACTTCAATTTTTTGTTCCTGGGTATGGTTAGCTTTGTAGGATTCTCTTTTAATCCTATTTTTCTCAGAACTAAATTCTGTTTTGAGCATGTCCATATCCGGTGTAAATTCTATATATGTATCTAAAGAGGGTCTAGATGAAGGTATATGCTTTTCTAAAGTTATTCTAGACTGTATAGGATTTCTAAGATTAGAATATTGTGGATTAAAATAAGATCTAGACAAAGGTATACTATCTAAATAAGATCTAGACAAAGGTATACTATCTTCAGAGGGTTGATTATAACTAGGTATGTATCTTTCTTCTAACTCCTGTTCTACATCTGAAAGCTGGTACGACTCCAAATTGTCATATCTATCTTCTTCTTCATATATCTCAGGTGGGTCTGTATTGCTAGAACTAATGGAAGCGGAAGAGTCACTCCTTCTAAACATCCTATTTATTAAGCTGGGTTTACAAGTTTAAATTAAACGATTACAACCTAGTCACCTTTGTATCTTCAAATTTAAACTAACAATTACAACCTAGTCACCTTTATATCTTCAAAGCGTTCTGGATCTAACCTTTGGAAATGGTACAGATAGTTACAACTATGGGATAGACACTTAACTGTTAAAACTCCTTTGTCGTCAGACTTTTCTTCCAATCTTCGGGACCACCCTAACACGCCTCACCTGGGCTTTCAAACGGGCTGACCAACGAAACCTAGGAAGCCTTATCGTCCTTCTTGACTTTGGAGATACTAACAGATCTCAAGGTATCAAATCTCACAGAACCAAAGTATCTGCAACAATCTTTGGGGATAAACACAGAGATAAGAAGAATAGGGATAACTGTGAAGTAAAGATTAATCGAAATGGGAAGAGTAGGGATAACTGTGAAATAAAGGTTAATTTGAACAAATAATCACAGAATAATAAACAGTTTGAATGAACGGGAGGCTCAGCCTACCACCAAAAGATAGAGCAATAAAGACTGGCTAAGATGAAGTAATAGATGAAGAATGCAACATATGGAAGTAGTAATGCTATCAGAAAATATATGTAAAACAAAATAATGTTTGTTAGAGATAACATACTTTCAATGTAATTATAATGCTAAAAAAATAATTCAATATTTTCTGGATAACTATGGCGGCAGTGCCGACCAACTTGTTATAACATAAAGTAACTTACAACTGACCGGTGTTTGGCCCGGTTAAACTGGCCAACAACTTGGCTCTGATACCAAAAGGGGGGTAACCTAGATCTATCAAAACTAGGTGCTGGAATGATAGACTGTGTTTGAGGAGTAGATAACCTAGATAATCAGGCGACTGGGCTCTGATATATCATAAAAGGTATGCGGAAGGTAAAATAAAATAGCCGGCTGTGGCTTACAATGATAGACTGTGTTTAGGAGACTGATCCTAAAACTTGGCCTCTTGACTGACTTCTGTTGCTGTGGTAGAAGTTTAGAGCCTGCTGAAGACTGAGGGGTGAGCTCCCTTATATAGGCTGAAAGGAGCATTGGATGCTGCTGAAATCACGGAAGAATTCTGCTTTCACTTGGGTGAAATGCTTTTTCCACCGACTGCTACAGTGAGATCCCATCATTGCTGTGAATAGTAACTGTTGTTGCTACAGTAACTTGTCCCCTTGCTTTTCTGGGGTACTGTAGAAATAGTAAATTGTGGATACTATTCAAAGTGCGGGTACTGTTCATATCAGTGGCTGGTGCTGATGATATAACTTATCCTGAGTGCTGAGTCAGGATACTTTTAGTCTGTATCGGAATCATCTGACGTATTTTGATCAGACGGCTCCCACGGAGAGTCATTACCGCAGTTGTGCCCGTGATACCTGGCGTAGGTATTGCAG
Source organism: Quercus parvula (assembly GCA_030820535.1). Classification (NCBI taxonomy): domain Eukaryota; kingdom Viridiplantae; phylum Streptophyta; class Magnoliopsida; order Fagales; family Fagaceae; genus Quercus; species Quercus parvula. The sequence goes on from JAUAME010000004.1 coordinate 26,157,247, forward strand.
AGTCCACAGTAGAGGAGTGGTTCACGGATAGGCTTTTTCCCTGTGAGGAACTCTTTAGGGCAATCTGGACCGAACTTTTCCCAATTCCTGATAGCTGAGATATATGGTCTTCTCCCAAAGACGTAGATCCTGTCTGTAGAGCCTATGAAATGGTAATCTTTCCAAAGTTCATGGCTGATATCTACAATCTGATTGTTGAAGTAATTCCTCCAACGCTCTGCTAGAGCCTTAGGGCATTTGTAGGAAATGTATGTATCTCCTTCATACCATGGGCCTTGATAAGAATAACCATCGATAAGGACAAGATGCTTTGAGGGATGTACTTCCATCCACCTCTCTTTATCCCAATCTGGTAAAGTACTCCAACATCTGATAGAAACGAAAGGGCTGCTGATTGTTCTGACAGCATTTTGGATAATTTGGGGCAACTGACTGATCTGGTCATGACTCGTTAGTTGGATGAGCCTGATGAAACCTGATTCAAACATCTGAGAGAGCCAGGCTGGATTTCTTTCATCTTCATCTGTCTCATCATTATAATTGACCATAAGTCCTGGGAAGGGATGCTTGTTTTCGTATACTCTGGTGCTGTTACCAAAGTGATCTTCCCATTCAGCTTGTGCTAGGATGTCATCCAGGTTATCTGGATCATAAGGATCAGGGAATGTGGTAGTAACAAGTATTTTGAAGTGCTTGTACCACAGATTCCTGCTTTCATTTATTGCCTCGCTTTTCAGAATATGATTTTGTATATCTGAAGGCAAGTTGGCGGTGGCACTTTTAAGGATGGTTCGAGCCTTAAGGCTGAACTTGGAATAATCCGTGCCCATGATAGTCATTTTTCCCTTTGAATAGGAATTCTCTTTGCCAGAGAGTTGACTCATTAGCTTTTCATTTATAGCCATAAATCTACTGGAGTATGTATCCATTTCTGGGTACATAGTTTGAAGGGATGTTGTTCCTCTATGGCTGGTAGAGGAAGCGCCTTCATGCTTTACAAAAGACTGTCCCATTGCTGGTAGTCTCTTGTCTTGAGGATAGTCCCTTGCGGGAGCTTTTCCTTTGCCTTTCTTCTCTGCTGGAGAAGACATTGTCGCTATTTCCTGCCAAGAAAGTTTTGGATGAAATAAGATTTTTAAGGGCTGGTTAAAAATCTTTTCCTTTTTAGAATTGATGGATGCAGGTATGCAAATATATTTATAATGCATGCATGATAATTGATTGTGGCTGAAGGGACAATCAATTGCTTTGGCTGGATCAAGATTTTGGGCTTGATTATAGGCTGTGAGAGTACTGAGAGTTTTGGCTATGGAAGCTTTCTGGAGGGATTTGATTTCCCAAGGGGATGGGCTTCGCACAAACTCAAATTTGATAGGCTGATTGAAGGGATGGGCTGTGATTCCTTCATTGTCTGTGGTGAAAGGGTATAATAAACACAAGAATGGGTTTCCTAAGATGACTCTATCTGTCATGTTTTTGACTAGGACAAACTTTGTCATAAAGGATATGCCGCCTTGGCAAACCTGAACTTGTGGGATATCATACTCAATTTGCATTCTTCCGCCACTTGCGGATGCTAGTCTTTCTTTAGACTTTCTGAAATATTTGGAGGGAATAATCCCTTCTTGGATACAATTAAGATCAGCGCCCGAATCTATCAAGGCTATGACCTTAAACTCAAACTCTTTGCTAATGACAATTTTGACTTGAGAATGCCATTTATGGAAGTTGACTCTACTGATAGTCTCTAAGAACAGATCAGGGCTGGGTTCTTGGATAGGATCAGCTGTGGGATTGACTGATTGGCTGTCTTCTTCATCTGAGGGGCTTTCCTCATTGCTTTGATGAGAAGTATTTTCCAAAAATTGGATTCGTCTATTAAGGAGATCATAATCGACCCTAAGAATGGTTAATTCTTGCTTTAAGGATCTGAATTCTGACTGGGTTTCCTTAATTTGCTTCTGAAGGTCGTTGACTGTAACTTCCTTCTTTGACTGGGTAAACCTATTGTAGATTTGTTCTAAATCTACTTTTGGTTGCTGGATTTTAATGGAAGGCTTGCTAGTTTCCTTAACCAAGGCTTGGTGGAAAAGGGTAAGCTTCTGGGCCTTAATGCTAGGGTCTTCTATAGCCTCTATGAGGTCTAAGAGAAGCTCTTCTTGCTTGGTTAGCACATTTATGGTTCTACAACAACCATCCTTGCATGGTGTAGGTCCATCCGAGCCACTAGATGTGCTTGTACTAGAGGGACTGGAGGATGACCTATACAACTGCCTGAGCTCACTGTCACTAGCACTGCTGTATGACTCGCTATCTGATCGGTCAAGTTCTAGTAACTTGAAGATCTCATTTTTGCTGGGTTGGTCACTAATGAGAGTGTTGATAAGGGACTTGGCTTTAGCCCTACATTCACTCTTAAAATGACCTTTCTTTCCACAGTTGAAGCATTTGCCGGATGCTTGCGGAATGGGTTCTTTAGGTTTTCCTTTCTTATAGAAATCATCGGCCTTGTGCCTATGCTTACTATAGTACTTCGATGGCTTCCTCCTAAAAGGCTTTTCAAAGGATTCCTTTCCTTTGTGTTTGTGCTTCCTTTTGGAAGGCTTGACTGAGGGTAAGCCATACTGTGTACAGAAATGTCCTATTTCGTACTTGGCTTTGTTTTTGTTGATATGGCTCTGGATTTTGAGATCTCTGCACATCTTCATCCCTTCACTTCGGATGGTGCTAGAGATATCTCCATATGTTAGGTTATCATAATCTATGATACCTAAGGGACTGCAAAGGGTTTCCTTTACCTTCTGGCTGAAGAGGGTAGGTAAACCATTGATGAATTTCTCCTTCCAAAATGGAGAATTACAATCCTTTCTATGCATGACTCTAGTGGTAAAAACATCTTCATACCACTTATATTCTCCTAGGGTTTTACACCTAAGATTGCTCAGCTGTTCATATATCCTGGCTGTGATATTGCTGGGTTTTCCTATGAAGTGTTTCATGATCGTATAGATCAGAGTGTTGACTCCATCAGGGATTCCCTGCTCAATCTCATTAATGATGGGATTGCCTTCCTCATCCTTTTGGATGGCATACTGAATGTCTTCTTTAGACGCATCAGTAAGACAATTGTTCCACCATTGCTGGAGTTTGCCTGTAAATCCTAACGCCATCATTTCTATGACTTCTCTATGGGGACGACTTTCGTCCAGGTAGTTGTTGGCTACCATAGTCATATGCTGGATTTTGTTTAGGATTTCCTGTTCTGATAAACCATCTATGTTCCATTCATAGAGTCTACCAGAGGCTACTGAGAACTGGTTACCAACGTTCCTTTCCTCGTACCGGAGGTCAGGGGGTGATGGTTTGGCTGAGCTGCTAGGATCAGGGTGGTAAAGCCGTTTTACCTCTAAATCCTGGAACTGAGTTTCTAATTGCTCAAACTCTTGGTCTGAGGCTTGGCTGGAGTTGCTAGAAGATTCTTGGATATTTAGAACAGTCGCTGAAGGGGTGACTGGTTCCCTTTTGACTAGTTCTTCCAATTTCTGGGCAACTACATCTAAGGCTATTTTGTCCTTATAATGGCTGAGGCTGGTATGCCTAACTGTAGGTAACTTGATCAAAGGCTTTTCTAAGACTTGGACCGGCTTACTAGAGTTTCCTGGCTGGAGGATAACTTTGTTTTCGATCTTGTCTTCTATCCTGTCAAGTTGCTTGCCTATGACATGGATGGCTTGGTTGGTGTAATTGTTTTGTTCAATTACCTTGTCAACCGGTTGGTGCCTATCAATCGTTACTTTGAAGGGAGAGGCTATAATCTCCTTTCTACGATGATCAAAGGTTATGGCTTCTAGGGGTGGATGGCTTGACCTAACAACCTCTTTGGTTGCATTGGGTCCTTCAATGGTCCAAGCTTTGGTGAGGACACAAAATTGCTTATGCTGGCCATAATACCTTTCAAAGTAAATGAAGAAGGGAACATTACAGGATAAATTCCTCATGAATAGTACCCAAGCATCATAGACTTTTTGCTTTTGTTCTTTGGTATAATTGGCTTTATAGGCTGTTCTTTTGTCCTTGTTTTCCTCAGAAGTAAAATCCTTTCCTAACTCTTCTAGGTTGGGATCAAATTCTTTGGTTAGGACCATGATGTTTAAGGGTTCCTGATCTGGAGGCTGTTCCATATCAGTAATAGATACTGGTGGGGATTGCTCACGATCGTCTTGCTCATCGACAATCGAATCCTCTCTTGCTGTATAGCAAGGTGTGCTGAGCTGGGAATTAGCTTTAACTCCCTGAAGCTGGACACCTAGGTCTCTTCTAGACGTTGGGAATGGTGTTCCTTTAGGTCTAGTCGAGGTATGCGGGGATGGCTGGTTAATGGGTTGGATCGGAGATCTAAACTGGTATGTATCCAGAGGCTGTCTGCACGGGGTGCTAGGCCTAGATCTTTCGAGGTTCAACCTATTAATCGGAGATCTAAACTGGGATGTATCCAGAGGTTGGCGATACTCATAGTCTAGAGGAGTACTCAACCTAGATCTGTCGAAACTTAACCGGACTGTGCCATCGGCTAACTGCTGGACAAAATCCAAATCTGGATTCTGTGCTGGGTTTTGGATCTGTAGAGTATGGTTCTCATTCTCTAAAGTCCAATCAGCGGGGAATGTGATCTCATTCCACCTAAGGCTTCTGGGAATACTAACCTTGGCTGTAGGGTCAGTAGTCTGGATTAGGGTTGTCTCACCCTTTCCACTTCTATTAAGTGCACCAACATTCATGTTAGTTCTCATGCACTTGTAGTATACTCTGTATATCAAGGCTATCTGACTGGTTCCCTGTACCATGAGGGTTCCGTGGGTCTTGATATTTAAAGTGAGGGCTTTGATGACCGTGCTGTCATGAAGACAGATGCTGAAATCTGGAAAACAATTAAAATGTATAGGACCATTAGAAAGGCTGGTTTCTATGGAACCTAACAGGCTATCACTAAACCTGATATGTCTAGCGTCTCTAAGGGCCATGAGGATTGAGCTGTTCAAACCTCTTCTGGTGAGTGGCTTCACTCCAATTTGGACTAATCCTATGTGTAGGAAATTATGTCCTTTGACTCTATGCTTTTGGATAGCTGAAGGAGATAACAAGTAGCACGTTTCGTACTCCTTGTTTATACCATAAACTTGTTCTATGGTTTTAACATGGTAGTCTGTCTTGAAGGCTGTAAAAGGTGACCAAGAAGACGACTTATAAAATTGGCTAGTGGCAACTTTCGGGATATTCCAATCTCCTATGTCTAGATCTAGATCGGATAGCTCGTAAGTTTCCGAATTAATTGCTCCTACGTCTGCTGGGATATCTGGGATGGATGTGGGTTGATTACATCTACTACTGGTGGAAGAGTTACTTCTAAATATCCTATTCATGATTCTGGGGTTACAAGTTTAAAATAACAATTACAACCTAGTTACCTTTGTATCCTCAAACTTCTGGAATTGTCTCAACCTTCGGATCTGGTACAAATAAACACAACTATGGGATAGACACCTAATCTGTGTACTCCAATACTCCGTTATCTTTTACTTCCAAAATGGTATTTTCACCCTAACACGCCTCTCCTGGGCTTTAACGGGCTGACCTCACCAAACCAGGAAGATTTGTCGACTTTGGAGAAACAAATGGAAAGACAACACAGACTTTAGTAACAAATCTCACAGGTATAAGAATCTGCAACAAATATTCCGGGATAGATTCAAGAAATAAGAAGAATAGGGATAACTGTGAAGTAAAGGTTAATTTGAACAAATAATCACAGGATAACAAATAGAAAGGTTAGAAGGAGGCTCAGCCTACCATTTACAGATGTAAAAGAAGATTATGAAGTAATAGCAGACGAAGAAATAAATAATTGGAAATGGAAGAGTTATCATGAAATAGATGTAAAACAAAATATAGGGAATGGGAGATATATCCATAAAATAATTGAAAGTAATTATATGCCAAAATAATGCCAATATATTTTCTGGATAACTATGGCGGCAGTGCCGACCAACTTGATTGTATCAAAAGTAACTTACAACTGACCGGTGTTTGGCCCGGTTAAACTGGCCAACAACTTGGCTCTGATACCAAAAGGGGGGAAGGCAAGTTGGCGGTGGTTAGATTAACCTGATTATCTTCTGTTGCAGATTGAATTCAAACTACCCAAAGCTCATGTTTGCCAAGATAATATGTGCTTCAAAACCACATTCGTTCTTGTCAAAAACTTGACAGACAAAGTCATCTTAGGAAATCCATTCCTTTGCAGTCTCTACCCTTTCACAGTGGATAGTAAAGGAATTACTACCCAACCATTTGGCCAAACCATCAGGTTTAGATTCACAGGTGAACCTATACCTAGGAATATTAGCACTATCCAAGTTGCAATAGTCTCAGATTTGATTAGTGCCAAATCCAAACATCTTAAGCACCTTCGAGAGGAAATTAGATACAAGAAAGTTGAGGATCAACTAGCTTGTGAAGGCCTCCAAAGAGAGATCAGAAAGTTTGAAGAAAAACTTAAGCAAGAAGTTTGCTCTGATCTACCCACAGCTTTTTGGCATAGAAAGAGACACGAGGTAGCTCTCCCATACGCCAAAGATTTTAATGAAAAGGATATTCCTACCAAAGCTCGACCTATCCAGATGAACCAGGAACTTATGGATACCTGTAGAGCAGAAGTAGAGGACCTCCTTAAGAAAGGAATCATCAGAAAATCTAGATCACCATGGTCCTGCCCAGCCTTTTATGTCCAGAAAAATGCTGAGATAGAAAGAGGTGTCCCTAGATTAGTCATCAACTACAAGCCCCTCAACAAAGTCTTAGAATGGGTAAGGTACCCTATTCCCAACAAAAAAGACTTAGTCAATAGGCTTAGCAAAGCAGTTGTCTTCAGCAAGTTTGATATGAAGAGTGGTTTTTGGCAAATACAGATCAGAGAGCCTGATAGGTATAAGACAGCCTTTACCACACCCTTTGGTCACTATGAGTGGAATGTAATGCCCTTCGGTCTTAAAAATGCACCTTCTGAATTCCAGAATATCATGAATGAGATTTTTAATCCATTCTCCAGTCATGCCATTGTGTACATCGATGATGTACTTATTTTCTCAGAATCTTTGGACCAACACAGAAAGCACTTGAGAGCATTCCTCAGCACTATCAAACTCAATGGTCTTGTTGTTTCAGCCCCTAAGATCAAACTTTTCCAAACTAAAGTTCGCTTCTTAGGTTTTGATATTCATCATGGGGTCATCAAACCTATTGATAGAGCTATCCAGTTTGCAGATAAATTTCCAGATGAAATCCTAGATAAAACCCAGCTTCAGAGATTTCTAGGTTCTCTTAACTACATCTCAGATTTCTATCAAAATCTCAGACAGCAGTGCAAACTCCTTTTTGATAGACTCCGAACCAATCCATCACCGTGGACCCCAGCCCATACCACAGTGGTCCAACATATCAAACAGTATGTCAAAACCCTTCCCTGTTTGGGAATTCCAGCTGACAATTCATTCAAAATTGTCCAAACCGATGCCTCAAACATAGGTTATGGTGGCATTCTCCTCCAAAGAGTCGTTCCAGGTTCCCCAGAACAGATAGTCTGTTTCCATTCGGGAATATGGACCCCTACTCAAATAAATTATAGTACAATTAAAAAGGAAATATTATCCATAGTACTTTGCATTTCAAAATTTCAAAGTGATCTTTTAAATCAAAAGTTTTTGGTCAGAATTGATTGTAAATCAGCAAAACATGTTTTAGAAAAAGATGTTCAAAACATTGCATCAAAACAAATTTTTGCACGATGGCAAGCCATCCTTTCAGTTTTTGACTTTGATCTAGAATTTATTGAAGGAAGCCAGAATAGTGTCCCTGATTTCCTAACCCGTGAATTTCTGCAGAGTCACAGCCAAGATGTCCAGAAGGCAATCCCAGCCCCAGCCCCCTAGGTTATCTATTCAGCAAAACCCTGGTGATTCCGGCCAATCACAAAGCCCAGGGAAAATTGTACCAATCACCCCCAGCCAAATTATTCCATCGTCTCATGGTCAGCCCAGTTATAGCTCAGCCCTAGCCTCCCCAGCACCCAGAGCAATTAACCCTTATCAAGTAGAAAAACATTTTAGCCTCATCCAGAGACCTTCTTCCTACCCAGCTCAAAATCGGTCCCCTTATGTCAAAAAAGCCTTTATTCAGCACATCTCTTATATTGAACCCCACCTGGTTCATATTACAGATCCCCTAGCACTAGCCATGGAAGTCTTGCCACCAAACTGGCATTTTTTACCCAGACACCCAGAAAAGAATATCCAGTTCTATAAGAGCATCCTCTCCCAGGAAAAGTCTGCTCAAATAGAAAACATCTACAGCAAAGGGGACAATCCAATAGTCCTCTATCACAAATTCATCATCACAGGTTTTGTCAACTGTAAAGAATGGGGACAGCATCCTTCTTTGTTGAGGATCCTCAGGAATTACAAATCTCCATCAGGCTCAGTACTCCACTATAGTTATTACGACTACATGGATGCCTTTGAGAAAGTGCTCTTCTTCCAGAATCAGAACTTTGATCACTCATGGTTCTTAATGTTTGGGAAAGACTTCAAAGGCATAACCCCCTCATGGTTTCTAAAGTGGTGGGAAATGTTTGGATCTATTCCTTCGATCTTCCCGGAGCCATTACAAGATACCCTAAGGTACTTTGATTCAAGATGCACCTCGTCTAAGCACAGATCCCAGTTCCCAATAATCTTGGTTTTTTCCCAGAGATACAAGATCCATTGGATCAGCATGTGGAAATATGCAATCAACGGTAATCTCCTAGATCGAGAGTTCTCAGTAAAATGGTGGGACAGCCTTAAGATTAATTCAGTCATTAATCAAGTTTATAAGGATTATCCTCCCCCAGTCCAGAATCCCATTGCTCTCAGGACAAGGTCCCAGTCGACAAAGTCCCAGTCCAGCTTCGATTCCGTCCGGATTTCCGGAAAATCTAGCAAAGAGCTAAAAGAATTAGCCCAGCAGCTAATAGCTCATTCGCAGCAGCTAGAATCTGAAGAACAGGTTTCTCCTACTGACTCTGTAGGATCAGTTAATCATGACCCAACTGATCTATTCCAAGATGCCCAAGACCCCTACAGCGGGCATGACCTGGACAGTGTCTAGAGACAAGCATCCTGACCCAGCACTCAGGAAAAGATGACAATCCGGTTACTATTCATCAGCACCAGCCACTGATATGAACAGTACCCGCACTTTGAATAGTATCCACAATTTACTATTTCTACAGTACCCCAGAAAAGCAAGGGGACAAGTTACTGTAGCAGCAACAGTTACTATTCACAGCAATGATGGGATCTCACTGTAGCAGTCGGTGGAAAAAGTATTTCACCCAAGTGAAAGCAGGATTCTTCCGTGATTTCAGCAGCATCCAATGCTCCTTTCAGCCTATATAAGGGAGCTCACCCCTCAGTCTTCAGCAGGCTCAAAACTTCTACCACAGCAACAGAAGTCAGTCAAGAGGCCAAGTTTTAGGATCAGTCTCCTAAACACAGTCTATCATTGTAAGCCACAGCCGGCTATTTTATTTTACCTTCCGCATACCTTTTATGATATATCAGAGCCCAGTCGCCTGATTATCCAGTTTATGTAACTTACCCCCCTTTTGGTATCAGAGCCAAGTTGTTGGCCAGTTTAACCGGGCCAAACACCGGTCAGTTGTAAGTTACTTTATGTTATAACAAGTTGGTCGGCACTGCCGCCATAGTTATCCAGAAAATATTGAATTATTTTTTTAGCATTATAATTACATTGAAAGTATGTTATCTCTAACAAACATTATTTTGTTTTACATATATTTTCTGATAGCATTACTACTTCCATATGTTGCATTCTTCATCTATTACTTCATCTTAGCCAGTCTTTATTGCTCTATCTTTTGGTGGTAGGCTGAGCCTCCCGTTCATTCAAACTGTTTATTATTCTGTGATTATTTGTTCAAATTAACCTTTATTTCACAGTTATCCCTACTCTTCCCATTTCGATTAATCTTTACTTCACAGTTATCCCTATTCTTCTTATCTCTGTGTTTATCCCCAAAGATTGTTGCAGATACTTTGGTTCTGTGAGATTTGATACCTTGAGATCTGTTAGTATCTCCAAAGTCAAGAAGGACGATAAGGCTTCCTAGGTTTCGTTGGTCAGCCCGTTTGAAAGCCCAGGTGAGGCGTGTTAGGGTGGTCCCGAAGATTGGAAGAAAAGTCTGACGACAAAGGAGTTTTAACAGTTAAGTGTCTATCCCATAGTTGTAACTATCTGTACCATTTCCAAAGGTTAGATCCAGAACGCTTTGAAGATATAAAGGTGACTAGGTTGTAATTGTTAGTTTAAATTTGAAGATACAAAGGTGACTAGGTTGTAATCGTTTAATTTAAACTTGTAAACCCAGCTTAATAAATAGGATGTTTAGAAGGAGTGACTCTTCCGCTTCCATTAGTTCTAGCAATACAGACCCACCTGAGATATATGAAGAAGAAGATAGATATGACAATTTGGAGTCGTACCAGCTTTCAGATGTAGAACAGGAGTTAGAAGAAAGATACATACCTAGTTATAATCAACCCTCTGAAGATAGTATACCTTTGTCTAGATCTTATTTAGATAGTATACCTTTGTCTAGATCTTATTTTAATCCACAATATTCTAATCTTAGAAATCCTATACAGTCTAGAATAACTTTAGAAAAGCATATACCTTCATCTAGACCCTCTTTAGATACATATATAGAATTTACACCGGATATGGACATGCTCAAAACAGAATTTAGTTCTGAGAAAAATAGGATTAAAAGAGAATCCTACAAAGCTAACCATACCCAGGAACAAAAAATTGAAGTATTAGAGAAATGGAAGTCATTCATGAAAGAGTATAAAATTAATTACCCTTTCTTTGAATTCTTTGAAAGACACTTCAAATGGCGTGAAAAGGAACATACCAGACCAACAACAAGGCACATCAGCCTAAGCCAATCTAAGGTTAAGTCAACCCTAGAAGTAATAGCCCAAAAGCTAGAAGAACTTGTGAAAAGGGAACCAGTCACCCCTTCAGTTGAAGTTCTAAATATTCAGGAATCCTCTAGCAACTCCAGCCAAGTCTCGGACCAAGAGTTTGAGCAACCTGAAACTACTGATCCTACAGCCAGGATTAGTATCCTCAAAAACCATACTGATCCTACAGCCAGGATTAGTACCCCCAGTTCCCTTAATTGGAAACAAATGTTCCCTACCAAACGGACTCTAGAGAATGAGAACCATACTCTACAGTTCCAAAGCCCAGTACAGAATCCATGTTTGGATTTTGTCCAGCAACTAGCCGACGGCACGGTTAGTATAAATTTGGACTTATTTCAGCAGCTAGCCGACAGCACGGTTAAGCTAAGTTTTGATAGATCTAGGTTATCTACTCCTCTAGACTATGAGTATAGACAACCTCTGGATACATCCCAGTTTAGATCTCCGATCCAGCCCCAGTTAAGTTTCGACAGATCTAGGCCTAGCACTCCTGAGTGCAGACAGCCTCTGGAAACATCCCAGTTTGGATCTCCGATCTTTAACCAGTCATCCCAGTGTAGCTCATCTAGACCTAAAGGATCACCATCCCCAACATCTAGAAGAAACCCAGGTGTCCAGCCTCAGGGAGTTAAAGCCAATTCCCAACTTAGCACACCATGCTACACAGCCAAAAAGGATTCGATTGTCAATAAGCAAGACAGTCGTAAGCAATCCCCTCCATCCATTACTGAGAAGGGAAAACCTCCAGATCAGGTGTCGTCCAACACCAAGGTCCCAACCAAAGAGTTTAAGCCTAACCTAGAAGAATTAGGAAAGGACTTTAATTCTGAGGAGAACAAGGCTAAAAGAACAGCCTACAAAGCCAACTATTCCAAAGAACGGAAAAAGAAAGTTTATAATGCTTGGGTACTGTTCATGAGGGAAATATCCCGTAACGTCCCCTTCTTCATCTACTTCGAAAGGTATTATGACCAGCACAGGCAGTTTTGTGTCCTCACCAAAATTTGGACCATAGTTAAACCCAATCCAACTAGGAATGAAGCTAGCAATCCCAATCCTAGGCAGCCTCTAGTCAAGTCTCTACCAGCCAACCCCAGCCGCTCTAAAGGCAAAACAGCCTTAGATATAGTTGTCCAGAAACTTGGAAAACTAGCAAAGAAACCAGCCGTTTCTTTACCAAAGAGTTCTAGCCAGCTCAAAGTAATAAAGCTTAGAACAACCTCTAGCAGTTCTTCCTCTGAAAGAGATGAAGATGTCCCAAGAGTCAAAGAGACTTTAAAGGCCAAAAAGGCACGCAAGAAGTTGGAAGCTAAAAAGATGTCTCCACCCATCGCTAAAGCTCACTGTAGGGAAAAAGCCTCCAGTTGTGAGAAACTTGTTCCTGAAAAACCTAAACCTCAGGAACCTAGCACATCCCGGCCAAAAAGGCCAAACAAACCTCAAAAATGCTTTGTTTGCGGCAAGCGTGACCATTACAAGAGAGATTGTAAGGCCAAAGCCTCACGCCTTAAGGAAGGAACCCTTAAGGATCAGGAACCCGGCACAACCCAATCTTTAGTCCAGGAAACCAGTAATCCTGCGACTCAGCAGCCCAAGGTAGAACTAACCTACAATAGGATTGTTCAACCTAAGGAGGAAGTCAAAATTGACGACCTTAAAAGACAAACAAAGGAAACCAGGAATGAAATTGGAACCTTAAGGAAAAACCTTCAAGCCTTCCAATTAACCCAATCCTTGGAAAATACTTCTTATCAAAGCAATGAGGAAAGTCCCTCAGATATTGAAGTCCATCAAAATCCTAGAACCGATACTATCCAAGAACCCAGCAGAGATTCGTTCTTAGATGTTATCACCAGGATTAACTTTCATAAATGGCATTCCAAAGTCAGGATTGTCATTAGCAAAGATTTTGAATTTGAGTTCATAGCCCTAATTGATTCGGGTGCTAATCTCAAGCAAATATACAGGTCATCCTCAGAGTCCTCTAGAACCAGTACTTCTAGCAGCAAGGATGAACCTAAACCATGCAAAGATGGTTGTTGTAGAAACAAAGCCATCAACGCATTAAAAAGCCAGGAACAGCTTCTTTTAGACCTCATAGAGGCTATAGAAGATCCTATCATTAAGATCCAGTATCCCAGAGTAGATTTAGAGCAAATCTACAATAGGTTTACCCAGTCCAGGAAGGAAGTTAAGATCGACGACCTTCAAAAGGGAATTAAGGATAACAAAGTTGGGTTGAGAAACCCAAAGCAGGAATTAACCATCCTTAAGATTGATCATGATCTCATGGATCTCAAGATCAAGAAACCAGTGTCAACTTCACATCAAAGAGATGGGGAAACACCATCACTAAATCCTTTCGATGTTGAAGAAAATAAAACAGTTAACCCTACTGCAGAAATAGAACCAGAACCATCCAATGGATCGTTCTTGCAAACCATCAGTCGGATTAACTTTCAAAAATGGCCTTCCAAAGTCAGGATTGTCATAAACAAGAATATAACAGATAGGGTCATCTTAGGAAACCCATTCATATGTCTGTTGTATCCTTTCACCAAAGATAGTGAAGGAATCACTACTTATCCTTTTGCCCAACCTGTCAAGTTTAAGTTTCTTAGGAATCCAGAACCTAAAGAGATTGAGAATCTCCAAGGAGTTTCTGTTTCTAAAAGCCTTAACCTTTTCGGTATCCACACATCTTCATTTGGTCCAAATCAAGCTCAGAACCTTGATCAAATTGTACCACCCACCATATTTGATAATTCATTGAGTATCAGTCAACCTCATAAATTATCATCTCATCATACTGCAGGCAAATCCCCAGATGAAATCCTAGATAAAACCCAGCTTCAGAGATTTCTAGGTTCTCTCAATTACATCTCAGATTTCTATCAAAATCTCAGACTCCTTTTTGATAGACTTCAAACCAATCCATCACCTTGGACCCCAACCCATACTTCAGTGGTCCAGCATATCAAACAGCAAAACCCTGGTGATTCCAGCCAATCACAGTACCCAGGGAAGGTTATACCAATAACTCTCACAGCCTATAATCAAGCCCAATATCTTGATTCAGCCAAAGCAATTGATTATCCCTTCAGCCATAATCAATTATCATCATACATTCAATATAAATATATTTGCATCCCTGCATCCATCAGTTTTAAAAGAAAAAGGATTTTTAACCAGCCCTTGAAAATCTTATTTCATTCAAAACTTTCTTGGCAGGAAATAGCAATAATGTCTTCTCCAGCAGAGAAGAAAGGCAAAGGGAAAGTACCCGCAAGGGACTATCCACAAAACAAAAGACTACCAGCGATGGGACAGTCTTTTGAAAAGCATGAAGGCGCTTCCTCTACCAGCCATAGAGAAGCAGCATCCCTTCAACCAATGTATCCAGAAATGGTTACATATTCAAGTGGTTTTATGGCTATAACTCTGGAGCGAGTCAGAAAAAGGACCCTGCAATTTAGAGGAGGAATATATACAGAACTTCCCCACAGCACTAAATTCATCCTTGACAATCTCCAAAGAGCTTTTATCCAAAAACACCAGTGCCTTTTCCAAAGAACCCTTACAGCACTAGAATTACATCTAGTTGAACTAGAAAAAGGAAATATGGTTCTCACTAGTCAACTCTCTGGCAAAGAGGATATCCATTCCATGGATAGAACGACTATCATGAGCACAGACTATGCTAGGTTGAGCCTTAAGACTCAAAACCAGCTTAGAAGTGCTGTCGCCAACTTGCCTTCCGATATACAAAGTCGTATATTTGAAAGCAAGGCAATGACTGAATCATGTGACCATTGGTTCAGGCATTTTGAAATTATGGTCACCATCCATTTCCCAGTCCTTGGAGAAGAAGCAGATCCCAGAGTCACTGCCTCTATCCTAGCCATCTGGAACCAGTATTTTGGAAGCAGTCACAGGGTTTATGAAAAACAGCACCCTTTTCCTGGTTTAATAGTAAACTATGAAGACGGAGCTGATGATGAAGACAGAGACCCAAGCTGGCTTTCAAGAATGTTTGAATATGGCTTCCTTAAACTCATCAAGTTGACGGACCATATTCAGATCAGCCAATTCCCCCAGATAATCCAACAAGTGGTCAGGAAGATCAAGATTCCTTTTGTATCCATCAGGTGCTGGAGCACTCTCCCACAGTGGGACAGTAACAACTGGATGACTGTTCAGCCTTCTCATCACCTTGTTCTTATTGACGGGTACCATCACAATGGCCCCTGGTATGAAGGTGACTCCTACCTATCCTACACAGATCCCTTGGCTCTCGTTGAATGTTGGTCGAATTACTTCAACAATGAAATACGAGATGTCACCAGTGAACTATGGGAAAGGTACCACTTTGTGGGAAATACAGGCAGGATTACTGTATTTACCACTAAGCCTTATTCAGAAGCCTTCAACACCCAAAGGATTAATTTTACAGGCTTTCCTGAATACACAACCGATAAGGCAGATTACGAACCTCTCTTATATTGTGGTTTTTGTAATCTGTTTGATAAGTACCATGAGCACAGTCAGGATGATGATCCTCCAGCCTTTGATCCATACGAAGGATATCCCTCTGGATATGATACTGACTAATGTGTCCTGACCCAGCACTCAGGATAAGTTATCAATCCGGTTACTATTCAAGATCAGCACCAGCCTCTGTATTGAACAGTATCCGCATTATCAACAGTGTCCAGCAGACAAAGCACTGTAGCATGAATAGTAAAAGTTTTTACTGTTCACAGTCATCATTCAGAATCACTATTGCTTTCGGTGGAAACAGTTTTCACCTCAGTAAAAGCAATTCACTCTCCGTGATTCCAGCAGTCTTCCAGCAGCATCCAAGGCTCCCTCCAGCCTATTTAAGGAAGCCAAGACTCCAGTCTTCAGCAGGCTCTAAACTTCTACCACAGCAACAGAAGTCAGTCAAGAGGCCAAGTTTTAGGATCAGTCTCCTAAACACAGTCTATCATTGTAAGCCACAGCCGGCTATTTTATTTTACCTTCCGCATACCTTTTATGATATATCAGAGCCCAGTCGCCTGATTATCCTGATATATCACGGGATAACCTAGATCTATCAAAGCTTAATCTAACTGAGCCGTTGGCTAGGTGCTGGAATAAATCCAGATTTATCCTGACTGTGCCGTTGGCTAGTTGCTGAACAAAATCCAAATCCGGATTCTGTGCTGGGCATTGGATCCTGGCTGTAGGACCATTATGGATTTCGGGGATACTAATCCTGGCTGGAGGATCAGCAGTTGCTAATTGCTCAGATTCTTGGTCCGAGGCTTGACTGGAATTGCTAGAGGATTCCTGGATATTCAGAACCTCAACTGAAGGGGTGACTGGTTCCTTCTTCACAAGTTCTTCTAGCTTTTGGGCTATTACTTCTAGGGTTGTCTTAACCTTAGATTGGCTTAGGCTGATGTGCTTTGTATTGATTGGCGGAACTTTGGGTTTTTCACGCCATTTGAAATGTTTCTCAAAGTATTCAAAGAAAGGATAATTGGCTTTATACTCTTTCATGAATAACTTCCATTTCTCCAAAACTTCAACCTTTTGTTCTCTGGTATGGTTAGCTTGATAGGCTTCTCTTTTAATTCTGTTTTTCTCAGAACTAAATTCTTTTTGGAGTATGTCCATATCTGGGATGAACTCTTTGTTCAACATTGGACTGTTCCTATTTTCACTAAGTATAGGATTCCTATAATTAGATGATGATGAAGTTCTATAGTGGGAAGTAATTCTATCACTAGGAAATATAGTATGCTGTAAAAGGGATTGGTGTGGATCTAAATATGATCTAGACAAGGGTATACTATATTCAAAGGATTGATTAAAACTAGGTATGTGTGTATCTTCTTCTAACTCCTGTTCTACATCTGAAAGCTGGTACGACTCCAAATTGTCATATCTATCTTCTTCTTCATATATCTCAGGTGGGTCTGTATTGCTAGAACTAATGGAAGCGGAAGAGTCACTCCTTCTAAACATCCTATTTATCAATCTGGGATTACAAGTTTAAAAACAATTACAACCTAGTCACCTTTATATCTTTCAAATTTAAACTAACAATTACAACCTAGTCACCTTTATATCTTCAAAGCGTTCTGGATCTAACCTTTGGAAATGGTACAGATAGTTACAACTATGGGATAGACACTTAACTGTTTAAACTCCTTTGTCTTCAGACTTCTCTTCCAATCTTCGGGACTACCCTAACACGCCTCACCTGGGCTTTCAAACGGGCTGACCAACGAAACCTAGGAAGCCTTATCGTCCTTCTTGACTTTGGAGATACTAACAGATCAAGGTATCAAATCTCACAGAACCAAAGTATCTGCAACAATCTTTGGGGATAAACACAGAGATAAGAAGAATAGGGATAACTGTGAAGTAAAGATTAATCGAAATGGGAAGAGTAGGGATAACTGTGAAATAAAGGTTAATTTGAACAAATAATCACAGAATAATAAACAGTTTGAATGAACGGGAGGCTCAGCCTACCACCAAAAGATAGAGCAATAAAGACTGGCTAAGATGAAGTAATAGATGAAGAATGCAACATATGGAAGTAGTAATGCTATCAGAAAATATATGTAAAACAAAATAATGTTTGTTAGAGATAACATACTTTCAATGTAATTATAATGCTAAAAAAATAATTCAATATTTTCTGGATAACTATGGCGGCAGTGCCGACCAACTTATTATAACATAAAGTAACTTACAACTGACCGGTGTTTGGCCCGGTTAAACTGGCCAACAACTTGGCTCTGATACCAAAAGGGGGGTAAGTTACATAAACTGGATAATCAGGCGACTGGGCTCTGATATATCATAAAAGGTATGCGGAAGGTAAAATAAAATAGCCGGCTGTGGCTTACAATGATAGACTGTGTTTAGGAGACTGATCGAGGGAAATATCCCGTAACGTCCCCTTCTTCATCTACTTCGAAAGGTATTATGACCAGCACAGGCAGTTTTGTGTCCTCACCAAAATTTGGACCATAATCAACCCCAATCCAACTAGGAATGAAGATAGCAATCCCACTCCTAGGCAGCCTCTAGTCAAGCCTCTACCAGCTAACCCCGGCCACTCTAAAGGCAAAACAGCCTTAGATATAGTTGTCCAGAAAATTGGAAAACTAGCAAAGAAACCAGCCGTTTCTTTACCAAAGAGTTCTAGCCAGCTTAAAGTAATAAAGCTTAGAACAACCACCAGCAGTTCTTCCTCTGAAACCAGCACGCAAGAAATTGGAAGCCAAGAGACACATTAAAACTGAGTCTCAACCCATTACTAAAGCCCACAAAAAGGCAAAGCCTAATAAGCCTCAGAAGTGTTATTATTGTGGCAAGCGTGGCCATTACAGAAAAGGTTGTGAGGCCAGATCCTCCCATCCAAAGGTAGGAAACCCTGAACCTCAGGAACCTAGCACAACCCAGCCTTTAGTCCAGGAAACCAGTAATCCTGTGACACAGCAGCCCAAACCAATCCACAATAGGATTGAGAAGGAAGTCAAAATTGACGACCTTAAAAGAGAAACAAAGGAAACCAGGAATGAAATTGGAACCTTAAGGAAAAACCTTCAAGCCTTCCAATTAACCCAATCCTTGGAAAATACTTCTTATCAAAGCAATGAGGAAAGTCCCTCAGATATTGAAGTCCATCAAAATCCTAGAACCGATACTATCCAAGAACCCAGCAGAGATTTGTCCTTAGATACTATCACCAGGATTAACTTCCACAAATGGCATTCCAACGTCAGGATTGTCATCAGCAAAGACTTTGAATTCGAGGCCATAGCCTTGATTGATTCAGGTGCTGATCTCAACTGCATCCAAGAGGGAATCATTCCTTCCAAGTATTTTAAAAAGTCTGAAGAACGATTGACATCCGCAAGTGGCGGGAAAATGCAGATTGAATTCAAACTACCCAAAGCTCATGTTTGCCAAGATAATATGTGCTTCAAAACCACATTCGTTCTTGTCAAAAACTTGACAGACAAAGTCATCTTAGGAAATCCATTCCTTTGCAGTCTCTACCCTTTCACAGTGGATAGTAAAGGAATTACTACCCAACCATTTGGCCAAACCATCAGGTTTAGATTCACAGGTGAACCTATACCTAGGAATATTAGCACTATCCAAGTTGCAATAGTCTCAGATTTGATTAGTGCCAAATCCAAACATCTTAAGCACCTTTGAGAGGAAATTAGATACAAGAAAGTTGAGGATCAACTAGCTTGTGAAGGCCTCCAAAGAGAGATCAGAAAGTTTGAAGAAAAACTTAAGCAAGAAGTTTGCTCTGATCTACCCACAGCTTTTTGGCATAGAAAGAGACACGAGGTAGCTCTCCCATACGCCAAAGATTTTAATGAAAAGGATATTCCTACCAAAGCTCGACCTATCCAGATGAACCAGGAACTTATGGATACCTGTAGAGCAGAAGTAGAGGACCTCCTTAAGAAAGGAATCATCAGAAAATCTAGATCACCATGGTCCTGCCCAGCCTTTTATGTCCAGAAAAATGCTGAGATAGAAAGAGGTGTCCCTAGATTAGTCATCAACTACAAGCCCCTCAACAAAGTCTTAGAATGGGTAAGGTACCCTATTCCCAACAAAAAAGACTTAGTCAATAGGCTTAGCAAAGCAGTTGTCTTCAGCAAGTTTGATATGAAGAGTGGTTTTTGGCAAATACAGATCAGAGAGCCTGATAGGTATAAGACAGCCTTTACCACACCCTTTGGTCACTATGAGTGGAATGTAATGCCCTTCGGTCTTAAAAATGCACCTTCTGAATTCCAGAATATCATGAATGAGATTTTTAATCCATTCTCCAGTCATGCCATTGTGTACATCGATGATGTACTTATTTTCTCAGAATCTTTGGACCAACACAGAAAGCACTTGAGAGCATTCCTCAGCACTATCAAACTCAATGGTCTTGTTGTTTCAGCCCCTAAGATCAAACTTTTCCAAACTAAAGTTCGCTTCTTAGGTTTTGATATTCATCATGGGGTCATCAAACCTATTGATAGAGCTATCCAGTTTGCAGATAAATTTCCAGATGAAATCCTAGATAAAACCCAGCTTCAGAGATTTCTAGGTTCTCTTAACTACATCTCAGATTTCTATCAAAATCTCAGACAGCAGTGCAAACTCCTTTTTGATAGACTCCGAACCAATCCATCACCGTGGACCCCAGCCCATACCACAGTGGTCCAACATATCAAACAGTATGTCAAAACCCTTCCCTGTTTGGGAATTCCAGCTGACAATTCATTCAAAATTGTCCAAACCGATGCCTCAAACATAGGTTATGGTGGCATTCTCCTCCAAAGAGTCGTTCCAGGTTCCCCAGAACAGATAGTCTGTTTCCATTCGGGAATATGGACCCCTACTCAAATAAATTATAGTACAATTAAAAAGGAAATATTATCCATAGTACTTTGCATTTCAAAATTTCAAAGTGATCTTTTAAATCAAAAGTTTTTGGTCAGAATTGATTGTAAATCAGCAAAACATGTTTTAGAAAAAGATGTTCAAAACATTGCATCAAAACAAATTTTTGCACGATGGCAAGCCATCCTTTCAGTTTTTGACTTTGATCTAGAATTTATTGAAGGAAGCCAGAATAGTGTCCCTGATTTCCTAACCCGTGAATTTCTGCAGAGTCACAGCCAAGATGTCCAGAAGGCAATCCCAGCCCCAGCCCCCTAGGTTATCTATTCAGCAAAACCCTGGTGATTCCGGCCAATCACAAAGCCCAGGGAAAATTGTACCAATCACCCCCAGCCAAATTATTCCATCGTCTCATGGTCAGCCCAGTTATAGCTCAGCCCTAGCCTCCCCAGCACCCAGAGCAATTAACCCTTATCAAGTAGAAAAACATTTTAGCCTCATCCAGAGACCTTCTTCCTACCCAGCTCAAAATCGGTCCCCTTATGTCAAAAAAGCCTTTATTCAGCACATCTCTTATATTGAACCCCACCTGGTTCATATTACAGATCCCCTAGCACTAGCCATGGAAGTCTTGCCACCAAACTGGCATTTTTACCCAGACACCCAGAAAAGAATATCCAGTTCTATAAGAGCATCCTCTCCCAGGAAAAGTCTGCTCAAATAGAAAACATCTACAGCAAAGGAATGTGCCACCACTTATGCCTTACAAGATAAGGCTAGCACCTAGGAGTAGTACTATGTCACTCTAGGAATGACAAGGACATGTACTACACTTATTTTACAGTTTCCTTCTTCTTCATTTTTTTTTTCAATTCCATCAATTCGGGCACAATTTCTTAAACAACCAAATTGTGCAGAAAGTTGACCCTTAAACCTCACGCCTAAAATCCACAACTTCCTGCTACTTATCGCATTGGATGATATATACATAAAAATTTTAGATGCTAAGCACAGAAAAATCTATAGGTTGTATTGTCCAATTGACCGAAATATAAATCTAAACTTTTCTACGTTTGCATCATTAAAATCCTTGAATAAATAAATAGTTTCACTATTGATCAAAATACTCATATAAATAAAATACCCTAATTCTAAATAAAGTTTAGATTTGACAAGCAAGGATTTTTAGGCTCTTACCTCTATTGTGTAGTCAAATATTTTCTACTTTAGTATTTTGGGTAGTCTCCTCTCTTAAAACATCTATCAGTATATGCTGACTTAAAATTAGACTATATAAACTAGGGTTTCAACCTTATTTTTTAAAAACCCCTTAGTAATATTAATTATAAAAGTTGACCCCATAAACAAGTTTACTTAAATACCCCTCCTTTTATTTATTTATTCTAAGTATTACAGGCGGTCTACATGAAATGAAAGCCAAAAGAAAGAGAAAGTGAGAAAATATGAAAAGGTAGATTGAAAAGCTAAAAGGGTAGTCTACGCAAAAGGAGAGCAAAAGAAAGAGCGTGAGAGAGCCTGCTAGATTGAAAACCCGAAGGGGCGGTCTAGGCAAAAATTAATGCAATCAAAAGTCAGTTGAACAACGTGATGACCTGATCCTTCCTCGTGGAGGTACATAGGCAACCATCTTGGTTTGGTCACATCTTCAAAGAAAAACTAGTCATTTGAATCCCCTTGAATATATGATCAAGATTAGAAAATTAGATGGATCCAGCATCCAAGACAAGATATAAAGACACCTCTGAGATTGCTCTTTGTCTACAATACTGCCACAACTCGGTGGTTTGCTTAAGATGTTCTCGCTTATGCCAACGGGAAATGTACCTCAATGGGAAAAGGAAAAGATCTGTCTAGAACAAGATGTATCCTTGGAAAAATAAGATCTTGATACGCATGGATTTTACATTTATCACTTATTTGTATAATCTTGCATTTTCAAAGCATTTGCCTGCATATTCATTAACATGCCTGTATTGTGCCATTCTGTTTCTTCCATACATTCTGGTATCAAAATGTGAAATCTCATCTCATAAATATATCTTTTGAATATCATCATAAACATCTCTCTCCACCATCTCTAAGTTTCTAAGCATGCCTAATAGACTAGACTATGCTTTAAGAACTCAAATGAAAAACGGAAGGCCTTACGCAATTGCCTTGCATTTTACGAAGGACCTTTCCATACATGATGGGATACTAACTACATAGCTCATGTGCAGAAACAAAATAAGCAGAAAAGAACACCAGTAAGTCAAACATGGCCCAAGCTATTAGGCACGGGTTGGCACAATCTCCCAAAACTAGTGTAGAGAATCGGGTCATCAAGAGCATGAGTACGAAGTAACCCCGCCGCATTAAAGCCCAGGTCTTTGGCAATCTCTTAAAGTTTATCATATGAATGCCGAAGATGGACTAGCTTCCTTTCCATCGTGGAATCAGAAGTAGAGCCCTACCTCTCAGTCTCCAGTAAAGCCTGCAAGGTGCCCACCTCTGTAGTGGCAACTCTCAAGGTCTCTTCTATCTCTGTCAGCTCAGTCTGAAGGTAACAGAAAGCCAGCTGTGGCTCACTAGGCTCATCGCCCTCTTGCCTTTACTTCATGCTCAAAGTAGAGTGGATGTAGGCTCTTGCTTACATTAACTCCAGAGTATATTCTCTCAAAATATCTACTAGAAATGGTAACTTGGCCGAGACTGGTGATGATAAGTCAAACATAAAGCCGGGATCTCTAGTATCTCGCCATACTCTAAATTCAGTAGAAAACCACTCCTAGTCATCCTAAGAACAAAGGGGGAAATCAATACTTGACTTGTGCACCTCCCAGAACTCAAAGGCACACCCTATCACTACTATGTCGATATCCACGAGCTCGTACTTGCAAGTGACAACCGAAAAGATCAATAAGTCGGGGAATATGCTGGACACACCCAAATTGCCACATGGCCATGCCTTAGAAGTACCCCAATGCACCCCTAGATACCTATCAAGGGAATGTTGAGTAAACCAACACAATAGGTTTGCCCCTACCATCTAGTGATACCCCACTTAACTCTCCGGGACCAGTCAGTGGGACTCAGGCTGTGCAAGTATCTCAGCTTACCCTTAGTATCCCCAGAAAATGGAAGATCGAGAGCTATAGTAGCTCGGAATCTATTCCTACTCATAAAAACCATAGGTTGATCCTTAGCAATGACAGTCCAGTGGCTGTAAAACCACAACTATAACATATGAACGTAGTAACCTAGCCTACCCCTACCAGTTTCCAGACATAAGGACAAAGACCTAATGGTCTTAGAAATTAGAGGGGGAATGAAAGAGGTACCATGAGGTAGGGCATTGACCAGAACGAGAACAGCAAAACTGGTAGCTCCTGATGGTGAAAGGAACACCACCATGCCAAAGAAGGCCACCAAGAAGGCCTAACGTCAATAGGATGTCCACCGCTCCTCTAAATCCACGAAGTTGTCTCGGTAGCCAACAGGGCACTTTGATTGATGGAACCAATCATGCAGGAAATCAAAGGACATGCTCCCTTCTATCCCACTTCCATACCAAGTCAGCACCTCCATAACGGGCCTCTTAAAGCCCATCAAATTAGTGAGACTTTTGTTGTATCGTGTTCGCCCCAGTAGAATGAAAACAATGCTGAATTACAAGCAAATTTGTCACGAAATAAAGCCAACAAAATGGTTGATTAAATTCAACCTTACATGGTCTCTCAATCAGTTTATATGTATGTGTTCAAGGGAGAATAAGAGAGTGTCTAACACTCACATACACACCATTTAATTCTCTTACAAAATTCTGTATGTTTCTCTCCTTATAACTGATTATCTAATTGGGCTAGTCTTTTGGGTCATTCCAATTGGGCTCTAAGATGTGGCTTGGAGTGGGACCAACATGGAACAAATAAGACTCTAGCTCCACTTAGGCTTTTCAGTCAACTCTTGACAAGTCCAAAGTTACCATTAATTATATTTAATACCACTATATAAATATATTTGCACTCTAGGTCTTATTAATAAATTATATCCCAACACTTTATTATACATGCAACCCCTTCATAAAATATTCGTAGTAATACAAAGTCATAAATGTAGACTACCACTTTGAAGATTATTACATCTTAATCCATAAGTACCCGGTTTAATTCTTTAAGTTATTCATCATATATTTATGAAATCTAATTTCATAAATGTATACTTTAGTAACTCCTTACTAAAGTGGTTAAGCCTAACACTTTGAATAACCAAACCCATTAAACTTATCTCAAGATAATACTTTATATCTCTGATAAGAGATTATGAATTCCGTCTTGAGAATATCTGTTCCATTAACAGTAAATGTGTCTGCCTAACATACCGAGGTTTTGATCATGACTTTAGATCTTACTCCTGATATATCAAAGCAACTTACACTTCATGATCAGGTCTATTATTTTCTCAAAATTAAGAGTTCGTGTAAATAGAAGTCGTGAGATTTATTATTCATTTGACAGTCGTTAGGAGAATAATAAATCTCACAATGGTCCAGTTCAATATATCTTAACTCTTAAAACATATCAAAATATCAACTAGAAGTCTCCACTTCCATGATCAAGACAAATCATCTTAGTTGATATGTTATAGTCTTCGCAGATGAAATACCCAATTTCATCACCGATTACGAACTAAAATTCTAAGTTTACAAAGAACTTGTGATTTATATATTTTGTGACTAAATCACATACTACGCATCTCATGGACTAAATGATAATGTCCAAATATTCATGTTACCATTATTATTATTATTTTTTTTAAACTTGTTACCATTATTTTAGATAATAATAAAACAATTTTATTAATTACAATATTAAGTCATACATAATGTCATACATAGCATCATACAATAGGATTTAAGGGCACTAATCCTAACAGTTAAAACTTCAAAAATGTCAACAAAAAAAAAAAAAAAAGAAGAAGAAGAAGATTCTAAACCTAGAACTATTGAAACAATAGAAAAAATATATGACTATAGTCACTACACATAAAAGAGGTATATAAGAGAAAGATGTCATTGAAATATGCCAAGTAGTTTCAGATAATGCAAAAAATAAACACAAAAATTTAGATGAAACTAAAGAATAATCCATTGCTATAATTTTTGAAATTTACAAGAAAATTTCAAATGTTACAAAAAATTAACCAAAAAGTCAGAAATTAAAACACAATGGAATTATTTAGATAAACCAATCTACTAGTGGGTTGAATCTAGCACCAAGTTTACCCTAAGATAATAGCTTGTTGTTGAGACTTGAGATTGAAATTATATATGTAATATATAACGAAGGAGTATGATAAGCTTAGAACTGCGAGCTAATAGAATTTAGTAATATCATGGCATCGTAAATCTATAAAATAAAATAAATATATACAAAAATTTAATGATCTTGATTTAAAATTTAAAAATATCCAAAGAGATTTTTATTTTTTATAATCTAAACAATTGAATTAGATTCTCACTTAAACTTATTTGATGATGTATAATATGTATTGCATCCCAGGTAAACTTGTTCATAAGAACAAAAAGAATCAAGAATTTACGTTAATTACAGATGTTGTGTTCTATTGGTAGTCTTTTGTTTTGTAAAACTACTAACTTAAAAAACCTTGTGCCGTGTGAGGAGGAAAGAGAGTTGGGAAGAACTACTATTCAACGATAAGATAAGAAGAAATAAGTCAATATTATTA
Source organism: Quercus parvula (assembly GCA_030820535.1). Lineage (NCBI taxonomy): Eukaryota > Viridiplantae > Streptophyta > Magnoliopsida > Fagales > Fagaceae > Quercus > Quercus parvula. The sequence continues at coordinate 26,183,526 of JAUAME010000004.1, forward strand.
TTATAAAATTAAAAATAAGTTATCAAAAAATTGAAAAGTGGTAAAAATTTGATGGCAAGACAATTAGATTTCATATGCCACAGCTTCTAGTATTCAAACTCATAAAATTCAAATAGAAGGAGAGTTTTAGAAATATAAAATCAGAATTTTTGTTTTTCATTTAAATAATGTTGATGTGTAAAAATGTGGGAACTCTAAAAAAATGTTAAAGGCTTCAGTTATATAAATATATATATATATACATATATATATAGATTTTATATTATATATTTTTTGAAATTTTTGTTATAGAATTTTAGTTGAAGTAGAATTTTCAAGCTCTTGAAACATATATCTAATAGAGTTTTATTTAAACTAAATTATTGTAACACTAATAGGATAGTTACACTTTGAAGAGAAATAATAAATATATAAGATATAAAACCTAAAATAAGAAGAATCTAAAATAAAAAGAAAAAGAAAATAATGGTGACGAGGAAAATTGTAAGAGTTTTAGAGGTTTCGGTTATATATATATATATATTAGGGGCAATAACTCCCATGGTCTGAAAAAGGTCTTCGTAAAAGTCAATGGCAAGAAAGTTACAAATTTTAAAAAGAAAATGGGTTCAAAGAATTCAACTCTATGATTATGTGAGAGACCTTGACAAAAGCATCCCTCAAAAAAGAGAGATTTGAAGTATCCCCAACGGAATCGCCACTGTGAGAGACCTCAACAAAAGTTGTCCCTCAAAAAGAGATTCGGGTACCTTTTGGTGCACCTCTCTTTTTGGATAAGTAGAATAGAGTCGCCACTTATTTTTTTATAAAAAAAAGAAAAAAGAAAAGCTAAATATACAAATACATGACTGAATTTTATCCTTCTCATTAATTGAATCAAAATTACATATTTGATAATTTACATTGCTTTCAGACCTAGTTAAAATTTACCAAAAATACATGGCTTTTTGTCCTACTTACATTCTACCCAAAAAAAAAAAAGAAAAAAAAAGACTAGATCTAGTTAACCAAAGACCTAAATCTGGAGGCTAGGTTAGGGAATTTGCAGGTGTTAGGCACCCATTTCGCTCAAATAGAGTCTGGTCTTCTAAACTCTTGTGACCAATGTACTATGTTATGCATGTCATGAATGATATGTTGAACATGTGAAATAAAAATTAAATCACACAAATTTATTTATGAATGAAATCTCTTCTTTTATTTTAAAAAAATTCAGATAAGTTTTTTATTGTTAAAAAAAAAAAAAAGATTTTGATTAGTCAAAAGACCATATATGTTTTGTAGTATTTAAAAAAAGAAAAGAAAATTTTTTTTGATGATAAAATTCAGATCTATTTTATGATGATAAAAAATGGTTTTTAATGACAAAAAAAACATATATATTTTTTATATGTTCTTTTTAAAAAAGAATGGAAAAGATTTTTTTAAGAAGAGAGTTTCCCTCATAATATGAATTTATGCAATCATGAATTAAAACAAACACAAACATAGTAGTTTATGATCTCTTTCTTTATTTCAACAATTTACATGTATTAAAAAAATCAGATTTCTATCTTAGGAAAGATACAAATCAGTTTTGATTTGAGAAAAATTTAGATCTGCATCTCATAAAGATGAAGATCTCTTTTTGATTTTGATTAGTCAAAATACCATATATGTTTTGTAGTATTTGAAAAAAAGAAAAGAAAAGTTTTTTTGATGATAAAATTCAGATCTATTTTATGATGATAAAAAATGGTTTTTAATGACAAAAAAAACATATCTGTTTTTTATATGTTCTTTTTAAAAAAGAATGGAAAGATTTTTTTAAGAAGAGAGTTTCACTCATATTATGAATTTATGAAATCATGAATTAAAACAAACACAAAAATAGTAGTTTATGATCTCTTTCTTTATTTCAACAATTTGCATGTACTAAAAAATCAGATTTCTATCTTAGGAAAGATACAAATCAGTTTTGATTTGAGAAAAATTTAGATCTGATCTCATAAAGATGAAGATCTCTTTTTGTTTAAGGAAAATTTAGATCTACATCTAAGAAACATGCAGATATGTTTTTATATTGAGAAAAACTTAGATCTACATCTTCTACAACTAGGAAAGATGCAGATCTGTTTTTGTATTGAGAAAAATTCAGATCTACATCTAGAAAAGATGTTGATTTGTTTTTGTATTGAGAAAAATTCAGATCTACATCTAGAAAGATGTAGATCTGTTCTATTTTAATAAAAAATTATTCACATGCAGATTATTGACTTTCAAGAATGAGATTATAACAATCACTTAAAAAAAAAAGAAAAAAAAAAAGAATCATGCTGTAAACAAAACAACTATTAACAATTCATGTTATGGATATTTGAAAAAGAAAGAAATATAACGTGCATCATCACATCATAAGAAAAAGGGTTAAGAAACAACCTCTTGCATGAGCACTCTTTGTTCTTGAGAGGATGTTTTAGGGTTCAAAGAAATTTATGTCATTCACTTTGAAACCTAAAAACCCTAATTTAAGTTGCAAATCTCAGAGAGGATCATCAAATATCAACAATTTGAGAGCCTCAAAACGTGTGCCTCCCATAGTGTAAAAAAAAGGTGTTTAATTATAAGGCTCAGTATCTATTTATAAAGGCCAGAAGACTCTAAAAAATAGGTACGGACGATTAGGGTTTGAATCCCGACACATCCTTTTGTGAAAAGGTCGAAAAGCGTGTGCCTTATCGTCACCCGAAGGCCTTTGGGCCAAAGCCCATCACATGAAAATTTGGCCCTCTTAGAGTGCCGTTTGGCACTCCAAAAGTGCTGAATTGGCCCTATGGCTCTGAACACTCTTTCGTGTTCGGGTGCCATTTAGACTCCTCTTCTAGGGTTTTTTGGCCGGTCCTTGTACCTAGACGCGTTTTCATCCTCCGTCTATGATTTTTCATCTCTTTTTTGGATAATTTAGGATATTTAAGAACAATTATCTTGTAGATAAATACCCTAAAATAAATCTTGATAAAGTTTAGATTATCCATAGTTTTATTGTTATCCAATCATCCCTTTTATTCCTATGCATGGATCCCAATTTTAAACTCTAATTATCAACCAATCATAGAATTATTTAATTAATTTTAATTGTTTAACCATTCAAAATTAATTTGAATTGATCATGTGTGGTCGATCCTACCTAGACACAATGCATGTTGACCGTGCAAACTTGATCAGATGATATCTTTCAATTCGATGGTCCAATTTGAAATCCGAAAACACCATTGCAATCATTAAAATCTCAAGATCATTTTTATAATATGCAATAAATTAATTAATGCATGTAATGCAAAGACGAAATGATGCATGTGATAAAATTATGACTTTTAGGGTACATGGATTGTCATTCATGTTTTTCTCCTTGATTAAATCATGGGTGCAAAATCGAGTGTCTGCAGAATGCCCCTCGTTGACTGAGCTTGAAAAGTAAATATCAATGTAAGACAAAGACACTGATTTTAGCGACCATGATTTAATTGACGTTGAACTTTCAAAGATTACCTAACCCTCAAACCTAAAATCTCGGAACATAGAACTTGTCTTATTTTTATTTATTTATTTATTTTTGAAAACAAAAATGAAAATACCAAACTTAGTTGGTAGTTGATGATTTTGGGCATGATTCTTGGCAATTAGGGTGACCAGGAAACTTTCCTATCTTGATCTTGAAAATGGAGCTGTCTGGGATGACGATCAAAGGGGTCTCCTCTACTTTGACCTCAATCTGGCTTTAGAATGATGACCATGGGAATCTCCTCTACCTCGATAATCTGGAACTGAAATGATGATCAACGGGATCTCTTCTACCTCGATCTGGATTTGCTTTTTGTAATGATGATCAAGGGGGATTTCTGCTACTTTGATAGTCTGGATTTGCTTTCTGCAATGATGATCAAAGGGATCTACACTACTTTGATAATCTGGATTACCTTGATAATCTGGATTTGCTTTCTGCAATGATGATCAAAGGGATCTACACTACTTTGTTAATCTGGATCTGCTTTCTGTAAAAAAAAGCCAAAATTTAGAGTTAGACTGTAACTGATAGGTGCTTTGTGGTCCCATCATTTTCTGAGATGTATGATTTTCATTTGTTCCTTCTTAATTTGAATTTTATCAAGAAAAGCTTTGATTGAAAAAAGATTTTATTTTTGAAAAAGATTTTATTTTTTGGAAGCTTGGAAATTTTGAAATTGAAATTTAAAACTTTGAGATTTTGATTTGAAATTTGGAAATTGAAATCTGAAATTTTAAGATTTGGAATTTTGAAAATTAAGACTTGAAACTTTGATCTTGAAATCAGGGGTTTAAATTTCTACAACTTGAAATTTTGAAAACTGAAGGTTTGGATTTAAAAATTGGGCAATGAGATTGTGAAAATTTTTTAACTTTGGGAATAAAAATTTTGAATTGACAATTTCGGATTTGGAGTTGTTCTTGAAGATTTGTTCGGGAGATTTATCTTGTGAAGATTTGTTCAGGAGATTTTTCCTTTTATGAAGATGTGTTCATGAAGATTTGTTTAGGAGATTTTTCCTTTTGAAGATGTGTTCATGAAGATTTGTTCAGGAGATTTTTCCTTTCAAAGATTTGTTCAAGAGATTTTTCCTTTTATGAAGATTTGTTTAGGGGATTTTTCCTTTTGAAGATGTGTTTAGGAGATTTTTCCTTTTATGAAGATAAGTTCATGAAGATTTGTTTAAAAGATTTTTCCTTTTGAAGATTTTTTTAGGAGATTTTTCCTTTTGAAAATTTGTTTAGGAGATTTGTTCAGGAGATTTTTCCTTTGAAGATTTATTTAGGAAATTTTTCCTTTTGAAGATGTGTTCATGGAGATTTGTCCATTTAAGATTTGTTCATGGAGATTTATCCTTTGAAGATTTGTTCATGGAGATTTGTCCTTTTGAAGATTTGTTTAGGAGATTTTTCCTTTTGAAAATTTTTTTAGGAGATCTTTCCTTTTGAAATTTTGAGGGCATTGTGTGATTGATCATGTTTTGGAAATGTTGGCTTTGGAGCATTGATGAAGTGTTGTATCTTTTGGTCATGGTGTAATCTGGGCAATGTTGGTGGCTTATGGAATTTTGGCAATGTTGGTAATTTGTGATGTTGTTGGATGAGTCTTGGCTTGAATTTTGGGGGCATTCAAGTTGTGAAGAATTTTGGCAATGTTGGTGATTTGTGATATTTGTTGGATGAACTTTTTCTTGAATTTTGGGGGGCATTGAAATTGTGAAGAATTTGTTTTGTAGGCTTGGTTGAACAAAATCATGATGAATGTGGAAGATTTGTTGGCATGTGTAATTTATGGCAAAATTTTGTGGGTATGAGTATGGAAAAGTTTTGTGGATACGAAATTTTTTTTTGTGGATATGGTATTTTTGCAATTGTACATGGACATGGTCATGTGGAAATTTTTTCCGATGGCATGGTTATGGGAAAAATTTGGTAGTTGTTTATGGACATGTCAAGAATTTTGGTTGTGGTAAAATTTGGCGGGGCATTGATTTTTTTGTTGTGGGACATTGACTTTTTTTTTTTTTTTTTGGGGGTTCATGGGAATTTTTTGGACATGATTTTGGTCATGGTAAATTTTTTGGACATGTGATTTTGGTTATGGAAATTTTTTGGACACATGATTCTGGTTATGGGAAATTTTTTGGACATGTGATTTTGGTCATGGGAAATGTTTCGGACATATGGTTTTGGTCGTGAGAATTTTTTGGACATGTGGAAACTTTAAATGAGATAAGTTTAGAATTCACCTGATGAGGTCTTGTAGTATCAATTTAAACTTATCTTGATTAGCTTTGATGGAGTTTGCACTTATGAGGCAGAGCTGAATGCCCCTAGTTTGGAAATGAATGCATGATGATTTTGAAATCTTGAAATCTTGGGTTTTTATGAAAAGATGATGATGATGATTCATTTTTTTTGAAAATTAATAAGGCATGGCCAAATGCCCCTAGTTTGCAGATTGATGCATGACTTTTTCAAAACCTTGATATTTAAGGAAAAGCTGATTTCTACAAAATGGATGAGGCATGACTGAATGCCCCCAGTTTAGAAATGGGTGCATGACTTTTGCGAAATCTTGATTTTTTATGATGATCATTTTTTTTTTTAATGGATGAGGCATGGCCGAATGTCCCTAGTTCAAAAATTAATGTGAATTTTGAAAAATCTTATTGTGTAGGGACCTCAATAAAGAAAATTTTTAGTAAAACATGATCAAAATCACAAAACTGGGCAAAACAAGGATTGTTGGGATGACGGGCTAATGGGCTCAATTGGAGTGTCGATTGGCACGTTTAAACTGAAGATTGATGGTGATTGTTGAGTAGATGAAAGATCCATGTCCACCTTTGCAAAAGATTCTTCTCATGAACTTATTAGTACTCAGTTATTATAAAACTGTTTTAGGCCAATGCCCCTTGTTTAGACATGCTTGCACAGAAAATTGATGATATGCTTAATGCAAAATAGATGCTCCTAGCCTAAATTCACCCAAAAAAAAAAAAAAAAAAAAAAAAAAAAAATTTGTTTTGATTTTGAGTTTTTGAAAAAGAGTTTTTTTTTTTTTTTTTTGAAATGAAGTTTCTTTTTGGGGGATTTTGACCGAGCCTTTGAAAAGGTTGCCTACGTACCTCTCTCATAAAAGGATCAGGTCCAGACGTAATTCGAAACAAATTTTTAAAAAATCTTTCTTTTAAATGAATTTTCTTTTCGGGTAATTGTGATTGGGCCTTTGAAAAGGCTGCCTACATACCTCTTTCATAGAGGATCAGGTCTAGACATAGTTCGAAAAAAAAGTTTTGAAAAATGAAGTTTTGAAAAAATCTTTTTTAAAATGAAGTTTCTTTTTGGGTGATTATGATCGGGCCTTTGAAAAGGCTGCCTATGTACCTCTTTCATAGAAGATTAGGTCTAGACGTAGTTCAGAATTTTTTTTTTGAAAAATGAAGTTTTGAAAAAAGAAATCTTTTTTAAAATGAAGTTTCTTTTTGGGTGATTGTGACCTGGCCTTTGAAAAGGCTGCCTACATACCTCTCTTATAGAGGATTAGGTCTAAACGTAGTTTGAAAAAAAAATTTGAAAAATGAAGTTTTGTAGTCTTTTGAAAAAATGAATTTTTTGAAATGAGTCTCTCATTTTTTTTTTTTTTTTTTTTTTTTTGTGGTTGAAGAAAAAGCATTTTACTTAAAATGAGATTTTTTGAAATTTTATCTTTTTCAAATGAACAAAAGGTGATCCTTTGAACAACCCTTTTGATCAATCATAATGTTCAATTGTTAACTCGATCTCATTTGCTAGAAAGGATTTGAAATCACTAAAAACATGTAATCAAATTTGCTTTTTCATTCTAATTTTTTTTTAGATTAAGTCTTCAAAGACAATCAAAGGAATGAAATGATTAGGAATCACACATATTGGGAGTAAGCAAGAAAGGGAAAAGTCCTAAGTTTGAAGATTTGAAATTTTTTGAAAATTTGATCTCTTGAGAGTTATTTTCTGTTGGCAGCAAAAAAAGTGAGTGTTTGGGGCTTAGAAAAAAATTTTGGTCACTTGAGAATTTGTGAAATTTGTCTTCTAAGGATATCAGCTAGTTTGGGTTGATAATCTTAAGCAATTTTCCTTCTTAATTCAAGAAAAAATATCAACAGAGCTAAATGTGTGCTTTCAATCTACTGAACTTCAAGGAGGGCTTTATTCAAAGGTTGTAATGTAGGCTGGGTTCAGGTTATTGAGAGGAATGATATAAAAGGCTCAAAAACCCTTATGATGTTTCCCCAAGTTTGCAATACTTTAAATTCAAGCATTGGAAGATTTTTCCACATATTTCATCATTGACTCTTGTGCTAAAATCCTTATCATGTTCATCATCTTCTCATTGGTCTTCATTGATTCCTTTCATTTGGTCTTGATCTTTTCAGCTTGATGACTTTCTCTTTTTGGTCTTCTTAGCATCCTATCTTGTGATCAGATCACTCACTCTCATTTTTTATGAAAGAATTTTTTGATTTTTTGTTGTTTTGTTTTTGCCATAATTTTTCCTATACCGTCCTTTCGGGTTTTCAGCCTAATGGGCTCTCTCCTCTTTTTTTCTTTTTTCTTTTTTTGCTCTAATTTTTGTCTAGACCGCTGTTTCAGGTTTTCAACCTAGCGAGCTTTTTTTTTTTTTTTTTTTTTTTTTTTCTTTTTGGAATTTTATTGGCTTTCACTCAAAAAAAAAAAAAATTCCTTTCAATTTGATAGAATTCCATCTTTCTTGGATGAATTTGTATTTCTCTTTGATACCCTTTTATCTTTTCTAATGCATTTTCATTTTTCTTGACTTGACTGAACATACCTTTTTTTTTTTTTAATGAAATGTGTCTTATTTTTTTACTTTTCCTCATCTTCCTTAATTTGATTGGATTTTCTTCTCTTGATGAGTCTTCATTTTTGCTCATCCCTCTTAACTTGAATGATCTTTCATGGAATCTCATGTCTCTCGTGTCTTTTGATGAAAATTGGACGGCCCAAAAACCCTAGAAGAGGAGTACAAACGGCACCCGAACACAAAAGAGTGTTCAGAACCATAGGGTCGAATTTTCATGTGATGGGCTTTGGCCCAACGGCCTTCAAGTGACGATAAGGCACACCCTTTTTGACCTTTTCGCAAAAGGATTCATCAATATTCAAACCCTAATCGTCCGTACCTATTTTATAGAGTCTTATGGCCTCTATAAATAGAGACTAAACCTCATAATTCGGCACCTTTTTTTTACGCTCTTGGAGGCACACGTTTTGAGGCTCTCAAATTGCTGATATTTGCTGATCCTCTTTGAGATTTACTGCTTAAATTAGGGTTTTTAGGTTCAAAGAGAATGGCATAAATTTCATTGAACCCTAAAACATCCTTTCAAGAGCAAAGAGTACTTATGCCAGAGATTGTTTCTTAACCCTTTTTCTTATGATGTGATGATGCATGTTATATTTCATTCTTTTTCAAATATCCATAACATTAATTGTTAATAGTTTTTTTGTTTACAGCATGATTGGTTTTTTTTTTTTTTTTTTTACGTGATTGTTATAATCTCTTTCTTGAAAGTCAATAATTTGCATGTGAATAATTTTTTATTAAAATAAAACAGATCTACATATTTCTAGATGTAGATCTGAATTTTTCTCAATATAAAAACAGATAAGCATATTTTCTAGATGTAGATCTAAGTTTTTCTCAATACAAAAACAGATTTGCATCTTTCCTAGATGTAGATCTGAGTTTTTCTCAATATAAAAACAGATCAGCATCTTTCTTAGATGTAGATTTGAATTTTTCTCATACGAAAAGAGGATCTGCATCTTTATTAGATGCAGATATAACTTTTTCTCAAATCAAAACTAATTTGTATCTTTCCTAAGATACAAATTTGATTTTTTAATACATGCAAATTGTTGAAATAAAGAAAGAGATCATGTACTACTATGTTTGTGTTTGTTTTAATTCATGATTGCATAAATTCATATTATGAGTTAAACTCTCTTCTTAAAAAAAAATCTTTTCCATTCTTTTTTAAAAGGAACATATAAAAAATAGATCTGATTTTTCTATCATTAAAAACCATTTTTTATCATCAGAAAACAGACTTGAATTTTTATCAACAAAAAAACTTTTTATTTTTTTTATTTTTTTTATATACTACAAAACAGATCTGGTATTTTGACTAATCAAAATCAATTTTTTTTTTTTACAATAAAAAATTGATCTGAATTTTTTTTTAAAATAAAAGAAGAGATTTTAATTCATAAATAAATTTGTGTGATTTAATTTTTATTTCACATGTTCAACATATCATTCATGACATGCATAACATAGTACATTGTTCTGGGTAGAATAGGTGCCTAACACCTTCCCATTTCGTAACCTAGCCTCCATATTTAGGTCTTTGGTTAAGTAGATCTAGTCTTGTCTTTGTTTTTTTTGGGTAGAATGTAACTAGGACATAAAACCATGTATTTTTGGTAGATTGTAACTAGGAACCAAAGCCATATAAATTATCAAATATGTAATCTTGATTCAATCAATAAGAAGGATACAATTCAGTCATGTATTTGTATATTTAGTTTTTCTTATTTTTTGTATAGAAAAAATAAGTGGTGACTCTATACCACTTACCCAAAAAGAAAGGTGCCCCAAAAGGTACCCAAATCTCTTTTTGAGGGGCAGCTTTTGTTAAGGTCTCTCACAATGGTGACTCCGCTAGGGATACTTCAAATCTCTCTTTTTTGAGGGACGCTTTTGTCAAGGTCTCTCACAGTGGTGACTTCGCTGGGGATGTCGAGGGCCAAGTTTCGTATTAGACTTAAGTGACCAAATATGTACCTTTGTTTTGCATGGTCTTGCATGATATTGTTGTTTGTTTGTTTGTTTATGTTTGATGTGATGTTGTATAATATTTTTGTTGTATGATATTTTGTTGTTTGTATCGTTCGTTAACATATTTCCCTAACTATCATAGTGTGTGCCATCGAAACAATATGTATGCACCCCTTTTCAACAACTTGTGGTGGTAGTAACCATGGATCACCGGTCTTCATTAGATTTTGGTACCCAGTGGCGAACACACCAATTCGTAGCCCAAGTCACTGGATCATTTCTTGATGATTGCAAAGGACAAACCATGCCGTTCAGACCAACGTAATGTTCATTACATTACAAGTTGGGAAACAATGAAACAACAAGCCCACCCTACAACACAATGACTTAGAACCTACCCTTAGGTCGGTCCTTGTTAAAATTGCATTGCATGTTGTGTGTGTTTGTTTTGCTTGGTTGTTTTATGCCGATAGTGACCCAGCTTTAATTGACCCAAAGAAAGCCTATGAGTGAGAGAGAGAGAGAGAGAGAATGCCAGAGGGGAGAATTTGGTCAAGATCTGAAGGAAGGCTACAAAGAGGACCTAAGGCCAACACTTAAGCCAGTAGCTCCAGTTCCAAGCCCATCACGGTACTAAAGCCTGTGAGCATAGAGGACACTCTGCTGCTACAACATCACAATCCCATGTCTGACTCAGGAGATACTCCAAACCCCTATCAAACAACCCAATACCCATAAATGGGGGGAGATACTTCAAAGCCCAATCAAGCAACCCAACACCAACAAATGGGGGAAGACACTTCAAACCCCAATCAAGCAACCCAATGCCTACAAAGAGGGGGAGACATTTCAAACCCTAGTCAAATAACCCAACATCCACAAATGGGAGGTGACACTTCAAACCCCAAGATACCGATCCTAATAACTCGACAAAAATTGCCCATATTACAAGGGGGGGAGACACTTCAAACCCCCACATTTGGATATAGAAAACCCAAAGCTAAAGTCTACCGAGATTCCAACCTTTTGGATCATAAGTGCAAGCCCATCAAGCCCAAGGAAAGTTCAATCCTAATGAGCCAAGAAAGAATTAAAGATGTTCTTAACTCCATTCTGGAAGGTCAAGAAAGTATAAATGAAGAGCTAGCCCAAATCTCTTAGATAACCAACTTTGCATTACAAGTCAGCTTAGCCAATCAAGCTATGCTCTCTACTTTGTGCAAGGATAATTCCCTAGAACTTGAAGAGATTCCACACTTCCAATTTCTAGAGAAAAGAGCCAGGGATTTCAACAAGTTGTCTTTCCAACTATCCTCTCCAATCAACAAAGAACATGTCAATGGACTCAATCCCCAATGAGGTAGTACCTTATCACATCAGTAACGGTGTAGTCAAACCATCAACTGGTGATTGTAGGCGTCGAAGAAATTTTTCAGAACTACACATGACTTTGAGTGAAGCCTTGGAGAAACTACAAGCTAAGGGATTACTGAGCCATTGGATCCCAAGCCAATACCACATCCTGTGCCTAGAAGATACAATCTTAATGCTCATTGTAGATATCATCAAGGGAAAAGCCATACAACTGATGGATGTCATAGCTTAAGGCACGCCATTCAAGATCTGATTGATCAACAAGTCATCACTCTTCCTTCATTAGCCAATAATCTTGACTTTGTTTGAATTTTATTTTACAAGTTATTTTTTTTAGATAGGTTCTCTGATTTTATTGTTTAGGATTTTCTTTCTAGTTGGTTATTTGCTCAATAAAGTCCATGTTATGTTTGATGCATTTGATTCATCATGTTATTCATATAAAAAAAAAGAAAAAAAAAATAAAAAGAAAAAAGAGATTTATTGGAGTAAGGACTTTTGCTAAACATTCAACATATGATAAGAATAGGTCCTAAAAGGCAATCAAAGAAATTCATCCCTTCATCCAAATTTCTCATACCACATACACTCAATCCCAATCTCTTAAGATTTTGTCATATCATTGGAGCATTTGAGCTTCTATTCCAAGAATAATTTATTAAAGGAGTTTAAGTCACTATGCTTACAAGTAAGCATCACTAGGGATAGGAGGCCGCCTTTGGTAAACCACATTATTCCTTGACACCTATTACAATAATTATCCATTGCTAGCCAACTTGAGCCTTTAAATAGATAGCCTATTTTTCATTGAACCCACTAAAAACTTAAACCTTGGGTGGGGAAATTAAGTATGCATGCTTAAATCTCAAGATGAGGAAGTGTTGACCTTATGGATCCAATACCACTTGGTAAGGTCCTCAATGAAGACAATGAGACCAAGGAAGATTCATCAAGTTCAGAAAAGAGAATTCATCAAAGCTAGGTAGAAAGGAAATCCATCAAGGAGAGATAAGATTTTGAGAAGGTATCAAACTGTGTGAAAAAGAGTAGGCCATCAAACTAGAAAAGACTTCAAAAATCAAATCATCCCTTTTATTCCTATGCATGCATCCCTATTTTAAACACTAATTATCAGCCAATCACAAAATTATTTAATTAATTTTAATTTTTTAATCAATCAGAATTAATTTAAATTGATCAAGTGTGGTCAATCTTACCTAGACACAATGCATGTTGACCATGCAAACTTGATCACGTGATATCTTTTGATCCGATGGTCCAATTTGAAAACCGGAAACACCATTGCGATCGTTAGAATCTCAAGATCATTTTTATGATATTCAATAAATGAATTAATGCATGTAATGCAAAGACAAAATGATGCATGTGATGAAATTATGATTTTTGGGGTATATGGATGGTCATTCAAATCATTCGCCATGATTAAATCATGGGTGCAAAATCGAGTGTCTACAAATTAGTTATTAGGACTCTGTAAACCAATGATAAAAGCTTGATTAGCGAAATTTGAAGTTTTATCTTTTTCTCTATGACTCTGTGTCTATTATAAGAAAAAAAAAAGTATAGAATATACATATAATTGAATGATGAAGACCACACAGCAGAATTGATTTAACATTTTTCATTCATATGCTTGGAAGGCCAAAAGATACGAACAAGGAGATCCAGCCATGTGGAAATCACATGGCCAACCCCAACAATTTATGCCATCATCCCACTTGTTATTAAGTGGATACATAGATTCCCACTATAATTCTTCCACTTTTTCTTGTGTTCATTCATCAAAACCTGACGCTATGACCGATTGATTAGAAACCAGCTGCCTTACCAGCAATTCAAAATTTGGCTAGAGAGAGAGAGAGAGAGAGAGAGAGAGAGAGAGAGAGAGAGTTTTAACATGCTTTGTGCTAGTCTTGGAATAAGATGCATTTTGTTTTGTGTGATAGTTATCTATGGTTGGTGATTGGAGTATCGAAATTTTTTACGTACTTAACTTCAAAACCAATATTTGACTATTAGTCCAATTGAATTGACTAACCAAACTACTTCTTGAATTCCAAACTAGTCAGTACCTACCAAACCAAAATTCTAAATCTATGATCTTTCCTTGGCCTTTCTTCGTCTGGGGCATAGATGTGATTGGAAGGATAACTCCTAAGGTCTCAAAAGGGCATGAATACAGCGTAGTGGTAATTGACTACCTCACCAAGTGGGTAGAGGCAACCTCCTACTTTGTACTGAAAGCCTAACATGTGGCCCGATTCATAGAGAACAACATCATCTGCCAGTTTGGAGTGCCACAAGTGATTATCACTGACAATTGTTCCCACTTTGAGAGAAAGGTTTGAAGGATTATAGAGTTATACAACATTGAGTATCACAAGTTTTCACCATATTGACCATAGACCAATAAGGCTGTAGAAGCAGCAAACAAGAATATCAAGAACATCCTAGCCAAGATGGTAGTGACATACAAGGACTGGGCCGAGAAACTTCCATTTGCCCTATGGGGTTATAGAACTTCTATTTGTGCATCAATTGGGGCAACCCCCTACTCTTCGGTTTATAGGAGTGAAGTTGCTTCCTATTGAAATGGAGATACAATCTTTGAGAGTGTTGGTGGAGGCCAAGGTCCTAGAAGAGGATTGGTTGAGACAAAGATATGAATAGTTAGCCTTGATAGATGTGAAGAGAATGGAGGCTCAATATCATGCACAGGGTTACCAAAAAAGGATTGCTAGATCATTTTACAAGAAGGTGAAACCTAGAAATCATAAGGAAGGGGATCTAGTCCTAAAGGTACTTAGAGATGAACTTTCGATCCAAGAGGGAAGATGAAGCCAAGATGGTCTGGATCTTTTATTATCAAGAAAACATGTCAAGAGGTGCTACAAGGATTATAGATTTGGATAAGGAAGAGATGCTTTGTCCGATTAACATGGATATGCTCCGGAAGTACAACATTTGAAAAAGAAAAAGAAGAGAAAAGCTTACTAGTTTGAAAACACAAAAGGGAGGCCTAGGCAAAAGTTAAGGCAAAGAAACCCTGCTAGGTTGAAAACCCGAAAGGGTGATCTAGGCAAAAGATAGGTGGAAAGACCATGGGCATGGCAAAACAAGGATGTCATGAGCAAAAATTACAAGGCACAGAAAAAAGAGAAGAAAAAGAAAGAAAAGAAAAAGAATGACAATAAGCGAAGATAATAAATGATTGATTCTTTCATTGCTCAAATTAATAGATGATAAATTGTTTTTATAGGGGATTTAGAACATTCCAATCCTTTATTAACTCAAATAAAAAGACATGGAATCGTAAAATGCAGAAAATTAAAATTTAAGGCATATCAAGATAGTCACTCAGTCCTCTTCCTTTTATTAGACTTCTTATGATCCTTCTCTTCCCAATGGACTGCTTTCATGTCAATGGATAACTGATCTTAATATCCAAAAGTTGGATGAAGAAACTGAGGGAAGTGGATGTCCTTATTCATTGCCCTTCACGGCCAAGTCTCATGGATTCTGCCCAAAATCCTTATAATGAATGCTAGGGTATGGAAAGAACCATTGCCATAAGGAACCCCTTTACGGTCACCAAACTGCCTTGTAATGCGACAAGTGGGATGGTAAGAATAGCAGCGAAGCCTAACCAAAGGTACAAAATTCTCCTTGAAACCACAACTAGACATGGCCTCAATGCGCCACCATTCTACCACCCATTGGACATCCGAGGAAGTAAGACAATTCAAGAGCTCAATAAGCTTGGCAGGATCCATCTCTTTGTCTTTGAGATTGCGAACTCGATAATGCTTTAGTTGATACCGACTAGGAGTAATTATGGGAGGGTAAAGTAGCCTGAGCTTCTCATACAACCAAATCTGAGGGAGAGAAAAAGAAAGAATAAATGTTGAGTGGAAAAATGAGAGATAAAAAAGAAAAAAGATAGAAATATTCAAAGACAATATAAGGAGCCTCGATAGTTATCTTTTATGCATTATTTTAAACTACAAAAACTTAAATTTAAACAATTGATTGATGACGTGGCTATTAATCTCTGATCACCTTGAAATTTTGTAAGCATGAAAAATATATGAAGATAATGTAATGTAATAGTAGATTTGTCAAAATTCACATTGAATTAAGAAATATAGAGTTCGGTTCAAGTTACACTTGATGTAACTCAAAAAAATGTTACACCTCCCAATAACTTATTTTTGAATTCATATTTTACAAATCCAACCATTGGATTACAAGTTGTATATGTTCTAAACATGCATTCCAAAATTCATGCCAATTGGATGTAATCCATTTGATCTATAAACTCATCCTTTATACATTATTTTAAACTACTAAAACTTGAATCTAGATAATTGATTGATGACATCACTATTGATATTTGATCACCTTAAAATTTTGTTAGCGTGAAAAATATATGAAGATAATGTAATCTAATGATAGATTTGTCAAAATTCACATTGAATTAAGAAATATAGGGTTGGGTTCAAGTTACACCTGACGTAATTCTAAAAAATGTTACACTAACCAATAACTTATTATTGAATTCATATTTTGAAAATCCAACCGTTGGATTACATGTTCTATATGGTCTTAATATGCATGTCAATTTTCATGCCAATCAGATATAATTTATCATTTTATCTATAAACTCATATTTTATACATTATTTGAAACCACTAAAACTTGAATCTAGACAATTGATTGATGACATCACTATTGATATTTGATCACCTTTAAATTTTATAAGCATGAAAAATATATGAATATAATGTAATCTCACGATAGATTTGTCAAAATTCAAATCAAACTAAGAAGTATAAGGTTAGGTTCGAGTTACACCTAATGTAACTCTAAAAAATGCTACATCACCCAATAACTTATTACTGAATCCATATTTTGAAAATCCAACCATTGGATTACATGTTCTATATAGTCTTAACATGCACGCCAATTTTCATGCCAATTGGATGTAATTTACCATTTAATCTATAAACTCATCTTTTATGCATTATTTTAAACTACTAAAACTTGAATGTAGACAATTGATTAATGACATCACTATTGATATTTGATCACCTTTAAATTTTATAAGCATGAAAAATATATGAATATAATGTAATCTAACGATAGATTTGTCAAAATTCAAATCGAATTAAGAAGTATAAGGTTAGGTTCGAGTTACACCTAATGTAACTCTAAAAAATGTTACATCACCCAATAACTTATTACTGAATCCATATTTTGAAAATCCAACCATTGGATTACATGTTCTATATAGTCTTAACATGCATGCCAATTTTCATGCCAATTGGATGTAATTTACCATTTGATCTATAAACTCATCTTTTATGCATTATTTTAAACTACTAAAACTTGAATGTAGACAATTGATTAATGACATCACTATTAATATTTGATCACCTTTAAATTTTATAAGCATGAAAAATATATGAATATGATGTAATCTAATGGTAGATTTGTCAAAATTCACATCGAATTAAGAAATACAGAGTTGGGATCAAGTTACACATGTTGTAACTTTAAAAAATGTTACATCACCCAATAATTTATTATTGAATTAATATTTTGAAAATCCAACCATTGGATTACATGTTCTATATGTTCTTAACATGCATGCCGATTTTCATATCAATCGGATGTAATTTATCATTTGATCTATGAACTCATCTTTTATGCATTATTTTAAACTATTAAAACTTGAATATAGACAATTGATTGATGACATGGCTATTAATCTTTGATCACTTTGAAATTTTGCAAGCATGAAAAATATATGAAGAAAATGTAATCTAACAATAGATTTGTCAAAATTCAGATCGAATTAAGAAATATAGGGTTGGGTACAAGTTACACCTGACATAACTCTAGAAAATGTTACACCACCCAATAACTTATTATTGAGTTCATATTTTGAAAATCCAACCGTTGGATTACATGTTCTATATGGTCTTAACATGCATGCCAATTTTCATGCCAATTGGATATAATTTACCATTTTATCTATAAACCCATATTTTATGCATTATTTGAAACCACTAAAACTTGAATCTAGACAATTGATCGATGACTTGGCTATTAATATTTGATCACCTTGAAATTTTGTATGCATGAAAAATATATGAAGATAATGTAATCTAATGGTAGATTTGTCTAAATTTACATCGAATTAAGAAATGTAGGGTTGGGTTTGAATTACACATGATATAACTCTAAAAAATGTTACACTACCCAATAAATTATTACTGAATTCTTATTTTGAAAATCCAACCATTGGATTACATGTTCTATATGGTCTTAATATGCATGCCAATTTTAATGCCAATCGGATGTAATTTACCATTTGATCTATAAACTCATCTTTTATGTATTATTTTAAACTACTAAAACTTGAATCTAGACAATTGATTGATGACATCACTTTTGATATTTTATCATATTGAAATTCTCTAAGTATGGAAAGTATATAAAGATAATATAATCTAACGGTAGATTTGTCAAAATTCACATTGAATTAAGAAATATAAGGTTGGGTACGAGTTGCACCTAATGTAATTCTAAAAAATGTTACAACACCCAATAACATTTTATTGAATTCAAAATTTGAAAATCCAACTGTTGGATTACATGTTCTATATGGTCTTAACATGCATGCCAACTTGCATGCCAATCGAATGTAATTTACTATTTAATCTATAAACTCATATTTCATGTATTATTTTAAACTACTAAAACTTAAATCTAGACAATTGATTGATGACATGACTATTGATCTTTGATCACCTTGAAATTTTGTAAGCAAGAAAAATATATAAAGAATCTAACGGTAGATTTGTCAAAATTCACATCGAATTAAGAAATATAGAGTTGGGTTCAAGTTACATGTGTTGTAACTCTAAAAAATGTTACATCACTCAATAACTTATTATTGAAATCATATTTTGAAAATCCAACAATTGGATTACACGTTTTATATGTTCTTAACATGCATGCCGATTTTCATGCCAATTGGATGTAATTTACTATTTGATCTATAAACTCATCTTTTATGTATTATTTTAATGGGAAGAAATATTTATTCACTTTTGTGAGAGAGAGAGAGAGAGAGAGAGAGAGGGAAAGTACAAAAGGCTGAAATTCTTGAATTTTAGGCTACCATTTTGAAGTTGAAAGTGCTCATTTTTTTTATGGTTACAATTGTTTAGAAAATAAGGACAGACCTTTCTTATATAGTATGTATATAAAATGTTTTTTTATAGACTGTAAACAAAAGGTTCATCTAAAGAATACAAAGTGCTATATGTTTATGAATTTCTTTTTATTTTTCTTTGAATTTTAGAATAACTTTTATCTCTAAAAAAAATTAATATTTTAATGATTTTTTGTGAAGGTCAATCGTGGCCCTTGCAAATAATTTAGTATTAGTAAGGGCATATTTTTAACCCACACAAAAAATAAACTTTTTGCAAGGGATTTTTATTGTTTCTCGGAAATAATTTGGTGGGAATGTTTCCCTCCAAAATTTTTGACATTTTAATGATTATTTGTGAAGGTCGATATTAGCCCTTGCAAATAATTCAGTATTAGTGACATTTTTTTTTAACCATCACAAATAATACACTTTTTGCAAGAGATTTTTAATTGTCCCTTGCAAATATTATGGAGGGAAATTTTCCCTCAAAAATATTAGTATTTGTGATAGCTATAACACATAATTGTGACAGCTTTTTTTGTTGGTCACAAATATTTCATATTTACCAAGTATTTGCGAGGGCTTTTTTTTTTTTTTTTTGATGGGAATTTGCGAGGGCTTTATTTTGCCATCACAAATAAGATTTTTTTAGAGGGCTTTTTTGGTCCATAAAAAATTATTGGCCGCTAATAGGAATTTTTCATTTTGTGGATTATTTAGTTTGGATGAGGAAGGCTTCCTATGGTTGAGCTTATGCTCTCTTGGTCCTTGATCTAATTCTTTCGATCTTTGTAGGACCCTTTATACATTAGATGCTTCATTGTCATGCATTTTGATAAAAGTTGTAATTAGGGGCTGAGTGGTTAGTGGCTGTGTTAGTTGTCAAGATTAGTTAATGGCAGTTAGTTAGTTGTTGTGTGATGTCATTAGCTGTTGTGCTGATGTCATGGCAGTTAGTTAGCTTAGTTGGTAGTTGGTTAGTTGTTATATGGAAAGTGTGGAATTGTAATAGTATAAAAAGGGGTAAAACGGAAGGGTGTACTCAGTTTTTGGATGCATAACAAAGAATTACATTCTCATTCCTATCTTCTCTCTAATCATCATCTTTAACTCTCATCTATCTCCAATTCTCTAATGTTCTACCTCTCTTCTGCTATCCATTTCTTCAAAAGTTACTGAAATCTTATCAAATTGGTATCAGAGCCAATTCTGCTACTAAGGCAGAAACTCGATCTTCTTCTTTCCTTAATGAAAAAGTCAATGCTTTGTCATTGACAATGGAGCAACATAAGCACGTGTTTCATATAGTCAATCAGAAATTGGATGCAGTTACAAGTATGTTGCAGGCCCTATCAGAGACAATGCAGGGTATGACAGAAGCTGGTAATGGTTGGCAACAAAGACCTCCATCATCCCTTCCAAGAACTTCATCTCCAATGGTGGCCCATAAACAGCAAGATTCTGCTCTAGCTATGATTCCTAAGGCTGTGAGATTGGAGTTCCCGAGGTTTAAGGGTGAGAATCCATCAGGTTAGGTGTACAAGGCCAACCAATTTTTTTCATTTGTACAATACCCCAGTCAACAAAAAGATATTATTAGCCTCATATCACATGGAAGATGAGGCCTTGATTTGGTTTCAAGATGCAGAGGAAGCTTGTCTTTTTACTAGTTGGGAGGCTTTTGTAGAGCATTGCACGTGAGGTTTGGTTCTTCTTCCTATGATGATCCTATGGAAACTCTAACAAAATTGAAGCAAGTAGGGTTTGTATCTACTTACAAGGGACAATTTGAAGCTTTGTACAATCGAATTAAGGAACTATCTGAGAAGCACAGACTTAGCTGTTTCTTGAGTGGATTGAGGGATGAGATTAGATTGCCAATTAGAATGTAGAATCCCCAGAATCTGAATGCAGCCTTTGGTCTTGCCAAAATACAAGGAGAATATCTTCTTGCTTGCAAGAAGAATGTCAAACCTTAGGGTGAAGTGTCCAAGCCTTCAATTTTGGGTCCCCTACCAATTAAGAATGACTTGAAGACTACCACACTACCTGTGCAGAAGCTTACTGTTATGCAGGTTGAGGATTGTAAGAAGAAAGGGTTATGCTTCTATTGTGAGGATAAATGGCATGTGGGACATCAATGCAAGATACCAAAGATCTTCCTTATGGAAGGGTTTCAGCAAAACAACCAGGGAAGTGAGCAAGAGGTGCTTGAGGAAGATGTTAGGATTAGTGCCCTTAAATCCTATTGTAAGATGCTATGTATGTTATTATATATGGCATTATGTATGGCATTATGTATGACTTAATGTTGTGGTTAATAAAATTTCTTTATTATTATCTAAAATAATGGTAACATGAATATTCAGACATTATCATATAGTCCATGAGATGCATAATATGTGATTTATGTGATTTAGTCACAGAAGATATTGATCACAGATTCTTTGTAAACTCATAATTTTAGTTCGTAGTCGGTGATGAAATTGGGCATTTCATCTGCGAAGACTATATAACATATCAACTAAGATGATTTGTCTTGATCATGGTAGTGGAGACTTTTAGTTGATATGTTGATATGTTTTAAGAGTTAAGACATATTGAACTAGACCGCTGTGAGATTTATTATTCTTCTAATGACTGTCAAATGAATAATAAATCTCACGACTTTTATTTGCATGAACTCTTAATCATGAGAGAATAATGGACCTGATCATGAGGTGTAGGTTGCTTTGATATATCAGGAGTGAGATCTAAAGTTACGATCAAAACCTCAGTATGTTGGGCAACCACATTTAGTGTTGATGGAACATATATTCTCAAGATGGAATTCATAGTCTCTTAACGGAGATATAAAATATTCCCTTGAGATAAGTTTAATGGGTTCAATTATTCAGAGAGTTAGGCCTAACCACTTTAGTAAGAAATTACTGAAGTATATATTTATGAAATTGGATTTCATAAATATATGATGAATAACTTAAAGGATTAAACCAGGTACTCAAGGATTAAGATGTAGTAATCTTCAAAGTGGCAGTCTACATTCATGACTTTGTATTACTACGAATATTTTATGAAGGGGTTGCATGTATAATAAAGTCTTGGGATATAATTTATTAATAAGGTCTGAGTGCAATTATATTTATATAGTGGTATTAAATATAATTAATGGTAACTTTGGACTTCTCAAGAGTTGACAGAAAAGGCCAAGGCCCATTGGAGCTAGTGTCTTATTGGTCCCTTTTGGTCCCACTCCAAGCCACACAGTAAACCCTAATTGGAAAGACCTAATAGGCTGACCCAATTAGATAATCAGTTAGTTATAAAGGGAGAAACATACAGATTTAAAAAAAGAAAAAGAAAAAGAGAATCATCATTGTGAAGTGGTGTGTATGTGTGAGTGAAGCCACTCGATTATTCTCCCTTGGAAACTGGTTAAGTGACCACACTTCTTGGGCGTAAAGTGGAATTGGAGTGAAGATTAAAAGTGTTCCTAAGTACTTCTGGTCTTTTTGTTTTGAATTTCACCACACCAAGGTACGCTATCTTGTTCTTAAATTCTAAAAATTATATAATGCATGTTATCAATTATGAATGAAATAGATCCATGTTTGTTGCTTCCGCTATGTGTTTTGTATGAGATACAAAACTAGATTTACCAACAGAAGAAAGGACAGTGGTTAATGATGTTTCAACATATTTGTAGCAGCAGATGGCAGGGTATGCAGAAATCACTCTCTATGCCTTACTTGGAAGTCCTTTTCCAGGTACAATGAGAATATGGGGTAGAATTAATCATCAAGATGTGCTTATCTTAATTGACAGTGGTAGTACTCATAATTTCTTGGATGTTTCTTCATGGTCATCCTTGAAGTTGCCATTGTCAACTCAAGAAAGTTTCACTGTTAAGGTGGCTGATGGAGAAGTGCTTAGAACACAAGGTGCTTATAATGAGGTTAATCTCAGAATTTAGGGTTAAGATTTGCAGGTTGATTTGAATGTTTCATCCTTGGGTGACTGTGATGTGGTTCTTGGTACTCAATGGTTATGTACTCTTGGACCAATTAAGTGGGATTTCAAGAAATTGGTCATGGAGTTTAGTCTTGAGGGAAAGGAAATTCTATTTACAAGATTGCAACCATCTGGCCTCACTCTTCAAGAGGCTGACCAATTCTTTAAACCAGTCATCAAGAAAGGGCTACTGCTACAAATCATATCCTGCCTTACTCCCTCCACACTAGTGCAGCAACATGGGACCATTATTGAATTACTACAAGAATTCAACAAGGTTTTGGAAGTGCCTATTGCATTGCCTCCTCCCTGAGGACATGAGCACCAGATAGTCTTGAAGAAGGGTACTGAACCTATTTGTAAGAGACTCTACAGGTATCCCTTCTATCAAAAAACTAAAATTGAAAAAATTGTTCATGATTTACTTGAATGAGGCTATATTAGAATCAATCATAGTCCTTTTTCATCACCTGTGTTGTTAGTAAGGAAGGCTGATGGAAGTTGGAGAATTTGTATTGATTATAGGTCCTTGAATAAGGCTACAGTTAAGGATAAGTACCCTATCCTTGTTGTAGATGAGCTGCTTGATGAATTGAGTGGTGTTTTTTAAGCTAGATCTTAGGTCTGGTTACCATCAAATTAGAATGAAGGAGGGGGACATTCATAAGACTGCCTTTAGAACACATGAAGGCCATTATGAATTTCTAGTAATGCCATTTGGCTTAACTAATGCCCATCCACCTTTCATTCATTAATGACTAAAGTGTTCAAACCATATTTGAGGAACTTTGTATTGGTATTTTTTGATGATATATTGATGTATAGTAGTTCTGGTGAGTAGCATGTTTCTCATTTGCGGATGGTTTTGACTGTGTTGCTTGATAATCAATTGTATGCTAAGCAAAGCAAGTGTGTGTTTGGTTGTGAAGAGGTGGAGTATTTGGAGCATTTAATTTCAAGCCAGGGGGTTAGAACTGATCCCAAGAAGACTGTTGCCATGCAAAATTGGCCCATTCCTACATTAGTGAAGGCCTTGAGGGGTTTCTTGGGTTTAACTGGGTATTATAGGAAATTCATTAAGGATTATGGACTCATTGTAGCTACATTACTTAAGAAAGATGCCTTCCAATGGTCTCCACAAGCTGATTTGGCTTTTATTGCTCTTAAGGTGGTTGTATCTACCCCTCCTATACTGGCACTACTTGATTTTACTAAGCCCTTTGTAATTGAATGTGATGCTTCAGGTATAGGGTTGGGTGTTATTTTGATGCAGGATAATAGACCTTTGGCTTATCATAGTGAAGTTTTGAAGGGTAGGAGTCTACACTTATCTACTTATGAAAAGGAATTTTTGGCTTTAGTGAAAGCAGTGAGGAAGTGGAGGCCTTATTTGGTTGGTAAGCCCTTCATCATCAAGGCCGATCACCAAAGTCTTAAGTATTTGCTTGAGCAGCGGATTGTTACTCTAACTCAACAAAAGCGGATCACTAAGTTGTTGGGATATTCATTTTTGCTGGAATATAAGCATGGGAGAAAGAATAGGGCTATTAATGCCCTTTCAAGAAGGTTGGAGGACTCTAATTCTGGCTCTTTTTTCTTGATTTCCTTTCCTTGTTCTTCTTGGTTGGACATTCTTAAGGATAGTTATGCTATTGATCATAAGTATCAACAGTTATTTGATGCTTTGGCTATTGAAAATTCTACCCCTACTAGTTTCACTCTTCATAATGGGGTTCTTTTTTATAACGGTCGTGTCTTCCTCAGTCATAGTTCACCTTTGAAGCCTTTAGTGTTGCAGCATGTTCACAATTCTTCTTTTAGTGGTCACTTTGGTTGCTTGAAGACCCTTCATAGGGTTAGGCAGGACTTCTTTTGGAAAGGTCTGGTTAAGGATGTTAAATCCCATATCCAATGCTGTAAGGTTTGCCAAAGGGTCAAGGTGAGCACTTCTAAGTCTGCTGGTTTATTACAGCCCTTTCCTATTCCTGACAGACCCTGGCTTGATATTAGTATGGACTTTATTGAGGGCTTACCTAAGTCTCATGGTTATGAATAAGTCTCATGGTTATGAAGTGATATTTGTGGTAGTTGACAGATTGACTAAATTTGTCCATTTTATTCCTCTCTCTCATCCTTACACAGCTGCTAAGGTAGCTGCATTTTTTATGAAAGATGTGTTTAAACTCCATGGTATGCCTAAGACTATTGTGAGTGACAGAGACACAGTTTTCATAGCCCATTTTTGGCAAGAGTTGCTTAAGTTGCAAGGTACTGAGTTAGCTATGTCTTTAGCTTACCACCCCTAATTTGATGGCCAAACTGAAGTGGTGAATAGGAGCCTAGAGCAATACTTGAGAACCTTTGTTGGTGACAAACCTAGTGCTTGGGCTGATTGGCTTCACTTGGCTGAGTATTGGTTTAACACCAATTTCCATACTTCAACCAAGCTGACCCCATTTGAGGCTCTTTATGGCATCCCTCCTCCCAGCTTGTTGGACTATATTCCTGGTGCTACCCAAGTGGCAGCTGTGGATCAATTACTGTAGAACAGACAAGACCTCATTTCCTTGCTTAAATAGAATTTGGTTTCTACTCAAGCTAGGATGAAATCTCAAGCTGATTTGCATAGAGATAATAAAAGTTTTAACGTTGGTGATTGGGTTTATTTGAAGCTCCAGCCTTATAGGTAGCATTCATTGAGGCTTAAGGGTTTCAATAAGCTTTCTCCTAGGTACTATGGGCCCTTCCAAATTGTGCAGAAGGTTGGTCAAATGACTTATAGACTCATTTTGCTTATTAATTGCTCCATCCATCCAGTTTTTCATGTATCATGCTTGAAACTTAAGTTGGGTTCAAATGTGGTTCTAGTCCCCCACTCTTCCTCTTGTTACTTCTGCTGGTGTCTTTAATCCTGAACCAGTTGCACTCCTTCAACACAGGTCTAAACAGCTAAGATCTAGGACTATCACTGAAGTCTTGGTTCAGTGGCGTGGTCAACCGTTTTTCATTCCATTAACATCTCTAAGGTAATTTTTAACTCTTTTCATTGATTTTGATGCTTAGATTATGTTTTTGGGGGGTTTTATGTTCATAGTTGAGAATTTCTCAAATGGGAGTTGGAAAATTTAATTTTTGTCAATCTTTTTGATTGAGTTTTGTTTTAAATGATGATTTGGTTTGGATGTTGTAAGGTTGAATTTTATCAACCATCTTGTTGGCTTTATTCCGTGCCAAATTTGCTTGTATTTCAGCAATTAGTAACCCTGTGTTTATGTGGGATTTTTGTAAGGGTAGTGAGTGAGATAGTGTGAAGAATTGCTCAAGAGTGTGCAAGAAAAACAGGGACTCGCGACTGGATCTCGCGGGTGACTTGCAGCTGTAAGCCGCTAGAAGCTACTCACGTGCCAAGCATGCCAGAAGTTGAAGCGTCACGCCAACTGGAGCACTACAGGACAAAATAGGACAACTGCCGTTCAGTTACCTTGCGGCTGGAACTCGCGACTTAGTCAAGCCGCGAGCCAGCCCTATTTTGAAAAACTTGACTCTTTACATTCCATTCTCACCTCAGTATAAATATCCCTTTTACCCACGATAGAAAGAGAGCTTCCTGAGAGAATTTTAAGAGAGAAACCCTAGAGAAAAACAAGATTGATTCATCCTCAATCTTCATTAAGAGACTCTTCAAATTCCTCAACTCTCTTCCTCTCCATTGTTAAATCCTTGAGAGGCTTATTACCAAAACCTTTTCTCAACATATCCATTTCTGTGAGAGGGCTATTTGGTACTTTGGGAAGCAGTTAGGAAGAAACCAATTTCACATTGGTTGATGCTATGGTCAAGTAGCGGAATCCGGGAAGCTAGAAAAGAAATAGGTTTGATGCAACCTCATTGGAGCAAGAAGCTTGGAGGGCTTAGGTACATTGGGTGGATTAGGCTTGGAGGGTCTATTGCTGTTCATGTATCCTAACTACATTTTCTAGTGGATTACTTATCGCTTGGAGGACGGCGGAGACGTTTTACGCCGAGGGCTTCGATTTCCTCTTCGATAACACATCGTGTGTTGTCCTTGTATTTGCATCTCTCTTCCCTTAATCTTTGCTATTTAATTTCTGCTGTGGATGTGATTTAATTTGGTTTAGATTGTTTATCAATTCTGTATTAAGCTTGTGTTCATATTCCGCACATTAATTGTTTGACATTAAGCTTGAATTGGTAATTTGTAAATTGGGATTCTAAACATTCAAGGGTGTGTTATACACATATTGAACTTTCAATTGGTATCAGAACGGGTGCACTTTTATTGGTGATCCTTGACCTCATTTTGAGATGGATTGGTCTCAATCCCTAAATGCACCTCCATATTTTGATGGTAGTAATTATGCATTTTGGAAGGTTTGCATGAGAGCATTTTTATGTTTCATTGATGAATCAGTTTGGGATGCTGTTGATATAGGTTAGACCAGGCCTGAGGTAGCCAAATCCACATGGGATAAAATAGCACTCGTCGCATCTAATGCTAACAGTAAAGCACTTAACGCAATTTTCCGTGGTGTGTCTCCAGATGAGTTTCATAGGATTTCTCACATTATCATTGCCAAAGAAGAATGTGAGATATTGGAAACCACCTACGAAGGCACGAAGAAAGTAAAAGACACCAAGTTACAAATGCTGACCACTCGGTTTGAGGAGCTTAAAATGAGTGAGGATGATTCCTTTGACTCTTTCTATAGCAAGCTGAATGAGGTGGTTGTCAGCAAGTTCAATTTGGGGGAGAAAATGGAGGATTCAAAAATAGTAAGGAAGATCCTTTGGTCATTGCCGGAAAGTTTTCGTGCTAAAGTGACAGCGATTGAAGAGAGCAAGGACCTTGATGACATCAAAGTCCAAGAGCTGATTGGTTCTCTTTAGACTTATGAATTGTCACTACCCACTTAACGGAAGAGAAAATCCCTTGCTCTTAAGACCATTAATGAAAGGTTGGAAGTCCATGACTCATCGGATGAGGATGTGGTTGACAAAGATGTTGCATACCTTGTGAAAAATTTTCGAAAATTCTTGAAATTCAAGAATAGTGGTAAATTTGGTGATAAAGGGAAATTCCAAAGTTTAGGAAGGGAGAAAAGGGAATTCAAAAAGAAAGATGGAAAAGAATCCCAATCTACACAAGGTGTCAGTTGTTTTGAATGCAACGGGCATGGACACTTTAAGAAAGAATGTCCAAGTTATTTGAAATCGAAAGGCAAGGTGTATACCATGACACTGAGTGAATTGGATTCATCCAACTCTAATTCTGAGGAAAGCTGTGACGAAGAAGGGAATTACTCTACTTTTATGACTATTTCCCATGTTGAGTCTTCAGATGAGTTGAATTTGCTTGTACAAGAGCTTGGAGAACATAGTGATGAAGAATCATTGGGAGTAGTTGAAGAATCAGATGCAGAAGAAGATGAAAGCACAACCAATCTTCAAAAGAATTAAAATTCACTCTTGGAGAAGTCGGATGAGTACACAAGGGTGGCCAAGGCAGTTGTGAAAAAGATGAAGAAGCAGAGGAGGACTATAAAAGTCTCCTAATTAGCTATAAGGAGGCCAAATGTGCGATAGAGACACTGAATGGTGAGCTGTCAGAAGCCTACCTAAAAGTGAGATTTCTTGAGCAAGAGGTTGTGCAAGCAAATACCAAGGTAGAGAGGGTCTCCACCAAGAAGCTAGATGATGTTATTTCATCTCAAAAGCATTTTTCAGACAAATCCGGGTTGGGATATATCGGAGGTAGTAGCTCATCGGGTAGTGTCACCAAAGAAGTGAAGTTTATAAAGGCCAAAGAGCAAATTGAAGTTAGTCCTACTGTTGAGAAGCCCAAGATGGAGGAGAAGAGGAATGTGGATGACCAATGGATATTGAACAACTCCCACAAGCAATCTGTGGGCAGGTCTGAATCCCGAGCCAAGTCTCATCCACGATCACGAAGAGGTCCTAGATCGAACTATGTGTGTCACCACTACAGACTTCAAGGGCATACTCAACCAAATTGTCAAAAACTGAGAGCAATCAATAGTGCAACTGCTCCAAGGTCACAAGGACCTAGAAATGACAAGATAAATTAGGCTGGTGAACCATTAAGAGATCGAAATGGTGATCCCGGAATGATGGACGTGATGAAGATAATTGGTACATTCACCAACTGCTTGGAAAGCTTCACACGAAGGTTTGAAAGCCCTAACTCCCATACCTAATCCTATAAGGAAATCACCCCAAACGCAAGTGATGTGTGGGTGAAAAAGGGTACTCATGCATAAGCATTATAACATGTCCATGCATTAATACTTCTTATGCTTTGTGGCTTTGTTTGGTTGTTTGATTATTGATTGTATGGGTTGAAATTTGTTTGTTTGTTTTTGCATACTTTCATTCATATTTTTTA
Organism: Quercus parvula; assembly: GCA_030820535.1. NCBI lineage: Eukaryota > Viridiplantae > Streptophyta > Magnoliopsida > Fagales > Fagaceae > Quercus > Quercus parvula. The sequence goes on from JAUAME010000004.1 coordinate 26,212,971, forward strand.
ATGTTGCTTTTAATCAATCTTTTCCTTCTTATGTGTCAAAAATCCAAAAACCATATAAAAAGTAGAAAATCAAAAAGTTTGATTGACATTGTTGATTTTTGTCTCAAAACTTGATTTGCCTTGTACCTTTGTGCTAATGGCTTTGTGCATTTATGAGCGTAGCTTGTTCCTTTGCACTCTTATCACTGTGGAAGAAATCTTGAAATCTATGTGACTGTTGTAAAGAGAACTTCAAATTTGTTATGAATGATTAGTAAATGGTTTTGTTGATCTTGAGACGTGCATAGACTTGTGCCTATATATCTTCCTACTCTTTATTTTTTATTTTTTGCTAAAAAGAGCTCTCCAAATGTAAATCTCCAAATGTAAAGAGATATTGAGCTGCAAAAGCCTGTCGCACATACTAGTATTTGACTAAGAAAAAGGGAAAGCGACCAAAAATAAAGTGTATGATTTTTTGAAAAGCCAAAGGCTATCCCATCAAGGTGAAATATCAAATGTCATTCTCACAATGAGATGTGATTTTTTCAAAAGGATCAAAAAGATCTAATGTTATGACTGAAAAATGGAGCTAAATGTAAAGCTCCAAGTTATGTAATTAAGTCATGTGGGAGGTCATATATGCATACTTCTATAATTGAGATGAGTCACATGATCTAGTGCTAATTGTGTATGCCTTGGTTGAATTGATCATTGAAGCTTCACATTAGACTAAGGACTATCTCATTTTTGATATCCACACACAACACACAAGTTTATGTTCAATGAATGCCATATTCATTTGTGTGATTGTACTTGATAAAATGTGTTTTCACATGCTCAATCTTTGTTGTTTCAAACACAAAAATATTTTTGAGTGTTTTAGGTGTTTTTGGAAAGTATTTTGTTTTCAAAAAAAAAAAAAAAAAAAAGGAAATTTCAAAAATAGTGTTGCCCTGTTTTGCGACTCAGTCGCGGGTCATTTTTGGTGACTTGTTCACAAGTGAAAGGTCCAGTCACGAGGAGTACACAAAGATATTCGCGGCTCAGCTCGCAACTCCCTCACGAGTGAGACTTCCAGTCGCGAAAAACACTTAGCAATTTTTTTCAAATCTTTTGGCTTGAAATGTTTTGGCGAGTGTCCTAGCAACTGACCAGCAAATTGTATCAGTCGTGAAAAATGCGTTTTTTGCGTTTCAAAGATAGTTTTTAAAACTTTTTTAGTTTTTACCTCGAACTTTTTATGTCTATTCACTTTCTCTCTCAACTAAAACTGACCCAAACACTCCGTGTCACCCTCTTCAAACTCCATTTCTGCATCATCTCATCTCAAGATCTTCAAGAAAAAGGTATGGGTTTTCTTTGTCTCACTTGATTTTTCATGTTTTGAGTATTATTTTTTTGATTTTTGACCTGTCACTGTGTTTTGAGATATACTGTGTTTGAACATTTTTTTTGCTTAGATTGCTAGGTTTGGGTTGGTTGTTTTTGTTGCTGATTTCATTTGCTAATCATAATTTATTCTCTTTGTGCTAATCTTTGTTCTAAGCTTAGTCGTTTGTTGGGTTACATAATCATTAGGATTATGGGTTTGGAGTTGTCTGTGATTTACTTCGTATGTGAGTTTGGGTGTTTAAAAATGTCTGCAGCTTTGGTTTGATTAACTGATTATTACCCATTTCGTTTGAACTCAGTTTGTTTAGTTGATTCAAAATGATTGAGTTTGTTTGTTGGGATATATTGATTTGATTCTGTGTGCTTCTGTCTTGAGTATTTTGAGTCATTTCATACTCATCATGATATGTCTCATTGACATATGTTTGTCCTTTAGGTGATGTTATGCTCTGCATCATTAGAACTTTTCTGCAAAATGTTGTCTGTTCTTGAGTTTCTACCAATGAGTACACTCATTTGAGTTGTTGGTTTATGATTGTAAATGTTGCTCTAAGCTTATCTCTTTATGACACTAACAGAGTACTGATTTTTTAGTATACATATACTGTGCTTTGTTGTTGTGGCATTTTCTGATTGTCTACAGATGGCTCCTTCATCCCCAAATAAGAAAACACCTGCCAAGAAATCAGATAAGAAAATGAAAATGGACCATAATCTGTTTAGGTCTGCTCCCCATTTTGAGAGATACAAGAATTTTTTCTTAAAGGTAGGCATCATACAAGAAAGGTATGTGGATTTGGAGGATTTGTGAGACACCTTTATTCCAAATTGTTTTGAGGGGAGAGGATGGGACAAGCTGCTAAGTGGTTTACCATTTATGTGTGAACCTTTGATTAGGCAGTTTTACTCCAATGCTGTGATAAGGGAAGATGAGTTGAGCTGCTAGGTTAGAGGAACAAAATTCACCTTAGATGCACATGACATTGATGATGTGCTAGGTCTTTACACACACACACATATCTTAGCGAGAGAAGAAGAGTGAGAAATTACAGGCTCCCATGAGTAAACCTACAATTTCCAAGCATGGCTGTGATGTTTAGGTACCATCTTCATACAATTTCATTAAACTACATGACAATGACAATCCAAACCTTCAAACTATCTTCCAATACAGAAAGTAGGGTCCTTCCATCGGGATTAAAGGTGATTGCCCGTACTCCTGTAGACTGGAAAGGGGTAACTAATTTTGTTAGAGAAATTGGATGCAATCCATATCCAAGAATTATAAAATTAAAATAAATAAATAAATAAGGTTGGCATAGAGGACAGAAGAAAAGGAGGCCTGGTACATGTCTTTTGCATTTTAGGGTAATCCCAGCATAAGATTGAACTTCCAAGATACTTAAAATGACTAAGCAACTTTCATTTTAAAGAACAAATAATGTCAGATACCTCAGGTCTAGTAGATCCAATTAGTTCAAAAGTTTCCAAATCCCAGAATTTCACTGTTCTGTCTGCTGAACCTGTAAAATGAATCATATTAATACGTTATAAAAAGCTTACTAATTACTAAATAAACAAATTAGCGAGAATACACTGATTTCAGGAGGCAGACAAAAGGAAATCAGAAGAATGGGTACATCTATATGTACTTGAGACAAAATGTTAAAAAAAAAATCAAATCAGATGCTGTACCTGTGGCCAGGAGAAACTCGAGGGGATGGAAATCTAGGGACCGAATGTGACCTTGATGGAATTTAAAATCGTGCAAGAGCTTTCCAGCAGTTAGATCCCAAACCTGTTGAATAGACAGTGTGATAAGAAGAAAGCAGCAAACAACATTAACATTGATGATAAGAAAATATTTATTGTTAATTGACCTTGACAACGTTATCGAATCCGCCAGAAACTACCCAACGACCGTTAGACAAGACAAGACTGAAAATTTTCATATGGTACACTTTGCACTTGTTGTTTGCGGTTTGCGGAGAAATTTGAGTTACATACATGTTTCAAATTATTATTATTATTTTTTGCATGACTTGACTTGAACCGCTTGCTATATGTTATATTATGTTGTCTGTTCAGCCATTTAATTCAACACAACCAATTGTAGGCAGTAAAAAATAGCTGCTTTCACATCTGACATCTGTTTTGTTGCGTTTTCACAGTCACAAGAATGTATGATGTTCATCTTTAATGTCTTTGTTTTTGTTTAAGACTAGATCAAGTCGTAGCCAGACATTTCATAACCCGTTAGGCCATTAATAATCACTATGCTTAGTTTTATTGATATATTATACTTAAATGGCTTCAATTAGTGTTATGGCTTCATATATATATATATATATATGTGTGTGTGTGTGTAAAAACCATGTGTAAAGACCATGATTTTGTCAACTATAAGGATAGGATGCTTTCTATAGAGACTGTACAACAGAGGATTGATGGACAGAGAGAAGGGAGATGCCTAAATACCATAGCCTTTCCAGTGGACATGAGGTGTCTCACTATTATCATGATGTTTAACCTGTATCCTATTAACAAGTTGACTACAATTAATAATGCCAGAGCAATTTTTCTAATGGAGCTCAAGGAAAAGACATTTATTGATATCTGGTCCCACATATTTGATATTATTGTGGATGAGACTAGAACCACTTCTAGGCCTAAGCTGATCTTCCCTAGCCTACTCATGAGGATTTTCAGAAAGAAGGGTCTTGCAATCCCTCAAGACATCAATCCCATGTCCACACCTTCAGCCATTAATAAGCAAACCTTCAAGAGGATAAGTGTTCCTCTTCTAGGTGAAGAAGATGAAGGTGATGAAGGAGAAGGTGACCCAATGGAGACTGAGGCAGAGGCAGTAGGTCAGGCATCAACTTTAACACCCGGAAGGAAAGGCAAGAGGACTAGAGCATCAACTTCTTCAGATATTCCTTTAGATGCATTTCAAATTATCCTGGAAAGACTTGATGGACTCAGAGAGGTCCAGACTGAGCAGTCTAAGAGGATGGCAGCCATGCAGGACCAGCTTGATGTTCTTTTAGCAAAATTTGACATCATCATCACACATCATGAGCACTGACCCTTTGGCCATTCCGGTCAAAAAGGGGGAGAATTTTTTTTTTTTTTTTTTTTCGTGAAGTAGCTTTTAAGGGGGAGTACTAATTTGAGGGGGAGCAATCAAAGTGATTATCCTGTTGTTTACTTTATTCTTTTGTTTATGGTTATAGTACTATGTTTTGAATAACTGTTGTTATTATGGGTTTGATACATTGTGGTTTTGATTAATGTTTGGTTTAAACTTATAACTCATGGATGGTTTTGAAACTTTGGTATATTTTATATATTAATGATGTTTTTCATTATATAATATATTTGTACCCATGTTGCTTTTGTAAGCTTTTAGGGTTACTAGAAGGAGGTTGCGTGACAGGTGCTGACTGTCGATCACGGTCAGGGTTACTAGAAGCATCCTTACTCTCCTGGTGGCCTGGGCTAGTAGCCTTTGATCTTGTTTGAACCATGCAACCTTTTGTCGGAGAAAGATAAACTGCAAAACACAAAAGTAATCCTTACCACAGACAGCGCCAACTAATGATGCACAAAAAATCAATAGGCTGAATGCTCCAGGCTTCAATGATCTAATAATTGCTTGAAAAGCCTAAAAAAGGAAAACACACGATCAAAGGTGACTGGGTTGGATCAGCCAAGAACCCTTCGATGCTTAAGTTAGTTTCTCTCTTAAATTCTGGAGTTCCAACTTTTTGGGAGTTTTCTAAAACTTACCTTTATTTGATGTAAATGAGTGTTTATATAGTGTGCTCTTGAAGTGGTTACTTGTCTTCTAACTTCCCCTATGTTTAAGGAAGTCCGAAGGTTTGGGGTTAACTTCCACAACTGCTATAGGAGATAGAATATTCCGTCTAATCTTCTATAATCGTCGCTGGAAGTTAAGTACTTAGTATGAAGTTATAGCGATGAACTAGAATTTTACTCATGCCGCGAGATAATAACATGTGGTCCAAATCACTAGCTCTTGTAGATAAATCTCTTTCGAATTTTTTCCAAGTGTCGAAGTTCATCCAAGTGCTTTACTAATGGACGACCCAAATGCCTATGGACTACCATCCTGTGGTATAACGATTCTTGACTTTTTGACCTGGACGACTTTAATGGATGAATTGGAGTTGAATTCAATTTTTAGTCCACCATCAGATAATGTTTGGTTTACTTATTATATTCATTATTGTTATTTTCATATTTAAATCATGCCACCTTTTAGCCCACTTGTTGCTATTCTTAATCAAAACAAACTAACTCAATTCAACTATGTTGACTAGAAAAGAAACTTGGACATTGTTCTCACTGCTGAAGAGCACAAATTCATGCTTCATGAACCTTGTCCTAGCTTCCCATCATTAGATACTCCTCTTGAGGAAAAACAACGATATGATTATTGGCAGAAATCTAATGAGATGGCCAAGTGCTATATCCTAGCATTTATTTCAAATGTTTTACAGCATCAAATGCAGGATGTAGAACTAGCTTCGGACTTAATACTAAGTGTGAAGGAGATGTTTGGTGAGCAAGGCTGTTTTGCTAGGCAAGAAACTATGAGGTAGATTTATAATACCAAAATGACTGAAGGTACTTCAAGGGAGCATTGTCTTAGGATGATCTCTTATCTGAATACACTGGAGGTTTTAGGTGCTGATACTGATGGAGAATCCCAAGTGGATATAATACTCCAATCACTACGGGAATCATTCAAGGAATTCAGACTTAATTATAACATGAACAAAAAGATTTATACATTGTCTAAATTAATTAATGAATTGGTGGCAGTGGAAAGCATTCTTGGTACATCCAGTTTTAATGCTAATATGGTTGTAGAAGGACTTCACCAGGCAAGATGGTAAACAAATTGCCTTAGGAGTTTCCAACAAGGGAAAGAAAAAGGACTAAGCTAAAGGAAAGTGTTTCCATTGTGGCAAGAAAGGTCATTGGAAGAGGAATTGTCTAAAATTCAGAGCTGCCAAGAATAAGGGTATGAAAAGTTCATTCCTTCTTGAAATATGTTTGGTACAAAATCCCATGGATTCCTAGTATGTGGATTCAAGTTGTACTAATCATATATGCAATTCTTTGCAGGGGTTCCAGGAGACCAGAAAACTGAATGAAGGGGAAATGTTTCTTACTTTGGCTGATAAGAGCAGAATTCCAGTTATAGTTGTTGGAGTGTTTAATTTGTGTTTTGGTTCTAGAGTTTTAATATTGAAAGACTGTTTGTATGTACCTAATGTTTGTAGGAATTTAATTTCTGTAACTTTTTTAGGTAGACATGGATATTATGTTATCTTGAAAGACAATATTGTAATAAAGAAGGATAAAGTTGATGGTCTTTTTATTTTAACTCCTGACAATATTGTTGATGGTCTTTTTATTTTAACTCCTGATAAGCATAAATTATACAATTCTGAATCAGATAATAATTCTCATGTAAAATCATTAAAGAGAAAGCTTCCTTCTACTAATGATGCATATCTTTGGCACTTGCGTTTAGGTCATATTAATTCAAACAGAATTCAAAGACTAATCAAAGATGGACTTTTAGAGCCATTGGACTTTGATGGATTTCTAGTTTGTGAATCTTGATTGGAGGGCAAAATGACCAAAAGACCTTTTAACGCAAAAAGTAAAAGAGCCTAAGAGTTGCTCGAATTAGTTCATAAGGATGTATGTGGTCCTATGTCAACCCAAGCAAAAGGAGGTTATGAGTACTTCATCACTTTTATAGATGATTACTCCAGATATGGTCACGTGTACCTAATGAGACGGAAGTCCTAAGCCTTTGAAAAGTTCAAAGAGTTTAAGGCTAAAGTTGAGAATCAATTGGGTAAATGCATAAAAGCCATTCGATCTGATCGAGGTGGTGAATACCTTCTTGGGGATTTCAAGGATTACTTAACTTAAAATGGGATTGTATCCCAATTGATTGCATCTAGAACACCTTAACAAAATGGTGTAGCAGAGAGAAGGAATAGGACTCTTTTAGAAATGGTTAGGTCCATGATGAGTTATTCAACTTTACCAATTTCTTTTTGGGGATATACGCTAAAAACTGCAACGCATATTTTAAATTTAGTTCCATCAAAATCAATTCCCAACACACCAAAGGAATTGTGGAGTGGGCGTAGGCCTAGGATGAAATACCTCCACATTTGGGGATGTCTAGCATATATGTTGAAAGGGAAGTCTGATAACTTGGAAGCAAAAACAGAAGTATTCATGTTTTCAGGGTATTCAAAGGAAACTAAGGGTTATTTATTCTATAATCATAAAGATAACAAAGTGTTTGTTAGCACTAATGCCAAATTTTTGGAAGATGATTATATGAATAATTTTAATCCTAGAAGTAAAGTTGTCTTGGTTGAAATAGATGAACCTATAATTGAACAAACCAATGGATGTAACTAAGGATGATGGGGCTATATTAGATACACCACAAGATTCTACTCATGAGATGACTAGTACACAAGTACCTCATCGTAGTGGGAGAATTGTCTGGCCACCTATAAGATTTATAGGCCTGGGAGAAACTTATAAAGCTATCTCAGAAGAGGTTGAACATGATCCTTACACTCATGAAAAGGCAATGAAAGATATAGATGCACATCATTAGATTTAAGCTATGAAATCTGAATTAGATTCTGTTAGGACATATATGAGTCACTTGTTAGGAACATATGTCACTATTTTAATTGGCTTATCCTTTGACAAAATGCACTTTACTTGTATTTGGGTAGATCTAGGATGTGTTTAATACTTCAAGAAACTATGTTTCAAGATTTAAGTGTTGAAGACATGCAAGTCTGTCCAAAATTCAAGCTGAAGAAGTGCTATTCATTAAAGCTCGATAACTAGCTATCCATCGAGCTTAAGAAGCTGTTCCAGCCCCGTGGCTGAACAACTGCTCGATAGCATCTTGACAGACAGGTATCTATAGAGCTTTATGAAAAATGGAATTCTAGTTCTGTTTTGACTCTAATTTGTAATTATGTGTTTGGGCTTTCTTTTCTCACAACCCTAGACATATAAAAGGATTATTTTAAGGGCCATCAAAGTGTACACAAGTTGCACAGATGTTGAGCAAAATTTTTTCAAGCAATTTGTAACCGGAGACAAAGTTTTGCCCTAATTCATCTTTTCTGAAGAAGTTGCTGTGTTTGTACACCGTAGGGTTTTGTGACCAAGCATCTTCTTGATTTTCATCGTGTGGATGAATTGAAGAACTTTGCAGCCAACAACCTTTTCTAGTTGATGATTGAAGTCGCATACTAGGATCCGCACAGCTAGTTAGTCAAATACTTGGGAGCCGTGTATCAAAAGGGGAAATTTTCACTACAGAACAAGTCCAATTGGGTATTGGGGTAAGGGTTCAACTTTAGGTTGGTATAAGGTACTGGGATTCCTTTATTTGTAACCGGTTGTTGTGATAATAGTGGAATTTCGGGAGTGGTGACCTAAAAATCATCTGGTGGGATTTTTGCCGTGTAGGTTTTTCCCATTCGTAAACTAATCACCATGTCATTTATTTTCCATTGCATTTTTAGTTATTTGGTGATTTGTTTGTGCTATCATGCACTGTGCATGTTAATTTGATTAACTAATAAACATGGCTAATTAATCAATTAATTTATCACAATGGGTCAATTTGTTTTTGGCCTATCAAGTGGTATCAGAGAAAGCACACTCTAATTAGGGTTTAATCTTTGCTATGTTGATCCATTGACCTCTGTTTGTCATGGATAGAGGACAGTCATTAATTATACCTCCTTTATTTAATGGCATTAACTATTTTTACTGGAAAGTATGCATGAGAGCTTTCTTACAGTCTTTAGATGAGAAAGTGTGGCAAGCTATGGAGATAGGCTGGACTAAGCTTGCAGAAATGCCGGCCGATTGGGATGATGCCAAGATCAAGGTGGCAAACTTCAACAGGAGAGCGTTGAATGCCTTATTCAGTGCGGTCACCAATAAGGAGTTCAAGAAGATATCCTCCACTGAAACTACTAAGGAAGCATGGACCATCCTCCAGACAACCTATGAGAGAACAAAGGCTATCAAGGATTCAAAGCTTTAGAGGCTCACTACAAGCTTTGAAGAGATTAAGATGGAGGAGGATGAATCGTTCGATGAGTTCTATGCTCAAGGACATAGTGAACTCAGCTTTCAATCTTGGGGAAACCATTCCTGAACCCAAGATTGTGAGAAGGGTGCTCAGATCTCTACCCAAGAGATTCCATGCCAAGATCACAGTGATAGAGGAATCAAAGGATATTGATAAGATTCATTTGACAGAGCTGGTTGGTAATTTACAGACCTACGAGCTAGGGTTGTCAAGAATTGGCAAGTCGGGCAAGAGTAAGAGTATGGCACTGAAGACCAAAAGCAGTGACATGGATGAATCGTCTAATGATGAAGATTCTAAAATGAAGTCCTACATTACTAGGCAATTCTAGAAATTTATGAAGAATGCTAATGGAAAGGGCTTCAACAAGGACCGTAGGCAATTCGATTCTTCTCAATTCAAGAGCCAAGACAAAGGGAAGAAGGATGCAAAGGATGGCGGTTAGTACATTGTTCTAACAGGACCTAAATGCTTTGGGTGTCAAGGCTTCAGTCACATGAAATAAGAGTGTCCTACATATCTCAAGAGCATTGGGAAGTGCAAGGCATTTGCTGCTACTTTGAGCGATATCGAGGCTGAGGATGATTCTGACAATGAGGATGATGGAATCTTGAATGCCTTTACTGCCACTATCAATCCTATTGATGGGATTGGTGAAGACATTGTTGAAGAAGAGGAATTGGTAGAGTATAAGTTTGAGAAGATGGATGATCAAGATGATATCCATATAGCCTATGAGAAATTGTACAAGCTTTCTGAGAAACATGAGAAACTTTATAGGCTAACCACCAAAAAGCTCAGTGATGTGGAACTTGATCATGAAGAGCTTTCCACAAAGTTTGATGAGGCTAATCAGACTATTGAAGCATTGAGGTTCGAGAACAATTTCTTGGCTGGGAAGACTAAAAAACTTGAAACGGAGCCGTTTCAAGTCAGAGCTCAATTGGAGAGGACTTTAAGTGCAAAGCTTGATGAGATTCTCAGTCTTTAGAAATCTGCATTTGAACGAATAGGTTTAGGGTTCGGTTTCTCCTCATCTAATATTGCTTCAACTAGTACTACTGTTTTTGTTCCTCCTACTAATAATGTTGAAATTAAGAACAATGATGTTAAAACTGATTTGGCTAGTGAGAATTTAGACAAGGGTAAATCTATCTTAGGAGTACCCCCTAAGCAAGATAAGAAGGAAGCTAAGAACCCTAGGGCTAAGAAAGCTAATTCTCAAAGGCCTAAACAAAAGAAGCAGCATCTCTGTCATCATTGTGGAGTTGCCAGTTATACTCGACCAAATTGCTATAAGTGGTTAGTCATTCAACAGAGCAATGGCATGATAGCATTTGGAAGCCAGAATCAGCTTCAATCCTCTCTTGCTCCCCTTGGAGAACTTCTTAAAGCCCTCATGTTCCTTTCGAACTTGAAGGGTTTTAATTCTTCCCCCTCACCGCCGGTTCAAAGGTTTAATCAAAGGAAAGGTTCCTCTAGGATGTGGAAGGAAAAGGGCTCCAAGTGATTCTATCACACTCTTCTCTTTCTTTGAGTTTTTGTTTTTAAATAACTTGTGTGTTTTGCTTTTATTTTGAGTCAGTCTAGTTTTTATGCTTTGCTTTCTTTAACATGTTTTTGTTTGTTTTCAGTTTTGTTTATTTTGTTTTGATAAAAATCAAAAATCAAAAATCAAAAATTGAAAAATCAAAAAAATACAAAAACATTGTGTGTTTTGTGTACATTGGTACTTGTGTACCTTGGATGACCATTGAAACAAAGTTTTCTAAACTTTGTATCTCTCGTAGTTTAGATGAGCATCTCTATGCGCAATTAACCAAGTCAGCTTTGTGGCTCATGTTTGTGATGAGTAAGATTAAGTTATCTCTTGTACTTAACACTTATATCACTTTTTTTGATGGGAAGGACTAAAAAATCCTAAGAGAAAGGCATAAATAACTATCTCACCACTATTGCCCACCAATCATGAAACGATATTTGTATGATTTGGCATAGCAAAAGTGCAGTGTCAATGACATTTGTGTACTTCAGCATAGGAAAATTGGAATGTCAAATGCTTATCATCATCGGGTATTTCTTTTTTCTCTCTTATATTCCCATGCATGATTTGCTTAAATAAAAATATGCAAAGAAAATGAAAAGCAAAAAGATCAAAAATGCTTTAAATATGATTGCAAGTGTGTATTTTAGGAGATGCGGGAGTTATAGGATGTACCTCGAAGGTGATAGTCCCCATCAAACAATAATGATTGTGTGTGAGTTAAATTGATTTTCTCATATCTCAAATCGCCATAACATGTATATACTTATGCAATCTTGAGATGTTTTTCACACACAACACGCAATATTCTTTGCTACTCTTGATACATATGCAGGTACAATGTGATTTGGCCATTATAAGGTTTTACATGTGTTAATGTATACTTACTAAACTGTCTTGACTTGTTTTCGAAATATAAAATTGGTTAGACTTGTTATGTGTGTGTGTGTGCGTGTTTTGGGATCCATGCACTTAAAAATTGTTGTTGAGAGATGATTTTGAGAGCTTAAAATGTTGATTGGATCATTGGTTAATTTTCATGCTTGATTGCATTCATATCTGTGTTTTTCTCCTCTTTGAAAAACTATTTTTTAAAAACCTCCTTGACACATCCTCAATACCTTCTCGACACCTGGCTATCTGTTGAGCTTCCAAGTTTTTTTCTTAACGCAATCTTGACAGATCCTCGATAGCTGGTGGATCAATCGAGAAAGTTCATGGACCTTCAATAGCGTCTCGATAGCTGGTGGATTGATCGAGCTTCTCTTCTAGTGTCTTAGCTGCGTTCCTCGACACCTCCTCGACAACTGCATCTGTCGACGTTGTTTTTCTCAACACCTTCCTCGACAGATGGCTCGACACCTCTCGACACCTCTATCTGTCGAGAATTATTAAAGCTCTATATATTGGTTTGTCGTGATCCGGTTCTCATTTCCTCAATCTCTCTTGATCTGTCCGCACCTGTTCACCTTCCCAATCATTCTCTCTCACTCCAAACCTCTTTCCCAAGTGTTTTTCAAGAATTTTGAATGATTTCTCTTCACTTGGTAAGCTTTGATTCTCTCATTTTCAAGCATTTCATTCTTTGAAACCTAAGTTTTTGGGATTTTTGCAAAAATTTGGGTTTTTCAAAATCATAGAGGTTTTTGTGCAATTTTTAGGATGGGTTTTGAAGATTCACTCTTAAAAACTTCATGCATTGCATCCCATGTGCATTATAACTGTATTTTCATGCATTTAGTTATGTGTTATACATGTTGAACTACTTGTGTGCTGGTAGGATTGGATTGGGCTAAGCCCATGATGCAATTTCTTTTGCATATCATATGTTCATGCATTCCCCATGCATACATACTCTCTTTTCAATATATTTGTTATATTTGAATTGCTTTGTGACTTTTCTGATTGTCTCTTTTTCTCTCCCTCTTTTTCTGTTTACGTTAGTTGTGTCTGTGGCACCAAAACGTAAATCCATTCTGTCCTAGAACCCTCTTTGTTCTGGGGCATCGTCTTGTTCTAATCCTACTCTTTCTCATCTTTGGTTCCATGATAAGGATGCTCGAAAGGACTTCTCGGAGAACTTTTCTCGACGAGGTGTTCATTCGGAACTCTGAGTCATTTTGGCGGACTTCGCCATTGTCATTCACAGTCAGGGATGGGGTTCACTGTGTGACGTTTTGGTCACTTTTCCATCAGTGCTGATCCAGAAGTTTTACTCCAACATACATGGATTCAATTTTCAGTACCTTTCTTTTCTACTTGCATTCAAGGTACGCGCATTATAGTCACATCGCAGCTTGTTGTGGATGTGTTTCGTGTTCTGAGGGAAGAGCATCCTGACTACCTCGGTTATGAGCGTCTGAGGACTATGTCCAAAGACGAGATGATTTTTGCCTTCTATGAGCGTCCGCAGATTGGGTTGATCGTCAGTTCACTCCATGTAAGGCCTTTGCTAAAGGTCCTAGTTTCATGAACATAGTGATGACTTTTGTTTTGCACCCACTCTCTCACTATAACTCTATCACAAAGTCTCGTGCTCGATTTTTGCTTTCTTTGTTAGAGCACCTCACTATAGATTTTCCTTCACATTTTATTCTTTCTATCTTAGATGTGTATAGGGATATGACTACCCGTGATAAGCTCATTTTCCCTTTGGCTATCTCGTAGATTCTATGCCATTTTTTGATTCCTTTTCCCTCTTTCGACCACTTTTCTGTCATGTGTGCCATAGATGCCGCTACCGTAAAATGTAGCGAGGCACAGTTTAGGTCACGACAGTCGGATTCAGCAGCTTCTCCCTCCTGTTCGACTCCATCCCGATCTGCTCCATCCACATCCACTCCCTCATCTTCTTCGAGTGATGTGTCCCTAGGAGACACCATGGCACAGCTTCAGCATATGGATGCTCGCCTAGATACACTATCCACAGAGTTGTATTAGGTGAACGTTTGTGTTGGCTGCATTGCTAAACGGCAGGCGATCATGTGCTGTTTTGCTTCTAAGGCTTCTCCTCCACCACCTCCTCTAGTGGCTTCTAATTCTGAGGATGAGGATGATGATGATGGTAATGACGATGATGCTTCAGTTGATGATGATGGAGATGCTAGCTCTATCGATGAGATGTCTACTTGACACTCTTACCCTTTGTCATTTGTGACAAAAAGGGGGAGTATTTTTGGATATGAGAGTAGTCATTCTTAGGGGGAGAGTTAGTATAAGACATTTTGTTAGGGGGAGTGTTGATATTTTTGAGGGATGTAGTGAGGATTTCATGTATCTTTTTATTTTCTCTATTTTAGATACATTTATTGTTATACATAGGTCTTATGACCACTTTTGACATACATTGTACTTATCTTCTTTATATGTTGATTTATGTTTCTTTCACCTACCCTTACATGTGTTGTTTCTTTTCTCTTTTTATGCACATGCTTCTTATTTCGTGTATGCAATCTATTATTTCTGTTTCACACAAAGATGCCTTGATGAGTTTTGTTTAAAGTGTTTCAAAAATACAGGTTGTCAAAGTCTACTTTCCATAAACTCTCTTCTTGCAAATTTTTTCAAGAAGTTTGTGTTAGGATAGATTTTATTGTATTCAACAAGTGAGTATGAGTTGAGTGATTTATGACTTCTCTTATATGTTCATTTGTTTGTTATGGTTTTGTCACAGATTGCCAAAGGGGGAGATTAGGACATATGTGAGTCACTTGTTAGGAACATATGTCACTATTTTATGTAATTGGCTTATCTTTTGACAAAACACACTTTACTTGTATTTAGGTAGATCTAGGATGTGTTTAATACTTCAAGAAACTGTGTTTCAAGATCAAGTGTTGAAGACATGCAAGTTTGTCCAAGATTCAAACTGAAGAAGTGTTGTTCATTAAACCTTGATAGCTAGCTGGATAGCTAGCTCAATAGCTAGCTATCCATCAAGCTTAAGAAGCTGTTCCAACCCCGTGGCTCGACAGTTGCTTAATAGCATCTTGACAGACAGGTATCTGTCGAGTTTTATGAAAAACAAAATTCCAATTTTGTTTTGACTCTAATTCGTGATTATGTGTTTGGGCTTTCTTTTCTCACAACCCTAGACATATAAAAGGATTGTTTTAAGGGCCGTCAAAGTGTACACAAGTTGCACAAGTGTTGAGCAAAGTTTGTTTAAGCAATTTTTAACCTGAGACAAAGTTTTGCCCCAGTTCATCTCTTTTGAAGAAGTTGTTGTATTTGTGCACCGTAGGGTTTTGTGACCAAGCATCTTTTTGAACTTCATCATGTGGATGAACTGAAGAACTTTGCAGCCAACAACCTTCTCTAGTTGGTGATTGAAGTCACGTATTGGGATTCGTGCATCAAAAGGGGAAATTGTCACTACAGAACAAGTCCAATTGGATATAGGGGTAAGGGTTCAACTGTAGGTTGGTATAAGGTACTGGGATTCCTTTACTTGTAACTGCTTGTTGTGATAATAGTGGAATTTTGGGAGTGGTTACCTAAAAATCACCCAGTGGGGTTTTTGCCGTGTAGGTTTTCCCCATTCGTAAACAAATCACTGTGTCATTTATTTTCTGCTGCATTTTTAGTTATTTGGTGATTTGTTTATGTTATTACACACTGTGCATGTTAATTTGATTAATTAATAAACTTGGCTAATTAATAAATTAATTTATCATAAGGGGTCAATTCATTTTTGGCCTATCAGATTCAATGTATTCCAATCAAGTTTAAGATCTTGTAAAGGTGCCTAACGGCATTAAACCTGTTGGTTGCAAATGGGTTTACAAGAGGAAAGGAGGGATAGATGGAAAAATTGAAACCTTTAAAGTAAGGCTAGTGGTGAAAGGGTATGCACAAAAAAAAGGTATTGATTATGAAGAAACCTTTGCACCAGTAGCAATGCTTAAATTTATCAGAATTCTCGTATCCATTGCTACTCATTATGATAATGAGATTTGGCAAATGGATGTCGAGATTGCATTTCTTAGTGGCAATCTTGAAGAGGAAATCTATATGATGCAACCTGAAGGTTTCATAGCAAAGAACCAAAAGCATATGGTATGCAAGTTGAAAATGTTCATTTATAGATTTAAGCAAGCATCTAGATCATACATCAGATTTAATCAAGCAATCAAGTCATTTGGTTTTGAACAAAATCTAGATGAACCATGTGTGTACAAAAGACATCGAGATAAAGCAGTAATGTTCCTAGTGCTTTATGTTGATGATATTCAACCATTGGAAATGATGTAGGGGTAATTTCATCAGTAAAGATTTGGTTGTCAAGCCAATTTGATATGAAGGACTTAGGCAAAGCTAACTACATTCTAGGGATCAAGCTTTGGTAAGATCGGAACAATAGAATGTTAGGCTTGTCACAAGTTGGATATATAGATAAGATTCTAGCAAGGTTTAGCATGCAAAACTCCAAGAAATGATTACTTCCTTTTAGAGATGGAGTTCCTTTGTCTGATGACCAAAGGCCTAAGACTCTTAAAGAGGAAAAGACAATGAGACAAGTTCCTTATTCTTCAACAGTGGGAAGTCTCATGTATGCCATGCTATGTAGTAGGCCAAATATCTGTTATTTAGTTGGCATAGTCAATCGATATCAATCAAATCCAAGACCAAAACATTAGGAGGCTGTAAAGCATATTCTCAAGTATTTAAGGAGATGGAGAGATTATATGCTTGTTTACCGGTGTAAGGATTTAATACCTATTGGTTACACAGATTCTAATTTTCAGTTAGATCTTGATTTCAGAAAGTCCATAATCATCTTGTGTGTTCACCTTGGGAGGTGGAGCCGTAAGTTGGAGGTGTGTTAAGCAATCTTGTATTACCGACTCCACCATGGAAGCTTAATATGCTTGTGAAGCAGCAAAGGAAGCTGTTTGGCTTAAGAAATTGCTTTCTAATCTTGGTGTTGTGAGAATTAAGGAAGTTCCTATCACATTGTTCTGCGATAATAGTGGAGCGGTTGCACAATCCAAGGATCCAATAATTCATAAGAGAGGAAAGCATATTGAAAGAAAGTACACCATCATTCGAGACATTGTTGCTCGAAGAGATGTAGTAGTAGCAAAGATTGATAGTGCAAATAATCTAGCAGATTCTTTTACCAAAGCCTTGCCTCAAAGGACTTTTGAGTCACAATTGGAGGGAATGAGAGTTAAATTAGTGCATAATAGTCTTTAGGGCAAGTGGGAGATTGTTAGGATATATGCCTTTTAAATCCTATTGTATGACACTATGAATGATATTATGTTGCGATTAATAAAGTTGTTTTATTATTATCTAAAATAATGGTAACATGAATATTTGGACATTATCATATAGTCTGTGAGATGCATAGTATGTGATTTAGTCACAGAAGATATAAATCATAAGTTCTTTGTAAACTCAGATATTAGTTCATAGTCGATGATGAAATTGGGCATTTCATCTGTAAAGACTATAACATATCAACTAAGATGATTTATCTTGATCATGGAAGTGGAGACCTCTAGTTGATATGTTGATACGTTTTAAGTGTTAAGACATATTGAACTGGATCGCTGTGAGATTTATTATTATACTAATGTCTGTCAAAGAATAATACATCTCACAACTTTTATTCACATGAACTCTCAATCTTGAGAGAATAATGAAATTGATCATGAAGTGTAGGTTACTTTGATATATCAGAAGTGAGAACTAAAGTCACGATTAAAACCTTAGTATGCTGGATAGCCACATTTAATATTGAAGGAACATATATTCTCAAGATGAAATTCATAATCTCTTAACGGAGATATAAAATATTCCCTTAAGATAAATTTAATGGGTTTGGTTATTCAAAGTGTTAGGCTTAACCATTTTAGTAAGAAGTTACTAAAGTATATATATTTATGAAATTGGATTTCATAAATATATGATGAATAACTTAAAGGATTAAACTGGGTAGTCAAGGATTAAGATATAGTAATCTTCAAAGTGGCAGTCAACATTCATGATTTAGTATTACTACAAATATTTTAATAAAGGTACAAAATTTTGTAATGTATGAAAGTGCATGAAGTAGATCCATTAAATTTTATAAGTGCAATTGGAGTAAAGATTAAAAGTGTTCCCTAGTACTTCTAATCTTTTGTTTTGAATTTCATTGCACCAAGGTACGCTCTCTTGTTCTTAAATTCTGGAATTTAGATTGTACATGTTATCAATTGCGAATGAAGTAAATCCATTAATTTTCTGTTGCGTATGTTTTGTATATGATACAAACTATTTTTTTCCTATAGAAGAGTCATGCCAGCCTATCATTTCGCGAGTACTTTGCGAGAAAGGCCATCTTGTGAGGTACCCACAAAACATTTTGTTTGAAAAAAAGTTAAGTTGCTTTACCAAATTCTTTACCCACACTATATATACTCTCATTAGCCACGAATTGTGAGGAGTTCTTTTTAGAGAGAAAACCTTAGTAAATACACTTGGGAGTTAGAGATTGTTATACCCATAATCATCTACACATTATCTCTTGGTTTTCCTCTACTCTTACCTCTCCATCTCTACATTCTTGAGAGGTTCTTAGCCCAAACACTTACCACACCCAATTTGAGTGTTAAGTGAGGTTTTGGTGTTGTCGGGAAATTTTGGAATGAGCCATTTAGTGGCAGATGCAATCGGCCTGAATTGTGGGATTTGGAAAGCTAGAGAAGGCAAGACTCAAAGAAGTTCGTTGGTAGCAGGAGCTTGAAGGGCTCAAGTACATGGGGTAAACTAGGCTTGGAAGGTCTTTTGTTATTTGTGTACTCCAACTTTATTCTCTGGTGGATCGGTTTTTCGCCAAGTTCTTCGATTTCCTCTTCAATAAAACATCTTGGTGTTATCTTTTGTTTGCATCTCTCTTCCCTACTCTTTAAGCTTTCATTTTATTGTTCATTGTGGTTGGATATGGCTTAAAGTAGTGTTATCAGCACAATGCACTTATTTACTCTTATTCCGCACTTTGATAATTTAGGGTAAAAGCAATCTACCCGTAATTTTTAATTTGGGGTCTAAACAAGCTCTAGTGTTTCACACTAATTTGAGCTCTCAATTGGTATCAGAGCGGGTACACTTTGTTGGATTCCATTATCCTTGTGTGATCCTAGACCCCTCCTTGCTATGGATATGGCAATGGAAAAGGCTAACATGAATTACGATTCATGTATTTGTGATAATGACTCTATGAGCATCTTTGGAGATTGGCCTAGTAACGAGCTCTTAAAGTTATTGAAATCAAAGAAACATGCTAGAATGTTCATACACATGCTGAAATGCTTAGAACATAGAAATCATATGCTTCATAATAGTTTGTGTGAGTCTAATTCCTTGATTGAAAAATATAAGAGGAGGAATAGACACTTGTATAATAAGCTTGATGGTTTAAAAAGGAAGCTTCACTCATCCGGGCAAAATGTAAAGGAAGATAAATCTTGTTTTGACAAACAAGAATGTTTATCACATGCTTGTCTTTTTGTTCATACCGCATTAAAAGTGTTTAACTCTTATTTGTGTATCTTGACAGTGGGTGCTCAAGGCACATGACCTGCAATAAATCTCTTTTTAAAAGCCTTAAAGAAAATGAGGATGGCTATGTGACATTTGGGGAGTGTACCACTCATAACTCCTTGGAAATGGAACTATTGACATTCCAGAACTTCCTTTGTTAAACGATGTTCTATACGGGCTGAAGGCAAACTTGTTGAGCATCACCTAAATTTGTAATGAAGACTTTTTGGTCCCATTTTCCAAGAAAGGGTGTGTAATCCTCAGTGAAGAAGGTGCGCAAGTCTTGAAGGGACTTAGAACCACTGACAACTACTATGGTGTGTTTCCCAAGACGAATGTCTCATGCCGGACTGCTCGAGTCAATTTGTTGGAGCTATGGCACCAACACTTTGGTCATGCCAATTATAAGCAAGTGGCAAAGGTTTCCAAGCTTGAAGCCGTGATTGGTTTACCGAAGTTTGGGAAGATTGAGAAAAATGTTTGTGGCCCATGTCCATTGGGAAAACAAACTAAATCAAGCCATCCTAAGGTGAATGTTGTTGCCACATCTTGATCATTGAAGTTGCTCTATGTTGATTTAATGGGTCCAACGAGAATGAAAAGCATGGGTTGCAAAAGGTACATCGTGGTTGTGAATGATGATTTCTCAAGATACTCTTGGGTGAAATTCCTTAGAGAAAAGTCAGAAGCATCTGAGAAGATGGAGAAACTTTGCAAGAAGCTTCAAAATTAAAAGGGGGTTCCTATCATCAAAATAAGAAGTGATCATGGGAAGGAATTCAAGAATGCAAAGTTTGAAGCATTTTGCAATGAGCATGGAATTAAGAAGGAATTCTTGGCCCCAAAAACCCCACAACAAAATGAGGTCGTCAAAAGGAAGAATCGTGTGATACAAGAGATGGCAAGAGTAATGCTTCTCAACAAGCATATTCCTCAAAAATTTTGGGCTAAAGCAGTGAATACATCATGCCATATTGGGAATAGAATCTTCTTTCGAGTGGGAACAAAGAAAACATCATATGAAATATGGAAGGAAAAGAAGCCCAAGGTGAAATTCTTCCGGGTGTTTGGTAGTAAATGTTTCACCTTTAATGATGGGGAAAATCTTGGGAAGTTCAATGCCAAAAGTGATGAAGGAATTTTTCTTGGGTACTCTGTGAATAGCTGTGCATATAGAGTCTACAACAAGCGGACCAAGATGGTCATGGAGTCAATAAATGTGGTCATAGATAATGCCATTCTGAAAAAGAGTATTGATGAAGGTGGAGAAGCTTCAAGCCTTAAGAAGAATGATGATGATGGTAATTCTTCACAAAGTGATGATGTTGAGAGAAAATCACCGGAAAAAGAAACTACACCTACGACATCAAGAAGGGAAACTAGATTAACCCAAGCGCCATCAAGCTCACTCACTCCACTGGAAGTCCAACCTCTAATTTCTCATGATGATGAGCCTTCAACTTCAAAGAAACCATCATCAAGTGTGGGTTTAAACCATCCCAAAAGTAATATAATTGGAGATTTGGATGAGGGCCCAGTTATAGCGTGAATCATGTGATGTATCATTACTATCTTGCTTAATTTGAACCAAATATGTTGGAAGAAGCCAATGAAAATTGGGTAGAATCCATGCACCAAGAATTTCATCAATTTGTTAGAAATGACGTGTGGGAATTCGTTCCAAGACCAAAAGACACTCATGTAATTGGTACCAAGTGGATTTTCAAGAACAAGACCGATGAGGATGGTGAGGTTGTGCGAAACAAATCTAGATTGGTGGCTCAAGGCTATACTCAAGTTGAAGGTGTAGACTTTGATGAGTCATTTGTTCTGGTAGCAAGACTTGATTCAATTTGGATTCTTCTCTCCATAGCATGTATCATGAATTTCAAGCTTTATCAAATGGATGTGAAGAGTGCATTTTTTAATGTACTTCTACAAAAAGAAGTTTTTGTTAAGCAACCAAAAGGGTTTCAAGATCCTCATTTTCCAGACCATGTTCTCCAATTGAAGAAAGCTTTGTATGAGCTGAAGCAAGCACCAAGGGCATAGTATGATCGTTTAACTTCATATCTTTTGGATTGTGGATTCAAAAGGGGGCAAGTCGACTGGACCCTTTTTGTCGAATGAGATGAGAAATCTTTTCTTGTATCTCAAGTGTATGTAGATGAAATTGTGTTTGGCTTATCAATTGATGCTCTTACTCAAGAATTTTCAAAGGAAATGAAGAAGGAATTCAAAATGAGCATGGTGGGGGAGTTAAACTACTTTCTTGGTCTTCAAGTGAAGCAACAAAAGATGGGATGTTCATATCTCAAGAGAAGTATGCCAAAAATCTAGTAAAGAGATTTGGTTTAGACTCCAAGAAACATGCATCTATTCCAATTACCTTGGTCAAACTAAGCTCTATTCCAGCCGATGTGGAAGTAGATCTAACTCTTTATAGGAGCATTATTGGTAGCCTCCTATACCTCGTTGCAAGTAGGCCAAACATAGCCTTCAGTGTTGGAGTATGTGCTCATTTTCAAGCAGTACCCAAAGAATCCCATATGACAAAGGTTAAAAGAATCATTCGCGGTCAATGGAACATCTGACTACTGGATTTGGTACTTAAGAGATTCAAATGATTGCCTAGCCAGGTACTCGGATGCTGATTGGGTCGGGTGTGTTGATGGTAGAAAAAGTACCTTGGGAGGATGTTTCTATCTCAGAAACAATTTAGTGTCATGGATGAGCAAGAAGCAAAACTCAGTGTCATTATCAATTGCTGACGTAGAGTATATTGCAGCAGGTACTTGTTATGCTTAACTCCTATGGATGAAAAAGCTTTTTCATGATTATGGGATTTCTCAAGATACAATATGTGTATTCTATGACAATACAAGCACCATTAATCTATCCAAGAATCCTGTTCAATACTTAAAGTTGAAGCATATTGAAATCTAATATCATTTCATTCGTGACTTAGTGGAAGAGAAAGTTGTAAGGCTGGAGTTTATCAACATCGACAATCAAAAGGCTGATATTTTCACTAAACCCCTTGATGGTTCTCGGTTTGAATCCCTTCGTAAGACCATTGGTGTCAGTATGATTCCTTGACTCATCTCTCTAGTGTGACCCTCATTTGTCTATCATTGGTAAATTCTTATAGAAAGGGTCTCACATGCCATCATGTTTTCTTTTATAGGTCATTGTCTTGTTTACCTTGTTTTTTGTTGATCTTATTTTAATGCTTTGTTTTTTAGTGTGTCTATCATTGGCATAGTGCATTTACGAGCTTAGCTTGTTATGTATGCACATTTTTAGGTGTAAGCGACACCTAGAAATCTACGTTTGATTGTTGTAAATAGATCTTCAAGCTTGTCATGAATGATTAGTCAATAGTCTTTTTTGATCTTGATACATGCGTAGACTTATGCCTATATATCTCCTCAAATTTATTTTTATGTAAAAAGCTCTACAAACATCAATCTCTAAAAAGAGAAAGAACTGAAAAAGAGAAAGTCAAGTGAGATAGGTCACTTGACTTTGTGCTAGTTGTGTATGACTTGATTGGATTCATCATTGAAGCTTCATACTAGACTATAGACTAGTTTATACTTGACTCACACACAACACACAAGACTAATGTTTAATGAATGCCTATTTAATTTGTGTGATTGTACGTGTTCAGATGTCATTTGTGTATATTCAATTACTTGATGATCAAACCCAAAAAGATTTTTGAGTATTTTATTTGTTTTTGAAATTGTTTTTCTGTATCACTTTTGTGTTAAAATTTTTTTCCAAAAGGCCAAATCTGTTTTATTGAAAAACTCATTTAAAGGCATTTTTGCGAGTAAGTCGTGAGAAAAGGAGAAAAGCTATCTTATAGCCTAACCGCGAAAATGGGGAAGCTAATTTACATTTCTTCCAAAATTTACACAGAGAGTTTTGCGACTCCCTCGCGACAGCTATGCAAGAAACAACTTCCCACGAAACTTGTCTTATGCATTTAAGGCATTTTGCGAGTATCCCGTGAGTACTTCACAGGAAGCTATACTGCGAAATGAGTGGATTTTCATTTTTTAAAAGGGCAAATAGAAGGTTTTCAAAAAAAAATTTCTATCCCGTGAGATGAGCAGATTTTCATTTTTTTAAAAGGCAAACAGTGACAGTTTTTCAAAATCTTTTTTTTGCCTCCTCTGTGCCTTTCTCAACCCAAAACACATTTTTCACTCAAATCTCAACCAAAACTCAGAGGATTTCAACTCTAAGACTTATCTAACGCATGTTTTAACATCTTTTCATCTTTTATTCCTTGGATTAAGTCTATTTTCTCTCCATGGGGCCACGAGAACATCCAAAATGACATCAAAGCACCTAAAGTGCCTTTTTCAGTTAAAATGACCAAAATGCCCCTGGTCAACCTAGGTTTGATCGAAGGTCAAAATAGGTAAAAAATCTCACAAAACAACATTTTTCATAGTTTTACATCAAACTCGAGCTTTTCGAAGATTTTTAACAACTTTGACCAAGTTTGACCCGAAGTTGATCTTGGGTGGGCCTAAAAACCCTAATTTTGATCTGGCCTTCAGAACGGGTTGAAACCAATGCCATTGCAAATATTATCTAATTTTCATTTCAAAGACTATTCATGGGTCAAAATCGGAGTTAAAATGGCCGAGATATCACGAGAATCGGGATAATGCACTAATCGATGCTTCGCTAACTTCGAGAGCCATAACTTTCGATTCGACCATTGGATTTTCAAGATCCATACCTTTCAAAAACAAGAAGTCAAAATATTTCCAGGGGTGTCAAAATCAACCCCATCCATGCGGTCCTACAAGGGCCACTGCCTCGAAAAGCGTGTCGGGGCTATAAAAAGCCCCAAGCACCCTTCAGACCAAAAGAATGAGAGGTTTCCCTGGTTCCTGTGCTCTACTTGGATTTCTACTCATTTTTCTTCTCTTTCAAACATAAAGAACACACAAAAAACACGAGAAATACATCAAAGTCGCTTGATTTTTCCTTCTTCACCAAAAATACAAGATATTGTTCTTATACCCAATCTTCTTTTCCTTGATTCTACACTTTGGATTTGGGGTCTACGGGTGTGGATGTAAATTTTTAGCTACTATCCATACCCCTAGCCTTCTAAATCTTTTTTCTACTATTTATTTTGATTTTATGCTTTAATAACATGTTTTATTGCTTTCCTAGCATGTTGCTTGCTTTATTTGTGTTCCTAGCCTAAATCTCCATGCCTTTTATGCTTTTTTCCATGTTTATGCTTAGATCTACATCCTTACATGCTTATATGTTTAGATCTACATGCCTTATACCCTATGCCATGTTTTCCTATGCTTTGTTCCTCTTTTTGTTCTAGGTTGATGTTAGGGTTACATGCTTACATGCTTGTATGATGTTGTTAGCTACGCCTTGCTTGGATTTATGTGCTTTATGATGTTGTTGATCAAACTTTTTGATTTTCTATTTTTTATGCGTTTTTGGATTTTTGACACAAAAAAAATAATGCTCAAAACCAGCAATGTAAAAACATTTAAGGAGAAAAATAAGCAGAACAAGCTATACAAACAACCAATAAAGAAGTGTGTGCTCTAAACTAGAGGAATAACTCAAGATAGATAAACAAAGCACACATCACACATGAGATTCAAGGAATTGTACCAACATCGATGGTCTTACGGAGTGATTCAAACTGTGGACCATCGAGAGGCTTGGTGAAGATGTCTGCCTTTGGGTTGTCCATATGAATAAACTCAAGACATATAACTTTATCTTCCACTAAATCTCGGATGAAGTGGTAACGTATCTCTATGTGTTTTGACTTGGAATGCTGAACCGAATTCTTAGAGAGATTTATTGCACTGGTGTTATCATAGAAAGAACACATTGTATCTTGCGGAATCCCATAGTCATGGAGTAACTTCTTTGTCCAAAGTAATTGAGTACAGCAACATCCAGAAGCTATATACTCGGCTTCAGCTGTAGAGAGAGACACATAATTTTGTTTCTTGCTCATCCAAGACACAAGATTGTTTCCAAGATAGAAACAGCCACCTGAAGTACTCTTTCTATCATCCACACTTCCAGCCCAATTGGCATTCGAATAACCAACAAGACAAGCATTAGAGTCGTTTGAGTACCACAATCCATAATCCGGAGTTCCATTGACATATCTTATGATTCGCTTCACAGCAGTCAAGTGAGATTCTTTCGGAACGGCCTGATATTGAGCACAAACACCTATACTAAATGCAATATCTGGTCTACTTGCCATGAGATAGAGTAAACTCCCAATGATACTCCTATACAATGTTGGACTCACTTCTACCCCAGAAGAATCAATATTGAGTTTTGGCCTAATGATTAGGATCCGATCTAGAGCCTATGGTCTTTGTCATCATCCATACACCAAGGCCCACATCAAAGGGTTTGGATCATCCTATTTGCATGTCTATGCTTGCTTGCTTCTATGCTTTATGCTTGTGCTAGTCTCTCTTGTTCTAGGCTTTGCCATGCTTGACGCCCTCCATGGGCTTGATCTTGTTTGGTTACATCCAACACCCATGAGGCCTTGTTTGGATGTAACCATTTGGGAAGCATCTCCAGATGCCGGGTTGCTTCGTACATACCCTTCCTTTTCCACTCTATGCGATGCTATGCTAACCATATTTGTTCGCGCCACCCATTGGCTTTCTATGCATCTTTACAGACTCACTCACATGTCCATGCATGAGTCTTGCTTGCTAGTGTGTCGTCCTTACTTCAACACAATGAAGTTATGGACATTTGATCCAAACCTACCTTTGTCCCTCACAAACACCACCTTTTGTTTTCTTTCTTGCTTGTTTGCCTTCTCGCTTTTTTGCTTGTTTCTTTGCTTGCCATGTCTATCATGCTTACTTGTTTTATGCCTCTTTCATATGCTCTTTGCATCTTTTCCTTCTATTGCTTGTCTGTTGGTTTCTTGTCTTTGCCTTTACATGTACACACTTGGAGCAAGGACGCATGGAGCTAGGGCATGGTCTCCCAAGCACAAGCGAAAAGGGCACGGATGCAAGCACATAGATATGAGCCAAGCGGCTATGTTCAGTAGATTTAGGGGTCTAGCCTTTCCCATTTGGTTATGTACTCTTTTAAACCCCCTTTCTTCCTCCCT
This sequence comes from Quercus parvula, assembly GCA_030820535.1. Classification (NCBI taxonomy): domain Eukaryota; kingdom Viridiplantae; phylum Streptophyta; class Magnoliopsida; order Fagales; family Fagaceae; genus Quercus; species Quercus parvula. Next base: position 26,239,785 of record JAUAME010000004.1, read on the forward strand.
CATTTCTCTCTTAGATGGGTTGTATTAGGTATATCATGCCATGTACCATTCGTCCTTATCTCTAGAGTAGGGCGACCCCTGTTTACTTTCTTGCACCTATATTTTAGGCCATGCTCTAAGGATGTAGGCATTTACTTTCCTGCTCTGTGTGTTTACATTGTGCATGATGTATGTATATATATATATATATATATCTGCTCGCCCCTTTTGGTGTGATTGTCACAGTCCATGTCACCTAAGGCAAAGCGATGCCTAATTTCCGTCATGAAAGTAAGGTAACATGTCGCCTGATTTTCGCCATGGAAATCTGGTACTTTTCTCGATTGCCTTAGGAAAGCATAGATTGGAACCACACCCATTCAAAAGTTGAACCTCAAAGCCCCCTATGCATGAAAAGTCTCGAAAGCCAATGCCAAAATCATGTTTTTACTACCAATCTTCGAAAATTAAGGTTTTGTCAAAACAAAGGACTGTCCTTGGACAAGTGTTGTAGGGTGCCTAACACCTTGCCCACACGTAACCAAAGTTCCAGACTCAAGAATGAAGAGTTTTTGCCATCAGCATTAGATTAGGAAAAATGCCCTTTTTCTTAGCCTAGGATTGGTAATAAAATCAACTAGAAACAGGTGACTAATCACACCTTAGAAAAACCCAATGATTGGTGGTGACTTCACTTACCTTTGGTAATCACCTAAAATTTGTCCAAGATTCCTGCCACAGCTCCAAAGGTAGACCTTCCCCTCTCGAGAGAAAGAGAGAGAGAGAGAGAGAGAGAGAACACCCGCAACACTGCGCGAACCACACCATTATCGAGAAAGGCCTCTAAAGAGCTCTGTGTGCATGGGAGCATTGCCACGGTAGGTGGTCGAACAAAGGCCTGACTGCAGTTTTCCTTCCATTCGAGGCTCAGTGTCGATAGAGTAGCGACTCCTTTAGGGATTGATGAAATTTTAGCCTTTAGAGCTTTTGACAAAACCACAATCTTTGGACATTGACTTTCAAAAACATAGAAATTGGCATTGGCCTCTCGAGGCTTTCCTTTTAAAAAAGGCTTTTATATATATCCTAGTAGACTATTTTCAAAAGAGCAAAAAAAATCTTTTCCGAAAGGGAGGATGTGAGGTATTTTTATGGGGCTTTATCATTTTCCTCACATGCTTTATCACTTTCCTCACATGCAAACATAGGGTAGCAAAATTTAATTTTTGCTACACCTTTATCTATTTATATATATATATATATATTTATATCTACTGTGTTTGGAAAAAGTCTTTCCCCTTCATTAAGGATTGCATGACATATACACCCTTTTTTAAGCTGAACCCAAGCTCTGCATTGCTGGCATAGTCACATCTCTTTGGGGATTTCATCACCTAATCTATAGATGCCCAGACACAAACGACGGTAGTGTTACCTATAGTTAGTTTTGGGGCTGACTTTGCAGGCACTTCTAGGTCCATGGGTGGACAAGAGTAGTTAAAAAGGCCCCCTTGATCCTTCTTTCCCCACAACTTCCATGAAGGGAAAGGTATGGCGATTGAGCCCCCTTAGGATAGGAACAACCAACCAGTTAAGGCTTTGCATACAATTGGCCTAGTTATGCAAACTCATGAGGACTAGATTAAGCCCAGAACCCATGAGGACTAGGTAAAGCCCAAAGAGTGAACATCCAAGCCTAGGAAAGGATTCCCTTATAGGGCTAGAGGTTATGGGAAAGTGTCTTGTAACAGGTACGTCGCTCTACTCTAGGTTCTTTCTCCTGTATGCACAACATCCATGATTAAACCCCTAGGGAAAGCAACCCCATTGCTTGTACATGCTAGATCATACCTCATCCCTAAGGTTGTACAACCCTACGAGGGCACTCATGCATGCACTAATTGGTTCTATTACCTAATCGTGCAAAGATAAAATTTGTGGCAAGTAGATGAAACTGTTCAAGGGGAAACGCTGCCAAAAAGATGTCAAGAATTCCAAATCATCAAGAGTTCAAAATCTTTCCTAGAAAACATCCGAAAAGATTGCCTAGAAGCTTAAATCATCAAAGAAATCACAAGATGTCAAAGTGGCCAAGAGGGTCCAAGATCCAAATTGCCAAGAGATCCAAATTACCAAGATGTCAAAATTGCCAAAGCTCCTAGATGTCAAGAATCCAAGGGCTCCCCCCAAAGAGATCCAAAGGTCCAAGAGATCCATGTTGTCCAAGTTACCAAGAGATCTAAGTGTCCAAGAGCTTCCCTAAGAAGTCTACATTGTCAGGAGTCAAGCTTTTCCTTGTAATTTGCATTTCCTTGTATTGTAAAAGGCCCATTTTTTAAGCCATTGATCTCAGCATTGTAAAAGAAAACCTTGTACAAGCATTCTATTTCCATGTAATCAAAAGTAGGGCCCGTCTCGCATTGTCTAGCATGTCATGAAAGTTTCGGTTACTTGTGAGTCTCATGCATTAATCTTGCATCATAGTAGAATTCCACCATGAAAAATACTTGATCAAGGGTGGAAAGCCATTTTTTTCTAAAAATGGTAGGTGCATGTTAAATAACAAGGATGTAAACTAACTCGATTTTGGTGTTGTGTTTCCACATTCTCAAATGCAACCCATTTTTGTCACGTCCCATTCATTCTCAAGATTGAAAGGTTGCTAAAAATTGCTAAAAGGAAATAGTCCAAGCTACCACCACATTGTGATCCCATCATCACTAGGTCTCGTGCAAGAGGGATGTTTACTAGTGGTACTTCTCCCCATGAGGAAAATGCTTAGGAAATTGCTCTTCTGAAGGAGCAAATGGAAAAAATGATGCGTATAATGCAACAATTGGTTGTAGGAGGAGAACAGAACTCTTCTGGTCATCGTCAAAGAGGTCCCCAAATCAAAAATGAAAATCAGCCCCCCACCAGAATAGGGCCAGGGCAACAATATACTGTCGTAGGGCAATGACCAAGAAACAAATTCTTCTAAGGACAAGAACCCCGAATTTGGGATTGGCCAAGTTAAAAGCCAAGTGGGAACTCTAGCTAAAAAGGTTCGTATCATAGAGGGCTCTAGTGCCCATGGAAGTGTTGATCTAGACAGTCTAACCAACTTCCCTCAGTCATTATACCTCCCAAGTTCAAGGCACCAGAGTTCGTCAAGTATGATGGTACTAGAGACCCTTGCGTGCACTTGCGCATGTTCTGTAGGAAGATGGCTCCTTATAAGATAATCACCCTCTGCTTTGCTAGATTTTCCATGATAGTTTGACCAACCTCGTGGCCACATGGTACATGAGACTAGAAAAGACCTCTAGCTGGAAGGAAATGGCCAACTCTTTCCTGGAATACTATAGGTTCAACACCGAGATAGCTTTCGACCGCACAGTCCTTATGAGAACAGAAAAGAAGAGTGGGGAATCTTTCCGAAAATATGCCCAGAGGTGGCAAGAGCTAGCCGCACAAGTGCAACCCCCTATGATGGAAAATGATATGATCAAATGGTTCATTGACAACCTCAAGCCTCCTTACTATAAGAAGATGATTAGCACCCAAGTCACTCATTTTGCTAGCCTCATCCCTATTGGGAAGCAAATTGACGAGGGTATTAGGAGCAAGAAGATCGTGGATCCCAAATCTTTGAGTTCCATGGTTAAACAACAAGTAAAGAAAATGACTAGCCGCAAGACTAAGGAAGCCGATGTGCACATGATCAACAATGCATCAGAAAGGCTTAGGGGTATTATTGCCACTTATGCAACCCTAGCTGCTAGAGCCTATCAGCGACAGGCTCAGTCTACTAAAAAAAAAAAACCTAATCGAGCCTTTAATCAAAGAGGGAGGCCAGACCCACCTCATCCCCCAGGAGGGAAAACTAGAAGTACACTCTATTACCCATGCCCATGGCAGATCTCTATGCTTACCTGCTAGAAAGGAAGCTAGTGGCCCTGATGTTTGCCAAGCTTAGAGAAAGCCCTCAATCACCTAGCTTTGATCTGTCCAAGAAGTGTGAACACCATTTTGGGGCTGAAAGGCATACTCTAGAAGAATGCTACCAGTTGAGAAACCATGTCCAGGATCTTATTGACAACAAGTTGATATAGTTCGATAATGCAACTGCTTCGAACATCATCACCAACCCTTTGCCTCCCTATGAAGAAGGTAATGTGAATGCCGTCATCATAATGGAAGAAAGGGTTCCAGATTTCTCCTCACTGACATTCCCATGGAAGGCCCTGCTCTAAGCCATAGTCCAAGAGAGCCACCTTGATCTTGAGGGTATGGAAACACTGGGATTTGATTGGGGAGTCTGCTCATTCTATGGCAGTGGAGACAGGCATGCCCTATTTGATTGTAGAGTGCTCCGAACACAGGTTCAGAGTTAGCCAATTGTGGTATCTAGATTGAAAGGGAAATTGTGTGAAGAGATGATTGCATGGCAGCCAGCCTATGTCCTCTAGCTACCCAGTCAGGAACCAACTGCAATGTTGTATCTGTTGGATCAAGGAAAGATTAGGATGAATATCTACAAAAATGCCTTGGTAAAGTTACTTTAATGCCTCCCTCTTCAATAGTCATTGAGGAGATCATAGAATCACCTGCAAATTCAGGGTCAACAGATTTAGGAAAAAGGCAAGCCTTTCCAGCCATCGAGGGATTCACTCCTCTAATTCTTACATTGCCTGCAATTGCAAGGCCAGCTTCATCATCAGTTCAGGAAGGAACCACCATTGTCCCTACCATTCGAGGTTTTGATCCTCTTATTCTGTCGAAGCTTGCCTTAGGAATCTCTAGGGTATCTGGCTCGAAAGCCCTTGAAGCCATTTTGCCAAGTCAGGTGGTCATTAATCTGAAGTTGTTCTCCATAGCTCCCAATTTGGAAACTTAGGAGGGTGTTGTCATTCGCATGCCAAAGTCGTTCTCTTATGAGGATAACCATCATGTCCCCTGGAAATACAATGTGTCCTTGATCTCCACTCGAATCGAAAAAGAGGAGGTCTGCTCCAATATCTCTCCAGGTCTATCTAGGCTTACTAGAAGTGGCCACTGCTATACTCTCGATGAGCTAGAAAAGAGAAGGAAGGAGATTGGCAAGAGCATAGCCAAGCCGGTCAGGAATAGGGTTGCAACCAAAGAAGCCGAGGAATTCTTGAAAATTATTAGAAACTCAGAATACAGTGTGATTCAGCAGCTAAACAAGTCACCAGCTCAGATTTCTATCTTAGCACTGTTGCTATTCTCCAAGGTCCACCGTGAGCTCTCTTCAAAGTCTTGAAAGAAACATGTGTTCCTATAGGTGTCACAGAATCTTCCTTTGAGGGTATGGTCTCAATGGTGTTGGCCACCAACCAAATTTCCTTTACAGATGATGAACTACCACTAGAAGGTAGAAAGCATACTTTGCCCATACACATTATGGTGAAGTGTGAAGTCATGATTGTCTCCAGAGTATTAATTGACAATGCATTAGCCCTAAATGTGTGCCCGATGTCTACAATAGAGTGCCTGAATGTGGATATGTCTCTTATTCGCCCTACAACCATGATCATCAGAGCCTGAATGTGGATAGTTCTCTTATCCAATGTATTATTCAGAAAATTCTTGCATTTATCTCTTTATTTGCTTTCCTATGAATATGTGTGTGCAAATTATCTTATGTTTCTCTGTATATGTTCTGTTTTATAGGATCTATTCTAATTCCCAAGTGGGTGCATTGTCCTTTTTTGGTAACGAGGATATTGATGACATAAATGAGACAATAGAGTTGGATCATGATATTGAAGGATTAGAGGAAATTTCGAGTTTGCCTTGTGATATTTTGGAAGCTTTAAATAGAGAAAGCAAAAGGTCCAAGCCCAACATAGAAGAGAGAGAAGTGAGAATGAAAAACCTATCAAGATTGGGGTAAACTTTCCTAAAGACATGAAACATGAGCTTATAGTGCTACTTAAGGAATTTAGAGAGATCTTCACTTGGTCTTACCAAGATATGCCAAGGTTAGATACTAAGATTGTTGTGCATAGAATTCCAATTAAACCTGAATGCCCCCCAGTGCGGCAAGCCCTTCGAAGGATGAAATCTGAGATCATTTTGAAGATCAAGGAGGAAGTAGAAAAGTAGTTGAAAGCCAGTTTCCTTATTGCGATAGCCTACTCAGATTGGGTCGCCAACATTGTTTTCGTGCCTAAGAAAGATGGGAAAGTACACATGTGCGTTGATTATAGAGATTTGAACTACGCTAGCCCTAAGGACAATTTCCCATTGTCGTATATTGATACACTGACTGATAATACCGCTACCAACATGTTCCTCTCCTTCATAGATGGATTCTCAGGCTATAATCAGATCAAAATGGCCGAAGAAGACAAAGCTAAGACAACATTCACCACTTATTAGGGAACCTATTCGTATGATGTCATACCATTCAACTTAAAGAACGCTGATGCTACTTACCAGCGAGCCATGGTAACCTTGTTCCATGATATGATCCATAAAGAGATTGATGTCTACGTAGACAATATGATTGCCAAATCCCGCACTTCCAGAGATCATTTGATAGATTTGAGAAAGTTGTTCAATCGCCTTACCAAGTACAGATTGAGACTAAACCCTAATAAGTGCATTTTCAGAGCTAGTTCAGGGAAATTGCTTGACTTTACAGTCAGCCAAAGAGGAATTGAAGTGGACCCCATAAAAGTCCAAGCTATCCAGGACATGTCGACACCGTAAATCAAGAAACAGATTCGCAGCTTCATAGGAAAAGTCAATTACATAGCTCATTTCATAGCGCAGTTGACCGCCACATGTGATCCATTATTCAAGCTCTGGAAGGACACAAAGATGGAATGGATAGATAAGTGCCAAGTGGCCTTTGACAAGATCAAGCAGTATTTGTTAGACCCTACTGTTTTGGTCCCCCCAACAATAGGATATCTGTTGATCCTTTACCTAGCGATACAAGAAACCTCCATGGGTAGCATGTAAGGCCATCTAAATGAGCCCGATCCAAAAGAAAAGGTGATTTACTATTTAAGCAAGAAGTTCATGTTGGAAAAATAGATGTGCACAGCGGAAAAATAACGTATCTACTTCATTAGAAAATGATAGCATGTGTTACGTAAGTTTCAGAATTAGAGAACAAGAATGCGTACCTTGGTGTGGTGAAATTCAAAACCAAAGATCAGAAGTTCTTGGGAAGACTTTTAATCTTCACTCCAATTCCACTTGATGCCCAAGATGTGTGGTCTTTTAATCAGTTTCCAAGGAGAGAATAAAGAGTGTCCAACACTCACATAAAAACATTTCATTCCTTATGAGAACTCTCATGAAAAGACTTAATGAAAAGTCTCATGAAAAAGCCTTAATAAAAATCTGTATGTTTCTCTCCTTATATATATAACTGATTATCTAATTGGGCTAGCCTTTTGGGCCTTCCCAATTGGGCTTTAGTGTGTGGCTTGGAGTGGGACCAAAAGGGACCAATAAGACACTAGCTCCAATGGGCCTTGGGCTTTTCTGTCAACTCTTGACAAGTCCAAAGTTACCATTAACTATATTTAATACCACTATATAAATATAGTTGCACTCTAGGCCTTATCTATAAATTATATCCCAAGACTTTATTGTACATGCAACCCCTTCATTAAAATATTCGTAGTAATACAAAGTCATGAATATTGACTACCACTTTGAAGATTACTACATTTTAATCCTTGAGTACCTGGTTTAATCCTTTATGTTATTCAATATATATTTATGAAATCCAATTTCATAAATATATATACTTTAATAACTCCTTACTAAAGTGGTTAGGCCCAACACTCTGAATAACCAAACCTATTAAACTTATCTCAAAGGAATATTTTATATCTCCGTTAGGAGATTATGAATTCCATCTTGAAAATATATGTTCCATCAACACTAAATGCGGTTGCCCAACATACTGAGGTTTTGACCGTAATTTATAGATCTCACTCCTGATATATCAAAGCAACCTACATCTCATGATCAGGTCCATTATTCTCTCAGGATTTAGAGTTGATGTAAATAAAAGTCGTGAGATTTATTATTCATTTGACAATCGTTAGAAGAATAATAAATTTCACAGCGGTCCAGTTCAATATGTTTTAACTCTTAAAACATATCAACATATCAACTAGAAGTCTCCACTTCCATGATCAAGACAAATCATCTTAGTTGATATGTTATAGTCTTCGCAGATGAAATGCCCAATTTCATCACCGACTACGAACTAAAATTCTGAGTTTACAAAGAACTTGTGATTTATATCTTTCTGTGACTTTTCACATAAATCCCATACTATGCATCTCATGGACTAAGATAATGTCCTATTAGTTCATATATAGTCTCATATAATTAAACAACTTAATTATTTATAACATGCCAATAAATTGGATTTTAGGGCATAAACCCCAACAGTTCACTAGTTGTAAGATCAACTACATTGCCATTAAGAAGACGTGTTGCACCTTAGTGTAATCCTCGCACAAATTGCGGTAGTAAATGCCCTACTAAACCATGCGGTTCATTTCTCGTATGGATCCCATTAAGTACATCTTTGAATAGCCAGCTCTTATAGGGAAGATCTTCCGTTGGCAAATGTTGCTCTCCGAATTCAATATTGTGTTTGTGGTGAGAAAGGCCATCAAAGGCCAAGCCATAGCGAACTACCTAGCGGACCAGCTGCTGAATGATCCAGAACTTTCAGAATCTCTCTTCCTTGATGAGGATTACATGGCACTAGAGCTAGAACCAGACAGTGTGGAATTGTGGCGTTGGAAGATTTATTTTGATGGAGCCGCCAATTCTACCGGAAATGGAGTGGGAGTAGTTTTAGTTTCCCCCAAAGGCTAGCAAATCCCTGTTTCAGTCAAGCTGAATTTTGATTGCACCAACAATGTCACAGAATATGAATCGTGCATAGTCGGCCTTTAAGTGGCCCTAGAGTTCGGCACTTATAACTTGAGCATCTTTGGAGATTCCCTGTTGATCATCTCTAAAATCGAAGGAAAATGGCAAGCTTGAGACACCAAGTTGATTTTGTATGAAAAATGTGTCAACTGCTTGATTTCAAAATTTCAAGACATCACATTTGCTTATTTGCCTTGAGCATACAACCAGTTTTAAGATGCCTTGGCTACCCTGGCTAGCTTGGTCAAGTTATCAGAAGGAGAAGATATTCGGCAATTGCGCATAGAAGTCCATGGCATTCCAACCTATTGCATGAACATCGAAGAATGCATGAGTGTCGAAGTCAAAGCTGGTAGAAAGCCATGGTACCATGATATCAAGGCTTATATCAAGAACAGTGAATACTCGTCTGATGCAACAGACAGTGAAAATAAGTTTATTTGGCACATGGCCTACCAATTTTTCTTGAGTGGAGAAGTCTTGTACAAAAGGAACCATGATTCTACCCTGCTTCGATGCGTAGATGCCTCTAAGCCTAATCATTTGATGGAAGAGATGCATGAAGGCTTACTCAGAGCTCATGCTAGTGGACCCCTGTTGGCCCGTAAGATCATGAGAGCCAGCTACTATTGGCTCGCCATGGAAAGTGATTGCATTAAACATGTGAGGACATGCCACCGTTGCCAAGCCTATCAAGACAGGAAGAATGCTTCTCATCAACCTTTGCACTCTTTAACAGCACCATGGCCCTTTTCAGCCTGGGGTATGGATGTCATTGGACACGTGATTCCGAAAGCTTCAAATGGTCATAGGTACATCTTAGTGGCCATTTATTATTTTACAAAATGGGTGGAAGCCGCTTCGTACAAAAGCATCACTCAAGCAGTGGTAGCCCTATTCCTGAAATATAACATTATTTACCGCTACGACATGCTGGGAGTGCTTATTACAGATAATGGGGCAAACCTAAATGGGAAAATGATCTAGCAACTCTTCCAATAGTTCGAGATTGAGCACAGGAATTCGGTTCCCTATCGCCCTCAGATGAATGGTGCAATGGAAACCACTAACAAGAACATAAAGAAAACTTGGTAAAGATGACAAACACATATAAAGATTGGGATGAGTACTTGCTGTTTGCCTCATGTACAAATCGATCATCTGTTCGTACTTCCACGGGAGTGACCCCGTATTCATTAGTATATGGCATGGATGCTAACCTCTCCATAGAGGTAGAGATCCTGTCTCTCAAGATTTTATCTTAGATAGAGCTGTCAAAAGTTGAATGGGCTTGTTCCAAAGATGAACAACTGAACATGATAGATGAAAAGCGCATGACCGCAATGTGCTATGGACAGTTGTACCAACACCGCATCGAGCGAGTATTTAACAAGAAAGTTAGACCCAGGGTCTTCAAAGAAGATGATCTAGTCTTGAAGAAGTGCAACCAGGCCATGCCTGATCACAAAGGAAAGTTTGCCCCAACTTACGAGGGCTTATATGTAGTAAAGAAGGCCTTTTCTGGAGGAGCCTTGATTCTAGCCGACATGGATGGGCATGACTTCAATATGCCCACCAATTCTAACACCGTCATATGGTACTTTGCATGAAGGAGCCTCTCAGTGCACCTCATTTCTATATTTTTATGTCAACAATATATATATATATATATATATATATATATATATATATATATATATATATATATATATATATATATATATGTAAAAAGGTAGATCGAAAACCCGAAAGGGCAATCTACGTAAAAGGAGAGCCAAAAGAAAGAGAGCATGAGAAAATACAAAAGGTGTGAAAGAGCCTGCTAGGTTGAAAACCTGAAAGGGCGGTCTAGGCAAAAATTAAGGCAATCAAAAGTTAGTTGAACTAAGTGATGACCTGATCATTCCTAGTGGAGGTACGTAGGCAACCATCTCGGTTTAGTCACATCCTAAAAGAAAAATCAGTTAGTTGTGCCTGCTTGAATTTTTGGTCAAGATCAGAAAATTAGATGGATCTAGCGTCCAAGACAATATATGAAGACACCTTCAAGATCGCTCTTTATCTAAAATATTGCCACGACCCGGTGGTCCACTCAAGATGTCCTGACTTGTACCAATAGGAAATGTACCTCAATGTGAAAAGGAAAAGATCCATCTAGAACATGATGTATCCTTGGAAAAATAAGATATTGATATGCATGTATTTTACATCTATCACTTATTTGTATAACCTTGTATTTTCAAAGCATTTGCCTACATATTCATTAACATGTCTGTATTATTCCATCCAGTTTCTTTCGTGCATTCTGATACCAAAGCATCAAATCTCATCTCATAAAAATATCTCATGAATATCATCATAAACATCTCTCTCCACCATCTCTCAGTTTTTAAGCATGCCTAATAGACTAGACTATGCTTTAAGAACTCAAACAAAAAGAGGAAGGCCTTATGCAATTGCCTAGCAATTTACAAAAGACCTTTCTAAGTGATCTGACACGGCCCAGCCGAATCTCCCAAAACCAGTATGGGGAATCGGGTCATCATGAGCATGAGTGCGAAGTAACCCGGTTGCATCAAAGCCCAGGTCTCTAGAAACCCCTTTTAGTCTGTCATGCGAATGTCAAAGATGGAAGAGCTCCTTCTCCATCATGGAATTAGAAGTAGGCCCCTATCTCTCGATCCCCAACAAAGCCTATAAGGTGCCCACCTTTACAGTAGCAACTCTCAAGGCCTCCTCCCACTTAGTCAGCTCAGTTTGAAGGCAACGAAAGGCCAACTTAGGCTCACTAGGCTCATCACCCTCTCATCCATACTTCATGCTCAAAGTGGAATGAATGTAGGCCTTCACCTGTACTAGCTCCAATGCTAAGCCATCGGCGTTGATACTAGTCTCAGCCCTGCTGGCCTCCAATGCGGTCCTCTCCTTAACCCAAGTATGGTCCAATGCAGCAAGTAAGATCCACAAGCTCATCCTCCAAACCTGCAACCCGGGATCTCAGTTGAACACATTTTGCCTCTATACCAGGAGAGGCTGGTCCTCTCCAATCAAGCTCCACCCTAAGAGCAACGAGCTCTCTCTTATATTCTTTGTTCATCTCCTCAATATCCTCCACAAAGGTATCAGCCAACTCCCTACAGCAGTCTTTATCCTAGATGGCCTCCCTTAGGCACTCCCTTAGATCCATAAAGGCCCTCTTAACCTTTATCTCAAACTTCAGAGTACAGTCTCTCAAAACATCAGCCGGAAGTGGCAACTTGGATGAGACAGGTGATGATAAGTCAAACACAAAGCTAGGATCTCTGGTGTCTCGCCTTACTTTAAACTCAACAAAAAACCACTCCTAGTCATCCCTAGAACAGAGAGAGAAGTCAATGCACGACTTGCGCGCCTCCCAGAAATCAAAGGCACACCTTGTCACTGCCACATCAATATTCACGAGCTTGCACTCATAAATGACAACGAAGAGATCTCTAAGTCAAGGGATATGATGGATACCCCCGAACTGCCGCATGGCCATGCCTAGAAAATACCCCGTGCACCCTTAGATACACACTAGGGGAATAACAAGTAAACTGACGCAATGGGTTCAACCCTGCCATTTAGTGATACCCCATTTGACTCTCTAAGTCTAGTCAGCGGGACTCAGGTTGCATAGTGGCCCGAACTCTACTCTTAATGGCAAAGCCCTCAAGTTGATCCCTAGCAATAACACTTAGGTGGCTACAAAACCATAGCGATAGCAAATGAACGCAACAACCTAGCCTACCCTTACCGGTCCCCTAACACAAAGACAATGACCTCTCAAACCCCTAGCATTGTTTTTTCACACACGTTAGTAGCCCTCTCAAAGGCGATTTCCTAGAGTTATGCATGTAAGCCCTACCAAAAGGCATTGCTTCTCACATATGTCTGAAGCCCTCTCAAAAGCGATTTATCTAGAGTTATACATATAAGTCCTAACTAGAGGCATTGTCTTTCATATACATCAGTAGCCCTCTTAAAGGCGATTTCCTAGAACTATGCATGTAAGTTCTAATCATAGGTATTGTTTTTCACATATATCAGCAGCCCTCTCAAAGGAACTTTTCCTGAAGTCATACATCAGCCTTCTTAAAGGCAATTTCCAGAATCATACGTGTAAGTCCTAACAAGATGCATTGTTTTGTACATACATCATGAAGCAAAGAGATAATATCAAACATCAAGGCCCACTACGGGGTAATATAATACACACATGTCCAGGCCTATTAAGAGGCGATGCATAATATACATACACAGCAAATTTGCCATAGGGCAATGTCTACAAAATACATGGAAGGTACATACATGCCCATGCAAGGGCTACATCATGCAAGTTCTTCGGTTTCCTCTTTGATAACACATCAGCGTGTTATCTTTTTTTTGCATTCTTCTTCTCTAATCTTTTACCTTTCATTTTACTACTGTGTTATAATGTTTATGGGTTAGAGTAGCTTGTTTGTTCATCCACTCGCTTTTATTCTTTTCTGCACTTAGTATAAGTTGGAGTAAAATCTATCGAGCCATATTTTTAACTTAGGGTCTGAATAGCTCTTGTGTCTTCACACATTTTAGAGCATTCAATTGGTATCAAAGCAGGTGCATTTGCTGTGGTTTAATTACCTAAGTGCAATCCTTGACCCCTCTTTAAATGCGCCACCATATTTTGAGTTCAATTGATGAAACCGTTTAGGATGTGGTGGATGTTGAATAGACTAGGCCAGAGGTTGCTAAATCCACATGGGATAAGGCAGCTCTTGCGGCAGCTAATGCTAATAGTAAAGCTTTGAATGCAATTTTTTGTGGTGTTTCTCCAAATGAGTTCCACAGGATATCTCACATCACTATTGCCAAGGAGGCGTGGTAGATATTAGAGACCACGTATAATGGAACAAAGAAAGTCAAAGACACTAAGTTGCAGATGCTAACCACTTGGTTTGAGGAGCTGAAAATGAGCGAGGACGAGTCATTTGACTCATTCTATAGTAAGTTGAATGAGGTGGTTATTGGCAAGTTCAACTTGGGTGAGAAAATGGAGGACTCAAAGATAGTGAGGAAAATCCTTCAATCTTTGCCAGAGAGCTTCCGTGTAAAGGTTACAGCAATTGAAGAGAGCAAGGAACTTGATGATATCAAAGTTCCAGAACTAATTGGCTCACTTCAAACATATGAGCTATCATTGCCCTCATAAAGGAAAAGCAAATCCCTTGCTCTTAAGATGATCAATGAAAGGGTAGAAGCTCACGACTCATCGGATGAGGATGTTGTCAATAAAGATGTGGCATATCTAGTAAAGAATTTCTGAAAGTTCTTGAAGTCTAAGAAAAATGGAAAGTTTGCAGAGAAGGGAAAATTCCCAAGTTTCGGAAAGGAGAAAAAGGATTTTAAGAGGAGCAATGGAAAGGACTCTCAATCTTCTCAAGGAATCACTTGCTTTGAATGCAACGAACACGAAAATTTCAAGAAAGGGTGTCCTAATTATTTGAAAGCGAAGGGCAAAGTGTATGCCACTACTCTAAGTGATTCAGACTCCTCTAAATCAGATTCAAATGAAAACTATGATGGAGAGGGAAACTTCTCTACATTCATGACCATTGCTAATGTTGAATCTTCAGATGATTTGAGTGTGCTAGTGGAAGAGCTTGGTAAGCACACTGAATTGGAGTCAATTGGAATAGTTGAGGAATCTGATGATGAGGAAGATGAAGGAACAATGGGATTGCAAGAGACCTATAATTCCCTTCTTGAAAAGACCGACGAATATGCAAAAGTGGCCATGGCAGTCGTGAAAAAGATGAAGAAGACAGAAGAGGACTATAGAAGTCTCCTAGTGCGATACAAGGAGACCAAATGTGAAATGGAGACGATGAATGGGAAGCTTACCGAAACATACTCAAAGATAACATTTCTTGAGCTTGAGGTGGTACAAACCAATGCCAAAGTAGAACGAGTTTCCTCCAAGAAACTTGATGAAGTCCTTTCTCATAAAAAACCTTTCTCCTATAAAACCGGATTGGGATATAGTGGAGAAAGTAGTTCAGTTGTTAATGTCTCCAAGGAAGTGAAGTTTGTGAAAGCCAAGAAGCCATTAGTCGTTACTGTTGGTAAATCTGGTCTTGTATCTCATACAAAACACATAGCGGAAGCAACAAACATGGATCTATTTCATTCATGATTGATAACATGCACTATGTGATTTTCAGAATTTGAGAACAAGATAGCGTACCTTGGTGCGGTGAAATTCAAAACAAAATATTAGAAGTACTTGGGAACACTTTTAATCTTCACTCTAATTCCATTTTACGCGTAAGAAGTGTGGTCTCTCAATCAGTATCTAAGGGAGAATAATCAAGTGGTTTCACTCGCACATACACACCACTTCACAATAATGATTTTCATAAAATAAATTTCTGTATGTTTCTCCCTTTATAACTAACTGATTATCTAATAGGGACGGCCTATTGGACCTTTCCAATTAGGCTTTAATGTGTGGCTTGGAGTGGGACCAAAAGGAACCAATAAGACACTAGCTCCAATGGGCCTTGGACTTTTCTGTCAACTCTTGACAAGTCCAAAGTTACCATTAATTATATTTAATATCACTATATAAATATAATTGCACTCCAGGCCTTATTTATAAATTATATCCTAATACTTTATTATACATGCAACCTCTTCATAAAATATTTGTAGTATTTCAAAGTCATGAATGTAGACTGCCACTATGAAGATTACTACATCTTAATCCTTGAGTACGCGGTTTAATCCTTTAAGTTATTCATCATATATTTATGAAATCCAATTTCATAAATATATACTTTAGTAATTTCTTACTAAAGTAGTTAGGTCTTTCCTTTTTATTGTGAGAAGTTCTAACTTGACCTTCGGAGGGTATTTGGTCGGCACCACACCGGTGCTCTCTGTTAGGTCTTTCCTTTTTATTGTGCAGGTATCGTGTGGCTCACTGGTGACTTTTTCGGCATCATCAACTAGGAAGAATACCTTAAAGTAAAAGCTCTTAGGCTTGATTTTTTTATCGTTCCCTATAGTCAAATCTATCACAATTCAATAAAATATTGATTAGCAACATTAAACTAAAAGCATTGGGGCTCGAAATGGCCAAACACAAGGAAGCAATGGCTAGATACTACAACAAAAAAGTCAAGCTAAGAAGGTTCAACACAGGAGACCTCATCCTCAAGAAGATATCATATGCAATAAAGGACCCGTCCCAAGGAAAATTGGGACCAGCCTAGCAAGGCCCTTACGAAGTAATTTGTCACTCCAGGGAAGGCTCCTACTACCTAAAGTCCTTAAACGGCCAGGAATTTCCTTGACCATGGAACATAGAACATTTGAAGAAGTACTACCAGTAAGGAATCTTTTAAATTTCAAGTTGCCCAATCTTCATATCAGTATGTTCAAAAGTTATTACGTTCGTCATTCACGGATCAATAATACATGAAAGCATTATCCATGCGTATTTATCAATGATTATCCATGAGTTATTTATCAACAAAAACATGTGCAACACTCTGGAGTTATTCTTGGGAGATGTCCCAAGGATCTCCATCGTTAAAATTTCAAATCAAAAGCTTTTCATACACAGCTAACAGCATCATAGCCATCAAAGTTGTTAATACACAACTAACAAAGTTGACTAAATCAAAAGTTGTTTAAACATAACTATTATGATCATCATTCAAGAATGAATAAACAAAAAAAATGGTTAACCTAAAAACGCTCCAATAGCAAGCCTTTAAGGCACAAGTACAACGCAACATAGTCATTTAAACATGACTTAATAAAAATACTGTTCACATAGCTAAACGTAAAACGTTGTTCAAACACAATTAACATCGTCATTCAAACATGACTCAATAAAAAAGCTATTCAAACATAGCTAAACATAAAAAGTTGTTCAAACACAACATCGTCACTCAAACGTGACTTAATAAAAATGCTATTCAAACATAGCTAAACATAAAAAAGTTGTTCAAACACAACTAACATCATCATTCAAGCATGGCTCAATAAAAAAGCTGTTCAAACAGCCAAAAGGACCCGCCACCAAGTTTTATGGTCTAGGAACCATGAATTTAGCACTATTACGTGGAAGGACAGATCTTACTACCAGAGTATGGGTTTAGAGTTTAAGTACGGTTTGCAAAGGTGTTAGGCACCCAAAATCATCCGACCCATAAGCTGGCTTCCACTCATTGTGACTTTTTTCTTAACCTCATTAAAGGCATGTTAAATATTGCATCTTAAACTCACACACACATACTAACATACATCTAAGCATACAACATGGCTTAAATCATCCTAAAAACCCTAACAATACATCTATCATGGCATCTCATATCATCACAAGCCTTAACATACATCTATCATGGCATCTCATCACATCATAAACCCTGGCATACATCTATTATGGCATCTCATCACATCATAAACCCTAACATACTTTAATCATACATATCATATTATCTCATCCAAGGCAGCATACAAATCATGGTGAAAACATAGGCATGGCAACAAGGTATTAATCATCAAACATATCTTAAGCTTCTAAACATGAAATCAAGCATCAAATAAACATATTCATCATCAAAATGCATGTTCATATGAATGCATGACTTACTTCATTGCATCAAAATGCATGTTCATATGAATGCATGATCATGTTATATGCATGTTCATGGTAAAACAAAGAAAACATAAGAGAAAACCCTAACCTAATCATGTTAAAGGCAAACAAGTAATTAAATAGAGGAACAGAGATTAAAAAGGACAAAAAGGAACCAAACAGAGGCATATAATGTAAAAGAGACTAAGAAATAGAAGCAAGAAACTTAGATTAGGGTTTCTGGGCATAAGTATACGTGCATATACATAGGCTTGCGTACGTAAGATAGTTGTATGCGTACACATACTATGAGTTTGCACGCATCTACAAAATCATGCGTATGCAGACTCACCTAATAAACCCTAACCCAGAAACTCAGAAACACATAAAACAAAGCAAGACTTTAAACAACAAATCTAGCAACCTAGCATGCTTTTAAAATAGAAAACAACTAAACCCTAGGCTAAACAAACATATCTAAACACAAACAAAGCAAGGAAACAAGATTAAGACAGAAATGAAAAACAAAGTTTAGAACTCCATACCTTAAAACAAAAGCTCCTAGGCTTGATTTTGACTGTTCCCCTTAGTCAAATCTATTCACAATCAAACAAAGAAATGATTAGTAATCTTAAAACACAGAGAAAAATGTCCAAAAAGGCCCCAATCAGTAAATATTGACTTGGGTATGTTTTGTGAAAACCTCTCTCTTTGATTCACTATTTCTAGTGAATCTTATGTTTTCCCTTAGGATTTTTTGTGTGTTTTCGAAATATACCATGTAAGGCTTTATCTTGGTGTGAGAATGATATGGAGGTGTGTCGTACCTCAGGTGTGTGATTGGAATTTGAGTCAATATTAAGGAAATTACCAAAGGTAAGTGAAGTCGCCACCAATCATTGGGTTTTTCTAAGGTGTGATTGGTCACCTGACTCTATTTCATTTTATTACCGATTCTAGGCTAAGAAAAAATGTCGTTTTTCTTAATCTAAAATGGATGGGTAAAAATTATTGATTCTTGACTTCGAAAGTTTGGTTACATGCGAGGAAGGTGTTGGTAAAATCATAATTTTCAGACATTGGTAGTTGAAAACGAGCTATTGGCATTAGCTAACGGGACTTTAAACGTGTTGGGCTTTGAGGTTTGATTTTGGAATGGGTATGGTCCTAGTCGATGCTTTCCTGGCATTTGGAATTAGTACCAAATTTCCATGGTGAAAATCCAGCAGAATTTCCCTTTATTTTCGTGGCGGAAATTTGCCAACACATCGCCTTAGGTGCATCATAGCATACAAAATGCTATTCTCACCAAGCTTTCATCGTGAGAATGAGGCAACTGGGTGCCTCATTTTCACAGTGAAAATCTAGAAGAATTTCCTGTTTGGTGCACTATGGCGCACTGGTAGGGTTTTGCTTCTGTGTATACAGCATATATCAACATGCTCGTACTGAGACGAGCCAATGCCATTTAAAGTATCAAGCGTGTTGATGCATGTCGCATACATAGGGAAACTAGTGTCACTAGGTGACATGGATCGAGACAATCACACTGTGATGATTGTGCACACAATATAACATGAATATGCATCTATGGTAATCGCCTAAGCACAGACCCATACTACAAGGTCAAGAGAACTCATGACTAGAGAGAGTCACTCACATAGATATACAAGCAGATATAGATATACATACATCATGCACAATGCATCCACACAGAGAGAGAAAGTAAATCAGACACTACTAACATTCCAAGGGTATGGTCCAGCAAGGTACAGGAAATGTAAAACAGATATTGCCATAGTAAGGAGTAGGATAAAGTAAAAGGGGTTACATGGAGGGGGACCCTAATACATGCTCTAAAGAGGAGGCTAAAGGAGGGAGACAAAAGGACATAACCACTTAGGGAGGCTAGGCCTCTAATCTATTGAACCTTGCCTTTTTAGGCTTGCATATGCTTGCTTGTATCTTTGCCCTTTTTTCTCACGCTTAGGAGGTCATGCCCTCACTCCAAGCGTCTTCGCTCCATGCTTGTACATGCAACAAACAAGGAAACAAGCCAACAAACAAGCAAAGAAAGAAACAAAGGAGATAGGGAGAGCATGCAAAGAAACATACTGATAAAGAGAGAGAAACGAGGGCAAATAAAACATGCTAAGCATATGAAAGGGCAAACAAGCATGTTATTAAACAAAAAAGGGTGTCCTAGGAGGAAAAATGTAGGTTTGGATTGAATGTTCATAGTTCCATTGGATTGGAGCATGGATGACACAAGCAAGTAAAGACTCATGCATGAACATGTAGGAAAGCATGAAAAAGAATGCATAGAAGCAAAGAAAGCCAAACAGGTGGCACAAAAAAAGCAAGGCAAGCAACATCGCATAAGGCAGATGAGGGGTATGCACCGAGCAAATCAGCATCAAAAGGATGCGTCTCACAAAAGCTTACATCCAAACAAGCCCTAGGATGGATGACTATAACCACACAAGCAAGTGCCACCAGAGACCAACAAACACAAGACCATGTGGGGCACAAAGCATGGAAAAGCCTAGATCTAGGCAAGCAAACACAGACATAAAGCATAGATGCAAGCAAGCAAACATAGACATGCATAAAAGAAATTATCCAAACCCTTTGATATAGGCCTAGGTGTATGGATGTAGGCCTAGAACACAAGATCTAGATCTACACCCTGCCAAATGGGCCGAAACACAAGAAAGAGAGATATGAAGGGACAAAAAGGTTATAGAAGCACATGTCATAGCAACCAACATATGGATTTAAGCACACAAACATGGCACGGAGCACATACACATATAGATCAGATCATAGGCATGACACGGGGCCTAAAGAGACATAGATCTAAGCATAAACATGGCGAAGAACACATACACATGTAGATCTAAGCACAAGCATGGCAAGGAGCCCAAAAGCATGTAGATCTAAGCATAATCATCGCAAGGAGTACAAAAGCATGTAGATCTAAGCATAAACATTAAATTTAACTATATCCTAGCCCAAGAAGGCTAGGCCAACAACATCAAAGCAATAAATCGTGGTAAAAAGTAGGGAAACATACTGGTGAAACCATAAAACATGCTAGGAAGCAAGAACATATTAGGAAAAGCAATAAAGCATATTATTGAACAAGAAAAAGATAGAAAAGCTTTGAAAGGAAAATGGTGTGGATTGTGGCTAAAAAGCTACATCCACATCCCTAAACCTCAAATCCAAGGTATGGAACCAAGAAGAGGAAGGTTAAGTGCAAGAACACCACCTTTTGATTGTTGAGAGACAAGAGGAATCAAAGTTTTTTTGATGTATTTTTGGGAGAGAAATGTAAATGAAAGAGAGAGAAAACTGCCCCAAAAATGCCCAAAACATTCCTACTGGTCTGAGGGGGGGGTCTAGAGGCATTTATAGCTAAAACATGATTGTTTAGCTTTTGATGGCGAAAGAGTTGCCATCAGCTTCAAAATGCCATTTTAAAGGCCTTCTTGGCATTAAATTGAGCTGATCTTGGTGTCCTTGGAAAGTTCTGGACGTCTAGTTTTTGGAAAGCTAAAGAACTCAAAATTCCAACAATTGGATCAAAAGTTATGGCCTCGAGAAACAAGTTGACATGCCCAGCATGATTTTTAGGATAGCTCAACCGTTTTAACTCCAATTTTGACCTATGAATAGTCATTGGAGAAGGAATTCAATAATCTTCACAATGATGGTGGCTCCAACCCGTTCTGACTAACGGATAAAAAATTAGGGTTTTGCTGCCTCCGGGAGTCAATCTCGAGTTAAACTTGGTCAAAGTTGACAAAAACCTCCAAATGGCTCGGGTTTGATGTAAAAACATGAAAAATGTTATTTTGGGAAGATTTTGACCATATTTTGTTTTTGGTCAACTTAGGGTTGACTAGGGGCATTTTAATCAATTTGATGGGAAAAGGCACTCTGAATGGTCCAATGCCTAAACGGGTTGCACCACGTCAATCTAGATGTTTCTGCAGCCCTATGGAGAAAAGATAGTATTTTTAGAATTTGTAGGGTCTAGCACACAATTCGAGAGCAGAAAAAATATAGTATCTACAACTGCCCCTTCTTTATTTGACATCTCGATTACAATAAAAGGTATTGGATAAAGAACGTAATTCGGCATTTTGTTGCCCCAAAATTGTATACAGAAACTGCACTGTTCATGGGCTGAGACCGGTCTTAACGTTAAGCTGCTACAACTGGTCTATGAAATATTTCTTTTAGATCAATTTCTTGGTACTGAGCAAAAACTCCATCTCTCTTTTTTCTGTAAATATGTTAGTAGCAATGCAAATAGGACAGCATGCTAGATCTTATTTTATTTTTTGGTATTTTTGCATATATATATTTTTTCTTTATTATTTTTGCCAAGTTGGAAACTATGTCTGCTCTCATGTTTAAGTAGCATAGGCAAACTTGCATATGTTGGATGCTATGAAAACACATGAAACACTATGAAAACTAAGATAAAATATTGGTAGATATGAGAAACTACGCATGATTAAGATGAAAAAATTTTGGAGATTGAAAACATGAGAACAATGCAATTTTGAGTAAGAGTAGTTTTGGAAAATATAGGATTAAACGGTCGCCCGCCGAATCTAAATCTCATTGAGACTAAACGGTTGCCACCAAATCTGAATCTCAAAGAAGGCATAGGATTAAACAGTTGCTTCCGAATCTGAATCCCGATAAGACTAAATGATATAGGGTTAAACGGTTGTTGCCGAACCTGAATCCCAATGAGATAAAATGATCACTACCAAATCTAAATCTCAAAGAAGGTATAGGATTAAATGGTTGTTGCCGAATCTGAATCTCAAAAAAGGTATAGGATTAAATGGTCCCTACCAAATCTGAATCCCAATGAGACTAAACGGCCACTGCCGAATTTGAATGTCGAAGAAGAAGTAGGATTAAACGGTCACTGCCAAATCTGAATCCCAATGAGACTAAATGATCGCTACTGAATCTAAATCTTGAAGAAGACATAGAATTAAATGGTCGCTGCCAAATCTAGATCCCGATAAGATTAAATAGTCATTGCTGAATCTGAATCTCGAAGAAGACATAGGATTAAACGGTCACTGCTAAATCTGAATATCTATGAGACAAAACGATTGCTCCTGACTTTGAATCTTGAAGAAAACGTAGGATTAAACGGTCGCTACTGAATCTGAATCCTGATTATATTAAACGACAGTTGCCAAATTTGAATCTCGAAGTAGACATAGGATTAAACGATCATTGCCAAATCTGAATCCCAATGAGACTAAATGGTTGCTGCAATTGAATCTAGTAGGGATCACAAGAAGGATCCCGCTATTGTTCCATCTCGTGTCAACTCGTCTAGTAGCGATGACGGCATTGTCTCAGCCAGCGTGCAAGTTAAGCGGACCCTTCAACGGCATTTTGACCAAGGTGGTGATGGCATTGTGTAGTCTCAGTTGCGAACTTGGAGAGTAAGCTGACAGACCTTACTCAGAGATTTACTGTCTTGGATTAAATGAGAAAAGAGGAGAGGGCCATAGTGGAGGCTAGTTGTGCTAAAGCGAGTAGCAGGGCTGATGATTTAGCCATGAGGCTATTGCAGGCTAGGTCCTACATTCACTCTACTTGAATCTTAGGTATGGTCTTGCTGATAAGCCCAGTGAACCACAATTGGCATTTTGTCGTCTCCTGGTTAAGGTAGTCGGGAAGGAGGAGGCATTGAAAGTTGTTACTACTGAGATTAGTACATTCTAGGTTTTGCTTCATATAGAGAGGCAGAGTTGCACCTCGAGACTTAGTATGGAGATGGAGTTGGTTTGTCTTCGACATTCATACAAATGACTTAGTGAGATTTCCAGATATCTGGGCTTTGATGCAGTAGGGTTGCTTCGTACCCATCTGCCAGATGATTTAATTCTCCACATCGACTTTAAGGTGTTATGCAAGGAGGTGTCAGATCATTTAGGCCATGTTTGACTCGCTTGAGTTTTTTCTGCTTTCGATTTCTATACATGAGTTATGTAGTTAGAATTCCACCATGTATGGAAATGTACTTCATAAATTGCTAGGAAATGATGCAAGGCCTTCCACTTTTGGGATTTTAAAGCATAGTCTAGTTTGTAAGGCATGCTTAAAAAATGGAAAGAAGGTGGAAATGGAGATGCTTTTGCATGAAAGGATTAGAAAGGCACAAAACAAGCATGTTTAATGAATATGTTTGCAAATGCTTGAAAAATGCAAGATCATACAAATAAAGATGGTAAATGTAAGTTTATGCATATCAATATCCCAAGTTCCAAAGGATACATCCTATTCTAGATGGTTCCTTTCCCATTGGGGCACACCTTCCACTGTCATAGGCCATAAAATCTCTGAATAAAACCATAGTGGGCCATGCGTGTTGCAAACATAAAGTAACCAAAAAAGGTGCATGCTTTCTTTCCTTGATCTTGATCATAAACCCAAGCAGATTCAACTGAATAATTTTTCTGCTAAAATGTAACTGAGCTAAGGTGGTTGCCTACGTACCTCCACTAGGAAGGATCAGGTCATCATGTAGTTCAACTAACATTGCAAATTTTAATTGACTTAATTTTTGCCTAGACCGCCTTTCGGGTTTTCAATCTAGCATGCTCCCTTGCACTCTTTCTTTTGCTCTTCTTTTACGTAAACAGGTTTTCAATCTACCTTATATATATATATATATATATATATTTATATATATTGTATTTTCTTGCCTTTATTTATTTATTTATTTACATGGGAATGTATAAAAAGAGGTAGCACTTGGAAGATCCCTCATGCAAAGTGACAGCATCAGTGTTGGTGGGCATATTGAAGTCATGCCCATCCATGTCAGCTAGAATCAAGGCTCCTTTAGAGATAGGATCTCTACCTTTGCAGCGAGGATAGCTTCCATGCCATAGACTAAGGAATACAAGGTTGTACCTGTGGAAGTACGACCAGTAGTGCGATAGGCACACAAGGCAAACAGTAAGAACTCATACCAATCCTTATAGGTGTCTATCATCTTCACCATGATCTACTTTATGTTTTTGTTGGCGGCTTCCACCATGCCATTCATCTGAGGATGGTAGGGAATTAAATTCCGGTGTTCGATCTTGAACTGTTGGCAGAATTGCTAGATCAATTTCCCATTTAGGTTTTCCACATTATCTGTAATAAGCTCTCCTAGTATGTTGTAGCAGCAAATGATGTTCTGCTCCAAGAATTGGGCCTGAAGGTAAATCTGGTTTTGTATCTCATACAAAACACATAGTGGAAGTAACAAACATGGATTTATTTCATTCATGATTGATAACATGCATTATGTAATTTTCAGAATTTGAGAAAAAGATAGAGTACCTTGGTGCGGTGAAATTCAAAACAAAATATTAGAAGTACTTGGGAACACTTTTAATCTTCACACCAATTCCACTTTATGCCCAAGAAGTGTGGTCTCTCAATCAGTTTCTAAGGGAGAATAATCGAGTGGCTTCACTCGCACAGACACACCACTTCACAATGATGATTCTCTTAAAATAAATTTTGTATGTTTCTCCCTTTATAACTAACTGATTATCTAATTGGGCCGGCCTATTAGGCCTTTCCAATTGAGCTTTAGTGTGTGGCTTGGAGTGGGACCAAAAGGGACCAATAAGACACTAGCTCCAATGGGCCTTGGGCTTTTCTGTCAACTCTTGACAAGTCCAAAGTTACCATTAATTATATTTAATACCACTATATAAATATAATTGTACTCTAGGCCTCATTTATAAATTATATCTCAAGACTTTATTATACATGCAACCCCTTCATAAAATATTCGTAGTAATACAAAGTCATGAATGTAGATTGCCACTTTGAAGATTACTACATCTTAATCCTTGAGTACTCAGTTTAATCTTTTAAGTTATTCATCATATATTTATGAAATCCAATTTCAAAAATATATACTTTAGTAATTTCTTACTAAAGTGGTTAGGCCTAACTCTCTGAATAACCAAACCCATTAAACTTATCTCAATGGAATATTTAATATCTCCGTTAAGAGACTATGAATTTCATCTTAAGAATATATGTTCCATCAACACTAAATGTGGTTGCCCAACATACTGAGGTTTTGATCGTAACTTTAGATCTCACTCCTGATATATCAAAGCAACCTACACCTCATGATCAAGTCCATTATTCTCTCAGGATTAAGAGTTCATGCAATTAGGAGTCGTGGGATTTATTATTCATTTGACAGTCGTTAGGAGAATAATAAATCTCACAGTGGTCCAGTTCAATATGTATTAACTTTTAAAACATATCAACATATCAACTAGAAGTCTCCACTGCCATGATCAAGACAAATCATCTTAGTTGATATGTTATAGTCTTCGCAGATGAAATGCCCAATTTCATCACCGACTACGAACCAAAATTATGAGTTTACAAAGAACTTGTGATCTATATCTTCTGTGACTAAATCACATAAATCACATACTATGCATCTCATGGACTATATAATAATGTCCAAATATTCATGTTACCATTATTTTAGATAATAATAAAGAAACTTTATTAATCACAATATTATGTCGTACATAATGTCATACATAATAACATACATAGCATCATACAATAGGATTTAAGGGCACTAATCCTAACAATCTCCCACTTGCCCTAAAGACTACTGTGTACTAATCTAACTCCCATTCCCTCTAAATGTGACTCGAAGGTCCTTTGAGGCAAGGCTTTGGTAAAGGGATCTGCTAGATTATTTACACTTTCAATCTTTGCTACCACCACATCTCCACGGGCAATAATATCTCTAATGACGTGGTATTTTCTCTCAATGTGCTTTCCTCTTTTGTGATTCCTTGGATCTTTTGATTGTGCAACTGCTCCACTATTGTCGCAAAACAAAGTAATGGGAACTTGCTCAATTCTCACTACACCGAGATCAGAAAGGAATTCCTTGAGCCACATAGCTTCTTTTGCTGCTTCACAAGCAGCAACATATTCTGCTTCCACGGTGGAGTCCGCAATACAAGATTGCTTGACACTCCTCCATGTTATGGCTCCACCTCCCAAGGTGAAAACACATCCTGATGTCGACTTTCTGAAATCTAGATCTAATTGAAAGTCTGAATCTGTATAGCCAATGGGAATCAAATCCTCACACCAGTAAACAAGCATATAATCTCCCAAGGTGAAAACACATCCTGATGTCGACTTTCTGAAATCTAGATCTAATTGAAAGTTTGAATCTGTATAGCCAATGGGAATCAAATCCTCACACAGTTAAACAAGCATATAATCTCTTGTTCTCCGAAGATACTCCAGAATATGCTTTACAGCTTGCCAATGTTTTGTTCCTGGATTTGATTGATATCGGCTGACCATGCCAACTGAATAACAAATATCTGGTCTAGTACAAAGCATGGCATACATGAGACTTCCCACTACAGAAGCATAAAGAACTTGTCTCATCATATCTACTTGCTCTTGAGTCTTAGGCCTTTGGTCATCAGATAGAGGAACTCCATGTCTGAAAGTAAGTAAACATTTCTTGGAGTTTTGCATGCTAAACCGTTCTAGAACCTTATCTATATATCTAGCTTGTGATAAGCCTAACATCTTATTCTTTCAATCTCCCCAAAGCTTGATCCCAAGAATAAAATTAGCCTCACCCAAGTCCTTCATATCAAATTGGCTTGACAACCAAACCTTTACTGATGACATTACCCCTACATCATTTCCAATGAGTAGAATATCATCAACATAAAGCACTAGGAACATCACTACTTTATCTTGATGTCTTTTGTACACACATAGTTCATCAAGATTTTATTCAAAACCATATGACTTCATTGCTTGATCAAATCTGATGTTCCATGACCTAGATGCTTGCTTAAGTCCATAAATGGACCTTTTCAACTTGCATACCATATGCTCTTGGTTCTTTGCTATGAAACCTTCCGGTTACAACATATAGATTTCTTCTTCAAGATTGCCATTAAGAAATGCAGTCTTGACATCCATTTGCCAAATCTCATAATCATAATAAGCAGCAATGGATAAGAGAATTTTGATAGATTTAAGCATGGCTACTGGCGAAAAAGTTTCATCATAGTCAATACCTTCTTTTTATATATACCCTTTCGCCACTAGCCTTGCTTTAAAGGTTTCAACCTTTCCATCTACCCCTCTCTTCCTTTTGTAAACCCATTTGCAACCAACAGGTTTAATGCCGTTAGGCGCCTTTACAAGATCCCAAACTTGATTGGAATACATGGAATCTAATTCAGATTTCATAGCTTTGATCCAATGATGTGCATCTATATCATTCATTGCCTCTTCATAAGTGTGGGGATCCGATACATCCTTTTCTGAGATAGCTTCATAAGTTTCTCCCAAACCTATAAATCTTATATTTGGCCGAATAATTCTCCCAGTACGACGAGGCACCTGTGTACTAGTCATCTCATGAGTAATATCTTGTGGTGTATCTAATACAGCCACATCATCCCTAGTGTCATCCATTGGTTGTTCATTTACAGGTTCATTCATTTCAGCCAAAACAAATTTATTTCTAGGATTAAAATTATTCACATAATCATCCTCCAAAAATTTGGCATGTGTGCTAACAAACACTTTGTTATCTTTATGATTATATAATAAATAACCCTTTGTTTCCTTTGAATACTCTTAAAACATCCATACTTCAGTTTTAGCTTCCAACTTATCAGACTTCCTTTTCAACACATGTGCTGGACATTCCCAAATGTGGAGGTATCTCATACTAGGCTTGCGCCCACTCCACAATTCCTTAGGTGTGTTGGGAACAAATTTTGATGGAACTAAATTCAAAATATGCATAGCAGTTTTTAGTGCATATCCCCAAAAAGAAATTGGTAAAGTTGAGTAACTCATCATGGACCTAACCATTTCCAAAAGAGTCCTATTCCTTTTTTCTGCTACACCATTTTGTTGGGGAGTTCCAGGTGCAGTCAATTGGGATACAATCCCATTTTGAGTTAAGTAATTCTTGAAATCCCCAAGAAGGTATTTGCCACCACGATCAGATCGAATGGCCTTTATGCGTTTACCTAATTGATTCTTAACTTCAACCCTAAACTCTTTGAACTTTTCAAAGGTTTCGGACTTCCATCTCATTAGGTACACATAACCATATCTTGAGTAATCATCGATAAAAGTGATGAAGTACTCATAACCTCCTTTTGCTTGGGTTGACATAAGACCATATACATCCGTATGAACTAATTCAAGCAATTCTTGGGCTCTTCTACCTTTTGCATTAAAAGGTCGGTTGGTCATTTTACCTTCCAAACAAGATTCACAAACTAGAAATTCATCAAAGTCCAATGGCTCTAAGAGTCCATCTCTGATCAGTCTTTGAATTCTGTTTGGATTAATATGACCCAAACGCAAGTGCCAAAGATATGCTTCATTAGTAGAAGGAAACTTTCTCTTTAATGATTTTACATGAGAGTTATGATCCAATTCAGAATTGTATAATTCATGCTTATCAGGAGTTAAAATATAAAGATCATCCATAATATTACCAGAACAGATAAACGCTTTATCCTTCTTTATTACAATATTGTCTTTTAGGATAACATAATATCCATGTTTACCTAAATAAGTTGCAGAAATTAAATTTCTACGAACATTAGGTACATACAAACAGTCTTTCAATATTAAAACTCTAGATTCAAAACATAAATTACACACTCCAATAGCTACAACTGGAATCTTGCTCCCTTCAGCCAAGGTAAGAAACATTTCTCCTTCATTCAGCTTTCTGGTCTCCTTAAACCCCTGCAAAGAATTACAGATATGATTAGTACAACCTGAATCCACACACCAGGAATCTGTGGTATTCTGTACTAAACATGTTTCAAGAAGGAATGTACTTTTCATACCTTTATTCTTGGCAGCCTTAAATATTGGACAATTCCTCTTCCAATGTCCTTTCTCACCACAATGAAAACACTTTCCTTTGGTTTTCTTTCCTTTGTTGGCAACTCCTAAGGCAACTTGTTTACCAACTTGCTTGGCGAAGTCCTCTTCTTCTTCTTCCTTTTACCCTTGCCTTTCCACTTAGGTTGAGAAGTAGAAGCTTCTGCCATGTTGGCATCAACACTAGAAGTACCAAGGATGCATTCCGCCGCTACCAACTCATTCATTAATTCAGACAAAGAATAAATCCTTTTGTTCATATTATAGTTAAGTCTAAATTCCTTGAATGATTATAGTAGTGACTGGAGTATCATATCTACTTGGGATTCTCCATCAATATCGGCACCTAAAACTTCCAATGTATTCAGATTAGAGATCATCCGAAGACAATGCTCCCTCACTGAAGTACCTTCAGCCATTTTGGTATTATAAATCTACCTCATAGTTTCTTGCCTTGCAAAACGGCCTTGCTCACCAAACATCTCCTTCAGACTTAGCATAATATCCAAAGCTAGTTCTACATCCTGCATTTGATGCTGTAGAACATTTGAAATAGATGCTAGGATGTAGCACTTGGCCATCTCATTATATTTTTGCCAACGATCATATCGCTGTTTTTCCTCAAGAGGAGCATCTAATGATGGAAAGCTAGGACATGGTTCAGTAAGCACATATTTGTGCTCTTCAGCAGTAAGAACAATATCCAAATTTCTTTTCCAGTCAACATAATTGGATCCAGTCAGTTTGTTTTGATTAAGAATAGTAACAAGTGGGCTAAATGATGCCATGTTCAAATATGAAAATAATAAACATGAATATAATAAGTAAATTGGACATTATCAATTTAGCATATAAGTATATAATATGGAACCTTATAAAACCATAAAATAATATATGCAACGACAAACCAATCCATGTCTATAATTCCTTGGTAGCAAGTTTATTATAAACACATTAATTGATTAAGAACTATTCTCATTATTAGTGCTATCATGATAACTCTTATCATACACTAATAATATGCCATATTAGCTTTAGCCTCTAAGTAATAATGACATAGCTCCTTTGGGAGGTTAACATTACACTTAGTCTAGTGTACACCATTATCTAGAATCATGTGTAGCCACATTTCATCTCCCTTATACTGTTTAAACTTGTAGTACCATGGAACAAAACACCCTCCTTTGGGATCGCGAGGCATATACGCCAAGACGAAGTGCTTGTCCACACTACTTTAAACAGGTTAGTTCAATCTTGTAGTACTATGAAGTAAACACCCTCCTTTGGGATCGCAAGGCATATACACCAAGACGAGATGCTTATCCCACACTACTATGAACCGATAATGGAGGTCGTGAGATCCAACCCTTGTATCTCTCTCCCACTAGATATTTTAAATTAAAGGTTTTTATGATCAGGAACCATATTAATGCTAGAAACCCTTGAAAACATAATCCTAATCTCAATAGGAATAAATTTCATTAAATGAATACTTTAACCCTAGCATTAATATATATATAAATATATATAATGTAATATAAACCCATATTACATTATAAACCCATATAATATATGGATTATTACATGTAATATATGATTATTACATTATATATGATATACGGATTCAATATGAAACACACTTTAATATACGGATCCAAGACATCCAAGGCGTAGAACACATGCTAGAAACATTGTATCACTACCTTATATCAATCATCCGAATGCTTATGAATCCATATATAACTATTAACACATGCAAGATGGCCATCAAGGCAATAACTATTAAATTGTCTTTTATAGCCAAGCGGTGCAAGAAAGTCCAACCAATGCAATCATTTGGTTCATGCACATGACAGTTATATGAATTACATTCAATAACTATATCCTTGGCAATTACTAAGACACGGCACCATCCAATAAATAAATATTAAATAAGATGTCCATTTCGAACAAACCAATGCAATACAATGGTTATCATTATGAACGGTTATCCTTAGCAATGAAAACCTTTAAAAGAATTTCATTTGGACAATAACTACTTTCTTCGAATGGATCTGTATCTTAATTGTGTGGCCAAGAGAATTTCTTCGAAGATGGAATTCCATATTAATAGAAATTCTCTTCACATCAACGCAAAGTCTATCACCTTCTCTCAAAACAAATTATGAAATCAAAAATCCTAAACGTGATTATATTGAACAATCACTAAAGATTCAAGAATCCCATAACACCAAGAAAATGATTTTCTTTGATTCTAAAACACAATCACATATTATACAAGCATGAGATGAAAACCTGGCTTTGATACCAATTGATGGTAAATATGGTTTTGTATCTCATACAAAACACATAGCGGAAGCAACAAACATGGATTTATTTCATTCATGATTGATAACATGCATTATGTGATTTACAGAATTTGAGAACAAGATAGTGTACCTTGGTGCGGTGAAATTCAAAACAAAAGATTAGAAGTACTTGGGAACACTTTTAATCTTCACTCCAATTCCATTTTACGCCTAAGAAGTGTGGTCTCTCAATCAGTTTCTAAGGGAGAATAATCGAGTGGCTTCACTCGCACAGACACACCACTTCACAATGATGATTCTCTTAAAATAAAATTCTGTATGTGTCTCCCTTTATAACTAACTGATCATCTAATTGGGCCGGCCTATTGGGCCTTTCCAATTGGGTTTTAGTGTGTGGCTTGGAGTGGGACCAAAAGGGACCAATAAGACACTAGCTCTAATGGGCCTTGGGCTTTTCTGTCAACTCTTGACAAGTCCAAAGTTACCATTAATTATATTTAATACCACTATATAAATATAATTGCACTCTAGGCCTCATTTATAAATTATATCCCAAGACTTTATTATACATGCAACCCCTTCATAAATTATTCGTAGTAATACAAAGTCATGAATGTAGACTGCCACTTTGAAGATTACTATATCTTAATCCTTGAGTACCCGGTTTAATCATTTAATTTATTCATCATATATTTATGAAATCCAGTTTCATAAATATATACTTTAGTAATTTCTTGAGAATATATGTTCCATCAACACTAAATGTGATTGCCCAACATATTGAGATTTTGACCGTTATTTTAGATCTCACTTCTGATATATCAAAGCAACCTACACCTCATGATCAGGTCCATTATTCTCTCAGGATTAAGAGTTCAGGCAAATAGGAGTCGTGAGATTTATTATTCATTTGACATTCGTTAGGAGAATAATAAATCTCACAGTGGTCCAGTTCAATATGTCTTAACTCTTAAAACATATCAACATATCAACTAGAAGTCTCAACTTCCATGATCAAGACAAATCATCTTAGTTGATATGTTATAATCTTCGCAGATGAAATGCCCAATTTCATCACCGACTATGAACCAAAATTTTGAGTTTACAAAGAACTTGTGATCTATATCTTCTGTGACTAAATCACATAAATCACATACTATGCATCTCATGGACTATATGATAATGTCCAAATATTCATGTTACCATTATTTTAGATAATAATAAAGAAAATTTATTAATCACAACATTATGTCATACATAATGTCATACATAATAACATACATAGCATCATACAATAGGATTTAAGGGCACTAATCCTAACAGGGCCACCATAGCTTGGGTGACGCTATTGTAGGAAGCGGCTTCCACATACTTGGTAAAGTAATTGATAGCCACAGGATATACTTATGCCCATTTAAGGCTTTCGGAATGCGACTAGGAAAGCATGCTAGATCTATTCTCTTTTTTTGGTATTTTTGCATATGTTCTTTTTCTTTATTATTTATGCCAAGTTGGAAACTATGTCTGTTCACATGTTTAAGTAGCATAGGCGAACTTACATATGTTGGATGCTGTGAAAATACATGAAACACTATGAAAACTTAGAGAAAAGCTAGGTAGATATGATAAACTATGCATGATAAAGATGGAAAATTTTAGGAGATTGAAAACGTGAGAACAGTGCAATTTTGAGTAAAGGTAGTTTTGGAAAACATAGGATTAAATGGTCCCTGCTGAATCTAAATCTCGAAGAAGGCATAGGATTAAAATGTCATTGCCAAATATGAATCCCAATGAGACTAAATGGTATAGGATTAAACTGTCACTACCAAATCTAAACCCCGATTAGATCAAATGATCGTTGCCGAATCCAAATCTCAAAGAAGGTATAGGATTAAACAATTGCTGCCGAATCTGAATCCTGATGAGACTAAACGGTCACTGCCAAATCTCAAAGTAGACGTAAGATTAAACTGTCACTGCTGAATCTAAATCTCGGAGAAGACATAGGATTAAACAGTCGCTGCCAAATCTAAATCACAATGAGATTAAATGATCGCTACCGAATTTGAATCTCAAAGAAGGTATAGGATTAAACAGTCGCTTCCGTATCTAAATCCCGATGAGACTAAACAGTCACTGCCGAATCTGAATCTTGAAGAAGACGTAGGATTAAATGGTCACTATTGAATCTGAATCCCAATGAGACTAAACAGTCATTGCCGAATTTGAATCTCGAAGAAGACATAGGATTAAAAGGTCATTGCCAAATCTAAATCCCGATGAGATTAAATGATCATTGCCGAATCTGAATCTCGAAGAAGACATAGGATGAAACGGTCATTGGCAAATCTAAATCTTTATGAGACTAAACGGTCGCTGCTGACTCTAAATCTTAAAGAAGACGTAGGATTAAACGGATGTTACCTAATCTGAATCCCAATAAGACTAAACAGTCACTGCTGAACCTAAATCTCAAAGAAGGTATAGGAATAAACAATCGCTGCCGATTTTGAATCCCAATGAGACTAAACAGTCGCTGCTGAATCTAAATCTAGAAGAAGGCATAGGATTAAATAGTCGCTACTAAATCTGAATCCTAATGTGATTAAATGGTTGCTGCTAAATCTGAATCTTGAAAAAGGCATAGGATTAAATAGTTGTTGTTGAATCTGAATCCCAAGAGATGTATTTTGAAAATTTTGACACTTTTGAGATAAAAAGAGATAGGATTAAATGACCGCCGTCAAATTTGAATCCTGAGAGAGGTATTTTGAAAATTTGGATACTTTTGAGGAAACATGACATAAGTATGAGCATGCATGATATGTGTTAGGTAGTAGGGTTAGACACACATACCTGTCTATTTGCATTGCCAAATGTTTTGGGCTTACTAATCATACCTGAATTTTGCTTTTACAAATCTTGTCTTGATAATAAGATCTAATGAGGATCATAGGAAGGCTTCCGCTATTGTTCCATCTCGAGTCAACTCATCTAGTAGCAACGATGACACTATCTCAGTCAACGTGCAGATTATGCGGACCCTTTAGCGGCATTTTTACCAAGGTGATGATGACATTGTGCAGTCTCAGTTGTAAGCTTGGAGAGTGAGCTGGCATACCTGAATCAGAGATTTACAGTCTTGGATTAGATGAGAGATAAGGACAGGGCCATAGTGGAGGCTAGTCATGCCGAGGCGAGTAGCAATGTTGATGATTTAGCCATATGGCTATTGCAGGCTAAGTCCTACATTCATTCTACTTTGAGTCTTGAGTATGGGCTGGCTGATGAGCCTAGTGATTTAGATATGGAATTTCATCGTCTCCAGGCTGAGGTAGCCAAAAAGGAGGAGGCATTGAGAGTTGCTACTGCTGAGATTAGCACATTGCAGGTTTCGCTTGATACAGAGAGGCAAAGTTGCACCTTGGGTCCTAGTATAGAGAGGGAGTTGGTTCGTCTTCAACATTCATATGGATGACTTAGTGAGATTTCCATAGATCTGGGGTTTAATGCAATAGGTTTTGCCTAGACTGCCCTTTTGGGTTTTCAATCTAGCATGCTCCCTCGAACTCTTTCTTTTACTCTTCTTTTACGTAGACAGGTTTTCAATCTACCTTTTATATATATATATATATATATATATATATATATTGTGTGGGCCAATCTTGCCCTGTGGTCAAACTGTGTGTGAGGAAGCCAGGCTCAATATTATCCCCATTCATACAAATGGAGCAAGGAAGGGCCTGGCCCAATATCCCGTGTAAGGGCAAACGAATATCCGAGGACATCCAGCCGAGGAATGGACAAAATTACCATCCGAGGAGAGATGGAGCATGCTTGTAAGGAGTTGGGCCGTGTCCGAGGACGATGGTCACCTTGGTACTTTTGTCCGAGGTATCTGGTGAACTCGTTAATCACTCAGAACAACGCCTGGGACAAATCTTATAACAGAGCAAAGGGGGAAATATCAAACAAAAAGTAATGGTAGGAAATGACAAATATCTAAAGGTGCTGTCACCTCCGCATTAAATGTCTCCCAGCTAACCTTCTGGCCGCATTAATGTGGAGGTGATACCTGAACAGTGAAGGAACAGCTTTCCAGCTAAGAATGGAAGATTCAAGAGAGGGCAAGGGGGATGACGAAAAAGGACGTTGAATGCCAAGTCCACACGTGGATGATAAAAAAGGCAAAAAAGCCATGGTATATAAGGCGCCAAAGAAAAAGGAGAAAGGGGGATCGGAACAGAGAGAGAAAAGAAAAATCAGATCTCTAGGGCATGTCCGAAGAGACCTATTGCTACATTCCTTGCTCATATCTTTAATCTTTTTACACTAAAATCCAATATCTTGGCCCAAGATCAGACTAGTTTCCTTTCCTGCACTCTATAAATTCATTGTTTGGGCTACGTGGGCCTGGATCCATTCCCGTTTTGGATTCAAGTCAAATCTGGTCCTTACATATATATATATATATATATTTTTTTTTTTTGCCTTTTTTTTTTATTTACATAGGAATGTATAAAAAGAGGTAGCACTTGGAAGCTCCCTCATGCAAAGTAATGTATGACAGCATTAGAGTTGGTGAGCATTGAAGTCATTCCCATCCATGTTAGCTAGAATCACGGCTCCTCCGAAGTTGGGATCTCTACCTCTGTGGGAAGGACAGCCTACATGCCGTAGACCAAGGAATATAGGGTTGCACCTATGGAAGTACGAACAGTAGTGCGATAGGTGCACAAGACAAATTGAAAGAACTCGTGCCAATACTTATAGGTGTTTGTCATATTCACCAAGATCTTCTTTATATATATATATATATATATTTTTTTTTTTTTTTTGGCGGCTTCCACTGTGTCATTCATCTAAGGATGGTAGGGAACCGAATTTCAGTGTTCCATCTTGAACTGTTGACAAAATTGCTTGATTATTTTCCCATTTAGGTTTTTCCCATTATCTGTAATGAGCTCTCCTGGTACATTATAGTGGCAAATGATGTTCTTCTTCAAGAATCAAGCCACCAAAGCTTGGGTGAAACTTTGGTCGAAAGCAACTTCCACTTACTTGGTGAAGTAATTGATTGCCACCAGGATATATGTTAGGATTAGTGCCTTTAAATCCTATTGTATGATGCTATGTATGTTATTATGCATGACATTATGTATGACTTAATGTTGTGATTAATAAAGTTTCTTTATTATTATCTAAAATAATGGTAACATGAATATTTGGATATTATCATATAGTCCATGAGATGCATAGTATGTGATTTATGTGATTTAGTCACAGAAGATATAGATCACAAGTTCTTTGTAAACTCATAATTTTGGTTCGTAGTCAGTGATAAAATTGGGCATTTCATCTGCGAAGACTATAATATATCAACTAAGATGATTTGTCTTGATCATGGAAGTGGAGACTTCTAATTGATATGTTGATATGTTTTAAGAGTTAAGACATATTGAACTGGACCGCTGTAAGATTTATTATTCTCTTAACAACTGTCAAATGAGTAATAAATCTCATGACTTCTATTTGCATGAACTCTTAATCCTAAGAAAATAATGGATCTGATCATGAGGTGTAGGTTGCTTTGATATATCAGGAGTAAGATCTAAAGTAATGGTCAAAATCTCAGTATGTTGGGCAATCACATTTAGTGTTGATGGAACATATATTCTCAAGATGGAATTCATAGTCTCTTAATGGAGATATAAAATATTCCTTTGAGATAAGTTTAATGGGTTCAGTTATTTAGAGAGTTAGGCCTAACTACTTTAGTAAGAAATTACTAAAGTATATATTTATTAAATTGGATTTCATAAATATATAATGAATAACTTAAAGGATTAAATCAGGTACTCAAGGATTAAGATGTAGTAATCTTCAAAGTGGCAGTCTACATTCATGATTTTTTATTACTATGAATATTTTATGAATGGGTTGCATGTATAATAAAGTCTTGGGATATAATTTAAGAGTGAAATTATATTTATATAATGTTATTAAATATAATTAATGGTAACTTTGGACTTGTCAATAGTTGACAGAAAAGCCCAAGACCCATTAGAGCTAGTGTCTTATTGGTCCCTTTTGGTCCCACTCCATGCCACACACTAAAACCCAATTGGAAAGGCCCAATAGACCAGCCCAATTAGATAATCAGTTAAATATAAAGGGAGAAACATACCGAAATTTTTATTAGGAGAAAGAGAGACATCATTGTGAAATGGTGTGTATGTACAAGTGAAGCCACTCGATTATTTTCCCTTAGAAACTAATTGAGAGACCACACTTCTTGGGCGTAAAGTGGAATTAGAGTGAAGATTAAAACTGTTTTCAAGTACTTATAATCTTTTGTTTTGAATTTCACTGCACCAAGGTATGCTATCATGTTCTTAAATTCTGAAAATTACATAATGCATGTCATCAATCATGAATGAAATAGATCCATGTTTGTCGCTTCCACTATGTGTTTTGTATAAGATACAAAACCAGATTTACCAACAATATACTCATGCCCTTTTGAGGCTCTCAGAATCACGGACCCGTTGACACCATTCCTCAAGTTGAAAAGGCCATGGCACTGCTAGAGAATGCTAGGGTTGGGGAAGAACATTCTTTCTATTCTGGTACACTTGGCAACGATGGTATATACTCACATGCTTGATGCAGTCACTTTCCATGGTGAGCCAATAGTAGCCAGCTATTATAACTTTTAGGGCTAATAAGGGTCCACTGGCATGGGCTCTAAGCAGGCCTTCATGCATCTCTTCCATCAAATGGTTAGCCTCAGGAGCATCTATGCATCGAAGCAAAGTTGTGTCATGGTTCCTATCGTACAAGACTTCCCCACTCAAGAAAAATTGGCACACCATTTGCCTGATGAATTTCTTCTCACTATCTATGGCCCCGAGCGAGTATTCACCATCTTTGATATAAGCTTTGATATCATGGTACCATGGCTTCCCATCGATTTCAGCTTTAATGTTCTTACATTCTTCGATATTCATGCAATAGGCCGGCATGCCGTAGACCTCTATGTGCAATTGTCACATTTCATCTCCTTCTACTAACTTAACCATGCTAGCCATGGTGGCTAAAGCATCTGCGAACTGGTTGTGTGCTCAAGGTAAGTAGGCAAAGGTAATGTTCTAGAACTTCGGGATTAGGCGCTAACGTACTTCTGATATAGAATCAACTTGGTGTCTCGAGCTTGCCACATTCCCTCTATTTTGGACATGATCAACAGGGAATCTCCAAAGATGCTTAGACTGTACATGCCGAACTCTAAGGCAACTTATAGGTCTACTATGCACACCTCGTACTCTGTGATGTTGTTGTTGCTATCGAATTTCAGCTTGACTAAAACGAGGATTATTGGCCTTTTAGGGATATTAAAACTCCTCCCACTCTATTTCTAGTAGTATTGGTAGCTCCATCAAAATAAAGCTTCCAATGCCATGGTTCCACATTGCTTGGTTCAAGCTCTATTGCCAAAACATCTTCATCCAGGAAGAGGGATTCTAAGAATTCTAGACCGTTCAATGGTTGGTCAACTAGGTAATTATCTATGGCTTGACCTTTGATGGCCTTCTATACCACAAACACAATATCGAACTCAGATAGCAATATCTACCAACGAGAGATTTTCCTTATGAGGACAGGCTTTTAAAGATGTACTTGATGAGGTCCATGCGGGAAATCAACCATGCGGTGAATTAAAGCATGTACTACCGCAACTTATGTGAGGCCCATGCTAGGGCACAACATGTCTTTTCAATGGAGAGGTAATTAATCTCTCATAGCTGGTGAACTTCTTACTCAGGTAGTAAATTGCCTTCTCCTTTTGATTGGGTTCATTTAGTTGGCCTAACATGCAACCCATAAATGCTTCTTGCACCGCTAGATAAAGAATCAACAGATGTCCCGGTGTTAGGGGAACCAGAATAGAAGGGTTCAAAATATACCGCTTAATCCCGTGAAAGGCCACTTGACACTTATCTATCCATTCTATCTTCATATCCTTCTTCAAGAGCTTGAATAAGGGATTGCATGTGGCAGCCAACTGCGCTATGAAGCAGGCTATGTAATTGATTCTTCCTAAAAAGCTTCAAACTTGTTTCTTGGTTTTTGGCACGGGCATGTCCTTGATGGCCAAGACTTTTGCTGGGTCCACTTCAATTCCTCTTTAGCTGACTTTGAAGTTGAGTAATTTCCCTGAGGGTGGTCAACTATCTAGAATGGTTAGCTAATGTGGTTCCAGTACCAAAGAAGGATGGGAAGGTCAGAATGTGTAGACTTTCGAGATCTGAATAAGGCCAGCCCAAAAGATGACTTTCCTTTACCTTATATTGATATCCTCGTTGACAACACAACAGCTTATGCTTTGCTATCATTTATGAATAGATTTTTAGGGTACAATCAGATTAAGATGGCTCAAGAAGATATGGAGAAAGCCTCCTTTATTACTCCATGGGGGACATATTACTACAAGGTCATGCCATTTGACCTTAAAAATGCTGGTGCTACTTACCAACGTGCAGCTACCACTTTGTTGCATGACTTGATCCACAAAGAAATAGAGGTTTATGTTGATGATATGATAGTCAAGTCCGAGGACTTTGAGGGGCATATACCAGCTTTGAGGAAGTTCTTTGAAAGAGTTTGGTTCTACAACAATTAAATCCAAAAAAGTGCACTTTCGAGGTCACATCCAGAAAGTTGTTTGGGTTTATTGTAAGCCAAGGGGGAATTGAAGTTGATCCAAACAAAATTAAGGCAATAGTAGAGATGAAGTCCCCAAAAACTAAAAATGAGATCCAAGGATTTCTAGTGAGGATATAGTACATCAGTAGGTTCATAGCTCAGCTCACCATGACATGTGGACCAATCTTCCAATTGCTTAAGAAGGAGGTCCCTACAGTATGGAATGAACAATGTTAAGAAGCCTTTGAAAAGATTAAGAGCCCATTTGGTATGGTATTTTAAGCAACACTTTTCAGTTTTTAAACAACATTACACGTATTTCTACACACTTTTTCATCCACACATACTTCCAAAAAATACAAATAACGTTACTAGAACAACGTTACCAAACGGCCCCCAAGAATTATCTGATGAAGCCACCAATACTTGTCCCACTGGTACCCGAAAAGCCATTGTTGGTGTATCTTACCACTACAGATACAGTAATGAGGGCTTTACTTTCTTAATACCTAGAGGAGAATAGAAAGGAGAATGCAATTTACTACATCAGCAGCAAGAAGATGTTGCCTTATGAAAAAAAGTATTCACCATTAGAGAAGACATGTGTAGCACTTGTATGGGCAACCCGCAAACTCAAACATTATATGCTGGCTTACAAGGTCTTGTTGATTGCAAGAATGGATCCTTTCAAGTACTTAATGGAAAAGCCTGTGCAAGATGGGAAGACAACTAAATGGGTTTTGCTTTTGTCAAAATTTGACATTAAGTATGTGACTCAAAAATCTGTGAAGGGTAGAGCAATAGTCGATCATTTAGCCCATTATTCATTAGAAGAAGTAAAAGAAATCCAAGGAGACTTTCCAGATGATGACATCATGGGGATTGAGGTAGAATCATAGAAGATGTACTTCGATGGAGCAATAAATTAAAATGGAAGTGGCATTGGAGTTCTCTTGATTTCTCCAAAAGGGACACACATTCCATTTCCTTGTAGACTCAACTTTCCTGCCACCAACAATGCCACTGAATATGAAGCTTGAATCATTGGGTTACGAGCAATCCTAGGCCTTGAAGTAAAAGAGTTGGAGGTATACGGAGACTCAACTTTGATAATCTTCGAGATTCAAAATAAATGGAAGATCAAAGAATAAAGGCTGATGCCTGATATGAATGTCTTCAGAAGTGGGCATCAAAATTCAACAAGATCCAATATCAATGTATGCCGAGGATGCAAAATTAAATTGTCGATGCTTTAGCAACCATGGCATATGGATGGGCCAAAAGAAGATGAAGCTAGACCGATAGTGGTGGAACAAAAAGAAGAACCGGCCTATTGCATGACAATAGAGGAGGATAAGGAAAAGAATGGAGAAGGTGAATGGTACTCAAACATCCTACAATACCTCAAAGATGGGATATACCCAAAGGCTGTAGACAAGAATGATCATTTAGCCATTAGGAGGTTGTCTACTAATTACATTATTTATAGTGAAAGGCTTT
The DNA here is from genome assembly GCA_030820535.1 of Quercus parvula. Taxonomy (NCBI): domain Eukaryota; kingdom Viridiplantae; phylum Streptophyta; class Magnoliopsida; order Fagales; family Fagaceae; genus Quercus; species Quercus parvula. Next base: position 26,281,845 of record JAUAME010000004.1, read on the forward strand.
ACAGAAGATCATATGATGGAATTCATCCCCTTTGTGTAACCACCAGGGAAGCATAGAAAATAAATGAAAAGGTTCATGAGTCAAGTTATGGGCCACATATGAATGCACACATGCTGTCAAGGAAGATAATGAGACAAGGCTATTACTGGACTACTATGGAAGCTGACTGTGTGGTTCATGTTCGAAAATGCCATCAATACCAAGTCCATGGAGATCTGAAGCACATGCCACCCATGCCATTATATACCATGACATCACCTTGGCCATTCTCTATATAGGGGATAGACATTATTGGGAAAATTCACTCAACAGCATCTAATAGCCATGAATTCATACTTTTAGCCATTGATTACTTCATTAAATGGGTAGAAGCTACCTCATATAAGGTTCTAAATTCAAAGAAAGTTACTCAATTCATTCAGACCAATATCATTTGCAGATATGGGGTACCACATGAAATTATTTTAGACAATGGACTACATTTTAAAGGTGAAATAGAGAAACTACTACAATAGTTCAACATTCAACACCACAAGTCTTCACCTTACCATCCTCAAACCAATGAAGCAATTGAGGTAGCTAATAAAAACATATGGTGAATCTTGAAGAAGAGCACAAAGAACTACAAGGATTGGCACCTACAATTGCACCTATGCACTCTGGGGGTATAGAACATCAATTCAATCTGTCACAAGAGCCACTCCTTATTCATTGGTGTATGGGATAGAAGCAATCCCTCCTACTGAAATGGGTGCCCGTTCACTAAGGATAGTATTGGAAAGTGAAATCTTTGAAGTAGATTGGTTGTAAAGCAGCTATGACCAGTTATGCATGATAGATGAGAAGAGACTTAAGGCCTTGTATCATGTTTACCAAAGGAGGCTTAGGAAAGCTTTTGACAAGAAAGTAAGAACAAGAGATTTGAAGTTGGGGGATTTAGTGTTGAAAGAAATTTGAGCCCTGGTTTAAGATGCAAATGGGAAGTTCAAGTAAAATTGGGTAGGCCCATACATTATCAAGTAGATATACTCTAGGGGAGCAGTAAGGTTGATGGATTTAGATGCAAACCCTTTCACTGAGCCAACCAACATGGATCAATTGAAGAAATACCATGTCTGAGGTAGTAATCTGAAAGCACCACGTCTGAAGTGGTTGTAAATTATGCTATTTCCCTTCCTAGGCTTCACCAAAAAAAAAAAAAATGAAAACCCAAAAGGGCGATCTATGCAAAAAGAGAGTAAAAAAGAGAGTTGAGAGAGCCTGCTAGGCTGAAAACCTGAAAGGGCGACCTAGGAAAAAATTAAGGCAAATAAAAAATCAATGAACTACATGATGACCTGATCCTTCTACAAAGGGGGTACGTAGGCAACCATGCATTGGTCCGATCACAATTTCCCAAAACCACCATTTGCCCATTAAACAAAATTTTCCAAAATTCAACCATTCCATTAAACCATGTCATTACACAAAATCTAAAAAACCAAACCTTAAGAAGCTAAACCTGAAACCAAACCTCAAGAACCCAAACCCTAAACCAAACCATAAAAAATAAAAATTAAAAATTAAAAAAAAATTTATATATATATATATATATATGCTAAACCCCTAAAACCTACACCTTAAACAAAACCCTTAACCTGCAAATCCTAAATAATTCCTAAACATAAGAGTTTTTACATCAACTTTTAAATAAACATGTTCAAAGCCAAAAATAAGAAGGTCACTTTGTCTTTTCTCTTTTCTCTTTTTGTTGGTCATTGATTTCCTTTGTGCTAGGAAATTTTTCATCCTTGTCCCATCTTTTAAATTCATAGTTGTCATCATCATGTCTTTCCTAGTTATCTCTAAGAAATTGCTTTCTCATAGCAACCATTTCAGTTTCCTTGTCAGCAATCTTGTCCACCAACCAATTAGAGTATTATGCAGTCATCCTGTGAAAGTGAACCTTGACAAAAGACTGGTCCACTCAATCATTCATCTCCAAGCCCAACAGCATGTTCCTTATAGAAGTAGGATTTGTGTCCACAGGAGTGAAAGGTCTTCTTCTTTTTTCCACCTGGCATTCTTTGCTCATATTGGAACTGCCTCAAGAGTTGCCCTCCACAATCCAACAATGAAGATGTGATCTGATCCTAGAGACCACAATAGAAGGGGTGGGCACTTTAGCCAATAACAATTCCATAGGATTGAGGCACTGGATTTCTTGTTCAAAAATTTCACCCAGTTGCTTTCAATTTGGCACTCATTTTTAATGATAGTCCTGCTAAGAAAACTGCTAGGACCATAATTACCAGTTATAGTCCTAGCAATCATATCCAGTCGCTTCATCAGCCATATCTGCAAAGTCAAGGGACTTCCAAGGAAGTTTTGAGATTCTCCACCATGAGATACACCATCCAATCCCAGAAGAGTTTCTCCCAAGATTAGAGAAGCTAAGTCATCACCATCCTTAACTTGACTCACCACACTTATGGCTTGAGCATTTGTAAAACTATGTCTTCTAGAGCAAAGCAAAAATTCTCCAACAAAGCATAGGGCCAAGCCAAAAAAATTTTGCATATTGTCAGTCACTCCATAAGTGCATTTGTTAATCAACCTGGAAACAATTGCATGAAAATTCATCATATGTCCTTCAACCATACTAATAGCGATGGAAGTAGGAAGACCAAGAGCATCGGACAAAGACTCCCTATGCTTGGTATCACAAGAAACCGCTATAGATTTTTTTGCTTGGATCATAGCCTAGGATAGCGAAAAATTCTTCTATTGTGGGACAGAGTTCATTAGTTTTAAACCGGAACACGTGAACTTCGGGGTCCTAGATTTTCACAGCAACACGAAGGAAATCCCACTTGATTTTGACATTCCTCAGAGCCTTAATTCCCTCCAGTTTATAGGTTGTAAAATTGGTCTTAGCACTAAAATCAAAGCTAAGAACCCATCTATTGATATCATTAATTGTTGATTGAGAAAATTTGTGATTGCCAGCCATGGTTGACTTTTGCTTATGATTGTTGTGTTTTGCTAACCTTGATGTAGAGATTTGTTGCAGGAGAGATCATCAGTATAAGCTACATCAATTCCTAAATCAGGTTTAAATAGGTTTCAAAGAGTTTGTAGCAGAGTAGGAAAATGTTTCATGGTCCTAAACCATGGCATAAGCGTCATGGCGTGGCCAAGTGCCATTCGGCACTCTAAAAGTGCCGATCGGCACTTTCAAAGTGCCGAATGTCACTCTAAAAGTGCCGAACAGCACTCCTCAAATGCCAAATGGCACTCTACCCCGCCATCACTCATTCATGCAATCTCATGCAAATTTGCGTTTTCAAGCTTTTTTTTTAGGACTGTTAAACACTCAAAAAGATTTTTTTTTTTTTTTTTTTTTGGTTAAATAGAGGCATTCAGACATGCCTAACTCATTTGTTTTCACAAATCATCACTTGCATCATTATTTTCAAAAATTGATCAAATCAAAAAAAAAAAAAAAAAAAAAAATTCCAAGCTCTTGAATATATCTCTCAAACTAAGGGCATTCGCCCATGGCCCATTCATTTTCAAAAAAAAAAAAAAAAAAAGACCACCATCATCATCTTTTCAAAAAAAAAAAAAAAAAATTAGATCATCAAGATTTCAAAAAAATCATGCATTCATTTTAAACTAGTGGCATTCGGCTCCGCCTCATTCAAGTAAGTGCAGGTTCCATCAGAGCCAATGAAGATAGATTAAATTGGTACTACAAGATCTCATCAGGTGAATTCTAAACTTGCCTTAGTTAAAGTTTCTTCATGATCCAAGGCGATTACAAGGACAAAGTGCTAAACATGCAAGTTAATACAAGATTATCTAAGGAACACCTTTTTTTTATAGGAAAAATTAAAAATACAAATCAAACATCATTGGGACTCCAGGTCTACCTGTGAGAAGACCTCCTCGACCCACCTCTAAAGGAACCGCCTTCAGTATTTCCCTTTTGACTTGCTTAGAATCAAGGATCATACTGACGGTTCTCAAGTTCAAGGTTTTAGATCCTGTCCTCCAAAGTTCTTCTAGCGAAATCAGCCACTTCCATTTGACTCACCTGAAAAGTCAGGAAAATCAAGTGTTATTTATCAAGAAAAATCCAATCAAAAGCCAATTTGGAAAGCATCATTGCATACCTAGCTCACCTCATTGATCACATATCAAGAAGACTAAGTACGAGCCAACAATTGCAAACCTCCAATCATTTGCATACTTTCCTCCATGAAATCAACATCAACCTGAAGCACAAATCTACCAAGATTAGAAGCAATTCAGTAAGCCAAGAAGAGATAAAGACAAGGAATTCAAAAATTCAAAAACACCGGATCGGGCCAAGGGACATTTGGCGTGTGCTCTGGCCTATTCTAAGGCATGGAACTATATGTTCCATCAGGATTCATCACTTTACATTGCCATGCCAAAAAATAGGGATAAGTTTTCATGAAAGAACTAGAAGAGCTACCAGCATGGTGAGGAGAAGGAATCTCTTCTTCTTCTTCCTCTCCCTCTTCCTCTCCTTTAGAAGATGAAGTTTGAAAATCCAACATGCAAATGTTGTCACCAAGCAAAAATATGGAAAAGGAATATGCAAGATTAAAATTTGACTTTAGAAGGGAAGAGAAATACTGATATGTCGGCCAGGCAACCTTGCAAATGAGTTCGAATAAATTCAAAATAAGTCTCTGCTACTCCTAAAACCATAAAGCCAACACAAGCCTGAGCAATCTCTTCATCAATCAAAAGGTCAGCCAACCGAATGGAGGGACAAGGAGGAACTGGAATTGTTGTAAAAGGATATAAATGCTGAACCTGAGGCAACACCCAATTACCAAGATACCAATACCTTCCATGCCCACACTTAAACAATACCTGATGGCTATTAAGCTCCAAAAGCCCACTCACACTCCACATACTCCTCACATCCAACCCAAGGATTCAAATACATTTGAAAAATCACAATAGAACCCAAAATGAGAAAATGACCAAACCACCACTAAGCACCAAAGATCCCACACACACACACACACACAAAAATGGAAATGACTCACATCATCAGCAATCAAGTTGTCAATCACCAAGCACCAAATTTCCAAAGAACGCCTAGAGGGTGTTGACAAATGATGTTTGAGCAACCAACGGAGAAATCTTGGAAAAATTCCATTAACCTCCTCCTGAACTTAAAGGCTAACTCCAAAGTATTCATACATCCAAACCTAAATAAAATTGACAACACCATTACAACATAGCCAAAATAACTTTCCAAAACCCACACATAGCCAAAAATTCCAAACCTCACCTGCCAAAGAAATAGAGCCCCACCTAGGCTTGAAAGGCGAGAAAGCTGAGTCATGAAATGCAAAAGGGTAGCATAAGCCATACCACCCCAGTCATAATTCTTGATTTGCTCCATAAATAACGCAGATTCACTGTACTGCCTAAATCTGGGCACAAGAAAGTCCCAATTAAAAGAAGCATGAACATGCGGGTACCTTATGCCACAGTATCACATTTGGTAATGTTCTCACATAGCCATGACAAAGGAACATTTTTACTCCTCATTTTGGAAGGCATTACACCTAAAAGTTTCTTGATTTCATTTGAAGAAAGGGAGTCATGGACACGAATTCTCTCACCACCTAAATTTCAACATTACCTCATCAATGCCTGGAAAATGGAAGGTACATGTGGTGTCCCAAAAGAGTTCTAACAAAGCGAGGAGTAGCTGGATGTCCTTGTATTCATGAGTCTCCTGATTTAGTAAAGCTTCAAAGAAAGTACCAAAGCCTGCATCATTGATGATATTCCTGATAGTAAGAGACAATGCTTCCTATATGCACTTCAACATTTGGAAACTACCTCAACTCTTGAGGCTTTGCAACATCAAAATTTAGCCCATTATTCCATGACCAAAATCACATGTCCAAAAAAATTTTCCATGACCAAAATCACATGTCTAAAAATTCCCACAAAAAAAAATAAAAAAATAAAAAAATCAATGCCCCCACCAAAAATTTTACTGCAATCAAAAAATTTTCACATGTCCATACACAACTACCAAATTTTTCCCATAACCATACACAATCAAAAAAATTCCTACATGACCAAGATAGCTATAAAAAAAAAAGAAAAAATTCCCACATATCCAAAATCATAACCACAAAATTTTCCATATCCACGAAAATTTTCCTTGCGAAGGAAATCGTAATTGCCAAGCTCAATCTTAGAGAGAAGATTGAGGATGCTAAGGTGGTGAAAAAGATTTTGAGGTCCTTACTAGAGAGCTTCCATGCGAAGGTCACAGCTATAGAAGAAAGTAAAGATTTGGATGAGATCAAGATCCAAGAACTCATTGGATCTCTCCAAACATATGAGCTTGGACTGCCTTCCTACAAGTCGAGCAAATTACTTGCTCTCAAAACCATCAACAAGAGAATGGATGATTCCTCCGAAGAAGATGATGTCGAGAAGGAAGTAGCATTCCTTGCAAAGAACTTTCAGAAATTTCTGAAGATGAAAACAGTGGGAAGTCATTCAGCAAAGGAAAGTTTTCATCCCCTAAAGGTGATAGGAAGGAGTTCAAGAAGAAAGATGGAAAGGATTCTCAATTCCCTCAAGGAATCGCGTGCTACGAATGCAAGGTCATGGACATCTCAAGAAGGAGTGTCCCAACTATTTGAAAGGGAAGGGTAAAGTGTTTACCACTACCCTTAGTGATTCTGAAAGCTCAAATTCAAACACAAAAGAAGAATGTGACAGTGAAGGAAACTATAGAGCCTTCATGGCAATTACCTTTGTTGATTCAAATAATGATTTGAGCAATTTGGTTGATGAACTTGGTGTTCTTTCCAAGGATAAGGATGTTGAAGAATCGGAAGATAAAGACGTATGTCAAAATGAAGGGGAGAACAACCTTCAAGAAGCATATGATTCTCTACTGGAAGATTGTGGAAAATACGGCAAAGTTACGAACCTTGCTATGAAAAAGATGAGAAAGGTTGAAGAAGAACATAGGTGTATACTTGTGCAACTTAAGGAAGCAAAGTGTGAAGTAGAAGGACTCAAGGGAGAACTAGTTGAAGCTTATTCAAAGATCAAGTTTCTTGAACTTGAAATTATCCAAGCTAATGTCATGGTTGAGCACATCTCCACCAAGAAACTTGACAATGTGCTGTCCTCTCAAAAATCTTCACATGATAAGACCGGTTTGGGCTATACCGAAGAAGGAAGTTCTAGCAGCAAACCCAAGAAGGAAGTAAGGTTCGTATCAACCAAGAATAAAGAGAAACTCAAAGAAGTGAAGCCTGAGATTGAGACTCCTGCTGTTGTAAAAAGAATCATCGGTGCAAAACCAATGGAAAAAGGGAAGTCATTACCTAAAAATCAAAGGGGGCCTCTAATGAAGCGTGTGTGTCATCATTATGGTGTACAAAGGCACACATGGCCGAATTGTTTCAAGCTTCATGCACTCAAGAAGGTTGACTCTATGCGTGGCCAAGAAAGTTCAAAGAGAAGACCAAAGGGAGCACAAGCTAAGGGAGATAGTGAGGGACATCTCATTGGAGACATTATGGAAATGTTGAAGAACATATCACTATGCCTTGCTAGCTTCACTCCGAGGTTTGAAAGTTATGTTGGTCATACCCTTCCATCTAAGGCACTCACCCAAAACACTCGTAAAGTGTGGGTGAAGAAGGGTACTTATGCATGATCACTTCCTATGTCCATGCATTAATTCTTCCAATGTTTAGGGTCATAAGTTCATGCATCATTACATACATAATCCTCTTGTGTCATTGCTTTCAGTTTATAGCATGTTTCTTTTGCAAGTTTTGTTTTGTACTTGTCGTTTGTTTGTTGATCTTACTTTACATGTTTGTTTTTTAGAGTGTTGAAAAATTCAAAAACCCATAAAAATTGAAAAATCTCCAAAAAGTTTGATCGCTTGTGTTGTATATATCACATGTGAATTTGGCCTAGTACCTTCGTACTTATGGCGTAGTGCATTTATGAGCTTAGCTTGTTATGTATGCACATCTATCTTTATGGGAAAATCTTGAAATCTATGTGTGACTATTGTAAATCGATTTTCGAGCTTGTCATGAATGATTGGTCAATAGTTTTGTTGGTTTTGATACATGCATAGACTTTTGCCTGTATATCTTCCTACACTTTTTTATGTTTTTGCTTAAAGAGCACAACAAATGTAAATCTCAAAATGAAAAGAGATAATGAGTTACAAAAACCATCACACATACTAGTATTTGACTAGGAAAAATGGAAAGCGACTTTTTATTGAATTGTATGGTGCTCAAAAAGCCAAAGGCTTATTCTCAATATTGAAATATCAAAAATTTTAAGCACCGATCTCAAAATGAGATGTGTTGTTCGAAAATGATCCAATGTTATGATTTGTAAAGAAGCCAAATGAAAAGTTTCAAAGATGTGTAATCATTTTATTGTGGGAGGTCATATATGTTCATTTCTATAATTGAGATAAACCACTTGACTTAGTACCAGTTGTGTATAACTTGATTGAATTGATCATTGAAGCTTCACTCTGGACTAAGGACTATTTCACATTTGATACTCACACACAACACATAAGACTTATGTTCAACAAATGCTTATTTCATTTGTGTGATTGTACATGATCAAATGTGATGTGTTTGCTCAATTGCTTGTCGATCATACCCAAAAAGATTTTTGAGTATTTTATATGTTTTTTAAAGTGATTTTATGCTTTCACGTTCTTAAGTTTTTGTGTAAATTGCATTTTCAATGTTTTTCATCAAAAACTTCTTCAGGGGGATTTTCATGAGAAGCTCCCTTCCCGCAAAAATGAATTATGGCAAAATAGTGAAAACACAAAATTCAGACAAAGATTTTCGCGACTAAAGGCTTCTTGTAAAGAGCTTTGTGCTTCATATGCATTTTTCGCGAATAACTTCACGAGTATGTAACCCGCGAAAAACGCGTGTTTTTCAGTTTTATAGGGCAGATGTAGACGTTTTTTCAAACATTCACTATTCCCTTCACTTTGCCTCCCTCAAGCCTAAACCAACCCAAAACTGATTTTCACTATAAACCCCAACAAGTTTCAAGTGCAATTACTTCAAAATTATTTCTAAGGTATGTTTTTAACATCTTTTCTCTTTATTTCCTTAGATTATGCAGAAAAATTCTAGGTTTTTACTTGAATTGGAGGTTTTTTGAAAAAGGGTTGGGAACTATAATTTTTGCGAAATTTTTTTCAATTTCTTGATTAGGCTCAGTCCCATCTAGTTTGTTTGTGTCTATGTTAGACCCTTGTGGAAATTTTAACTTGTATTTAGGCAGATTTTCACATGATCATGCATTGCCCACATGTTAAGTAGAGTGTTGCATATCATGTGTTTGATAAAATGCTCAAGTGGCATTTTTGAGTTGTTTTGGACTCAAATGAGTTCCAATTTTTGGGATTTCCCATGATTGAACATGTTTATCATGTTTTGATCATTGGGTGTGTGTGTGTTTTACACACTTTGACCCAATTGTGCTTATCCATGCCTTTCCATGCATCTCCTAGGCACACCTCATGCATCACTTGATGCACACACATGCACTATTGTCATTTTTTTTGCATTTTAACGATATTTACATGTTTTACCACTTAAAGCATGTTCGTTTGACATTGTTGTGTTTTGTTTTAAGTATTGTGCTTCTGTTTTAGACTAACTTGACATTAATCAAGTTTGTGTTCTTGTTTGTGTGTTTTTGCACTTCTTTTCTCTATTGTGTAATTATATGTGCAGATGTCTCCATTCAAGAAGTCAGTTGTGAAAGGAGGCAGCAGCAAAGGAAAAGAGCCTGTGATTGATGTTGATAACATCTCTCCAAGGCCAAAGAGGACTCAATCACCGACAGGAGTTTTTGATCCTAACAAGTTCAAATCCTATACTACATTTCAGAATTATGAGAACTATTTTCGTGAAGCTCCGTTGTTGGTTAAAAAGGCTATTGAGTAGGCGTCTCTTCTTGAAACAAAAATCCCAAAATGGTTTGCGACCAAGGATTGGAACTACCTACTTTCCAACCTTGATGATGCATACGAGAACATCATAAAAGAGTTCTATGCAAATGCTATTTTTGAAGAGGATGAGCTCAAATGCTAGGTCAGGGGAAAGAGTTTCTCAGTGACACTAGTTTATCTGGCAGAGATCCTATGCATCAACTGGCCAATGTTTACTAAACCACTAGTATATGATGATCTGAATCCGGATGAGGAAGTTCTTCGAAAAGCCTTAGAAGATAACTTGGATTTCTCATCCAATGGGAAATCAGTAAGTGTGGCATCCCTATCTCCCAAATTGAGGCTTCTCACAACGATCATGTTTCACAACCTCTATCCTTTATCAAGCACCAGGTACATGAATCTCGATCGAGCATTATTCTTGTATGATTTGATCATTGATGAGGAGATTGATGTATGCTCTCACATTTTCCACATCTTGGCAAAAACGGTTAAACGGACTGCTTCAAGGAATTGTCTTCCCTTTTGCTACCTTATCTCAAAGATTTTGAAGCTCAAAGGCGTGCATCCTTCAAAAGATGAGTACCCATACTCACAACCAAGTCCAATAAACATCCGCACTCTCCATGCCATAAAGAGCACCAAGCAAGAGAGCCATGCTCCGGGTAGTTTCAGCTCTAGCTCCCATGCTTAAGATGAAAAGCTAGACAACATCATGGCCACTCTCCTAGAGATCAATACCAAAATCTCAAGACTAGCTACCATCATTTACTCCCAACACATTCGCTACGACACAAAGTTCACATCTCTCTAGACTCAATTGGACCAAATTTTAAGGAAGCTAGAAGAACATGGAGACTAGCTATTCCATGACAAAAAGGGGGAGATGGTCATTGATAAAGGGAGTGTAGTGATAGGGGGAGAAGGAGCTGAATTGAAAGGGAAGGATTTTGAGTTTCACATCATCTATTTATATTTTAGTTTAATTTCAATTTAAATATTCAGTACTTTGTTTATATCACTACTTTGTAGCATTTTTTTAGTACTTTTAGATTATCTTGAGTACTACACAATTGGTATCACACTTGTACCCTTCTTGGATCTTGTATCCTTAATGCAAATACTTCTCATATTTCATATTGGTTGTGTGTTGGACATGCAATTGATCTTTATGTTGGTCTTTATTGCATTGTGTGTCCGGATGATCATTTACTAGCTATATGTTCATTGTAATCATTCTTTAATGATTGACCTTATTTGATCAAGATATGCTTAATTGTTTTGTAGTGTTTATTAACTTGATTGCACTTTACTTGCTCATATACACACCATGTATTCAACTTGTCATAAGCTTAATGAAAGTTTTGTTTGTGTGCAAGTATTTCATGTCACAAGTATATACATGCAAGTGCTCCATAGCTTCTAGATTAGGTATGAGTGAGTTTTACCACTGTTCCCAAATTCATGTTTAAGTTTAGAGTCAGTTTTAGGGGTTTTGTCATGGAATAGCCAAAGGGAGAGATTGTAAAGTTGCGATTTTCAACAATTTTATGTTGGCTTTAATTCTATACCAAATTTGATTGTAATTATGTTCAATCTTATGGACCTTGTATTTTATATGGGATTTATTTGTAAGGGTTGTGTGTGTGAGAGAGGGTGTGAAGACTCAAGGCAAAGTGATGCATGTGCTTTCCCGCAAAGTGATGCATATGCCCAGTACATGACTTGAATGCAAAGAGTTAGGACAGGATGGTGACAGTTGGTTTCCGCGAGTGCCTTGCAAGTAAGGCCTTCCTGCAAGATACTCGCGAAACATTCTATTTTGCTATTTTGTCATATCTGATACACCTTATCTCTACCCACACTATATATACCATCATTACCCACATATTTTGAGGGGTGCTTTAAGAGAGAAAACCCTAGCCACAAACCTTGAGCGTGAGAGATTGTTATACCTACAATTCTCTACACAATCCATTATAGTTTTCCTTAACTCCTACCTCTCCATTTCCATATCCTTGAGAGGTTGATTGCCTAAACACTTACCACACCCATTTTGAATGTCAAGTGAGGTTTTGGTGTTGCTGGGAAGTATTGGAAGAAGCCAAGCTTTGGCGGATGCAATCAGGCGCATTGCGGGATCCGAAAAGCTGGACAAGACACAGTTCTGAGAAGCCTTGTTGGAGTAGGAGCTTGGAGGGCTTAGGTTCATTGGGTAGATTAAGCTTGGAGGGTCTCTTGCTATTCATGTATCCCAACTGATTGTCTAGTGGATCGATTTACCGCTTGGAGGGCGGTAGAGAGGTTTTACGTCAAGACTTCGGTTCCTTTTCGGTAACACATTAGCATGTTATCTTGTGTTTATATTCTTCTTCCCTACTCTTTTAGCTTTCATTTTACTGGTGTGATTTGATGAATATGGTTTAGAGTAGTTTTATTGTTTGTTCACTCACATTTACTCTATTCCGCACTTAGTTAAGTAAGAGTAAAATCAACCTAGCTGTAATCTTTAATTTGGAGGTCTAAATAGTTCTTGTGTTTTAACACATTTTCGAGCTTTCATCTTTAACAAGAAAAATGTCAAGGATTTAGATCCAAAGCACACATATACACACTAAACAAGTCTAACCAATTATATATTTCAAAAACAAGTTAAGACAATTTAGTGAGCATACATTAACACATGTATTCCTTGTGATGGCTAAATCACATTGTACCTACACATGTATCAAAAGTAGCAAAGAATATTGCGTGTTGTGTGTGAAAACATTGCAAGATTGTATAAGTGTCTATATGTTATGACGATTTGAGATATGGAAAAATCACTCTAACTCACACACAATCATAACTGTTTGATGGAGACTATCACCTTCGAGGTACATCCTATAACTCCCACATCTCCTAGAATACACGCTTGCAATCATATATATAAAGCATTTTGATTCTTTTTTATTTTTACTTTTCTTTGCATATTTTTCTTTTAAGCAAACCGTTCATGGGCATATAAGAGATAGAAAAAATATATATAATGATGTTAAGCTTTTGACATTGCACTTTTGCTATACCGAAGTATACAGATGTCATTTCATGATTGGTAGGTAACAGTGATGAGATGGTTATTTATGCCTTTCTCTTAGGATTTTCTAGTCCTTCCCGTCAAAAAGAGTGATACAAGTGTTAAGTACAAGAGATTACTTAACCTTACTCATCACAAACACGAGCCACAAAGCTCACTAGCTTAGTTGTGCATAGAGGTGCTTATCTAAGCTACAAGGTACACAAGTACCAATGTACACAAACACACACTGTTTTTGTATTTTTCTGATTTTTCATTTTTTTTATTATTTGAAAAAAAAATCAAAACTGAAAATAAACAAACAAAAATATGTTAAACAAAGCAATGCATAAAACTAGACTGACTCAGAACATAAAAGCAAAATACACAAGTAATGCAAAATAAAAATAAAAAATAAAAAATAAAACAACAACAAAGGGAGAGGAATAAAAAGTGACTAAATCACTTGAAGCCTTTTTTCCTTCCACACTTTGGAAGAACCTTTCCATTTTGTAAACCCTTGATTTGGCGGTGAGGGAAAATAATTGAAATCATTCAAGTTCGAGAGGAAAATGAGGGATTTGACTAAATCTCCAAGAGGAGCAAAGGAGGAATGAAATTGATTTTGGTTTCCCGATGAGATCATACTGTTGCTTTGTTGAGTGGCTAGCCATTTATAACAATTAGGTCGAGTATGTCCAACTACTCCACAGTGATGACAGAGATGCTGCTTTTTCTGTTTGGGCTTTTCAGTGTTTCCCTTCTTAGCCCTAAGGTTTTTAGTCTCTTTCTTATCCTGCTTAAGGGGTGCTCCTTAGAAATATTTACCCTTGTCTATGTTCTCACTAGCTAACACAATTTTCACATCATTTTTTTTTTTTTTTTTTTAGATTCAACATTATTACTAGGAGAAACAAAAACAGTAGTACCAGAAGAAGCAATACTAGGAGAAGAGAAATCATACCCTAAACCGGTTCGATCAAAAGTAGATTTTTGTAGACTGAGCATCTCATCAAGCTTTGCATTTGAAGTCCTTTCCAACTGAGCTCTAACATGGAAAAATTCTACCTCTAGCTTCTTGGTTTTCTCAGCCAAGAAATTATTCTCAAATCTCAGTGCTTCAATGGTTTGATTGGCTTCATCAAACTTTGTGGAAATTTCTTCTCGTTCAAGCTCCACTTCACTGTGCTTCTTGGTGGCCAACCTATACAACTTCTCATGTTTTTCCGAGACCTTGTATAATTTTGCATAGGCTATGTGGATGTCATCTTATTCATCCACCTTCTCAAATTTAGACTTCACCAAGCCCTCTTCTTTATCCACATCTTCTACAATCCCTTCAGTAGGATTTACAATGGCAATGAAAGTATTTAGGATTCCATCATCCTCATTGTCAGAATCATCTTCAGGCTCGGTGTCGCTCAAAGTAGCAGCAAGTGTCTTACTCTTCCTAATGGTTTTGAGATATGTAAGGCACTCTTGTTTCATATGACCGAAGCCTTGACACCCAAAACATTTTGGTCCTAAGGGAACAGTGTACTGATCGCCATCCCTAGCATCATTCTTTCCTTTGTCCTGGTTCTTGAACTGAGACGAGCTAGATTGCTTGCGGTCTTTCTCAAATCCTTTAGCATTGGCATTCTTCATAAATTTTTGAATTACCGAGTAATATAGGATTTCATCTGAGAATCTTCATTGTCTGAAGACTTATCAGTGTTACTGCTCTTGGCTTTCAATGCCATGCACTTTCCCTTACTAGATTTCCCTATCCTTATCAAACCCAACTCATAGATCTGCAGATTGCCAACCAACTCTGTCAAAGGAATTTTGTCAATATCCTTTGATTCCTCAATCATGGTGATCTTGGCATGAAATCTCTCGGGTAAACATCTAAGCACCTTTCTAACAATCTTGGGTTCGGGAATGGTTTTCCCAAGATTAAAGGTTGAGTTCACTATTGCCTTAAGCTTAGCATAGAACTCATCAAATGACTCATCCTCCTCCATCTTAATCTCTTCAAAGATCATGGTAAGCCTCTGAAGTTTCAAATCCTTGATAGCCTTGGTTCCTTCATAGGTTGTCTGGAGAATAATCAATGCTTCCTTTGCAATTTTAGTAGAAGATATCTTCTTGAACTCCTCATTCATGACTGCACTAAATAAAGCATTCAATGCCTAGCTGTTGAAGTTAGCCACCTTGATCTTAGCATCATCCCAATCGGTTGGTGCTTCCTTCGGCTTGGTCCAGATTATCTTCACAGCTTGCCAGACCCTTTCATCTAATGACTACAAGAAAGCTCTCATGCGTACTTTCCAGTATGTATAGTTAGTTCCATCAAATAAATGAGGTATAATGAGAGACTGTCCTTTATCCGTGACAAACAGAGGTCAATAGATCACACAGCAAAGATTAAAACCTAATCAGAGTGTGCCTACTCTAATACCACTTGATAGGCCAAGAATGTATTGACCCTTTTGTGATGAATTAATCAATTAATTAGCCAAGTTAATTAAATAATTCAATTAGCATGCAATAAGCGTGATAGCACAAACAAATCACCAATTAAGTTAAAATGTAATGGAAAATAAATTGATACGGTAATTTGTTTACGAATAGGGAAAACGTATACGGCAAAAACCTCACTGGGTGATTTTAAGGTCACCAATCTCGAGAATTCACTATTATCACAACAAGCGATTACAAGTAAAGGAATCCCAGTACCTTATACCAACCAACAGTTGAACCTTTACCCTAATACCCAATTGGACTTGTTCTGTAGTGACACTCTCTCATTTTCAATGCACAGCTCCCAGTACGTGACTAACCAATTTGATGTGTGGATCCCAGTATGCAGCTTACTCACCAACTTGAGAAAGATGTTGACTACAAAGTTCTTCAATTCATCAACATGATGAAGATCATGAAGCTCCTTGGTTACAAAACCCTACAATGTACAAACACAGCAGCTTCTTAAATAGAAAGATGAACTAGGGCATATGTCTCCGGTTCACATATGCTTATGAAAAACTTTTGCATTGAGTTGCATCAGCTGTGATGGCCCTTAAAACAATCCTTATATATGTTTAAGGTTATGAGAAAAGAAAGCCCAAACATCTATTCACGGATTTAAGTGAAATCAAATATGAAAAACTAATTTTCTTAAACCTCGATAGATAACCTATCTATCGAGCAGCTATCGAGCATCAGGCTAAAATAGCTTTTTTAAACCTTGATAGATAGTAGCTGTCGAGCTAGCTGTCAAGATTTAAAATCCTGCACTTCTTCATTTGTTTCTTAGACAAACTTGTATAGCCTTAACACTTAAATTTGAAATCTTGTTCCTTGAAGCATTAAACACATCCTAGATCTACCCAATCATAAGTAAAGTGCGTTTTGTCAAAGGATTAGCCAATTCTATATTGACATATGTTTCTAACAATGATTCACATATGTCTTAATAGTCACCTTGGCCAATTAATTTGAATAGATTAAATAACCTTTCAATTTCAGATTGGGTGAATATGATTTTGTACCCTGAAGACTTGATGGGTTTAAACAATGAAGAATTCATAAATTTCTAGCTATTTGCTGCAATTGTCTATGACCACCTGTGGATGATTAGAAACAAAGTAAGGATAGAGGGAGTCAAAAGCAACCCTATGGAGATTGCAAGACAAATATTGATATCTTTTGAAGAGCACAAACAAGCATGGAGAGAAGTGATTAAGAAACCATCTAGAGACCCAAAATGGTATCCTCCACCCATAGATTAGGTTAAATTGAATTTTGATGCAACTAATAGATAAGGATATAGCTTTGTGGTTATGGTGAGCAGAGACCATAAAGGGAATCTTATTGAGGCATGGACTAAGCAAATTAGTCTAGGAAGTTCTATTCGTGGTGAAGCTGAGGCAACTTGGTGTGCTATCTGTAGAGCAACAGCTAAGGGATTCCACAGAATAATTATAGAAGGAGATGCATGAAATGTGATAAAACCTCTGCAAAAATCAGGCTTATCCCCTCATTGGAGCATCAAAGCTATATTTAAGGATATTGTTAATTTAGCAAAATCTTTTGTAAATGTAAATTTCTCTTATGTGCATAGAGTTGGCAACGTGTTTGCCCATCTTTTTGCACAATGAACTGCCCTTTTGTTATAAATTGGGCTAGTGCCCGCCTCCCTACCGCCTTGAATTGTCCAAGTTTTGGATAGAGATGGATCCAGGCCTAGCTCCTCTAAGTGTTCTCTTCTTTTGCTTGGTCAATAAAGAATTTATTTAGCCCAAAAAAAAATAAAAAATGTGGTTGACAACTTGGAAGCATTTACTACAAATTTAGATTATAAAATGTTTGTTTGACAGCCAAGCATCTAGTAGTCCATAGTTGTCTGCAACAGCCAGTTCACATTCACTGCCACAATGAGTCAAAAAAAGGTTATGTTTGTCTCGATGTAAAATGTTTTTCAAGTATAAAATTTTTTTAGGTGAAAATATTTTTTGGGAAAGAAAATATTTTCAGTTGTTTGGTTGTGTTTTGGAAATACATTGGAAAATGGTTTCCAGTATTTGGTTTGCACATAAATAGTTATCGAAAAATCTCTCTCTCTCTCTCTCTCTCTCTCTCTCTCTCTCTCAAGGTGTAAAATGGTTGAAGGTAAAATAAAAGTGTAAAGCAATTTACACTCCCACCCTCTATTTTACGGTCAAATTGAAGTATTTTCCGGTCCACCTAAACATCATGTCAAGTGTAAAATATTTTTCGTATATGTTTTTCACATGAAATAAACACAGCCAAGTTCTAGACCAATCTTAACTAGCAAAAAATGCAAAAATGACGAAAAGGTAGAGAGAGAGAGAGAGAGAGAGAGAGAGAAGTTGCAGAGATTTTATAAATAAGAACCTTGTATCAAAATAAATAAATAAAATAAGAACCTTGTATAACCCGTGACCGTGAAGAGATATTATTATTTGTTTCAAACGGTGAGATTCTCCAACGGCATCAAAACATTAAGGCCCGTAGATTTATAGGCCCAATTAGCGGTGGACCTCACGTGAACCTCGACAACCCAACGATACCTATAACAATACCAAATACCATGCATATTTATTTCAATTTGCGTCTTAATTTCCAAATATAGCTAACACTTACACTACTTCATTTGGATTGCATCGTGTTAGTGGTGTACTCTTTAATTTGTTACACACTAAAAACAAAATCTAGGCATGGAAGCTTTGTGGAATTTAGAGGACAAACTGAAGCTTTCAACTCAAGAAGCAGTTATCCTATTTGTGTGCACTGCGTTTGCTCTCATCGCTCTCTGCACCGCAACAATGCTAAAGAAGAAGACTAAAAGAAAGCAACTTCCTAGGCATGACATGGTCACAATAAATGACTCCAATATGATAGAGAAATGGCCTGTGGAGCCAAGTTGTGGTAATTGGGTTCCGATCAAGAGGCTGTTAATGGGGTCTATGCGGTGGAGTAGAGCAAACAAGTGGGGTGAATTAGAAACGAGTAATATTGGAAGTTGGAGAGAGAGTCCAACACCACTTCTTGGGTTGAGAAGGTGTGAATTTGATGTGGGTTGGCAAAGCCATAACACTTTGTCACCACTGTGGCAAAGGCCAATACTTATGGGAGAGAAGTGTGAGCTTCCTAGGTTTAGCGGGCTTATTCTTTATGATGAACAAGGCCGGCTACTTAGCGAGTCCCAATCATGCAAGGAAAACACTCATCAACAGGTAATTAAATCATTGTACCATATATATGTTGCTTTTTTTTTTTTTTTTTTTTTTTTTTTTTTTTTTGAGAAACGTTGCTTAATTTATTTGATAACACATTGCTGCATTCCTGTCCTACATTAGATTGAGCCAATAAATATAAATTTTTAGTCCAATTTTGAGTGTCTCATTTTATGCATCTTTAATCACAATTTGTCACCTTTTTTTTTTAATTTTATAAAATCAATAATTCTACATGCACAAAGAATTTCAAATCTGTCAAGGTCGCAAGTTTTTATTGGTAGGTAAAAAAATAATGTTAGTGGTAGGGCAAAATGAAAACTAGTAAAAGTTTGCTAACTCAACCATTGTAAATAATTTGTGAAAAAAAAAAATTCAAACACATGACATATTGCATTTTGTTAAATATAAAAGAGAACATTAAAAGTGGGACAAAAAAATCATTCAATTGAGGCAATCACATATTGGATAGGTTGGTTGTTTTTAATTTATATTAGACCTTAATGATATGCTTATATCAATTAATATGGTATGCCTAGCAATAATGACATCCTTTCTACTATCTCATATCTGTGATTTGAATTTCATCTCTCCTTTTCCTTCTCCCTTCCATACTATCTACTAGTGAGAAAATATTTATATATAGATAGTGCAAAATCATGCATGATACACAAATGGAGTGAAGAAGGTTTTTGATTGCCAAAGAAAAGTTGAGAAAAGACATGGGCAACCTTATAACCAATTGGAAGATGGTTTCTCTTCTATTTTTGCTCTATTTTTCCCAAAATTTGCCCCTAAAGTTGTCCTGGCAATCAAATTGGGAGATACGAGTGGAACCTTTTGTCATGTTGAGGGATTTATTTGATGAGTGTGAAACGAGTCGAGTTCTGTAAATTCCTGTGATCAACTTGCTCTTAAAATTGCACGAGACTCAAGATAGAGCTGGCCTTATTAATTTTGGAGGATTTTGTTGTTCACTTGGTTTCCGCTTTTGTGTAGGTACTAAAACCTGCTGCTGCGGAGAGAACTACGCTGAGAGACTTGCTGTAATTTCTTGTTCTAACTTCTAAGTAGTTGTAACAAAAAGATAGTGAAAATTTCCGTTGACTGTGGCCTGGGTTTTATTTGCAATAAGAACAAACCAATGTCGCAACACAATTATCACTTTACTTACCGCACATTTTTCATCCCCAATTTCATCCAATTTGCTTTGGTAAATAATTAGATGCATGATCACCAAAGTACCTTGCTTTTATGCATGTCTAAGATACTGGAAAAAATTGGCTTTTGCCCTTTTTAAAAAAACAATCCAGTATTTTTCCCTTTTTTCCAAACTAATTAGGGAAATACCCCTCTTTTGAAACTCGATTTTCTCAAAATCGAGTTAAGTCTTATAATGACATTTTTAAGGAGGCTATAATGACGTTTTAAGGACCTATAGTGGCGTTTTTTAAGTCGATCTCCATAAAGTCAAGTTATAGGCAAAAAAAAGCAAAAAAATTGCATGTAACTCGACTTTAGGAAGATCAAGTTAAAAAACGCCACCATAGGTCCTTAAAATGTCACTATAGGCTCCTTAAAACGCCACTATAGGACTCCATAATTTTTTTTTTTTTAATAACTCGATTTTGAGAAAATCGAGTTTCAAAAGAGAGACATTTCCCTAATTAATTTTGAAAATGGGGTAAAATGCTGGATTATTTTTTTGAAAGGAGCATTTGCCCATTTTCTCCCTAAGATACTCCACGTTTTACATACAAAAGAATCTCATACAAACATACTAAAAGTAGTCTTAATTAATATCTCAAGAGCCTTATTATTCAATTAGTATAAATTAGTATATCCTGGTGTTTTTAACGGAAATATTCAAAGTTCTCCACGCTTTATTGTAGTCTATAATTACCGAATTACCACCAAAAAAAAATTTGTTTTAATAAATATAGAAAGACGTAAATTCTAGTCAACTCAGTAGGTAAAAGTTTTTATAGTTGAACAAAGAATCTACGTTCGAATTTTGTTTATACTAAAAACTAATTGATTATTAACTTAATAATAAAAAGCATTAATTATCATGAAACATATGTGATATGTGATAGGATCAAATCCAATCTTTTTATCCTATCATATCCATCAAAAGATATAAAGTATGGAAAGGCCACCATAAACATAAAACACTTACTTATGAGGTATTGAACCCATTCGAAACAAACTTACCTGCAGGCCGAGAAAGAGAGAAATGGCCAACTAGGCAAATGAACATGGAGATGCACTTAGAAAATACAAAATCCTTTTTTAGTAAATTTATAATGATCAAAGGAAGATGAGAAGCTTCGTACATAATTAATGGACACCCGTTGAAACCATTCTTCCAAAAGAAGTTATATATGATCCAAGAAATACGGTACCCATTTTCATTGTTTTGACTTTGACCTCGAATTATTATTATTTTTAATGACTTGTCGTTTTGGAAAATATATTTGTTTTTTCCCTGTTCTATTCAGATCTTAAAAATGAACCAAAACAATATTTTCTTTTGTTTGGTTTACATGAAAAATCATTAATATTTTTTAATTTCAAATAATTATACCAAAAAAAAAATAATTAATTAACGAAAACACACACCAAATTGGAAAAAAAATGTATGTTCTTTTGAGCTATCAAAAAGCCTCAAATTGAAAACATGTCTCAAACTCAAAATGTACAAAAAAATAAAAAATAAAAATAAAAATAAAAATAAAAAAACTATGTAGAAAAGCGACATGTTTAAGTAGAAAATGTCATTTGGAAAAAGGTTAAAAATTCGGTGAACATTGATCGATACTAGTCTATGGTTTGTTTGTGGGAGAGAAAGAGAGAGGCTAAGAGAAAAAAGTTACTATTAGGAGAGTGTGATACCCCAATTTGATTGATTGTGTGATGTGTGTGGATGTGTGATGAGTCCCACATCGGATATTTACTAGGTAGATTTGGGCTTTATCAAGGAATCTCAATTGTGACTAGTTCTTTTGAGGTATAGCGCAGATATGACTAGCACTTTTTCTTGGGTCGTTACATATGGTATCAGAGCCAGCCCAATAATCCCGTGTGGGCTCAAAGACACTACCCCACAAAATGGGTCCTAACGAGGATGATAGGGATTTAAGTGGGGGAGATTATGATACCCCAATTTGATTGATTGTGTGATGTGTGTGGGTGTGTGATGAGTCCCACATCGGGTATTTATTAGGTAAATCTGGACTTTATTAACAACTACAAGGAATTTCAATTGTGACTAGTCCTTTTGAGGTATAACGCAACTATGGCTAGCACTTTTCCTTGGGTCATTACAGAGAGTTTTGTGGGATAAAGTTTATTTCTAAAATTGTTTTTACTTGAAAAAAAAAAAACAAAAACAAAAAACAAAAAACAAAACAAAAAAATTCAACTTATTGAGCTTGTTTTTCGTTAAAAGATTTTTTGTTGACATGTGATTAAACACTTATGCATATGGTCAAAGAAATATGGCAAGATGGAATCCATTTTGAGGGTTCAGCTTTGTATCCTATATTTTTTGTTGACATGTGATAAAAGATTTTTTTTTTCTTGTATCTATGTGCATGGTATTACGTCATTTAAAATGTTAAATGAAGTGGTTTTATGTGATGCCACAAATTGATTAGATATTGATTAAGTGTGTATTGTGTAGGTATGTGCTGAATCTCGTGTCAGGCATATAGTGGGTTGATTTGGGCTTTATAAACAACTATAAGGAGCAATTGTGACTAGATATGCCTTTTTTGGATATGATGATACTCTAATCGTTAATCAAAATGATCGTCCAAAATGGAGTCGTCCACAGCCAACCTAATCTTGAGAAAATGGATGGTGAAAGGGAGAAGTGTGGGTCACTAGTGTGGTGCCTACAACAAAGCCTCCGATGCTAAAGTTAGAATGGCTAGGATGAGAAAAGAAGTATTATAATATTAGTGTGTATGAACTAGAGCCTCTGTACCTTTGGTCAGGTCTTATGGGTAGGTACTTATAAGTGCTTACTTCTTCCTTCTAGCCATTGGTGCTACCTTAATGGTGGTTTCATTTCCATCTCAATAATGCCTCTATAGGGTGTTAATGGTGAGATATCTCTCCAACGATACAGGGGTTCATCATTGTCTTGTAACGCTTCATCAATGATTGGGAAAGGATGGCCTCGTCCTTGCCTAGTGGTCACTACTAGTTGGACAAATCTTGGAGGTACTCTCGTCCACTGCTTTCTCTATGGACGAGGATATGATCAAGACTACTTCCGAGGTTGTCCATATTTTGGACGGTCAAAGGAGCATAAGGAGTTTTTTTTTTTTTTTGGTTACAGTTGAGGTGCTTGGGGTTCTACTCCCTATATTAATTGCTTTGTGGCAGCGTGGCACGCATCATGGCCATATGTCCTACTCTGATTGGCTGAAAGGTCTCATTTTCGGTGAAACCTTTTCAGATTTCCTGCACTTTTCAAGGTTGACCTTTTAAACCCTTGCCTTTCTCTTCTCATTTCTTCATTTTCTTTCTACGTTTGGTTTTTCTGACTTTACAATTGCTTCTACGCATTCTGCTCTTTGTCTTATCAATTTCTTTCCTTGTTTCTAGGTACGCCCCTTATTTACGCCTTTTTCCTTTCTGAGTTTTACTGTATTCCTTTCTTTTGTGCTCCTATTTCCTTTTTGAGTTGTGTTACTTTCCTTAATGGTGGATTACTATGAAATTAGGCACACTTCTCCCTCCATTGCCTTCCTTTTTGCTTACTTAGGGGCTCTGATAGATTCTTCTAATGACCCATTAGGTGCACTTTCTTATTGCTTTAGTGATCAATACCAACAGATTGAGGAATTCGTTATAGGTGATGGTGGCCTTGGTTTGGTGTTAGGTGACCTATATCCACTATTGTACGAATCCTTAGCTTGGTTTAAATCTGTGCATGAGGTTTTAAGGAGGGAAAGTATGGGGTCTGAGGTGAGATCAAGTGATCTGGAGAGGGGTTCGTCTTTTAGTGTAGGCACGGCTAGGGCGGGGACAGACACAATTACCTCCATGCCTTCCTCCGCAGCTTTGTCCTCTCACCCTTCTGCTTCTGCCACATCTCATCCTTTCCATGCCCTTAAAGAGAAGTGCACTTTGAAGGTAAACGTCTTTAATAGGTTTAGGGATAGGTTCCAGTTCCCTAATGAGACCAGGGTTCGTCTCCTAGGAAGGGTGAGAAGGCTTGTGCCTTTGCTCGTGGTAAGGTTTGTTTTTATGAGGCTGCATTCTCGTGCGACCTCAGATTTCCCGTCCATCCATTCATTATGGAGCTTCTTCACCACCTGAACATTACTCTGGGGTAGCTTATGCCGAATTCTTGGAGAATCATCATAAGCTGCATGGTGGTTTGGACAACTATAGCTAATGGGGATAGGATCACGCTTAATAAGTTCGTCCATCTTTACCGCTTAAAGGAGTCCAAGGATTTTGGGTATTATGAATTTGTACCCTGGGATAGAAAGTCTCGCCTCGCCGCCAACCTCCTATCGTCCTTTCGTTACTGGAAGTCTAGGTATTTCTTCATGTCGAGCAATGGTTAGGAGACTCTTTTTGACGACTTTTAGGGGGATGTCCTTAGGTTGCTGCGCCAGTGGGAGACCCTTCAGCTTAGTGTGTTTGCCTCCTATGAGATGTTTTTCTTTTTAATCTTTTGTTTATGTTAGTCCTCCTTCTAACCTTGCATAGTTTTTTGGTTTATAGTGAGAGAGCATCCTGAACTTAAGGGTAAGTTTGAGGAGCGGGTTCAAGAGGCTGTCAAGTACACACGCACCATTAAGGATTTTGACGAGCTGGTTAATCCACGCACGTTACCTCATCATTGTTTGGGGCCGAAGCCTTCCCCTTATGTCCTCCGTGCACTTAATCGAGAAGAGAGGAAGCGTGAGTTGTCTTGATATACTGGATCGTCTTTTCCTCTTTTTCCTAACTTTAATCCCTTGTTCTTTTTGGTGTAAAGATGACAACCAAGTTTAATCAGGAGAGGTATGCAAGGATTAAGGGGAAGAAGAACGAGCCTCTTTCCAACATTGGCTAAATGAGGTTAAGGGTTACTGACAAGGAGAAAGAGAAAGAGACAATAGAGAGGGGTTCATCCTCCCCTACCCTGGATAAAGGTCGTGCTACTTCTCCCAGTGTTTCAATCGAGAAGGTTGTCCTTCCTTCGAAGAGACGAAAGACGGGGGATAAAGGGAAGGAGAATATAGGGTTTAGTGTCTAGGCTGATGCCAGGGCGGCCATGGCTCGAGCAAATGAGCTCCTTACTCTTGAGGAGATGAGGGAGATTTCAGACATGCCTTCCCACGAGATGGTGAGCCATCATGTTCACAAACTCGTGCAAGTAACCTTCTTCGTTTTGTTCTTTTTGTTTCGTCCTTAAGTGTTTATTTGCCCCTACTGATCTTGGCTATAACGAAACTTTCTATTGTCAGGTGTTGGGAGAGACGATGCATATTACTTCCCAATACCTGGCCAATGAGGAGAAGGTCGTCATAGCCATGTCCAAAGTGGAGGCATTAAAAGCAAGGCTTCTGGTTTGCGAAAAGACTTAATTGCTATTATGGACGCCCATAACACTTCTAAAGAGCAGATCCAGAAGCTAAGCAGCTGAATTCTGAGAAGTTGCTGGTAAAGCAAAAAGATGATCAACTTGCAGTAGCTAGCTAAAGGATGAAGGCTGCAGTGGCCAAGGCCGTCCATGCCTTTCAGACTACCGACGAGTATAATACCATTTTATTTAGGTGGTACTTCAAAGTTTTTGAATTATTAAAGAGGTATTTGATAAAGCATGGCCTAGGGACAGACCTAGAGGATCTGGATTTCGAGTCCGTTGATAAAGAGATCAAGGTAGACGAGGTGGCCCAAGCAACCCAGGCTACTGCGACCATTAGCGAGGATCCTCCCAAGGCTGAGAAGGACAGAGATGATGTTCCCCCATCTTGATTCTACTGCCTTTTTCTTTTTTGGAAATGACCTGTTTGTTTTAGGGCTACTGGACACCTTCTTCATATGTAGATGCCCACTTGTTTTTTGGCTTTTGAACAATTTTCAACCTTAATATATATATATATATATATATATATATATATATATGCATTTATCTTTATTCATCTAGTTTGTTAATACTTCTTGCTTGCATTTCCTGTTTGCTGTAGTTTGCTTTAGGTGTACCTTTTGTCCATTTAGGGACTTCGAAAAATTTTGTTGGGGCAGGCCCTTCGTCCATTTAGGGACTTAGAGAATTTTCGTTGAGGTATCGTCTTCATCCATTTAGGGACTTAGAGAATTTTGCCCAAATGTGAATTTGGTTGTTCCTTTTTAGAGGACGGCCGCTTTCCGTCTTTAGGATCTCTTTGCCTTAGCCTTTGGCAAGAAGGTTGAGATTGCGTTGCCTTTCATTCGAAATGATTTACATCCCCCTGGGGAACTTCATTTGGACGATGTATAAGGAATTTCACTTGAACGACGTGCATCCATTTAAGGGATCTTATCGTTTTTTCGTTTGGATGATATACATCCACTTAAGGAATCTTATCGTCTTTTATTTGGATGATGTACATCCATTTAAGGAATCTTATTGTCTCTTATTTGGACGATGTACATCCATTTAAGGAATCTTATTGTCTTTCATTTGGGCAATGTACATCTATTTAAGGAATCTTATCGTCCTTTATCTTAGTCGGGGTTTCCGCATCTGGATGGTGATTTTAGTTTGAGAGAGAGAAAGATAACTAGAATATATGAATTGCTGAGTAGTACTTTTATTTGATTTGCATTAAAATGTATGAGGTCATGCTAACTGCTTACAATTAGACTACGATTCCTATTCGTAATACCTCTTTAGGTGCTTAACATTCCATGGACGAGGTAGCTTGTTCCCGCCCAAATCCTCCAGGTGGTAACTTCCTTGATGAAAATAGTGGACGACCTTGTAGGGTCCTTCCCAAGTTGGTCCTAATTTGCCTTGTGCTGGGCCCTTTGTTACAGGAGTAACTTTTCGAAGGATGAAGTCTCCAATGTTGAATCTTTTAAGCTTTACCCTCTGGTTGTAGTACTCGGCCATCTTTTACCAGTACTTGGTCATTCTTTGGGAGGCTTGGTCTCTGACTTTGCCCAAACAATCTAGGTTCAACTTCAGTTGATCGTCGTTGCTTTGTTCATCAAAGAACCCCCTCCTGAGGCTAGTGAGTCCTACTTCGACTAGGATGACTACTTTTGTGCCATAAGTTAGGTTGTAGGGCATCTCTCCTATTGGGTTTCATGCTGTGGTCCTGTAGGCCCATAAAATACTTGGTAACTCCTTGGGCCATACTCCCTTTGCCCCCACTAACCGGGCCTTGATGATTTTTAGCAAGGTTCAATTTGTTACTTCTGTCTGACCATTGGCTTGAGGATGTCCAGGGGATGAATATTTGTTTTTGATGCCCAGGCTTGAGCAAAACGACCTAAATCTGCGATTGTTGAGCTGATGACCATTATCTGAGATGATAATCCTTGGGATCCTAAACCTGCAAACAATATTTTTCCATAAAAAATTTTGTACCTTTGCTTCTGTGATTATTACCAGTGCTTTTGCTTCTACCCATTTCGTGAAGTAGTTGATTGCGACGAGTAAGAACCTTACTTGACTCTTTCCTTATGGTAGTGGCCCATAATGTCGATCCCTCATTGTGCAAATGGCCAAGGTGAAGAAATTGTCGTCATTTCCTCTCCTGGGACTCGTTGTACATTTCCATACCTTTGGCAACTGTCACATCTCTTGACAAAATTTACTACATCTTGTTGCATCGAGGGCTAAAAATAGCCTGCCCTCATGATCTTTCTTACGAAGGACTTTGCCCCCATGTGATCACTGCAAACCCGTCATGCACCTCTTCCAAAACATATTTGGCGTCTTCCTCTTCAACACATCTCAAGTAAGGTTGGGAAAAGCCTCTTTTGTAAAGCTTGTCATTCGGCACCATAAACCGAGCAGCTCGTTTTTGGATCTTCTTGGCTTCCTCAGGATTTTGTGGTAACTGTCCATCTTTAAGGTAGGATAGAATGGGGCTCGTCCATCCGAAGTGGGCATGCAGAGGGAAGCTTTGAAATTCTTCGATACTGGGAGAGTTCTATTCTTCCAGTCTCGAATTGGTCACCTTTTCCTGATCATCGACTGATGCACTCCGAGCCACTTCGTCAGTTTCAGCATTTTCATCTCGTGGGATCTGAACAAACTCTACACGATCAAAGTTGCTCACTAATTGATTCGTCAACTTAAGGTACTTTTGCATTCTTGCCTTCTTTACTTCAAAATCTCCCTTGACCTACCCTATGACGAGCTGTGAATCACTCCTTAGCAAAATATTTTTAGCTCCAAATGCCTAGGCTATCCTTAACCCCATCAATATAGCCTCATACTCTGCTTCGTTATTGGTTACGGGGAATTTGAGATGGACTCTATACTTCAAAACATCCTCCTTTGGGGAAGTGATGGCGATGCCTGCTCCACCTTTCTTTTGTGTGGGCGATCCGTCTGTATGGATCGTCCAAAGTTCTTCCTGGTTGTCTTCATGTTCAGGAGCAGTGAATTCTACTATGAAGTCTGCTAATGCCTGGGCTTTTATGGCCGTTTGGGGGCGATATTCTACATCAAACTAACTGAGCTCGATAGCCCACTGTACCATCTATCCAGCAACCGCGTGTTTATTCATTGCTTTCTTAATGGGCTGGTCTGTCATTACTATGATTGGGTTAGCTTGAAAGTATGGACGAAGTTTTCTTAAGGCCACTATCAAGGCGAAGGTAATCTTCTCTATCTACGGGTATCGAGCTT
This sequence comes from Quercus parvula, assembly GCA_030820535.1. Lineage (NCBI taxonomy): Eukaryota > Viridiplantae > Streptophyta > Magnoliopsida > Fagales > Fagaceae > Quercus > Quercus parvula. The sequence goes on from JAUAME010000004.1 coordinate 26,310,530, forward strand.
CAGCTCCTTGAAAGGCCTGGCTGATGTAATACACTGGTAGTTGTATCTTGTTCTCTTCCTTGATCAGGGCCGCTCTAACTGCAGTTGTGGATACTGGCAAGTAAAGGAACAAGTCTTCCCCCTCCTTGGACAAACTCAGGAATGGGGGTTGCCTAAGTAGTGCTTTAGCTGCCTCGCACTCATCCGTCCATATAGAAGCTCGCTTCAGGGTCTTGAAGAAAGAAAGGCGTTTGTCTGTTGCTTTTGAGACAAACCTGTTGAGGGCTGCCACTCTTCCCGTGAGAGATTGCATTTCTTTGATTGTCTTTGGGGAGGACATCTTGAGGATAGCCCTCACCTTTTTAGGGTTGGCTTCTATTCCCCTTTGTGATACCATGAACTTGAGGAATTTCCCTAAGGAGACCCCAAAGGCACACTTGGACGGGTTCAACTTCATGCTATATTGTCTAAGTGTATTGAATGTCTCCTTAATGTCATCAACATATACTTCAACGTTCCTCCCAATTTGTTTGTTGAACATCTAGTTTACCAATCTTTGGTACGAAGCCCCCGCGTTCTTCAAGCCAAAAGGCATGACCTTGTAGTAGTAAAGCCCCTGGCTGGTGATGAAAGCCATCTTTTCTTGATCTTCCTCAGCCATTTGTATTTGGTTGTACCCAGAGAAGGTGTCCACAAAGGTAAGAAGCTTGTTCCCGGCTATCGAGTCCACAAGCTAATCAATTCTAGGTAAAGTGAAGCTGTCCTTCAGGCAGGCGTTATTTAGATTCGTAAAGTCAACATACATTCTCCCCTTCCCGTTTGCCTTTTTTACCATTACGACGTCGGCCAGCCATTCAGGATAGTAGACCTCCCTGATGAAATTAGCAGTGAGCAACTTGTTCACTTCATCCATAACTGCTTTATTCCATTCAAGAGAAAAAAAACTCTTCTTCTTTGTTGGACAAGCTTCTTCTCAAAGTCCACATTAGGCGATGTTGAATGATGTTTACTAGTATACCTACCATATCTTCGTGGCTCCATGCAAACACGTCCAGGTTATCCTTCAAGAAGCTAACAATCTCTTTCTTTGTCTGGGGGCTTAGATTCGTCCCTACCTGGGTTGTCTTCGTAGGATCCCCTTCGACCAACTCTATCGTCTCCAGTTTCTCAGCAATTTCTAGCATCTTTTCCTCAATCACCCATGTATGGTTTTCCTTTGAGGCCAAGACCGCCTGGTAACATTCCCTTGCCAGCACCTGGTCTCCTCTTATTTCTTCAACCCCTTGTTCTGTTGGAAACTTCACCTTCAGGCAATACGTGAAAGTAGTTGCTTTCCAATGATTGAGGGTAGGCCTTCCTATAATCACATTGTAGGACAAATGTGAGTCTACTACCAAAAAGTTATGTTTGTTGGTTACCTAGAGGGGGTACGAGCCAGCCATGATCGTCAAAGTCACTATTCACCGAGGGTATACCTTGTCTCCACTGAAACTGACGAGGGGGGATTCGAATGGATGAAGTCACTTTGAGTCTACTTTTAACTGTTAGATGGCAGAAAGGTAAATGATGTCTGCCGAGCTCCCGTTGTCTACTAGAACCCTTCTAGTGTTGAATCCTTCAATCATGAGCATAATGACCAACGAGTCGTCATGAGACTGTTTCACCCCTTTGGCATCTTCTTCTAAGAAACACATATATCTTAGTCTATCCTTCATTGCTTTAGGGGAGGTAGGTTATGAACACTATTCACCTGCCTTTGGTATGACTTCCTGAGGGACTTGAATGACCTTCCCGTGGACGATCCTTCTGTGATGGTTTTTATTTCCCGTATGGCACTTTGTGGACGAGGAGGCATGTGGTCCTCATCCCTCTGAGAGCCTTCATGTTGATCCTTGTTACCATCCCTGAACCTGCTGGAATCTCCCTTCTTCACATATTTCTGTAGTTTCCCCTTTCGTATAAGCTCTTCTATCTGCTCCTTCAAGTCTCGATAGTCCTCTGTGTAATGCCCATGATCTTTGTGAAAATAGCAGTATTTCCTCTTATCGTGCACACTGGGCAACGAGTGCAATGGTCTAGGCCATTTGAGATAGTATCCGCCCTTGATTTACGTCAAAATCAGGTCGATAGGCATCACCAAAGGTGTGAACTTCACTGGACGGGGTTTCTTGTCATCTCTTTGTCTACTCCCTTCGACATTTTAACGGTCTTCACAGTCCCTTTTCCATCCTCTTCGGTTGTCTTCTTTTTCTTTCTTCTTCTCCTTGGGTTTCTTTACCCTCTCTATGGCCGCTAGGGCATCTTCGACGTTCATGTACTTCTGTGCCTTCAAGAGCATTTCTGCCATCGTCTTGGGGGAATTCTTTGCCAAGGAGACCACGAATTCCCTGAACTTCAATCCGTCCTTGAAGGCTGTTAGCTGTACTTTATCATCTGCTTTGTCTACCTCCAAAGTTCCTCAGGTGAAACGTGTTACATAGGATCTCAAGGTTTCCTTCTCTCCTTGCTTGATGGTGAGCAAATGGTCAGCTGGCCTTTTTGGACACTGCCCGCCGACAAAGTGACGAAGGAAGGAACTACCTAGCTATTCGAAGTTATCAATGGACGATGTTGGTAATTTGGTGAACCATTCCTTGGCTGCCCCTTTGAGGATAGTGGGAAAAAAGCAGCATAATATCTCGTTAGAGGGTTGTTGGAGACCCAGAGTCGTCTTGAAAGTATTAAGGTAATCCAGTAGATCCTTCAATCTGTCAAATGGCTTGAGCTGAGGTAGACAGAATTTAAAGGGTACTGGGCATTCCTAGACTGCTAAGGTGAAGGGTGAGTCTGTCTTCTTGACCATTCTGTCCAAACTTTGGTCTGCTTTCCCTTTGATAGCATTTTTCAGATTGTACATCTCCTTTCTCATTTCCCTAAAAAGGTTTGAGTTTTCCCCTTCTGGAGTGTCGAATCGTCTCCTATGGATGTCTCCGTCATCGTCTCGATTGGTCTCCAAGCGGTTATCTTCTTGTTGTAATTGTTGCCTCATCTCTTGGTTCTACCTAGTAAGCTCTTCCACAGTAGCTGCGAGCGACTGAATTTGTAGAGCCAATGCAACAGGATCTTGATTGACATTGGATTCCATTTGGACTTGCAAGTTGAATGGAATAGTGCTTTCGAACTAGGTGTGAAAGAGTCGTTCCCACAGACGACGCCAAACTGATGATGCTCTAATCATCAGTCAAAATGATTGTCCAGAGTGGAGTCATCCACAAAGGGAACCTAAGAAAATGGATGGTGAAAGGGAGAAGTGTGGGTCACTGGTGTAGTGCCTGCCACAAAGCCTCCGATGCTAAAGTTAGAATGGCTAGAATGAGAAAAGAAGTATTAGAAAATCTTTGTGTATGAACTAGAGTCTCTATACCTTTGGTTAGGTCTTATGGGTAGGTATATATAGGTACTTACTTCTTCCTTCTAGCTGTTGGTGCTACCTTAATGGTGGTTTCATTTCCGTATTAGTAATGCCTTTATAGGGTGTTAATGGTGAGATATCTCTCCAACAGTATAGGGGCTCATCATTGTCTTGTAACACTTCATCAATGATTGGGAACAGATGGCCTCGTCCTCGCTTGGTGGTCACTATTAGTTGGACAAATCTTGGAGTTACTCTCGTCCACTACTTTCTGTATGAACGAGGATATGATTGGGACTATTAGGATACAAGTGTGAGTGAAGTTCCACATTAAATAATGACGAAAAGAATGAGTGGTTAATATAACATAGTTGAACTCATACCTATAGAGCTTAGTTCTTTTGAGTTAAATGTGTTTCTATATGTTATATTAACTACTCAATGAGTCTTCCCAATGTGTTTATCTCCCCAGCAAATGTTACCAGAGCTCATGGTGGCGTGTGGCAAAGATGGCAAGGTTAAGGTTATTAAGGTCCCTTTTGCAATTGGAGCAGGGATGAGGTGTGTGCACTTTGAGCTCTTTCAATGAAGCCCACAGAGAGGTAGAGACTCACACGTGAGGGGAAGATTGTTGGTGTATATGTGTGAGTGAAGTCTCACTTTAAATAATAATAAAAAGAATGAGTGGTTAAAATAATATAGTTAAGTTCACACTCATTGGGTTTAGGCCTTTTGGATTAAATGTGTCTCTATATATTATATTAATTACTCTTGGAATCTCCCTAAGGCGTTTATCTCCCGGACACAATGTAGGTGTGGCTAGTGTTTTATCTTAGGTCGCTACAAATAGTACCAGAACTAGATTGGGATCCCCCTATGGACTTGGGGATACTTCCTCAGAAAATAAGCCCTGACGAGGAAGTCAGGGATATAAGTGGGAAGATTATATTGGATATATGTTGAGATAATTCTATAAACAACTAAAAGGAGTCTTAATTGTGACTAGTACTTTTTCTAGATTATGCACTAGATTTACTTTTAGATTGACATGCATCATACTTCTTAAGCAAAAGTCAGACACGGTACATTGTTTTGGAGTGACATCAACCATTGAAAAAAACAAAAGGGTAAAAAAGAAGAATAAAAGAGTTTAACACAACCCATAAAAAAATAAAAAAAAATAAAAAAGAAAAGAAAAGAAAGAAGCATCGATGCCAAATTTCTCACTTTTGCCCTCGTTGACAAAACCAACCATTACGTTCAATCTCAATCTCACGTATCTCACGTTTGAATTAACCGAAAGTGGGGAAAAAGCCCAAAAGTTAATTAATGGTGGAAAATCTCCTCTCTCAATCAACTGAGAAGTACCGTTTGGAGTTTAGAAATTTTTTCTTAACATATCTTTTATACAACTTGCACTAACCCATATATATCAAGACATAACCCATTAAGAACAGCCAGAGCAAAGACCACATAAAGACCCAATAACCCAAGGTTTATCTCTAATTCACACACTAATTGCTCTACGGCCCGAGTGTGTGTTTAATAGACAAAGGTAGGATCGAAGTTAGTCAATTCTTATCTGACAGGATATACCACATACATCTCAAATTAGTATGTGGCCCCAGTTGCTAGTATTGGCTGCCTGGCTCAAATACAAGCATTGATAACAACATAGATGAACACTTACCACTAGACCCCAACGTAGGGCTAATAATTCTTATCTATATATATATGTATATATATATATATATAGAAGACCATAACACAATTTTCACTCAAATAATGAGAAAAATGAGATATTTCAAGCTCTCAAAAATAGTTTCCTTCCATTTATCTCTATCGTGATTCAACTTTTAAAAAAAATAAATAAATAAAAACCTCTAACTAAATTGTATCGAACATGTATTAACGTTAACGTAGTTTATAAAGTTATTGATGTTGTCTTTATTAGTTTAAAGAGCATTATTGACATATAAACTCTTTGATTGAATATTCTTTCTCGCGATTCCTTACACCATTCGTAGTCAGCCATTCAAATCCAATTTAACAGTTAGTCATTTTCAGGATTACTTAATTTTAAACAACATATTCCAAAGCTTATAGTCAATCAACCATGTCATTTTTATGTGTCCACTACAATTATAGCACTAAGTGCTCAATTTCATTTTTATTTTTATATTTTTTCATCTTGATATTTGAAAATTTAATTTATTTATATTTTTTTTTTCATTTTGATATCGAAAAAACCTGTGTGAAAAAAAAAATATATATATATATATATATTTTTATATTTTTCATTTTGATATCTGAAAATTTATTTTATTTATATTTTTTTCATTTTAATATCTGAAAACCAATGTGAAAAAAAAAAAAAAAAAAAGGACTTGAATGTAGTGGCGACTCTAGGATTTTTTTTAGGAGGGTTCTTTAAGAAATTTATGTTAAACAAATTTTAATAAAAAGAGAACTTACATGTCAAGTAATTGACGGAAAAAAAAAGTCAAATGCAAATACATAAAGTTTTACAATTTCCTTCTACAAGTTTTCATATTTTGAAATCCTTACATGGTAGTTCATTATACATGATAATTCATTATGATTTGTCATTATCTATCTTTATTTTTTAAATCACTAATTTTATAATAGAATGTTATCATAACATAATAACAATACACACATGTAATAAACCATCTATATTTACTAATTATTAAATTATATAAATTTACATTATACACTAATACATGCACACATTTACGCAAATAACATTTATATATTACTAAAAACTGAAACGTAGCATTTAATGTTGCTATGTCCTTATCAATTTTTTTTTTTCCAATTTTTTATACAATTTTTAAACATTTAAAGTGAATTAAAAACTCTATTATATTACAATCAAAATATCATATTTAATTTATCTTATTATTAACTATTCTTATTTATTATTAAATTTTCAATTCCATTTTAACTTTTCATATCCCCACTACTCTCTACCTTCACTTTCTTCAACCTTTCTCATTCCATTTTAACTTTTCATATCTCCACTACTCTCAATATTACTATTATTCTATCATTTTATCTTCCTTTATTTTTTACTCTTCTTATTATTATCCTCATACTATAAAATTGTCATTCCCTCTCTTATTCCATGCATAATTTCTATTTTTCCACACACAAAAAGCCTCTCTCTCTCTCTCTCTCTCTCTCTCTCTCTCTCTCTATATATATATATATATATATTTTTTTTTTTTTTTTTTATTTTAGTGTAACAGGTTTTCCATCAAAACATATTGATGCAATATTGAAAGCTCCACCAAATGCATCATAGAAATCAGTTTTAGATTACTAGAAGTCAGTCAGTTTGCTAAAATTGGAATTGACTGGTAATCCAGCTTGATACAATTTAGTTTGTGTTTTATGTTGTTATTTTTTTTATTCTCATTGGTTTTTAAATGTTATATTATTGCATTATAAAGATAGTATATAAAAATATAATATTATTTTATTACATAGCATAACTAAAATAATATGTTGTTTATTGCTTTACATTCATTTTTACTATTTTTATTCTCATCTTATTTTATTCATCATTTAACTTTAGCAACATCCTCCATATCATAATTATTTATATTATGTCTCTTTTTTTTTTTAAATTAAACATATAATATTTTTTTTAATTCAATAAATAAAAATTGTTCTTATAAAGTCTTCCCATGAAATATTAAAATGCATCAATGGAAAATTGAAATAAAAAACAAATATCAATTTAGAAACACTCTATTAAAAATAAATAAATAAATAAATAAATTTCTTATAAAGTAGTCCCATAAAACGTTACAATGCATCAATAAAAAAAGAGAATACAAAACACATGCTATTTTATAAACACTAAATAATAATAATAATAATAATAACAATAATATCAAACCAAACATATCATAAAATAAACTAATAGTTATGGATATACTAACTTCATGGCGGCAAAATGGAATAAAATAAAAATAAATGTTACAATATGCATATTTAGTACGTTAGAATTATCATCAAATTTGGGAAACAATAGAATGTTAACGAAGAGAGAGAGAGAGAGAGAGAGAGAGATTAGTAAAAGAAATCAAATGTCAATTAAATAAATTAATTAGTAACCGTTAATTGGAAAATAAAGAGGCTAACAGCTAAAGGAGTAAAAAATTAATTAAAGATGAACTTGCGAATGTTATTAAAAAATTTACAATGCAAATAAATAAATCGTTAAATTCACTTAATTCATATAATCAACAATTAATTGCAATCGTACAAGATTTAAACTTGATACTAATCAAACTCTAATCTAGAAAATCATATTTATTATCAAAAGTAAAAGGAAGATGTTCTTCAGTAATAATAGAAATATATAAGAAATAAAGATGAAAATTTTCGAAATCTTTTGACATTTCATTTAACATTATTTATAAATTATAATTAAGAAAAAAATCCTTACATGCTTATATTCTTCACACACCACGACTTTTAAAATCTAATGAAATGTTCTAAGAATTTAACTCTCATTTAATGTCTCTATAATGAAAATCACCAACCAGTAAAATATGATAATAGTAAGAAACATTATAAATGAGATCATGAAAAAACTAATTAACCACTATTATTATTATATAAATGTCTTTTTTTATGCAGTTAAGAAAATGAAATGTATAGAGTTTACACCTTTTTTTTTTTTTTTTTTTTTAAAGATAGAGTTTCAACCTATGGTATCCACTCCTAATAATAGCTCTTTATCATCAAACCAAAACATCAATCAGTTTTTGGTGTAGGCCCGAATTAAATCTCAGATCTCTTATTCAACCATTAGATCTCTTATTCACGTTAAAAAAATATTTAAAGTTTTTTTGAAAAAAAAAAGTATATGTAAGGTTTTTATTAACTTAAAAGACAATGAAAAACCAATTTTTAATTACTACAATTGTCGCTACTCTATAAATCACACATAACACTATATTTAATTACATAAACTATAAAGTTAGACAATTTTAGATATATACCACCATATTCAACTTATAAATTACAACCCAAATCAATCATAAAATTACACAATCAAAGCCAAAACATGTAATATGAATTACCTTCTGAATTATTGCTTGGAATTTTCACAATTATTGAAAGAAAATCACCAAATTTAATTTTTAGAAAACCTCAAGACAAGGTGAATTTCATTTTTTTTTTTTTAACTTCCATAGAAAAAAATATTACCCACATTATTTCAACCCTTATGGAAAAGAAGGTTTACATGTAGCATGGAAAATGTGTTTAATTGACTTAGAGAAGTAAAAATTAGTCAATTGACTATGGTAGAATTAAGGTTTCAAATTTTAAATAAAACAATTCTACAATAATAATAAAAATTATCTTGTGAGAAACATGATTATGAAATGCATTACTTTTCATTAAATTAGTTCAAATTACAAAATAATAATAATAATGAGACCACCTTAAAAAATAATCACGTGCAACACACGGGTCCACAACTAGTTATAATAATAAATAATGCACCCAATCAGTATCAGACACATACTCACAAATAATATATAGATTTATAACGAAAAGAGAATTCACAGACGCTCACCTTTTACTCTTAGAATTAGAGATATTAATTGTCATATAGAAAAAAGAGATTCATGAGAGAGAGAGAGAGATTTGTGCTATATATTGTTGGTCGGTTTTAGGATGAGTTGATTTGCATTGTTGTTTGGTTTTGGACTCGTCTAATCTATTTCAGAGTGCGTAAGATTTAAGTTAGGGTATGCAAAACTATTTTTAAAGGTAAATTAAACTAATAAAAAATATTTTGTATATATAATTTTTTTTTTTTTAATTTTAAGTTAGGAGGTTAAAATGAAGCCCAAAAGAACAAGTAATGCCGCACCTACTTGAAAGTTTTATGAATTTCACTTTCTCCCACTCACTTTCTTATTTTCTTATAGTCAATCTACCGTGTCTTTTTTATTTATTTATTTATTATTTAAAAACAAACACACACTCAGGGGAGAGAAGATGGGGTTCTAATCTAAAATACATAGTTATCATCTAGGTCTTGAGGCACAAATAAATTACAGCTACCTAAAGCTCATCAAACTTTTAACGCAAAAAATAGTAGTCATTGCATGGTGATGATAATCAACAGTTTAACATGTTAGGCATATCATTCAGGATCTTGCAAGTAATTTCAGAAATGAAAGGGTAACTAGAGCTTTCTGAAGCCCAAAACCGAATAGCAAGAGAATCAAGAGAGGTATAAGCATATATAATTGGCAAGCAGTTAATCTGCAATAAAAAGGTTATACATAGCAGTCACTTGAGAAGGAAAAAGGGTAAACAACAGCAATATGTTAATCAAAAGTCATACGAGAAATCAACTGATTAACATGTGAGAAAGATTATTCAAATTGTAGCCTGGAAAATAATTTCAAATATAAGGGCAACCAAGAAATCTATCACATTTAGCTTACATAAACTGTAAGCAGGTATGTAAAATTACAAATAACATTACCAGTGACTTGAGAAAGCAAAGTAAAAACCACAGCACTCAATAATAAAAGCAATTGACAAGCAGGCGGTGTGCAGATCTTCACGCCAGTGCTTTGATCTCTGATAGTGTATCATTTCATCTATATCAATAGCGCAAGCTGATAAAGCCATATCAAAAAAGGGCTTTACGGGTTTAGACATTTCTGTGGCAATTGCAATCAGCCAACTATGAAGTACTGCTGATTTGATGATCTTTTCCTTAGACACATTTTGAAACCACATATTTATATAGAAACACATTTAGGGGGAAAAGAGAATAGGAAAAGGAAACAAAAGACAGGGTAATTCAAATATACATACATACATACATACATACGTATATGGATGCTCAAACACACAAGGACAGAGAGAGACAGTGGTGGAAGGAAGCAGGTTGAATGGCTCAAGAAATGGCTTTAGTTTCAAGTTGGAACTTTCACCGTTCTTTATTTCAGGCAGTTTGCCTTCTTATTTCTTGTACAAAAACAGCATCGGCTTTCACCTATTAATAATAAAAAAATCAGATCCCACTAATGCAATTATTAAACTGCAAATAAAATTTACAAGCACACATTTGTGCTAAGAGGAGCAGTTTGCTTCTGCGTGTGTGGAACAAGAGGAGCATAACACCCATTTGATTGGACAGTAAATTTGATCACTCCGAAAGGTCTTTCTTGTCCACACAAGGAAAGAGTAGAGCAGGGCTTCCCATCACAGTAATACCACAGAGAATAGAATCATCTCACATGATAAAAACAATGACCTAATCACTCTAGCAAAAACAATGCATCTGTGTCGTTACCTTTGCCTGTCATCATAGCTACTCATCCATATGACACTATCAAAGGTTCTCTGGAATCCTCTCTTGATCTGTTGCTATAGTAGAAGTACAACACCAATTGTACAATCCCCAAAATGGTTCCCATCCCATTTGGGACCTGAAATTCATACAGAAATAAAATATTTACTCGTGGGAAAATACACAAGCCCACATATAAAAAACTGAACTGGTAAAGTATTGGTATCAAAGAAATTAGAAAATAGAGAGAGATAGAGACAGAGGGGAGCAAACAATGTGCTGAGGGAAGCTTACATAAATGAATGGATCATAATTAAACAGTCCATATAGAAAGAAACATGAGCTCATTAGGAAGGTGGAAAGGGAGAGATAAAATGGCATAAATTCTACACTCTTTGTCCGGATCACCAAATTCTGAAGGATATAACAACATACAAAAAGTCATCAAAAGTTAAGCAATTAAAGAGACATACCATTTCTAGCAAAAGGTATGCAAACGCCTGATATAAAACTTACAATTATAAACAATGGAGAAGCAAACATTGACACAAGGGAAGCACCACTCAGTGATCCAACAAAGATCCACCGCATCATATGGTCAATCATTTGCAAGCTTCCAGCCACTACAATTGCAAACAACACAAAAACTGCCAGCAACAATCCAAGCATCCTCAACTGCCAGCAACATTTAAGGGGAAAGTGAGAGACAGCTTAGAATTAGACAAAAAGCTTTCAGGAATTTCATCATCATATCAAGTTTGTGTGTATTTAACCTTTTTCACTTTCTCAGCATATACTATGAAGAGTATAATGTAGATCAACTGAAAAACTGCACCGATTGAATTGACAGTTGTAACCAATACATTGTCAGAAGATATGAGGGGGGTGCCGTACCACATGCAGAGCAAACAATTCAAAAGAGCATATATATACGGCAGCCCTGAGAACTGTTCTGTTGACTGGTTTCTGATAATTCTCCTAAAAGTGGGCCTGAATTTTTTGTTGTTATTGGGGGGAGGGGGGTAAAAAAACTAGTTAGGGGATGAAATATAATATAATCTATATGCTCCTCTTTCTCCTCTTAAAAGTCTTATAAAACAGGAAGACTATTCAGGTCTGAAACTTACATGGGGGATACAAACAGCCCAAAAGCAAAGATGTTCCCTGCAACAAATAAATGTGTATATTAACATATCATAATTCTAAGATATTAACCATTATATTCCAATTTTTTTATGATTAGAGTAACAAAAGAATTAATCTCATAAAATCCAATCTTTCATAGCTATCTTGAATGTTGTAGTTAAGAGCCAATTAAAATTTTGACGGTTACCTACCCCTCCACACACACAAATCTCTGATGGTTCCAAATTTGTTAGAATAAAAGCACATCTGTTTCCTTTTCTGAAATGCACTGCTTCTCTTATTTCCATATTCATTTGTAGATATACTCAAATTTCCAGTCTAATTATTGGGAATAATATTGACATTAAACAAGCCCCAGAGCCCAAATTTCCAAAAGGAGTGTCTAAACATGACTCCCCTCAGCACTTGCCAAAAGTGCGTATGAAAGCAACCCCAGTGCAGCATGTATTTGAAATGAAACTATAGTAAAACTTGAATATCAAATGAAACGTTCCTTATGTACCAATGCTTTCAGTAGCCAATAGAGATGCACTAATCCTACATTTCAGAACTCTAGTGCTTCATAAGAAGGTAAAAAAATAAAACATTTAAAAAAAGAAAAAGAAAAAAGAAAAAGAGAAGAACACATGTTCAACTTCTAGACTAAGCCACTGAATTCGATACCCACATTGGGCTCTAATTTTACTAGCTCATAATTGCTAGATGGATTCTTTTTATCAGTGCAATATAACTACTTCTTCCTTTTAGAAGCCAACAACTGTAGCATACGACTCTCAAAATCATGCAAGGTACTAGTACTTAAGAAAGCTGAATCAAAGGGTACAAAGATCAGTAGTTATTTTTTGCTTTCAAATACCAAAATCAGGATAAATATTTGGATTATGCTAATAAGAGAAAACATAATGTGCAGTCCCACAACTACGGGCAGCTCTTAAAAGATTCTTCTGAAATTATCAACCGCTTTATTCATCTTTCAACAAAACCCCAAGAAGGTTCAATGAGTTTCTTAACAAAATGTCTAATGAATATCGATATTCCTATTCTTCAATTTATGTTAAGAATGCAAGAAAAAACTAGAACTAAAGCCATTAGAACAATACGTTTCTTAATGATAGGAATTCCCAATTCCAAAAAATTAAAACTTGGTCTTTGTTCATGTAATTAAAAAAAATAAAAAATAAAAACCAAAAAAATTTGAAGCAGGTAGAACAGGAACCGATGGATTCCATAGAAAAATGGTGTGTTATCTTTGTTTTGGGAAAAAAGGCTTTGTTGCTGTTGTTTTAATGTGACTCTCTTTGGTTTAAAGCCAAAAAGAAAAGAAAAATTCCCAAAACCAATAATTCAGCTAAGTTATCAAAATGGAAATAAAAACCCAGAAAATACAAAGAGAGTAATAGAAGAATAATACCTGCGACTCCAGCTGCATCCTTGCAAATTGCAAGAACAGAAGAAGAACTATTCATCAATAAATAAAAAAAATAAATAAAAATAAATTCAAAAGCAACACACCCAACGAACGATCAACCAAAACCAAAGTTCCAAACCCAAATGTTTATATCATTATCACATTTCCAACCCCCACCCCCTTCTTTCAAATATATCCTCTCTCTCTCCCTCTCTCTCTCTCTCTCCACGTTTATAAAAAATTATAATGGCTTCATGGCAATTGCAAGCAACTTGAAAACGAAATAGTAATACAAATTAGGCCGCCTGTCGGCCTTTTTTCTTATTTGTGTTTTTTGGGAATGAATATGTTGTTGGGTATGGAGCTTATTTTCTTGGTCTTCTATTCTAGTGCGGATAGAAATATTTGTGAAATTGAGCGTAAAAAAGATTATTTATTTTTAATAATTTGATAAAAAAAATTTTGAATTCTAGATTGAAAAGATTAGGAAGTGGAGGTGAACAACAGAACATTTGAAAAACAGCGGGTTTGTTAGTGGTTTTTTTTTTTTTTTATTTATTTATTTACATGTCTCACATTTATTATCAGATAGATACTGTAGTATCATTTGATACCAAATATCATTCCCTTGTTATTTATACCAAATAGACAAGAGGTGCTGGCATGATACAGATGGATGAGGAGATAATATTACTACATATATGTGAGGATTTGACTTATAGGCGCCAACGACTTGTCCTTCTAATCCACTCCTCTATCTAACTCATATCAGATCTGACTCAACAAGCAATGATGGAGATTTTTTTTATTATTTAAAATTCTATAAGAAATTTTATTACTAAATAAATAAATAAATATTATCCACGAGGTCCTCGAGGAGGAATCTCTCTTTTATTATTATTGAATTTTCTTCTTCTACCTACTTGTATCTCATTGTCAGTGATTGAATTTTGTAATCAATATTAAGGAAAAGTAAATGGATTTGTGTCGTTAATTATGTATGAAAGTATTTTGAGACTTTTTTTTTTTTCCATCATCTTTTAACATTTAAACTGAAATGGTCTCCTAAAATACACATTTACCAATTTATTTTTTGGGCAAATCATTTACCAAATAAAGTTGACAAAATATTCAGGCCAATTTATATATGAAGATTGCGAACATATGGAATTGTTGGTGAGTTTGCTTGATTAAAACTTTAGGTAGAAAGAAAAATACAATTTTCTATTTCTTTACAAAATTAATCCTCTGTATCTAATCATTGCCTTTTCCAACTACATATATATATATATATATATATATATATATATATATATGAAAGTTCGAATTTGTGTGAAAACACAAAAGCTTGTTTAGACTTCCAAATTAAAATTACGGCTAGATTGCTTTTACTCTAACTTAGACTAAGTACGGAATAAGAGTAAATGAGCGCAAACAACCGATAACACTACCCTAAGCCATATTCATCCATTATTAATGATATAAAGTAAAGCTTAAGAGTAGGGAAGAGAGATGCAAATACAAGATAACACCGAGACGTGTTATCGAAAAGGAAACCGAAGAACTTGGCAGAAAACCTCTCCGCAACCCTCCAAGTCGAAATCGATTAACTAGAGAATAAAGTTGGAGTACACGAATAACAAAAGACCCTCTAAGCCTAGTCTACCCAATGTACTTGAGCCCTCTAAGCTCCTACTACCAACGGACTTTTTAGAGTCATGTCTTCTCTAACTTTCCAGATCCAACAATACACCCGATTGCATCCACCAAGCCTCACCGACTTCTTTTTGGTAAATCTCCAAAACTTCCAAAACTCCAAAACATTCTCTACACTCTGAAAATGTGTGGGTTGTGTTTGGATACAAATCTCCTCTCAATGTATGACAATGGGAGAGGGGAGGAGAAGATGCTAGAATGATTTCTTACTAAGGATGAGTAGCTCTCTCTCTAAAAGATGGGTGTGTGTATTGTAGAAAACCTATCTAGGGTTTTTCTCTAAATTGGCCTCTCATACTTTTGTGGGTAATAAGGGTATATATAATATGGGTGAAGGGTAAGAAAGTAACACTTAAAAATCCTCCAAGCAGAACGTTTCGTGAGTATCTCACGGGAATGCCTTACCCGCGAGACACTTGCGAAATCGACAACCTGGCTTGACTCTTCAACTTCTAGCATGTGCTTCTAACGTGGCTCTTTCGTAGGTAGGCTTCTCGTGAGACGCTCGTAAAATCCACTTGTTCATCCAATACATGCTCGATTCTTTACCAACTTAATACTAAACCTAATACAATAAAATCTCACAAAATACAAAGAACAAAATTAAAACAATTACAACATTTTTTGTCATGGAATAAAGTCAACATAAAACATAGTTGTAAATCACAACTTTACAATCTTCCCTTTTGGCTATTTTGTGACAAAAACACCCCATAACAGACTCTAGACTTAAACGTGAGTTTGGGAACAATGGCAAAACTCACTCACACCTAAATCTAAAACCTATGATGAACTTGGAACAAAATACTTGTAACCTGAAACACTTGCACAAAACGCATTAGACTCTCAAGGTAAATTAAGTGATAAAAGGTCAAGTATAATATAACAAGTAAAAAGCGATCAAGTAAACATGATGTGAGACATATGAGCAACTTGATCAAACACATGACAGTCATATGGAAATTACTACAATGATCATATAGCAAAGCAAATGATCATCCAAACATGTAACCAATAAAGCACAATGGCATAAGAATGTATGCATGTCCAACACATAAGCATGATGCGATGAGAGCAATAAAACATAGATACTAAACATAACTTAAAGCACCATAAAGTAACAAGAAAACAAGCATAAGGTAAAACAAGATAAAACAAGGTTTTATCATAAAAGATGTCTTCTCCCCCTTAGTATATGCATCTCCCTTATGGCTTTCTCCCTCTACAAATGTGCACGAGGTAGAATATCTCCCCCTAAGAATGTGCACATGAGTCATATAGAAATGACAAAACACTCCGGTATACTCTATAGTGTACTCTCCCCTTTTTTGTCACGAATAGACAAATGAATCAAGAGGAAGGAGGAAAAAAAAGAAGAAGATATGAACAAGGGTAAAAGATGAATGAGAAAATGAAGCTCAAACGAAAGACAAAAACATCTAAAAAATGCTACAAAGCATAAAGTAAACATAACATGCTAAGGATGATGGAACAAAGTATAGACCAAGGCATGACATAGACACAAGAACATTTTATATGTGTTAAAAGATCTAAAAAGACTTAACTAGCATGAGTGAATGGAAAACATGTCAAGTGTTAGAATGTGTGCAGCAAATGTGCATCTAGTGTGCATGTGAGATGCATGACCAATGCATGAGCAAGCATTCATGCATTGGTAATTAAACCTTTTAGACCATAAGAAGTGCACCCGCTTTGATACCAATTGAATGTTCAAATAGTGTGTAAAACACCTATGAATGTTTAGACCCCCAAATTACAAGTCACCAATTCAAGGTTATTATCAAACAATATATGTGCAGAATATGAAAATAAGCTAAAACAGAATTGATAAAACAATCTAAACCGAAAAATAATCATAACCACAACAGTAATTAAATGGCAAAAATTAAAGGAAGAGAGATGAAAACACAAAGACAACACAACGATGTGTTAACAAAAAGGAAACTGAAGTCCTCGGCATAAAACCTCTCTGCTGCCCTCCAAGCAATCAATAATCCACTAGAAAATAAAGTTGGGATACATGAATAGCAGAAGACCCTCCAAGACTAATCTACCTAGTGCACCTAAGCCCTCCAAGCTTCTTGCTCCAACAGGATTACGTCGAACCTTGTCTTCTTTAGCTTACTAGATCCCACAATCAGCCCATTGCATCAACCAATATCAATTGGTCCCTTCTGAACTGCTTCCCAAGTACTAAATAACCTTCTCACATATATGGGTATGGTGAGATAAGGAGTTTGGCTAAAGTACCTCTCAAGGATGTATCAATGGAGAGGGTGAGAGTAGAAGAATTTGGAGAATCAAAGATGAAGATTGTGGATGAGTTAATATTGTTTTTCTCTAGGGTTTTTCTCTCAAAATTCTCTCTGGAAGCTCTCTACATTTCATAGGTATAATAGTATTTATAGTAGGGTGTGTATGGAATGCAAAGAGTCAGTTACAACCAAACAGAGTGTTTTGGCGACTCGACCTCGCGATTGGAACGAGTAGCGAGTTTGAGTCGCGAGCTAACTGCCTGGCCAGACTGGAAGTTTTGTCCTGTAGTGCAACAGCTGGCGTGACCCTTCAGCTCCCTTGCATGCTTCACACGTGTGCCACCTTTGATGACTTGCTAGTCGCGAGGCCCTTTTTGAGTGCACACTCTTGAGCTTTTCTTCACACTCATACACTACCCTTACATGATTCCCACCTAAATACAAGGTTTCTAAATGCTAAATTACAAGTAAATTTGGCACGGAATAAAGCCAACTAATGATTGAATAAATTCAACCTTACAAATAGGACTTCTTCCTTTTATAGAGAGTTAGAAGTGAGTCTACTTATTCGGATCCAACATAATCATGGGTGATATGGGTGGTTAATAGAGGAAATGGGAAACGTGGAGTGGATCATGGAGAATTCTCTCCACGTTTTAGGAGTAATGCATCATGGTCTGATTACATGGAGCTTTATGAAAAGTTTTCTTGTAGAATTCACTAAGTATTTTCTGGTCATCCATGCCCTTGTGTCAGTCTTGGACGACTATCATGAGATTGAATGGTCTTACTATTAGTGCACGAGTATTGGTCATATACATGATGCCATTGTTGGGCTTCTCTCTTAAGGTTTTCTAGATGCAATTAGGCTATAGATGTGGTTTGATTGTCTGGACGACCATTATGGACGAATCCTGTAAACTTGAGCCCCCATCATAACCTATACTTCAAATTGTTCCAAATAGTAGTAATCCTTGAACTATTTCAAACAATAACAAAAAAATGTCTAAGTGTTCCATCAACTTCAAAATACACATTTATCTCTACAAGCACCTTCACTTCTACACATTTAACCATAAGAAATGTCGTTCACTTTTGCACTTGTGCATTCTTATAAAATTTTGCAATTCTTCTGGATGTCTCACTTGTAGCAGCCATTGTCTCTACTAACACTCCAAACCTGTAACTTCTTGTAACTTCGTTGGGTCCAACTTGAAAAGGTGCACAAGGATATTAGTTTACTAGAAACAACATAGGCAATTTTGTTGTAATAGATAAATGTAATAATAATAACCTAAGATGCTGCTGGTTGACTTCGATGTACTCCTTCACATTGGGGTGTTGGCTGACTTTGTGTTGTGACATTTCTTTTCCTAACCTGAAAATGCATTATAGTTTCATTTTAGTACATTAACTATAAATCTGTGATTTTTTCATATGAGACTAACAAATATTGTGCAAACACATTTTCTAAGACACAAGGTCTCATCAGGTAAGCCTTTTACTTTGGAGGCTATTTCATCACTGCTAATATACTGTGTAAACATATCATCATTATCACTTTCATTGCATCCAAAATGAACCCTATGAGCACTATCCTCTTCACTAACAGCCCTATTTACTTTATCTCCCTCATCAAAATTACCCACCTCATTATCACCACCTCCCCCGTCTCCCTCATTACCAATAGCATTCTCATAATCATCTAAGAACATAACATACACTTCCACTTCATTCTTCAAAGGTTTTAACCCACCTGCAAATGGCATTGTAGGCACTTTGTACATAAATACATCATTTTTACCATACCCAAAATTTTTGGCCTTATTCCATATCTCAACAAGTGACATTTCATTGGAATTATTGTCTTTGTATATCTTTACCTCCCCTCCTTTGTATCTATATGGATTATTCCTAGTCTTCCCCATTAGTAAAGGACAATTGTGAAGTCAAAGTCATCTATTCCTACAACAAGAGCAAAGAATCTACTGTTAAAAACTGACATTGCAAAGGGCTGAATTATTATTTGAAAGTTTAAATAGCATGTAAAATGTTATGAACATTTAGACCCCCAATTAACAAATTACCAATTCAAACTTAATATCAAACAATTAATGTGCGGAATATGAACATAAGTTTATATCAGAATTGATAAACAATCTAAACCAAATAAAATCACATCCACAGCAGAAATTAAATGGCAAAGATTAAGGGAAGAGAGATGCAAACACAATGACAACACACGATGTGTTATCGAAGAGGAAACCGAAGCCCTCAGTGTAAAATCTCTCCGCCGCCCTCCAAACGGTAAATAATCCACTAAAGAATGTAGTTGGGATACATGAACAGCAAAAGGCCCTCCAAGCCTAATCTACCCAGTGTACCTAAGCCCTCCAAGCTCCTACTCCAATGAGGTTGCGTCAAACCTATTTCTTCTTTAGCTTACGGGATTCCGCTATAGACCATAACATCAATCAATATGAAATTGATCCCTTCCTAACTGCTTCTCAAGCACCAAATGAAAAGAGGAATTTGAAGAGTATCTATGTGAAGATTGTGGATGAGTCAATCTTGTTTTCTCAAGGGTTTCTCTCTCAATATTCTCTTTGGAAGCTCTCAATATTTCATGGGTATGAGGGGAATTTATACTGGAGTGAGAATGGAATGCAAAAAGTCAGGTTTTTCAAAACAAAGCTGGCTGGCGACTTGGCCTCATGACTTCACTGAGTCGTGAGTTCAAGCCACAAGCAAAAAAAATTGCCAAATTGGACTTTTTGTCCTGTAGTGCTCCAGCTGCCGTGACTACATCTTCTTTGCATGCTTCACTTGTGTTCATCATCTGGCGGCTTGCTAGCCGCGAGACCCAGTCACGAGTTCCTGCTACTTTGCACAAACTTGAGCATTTCTTTACACTCTCTCACACACTACTTTTACATGATTCCCACCTAAATACAAGGTTACTAATTGCTAAATTACAAGAAAATTTGGCACGGAATAAAGCCAACAAAATGGTTGATTAAATTCAACCTTACATTATTTTTATTTTTTTTAAAGTTATTCTACAAGATAAACAATGAATTATTTGAAAAATGGCTGAATTATTTGACAAGCAAGGAATGGAATGTTTTAAAGTGTTTAAAATACATTTGATATTTGGACACCACAATAATGGTAACCATTGTACACCAATTCAAACGAATTGGTTAATCTGATGTACAAATGTTGGACCGTTGATATTTTGTTCATGATAATTTGAAAAGGAATCAGCTTATGACTTTTTTTTTCTATAATCTATGATAGACCATAGTTAAAAGGTTGGTGTTATTTAATGTGATTGTAAGTTGAATGTTTGTTGAGTAATTAAAGTTTGAGTTTGTGAGTGCAATGCCTCTGTAAGAGCATTAGCATTGGGGGTGTAAACACCTCCCAGTTGCTATTTTACACACTAAACCCATAAAAAGGAGCTCCATCTGGGTATGGAAACTTAAAAAAATTTGCAACCTACTACAGTAAGTACAGGTATACACAACCTACTATAGCAAGGATGGATAAATAAAATATTAATTTTTCTTTCCTCTCTCTTCTCTTTCTTCCCAATCTCCGACTCTCTCTCTTCTTCTTTACTTTTTCAATCACTCTCACTCTCTATCTCCGATTCTTATCTTTTCTTCTCTCGCTCTCCAACTCTTCTCTCTTCTCTGTTCTTTCTTCATCTTTCTCTCTCGATTTGGTGGTATTTTTTGGTTGGTTGTGGGTTGTGGGTCGGGTGCGGCTGTAGTGGAGATGTGGGCTATGAGTTGTGGGTCAAATAGGGCTATGGTGGAGATGAGATCTGTGGGTTTTTGGTGGTTGCGGGTGATGCAATTATGGCGGCATGGAGATTGTGGGTCAGATGGGCTGTGGGTTGGTGTTTAAATGGCCGAATTGGTGTTGGTATGGTGGTTGGGTGGAAGTATTAGTGGTGTTTAGGTGGCCGGATTAGTGGTGGTTTGGTGTTTGGGTGGTGGTTGTGAGTGTTTGGGTGTTGGGTTTTTTTTTTTTTTTTGGTTGGTAGCTTCTGCCTTGGTGGGGTGTGTGGTGGTGATTGCTGCCTTGCAAGGGTGTGTGTGGTGGTACGATGGTGGTTATGATTGGTGTTTGGGTGCTGGTGGTTGTTGCCTTGCTGGGTGTGTATGGTGGTGCGGTGGTGGTTATGATTAGTGATTGGGTTTTTTTTTTTTTTTTTTCCTATTTTGTTGATGCTTGTTGCCTTGCTAGTTTGTGTGTGGTGGTAGGGGTTGTGATTGGTTTGCTTGGGAGATAGAGACAGAGAAAGAGAGGAACGGGAGAGGAGAGAGAAATGAGTTATATATATATATATATATATATATATATGGGTTGTGGGTGATGTTGGCGGGTAGCAGTGAGAAGATTTGTTGGGTAGGACACAGAGATGAGAGAGAAATATAATTTTTTTTTTATATATTTGTATAGTTTATATTATTTTAATGAGTTGTAAGTAAAAATAGAAACTGAGATTGGATGAGTTGTAAATAGGATAGTAAAATAGATAAAGTAGGTTTTGAAGATGCATAATAGAACTTTTTTGCATCTTTAGATGCAAATGCTCTAAAAGCCTCTTTTATTACTATTGATCTCAAACTTTCCAAAACATCATTGTCCAAACTAAATAAATGATTAAATAAGATCAATTATGAAGCAACACTACTAACAGTAGTTAGTAAAAGAACTAATATAACTTAGTTTTAAAACTTAAGGGACCAATTGTATTCGCTTCAAACCTAAGGGACCAATTGCACACACAGAATAAACTTGAGGGACTAACATTGTAGTTTTGCCTAAAATAAATATTAAGAATTTAGGATGCAATAACTACACTTGTTAAAGGACCAAAACGTGGGAAGTAGAAGTAGTAGTTCCCAGGACATTTATTGATCTGTGTAGTGCCTAGAGTAAGGATAGGTGATATTGATGTTGTGTTGAGAGCGTAGGGAAAACTGCCAGTAACTATGGAAGATCTCAATCAAGTGTAAATAGAGAATTTATTCTCAAGAAAGAGACACCCTTCTCCACTAACAAATTTGTTTACATAGAGATCATTTTCTTGTAATTGTAATTTCTTAGTAGGTTTTTTGAGTTCGTAGGATAGGAACTCATGCCGATAAGTTTATTATCTTGTAATATATTACTTTGACTAATCTTATTTATATAGGCTTCCTTCAATTAGTTCGATTCAAGTTCTTAGTTGTTATTCATGTTTGATCCTAAATTCTTTACCATTGATCTAAGTTGATGTAAACTAGTAGGCTTTTGATCTGTTTATTATTTAAAAACTGCCTAGACATCGAACTTTCTACTTGCTTTGATAGTTTACATAATCATGAAGTACTCCGTTTTCTTGAAATTAATGGTTTTATATCTCACTTAGAATTTAGGTATGGTACTTGTTCACTTAGGGCCAACTTGGATTAAAGGAGGATGGAGGGGGAGTAGAGGAGAGTAGAGTTGAGTTGACTGAAAATAGGATAATTTTGAGCCAATTCCACTCTAACTACTCTACTCTACTCTCCTCCCCCTCAATCCAAACAGACCATTAGAGTTACAGTTTATTTGCATTCCATAATCCTCTGTTATTAATATCTTCTCCATCAAACTTAAAAAAGTCCTCTTAATTGAGAGGCAATACCAAACCACATTCTAAAGTCAAATAACCTATATATTCAACAATTTAAGGAACATCACTCTTTTATGAAAATTCAATGTAGATATCTATAATATTTTACAAATATGGAACGTATCAAAATCAATCTTCCAGTTCTTTCTTAGCTGTTAACTTAGTTCACACTCTACTATACTTTTCCCCCCCTGACTTTGATGAAAAAAAAAAAAAGTCAATACGTGCGCTTTACGGTGTGCCCAATCAAATCCTATTCATACCAAACTCCCAAGTCCCAATTCCAGGACCTTAATTACAAAAATTCAACGTATTTTGCATGGTAGTTAGATTTTTAGAAGTAAGTTTAAAATGTAAGAAAGATTGACCCGAAATGAAGGAGGTCTTATAGGAGGGCCCTTAAGCGTTAGACTTCAGTACTCTTCACAGTAGAGCAGTGGTAACTTAGAAGTTTGATGATACTCAAAATCATCAGTAGGTCTATCGCCCAAACCCGCAATCTTCCGTGAAGGGTAAAGAGTAGTGAACCTGCAAAAAAATAGAAACACATTCAAAGAGCACTAGTGTGGTACCAACCTAAGACCCTCCGAAAGTCAAGTTAGAAACTGATAGTGAAATATTTTGGAGAGGAGTTTCTAAAAAGTATTTTTTGGGTACCTTAGGATTGGAGTGTCTCAGTGTTTATATAGGAGTTTTTGGATGATCACAGTAGCTGAATTATAAGGATATGGGGTTATCCCGTAGCTAACGTGTAGGAGTTGGGAACTATCCCATTGATGATCCGTAGAGAGTGAGGAGTTATCCATAACTGATTTGTAGGAGAGAGTTTATCTCATTACCGGCAGTCGTGTGTTCATAGGAGAGTCTTAGGTGATGTGGGCATTGTAACATGAGTTCAATGTGTTTGGTCGTACTCATTAGCTTTTGGTCATGACATATATCCATGATGGTTGCATTTGGTCTTCTGCTTTTGGTAAGTAGGTGCTCTTTGGAAGACCCACTTATTTGGAAAGAGTAGCACACTCCAGAAGAGTAGCTATGGAGTTAGTCAAAATATTCCCTATCAACTGCCCCTTATTCCTTGTTCATCCCTTTTGTGGGCGGGCCACAGAATTACTCATTTTTTGTTTTTTTTATTTTTTATTTTTCGCGACACGTGGCATCCCAGGATAGTGCAATAGTCATGTTGTTTGGTATTCTCGAGATTTTTTGCCTATAAATAGGCGAATTTCCCCTAAAACCTCATTTATTTTTGAAATTTTTGTTCATACCACCTTCAGAACTCATTTTGTCGTCTACTTTGTGCTCGTCCATTTCCTACTCATTCGAGTTCTTTAAGTTTGGTTCAAGGTCGTCAGTCCCATTTATTCATCCAAAATTTTTGAGTCTCGGTACTCGTGGTCGTCTGACTTTCCAAGGTTCACATATTTGTGGTTGTTGCTTTAGTGGTTGTCTTACTTTCAAGCTTACGTGCTTGTAATCATTTGCTTTGCTGGTTGTCTGGATTTTTAGGCTCATGTACTTGTGGTCGTCGCTTTGGTGGTCACCCAAATTCTCAAGGTCAAGCACTCGTGGTCATCTGCTTCTCTGGTAGGTTACTTCACCCCCTTTCTTTCTATTGCCCTTGTTAGATAAGAAGAATTAGATGACTGGAATGGACTTAGTTTTATTTTGTCATTGTAGGTATGAGAATGAATGAGTTCGGGTCCAGCAATAGCTCATCGTCGTCCAAACATAGAAAATTGGACGACCGTGGGTTATGCAAAGTGTCAATACGGATTCACTTGATGATGTGCTGTCCTTAGAGTCATCACACACAGGTCCATCTAGAGATGTGCTACGAAAAGACTTGTCTGGTTCTGAGTCTTCTGAATTCAGCTCTAAAGTTGGGTCGTCAGGCTATGCTTTAATGAGTGGGGATGATGGTACTCCTCCACCTGAGGGGCTTAATCGTCCCTTTATCTTACTTGACGAATGGGAGGTGAACAAGCATTGTTCCTCTCTTTCTGACCAGAGGCTAGCTAAGTTAAGATCTAACTTTTAGATTCCTTATAATATGCCCACTAGGATAGCTAAAATTGGCGAGAAGTGTTTCTCCCATGATGGAGAAGGTGTTAGGCTTTATGAGGCATCCTTTATAAGTCAGTTGAGGCTTCCACTTAACAAACTCACTAGGAAGTTGCTTAAGAGGTTATGTATAGCTATATCATAACTAGCATCCAACTCTTGGCGTGCTTTTATGGGGGCTCAGATCCTTTGGGTGATTATAAGTGAGGGCCAAAAGGCCTTTTCCATGGATGAATTTTTATATTGTTACAAGCCCATTCGTGCTCCTAAGGCTGAGGGGATGTATTACTTCAAGTGTAGAAAAAAGGAGCGTCAGTTGGTCACTGAGATTCCTTCATCCAATAGGGACTAGAAAGAGAAAATTTTCTTTGTGCTTAGGTTTGCTTGGGTATGTTGCCCTGATGAGGTTGCTGCAGAACCAGTAGGCTATACTTGGGGGGTATTACCTAAGTCTGGTGAGTTGCCTATCTAGCTTACTCGTCCGCTTTACTCTTTATATATATATATATATATACTAACTTGCTTTTCATTTTTCAGCTCAGGTTTTTCCAAGGTTGAATACAAAGTAGCTAGGAAGAATAGAGATGGCAACAAGCTTTTTAGTTGCTGATCGTAACTGGAGGGTCTTGGTTATGGTGGACAACCTTCATAGATACTGTTCAGGACCTTTGCCCTTTGTAGTGGCCTGTCGTCGCGAGAGCACCTCCCATAGACGTAAGTGTTTTACTCTAGCTTGTTCATTTCATTTTTTGCATATGCATTGACATCTATTTTGCAGAGATGGAGGTGGGTGCAGCCAAGAAAAATAAAAGGGTTCAGGAGGTGGCTGCTCTTGCTACAACAGTAATTAAGGAGGGGAAGTTTCAACTTCCTAAGCCTGGTGACAAGAGGAAGTTTGGTGTGGACATTTCCCAAAAGCCCTTTGGGACCATTACTCATTCGAATGAGACTTCAACTTATCCTTCAGTGATTCCTGGTCGTTCGGCTTTTGTTGAGTATTCAAGGGCACTTGGCGAGGAAAAGGGACCTTTCACTCCTCCCAAACCTCCCTTGCTCATTAATGATGATACTTATGCTGTGGAGCGATTCATGTCTATTATCAAGGAGGAGGATATAAATGATTGCGACGAGTATGCTTCTACAGCTATTGGGGAGTCTGGGCTGCATGACCTTGCCAAGGTATTTCCTTTTCAGTTGTGTGTGTGTGTGTGTGTGTGTAAATACTCATTACTCTTCCCTTTTTTGCTCATTTGCTCGTCTATCATTCAAGCAATGGTGAGGATGAAGACTCTTAAGCTAAGGTGCGAGGACTATGAGGACTAGGTGGTCAATCTTTGGAAGTGTGTGAAAGGCAACAATGAGGTCATCAAAGAGCTGCATGGGTCTGTCACCTCATTGACAAAGAAAGTTGCTCTTTTGGAGGGCAAAGTGACAGAGCTTGAGGATCGATGCTCTTCTTAGGCAGACCTTTTTATTGCTATAGAGGAGGAGAAAATACGCCTTTCTAAGGAGTTGGAAAAACTACAAGGGGAGCTAAGCAATGTCGAGACAAGCGCCATTGCCAAGTACCCATCCTCTCATGAGTACCTTCATGATTTGGGCATCCAGTATGTGCATGGATTTGAATACTTCCGAGCTCAAGCTTTTTCAGCCTTTAAGTACTTAGACTTTTCGAAGATTGAAGTCCGTGCTAAGGAGGGTTCAGTCTACTATGATAAGTGATGGTGTTGACCAAGAAGTTGATGGTGTTGTTGAGGAGGAAAGTAGGGACAACCAAGCTGGCCATTAGACTTAGTTTATTTTCTACACTTCCATTCTCATTAGTGTTTGATACTTTCATTTGAGGCAATGGGTTCTAGGTTTTTGGACATGTATAACTTTATGAATGTATAAGTTTCTTTACTTTCTCAACTTGCTTCTTTTTGTCTTTAGTGGTTTTGGTCAGACTTAGAAGTAATTGACTAGCATAGTTGGTGTTACTCATCTGGCTTTGGGACTTAAGAGGAGGCAACTCTCCTACTCGTCCCCTTTTATTACTTGTCAGATTTTTGTAGCACCTACTTGTCAGGTTTTATTGGTGTTTTGGAGTAAGTTTTCTTACCTGTCAGCTTTTGCTAGTCGTTAGCTTTTAGTGGTGTTTAGGAATTAGTTTTCTTACTCGTTAGCTTTGCTAGTTGTCATCTTTTAGTGCTGCTTAGGAATAAGTCTTCATACTCGTCAGCTTTGTTGGTTGTCACCTTTTAGTGGTACTTAGGTTTAAGTCTTCTTACTCATTAGCTTTGCTGATTGCCACCTTTTAGTGGTGCTTAGGAGCAAGTCTTTTTATCGTCAGCTTTGCTGGTCGTTAGCTTCTCTATTTGTTCGGATTTTCAAGTTTAAGTGCTCATGGTCATTAGCTTTACTACTCGTCCAGATTGAGACTTGAAGGTATCATGACTCGTCTCTTCTCATTCGTCTGAATTGAGACTTAACAAAATTCACATTTCACCACCTCCTTTTGCTCGTTTGTCCACTTTCGAGTGGATGAGTATTAGAAGTGGCTTAATGAGATCTTTATCTCTTACTAGTCTCTTTTTGTTCGTTTGTATTTTTCACTTATTTGAGTTGGATCAAGCGAGTGCCACCGGAATGATTCTTTGAGATTTAAGCTCTAGCTTTTCTTGTCTCTAATAATAGGGAAGATTCCCTTTTTAGGGTTATCTTATGTTAGACCCCTTTTAGGGATGACTTTACGTTGGATTGTCCACTTGTAGGTGACTTTGGTCCAACCCGTAGATAGAAAGACTTAATTTTCTTTGTTCTTCTTTCTTGGGGATGACTTGTGTATGACCGTCCACCCGCGGGAGATTTCAGTCTTTCATCTAACCCATAGGTAGAACCCTTTTGTGAGTTTGAGAGTTGATCCCATTTTTGGCATTGTAGAAATATTTCTTATATGTTGAAGAGTTGCTAGGAGAGCTCCGATGCTCATTGGGCAAGGTTGCTTGGAAGAGTGCCTGGGTTAGACAAGTAGATTTAGGGCTTTGTTCATTCAATCCTTGGGAATGTTAGATAACTTATATAACTTTGAGAATTGAATGGTCATTTTTAGAATTGAAATGTGTTCCCTCATCTAAGAGTCTTATACCATCTTAAGAGATGTTGGGTCACTTTGAGAAGTGAAGGTCTCCTTGAGAAGTGGGAGTTGCCTTAAGAGGCGAGATTCTCTTTGAGAAGTGAGGGCTACTTTGACAAATAGGGTTCACCTTGAGAGGTGATGTTCACCTTAAGAGGTGATGTTCACCTTGAGAGGTAATGTTCACTTTGAGAAGTGAGGGCAACCTTGAGAAGTGAGGTTCTCCCTGAAAGGCGATGTTCACTTTGAGAAGTGAGGGCCACCTTTGTCTAAAGTAGGATTTTTAGTGTAGATGTTGTCTGGACGATGCTTTCCCTTGTCTTAATGGACTTGGGACTTTCCTGCCATCTACGTTACTTGAACAACTGCTTTCCTTTGTCGTGGTGGACCTAGGAGCACTTTGACCTCTTAGTTTGATGAGTAGTTGAGAATTTCTTTAAATGGTTAAAGTAATCTTTGGTTGAGTTTCCTTCAATAGAGTTCTCTTTGGACAAGTCTCTTCTAAGCATCTCTTTTACAAGTGATTTTCTTACCACTCGTCAAGTTTTTGGGACTTAGGGCTTGACTTGTCCTTTTGTAGTTGTCTGAATCGAGATAGCGCAACTTGGCTTGTTCCTTCTTACTTGTTCGTATTAAGACTTAAATGTAGTTTGACCCTTTTTTTTACTCGTCCAAGTGAAGACTCTTACAAGTGACCCGTACACTTCTCGTCGGGTTTTACTTGTCCGAGTTTACGACTTGGGTTTAGTTGAGCCAAGGTAGCTTGACTTATCCCCTTGTAGTTGTCCTAATCGAGGTTGTGGTACTTAACTTGTCCCTTGTTGCTCATCCGATTTTAACATGTAGGGGTAGTTTGATTTCTACTCGTCCGAATTGAGTTCGGCACGTACTTTCTCGTTCATACAAATTGAGTTAGTTCATACTCTCTTATTCGTCTAAATCAAACTTCAAGGTAGCTTGGTTTGTACCCCCTTTTTTTCTCATCCGAATTAAGTTTCAAGGTAACTTGGTTTGTACCTTTTTACTCATCCAAATTGGGACTATGTTGGACCACTTGGGTCATCCATCTAATCTGTAGGTAGGAAGACTTAGTTTTTTGTCCTTCCCCTTTAGGGATGACTTTATATTGAACCATCCTTCCATAGGTGACTTTGGTCGTCCGTCCACCCTTAGACGATTGTGGTACTTAAGAGTAGGTAAGTACTTAGGAGTAGGCAAGCCTTCTACTCATCCACTTTTTCTACTCGTTAGGTTCTTGTGGTACTTAGTAGTAGGTAAGGCTTTTACTCGTCCACTTTCGCTACACATCAAGTTTTTATGGTACTTAGGAGTAGGTAAGTACTTGGGAGTAGGCAAATCTTCTACTCGTCCACTTTTGCTACTTTTCAGGTATTTGTGGAATTTACGAGTAGGTAATGCTTCTACTCGTCCACTTTCACTACTCGTCAAGTTTTTGTGGTACTTAAAAGTAGGTAAGGTTTCTACTCGTCCACTTTTGTCGTCTGTCCATTCATAGGCGACTTCGTGTTTAGATCGTCCACCTATAGGCAACTTTGGTTGTTTGTCCACCCGTAGGCAACTTCGCATTTAGACCATCCACCTATAGGTGACTTTGGTCATCTGTCCATTCGTAGGCTACTTTAGTCAAACGTCCACCGTTAAGCGATGTTGGACCGTCCACCTGTGGGCGACTTTGGTCATATGTCCACCCTTGGGCGATGTTGGACTGTGTTTAGATCGTCCACTCGAAGGCAACTTTGGTTGTCAGTCCACCCGTAGGCGACTTAGCATTTAGACCATCCACCTGTAGGCGACTTTGGTTGTCTGTCCACCCATAGGTGACTTAATGTTTAAACTGTCTACCCGTGGGTGACTTTGGTTGTCTGTCCACTTGTAGGCAACTTAATGTTTAGACCATCCACCCGTAGGTGACTTTGGTCGTCCATCCACTCGTTGGCAACTTTGGTCGTACGTCCATCGTTAGGCGATGTTGGACTGTCCACTTGTGGGCGACTTTGGTCAAGTGTCCACCCTTGGGCGATGTTGGACCGTCCAACCATGGGCGACTTTGGTCATGCATCCACCCTTAGGTGACTTTATTCATTGTCCTTCCCTCTTAGGGTGGCTTTATGTTTAGACCATCCACTCGTAGGCGACTTTGGTCCTGTGTCCACCTTTAGGCTATGTTGGACCGTCCACTCGTGGGCGACTTTGGTCTTGCATCCACCCTTAGGTGACTTTGCTCGTTGTCCTTACCTTTTGGGGTGACTTTACGTTTAGACCGTCCACTTGTAGGTGACTTTGGTTATATGTCCACCCTTGGGCGATGTTGGACTGTCCACTCGTGGTCGACTTTGGTCATGCATCCACCCTTAGGCGACTTTGTTAATTATTCTTCCCTCTTGGGGTGACTTTACGTTTAGACTGTCCACAGGCGACTTTGGTCATATGTCCACCCTTGGGCGATGTTGGACCATCCACCCGTGGGCGACTTTGTGTTTGATGGCGCTTGCTGACTCTTAGTCGTCCATTTAATTAGGTTGCCGAATAGCTAATGTACCTATCATTTGATCTCCTGGATTTAGTTGGATGACTAGTCTTAAGTCGATGCGATGCACAAATATTCCTCATTTGTTGCCCCCCATTCCATGTTTGCCATTGCTATTTAAGTCGATTGCCTATGTAGGATCCTTGGATCGTTCGCCACCTTGGTGACATGAAGGATTGCTGCTTGAGGTGATCATTCGTCACCTTGGAGACTTCATCAGAGGATCGCTACTTAAGTCAATTGTCCATAGAGGATCCACTGGACCATTCGTCACCTTGGTGACATGGAGAATCGCTGCTTGAGCTGATCATTTGTCACCTTGGAAACTTCGTCAAAGGATGGTTACTTGAGTTTATCATCTATAGAGGATCCCCTGGATCATTTGCCACCTTGGCAACTTGTAGGATCTTTGCTTGAGCTGATTATTTGTCACCTTGGTGACTTTATAGAAGGGTAGGCAATATTAGTCATTCGCTTTCTTCTACCCAATGCATCATAAGTGGAGAAAATGATTCTATTCAAATGGTAAGCTCATTAGAAAATAAGTTAAGTCTTAAATAAGCAAGTAACAACAAACTGTAAGTTGCATCAAAACATGATACGTATAAGCAATGTATGGAAAGGAAATGCAACCAAAGTAAATATAAACATAGTTGTAGGAAGCGAACCATAAGTGGTTCTCCTTTTAGTGCTTGGTGTTCCAAGGATGAGGTAGCTTTTTCCCGTCAAGTATCCTTTGGTGGTAAGTACCTCCCCTGAAGTAGTCAACGACCTTGTAAAGTCCTTCCAGTTTGGACTAGCTTTCCATGTGCCGAGTCCCTAGTGGCAAGCATTACCCTTCTCAAAACTAACTCACCTATGTCCAAGAATTACGACCAAATTTCTATGACGAAATCTAGTAGCATTCCGCTTATTTTTATGGCAGTTGGATTTTTGTGGCAGAAATCCGATAGTGTTTTCAATCAAGTGCATCATGGTAGGCAAAACATGATGCTCACCAAGCTTTCGCAATGAAAATATAACTAGAAGTTGCCCTATTTTCACAGCAAAAATATGGCAGAGTTTCTCGTTAGATGTGCCATGACGCACCGGCAAGGTTTCACATTAATGTATACGGCGTGCACCAATATGTTTGGTCTAAGGCATGCCAAGGCGCACTTACATACCAAACATGTGGTGCATGTACATGGTGAAACCGTATATCACTAGCTGACATGGATAAGGGCAATCGCACATATGGTGGATCATACACCCAATAAAGCATGAATATACACCTACAACATAAGACTTAAATGCATACCCATACTCCAAGGTTAAGAATCATCCATGATTAGAGAGGGATTGCCACCTAATTTTAGACCCTTTCAAAAAAGGATGCCATTTATATATCTCTTGTTTGTTCAACCATATATCTTGTACTTACCTAATTCTAAAGGACAAAAAAAAGATGTAAAATTGGAAGGAAGACCCTAAAGTTATGGCATACCCTAAGACAATGGAGACACAAGAAAAGATGTTCTCACATATAAGAGGTTTGTCCCTAAGTCTAAAGGGTATATCTTAACTTGAAAGGTTCATAAGACCATAGCCTAATTGCTACTGTAAGCCCAAATCAAAAAGCCCTTTTGAAAAAGAGGACTTTGGGCCTAGGGTAACAAGTATGCTATGGACTTAGCATCCAAGATCCTACAAAGTCAAATATGGATTTCCCTAATCTTGGGCCTCTTTGTTGGATTCCTAGGCCCAAAATGATGAGAACTTCGTGGACTTTGAGAGGAAGGTTACAATATATTATAGCTAATGGGCTACTTCAAAAAAATATATAATTATAATAAAATGAAAAGAGAAGATCCCAAATGTGATGAATATAAGACAGAGGCTTGAAAATTTCTAAGTATATTCTAATGAAAGCCCATGAGAGTAAGATGAGAGCATTGTTGTAAATGGAACAAAGCCTAATGAAACAAGGGGCTAGGTTCATTAGAAGAAATGGAGTGACATTGTAATTGGGCTTTCATTAAAATGGACTTAAAGATTTTTTAAGGACACCAAAAAACAAAAGGAATCTTTAATTGAGACATGGACATAATAAAAATGGGACTTCTTTTCAGGCACCATTGCACCACCAAAGTCAAGAAAACACATCCCCACTCCAATTTGGATTGGAGAAAAGAACGGAAGGCGTTTGGTCAAGATTGTGGACATAGATCAAGAAGAAGAGTTCCAAGTAGGGGAATCTTCTCAAGCAACAATGGTCGCTCCAATTAGTGATGAAATTACACAAAAGATATTCAAGGCAATGGAAGAACAAAGTGATGCTCTCAAAAGGATGGGGAGTTGCCTTACTAAGCTAGAAGATGCAAAATTGAAGAAGTCCACACTTGTAGAGGTTCTCAATGAGGAAGAAGGGGCAGATTGGGAAGAAGGGACAAAGATAATAATGAGAGGAACAAGCAATTTGAGAAACTCATGCTAGAAACCATAGCCATGAGAGAGAAGATGGGGAAAATGCAACTAGCCTTTCACAAAGACCAAGGAATGGAAGATTGTCTCTATAACATTGGGGGCATAAGCTCCAAAACTCCCACTGCACTACCTCCAAAGTTCAAGATTTCCGATGCAGAAAAATTTGATGAAATTGGAGATCCAAAGAAACATGTTAGAAGGTACCTAAGCATTGCTGAAATTGAGGGGTTGGATGAGAAGAAAACTTTGCATGCATTTCCTCTCCATTCATAAGAGGTGCATCTAAATGGTACTATAGTTTGGATCCTAGCAAGACTAAGGTGTGGAATGAAATAGTGGAGTTATTTGTGGATCAATTCATCTTCAATACTATGATTGATGTGACCTTAAGAGATTTGGAGACCACTAAGAAAGGAGTAGGGGAAACATTCTTCAAATACATGACAAGGTGGAAGGGAAAGGCATCTAGGATGGTTAATATGCCAAATGAGAAAGATTAATTCAACATGATTATCAAGAATTTGCTTCTGGCATATAATACTAGGCTCTTGTCATCACCTATTAGTACTTTTGGAGAATTGTGTGACTATGGAGCTAGGATAGAGGATGCCATCAACAATAGACAATTGGAGAAGGGTAAGAGCAAACCTTCAATAAAGAAGGCATATGGAGGAAGAGCGACTACCTCTAAAGCTCCTAGTGAATGTAAGTGTCATCATACCTCAATAAACTTTAACCTACCCAAGCTTCACGAAGAAGGCCCGTCGAGAATTTTCCGACCTAGGAATGACCCTTGCCCAAGCATATGAGAATTTATCTACCAAAGGATTCATCAAACCTCTTGATCCCACACCTATGCCTAATCCTGTACCTCCTACTTGGAACCTCAATGAGTATCGTCACTTCCATTAGAAATCTGGCCATAAAACCAACAATTGCTTCCGCCTCAAACACGAGATACAAGACCTCATAGACAATGGGACCCTCCTAAATCCCAATATCATCACCAAGCCTAGCATTAGGAAAAGCCCTTTGCTTGATTATCATAGAGCTTCCCCTCTATATTAGAATTAGGTGCAAATCGATGAGATTAAATGGGATTGTTTAAAGTTGATAGAGACCGTGGAAGTTAATACTGTAGAAGTCCAAGGAATATGGGATGAAGAAGATGAGGTTTTAAAGAATGCAGTGGTCGTGTGGGGGATACTCCCTAAAGGAATAACCAAGGTAAAGAAAAGAGTCATAGAGGACAATGTGGCCAATATTACTAGGAGTGGGAAACACTACAAACCATCCTTTTTGGAGAGGGATCATCCTGGCAGGGACATAGGAGAAGAGTCCAAGCCTACAGAACCTAAAGGGAAGGAAGAGAAAGAGGAAGAAGAACGAGTTTTGAGTTAATTGAAGAAGACTCAAGCTTATGTATCGATATGGGGCTTGCTTATTGCTTCTCACAAGCATTGTAGTGCTTTCTTGGATGCTTTGAATGGGAGTTGAGGCCTCATCTCATCCTCTTCGTGCCTTTTTCGATGAAGAACTTCCTCCTGAATGAGCCATTCACACTAGACCTTTACAAATCACCATTGAATGCATGGGAACCAAGGTCCCTATGGTGTTGATTGATAATGGATTTGCATTGAATGTATTTCCTTTTAGGACCACCCTTACCATTGGATTAGATGTGGAAACAATCATACCCCCTCCTTTAACCATTAGGGCATATAACAACACTTCAAGGAAGGTTATGGGTACTTTCAAAGCTCCTTGCAAGGTTGGCCCAATAGAAACAATTGTTGAATTTCATGTCATGGACATCACTCCTAATTACAACATTCTCTTAGGAAGGGCATGGCTTCACCCAATTGGGGCTATTCCTTATTCTCTACACCAAATGATGAAGATCCCATGGAAGGGAGGAATTGCTATAGTGCTTGGTGATGGTGAGATCCTAGCACCAGTTCGTGGACTTGAGGAAGGAGGAATTGAGCTCCAAATGAGTGGCTTTGAGTTTGTGAACATGGCTAATTATGGGTTAAAGGATGAAAGGTATACTTCAGATTTGGTCCCATATTGTAGCCATGAGGTGATTGTAATGATAAAAAACATGGGGTATATGCCTGGTATGGGTCTTGGAAAAGAAGGAAAAAGGGTGGCTGAATTCCCCATTTTCAAGACTCAACTGATGAAGGAAGGTTTGAGATTCTTTGAAGGCTACGATGGAATCTATGATAGGCCAAAAAATTATTAACCCCTTGTGATGAATTAACCAATTAATTAGCTAAGTTAATTAATTAATTCAATTAGCATGCAATAAGCATGTTAACATAAACAAATCACCAACTAAGTTAAAATGCAATAGAAAATAAATTGACACGGAGATTTGTTTACGAATGGGAAAAACCTACACGGCAAAAATCCCACCGGGTGATTTTAAGGTCACCACTCCCGAGAATTCACTATTATCAGAACAAGCGGTTACAAGTAAAGGAATCCCAGTACCTTATACCAACCTACAATTGAACCCTTACACCAATACCCAATTGGACTTGTTTTGTAGTGACAATCTCTCCTTTCAATGCACGGCTCCCAATATGTGACTAACCAATTTGATGCACGAATCTCAATACACGACTTACTCACCAACTTGAGAAAGATGTTCGCTACAAAGTTATTCAGTTCATCAACACGATGAAAATCACGAAGCTCCTTGGTTACAAAACCTAATGGTGTACAAACACAACAGCTTCTTGAATAGAAAAATGAACTAGGGCATATGTCTATGGTTCACAATATGCTTGTGAAAAACTTTTGCATTGAGTTGCATCCATTGTGATAGCCCTTAAAACATCCTTATATATGTTTAGGGTTGTGA
Organism: Quercus parvula; assembly: GCA_030820535.1. NCBI lineage: Eukaryota > Viridiplantae > Streptophyta > Magnoliopsida > Fagales > Fagaceae > Quercus > Quercus parvula. The sequence goes on from JAUAME010000004.1 coordinate 26,346,548, forward strand.
GAAAAGAAAACCCTAACATCTATTCACATTGGAGTGGAATCAACTCTGAAAAACTGAATTTCATAAACCTCGATAGATACCTTATTTGTCGAGTAGCTGTCAAGCATCAAGTTAAAACAGCTTTTTAAATCTAGATAGATACTAGTTGTCGAGCTTTAAAATCCAACACTTCTTCACTTGTTTCTTGGACAAACTTGCATGGCTTTAACACTTGAACTTGAAACCTTGTTCCTTGAAGCATTAAACACATCCTAGATCTAGCCAATTACAAGTGCGTTTTGTCAAAGAATTAGCCAATTCTATATTGACATATGTTCCTAACAATGATTCATATATGTCTTAACAATCTCCCCCTTTGGCAATTCGAGACAAAACCACAACAAACAAATGAACATATGAGAGAAGTCTTAAATCACTCAACTCATACTCATTTGTTTAATACAATAAAATCTATCCTAACACAAACTCTTGAAAAACTTTGCAAGAAGAGAGTTCATGGTAAGAAGACTTTGACAATCTATATTTCTGAAACACTTTAAATAAAACTCATCACGGCATCCAAGTATGAAATAGAAATAAAAGATTGCATATAATATATAAAAAGTATGTGCATAAAGAGAGAAAAGAAACAACACATGTAAAGATAGGTGAAAGAACTACAATAACAACCTCATCATGTATATAACATCATAAGTACAAGGTTTGCTATCACAATGTAAGAACAATGTATCTCTAAAAGGAGAAAAGAAAAAAAAAATACATAAGTCCTCACTCCCCTTATCACAAAAATCTCCTATGCTAACTCTTCCCCTATGTATATGACTACTCTCATATCAAAACTACTCCCCCTTTTTGTCACGAGTGACAAAGAGTAAGTAAATCAAGTAGACATCTCATCATCACTGGGCAAGCTAACACCATCATCCTCATCAGCATCATCACTGCCGAAGCCATCATCATTCTCATCCTCTGAAGTCGGTGGAGATGGAGAAGTGTAAGCGGTGAAACCACCCATAACAGCCTATCGTCGTGCAATACGACCAACATGGGTGTTCACCTGACACAACTCATCACTGAGTGTGTCAAGGTGAGCATCCATGCACACAAGCTATGCCATGATGGCCTCGAAAGTCACTCCACCCGCAGAAGACGAAGGAGCAAAAGAAGCTGGAGGAGTTTCTGTCTCGGTCCGTGGCCGCCTAGGTTGAAGCTGGGCCTCGCTCTGTCAAACGGTAGCAGCATTTATGGCACACATAATAGAAAAGTGTGTAGACTCTAGATAGGAGACAGAAAAATGGTGAAGGATCCGTGTGACAGCTGAAGGAAAAATGAGCTTATCACGGGTCACTGTATCCCTATAGACATCTATAAAGGATAGAATGAAATGAGAAGGGAAGTCAATAGAAATTTCCTCTAAGAGGGATAACAAAATTCGAGCACAAGGCTCTGTGATAGAGTTATAGTGAGACAATGGATGAAGAATGAATGTCATCACCATGTTGAGGAATCTTGGACCTTTTGCAAAGCCCGAGCAAGGGGTGTTTTGACGGTCACCCCAAGATTAAGGTGTCTCACAGAAAAGAGACGATAGATCGTCTTTGGACACAATCCTCAAATTATCACAACCAAGTTAGTTAGGATGTGATACCCTCGGTACGTGTAGTACCTCGGATATAAGATCTAGAGTAACTACAATGCACGTACCTTTAACGCGAGTGACAAAATGAGGTACTGAAGTATCGAATTCGTGCATATTGGAGTAAAACTCCTGTATGATCATGGATGGACAAGTGACCAGGATGCCACATAGTGACTCCCAACCCCGATTGTAGATGATAGTGGTAGGGTCAGTATCAGAAAAGTCCGATAGAATGACTTAGCGTTCCGAATGAATACCTCGTTGTGAGAAGTTCTCTGAAAAGTCTTTACAGGCTTTATCATCACGGAATTGTACGTGAGAAGGAGCGGGGTCAGAGGGAGAAGAAGAAGAAGCCCCAGAACAAGGAGGGTTTTGGGACGGAGTGGATTTTCTTTTAGGTGCCATAAAGCAACTAACTAAAAGAAAGAAAGACACACAGAAAAGCACCAACTCAGATCAATAACAAAATAAAGATAAATGAAGTTATGTATGCATGAAAAATGCATAAACATGTGACATGCAAACTTAAAAACATCATGGGCTCAGCTTAATCCAAACCTACCAGCACACATCAATTTTAACATAGTAATCACACATCTAAAATGAATGAACATTGTTAAAAATGAAAATGTGATGCAATGCATGATGAGTTAAACTCATTTAAGCAAAACCCAACCCAAATTTTTTTGCAAAAACCTTATTAATTTTGAAAAACCCCAAAAGTTAGGTCAAAAAGAGATGAATGCATGATAAATGAAAGAGAAAGAATCATACTAGAGAAAGAAAGAGATATCTAGGCCCAAAAGCTTCTGGGATTGAGGTTTAGAGAGAGAGAGAGAAATGAGTTTGGGAAGGTGAGGAGACAAGATCTGTCGAGAGAGATCGAGGAGAAATGAGAGAAAAACGCACTGAAGCATATATATAGACAATCATAAAGTTCAATGGATTGAGAGGTGTCGAGCTTTAAAACGCGAGAAATAGCTATCGAGGATTTGTCGAAAGGTGTCCACAGCAAAAGGGCCTTGATGGATTAAGAAGCTATCGAGCCCATAAAGTTCCTTGATGGATCGAGTAGTTGTTGAGCAGCTATCGAGAATTTGATAAAAAGAAGCTAAAAGGGCTTGATAGATAGTTGTCGAGAGATGTCTAGTAGCTATCGAGATTGCTTAAAAACTATTTTTCAAGAAAAGAAAAACACATATATGAATGCAATCAAGCATGCTACACAAGCAAAGATCCAAACAACGTTTTAAGCTCTCAAAATCATATCTCAACAAGAAAAATGTCAAGCACATAGATCTAAACACACACACACACACACACACACACAAAACAAGTCTAACCAATTTTATATTTCAAAAATAAGTCAAGACAATTAAGTGAGCATACATTAACACATGTATTCCTTGTGATAGCCAAATCACATTGTACCTGCACATGTATCAAGAGTAGCAAAGAATATTGCGTGTTGTGTGTGAAACATATCGCAAGATTGTATAAGTGTCTACATGTTATGATGATTTGAGATATGAGAAAATCACTTTAACTCACACACAATCATAACTATTTGATGAGAACTATCACCTTCGAGGTACATCCTATAACTCCCACATCTCCTAGAAGACATGCTTGCAATCATATATAAAGCATTTTGATTCTTTTTGCTTTTATTTTTCTTTACATATTTTCTTTTTAAGCAAACCATGCATGGGCATATAAGAGATAGAAAAGAAATACCCAATGATGTTAAGCTTTTGACATTGCACTTTTGCTATGTCGAAGCATACATATGTCATTTCATAATTGATGGGCAATAGTGGTGAGATGGTTATTTATGCCTTTCTCTTAGGATTTTCTAGTCATTCCCATCAAAAAGAGTGATATGTGTGTTATGTATAAGAGATTACTTAATTTTACTCATCACAAACACAAGCCACAAAGCTCACTTGCTTAGTTGTGCATACAGATGCTTATCTAAGCTACAAAAGATACAAAGTTTTAGAAAATTTTGTTTCAATGGCCATCCAAGGTACACAACTACCAATGTACACAAACACACACTATTTTTTTATTTTCCTAATTTTTCAAATTTTTTATTTTTTATTTTTATGAAAAAGAAAACAAACAAAAACCAAAAACAAAAACAAACAAAAACATCTTAAACAAAGCAATGCATAAAACTAGATTGACTCAAAAACATGAAAGCAAAACACACAAGTAATGCAAAAACAAAAACAAGAAAGGGGGAGAGAGGAAAAGTGACTAAATCACTTAGAGCCTTTTTCCTTCCACACCTTGGAAGAACCTTTCCGTTTAGCAAACCCTTGATCCAGCGGTGAAGAGGAAGAATTAAAGCCATTCAAGTTCGAAAGGAACATCAGGGCTTTGAGAAGATCTCCAAGAGGAGTAAAGGAGGATGGAAACTAGTTCTGGTTTCCTGATGAGATCATACTGTTGCTCTGTTGAGTGGCTAACCACTTATAGTAATTAGTTTGAGTATGTCCAACTGCTCCACAGTGATGACAGAGATTCTACTTCTTCTGTTTAGGGTTTTGAGTGTTTCCCTTCTTAGCCCTAGGGTTCTTAATCTCTTTCTTATCAAGCTTAGGGGGTACTCCTAAGATAGATTTACCCTTGTCCATGTTCTCACTAGGAAACACATTTTTCACATAATTGTTCTTAGATTCAACATTATTAGTAAGAGAAACAAAAACAGTAGTACTAGTAGAAGCAATACTAGGAGAAGAGAAATCATACCCTAAACCAGTTTGATCGGAAGTAAATTTATGAAGACTAAGCATCTCATCAAGCTTTGCACTTGAAGTCCTTTCCAATTGAGCTCTGACTTGGAATAATTCTGCCTCAAGCTTCTTGGTCTTCTCAACTAAGAAATTATTCTCAAATCTCAATGCTCCAATGGTCTGATTGGCTTCATCAAACTTCATGGAGATTTCTTCTTGTTCAAGCTCCACTTCACTAAGCTTCTTGGTGGCCAACCTATACAACTTCTCATGCTTTTCCAAGACCTTGTATAATTTTGCATAGGCTATGTGGATGTCATCTTGTTCATCCTTCTTCTCAAATTTAGACTCCACCAAGTCCTCTTCTTCATTCACATCTTTAACAATCCCCTCAGTAGGATTTACAGTGGTAGTGAAGGAATTTAGGGTTCCATCATCCTCATTGTCAGAATCATATTCAAGTTCGGTGTTGCTCAACGTAGCAACAAGTGCCTTGCTCTTCCCAATGGTCTTAAGATATGTAGGGAACTCTTGTTTCATGTTACCGAAGCCTTGACACCCAAAGCATTTTGGTCCTAAAGGAACAATGTACTGATCGCCATCCCGAGCATCCTTCTTACCTTTTTCCTGGTTCTTGAACTGAGATGAGCTTGACTGCTTACGGTCTTTGTCAAATCCTTTAGCATTGGCATTCTTCATAAACTTTTTGAATTGCCGAGTGATATAGGATTTCATCTTAGAATCTTCATCGTCTGAAGACTGATTAGTGTCACTACTCTTGGCCGTCAATGCCATGCTCCTTACTAGATTTCCCTATCCTTGTCAAACCCAACTCATAGGTCTATAGATTGCCAACCAACTCTGTCAAAGGAATTTTGTCAATATCCTTTGATTTCTCAATTGCAGTGATCTTGGCATGAAATCTCTCGGGTAGAGATCTAAGCACCTTTCTAACAATCTTGGGTTCAAGAATGGTTTCCCTAAGATTAAAGGCTAAGTTCACTATGTCCTTGAGCTTGGCATAGAACTCATCAAATAACTCATCCCCCTCCATCTTAATCTCTTCAAAGCTCGTGGTAAGCCTCTGAAGCTTTGAATCCTTCACAGCCTTGGTTCCTTCATAGGTTGTCTGGAGGATAATCAATGCTTTTTTTGTAGTTTCAATAGAGGATATCTTCTTGAACTCCTCACTCATGACTACATTGAATAAGGCATTTAATGCCCTATTGTTGAAGTTAGCCACCTTGATCTTAGCATCATCCCAATCGGCCGGCGCCTCCTTCGGCTTGGTCCAACCTATCTCCACAACTTGCCACACCTTTTCATCTAATGACTACAAGAAAGCTTTTATGCGTACTTTTCAATATGCATAGTTAGTGCCATCAAATAAAAGAGGTATAATAAGACACTGTCCTCTATCCATGATAAATAGGGGTCAATGAATCACATAGTGAAGATTAAAACCTAATCAGAGTATGCCTACTCTGATACCACTTAATAGTCCAAGAAAGTATTGACCCATTGTGACGAATTAACCAATTAATTAGCCAATTTAATTAATTAATTCAATTAGCATGCAATAAGCATGGTAGCACAAACAAATCACCAACTAAGTTAAAATGCAGCAGAAAATAAATTGACATGGAGATTTGTTTACGAATGGGAAAAACCTATACGGCAAAAACCCCACTGGTGATTTTAAGGTCACCACTCTCGAGAATTCACTATTATCACAACAAGCCGTTACAAGTAAAGGAATCACAGTATCTTATACCAACCTACAGTTGAACCCTTACCCCAATACCCAATTGGACTTGTTCTGTAGTGACAATCTTTCCTTTTAATGCACAACTCCTAGTACATGACTAACCAATTTGATGTGTGAATCCCAATATGCGGCTTACTCACCAACTTGAGAAAGATGTTGGCTGCAAAGTTCTTCAATTCATTAACATGATGAAAATCACAAATCTCCTTGGTTACAAAACCCTACGGTGTACAAACACAACAGCTTCTTGAATAAAAAGATGAATTAGGGCATATGTTTCTGGTTCACAATCCGCTTGTGAAAAACTTTTCCATTGAGTTGCATCCACTATGACGGCCCTTAAAAAAATACTTATATATGTTTAGGGTTGTGAGAAAAGAAAACCCAAACATCTATTCATGGATTGGAGTAAAATCAGCTCTGAAAAACTGAATTTCATAAACCTCGATAGATACCTTATCTATCGAGCAGCTATTGAGCATTAGGTTGAAACAGATTTTTAAATCTCGATAGATACTAGCTATCGTGCTAGCGGTTGAGCTTTAAAATCCAGTACTTCTTCACTTGTTTCTTGGACAGACTTGCATAGCTTTAACACTTGAACTTGAAACCTTGTTCCTTAAAGCGTTAAACACATCCTATATCTACCCAATTACAAGTAAAGTGCATTTTATCAAAAGATTAGCCAATTCTATATTGACATATGTTCCTAACAATGATTCACATATGTCCTAACAATCTAGAAGAACCTTGGTACCCTTAATGGAAAATTTGTGAAGGAAGGGGGAGACTTCCCTTTTTATGGCTTCCCCAAACTTTGGGTGGGTAAGGATGGAAAGGTGTATCCAGGTTGGGAGATATTCTTCAACGAGTAGCTCACCTTCAAGGAGAAGCCTATGGTGGTGATTAATGAAGTTCAAGAAGAAGTCGATTAAGTGGATTACATGGATGCTAAAGCAATGAAGACTATGTTGAAGATGCAGGTGGACGTGTTCGCCATCACCAACAAGGAGCCAAGTGATCCTTCCACCTTCATCATGCTTGTTGTGGGGCAACTTAATAATTGGACTTGGGTTGGGTTTTCTAAAAATATGGGAAGGAAAGTGTGTAATGCAAGTCCCAATAAGATGAATTTTGATTTGGCTTACTTTGATGTGTCCTATATTATTGAAATTCTGCACTTAAATGATTTAAATGAATTTGAAAATGAAATTTATAAATGATTGGAAAAGAAAATTGAATTTATGGAACCAACTTTTGAAAACTCTTAATTTGGGCAATGATAAGAATCCAAGTTTAATTAAAATTGGCTCAACCCTAAGGGATTTTTAGTCCTCATATGAATGGGAGAATGTTAGCCAAGAAGACCTTAAGGATAGGGTATTATTGGAACATGATGGAGGTTGATTGTGTAGACTTTGTGAAGAGTTTCCATGATTGCCAAATACATGCAAATTTGAATCACGTGCCACTTTGTAAGCTACACAGCATTACCTCTCCATGGCCTTTCTTAGTCTGAGGCATTGATGTGATTGGAAGGATAGCCTCACCAAATGGGTGGAAGCGGCCTCCTACTTCATAATGGTGATTGACTACTTCACCAAATGGGTGGAAGCGGCCTCCTACTTTATGTTAAAAGCCAAGCATGTGGCTTGATTCATAGAGAATAACATCATTTGTCGGTATGGGGTATCCTAAGAGATTATCTCCAAAAATGGTTCCCACTTTGAAGGAGAGGTTAAAACAATCATGGAGTTGTACAACATTGAGCATCACAAGTCTCACCATATCAACTACAGACCAATGGAGCCGTAGAAGCAGCCAATAAGAACATTAAGAAAATCATAGCCAAGATGGTAGTAACATACAAAGATTGGGCTGAGAAGCTCCCATTTGCCTCATAGGGTTATAAAACTTCTATCTGTGCATCAACTGGGGCGACCCCTTACTCTTTGGTCTATGGTAGTGAAGCGGTACTTCCCATTGAAGTGGAGATACAATCTTTGAGGGTACTAGCAAAAACCAAGGTCCTAGCAAAAGATTAGGTGAAAAAAAGATATGAGAAATTGGCTTTGATAAATGAGAAGAGAGCTAGGGCACAATACCATGTACAAGAATACTAAAAGAGGATTGCTAGAGCATTTAACAAAAAGGTGAGACCTAGAAAACTTAAAGAAGGGGACTTGGTTCTAAAAGTGCTTAGAACCAAGTTAGAGGAGAGAAAGCTCAAGAAACCTATGCACATAAAGATAAATGAAGAAGAAGAATGAGAAGAATGGGATGAAAGAGACAAGGCCGATTATGAAAGGAACAAGCAATTTGAGAAACTCACTGCAGACACAGTCCCCATGAAGAAAAAAATGGAAAAGCTGCAACTAGCATTTCGTAAGGCTCAAGGAATAGATGATTGTCTCTACAACATAGGTGGATCGGGCTCCAAGACTCCCATTGCATTGCCTCCGAAGTTCAAGATCTCTGATGTGGAAAAGTTTGATGGGACTGGAGATCCAAAGCAATATGTTAGAAGGAATCTGAGCATTGCTGAAATGAAATGGTTGGATGAGAAGCAAATTTTGCATGCATTTCCTCTCTCACTTACAGGAGGTGCGTCAAGATGGTACTATAGCTTAGATTCGAATAAGATCGAGGTGTGGAATAAGCTAATAGAGTTATTCGTGGATCAATTCATCTTCAATACCAAGATTGATGTAACTATGAGGGACTTGGAGACCACTAAGCAAGGAGTTGGGGAGACTTTTAGAATACATGACAAGGTCAAAAGGAAAGGCATCTAGGATGGTTAATAGGCCAAATGAGAAGGACCAAATCAACATGATTATCAAGAATTTTCTTTCGACATATAATAGTAGGCTTCTTTAATCATCTATTAGTTCTTTTGGGATTTGTGTGATTGTGGAACTAGGATCGAAGATGCCATCAATAATGGGCAATTGGAGAAAGGCAAGAGCAAGCCTCTAATCAAGAAGCATATGGAGGAGGTGTGGCCACTTCTAAAGCACCTAATCCTATGAATGTAAGTGTCATCATACCTCAACAACATTTAGCTTACCCAAGCATCACAAAGAAAGCCCACCAAGAATTCTATGATCTAGGAATGACCCTTGCCCAAGCATATGAGAACTTAACCTTCAAAGGATTCATCAAACCCTTAGACCCCACACTTATACCTAACCATGTGCCTCATAATTGGAACCTCAATGAATACTGCCATTTCCATCAAAAATATGGCCACAAAACTAACAATTATTTTCGTCTCAAGTATGAGATACAAGACCTAATGGACAATGGAACTCTCCCAAATCTAAACATTATCACAAAGCCTAACATTAGGATGAACCCCTTGCCTGATTATCATCAAGCTCTTCCTCCGTATCAAAATTGGGTGTAAGTAGTAGAGATTGATTGGGATTATTTGAAGTTGATAAAAATCGTGGAGGTTAACGCGATGGAAGTCTAAGGAATATGGGATGAAGAGGATGAGATTCTGAAAAGTGAGATGGCTATATGGGGAATACTCCTCAAAGGAATGTCTTAATTGAAGAAAAAGGTCCTAGAAGACAATGTGGCAAACATCACTAAGAGTGGGAAACACTAGAAGCCATCCTTTTTGGAGAAGGATCATCTTGGTAGGAACATGGAAGGAAGTACCCATAGAGACTACACCACAAAAGATGCTATCTCTCATGGGAGTTGAGGACTCATCTCATCCTTTCCTCACCTTTTTCGAAGAAGAACTTCCTCCTAAAGGAGCCACTCATACTAGACCTTTACAAATCACCATTAAGTGCATGGGTGCCAAGGTTCCAATGGTGCTTATGATAATGGATCCACATTAAATGTGTGCTTTTTTAGGACCGCTCTCAAAATCGATATGGATATGGAGACAATCATCCCCTCTCCTTTGACTATTAGAGCTTATGATAACATTTCAAGAAAGGTTATGGAAACTTTCAAGGCTCCTTGCAAAATTGGTTCGTTGGAAACAATTGTGGAATTCCACGTAATGGACATTATTGCTAACTACAACCTTCTCTTAGGGAGGGCATGACTTCATCCCATTGGGGCTATCCCTTCTCCTCTACACCGAAAGATGAAGATCCTATGGAAAGGAGGAATTGTTGTAGTCCTTGGTGATGGTGAAATCTTAGCTCCCGTCTGTTGGCTCGAAGAGGGAGGAAATGAGCTTTAAATGAGTGGCTTTGAGTTTGTGAGCATGGCTAATTATGGATTGAAGGATGAGAAGTATACTACGGACAAGGAAGGTTTGGGATTTTTTGAAGGCTGCGACGGAATCAAGAAGAATCTTGGTACCCTAAATGAGAACTTTAAGAAGGAAGGATGAGACTTTCCTTTCTGTGGCTGTCCCAAGCTTTGGGTTGATAAGGACGAAAAAGTGAATCCTAGCTGGGAGATATTCTTCAATGAGAAGCTCACATTCAAGGAAAAACCTACTGTGGTGATCAAGGAAATTCAAGAGAAGGTCAACTGGATGGACTACATGGATGCTAAAGCAATGGGAGCTATGTTAAAAGTGGAGGGGGATGTGCTCCATCACCATCGAGGAGCCAAGTGATCCTTCTACCTTCATCATGCCTGCTAATGGGCAACTTAGCAATTGGACTTGGGCTAGGTTTTCCAAGAATACGAGAAAGAAATTTTGTAATGAAAGTTCAGATGTACTTTCCAACATTTTCAATAAGATGAATTCTGATTTGGCTTATTTTGATGTGTCTTATAATATTGAAATTTTGCACTTAAATGGTTCTAATGAATTTGAAAATGAAATTAAAAAACAATTGGAAAAGAAAATTGAACCTGTGGAACCAACTTTTGAAACTTTTAATTTGGGCAATGATGAGAATCCACGCTTAATTAAAATTAGCTCAACCCTAGATAAAGAAGAAAGAAAAGATCTTTAAGAACTTCTCACAGAATTCCAAGAGGTTTTTGCATGATCCTATGAAAATATGTCTGGTATTGATCTCAAGATAGCCCAACACCATATTGATACTTATGCTCACATGGTACCCGTCAAGCAGAAGTTGAGAAATATGAGAACTTAGTGGCTTCTTAAGATCAAAGAAGAGGTCACAAAGCAATTGAAAGTAGGATTCATCAAACCTGTGCACCAAGCCGAGTGGATAGCCTATGTTGTGCCTATACCAAAAAAGGATGGGAAAGTAAGGATATGTGTATATTTTAGGGATCTAAACAAGGCTTTCCCTAAGGACAATTTCCCTCTTCCTCATACAGATGTCATAGTGGATAACACTGCCAATAGTGCCTTGATGTCTTTCTTGGATGGTTTCTAAACAAATCAAGATCGCTCCTAAGGACATGACCAAGACCACCTTCACTACAAAATAGGGAATTTATTGTTATACGGTAATGCCGTTTAGGCTCAAGATTGTAGGTGCAACTTACAAAAGAATATGGCTACAACCCTACTACATGACTTGATTCACAATAAAGTTGAGGTATATGTTGATGACATGATAGTGAAATCCAAGGATAAAAGGGGGCTCATCTCCAACTTGAGAAATTTTTTCAAAAGAATCAAAGAGTATAGACTAAGATTGAACCCACAAAAGTGCACCATTGGGGTAACGCTAGGAAATTGCTAGGCTTCTGGGTACATGATAGAGGGATAGAGGTTGACCCATCAAAGATTAAAGCCATATTGGACATGCCTTCCCCCAAGAGTGAGAAAAGGATAAGAGGATTCTTAGGACGATTATAGTACATTAGCTAATTCATTGCTAAACTTACTTCTACTTGTGAGCCCATCTTCAAGCTCTCAAGGAAGAATGAGCCCAATACATGGAACGATGAATGTCAGATTGCCTTCAAACTTTTCAAGGAATATCTTCTCCATCCACTTGTCTTGGTACCCTTGAAGCATGGAAAGCCATTACTGTTTTATCTCTTGATCATAAAAAATGCGATTGGGAGTATGCTTACATAAGTGGATGATGATAAGAATGAGAGAGCCTTTCATTACTTGAGCAAGAGGTTCCATGATTATGATACTAGATACACACCCATAGAAAAGTCATGCTTTACTCTTGTGTGGACCGTGCAAAAACTAAGACATATCATCCTACCTTTCTAGATATGGATAGTACACAGAATGGGCCCATTGAAGTATCTATTCGAGAAGCCCCCCTTGAGTGGAAGGCTATCAAGATGGTTAATCGTGTTGGTAGAATTCAAATTAAAGTATGCAACTAGAAAAACCATCAAAGGAAGTGTCATGTTAGACTTTTGTGCCAAGAACCCTATACAAATAAAGAAATAGGATAGGAGTACATTTGATCACCCTCGATGGATCTCACATACCTTTGGCAGTCAAGTTGAACTTTGAGGCAACCAACAACATGGCAGAATATGAGGCTTATATCGCTAGAAAGGAAGCTCTTCGAGAGTTAGAGCTAAAAGAGGTAGAAGTCTTTGGAGATTCGACTTTGGTCATAACCCAAACACAAAAGTTGTAGAAGGTGAAAGAAGAACACCTGAAGCCTTACCAACAATATTTGGAGGAATTAACCGGAACCTTGATAAGATTGAATACATTATCATCCCTAGAGCTCATAATCAGTTTGTACATGCTTTGGCTTCTCTAGCCTTAATGGTTGAAATACCCGAAGGAGTAAGGACACGACCCTTAAAGGTTGAGCAGAGCTATGAGTTGGTACATAAGGAGAAAGGAGGACCACCAATCTTGGCTATAAAAGAGGAAAGAGTCCCTTGGTATTATGACATCATGAAATTTCTAGAATTAGGAATTTATCCTGACAGTACCAACAAGAGAGAACGTCGTTTAGTCAGGATGATGGCAATGCAATACATCTTATGTGGAGGTTAGCTCTATAGGAGATCTTATGATTGTGTGCATCTTAGTTGCCTGAAGAGAGAAGAAGCCAAAAGAGTCATGGAAGAAGTCCACCAATGGATTTATGGTCCTCACATGAATGGGAGGATGATGGCCAAGAAAATCCTAAGGATGGGATACTATTGGAATACAATGGAAATTGATTATGTAGACTTCGTAAAGAGTTGCCACGATTGCCAGACACACACAAATTTAAACCACGTACCATCTAGTAAGCTATATAGCATGACTTCTCCATGGCCTTTCTAAGTATGGGGCATAGACGTGATTGAAATAATAGCCCCTAAGGTTTCAAATGGACACAAGTACATCCTAATGGCAATTGACTATTTCACCCAATGAGTAGAGGTAGCCTTCTACTATGTACTAAAAGCCAAGCGTGTAGCTTGATTCATAGAGAACAACATCATTTGTTGGTTTAAGGTACCACAAGAAATCATCTTAGACAATGGTTCCCATTTTGAAGGAGAGGTTTGAAGGATCATGGCATTGTACAACATTGAGCACCATAAGTCTACATCGTATCGACCACAAACCAATGGAGTCGTAGAAGCATCCAATAAGAACATCAAGAATATCCTAGCCAAGATGGTAGTGACATACAAGGATTGGGCCAAAAAGCTTCTATTTGCCTTATGGGGTTATATAACTTCTATATGTGCATCAACTGGGGCAACCCCCTATTCTTTGGTTTATGGGAGTGAAATGGTACTTCCTATTGAGGTGGGGATACAATTTTTGAGGGTGTTAGTAGAAACCAAAATCTTGGAAGAAGACTGGATAAAAGAAAGATATGAACATTTGGCTTTAATAGATGACAAGAGAGCTAGAGCACAGTACCATGTACATGGTTATCAAAAGAGGATTGCTAAGGCATTTAACAAAAAGGTGAAACCTAGAAACCTTAAGGAAGGAGATCTAGTCCTAAAGATACTTAGAGATGAAACTTTCGATCTAAGAGGAAAGATGAAGCCAAGATGGTTTAGCCCTTTTATTATCAAAAAGATCATGTCAGGAGGTGCTATAAGAATTACAGATTTGGATGGAGAAGAGATGCTTCACCCAATCAACATGGATAGGCTCCGGAAGTATAACATTTGAAGGGAAAAAAAAAAAAAAAAACTTGCTAGATTGAAAACTTGGAAAGGCGGCCTAGGCAAAAGTTAAGGCAAAATAACCCCGCCAGATTGAAAACCTAGAAGGGCAATCTAGGAAAAAGATAGAGGAAAAGACCATGGGTATGACAAAAATTCCTACAAGGGCATCATGGGCAAAAGTTACATGGCCTAGAAAAAAGAAAAGAAAAATAAAGACAATAAGCAAAGATAATAAAATGGTTAATTCTCTTATTGCTCAAATTAAAACAAATTGTTTCCATAAGAGATTTGGAACATTCCAATCCTTTATTAAACTCAAAAGAAAGACATGAGAATCATAAAGTGCAAAAAAGTAAAATTTGGGGCATATCAAGGTAGTCAGTTAGTCCTCTTTCTTTTGTTGGACTTCTTGTAAGCCTTCTCTTCCCTATAACCACCCTTATATCAGCGGATAACCAATTCTTGTACCTTAAAGTTGGATGGAGAAATTGAGGAAAGCGGATGTCCCTAGTTCTCATCCTCTATGACCAAGTCTCACGAATTCTACCAAAGATTCTCTTAGTGAATGCTAGGGTATGGAAAGAACAATCATCGCTAGGAGTTCCTTGATGGTCACCAAATTGCCTTGAAATGCGACATGTAGAGTAGTAAGAGTAACAACAAAGCTCAAACAAAGGAATGTAGTTATCCTTGAAACCACGATTGACCATATCTGTGATGCGCCACCATTCCACCACCCATTGGATACCTAAAGGGGAGAGACGCTTTAGGAGTTCAATGAACTCAGCAGGATCCATCTCCTTATTTTTTGGGCTTGCAATCACAATAATGCTTAGGATGACATTGACCAGGAAAGATAGTGGGAGGATAAAGCAACTAGAGCCTCTCATATAGCCATATCTAAAGGAGAGGAAAAAGGGAAAGCATGAGTGTTTAGTGGAAAAAGGAGAGATAAAAACAAAAGAGAAAGAGAGAGAATATAAATGTATATGCAAAGAAGATATAAGGTGCCTCGATGGTTTGAAAATCAAAATGCAATCTATACAAAAATTAGAGGTCCAAAGAATGTTGCTTCTCGTCTATGAACGACATCCAAGCCATTGAGAGTTTCAGCAAAGATGATGATAATCGGACTTCCCCTCCCTAGATTGTTGACCGCCTGAAGAAATCATGGGTCTACATGAGGTGTCTCATGCACCAAGAAGTATCTCACAAGGATGCAAAGACAAAAGGCATTGAGATATTGAGAGCTCTTCATCCTAGCCAAAAGGACATCCTGCTAAGAAATATAATTAAAGACCATGTGAATGTTCAACTAATCAAGCATGCATCATCTTTTGGCTATAGCTAGAGGAACCCCCAAGAGTGGATGAGCCAAGTCAGAGAGATCTTCCTCAAGAGTGGAAAGAATAATAGCATTGAGGTCGGGCTCACCTATGATTGCACCAAATTCTTTAAGAGTGGGGCATAATTCCATGCCATTGAATTGGAAGACATGCCTAGTAGGGATCCAAAATTTAGTGGCAGCACAGAGAAGAGGTTTGTTCACTCTAATTTGATGACAAAAAGGAACGCAAGAGAGACCAAAAGGAGTGAGAGCATCTTCAAGATTGGGACAAAGCTTTTTAATCCATGTTGAAACCTTTAGAGGAGTAAATTTTGCCGTTTGGGGACCTTATAGGGTGTTTCCTAGGCTTGGAATACATTTTGTGAAGGATTGGAGGCCTCCTATGGCTATTTTATACTAAGGAGAGTTGGCTAAGGTTTCTCTGCCTGGTAGCATGTACACGCATGGTCAACACCCGCGTGCGCATGCGCACGTACGCATGCACAAGCAAGCATACAAATTAAAATTCGTTTTCCCATTTGAAGTGTGGTTCCTCCACTAAGGCTTCCCTCATGATTCCTACGACCTAAAGGATTACTCAAAGCATGCTCAAGCTCAGATTTTCAAGCATCAAAGACAAAAAAAGTAAAGGAAAAAGCAAGACAATAAAATGCTAAAATTCCCATGAGTTGTAAAATAAGTAATTGTCCTAAATAAAAGTAGAAATGTAAAATATGTTCTTAAAATACGACCCAATGTCTCAAATAAAATTTTAAATGCAGAGATAAATGCTAATAAAAAGGAAGAAAAGAAAAAAAATAGGAAATATGTTGTGTGTCTATGTCTATGTCTGTTTGTTTGAATTGCAAGATCATCACCAGTATTGCATCTTCATCGGTCGATAGCTCGAAGTCGTCTCAGGGTCATCACCATCATCATCATCATCATCCCCTTGGTGGGCATACCTTTTAGGACCATAAATATGCCTGGAATACTTAGTCACCTCTAGCTTGATTTTCTTAGCAAGCCAAACAAGCTCTTGTCACCTCTAGCTTGAACGAGAGCTTACCGCTCTTGTACCCTCAGGAGAAGGGTAACCCATAGCATTCGGGTTATGCCCCACATGACGCTTCCGAGCAAAACCATTAGGGCCATAAGCATAGACCAACAAAGGTAGATGAAGAGGGCCAACAAGATTGCTAGTAGTAGAACCAGCAACACCCTAACATAATCATCACAATTGAGTATCACAATGTGATAGAAAATGTAAAAGAAGAAAGGGAAGGAGTGAGAGGAGTCTTACTAAACTCATCATAGTCCAAGTCATCCATGAGCCGCTCGACATAGGGAATGCCATCCCTCTACAACCGGTACTCAGCATCAGTCGTGGAAAGCGAGGCAAGCATGAACTGCAGAGGATCCATTGAAACACGCGGTGTATCCTCACCCACCAATTGGCAACAAACCTACTCAACCAAGTAGAGGACCCTCAAACCAGCACCCTCGAAAGGCTGGGTGATCCCAGAAGTAATGATGGCAGCTGCTTCCAAATTAGGGTCTGCAATAGGAGGAACACTTGCTTAAGGGCTCCATATAACCTGTGACAACACATGGGGTTAGAAGGAGAATCGTAGGAAACGTGAAAAAGAAAGTAATGAGAGAAAGTATGATTTCTACTCACCTATTCAGAAGAAAGCTCATTGAAATGAGCCCTGACTGAATGAAAGCTCCTTAAGTCCACCTCCGCTCCATGAGTAATGAGATCGTATTTCATGGCCTAACATATAAAAGAGAAAACACAGTTTGCAAGATAACAGTTTGCAAGAAAATAGATGATAGTTTGTATTAAAATAGATGAAAGTTTACAAGATGATATTTTGCAAGAAAACAAATGAAAATTCATAGGATGGACAAGATACAATTTGCAAGATGATAGTTTGCAAAATACAGATATAGTGGCAAGATGATAGTTTGTAGAATAAAAACATGGACATAGTTTGCAAAAGTATGAGATGCAGTTTTGTAAACCTAGATGACATATAGATGAACATAGTTTGCAAAGGTATGAAGTACAAGTTTGTAAGAAGCTACAAAAGAAAAGGAAGAAAGAACTAACCTTAAAGAGCTTTTAAGGCCCTACTAACTGGCGTAGAGTCCTTCGGCTGAATGTGTCTAGGGATGAGTACAAGTAGTCAAGACAAGCTTGGCCCCAATTAGCCTCTCGAGCTCACCCAAAATCATGAAAGAGAGCCAACCACCTCAAAGACACCATCTACCCACAGTTGGCAAAAAGGTATGCCCCCAGTATATATAGCTAGAATGCCCTAGCCATTTGACCGCAATCTTTAGGTGTCTCTTAAGGAAGAGGTCTTTGGTCCATCTCAAGATCAAAATAATAGACTATCTCTGTCTTGTACCTCTACTCCAGCAACTCTATGCCTAGCTTAGTACTCGACTCACCCTTGAAATTAATGACAGGACTGTCACATCGAAGGCCGGTTATCCGATGGAAATCATGGGGAGTTACTATCATCTCCTTCTCAGCAATATGAAAGGTGTGAGTAGTGTCCCACAACCTCTCAGCTAATGTTTGCACAAGGATGGCACTGGCAGAAATCTCTAGAAGCAAACAAAGGATAAGCTCGAACCCAGTTTCACGCACCAAGGTCATTATATCATTAGCCAAGGCCATATACCAAAAAGAGATGCGTGCGCAGGGTTTTTGCATATGTACGCATATTGGATCCTATGTCCATTTGAACTAATGAACATGGATGCGTACACAAGAATAAAGCATGCACACGCATGAATACAGGTTGTGCACGCATGCCCAATGCATGGACACGCATGAACACAGATAGAGAGGGCCTCACAATATTTCGGCCAACTTTTGATTAAGACTCATCCTAAGCATGTTCCTACCCTTCCTAAGGCATTAGGTTTTCATCTAAACCCATCCCACAACAAAACCCAAGCATTTACAAGTCTAAAAATAGATCAAAATAAAAGATTAGAGCAAACTTTGAAAATGAGAAAGTTTCAAAAACTTACCAATTTGACCCTTGCACCCTCTGAGAGATGATTTTGTGGCATGTATCTCAGTGGAGGAGACTCAGTTAGCCTTGTATCCCCATTCCAATGTGCGTGAGGTTGAAGACATTGCTAAAAATCAAGTAGGATGTTTTCTTGGTTTTGGACTTGGGTGCCATAGAAGAGGATGAGAGAGTTTGGGAGAGAAAGAGATGATCAGTTTGTAAGGGATGAAGAAATGAGAGAGGCAAAAGGTTTTTGTAGAAAGAAGATGGAAGTTAGAGAGTTAGAGAGTATGAAGGGTTTAAGAAGATGAAAAAGAGTAAGAAGAAAAAATAAACAGTTGGTAACCGTTAGAGAAAAATGAAGAGGTGGAAGGTCTGATGACTAAACTACATGTAGTTAAGGCCTCCCACTAAACTACGTGTAGTTTAGAAAAAAAAAAAAAAAAAACTTTCAGAATATACCTAGTGGACTCCAAGAAGGTGGGAAAGGAAAAGTAAAATTCAAGAATGCAACTTAAAATGACAGAAATACCCTCGGTAGGGTGGAAGGCACAAGGACTCTCAAAACATCTCCAATGGATTGAAAGGATTAAGAGCATCCCCCAGGGGATCAAAAATCACTAAGGAAATTCCCTTGTGAGTTAAAACCATCAACCAAATCCCTAGTGAGTCCTTTTATGGAGGACTCTCTCGTAGGTCCAAGGCATAAGGACAACTCCCTCGAGGGTTGTGAAGAAAAGAATTTCCCCAATGAGTTAAGGAAACTCCCTCGTAAGTAGAATCAACACAAGTTCCCAGTGAGTCATGAAGGAGAAGAAGAGAATTCTCCCCAACTAACTACACACCATCAGAGACTTCCTTATAGGTCAAAATTACTAAGAAGGCTCCCCTGTGGGCCACCAACACACTCCTCAATGAGTCTTTCTCCCCAATGGATCATACATCAAGGACTTCCTTGTAAGTCAGAACTACTAAGGCCACTTGTGCACATATCCTGAGGGAATTAAATACGTAGGCACAAGTCAAATACAAATCAGAATAGAAAAGGTAAAGATAGAGAAAAAAGTCACCCAAAGGCAAGTGCCTCACCAAAATAGAAAAGATGGAGATGGAGGCAGAAGAAAAGTATTACCCAAAGGCGTAAGTCACCCGGAGAAATTTGAGGCAAGAGCCCCAAATGGACATCACAAATATATATATATATATATATATATATATATATATATCCTTTTAAGCTCATAAGAGCACCTTGTTTATATGGTTGATGGTTGAGACTATTGGCCATGATTGTTTTCATTTTAGTAACTCTAGGATAGTGAGTCACTCACCTTTTGCTTGCAATTGAAAAAATAGGTTTTGGGATAGTGAACCAATTGTTACTCATTTCCCAAGTAAAAAAAGTGGGACTTCGGACATACGAATTCCATGCAACTCTGTAGAGTTGCCCCCTACCCTATGTATGCATATTGTTTGCCATGTGCGTGGGTTGGGCCCGAGCTGTACATCGAAACAATATGTGTTGTCTCTTATTCTTTTGATTCCTTTAGTGAAGCTTATGAATCAAAAGAGGGGCATTTGTAGACATCGCATTTTGTACCCCTTAAAACTCGGGCCCTCGTTCCCCAATGATGTTGGAATTCTAAAGCCCAAGGTTGGTTTAGGGCCCAATTAGATTGAAATTGACTTGAGAAAAGTGTTTTCCAAAAAATATAACTCTTTCATGAACTAAATAAGCTATTTTTGGAAAAGAAAGACAACAAAAACCCTAGGGTGTGCGCATGCATACACGCGTATGCGTGCAAACCCTTAAGCTCTACGTAAGCATGCTTAATACATGCCTACGCATACACGAGCATGCATGCACATGCTAGGGCTCCAAAAACTATGAAAGGCAAGTTTTTATGCATTAAATATTTTTTTGGAATGAATCCCACATCCTATTTTCTGACTATAAAAACCCATACCAAGTCAATATTTTTCTGATTGAGACCTTTTTCGGTCTTGATTTTCGAGTTTCAAGGTTTAAATAACTTATTTTAGTTTGGTTGTGACTAGATTGACAGAAGTGAACGATCAAAATCAAGCCAATGCACCTTTGTTTTGGAGGTAAAGGTTCTAGCTCTTCTTGCCTCCTTTTCTTTGATTAAATCTACTTTTTTTTTTCTTGTTTCTTTAGTTTTATATATGTTTAACATGTTTTTTTAGCTTAGGTTTTCTTTGTTTTATTGTTTTAAGCATGCTATGTTGCTAGATTTAGTTTCTGTGCTGCTGTGTACGCAAGCCCTATATATGCGCACACATTCTCGTGCTCAAAAACCCTAATCCGAACCTTTTGGCTTCTGTTTCTTTGTTTTATTTTTTTGAGATGTCTCCGTTCTATCTTAGTTTTCTATATGTATATGTCTCTGCCTTTATGGTTTGTTTGTTGTTTGTTCTTTACATGCTAGATTAGGGTTTATCTTCAATCTTGTTGATGTGTCATGAACATGCATATAACATGATCATGCATTAATGCATAGGTGTTGTGGTGTAGTGAGAGGTAAGTTATGCATTCACATGAACATGCATTTGTTTGGAATATGCTTTCATTGATAAGTATGAATATGCTTACTCGGATGCCATATTTTTTATATTTAAAACATAATAACATGCTTTTTTGATGCTGCCATGTCTATGTTTCTGCCTTGGATGTAATACGATGCTATGTGTGATAGATGTATGTTAGAGTTTGGGATGAAAAATGTCATGATGTTTGATTAGATGTATGCTAGCGTGTGTGTGAGTCTAGAATGATGAATGTTGATGTGCCTTTAATGAGATAAAGATGCTAGAAGCTGACCCACGGGTTGAGTGGGGTTGGGTGCCTAACACCTTCCCATCCCCATACCTAAACTTTAAACACATGTCATATTATCCCAAAACCCTAGCATTCATCTATCATGTCATTCATTCACATTTACCCAAGGACAACGAGTACATCACAGGGCAGTAGCATCAACAAGGCATAAACATTAATCAAGACCCAGTTACTCAAGCTTGGCATAATGGCATCAACCAAGCATATTCATCATCTTCATCAAGCAACTTATGTTAACCAACCAAAATGCATGTCCATGTTGTATGCATAACTTACCTTACTTACCTCACTGCATCACAGCACCTATGCATCAATACATGTTTATGTTCATGGTGTTCATCAAACTTAAACCCTAATCATACAATTCTAGGAAAAAGGAGAGATTAAAACATGTTACAATACTAACCTAAGACCTAAATATACATAAAAAGGAATAATAGAAGCTAAAACATGCATGTAAACAAAAATAAGAATGAAAACAAGTAAATCTAGGTTTCTAGGTTGAACCTACGTACACAAACCTGTCCAAAAACACTGCATACCAACACCAATCAAACCTAATCTAAACAACTTAGCATGCTTTCTAAACAAACAAACAACACACCTAAACTAGCCAAGAAGACTTTAAAATGGAGATATAAAAATAAAATAAAATAAAATAAACAAATAAAAATATATAAGCAAGAATAAGTACCTCACAAGAAGCTTTTAGAGCTTGATTTTGACCGTTCCCCATGGTCAATCTACAAAACAAAATACCCAGAGGGTTAATAAGTTTTAACTAGAAGGCTTTGGACTAAAATAAGTCCTAGCCAAGAAACTTTAGATTAGGATGCTTTTCAAAGTAAAAAGCTTCTCTTTGAATCACTTTTTTGGAGTGGATTCCGTGTGTTTTGGTGAAAGGGTTATAGGGCCTTTTCATAGTGTCCAAAGAGAAGGGGCGAAGCTGATTCCAAGTGATATGGGATTGCCTTTGCTAAGAGTTTGTAAAAAAAACTTCCCTTACAGGGGTTTCTGGAACCCTATCTGCGTACGCTGTGGCTGTATACGTAGGAGTTAAGGATGTGTACACATGCTTAAGGTCGCGTATGCACCCCTAGGGTTTTGTAAGGATTTTTATCTTTCCAAAAGCATCTTTCAACTAAAGCATTTCCATAGCTAGGCCTTCGATCAGCCCTAGACCTCCTAGTGTTACTGTTATTAGGGAAAGGGGGCCCGAGTTGTAACGGGTACAAAATGGGGTGTCTATAATTCGCCCTTTTCTGATTCCTGAGCTTCACTAAAGGAATCAAAAGAAAAAAGAGACAAGACATTTTGTTTTGATGTATGGCTCGGGCCCAACCCACGTATGCGACAAACAACACACATACATGAGGTGGGGTGCAACTCTAGAGAGCTGCGTGGGATTCATATATCTAAAGTCCCACAGGTGTCACTCAGGAAACGAGCGGTGACAGGTTCACTATCCAAGAACTTGGTTCACCAATTGTCAAGCAAAAAGTGAGTGACTCACTATCCTAAAGTCAGTGAAAGAGAGAAAAAAAACATGGCCAACGACCTTAACCATCGACCAACAAACAAGGTGTTCTTACGAGGTGATTCAGCAGTTGAACAAGTCTTCAGCTCAAATTTCTATCTTGGCATTGTTGTTATCATCCAAGGTCCACTGTGAGGCTCTTTTGAAGGTGTTGAGGGAAATCATGTTCCCACTAGTATTACAGATTCCTCCATTAAGGATATGGTTTCGTTGGTATTGGCCACCAACCAAGTCTCCTTTTCGGATGATGAGTTACCTCTAGAAGGAAATGATCATACTTTGGCCATGCATATTGTAGTCAAGTGTGAAGGCGTGAAGGCATGATTGTTGCAAGGGTATTGATTAATAATGGGTCGACTCTGAATGCCTGCCCAATGGCCACTCTAGAGCACTTAAAAGTGGATCTGTCACTTATCTGACCTAGCACCATGTTTATTAAAGCCTTTGATGGAATGCATTGAAAAGTGCAAGGCAAGATTGATATTGGCCCGAGGTCCTTCATAGTTAACTTTCAAGTGATTATGGTGGACTTTCCATATAATATGCTTTTAGGGAGACCCTGGTTGCATGCAGCAAGTGCAGTCCCACCTACCCTTCATTGAAGACTCAAGTTTATATCTGAGAATTAGTTGATAACCAATATGGCCGAGGATCCCATGACTATTTTTCAGGAGACATCTATACCCTACATCGATGCTAATGCCTTTCTGGAAGTCTCTTTCCATAGCTACAAGCTAGTTTATATGATTCACAATGCTTTAGAGCCTGAGTCAGGATGGCTTGTAGTAGTTTTGATGGCCATTAAAGAAATGCCTAAGTTTGGGTATAAGTTAGGCCAAGGCCTCAGAGCCACTGGTCATGGGAGCCCTATTCTGGTTGAGCTTTTTGATAACAAATGAGGATTCAATCTAAGGTATGTACCCACTCATGAAGAACTCTTTCAACCTTCTAGAGTAAAGAAGAGGAAGTTTGCTATCCCAAGGATGTCTATTCCCCATATCAGGGCCACTTTTCCGGCTCCAGCCGAGGTTATTATGCCAGAACCTTTCAAGGAAGTGGAGGATAAAGAGTCTAATCCTAGCTTGTGTAACTCGACTTTGTCCTTAGGGATTCTCAATGAACAATATCATGTCTTTTAAAGATGGTTCAACTTCTACTATTCGATCGTGTGATACCCCAATTTGATTGATTGTGTGATGTTTGTGGGTGTGTAATGAGTCCCACATCGGGTATTTACTAGGTAGATCTGGGCTTTATTAACAACTACAAGGAGCCTCAATAGTGACTAGTCCTTTTGAGGTATAGCGCAGATATGGCTAACGCTTTTCCTTGGGTCGTTACATATGGTATCAGAGCCGGCCCGGTAATCCCGTGTGGGCTCAGAGACACTACCCCATAAAGTGGGCCCTAATGAGGACGTTAGGGATTTAAGTGGGGGAGATTGTGATACCCCAATTTGATTGATTGTGTGGGTGTGTGGGTGTGTAATGAGTCCCACATCGGGTATTTACTGGGTAGATCTAGGCTTTATTAACAACTACAAGGAGCATCAATAGTGACTAGTCCTTTTGAGGTATAGCGCAGATGTGGCTAGCGCTTTTCCTTAGGTCGTTACAGACCGGGACTACCACGCGAGATGGCAGGCCTTTGGACTATCAACCCTTGCTTTATGATTGCACTAGCTAAGTAAGGAGTATTCTATCCTTGAGTGGTTGGGTTTCCCAATCGCCCAAGATGGTTAGAATAGCATATCTAGTTGTTTTACATGCTTATGTTATTTCCTGCTTATCTGTATTTCTCTCTTATCTCCCCGGTTCATTTTCCTAAGAGCATTTCCCTTTTATCATTATCTAGCATGAACTTTGTTTTCCCCTACCCATAATCCATTAATAAAATATTTAGCATATTATTTAGGAAAATTCTTGCATCTCCCTTTATTTCTTTCTTATTAATATATGAGCAAATTATCTTATGTTGCTCTGTATATGTTCTGCTCTATAGGATCTGTTCTGAGTCCTAAGTGGATACATCGTCTCTTTGCCATAATAAGGATGTGAGCGATGTGAACAAGGCAATAGATTTGGATCATGATATTGAAGGATTGGAAGAGATTCTAAGTTTGCCTCGAGATATTCTAGAAGCTCTAAACAGAGAGAGTGAAAGGTCCAAGCCTAATATAAAAGAGACAGAGGTTAAGATTGGGGTAAATTTTCCTAAGGACATGAGAGACGAGCTTATAGCTCTGCTGAAGGAATTCAAGGAAATCTTTGCTTGTTCTTATCAAGATATGCCAGGATTAGATATAGAGATTGTTGTCCACAAGATTCTAGCTAAGTCTGAATGTCCTTTTATGCAGCAAGCTCTCAAAAGAATGAAATCCGAGATTATCCTGAAAATTAAGGAAGAAGTGGAAAAGCACTTGAATGCCGTTTCCTAATTGCCATAGCCTATTCTGATTGGGTTGCAAATATTGTTCTCATGCTAAAGAAATATGGGAAAGTACACATGTGTGTTGATTATAGAGATTTCAACCGAGATAGCCAGAAGGATAATTTTCCCTTGCTGCATATCGATACTTTGATTGACAACACCGCAACCAACATGTCCTTCTCCTTTACGGATTGGTTCTCGGGTTATAATCAGATTAAGATGGCTGAACAGGATAAAGCCAAGACAATGTTCACTACCCATTGAGGGATTTATGCCTATGATGTCATGCCATTCGGTTTAAAGAATGCGGGTGTAACTTATCAGCAAGCCATGGTAACTTTGTTCCATGATATGATGCACAAGGAGATTAAAGTCTATGTAGATGTCATGATTGCGAAGTCGCGTAGTCCTAGAGATCATTTGAGAAATTTGAGAAAGTTATTCAAGCACCTTGTCATGTACAAGTTAAGGCTTAACCCTAACAAATGCATCTTCGGAGCCAGTTCAAGGAAGTTCCTCATGTTCATAGTTAGCCAGAGGGGGATGCCCACATTGAAAACCAAGAAAAAAGTTTGAAGCTTCTTAGGAAGGATTAATTATATTGCCTGCTTTATAGTGTAGTTGACCGCTACATGTGATCCCTTGTTCAAGCTCTTAAAGAAGGATACAAAGATAGAATGGACGGATGAATGCCAAGCAGCTTTTGACAAGATCAAGCAGTATTTGTTGAACCCTCCCATTTTAGTTCCCCTTACACCGAGACATACATGGGTTGCATGTCAGGCCAGCTAAGTAAGCCTAATAAAAAAGAAAAGGCGATTTACTACTTTAATAAGAAGTTCATCAGTTGTGAGATCAACTACGTCACCATTGAAAAGACATGTGCTTATTTTCCTCAAGCACACAATTAGAAATATGTTAGCCACTTGATCTTGAAGTTCACTAAAAGCTCGGAAATGTGTTGAAAACACACGAGCTGTTTATACCCCCAAATCAAAGTTACGACTTGGTTGATTTTACACTAATTTATTACTAAGTGCGGAATAGTGTAAACACAAGCGTATAAGCAAGACAACTACTCTAATCCATATATAAAGCAACACAACAGTAAAAATGAAATGAACAAGAGTAGAGAAGAGAGATGCAAACAAAGATAACACCGAGACGTGTTATCGAAGAGGAAACCGAAGAACTCGGTGAAAAACCTCTTCGCCGCCCTCCAAGCGGAAATCGATCCACTAGACAATCAGTTGGGATACAAGGGTGAGCAAGAAACCCTCCAAGCCTAATCTACCCTCTGTACCTAAGCCCTCCAAACTCCTACTCCAAAAAGGCTTCTCAGAACTGTGTCTTGTCTAGTTCTCTGGATCACGCAACAAGCTCCATGTTGCATCTACCATTCCAAGCTTCTTCCAATGCTTCCCAGCAGCACCAAAACTTCACTTGACACTCTCAAAGGGTGTGGTAAGTGTTTAGGCTATCAACCTCTCAATGGTATGGAAATGGAGAGGTAGGAGATGAGGAAATTCCCAAAACAAATGTGTAAAAGATTGTAGATATAACAATCTCTAACTCTCAAGATGTTTGGTTAGGGTTTTCTCTCTGAAGCTCTCCTCACATTTGTGAGTAATATGGGTATAAATAGTGTAGGCACAGAAAGTGTGTATCAAATTGGATAGGCTGGCAGAACAGAATGCCTCGTGAGTTTCTCGCGGGAAGGCCTTACCTGCGAGATACTCGCGAGACACAGCTATCTCCATCTGGCCTGACTCTTCACATTCCAGCACGTGCAGGACATATGATATACTTTGCGGGATGCTAAGTCGCGAGATACCCACGAAACCTTCTTCAGTCTTTAAATGCTTGAGTCTTCACACCACTCTCTCTATCACACAACCCTTACAATGAAATCCCACAATACATACAGGGTACAACAAATTGAATATAATTACAATCAAATTTGGCACAGACTAAAAGCCAACAAAACATATAGTTGTAAATAACAAGTTTACAATCTCCCCCTTTGGCTATTCCGTGACAAAACCCCTAAAACAGACTCTAGACTTAAACATGAGTTTGGGAACAATGACAAAACTCACTCACACCAAATCCAGAAGCTGTGAAGCACTTGCAAGCATATACCTGTTACCTGAAACACTTGCACACAAATAAAACTTTCATTAAGCTTATGACAAGTTAAACACAAGGTACGTACATGAGCAAGTAAAGTGCGATCAAGTTTGTAAGCACATCATAACATGTAAGCATATCTTGATCAAACAAAAACATTCATTAAAGAATGACTACAATGAACATTTAGCAAGAAAATGCTCATCCGGACACACAATGCAATTAAGGACAATCCTAAGGATCAATTGCATGTCTAACACTCAACCAATGCAAAATACACTAAGTACTTGCATCTAGGATAAAAGATCCTACTAGGGCACAAAAGTGAAATACTTAAGACATATAGGCAATATCTTAAAAGTACATGAACAATGCTACAAAGCATAGAGATTAATCACAAATAATACTAATAATAAACTGAACTTAAAAAAATAGAGTGTCATAGCTTTAAACAAAAGCAGTAAAAAAAAACAGTTATAAAAACTAAAAGTAAA
Source organism: Quercus parvula (assembly GCA_030820535.1). Lineage (NCBI taxonomy): Eukaryota > Viridiplantae > Streptophyta > Magnoliopsida > Fagales > Fagaceae > Quercus > Quercus parvula. The sequence continues at coordinate 26,374,516 of JAUAME010000004.1, forward strand.
CATCCTATGTGAATCAATGTTTCTAATACTAAGCCTATGCTCCCCCTAACACTATGTAAGCTCTTTCGTAGCTTCCCCTCAAAATTTTCTCCCCCTTTTTGACCGAAATGGCCAAAGAGGCTAGAACTGGTCAAACTCTAAATCTGATCCCCGTGCCATAGACAAATCCTCAATCTGAGAAGACAGGGCAGTGATCTATCCCTAGATGTATGCAAACTGGGTCGTTGTGTGCTGCACATGGGAGTCTAACATGGTATACATCTGATCCACTCTATCAAGAAGGCGACCGAGTCTGTCTAGTCCTCATGCTGGTGCAGAAGAGGATGGCTATGCGGAGGACTCTGGAGTAGAAGTAAATCTATCAATCTCCTCCTCAGTATCACCCCCTTCGTCCTCAACTCGATCCCGTGGTATCGTATGTACACCAGTTTTGGAGCCCTTGATGTGAGCTTCCTATTAACTGTGTGATCACCAATGGGATAATTCCTCTGAACTACTTTTAGACCACTCGGGATTTTGAACCTTGTTTTTGCAAATAGGCCTATATAATCAGTGAGGGAAATGGCATGACAATTCTTGAATTCTGCTTCTCAATACTCTTCTTCAACACATGGAAGATATGTCCACAAATATCGATCTCTTTGTGGGTAAAGAGATCATACAAAAATCTTGTCCTTGGGGCAAATAAAGTGGTCAAGTTGGTGACTGGATATAAGTTGTGGATCATTACATGTGCCAAAGTTCTCATTTCCGATGAAAATGGTATTATGTTCATGGATGATTTCTTTGGTGTGCCACCAAGTGCTCTTATCATCTCCTCAGTAGATCCCAACCTATCCTCATATTGCACTTCAATTGGCTGTGAGGGTGGACGAACCTCCAAAAAATCTTGAATGATTTCCTTTGTAATCACAAATTCTTTGTGCCTTACCCAGCACTCGATACGATCTCCGTCTACAGCAGCATTGGAGAAAAACAACCTCAACCGTGTTCAAGAGTTTGGTCCATGTCCTTTCTTTGAACACTTCAGGGATGAAAGTACCCTCAAGAGATTCTAAATGGACCACCCTTTCCATTTATTTCCATTTATAATGGTTGCTTCCTTGTAGCAATCATTATATTTCATATCAACATCAGCAGACTTGAAATGATCAAAGTTAGTGCGTGCGTGTTTGGAAGAGGGCTTCTTGGAGGCTGCATGCTTAGTAGGAGCCATCTATGCAAAGAAATGCAAAAACAAAAAAAAAACAAATGTAGAAACACAAAACAGAGCACAATAAAGTCGATTAGATTCAAGTTAGTTCAAAACAAGATATAAACTAACTAAAACGGAGTACAAATAACTCAAACCAACATGCTAAAATAGTCAGACTAAGAACATAAAGACACAATGCATGAAGATAAGTAAATGTGCATGTGTGTGCATGTGGGTGCGTGTGCTGATGCATGATAGTGCATGTGTTAATGCATGAGGATGTGCCTAGAGGGTGCCTAAGGTGTGCATGGCATGGCATTGAGGCACAAACTGAACGTGTGTAAAACACACACAAGATGATCAAGATATGATTCATATGATCAAACAAGACCAACAACAAAGATTGGAACTTAGTTGAGTCCAAAACAACACAGAACTATCACTTTGACAATTTGTCAAACACATGACATGCAACAATGCACAAAAGTTATAAAAAATGCATGAACATATAGAAAAATGCCTCAATACATGATCAAATTGCCACAAGGGGCCAACACAGATGCACAAACAGCATATGGGACACAGCCCAATCAAAGATTTTGAAAAATAGTCACTGGAAAAAGAAATCCAACCCAATTTTTGAAAATCCCCAATTTTCAAAACCCTAAGCATAAATTCTGCATAATCTGAAAATAAAAGATGAGAATAGTGTAAGAAATACATACCTTGAAAGGATTTTGCAGAAAATTTGCTTGAAAATGATGGGGCTTTAATGAAATAGTGTTTTGGGTTGAAAATGGTTTGAGAGAGGCTTAGCGAGGGAAATGAGAGAATATGAAAAACTGTCACATCTGCTACATTAAAAAATGAAAACACACGTTTTTCGCAGGTTAGAGAGTAGTGAAACAGTCACAAGAAAGGCCACTAATGCACAACAGCTTTCGCAAGAAGCTTTAGGTCGTGAAACAGTTGCGAGACAGTCGCGGTAGCTTCTGTCTGATTTTGAAAAATCCAGTTTTAGCCAAACAACATTTCGCAAGAAGCTGTTGGTCGTGAGGTAATCATGATACAGTTGCGAGAGTTTCTGTGTGACAAGATGAAAAAGTTTATTTCCCTTAAGCCCTTTTCACGGGAAACTCTAAGTCGCGAGCTTCTCGCGAGACAACCTCTGAACCAGTTTTTGAAGAAAAACGCAAAAATGTATTTTGAACAAAAACATTAGACACAAAAGTATAAAATCACTTTCAAAAACAAATAAAACACTCAAAAATCTTTTTGGGTTTGATCAACAAGTATTTGAGCATACACATCACATTTGGACATGTACAATCACACAAATGAGATAAGCATTCATTAAATCAAAGTCTTGTGTGTTATGGGTAGAATCAAGTGTGAAAAATTCCTTAGACCAGAGAGAAGCTTCAATGATCAATTCAATCAAGTCATACACAACTGATACTAGGTCAAGTGGTCTATCTCAATTATAGAAATGAACATATATGACCTCCCACAAAATTATTACACAACTTATAAGCTTTTCATTTGGCTTCTACATAAATCATGACATTTGATCCTTTTTGGATAATACATCTCATTTTGAGATTGGTGCTCAAAATTTTTGATATTTCAACATTGAGAATTAGCCTTTGGCTTTTTGAGCACCATACATTTCAAAAACAAAAGTCGCTTTCCCTTTTTCCTAGTCAAATACTAGTATGTGCGACAGGCTTTTGCAGCTCGATATCTCTTTTCATTTGGAGATTTAGGGTGAGTTTGGTTCAGCTTTTTGAAAAAGTGCATAATGAAAAAGTGGAGTTTTGTTAAAAGTGCATAATGAAAAAGTGAAGTTTCAAAAAGCTGAGTGTTTGGTAAAAGTTGTTAAAAAATGCATAATGAAAAAGCTAAGTGTTTGGCTAGCACTTATAAAAGTGGCTGTTTGAGGGGTAAATTACCAAAAATGACAATGTATATATAAGGGAATTTATTTCATACTTTTTTTTTATTTTTTTTTTTATTTTTTTTTTTTATGGATGTGAGTTTATTTCATACTTATTAAATCATCTATTTCATATACTTACTAAATAATAATAATAATAATAACAATAAATATATATTATTGGTATTATTTTAATAATGTTTGGGCTATTTTTCTTTTTTAGTGTCATAATTATTTGTTATTACTATTAACGACTTCTTATTAATATTAATTAAATCTAAATAATTTTTATCATCATGAAGCACAAAATAAAAATGTAAAAAGATGATAAAATATACACCAATAATCCAAGTTTAAATTGTACTACATAAAAATGTAAAAACATATAAAATACATATCAATAACCTAAGTTTAAATTGTACAGCACAAAAATGTAAAAAAGATGATAAAATACATACCAATAACACAAATTTAAATTGTACTACATGATATTATATAAAATAAAAAAAAGACAACTATTAATTATTATCCCCCCAAATGGAATTAGCAATGGAATCACGAAGAACCACCATCGCAGGGTCTGTTAAAGATCCTGAGTTCTGCTCATAACTGCTATCTGCTTCACTATTACATTCTCTTCTGGAAATTGAATCTCGATTGGCGTTTATGAAGCTCCTATCATCCCTATCATTTAGTCTAACAAAATTATGAAAAGCCATAATAGCAGAAATAATAAGTATTTGGATATGGAATGGAAAAGATGGCATGTGTCTGATAATTCTCTATTTATTCTTCCACACACCAAAAGTGCGCTCAATCATACATCGAAGAGATGAGTGAGCATGATTAAATTTTTCATGTCTAGTTCTAGGGCTTCCACCTCTCCTTCGAAAGTCTTGAAGATGGTATGATATCCCTTTGTATGGTGCCAAATAGCCTTTCATCATTGGGTATCCAGAATCAACTACATAATATTTCCCTAGAAAAAAAAATTCAATTGTATTAATACACTCATACAATATGTCATTATAATGAATAATTGATTAACCAATTACAAACCTGGTGGTGGATGCGGAAAGTTGTTACTCTATTTACGAATAGTATCAAGAAAAATGTGAATGTCATGTGCTGCACCTTCCCATCCAGGCAAAACAAATGTGAATAACATATCAAAGTCACATGCAACCATCACATTTTGGGTTGGATATCCCTTTCTTCCAAATTTTGGAATGGACTTCTCAGTAGGTACAACCACTGTCACATGTGTGCCATCAATTGCACCATGCAATCCTAATAAAAACATTAATAGTTTTCAGTTCCACATGCATTGTATTATCTTATAGACAATAACACTTATTCAAATATACAATAGTATACATACTTTGAAATGTGGCCAATAAATTGGATGTTCTTGTATTTTGGTTGCAACTTCACTAAAAGTTGGATCCGAAGGTTTTACATATGCAGCTGCAAAGTGAGCACCCAACAAAGTGATCATCTTCTCAAAATGTCTACTTATGGTTTCACCTAAATGCTGAAATATTTCTTGAACCATTTGGTTACATGTTCCATGACCAAGTATCAGTAAACAAATTGCCACTGACTCTTCTAACCTTATATTCCTTGAATGTTGAAGTCCAAAGTCACGTTGTAAAACTTGACACAAATTAAGAAACAACTCCTTTTTCATTCTAAACATGTTGTAACACAATTGATCATTACCTTCCATACAACGTCTCACCCAATCCCACCCTGTTTGTTCAGAATCATAACAAGGAGTCTTATTAATGTACTTATTGAAATATGTCACTATGGCTTCACAGGTAACTGCCACAAGCTGGTAAAACTCCTCATCAAAATCGTCGTTACTATCATCATCATCAGAATCACTGTCATTGTCATCATCATTGTCACTACTCTCACCATCATCATCATTGTTATCACCATCATTGTTATCACCATCATTATTATTGTCAGCATTATTATAATTACCACCATCATGATAATCACAGTAATTTCTATAATCCCCATCCACTAATAGTTCCATAAAATTGCCACTCTCATGAGTACCATTATAATCATCCATATTGGTTTAGGCTACACAACAAAGTAACAAATAATCAACCATTGCTAATACTTAATATAAATCCACATAATAATCAACAAAGTAACAAAAGGTGTAACAGTTGACTAGAAACACGTTGCATACCAACTCAATTAAAAACATCAAGTACATAACATTGTAACAGTTGCTTCAAATGTGTTTACATTACACATATATTAGTCCAAAACAAATACCAAATATCACATAACTTAGTTTAAAGTTAATACAACATAGCTAATACAACATAAAACTAATATTAGTTCTAAGCTAATACAACATAGAGTTAATATTAGTCCTAAGCTAATACAGAGTACCACATAAGGTTGGTCACTTCTTTTGGTTCCAACAAAGCATTTCTTGTAGCACTCCAGCTGTGACTCTGGTTCCTTGAAAGTTAGGAACATCTCCCTACATGACCTTTTTAGTAAGATCACAAAAGCTTGAACCACGAACTTACTATCCACTCCAGGAAGTGCTCTCACAATCATCATGACATTAGCAATTGAACTTGGTGACTCTCGAGAAGTACCTTCAGACTTAATCTGACATACAGTTAATAATTGACTAATACGATTGTCCAACATTGCAACTCCTCCTATCTTCTTCTTTTTCTTCTGTGAGGGTATTGATTCACTAGTTTGCTTTTGTCCTGAACTACGTGATTGACTAGTATGTCCTTGCTGCAAACTATCAATGTCTAAACTCATGTCACATTGATCATCCTTAAATTCGAAGCTACCATATGAATCACCAGCACCCTCTTGTGGCATTGTTGGAGGGAGTGTATTTGAAGAAGGGGTCCATGCAGCTACTCCAGTTGCTGCAACATCCCTAAACATTATATCAAGTTGTTCTAGATTCTGTAGACCTTTCTCTTGAAATTTTTTAGCTTTTGGTAATTCCTACAAAATGTAATTGTAATTTCACTCATATAACAATAATATAAAAAAACTATCTCCAACTAACTACATATTAATAAAATACTCAACTCACCTTCAACTTCCGGCTCCACCAATCATCAGTAGCACGAATTGCTCCCTTCACTGCATCCCAACCTAAACCTGTGTCAAGATTCCTCAATTGTTCCCACACTCTCCAATCACCTTTTAATACATCCCACCTACTTTTTAATTGGTCCCTATCATAGTTTTGACCGGTCTCATCACAAAATTTGGTCACTAGATTGGTCCAACCTTCGGTACTAAAGGCAGCACCTCTTGATCTATTCCCAATTTGAATCTGTTCCACACAAAGGTTACAAAAAATAGTTGTCCAGCTTGGATCAATATCTCATAATGCTCTAGCCTTTTTTGCCTCGGGATTGGAAGTAGTGTTTTTTCCCATCTATAAAGTTAACCAGTGAGGTTGAAGCATATTAGCAAAACCATATCAAGCAAACAAAAAAAATAATCATTATTAAACTTTGTCTCTACAATCCTAACCAATCACAGCCACTGTTTGGTTGCTGAGAAAAACCTAGGAAAAGAAAAATAAAAACTTTGTCCTGTTGCCCATGCTAAGAAAAACTTTGTCTCTACAATCCCCATTTTCACTATTAGTTTAACTAACTTTCTATTATATATTACAGCCTAAGAAGACGGATTATGGAGTCAAAAAAATCTGTTCAAATACTTTCTAATACAATTCACTTCCTACTAGGACTAAAGGCACGTTTTACTTCCACCTGGGTCAAGTCAGTCTGTGACATAATAAAAGCAATGGTAACTCCTTTCTAGGACTAAAGGCAATTTCATTCCCTACTAGGACTGTTTGTCAGGGATCCTAATTCTCTATTGTGACATAATAAGAGCAATGGTAGAAGCCATCCTAATTCTTTAGTTTGTCAGGGATCACAATAAAACTTTTGAAAACTCAATCACACATAGTTGAAGAATCCCAACTGATACTTTTAGGGGTGACAATGTTTCAGGTATAGGAGGGGTGTTCCCTTGTAATAGCTTCCATAGGACTGTTTGCTGGATCAAATATGATAAAAAGAAATGCTTATCTAATTACCACACTTCAGTATCTCCTACAAGCAAACACCAGACCACTACATTGCAATTCCACCAGATACAACATAAATATGCCATACATGCTTCTCCCTCCATAATGGAACACACATTATAAAGGTGGGAAATTAAACTCAGAAATTGATTGATATTCTGCACAAGCAGGCAAAATTAGTTGAATCTTCTTTTAATTATCATTAACCATTTTTTAGTAAGTGATTATCATTTACCATTCCAAGATGAACTCCCAATTCAGGGGACATGTCAGCCATAATCATCTCATAATTTGCAAAAAATATAAATAAGCACACTCACTGTGCTTCATCCACATCTGATAGCATGGACGCATTACATATGAATTATAAGTTTTATTAATTTACTTGAATTACAGTCACTTAACCTGATTTATATACAGAAAAGACATAAATCTAAATGTTGAAAAGAGATAAAAGTATCAATCTAATAGGACTGGAATTAAATAAATAATTTCCCAAGTCACTGATTGTAACAGAAAGATTGTGGTAAGATCCACACATAAAAATTCAGCGCACCTTACTTAAATTTATTACAACTTGAATTGTACTTAAGAACAAATTGGACTACAAGGTTCATTATGTACATGCTGCTATTAACTTCATTTTACTACCAAAAAACTAGCCACTAGTTGGTGACCAACAAGCACACTGCCAATACAAAAAAGTAATTTGCAGGGGGCAACTCTTTGAAGGGGCAGAGGACTTTACGGCGATGGCCCTTTTTTATGGGTTTTTTTTTTTTTGGCAATGGTGGCTAGGTAGCTGGACACTCTGGTTTGGGTTTTGACAGATGGTTTTCTGATGGGTGGGTTTGTTATTTGGCTTGGGTTATGTGGCGGATGGGATGAGCATCACAGCAAAGGATTTTTATTTTTGTTTGGGATTTCTGGCTGATGGGCTATGGTGGTTTGGTTGTGCAATGGTGGGATATTGAGTTTGGCTCGGGTTTTTGTTTTTTGTGTGCGTGTGTTTCAAACTATTATGGTGGAGGGATCTAAGGACTAAGGGTCACAGAGGTGCTGGGATTCTTCAACTATGTGTGAACCAATACGACAATCATTTATTGGATTTGTCAAAGCCTTCATATTTTTGGGTTTTGCTCCCTGATTTTCAGACCCCAAACCCAAACCCAAACTTTTTTCTTTTTCTGGGTTGTCGAGAAAAACAATACCCATTAACAAACTAAATTCTAATCAGCAATACCCATTAACAAACTTTTTCCTCCTCTGATTTTCAGACCCCAAACCCAAACTAAATTCCAATCAACAAAAACAATACCCATTAATCTATTTCTGGGTTGCCGAGAAAACAAATCAAAGAGAGCTGAAGAAAACAAACTCGGTAAAAAAAGCATGTACCCACAAACCATGTACCCACAAATGTTTTCAGTACTCGGCAAGAGAACAAAGAGATCATTGACAGGAACAAAGCATGCAAGATTTGAAATTTTTTTTCCCATACTCGATTAAAAAAAAAAAAAAAAAAAAAAGCGCTACAAGTGTTGGTACCTGGTGGTTTTTGGTAGCAGATCAGTGTTGCTTGGTGTTTTGGTAGCAAATCTCTACCTTCAAAACGTATTTCTCAGATCAGATTAGACATAAATAAAATTAAAAAAAAAAAAAAAAAAAAAAACCCAAGATCAGAATCGCGTTGAAGAAAACGAAGAAAGAAAGAAGAAGAAGAGGAAGAAGAACGGATGACAGGGCAGAGAGACTTACCATGGAGAGGGCAGAGCAGAGCGCATAGATGGGAGGCGTGAGAGGATCTTTGTGTGGAGTGAAGAGCAGAGAGATGAGATGGGGGCGTGAGGGCGTGAGAGAACTGATAATATATTTAGGGGCATTTTTGTAATAGCAAGCACCCAACGGTAATAAAGACAAAACGCTTGCAGCGCGTTTTGATTTATAGACCTCCTGAGGTCCATAAATTATGCGCATTTTGGACTTCCTTTTTGCCTGAGCCCAAAACACAACTTTTTTAAAAAAGTTGCGTTTTGGGCTCAGCCAAACACATTTTTTTCTCCACTTTTTGATTTATGCACATTTTGGGCTTCAAAAACTCCAAACAAACGCACACTTACATTTAGTGAGCTCTTTTGCAAAAACATAAAATTAAAGTGGGAAGATATATAGGCACAAGTCTATGCAAGTATCAAGACCATCAAGACTATTGACCAATCATTCATGACAAGCTTGAAGATCTATTTACAACAATCACACATAGTTTTCAATATATCTTCCACCCAGATAAATGTGCATACAGATACAAGCTAAGCTCGTAAATGCACTACGCCATTAGTAGGAAGGTACTAGGCCAAACTTACATGAGATAAGCACAAAACAAGCAATCAAACTTTTTGAAGATTTTTCAACTTTTTATGGTTTTTTGAATTTTTGAACACACTCAAAAACAGAACACGAAATGAAAATCAACAAAACAAGAGCAAAGCAAAAGCTAGAGAAAGAAACAAGAACAAACTAAGCATGTGAGACCAAAATGACAGGTATGCAACAAAGAGCAAAAAGGTTCACACACGAGCTAGAGTTCAAGGAATGATACCGACACCGATGGTCTTATGCAAAGTCTCAAACTTCGGACCATCAAGAGGTTTAATAAATATGTCTGCCTTTTGGTTGTTAGTGGTGATGAACTCCAAATACACAGTCTTTTCCTCCACCAAATCTCGATTGAAGTGGTATCGGATCTCGATGTGCTTCGATTTCGAGTGTTGGACTGGATTTTTTGATAAATTTATGGCACTTGTGTTATCACAAAACGTACACATAGTGTCTTGAGTGATTCCATAATCATGTAGAAGCTTCTTCACACATAATAATTGTGCACAACAACTTGTCGATGCAATGTATTCAGCTTCAGCCGTTGAAAGAGAGACTGAATTCTGCTTTTCACTCATCCATGACACCAAGTTATTTCCAAGATAAAAACACCCACCAAAAGTGTTTTTCCTATCATCAATACATTCGGTCCAGTCAGCATCAGAATATCCAGCTAAGCACTCATTCGAGTCTTTTGAATACAAAATTCCATAATCAGAAGTGCCATTTATGTAGCAGATAATTTGTTTGACCGCAGTTAAGTGTAATTCTTTGGGTGCTGCCCGGAATCTAGCACAAACTCCAACACTGAAGGCGATGTCAGGTCTACTAGCAGTGAGATATAAGAGACTTCCAATCATGCTTCGATAGAGTTTTGGATCCACTTCTGTACCTACTGCATCGCGACTCAGTTTTGCTGAGGAACTTATGGGAGTGGAAATGTGCTTCTTGGAGTCTGGGCCAAATCTCTTTACAAGATTTTTGGCATATTTCTCTTGGGAGATGGATATCCCATCTTCTCGCTATTTCACTTGAAGCCCTAGGAAGTAGTTCAGCTCTCCCACCATGCTTATCTCAAACTCTCATTTCATTTCTTCTGAAAATTCATGAGCTAGATGATCAATTGTGGATCCAAAGACAATGTCATCCACATATACCTAAGCAACAAGGAGAGACTTCTCATCTCTTTTGACAAATAGAGTTCGATCGGCTTAACCTCTCGTGAAACCATAATCTAAGAGGTATGTGGTGAGGCGATCGTACCAGGCTCTTGGTGCTTGTTTCAGCCCATATAATGCCTTTTTCAGCCTTAACACATGGTCAAGAAAGTGAAGGTCTTGGAATCCCTTTGGTTGCTCAACAAACACTTCTTCGTTCAAAAATCCATTCAAGAAGGCACTATTTACGTCCATTTGATACAACTTGAAGTTCATAATGCCTGCTATGGAGAGAAGAATTCGGATTGACTCTAATCTTGCAATTGGGGCAAAAGACTCATCAAAATCTATGCCTTCAACTTGAGTATATCCTTAAGCCACCAACCTTGACTTGTTTCGGACAACTTCACCATCTTCATCCGTTTTGTTCTTGAAGATCCACTTGGTGCCAATGACATGTGTATCCTTGGGCCTTAGTACCAGCTCTCATACATCATTTCTTACAAATTGGTGCAACTCTTGGTGCATGGACTCTACCCAATTCTCATCCTTCAATGCTTCCTCCACTTTCTTTGGTTCAAACTGAGCAAGATAGCAGTTGTATGTTACATGATTCACACTATAAGCTCGTCCATTTCTCAACCGAAGTCCTTCATCTAAATCACCAATGATATTGCTTGAGGCATGATTGAGGATTACCCTTGATGATGGTCTTTTGGAAGTGGAAGGTTCTTTATCACGTGAGATTAGAGGTTGAACTTCCAGAGGGGTGAGTGGACTAGGGGATCCTTGAGTTGATCTAGTCACCCTTCTTGGTATAGGAGGTGTAGACTCATCTTCCGGTGATTCTTTCTCAGCATTCTCACCTTGAGACATGTCGTCATTGTCCTCATTCTTCTTAAGAGTTTGTCCTTTACCATCATTGTCAATACCTTTTTCAGAGATAGTGTCATCGATGACCACATTTATCGATTCCATCACCGTCTTAGTACACTTATTATACACTCTATATGCTCGGCTATTTGTGGAGTAACCTAGGAATATCCCTTCATCACTTTTAGCATCAAATTTTCCAGGATTTTCCTTATCATTGAGAATGTAGCACTAGCTTCCAAATATTCAGAAATATTTCACTTTTGGTTTCTTATCTCTCCAAATTTCATATGATGTCTTCTTAGTTCCTGCTCGTAAATAAATTCTATTCCTAATGTGACACAATGTATTCACAGCTTCAACCCAGAACTTCTGTGGAAGGTTTTTGTTGAGTAACATTACTCTTGCCATTTCTTGGATCACCCGGTTCTTTCTTTCAACCACCCCATTCTATTGTGGAGTTTTTGCAACTGAAAATTCCTTCTTAATGTCGTATTCATTGCAGAATGCCTCAAACTTAGCATTTTCAAACTCCTTCCCATGATCACTTCTAATTCTAACTATAGGAACTCCTTTTTCATTCTACAACCTCTTGCATAGCCTTTCCATCTTGTCACATGCTTCTGACTTCTCCCTAAGAAAGTCCACCCAAGAATATCTTGAGAAATCATCGACAACCACCATTATATAGCGCTTTCCACCCATGCTTTCTGTTCTAGTTGGACCCATTAGATCCACATGTAGTACTCCAAGGGGCGAGAAGTAGCAACTACATTTACTTTATGATGGCTTGACTTTGTTTGTTTTCCCAATTGACATGGACCACAAACATTCTTTTCAACTTTTCCAGACTTTGGTAAACCAACCATAGCTTCAAGTTTCGAGACTTTTGCCACCTGTTTGTAATTAGCATGTCCAAGTCATTGATGCCACAACTCCAAAAGATTCACTTGAGCACTCCTACATGCTATGCTTGGTTTAGGAATGACTCCATAACAATTGTCAGTGGTCCTTAGTCCTTTCAATACTTGAACACCTTCTTCATTCAGAATTAGACATCCTTTCTTTGAAAATTGAACTAAGAAGTCTTCATCACAAATTTGAGTGATACTCAGCAAGTTCACTTTTAATCCCTTGATGTACAACACATCAGTTAACAAAGGCAATCCTGGTATATCCACGGTTCCCTTCCCAAGAACTTGTAAATGACTACCATCTCCAAATGTCACGAAACCATCTTCCTTCTCTTTAAGATTTTTGAACAGAGACTTATCTCCTATCATATGCCTTGAACAATCGCTGTCAAGATACTACAAACATGAATTAAATACTTTCAATGCGGTATGAACAAAAAGGCAAGCATGTGAGAGACATTCTTGACCATCAAAGGACATCTCATTTTTCTTTGCTTTATTCACAGATGAGTGTAACTTCCTTTTCAAACAATCAATTTTGTCACACAAATGTCTATTCCTTCTCTCATATTCATCAATTAAGGAATTCGACTCACACAAGCTGTTATGAATATCATGATTCCTATTAACTAAAGATTTCAGCATGTGTATAAAGATTCTAGCATGTTTCTTAGATTTAAACAACTCTAGAAGCTCATTACTAGAACATTCTCCAAATAAGCTCATAGAGTCATTTTCACAAACACCTTTAATATGCTTCATGTTGGCCTTAGCCAAATCACTTTTCATAGCACACCAAGGGGTCTAGGATCACACTCAGGTATTTAAACCTCAACGAGTGTACCTACTCTGATACCAATTGAAAGCTCGGAAATGTGTCGAAAACACACGAGTTGTTTAGACCCCCAAATCAAAGTTACGGCTTGGTTGATTTTACACTAACTTAATACTAAGTGCGGAATAGTGTAAGCATAAGTGTATAAGCAAGACATATTTAAAGCAACATAGTAGTAAAAATGAAATGAACAAGAGTAGGGAAGAAAGATGCAAACATAGATAACATCGAGACGTGTTATCGAAGAGGAAACCGAAGAACTCGGTGAAAAACCTCTCTACCGCCCTCCAAGCGAAAATCGATCCACTAAACAATCAGTTAGGATACAAGGGTGAGCAAGAGACCCTCCAAGCCTAATCTACCCTCTGTACCTAAGCCCTCCAAGCTCCTACTCCAACAAGGCTTCTTGGAACCGTGTCTTGTCTAGTTCTCCGAATCTCGCAACAAGCTCCATGTTGCATCTGCCATTCCAGGCTTCTTCCAATGCTTCCCAGCAACACCAAAACTTCACTTGACACTCTCAAAGGGTGTGGTAAGTGTTTGGGCTATCAACCTCTCAATGGTATAGAAATGGAGAGGTAGGAGATGAGGAAATTCCCAAAACAAATGTGTAGAAGATTGTAGGTATAACAATCTCTAACTCTCAAGGTGTTTGGCTAGGGTTTTCTCTCTGAAGCTCTCTTCACAGTTGTGGGTAATATGGGTATAAATAGTGTAGGCACAGAAAGTGTGTATCAGACTGGACAGGCTGGTAGAACAAAATGCCTCGCGAGTGTCTCGCAGGAAGTCCTTACCCGCGAGATACTCGTGAGACACAACTGTCTCCATCTGGCCTGACTCTTCACATTCCAGCACGTGCAGGACACATGATATATTTCGCGGGATGCTAAGTCACGAGATACCCATGAAACCTTCTTCAGTCTTCAAATGCTTGAGTCTTCACACCACTCTCTCTATCACACAACCCTTACAATGAAATCCCACAATACATACAAGGTACAACGAATTGAATATAATTACAATCAAATTCAGCACGGAATAAAAGCCAACAAAACATATAGTTGTAAATAACAACTTTACATTCACCAAAGGGAAAGGTGGCAAACCCAAGACACCAAGTTGAAATCATATTAGAAATGTGTTAGCCACTTGATCCTGAAGTTTCAAAACATTACATTGGCTTATTTGCCTTGAGCACACAATCAGTTCATTGATTCCTTAGCGAGCCTGGCTAGCATGCTTAAGTTGGCAAAGGGAGATGAGATGTGACAATTGCGCATAAAAGACCATGGTTTTTCGGCTTATTGCATGAATATTGAAGAATGCATGAATGTTGAGGTCGAGATCGAAGAAAAACCATGGTACCACGATATCAAGGCTTATATTAAAAATGGTGAATACCCAAGTGGAGCTACAAACAGTGAAAAAAAGTTCATTAGGCGCATGGCATGCTAGTTTTTCTTGAGCGGGGAAGTCTTGTATAAAAGGAACCATAATACGACCTTGCTTTGATGCATAGATGCTACAGAGGCTAATCATTTGATGGAAGAGATGCATGAGGGCTTGCTTAAAGCCCATGCTAGTGGACCCTTGTTGGCCCGGAAGATTGCGAGAGCCAGTTAATATTGGCTCACCTTGGAGAATGATTGCATTAAGCATGTGAGGACCTATCATCGTTGCCAAGTCTATCAGAATAGGAAGAATGTTCCTTCCCAACCCTTGCACTTTCTAGCAACGCTGTGACCTTTTTTTAGCTTGGAGTATAGATGTCATCGGACTTGTGATTCCAAAAGCCTCGAATGGTCATGAGTATATTTTAGTGACCATCGACTACTTTACCAAGTGGGTGGTGGCCACTTCCAATAGGATCATTACCCAAGTGGTAGTAGCCCGTTTTTTGAAACATAATATCATTTGTCACTACGGTGTGCCAAGAGAGCTCATTATAGATAATGGAAAGAATCTAAATGGAAAAATGATTGAGCAGCTTTGCTAGTAGTTTAAGATTGACCATTGGAATTCGGTTCCTAACCACCCTTAAATGAATGGCGTAGTAGAAGCAGCCAACAAGAATATAAAGATCTTAGAGAAGATGACAGATACCTATAAGGATTGGCATGAGTATTTGCAGTTTGCCTTGTGTGCTTATCGCACTTCTGTTCTTCTTAAAACGTCTCCTTTTGATGCATGACCTCAACCTTTACCAAATGTCTTCCATTCTTCTCTCGGACCCCAATTGGAGTTTTATTAAGCCTATGTCCCAATTAAAATGTTCTTTTTATTAACTTAGATGTTCTTAGAAAGTCTTTAAGTCCATTTTAATGGAGGCCCAATTACAAAATATCTCTCTTTCCTCTCATGAACCATACCCCTTGTTTCATTAGGCTTTAGTCCATTTACAATAAAGCTCTCTTCTTACTCTCATGAGCGTTCATTAAAATATGCTTATTAGAGATTTTCAACCCTTAGTCTCAAATGTGGGCTTACAATGTATCCATCACCTTTGGGCTCATCTTTTTTTTCATTTATTAACATCATTTTTTTAAGCAACCCTCTAGCTAGAATATATCGTGGTCTTCCTATCAAAGTTCATGAATTTCTCATCATTTTGGGCCTTGGCATACAACAAGGAGACCCAAGACTCCTCAAATGAAGATGAGGTTGAAAAGGAAGTGGTGTAACTTGCTAAGAGAGATGGGTAGTCTTTTGAGAAGGACAAATTCTCAAATTTTAAGAAGGACAAGAAAGACTTCAAGAAGAAGGATTCAAAAGGCTCCCCCCCATCTCAAATGGTCACGTACTTTGAGTGCAAAGGGCATAGGCATGTAAAGAAAGAATGCCCTACTTATTTAAAGGCAAATGGGTAAAGTATTTGCCACTACCCTTAGTGACTCAGATAGTTCAAATTCAAATTCGGGAAAAAGTTGTGATGGAGAAGGAAACTACTCTACATTTATGAACATTGCACCTTGGACTCTTTAGAAGATTTGAATGCACTAGTGGAAGAGCCCATTGAGCACACCGAAATGGAGTCAATGGGAGTTGGGGAGGAATCCGATGATGAAGGTGAGGAATGTGTCCATGAAGGAACAAAGGGATTGCAACAAACTTATTATTCTCTTCTAGAGAAGACCAAAGAGTATGCAAAAGTGGCTAAGGCAGCCATAAGAAAAATGAAGAGAGCAGAGCAAGATTACAAAAATCTTCTAGTGCGGTACAAGGAGACTAAATGTGAAGTTGAGACGGTGAACGGAGAACTAACTGAAGCCTATTCCAAGATCAAGTTTCTTGAGCTTGAAGTGATTCAAGCTAATGCTAAAGTGAAGCGGGTTGCCTCCAAAAATCTTAACGAAGTTCTTGCGCATCAAAAGCCCTTTTTTGACAAAAGCGGCTTAGGATACACCAGAGAGAGTAATTCAAGCACCAATGTGTCTAAGGAGATGAAGTTTGTTAAAACAAAGGAACCAATGGTAGAAACTCCAACTATTGAGAAAGGGAATTTTGGGAAGAAGCCAAAGGTGATTGCTCAATGGGTTTTATCAAAGCCTCTAAACCCAGTAGTGGCTAAACTCAGGCCAAAGGAAAATCTCTTCCGAAGTCATCAAGAGGACCACAAACTCAACACTTTTGCCATCATTATGGAATTCGAGGACACACAAGACCAAATTGCCACAAGCTTTAGGCATTAAAGAATGGCAGCTCTCAAAGGCCAAGAGGACAAAGAAATGGCAAAGGGAAACTCAAGCAATCAAAAGTGCAAGAAGTTGAGTCTAATATTGGTGATGTGATGAAGATGATAGACACCATCACCTCATGTTTGGAAAACTTCACACTAAGGTTTGAGAATCGTAACTCAAGTACCCAATCCTTTAAGGATATCACCCCAAACGCACATGCCGTGTGGGTGAAGAAGGGTACATATGCATAAGCATCAGAACATGTCCATGCATCAATTCTTTCTATATGTTGTGATTTTGTCTGGTTGTTTTCCTAGCAATCATTCTAGCATGTTTTGACAAATTTTTGTTTATTTTTAAGAGCTTTGAATGTTTTCCTTTTGATCAATCTCTACTTTCTTTTGTGTCAAAAATCCAAAAACACATAAGAAGTAGAAAATCCAAAAAGTTTGATCGGCATTATTGTGTTTTGTCACACACATGTTTTGCCTTGTACCTTCGTACAAATGGCTTTATGCATTTACGAGCATAGCTTGTTCTCTATGCACTCATATCATTATGGGAAAAATATTGACATCTATATGACTGTTATAAATAGATCTTCAAACTTGTCATGAATGATTAGTCAATGGTTTTGTTGATCTTGAGACTTGCATAGACTTGTGCCTATATATCTTTCCACTCTTTTACTTTTTTTGCTTAAAAAGCTCAACCAATGTTAAATCTCAAAATTTAAAAAGATAATGAACTACAAAAGCCGTCACACATACTAGTCTTTGACTAGGAAAAAGGGAAAGCGACTTTTATGAAAATGTATGGTGCCCAAAAGGCAAAGGCTTACTAATCAAATTGAAATATCAAAAATTTCAGGCATTGCTCTCAAAATGAGATGTATTGTTCCAAAATGATTAACAATTATGAAATGTATGAAGCCAAATGAAAAGCTTTAAAATTATGTAATCAAGTTTTATGGGAGGTCATATATGCATACTTTTATAATTGAGATTGGTCACTCTTCCTAGTGCTAATTGTGTATGTCTTGATTGAATTGATCATTGAAGCTTCAAATTAGACTAAGGACTATCTCATCTTTGTTTCCTATACACATCACACATGTCTATGTTCAATGAATGCCTTATTCATTTGTGTGATTATACTTGATTAAATGTGTTGCACTTACTCAATCATATGTTGATCAAACACAAAAAGATTTTTGAGTATTTTAACTGTTTTTGGAAAGTGTTTTTTGTTTTGAAAAATTTCAAAATTTCAAAAACTATGCCACTCTGTTTTGGTGACTCATTCTCGTGGGTCTAGCCAGTCACGAGACCCCAGTCGTGAGCTTACTCAGAAGCTTTCGCGACTCTCTAGCAAGTCAATCCCCTAGTTGCGAAAAAGACTTAAAAAGAATTTCAAAATTTCTGGGTTTTTAGCATTTTCGCAACTCAGTTTGGCGACTTGTTTCCAAGTAGAGGCTCCAGTCATGAGTTTACTCAGAATGCTTCGCGACTTACTCGCGAGTGGACCTTCTAGTCACAAAAAACAATTAGACAAATTTTTCAAAATTTGTGACACGAGATTTTGGCAACTTGACTTGGCGAATTGCTCGCAACTTATTCCAGTCGTGAAAAACACGTGTTTTGCACAAATAGGGTTTAATCCAAGACGGTTTTCAAAAACTTTTTAGTTTTCCCTCGCATCACGTGCTGTTTCATTGACTTGTCCGCCTCTCCTTGTTCCAAATCCACCATTTTCACTCACAAAATCTCCATTTTCTTCATCAATCCTTCACCATTCTTCAAGAAAAGGTATGGATTTTCTCTTATTCTTAAAGTATTTCATGGTTCTAACCCTAGATTTCTTGGATTTTGTGTTTTTGTTGAGATTTGAAAATATAATGTTAGAATATGGTATATTGATGTTTTTTTGAGTTTGATGTATGGGTTTTGTTGGTTTTGTTAGTATAATGCCTATTATACATGTTTTACATGTTTGTTTCTCATTTTTTTGCATTATACCATGTTTGTGTTGTGTTGTGCATATCATGTCCATGATAAAATGTCTTGTAGATGTTTTCTTGTGTTTGTGTGGATTCCGTGGAATACAATGGGTGTAGGGATAATCATGTGTTTTTTATTTTGAAACATCAAATGATTATGTGTTTTTACACTTTGCCCTAATTTGCACACTTTTGCATTTGATGCACACACACACACACACACACTTTGACATGTTTGAGTGCTTAATGTCATGATTCTATCATGTATTGATGATTTATGTCTTTACATATCAATTTTGGTTGAATTACTCCTTAAATTTTTGCTTTAGGGTTGTATTTCAATGTCCATATTGGTGGTGTTAGAGAAGGAAGATGCCTTAACACAACTACTTTTCCACCGGATTTGCGATGTCTTACATACATCATGATGTTCAATCTTTACTCGATGAAGAAGATGACCACCATCAGTAATGCTAGAGCCATCTCTCTCATAGAGCTTCGGGAGAATACCTACATTGACATCAGTGCTCATGCATTCTCCATGATTGCCAATGAAACAAGGACAACTTCAAGTGCAAAGCTTATTCTCCCTAGTTTACTCATGAGGCTCTTTCGTGTAAAAGGTGTGGAAATTCCCCAAGACATCAGCCTCATGCCTACTTCTCTAGCTATCAATGCTCTAACAATCGCAAGGATTAAAGTTTGTATTCCGGGTGATGAAGAAGAGGGTGATCCAACACAAGGAGAGCCTATGGACACCGAGACTAAAGCAGAAGGACAACCCTCAACTTCACTTAGTCGTGGTAAAAGGAGTAGAGCCTCATCATCTTCAGAAGTGCCTCCAGGTGCATTTCAAATCATTCTTGAGAGGATTAACAGCTTGCGAGAATTCCAAAATGAGCACTCTGACAGGTTGACTACTATTCAAGAACAAATCAACTTGCTTGCAGCCAAGTTTGATAGCTTCACTAACCAGCCTTAGCCCTTCGGCTATTCCAGTCAAAAAGGGGGAGTAGATGGAGTAGCTCTTGAGGGGAGCCTTACATTGAGAGGGAGAAACTTTATAATTTTTTACAGTTTTTATGGTTTATGTTTGGATTTAGTTTCTATTATGGGTTTTCATAGCACTTATTTTAGTACCGTGATTTTTTTTTAAAGTACTATATAATTTTAGTACTTGGTTTTAAAATATTTGGACATGGTGTGTTATAAATGCTTGAATGTTTTAGCTATTTAAACTATGCTTTATTATGTACCTTTGCTTTTGTAGCCTAGTATTTTTAGTTAATATTATGCATTTTCTTTAGTACTCCACACATGTGCCCTTGTTGGATCTTGTATCCTTGATGCAACTACCTTTGTATTTTTGTATCAATTGTGTATTGGACATGCAAATGATATTTTGCATTGAGCTTATTTGTTTGCATGTCCGAATGTTCATTCGTTGTGTGAATGATCATTGTGATCACTATTTATAGTGATTGTTCATGTTTGGTCAAGCCATGCTTTATTGCTTGATCGCATTGTGCTTGTTCCATATGTATTTCAAGATTACAAGATCATAGTTTCTAGAGTTAGGTGTGAGTGAGTTTTTGTAATTGTTCCCAACTCACATTTTAAGTCTAGAGTCTGTTTTAGGGTTTTGTCACGGAATAGCCAAAGGGGAAGATTGTAGGGTTGAATTTATTCAATCAAGTGTTGACTTTATTCTATGCCAAATTTGCATGTATTTTAGCAATTACATACCTTGTATTTAGGTGGAAATAATGCAAGGGTTGTGTGTGAGAAAATGTGAAGAAACTCGAGTTGTGTACATTCAAGAGGAGTCTTACAACCGGATCTCGCGATTCACAAGTCGCCAAAGTGGCACATGTGTGAAGCATGTAGGGAATAGAAGGGTCACGATAGCTGGAGCATTATAGGACAAAATGTACAGTCTGGCCAAGTAGTTAGCTTGCGACTCAAACTTATGACTCGTTCCACTCACGAGATTGAGTCACTAGAATGCCCTATTTAGATGAAAACTAACTTTTCATATTCCTAACATACACTACTATAAATACCCTTATACCCACGAAATGTAGAGAGCTTCCAAAGAGAATTTTGAGAGAGAAACCCTAAAGAAAAACAAGATTGACTCATCCATAATCTTTGTCATTTGATTCTCCAAATTCTTCTACTTTCACCCTCTCCATTGACATATCCTTAAGAAGTACATTTTGCCAAATCCTTATCTCACCATACTTATACAAGTGAAGAGGTATTTTGGTGTTTGGGAAGCAATTCGGAGATGACCAATTTACTTGGTTGATGCAATAGGCTTATTGTAGGATTCGGGAAGCTAAAGAAGACAAGGTTAGGCGTAACCCTATTGGAGCAAGAAGCTTGAAGGGCTTAGGTAGATTAGGCTTGGAGGGTCTTCTACTATTCATGTATCCCAACTTTATTCTTTAGTGGATCATTTGACCGCTTGGAGGGCGGCAGAGAGGTTTTTCGTTGAGTTCTTCGGTTTCCTCTTCGATAACACAAGGCGGTGTTATCTTTGTGTTTTCATCTCTCTTCCCATACTCTTTACCTTTTAATAACTGCTGTGTTTGTGATTAATTATGGTTAAGAGTGTTTTACCTATTTGGTTATAGCTTATATTCATCATTCCGCACATATATTGTTTATGTATAAGCTTGTGTTGGTATTGTTAAAATTGGGGGTCTAAACATTCATTAGTGTTTTACACACTAATTGAACATTCAGTATGCATACAGTTGGGCTACGCACACATGCCCTATATATACGCACGCATTGGGTAGATTAGGCTTGAAGGGCTTAGGTACATTGGGTAGATTAGGCTTGGAGGGTCTTCTACTATTCATGTATACTAACTTTATTCTTTAGTGGATCATTTGACCGCTTGGAGGGCGACGGAGAGGTTTTTCGCTGTGTTCTTCGGTTTCCTCTTCGATAACACGTGGCGGTGTTATCTTTGTGTTTTCATCTCTCTTCCCATACTCTTTACCTTTTAATAACTGTTGTGTTTGTGATTAATTATGGTTTAGAGTGTTTTACCTATTTGGTTATAGCTTATATTCATCATTCCGCACATATATTGTTTATGTATAAGCTTGTGTTGGTATTGTTAAAATTGGGGATCTAAACATTCATTAGTGTTTTGCACACTAATTGAACATTTAGTATGCATACAGTTGGGCTACGCACACATGCCCTATATATACACACGCATACTCAAACCTAGAAACCCTAATTTCGTTTTCTGTTTGTTTTTCTTTTGTTATGTTCACATGTTTAGCCTCCGTTTAACCTGTTTCGTCTGTCTTTGAGTCTTTGTTTCTCTGTTTTATTTTAGTTTGCTTGTTTTATCTCTTTTATGCTTATTAGGGTTTTATATTGTTTGAATACCATGAACATGCATAAATATGAACATGCATTGATGTATAGGTGCTGTGATGCAATAAGGTAAGTAAGGTAAGTCATGCATTTACATGAACATGCATTATTTGGATATAATCTTGTTTTTGACTGAGGAACATGAATATTCTTAGTTTGAATACTATGCCTTTGATGTTAAGATGCCTATACATGATTGTTTGATTCTGCCTCATGATGTTTCTATCCTTGGTTTATGTATGTTATGATTCCATGATAAGTGAATGCTAGGTTTTGGTGTAAGGGACATATTTTTATGTAATTGGCATATCCTTTGACAAAACCCACTTTACTTGTATTTAGGTAAATCTAAGTAGGTTCAAGATGATTATTACAAGTGGTTGCATTGAAGACATGAAGATTACTCAAGAACTGCTTAAGAAAAGTGCAATTTGCAGGTCTCGATACCTCCTCGACAGAAGTTCGATCTATCGAGATTCATTAAAACTCGACCCATGTCTCGATCTATCAAGTTTACGGGATTCAAACTATAGCAAGCAATGTTTTTATTCTAAAAGGCTATTTGTTTATGGGTTTGTATAATCCTTATTAGACTAGGAAAGTCCAAAGTTTGTGCATACCTATTTGGAATAGGAGAGCCCATTGAGCTCCTATTTAAACAAGGAGGTGGAAAAAGAAAATCTAACTCTAGAGAGCTTCATAAGGTTTTCTTTTTGAAAACCTAGCCTCCTCCTACAGAAGAAAGAGTTTTTGCTGTGTTTCTTGTACTCTTTTAGGTTCTGTAACCAAGCAAAGTCTCTCACACCATCATTCAAGATCTTATTGGTGTTTCTATGTGAAACTGTTGCAAATCAACTACATCAATCAAAGGGTTGCTGTGGAGTTAGTCACGTATTGGGATTCATGTGAAGGAGTTATTCACGTACTGGGATCCGTGCATTATTGGTTAGTCATGTATTGGGATTCGTGCATTGAACGGAAAGATTGCCGCTACAATACAAGTCCAATTCGGTATTAGGGTAAAGGTTCAACTGTAGGTTGGTATTTCGAGATAGGCCAAAGGGTTTGGTAAGATTCCTTATACTTGTAACAACGTGTGATTGATAATAGTGGATTCTTACGAGTGATGACTTTAAAATCACTCGGTGGGGTTTTACCTCGGTGGTTTTCCCCATTCGTAAACAAATCACCCATATCAAATTTATTTTCCGCTGCATTTAGTATAATTGGTGATTTGTTTGTGCTACCATGCTATTGCGTGTAATTAAATTTAATTAATTAACTTGGATAATTAATTAATTTGTAAGGGGTCAATACATTTTTGCCTTATCATTTAGGATGATTATACAATGTTTGTATGTTTAGAAGCATTGTAGAGTGTGAGTTATAATAACAATGTTGAACTTGCCTTATGGGATTAAGATTTAGAACAAAATGAGTGGAAACCGTCCTATGGGTCAGGTGAGGTTGGGTGCCTAACACCTTCCCATCCCCATACCTAAACTCTAAATATGTGCTCTAGTAAAAGATCATTCCTTCCATGAAGGGAGCTATATTCATGGTTCCTAGATCTAATCTAGGTGGCGACTCCATTATTATTTTTCTTTGCCATGGCCCACCCCAGGCCAAGGCGTACTTCCCACGATCCATCGTGGGTGCTTGCACCCACATCCTCAACTTAAATTTTACTTGGTTAGGACCTATTCTGGTCTTAACCATCAAGTTTTAAGTTTACTAACCTTCTAGTTTTGTCTTGATTAGATTTACTAACCTTCTAGTGTTTGAGGTGGGGGTCCAACCTTGTCTCTCTCATTCTTGTAGCTTTATTTGTTTATTGTCTTGATTACTGCTTTAATATCTTTGTTGTTTAGGTTTACAACTTTCGCATTAGAAGCATGCTAGGTTTTGTTGCTACCTTAAAACTATTTTTTTGGGCATGTATGCATGTGAATACTTCACTCATGTGTACTTGTACTCGAGGCATGCGTACAGATACTTTATGTATGTGCACGAATACTTGCACCCAGAAACCTAGATTTAGGGTTCTTGTTGTTTTAACTGCTTTGCTTTGTCTTTAATCACATGTTTAGCTTCTGTTAGTTTTGTTCTTACATGTTTAGGTCTAGAATTATTAGAACAAAATGTTTAATTTGTTTAAATTTCTAGATTAATGATTAGGGTTTATGCTTTGATGAACAACATTAACATGCATTGATGCATAGGTGCTATAGTGTAGTGAGATAAGTGAAATTAAGTCATACATATGGATACAAACATGCATCTTTGAACATGATGATTGGTTTCTTTGATTGATGAATGCAATGATGCTATGCTTAAATAATTGAATACACTTGATTAAATTCCATGATCATATGCTACTGCCTTGTTGATGTTATTGCCATATGATGTACTTGCTAACTTTGGATGGATATAGATGTCAATGCCATGCTAGATGAATGTGAGGGTGTATGCCATGAATGATATGATTGAGATACCATGTTTGGATGCTAGATTCTTGTTTGTGTGTGTGTAAAGAATAACCTATTAGAAGACCCTTTGATGAGATTAAGATTTGGAACACAAAAAGTGGAGGCTAACCTACGGGTTGAGTGGGGCCGGGTAACTAACACCTTCCCATCCCCATACCTAAACTCCGGACACGTGTTCTAGTAAGATTTTCCTTCACATAAGGGTGCTATATATATATGGTTCCAAGACCTAATCTCGATGGAGACTTCATTTACACCCTTCACCTGGTCTACTCTAGGCTGAGACATACTTCCCATGAGAAAACCACTCGCTGCGGGCGCTTGCGTCCACAATTTGTCATTTTTTATATATAATACTTTTAAATTGATGATGAAACTCAACCCATTGGCACTATATTAATATTAACCCATATAACCACACTCATCCATACATAAATAACACACTAAATGTCTACTTAACTAATCAAATGCGTTAACAATCACTAACTTTATTTATTTTTCTCGAATCACTAATTTGATAGCGAAAAGTTATTACAGCATGATAACAATACACAAATATGTAATAAATCCCCAGTATTTCCTAATTCATAAATATATAAAGTTATATTATATTTATACTATACACGCATACATTCACACACATCATAATTCACACAAATAATATTATAACAAAAAAAAAAATGCATACAATCAATATCAAACACATACTTAGACACATATAATATAAATTTATTATAGAGAGAAACTCACAACTTACAAACACTCTTTTACTCTTAGAGTTGAAGTTACTAGATAGTTATATAGAGAAGAGAGATAAAGTGAGATTCATGAGAATGAGATCAAAGATCAAATGAGAGAGAGAGAGAGAGAGAGAGAGAGAGAGAGAGTAACATGTGATCTATGTTATTTTTTATTTTTTTGGTATGAACTAATATGTATTGTTCTTCTGAACTAGGTTGATCTATGATTAGGGTGTGCAAAATTTTTTTTAAGGATAAATTAACTTAACTGGAAAAAAAAATATTATACATATATATACATATTGTTTGTGGTTTGAACCTCACATTCCCCTCTCCACTATCTACATATCTAAGGTTTATTTTCTTTGTCTCCTATTTAGTACTATTTTAGTGGATTGACAAGGCATGATTACCAATAAACAAATACAAATCCTTTTTACCATATTTTGTGGTCCATTCTATGTTCCACCAATTTTGGGATCACACCTATTTGAATTTTTTTTTTCCATTTTAAATTTCTATTATTTTAAAAGAAAAGTAAAAATAACATATATATTACGTAATGCTTAAACTAAAAAAAGACTATTTCGAAAACTAGTCAATGATGACCCTCCATGGATTCGCCTATATAAGCCACAGAGTTGCAAAAATAAGAGCTTGAATACCGCTTGTAAGTAATCCAAGTAACATGACGGGTATAGGAACCACTGAAGGTACTAAAGAAACAAGAACAAGAACAAGAACTACTAATTCATCAACTAAAATATTTTAGAAAAGTCGAAAACTAATTCATAGGGGTTTTGTGAAATCTTCTAAAATATTAATGGGTAAAAGAGTTGGAGTCGGTTGAATGTATTTACCAAAATAACCTAATCATTTTTTACTAAGACCCGCATAGAAATATGCTATTAACGTGAGTGAAGCTAAAGCAACAGTAGAATTTGTATCATTTGTAGGCGTGGCTAATTCCTAATGAGGTAACTGTATGATTTTCCAAAGTAAAAGAGCACCCGACCAATTCGAATAAAAAATAAATAGAAACAAGGTTCCAATAAAGGGAACTCATGGACTGTATTCTTCGCTAATCTGAGTTTTACTCACATCTCAAATTTGTTGATAATGTTAGTTTATCATTTTAGGTATTTTTGTTTTAGGAAAAACATAAATTTTTTATTAGAAATTCATCATTTTAGGCATTATAACTTAAATCAAGTTTCATATTATTTAAGTTTTTATTTATTGGCTAAAATTTTATTTTTATTTCTAAATTTAACTATTTTTTTTTTTTGTCCTTAAATGATTGAAAGCTTCATTTTTGTTTATAAAATACTGAAAGATATTTCACTTTCTATCCTTAAACTTTAAAAAATATCATTTTTCATTCCTAAATTATTGAATATTTTTTTCATTTCTATTTTTTATCTAAACTATTAAAAAAACTCTTTCAAAGTTTAATAAAAAAAATCCAAAAATTGTTGGGCGAACGGGCAAAGCCCTAGAAACGAAAAAGAAAAAGACAAACAGAGAAGAAAAGAAATATTATATATAAAATATTATTTTGATACTATGTCAGCATACCAATACTGATCAGATTCCGCAATTCATTCATTTCTCAAATAAAAATTTGAACAGAAATCCGGGCGTGGGAAATCCCAAAATTAAAAAAAGTCTTTAGTTCCCGCCAATCTTTTTAATTATTATCGTTCCGTTCCCGCTTCTCTTCCCACCAATCTTCTTCTTTCCCCAAACTTC
This sequence comes from Quercus parvula, assembly GCA_030820535.1. NCBI lineage: Eukaryota > Viridiplantae > Streptophyta > Magnoliopsida > Fagales > Fagaceae > Quercus > Quercus parvula. Next base: position 26,401,972 of record JAUAME010000004.1, read on the forward strand.
AAAATCTCAGAAAGCCTCCACTTTCTTATTCTGATTTTCTCTCCCTTTTTCCAAAACAAACCAAACCCACAAATCAATGGATTCCAATTTCCACGGCCTACCTCCTCTCAAGAGATTCAAACTCATTCAACAACAACAGCAAAGAGACACTGCGGTGTCCCCCTCACGCCTTCCGGCCAAGAAGCGAAAGGAATCCCGTATTTCACCTTCTTTCCCTGAACCCACACATACTGCAACCACCTACTGCTTGCCTGCTAAGAAAAGGGTATGGGCCCTTCTACCCGATTTCATTGCAGATGTCTCTCTCCATCAACCTGATTTCATTGCCGATGAGGCCGTCACCATCTCTCTGCCTTTCGACCTCAATTCTCTGGCTTCTGAAGAAGAAATTCCACTTGTAGATGGTACCAATGAGTCTCTTACGAATGCTAGTCAAGATGAAAATGAAGATGCTGCTGCTGCTGATGATGACGACGATGATGGGACTGTATGTGCTATTTGCCAAAGTACCGATGGGGACCCAACAGACCCAATTGTGTTCTGTGATGGCTGTGATCTAATGGTACACGCCACTTGCTATGGTAATCCCCTTGTGAAGGGTATTCCAGAAGGTGATTGGTACTGTTCCCAATGCCTAGTTTCCACTTCTGAATCCAATAAAGGCAGAAACCCCTCTTTTTCTTGCTGCCTATGTCCAACCAAGGGAGGTGCATTGAAGCCCACTGTAGATGGCCGGTGGGCTCACCTTGTGTGTGCCCTGCTTGTTCCAGAGGTGTTCTTTGCGGATGCGGAAGGCCGGGAGGGGATCGATTGCTCTAAGGTTCCAAAGAAGAGGTGGGAAGAGAAGTGTTATGTTTGCAAGAGTAGAAGTGGGTGTGCTGTGGAGTGCTCTGAACCCAAGTGCCATTTGGCCTTTCATGTCACTTGCGGTTTGAAGGAGGATCTTTGCATTGAGTACAGAGAAGTGAGGAAGCAGGGTGCTATTGTTGCTGGCTTCTGCAAAGACCACACTGAATTATGGAAAAGGGTAAGTTTTAGTCTCTGAGTTTGGCTCATGTATGAGATTTGACGCGTTGTTTGATAAATTACCGATGATAAATTGAACCCAACATGTAGGAATTTTTAATATTTTAAATTAGAGATGGAGTGAAGATATGATTTGAACTTGTGATTACTTGTTTTTATATCATGATATATTATTGATTGTCTTAAAAATTTAAAATTGTTTAAAAATAACGAATTTAATCATTTAATCATAGTTCTAACATTGTTTGTGTCAATGAAGGATGGAGTATTTGATTGGGTTCTGCTTTGTTTGCAGCAACAACAAACTGGAAAGTTCAAGATTGTGGCTAGAGAGGAGCACATGAAGTAGTTTGGTTTGAATCTGCAAGGATTCCCAGAACTTAGAAATAGTTTTTCTCTTTTGGTAGCACTGACAGATTCCTGTAATTTTTAGTTAATTATCTTTGCAATCTGGTTTTTATTTTTATTTTTTATGCTTTTGATAAAATGTTCGACGAATATAGTCCATAACTGGTTCATTTGGTAATTCTAGTGCAGAAATTCATCCAATAGACATTATTGGATTTTCAGTAGTCCAAGAAACTCAGGTTTACTTATTAAGCCAAATTGAGTAGGTGAAGAAATTTGAATAAAATCTATTCTCATATGTGAAATTTATTCCCTCTCTCAATTCCATCAATCTACATTATGTTTTCTTTAAGGAGATATAATGGCAATCATTTTTGTGATATTTAAGGTGTTGGATTCTAGTGAATAATGCTATATGAAATTTATGTTCGGTTTCTCTTGAATGATGAAAAAGAACCTGGTCCTTTTAGGTGAAGTCTCTTTGGGCAAAAATTGGGTTCGTTTTCTTAAGTGATTTCATACTTTCTTTGACTGTCTAAAATTTATACATGTAAAAACTAAAGAGCAAAATTTTCTAAAGTTTGTTATTGATAAGAAGTTCATACTTCAGAGCTAAGATCAGTTAGTATTTGAGCCTTCACCTTCTGGTGTTTTGGTGCTAGGCTTGCAACTTATTTTCGATTTTCAAATGAGTACACATGAAGGTTGTAGTTTTGATCAAATTGAGTTCTCTTTGACTATTTCATTTGATTAATTTACATATTGAATTCTCCACAGGCTCCATATTAAAAGAAAAATAGTAGATGAAAAATCTTAAAGTAGAGGTCCTAGAGGTCTTGCTCTACCATAAGCGTATTAAAGTGAGAGGTGGCATAGTCTAACGAGTATACATGCTTCTATTGTTTCAGGAGTATACTTGCTTCTATTGTTTTAGGGCTTTTTTGTTGAAAGTACTGTATTTAAAGGTAAAAGTTAGTTGAAATAATATAGTGGGATCTATGAATAATAACAAAAAATATAGTGGGATTTATGAATAGTAGTAAAAATAAATTGAATAGAGAAATAAGTTGGCAAAAATAATCTTTGCCAAATGGACACTCACTCTGCTATCTTAAATGGATTTAGTACTTAGAAGGGACTTGCAAATGGGGCAACTCTATTGCAAATCTAAAGCGCTAGCTGCTTCTTTCGAGGTATGGAAAGAAAGAAATCACACTTACATTTCCTAATAACAAGTAACAACGGATGCTTTGTAATTATCAGCAGTTACTGCTCATTCGTCTAAAGTCTAATCGAGTACAAAATTGCTATTCTGTATATGTTGCATGCCTATATGTCTAGTTATACGAGGTCTTAATCTCAAAAAATTTAAGATGAAACAACTTAAAACTTTTCAATTGTCGTGTTGTTCCCAATTAATTCTATAGATCCTTTGGCTTTATATGCTAAATAAATAAAAATGATATTCATAATAAAAGGACATGAAATATCATTACTGTTGTAAAAGATGAGCATTAAGTATAGTAGAAACCTTAACTTGTATTATTCATTTCAGGAGCCATCACTTTTTTTTTTCTTTTTTTTCTTTTCTATTTTTGGTGTGTGTGGGAGGAGGGGGGGGGGGGGGGGGGGGACTCCTTATACAACACATAACAAAGTTATTAACAATGAAACAAGGCACTATTATTGGACTCCCATAAAAAAAGAAAAAAAAAAGATAACAACTCTAAAACCCCAAATGGATTTTCTCTCCACTAATATAAACCATAATATGAAACAATTAAACTAAATATAAAACCAAGTTTGAGATAACTCAGAAACTTAAATAAAATTTAAATACAATTTTTTTTAAAAAAAAGGTCTCATATTATAAAAACTGAGTATAAAGTAAAAAATTTTAATGCCAACATAGAAACCAAACTCTGCATAGAAAATATTACACAAATATAGGTTTCTAAGCTCCACAAAGTTCCACACAACACTCAAAATCATCACACCAATATAACCATCTAACTAATAAACTTAACATCAACTTACCAACATAACTTTCAAGAACTACTTAATCAATATTTCAAATAAATTGAAAGACAACTTTAAAGTGTTTTTTGTATCTTCTTCATTAGTTGCTTTGTAGTAGTCCCTGAATATGTCCTTTTGTTTTCCTTTAGTACAAATGTTGGTGTGAGTTGCACATTGCTTTGAACATCAACTTTTTGAAATTTTGTACAATCACCACCTTGTTTAGTTGATAAATTGGTGTTACATTCATTTGAAGTATCACTAATATAAGCCTAGCAATAGAACAGGTTGAGAAATGTATTACAACATATACATCTTGTCGACATCTCGCAGCTGCTTGACCACCCATCGCAACGACGCTGACACACCTTTCCACCTCATCTTGTCATGTGAGTTGTGGTCGATATGGAGGTGGGTCGTACCTCAGGTGTGTGACTGGAATATGAGTCGATTTTATGGATATTACTAAGGGTAAGTGAAGTCACCACCAATCATTGGGTTTTTTTTGGTGTGATTGGTCACCTGACTCTATTTGATTTTATTACCAATCCTAGGCTAAGAAAAAGGTCTTTTTTCCTAATCTAATGTGGGTGGGTAAAAAATCTTGATTCTTGAGTTCAGAAGCATAGTTTCGTGTGGGGGAAGGTGTTAGGCACCCCACAACGCTTGTTCGTAGACAAACCTTTGTTTTGGTAAAATGGTAATTTTAGGACATTGGTAGTTAAAAACAAGCTATTGGCATTAGCTATTGGGGCTTTAAATGTTTTGGGCTTTAAGGTTTGATCTTGGAATGGGTATGGTCTCGATCAATGCTTTCCAAATGTGTTTGGAATTGTTGCCAAATTTCCACGGCGAAAATCTGGCAACATTTCACTTTATTTTCGTGGCAAAAATCTAGTAGCGTTTTGCCTCAGATGCGTAATAGCACAAAAATGCTATTCTCACCAAGCTTTCGACGTGAGAATACGGCAATAAGGATGCCCCATTTTCATGGCGAAAATCCAACAGAGTTTCACATTTGGTGCACTATGGCACACTGGCAGGGTTTCACGTTTGTGTATACGGTGCATATCGACATGCTGGTACCATGATGAGCCGAAGCCCTTCAAAGCATCAAGCATGTTGTATCGCATACATAGGGAAACCAATATCACTTAGTGACATGGATCAAGACAATCACACTGCGATGATTGTGCACATAATATAGCATGAATATGCACCTACGACAGTAGCCTTGAGTGCATATCCATACCACAAGGTTAAGAGCTCTCATGACTAGAGAAGGTCACTCATGTAGCCATGAGGGTCCATCATACAAAGTGCACAATCACCCACACAAGCATAGGTATATATATATATATATATATATATATACATACATCATGCACAATGCAATCACATAAAGAGAAAGTAAATCATACATTGCCAAAGTTCCTAGGGTATGGCCTAGCAAGGTACAGGAAATGTAAAACAGACATTGCCATACCCAAGGAACATGGCCCAAGCAAGGAGCAGGAAAAGTAAAGGGTACTAGGAGAGGGGGAACCTTAATACATGCTCTTTAAAAGAGGCTTAGAGAGAGGGAAAGAGAAAACCACTTTGGAAGGACTAGGCCCCCTAATCTACTGATCATTGCCCTTTGTGTGATTGCGTCTTCTTGTTTGCAACCTTGCCCTTTTTGCTTGTGCCTAGGAGGTTGTGCCCTCACTCCAAGCATCCTCACTCCATGTGTGTACATGCAACAAACAGGGAAACAAACCAACAGACAAGCAAAGATACAAATAGAAGGAAGACATGCTAAAAGACAAGTTAGCAAAAGATGCCAAATGGGGGAAAACAAGCATGTGAAGCATAAGAAGGGGCAAAAAACATGTTATCAAACAAAAGAGGGTGTCCTAGGAGGACAAATGTATGTTTGGCTTGAATGTCCATAGTTCCATTAGATTGGAGTATGGACGACACACAAACTCATGCATAAACAGGTAAGCAAGTGTGCAAAAAGAAATGCATAGAAGCAAGGAAAGCCAAATGGGTGGCACAAAACAAGCAAGGCAAGCATATGAACATCGCATGGAGTGGAGAGAGGTGTGTATCAAGCACACCAACACCATAGAGGTGTATCTCACAAGTGGTCATACCTAATCAATCCCTAAGATGGATCGATGCGACCACACAAGCACAAGCCCGTGGAGGGCACAAAGTATGGCCAAGCCTAGATCTAGAGAGGCAAACACAGAGATAAAGCATGGAAGCAAGCAAGCAAACATATACATGCAAAGGAAATGATCCAAACCTTTTGATATAGGCCTAGGCATATGATGTAGGCCTAGACCACAGGATATAGATCTACACCCAACTAGAGGGCCAAAACACAAGAAAGAGAGATATCAAAAGATGGAAGGGCTATAAAAGCACATGAAATAGCAACCAACATAGATATAAGCACACAAGCATGGCACAGAGCACATGTACACATAGATCTAAGGGCAAGGATATAGATATAAGCGCTACACATGTAGATCTAAGCAAAAACATGGCAAAGAAATCATAGGCATGTAGATCTAAGCATAAACATGGCAAGGAACCTAAAAGCATGTGGATCTAAGCATAAATATTAAGACTAGACATATCCTAGCCCAAGAAGGCTAGGCCAACAACCTCAAAGCGATAAATCATGGCATAAGCAAGGAAACATGCTATAAAAACTGTAAATACAAGCTAGGAAGCAAGAACATGCTAGGATAAGTGATAAAAGCATATTATTAAGCAAGATAGAGCAAGGAAAAGCTATAAAAAAAAAGGGTGTGGATTGTAGCTAAAAAGCTACATCCACACCCTTAAATCTCAAATCCAACGTATGGAACCAAGGAATGGAAGATTGTGTGCAAAAACACTACCTTGACGATTGTAGAGAAAAGAGGAGAATCTAAGTTGTTTAAAGGTGATTGGATGTGTTAGGGAAAGAAATTAGAGAGAGAATCTGCCCTGAAACTGCACAAAATCCTTTTTTTTTTTTTTTGTGTGCAAAATGAGTGGTTTGGAGGCATTTATACTGAAAAAGTGGCTCTTCAGCTTCTAGTGCACCTTGTAGGGTCGCCAGCCACCCTGCTAACATTAGCAGTTTCGACCTTTTCCAAGTTCAACTTTGGACGCGTATTTAAAGGCCTTTCCGGAATCAGATTGAGCTGATCTTAGTGTCCCTGAAAATCTCTGGATGTCTAGTTTCCAGAACACTAAAGAAATTGAAAATCCAATGGTTGGATAAAATGTTATGGCCTTAGGAAGTGTGCTGATGCACTTTTTACAATTTTCTGAATATCTCAACTATTTTATCTCTGATTTTGTCCCATTAATAGTCGTTGGAAGGGGAATTTAATAATCTTCGCAATGGCTCTAGTCCCAACCCTTTCTGATAATCAGATCAAAATTTAGGATTTCTGGTGCTCCCTAGAGTCAAGCTTGGGTTAAATTTGGTCAAAGTTGATGAGAATCACCGATTAGTTCGGGTTTGGTGTAGAAAAATGAAAAATGTTGTTTTGGGATGATTTTGACCTACTTTCACTTTTGGTCAACCTAGGGTTGACTAGAGGTATTTTGGTCAATTTGACCTGAAATGGCACTTCAAGTGCTCTAATACTCGAATGGGTAGGGCCACATCAACATTGACCAGGTCAATGTTGACGAGTGGCCCTACAAGGTGCACTGGGCAGCCCAGGCCATACAAGGCCCTATAAAGGGGCCTCGAGGCCTTATTTTGACCATTTCACTTCTATTTCTCAGAAATCTCACTTCTAAAAGTTTCTCTAGAGCAAGTTGTGGTCTATTGGGTTTGGCTTTCAGCTTTAGTTCACAACTTCAATCTCTAGTTCTACACTTGAGGTCAATGTCTATTTTTCTCTTTCTTTTTATTTTCTGCAAGTATGTTAGTAGCAAAGTAAGCAAGAAATCATGCTAGCACTTATTTCATTTTGGTATTTTTGCATATATGCTCTTTTTTGTTTTTATCATTTATGCCATGATGATGTTGGAAGACCTACCTGTTCACATGTTTAAGTAGCCAAGGCAAACTTGCATATGTTGGATGCTATGAAAACAAATGAAACACTAAAATGACCAAAAGAAAAGCTAGGTGAATATGAGAGACTATGCATGATAACGATGAAAATTTTTGAGAGGATTGAAAATGCAAAAACATTGCAATTTTGAGTGAGGGTAGTTTTTGAAAACATAGAATTAAACAGTCATGGCTGAATCTAAATCTTGGAGAGACTAAACGGTCATGGTCGAATCTAAATCTCAAAGAGAGGCTATTAGGATTAAAAGGTCATGGCCGAATCTGAATCCTAGTGAGACTAAAACAGTCATGGCTGAATCTAAATCTCAAAAAGAGATTGTTAGGATTAAACGTCGTGGCTGAGTCTGAATCTTGGTGAGACAAAACGGTTGTGGCCGAATCTGAATCTCGGAGAAAGGCCGTTAGGATTAAAAGGTCATGGCCGAATCTAAATCCTGGTGAGACTAAATGATCATGGCCGAATTTGAATCTCAGAGAAAGGCTGTTAAGATTAAACGATCGAGGTTGAATCTGAATCCTAATGAGACTAAATGGTTGTGGCCGAATCTGAATCTCAGACAGAGGCTGTTAGGATTAAATGGTCGTGGCTGAATCTAAATCATAGAGAGAGGCTATTAGGATTAAATGTTGTGGCTGAATCTAAATCCTGGTGAGACTAAACGGTCATAGCCAAATTTGAATCTCAGAGAGAGGCTATTAGGATTAAACGGTTATAGCCAAATTTGAATCCTGATGAGACTAAACGGTTGTGGCCAAATCTAAATCTCAAAGAGAGTCGTTTTGAAAATTTTGATATTTTTGATGCAAAAGAGATAGGATTAAACGATCGTGGCCAAATTTGAATACGAAGAGAGAGGTATTATGAAAATTTTGATGCAAAAGAGATAGGATTAAACGGTCATGGCCAAATTTGACTCCCAAGAGAGGTATTTTGAAAATTTTGATATTTTTGAGAAAACATGACATTTTGGTATGAACATGCATGATTTGTGTTAGGCAATAAGGTTAGACATACTTACCTATTTACTTGCATTGCCAAATGTTTTTGGGCTTACTAACCAATCTTGAATTTGCTTCTGCAGGTTATGTCTTGACGGACGAGATTTGGCAGTGCTCTCGGGAAGGCTCCCGCCATTGTTCCATCTTAAGCTGATTCTTCTAGTAGTGATGACGATACTATGTCAACTAGTGTATCGATTGCACAAACCCTTTAGAGTTGCTTCGACCAAGGCGGTGATGACCTTGCATCCCATGGGGGCATACATATAGCACCTTTCACTAGGAGTTGATGTCTGGTGGAGACAGCCAGTGCCTCATCTCAGTCTTGCATTAGTTAAGGAGGTGGTTCATCACAGTTTGATGTAGATGATGAGCTCATGTTTGACATAGATGCTAACTTGGAGGCCGATGATAGGGCTGAGCCGGGTCTAAGCGCTTTAAGGCATCGTAGCCGTAGACTGAGGTTTCCGCCTGGTTTGGTCGGGGCTGAGGCTTATACTGGAAAGATCTATGACAGTATAGACTCATCTTTAGCGTGGTCTGAAGAGGCATCCATCTACTTAGATTCAGAAGGCTCAGGTATGTTCCTTTTTCTCTTTCACTTGTCAGATTTAAATGTGTATATATGCATGCTAATTGGTAACTTTTTTGATTTCAAGTGCAGGCCATTGAAAAGATTCGCGGTCAGGGAGCTTGGTCTTATTTCCTTCTTTGCATGTTCGACCCTAAGATGAATGCACGCTATCATGGCTTTTTGATTAAGTAGGGCTTTGAGGAGTTTATGAGGATTCCTCCCTATTCCATAAGGCACGCAATACCAGAGACTTTGATGCAGTGATTCCACGTAGAGACTGGCACCTTTCATTTGAGTTGTGGGGAGTATGCAGTCCTTCCCCTCGACTGGACGACCATTTTGGGCCTTAGATTTGGTGGGTATCTTTTCCGGACTGATTTTGTTGATTTTGATGTTGCGAGCGAGCTCTTAAGCATTCGCTATCCCCTTACTCTGACGAGGAGACAATACTTTGGACCTACTAACAAGCCTTAGATCCGCATGGAGTGGCTGAGGGTGAGCATACCCTGGGAGGCGGAGCTAGACGACATTGCTTTCAGGTGGTTCTTCTTCTACTTAATTGGTAGTTGCTTGTTTGGCAACAACCAGTCGGTGTTAACTTGTAGGCTACTAGGAGCCATGAGAGTAGTGTTAGATATAGGGGCCTATGATTGGGGGCCCCTTTCTTATGGATTCTTCATCACTCTCCTGAGGCAGGTTTCGTGATAAGGCTTCAGGAGCTTGGAGGATTATTGGCAGATTCTGACGTGGTGGGCATATAAGTATATCTTGGCCTTGCGACCACAGTATTCTAACCTTTCTTTTGAGATATATCCCAGGGCATATGCCTGGTCACTCTGCATGATCACCATGGTTATTTTGACATAGCCTTCTATCATTGATGCTGCATTAGATTGTGTCACGTGGGGCAAAATACTCAATCTCCCATATAATGGGTGGTTGTTGGCTAGGCCTGTGGTCACCCATGCAATGGCTAAGTTACGGGCGCGGTGCTAGTTCTAGGCTTTGTCGAGCTAGGAGTTCTACTTAGTTGAGAGGACCTACCATCAGGTTATACTGATCTTCAGAGTACCCAGGGACCTACCTCAGGTGCTTTCATGTTTCGAGGTGATTTTAGACGACCCTGACTATACGACAGGCTCCTTTGAGTATTTTGTCATGGAGGACACTGATTACTTCACTCGGTTCCTATAGTCCTTGACCAGACCCATCATGGATAATTGCCCTATGAGTGGTGGCAGAATGCTCGGTGGCATAACACATGCTTGTTGTGCTTCAGAGGCCCATTTGAGGTTGCATGTAGATACCTTATAGGCTAGGGTGAGAGATCTTGAGGGCACAGCTAACGCTAGAGAGGGATATGTGCAGGAGGAGATTGCCAGTTCACTAGCTCGAGAGAGGGACCTATGGTAGAGAGAGAGGGAGGCCCATGCCATTGCCACAGAGAGAGAGCGAGGTTGGCTTTAGGTTGAGATAGGCCTACTTTGTGGGTACATCAATGTTTTGATTGGCGAGATGAGAGGGCATAGGATGCTTGCACCTCCTACACCTTATATTGGTTGACATGAGTTAGAATATATGCATGCTCCCCCCAGACCGGCCGGTAGTTGGGGATATGCCCCCTTAGATGATTGGGCATGGGGCCCTACTTTGGGATATGCCCTAAGTTCTCTAGCGGATTGAGCCGGTCCTTCTATAGGTCCCACTGTGGGTGATGATGTCAATGATGGCAGCACTAGGCGCTTTACTGATGACGCCATTAGAGATGATGATTCCCCTTAGGCCAGCCATGTATTATTGTACCATGATGATGTAGCCCTTGCATAGGCATGTTTTTCTCATTTTTTTACTTTGTAGAGATTGTTTTATTTTGTAGACATTGCCCCTTGGTGGGCCAAACATGTACATATTAGATCGCCTCTTGGTAGGCCTGGACTATATGTATTATATTGACTCTTGGTAGTCTTTAGACATGTATGTATTGCCTCTCGATAGGCTCCTGATGTATGTGTGGACACTGCCTCTTAGTAGGCCTTATATGTATGTTTCTATATTTCACCTATTGGTAGGATCTTGTGTATGACTCTTGAACATTGCCTTTTGGTAGGTCTTACATGTATGTTTCTAGATTTCGCCTATTGGTAGGCTTTTGATGTGTGTATAAAACATTGCTTCTTGGTAGGTCTTACATGTATGTTTTTGGATTTTGCTTGTTGGTAGGCTCTCGATGTGTGTATGAACATTACCTTTTGGTAGGTCTTACATGTATGTTTCCAGATTTTGCCTGTTGGTAGGCTTCTGATGCATGATTTTTGAACATTACTTCTTGGTAGGTCTTACATGTATGTTTCTAGATTTCGCTTGTTGGTAGGCTCCTGATGTATGTATGGACATTGCCTCTCGGTAGGTCTTACATGTATGTTTCTAGATGTTTCCTGTTTGTAGGCTATTGATGTATGTATGAACATTACCTCTTGGTAGGCCTTATATGTATGTTTCTAGATATTGCCTGTTGGTAGGCTCTCATTGTATGTATGAATATTGCCTCTTGGTAGGCCTTACATGTATGATTCTAGATATCACCTGTCGGCAGGCTTTTGATGCGTGATTCTTGAACATGGCCTCTTGATAGGTCTTACATGTATGTATGTCAATAGCACATTAGCATTTAAGAGCTGGTTGCACCATTATGGTCACTTTGCATCGCACCGTACTTTCACTGATTTACCGATAAAATCTAATGTTTATTGACCCATTGAGGGCTCTAGAGAGAGGAAAGACTGCATAAAATAAAACTACCCTAGTGTAGGTTTTATGCGGTTCTTATCATGATAGAAGTGGTTCCTAGTAGGATGGACCCGTTCTTGATCATATTGATTAGCAAAGAACGGACTGAACCATGCAAAATAAACTACCCTAGTGTAGGATTTTGTGTGGTTCTAAAATGATCAACCGACTTGAAATAGGATTAGAATTGCATTGGACGATACAGGTTTCTTGACAACCTTAATGATGATCGTGGATTTCCTCAGCAAGATTTTGGACTCGCTCTGCGATAGAATGCATTGATGGTCCCAGTTATCGACTAAACCGACTGATGCTTCGAGAAAAGTTCCCTTGAGGAATTGATTGTTGCGATCTTCATACCATGTCTATTAGTAATTGGGAATGGCCCTAGCACTGTCCCATTACATATCTTGATGATGAGGGTTGAACCAACCCCTAAACTAAGTGAACCGGGTTTTGAAAATAAGGTTCAAGATATTTCAGGATGATGGATGAGACATGCAAAAATAAACTGCCTAGTGTAGGGTTTTTGCAGTCTCGGTTTGTTGGACAAATATCTTGATGGACCAGTTTACGGCTAAATTGACCGTGCACCACTATTAAGGCTAGACGAGGAATGAGGAGAGAGAGCCATAGTGGAGGTTATTCATGCCAAGGTGTGTAGTAAAGCCGATGATTTAGCATTGAGGCTAGTGGAGGCTAAATCCTTTATCCATTCCACTTTAAGCTTGGAGTGCATGGGCTAACTGATGAGCCTGGTGAGCCACAGTTGGCGTTTCGTCATCTCTAGGCTGAGGTAGCCGAGAAGGAGGAGGTATTGAGGGTTGTTACTACAGAGGTTGGCACCTTACAGGCTTTGCTTGATATAGAGAGGCAGGGCTACACCTCAAGCCCCAGTATGGAAAGGGAGTTGGTTTGCCTTCAACATTCATATGGCCGACTTACGGAGATTGCTAGAGATCTGGGCTTTGATGCAATAGGGTTGCTTTGTACCTATTCCTCGGATGACCTGATTCTTCTTATCAGCTTTAGGAGGCTATGTAGGGTAGTATCAGACTGTTTGGGCCATGTTTGACTTGTAGAAGTCTTTTCTGTTTCTTTTCATTTCTACACATGAGCTATGTAATTAGTATTTCACCATGAATGGAAAGGTCCATCATAAATTGCAAGGCAATTACGTACGGCCTTCCACTTTTGGGTTTTTAGAGCATAGTCTAGTTTGTAAGGCATGCTTAAAAATGGAAAACAGGTGGAAATAAAGATGTTTTTGCGCATATTGATTATTAGGAGATATTTATCTATGAGATTTGTGTTTGGGATGCATAATGATGAATGCATGAAAGGGTTAGAAAGGCACAAAACAGGCATGTTTAATGAATATATGCGCAAATTCTTTGAAAATGCAAGATCATATAAATAAAATGGTAAATGTAAGTCTATGCACATCAATATCTCAGGTTCCAAAGGATACATCATGTTCTAGACGGATCTTTTCCTTTCCTATTAAGGTACATCTTCCATTGGCATGGGCCATAAAATCCTTGAATATAACCACAACAGGCCACGCGTGTTGCAAACATAGAGCAACCCAAGAGGGTGCATGCTTCTTCCATTGATCTTGATGCTAAACCCAAGCGAATTCAACTGACTAATTTTTCTTTTAAAATGTGACCGGGCTAAGGTGACTACCTACATACCTCTACTGGTAAGAATTAGGTCATCAAGTAGTTCAACTGACATTTTTGTATTGCCTTAATTTTTTCCTAGACTGCCCTTTCAAGTTTTCAATCTAGCAGGCTCTCTCACACACCTTTTTTTTTATTTATTTTTTTATTTTTATTTAACTGTCCTTTTGCATAGATCGCCTTTTCAGGCTTTCAATCTACCATTTCATATATATATATATTTGTATTTTTTTGCTTTTTTTTTTTTTTTTTTGTCTGTTTACATAGGAATGTAGAAGAAGAGGTTGCACTTGGAGGCTTCCTTATGCAAAGTACTATATGACAGCATCCGAATTGGTGGGCATATTGAAGTCGTTCCCATCCATGTCAACTAGGATTAGGGCTCCTCCGGAGAAGGCCTTCTTCACCATATACAGGCATTCAAAGGTCAGGGAAAACTTTCCTTTGTGATCAAGCATGGTCTGGTTGTGTTTCTTCAAGACTAGGTCGCCTTCTTCAATGACTCTAGGTCTAACTTTCTTGTTGAATACTTGCTCAACGCAGCGTTGGTACAACTATCCATGGCACATTGCGGTCATGTGCTTCTCATTTATCAAGTTCAATTGCTCATATCAGGAACGGACCCGTTTAGCCTCTAATAGCTATGTTGGTGATAAGATTCTAAGAGATAGGATCTCTACCTCTACGAGGAGGATGGCTTCCATGCTATAGACCAAGGAATATAGTGTTGCACCCGTGGAAGTACAAATAGAAGTGCGATAGGCGAATAGGGCAATTGGCAAGAACTCATGCCAATCCTTATAGGTGCATGTCATCTTCACCAAGATCTTCTTTATGTTTTTGTTGGTGGCTTCCACCGCGCCATTCACCTGAGGACGGTAAGGAATCGAATCCTAGTGTTTGATCTTAAACTGTTGGCAAAGTTGCTTAATCATTTTCCTATTTAGATTCTTCCCATTATCTGTAATGAGTTCTCCTAGTATGCCGTAGCGGCAAATGATGTTCTATTTCAAGAACCGGGCCACCACAGCTTGGGTGACGCTTTTGTAGGAAGAAGCTTCCACCCACTTGGTGAAGTAATTGATGGCCACCAAGATATACTCAGGCCCATTAGAGGCTTTCGGAATTACGGGTTTAATGTCATCCATTCCCCAAGCTGAAAAAGGTCGTGGTGCTGCTAAAAAGTGCATGGCTAAGGAAGAACATTCTTCCTATTTTGGTAGACTTGGCAACCGTGGCACATCTTGATGTGCTTGATGCAGTTGCTTTCCATGGTGAGCTAATAGTAGCCAACTCTCATGATGTTTTGGGCTAATAAGGGTCCACTGTCATGGGCTCCAAGTAAGCCTTCATGCATCTCTTCCATTAAACAGCTAGCCTCAGGGGCATTTATGCATCGAAGCAAAGTTGTATTATGGTTCCTTTTGTACAGGACTTTCCCACTAAAGAAGAATTGGTACGCCATGCACCTGATGAACTTCTTCTCACTATCTGTCGCCCTAGGTGGGTATTCACTATTCTTGATATAAGCCTTGAATTGTGGTACCATGACTTCCTGTCGATTTTAGTTTCGACTTTCATGCATTCTTCGATATTCATGTAGTAGGCCGGCACGCCGTGGACCTCTATGTGCAATTGTCGCATATCATCTCCTTCTACTAACTTAACCATGCTAGCTAGGGTGGCTAAAGCATTTGCAAACTAGTTGTGTTCTTGGGGCAAATAAGCAAAGGTAATGTTTTGGAACTTTGGAATTAGGCGATTGATGCACTTTTAATACAAAATCAACTTGGTGTCTCGAGCTTGTCACTTTCCCTCTATTTGGGAGATGATCAACAAGGAATCTCCAAAGATGCTTAGACTGTATGTGTCGAACTCTAAGGCAACTTGCAGGCCTACTATGCATGCCTCGTACTCTATGATGTTGTTGGTGCAATCAAAATTCAGCTTGACCGAAACAAGGATTTGTTGTCCCTTCGGGGATACTAGAATTGCTCCCATTTCATTTCCAGTGCTATTGACAGCTTCATCAAAATAAAGCTTCCAACGTCATGTTCTACATTGCTTGGTAGAGCTTTATTGCCAAAACATCCTCATCTGAGAAGAGGGATTCTAAAAATTCTAGATTGTTCAATGGCTGGTCCACTAGGTAATTGGCTATGGCTTAGCCCTTGATGGCCTTTCGCACCACAAACACAATATCAAACTCGGAGAGCGACATCTGCCAACGGGAGATCTTCCCTGTGAAGGTAGGCTTTTCAAATATGTACTTGATAAGGTCCATGTGGGAAATCAACCGCGTGGTGTAGTAGAGCATGTATTGCCATAATTTTCGCCAGGCCCATGCTAGGGTGCATAATTGATCTCATAGCTGGTGAACTTCTTATTCAGGTAGTAAATTGCCTTCGCTTTTTGATTAGGTTCATTTAGTTGGTCTAACATGCAACCTATGGATGCCTCTTGCACCACTAGATAGAGAATCAACAGATGTCCCGGTGTCAGGGGAACTAGAATACGAAGGTTCAACAAATACTGCTTAATCTTGTCAAAGGCCGCTTGACACTTATTTGCCCATTATCTTTGTATCCTTCTTCAAGAGCTTGAACAAGGGATCTCACATAGCTGTCAACTGTGCTATGCAATGAGCTATATAATTGATCCTTCCTAAGAAGTTTTAAACTTTGTTTCTCAGTTTTTTATGCGGGCATGTCCCTAATGGCTTGGACTTTTGCTGGGTCCACCTCAATTCCTTTTTGGTTGACTATAAAGCTGAGCAATTTCCTTCAACTGGCTTCGAAGTCACACTTGTTAGGGTTAAGCCTTAAGTTGTACTTGACACGGTGCTTGAATAGCTTTCTCAATTCTATCAAATGATCTCTAGGAGTGTGCGACTTGACGATCATATCATCCACGTAGACTTTGATCTCCTTGTGCATCATATTATGGAATAGGGTTACCATGGCTCGTTGGTAGATTGCCCCAGCATTGTTCAAGCTAAACTGCATGACATCATAGGCATAAGTTCCCCAATAAGTGGTGAACACTGTTTTGGCTTTGTCCTTTTCAACCATCTTGATTTGATTATAACCTGAGAACCCATCCATAAAGGAGAAGAATAGGTTGGTTGTAGTGTTATCAATCAGAGTATCGATATGTGGCAAGGGAAAATTATCCTTTAGGCTAGCCCGATTCAAATCTCTATAACTAACGCACGCGTACTTTCCCATCTTTCTTTGGCACGGGAACAATGTTTTCAACCCAATCTGAGTAGGACATGGTGGTAAGAAAACCGACTTTCAACTACTTTTCTACTTCTTCTTTGATCTTTAGGATACTTTCTGACTTCATCCTTTGAAGGGCTTACCACACTAAGGAGCATTTAGATTTAACTAGAATCCTGTGGACGACGATCTCTGTATCTAGTCTTGGCATATCTTGATAAGACCAAGCAAAGCTTTTCTTGAATTCTTTCAGTAGAGCTATGAGCTCATCTTTCATGGCTTTGGGAAAGTTTACCCCGATCTTGACGGGTTTTTTTTTTCTTTCTCACCTTCATCGACTAGGTTTATCACCTCTATCTCTTCTATATTGAGCTTGGACCCTTCGCTTTCTCTGTTTAGAGCTTCTAACTTTTCTCGAGGTAAGTTTAGGACCTCTTCCATTCCTTTAACATCATGATCCAACTCTATTGTCTCATTCACATAATCCATAGATCCTATAGAGCAGAACATATATAGAGAAACATAAGATAATTTGCACACACATATTCATAGGAAAGCAAATAAAGAGAGATGCAAGAATTTCTTGAATAATATGCTGAACATTTAATTAATGCAATATAGGTAGGGGGAAAACAAAGTTCATGCCTAATGATGATAAAAGGGAAATGCTTTTATTGTTGTTTCTGAAAACAAATTGGGGAATTAAACAGGGAATACAAATAAAGCAGGAAATAACATAAGCATGCAAAACAAACCTGATACTCTATTCCAACCCTCTCGGGTGATCAGGAGGCCCAATCATTCGATGATGGAATACTCTTGACTCAGCCGATGCAACCACAAAGCAAGGCTCGACAGTCCAAAGGCTTGTCACCTCGCCTGGCATCCCTGGTTGGATATGATAGGCCAAGAATGTATTGACTCCTTGTGATGAATTAATTGATCAATTAACCAAGACTTTGCTTCACACTTATGCAACTGTGCAGCCTTTTATGGCCCTCAAAATAATCCTTATATATGTTTAGGGTTGTGAAAAAAGAAAGCTTAAACACATACTCACGGATTGGATGAAAATCAGCATTGTAAAATTGAGTTTCATAAACCTCGATAGATAGCCATCTATCGATCTAGCTGTCGAGCAACGGGTTTCAGCAGCTTTTAAACCTCGATAGATGCTAGCTGTCAAGCCAGTTGTCGAGCTTTAAAATCCAGCACTTCTTCACGTGGTTCTTGGATAGACTTGCATGGCTTTAACACTCGAACTTGAAACCTTGTTTCTTGAAGCATTAAACACATTCTATCTCTACCCAATTATAAGTAAAGTTCGTTTTGTCAAAGGATTAGTTAATTACAAAAAATATTGACATATGTTCCTAACATTGAATCACATATGTCCTAACAATCTCCCCCTTTTAGCAATCCGTGACAAAACCATAATAAATAAATGAGTTATGAGAGAAGTCATAAATCACTCAACTCATATTTACTTGTTGAATACAATAAAATCTATCCTAACACAAACTCTTGAAAAACTTTGCAAGAAGACTTTGACAACCTGTATTTTTGAAACACTTTAAACAAACTCATCACGACATATTAGTGTGAAACAGAAATAATAAATTGTATATATTAAATTAGAAACATGTGTATAAAGAAAGAAAAGAAACAACACATGGAGAGATAGGTGAAATAACATACATCAATATATATATATATATATATATATAAACCAAATATAAGAACAATGTATGTCAAGTGGTCACAAGACCAATATACAAGAGATAATGTATCTAAAATAGAAAGAAAAGAAAAGATACAAGAATCCTCACAACATTCCTCAATATACACTCCCCCTATCTCATATACTAACCTTCCCCTTATAAGTATATGACTACTCTCATCTTAAAACTACTCCTCCTTTTTGTCATGAGTGACAAAGGGGTAAGTACATCAAGTAGACATCTCATCATCACTCAGCGAGCCATCATCATCATCCTTATTAGCATTGTCATTGTCAAAGCCATCGTCACTCTCATCCTTAGAGGCCGGCGGAGATGGAGAGGAAGCAACAGTGAAACCACCTATGACAGTCTGTCGTCGTGCGATACGACCAACATAGGTGTTCACCTGACACAACTCATTGCTGAGAGTGTCATGGCTAGCATCTATGCATGCAAGCTATAACATGATGGCCTCAAGGGTCACTCCACCCGCTGAAGATAAAGGAGAGGAGGTGGATGGAGCAGTAGAAGCTGCAGGAGCTGTTGTTTCTGTCTGGGGCTACCTCGGGCAAAGCTGTGCAACACTCCACTTAATGGTAGTGATTTAATGGCATATATATACGTGAAGTAAGGAGACTTAGGATAGAAGACAAAAAAATGGCGAAGGAGCCTCGTGATAGCTGAAGGAAAAATGAGCTTATCACGAGTCACCGTATCCTTATAGACATCTATAAGGGAGAGTATGAAATGAAAAGGAAAGTCAATAGAAAGAATGGATGGAGAAAGAATGTCATCACCATGTTTAAGACTCTTGGACCTTTAGCAAAGGCCGAGCATGAGGTGCTTTGATGATCACCCCATGAAGAAGGTGTCTCACAAAATAGAGATGAGAGTTCATCTTTGGACATTGTCCTCAGATGCTCATAGCCAGGTAGTCAGGATGCACTACCCTAGGGACGTGTAGTACCTCGGATACAATATCCGAAGTAACTACCCCGAACACGAGTGACAAACTAGGGTATAGAGTAATCAAAACCGTGCATATTGGAGTAAAACTCCTATATGATCATAGAAGGGCATGTGACTGGGACGCCACAAAGTGACTCCTAACCCCTATTGTGATTGATAGTGGGTTGGTCAGTGTCAGAGAAATCTGATAGAACGACTTGGCGTTTCAAATGAATGCCACATCGTGAAAAGTTCTCCAAGAAGTCTGATTTGGCCTTCTCATCACGGAACCGGACGTGAGAGGGAGAGGAGTCAGATGGAGAAGAAGAAGAAAATGCCTCAGAACAAAGAGGGTTTTGGAACGGAGTAGATTTACGTTTAGGTGCCATGACGCAACTATCATAAAAAACAGAAAGAGATGGAAAGAGAGAGACAATCAAAAAAGTACCAAGCAATTTTAATATCAAATGATAAAAACAGGAAGGTACGTATGCATGAAAATGCTTAAACATGTGACATGCAAATATAAATGCATCATGGGCTTAGCCCAATCCAAACCTACTAGCACACAACATAGCAACAAAGTAAACACACATCTAAAATGCATGAAACATCGTTATAATGCACATGGGATGCAATGCATGAAGTTTAAAACTCAATGAAGCAACACCAGACCCAAAAATTGCATAAAAACTTCATTTCTTTTGAAAAACCCCAAAGTTAATCAAAAATCCCAAAAGTTAGGCAAAAAAACATGAAATGCATGATAGAATGAGTGAAAAAGATCATACCAAATGAAAAGAGATGATCTTTAGGTCGAAAATCTCTTGGGAATGAAGTTTAGAGAGTGAAAAGTGTGTTTGGAAGGTGAAAATGCTGAAATCGGTCGAGAGAGATCGAGAAGAATAGATCTGAAATTGCGAGGTGCGTATATATAGAAATCTCATAAAGCTCAATCGATCAAGAGCTATCAAGCTTTAAAAAGACGTGTTTTAGCTATCGAACCAACTATCAAGGATCTAACGAGAGGTTTCCTCAACAATGAAGCTCAATGGATCGAGGTAGCTATCGAGGAGTTATCGAGGAGATAGAAAGTTTCTCGATTGATCGAACTAGCTATCGAGAGCTATCGAGAATGTGATAAAAAGAAGCTAAAGGGTCTCGATAGATAGCTTATCTGTCGAGAGCTATCGAGAAGCTATCGAGATTGCTTAAAAATAGTTTTTCAAAGAAGAGACAAACACAGATATGAATGCAATCAAGAATGTTACTCAACCAAAGATCCAAACAACATTTTAAGCTCTCAAAAACATCTCTCAACACAAAAAATGTTAAGCATATAGATCCCAAAACACACACACACACACAACAAGTCTAACCAATTTTATATTTCAAAAACAAGTTAAGATAGTTTAGTGAGCATACATTAACACAAGTATTCCTTGTGATGGCCAAATCATATTGTACCTGCACATGTATCAAAAGTAGCAAAGAGTATTGCATGTTGTGTGTGAAGAACATCGCAAGATTGCATATGTGTTTACATGTTATGACAATTTGGGATATGAGAAGATCATTTTAACTCACACACAATCATAACTATTTGATGGGGACTATCACCTTCGAGGTACATCCTATAACTCCCACATCTCTTAGAATACACGCTTGCAATCATATATAAAGCATTTGATTCTTTTTGCTTTTTATTTTTCTTTGCATTTTTTTCCTTTAAGCAAACCATGCATGGGCATATATGAGAGAGAAAATAAATGCCCAATTATGTTAAGCATTTGACATTCCACTTTTGCTATGCTAAAGCATATAAATGTCATTTCATGATTGGCGGGCAACAGTGGTGAGATGGTTATTTATGCCTTTCTCTTAGGATTTTCTAGTCATTCCTGTCAAAAAGAGTGATATGAGTGTTAAGTACAAGAGATTACTTAACCTTACTCATCACAAACACGAGCAATAAAGCTCACTTGCTTAGTTGTACATAGAGATGCTCATCTAAGCTATAAAAGATACAAAGTTTACAAAACTTTGTTTCAATGGCCATCCAAGGTACACAAGTACCAATGTACACAAACACACACTGTTTTTTGTATTTTTCTAATTTTTCAATTTTTTATTTTATTTTTATATGAAAACCAAAATAAAGCAAAACTGAAAAATAACCAAACGAAAACATGTTAAACAAAGCAATGCATAAAACTAGTCTGACTTAAACCATGAAAGCAAAACACACAAGTAATGCAAAAACAAAACACGAAGGGGAGAGAGAGAATAAGTGACAGAATCACTTGGAGCCCTTTTCCTTCCACACCTTGGAAGAATCTTTCCATTTAGCAAACCCTTGATCCAGCGGTAAGAGGGAAGAGTTGAAACCATTCAAGTTGGAAAGGAACATGAGGACTTTAAGAAGATCTCCAAGAGGAGAAAAAAAGGATGGAAACTGATTTTGGTCTCCTGAAGCGATAATGCTATTGCTCTTTTGAGTGGCTAACCACTTGTAGCAATTAGGTCGAGTATGTCCAGCTGTGCCATAGTAGTGACAGAAATGCTGCTTTTTCTACTTAGGCTTTTGAGAGTTTCCCTTCTTAGCCCTAGGGTTCTTAATCTCTTTCTTATCAAGTTTATAGGGTGCTCCTAAGATAGATTTACCCTTGTCTATGTTCTCACTAGCTAATTCATTCTTAATATCATTGTTTTTAGTTTCAACATTATTAGTAGGAGGAATAAAAACAATAGTACTAGTAGAAGAAATACTAGGAGAAGAGAAATCATACCCTAAATCGGTTCGATCGGAAGCCGATTTCTGAAGACTGGGCATCTCATCGAGCTTAGCGCTTGAAGTCCTTTCCAGCTGAGCTTTGACTTGGAACAGTTCTGCCTCAAGCTTCTTGGTCTTCTCAACCAAGAAATTATTCTCAAATCTTAGTGCTCCAATAGTCTAATTGGCTTCATCAAACTTTGTAGAGATTTCTTCTCTCTCAAGCTCCACATCACTAAGCTTCTTGGTGGCCAACCTATACAACTTCTCATGCTTTTCTGAGACCTTGTATAACTTTGCATAGGTTGTGTGGATGCCATCTTGTTCATTCATCTTCTCAAACTTAGACTCCATCAATTCCTTTTCTTCATTCACATCTTCGCCAATCCCTTCAGTAGGATTTACAATGGCAGTGAAGGCATTTAGGATTCAATCATCCTTATTATCGGAGTCATCCTTAGGCTCAGTATCATTCAAGGTAGCAGCAAGTGCCTTGCTTTTTCCAATGGTCTTGAGATAAGTAGGGCACTCTTGTTTCATATGACCAAAACCTTAACACCCAAAGCACTTTGTTCTTGAGGGAACAATGTATTGACCACCATCCCTAGCATCCATTTTCCCTTTATCTTGGCTCTTGAACTGTGAGGAACTGGATTGCCTGCGGTCCTTGTCGAAGCCTTTCCCATTTGCATTCTTCATGAAATTCTTGAATTGCCTTGTAATGTAGGACTTCATTTTAGAATCTTCATCGTCTGAAGACTCGTCAGTATCACTGCTTTTGGCTTTCAATGCCATGTTCTTGCTCTTGCTCGATTTCCCGATCCTTGTCAAACCTAACTCATAGGCCTGCATATTGCCAACCAACTCTGCCCAAGGAATTTTGTCAACATCCTTTGATTCCTCAATCGCGGTGATCTTGGCATGGAATTTCTCGGTAAAGATCTGAGCACCTTTCTCACAATCTTGGGTTCACGAATGGTTTCCCCAAGATTAAATACTGAGTTTACTATGTCCTTGAGCTTGGCATAGAACTCATCAAACTACTCATCCTCCTCCATCTTGATCCCTTTAAAGCTTTTAGTGAGCCTCTAAATCTTTGAATCCTTGACAGCCTTGGTTCCTTCGTAAGTTGTCTGGAGAATGGTCCATGCTTCCTTAGCAGTTTCAGTAAAGGATATTTTCTTGAATTCCACATTTGTGACTACATTGAATAGAGCATTCAATGCTCTATTGTTGAAGTTTGCTGCCTTGATCTTAGCATCATCCCAGTCGGTCAGCGCTTTCGTAGACTTGGTCCAGCCTATCTCCACAGCTTGCCACACTTTCCCATCTAAAGACTGCAAGAAAGCTCTCATGCGTACTTTCCAGTATGCATAGTTAGTGCCATCAAATAAAGGAGGTATAATAAAAGACTGTCCTCTATCCATGACAAACAAGGGTCAATGGATCATACAGCAAAGATTAACCTTAATTAGAGTGTGCCTATTCTGATACCACTTGATAGGCCACGAATGTCTTAACCCATTTTGATGAATTAATTGATTACTTAGCCAAATTTATTAATTAATCAAATTAATATGCAATGTATGTGGCAGCACAAACAAATCACTAATTAAACTAAGTATGTAGAGGAAATTAAATTGACATGGTGATTTGTTTACGAATGGGGAAAACTACATAGCAAAAACCCTACCAAGTAATTTTAAGGTCACCTCTCCCAAGAATCCAATATTATCAAAACAAGCAGTTACAAGTAAAGGAACCCCAATACCTTATACCAACCTACAATTGAACTCTTACCCCAAATACCTAATTGGACTTGTTCTGTAGTGACAGTCTCTCCTTTTCAATGCATGGCTCCCAATACGTGACTAACCAATAGATGCGCAAATCCTAGTATGTGACTTAATCACCAACTTGAGAAAAATGTTGGCTGCAAAGTTCTCTAGTTCATCCAGATGATGAAGATTAAGAAGCTCCTTAGTCACAAAACCCTATGATGTACAAACACAGTAGCTTCTTCCCGAGAAAGATGAACTAGGGCAAATTCTATCTTCGGTCACAATTTGCATGAACAAGACTTTGCTTCACACTTGTGCAACTGTGCAACCTTTTACGGCCCTCAAAATAATCCTTATATATGTTTAGGGTTGTGAGAAGAGAAAGCCTAAACACATACTCATGGATTGGATGAAAATAAACTCTGAAAAACTTAGTTTCATAAACTTCGATAGATAGCCATCTATCGAGCTAGCTATCGAGCCACGAGTTTCAGCAGCTTTTAAACCTCGATAGATGCTAGAAACAATCATATCTTCACACTTGACTACAATATGCATAACCAAGGTATGATCACTACCTTCTAGAGGCAACTCATCATCTGAAAATGAGGCTTGGTTGGTGGCCAACACCAATGATACCATACCTCAAATGAGGAGTCTGTGAAACTAGCAGGAACATACGTTTCCTTCAACTCCTTCAATAGAGCTTCACGATGGACTTCGAAAGATAGCAACGAGGCTAAAATAGAAATTTGAGCTAGAGATTTTTTCAACTACTGAATCACACTATAATTAGCCTTTCAGATGGTTTTCAAGAATTCCTCAGCTTCTTCAGTGGTGACCTTATTCTTGATTGGCTTGGTTGTGCTATTACCAATCTTTTTCCTTGTCTTTTCTAGTTCCTCAAAAGTATAACATTGACCATTCCTAGTGAGTCCAGCTAGGCCTGAAGAGATATTAGAGCAAAACTCTTCCTTTCCAATTCGAGTGGAAATCAAAGTCACATCGTACTTCCATGGGACACAATTGCTATCTTTGTAAAGGAAGGTCTTCGGCATACGGATGACCACACCCTCTTTAGTTTGTCGATTTGGTGCCAAGGAGAACATCTTTGGACTGATGATGATTGGGCTGGGCAAAGCAGCTTCTAAAGCTTTTGGACTAGGAGCCCCAGAGATTCCTTAGATAGACCTTAGCAGGACTAGAGGATCAAAACCTTGAATGGTGTGGAACGATAGGGATTCCCTTCTAGATAAATCCTGGAGATCGCTTTACAACTACTAGTAATGCCAAAACTAAAGGGTTAAATGTTTGGCATGACTTGTCCTTTCTTTGGAGCCGGTGCCCTTGAATCCACCGATGATTCTGTAATCTCTTCAATAACGACCGAAGTCGGAGGAGATAGAGGAGTCTTACATAAGCGTTCTTGTAAGTATTCGTCCTAGTCCTTTCTTGATCCTATTGTCATAGGCTGGCTACCATGCAATCGCCCTTTTGCGTGACCTCTCTTTCTATCCAGATGATACCACGGTTGGCTAGACTCTGAACTTGTGCTTGGAGCACTCTACAATTGAATAAGGCATGTTGGTCCCCACTGTCACAGAATGAGTAGACTCCCCGATCAAAACTTGAAGCTTCTATCTTCTCAGGAACAATGTGACTTTCCTGGGCTAGTGCTTGCAGCATGGCTTTCCAAGGGAATGAGGGAGATAAGAAATCCAGAATCCTCTCCTCTATTATAGAGATAGCATTCACATTCTCTTCCTAATAAGGAGGCAAGGGATTGGTGATAACGTTTGGCCCAACTGCATTGTCGAACTGTACTAACTTGTTGTTGATGAGATCTTGGATTCGGTGTCTCAAATGTATGCATTCTTCCAACATATGCCCTTTGGCCCCAAAAATGGAACTCACATTTTTCTCGGACGGGTCAAAACCGGGTAGAGGAGGATTGTCTTTAGGTTTCACAAATATTGGAGTGACTAGCTTCTTCCCCAATAGATAAGCATAAAGCTTTGCCATAGGCATGGGTAACAGAGTGAATTTCTATGGTTCCACCTTGGGATATCGAGATTGATCAAGCCTTCCCCTCTGATTGAATACTCGATAAGGTGCTTAGGCTAGTTGAACCTGTTGCTGAGAAGGCTAGGCATTTGGGGCTATATAAGCAGAAATGACACCCCTTAGCACTTCAGGCGCCTTGTCAATCATATGAACATTGGCTTCCTTCCCTTTGTGTTTGGTTGCCTTCTTCACCTATTATTCTATCATACTCACGGAAAGAGTCCCCGCTCTTCTTTTTTGTCCTTTAAAGAACTACGCAGTCGAGAGCTATCTTAGTATTGAACTGGTAATATTCTAGAAATGCATTAGCCATCTCTTTTCAACTAGAGGTCTTTGTCAATCTCACATACCAAATAGTTGTAGGGCCAGTCAAGCTATCAAGGAAAATCTGGCAGAGCAAAGGATGATTGAGGGTGGCATCTTCCTACAAAACATGCGTAGTGGATGCAGTGATCTCCAGTGCCACCATACTTGATGAACTCGGGTGCCTTGAACATGGGAGGCATAATGACTTAAGGGAAATTGGTTAGACTGTCTAGATTAGCAATTCTTTAGGTGTTAGAGCCCTCTATGATACGGTTATTCTCAGTTAGGGTCTCTACTTGACTTTTGACTTAACCATAACCACAGACTCTGAGGTTTTATCCTTAGGAGGATCCATTTCTTAGTTATTCCCTTGTGGGGTGAATGTAGGTGTGGTTTGGCCCTGATTTGGATCTTGCCGTGGCCAGTTCTTGTTTTTAAAATAGAGCACAGAGCCCTGTAGAGTGGGACTAGATGATTCTCGGTTCCCCCTAGCAACTAGTTGTTGCATCATGCACATCATTTTTTCCATATGTTCTTTAATCTACATGAACTCGGTAACACTTACTTCAAAAGCTGAAGGATCACTAGTGGACATCTCTCTAGCACGAGGCCTAGGGATAATAGGATCATGGTGTGATAGTAACTTGGACTGTTTCATTTGAGCAATCTTTTCTCTTTAGAATCTTTGAAAGGAAAATAATGGGATGGGAAAGAAATGTGGTTCATTTGAAAATTTAACAATATGGAAACATAAAACAAAAATGTGGTACATTTGAAAATTTAACGTGGAAACACAAAACAAACAAGTAATTAGTTTAGGTACATGCTCATTTAAAATGCACCTATCATTTTTGAAACATTGGCTTGGACCCTTGATCAGGTGTTTATCATGGTGAGTTTCTATAGTGATGTGGAATCAATGCACAAGCATGGCAAGTAACCAGAACTTTCATATCATGCTTGAAATTGTGGGATGGACCCTTCTCTTTCCATTACATGGAAAGTAATGCTTTTACAAACCTTGACTTTTTACAATGCCCCAAGATCATAGGCTATAGACAATGGCTCCAACAGTGGGACTTTTACAATACAAGGAAATTCAAATTTATAATGAAAAGCTTCGTTATTGATTGCTTGGCCTTCTCGGAGAAGATCTTGAACTTCTAGGCAATGTCCTCCTTGGCGCGGAGTTCTAGCTACTTGCAACAAATTTTATCTATACAAATTGACATGACAGAGCCATTATTGTATGCATGCATGCCCTTGTAGGGTTGGAAACCCTTAGGGATTGGGTATGATCTAATGTGTAAGCAACATGGTTGCTTTTTCCTAGGGGTTAATCACAAATACTGTGTAAACAAGATGGATAGAACCTAGAGTAGAGCATGGCTCTTTGATGCAAGAAAAAGGGCAAACTTGCAAACGGAAACTAGACATTTTCCCCTTGACTCATTTTGAAAACAATCCTATGAAGGATATCCTACCCTAGGCTATGATGTTCACTCAGATTTGGCTCTTTCTAGTTCTCACGGATTTGACATAGTCTAGGCCAACTATATAAGACATGACTTAACTAGTAAGTTGGTCCTATTCTTAGGGGGGACCTTGATCATCTAATCCTTCCCTTCATAGAAGTTGTGGGATAGAGCGGATCAAGGGGGCATTTTCAGCATAATCCTATCCACCCATTGACTCAGGAAAAGCCTACAATTCGTCATTCAATAACTATCTAAGGTGTACACATCTAGTAACTATCTAAGGTGTACGCATCCAGCATTAGCCTTCAACACTGAGTTTGGTTCAACCTAATATGAGGGTGGATACGCATTTTTAAATGAAAGGGGAAAAACATTCCAAGCATAACAGATATAAGTAGAAATTAAATCTTACTACCCTAGGTTTGCACATGTGAAGGAAAGTTGTAAAGCATGCTTTAGGAAAGCAGGAAAGCTTCACACATATGAAAATACCTCAAAGCCGACTTTTGGAAAACCATTTGAAAAACATTTTTGGAAATTTTTTTTTGAGTTTTTGAAAATAGTTTACTAGGATATAGTAAAAGCAATTTTCAAAAAGAAAGCCCCAGAGGCTAATGCCAATTTCATTGTTTTTGAAAGCCAATGTCCAAAGATTATGATCCTATCAAAAGCTCTAAAGGCTAAACTCTTTAAGTGTCCTTAATGGAGTTGCCAGTCTGCCGACACCTCATGGCTGCTCGACCACCCATCACAGCGATGCTCACGCACCTTTCATCTATCTCAACCTCGGTGCGAGAGATGATATATGGAGGTGTGTCGTACCTTGAGTGTGTGACTGGAATCTGAGTCGATTTTAAGGAAATTACCAAAGGTAAGTGAAGTCGCCACCAATCATTAGGTTTTTCTAAGGCGTGATTGGTCACCTGACTTTATTTGATTTTATTATCGATCCTAGGTTAAGAAAAAGGGCATTTTTCCTAATCTAATGTGGATGGGAAAAAAATCTTGATTCTTAAGTTCGGAAGTTTGGTTACATGTGGGGAAGGTGTTAGGCACCCCACAACGCCTGTCCAAAGACAGTATTTTGTTTTGGTAAAATCGTAACTTTTAGACATTGGCAATTGAAACAAACTATTGGCATTAGCTTATAGGGCTTTGAACATGTTGGGCTTTGAGGTTTAATTTTGGAATGGGTATGGTCTCAATCAATGCTTTCTAAGTGCGTTTGAAGTTGTCGCCAAATTTCCACAATGAAAATCCGGCAGCATTTCGCCTTATTTTTGCGGCGAAAATCCGACAGAACTTTGCCTCAGATGCATCATAGCATGCAAAACGCTATTCTCACCAAGCTTTTGACTTGAGAATATGGTAGTGGGGATGCCCCATTTTTACTATGAAAATGCAGCAGAGTTTCGTGTTTGGTATGCTATGGCACACCGGTAGGGTTTTGTGTCTGTGTATACGGCGTGTATCGACATGGTCATACCATGATGAGCCAAAGCCCTTCAAAGCATCAAGCATGTTGATGCGTGTCGCATACACAGGGAAACCAACGTCACTTGGTGACATAGATCAAGACAATCACACCGCAATGATCGTGCACACAATATAGCATGAATATGCAACTACGACAATCGCCTTGAGCACATACCCACACTACAAGTGCACAATCACCCACACATATGCACAATCCAACGGTCGGATCAACAGTTATGGCCTAAGAAAGCGTGCTAACGCACTTTTCACGGTTTTCTAGATATATCAACATTTTAACTTTGACTTTGACCCATGAATAGTCGTTGGAAAGGGAATTTGATAATCTTCACAATGGTGCTAGTCCCAACCCGTTATGACAATCAGATCAAAATTAGGGTTTCTAGTGCCTATGGGAGTCAACCTCGGGTCAAACTTAGTCAAAGTTGACGAAAATCACCGAGCAACTCAAGTTTGATGTGGAAACATGAAAAAAGTCATTTTGGGATTATTTTGACTGACTTTGACTTTCAATCAACCTAGAGTTGATTAGGGGCATTTTGGTCAACTTGACCTGAATTGACACTTCGAGTGCTCCGATGCTCGAATGGGTTGCGCCATGTTAGTCTAGATGCTTCTCATGGAGAAAAGATAATATTTTTGGAATTTTCATGGTTAGGCATGCAAATCAAAGGCGAACAAAATACAATTGTCTACAAAGAAGAGAAAGAAAAGAAAGAAGGGAGAAAAGAGAGAGAGCAAGAGTGGAAAAAGGAAAGATTAAAAAAAAATGGAAAAGATGATATAAGGTGCCTCGATGGGTTGAAAACCAAAAGGTAGTGGAATCCCGCTAGGTTGAGAACCCAGGCAAGAATTAGGGATCATACCCGAAAGAGGAGAGGACTCCCAATAAAGAAGTTAGCTTCTTTCCTATGAAATTAATCCAAACCATTAAGAGTTTTAGCAAAAATCATGCCCGCAATGTTTCAGTTCCTCAAGTCAGCACCCACCAAGCACATCCTAAGATCTACACAAGGGGTCCCATGAACCAAGAAGTAGCTTGCAAGGATGCATAGACAGAAAGCATTGAGAAACTGGGAGCACGGTATATCGGTCGTTGGGATAGTTAGCCGAGAGAAGTATGCAAAGATGAGACGAGCATTCAACTTGCTAAAAATGCACCACTGCTTTGGCTTTTCAAGAGGAACACCCAACAAAGCTTGAATCAAGGTAGGAAGATCACCACACATGGTAGGAAAGACAAGGTCGTTCACCGAAGGTTCTTCCATGATTGCACTAAACTCCTCAAGAGTGGGGCATACTTCTACACTGTTGAATTGAAAAACATGCCAAATTGAATCTGTGTGAGAGTAAATGAACACATTTAAATTGAATCTTGAAAAGGATAGATAGCATTAGACGAGCCGGGCCGAACTGAATTCGAGTGAGATTAAACGAGCACGATTGAATTGAATCTCGAAAAACGTAGATAGGATAAAACGAGCATGACCAAATTGAATTTGTGTGAGAGTAAATGATCACGATCAATTTGAATCTCGAAAACGTTGGATAGGATTAGATGAGCATGGCCAAATTGAATCTGCCTAAGATTAAACAAGCACGGTCAAATTGAATCTTGAAAAGGATAGATATGATAAAATGACCATGGCCAAATTGAATTTGCGTGAACGTAAATGAGCACAGTCAAATTGAATCTCGAAAAAGATTGATAGGATTAGACGAGCCAGGCGAAATTGAATGCGCGTGAGATTAAATGAGCATGATCGAATTGAATCTCGAAAAATGTAAATAGGATAAAACGGGCATAGCCGAATCGAATCCAAGTGAGAACAAAAGGGCATGGTTTAATTGAATCTCGAAAAAGATAGATTGGATTATGAAGCATGGCCAAATTGAATCCGCGTGAGATTAACTGAGCACAGTCAAATTAAATCTCAGAAACATAGACATGGTTAAACGAGTAGGGTCGAACTGAATTCGCATGAGATTAAACGAGCACGATCAAATTGAATCACAAAAAACATAGACGGGATCAAATGAGCATGGTCAAATTGAATCTGCATGTGAGTAAATGAGCACAATCATATTGAATTTCGAAAAAGATGGATAGGATTAGACGATCGTGGCCGAATTGAATCTGAGTGAGACTAAATGTGCACAGTCAAATTTAATCTCAAAAAAGTTAGATAGGATTAGACGAGGCTGGCTGAATTGAATCCACATGAGAATAAACAAGGACGGACGAATTGAATCTCAAAAAAGGAAGGTAGGATAAAATGAGCATGGCCGAGTTGAATCCACATGAGATTAAACGAGCACAGTCGAATTGAATCAAGGAAAGATAGGTAGGATTAAACAAGCATGGCGGAATTAAATCCGCGTGAAATTGAACAGGCACGATTGAACTGAATCTCGGAAAGGAAAGATTAGCACAAGGATGGTCGAATTGAATCCATGTGAGATTAAACAAGCACGATCAAGCAGAATCTCATAAAAGATACATTGGATTAAACAATCATGGCCGAATTGAATCAGCATGAGATTAACTGAGCACAGTCAAGTTGAATCTCAAAAACATAGATAGGGTCAAACAAGCAAGGCCGAATTGAATGTGTGTGAGATTAAACGAGCCCGATTGAATTGAATCTTGAAAAGGATAGATATGATAAAATGAGCACGGCCAAATTGAATTTGCGTGAAAGTAAATGAGCATAGTCAAATTGAATCTCAAAAAAGATAGATTGGATTAGATAACTTAGGCGGAATTGAATGCATGTGAGATTACATGAGCACGATCGAATTGAATCTCGTAAAATGTAGATAGGATAAAATGGGCATGGCCGAATCGAATCCACCTGAGAACAAAAGGGCACGGTTTAATTAAATCTCAAAAAAGATAGATAGGATTTAGCAAGCATGGTCGAGTTGAATCTACGTGACCGTAAATGAGAACAATCAAATTGAATATTGAAAAATATAGATAGGATTAGACAGGCATGGCCGAATTGAATCCAAGTGAGATTAAACGAGCAAGATCGAATTGAATCTTGAAAAAGGTAGATAGGATAAAACGAGCATGGCTGAATTGAATTTGCGTGGAGTAAATGTGCACAATAAAATTAAATCTCGAAAAAGATAGATAAGATTGGACGAGTAGGGCCGAATTGAATGTGAGTGAGATTAAACAAGCACGATCAAATTGAATTTCGAAAAAGTTAAATAGGATAAAATGATCATGGCTGAATTGAATCTGCATGAGAGTAAATGGGCACAGTTAAATTGAATCTTGAAAATGATAGATAGGATTAGACGAGCCTGGCTGAATTGAATCCACGTGAGATTAAACAAGGACGGACGAATTGAATCTCAAAAAAGGAAGGTAGGATAAAATGAGCATGGCCGAGTTAAATCCATATGAGATTAAACGAGCACAGTCGAATTGAATCAAGGAAAGATAGGTAGGATTAAACAAGCATGGCAGAATTAAATCCGCATGAAATTGAATAGGCACAATTGAACTGAATCTCAGAAAGGAAAGATTGGCATAAACAAGGATGGCCTAATTGAATCCGTGTGAGATTAAACGAGCATGGCAAGCAGAATCTCGAAAAAGATATATTGGATTAAACAATCATGGCCGAATTGAATCAGCATGAGATTAACTGAGCACAGTCAAGTTGAATCTCAAAAACATAGATAGGGTCAAACAAGCAGGGCCAAATTGAATGCATGTGAGATTAAGCGAGCTCGATTGAATTGAATCTCGAAAAGGATAGATATGATAAAATGAGCACGGCCAAATTGAATTTGCGTGAAAGTAAATGAGCATAATCAAATTGAATTTCAAAAAAGATAGATTGGATTAGACAACCTGGGTGGAATTGAATGCATGTGAGATTACATGAGCACAATCGAATTGAATCTCGTAAAACGTAGATAGGATAAAATGAGCATGGCCGAATCGAATCCACTTGAGAACAAAAGGGCACGATTTAATTAAATCTCAAAAAAGATAGATAGGATTTAACGAGCATGGTCGAGTTGAATCTACGTGAACGTAAATGAGAACAATCAAATTGAATATTGAAAAATATAGATAGGATTAGACAGGCATGGCCGAGTTGAATCCAAGTGAGATTAAACGAGCAAGATCGAATTGAATCTTGAAAAAGGTAGATAGGATAAAACGAGCATGGCCGAATTGAATTTGCGTAGAGTAAATGTGCACAGTCAAATTGAATCTTGAAAAAGATAGATAAGATTGGACGAGCAGGGCTGAATTGAATGTGAGTGAGATTAAACAAGCACGATCGAATTGAATCTCGAAAAAGTTAAATAGGATAAAACGATCGTGGCTGAATTGAATCTGCATGAGAGTAAATGGGCACAGTTAAATTGAATCTCGAAAATGATAGATCGGATTAGACGAGCTGGGCCGAAATGAGTGCACGTGAGATTAAACGAGCACGATCGAATTGAATCTCGAAAAACATAAATGGGATAAAACAGGCATGGCAGAATCGAATCCACGTGAGAACAAAAGGGCACATTTTAATTAAATGTCGAAAAAGATAGATAGGATTTAACGAGCATGACAAGATTGAATCTGCGCAGGATTAAACAAGCATAGATGACTTGAATCACGAAAAGGATAGATAGGATAAAATGAGCTTGGTCGAGTTGAATCCTCGTGAGATTAGACGAGCCCAGTTAAATTAAATTGCAGAGAGATGGGTAGGACTAAACAAGCATGGCCAAATTGAATCCAAGTGAAATTAAACGAGCACGGTCGAACTGAATCTCATAAAAGAAAGATTAGAATAAAGAAGCACAACCGAATTGAATCCCCATGAGATTAGACGTGCACAATCAAACAAAATCTCGTAAAAGATAGATTGGATTAAACAATCATGGCTGAATTGAATCTGTATGAGAGTAAATGGGCACAGTTAAATTGAATCTTGAAAATGATAGATAGGATTAGACGAGCCTAGCTGGATTGAATCCACGTGAGATTAAACAAGGACGGATGAATTGAATCTCAAAAAAGGAAGGTAGGATAAAATGAGCATGGCCGAGTTGAATCCATATGAGATTAAACGAGCACAGTCGAATTGAATCAAGGAAAGATAGGTAGGATTAAACAAGCATGGCAAAATTAAATCCGCATGAAATTGAATAGGCATAATTGAACTGAATCTCAGAAAGGAAAGATTGGCATAAACAAGGATGGCCTAATTGAATCCGTGTGAGATTAAATGAGCATGGTCAAGCAGAATCTCGAAAAAGATATATTGGATTAAACAATCATGGCCGAATTGAATCAGCATGAGATTAACTAAGCACAGTCAAGTTGAATCTCAAAAACATAGATAGGGTCAAACAAGCAGGGCCAAATTGAATGCATGTGAGATTAAACGAGCTCGATTGAATTGAATCTCGAAAAGGATAGATATGATAAAATGAGCACAGCCAAATTGAATTTGCGTGAAAGTAAATGAGCATAGTCAAATTGAATCTCAAAAAAGATAGATTGGATTAGACAACCTGGGTGGAATTGAATGCATGTGAGATTACATGAGCACAATTGAATTGAATCTCGTAAAACATAGATAGGATAAAATGAGCATGGCCGAATCGAATCCACCTGAGAACAAAAGGGCACGATTTAATTAAATCTCAAAAAAGATAGATAGGATTTAACGAGCATGGTCGAGTTGAATCTACGTGAACGTAAATGAGAACAATCAAATTGAATATTGAAAAATATAGATAGGATTAGACAGGCATGGCCGAGTTGAATCCAAGTGAGATTAAACGAGCAAGATCGAATTGAATCTTGAAAAAGGTAGATAGGATAAAACGAGCATGGCCGAATTGAATTTGCGTAGAGTAAATATGCACAGTCAAATTAAATCTTGAAAAAGATAGATAAGATTGGACGAGCAGGGCTGAATTGAATGTGAGTGAGATTAAACAAGCACGATCGAATTGAATCTCGAAAAAGTTAAATAGGATAAAACGATCATGACTGAATTGAATCTGCATGAGAGTAAATGGGCACAGTTAAATTGAATCTCGAAAATGATAGATTGGATTAGACGAGCTGGGCCGAAATGAGTGCACGTGAGATTAAACGAGCACGATCGAATTAAATCTCGAAAAACGTAAATGGGATAAAACAGGCATGGCAGAATCGAATCCACGTGAGAACAAAAGGGCACAATTTAATTAAATGTCGAAAAAGATAGATAGGATTTAACGAGCATGACAAGATTGAATTTGCGCAGGATTAAACAAGCACAAATGACTTGAATCACGAAAAGGGTAGATAGGATAAAATAAGCTTGGTCGAGTTGAATCCTCATGAGATTAGACAAGCCCAGTTAAATTAAATTGCAGAGGGATGGGTAGGACTAAACAAGCATGGCCAAATTGAATCCAAGTGAAATTAAAAGAGCACGGTCGAACTGAATCTCGTAAAAGAAAGATTGGAATAAAGAAGCACAGCCGAATTGAATCCCCGTGAGATTAGACGTGCACAATCAAAAAAAATCTCGTAAAAGATAGATTGGATTAAACAATCATGGTTGAATTGAATCAGTGTGAGGTTAACTGAGCACAGTCAAAATGAATCTCAAAAACATAGATAGGATCAAATGAGCAGGGACGAATTGAATGCGCGTGAGATTAAATGAGCACGATCGAATTCAATCTCGAAAAGCGTTCATAGGATAAAACAAGCAAGGCCGAATTGAATCAACATGAGAGTAAATGAGCACAGTCAAATTTAATCTTGAAAAAGACATA
Source organism: Quercus parvula (assembly GCA_030820535.1). Lineage (NCBI taxonomy): Eukaryota > Viridiplantae > Streptophyta > Magnoliopsida > Fagales > Fagaceae > Quercus > Quercus parvula. The sequence goes on from JAUAME010000004.1 coordinate 26,438,081, forward strand.
TAGGATTAGAAGTGCATGGCCAAATTGGATCCACGTGAGATTAAATAAGCAAGATCAAATTGATTCTTGAAAAAGGTAGATAGGATAAAACGAGCAAGGCCAAATTGAATCTGCGTGAGAGTAAATGAGCATAGTTAAATTGAATCTCGAAAAAGATTGATAGGATTAGATGAGCCGGGCCAAATTTAATGCGCGAGAGATTAAATGAGCACGATCGAATTGAATCTCGAAACATGTAGATGGGATTAAAGGAGCATGGACAAAATGTATAAGCATGAGATTAAATGAACATGGTCGAATTTAATCACGGAAGGATGGATGGCATTAAACGAGCTTTGCCAAATTGAATCCGCGAGAAATTAAACACGTATGGTCGAACTGAATCACGAAAATGAACGAATGGAACACACAAGTATAGCCGAATTGAATCTGTGTGAGATTAATCAAGCATGGTAAAATTGAATCTCGAAAAAAGATAGATAGGATTAGACGAGTTGGGCCGAATTGAATGCGCGTGAGATTAAACTACCATGGTCGAACTGAATCTAAAAAAACAAAGATAGTATAAAACAAGCTTGGCCAAATTGAAACTACGTGAGAGTAATTGAGTACAGTCATATTGAATCTCGAAAAAGATGGATAGCACCAGACAGCCAAATTGAATTTGTATGAGATTAAACGAGCACGGTCGTATTGAATCTTGAAATTGTTGATAAGATAAAACGAGCATGGCCGAATTGAATCTGCGTGAGAGTAAATGAGCACAACAAAATTGAATCTCGAAAAAGATTGATAGAATTAGACAAGCATGGCTGAATTGAATTCGCATGAGATTAAACGAGCACGATCGAATTGAATTCGCAAAAGGAAGATAGGATAAAATGAGCATGGCTGAGTTGAATCCACAAGAGATTAAACGAGCACAGTCAAATTGAATCATAGAAACATAGGTAGGATTAAACAAGCATGGTGGAATTGAATCCGCATGAAATTGAATAAGCACGGTCCAACTGAATCTAGGAAAGGAAAGATTGTAATAGATAAGCATGGCCGAATTGAATTTGCGTGAGATTAAACAAGCAAGGTCAAACTGAATCTCAAAAAAGAAAGATTGGATTAAACAATTATGGCCGAATTGAATCAGCGTGAGATTAACTGTGCCCGGTCAAATTGAATCCCAAAAACACTGATAGGGTTAAATGAGTAGGGTCGAATTGAATGCGCGTGGGACAAAACGAGCCCGATCGAATTGACTCTCAAAAAACGTAGATGGGAGAAAACAAGCATGGCCAAAATTGAATATGCATAAGAGTAAATGAGGACAGTCAAATTAAATCTCTAAAATGATAGATTGGATTAAACAAGCACGGCCGAATTGGATCCACGTGAGATTAAATGAGCAAGATCGAATTGAATCTTGAAAAAGGTAGATAGGATAAAACGAGCAAGGCCGAATTGAATCTGCGTGAGAATAAATAAGCATACTTAAATTGAATCTCGAAAAAGATTGATAGGATTAGATGAGGCGGATCAAATTTAATGCGCGAGAGATTAAACGAGCACGATCGAATTGAATCTCGAAACATGTAGATGGGATTAAAGGAGCATGGACAAAATGTATAAGCGTGAGATTAAATGAACATGGTCGAATTTAGTCACGGAAGGATGGATGGGATTAAACGAGCTTTGTCAAATTGAATCCGCGTGAAATTAAACGCGCATGGTCGAACTGAATCGCGAAAATGAACTAATGGAACACACAAGTATAGCCAAATTGAATCTATGTGAGATTAATCAAGCATGGTAAAATTGAATCTCGAAAAAAAGATAGATAGGATTAGATGAGTTGGGCCGAATTGAATGTGCATGAGATTAAACTAGCATGGTCAAACTGAATCTCGAAAAACATAGATGGTATAAAACAAGCTTGGCCAAATTGAAACTGTGCGAGAGTAATTGAGTACAGTCATATTGAATCTCGAAAAAGATGGATAGGACGAGACGGCCGAATTGAATATGCATGAGATTAAACGAGCACGATCGTATTGAATATTGAAATTGTTGATAGGATAAAACGAGCATGGCCGAATTGAATCTGCGTAAGAGTAAATGAGCAGAGCAAATTTGAATCTCGAAAAGATAGATAGAATTAGACAAGCATGGCTGAATTGAATCCTCGTGAGATTAAACGAGCACGATCGAATTGAATTCGAAAAGGAAGATAGGATAAAATGAGCATGGCTGAGTTGAATCCACAAGAGATTAAAGGAGCACAGTAAAATTGAATCATAGAAACATAGGTAGGATTAAACAAGCATGGTGGAATTGAATCCGCGTGAAATTGAATGAGCACGGTCCAACTGAATCTAGGAAAGGAAAGATTGGAATAGACAAGCATGGCCGAATTGAATCTGCGTGAGATTAAACAAGCAGGGTCAAACTGAATCTCAAAAAAGATAGATTGGATTAAACAATTATGGCCGAATTGAATCAGCGTGAGATTAACTGTGTCCGGTCAAATTGAAACCCAAAAACACTGATGGGGTTAAATGAGTAGGGTCGAATTGAATGCGCATGGGATAAAACGAGCCCGATTGAATTGAATCTCAAAAAACATAGATGGGAGAAAACGAGCATGGCCAAAATTGAATATGCATAAGAGTAAATGAGGAGAGTCAAATTAAATCTCGAATTGGATCCACGTGAGATTAAATGAGCAAGATCGAATTGAATCTCAAAAAAGGTAGATTGGATAAAACGAGCAAGGCTGAATTGAATCTGCGTGAGAGGAAATGAGCATAGTTAAATTGAATCTCGAAAAAGATTTATAGGATTAGATGAGCTAGGCCAAATTTAATGCGCGAGAGATTAAACAAGCACGATCGAATTGAATCTCGAAATATGTAGATGGGATTAAAGGAGCATGGACAAAATGTATAAGCGTGAGATTAAACGAACACGATCGAATTTAGTCACGGAAGGATGGATGGGATTAAACGAGCTTTGCCAAATTGAATCCACGTGAAATTAAACGCGCATGGTCGAACTGAATCGCGAAGATGAACGAATGGAACACACAAGTATAGCCAAATTGAATCTATGTGAGATTAATCAAGCATGGTAAAATTGAATCTCGAAAAAAGATAGATAGGATTAAATGAGTTAGGCCGAATTGAATGCGCATGAGATTAAACTAGCACGGTCGAACTGTATCTCTAAAAACATAGATGGTATAAAACAAGCTTGGCCAAATTGAAACTGTGCAACAGTAATTGAGTACAGTCATATTGAATCTCGAAAAAGATGAATAGGACTAGACAGCCGAATTGAATCTGCATGAGATTAAACGAGCACGGTCATATTGAATATTGAAATTGTTGATAGGATAAAACGAGCATGGCCGAATTGAATCTGTGTGAGAGTAAATGAGCACAGCAAATTTGAATCTCGAAAAAGATAGATAGAATTAGACAAGCATGGCTGAATTGAATCCGCGTGAGATTAAACGAGCATGATTGAATTGAATTCGAAAAAGGAAGATAGGATAAAATGAGCATGGCTGAGTTGAATCCACAAGAGATTAAAGGAGCACAGTAAAATTGAATCATAGAAACATAGGTAGGATGAAACAAGCATTATGGAATTGAATCCGCATGAAATTGAATGAGCACGGTCCAACTGAATCTAGGAAAGGAAAGATTGGAATAGACAAGCATGGCCAAATTGAATTTGCGTGAGATTAAACAAGCATGGTCAAACTGAATCTCAAAAAAGATAGATTGGATTAAACAATTATGGCCGAATTGAATCTCAAAAAATGTAGATGGGAGAAAACGAGCATGGCCAAAATTGAATATGCATAAGAGTAAATGAGGACAGTAAAATTAAATCTCGAAAATGATAGATTGGATTACACAAGCATGGCCGAATTGAATCTACTTGAAATTAAACGAGCACGATCGAATTGAATCACGAAAAAGATAGATGGATTAAACAAGCGTGGCCAAATTGAACTAGCGTGAGATTAACCATGCACGGTCAAATTGAATCTCAAAAAGATAGATAGGGTTAAACGAGCAAGGATGAAGTTAATGCGCGTGAGATTAAACAAGCACGATCGAATTGAATCTCAAAAAACATAGATGGGATTCAACGAGCATGGTCGAAAAGAATCTACAAGAGAGGAATTGAGCACAGTTAAATTGAATCTAGAAAAAGATAGATAGGATTAGACGAGCATGGCCGAATTTAATCCACGCGAGATTAAACAAGCATGATTGAATTGAATCTCAAAAAAGGTAGATAGGATAAAACGAGTATGGCCGAATTGAATCTGCGTGAGAGTAAATGATCCCATTTAAATTGAATCTCGAAAAAGATAGATAGGATTAGATAAGCTGGGCCGAACTAAATTTGCATGAGATTAAACGAGCACGGTCGAATTGAAGCTCAAAAAACGTAGATGAGATAAAAGGGGCATGACTAAATTGAATCTGCATGAGAGTAAACGAGCACAGTCAAATTGAATCTCGAAAATGTTGGATAGGATTAGACGAGCATGGTCAAATTGAATCTGCATGAGATTAAACAAGCACGGTCGAATTGAATCTCAAAAAGGATAAATAGGATAAAATGGGCATGGCAGAATTGAATTTTTGTAAAAGTAGATGAGCACAGTCAAATTGAATCTGTAAAAAGATCGATTGGATTAGACGAGCCGAGGGGAATTGAATGGGCGTGAGAACAGATAAGCACGATCGAATTGAATCTCGAAAAATTAGATGGGATAAAACAAGCATGGCTAAATTGAATCTGCATTAGAGTAAATGAGGATATTCAATTCGCGTGAGATTAAACAAGCACGAATGAATTGAATTTCGTAAAACATGGATGGAATAAAACGAGCATGAACAAATTGAATCTGCATGAATGTAAATGAGCACAATCAAATTGAGTCTCGAAAAGGTTGGTTAGGATTAGACAAGCATGGTTAAATTGAATCTACCTGAGATTAAACAAGCACGGTCAAATTGAATCTGCGTGAGAGTAAATGAGGACAGTCAAATGATATTCAATTCGACAAGCCAAGCAAAAATGAATGCACGTGAGATTAAAAAAGCATAATCGAATTGAATCTCAAAAAAGGTAGATAGGATAAAATGAGTATGGCCGAATTGAATCTGTGTGTGAGTAAATGAGCACACTTAAATTGAATCTCGAAAAAGATAGATAGGATTAGACGAGCTAGTCTGAAATGAATTCGCATGCTATTACACGAGCACAATCGAATTGAATCTCAAAAAACGTTGATGGGATAAAATTAGCATGGCCAAATTGAATCTGCATGAGAGAAAATGAGGACAGTCAAATTGAATCTCGAAAAAGTTGGATAGGATAAAATGGGCATGGCAGAATTGAATTAGCACGAAAGTAAATGAGCACAGTCAAATTCAATCTCAAAAAAGATCGATTGGATTAGACGAGCCGGGCAGAATTGAATGCGCATGAGACTAAACAAGCTCGGTCGAATTGAATCTCAAAAAACGTAGATGGGATAAAACAAGCATTACCAAATAAAATCTGCTGGAGAGTAAACGAGCACAGTTAAATTGAATCTTGAAAAAGTTGAATAGGATTTGACGAGCATGGCCGTATTGAATCTGTGACAAAACAAGCACGGTCAAACTGGATCTTGAAAAAGATAGATAGAATTAGACAAGCATAGCTGAATTGAATCCGTGTGAGATTAAACGAGCACGATCGAATTGAATCTCGAAAAAGGAAGATAGGATAAAATGAGCATGGCTGAGTTGAATCCACAAGAGATTAAAGGAGCACAGTAAAATTGAATCATAGAAAGATAGGTAGGATTAAACAAGCATGGTGGAATTGAATCCGCGTGAAATTGAATGAGCACGGTCCAACTGATTCTCGGAAAGGAAAGATTGGAATAAACAAGCATGGCCGAATTGAATCTACATGAGATTAAACAAGCACGGTCAAACTGAATCTCGAAAAAGGTAGATTGGATTAAAAAATTATGGCCAAATTGAATCAGCGTGAGATTAACCGAGCACGGCCAAATTGAATCTCAAAAAGATAGATAGGGTTAAACGAGCAAGGACAAAGTTAATATGCATGAGATTAAACGACCACGATCGAATTGAATCTCGAAAAACATAGATGGGATTCAACGAGCATGGTCGAAAAGAATCTACGAGAGAGTAATTGAGCACAGTTAAATTGAATCTAGAAAAAGATAGATTCGATTGGATGAGCATGGCCGAATTGAATCCACGCGAGATTAAATAAGCAAAATCGAATTGAATCTCAAAAAAAGGTAGATAGGATAAAACCAGTATGGCCAAATTGAATATGCGTGAGAGTAAATGATCCCATTTAAATTGAATCTCGAAAAGGATAGATAGGATTAGACGAGCCGGGCCAAACTAAATTTGCGTGAGATTAAACGAGCACGGTCGGATTAAATCTCAAAAAACGTAGATGGGGTAAAACAACCATGACCAAATTGAATCTGCGTGAGAGTAAACGAGCATAGTCAAATTGAATCTCGAAAGTGTTGGATAGGATTAGACGAGCATGGACAAATTGAATTTGCATGAGATTAAATAACCATGGTTGAATTGAATCTCAAAAAGGATAGATAGGATAAAATGGGCATGGCAGAATTGAATTTGCATAAAAGTACATGAGCACAGTCAAATTGAATCTGCAAAACGATTGATTGTATTAGAGGAGCCAAGTAGAATTGAATGGGCGTGAGAATAGATAAGCACGATCGAATTGAATCTCGAAAAATTAGATGGGATAAAATGAGCATGGCCAAATTGAATCTGCTTTAGAGTAAATGAGGGCATTCAAATTGAATCTTGAAAAAGATGGATAAGATTAGATGAGCATGGCCGAATTGAATCTGAGTGAGATTAAACGAGCAAGATCGAATTGAATCTTGAAAAAGTTAGATAGGAAAAAATGAGCATAGCTTAAATAAATCTGCATGAGAGTAAATGATCATTGCTAAATTGAATCTCAAAAAAGATAGATCAAATTAGATGACCCGAGCCGAATTGAATGTGCGTGAGATTAAACGAGCACAATTGAATTGAATCTCGAAAAAGATAGATAGGATTAGACAAGCATGGCTAAATGGAATCCGCGTGAGATTAAATGAGCGAGATCGAATTGAATTTTAAAAAAGGTAAATTGGATCACACGAGTATGGCCGAATTGATTCTGCATGAGAGTAAATGAGCACATTTAAATTGAATCTCGCAAAAGATATATAGGATTAGACGAGCCGGGCCGAACCCAATTCACGTGAGATTAAACGAGCATGATCGAATTGAATTTCGAAAAACATAGATGGGATAAAATGAGCATGACCAAATTGAATCTGCGTGAATGTAAATGAGCACAATCAAATTGAGTCTCGAAAAAGTTGGTTAGGATTAAACGAGCATGGTCAAGTTGAATCTATCTGAGATTAAACAAGCACGGTCAAATTAAATCTACGTGAGTGTAAATGAGAACAGTCAAATGAGATTCAATTCGACGAGCTGGGCCGAAATGAATGTGCGTAAGATTAAAAGAGCATGATTGAATTGAATCTCAAAAAAGGTAGATAGGATAAAACAAGTATGGCCGAATTGAATCTGTGTGAGAGTAAATTAGCACATTTAAATTGAATCTCGGAAAAGATAGATAGGATTAGACGAGTTGGGCTGAAATGAATTGCGTGAGATTACACGAGCACGATCGAATTGAATCTTGAAAAATGTAGATGGGATAAAACTAGCATGGCCAAATTGAATCTGCATGAGAGTAAATGAGGAAAGTCAAATTGAATCTCGAAAAAGTTGGATAGGATAAAATGGGCATGGCAGAATTGAATTAGCGCAAAAGTAAATGAGCACAGTCAAATTGAATCTCAAAAAAGATCGATTGGATTAGACGAGTTTGGCAGAATTGAATGCGCATGAGATTAAACAAGCTCGGTCGAATTGAATCTCGAAAAACGTAGATGGGATAAAACGAGCATGACCAAATAAAATCTGCGGGAGAGTAAATGAGCACAATCAAATTGAATCTTGAAAAAGTTGGATAGGATTTGACAAGCATGGCCGTATTGAATCTACGTGACATTAAACGAGCACAGTCTAATTGAGTCTTGAAAAAGATAGACTGGATTAAACAAGCATGGCCAAATTGAATCTACATGAGAGTAAATGAGGACAGTCAACTTGAATCTTGAAAAAGTTGGATTGGATTAGACGAGCATGGCAAAATTGAATCTGCATGAGATTAAACAAGCACGGTCAAATTGAATCTCAAAAAAGATCAATTGGAGTAGACGAGCCGTGCGAAATTGAATTCACATGAGATTAAACAAGCACGATCATATTGAATCTCGAAAAATGTGGATGGGATAAAATGAGCATGGCCAAATTGAATTTGTAAGAGAGTAAATGAGGAAAGTCAAATTGAATCTCAAAAAGATGGATAGGATTAGACGATCATGGCCGTATTGAATCTGCGTGAGAATAAATGAGCACGATCAAACTAAATCTTGAAAAAGATAGAATGGATTAAACAAGCATGGCCGAATTGAATCTGCGTGAAATTAAAAGAGCACAGCTAGACTGAATCTCAAAAAAGAAAGATTGGAATAAACATGCACATCCAAATTGAATCCACACGAGATTAATCAAGCATGATCAAACTAAATTGCAAAAAAGATAGATCAGTGTGAGATTAACCGAGCACGGTCAAATTGAATCTCAAAAAGATAGATATGGTTAAACGAGCAGGGCTAAATTTAATGCGCGTGAGATTGAACGAGCACGATCGAATTGAATCTCGAAAAACATTGATGGGATTAAACGAGCATTGCCGAATTGAATCTATGTGAGTGTAAATCAGCATAGTCAAATTGAATCTCGAAAAAGATAGATAGGATTAGATGAGTCGGGGGGAATTGAATGTGCGTGAGATTAAACAGGCACGATCAAATTGAATCTCGAAAAAACGTAGACGGGACAAAACATGCATGGGCAAATTGAATTTGCATGAGTAAATTAGGAAAGTCAAATTGAATCTCGAAAAAAATGGATTGGATTAGACGAGCATGGCCGAATTGAATCCGCGTGAGATTAAACGAGCAAGATCGGATTGAATCTCAAAAAGGTTAGGTAGGATAAAATGAGCATGGCTGAATTGAATCTGCACGAGAGTAAATTACCACAGTTAAATTGAATCTTGAAAAAGATAGATCAGATTAGACGAGCTGGGCCGAAATGAATGCGCGTGAGATTAAGAGAGCACGATTGAATTAAATCTCAAAAAAGGTAGATAGGATCAAACGAGTATGGTTGAATTGAATTTGCATGAGTGTAAATGAGAACATTTAAATTGAATCTCAAAAAAGGTTGAAAGGATTAGACGTGCCGAGCAGAACTGAATTAACGTGAGATTAAACGAGCACGATCAAATTGAATCTCGAAAAACATAGATGGGATAAAACGAGCATGGCTAAATTGAATCTACGTGAGTGTAAATGAGCCCAGTCAAACTGAATCTCGAAAAAGATGGATAGGATTAGACAAGCATGGCCGAATTGAATCAGTGTGAGATTAAACAAGCAATATAGAATTGAATCCCAAAAAAGGTAGATAGGAAAAAATGAGTATGGCCAAATTGAATCAGTGTGAGAGTAAATGAGCACATTTAAATTGAATCTCGAAAAAGATAGATAGGATTAGACAAGCTGGGCCGAACTGAATTCGTGTGAGATTAAATGAGCACGATCGAATTGAATCTAGTAAAATGTAGATGGGATAAAACTAGCTTGGCTAAATTGAATCTGCATGAGAGTAAATGATGACAGTTAAATTGAATCTCGAAAAAAGGATAGATAGGATACAATGGGCATGGCAGAATTGAATTTGAGTGAAAGTAAATGAGCACAGTCAAATTGAATCTCAATAAAGATCGATTGGATTAGACAAGCCGGCCGGAATTAATTACACGTGAGATTAAATGAGCACGGCCGAATTGAATCTGCATGAGAGTAAATGAGGACAGTCAAATTGAATCTCGAAAAAGTTGGATAGGATTTGAATGGCATGGCAAAATTGAATCTACAAGAGATTAAACAAGCATGGTTGAATTTAATCTCGAAAAGGATAGATATGATAAAATGAGCTTGAGCAAATTGAATTTACATGGCAGTAGATGAGCACAGTCAAATTGGATCTCAGAAAAGATAGATAGGATTAGACGAGCCGGGTGAAATTGAATGCGCGTGAGATTAAACAAGCACGATCGAATTAAATCTCAAAAAACGTAGATGGGATAAAACGATAATGGCCAAATTGAATTTGCGTGAGAGTAAATGAGGACAGTCAAATTGACTCTTGAAAAAAATGGACTGGATTAGACGAGCTTGGCCGAATTGAATCTGCATGAGATTAAACGAGCACGGTCAAACCGAATCTCTAAAAATATTGATTGGATTAAACAAGCACGTCGAATTGAATCTGTGTGAAATTAAACGAGCATGGTTGAACTTTATCATGAAAAAGAAAGATTGGAATAAACAAGCATGGCCGAATTGAATCCACGTGATATTAACCGAGAACGGTCAAATTGAATCTCAAAAAGATAGACATGGTTAAATGAGCATGGCCGAATTTAATGTGCGTGAGATTAAAAGAGGACGATCGAATTGAATCTTGAAAAACGTTGATGGGATTAAACGAGCATGGCCGAATAGAATCTACGTGAGAGTAAATGAGCATAGTCAAATTGAATCTCAAAAACGATAGATAGGATTAAACAAGCATGGCCGAATTTAATCTGCGTGAGATTAAACGAGCAAGATCGAATTGAATCTTAGAAAAGGTAGATAGGATAAAACGAGTATGGCCGAATTGAATCTGAGTGAGAGTGAATGAGCATATTTAAATTGAATCTCAAAAAAGATAGATAGGATTAGATGAGCTGGGCCAAACTCAATTCTCGTGATATTAAACGAGCACAATCAAATTGAATCCTGAAAAACGTAGGTGGGATAAAACGAGCATGACAAAATTGAATTTGCGTGAGAGTAAATGAGCACAGTCAAATTGAATCTCAAAAAAGTTATATAGGATTTGAAGAGTATGGCCAAATTGAATCTGCATGAGATTAAATAAGCACGATCGAATTTAATCTCGAAAAGGATAGATAGGATAAAATGAGCATGAACGAATTGAATTTGCAAGAAAGTAAATGAGCACAGTCAAATTGAATCTTGAAATAGATAAATAGGATTAGACGAGCTAGGAGGAATTGAATGCACATAAGATTAAACAAGCATGATCGAATTAAATCTCGAAAAAACGTAGATGGGATAAAACGACCATGGCTAAATTGAATCTACATGAGAGTAAATGAGGACAGTCAAATTGAATCTCAAAAAAAATGGATTGGATTAGACGAGCATGGCCAAATTGAATTTGCGTGAGATTAAACGAGCACGGTCAAATTGAATCTTGAAAAAGATTGTTTGGATTAAACAAGCACGTTGAATTGAATTTGCGTGAAATTAAACAAGCACGGTCGAAATGAATCACGAAAAAGAAAGATTGTAATAAACAAGCATGGTCGAATTGAACCCACGTGAGATTCTACAAGCATGGTCAAACTGAATCGCAAAAAGATAGATCGAATTAAACAAGCATGGCCGAATTGAATTGGTGAAATTGAATCTCGAAAAGATATATAGGGTTAAACGATCAAGACCGAATTTAATGCGCATAAGATTCAACGAGCACGATCGAATTGAATCTCGAAAAACGTAGATGGGATTAAACGAGCATGGCCAAATTGAATCTATGTGATAGTAAATAAGCACAGTGAAATTGAATCTTGAAAAAGTTTGATTTGATTAAACGAGCCGGGAGGAATTGAACGAGCGTGAGATTGAACGAGCATGACCGAATTGAATCTCGAAAAACGTAGACGGGATAAAACGAGCATGGCCAAATTTAATCTATATCAGAGTAGATGAGGACAATTCAATTGAATCGCGAAAAAGATTTATTGGAATAGACAAGCATGGCCAAATTGAATCCGCGTGAGATTAAACGAGCAAGATAGAATTGAATTTGAAAGAAGGTAGATAGGATAAAACAAGTATGGCCGTTTTGAATTTGCGTGAGAGTAAATGAGAAAGATCGAATTGAATCTCAAAAAAGTTAGATAGGATAAAACGAGCATGGCTGAATTGAATCTGCATGAGAGTAAATGAGCACAATTAAATTGAATCTCAAAAAAGATAGATCGGATTAGATGGGCCGAGCCGAATTGAATGCGTGTGAGATTAAAAAAGCTTGATCGAATTGAATCTCAAAAAAGGTAGATAGGATAAAATGAGTATGGCCGAATTGAATATGTGTGAGAGTAAATGAGCACATTTAAATTGAATCTAGAAAAAGGTAGATAGAATTAGATGAGCCGGGCCGAACTGAATTCGCGTGCGATTAAACGAGCTCAATCGAATTGAATCTCGAAAAATGTAGATGGGATAAAACAAGCATGGCCGAATTGAATCTACGTGAGTGTAAATGAGCCCAGTGAAATTGAATATCGAAAAAGATAGATAGGATTAAAAAAGTATAGCTGAATTGAATCCACGTGAGATTAAACGAGCAAGATAAAATTGAATCTCAAAAAAGGTAGATAGGATAAAACGAGTATGGTCGAATTGAATCAGCATGAGAGTAAATGAGCACATTTGAATTGGAACTCGAAAAACATAGGTATGATTAGACGAGCTGGGCCGAACTGAATTTGCGTGAGATTAAACGAGCACGATCGAATTGAATCATGAAAAACGTAGGTGGGATAAAACGAGCATGACCAAATTGAATCTGCGTGAGAGTAAATTGAGCACAGTCAAATTGAATCTCGAAAAAGTTGGATAGGATTAGACGATCATGGCCAAATTGAATCTGCCTGAGATTAAACAAGCAAGGTAGAATTGAATCTCGAAAAGGATAGACAGGATAAAATGAGCATGGCTGAATTGAATTTGCGTGAAAGTAAATTAGCACAGTCAAATTGAATCTCGTAAAAGATAGATAGGATTAGACAAGCAGGGTGGAATGGAAAGCACGTGAGATTAAACGAGCAGGATCGAATTGAATCTCGAAAAAGTTAGATAGGATAAAATTAGCATGGCTGAGTTGAATATGCATGAGAGTAAATGAGCATTGTTAAATTGAATCTCAAAAAATATAGATTGGATTAGACGAGCCAGGCCGAACTAAATGCGCGTGTGATTAAACAAGCACGTTCGAATTGAATCTCAAAAACTGTAGATGGGATAAAGCGAGCACGGCTGAATCGAACGCACATGAGAACAAAAGGGCAAATGTTAATTGAATCTCGAAAAAGATAGATAGGATTTTGCAAACATGACGGAATTGATTCTGCACGAGATTAAACAAGCACGATCAAATTGAATCTCGAAAAGCATAGATAGGATAAAATGGGCATGGCCGAGTTGAATTCTCGTGAGATTAGACGAGCACAATCGAATTGAATCATGGAAAGATGGGTAGGATTAAACAAGGATGGCCGAATTGAATCCGAGTGAAATAAAATGAGCACGGTCCAACTGAATCTCGGAAAAGAAATAGTGGAAAAAACAAGCATGGCCGAATTGAATCTGCGTGAGATTAAACGTGCACGGTCAAATTGAATCTCAAAAAATATAGATTGGATTAAACAATCAGGGCTGAATTGAATCGGTGTGAGATTAATCGAGCACGGTCAAATTGAATCTCAAAATCATAGGTAGGATCAAACAATAGGGCCGAATTGAATGCGTGTGAGATTAAAGGAGCATGATCGAATTGAATCTCGAAAAGCGTTGATAGGATAAAACAAGCATGGCCAAATTGAATCTATGTGAGAGTAAATGAGCACAGTCATATTGTATCCCGAAAAAGATAGATCGGATTAGACAAGCGTGGCTGAATTAAATCCACGTGAGATTAAACAAGCAAGATGGAATTGAATCTCGTAAATGGTAGATAGGATAAAACGAGCATGGCCAAATTGAATATGTGTGAGAGTAAATGCGCATAATTAAATTGAATCTCGAAAAAAATAGATGGGATTAGACGAGCAGAGCTAAATTTAATGTGCGAGAGATTAAATGAGCACGATCGAATTGAATCTCAAAAAACGTAGATGGGATAAAACGAGCATAGCCGAATTTAATCTATGTGAGTGTAAATGAACCTAGTGAAATTGAATATCGAAAAAGATAGATAGGATTAGACAAGCATAGCCGAATTGAATCCGCGTGAGATTAAACGAGTAAGATAGAATTGAATCTCAAAAAAGGTAGATAGGATAAAATGAGTATGGCCAAATTGAATCTGCGTGAGAGTAAATGAGCACATTTAAATTGAATCTCAAAAAAGATAGATAGGATTAGACGAGCCGGGTCGAACTGAATTCGCGTGAGATTAAACGAGCATGATCGAATTGAATCATGAAAAATGTAGGTGGGATAAAACGAGCATGACCAAATTGAATCTGCGTCAGAGTAAATGAGCACAATCAAATTGAATCTCGAAAAAGTTGGAGATTCAATTTGATTGTGCTCATTTGCGTGAAAGTAAATTAGCACAGTCAAATTGAATCTCAAAAAAGATAGATAGGATTAAACGAGCCAGGTGGAATTGAATGTGCGTGAGATTAAATGAGCACGATTGAATCGAATCTTGAAAAATGTAGATGGGATAAAACGAACATCGCTAAATTGAATCTGCCTGAGAGTAAATTAGCACAGTCAAATTGAGTCTCGCAAAAATAGATAGGATTAGACGAGCAGGGCCCAATTGAATGTGCATGAGATTAAACGAGCACGATCGAATTGAATCTCGAAAAATTTAGATAGGATAAAACGAACATGGCTGAGTTAAATATGTGATAGGCCACAAACTGAATGACCCCTTGTGATAGAAATTAATTAGCCAAGTTATTAATTAATCAATTCATCATGCAAACGCGTGGTAGCACAAACAAATCACCAATAAACTAATTATGCAGTGGAAAATAAATAACACAGTGATTTGTTTACGAATGGGGAAAACCTAACGGCAAAAACCCCATCGGGTGATTTTCAGGTCACCACTCCTGGAAACTCCACTATTATCACAACAAGCAGTTACAAGTAAAGGAATCCCAAGTACCTTACCAACCGACAGTTGAACCCTTACCCCAATACCCAAATGGACTTGCTCTGTAGTGACAGTTTCCCCTTTCTGATGCACGGCTCCCAAGTACGTGACTAACCAATTTCGCGGATCCTAGTACACGACTTCAATCACCAGCTAAGAAGATTGTCGACTGCAAAGTTCTTCAATTCATCCACACGATAAAGGTCAAGAAGATGCTTGGTCACAAAACCCTACGGTGAAAATACATAGCAACTTCTTCAAGAGAAAGAGATGAACTAAGACAAGAACTTCGTCTCCGATCATAATTTGCTTGAACAGAGTTTGCTCAAAGTTTGTGCAACTTGTGTACCATTTGACGGCCCTTAAAACAATCCTTTTATATGTCTAGGGTTAGGAGAAAATAAGGCCCAAAGACATATTCACGGATCCCAAGCAAATCATACTTGAATTCTGAAATTCTTAATCCTCAACAGATAGGAGGTGTTGAGCAGCTATCAAGCAGCAATCGAGCTTTAATGATTTTGCACTATCAACTTGTTTGTTTGGACACACTTAAAGGCTTCAACACTTGATCTTGAAACATGGTTTCTTGAAGTATTTAAACACATCCTAAATCTACCAAAAGTACAAGTAAAATGTGTTTTATCAAAGGATAGGCCAATTACATAAACATATGTTCTTAACATGTGAAACACATATGTCCTAACAATATGCATGAGAGTAAATGAGCATAGTTAAATTGAATCTCGAAAAAGATAGATCGGATTTAATGAGCCCGGCTGAATTGAATGCACGTGTGATCAAACAAGCACGTTCGAATTGAATATAGAAAAACATAAATGGGATAAAGCGAGCATGGCTGAATCGAACGCATGTGAGAACAAAAGGGAATATGTTAATTAAATCTCGAAAAAGATTGATAGGATTTAGCAAGCATGATGGAATTGATTCTATGCAAGATTAAACAAGCATGGTCGAATTGAATCTCGAAAAGCATAAATAGGATAAAATGAGCATGGCCAAGTTGAATTCGCATGAGATTACACGAGCACAGTCGAATTGAATCACGGAAAGATGGGTAGGATTAAACAAGCATGGCCGAATTGAATCCGAGTGAAATTAAATGAGCATGACCAAACTGAATCTCGAAAAAGAAAGAGTGGAAAAAACAAGCATGGCCGAATTGAATCTACGTGAGGTTAAACGTGCACGGTCAAATTGAATCTTGAAAAAGATAGATTGGATTAAACAGTCATGGCCGAATTGAATCGGTGTAAGGCTAATCGAGCACATTCAAATTGAATCTCAAAAACATAAGTAGGGTCAAATAGTATGGCCAAATTGAATGCACGTGAGATTAAAGGAGCGTGATCAAATTCAATCTCGAAAAGTGTTGATAGGATAAAATGAGCATGGCCAAATTGAATCTACGTGGGAGTAAATGAGCACAGTCATGTTGTATCTCAAAAAAGATAGATAGGATTAGATGAGCTAAGCCGAATTTAATGCGCGAGAGATTAAACGAGCACGATCGAATTGAATCTCGAAAAACGTAGATGGGATAAAACGAGCATGGCCAAATTGTATCCGCATGAGATTAAACGAACAAAGTCAAATTGAGTCATGGAAAGATGGATGGGATTAAACAAGCGTGGCCAAATTGAATCTGAGTGAAATTAAACGAGCACGGTTGAACTGAATCGCGAAAATGAACGAATGGAATAAACAAGTATAGCCGAATTGAATCTATGTGAGATTAATCAAGCACGGTCAAATTGAATCTCGGAAAATGATAGATAGGATTAGACGAGTCGGGCCAAATTGAATGCATGTGAGATTAATCGAGCACGGTCAAACTGAATCTTGAAAAATGTAGATGGGATAAAACAAGCTTGGCCAAATAGAATCTGCACGAGAGTAAATGGGCACAATTAAATTGAATCTTGAAAAAGATGGATAGGACTAGACGAGCATGGCCGAATTGAATCTGCGTGAGATTAAATGAGCACGGTCGTATTGAATCTCAAAATTGTTGATAGGATAAAACAAGCATGGTCGAATTGAATCCCCGGGAGATTAATCGAGCACGATTGAATTGAATCTCGAAAAATGAAGATAGGATAAAATGAGCAAGGCCGAATTGAATCTGCGTGAGATTAAACGAACACAGTCGAATTGAGTCACAGAAAAAAGGATGGGATTAAACAAGCATGGCCGAATTGAATCCGCGTGAAATTAAATGAGCACGGTTGAACTGAATCTCGAAAAAAGAAA
Organism: Quercus parvula; assembly: GCA_030820535.1. Taxonomy (NCBI): domain Eukaryota; kingdom Viridiplantae; phylum Streptophyta; class Magnoliopsida; order Fagales; family Fagaceae; genus Quercus; species Quercus parvula. The sequence continues at coordinate 26,455,612 of JAUAME010000004.1, forward strand.
GATTGGAATAAACAAGCATAGCCGGATTGAATCTGGTGAGATTAATCAAGCACGGTCAAACTGAATCTCGAAAAGGATAGATTGGATTAATCAAGCATAGTCAAATTGAATCTTGAAAAAGATAGATATGATTAGACGAGAAAGGCCAAATTGAATGTGCATGAGATTAAACATGCACAATCGAATTGAATCTCGAAAAACATAGATGGGATAAATTGAGCAAGGCCAAATTGAATCTGCATGAAAGTAAATGAGCACAGTCAAATTGATTCTCGAAAAAGATGGACAAGGTTAGACTAGCATGGCCGAATTGAATCCGCGTGAAATTAAACGAGCACGGTCAAACTGAATCTCGAAAATGAACGATAGGAATAAACAAGTATAGCCGAATTGAATCCGGGTGAGATTAATCAAGCACAGTCAAATTGAATCTCGGAAATGATAGATAGGATTAGATAAGCCAGGCGGTATTAAATGCGCGTGAGATTAAACAAGCACAATCGAACTGAATCTCGAAAAATGTAGATGGGATGAAACGAGCATGCCCAAATTGAATCTCAAAAAAGATGGATAGGACTAGATGAGCATGGTCGAATTGAATCTGCATGAGATTAAACGAGCACGGTCGAATTGAATCTCGAAATTGTAGATAGATTAAATGAGCATGGCTGAATTGAATCTGTGTGAGAGTAAATGAGCACAACTAAATTAAATCTCGAAAAAGGTAGATAGAATTAGATGAGCATGGCTGAATTGAATCCATATGAGATTAATCGAGCACTATCGAATTGAATCTCAGAAAAGGAAGATCGGATAAAACGAGCATGGCCGAATTGAATCTACGTGAGATTAAACGAACACAGTTGAATTGAGTCACGAAATGATGGATGGGATTAAACAAGCATGGCCGAATTGAATCTGCGATAAATTAAATGAGCACGGTCGAACAAAATATCGAAAAAGAAAGATTGGAATAAACAAGCATTGCCGAATTGAATCCAATGAGATTAGTCAAGCACGGTTAAACCAAATCTCGAAAAAGATAGATTGGATTAAACAAGCATGGCTGAATTGAATCAGTGTGAGATTAACCGATCGTGGTCAAATTGAATATCAATAAGATAGATTGGATTAAACGAGCAGGGTCGAATTGAATGTGCGTGAGATTAAACGAGCACGATCGAATTGAAACTTGAAAAAGGTAGATAGGATAAAACAAGCATGGACGAATTGAATTTGCGTGGGAGTTAATGAGCACTGTCAAATTGAATAGATAGATAGGATTAGACGAGCATGGCCTAATTCAATCCGCGTGAGATTGAATGAGCACGATGGAATTGAATCTCAAAATGATAGATAGGATTAAACGAGCGAGGCTGAATTGAATCCCTGGAAGATGAAACGAGCACGGTCGAATTGAATCTTGGAAAGGATAGATGGAATTAAACAAGCATGGCCAAATCGTATCCGCACAAGATTAAACTAGCCCAGTCGAACTGAATTTCGAAAAGATAGATAGGATTAAATGAGCATTGCTGAATTGAATCTGCATGTGATTAAACGAGCACGGAGGAATTAAATGTCGAAATGACAGATAGGATTAAGTGAGCATGGCTGAATTGAATGAGCACAGTGGAATTGAATCTCAAAAAGATAGATAGGATTAAATGAGCATGGCTGAATTGAATTGCCAAGAGATTAAACGAGCATGATCAAATTGAATCTCAAAAAGGATAGATAGGATTAACCGGTCATGGCCGAACCGAATCCGCACGAGATTAAACGAGCACAGTCAAACTGAATCTCGAAAGGACAGATTGGATTAAGCAAGCATGGCCGAATTGAATCCGCGTGAGATTAAACAAGCACAGTGAAATTGAATCTCGTAAAGATAGATAGGATTGAACAAGCTTGTCCAAATTGAATCCGCGTGAGATTAAACAAGTACTGTCGAATTGTATCTCGAAAAAGATAGAAAGGATCAAACGAGCCTGGCCGAATCAAATCCACATGAGATTAAATAAGCATGGTCAAATTGAATCTCGAACAAGATAGATATGATTGAACGAGCATGGCCGAGTTGAATCTGTGTGAGATTACACAAGCATTGTCAAATTAAATCCCAAAAATGTAGATAGGATTAAACGAGCATGGCTGAATCGAATCCACCTGAGATCAAATGAGCTCGGTTGAATTGAATCACGAAAAAGATAGAAAGGATTAAACAAGCATGGCTGAATTGAATCACCAGGAGATTAAACGAGCACGGTCAAATTAAATCTCGAAAAGGATAGATAGGATTAACTGAACATGGCTGAACCGAATCCGCACGAGATTAAACGAGAACAGTCAAACTGAATCTCGAAAGGACAGATTGGATTAAGCGAGCATGGCCGAATTGAATGTGCGTGAGATTAAAAGAGTACAGTTAAATTGAATCTCGAAAAGATAGATAGGATTGAACGAGCTTGTCCGAATTGAATCCGCGTGAGATTAAACAAGTATAGTCGAACTGTATCTCGAAAAAGATAGATAGGATTAAACGAGCCTGGCCAAATTGAATCCGCATGAGATTAAATGAGCATGGTCAAATTGAATCTCGAACAAGATAGATACGATTGAACGAGCATGGCCAAATTGTATCTACGTGAGATTAAATAAGCACTGTCGAATTAAATCTCAAAAAAGTAGATAGGATTAAACGGGCATGGCTGAATCGAATCCACGTGAGATCAAACGAGCTCAGTCGAATTGAATCTTGAAAAAGATAGATAGGATTTAGCAAAAACCGCACAAGATTAATCAAGCACGGTCGAATTGAATCTCAAAAAGGATACTAGAATTGAATCCGTGTGAGATTAAATCTGCGCGGTCGAATTGAATCTCGAAAAAAATAGCTAGGGTTAAAGGAGCTTGCCTGAATTGAATCTGCATGAGATTAAACGAGCAAAGTCAAATTGAATCTTGAAAAAGATAAATTGGATTAAACGAGAGTGGACGAATTAAATCTTCACGATATTAAACTAGCACGATTGAATTGAATCCTAGAAAAGATAGGTAGGATTAAACGGGAATGGCTGAAACAAATCCACGTTTGAGTTAACGAGTATGGTCGAACTGAATCTCGAAAAAGATAGATAGGATTAAAGGAGCACAACCGAATTGTATTTACGAGAGATTAAAGGAGCAAGGTCGAATTGAATCTAGAAAAAGATAGATTAAACGAGCACAATCAAATTGAATCTCGAAAAAAATAGATTGGATTTAACGAGAATAACCGAATTGAATCCATATGAGATTAAATGAGCATTGTCGAATTGAATCTCGAAAAGGATAGATAGGATTAAACGAGCATGTTCGATCTAAATCTGCGTGAGATTAAACGAGCACGGTTGAATCGAATCTCTAAAAAGATAGATAGGATTAAACGAGCATGGCTAAATTGAATCGCCGGGAGATTGAACGGGCATGGTCAAATTGAATCTCGAAAAAGATAGATAGGGTTAAAGGAGCATGGCTGAATTGAATCTATGTGAGATTAAACGAGCATAGTAAAATTCAATCTCGAAAAAGATAGATAGGATTAGACGAGCATGGATGAATTGAATCCGTGTGAGATTAAACGAGCAACATTGAATTGAATCTCAAAAATGTAGATAGGATAAAACGAGCATGGCTAAATTGAATCCGCGTGAGATTAAATAAGCACAGTCGAATTGAATCTTGAAAAAGATAGATAGGATTAAACGAGCATGGCTGAATTGAATCTGCATGAGATTAAATGGGCATGGTTAAATTGAATCTCAAAAAAGATAGATAGGGTTAAAGGAGCATGGCTGAATTGAATCTACGTGAGATTGAACGAGCACAGTCAAATTCAATCTTGAAAAAGATAGATAGGATTAGACGAGCATGGATGAATTGAATCCGCGTGAGATTAAACGAGCATGGTCAAATTGAATCTTGAAAAAGATAGATAAGATTAAACGAGCATGGCCAAATGGAATCGGTGTGTGATTAAACCAGCACAGTTGAATTGAATCTCAAAAATATAGGTAGGATAAAACGAGCATGGCTGAATTGAATCCACGTGAGATTAAATAAGCATGGTCGAATTGAATCTTGAAAAAGATAGATAGGATTAAACAAGCATCGCCAAATGGAATCCACGTTAGATTAAACCATCACATTCGAATTGAATCTTGAAAAAGATAAATGGGATTAAACGATAATGGCCGAATTAAATCCGCGTGAGATTAAACGAGCATGGTTGAATTGAATCTTGGAAAAGATAGATAGTATTAAATGAGAATGACCAAATTAAATCTGCGTTAGATTAAACAAGTATAGTCGAATTGAATCTTAAAAAAGATAGATAGGATTAAAGGAGCATGGCCGAATTGAATTTGCGAGAGATTAAAAGAGCAAGGTCGAATTGAATCTCGAAAAAAGATAGATATGCGAGCATGGCCGAATTGAATCCAAGATTAAATGAGCACAGTTGAATTGAATCTCGAAAAAGATAGATAGGATTTAATGAGCATGTCCAAATTGAATCCGTGCGAGATTAAATGAGCACTATTGAATTGAATCTCAAAAAGGATAGATAGGATAAACGAGCATGGCCGAATTGAATCCGCATGGGATTAAATGAGCACAGTCGTATTGAATCTCAAAAAGATGGATAGGATTAAATGAGCAAGACCGAATTGAATCTGCATTAGATTAAACGAGCACAGCCGAATTGAATGTCTAAAAAGATAGATTGGAATAAACTGGCATGGCCAAATTGAATCCGCGTGAGATTAAACGAGCACGGTCAAATTGAATCTCGAAAAGATAGATAGGGTTAAACGAGCATGGCCAAATTGAATGCTCCTGAGATTAAATGAGCACGGTTAAACTAAATCTCAAAAAAGGTAGATAGGATTAAGCAAGTGTGGTTGATTTTAATCCACATGAGGTTAAATGAGCATGGTCAAATTGAATCTCGAAAAAGATAGATAGGATTTGACGAGCATGGCAGAATTGAATTCGTGTGAGATTAAATGGGCACGGTGGAATTGAATCTTGTAAAGATAGATAGGATTAAACGAGTGTGGCTGAATTGAATCCGTGTGAGATTGAACGAGCATGGTCAAATTGAATCTTGAAAAAGATAGATAGGATTAAACGAGCATGGCCAAATTGAATCCACGTGAGATTAAACGAGCACAATCGAATTGAATCTCGAAAAGATGGATAGGATTAAAAGAGCATGGCCGAATAGAATCCGCGTGAGATTAAACGAGCACGGTGCAATTAAATCTCGAAACGATAGATAGGATTAAACGAGCATGGCCGAATTAATCCGCGTGAGTTTAAATGAGCACGGTCGAACTAGATCTCAAAAAATAGAGATTGGAATAAACAAGCATGGCCAATAATCTATTTAGTATTTCCCTTTGTGGGCTTGCATCTTCTTACTTGCATCCTTGCCCTTTGGTCGTGCCTAATTGGTCGCACCTTTGCTCCAAGTGTCCATGTTCCATGCATGTACATGCAAAGACAAAAGAAACAGGCCATCAGACAAGCAAAGATAGAAATAAAGGAAATAGGTAGAACATGCAAAGAACACACTAACAAATAGAGCCAACTGGGGGGGCAAACAAAGCATGCTAAGCATATGAAAGGGCAAACAAGCATGTTTTCAAACGAAATAGGGTGTCCTAGGAGGACAAATGTAGGTTTGGATCGAACGTCCATAGTTCCGTTGGATTGAAGTATGGACGACACGTAGACTTATGCATGAACATATAGGCAAGTGTTCAAAGATGCAAAAGAAGAAAAGAAAGCCAAACGGGTAGCACCAAGAAAGCAAGGCAAGCATATGAACATCGCACGGAATGAACAAAGGTGTGAATCAAGCACAAGAACACCACAGAGTTGTATCTCGCAAGTGGTTACATCCAAACAAGCCCTAGGAGGGATGGATGCAAACGCACAAGCAAATGGCCTCAAAGACCGATAGAAACAAACCCCCAGAGGGTAGGAAGCATGGCAAAGCCTAGATCTAGATAGGCAAACATTGAGATAAAGCATAGAAGCAAGCAAGCAAACATAAACACGCAAAAAGGAAATGATCCAAACCTTTTGATATAGGCCTAGGTGGATGGGTGTAGGCCTAGACCACGGGATCTAGATCTACACCCTACCAATAAGGGCCAAAACACAAGAAAGAGAGACATTAAGGAACAAAGTGGCTATAAAAGCACATGGCATAGCAACCAACATATAGATCTAGAGACATAAGTATGGCATGGAGCGTATAAACACATGGATCTAAGCATAGGCATGACAGGAGGCCCATAAACACATAGATATAAGCATAAATATGGCAAAGAACACATAGGCATGTATATCTAAGCATAAACACGGTAAAGAACACATAGGCATATAGATCTAAGCATAAACGTAGCAAGGACAAGGAGCCTAAAAGCATATGGATCTAAGCACAAACATTAAATTTAGACATATCCTAGACCAAGAAGGCTAGGCCAACAACATCAAAGAAATAAGTCATGTCAAAAAGCAAGGAAACATGCTAGGAAGCAAAATAAAGCAAGAACATGCTAGGAAAAGCAATAAAGCATATTATTGAACAAGAAAAAGTTATGAAATGAAAATGGTGTGTATTGCAGCTAAAAAGCTACATCCACTCCCCTAAACCTCAAATCTAAGGTACAGAACCAAGGAGAGGAAGATTGAGTGCAAGAACACTACCTTGTGATTGTGGAGAAAATAGAAGAATCAAGGGAGTTTGGATGTGTTTGGGAGAGAAATTAGAGAGAAGAGAGAGAGGATATGTGCAAAAAGAGGGGTTTGGAAGCACTTATAGTGGAATTCTAACCCGTTCGCTTCTGGCGGCCATACAATGTGCGCTGGCCACTTCTATTGACATTAGTAGTTTCGGCTTTTTCTGGTTGAAGTTTGGATGCATATTTTAAGGTCTTCCTTAACTCAGATTAAGTTGATCTTGGTGTCCCTAAAAAGCTCTAGATGAATAGTTTTGAGAACATTAAAGAAATTGGAAATTCGGCGATCGGATCAAAAGTTAGTCCTCGGGAATCGTGCTGACGTGCTTTACACAGTTTTTAGGATAGCTTAACCATTTTAACTCTGATTTCAACCCATGAATAGTCGTTGGAAAGGGAATTTGATAATATTCACAATGGCGCTGGTCCCAACCCATTCTGATGCTCATACCAAAATTAGGGTTTCAGTGGTTTTAGGAGCCAACGTCAGGTCAAACTTGTACATGGTAGATGCTATGAAAACACATGAAACACTAACAAAACTAAAAGAAAAGCTAGGTAGATATGAGAGACCATGCATAATAAAGATGGAAAAATTTGATAGGATTAAAAATGTAAAAAAAAAAAAAACAAAATTGTTATTTTGAGTGAGGGTAGTTTTGGAAAACATAAGATTAAATGGTCACTTCCGAATTTAAATCCTAGCGAGACTAAACGATCACTGCTGAATCTGAATCTTGAAAAAAGCATAGGATGTCTAAGACTAAACTATCATTGCCGAATTTGAATCCTAATGACTACATAGGATGCATAGTACTAAACGGTCGTGGCTGAATCTGAATCTAAATCCTGGTGAATGCATAGGATGCATAGGACTAAATAGTCGCTGCCAAGCATAATACTAAAAAGTCATTGCCGAATTTGAATCCTAGCGAACGCATAGGATGTATAGGACTAAACGGTCATTGCCAAATCTGAATCCTAGTAAGACTAAACGATCGCTGCCGAATCTGAATCTCGAAGAAGGCATAGGATGCTTAGGACTAAATAGTCATTGCCAAATCTAAAACCTGGTGAGACTAAACGTTGCTACCGAATCTAAATCTTGAAGAAGGCATAGGATGCCTAGGACTAAATGGTCACTATCGAATCTGAATCCTAATGAATGCATAGGATGCATAGGACTAAACAGTCATTGCCAAATCCGAATCCTAGTGAGACTAAACGGTCGTTACTAAATCTGAATCTTGAAGAAGGCATAGGATGCCTAGGACTAAACGATCGTTGCCGAATCTGAATCCTGATGAATGCATAGGATGTATAGGACTAAATGGTCATTGTCAAATCTGAATCCTGGTGAATGCATAGGGTGCATAGGACTAAATAGTCATTGCCAAATTTGAATCCGAGTGAATGCATAAGATGCATAGGACTAAACAGTCGTTGTCAAATTTGAATCCTAGTGAGACTAAACGGTTGCTACTGAATCTGAATCTCTAAAAAGGGATAGGATGCCTAGGACTAAACGGTCGTTGCCGAATTTGAATCCTGATGAATGCATAGGACTAAACGGTTGTTGCCGAATATAAATCCTAATGAATGCATAGGATGCATAGGACTAAATGGTCGTTGCCGAATCTAAAACCTAGTGAGACTAAATGATCGCAGCTGAACCATGAATCTCGAAGAAGGCATGGGATTAAATGGTCGCTGCCGAATCTAAATCCCAGTGATATTAAACGGTCACTGTCGAATCTGAATCCCAATGAGACAAAATGGTCATTGCCGAATCTGAATCTTGAAACAAACATAGAATTAAACGATCATTGCCAAATCTAGATCCTAATGAGACTAAACGATCATTACCGAATCTGAACCCTGGTGAGACTAAACAGTCATTGCTGAATTTGAATCTCAAAGAAGGGTATTTTGAAAATTTTGACACTTTTGAGATAAAAGAGATAGGATAAAATGGTTGCTACCGAATCCGAATCCTAAGAGGGGTATTTTGAAAATCTGGACACTTTTGAGGTAGCGATATGATTAAACGGTCGTTGCCGAATTTGAATCCCAAGAAAGGTATTTTGAAAATTTGGATACTTTTGATGCAAAAGCAATAGGATTAACGGTCGTTGCAGAATTTGAATCCCAAGTGAGGTATTTTGAAAAACTTGATATTTTTTAGGCAAAAGCAATAGGATTAAATGGTCATTGCCGAATCCGAATCCCAAGAGAGGTATTTTGAAAATTGATACTTTTGAGGCAAAAGCAATAGGATTAAACTGTCGTTGCTGAAATTGAATCCCAAGAGTGTTATTTTGAAAAATTGGATACTTTTGAGGCAAAAGCGATAGGATTAAACTATTGTTGCCGAATCTGAATCCCAAGAGAGGTATTTTGAAAATGTTGATATTTTGAGAAAACATGACATTTTGGTATGAGCATGCATGATATGTGTTATGCAGTAGGGTTTGACATACTTACCTATTTATTTGCATTGTCATATGTTTTGTTCTTACTAATCACTATGAATTTGCTTTCGCAGGTCATGTCTCGATGGGTGAGATCTAGCAGAAATTGCGGGAAGGCTCCCACTATTGCTCCATCTTGAGTAGACTCATCTAGCAGTGGTGACGACACTATTTCGGCCAGCATGCAGGTTATGCGAACCCTTCAGTAACGTTTGACTGAGGTGGTGATGACACTGCCTGCTAGAGGCATACACAAAGCATGTCGCACCAAGAGCCTATGTTTAGTGGAGGTAACAAGTTCCTCATCTTAATCTTGCACTGGTTTAGGAGGTGGTTCTTCACAATTCCCTCAGACCAAGGAGGGAGGAGACTTAAGGGGCGTAGAGTTAGAGGATGAGCTCATGTTTGATCAGGACGCGGATTTGGAGGCTGATGACATGGCCAAGCGGGGTCTAGGCGCTCCGAGGCACCATTGTCATAGGCCAAGATTTCTGCCTTGTCTGGCCAAGGCCGAGGCAGACACTAGAGAGACTAATGATAGCATAGATGATACCCATATACAACATGATCTAAAGAGGCATCCTTCTGCTCAGGCTCAAAAGGGTTAAGTATGTTCCGTTTTTCTAGGCCTCATGGTCTCTATTCTTATTTACCTGTTTGACTTTAGGACTCATGCGCACTGCTATGAATTTTTGATTAAGCAAGGCTTTGAGAACTTCCTAAGGATTTTGGCCTATTCTATGAGGCACGCGATAGCGGAGACTTTGGTGCAGTAGTTCCACGCGGAGACAGGAACTTTTCATTTAAGCTGTAAGGAGTATGCAATCCTTCCCCTTGAATGGAAGACCATTTTGGGCCTTAGATTCAGTGGGTACCCAGTCCCGATTGAGTTTGTGGACCTCGACGTCCCGAGTGAGATTTTGGGCATTAACTATCCCCTTACCCGAGTGATGATATGGTACTTTGGGCCTACAGATGAGCCTCAAATTCATATGGAGTGGTTGAGGATGAACATACCTTGAGGGGCGGAGCTGGACGACATTGCCCTTAAAAGGTTCTTCTTCTACTTCATCAGTAGTTGCCTTTTTGGAAACAACTGGTCGGTGCTAACTTGCCAACTGATGTCGACCATGAGAATGGTATCAAATATATGGCCTATGATTGGGAGTCCCTTTCTTACGAATTATTCATCACTTACTTGAGGTAGGCTTCACGACAAGGCTTTAGGAGCCTCGAGGGTTATTGGCAAATTTTGATGTGATGGGCTTATAAGCACATTCTGAACCTGCATCCACAGTATTCTAGCCTGTCTTCGATGATATATACTAGGGCATATGCCTAGGCCCTCTACACGATCAACAGAGTTATTTTGACATGGCCATCCATCGTCGACGCTACGCTAGATTATGTCACCTGAGGCGAGATACTCAACAACCCTTATGATAGGCGATTGTTGGCTAGGTGTGAAGTCTCCCTTAGTATGTCTAAGTTGAGTGTACAGTGCTAGTTCTGGACTTTATTGAGATGGGAGTTCTTTTTAGCTAAGAGGACCTACCATCAGGTCATGTCGGTCTTTAGAGTACCCAAGGACCCACCTCGTGAGCTTTCTTGTTCTATGGTGATCTTAGACGACCTTGAGTATGGGACAGGTTCCTTCGAGGGTTTCGTTACGAAGGATACTGATTATGTCACTTGGTTTCTACAGTCCTCGGCTGGAAGTATCGATGATTGCCCTATAAGTGGGGGCAGACTACGTGGTGGCATAGCACGCGCTCGTTGGGCTTCAGAGGCCCACTTGAGGTTACATGTAGATACCATATAAGCCAGGGTAAGAAAGCCTAAGGGCACGACCACTGCTAGGATGGGTATGTGTAGGAGGGGATTGCCAGATCATTAACTCAAGAGAGTTATCGATGGCAGAGAGAGAGGGAGGCCCATGCCATTGCTACAAAGAGAGAGAGGGCCAGCTCCTGGTTGAGATAAGCATGCTCTGTGGTTACATCGGCGTTCTGATCAACGAGATGCGAGGGAAGATGATGCTTATAGCTCCAGCACCTTATATTCCTGGCAGACTCTTCTATTCGACGAAAAGAGTTAGAGTATATACCTACTCCTCCAGGCCCAACCTGTAGTTGGGGATATGGCCCCTTAGGTGATTGGGCACGGGGCCCTTTTCCAGATCAGGCACCATTTCAGGTTCCAGGATATGCCCCAAGTTCTTCAACGTATCGAGCCAGTCCTTTTATAGGTCCCACTACAGGTGATGATGCCAGTGGTAGCAATCCCGAGCACTTCGCAAGTGATATCATCAGAGATGATGACTCTCCTTAGGCCAGCCATGTATGTTGTACCATGATGATGTAGCCCCTACACAAGTATGTTTCATTTTTCTTGTACTTGGTAGACATTGCCCTTTGGTGGGCCAGACATGTATATGATAGGCCAAAAACAAATTGACCCCTTATGACAAATTAACTTATTAATTAACCAAGTTTATTAATTAATCAAATTAACATGCAAAGCACATGGTAGCACAAAAATCCCACCGGGTGATTTTCAGGTCACCACTCCCAAAACTCCACTATTATCACAACAAGTGGTTACAAGTAAAGGAATCTCAAGTACCTTACCAACCTTCAGTTGAACCCTTACCCTAATACCCAATTGGACTTATTCTGTAGTGACAGTTCCCCTTTTGATGCACGGCTCCCAAGTACATGACTAACCAATTGCGAGGATCCCAATACGCGACTTCAATCACCAACTAAGAAGGTTGTTGGCTGCAAAGTTCTTCAATTCATTCCAACAATGAAGATCAAGAAGATGCTTGGTCATAAAACCCAATGGTGAACATACACAGCAACTTCTTCACAAGAATGATGAACTAGGGCAAGAACTTCGTCTCTAGTCACAATATGCTTGAACAGAGTTTTCTCAATACTTGTGCAACTTGCGAACCTTTTGAAGGCCCTTAAAATAATCCTTTTATATGTTTAGGGTTAGGAGAAAAGAAGACCTAAACACATAATCACGGATTCCAAGAAATCAGATCAGAATTCTGAATTTCTTAAATCTTGACAGATAAGCTGTCGAGCAGCTATTGAGCTAGCTGTCGAGCTTTAATGAATTTGCACTTTCAGCTTGTTTTTCTTGGACAGACTTGATGACTTCAACACTTGATCTTGAAACCTTGTTTCTTAAAGTATTAAAAACATCCTAGAACTACCAAATTACAAGTAAAGTGCATTTTGTCAAAGGATTAGCCAATTACATAAAATAATGACATATGATCCTAACATGTGAAACACATATGTCCTAACAGTATATATTATATTGTCCCACAGTAGGTCCAAACTGTATTTTGATATTACCTCTTGGTAGGCTTTTTGACATGTATGTATGATTGCCCTATCATGGGCCTAAACTGTATTCTAATATTGCCTCTTGGTAGGCATATATGTATGTATAGACATTGCCTCTCGGTAGGCTCGGATGTATGTTTCTTGATATCGCCTGTTGGTAGGCTTGGATGTCTGTATGTACATTGCCTCTTGGTAGGCCTTATATGTATGATTTTGGATATCGCCCATTGGTAGGCTCCTAATGTATGTATGGACATTGCCTCTCAATAGGCCTTACATGTATGATTCTATATATTGCTTTAGCATTGATAAGGTTGTGGTACCATTGTTCTCATGCACTATCACTTCATTCACATCGCACCGTATTTTCACAGGTTTATCGATAAAATCTAATACTGATTAACCTGATAAGGGATATGGAAGAAAGAGAGGCCGCATGAAATGAAACTGCCCCAGTGTAGGTTTCATGTAGTTCTCGATATGAGAGGAAATGTTCCTAGCGAGGTGGACTCATTCTTGAGCATACTAACTAGCAGAAAATGGACTAAATCACACAAAATAAACTACCCCAATGTAGGGTTTTATATAGTTCTGAACTGATCAACCAACTTGAAGCAGGATTAGAATCGCACTGGACAACCCTAAGGATGATCATGGACTTCCTTAGCGGGATTTTGGACTCGCCGTGCAGTGGAAAGCATTAATTGACTTGGTTATCAACTAAACTGAATGGTTCTTTGAGAAAGGTTCCTTACATGAACTGATTGTTGTGATCTTCATACCATGCTGGATGGATTGCTACTAATGATTGGGAATGGCCTCAACACTATCCCACTATACATCCTGGCAATGGGGGCTAAACTGACCCCTGAACCGAGTAAACTAGGTTTTGAAAATGAGGTTCAAGATATTTTGGGATGTCAGACGAGACACAAAAAGATAAACAGCCCTAGTGTAGGCTTTGTGTGGTCCCAGTTATGCAAAAAAATCTCTTAAGGGACCGGTTTACTATTGAACCTGCCGCACACCACTATTAGTGCAAAACCCAAGGGAATCTTTGCTCCAAAGCTATCCAAAACCCTTCATCCTTTAGATTTAAGCTCAGAATATGTGTGGGTTTGTAATAGGGGGTTGAAAAGCCTTGGCACATGTCCTGAGGTGCGGCAGCTACACAAGGTGCACCGCCTAGGGCCGGCAGCCACACAATGTGAGCTGGCCTTGGGAAGTGTGCATAAAAGGCTGGGTCCCCCCCAGACTTTCCATATTCTAGTCTGCGATTTCTGGGGTCTTCACTTAACCTTTTTCTTCACTAAAAACTCTTAGATACACCATTTTTCTACGCTTTTCTACACCAGATTCTTTAATATTTGAGCATGGATTTTCTTGGGCTCAAGACTTATGATACTGTGGTGGAGATTGAGTGAGAGACTTTTCATGAAACAGATCTCAAGAAGTGGTGGACTTCATTCTCTTCTAAGGATTGGGCTTACATCCAACAATTCCTTAGAGATGCCACTTCACTCTTTTGTAATTCTATGGATTGGCACTTACTAAAGGCCATAGTTAATTGTTGGGATCCCACTTTAAGGTGCATTACCATTGGAGATGTGGACTTGGTCCCTACTTTGGAGAAGTATGATCGCTTTCTTTCTCTTCCTACCCCTGTGAGTAAGATTTATCGACCACCACCTCGACCTCGTTTCCACAAGCAGTTGATGAAGCTATTAGGACTAAAGACGTTTGTAGTGGATGTTCTAACCCAATATAGGAGTGGTTTAGGAGGTAGCATCCCCTAGGAGTTTCTAATATATCAATTTGGTGAAGTTGAGTGCCTTGCTGCTTACCGAAGAGACTTTGTAGATTTTAAGGAGCATTATACCTTCTACAGGTGCCAGGCCTTCATAATGGCCTTCTTTGGCTCAGTGCTATTCGTCTCATTCGGATTCTATCAACTTTGTAGTTCTACCCCTAGTAAGTACCCTGCCACATAGCACTTCCTTTATTCCTTCTCTCCTCCCTGAGACTATTCAGACTTTTTCTCTATGTCGTGAGATGGGTAGTGGTAGCCTTGGTTGTTATGTGCATCTACTGTAGTTCTATAGTCATCTGAGTGTGATATCTAGGGCACAACCTATGGGGTTCTTGAGGAAGAATAGAATTATGATAACTGTAGCCCTTAATCTTCCTTTTACTAGGGATACCACCGGTTGGTTGCGGTATCTATTTGGCTTGGGTCCCACTGATTGGATGTGGAAAGTCAAGTGGGGAATTACTAGGTGGCAAGGTTGGACCCATTGTGTCAGTTTGCTTGGCATCCCTTTGGTAGGCATCTAAGGTTGCACAGGGTACTTTCCAGGTATGGCCATGAGGCAGTTTAGGGGTAATCAGCACAGGGTATTTTCTAGGTACTTTATGTCATCACTTGTGATTATAGGCTCTAGGATATCGATATAGTCATCATAAGTCGTGCTTCTAATCTCTAGAAGGAGCGCAGGTTAACTGTTGACTATCCTACTTGCCCCAGGGAT
The DNA here is from genome assembly GCA_030820535.1 of Quercus parvula. Classification (NCBI taxonomy): domain Eukaryota; kingdom Viridiplantae; phylum Streptophyta; class Magnoliopsida; order Fagales; family Fagaceae; genus Quercus; species Quercus parvula. Next base: position 26,470,767 of record JAUAME010000004.1, read on the forward strand.
GATCATGAGTGGTCTACTGATGATTTTAGTGAGTGGAGAGCTACCACGGATCCATGTTTCATTGTTGACCTATCGGTTCTGGATCCTCTTAATCCCCGCCTTCCAGCTGATATATTAAGGGATTATAAGCTAGAGTTTAAGGTCAGAGTTGAGAGTACTCTTAAAGACCTGAGTGAGTGCCTGACAAAGGCTATAAAGGATAGGGATTGTTGCGAAGAGCTTCTTGATGCCACAGTGGAGGATTATAATGAGATAGGGAGGAACTATAAGGCTGAGCTCACCACCCTTAAAGTAGAGCTTGAGCAGAAGGGTCTGGTCCCTTCAGCCATAGAGGCGAAGTGTACTCAGCTGAGATCTCGAGTTGCGAGCTTAGAAAGTGAGCTAGTAGACCTTATTCTGAGATTTACTGATGCGAACCCCAATAGACACGCTTTGAGACCCAACAAAAATATTGGAATACTTGCCCAAGAAAACTAAAATTCAAATTTTGATAGAAAACCCTGACCCAACGTTTACAAGCGAAACACGAACCAAAGGTATAAGTAACAGACCTTAACCCAATGATTATAACGGAATCATGAACCAAAGGTATAAAATTTGAACGCCACAAGGAATAATCCCTGATAAGTTCACAGTTCTTGAAGAACCAAAAGAAGAGCAAAGCCTCACCTTTTCTGATTTTTATTCAATAGCCTTCTCTATTACAATGAGTGCATGCTACTTATAAGGCATGACTAAAAATTAAAAATATGAAAAACGTACTAAATAATAAAACCCTAAATAAAAGTTGATTTGGTCTGAAATTAGCATATCCAAAATAGGAAAATAGCTAAAAAAACGTTCTAAATAATAAAAGCCTAAAATTAAGGTGGATTTGGTCTAAAATAATAAGTTTCAGAATAGGAAAAATGGCTATAAACTAATATGGGGTTGGAAAGTCAATCAGCCATTAATCCACGCCATAAATCACGTCCAATCAAAGCAGATCAGCCCTCAATAGCTTGGATTAAATTTATTACACCTTCATCTTCCTTTGGGTCAAGCTTGGAATGTCCTGTGTTAGAATCAGCCCAAATCTCTTGAATCAGCCCATTAAGTGCTTCTTTGATCTTCTTGGATCTTGCTTTAGTAATAGGCCCAACTGGAACATGCAATGAATCCTTGAATGCTTTGTGATTCTCATCATTTACTGTCTTGGATTAGACGAGAGATGAGGAAAGGGCCATAGTGGAGGCTAGTCATGCTGAGGCGAGCAGCAAAGCTAATGATTTAGCATTGAGGCTATTGGAGGCTAGATCCTTCATCCATTCCACTTTGAGCTTGGAATATGGGCCAGCTAATGAGCCTAGTGAGCCACAGTTGGCTTTTTGTCACCTTCAAGCTGAGGTAGCCGAGAAGGAGGAGGCATTAAGAGTTTCTATTGCTGAGGTTGGCACTTTGCAGGCCCTACTTGATACAGAGAGGCAGAGCTCCACCTCGAGTCCCAGCATGGAGAGGGAGTTGGTTCGTCTTCAACACTCATATAACAAACTTAGAGAGGTTGCTAGAGATCTAAGCTTTAATGCAGTAGGGTTGCTTCATAATCATTCATCGGATGATCCAATTCTTCTTGCTAGCTTCGGGGTGCTATACAAGCAGTGTCAGACTGTTTGGACCATGTTTGACTTGTTGGAGTCTTTTCTGTTTCTTTTCATTTTGCACATAAGCTATGTAGTTAGTATTCCATCATGTATGGAAAGGTTCTTCATAAATTGTTAGGAAATTATGTGAGGCCTTCCACTTTTGGGTTTCTAAAGCAAGTCTAGTTTGCAAGGCATGCTTAAAACAGAAAGAAGGTGGAAACGAAGATGTTTTTTGCATATATTGATTATTAGGAAATATTTATGTTTATGAAGTTTGTGTTTGGATGCATAATGATGAATGCATGAAAGGATTAGAAATGCACAAGACAGGCATATTTAATGAATATGTGTGTAAATGCTTTGGAAATGCAAGATCATACAAATAATATGGTAAATGTAAGTCTATGCATATCAATATCTCAGGTTCCAAAGGATACATCGAGTTCTAGATGGATCTTTCCCATTCCCATTGGGGTACATCTTCCGTTGGCATGTGCCATAAGATCTTTGAACAAATCACAATGGGCCATACGCGTTGCAAACATAAAGTAACCCAAGAGGGTGCATACTTTCTTTCCTTGGTCTTGATCATAAACCCGAGTGGATTCAACTGACTGATTTTTCTTCTAAAATGTAATCGTGCTAGAATTGGCTACCTACGTACCTCTACGGGGAAGCATCAGGTCATCATGTAGTTCAATTAACATTACAAATTTTGATTGCATTAATTTTTTCCTAGACCGCCCTTTCGAGTTTTCAATCTAGCAGGCTCTCTCGCACTCTTTCTTTTGCTCTCTTTTTTAGTAGACCGCCTTCTCAGGTTTTTAATCTACCTTCCATTTTTTTTTTTTTTTTCTGTTTACATAAGAATGTAGAAAAAAAGGTTTCACTTAGAGGCTCCCTTATGCAAAGTACTCTATGACAGCATCGAAATTGGTGGGCATACTGAAGTCGTGCCTATCCCTATCGGCTAGGATTAAGGCTCCTCCAGAGAAAGCCTTTTTCACCACATATAGGCCCTCGTAGGTTGGGGCAAACTTTCCTCTGTGATCAAGCATGGCCTGGTTGCACTTCTTTAAGACCAGGTCACCTTCTTCAAAGACTCTGGGTCTAACTTTCTTGTTGAATGCTCACTCGACGCGACATTAGTACAATTATCCATGGCACATCATGGTCATGTGCTTCTTCTTTATCATGCTCAGTTGCTAATATCGAGACCAGGCCCATTCAACTTCTGATAGCCCTATCTGTGATAAGATTCTAAGGGATGGGATCTCTACCTCTGCAAGGAAGACAACTTCCATGCTGTAGACTAAAGAATACGGGGTCATGCTCGTGGAAGTATGAATAAAAGTGCGATAGGCGCACAAGGCAAATGGCAAGAACTCGTGCCAATCCTTATAGTTGTCTGCCATCTTCACTGAGATCTTTTTTATGTTCTTGTTAGCAGCTTCCAATGTGCCATTCATCTCAGGACAAGAAGGAATCAAATTCCAGTGTTTGATCATAAATTGTTAGCAAAGTTGCTCAATCATTTTTCCATTTAGGTTTTTCCCGTTATCAGTAATGAGCTTTCCTGGTATGCCGTAGCGGCAGACGATGTTCTATTTCAAGAATCAAACCACCACAACTTGGGTGACACTTTTGTAGGAAACGGCTCCCATTCACTTGGTGAAGTAATCAATGGCCACCAAGATATACTTATGCCCATTGGAGGCTTTCGGAATCACAGGTCTAATGACATCCATTCCCTAGGCTGAAAAAGGCCATGGCGCTGCTAGAGAGTGCAAGGATTGGGGTGGAACATTCTTTCTATTCTAGTAGACTTAGAAATTGTGGCACATCCTCACATGCTTAATATAGTTACTTTCCATGGTAAGCCAATAGTATCCGGCTTTCATGATTTTTTAAGCCAACAAGAGTCCACTGGCATGGGCTCCAAGCAAACCTTCATGCATCTCTTCCATCAAATGATTAGCCTCGAGGGCATCTATGAATCGAAGCAAAGCTGTATCATGGTTCCTCTTATACCAGACTTCCCCACTTAAAAAGAATTGGCATGCCATGCGCTTGATAAACTTCCTTTCCTACCCATGGCTCCGGACTGGTATTCACCATTCTTGATATAAGCCTTGATATCATGGTACCATGGCTTTCCATCGATTTTGGCTTCAACGTTCATGCATTCTTCGATGTTCATGCAATAGGCCGGTACACTGCGGACCTCTATGCGCAATTGTTGCATCTCATCTCCTTTTGCCCATTTAACCATACTAGCTAAGGTGGCTAAAGCATCCATAAACTAGTTGTGTGCTCGGGGCAAATAAGCAAAGGTAATGTTCCAAAATTTTAAGATTAGGCGACTAACACACTTCTGATACGAAATCAACTTGGTGTCTCGAGCTTGCCACTTCCCCTTTATATGGGAAATGATCAACAGGGAATCTCCAAAGATGCTTAGATCGTATGTGCCAAACTCCAAGGTGACTTGTAGGCCTACTATGCTTGCCTCGTACTCTGTGACATTGTTTGTGCAATCAAAATTTGGCTTGACTGAAACAGGAATTTTCTGGCCCTTCGAGGATACTAGAATTGCTCCCACTCCATTTCTTGTGATATTGGCAGCCCTATCGAAATAAAGCTTCCAAAATATCCTCATCTAAGAAGAGGGATTTTGAGAGCACAGAGACATTCAACAGCTAGTCTGCTAGGTAATCGGCTATGGCTTAGCCCTTGATGGCCTTTCATACTACAAATACGATATCGAATTCAGCGAGTAACATCTGTCGATGGGAGATCTTCCCTTTAAGGGCAAGCTTTTCAAAGATGTACATGATAGGATCCATGCGGGAAATCAATCGCGTGGTGAAGTAGAGCATGTACTACCACAACTTGGGTGAGGCCCATGCTAAGGTGTAACACCTCTTCTCAATGGCGATGTAATTGATCTTACAGCTGGTGAACTTCTTACTCTGGTAGTAAATCACCTTCTCTTTTTTATCAGGTTCATTTAGTTGGCCTAACATGTAACCCATGGATGTCTCTTGTACCACTAGGTAGAGAATCAACGGATGTCCCGAAGTTAGGGGAACCAAAATAGGAGGGTTGAATAAATACTACTTAATCTTGTCAAAGGCCACTTGACACTCATCTGTCCATTCTATCTTTGTGTCCTTCTTCAAGAGCTTGAATAAGGGGTCACACATGGCGGTCATTTGCGCTATGAAATGAACTATATAATTGATCCTTCCAAAGAAGCTTCAAACTTGTTTCTTAGTTTTCGATGTAGGCATGTCCCTGATGGCTTGGACTTTTGCTAGGTCCACTTCAATTCCTCTTTGGCTGACTATAAAGCTAAGCAATCTCCCTGAACTAGCTTTGAAGACACACTTGTTAGGTTAAGCCTTAACCTGTACTTGACAAGGCACTTGAATAGCTTTCTCAAATCTATCAAATGATCTTTAGGGGTGTGTGACTTGGCAATCATATCTTCCACGTAGACTTCGATCTCTTTGTGCATCATATCATGGAACAGGGTTACCATGGCTCGCTGGTAGGTCACCCCAGCATTCTTCAAGCCGAATGGCATGACATCGTAGGCGTAGGTTCCCCAATAGGTGGTGAATGTTGTCTTGGCTTTGTCCTTTTCAGCCATCTTAATCTAATTATAACTTGAGAATCCATTAATAAAGGAGAAGAACATGTTGGTCATGATGTTATCGATTAGGGTATTGATATGCGGCAGGGAAAATTATCCTTTGGGCTGGCCCAATTCAAGTCTTTATAATCGACGCATATGCGTACTTTCCCATCTTTCTTTAGCACGGGAACAATGTTGGCAACCCAATCAGAGTAGGCTATGGCGGTAAGAAAATCAGCTTTCAATTACTTTTCTACTTCTTCTTTGATTTTTAGGATAATCTCTGGCTTCATACTTCAAAGGGCTTACCACACTGAGGGGGCATTCAGGTTTCTTTGTATCTAGTCCTAGTATATCTTGAAAAGACCAAGCAAAGATTTCCTTGAATTCCTTCAGCAGAGCTATGAGCTCATCTTTCATGTCCCTGATGGCCTATTTGCCCTAATCTTGATGGGTTTTTCTTTCTCACCATCACCAGCTAGGTTTATCACCTCTGTCTCTTCTATATTGGTTTTGGACCCTTCAGTCTCTCTATTTAGTGCTTCGAGGATGTCTCATGGTAAGTTCAGGATCTCTTCCACTCCTTCAACATCATGATCCAACTCTATTGTCTCATTCACATCATCCATACCCTCATTATGGCAAAAGAACAATGTACTTGTTTAGGAATCAAAACAAATCCTATAGAACAGAACATATGCAGAGAAACATAAGATAATTTGCACAAACGTATTCATAGGAAAGCAAATAAAGCGAGATGCAATAATTTCCTAAATAATACCCTGAATATTTCATTAATGGATTATGGGTAGGGGGAAAACAAAGTTCATGCTTGATAATGAAAGAAGGGAAATGCTTTTCTTGTTGTTTCTTGGAAAACAAAATGGGGAAATGAATAGGAAATACAAATGAAGCAGGAAATAACATAAGCATGCAAAACAAACTAGATATGCTATTCTAACCCTCTCGGGTGATCGGGAGGCCCAATCACTCAATGATCGAATACTCCTTACTCAGCCGGTGCAACCACAAAGCAAGGCTCGATAGTCCAAAGGCTTGCCGCCTCGCCTAGCATCCCTAGTGGGATAGTAAAAGTTGGATCATCTTCAGAAGATGTGATAGTGTTCACAAAGAACTCTTCGGGATAGAGCCGAATAATGCAAGCCAGATCAGGCTCTTCGTCTTCCAATTCCTTGAAAGGTTCTAGTATAATGATCTCAGCCAGAGCCAAGAAAGTGGTTTCTGATACGGGGAATAGACATCCCTAAAGTGTCGCACTTCCTCTTCTTGCCTCTAGAAGCTTGAAAGAGCTCTTCATGAGTGGGTTCGTGCTCCAAACCAAATCTTCCTTTGTTATTTAAGAATTCAATGAAAGCAGGGCTCCCACGTCCTACGGCTCCGAGGCCTTGGCCTAGTTAGTACCCAAACTTGAGCATTTCCTTTACGGACATCAAAACTGCTGCAGGCCAACCGGACTCAGGCTCTGAAGCATTGTGAATGATGGAAACTAGCTTAAAACTATGGAAAGATACTTCTAGAAAAGCATTAGCATTGATTTAGGGGATAGATTTCTCATGGAAGATAGTCATGGGCTCTTCAGCCATAATAGTGATCAACTGATTTTTGGGGATGAACTTGAGTCTCCGATAGAGGGTATACATGATTGCACTTGCTATATGTAACCAAGGTCTCCCTAAAAGTAGATTGTAAGGAGAGTCAACCTTAATCACTTGGAAATTGACCATGAAGGTTCTTAGGCTTATCTTAGTCATTAACTCGATATCGCCTTACACTTCTTGACGCATGCCGTGGAAGGCTTTGATAATCATAATGCTAGGCTTAATAAGAGATATAACCACTTTCAGGCACTCAAAAGTGGCCATCGGGTAGACATTCAAAGCTGATCCATTATCGATTAATACCCTTATGACAATCATGTCTTCATATTTGACCATAATGTGCATAGCTAAGGTATAATCTCTACCTTCTAGAGGCAACTCATCATCTGAAAATGAGACTTTGTTGGTGGCTAACACCAATGATACCATACCCTCGAAAGAGGAGTCTATTTTACCGATAGGAACATGCATTTCCTTCAACACCTTCAATAGATCTTCATGATGGACCTCGGAAGATAGCAACAAGGCTAAAATTGAAATCTGAGCTAGAGATTTGTTCAACTGCTAAATCACACTATAATCAGCCTTTCAAATGGTTTTCAAGAATTTCTCGGCTTCTTCAATAGTGGCCCTATTCCTGACTGGCTTGGCTGTGCTCTTGCCAATCTCTTTCCTCCTTTTTTCTAGTTCCTCAGGTGTATAACATCGACCACTCCTAGTGAGTCTGACTAGGCCTAAAGAGATGTTAGAGCAAACCTTTTCCTCTCCAATTTGGGTTAAGATCAAAGTCACATCATACTTTCGTGAGACACGATAGCTATCTTTGTAAGGGAAAGGCTTTGACATACAAATTACCACGCCTTCTTGAGTTTGAAATTTTGGCACCAAGGAAAACATCTTTGGACTGATGATGACTGGGCAGGGCAGAGTAGCTTCCAAAACTTTTAGGCTAGGAGCCCTAGAGATTCCTTGGATAGGCTTTGGCAGAATTAGAGGATCAAAACCTTGAATGGTAAAGACAACAAGAGTTTTCTTCTAGACAAATCCTGGAGATGGCTCGATGACCCCAGGCAAAGATAAGATCAAAAGGGCAAAACCCTCAATGGTTGGCAGGTTTTGTTCCTTCTTTGGAGATGGCACTCCTGAATCCACAGGTGATCTTGTAATCTCTTCGATAACAACTGAAGTCAGAGGAGCTAGCGTCCTTATCCCTGGAGGAACCTTGCAAAGGTGCTCTTGCAATTATTTGTCCTAGTCTTTTCCTTAATCCTATTGTAATAGCGTTGTGGCTAGTTCTCACTTGGATATTTGGAGGGCATAGCTTGGCCACTAAGCAATCTTCCCTCCGTACGACCTCTCTTTCAATCCAGATAATGCCACGGTTGGCTAAACTCTGAGCTTGTTCCCTAAGCACTCTACAATTGAATAGGGCATGTCGGTCCTCACTATGACAGAATAAGCAAATTTCCCAATCGATTCCCAGAGCACCTATTGATGAGATCTAGATTCGATGTCTCAAATGTACACACTCTTCCAAAGTGTGCCCTTCAGCCCCAAAATGGTGCTCACATTTCTAGGAAGGGTCAAAACCAAGCAGATGAAGACCGTCTTTAGGTTTCACAAATATTGGAGTCACTAGCTTCTTCTCCAACAGATAAGCATAAAATGGGTAACGGAGAGAATTTTCGTGGTTTTGCCTTGGGATATCAGGGTTAATAGGGCCTTCCCCTCTGATTGAATATTTGGTAAGGTGTTGGGCTGGCTGAACCTGTTGCTGATAAGGTTGGGCATTTGAGGCTGTATAAGCAGAAATAACACCCCTTGGTCCTTCAAGCTTTTTGTCAATCATATGAACATCAGTTTCTTTCCCTTACAACCAGTTTCCTTTTTCACTTGTTGTTCTATCATAGAATTCAGAGCCTCAGAATCAACTATTTTCTTGCTTATAATACCCTCGTCAATACTCTCCTCAATAGGAATCTGGCTTACGAAGTGAGTGACTTGGGCACTAATCATCTTCTCATAGTAAGGACGCTTAAGGTTATCAATGAACCACTTGATCATTTCGTCTTCCATCATGAGAGGAAGCACTTGGGTGGCCAGCTCATGCCACCATTGGGCATACTCGCAAAAAGATTCCCCACTCTTCTTTTTTGTCCTCTTAAGAACTGTGCGGTCAGGAGCTATCTCAGTATTGAATCGGTAATATTCCAAGAATGCATTGGCCATTGTTAGGGTCATATTTTATGTAATTGGCTAATCCTTTGACAAAATGCACTTTACTTGTATTTAGGTAGATCTAAGATGGGTATAATACTTTGAGAAATATGTGGTTCAAAAATAACAAATGCTCATATTAAAAGTCATAAAGATTGGTCCAATAAACAAGTTAAGAAAAGCTAGTCATTAAGTCTCGATAGATAGCTTGACATATGCCTACTATCAAGACTTAATGTAAAGCTAGATAGATAGCTCAACAGTAACTCGATCTATCGAGATTTACGTTTTTCAATTTTCTAGATCTAAAATTCGGCCCAGGCTTATGTATTTGTTTAGGGTTTCTTTCTCACAACCATAGATATATATTAGGCTTATTTTAAGAGCCGTCACAAACGGATACAAAGACCTAGAGATTTATTTTCTCTGTGAGAAGCTATTGCGTTTGAGCGCCATAGGGTTTTGTAACCAAGTGCTTCCATATTTTCATTGTTGATGAAGTAAAGAACTTTGTAGCCAACGACATCATTCAACTTGCTGGAGTTAGTCACGTACTGGGCTCCGTGCAAAGGGTTAGTCACAGATTGGAGATTTGTGCATCAAAGGAAAGAAGACTACTACAAGATCAAGTTCAATTGGGTATTAAAGCAAAGGTTCAACTGTAGGTTGGTATTTTGGGATAGGCCAGGGTGGTTGGTAAGATTCCTTATACTTGTAACCACTTGATTATTGATTAATGGATTCTTGGGACTGGTGACTTTAAAATCACCCGATGGGGTTTTTGCCTTGTGAAAGGTTTTCTCCATTTGTCAACAAATCACCGTGTTAATTTATTTTCCGCTGCATTTAGTTTAACTGGTAATTTGTTGGTGCCTTCAGGTTTTGTATGCAATTTAACCTAATTAATCAACTTGGGTAATTGAATTAATTAACTAGGGTCAAGCTATCTTAACCCAACAGCCATCTCTCTCTTTTCCAGTCTCACATACCAAGTCGCTGCAAGGCCAGTTAAGCTATCAAGGAAAATCTAGTAGAGCAATGGATGATTGTCTCCATAGGGTGCCATCTTCCTACAGAACATGTGCAGATGGGCGTAAGGATCTCCAGTGCCGTCATACTTGACAAACTCAGGTGCCTTGAACTTATGAGGCATAATGACCTAAGGGAAATTGGTCAAATTATCTAGATCGACACTTCCTCAAGCGCCAGAGCCCACTGTGATACGGATTTTCTCAGTCAGGGTCTTCACTTGGTTTTTGACCTGACCGTAACCAGACTCTAAGGTTTTACCCTTAAGAGGATTCAATTCTTAGTCACCCCCTTGTGGGATGAATGGCGATGTGGTTTAGCCTTAATTTGGATCTGGTGGAGGCCGAGTCTCGTTTTCAGAATGGGGTGCAGAGCCCTCCAAAGTGGGACCAGATCAATCTCAATTCCCTCCTATAACCAGCTATTGCATCATGCGCATCATTTATACCATCTGCTCTTTCAGGAGAGTGATCTCATGAGTGTTTTATAGGAAAAAATAGTTTGCATCGCATACAAAGCATACGTAGTGGAAAATTAACAGATCTACTTCATTTGCAATTGATAACATGTACTATGTAAATTTCAGAATTTAAGAACAAGAGAGAGCGTACTTTGGTGCGGTGAAATTTAAAACCAAAGATTAGAAATACTTGGGAACACTTTTAATCTTCACTCCAATTCCACTTATGCCCAAGAAGTGTGGTCTCTCAATCAGATTATATGTATGTGTTCAAGGTAGAATAAGAGAATGGCTTACACTCACATACACACCATTTCATTCTCTTACAAAATTCTATATGTTTCTCTCCTTATATATAACTGATTATCTAATTGGGCTAGCTTTTTGGGCCATTCAAATTAGGCTTAAATATGTGGCTTAGAGTGGGACCAAAAGGGATAAATAAGACACTAGCTCCAATGGGTTTTGGGCCTTTCTGCTAACTCTTGACAAGCTCAAAATTATCATTAATTATATTTAATACTACTATATAAATATAATTGCACTCTAGACCTTATTAATAAATTATATCCCAAGACTTTATTATACATACAACCCATTCATTAAAATATTCATAGTATTACAAAGTCATGAAAGTTGACTACCACTTTGAAGATTACTACATCTTAAACTTTGAGTACCCGGTTTAATTCTTTAAGTTATTAATCATATATTTATGAATCCAATTTCATAAATATATACTTTAGTAACTCCTTACTAAAGTGATTAGGCCTAACACTCTGAATAACCAAACCCGTTAAACTTATCTCAATGGGATATTTTATATCTCCGTTAAGAGATTATGAATTCCATCTTGAGAATATATTTTCCTTCAACACTAAATGTGGCTACCCAACATACTGAGGTTTTGATCATAATTTTAGATCTCACTCCTAATATATCAAAGCAACCTACACTTCATGATCAGGTTCATTATTCTCTCAAGATTAAAAGTTGATGTAAATAGAAGTCGTGAGATTTATTATTCATTTAACAATCGTTAGGAGAATAATAATTCTCACAACGGTCCAGTTCAATATGTCTTAACACTTAAAACATATCAACATATCAACTAGAAGTCTCCACTTCCATTGTCAAGACAAATCATCTTAGTTGATATGTTATAGTTTTTGCAGATGAAAAGCCCAATTTCATCACCGAGTACGAACTGAATTTCTAAGTTTACAAAGAACTTGTGATTTATATCTTTTGTGACTAAATCACATAAATCACATACTATGCATCTCATGGACTATATGATAATGTCCAAATATTCATATTACCATTATTTTAGATAACAATAAAACAACTTTATTAATCACAACATAATGTCATACATAGCATCATACAATAGGATTTAAAGGGCACATATCCTAACATGTTTTCCTCGATAGGGGAAGGACTACTAGTAGACATCTCTTTAGCGCGAGACCTAGTGATGATAGGATCATGGTGCGATGGTAACTTAGACTATTTCCTTTGAGCAATCTTTTCCCTTTATAATCTTGGAAATTAAAAGAACGGGATAGAAAAGAAATGGGGTACATCTGAAAATTTGACAATGTGGAAACACAAAGCAAACACGTAGTTAGTTTAGGTTCTTGCTCATTTAAAATGCACCTATCATTTTTGAGAACATTGGCTTAAACCCTTGAGTGAGTTTTTATCATGGTGAGTTTCTATAGTGATGCAGAATTAAGGCACAAGCTTGGCAAGTAATCAGAACTTTCATATCATGCTTGAAATTGCAGGATGGACCCTTCTCTTTTGATTACTTGGAAAGTAATGCTTTTACAAAACTTGGCTTTTTACAATGCCCCCAAATCTTGGGCTACAGACAATGGCTCCAACAGTAGGCCTTTTACAATACAAGGAAATTCAAATTTACAATGAAGAGGCTTCATTTTGAATGGCTTTGCCTTCTCGGAGAAGATTTTGAACTTTGGAAATGTCAATCTTAGTGCGGTGTTCTGGCTGCTTAGCACAAATTTTATCTGCACACATTTACATGACGGAGCCATTAGTGTATGCATGCATGCCCTTGTAGGGCTGGAAAACCTTAGGGATTGGGCATGATCTAATGTGTAAGCAACGGGGTTGCTTTTCCCTATGGATTAATCACAAATGCTGTGTAAATAGGATAGATAGAACCTGGAGTAAAGCACAACTCTTTGATGCAAGCAAGAGGACAAACTTGCAAAAGGAAATGGAACACTTTCCCTTTGACTCATTTTGAAAGCAATCCTATAAAGGATATCCTACCTTAGGCTTAGATGTTCACTCAGATTTGGCTCTTCCTAGTCCTCACGGGTTTTGACTTAGTCTAGGCCAACTATATGAGACATGGCTTAACTGATAAGTTGGTACTATTCTTAGAGGGGACCTCGATCATCTAATCCTTCCCTTCATAGAAGTTGTGGCATAGAGCATATCAAGGGGAGCCTTTTCAGCTACTCCTGTCCACCCATGGACCTAGAAGTGCCAACAAGTCAGCACCCAGTAACTATATATGGTTTGTGCATCAAATGGTAACCTTAAAGAACTAAGCCCTAGTTCAACTCAAAATGAAGGGTGCTGTCATGCATTTTGAAATGAAAGGGGAAAGACTTTCCTAGCACAACAGATATATGCACAAATAAAGGTGTAGTAGAAATTAAATCTTACTACCCTAGGTTCGCACATGTGAAGGAAACCTGTAAAGCATGCTTTAGGAAAGTAGTAAAGCCTTACACAAACGAAAATACCTCAAAGTTGGTTTTTGGAAAACCATTAAAAAATCGTTTTTGGAAAATATTTTGAATTTTGAAAATAGTTTACTAGGATATAGTAAAAGCAGTTTTCAAAAGGAAAGCCCCGGAGGATAATGCCAATTTCAATGTTTTCGAAGTCCAATGTCCAAAGATTAGGATCTTATCAAAAGCTCTAAAGGCTAAAATCTCTAAGTATCCCGAGTGGAGTCACCAGTCTGTCGACACCTCATGACTGCTTGACCACCCATTGTGGCGACGCTCACGCATTTTTCTCTCCTTTCAGTGCGAGAGGAATATGGAGGTGTGTCGTACCTCAGGTGTGTGATTGGAATCTGAGTCGATTTTAAGGAAATTACTAAGGGTAAGTGAAGTCGCCACCAATCTTTGGGTTTTTCTAAGGTGTGATTGATCACCTGACTCTATTTGAATTTATTACTGATCTTATGTTAAGAAAAAGAGCATGTTTCCTAATCTAATGTGGATGGATAAAAAATAAAAAATAAAAATTCTTGATTCTTGAGTTCGGAAGTCTGGTTATGTATGGAGAAGGTGTTAGGCACCCCACAATGCATGTCCATATACAGTCCTTTGTTTTGGTAAAATCATAATTTAAGGACATTGGCAGTTGAAAACGAGCTATTAGCATTAGCTTTCAAGGCTTTAAACAAATTGGGCTTTGATGTTTGGTTTCAAAATGGATGTAGTCTCAATCAATGTTTTCCTAGTGCATATGGAATCAACACCAAATTTCCTTGGCAAAAATTCAGTAGCATTTCGCCGTGAAAATCCTACAACGCTTCGCCTCAGGTGCATCATAGCACACAAAACGCTATTCTTACCAAGCTTTCACTGCGAGAATATGGCAACAAGGTGCCCTATTTTCATGACAAAAATCTGGCAGAGTTTCACGTTTAGTGTGCTATGGCGCTCTGACTGGGTTTCATGTCTGTGTATATAGCATGTATTGATGAATGTCGCATACACGGGGAAACCAATGTCACGCAGGTGGCATGGATCAAGACAATCATACCACGATGATCATGCACACAATATGGCATGAATATGCACCTATAGCAATCTCCTTGAGTGCTTACCCACACTACAAGGTCAAGAGCACTCATGATCAATGAGGGTTACTAATTTAACCACAAGTGTCCGTCATACAAAGTGGACAATCACCCATACATGCACAGGCATATATACATCATGCACAATGCTAACATGTAGGGCAGGAAAATAAAACAAACATTGCCAATGTTCCTAGGGTATGGTCTAGCAAGGTATAGGAAAAGTAAAACAGACATTGGCATACCCTGGGAACGCAGCCCAAGCAAAGGGTAGGAAAAGTAAAGGGTACAAGGAGAGGAGAAACACTAATACATACTCTAGAGAAGAGGCTAAGAGAGAGAAAGAAAAAGAGAAAACTACTCAGGAGGGGCTAAGTCCCCTAATCTACTGAACGTTGCCCTTTGTTGGTTTGCATCTTCTTGTTTACATCCTTGCCATTTTTGCTTGCACCTAGGAGGTCACACCCTTGCTCCAAGTGTCTATGCTCCATGCGTGTACATGCAAAGACTAAAGAAATGAGGCCAGCAAACAAGCAAGGGAACAAATTGAAGGAAAAGCACGCTAAGTGACAAACTGACAAAAAAGAGCCAAACGGGGGCAAACAAAGCATGCTAAGCATATGAAAGGGCAAACAAGCATGTTATCAAACAAAAGAGGATGTCCTAGGAGGAAAAATGTAGGTCTAGATCGAGGGTCCATAGTTCTATTGGATTGAAGTATAGACGACACATAGACTCATGCAAGAACATGTAGGCAAGTGTGCAAAGATGCAAAGATGCAAAGAAAGCAAAACGGGTGGCACCAGGCAAGCATATAAACATCGCACGGAGCGGAGAAAGGTGTGAATCAAGCACACCAACACCATGGAGATGTATCTGACAAGTGGTTACATCCAAACAAGCCCTAGCAGGGATGAATGCAAACACACAAGCAAGTGGCCTTAAAGACCAACAAGCACAAACCCCTGGAAGGTACAAAGCATGGCAAAACCTAGATCTAGACAGGCAAGCATTGACATAAAGCATAGAAGTAAGCGAGCAAACATAGACATGCATAAAAGAAATGATCCAAACCCTTTGATATAGGCCTAGGTGTATGAGTGTAGGCCTAGAAAACGAGATCTATATCTACACCCCACCGATAAAAGCCAAAACACAAGAAAGAGACATCAAGGAACAAAAGGGCTATAGAAGCACATGGCATAGCAACCAACATATATATCTAGACACATAAGCATGGCATGGAGCATATAAACACATGGATCTAAGCATAGGCATGACACAGGGCCTGTAAACATGGAAAAGAACACATAGGCATGTAGATATAAACATAAACACGGCAAAGAACACATAGGCATGTAAATCTAAGCATAAACATAGCAAGGAGCCTAAAAGTGTATGGATCTAAGCACAAACATTAAATTTAGACATATCCTAGCCCAAGAAGACTAGGCCAACAACATCAAAGCGATAAATCATGGCAAAAGGCAAGGAAACATGCTAGAAAGAAAAATAAAGCAAGAACATACTAGGAAAAGCAATAAAGCATATTATTGAACAAGAAAAAGATACAGAAAGAAAAGGGTGTGGATTGTAGCTAAAAAGCTACATCCACACCCCTAAACCTCAAATCCAAGGTATGGAACCAAGGAGAGGAAGATTGAGTGCAAGATTTCTACCTTGTGATTGTGGAGAAAAGAGAAGAATAAAGGTGTTTGGATGTGTTTGGGAGAGAAATTAAAGAGAAGAGAAAGAGGATTTTCCTAGAAAATTGCCTCAAATCTTCTTCTTCTTTTTTTTTTTTTTTTTTTTTTTTTTGCAAAGTGAGGGGTCTGGAAGCATTTATAGTGGACTTCTAACCCTTCAGCTTCTGGAGACCATACAATGTGTGCCGACCAACGCCAGTGGACACACAAGGTCTGTCAGCCACCTCTGCTAACATCACTAGTTTCAGCTTTATCTAGTTTAGTTTCAGACGTGTATTTGAAGGTCTTCCTTACTAGGATTAAGATAATCTTGGTGTCTCTGGAAAGACCTGGATGTCTAGTATCCAGAACACTAAAAAAATTGGAAATCTAACGGTCGAATCAAAAGTTATGGCCTCGAGAAGCATGCAGACGCGCTTTACACAATTTTCGAGATATCTCAACCATTATAACTCCGATTTCGACCCATAAATATTCATTGGAAAGGGAATTTGATAATCTTCACGATAACACTGGTCCCAACCTATTCTAATGGTTGGATCAAAATTTGTATTTCTGGTGCCCCTAGGAGCCAACGTCAAGTCAAACTTGATCAAAGTTGACAAAAATCTCCGAGTGGCTTGGGTTTGATGTAAAAGCATGAAAAATGATGTTTCGGGTGGACTTTGACCTCATTTGACTTTCAGTCAACCCAAGGTTAACTAGGGGCATTTTGGTCAATTTGATCAAAAATGGCACTTCGAGTACTCCGAGGACCAAACAGGTTGCGCCACGTCAATCTAGCTATTTCCACAACCCCACAGAGAAAAGATAATATTTTTGAAATTTTTGGAGTCCGACACATAAATCAAGAGTGGACAAAATACGATATCTATAGCTTTATATAGTTGAAAAATGGGATTTCATAGTTTTTGGAACCCTATCATGCGTGCACAGGCCTGTGTATGCGTACGCATGCATAGGACATGCTCACGCATCTTTGGACATGCGTATTCATACGCATGCCCTAAGATTTCTTGGCCTTAATTTTCCAAAAATACATTTATTTAGTTCATAAAAAAGTTATATTTTTCCAAAAACAATTTCCTCAAGTCAATTTTAATCTAATCGAGCCCTAAACTAACCTTGGGCTTTAGAATTCCAATATCATTAGGGAACAGGGGCCCAAGTCTTAAAGGGTACAAAATGTGGTGTCTACATGACCCACCTCTCTTCCTATACATCGGATCATCTCCCTATAGTTCTTCAAACTCAGAGTTATTGGAAGAATAGATCAAATGGAAGAAAAGGTTTAAGTTTGAAGAAGCTTGGCTGCTATTGGAGGATTGTGAAAATGTAGTCAAAGATGCTTGGAATACAAATGGAAGTGGCATGCACGGGTTGGCTCTAATTAAACAGAAGATTGATGCTTGTGGTATGGAGTGAAAGGCTTGGGGATCCTCAAAAACCAACCCAAATACTAAAGAGATTAAGCAACTTCAACACCAGATTAAGAAGTTAAATGTTGTAAAGGTCACTAAGGAATCTAGAGCAGAATATTTGGGAGCAAGAAAAACCTTGGATGACTTACTGTTGAAGCAGGAGATATTCTAGGCACAGAGATCTAGAATTTCTTGGCTTAAAAATGGGGACAAAAACACAAAATTCTTTCATTCCAAAGCATCACAATGAAGGCAATGAAATCACATATAAGGATAAAAAATTTGACTGAGAATTAGGTTGAAGAAGTCAAAAATTTTAAAGAATCCTTAAACAAGGCACCGTTCAAGTTTTTCTGTAGCTTAAGACCATATACGTGGCTGAAAGTTAGATAGGTTTTTTTTTCCTATGTGGTCGTTGATGTCGCAGAAACTACAAGAAAACAAACATGTTTCTTTCTAAATGAAAAGAGAAACTAAACACCTTAGTTTTAGAATGAAAACCTCGAATCCACAAGAGGTCCCTTGAATCCACAAGTTAATAAGATTCAGGAATCCACCAAAGAAAGAAATAGACAAAGTCTGTATTTTTTATAAATCTGAAAACTGCATTGCCTTGGAGGCTACAATATGTTTAAATAGCAAAAGAAAACCTAGGGCGGCTAGGAAAATGCCAAGAAACCCTAATTCGCACTAATCGTGTAATTAGGTAGCAAAATAGTAATTTTTGCCAAAAATAGCAAAATTGAAATAATTGTGGAAATTGAAAATACTGTCTCTAAGAGACATCCCAAAACAAATGAGCCCTTATTCTGACTTTTAAACTTAAAGTTATTAAGGAAAACAAATATTACTATAAATAGCAAAAGCACTATAAATAGCGAACAAATATTAAAAAATCTCTTCGACTTGCCAAATTTCATGCAATTCTGACACTATCGCCTTGATGGCCTCTACTAGCAACACCCCCCCTCCTTTGATCTTGCATTGTGACTTCCAGCGCCCTTGTTACTCCAGGAAGGCATGTGCTATCTGCTCTACATTAGTCTCCTCCACTTGGAAAGAACTAAACCTCAAGTTCCCACTATCTGGCTCATTAGGAGGATGATAATCATACAAGTCATCAACATGGAAGGTAGAAGAAATATTTAAATGCCCAATAAAATTTTTATTATTATTTTGTTAGCTACATCAACATTTACTATACAAATAATGCACTCCATCTGCCTCGTTTGAATTTTCTGTTAGTGGATTGATGGCAAGGACCAAAATGGATATGGTTTTTCATTTTTCAGGGACTCAAGTAGGTGCAACTAAAAAGTAGAGACTCAAATGAAAATCGACCCAAAATGTAGGGACTGAAAATGCATTTATGCCAATAACATTTAATGGGAAATATTCTACAATTCTCAATATATTGTCCAAAAAAGAATATATATATATATATATATATAGAGAGAGAGAGAGAGAGAGAGAGAGAGAGAGAGAGAGAGTACCTAACCAGTATTAACACTCAAGAGAGGAAAAATTTTAAAAAAAAAATTTATTATTCTTAAATTGAGATATTATTGAGAAAAAAAAACACAGACACAAAATATATAAACGGTTTTAATAATTATATATATATATATATCTTTTTTGCATTTATCTTAAGAATAGTATGGAGACAGTGTAGAGTTAAGAGGGCAACTACTCAAGGATGCATTTGGAATGTAGAAGCAAATAAAGAAAAACAAGGGTTGCAACTTTGTAACCAAAACTTCTAAGAACATTCACAGTAAAGGTTCTAAATTTTTTAGCTTTTAACAATACACCCAACATCAAAGGTTTTATTGTTTTAACAAAATTTAGTTACAAAATTCGTTGTAGTTTAAGATTACAACCTTACTCAATAAATAAACATTACTACATATTTTGAAAATCTAACCGTTAAATTGCATGTTCTTTACGCTCTTAATATACATGTCAAATTTTGTATCAATCGAATATTATTTACTATATAATTTATAAACTTATATTTTATGCATAATTTTAAACTACAAAAACTTGCAACTTAAAAAAATTTATTGATAGCATGAAGGATATAAGAATAAGATGTAATCCACTAGTGGATTTGACAAAATTCATCTCCAATAAAAAGATATTAAGTAAGGTTGTAGCCTAAGACTACAACTAATTTCGTAGCTAAACTTTGTCCTTATTTTTTTTACCACTACATTAAAATATTCTTTCTTTATTATTTCACTTTTATTGTCCCGCATATCTTTCTCTATGTGTCTCTCTTTTCTCCAAAGCAAAAATAAACAACCCACCACACATAGCCACTGCCAACCACCACCACCATCAGAAAACCCAAGCCACTACCATCATCAGAAAATTCAATCCACCACCCACTACAAAATTGAAACCTAAGCCACTATCCACCATCCACCACCATAAACCAAAACCCACCCACCCACTAGCCACCATACAAATTGAAATTCACCCACCTACCACCATTGCAAATCCCAATCCAAAATCAAACCAATCACCAACACAAAATCCCACCTTTCAAACTCAAACCAAAATCAACCAATAACTAAACACACAATAAGAGAGAGAGAGAGAGAGAGAGAGATTCGGCCATAGCAAAAGAAAATTAAAAAAAGAATAGAAGAAAGGGAAGAGAGAAACCACTATTCATCACCGATCTTGACCACCAGAATGCCATTGTTGCAGATTTCGACCGCCACCACAAGTTCACGCTGCACCAATCTCAACCATCCTAGTCTCGCATTTTGCTAAGAGTTTTTGAGTTAGAGGAGGTAGGAGAGAGAGGATAAGAAGAGAGATGAAAGGGAGAAAGAGAGAGAGAAAGAGAGAGAGAGAGAGATGGCTTTGAAGAGAGAAGAAAGAAAGAGAAAAGAAAAAAAAATTAAAGAAAAGAAGAGAGGGAAAGAAATAAAATATTATTTTTTTTATAAGTTTGTAGCTACAGTAAATTTCCATCTTTAGCAGCTTACTGTTGCTCA
Organism: Quercus parvula; assembly: GCA_030820535.1. Taxonomy (NCBI): domain Eukaryota; kingdom Viridiplantae; phylum Streptophyta; class Magnoliopsida; order Fagales; family Fagaceae; genus Quercus; species Quercus parvula. The sequence continues at coordinate 26,491,345 of JAUAME010000004.1, forward strand.
GTTGCCATTTTCTTAAGTATAGCACCTTCATCGTAGGCTACATTTTAGTGTTTTAGTTGCTATAATGGAATTATACCAATCATACCTCTCTCATTGTGAATGCTTTAAAATAGTCAAAAGTTTGGAGAAATTACACTTTACCATCTTAAACTATACCCTAGATTACACTTTGTACCTTAAACTTTTCGAATGCACATTTTGCACCCTAAACTATGAGCATTGTTACATTTTGCACTCCGACATTAAGTTTTCTATTAAATTGGATGGAAATCCAAAGTTTATAGTGCAAAGTGTAATCGAGAGTATAGTCTAAGGTGATAAAGTGTAATTTCTCTTTTTATTTTAAGAAATTGAGAAGAATGGCAATTAAGTCTTTTCAGATGATATCATAATTTTTCATTGAAGTTAATGGAAAACTTAATGTTGGAGTGCAAAATATAACAATGCTCATAGTTTATGGTGCAAAATTTGCATTCGAACAGTTTAGAGTACAAAGTGTAATCTGGGGTATAATTTAAGGTGGTAAAGTATAATTTTTCCCAAAGTTTCAACCTGTGGGAAACCCAACTTATCCGGGTATTTATAACAACTCTTGTGGATAATAAAAAAAGATTTAAAAATAAAAATAAAACAACCCAAATTTAGAGTCCGAGGACATTAATATCACCATCAAAACAACTGGCTACAACAGAAGTAACTTGTTAAATTTGTGCAGTTTGTATTACTACAAAATGGTGGAATTAATTATTAGGAGTAGGATCTAATATCCATTCCATTCAATAATAAGAGAGTTGTATATCAGCATTCAGCAGCAGCAATTAATAAATGGATTTATGGAGGTTTTGCCGCACTTTCGTGCTTGCCTTTTCTATTTTGGAGCTATTATGTGTTTCGTCTGAAGAAAAGTATAAATCAGCCATTGGCGACCCCGGGATGAGAAGAGATAATCTTAGGGTAGCAATTGAATCTTGGAATCAATGCAACGAGGTTGGCGAAGAAGCCCCAAACATGGGAAGCCCAAGGATGGCTGATTGCTTTGACGTCCATGGTTCTGAATCACTCCGTAAGTGTAGTATACTTTTTCTCTCATGTAAAATTGTATTGTTTATCATCTTTGCCAAGATGGAAGTTTTTGATAAAAATAATTAAATAAATAAATGTTGTTGTCACCGAACAGATATCTTCATAAAATAGTTGACGTATTACTATCCATATAATAGTTTCTTGATAAAACAAACTTGGATCTGGGATAGTTTGGTACAGCTCCTTTTTCTTTCTTTTTTTTAATGTAATTTGAAATCGCATTACCAAATTAACGGGCATTAACTTAATTATAATTCGGTGATAACTAGTTAAATCTACTAATCTTTTCTTCGCGGTTGAGGATTGATGCATCCAATCCTACAAGTCATGATCATATATATATTTTTTACATATAGCAATAATAATGTTTTTGGATGCACTGTACAAGTCATATGTATGTTTTATTTGTACTTTTTGTATTTGCTATGTACGCAGTTTCCCACGTATTTTAAACATTTGTGTCCTTTATAATCATTTTGTTGCATGATTTCTAGTGGGTGCATGATAAACAGGTCTAAGAATTGTCATTTATGCTTATATATATATATATATATATATATATATATATATATATATATATTCATCTTATTGGAGAAACAAGAACAAAGGGAATAGGAAAAAAAAATAGAAAAAAAAAAAAGTACAGCCCCTTTCTCTCTACATTATTTTGAAAAATAGTTGTTTTATTAGAAAAACATGATTTTTTATAACAAAGTCATAGAGAAACTCATCAAAATCATTATATCCCTCTATTCCAAAGTAAAGATTGTTTTGAAGTTTAAACGGAGGCTTCGAAGGGGTCACATACTTACAATACATCTATTGTATTTCACTTTGAACGTTCCATCAAACCATAGCTAGCTGATAAAAGTTTTCTCAGCCACCAAAAAAAAAAAAAAAAAAAAAGAAAAAAAAAAAGATAGATAAAAGTTTTCATACCTATTCCTTTTCAGCAATAACATAACTCTCCCATATTTTAAAATTTATCTTGATGAAGGCAAAATTTAAAAGCTGCAAGAAACTATTACATTAAAAATATTACTAATTATTACTACCTCCGTCCCAGTTTGCTTGTCATCTATTCCATTTTAGGATGTCTCAAAATATTGTTATGTTTCTAAAAATAAAAATTATTAGTTTACTAATATTCCTATTAATACTCCTACTTTATTTTCAAAACTATTTGAAAAGAAAACTAACTAATATTTTAAAAAATCAATTTAATTGGAGCACCTTTTTAGTTGCTTCATTAAGAATAACTATTTTTTTAAAAACTGATAAATTTATTTAAGGGTAGTTTTGTAAACTTATACATTTTTATAAGGCAAACAGAACAATAAATGATGTTCCCTTAAAAAGTTTGACTTTTCAAACAAAACAAACAAATTGGGACGGATGGAGTAATAATTAGTAATATTTATAATGTAATAGTTTCTTGCAGCTTTTAATAATAATTATTATTATTATTATTATTATTATTATTATTATTATACCTTGGTCATGTCCCTCTACTCCAATTAACGGTCACCAATATACAAATTCCTATTATTGGTAGGAACACTGAAGTTTTTAATGGTAGCCTCATCCAGCAAACGTTAAAATACTAAAATTACCCTATACTGGTATTCATTTGGTTTTTTGGGGAGTAAGTAATACAGCTAAATGATTTGAGAATATATATATATATATATATATATAGCAAAAAAGTCATACTTAATTCAGGAAGCACTTCCAAATTAAGTCATGGTAGATCTAATTAATTATTAGGATCCGGACAGGCCGCCAATTAGCACTAAAATTTCGTGTTTTGTGATCTTGGAAGGTAGTGATGCTAGATCACAAGGTGTATGAAAGAGACAACAGGCTTGGGATAAGGGACACTTCTGGAGAAATAAACGCCAGCAATGCAGACCTTTATGCGGCGCAGAAAGAGATCTACTTGGGAAAAAAATGCCAAGTCCAAGACAAGCCAAGACCATGGCAGTTCTGGATGATAATGCTAAAGAGTGGCAACACCGACACAACAGCCGCTATATGCCCGATGAATGGTAAGAAAGCAAGGCCATTCCCACCGGAGCCTCGGTTTCCATGCTTCGGTAAAGGGTGCATGAACATGCCATTGATGTACCATAACTATACAAAAAGCGTTAAAGGGGAAAATGGCAATACACGACTAAGGGGAAGTTTTTATGGGTCGTGGGACTTGGATGCAAATGTTACAAAGGCTGTTACTAAAAATGACACTTCATACTATTCTGTGACTTGGGAGAAGGAACTTAGAAAAGGAAGCTGGGTTTTTCATCATTTGTTGAAGACATCGTCAAAGTATCCATGGTTAATGATATACTTAAGGTCGGATGCCACAACGGGATTCTCCGGAGGATATCATTATCAGACAAGGGGAATGTCAAAAATAGTAAGTTTAATCTTTTCCCACACAAAAATAAAAAATAAAAAATAAAAATCTTACATTATTAGCGTACAAAAGGCCAATTATCAATCATTAAATACTAGAAGAAAAAAATTCTTTAAAAAAAATAAATAATCACAATCATTATGTTTATGGATAAATTTATTACATTGTTTCTTTCAGATACCAAAATCTCCCAATTTCAAAGTTAGATTCACACTTGACATAAAGCAAGGAGGGGGTGAAAAGAGCCAATTTTACCTCATGGACATTGGGAGCTGTTGGAAGAACAATGGAAAACCCTGCAATGGGGATGTGACCACAGACGTGACTCGATACAGCGAGATGATCATAAACCCTAGTACCCAACCATGGTGCAAGCCAAATAATCTACAACTTTGCCCTCCATACCACACTCTTCCAAATGGGACTCGCATCCATCGAACAGACAATGCTAACTTCCCTTATAATGCATATCACCTACACTGCTCTCCAGGGAACGCCCAACATCTTGAGGAGCCCTACGACTTATGTGATGCATATAGCAATCCTCAACCTCAAGAGATTTTGCAAATTTTACCTCACCCGGTTTGGGGGGACTATGGATATCCAACAAAGAAGGGTGAGGGTTGGATTGGGGATTCGAGGACTTGGGAGCTTGATGTTGGAAGGTTGTCTCGAGATCTTTATTTCTATCAGGTACGTTAATTAGTTTCTATGCATGCATGATATTTTAGTCAGGCACAATCTCCATGTTGTATTAATTAAGTGGAGAGCAATACCGTAGACATAACTTTTTTCGTAACCTTTTTTTTTTTAAGAACTTTTGAAGTTAGTAAGTTATAAATAAATAATTATGATTGGAATAATATAAATTTCTTATGGCTCTACCATGGGACCATCCACCACTAATATTACTTTTATTTAAATAATAAAAAAAGTACTATTTTTGTTATACAATAATTATAACAAATCATGTAAGCAGTGTGAGAAAATTTATCCGCACATTTAGTGAGTGTTTGGATTGGAATTATTTGCGTTTGCATTTTGTGTTTTTTTTTTTTTTTCCTTCTCACACGTTTCAGCTTTTTTAGGAGACAAAAATCACTGTTTAAGGACTGTTCATCACTGTTCACGTACTGTACAGCCACTTTATTTAGAAATATATAAATATATATATATATATATATTAAAAATGGATCCTACGGTACTATTCACACATTTAAAAATTATTTTGCTACAGTGTTTTCAGTTTTCAATTTTCAGTTTCAACAAAAATAAGTTGTATCTAAACAAACCCTTAATGTCAATCAAAAGTCAAGAATAGCACTAGCTAGTAGCTAGCTACCACTAGACGTCTAGAACTTTAGGCGTATTAATCAAAATCTTATTGTCCTAAACAAAATGGTTATTTCATTATTTCTTAGTTGCTTTGCTTGCACTAGTTAATTCTTATTACTGTTATTACATTACAAGCTACAACATAAGAAGCATGGTATTTTTGCTGAAATCCAGGATCCAGGTACTGTGCCTGTGGCAAGGTTTTGGCCATCGATTGACTTAGGGACAGAAATATACATTAGCGGCAATGAAGTTGCCGAATGGACAGTTAGCGACTTCAACATCATCTTACCTTGATGACACTAAGCTTTGCTCGATTTGTTTCAGCATTAATATTTTCTAGAAAATTAAGCATTTTTTAGAAAACTATCTTATTTTCCGATATTTGGTAACAGCTTTGAAAATGAACATGAGAACATTTTCTGGTGTTTGAATGCATAAAATTTTGTAACATTTCTTGTATAATTTATAACATGTGTATTATGTAAACCTACATAATGTAATCAATATAAATAAATAAATAACCAAGAATGAACTTGGCTTCAAACTAAAATTTTGACAACAGATATAATCAAAATTATTTGTCCAACTTTTATGATCTCAAACACTCATCTTGCTCATATATATATACATATATATATATATGGAAAATCTGGTTTTGCATCTCATACAAAACACACAACGAAAGAAACAAACACGGATCTACTTCATTCATGAGAGATAACATGTAACCTTGAATTCTAGAACAAAAAATAAAAAGCGTACCTTGATGTAGTGAAATTCAAAACCAAGACTTGAGAATACCTCGAATCTTCATCTCAATTCCACATGATGCCCAAGAAGTGTGGTCTCTCAATTAGTCTACATGTATATGTTCAAGGGAGAATAAGAGAGTGGCTTACACTCACATATACACCATTTCCATCATCTAATATCTGAAAATTCTGTATGTTTCTTTCCTTATACATAACTGATTATCTAATTGAGCTAGCCTTTTGGGCCTGCCTAATTGGGCTTTAGTCTGTGGCTTGAGATTGGACCAAATGGAACAAATAAGACTCTAACTCTAATGGGCCTTGGACTTTTCTGTCAACTTTTGACAAGTCCAAAATTGCCATTAATTATATTTAATACCACTATATAAATATAATTACACTCTAGGCTTTATTAATAAATTATATCCCAAGACTCTAATGATATCATTTGACCCCTTCATGAAATATCCAAAGTGAACAAAGTCATAATGAATTGTCACTTTATAAACAACTATTTTATCCTTGAGTACCCGGTTTAATCTTTTAGTTATTCACATTTATTGAAATCCGATTTTAATAAATATAAGCTTTAGTAACTCCTTGCTAAAGTGGGCACCCTGAATAACCAGTTCCCATTAAACTTATCTCAAGGGGATATTTCATGTCTCTATAAAAAAAGATTATGGATTCTATCTTAAGAATATGTGTTCCCTCAACACTATGTGTGGTTACCCAACATACTGAGGTTTTGACCGTGAATATTAGATCTCACTCTTGATATATAAAAGTAACCTACATTTCATGATCGGGTTCACTATCCTCTCAGGATTAAGAGTCTATGAAATTAGAAGTCATGAGATTAATTATTCAGGTGACAGTTGTTGATTGAATAATTAATCTCACAGCGGTCCAGTTCAATATGCCTTAACTCTTAAGACACATCAACTAGAAGTCTCCACTTCCATGATCAAGACAAACCATCTTAGTTGATGTGTTATAGTCTTTGCAAATGAAACACCCAATTTCATCACCGACTATGAACTATATTTTGAGTTTACAAGGAACTTGTGATTTATATCTTTTGTGACTAAATCACATAAATCACATACAATGCATCTCAAGGACTATGATAATGTCCCATTAGTTCATAAATAAATTGTCTCATATAATTAAACAATTTAATTATTTAAGGCATGCCAATAAATTGGATTTTAAGGCATAAATCCCAACAATCTCCCACTTGCCCTCAAAGACAATTTACCATATATCCAACACTTATTTCCCTTTAGAGTAATTCATAGTCGCTCTAAGGCAAGGTTTGGAAACAAGTTTCAGCCAGATTTATTACATAAATTATCTTTTCTACTATTACATCTCACGTATTCATATCTCTCTAATGAGATAATACTTACGCTTAATGTGTATCTTCACCACCTAGGATGAACACATGTCTTGAAGTCCAACTTCATGAATCACAATCAAACTACAAGTCAGTATTTGTACAACCAATAACCATCAAATCCTCTCTTTGGTGGACAAGCATATAATCCCTCATTCTCCTAAGATATTTGAGTATATGTTGTACTCCCACTAAATTAAGTGATCAGTGATTCAATTCATATTTGCTTACCATGCCCACCACAAAATAGATATTTAGCCTAGTATATAGCATAGCATAAAGACTTCTTATTGATAAGGTATAAGGAATGATCTTAATATGCTCTTCCTTTTATATGTCTTAGGTCTATAGTCCTTTATAAAGGAACTTCAAACTTAAAAGGAAAGAATCATTTCTTGAAGTATTACATGCTATACTTGGCTAGAATCTAATCTATTTAAGCAATTTGAGATAGACATCCTAAATTCTGAATTTTAACAAAGTTTAACTCTTAGGATGTGACTAGTCTTTCCCAAGTACTTTATATCAAACCGGACTAGACAACAAAAAACTCCATTGATGACAATGTACGTTTTTAGACCCCATAAAACACAAGTTGTTTAACCTAAGTATTTAGCCAAGTGATTACTTAGATAAATTATTCAGATCTAGGTTAACACAATCAAATCATATCATGTAAATAATGCAGAAATATAAAGAACACACGATATGATAACCCAAGAAAACCAAACCGGTAAAAAACCTGAGGAGGATTTAACCTAGCTATCCATAAGGTAAAATAGATCCACTATGAAAGAATTGAAGTTTTTACAACAGAACTTAGACCACTAACATCCTATTGCTACCTCGTTTAGAAAACTTACTACCACGACCACGTGACAGCTCCAAATCCACGAACTACTTCTTTCCTTCATCCACTGCAACCACAAGTATTCCCACTTGTGACTTTGAGACTCCACTCAAAGGTTTCAGATCTTCTTTAAATTCTTTATGCAACAATTGAAACGATCACCAAGTTCTTGACATAAATCTTGATCTTGATAATCCTAAGTGTGTATGAAGGTAAACACCTCTAGATCTCACAAGATGTCACGCCCCAAACCCTAAAGGGTCCAAAGCATGAGAAAGACATCTCAAAGTACCTATAGATTTTTCTTTTTTGACAATCCAATCCACATAAATCATATCAAGTACCAACATCAAGAATTATCATAATAATTCCATTGAATATACTCTCAAAGTAAGTCAGAACTCTAAGCAATAATTACAAAGACCATTGGCCACAAAAGAATAGAGGTCTAAATAAATAATTACATATCATCAGCTAGTCCCATTAATGGGAATAAAGTCACAACCACTATAATATACAAAAGAATGAGTTAAGCCTATTCTAAGATGTACATCATCTAATACCACCATTAAAAAAGTTCAGCCTCCATCAGTAGTTTGTTTAACTACTGTTAGCCAATAAAAAGCTATCTCAAAAGATTGTTGTCTACTCTGAAATGTTTATAAAATAATGGAATGAGACAGAGCCCAATAAGTAGCATAATTAATAGAAGTGAGGGAAATGCAAGTTTCATTTTCAATAATAATAATATGATATGACAAGAATGATTGAATAATAAAATAAAAATTTTCTCAAAGTAAATACCTTGAAACTATATACTATAATCTATGAGCATCAACAATATAATTTCCAAAGCCATAATATCTAACATAAGGTAAATTATCACAAATATACCACACTACCACATAGACCGGTCAGGGGATCCATCCATTCACAACTGACATGTTATTGTCCTCTCTGGTATGCAGACTCTTGGCCCCATAGACAACAGCCTCACGCATACCCTCAAGATTTTTCTCTCCCCCCATGGGCAGCAGGGAAGAACGCGTCATCCAAAGTGAAAAGGCACTAGAAGCTTAAGGCAGAACTGTTCCAAGTCAAAGCTCAACTAGAAAGAACCTCAAGCACTAAGCTCGATAAGATGCTCAATCTTCAGAAATCTTCTTCCGATCGAACGAGTTTAGGGTATGATTTCTCCTCTTCTAGTACTGCTTTTACTAGTACTACTATTTTTATTCCTCCTACTAATAATATTGAAACCAAGAAAAATGATGTTAAAAATGAATTAGCTAATGAGAACATAGACAAAGGTAAATCTATCTTAGGAGCACCCTCTAAGCTTGATAAGAAAGAGATTAAGAACCCTAGGACTAAGAAGGGAAACTCTCAAAAGCCTAAGCAGAAAAGGCAGCATTTCTATCATCATTATGGCACAGCTAGACATACTCGACCTAATTGCTATAAGTGGTTAGCCACTCAAAAGAGCAATAGCATGATCGTGTCGGGAGACCAGAGTCAATTTCCATCCTCTCTTACTCCTCTTGGAGATCTACTCAAAGCCCTCATGTTCCTTTCGAACTTGAACGGTTTTAACTCTTCCCCCTCACCACCAGATCAAGGGTTCGCTAAATAGAAAGGTTCTTCCAAGGTGTGGAAGGAAAAGGTCTCTAAGTGATTCTATCAACATATGTCAACATTTTATGTAATTGGCTAATCCTTTGAAAAAATGCACTTTACTTGTAATTGGGTAAGTCTAGAATGTGTTTAATGCTTCAAGAAACAAGGTTTAAAGTTCAAATGTTAAAACCATGCAAGTCTGTCCAAGAATCAAGTAAGAAAGTGCAGGATTTTAAAACTCGACAGCTAGCATCTATTGAGGTTTAAAAGCTGCTAAAGCCCATGGCTCGACAGCTAGCTCGATAGATGGCTATCTATCGAGGTTTATGAAATTCAGATTTTCTGTTCAATTTTTCATCCAATCCATGGGTATAAGTTTGGGCTTTCTTTTCTCACAACCCTAAGCATGTATAAGGATTATTTTAAGAGCCGTAAAAGTTTACGCACAATTGCACAAGAGCACAATTGCACAAGTGTGAAGAAAAGTGTAACTGGAAACCTAGTTTACCCTAGTTCTTCTTTCTCTTGAAGAAGCTACTGTGTTTTGTACACCATAGGATTTTGTGACCAAAAAACTTCATGATCTTCATCATGTGATGAACAAAAGAACTTTGCAGCCAATATCCTTCTCAAATTGGTGATCAAGTTGCGTATTGGGATTTGCACAATTGGTTAGTCACGTACTAGGAGCCATGCATTGAAATGAGAGATTGTCACTACAAAACAAGTCCAATTGGGTATTGGGGTAAGGGTTCAACTGTAGGTTGGTATAAGGTACTGTGATTCCTTTACTTATAACCACTTGTTTTGATAATAATGGATTCTCGAGAGTGGTGACCTTAAAATCAACTGTTAGGTTCTAAAGACTTAGGTTTTATGTATTTAGAATTCTAATTTGTATTTTTGGCAAACCATGATCAAAACAATGTATTTAAATTGTTTTAGAATTGCTCAAAGTTTGTTCTTTGTTGTAAAGTTGGATTAAACTACTGCACAAATTAAAAAACAGTTTCAGTATATTTCGATCGATCGAAACTTAGGCTCGATCAATCGAAAATCGGGTTTGACGTTTTTTAAGCAGAATTTCCAACTCAGCTCTAAGTGTTTTAAAAGGTTTTGGGTTTCTAATTTACCCTAGGTATATAAGGGAAACCCTAGCCACGTTTTGGTGTTGCTCATAATGCGGTTTGTGTGAATCTCTTGTGAGGTCTTTAAGGAGCTTTCCTTCACATAAACTTAGGGTTTTCAAGGAGAAGAAGTTTTCTACACCTTGATGATCATTCCAGTTGCTGCCATTGAAGCTTAAAGAAAACACAAGCGGGTGTGCTTGTATTTGGTGGAGAATCCAAGAAAGAAAGAGTCCGTGGATTCGGAGCTTGCACGTTGTCGTGTCAGTAAGTTCTACTGGTGGGTAGCAATAAGAAGTCGAGCGTGGAGACTTGTAAGTCTTATTGTATGAACTTCGATTCTTTCAAGATAGTGGATTCAAGTTTACCTTGAGGATAGCTAGGTCAAATCCTCCCCAGGTTTTTACCGGTTTGGTTTCCTGGGTGATCATATCTTTGTGTTATTTATATTTCCGCTGCTTTACTTGATATGATTATTTGATTGTGTTAACCTAGATTTAATTAATTTGACTAAGTAACAACTTGGCTAAATTCCTAGGTTAATCCAATTGTGTTTTAAGGGGTCTAAAAACTAACATCAACCAATGGGGTTTTTGCCGTGTAGGTTTTCCCTTTTCGTAAACAAATCACCGTGTCAATTTAATTTCCGCTGTATACTTAGTTTAATTAGTGATTTGTTTGTGCTGCCACGTACATTGCATGTTAATTTGATTAATTAATAAACTTGGCTAATTAATCAATTAATTCTTCACAATGGGTCAATACATTTTTGACCTATCAAACATTGCACTTAGTCTAGTGTACACCATTATCTAGAATCATGTGTAGCCACATTTCATCTCCCTTATAGTGTTTAAACTTGTAGTACCATGAAACAAAATACCCTCCTTTGGGATCGTAAGGCATATACGCCAAGACGAGGTGCTTGTTCACACCACTTTAAATGGGTAAGTTCAATCTTGTAGTACTATAAAGTAAACACCCTCCTTTGGGATCATGAGGCATATATGCTAAGATGAGGTGCTTACCCACACTACTATGAACCAATAATGGAGGCTGTGAGATACAACCCTTGTATCTCTCTCCCACTAGAATTTTTAAAACAAGTGGATAGTCTTGAAAACATTGTGATCTAATCACAATTTTAACCCTACACATCAAATGTGTTTAATTGTTTAAATTCAATGTGATTTGACTAAGTCACGTCATAGTAGCGTAACGAACATTCGTGTAATCACAAAGAAGTTTAATCGTGAAATCTGTGAAGTAAATGCCCTCCACATGGAATGCAAGACTCGAAGTCAAGACAAGATATCTATTCACATTACAATAAACTTAACAAAAGGGTTATTTCAGCACTCCCACTCGTTATTTGGCTTTTTCTTAAATAATTGTGATCTCATCACAACTAATAACCTTGCACTCGTTGATGACTCTAATCTCATTAGAATAACTAACTAAAATGGAAGTTCTAAACTATTTAGGATTCCTTAAACACTAATGAATCAAAAATTAATTATATAGAACTCCATCCATAATTTACTAGATAAAGTATTCTAATCTCATTAAACTTTATGTAACTTTAATTAAGCTTTAATCTCATTAAAACTTCTAATTAAAATAAATTAAGGACTTTTAATCATACAACAATTCTAATCTCATTAGAATGTTTCTTAAAAGAGAAGTCCTAAACAATTTAGGACTAAGAGTTCTATTTAACTAACATCTATGATCTCATTAGATCCTTTAAGTTAGATAATGATAAATGTATGTCCTTAACTTTTAAGGAATATAAAATTAATGACATAGCCTTGTTTTTTTTATCAAAGTTTTAACACTTAATCAAAAAGGCAAGTGAAAATTCAAAATTCAATGCCTTCGATCGGTCAAACCTATTTCTCGATCAATCGAAAAATGAATAAATTCATCACAAAGCTTCTGCCTCGTTCGATTGATTCTTGATTCTTGTTCGATCGATCAAACGAAATTCTCAATCAATCGAGACAATGAAGAATTTCATCATAGATTTTCTACCTGACTCGATCGGTTCTTGATTCCTCTTCAATCAATTGAAAAGTACATTTGATCAATCGAAAGGAATTCTCAAACGATCGAAACTTGAATAACTGAATTTTTCAAAATTTTCCAACAACCGTTTTTTTTATAGTTTTTGTTGTTTTCCATCAAAAACACCTTTTGATTTTATGAATGAAGATTCACAGATCAAACATCAGGGTTTACAATATCAAGATCAAGAACCATAATAATGCTAGAAACTTTGAAAACATAATCCTAATCTCATTAGGAATATTTTTCATTAAAGGATTTTAACTAGTAACCAAAATACTTTAATTCTAGCATTAACATATTGTTTGATCAATCTCATCCTTATGAAGTTAGACCATCAATCCTTTATGAACATTAACGATATATCTCACTAATACAAAATCTAGCAAAGTCGGCACCATAACTAAAAGATATACCATGGTCCACTTCAAAAACTAAATCTATCATATATATCTCATATATAAAACATAGCAAATGGATTCAAAGACACAATTATGCAAAAAATTTACTGCAGAAAATAAAAATACCAAGAAAACGATTTTTCTTTGATTTTAAAACTCAATCACATGTTATACAAGCATGATATTGAAGACCGCTCTGATACCAATTGTTGGAAAATCTGGTGTTGCATCTCATACAAAACACACAGTGGGAGCAACAAACACGAATCTACTTCATTCATGAGAGATTACATGTAACCTTGAATTCTAGAACAAAGAATAGAAAGTGTACCTTGATGTAGTGAAATTCAAAACCAAGACTTGAGAATACCTCTAATCTTCATCTCAATTCCACATGATGCCTAAAAAGTGTGGTCTCTCAACAGTTTACATGTATATGTTCAAGGGAGAATAAGAGAGTGGCTTACACTCACATATACACCATTGCCATCATCTATTATCTGAAAATTTTGTATGTTTCTCTCCTTATACATAACTGATTATCTAATTGGGCTAGACTTTTGGGCCTGCCCAATTGGGCTTTAGTTTATGGCTTGAGATGGGACCAAATGGAACAAATAAGGCTCTAGTTCCAATGGGCCTTGGGCTTTTCTGACAACTCTTGACAAGTCCAAAGTTACCATTAATTATATTTAATACCACTATATAAATATAATTGCACTCTAGGCCTTATTATTAAATTATATCCCAAGACTCTAATGATATCATTTGACCCCTCCATGAAATATCCATAGTGAACAAAGTCATAATGAACTGTCACTTTGTAAACAACTATTTTATCCTTGAGTACCCAGTTTAATCATTTAGTTATTCACATTTATTGAAATCCGATTTCAATAAATATAAGCTTTAGTAACTCCTTACTAAAGTGGGCACCCTGAATAACCAGTTCCCATTAAACTTATCTCAAGGGGATATTCGTGTCTCTATAAAAAGAAATTATGGATTCCATCTTGAGAATATGTGTTCCCTCAACACTACATGTGGTTACCCAACATACTGAGTAGGGATGGCAATGGGGCGGGGCGGGGCCGAAGGATGGGATCTTCGCCCCCGCCCCGCATGGATTTTTCTTGCCCCATCCCCGCCCCGCCCCGCATGACGGGAAAATTTCTTACCCCATCCCCGCCCCTTAAGGCCCCACGAAGACCCGCGAAGCCCCGCCCTACCTCGTAAAACTTTATTTCTTATAAATTTTCCCTACAACTATTACCATTTTTTCAAATAAAATGACATATTTCAATAATAAAAATATACTTTAAATTATAAATAAATTTATCCTATCAAATCAAAGTAATTTTTAGCAAATGGGACAAAGTCTCAAACATGTACCTTATATTTTTTAATAAAAATATAGAAAACAAAATTAAATTGTATATAATTTTTGTGAGGAAAATGATCAGCTAGAGCTAATACATGATTGATGCCATCATATCGGCAATCAAACCAATAGGGAAACATATTCCTCATCATCTTGTTCTCCATTCACCACCTCATATTTCTAACATGAAAATTCAAAAACAAAAATCGAACTCATAAAATAGATATGGATTTTGACAAGCATAAAGAAGCAGTGTTGTTAAGCAAAGTGAAATCCCAATAGGAATTCCAAGTGTTAAGAGAAAATAGGGGTGTGTGTAACTGGGTAACAGTCTATGACGACGTACCTTATATTAACAGCCAAATGCTCACACAAAATTACAAAAACAATGACACAAACAAATATTTAGAGCCTCAAACCAGTACCTCATTAAAAAAAAAAATTTATATTATGTTCATGATGAAAAATAAGTTGAGAAAGACGTATGAATCATGAATGAAATCAATAATTCAATAGTATATAAATTTGTTTCTAATAAAGATAAAAGAAAGCGTTAAAATTTGTACCTTATTTCCAACTTTGCTAGAGAAAAAAAAAAGATAAAGCCACGTTAGATAGAATAAAATAAGTTGATGATATTTTTGTTTAAATAGTAGAGTTTTAGGGTATGAAAAAATTACAATTTAACCCTTATTAATGCGGGGTGGGGATGGGGCGGGGCGGGTCTAAAAAGTGTAAACCCATCCCCGCCCCGCCCCGTGGTGCGGGTCTAAAATCTCGCCCCATCCCCGCCCCATCACCTTTGCGGGGCGGGGAAAACCCGCACGGGGCGAAGCGGGGAGGGGCGGGTCAAGCGGGGCGGGGCAAAATTGCCATCCCTAATACTGAGGTTTTGACCGTGAATATTAGATCTCACTCCTAATATATCAAAGTAACATACATTTCATGATCGGGTTCACTATCCTATCAGAATTGAGAGTCTATGAAATTAGAAGCCATGAGATTAATTATTCAAGTGACAATTGTTGATTGAATAATTAATCTCATAGCGGTCCAGTTCAATATGCCTTAACTCTTAAGACACATCAACACATCAACTAGAAGTCTCCACTTCCATGATCAAGACAAATCATCTTAGTTGCTTCATAGATGAAACGCCCAATTTCATCACCGACTACAAACTATATTTTGAGTTTACAAAGAACTTGTGATTTATATCTTCTGTAACTAAATCATATACAATGCATCTCAAGGACTATGATAATGTCTCATTAGTTCATAAATAAATCATCTCATATAATTAAATAATTTAATTATTTATGGCATGCCAATAAATTGGATTTTAGGGCATAAACTCCAACATATATATCAACCATACTTCTCATAATTCAAAATAACCATGAACTCCATTTTAAATAGTTCAAAATTCCACATAGGCCAAATAATTTAACTGGCAAAATAATCTAGTACAAATAATTTGATAAATACCAAAATGCCAAATTATTATAGAACTGTTAACCGATTGGTGAGGGCGAAAAATAAAAATCTTATCAAAGAACGGTGTTACAGAGGGAAGAGACCAGAGGAGGTGACAATGAGGGTGTGAGAAGAGAGAAAAAACAAAGGAAAGAGAAAAAGTGAGAGAGCTTACTATGAGAAAGACTAAAGGCACGAAAGAAAATATAGTTTCCTGGACCAGAAGAAGATAATATTTTTTTGAAAAAAATCTATAGAAAATAAGCCTTAATTTTGTTAGGGTGTTCCATTAACTAGAGATCATTTTTAGTTGACCATTTCTTTTTTCTTCTTTTTGGTTACCAAACACTAGAAAATATATATATATATATATATATATAAATAAAAATAAAAATAAAAATAAAAAACTATCTTTATAAAAGGTTTTCCAATAAAAAAAACTAAATTTGAAGGTTTTACGACTTCTTCGAGGAATTTGTCTAAATTGATTTAGATCTCAATTGTTTGGTTGGCACAATTATTTTTGAAATATAATTAGAGAAAACTGAATAATTCAATAGATTTGCAAAATGAAATTGAACATTGTAGAAATGATACCTAGAGAGAAGTTTTGTTCTTTCCAATAACTTTTACAAAGTAATCACCAACCAAAATTTCTTAAAAGTTGTAATCATGGTTTTGAAACCCAGACTGAACCAGCTGGTCGAACCGCGGTAACTGAAAACCGTCTATCATTCCAGTTTTTTTAACTACTAAAACCAAAAATTTTAATTTTTCAGTGAACCTTTTGAACCGTGGTCAAACCGCCCAGTTTTCAAAGCAGACACTAGTTTGATGGTTCCTAAAAATCACAAAACATTGCCCAAATTAATCTCCAACATCAAATCTTCACAGAAAAAGAAAAAAAGAAAACAAGTAAAAAAAAAAAAAGAATAGAAGACTATGGAAGAAAGGCTGCAAATCTGCTTCTGGCTTATGCATATGCATCTGCTTCTTCTTTGTTTGTTGAAAAATTGTGTAAGGGGACTGCTGTTTGTTTGAAAACTGTGGAAGAAATAACAAATGGAGAGAGAGGTGAAAGCTGTAGGGGAAAGCTAAAAGAATAGAAGACTTATTATGAGATCTCATGAGTCTAAAAGAAATGTGTAACTTTGGTCATGATGGCTTGGCGTGGGAAAATATGTGAGTCGGGCTGGGTTTCTCATGAGATCTCATAAGTCATAAGTTTTTTTCTTCTCTTTTTATCTAGCACAGCCAACCTATTAAAGTTTAATTTTATTATTTTTTGGTTTTATTTATTTATTATTTTTTTTATATAGTGTTTTAAAATCTTTTAAATAACTAGATAAAATCTAACAAATATCATATTTATCTTAAATTAAGATATATTTGAATCTCTATAAGTACTAATTTAGTCAATATTACATAATTTTACCGCATATATTTTAATTATTTTGTATAAATAATTATAATTTAATTATGACATCATTACGATTTAACTTCGATTTAACCTCGGCCCAACCTTAAAACCCTTGAATCTCTCTGAACCTGTTTGGTTGAAGATTTCTAGTATCATTGTTTATTTTTCAGTGTTGTGAAAATACGTGTTTGAGTGTTATAAAAATACATGTTAGAAATTTTATTTTTGTTTAAACACTGAAAGTTGTTGTTTAAACATTGGTACCAAATAGCCCCAAAGTTCTTTGAACAGTCCAAATTTCAAAACCATGATCATAATTAATTGAAAATTTTGAATAAAATTTGCAACCAAAAACCAATTTTCTAAGCACATTCTCCACATACAAAATTTGACTTGGCTTTGCACTGCTGATGAAATTCAATAACATCCCCAAGTTAAGTCCTAGACAAGAAGATGACCCTGTTTTTTTTTTTTTTTTTTTTGGGTTAAAGGGGAACACTGCATTAACTAGCCATAAAAGGCAAAGTGTTGGCTACAAGCCTTAAGGAGTACAGACCAAAAGCATCAGAATCTAAAATAATACAAAGTTCTTCTGATACAGGAGTGTCTAAAACAACAAAATCCCCATCAAGGGTGCAGCCTTCTTTAGCAAGATAATCCGCACATCTATTCGCTTCCCAAAAGACATGGCTGATCCTGACTTGCTAGAACTGACGAAGGAGGAACCTACAATTATTAAGCAGAGAAGAAAAGGAGTTATTGTAAGGCTTGGAAGAGTGAAGAAGGTTGACCACAGTTTGAGCATCCAATTCAACAAGAAGCTTTGAGATGCCAAGCTAGGAAGCAAGCAGTAAACCATCCTTCAATGCCCAAAATTCTGCTATGATACTAGAAGCAAACCCGATATGCCTCATGTATCCTTTGACCCACTTCCCTTGATGATCACGTATTAGACCACCCCCACCCGCCTTACCCGAATTTCCCAGAGCAGCCCCATCAGAATTAAGTTTAAACCAGTCAACGGGGTGGTTTGAAAAAGCGCACTTGAACAACTATATTATGGTCGGTTTTTTGAGTTTTACTCACACAGTAAAAATACTCTCTCATAGCCTAGATACAAGAGAGATATAGCTTCAGGTTGGTTGGGCAGTTTTCAAAAACAACCTTATTTCTATGCTTCCATAACCACCAAACAGCAAAAGGAAAGATGAAGCACCAAGGAAGACCATTAGCTTGAATATTTCTGCTGCACAAGTAATTATTTTTAAGCCAAACCAGCAGATCAAGACTAAGAAAATTAGTAGGAACTTGAGGCACTCCAATGGATAACCAAAATTTCCTCACAAATGGGCAATCTCTGAGTGTATGTATGATAGACCCCTCTTGCGCATTGCATAAGGGGCATAGTACAGAGCAATCAATTCCCCTATATTTAATCACTTGCCTGGTAGGTATACTAGCATGGTTGCACAACCAAAGAAAATGCCTTAGTTTTGGCAATGTATCCACACCCCAAACCCAGCAACCCGAGAATGAGGGAAATTTAGGCTGGTCAGATATAGTCAAACAGTAGGCTAAAGCCGTATTGAATTCTCCATCAGCTGAAAACTTCCACATCAAAGTATCCTCCCTCTCACCAAAGGATTGGATAGGAATGGCTTGGATTCTATCAATGACCACCCTAGGAAGGACAAAAGAAATTTTTCCAAAATTCCAATGCATTTTGATGAATATCAGAAATAGTATGAGCTTCCTCATGTTGGGCAAAAGAGGGCCTTCAATCAATTCTCTCATAGTATTGCCCTTCACCCAATTACTTTCCCAAAAACTCAACTTTGACTTGTTTCCCACATTCCAGCAAATGTCTTGCTTAAAGATAGGAAACCCTACTTTGATTGCAGCCCAATTAGAGGAGCAAGGAAGCTTATCCGGGTCTAGAGAGAGTCCCGGCGATGCTGAGAGCAGTATTTACTCAATAGGACCTTTGCCCACCAAAGAATCTTTGTCTTGGTAGAGTCTCCAGTTGACCTTGGCAAGCAAGGCAATGTTTTTGGCCCTTACAGCCTGAATGTTGAGCCCCCCCTCATCCTTAGGCCTGATTATTTTGCTCCACCCCACAAGGTGAAGCTTTCTCTTCTCCATAGATGAGTCCCACAGGAAATCTCTATTAACTTTATCAAGCTTTTCACATACATGGCTCGGCAAAGCAACCCCCTGCATAACATAATTTGGAATTTCAGCCATGACAAATTTGACAAGAACCGTTCTTCCAGCAAAGGATAGGAATTTAGATTTCCACCCCGATAGCTTAGAGATAACCCTTTCGACAACAAAGTTGTACCTATTCCGAGCTGCACCTTTGTGATTTAAGGGGAAACCCAAGTATTTTCCAAGATTCGAGGTTTTAGCAATATCAAGCACACCACAGATATCCTCTCTAATGTTTGGGGGAACATTAGACGAGAAATAAATGCGAGATTTTTCGGCACTAACCAGCTGCCCGAATTCCTTGCAAAAAATACTTAGCACCTTTTTAATGGATTCAACACCTGCCTTATTAGCTTTGGCAAACAGCATAAGGTTGTTTGCAAAGAAAAGGTGTGAAACACCCAAACTTTGCCTAGAAGCTTTTAGAGGGATCCAATCTTTCATCCTACAACATTCATTGATGAGAAATCCAAGATACTCCATGCAAAGAATGAACATATACGGAGAAAGGGGGTCGCCTTGGCGTTTCCCTCTCATGGGCTTGAAGGAGCTTGACACTTACCTCCATTAATGAGAATAGAGATAGTCGTGGTTGACACACAACTCATAATCAACTTAATCATCTCATTAGGAAAACAAAAAACTTGGAGGATTTTTCGGATGAATGACCACTCAAGACGATCATAAGCCTTCACAAGATCAACCTTGATAGCCATGAAGCCCACTCTACCCTTCTTTTTATCTAAAGAATGAATCAGTTCTTGTGCTACAACAAAATTGTCCAAACCCCGTCTTCCCGGAACAAAGGCAGTCTGATTTGGTGAAATAAGTTTATCCAAAAAAGGTCTAATGCGGCCAACAATGATTTTTGTAACCACCTTTCACTTTTTCCTAAATGCTCTAGCCCGGAAAGTTTGAGTAACTTTAGGCCGATTAGTCTAAGAAGATGACCCGTTGATGATTAATAATAGTGGAATATAGCGAAAAGAGAAAGCCACAGTAAACCATTTTAAAATTTAAGACGTCCCCAAAAAAAAAAAAAAGGTAAATGCGTACGTCGTCTTTTCCTTTCTTTTCTTTGGTAGAAAGGGGGAATTTATTTATATATGAGCAAATACATCAAGTCCATCCACTTGCATATCCATTTGCAAATACATTGTCTTTCTGTTCTTTCAATAATGGATCAATTCTTTCTTTTTTTTCCCCTAGACAACAATTAACAGATTGCTGAATCCAGACCCAAGTTCGTGGCCCAGTTGACAAATATGGAGAGAGAGAGAGAGAGAGAGAGGGGCTTCTTTTCAATGATTGAGGTCCCGTTTGGTAGAAGAGTTTGAATAATGTTTGTATTTTTTTGAAATACGCGTAGGTAAAAAAGTATGTAATATTTTTTAAAAACTGAAAATGTGTTTAACTATTTAACCAAACGGGGCCTGAGTTTGCAACGTGTAAAATTTGAAAAATCCATTTTACCAGCCTCTTTAATTGCAATATATGCTTGGATTTAAGCTTATAAAATCACAGCATTTTTCACAACTTTATAAGGTTGTAAAAATTATTAATTTTAACAACACCTTTGACAGCTCGGCATCTTTTAACTGCTGTGTCTGTAGACTTACTGTAGTTGTGACCGATTCCATTGAATAAATGACAACCAGAACAGAGACAATGCATAAACTGCGCACCAAGATCAGTTCGTATCAAGTGTTACGAAACAAATTGCTTTTTATACTAATTTCAATAGTTAAATTATTAGAACATGTACATAATCGGGAAAAGTGAAAAGAAAAAAAGTTAATAAAACCTAGAAACCTCTCTTTCAAACGAGACCGGCTAGCATAGATTGTTAGCGGATCCACAAAACCCCACCACTTAAGACAGACCATACTGTACAGCTCCTGCATTCCTGTGAACAGCAACAGCTACAGCTGCAGCACCAGCTGCACCAAACTGTGACTGTGCCTGCAACAGTTTTGCATCTATAGTAATTCGATCATTATTTAACTGATCTGCCTTGGCTTGTGGTTGATAATATAAGTTGGTGTTAACATCCATGGCCATGCTTGAGGCCCGTTTTTCTGGTACATTGCATTGTTGGGATTGGATTTGAGGTTTAGCTTGTGACAATTCCCTGCGTGTCTCCAACCCAGATTTCTCTTGATTCATGGTGCGAGTCTTGAAGAACCATTGTGGAGTGACTGCCTGAGGAGTGCTAACTGCATTTCTATCAAATAACCTTGAACCATTGTCATCTTTGATGTTTCTGAAATCCTCAAAAGGTAGAATTGGTCCCACAACTCTCCCTGGTTTCGCTGTGCAGAGCAAAGCCAAAACCAAAAAATAATAAACACACAATAACATAAGAATCTGAGAATCTAATAACAATTTGAAAATTGCCTAAATAATTATTAGATCAAAATTCACATGTTCATGACATAATAGGTGTAATTCCAGATTCATCTGACAATCCCAATATTTAATAATGAGAAACTAATGAACTCAAGGCTTTGAGCTAGCAAACTGACATATGGTATGTACACGAGATGCCATCTCCAATTAAAATTTTCCCATAGGAAATCTGCTGCTTGACAAAGAAAGGAGGTAGAGATGAACAAAAATAGAGAATGACATACATGTTGGAACCCTAGGCGGAGGCCGAGAAACCTTAGATGGATTTCCAGAACACGAATCCATTGCCCTAAAATTTGTTTGCTCCATAATTTTCCGATGCTCATACGAGGTCAAGTTTTGCTGTGTGTTAGGAGGAATTACATTCGAGTGAACAGTGGACCTGCAAAGGAATGAGGTAACCGCACTTATCAGCACACACTACAGAAAAAGAGAAGCTTTTGGAATAACATTAAGCTCTCTAGCAGTAAAATAATTTAACATTTATACCCTTTCATTATTAACTAAATAAATACACTTGTCTGCGTTTACGCTTTCCACACCATACTGTATTTGTGGGGGCACAACACACACAAGGAAATAGACAATTAGACATGTGAGTTCCACACACATAAATCCCCATGAAGTGTGGAGCCTAAAAATACACATGCATATACTGAAATTAGATGTAATTTAAACTATCAGATAATCTTACCGCGGGAGAGACACATGCTTCCTCTCTAAAGGAATAACCGGGGAACTTTTACCACCATTTGCCTCGAGATATGCAAACTGCTTTCTGAACTGGCCTATACCACTGCAATAAAGAGATGCAATAAGCCATCAAAAAGAATAAAGCAATATTTATTTAGAGGGGGGAAAAGGGGCATGCAAAAGTTCTTTAGTAAGAAGAATTTTAAAACCTAGGATATAGGAAATTTGTGCCTTCATTTCCATTCATGTAGTCTTTAAGCAGCTGAGGATGGTATTCTAGTATCTCTCGGTATATTAGTTCTCTAATGTCCTCCTTTGTCACCCTACGCCTCTCAAACTCAAACTCCAACTTTGAGATAGGCTGAGCAGACGGTTCTCTCTCAACTTTGGAAAGTCCCTTAAAGTAAGGATCAGCCAGTGCCTGAGGGGGAAAAGTGTGAAAGGTTACAGACAGAATTATATTTTGGGGATAAAATCATTAAGAGGCTCTATAGATCTGCTGGCAAAGTGAATCTCAGAGATAAGATTCAAATAACAAGAATATATGAAGAATACAGACCTCTTCAGCGGTTGGCCGATCCTTTGGATCAAATGCTAATAATCTTTGCAGCAGGCGGAGTGCTCGAGGATCTGCATTTGGAAATTTCTGTTCAAAGAGCACGGGAGGTTTTTTCCTCAATTCTGTCAAATATTTTCGTGCCCTCTCATTTCGAACCTGCATTCATTCAATACACATTATATATCAAGAGCTTAGACAACCAGTGGTCCAATACCATAACTTGAAGGAGAAGAGAGAGTGGTATATTACTGCTGAAACAGTTTCTGGGGAAGGCGTCCCAAGAAGATCAGTGATCAAATCTAACTGATGAATAATACTTTTACCAGGAAATAATGGCTTCCCTGTCAGTACCTCGGCAAAAATGCATCCAATACTCCATATATCAATTGCAGGGGTATACTGCAAAAAAGTGTTAAAAGGAGTAAGATAACAAATTATTGTGACAAACTTATGAAAGTTGACAATGCAATTGAACTGCTTCAGAGAAACAGACATAACCTGACACAATTACCTGAATGACAGATATTTCAACTTCCATGACAGTTCAAAAGTCCCCCCTGAACAAGAATTATTATAATCTAGGCATTACTGCTTACTACAAGTGCTCAGGACACATTCCAAAAATGCAAAATGCTCAATATGTCATACCTATTTTGTTGTGAGTAGAGGATAAACTACCTACAGACACTGAACGGGATGGGATAAAGAAAAAGAACCCATACACTATGTTGCATATATCTAAACTTCATGCCATAAGGCCACAACATCAAAAGAAAATTAATTTCTCAGATGGTTTTCAATGAAGAATCCAACATATAACCACATATTTAAGTCTCCAATATAACTGTTTTGCAATAAAATAGGTGCATAGTTATTAGTGTGAAACAAATCGCTTCTTAATGCATACTAACAACCTAAAAACTATTCTAAGATGCCTATGTAAAATGCTTTACTAAATAATGCTAAGCAGATGTCAACGAATGAACTTACTGCGGCCGCCAGGCACAAGGGGGGGTTGTTGAATCATGATGAAATGATGCCAATGTCCCATAATAGGTCACCCATAATAATGAGTAGGAGGGTGAGGTGGGTCCAAGACCGACCAGGTGCGTGGGTAGTTTACCAATATAAATGAAAAATATTTAAAAGATGAAGCGATGGACCATGCTCCTACAATGTTGTCATTTGATCAGAATAAGGATTAGCCGAAAATCAAAGGCAAGTCATTTACCTTAGCAAAGAATGATCCGCACAATTCCGGAGCCCTATACCATCTTGTAGCAACATAATCCTGCAGGGAATAAAGAAAAACCATAAAAGATGATGATTCACTCGCACAAAATGTTAATTATGTCAGAACACTGTAAAACACATTTAAAGGAGTTAAGGAAACAACTTACTGTCCAAAATATTGATGTTGGCATGTCACTAAATGCAACTCTTGCTAGTCCAAAGTCACAAACTTTGAGTTTGCAATTTGCGTTTGCCAATATATTCTTCGGCTTAAGATCTCGATGATACACATTTGCTGCAACCAATCAGCTTATCAAATCATGTCAATGCCCCACAATCAATTCAAGAGTTGTATTAATAGAAACAAAAAAAAAAAAAAAAGGGTTTATGCATGATAGATGAAAATGAAGATGAGATTCTGCTACTAAAAAAGATAACAAATTACAGCCACAAGTATTATAATGGAAAAAGAAAAAAGCAAATTGCCAAAACAAGATGACACACATGAAAGAAAATGACCTGTATGCATATATTTCAACGCACGTAGCATCTGATAAAGAAAAAACTGATGATGTTCATGGGTCAAGTCATCATTAGCTTTAATGACTTGGTGAAGATCAGACGCCATTAGCTCAAAGACAACGTAAATGTCTTTGAACTCCCTTTTTGATGGTGGCAACATGATGCGCTTAATTTCAACAATATCAGGATGCCGTAAAAGCCTGAGCAACTTGACTTCACGCAGGATCCGTATGGAATCAGATATATGCTCAAAAACATCATGTATTTTCTTTATTGCTACTTTTTCCCCAGTGTGTGTGTCCGTTGCCGCACAAACAACTCCATAGCTTCCCTTCCCTATCACTTCAAGAATTTTATATCTATTTGCATCGCCATAATCGGTGAAAAAATCCATGTGCTGCTCACAAACGAAAAAGATAAAAAGTCAGTCAAATTAAGCAACCTCAACAGATCAGAACCCTAAAAATGAATGGAGAGAAAAAAAAAAACACCTTGTTTGTTTGGGTGCATATATATTGAATTGAATTGATGAATTTTAGGGATAGTTATCTGAATGAATATAAAGGAGAGTTGTGAGTTAGGGTATTGAGAAGAAGAAACTTATAGCTAACCGCGGCATTTGCCCCGCACCAACGAGAGAATCTCACTTCTCACATAATATTCATTCTCATCCAAATCTCACTATTTCCAATTTCCAAACCCTCGCCCTCGCTATTATTTGGGGATTTATTTTGACACTCTTTTCTAAATTATATAAAAAATAAGAAATGGCCGCGTGCTTTATAATTTATATATTCTCCTTCTTTCCTTATCCACTTTTAAATTCATTTATTTCTAGAGTTCAATTTTTTTTTTTATTTAATACAAATATACTGCCGGCGGTACTGGTGGCTGCGTTCGTAAATATCTTCCTTCTTTGCCTAAATTAGTGTCAATCTATTTTTTTTTTTTTTTAATAGAATGCTAAGTATTTTTAACACACAAGAAAAGAAGGAAGTAAGTTTTTTAAAGAAACTTACAGTGGTGTATATATTTGTCAATGCCATTTTGGAGAGTGAGTCAATTAATTTTTAAAAAATAACAATACT
The DNA here is from genome assembly GCA_030820535.1 of Quercus parvula. Classification (NCBI taxonomy): domain Eukaryota; kingdom Viridiplantae; phylum Streptophyta; class Magnoliopsida; order Fagales; family Fagaceae; genus Quercus; species Quercus parvula. Next base: position 26,517,384 of record JAUAME010000004.1, read on the forward strand.
ATATAGTTTTGATATAGTAATTTGAGAGATTATTTTATATATAGTTATATATAAAACATAATAGAATTTTAACCTATAATGTATGCTTTATGATGATTATTCTTTATCCTCTAGTCCAAAACATAAATTAGTTTATAATATAAGCAAGGTTTGAACTCGTGATCTCTTATTGACTTTACTAATTAAGAGATTTTTCTAGTTGAGGTGAATTATGGTATTGATTAATCAGTTAATATATTAATAAATAAATAAAACTAATTTAGATAAACTCAAAGCACATATGCATTATTACATATATATATATATATAAACCCCAATTAAACCCCTATAGTTTTATTCTTGCGACAAATTAAATCTTATACTTTTAAGTGTGCCACTATAAACCCCATACTTTCATTGCATTTGTGTCAAAACAAAGCCCCGCTTAACGTCTCAAATATTTCATAATTTCCAAGAATTTTGCACAATAATTAAAATGTTGGCTTTAAAGTAGTACATAAGAAAGTATGATTTTAATTTATCATACAAATATATGATTTTTTTTTTTTTGGGACTCCCCCACACCCCCCCCCCCCCCCAACAAAAAAAAATACATCTTAATTTCTAATATTAGAGTGTGTCATAACTCATAAATATTTTGTATATAAATATTGTCGTGGACATTTTTGTGACAAAGGCAAAATGATAGAACATGCCCATAACTCCCTTTGGGTTGTTTAAAGTGTGATTAAATTGAGAGATTTAAACCCAAAATTCCAATATTATGAGATGGAAAATATGCATAATACACTAGGTCTAAAACTGTTTTGCACATAAAGCAAGAAGAGGATTTGAGAAAGGCGGTGAGGGAGACAGAGAAGACTCCTTGGTACCACTATTTTCACTCTTGAGCAAGGACGGAACTAGGACTTGGAGTTAGGAAGACGGCTCTGTTGTTGGCTATGTGCGGCGGCTCTAACCTCTAACTCTACTGCTACTTAGACACCTAAGTGATTTTTTTTTTTTTTGGTGTGAGTGACTTTGATGCTACTACTGGGTACTGGGTGAGGACAAAATAATTTTATTTAAAATTTTTTTAAAGGGCCAAGTTGTTTGTTTTGGATAAAATTGGTTGATTGGACTTAATATTTACTATTGCTAATTTTTGTTGTTGTGCTAATTTTTTGGGCTTGTATATTTTGTTTTACATTTTAAATCTATAGATTTTTTTAATGGTATTTACAAGGAGGACTACAATTTTTTTTAGAATTGCTGAAGTAGTGAGTGGTTATTGGTAAGTAAAAAAGTGGTGTAAGTGGTGGGTTAAGTGCAAACCAATATGAATTTGCTACCTCAACAGTTTGTAAAAATGTTATAGAAAAGTTTGTGACAATAACATTACAATTAAAATAATTAATGATATTATTAAAGGGGGCAAAGTGTAACTTTATAGAACAAAAATGCTAAAATTAGTACTGAGTATATACTAATATTTTTTATAAAAAATATTTGGGGGGGGGGGGGGGGGAGGGGGGTGCATTGCCCCCCACGTCAAAGCATGCGTCTGTCCCTACTCTTAATCATCAAAATCGTGTTGCTCTTTCATGGCTATATGAGCTTTTGTTCTGAAGTTTCAGCTTTAAGGGTAAAATATGACTTATGTTTTGGATTCAGCTTCAGTCCAGTGCAATCCAACGTGTCCAGTGGCACTGGCCACTAGACAGAAGCCAGATCCTTATGTTTCAACTAATCAAGGGGATTTTATATTAAGTCTTGGGTGTGCTTAATGACTGGATTTTGGATAATGGCTAAAGATTTGGACCACCAAGATGCTAAAATGATGTTTTGGTGTAGTTTGCTTTTGTTTGTATAATAAATTGGCATGCTTTAAGCACAATTAGAGAAATTATTTGACTAAATCTGATTGGGTGTTCTTCCCCGGCAATTTCAACTCATTAGGAAGCTATTCTTAGAGGTTTCTAGCAGCCAAGGTCAGCCAAGCTCTAGGGACTAAAATGGGTTAGTCAAAATGTTTAGCTAAATATAGTAGGAGCTAGAAACCTCCAATTGCATAAAAATTTTGGGTACCAGACCATTTCCATGAGCTTTAGGTGCTTCAAGTCCCCTCAACCCACTTTGCAACATGTATGATCTGCGCCCATAAAAAAGACCTAAAAAATTCTACTCATACCCTCCAAACCACACTCCCTCAAATTCTTCTTCTGTTACGTGGGCTTGGGTCATGCTTAAAAGAATAAAGTATAATATAATACATGAATTAAGCCCACAAGGAAGTCGGGCTCGACTAAGTTAATCTTGTAAAAAATATATCGTGAAAATAAGTATCAACAGATATGCAAAAGTTCTTATCATATATCTAAGTTTCAACAAGTATATAAAAGTTGTCTAGTTTTCTTTGAACATATTCAAGAAATATCCAAATAAAAACAGTGTATGATTATTGTCGTAGTGAAAATAAAAAATATGCAAAAGGAACAATTAATAATTAAAAAATATGAACAGTTTATTTTGTAAAAGCCTTTTTTTTTCTTTTAACTTATTTGATTATATACAATTTTTTTAAAAAAAATTTATATAAATACAACTATTATTTACTCACTTTCAGAAAATGAACAAAAAGATAATCCAAATACGCTGACCAATTTTTTTTGGAAGAGCAACTAATTTAGTTGATAAATATTCTTTAATTTTTATTTTGCTTTTAGAAGAGTAATTGTATCAAAAATAAAAAGAATAGAGAAGCGTCATTGTATAATTTGTATGAGTAATGTTATAGACAAACTATTTTACAATATTTTTACAAATTGCTAATGTGACTTAAGCATTTTCCAAGTAATTATTAGTAAGAAAATTGTGATGTTAGTAGTTGCCCAAATTAAAATTAGTAAGAATTTGTCACATTAATAGTTTATAAAAATATTGTAAAATAGTCTATGACGGTAGCATTACTCAATTTGTATTAGCTCCACTTCATGAGAGGGGGCCAAGTCATATTTTTGAATGCCCAAACGGTAAAAAATTAAAAATTAAAAATAAGCCCTCCAAAAATCAATATGACTCCGCCACTGAGTGCTGAAAATCCGGATTATTACATAATCTTCCAAAAACAAAACTCCAGCAATGCACCAAAATAGTAAGAAATTATAATTTTAACATTACTCCTCCAATTGACTTCTAATGGTCATTTTTACTTATTTAGTAAATTTTTGGTTATTTTTTACTATTTACCAATTTCTTATACCCCATACTATTTCTTAATTTTAAAAATTAAATTAGAAAAGTAAGATATATACCAAAAATTTTGAAATAAAATATTAAATATAGGAAGAAAAATTTGCTACACATGCCCCATGATAGAATGAGATTTTTTTTTTTTTTTTTTTTTTTGAGTATCTGGTAGAATGAGAATTGATACACATATAGAGTGATCTATTATGTCCCCCTCCACTACTAGTTTTTTGGCTAGAGATTCAATTGCTTTACTATGAATAAAAATAGGCAAACTATCCTTTTATTCAAAAACTAATAAAAATATTGAAAATATTTGACATAATAACTTTCATCTCAAAATTCAATATTTAGATAAATAAAATAACAAATACTTATCCTTTAGACACCAAAAAAGGCCAATTTTTTTTTTTTTTTTTTTATAATTCAATAATTGGAGGTTGGAGATTTTAATACTAGACAATAGACATCTCCATTGAAAACATTAAGAGATCTAAATATGTCATTTAAATTACAAGACACTTAGTGGAAAAGCAAACATTAGAGAAAGAAAATTTAAGCATAATAAAATTTATAATCAATCACTTACAAAAAATAAAAAAATAAAATGTATGTGAGAATTCAAAATTGGATCTATACATTTAATGGATTAATTATGATAACATTAGGAGCCTAATAATATCATGAGTTATTTAATGATGGAGTTAAATGTTAACTCGGGTTTTTTATGAAGAGAAATGTTACATTTACAACATCTTCTCAACAATTTTACAACGAATCCTAAATGGCAAGTTGTGACGGGCTATTACTAGTAAATAAGAAAGTAATTTCAGTGTTAGATTCAAATTAAAAATCCTTAACAACCTATCGCCTAAGATTTGTTGTGAAGGTATTGTGAAAATGTTGTGGACGTGGCACTTCTTTTTTATAAACCTTAAAAAATTTAGTAATTTATGGAGTCATAAAAAAAATGACTATAACATTTTCCTACCATCCATTGTAATTGTAGTGCATAATCACATTGAATTGCAATATAATATTTTTATAGATACAATTAAAGTTCAACTTATGATTTCCAGCTATATAGGTAATTTCTCAAAAGAATTACCAATTGAACTAACTAGGAATATAACATTTTATTTTTCTCCTTCTCTGATTTCTTGACTCTGGGCTTATCCTTCCACATATCTATCATTATGCTGTCTCCATAAAGTAATTTCCCTGGTTAATTCTGCCACAGCGGCTACCATGGACTGCACTTGTTGTATGGAAGGCGGTTGCATGACAAGTGCTGATTGGCGATCACGATTAGGATGAATAGAAGCGTTCCCACTCTCCTGATGGACAGGACTAGTGGCCATTGATCTTGTCCGAACCATACACCCTTTTGTCAAAGAAAGATAATTTGCAATACGCAAACTTAATCTTTCTCACAGACAACGCCAACTGATGATGCACAAAAAATCAGTGGACTGAATGCTCGGGGCTTCAATGGGCTAATGATCACTTGAAAAACCTGAAAAAATTTAAAAAAAAAATTTAAAAAAAAAAGACACCAAATCAAAGGTGACCGGGATTAATCGACCAAGAACCCTCCGATACTTAAGTTAGTTTTTTCTAGAACTCAAGAATTCCAACTTTTCAGGATAGTGGAAACTTACTTCGATTTGATGTGGATGAGTCCTTATATAGAGAGCCTTGTAGCGGTTACTTGTTTAGTAACTTCCCCAATATTTGTGGAAGTTAGAGAGTCCAGACATAACTTCGACAACGGCTATAGAAGTTAGGATTTTCAGTCTTATCTTCTATAACTGCCATTGGAAGTTAAGTACTTATTAGGAAGTTATGGCGATAAATAAGGACCTTGTTCGCATTCCAAAGTTCCACATGGTCTGAATCTTAAACTTATGTAGGTAAATCCATTCCTGGAAATTTCCCAAGTGTTGGAAGATCGTCCAAGCGCTTTCCTCATGGACCACCCTTACGTCCATAAACGACCTTCCGCTTATGGATGATCTTCTTGAATGGTTGGCCTTTGGCTTTTGGACGACTCTTATGGACGAGTTAGAGATGGTTCGATTTTTTTATAATTCCCCATCACAAGGTATCGATCCTGACAAAGTCTGTTGGAAGCCAATAAAGAGTAGAGGTTTTGAAGTACAAGGATATTATCATTCTTTATCCCTTCATTCTGTCATATCTTTTCCATGGAAAATAGTGTTGCAATTGAAGGTTTGTCCAAGGGCAGCCTTTCTTTTCATGGTCTATTTCTTTAGGTAAGATTTTAACAACGAATAACCTTTGAAAAAGGCATATTATTGTTTTTTATTGGTGTTATATGTGTAAAATATGTGGGGAGATGTGAATCATCTTCTTCTTCATTGCTCTATAGCATATGAGCTGTGGTCATTAGTTATGCCACATAGGGTTATCGAGTTGTTTGAGTCTTGGCAATGTAAGTTCAGTCGACATTGCAATATATATATTTGCAAGCTTATGCTGCATTACTGGTGTGGTGTATTTAGCGAGAATAGAATGCTAGAATTTTTTAGGAATGTGAATGATTTATACTTAAGATTAAGTCTTTTTTCTTTCACACTCTCCTCAAATGGAGTTTGGTTCTGCCATTTTTTCTTGTTTTTGCTTTCCTATTTTTCTTGATCTTTGTAGTTTTGGTTCTTGATTTTTTCCCCTTTAGTACATTTCTAGTGTACTTGGGTTGGCTTTGATTTTTAATAAAATTTTATGTTACCTATTAAAAAAAATATTAGTCACTCATGGAGATATATCTTAGTAAAGGTGTACATGAGTCGGTTTGGGTCAAATTGAGGGGTTTTTTCAACCCAACCCACCATGGTGGGTTAAAAAAAATCCAACCCAACCCAACCCATCACAAGGGTCCAACCCAACCCATATGGATTGGGTTGGACCTATTGTCAATGCCTAGCCTCGACTAGCTAAGCAAAAAAGACCACCGCCGTTGTGCCTTCGTTCGATCACCCGCCGTGGCAATAGCTCCCGCATGTGCCGCTGGGGGGGGGGGGCATTGAAGGCCCCTCTCAATGTATATGCGCCTTATTCATGCGGAGCTTCAAGTGCTCTCTCTCTCGATGAAGGAAGATAGGTCTACCTTTGGCGTTATGGAAGGAATCTAGGCCAAATTTCAAGGGATTACCAAAGGTAAGTGGAGTCGCCACCAATCATTGGGTTTTTCTAAGTTGTGATTGGTCACTTGTTTCTATTTGATTTTATTACTGATCCTAGGCTAAGAAAAAAGGGCATTTTTCCTAATCTAATGTGGATGGCTAAAAATCTTGATTCATAAGTCCGGAAGTTTGGTTTCGTGTGGGGAAGGTGTTAGGCACCCCACAACACCTGTCCAAGGACAATCCTTTATTTTGATAAAACCTTAATTTTTGGAGATTAGCAGTAAAAACATGATTTTGACATTGGCTTTCAAGGCTTTGCATGCATGGGGGGGGCTTTAAGGTTTGGCTTTTGAAGGGTTGTGGTCCTAATATATGCTTTCTGTGTGCACCCCAAACAAGCTTAATGGGTCGACTCACTCTTAGGCTCACAATATATTTTTAACGGGGGCTTTGGACTTCCTACTTTGGGCGATTCTGACCTAAAGACTCAACTGTGTCTCTCCAACCTTCATACCGCTTTCTTCTCCCTCTTGTGACTATTGTTCTTAGCTCTCGACTTTTTTCTCCACCTTTCAACAACCTCTTTTCTTTCCTAGTTTCTCATATTTATAGCCCAAAATTAGTGGAAAGAATCATGATTACTCTCATGGCTAGTGGGAGAGGAGGTCCAATGTTGTTATTGCTAAGTGGACGATTAGTTAGGAGTGGAGTATGGTGAAGGTGGCATTGGAACTGGTTCCCACTTCCCGGGGGGGGGGGGGGGGGGGGGGAAGATGTCCGGCAGCGGCATCTTTCAAGAAGTCGCAGGGTGTCTGGGCTATGGCTTTCCCGAGCAATCACATTTGTCGGAAATGGGGTTTGCCAAGCAACTTCCTGGCCATGACTTAATGGGCGTCTATTTCAACGATCGGATTAAAGGATTTTGGGCCGAACAGGGCGCCATGAGATCTACGCCTATGAACCTATTGGGCCTTAAGCCCAGTTTCATGATTACTCTCATGGCTAGTGGGAGAGGAGGTCCAATGCTGTTATTGCTAAGTGGACGATTAGTTGGGAGTGGAGTGTGGTGAGGGTGGCATTGGAACTAGTTCCCATTTGGGGGGGGGGGGGGAGATGTCCGACGGCGGCATCTTTCAAGAAGTCGCAAGGCGTCCAGGCTATGGCTTTCCCAAGCAATCACATTTGTCAGAAATGGGGTTTTTCGAACAACTTCCTGGCCACGAATTAATGGGCATCTATTTCAACAGTCAGCTTAAAGGATTCTAGGCCGAACATTGCACCATGAGATCTACGCCTATGAACCTATTGGGCCTTAAGCCCAATTTCTCACAGGGGTGTTAGGAACTGCAAGCCATACTGTAGAGGTTAAGTTTGTGGCCCAAATGGCCATGGAGGCCCGGTATCATACATTAGCCCCCCTTAATTCGTGCTCGGCACCCGAGGGTGAATCAAGGAGTCCAAGAGGCAGTAGTAATCCGAGGAGCTCAACTAGTAGGTCTTGGACAGTTGAGAGGCTAGTTAATGCGCCCTCAAAAGATGCGCTATTTATGACGGTTGATTCAGCCGTCATTATTACCTGACGGTTCACAAACTGAGGCGGCGTACGTGTGGCGACCTGTGATGGGATTCGTAGAGTTTCCCGCTCCCCATTTATTAAGTGGCATTTATTCTCTCCCTTTTGGTCCCTATAAATAGTTCATTCTGGATCATTTCTTCACTTTCGCATTCTTTGCTCACAAAACTTCTTCCCTATCGTGCATACTTCTCTGTGCATTCATCCTCTAGCCTAGAGTTCCTATCTTGTCTAAAGCCCAAAGTAAGTTTTTCTACCTTTCTCTCTTGCTTTAGTTTTTTCCTTCAATTCTAGAGCTTAGGATAGGTTTTGCTCACCTCTTAAACACTAGGGCATCTCTAGCGACTTTTAGGCAGACATTCAACATCCCTAAGGATGTGAATGTGGCATACTGCCATGAGAGTGAGATCGCTCTTCACAGGCATTCCGGGTCAAATATAGCTTTCTTTCCCTTAATGGCAATTTTAGAAGGTGGGGTTAGGTTTCCCGTGAGCCCACTCTTACTTAATACCCTTAGGTTTTACGGTTTGAGTCCTGAGCAGTTTCCTCCCAATTTTTACCAGGTAGTTAGTTGCGTTAATAGGTTGAATCAATTATACGGTTTGCAGTTGAACCACCATGATATAAATTTCATGTACAGCCTGTGTGGAAACAAAAATACCAACTATTATTTAAAAGTTAGGGATTATCGAGTACGGCTACTTTCATACCTGCCCGATTCTAACAGAAACTCAGCCAAGGAGTTTGTCTAGGTAAGTGGCAACTGGTTTGTCGACGAGCTCCCCTGTCCACTCTCGCCGCACAAAGTTGGTTCGTATTGCCTATCTATTTATTCCCCTTTTTTCCTTTTTGTTTACTTGCATTTGTTTTATCTACCCGGGCACTAATTTGCTGCGTTCTTTTGTTACAGACGACAAAGGATTCATTTCGAACATTAGAGTGGTGCACATACGAGACTTGAATTTTGTGCTCAAGTCTAAGATTTTCGTTCACACCGACGGGTAGCTCCAGGCGTCGCATCTCTTACTCGGCTGTGAGCTCGTATACAAGACTTAGGAACCCTTCAGTCAAGACTACTATTAGACAGCCCCTTGCTGTCTTACATAGACGTGTGCCACGCAAATTTCCTCCCCCCCAAGTTAACTTCCGATGAAGTTCGAGATATCGGTCCGTGCTATACAACCGCGGACGATCTTGCCCGGGTCAGAGACGAATCTGCTGAGCGTGTCTCTCAAAGCCGCCAATAGCACGTTCCAATCGTGGAATCGGTAGATCCCATCCCTCAAACCGAGCAAGAAACAACTAAGGTTGAACTAGATGCCGAGATGGTAACAAGGCGAAAAATGACAGTCAGCCGATTCTTGCCCAACATTGATCCCCCCGCTGAGTCCCAACAGCCCCAAGGCAAGGGTCGATCTCTTCCTCCCTTTTCCAGCCATGCGAAAAGGAAATAGCGTTCTGACGATCATCCACCCAAGGCTCCAAGCGATGCCCCCTCTAAGACTCCACCTCGGCCGACCAGCGAGATCATAATCCGAAAGCCAGTGGCCGAATCTCAATCAACCACTTAGGTAAGAGTGAATGTAGCGTCTTCCTCCCAGCCCATGGTCCCTTGGCAGCCTACCTTCAAGTTTGGTGTCAGGCCTCTGTCGGCCACGGCTAACGCGGTGGTATGGGATAAGGGCGAGGGGGGAAGGGTGGCTTAGAGCCTGGTCCATAGCCTGCTGTTGCCCGAAGATGTTTGCTGTTTCTTTGAGGGGGACGAGGACTCATTGGTGCGGCGGTTACAGTGGCACACTGTGGCGGTGATTCCTTTCTCCTTCCCTTTTCGTTTATTTAGATACTTGAATCATTCTTCTATTCTTACACTTGTTTCCGTATTATCAGTCTGCGCAAATGATTCACGTCTTCAATGAGAGGTTGAAGGAGCTCGCCAAGGATGCCGATCGAGAAAAAGCATTGAAGGACGTTGCTAATGCCACCGCGAAGGAAAAGCTTAAGGCTGTCAATACTGCATAGAAGAGGACCCAATCCTCAAAGAAAGCCCACCTACTAGCAGAGGAGAAAGTAGCTAAGGTGGAGGGTCGGCTAGAAGGCGTCGAGCTTAAATTAGCAGAGGCAACCAGTCTTAACTTAGCCCAGGCCAATCAAATAGCTGACCTCAGATCAGCCCTTGAAGCCTACGAAAACAAGTGGTATGACGACAGCTTCGCGAACGCCGAGAAATCTGCGGAGCCTGTTGTCTACCATGCGCGACTTCATAGGTTCAAGGAAGGATGGCTGACGGCCCTCCAGGTGATGGGAGTGCCCAAAGACTCCCCTTTGAGAGACCCAGGTCAAATCCCCTACCCGGCTCCCCCACCACCCTCCCAGAGTCAGGTCGATGCTGCGAACGAGGAAGAAATCACCATCATGAGGGAGTTGGTCCAAGCGATTGACGCCCACGTTGATCTCGAGGTTTCCAACAACCTTCAAGCCACAGAAAATGAACAAACCCAGCAATAGCGGACCGAGGACACTCCCAATCAGTCAGTCAGTGAAGCAGCCCAACCCCCACCTGCCGACCCTACCATTTGACATTTGCGTTTAAATAGTCCTTTTGTTTATGCTCGCTTTTACTTTGTTGTTGTTTTTTTTTCTTCTTCTTTTATGGTTTGCCTAGGGTCACCGGGCTGTGGTGGCCGAACAATGGTTTTAATTTCAATCTTATTTACTTTTGGACTTATTTTCCTATAGTCACTAGGCTGTGGTGGCCGAACAATGGTTTTAATTTCAATCTTATTTACTTTTGGACTTATTTTCCTATAGTCACCGGGCTGTGGTGGCCGAACAATGATTTGATTTAACTTGCTCTTGTTCACATTAACTGCTTTATTTCCTAGCTTCGAGTACCATGTATGTTCGCCTTAAGGTTGTTAGGCTTTGTTTTAGCACGTCCAGCCAACCATTTTCGCCTTCTAGTTAGGCGATTTTGGGGCGAGTGCCCTTGTACCTTTGTAGCGATTCGGGACGAGCCCTCACCTACCCGGTGATTGGGGTCGAGCCGAAGACAGATCTTAGGTTTTTTTTAGATTAGGGTTTTTGCCTTCCTAGGGGCAAGTTTCTGTCCTTAGAAAGTTTTGATTTAGGTTTCCACCTGCCCGGTGATGAGAATCGGACTAGGGACAGGCTTCTATCCTTAGAGATTTTTTTATTAAGGTTTCCACCTGCCCGGTGGTGAGGATCGAACCGGGGACAAGTTTCTGTCCTTAGAAATCGTTTGATTAAGGTTTCCACCTGCCCGATGATGAGGATTGAACCGAAGACAAGTTTCTGTCCTTAAAGATTTTTTATTAAGGTTTCCACCTACCCAGTGATGAGGATCGAACCGGGGACAGGTTTCTGTACTTAGAAATCTTTTGATTAAGGTTTTCACCTGTCTGGTGATGAGGATCGAACCGGGGACAGGTTTCTGTCCTTAGAGATTTTTTTATTAAGGTTTCCACCTATCGGGTGGTGAGGACTGAACTGGGGACAAGTTTCTGTCCTTAGAAATCGTTTGATTAAGGTTTCCACCTGCCCGGTGATGACGATCAAATCGAGGACAGATTTCTATCCTTAAAGATTTTTTATTAAGGTTTCCACCTGCCCGGTGATGAGGATCGTACTGGGGATAGGTTTCTGTCCTTAGAAATCTTTTGATTAAGGTTTCCACCTGCCCGATGATGAGGATCGAACCGAGGACAAGTTTCTATCCTTAGAGATTTTTTTATTAAGGTTTCCACCTGCCCGATGGTGAGGACCGAATCGGGGAAAGGTTTCTGTCGTTTGATTAAGGTTTCCACCTGCCGGTGATGAGGATTAATCTGGGGACAGGTTTCTGTCCTTAAATATTTTTTATTAAGGTTTCCACCTGCCTGGTGATGAGGATCGAACTGGGGACAAGTTTCTGTCCTTAGAAATCTTTTGATTAAGGTTTCCACCTACCCGATAATGAGAATCGAACCGGGGACAGGTTTCTGTCCTTAGAGTGAAACATGTTGCCTTGGCCTTCTTAACTTTTTACGTATCCGTTGGGGAATACTAATAAATCAATATTGAAATTTGATTGCACCTGCAAGTGTAAACACCATCTTTATATTAATTTATAAAACATAAATACAATGTTTCGTTCAATTTACGCCCTCATGTGCAACTGATCACTGGTAGAACTTCTTCAAATTGTGGACATTCCATGGCCGGGGAAGCAGTCTTTCATCTAGGTCCTCCAAGTAGTAAGCTCCTGCTCCCGCGATAGCCGTAATCCTGTATGGCCCTTCCCAAGTAGGGGCCAGCTTCCCGACATTCGTATCCCGCATGTTCCCTATCGCTTTTCGTAGCACAAGGTCTCCAGCACTAAATTCCCTCGCCTCTAACTCCAAATCTCTTACTACGCAACCGCTCAAGCTCCTTATTTCTCTCATCCAATTGTCTATGCCCCGAAGCATCTGATATTGTTCGGTTCATTTGGTATGACCCCTCTCCAAGGCCAGACTGTTCTTCCTCGTGTTCACGCTCCCTATCTTTGCACCTTTTTTGCCTTTGCTCCCGCCACATGGATCCCCGAAATGATCCCACTGAGCCACTTTCAGCAGAACCCTCCGATCATCTCCCAAACATTTTCTGTTCGCAAGTCTCGGTCGAACCACAGCTATGTAAGAGATTCCCATAGATAGCGCCAATTGTGTGCACCCCGAACTCTTAGGCTCACAATATATTTTTAACGTGGGCTTTGGACTTCCTACTTCAGGCGATTTTGACCTAAAGACCTAACTGTGTCTCTCCAACCTTCGTACCGCTTTCTTCTCCCTCTTGTGACTATTATTCTTAGCTTTCGGCTTTTTTCTCCACCTTTCAACAACCTCTTTTCTTTCCCAGTTTATCATATTTATAGCCCAAAATTAGTGGAAAGAATCATAATTACTCTTATGGCTTGTGGTAGAGGAGGTCCAATGCTGTTATTGCTAAGTGGAAGATTAGTTAAAAGTGGGGTGTGGTGAGGGTGGCATTGGAACTGGTTCCCACTTTGGGGAGGGAAGATGTCCGGCGATGGCATCTTTCAAGAAGTTATCGGTCGTCCGAGCAATGGCTTTCTCGAGCAATCACATTTGTCGGAAATGGGGTTTACCAAACAACTTCCTGGCCATGAATTAATGGGCGTCTATTTCAACGGTCGACTTAAAGGATTCTGGGCTGAACATGGCGCCATGAGATCTACGCCCATAAACCTATTGGGCCTTAAGCCTAGTTTCTCATAGGGGTGTTAGGAACTGCGGGCCATACTGTAGAGGTTGAGTCTATAGCCTAAATGGCCATAAAGGCCCGGTATCGTACGCTTTCCTAAGGCATTCGAGCAAAGTGCCAAATTTCCACAGCAAAAACCCGGCGACATGTCACCTACTTTCGCTGCGAAAATTAGGCATCACTTGCCTTAGGTGACACAGACTGTGACAATCACACCAAAAAGGGGCAAGCATGTATATATAAATACATCATGCACAATGCAAGCATACAGAGTAGGAAAGTAAATGCCTACATCCCTAGAGCATGGCCCAAAATATAGGTGCAGGAAAATAAATAGGGGTCGCCATACTCTAGAGATGAGGACGAATGGTACAAAGCATGATATACCTAATACAAACCATCTAAGGGAGAAAGGGAGAATGAAGGAAGGGGTTTAAAAGAATACATAAACCAAAGGGAAAAGCTAAACCCTAAACCTACTGAACACAGCCACTCGACTCATGTTGGCAAGCTTACATCAGCGCCCTTTTTGCTTATGCCTAGGAGATCACGCCCTAACTCCATGTGTCCTCGCTCCATATGTGTACATGCAAAGGTAAAGACAAGAAACCAGTAGACGAGCAATGGAAAGGGAGAGACGTATAGATAATAGCAAAAGGGCACAAAACAAAAAAGAAAGATAGCAATGAAAATAGCATATAGGATGCAAGCAAACATACGAGCAAAGGGGCAGACAAGCAAGATAGAAAACAACAAGCAAAGGATAAACAAGCAAGATAGCAAACAAAAGGTGGTGTCCACAAGGGGCAAATGTAGGTTTGGATCGGATGTCCGTAGCATCATTATGTTGAAGCATGGATGACACACTAACAAGCAAGACTCATGCATGAACATGTAAACAAACATGTAAAGATGCACATAAAGCCAACGGGTGGCACAAAAAAACATGATAAGCAATCGTCACACGGAGCGGAAAAGGGGATAAGTATGCATGAAGCAACCGGCATCATGGCGATGCATCCCAAATGGCTACATCCAAATAAGGCCTCAAAGGCGTCGAATCTAACCACACAACCACGAACCCGCTAAAGGCGTCAAATGTGGCAAAGCCTAGAACAAGAGAGGCTAACACAAGCATAAAACATAGAAGCAAGCAAGCACAGACATGAAAAATGGGTGATCCAAACCCTTTGATATGGACCAAGGTGTATGGATGATGACAAAGACCATAGGGCCTAGATCGAGCCCGAACCAAATGCCAAAACACAAGAAAATGCGATAAAAGGAACAAAAGGGCTGCAATAGCACATGGCATGACAAACAAGTCTAGGCCTAGGCACACAAGCATGGCATGGAGCATACAAGCACATGGAAGATGGCATAAAGCATGTAAAGAACATAGATCCAAGCACATAGGCATGTGAAAGCCTAGATCTAGACATATAAGCATAAAAACGTGCAAGCAAACAGGGCATAATCTAGTACTTAGACATGGTAGAACATGGATCCAAACATATAACCATGTACAGATGTATATCTAAGCGTAAAACATGGCAAAAGCACACAAACACATAGATTCGAGCAAAGCATAACCAACAACATCATACAAGCATGTGAGCACGTAACCCTAACATCAACATAAAGCAAAAAAGAGGAACGAAACAAAGGAAAGCATGGCATTAAACCCTACGCATGTAGATCTAAACATATAAGCGTGTAAAAAAAGTAGATCTAAGCGTGAAAACATGGCATAAGGCATACAAGCAAAGAGATTTAAGCTAGAAACACCAATAAAACAAGAAACATGCTAAGAAAGTCGTAAATCATGTTATTCAAGCAAAAATAGCAAGATAAATGCTAGAAAAAGATTTAGGAGGTTAAGGGTGTGGATGACAGCTAGAAAAGCTACATCCACTCCGCTAAACCCCAAATCCAAAGTGTAGAACCAAGGACAAAATATGATATCAACACCTATGGTTAGACAGATTTTTTTTAATTTCTATTATTAATATCTTATGACCCAAACCCAACTCGACCCATTGTAAAAATAAAAATAAAAATAAAAAAATTTACAACCCAACGCAACCCACCAACCTTTAAAAACCGACCAAACCCTGCAGATTGGGTTGGATCGAGTTGATTTTAGCGGTTGGCTACACACCCTTAGATCTTAGGATCGAGAGGGTTGCATATTAACCCTTTGTGTTTCCCACCCCAAAACCTAATCTCAAATAAAAAAGGGTGATATAAATTTGTTTTATCTTTTGTCTTCCTACCTTTTTTTTTCTTTTTCTTTTTTTTAGAGAGTTCCGAGATCTATCAGTTTTGGTGTAGGTGAGAATTTAATCTCAAATCTCTTATTCAATCATTAGAGACTTTACTAGTTGAGCTAACTGGAACCCACTTTTGTATTCCTACTTGAAATATCCTTGTCATTTTCATTTATTTTTAGATCATAACTATGGTCAGCTGTATATTTTTATTTCTTATAATATAGGTAGTGTCAAAACGTCACGTATTCATCTATTTTTTGTTTAACATATCTTTCTCTTCATCTATGGCAATTTCAAAAAATTTCATACATTTTCCTATATAAAAATACAATAAATAGGAGACTCCAAATAAAAATAATTTTTTTTTTTTTTACAAATTTTCTAATTTGATCTTTTATTTCCTAATACTTATTTAGTTAATATTTTGTATATTATAAATATTTTTGTAGA
Source organism: Quercus parvula (assembly GCA_030820535.1). Lineage (NCBI taxonomy): Eukaryota > Viridiplantae > Streptophyta > Magnoliopsida > Fagales > Fagaceae > Quercus > Quercus parvula. Next base: position 26,533,319 of record JAUAME010000004.1, read on the forward strand.
ACCTTTCCTTGCATAGCATAGATTAAACTGTCGACTAGAATATAAGAAATTATAAACCCTAAATTGTTCTCTCTCTCACTCTCTCTCATCAGTGTGACACCCCAAATCTCCATATCTTCTTCTGTTGAGATAATTAAATATTTTTGAAACCATTGAAATATTTAAATTGAATATTTATATTATGTGATTTGTATACTAGATTTTTTTTTTTTTTTTTTTTTTGGTAATATTGGTCACAGAAAGGGGAAATTAATTAGTAGGCATATGGATTAGAATTTACGGTCTAACTGTGAAAATTAATAATGAATGAGGTATCATTTTTTTTAATTTAATTAAAGTAAGGATTTAAGGGCATGGTAAAATGATAAGTTACGTTAGGCTACAAAATCCAGCCCAAAAGAAAGAATGGGGGAAGGGGTTCAACGTTAAAAGTTGGTACCCTAATTAGGTTAGGGTTTTCTTAAAAGAAAAATACGGAGGAAGGCTATAAGGTTTTGGAGGCTCCAATAGAAGATTTTTCCAAGCTTGAATTTAGAGAGAGCAAAGGTAAGAACGAAATTCAAAAAATAATAATAATAAATGAAAAATCAATTGGTGCTCAGTTGCTTTTAGTGGGTCAGTTTGACTAAGTACTAGATTTGTTTCATACTTTTCATCGGTAAACTTGCAAAGTTGCTTGTATTCTTTGAGTTTTATTGATCTTAGAACAATAAAGGGTTGCAAAAATCTGTCAATCATGTAACACAAACCATGACATGATACTAATTAAATTTCTACTCTTAATGCAACTTCAGTGTAACTTGGAGATTTTCTCATGTGAAACCAAATCAAAAATAGTTTTTGTGATTTGTATATTTTGCTCAAATCACGTGTGGATATGTGATCATGTACTGGTAAAACTATATGTTAATCTGATTAATAATTTTAGGTTTGCAATTAATGTCCTGGTCATGTGAGTGTAGTTACTTGGATTTATTATTATATGTTGTTAGGCTAGAGAAGAAAGTTTTTATTTCTTTTTTAGTTTTTTATTTCAAGATCATGCTGTTTTCAAGTTTTTATTATTTTTTCAATTGATCTTATATTTTGTGAATTTTGTGATTGTAAAATAGTGATTAAACCAATTCCATCTTTCAAAAAAAAAAAAAAAAAGATCACAAGTAATACTTGGTTTTAAAGTCTTATTGAGTTCACTGAATTGGGTAAAGTTTCAACAAAGTTTTAGCATATTTCATATATATATACATATATTTTGTTATGTTTGTATTAATTAGGGTTCGAGAGCCTAGCAAAAGTCTTAGTCGATGGACGGCAAGACCAAGGACGGCGTAGCCAAAGCCACATCCAGCGGTCCACATATGGTACACCACAATTTTCCTGATATCCAAGCTTTTTTAGTCTTTTCCTTTCAATTTATTTTTTCTTTTAATTTTCGGTTTTGTTAACCAGATGTTAGTGTTGAAAGTGGATACCACGAAGCCTGGATGGCACAAGGCAATGATAACACTGTTTCGGAGCATCAAAGGTTTTTTTTTACTTAATAATATTCATTTCCTATTCTCAAAAAATGCATGATTGATTTTTTTAACTAATCCATTAATTTCTAATGTTAGTTATATCTATATATATATATATAGAGGTCCGTTATACCATCAATGAGGAAGGGTGTGCACTTGTTTCGGGTAACATAAGCCCCGGGTTGCTCCATAAAATTCTAGCAAAAGTAGCACCACTTGCAGAGTTCAAATGGTTGGCTTGTACACATGATGAAAAGAATGCGCAGAATGGACATGATTCTCACTATAACAATGCATATTACCATTGCAATTACAATAATATGTATGATCCTCGAAGTTTATATCAATACCCGCAATACCCTTACTACCATCCACAATTTGAGATGGAGACTCATCCTCATTCTTCTTTCCATACACCATCGCAGCCTCCTGTGGTTGACAAACAAAGTAGTGGTGAAAAGGCAGTAGCAAATCCAGAACAGACTAAAAAACCCCACGCTAAAAAGTCCAATAAGTTTTTTAGGCTGATGCAGAAGCGGTTGCGAACTATTGGTGTACGCATTATTAAAGCTTTTATTTCGTAGTTCCTTGATGAAGATGCTAGCAATCATTATGCTTTGATGTATTTACTAAATATGGATTTGGAACAAGTCAGGGTTTCAAGGGTTTTTTTTTTTTTTTTGTTAAGAGACTTATTAATAAAAAAAAGGTCTTTTTGTATTATGTTTCATAGCTTTATTTTTGTTTATTTATTGTTGTGGTGGTGGTTGTTTATTATTATAACTAACAATCCGTGGGTTTACAGGATCATGAGTTTAAAATTACAACAAACAAATTATGATTGATGCATGATCAAAAAGCAATATCAATAATGGTTCCATGCATTTAAATATGATACTACACTAATCAAAATGTGAAGTTTATTGTAAAAACTTTTGTACATGTATAATTGTTGTTACACAATAGGAACATTAGAGTGTTAGATTATATATATATATATATATATATTGAAAATCTTTTAGATCCGTTTGTAACCGACAGATCCATATCCGGTATCTGCAAGCAACTTTTAAGTTAGGAAAATAAAAGGCAAGAAACTGAAAATTGAAAATTTCTGGAAACAGTTTATTTAGCTGAAATTGAAAACTTTTTGTTGAAAGTACTGTAGATAAAAGTAAAAGTTAGCTGAAATAATATAGTAGGACTCATGAATAGTACCAGAAAGTGCAGTAAGACCTATGAATAATAGCAAAAATAAGCTAAATAGTAAAATAAGCTAGTTAAAATAATCAATGCCAAACGCACACTTAATCTATGAATTTTTCAAAAAACAAACATCGAATTTTTAAAATTTTAAGGGATGATATAGAACTCAACACAAATTTAGTAACAAGCATAAGGGGTGTGTTGCAACATAAGTATACAATAATTTGTAATGTCCGTTAGTTTATGTGGCCCAGAAAAGTAAGAGAATGGGCAAGCTGCATACAATGTAGACCATAAATGTCAGACAGACAATAAGGAAAGTCAGAAAAATATTCTTTCCATAGGGGAGGGGGAAGAAGAAAGAAACACGCTGATTAGTCAGAAAAATCAGAAAAGTAAGAGAATGGGCAAGCTGCATACAATGTAGACCATATATGTCAGACAGACAATAAGGAAAATCAGAAAAATATTCTTTCCATAGGGGAGGGGGAAGAAGAAAGAAACACGCTGATTAGTCTTTAAAAAGTACAGAAAATATAGTTCCATCAAGCGCCAATGAGAACTAAGTGTAAAAATAAAAACTCAACAGTAGCAAAGACAAAAGCTGGCCTCTGGTTTTTGTTTATATGCATGATGACTATTTATGGTATCCGGCTAGCATAATACAAAAGCAACCTTAATGAGATTGAAGAAGATCCAAAACTGATTTCCTATCAGGCATGCTAGGAATAGCTCCCTTCACTTGAACACAAAGAGAAGCAGCTGCAGCTGTTAAAAACAAAAAATCACAGAGAATTATGATAAGCAACGTTCTAAGGAACATATTTATTGATAAAATAGGGAATGATGTTGCAAGTATACCAGCAAATTTTAAGCATTCATTTCTGGACTTGCCCTCCACAAGAGCCACAGCAAATGCTGCAGTAAAAGTATCTCCAGCCCCAGTAGTATCGAGGACCTTTGTGGCTGATATGATAGGTTGTTTAATTGGCTCTTCACCTTCTACAAATAAGGCAGACCCTTTGGCCCCGAGTTTCACAAGGACTTGCTTAACACCCTGAAAGAATACATTTTTTTAATATAAGTCTGATAATACACCATTTAGCACCAAAAAAAAAGAATATCATGGCACCAATAGCAGATGCACATGTAGTGCACAATTATTCTGACACTTGTCCAATAAAGTCATTCTATTATTGATCCTCTTGAATCTACCAAGATTTAAGCACAATTATATCATTTTGCATTATATTTATGAAGAAAGAAGAAAACCCAAAAAGGGTCCAAGTATACCAAAAATATTATTGATTTTTAAGATAGATAGTACATTTAACTAGACAAGAAGAAATCCACACATGTTATGAAAGAAGGAAACAAACACACGCACACATGTAAAGTCTCATGTACTACGAAAAGCTTTTGTAGTCAATTCCTTAGAATGGCTGAAACATTTTGTAGGGGCACATTTGCACAACTTGGAAATTCAATGGCCCAAAATATACTTCAATTACCGACCATATCTGCTAAAAAATAAGGCCATCCAAGAGAAGGAGATTTACCACAACTGAGTAGAAAAAATAGTATGGGATTATATGAATAGACCTGTTCCCAACATTCAAAAAGTATCTAATTGATGGCTGCCCATCCTCCACTGATCCCCATTGATGTTATGAATGTATTCTTGTGTGTGGTTTCTGTGAACTGTGATCATGCGTGCCAAATAAATATAAATACCACAATGGATCAATCAAATTTCTAAAAGACGTCCAAATATGCTATATTCTTTTTTCTATTTTATTTATTTAAATGAATTTATTGCTGTAAAAATGGTATTCATAATGGATAAGGCACAAAGCCTTTAGCAATGATGATCATTTTAGGTGTACAGAAACTCACCATTTTATGGCATTTCACCACAGCTTGAGTAATCTGTTCAAAGCTTTCAGTTGCCATTCCTGTTAAACGACCAAGTTCACTTTCATTTGGGCTTAAAATATCAATAAAATTTAATAATTCTTGTGGGAACGGTGCATCCATTCCCCCAGCATCCAAGATGACAGGAACACCGGTACTTCTTGCAGCCTGAATACAGGGTGTGATATCAGATAAGGCAAAAAAGTTTTATAGGCAAAACAGGCCCTGGGAGTGGAGGGAGGGAAGCTAATGATAAAATTGACAAACAACAAACCAACATAAAATTCAATTGAAATGTCCAAAACACGTGCAGATCAAAGAAACCAAGATGCAGAGAAGTTCCCAAAAAGTTAAAAGTAAACCTTTTGTGTGTGTGTGGGGGGAGGGGGGGGGGGGGGGTTTGAAGCAGAATGAAATACCAAGTACACAAATGTGAAATAAGCAGCAGATAACATCAGAAGATTTTCTCCATCATATATTCAAGGAATTGAGCAAATAAGCATATGCTAGGAGCAGGAAAAAAAAACCACCAATCAATGCACATAACTTTATCTAACAAAGTCTATGTTACGTTTCCAATTTCAACTATGAGAGAATATTCAGACAAGTATATAACACAGCCAAAAGTGCATTATAGACTAAATCAATTGTTTCAAAGTTCTAAGGATCCAAACGTTGGTTAGGGTTGCTTACACAAATAAAATACTTGACTAAACAGGAAGTAATTGGTATTTAGCAATATTTATGACCAAGCAAAGACTATATGAGATATCGTTCTTGCACCCAACATCTTTCCTTTTATCTTTTTAGCATAATGTTTCAAATCTTCAATCTGTGGTTTGAATTTTTAGAGAATACCTTATTCCATCTCTTACCACTTAGGGAGTTCCCAAAAGTTATTAATAATGCCCCAAGAGCAAAAACTAGAGAATAACTTTGATAAAATAGCACATTCTAATGCATGGTTAAAGCCTTTGAAACAAATTTTCTGTTTTTCTTTTAAGAAGCAAATTCATTCTAAATGGTTTCCATGCAAGATAAGGGACATCTCATTGAAGACTAACGATGCAGCCATGGAAAATTAATTTTTTATCACTTCACAAATTAGCCTATTCAAGACTTATTTTATGAGATCCACAAGTGAAATCCAATTGAAGTAAATGTCATGTGGTTTTAACGGTCTATTTACATGCATCTAGGGTTAAAAGAGTATTTAGTTTGGGTCTTTATTCTAAAAGCTATGACCCATTTTGTATTTGGGGACAAAATTGTAATTTAAATAACCCCTACAAGTCTAAAATTTGCTAGGAGATCCTGAGTTTCTATTATATTAGTCTTTTATAAGGTTTTTACCTTATTAGTCAAACTTAGAGATTTTTCAGCCTTATGAAAATGGGTTGTTTGAAATATTTGTACCTAGAAAAAAGTGAAGCATACAAAAAGCTGTGCGGTTTGAAATCATGTTAGCAAACGGGCAATTAATACTAGCAAGAAAGAATTCTTTGTTATATATTTTTGTACTCAATGTAATCAAAGGATGGATTGTGTTTTGAGCATTCTGGCATGTGGGATTGCGTATGTTGTTTTCTCCCTTTCTCTTCTCTCCTTTCTTCTTCTCTTTCTTGAGGTACTGTTTATGGATACTATTCATACAACCCCTAAACACTATAAAATTCTCTCATTTCCTTCTTCCATTTAACCCAAATCAAGCACTTTCTTTATCTCTCAAAACCATAAACCCCACATACTTTCTTCTACCAAAAAAAACCATCAAATAACTTATCAAACCCCCTTTTAATTCTTAACACAGTCTCATAATCCTTGCTTCAAAAATTCTAAATCCTAGATCAACAAATTCACCTAATCCTAAACCCACTACAAGCACACATGGACAAATTTAATTTGTCCTATGTCAACTAATCTGTTGGCTGTTTTTCCGATAAAATACCATGTATTCATTTCTTATAATGGCCTGAAGAAGCATGTCAATCAAATTCTAGTTTAGAGATTCTGGTCTTCCCTCCTTCACTTGGTTTAGAGATTCTGGTCTTCCCTCTATGTCAAGAATTGACAGGGCTTTTTTCCGATCAAAAAAAAAAAAAAAAAAAGAATTGACAGGGCTTTGGTTTCTCTTGATTGGGAGGAACACTTTGAGAATGTATCCCAACAGGTGCTTCCTCGTGTTCTTTCAAACCACTGCCCTCTTCTGTTGGAAGCTGGTGTTGTTCATTGCGGTCGAAGTGCCTTTAAATTTGAGAACATGTGGTTGAAAGCTGAGGGTTTTGTTGATAGAGTTAAGCAATGGTGGGATGGTTACAGTTTTGAGGGCTCTCAAAGTTTCATCTTGGCTCAAAAATTGAAGGCTCTGAAAGCAGACTTAAAAAAGTAGAACAGGAAGGAGTTTGGTGAATTGGCTTTTAGAAAGAGGAACTTGCTGATTGAGCTGATGGGGTTAGATGCAAGAGAGAAGTTAGTGGGTCTTTCAAATGAGGATGAGAGTCGGCGCCTTCAACTCAAAGGAGACATAGAACAGTTGGCTTCTCTTGAGGAGATTTCCTGGAGGCAAAAGTCTCGGGCCTTGTTTGTGAAAGAGGGAGATAATAATACTCGGTTTTTTCATAGATTAGCAAACTCTCATAGAAATGCTAATCAAATTAAAAGGATTGAAGTGGATGGTGTTCTTTATGAGGATGAGCTGGATGTGCGCTCTCAGATAGTTCTCTTTTATCAAGGGTTGTATAAGGAAACTGAGGTCGGGCGTCATACTATGGATGGGTTAGATTTTTCTTTGTATTGAAGAGGATGAGCGGTTATCCTTAGAGAAGGAGTTCATGAAGGAGGAAGTCATCCAGGTTTTAAGGGAGATGGAGGGGGATAAAGCCCCTGGTCCTGATGGCTTCACCATGGCTTTCTTTCAGAAATGCTAGAGCATTGTGGAAAAGGATGTAATGGATTTTTTTGATAATTTTCATCGACACTCTATGTTTGAACGGTCTTTGAATGCTTCGTTCCTCACTTTAATTCCTAAGAAGTGTAATGCCGTTAACATTAAAGACTTTCGCCCCATCAGTTTGGTGGGTAGTGTGTATAAGCTGCTGTCCAAGGTGAGGGTGGTTTTGGATAATCTCATATCTGAGACTCAAAATTCATTTGTTGGTGGAAGGCAGATTCTAGATTCAGTGCTTATTGCAAATGAATGCCTGGATAGCAAATTGAAGAGCAAAATTTCGGGTGTGGTTTGCAAGCTGGATATTGAAAAAGCTTATGACCATGTGAACTAGGAGGCCTTGTTTTATTTGTTGGGCCGGATGGGTCTTAGGTTGAAATGGAGGAGGTGGATTAAGGCATGCGTTTCATTTGTCTGTTTTTTAGTCCTGGTAAATGGATCCCCTGAAGGTTTTTTTGGAAATTCTCGTGGGTTGAAACAAGGGCACCCTCTATCCCCGCTATTGTTTCTTTTGGTTATGGAGGTTTTAAGTAGACTCTTGAAGAAGACAGAGGAGTGTAATCTTATTCAGGGTTTTCATGTAGGAGCTGTGAACTCTGTTGAGGTGAGTATTTCTCATCTGTTATTTGCTAATGACACTATCTTATTTTGTGATGCCTCTAGGGAACAACTGCTGTCCATAAGGTTGGTGTTGTCTTGTTTCAGGCTTTTACGGATTTGAAGGTCAATGTAGGGAAAAGCGAGATTGTCCCTGTTGGGGAGGTGAATAATCTAGATGCTTTGGCTAATATTCTTCATTGTAGAGTGGGCACTTTGCCTATGAAATATTTGGGGATGCCGTTGGGAATTTTAAGACAGCCTCGCTTTGGAATCCTATTTTGGAGAAAATGGAAAAGAAGCTTTCTGGGTGGAAGCGTCTCTATTTATCTAAGGGTGGTAGGCTCATGTTACTAAAGAGTACTCTCTCAAGTCTCCCAACACATTTTTTATCTCTTTTTACTATTCCTAAAGCTGTAGCGGCTAGATTGGAAAGTATTCAGAGGAATTTCCTTTGGGGATCTTCTGAGGGGTACTTCAAATATCCTTTGGTGGCTTGGGATAAGGTGTGTTTACCCGTTGAGATGGGTGGTTTGGGGATAAGAAATGTGGTGCCGTTTAATCAAGCTCTATTAGGGAAATGGCTGTGGAGATATGGTCATGAAGTTACCCATCTATGGCGGCGTGTTAGCTCCTCAAAATATGGCAAGGGTCAAGGGGGGTGGAGTACTAACGTTTGCAAGAGGTCTCATGGGTGTGGCCTATGGAGAAGCATTAATGAAGGTTGGGAGAGCTTTTTTAAGCATTTGTCTTTTGTAGTGGGTGAAGGCACTCGTATCCGCTTTTGGCATAATAGGTGGATTGGTGACACTACTCTAAAAGATCTCTATCCTGAGCTCTATGTGTGTTCAGCGGTCAAGCATGCTTGTATCTTTGAGGTTTTGTGGATTCCAGAAGGGGGTACTGTTAGAGTTTGGAATTTAACGTTTTATAGAGCTTTTGAAGATTGGGAGTTAGCTGCTTCGTATTCTCTACTTCAACTTATCCAAACTCGTAATCCTCAAGGTACTAGGAGAGATACCCTTTACTGGCGGCTTAAAGGGGATGGTAAGTTTGACACTCGGTCTTACTACCTTGCGATCCGGGGTGCTTCGAATTCTTTGTTTCCTTGGAAAGGGGTTTGGAAACCAAAGATTCCTAAGTGCGTGACATTCTTTCTGTGGATTGCTACACATGGTCGGACCCTCACTTGGGATAATTTAATGCTTAAGGGTCGCCCTTTGGCTAATAGGTGTTGTATGTGTTGCTGTGATGGAGAATCAGTAAACCACCTTCTTCTTCATTGTCCTGTGACCCATTCCCTTTGGACTTTTATGCTTTAGGCCTTTGGTATTCTTTGGGTTATGCCAGGATCAGTGGCGGGTTTGCTATCTTGCTGGTATCAGTGGCATGGGAAGCATAACTCGGACATTTGGAACTTGGTTCTAGGGTGTTTAATGTAGATTGTGTGGTTGGAATGAAATCGTCGTTCCTTTGAGGACAAAGAGAAGACGTTGGATGAGTTAAAGCTTTTATGCCATCTTAGTCTTTTGGAGTGGTCTCGTTGTTGGGGTTTTACTGATTGTTCCTCTCTCTCTGAGTTTTTGTCCTCCCTTAGCTTAGTTTCCTGATTACCCTTGTTGTTCATCATCATGAACTTCTTGTATTTCTCTTTTTTCTATCATTTATAAAAGTTTTCTGCTTACCTATCAAAAAAAATTATTGCAAGGATTTCCACTTTCATCATGTTTATTTAGGGACAGAAAGTAAATTCCTCGCAGAATCATTCTTTTAGGCACAATGAATTCAGTTCTAAGTTTGAAATTGACCTATAGGAACTAGGCTGAAGGCTATTGCACATTGTAATGGAAGATACATACGGAGAGACAAATATACTTCAGGGATTGTGCTTCCCAGTTTTTTCCCCTCTTAAGTAAATGTTTGCTGGTACTTCAAGAGCACATTGATGATGCTAAATTTAAGCAAGCGTCTTTTTTCATTTGTACTTTTATTTCCAGCATTTCCCCCTCTAAGTAAATGATTTTTGTTCCCGTTTCCATGACAAATTTGATCTTCATTAAGAAATTGAGTCCTTTTACATTTGAATTGGATTTGTGTACTAATTATTGTCAGTAGACCCAACCTCCTCATCTCTCTCCAGAAAAATTTTGCAATCAAACTAACTAGAAATAAATTTTCAATAGAACTAAAAAGCTCTTCGCATGTATTCCAAAAAATCTAGAGATAAAGCACAATAATCAGTTATGACTTGGGAATAGAAGTAAGCCTGGCCTGAAAGTGCAAGCTCAATTCTCAAACTTGAAATCAGCTGACAAATTCCAATTTAATAGAATTGATGGGGAAAGAAGTTTTTACTGTTAGATTAAGAAGCACCAAATCTGAAGATTTCAGATTTGCAAGCATAAGAATTCCTATAAGATTTGAGTATTTGCTCTGGGTGCTCAATATTTTCTGATATTATCAACAAAATGCCAATTTATTGTAAAAACCAAATTCCATTCTTCAATTGAAAAGCTGTTCCCTCTTTGATGTCATAGAAGATTTTTTTAGGTTCTACTATTTTTTCTTTCATCCTAAAATAAAACAAAGTATAACCAATTCATTAATGAAATACACAATTTGGAAGCACATAAACTTAAAGCATTCATATTCTGTTTAACAAACTAATAGGGAACTTAACTTAGAAGCGCATAAACTTTATGAACTCCCAAAGCCTTAGGCATATTACATCAACTCATACTAAATAAAATTCCTCATATACCCCCCTGATCTGTTTTTTCATTCTAAAGAGAGAAACTGAAACAAGCATGACATTCACATAAAAAATAGTAACACTTTGTTGAATTTCAAATGTAAAAAAGAAAATGATGAATTAAAAAGCCCTGACCTTTGCGACCTGAATGTTGACTGAATCTGGGATCTCCCTCTGCAGCAAAACAATCCCAGCATTCCTGACCACCTCAAAATCCTGGTCAGAAAGGGTGTGAGGCCAACAATTCATGTTGGCACCACCAACAATGATGATTGAGTTCTGCCCATCAGGCTGGAGCATAACCACAGCATGCCCAGTGGGTGCATCAGTGACAGTATTAAGATAATCCAAACAAACCCCACCATTTTGGAGAGCTTCAGAAATTAATTTGCCATGACCATCATCACCTACCTGCCCCAAAAAGTAGGTTGGATAAGAGAGTCTGCCACCACAGGCAGCCTGGTTGGCACCTTTGCCACCAGCAAGAGTCTGACCACTATTGGCTGAGATGGTCTCACCCACCTTAGGCAACCTATTAATCTCCAAATAAATATCTGCGTTGGCTGATCCAAAAACTACAAGTGGGGGAATTGGGGTTTGTGTGTTGTTATTGGAAGGATTTATGGAAATTTTGGAGACAAGTGAGTATCTTCTTCCATTTGATGGGTTTTGCTTCTTCTTGTTGTTGTTGTTGAATTGGAGAAGTGGGTTTAAGTTCACTGTTCTATATGGTTGACTCGGCAGAGTGTCTTGGGTTTGGAATTGGAGAGGGCTGCTGCAGCATTGGTTTGATGGGGAAATTGCTATTCCTCTCATCTCTCTCTTCTGTCCCACCGAAGTACGTTCCAAATCTGCTCCAACAAACAAACAAACAAAGAATGGGGGCCGCTTTCACCTTTGGCTTTGATCAAGGCAAGGCAAGGCAAGGGTCTTAGGTAGTTCGGACTAAAGTTTGTAACTAGAGGAGTGAAAAAGTAGTAGTATAAAAAATGGAGAGGGAGACCAACGCAACCAATAAATAAATAAAGTGAGAAAGTAGAAAAGATTCGGTTTTTCAGGTTTGTTTGTGAGGATAGAAAAGAAGAAAAAATAAAAATAAATAAAATAAAATAATACATTTTTATAAAATAATAAATTTATAATTATGTTCTCATTAAATAAAATTAAAAAATAATACATTTTTTATTAAAAAAATTAAGTATAGACACTTTAATTTTTTTTGTTAAATAGCACAAGTTAAAGAAAGATGAGCACAAAAAAATAAAATAAAAAACACCACTGTGAAGTAAAAAAAAAAAAAAAAAAAAAAGGAAATGCAACTGGATGGAACAAAAATCATAGGAAAAAAAAGCAACCGGTCAAAATCATATGCAAGTTCACATAACCATTTTCGTCAACCACACTACTGAGCTTTCTCCCCTATTCTAGGGAGAAAATATTTAAGTCTTATCATATTTTTTTTCCTTTCTCACTTCCAACTAAACACTCATTAAAAAAATTTTATCTCTACTTTACTATTCTCAATTTTCCGTCCTCACTAAAATCCTTCCAAATAAACATATCCTAAAAGCTGACAATGATGAAACATTTTTTGCCACATAAGCTTAAAGGAGTTCTTATTGGTTAACGCTGTTATTAGGGTTTGTTTCAGTTTTTTTTTTTTTTTTGAAATTTTATTAGAGCGGATCATTTTTATTTTTTACATTTCATTTCAGCAACTCAAAAATTTTCAACCATACACTTCTCAAAAAAAAAAAAAAAAAATCAACCATACTATATAGCCTCTCCCTCGTCATGAGTCATGATGATTTCTCTCTGTATCTCTCATGAATGGCATTTGCAGCTGCTGTCTCTGGCGGTACTTCTCACTGGCGTCACTATCACTGGTGGCCATCGGGTTCCACTAGTCTCCTTCTTTCTAAATCACTTCTCTTTTTATTTTCTTTTTGTTTGGGGTAGTAAAGCTTGATGATTTTCCTTGGGGTTAAAAATTGGGGTAGATTTAACATCTGAGATCCTAGTCCGAATCAAGTACTACCCTTGCCGAGGTTTGAATTTGATTTCTTTAACTTTTTTTAATAATAATAATAATATATATATATATATATATATATATATATATATATATATATATATATATATATATATATATATATATATATATTATCCTTTCTATGAGGTGTTGCATTCTCAGTATTAGAGTTTCTTAAAATTATTGTTTTATGAATTTGATTGTAACTCCGTTTTAAAATTTTTGGTGCTTAGCACGTTGAGATAAGCAAGCTCATGAAAGGAGTAGATCCTGTTAATCGAGGCGAATACTGTGATTCTGTCAATTGGGACATTTTGTACAAGCAATTCTTATTTTTAACTCTCTTTAATGAGATAGAAATTAATGTATTTATGTTGATTTCCTTTTGCTGCTTTGCTTGGTGTAAATTGTCAACTATTTACTAATATATATATATATATATATATATCATATACTAGATAATAAAAGTTGTGGTTAAAAACCATAGTTGCGCCAAATAGTTTCACCAAATTGCATAAATTTTTTTATAATTTTTAAAAAATAGATATAATTATTTTAGTCTTATCTTTTTCTCCTATAATTTCTAAGATGATAAAAATATTAATTTGATTACAATCTAAATTCTAATCCTTTTATTATTAATTTATTTTTTTTCCTCTTCACGTACGGTTACTTTTTTTTTCCTTAGGATTTCCTCTTCACATTCCACTTATTTTTTAGATTTAGATTTCAGCTTCACAATTCCACAAATTTATAGATAAAAACAACTTTCTTATCTATTATTATCAACTATTACTTTATCACTATATAAAATAAGTTAAGCTTAGAAGCTGTGATTGCTAAATGACTTCACCAAATTGCATAAATTTTTTTAGAATTTTTAAAAAATAGATATAATTTTTTTAGTCTTATCTTATTCTCCTATAATTTCTAAGATGATAAAAATATTAATTTGATTACAATCCAAATTCTAATCCTTTTATTATTAATTTATTTTTTACTATTTTTTTTCCTCTTCACACATGGTTACTTTTTTTTTTCTTTGGATTTCCTCTTCACATTCCACTTATTTTTTAGATTTAGATTTCAACTTCACAATTCCACAAATTTATAGATAAAAACAACTTTCTTATATGTTCTTATCAACTATTGCTTTATCACTAATTTTTAGATAAAAATAACAAAATTTTTTAATATACGTACTAATGCTATCTCACCAAATTTTAAAGTTAAAAAATTAAATAAAAAAAAAAAAAAACCAACGTGCATAGTTAGGAAGAGTTAAACATGTGCATGAGTTGGAGAGTTATAACCTATGTCTATTTTATTATTGAGATAAAACCAATCTTTATTGTGATTTTTTACTCTTTATACACGGTTACTTTTTTTTCTTTTCCTTTTTACATGAATTGAAGGAGTTATGTACACATTGGAATATACATACACGTCCAAGTCTACTTGGTAACCCCATAAAGTCATTTATTTATTTATATAAAAAAATAAATTTATTACTCGATTTTTTGTTTTTCTGATAACTCAAGTCTTTTTCCTATAGAGACAGGCCAATTAGAGAGAAACATTCACGGCTAGGCCCTTTTGAAATTATCAAATTTGGATTATGGGTGTCATTTACGCGAATTGAAAATTATTATGATCATTATTATTTGAGATTATCTATTAGATAAAATTATTATGATTTTTTTTTTTTTTTTGAGATTATCTATTAGATGAAGACTTTTGAATCCTAATTAAGTTAGGATTTCTAATATATATAGAGAATTTTTTTAGTGTATTCTTATATATTCCTACCACAGCTGCTTCTTCTTCTTTTTATGACTTCTTCATGCTTTTTCTTTTTCTTTTTTTGTTTTTTTTTTTTTTTTTTTTGATAGAAAGTAGAAACACTACTTATTATTCTAATCAGTTCTCTCCGCCATTATCAATAATTCTCATTCTCTCATAATTTCTATGTTGATTTGAAATCTAACTCTCTTTTTGTTTTGTTTTGCTTTTTCTTATTACTTTGGCAATTTGATGTTTGTGAAATCCATGGTAGAATGCTTTATCAAACCTACTATCCACACTATTGCAAGTATGTATTTCTCTTCTTCATTTCTGTGTTTTTTTTTTTTTTTAAAGGTTTTGCTTATGAGTCATAAAGGCAATTTTAAACCCATGAAATCAATTATATATAAAATCATTATAAATACTTACACTTTATCTATTTACTATTTAAGAATTATCAAATCTTGTATTCTGTCCTACAAGGGTTTGTATTTGTGTTATGTTTAATTTACATATACTTTTCTATTAAATTGTTTAATTTACATATACTTTTCTATTAAACCGTGCATCACATGGGCATAACACTAGTATATATATATATATAACTGAAGTCTTTGACTTTTGGTTGACTTCTCCATAATTTTCCACATCAGCATTTTTTATTTATTTTTTTAATTTAATTTAATTCTTTTGATTTTATAACACCAAATTGTAGAAAATTTATTAAATTTAAAAAATTAAATTAAATTAAATTTAGTTGTTTGGTGCCATACAACCACTATACTTAAAAGAGACCTAAATTATCACTCAATTAGAGAATTTTTAGATAATCCTAACAAGCTATATAATAACTCCATTAATATAAATATATCCAAAAAACAGAATATATCTCCATTAAAAAAGAAATTCTATCATATTATCTTATATCTACCAATCACGTTTTCTTTGACTTTTTTTGCATCTATTCCCAAAAGTAGGCATATTTATAAGTTAAAAATAAATCATATACTATATAACCAAAATTGGGCTTAGAAGCCGTGGTTACGTCAAGTGACTTCACTATATTGTAAATTTTTTTTTAGATTTTTAGATTTTTAAAAATATATATATATATAATTAATTTTCCCTCTCCTATAATTTCTAAGTTGATAAAAAATTTCTTTTAAAAAAATGTTAAACTTAAGGGAAACCTAAATTATCACTAGGAAATTTTTAGATAAAAACAAAAAATTATTATATTTATCTTGATCGGTTGTATTTTTAATAAAAGGTAGAAAATTTATTGCTAAAATTATATATATTACAAAGGAGTACGATAAGCTTAGAACTGCTAGCTAATAGAATTTAGCAATACCATGGCATTGTAAATAAATCTATCCCAAAAAACCATATATATCCCAAAAAAAAAAAAAAAACGTTTTTTTTAATGAAAAAAAAATGTTATTGGTGAAGAAAAGAAGTTGACTGGTAGAGAAAAACTTCAATAGATATAAAGCGAAAATGTACTTTTGGTCCCTACATTTTGAGCTGATTCTCGATTTGGTCCCTAAATTGATTTCGCTCCTAGGTTAGTCAATGATTTCAAAAAATCGATTTTATTTTGGTCCCTGTCATCAACCCAGTAACAGAAAAAGTTAAAGTGGCAAACGGAATGCACTATGTGCACAGTAAATACTGATGTGGCTATTAAAATAATAAAAAAAATTATTTGGCATTTTTTAAATGCCAAGTTAGTATTTTAATTTTTTTTAAATCCACCTTAGAATTTTTTTAAAAAAAAATTAAATTTAAAGAAAAACCTTAAATCTAATTAATTCAAAATTCCTTGTCAAACAATTAAAAAAAAAAAAACCTTCAATCTAATATTTATTTTTACTTTATTATATTTTTCTTAATTTCCCCTCCCCAGTGTAAGATCAGAATAAGAACCATTCCAAAATCCCTGAGAGAAATCGAAAAGGCCAAAAAGAAAGAAAACCCATCTCGTTCAAGACTTAGTGAGTCAGCCATCGAGTCGACAGCCACCATGGATAGCAAGGAGGGAACTTAACAACCACACCTCGTGCTCGCTCACAATCACTTCCTCCTGAGGCACCGAATGTTGTTGATTCGGTATTAGAGCCCAGATCAGTGGTTGTGAAGCCCAGATTAGTGGTTGTGAAGCCTAGATCAGTGGTTCTTAGACCTCTTCGATCCATGGCAAAAGACCAAGCTCTAAACCCAGACACCCATGGACAAATAAAACAAAACTCTCTCTTCGATCTACCTAGAAACCCACCTTATTCTTCCTGATCGAGTCCATGAATTCCTTGGGGATTCTCTTAATTTCGTCGTGCATGCCCTAATAGAGTCTAATCTAGAGAACTCTCTCTCTGACCTGGGTTTGTTTTTCCCTATGGGTGTTGGTTTGTTTTAAATTTTTGGGTTTGGTTTTTACATGTGGGTTTGATGATTTTTTCGGGTTGGAGGTTTGATGATTTCTTCGGGTAGGTTTTTTCACGTGGGTTTGATGTTGGAGGATTTGGTGGAGGATATGGATTTTGTATGAATTTTTGCATCTTTATTTGTTAAGAAAATACAAGAAAAAAAAAAACTTAGATTATTTTAATTTTTTGGGCAACCCGAAGAACATGAAGAAACCCTTGTTCTTCCGAAAATAATGAAAAGAAAAAAAGAAAATAATTCAATGTTGTTGTTGTTTTTTTTTTTTTTTTTTAATATTATTAAATTATTTATTTTAATTAGATTAATCGTTTTTAATTTTTTAACTTGGTTTTTTTAATTAATTTAAATGCTGATGTGGCATTTTAAATGTTTACATGGCATTTAATAAATGCCAAATAAAATTTTCCAATATTATTTTATTAGCCACACTAGCATTTTACTGTGTATGGTGCATTCCGTTTGTCACCTCAGATTTTTTTGTTACTGGGTTAACAGTAAAGACCAAAATAAAATCAATTTTCTGAAATCAGTGACTAACTTAGGCTCCGTTTGTTTCGACTGAAATTGATTTCCGGAAATCAATTTCCGGAAAATCGCGCGTTTGGCTGCGCTGTAAAATTCGGTCAAACTGAAAACAATTTCAGTTTGACCGGAAAATAAGCAAAAAACGACTGAAATTGGATTCAGTCGTTTTTTTCACTTCAATTGATTTCCGGAAATCACTCACACGCTGAAGCTCTCACACACGCTGAAGCTCTCTGCTCTCACACGCCCAAGCTCTCACACTGAAGCCTTCACTGCGCCGGAACCACCCACACCGACGCACCACGATCGCGATCTCGCCGGGACCGGAACTGCGCCGATCGACGTCGATCACGATCGCGATCGCGCCGATCGGCGTCGATCGCGATCTCGCGATCGACGCTTCGCGCGATCGCGATCGCGCCGATCGGCGTCGATCGCGATCATCGAAATCAGCGAGATCGCGATCTCGCCGATCTCGCGCGAAGCGTCGATCGCCGCTTCGCGCGATCGCGATCGCGATCTCGCTCGCGATCGAGATCGGCGAGATTGCGATCGCGATCTCGCCGATCGAGATCGCGCCGATCGCGATCGCGATCGAGATCGCTCCGATCGCGATCTCACCGAGTGCGCAAGTGTCCTTCTGGGTTTTCTCACCGAGAAATTGATTTGTCCTGGGTTTTATTTGAGTTTTTAGGAATGAATGAGATTATGTGTTTGTTTGGGAGTTGAGAAAATGTGAGAAAATGTGAGAAAATGTGAGCAACAAGTAAAAAATGTGTTTTTTATGGTATTTTCAAGAATACAACCAAACATCAGAAAATATTTTCCGAAAATTTTTTTAAAATGCAACCAAACACATGAAAACATTTTCTTTTCCGGAAAATAGCATTTCCGGAAAATATCTATTTTCCGGAAATGCTTTTACACGAACCAAACGGAGCCTTAGGAGCGAAATCAATTTAGAGACCAAATCGAGAGTTGATCCAAAATGTAAAGACCAAAAGTGCATTTTCGCCTAGATATAATATGGTGATATATTAGCATAGTATCTAGGCATTTGATGAATAATCCTAATAAACCGTATATAATGTAAATCTATCTAAAAATCCGTGTATATATATATATATATATATCCCCCCAAAGAAAAAGGCATTGTTGGTGATGACAAAAAGTTTTATATATATAATAGCCAAATCTAAGTTAACGTAGACTTCAAGAAGCTTAGGGTATTTAATTTTTACTTGGACTCGTTTTAGGTGGAGTTTGTATATATATCCACGGTTAGTTGGTGTATTTTTTTCATTCTCCAACCTATTGTATAGTTTTTTGGTTTAGTCTTCAATTTTCCTACCTCCAATCATATAGGTATGTATTTATTTACTCTAATTTTTTATTATAATCAAATTGAATATGTATTTGTTGCCTTTTGTTTAAGTTAATTTCCTTAAGTTTGATCTAATTTATATGTTTATGGTTTGATCCAATTTAATTATTTTGTTGTCCAATATTTAATTATATCTTAAATTTGTTCAATCTTCATCGAATCAATTTGAATTATAAGGGTAAGAGTTTCACATCAAAAATTTTTATTGAATTGTTCTTATAAACATGTTTTACTTTTACTTGCCCATGAGATCATTTATTCGTATCAATTTCTTTATAGAATTCTTCATTATCATATAGGTATGTATTTATAAACATGCTTGTGCCATGTATGTTGTCCAATGTGTAAATCTCAAATTATGATGAATGAAAAATTATGAAATTTATAAATAAAAAAAGTCTCATCACATATGCGAAGCGCATGTGATGATGCTAGTTAACATTACAAAGTTCATGCAAAATTGAAAGACATGCATTTATTAAAAAGCAAGCAAGTTGGTAGATTCTAAATGTTGATTTCAATTTTTTATTTTATTTTTTATAATTCCAATTAATAACTAAAAAATTTAATTATGTCAATTTCTTAAAAAAAAAAAAAAAGAAAAAAAAAAAGCAGGAAAGATGGTTGACAATCAGAAAGTTTCATGGTATCATATTCATTATACAAACTAACTTGTAGCCCCATGCATATGCATGGATATACTTAAAAGATATACATTAAGATGCATAGTATAATTCTTACATACATAATTTAAATATTATTAATAGTCATTCTTACATATTTTTTTAACTCTTTAAAAAGTAATAGGTAGAAGATGTAAATTGTCCATTTTTAAAAAAAATTTATGTTTATTAATTCTAGACTCTTTAGATTTTGTACATAATAACTCACTTTGATGAATATTTATGATATGGTCCCACATTTAACTCCAAACTTAAGAAATAAAACTCTCTCTAAAAATAAAGAAAACTCCACAAGTATAAATATTTGTGAGGTGTAGGGGGTAAGGGTCGGGATTCAAGTTTCCAAGAGGGAGCTTCACACACATATACACTTAGATTATGTTAGAGTAGAAATTCTATCTTGTATAAATAATTTAGGACACATAATACAAAATTGGACTTCAATTGTAGAATCTAATTGGATTTTCTCTAAATTTTTCCTATTAATACATATATATATATATATATATATATAAAAACAAAAATAAGAATATTATTAATAATAATCGATACATTTTTCAAGAAGAATAACAATAATAATAGATTATAGGGGTAATTGTAGTAAAACTATCTTTGGTTTGACTCGAGATCACTTTGCCTACCCATGGTTTAAAAAATACTTGAGGTAAGCTCTGTTTGTATATCGTAACCAACTTTTGTTAAAAACAATGGTAAATATGTATTTTTGCACCCCTTTTATGTATCTCTCCTCTCAAAATATAAAAAACACACCAAATAAAAAGAGAAAAAAGATCAAAAAGTTTGATTTTGTAAAATTTAAGAACAATCATAATCAATATTCCATAATCAATAGTGAAGAGGAAAAATTATGCATGACGGAGCTATCTGGACGGAAGTGGCATGGACAGACGTGACATGTACAAATCGAACAGCCACGTGGCATCTAGCCCATTATTATGTGGTCTCCAAGGAACCTTAAATGGAAAATACTTGTGACACACGATTAGCCCTGGTTTGTAGAATCTCAACATGAGTAGAATTCTAGAATATACATGCATTAATGAGTATCTTCCCTATAAGGAAAAGACATGTTCCACAAGCAGAGGAGTTTGTCCCTACGCAACTATAAAAACCCAAAGACCCTCAAGAAAAAGGTACGCACAATTTCTCTAAAGCTCATACTTTCTAACATTGTTGAAGCTCTCTTCTGACTTAACCTTTGGAGGGTCTTTGGCCGGTACCATACTGGTACTCTTTGTAAGGTCTTTTTCTGTGTTAGGCAGGTCTGGTGTCGAGTTTGTTGGAACCGTATGGCTCACTGGTAATTTTTTTGAAATCATCAGTTGGCGCCGTCTGTGGGAAATACGAGTAATCAGTCATTGCTTTATCCCTGAGACAAAAGGTCGTACGGTCCAAACTCGATCAATGGCATTAGCCAACTAAGAAGCTGGAAATCCCCCCACTGTTGTAGAATGGCAACTGCAGACACTCTCGATTGCGATCGAGCGATTTACTCAATAAAATAAAGCTCTTATGCTACAAAACCAAGCGTTGGAAGTGCAAATTAAGCATCCGCAAGAACATCAAGTCTTATCGCATGATCAACGTAGAAGTGGTCATAATCACTATCCACCCCTTCGAAATATTATAGAAGGGAATAGCAAATAGAAGAGAAGACTGACGACTACAATACTGTAGGACGACGAATGATTGGCCAAAAAGAAGGCAAGAGGCCTAGACACTCTAACAGCTGACCCATTCGCTCCACCCCACTAAACACTCCTAAAAAGTGTTATGATTTGAAACAACAAATAGAGATCCTTGTAGGCCAAGGGAAGTTACAGCGGACTGGAGCAACCCAACAAGACGGAAGACCAATTCTCCACAAAAAAGGCGCCTTTTGGACAATGACCACCCTACAAGAGAGACTTGATGGGCAAAAGCTACCTCACCCTTAGAATACCGAATGCTTGAAGAATATTTACTTGCGATTAAAAAAAAAAAAAAAGTGAACAACCAATACCGCCTACCCTTCTACAATATCTCCGAGGTAGTGCCGATCATCAAAGTCACCAAGGTGACGAACAATCTGAGAGATGATCAACTCAAGTAGTGAAGGTAAACATGGAAGGGGGGGCAATAGACGAGGAATATTTGTACAACGTATCGGGTGGACGGTCACCATAGCAAGTCACCTACGGGTAGACGCATGGCCAAAGTTGCCTACTGGTGGAAGGCCACTACACTAAATTACCTATGGGTAGACGCATGGCCAAAGTCGCCTACGGGTGGACGGTCACTATACTAAGTTACCTACGGGTAAACGACGGTTACTATACTAAGTTACCTATGGGAAGATGCGTAGCCAAAATTGCCTACGGATGGACAGTCACTACGCTAAGTCATCTACAGGTAGACGCATGGCCAAAGTCGCCTACGGGTGGACGGTTACTACACTAAGTTACCTACGAGTAGACGCATGGCCAAAGTCGCCTATGAGTGGATGGTCACTATACTAAGTTACCTACGGGTAGACGACAGTCACTATACTAAGTTATCTACGGGTAGATGCATGGCCAAAGTCACCTACGGGTGGACGATCACTATACTAAGTTACCTACGAGTAAACGATGGTCACTATACTAAGTTATCTACAGGTAGACAATGGTTACTATATTAAGTTACCTATGGGTAGATGCGTAGCCAAAGTTGCCTACGGATGGACGGTCACTACGCTAAGTCACCTACAGGTAGACGCATGGCTAAAGTCGCCTACGGGTGGATGGTCATTATACTAAGTTACCTACAAGTAGATGCGTAGCCAAAGTCGCCTACGAATGGATGATTACTACGCTAAGTCACCTACAGGTAGACGCATGACCAAAGTCGACTATGGGTGGACGATCACCACACTTAGTCACATCAACAAGTCCAAGACCCCAAGTGGACGACTAAAAAGGTGACGAGGTAACACTTAATCACCTCAACAAGTCCACGACCCCAAGTAGACAACTAACAAGGTGACGAGGTAACACTTAGTCGCCGACCCAAGGTGGATGACCAATAAGGTGACGAGGTAACACTTAGTCACCTCAACAAGTCCATGACCCCAAGTGGACGACCAACAAAGTGATGAGGTAACACTTAGTTGCCTCAACAAGTCCACGACCCAAGGTGGACGACCAACAAGGTGACAAGGTAACACTTAGTCGCCTCAACAAGTCCCCGACCCCAAGTGGACGACTAACAAAATGACAATGTAACACTTAGTCGCCGACCTAAGGTGGATGACCAACAAGGTGACGAGTTAACACTTAGTCACCTGGACAAGTCCACGACCCAAGGTGGACGACCAACATGGTGATGAGGTAACACAGTCACCTCAACAAGTCCACAACCCCAAGCAAACTACTAACAAGGTGACGAGGTAACACTTAGTCACCTCAACAAATCCGCACCAAAAAAAAAAAGAAATGGACGGATGCATGTCCACGAAAAAAGTGGACATACACAAAAAAAAAAAAAAAAAAAAGTGGACGGATGCATGTCCATGGAAAAAAAAAAAAGTGGATGGACACAAAAAAAAAAAAAAAAGGGACGGATGCATGTCCATGAAAAAAGTGGACGTACACCAAAAAAAAAAAAAAGTGGACGGACACAAAAAAAAAAAAAAGGTAGACGGATGCATGTCCATACAAAAAGAATAGTGGACGGACCAAAAAAAAAAAGATGATGGACGGATGCATGTCCATGAAAAAGTGGACGGACGCACAAAAAAAAAAAAAAAAAAAAAGAAATGGACGGATGCGTGTCCATGAAAAAAAATATAGTGGAACCACAAAAAAAAAAAAAAAAAAAAAGTGGACGGACACAACAAAAAAAAAAGGCAGATGGATGCATGTCCATACAAAGAGAATAGGAGACGGACCAAAAAAAAAAAAGATGATGGACGGATGCATGTCCATGAAAAAGTGGACGGACGCACAAAAAAAAAAAAAAAAGAAATGGACGGATGCATGTCCATGAAAAAAAATATAGTGGAACCACAAAAAAAAAAAAGAAAAAAAAAAGAAAAGAGAAATGGACGTGGATGCATGTCCATGAAAAAAGTGGACAGACGCACAAAAAAAAAAAGAAGAAATGGACGGATGCATGTCCATGAAAAAAAAAATATAGTGGACAGAAAAAAAAAAAAGAGAAATTGCATGTCCATGAACAAAAGTGGACAGACACCAAAAAAAAGAAAAAAAAAAATTTTTGACGAAGTAACACTCAGTCACGTCGGCAAGTCCATACCTTAAGAATAGGACGCTAATAGAGGACTACAACGCGCCTTGAAGGTTGAAAGTTTGGGCATCACGCATCCCGGGGGCAGTGTATCAATGGCCAACCATGTAAAAGGATGCCCAATCCTACGTATAAGCATAGGACAAAGGCCAACACTGTAGCAAGACCTCAGGGCTAAACACTACAAAAGGAAGCCGACGGACACCTAATCCTCATCCTAATGGGATGGATCGACAACCAAGGTTATCGACGATCAAGGATGCCAACGGCACCTGATTCTCATTCAAAATTTAAGTCCTTCTACCTACAAGTGGAAGGACGAACCAAGTCACTCACGAGTGTCTTGGTCGAAATTTAAGTGCTTCTACCTATGGGTGGAAGGACGAACCAAGTCACCTACGGGTGCCTTGGTCGAAGTTTAAAGTCCTACTACCTACGGGTGGAAGGACTAACCAAGTCACCAGTAAGTGCCTTGGTACAAAATTTAAGTCTTTCTACCTACGGGTGGAAGGACGAACCAAGTCACTCACGAGTGTCTTGATCGAAATTTAAATCCTTCTACCTATGGGTGGAAGGACGAACAAAGTCACTCATGAGTGCCTTGGTGAAAATTTTAAGTCCTACTACCTCCGGGTGGAAGGACCAACCAAGTCGCCCACAAGTGCCTTGGTACAAAATTTAAGTCTTTCTACCTACGAGTGGAAGGACGAACTAAGTCACTTCCGAGTGCCTTGGTCAAAATTTAAGTCCTTCTACCTATGGGTGGATGGACGAACCAAGTCACTCACGAGTCCCTTGGTCGAAATTTAAGTCCTTCAACCAACGAGTGGAAGGATGAACCAAGCCACCAGCAAGTGCCTTGGTACAAAATTTAAGTCCTTCTACCTACGGGTGGAAGGACGAACCAAGTCACTCACGAGTGTCTTGGTCGAAATTTAAGTCCTTCTACCTACGGGTGGAAGGACGAACCAAGTCACCTACGGGTGCTTTGGTCGAAGTTTAAAGTCCTACTACCTACGGGTGGAAGGACTAACCAAGCCACCAACAAGTGCCTTGGTACAAAATTTAATTCCTTCTACCTACGGGTGGAAGGACTAACCAAGCCACCAGCAAGTGCCTTGGTACAAAATTTAATTCCTTCTACCTACGGGTGGAAGGACGAACCAAGTCACTCACAAGTGTCTTGGTCGAAATTTAAGTCCTTCTACCTACGGGTGGAAGGACGAACCAAGTCACTCACGAGTGTCTTGGTCGAAATTTAAGTCCTTCTACCTACGGGTGGAAGGACGAACCAAGTCACCTACGGGTGCTTTGGTCGAAGTTTAAAGTCCTACTACCTACGGGTGGAAGGACTAACCAAGCCACCAACAAGTGCCTTGGTACAAAATTTAATTCCTTCTACCTACGGGTGGAAGGACGAACCAAGTCACTCACGAGTGTCTTGGTCGAAATTTAAGTCCTTCTACCTATGGGTGGAAAGACGAACCAAATCACTCACGAGTGCCTTGGTGAAAATTTTAAGTCCTACTACCTTTGGGTGGAAGGACCAACTAAGTCGCCCACGAGTGCTTTGGTACAAAATTTAAGTCCTTCTACCTACGGGTGAAAGGACGTACCGAGTCACATACGGGTGCCTTGGTCGAAGTTTAAGTCCTTCTACCTATGGGTGGATGGACGAACCAAGTCACTCACGAGTCCCTTGGTCGAAATTTAAGTCCCTCTACCAACGAGTGGAAGGATGAACCAAGCCACCAGCAAGTGCCTTGGTACAAAATTTAAGTCCTTCTACCTACGGGTGGAAGGACGAACCAAGTCACTCACGAGTGTCTTGGTCGAAATTTAAGTCCTTCTACCTACGGGTGGAAGGATGAACCAAGTCACCTACGGGTGCTTTGGTCGAAGTTTAAAGTCCTACTACCTACGGGTGGAAGGACTAACCAAGCCACCAACAAGTGCCTTAGTACAAAATTTAATTCCTTCTACCTACGGGTGGAAGGACTAACCAAGCCACCAGCAAGTGCCTTGGTACAAAATTTAATTCCTTCTACCTACGGGTGGAAGGACTAACCAAGCCACCAGCAAGTGCCTTGGTACAAAATTTAAGTCCTTCTACCTACGGATGAAAGGACGTACCGAGTCACATACGAGTGCCTTAGTCGAAGTTTAAAGTCCTACTACCTACGGGTGGAAGGACGAACCAAGCCACCAGCAAGTGCCTTGGTACAAAATTTAAGTCCTTCTACCTACGGGTGGAAGGACTAACCAAGCCACCAACAAGTGCCTTGGTACAAAATTTAATTCCTTCTACGTACGGGTGGAAGGACTAACCAAGCCACCAGCAAGTGCCTTGGTACAAAATTTAATTCCTTCTACCTACGGGTGGAAGGACGAACCAAGTCACTCACGAGTGTCTTGGTCGAAATTTAAGTCCTTCTACCTACGGGTGGAAAGACGAACCAAATCACTCACGAGTGCCTTGGTGAAAATTTTAAGTCCTACTACCTTTGGGTGGAAGGACCAACTAAGTCGCCCACGAGTGCTTTGGTACAAAATTTAAGTCCTTCTACCTACGGGTGAAAGGACGTACCGAGTCACATACGGGTGCCTTGGTCGAAGTTTAAGTCCTTCTACCTATGGGTGGATGGACGAACCAAGTCACTCACGAGTCCCTTGGTCGAAATTTAAGTCCTTCTACCAACGAGTGGAAGGATGAACCAAGCCACCAGCAAGTGCCTTGGTACAAAATTTAAGTCCTTCTACCTACGGGTGGAAGGACGAACCAAGTCACTCACGAGTGTCTTGGTCGAAATTTAAGTCCTTCTACTTACGGGTGGAAGGACGAACCAAGTCACCTACGGGTGCTTTGGTCGAAGTTTAAAGTCCTACTACCTACAGGTGGAAGGACTAACCAAGCCACCAACAAGTGCCTTAGTACAAAATTTAATTCCTTCTACCTACGGGTGGAAGGACTAACCAAGCCACCAGCAAGTGCCTTGGTACAAAATTTAATTCCTTCTACCTACGGGTGGAAGGACGAACCAAGTCACTCACGAGTGTCTTGGTCGAAATTTAAGTCCTTCTACCTACGGGTGGAAGGACGAACCAAATCACTCACGAGTGCCTTGGTGAAAATTTTAAGTCCTACTACCTTTGGGTGGAAGGACCAACTAAGTCGCCCACGAGTGCCTTGGTACAAAATTTAAGTCCTTCTACCTACGGGTGAAAGGACGTACCGAGTCACATACGGGTGCCTTAGTCGAAGTTTAAAGTCCTACTACCTACAGGTGGAAGGACTAACCAAGCCACCAACAAGTGCCTTAGTACAAAATTTAATTCCTTCTACCTACGGGTGGAAGGACTAACCAAGCCACCAGCAAGTGCCTTGGTACAAAATTTAAGTCCTTCTACCTACGGGTGGAAGGACTAACCAAGTTACTCACGAGTGTCTTGGTCGAAATTTAAGTCCTTCTACCTATGGGTGGAAGGACGAACCAAATCACTCACGAGTGCCTTGGTGAAAATTTTAAGTCCTACTACCTTTGGGTGGAAGGACCAACTAAGTCGCCCACGAGTGCCTTGGTACAAAATTTAAGTCCTTCTACCTACGGGTGAAAGGACGTACCGAGTCACATACGGGTGCCTTAGTCGAAGTTTAAACGGAATAGAACCCAATGGCTGAAAGCCTAAAGGCTTGTGTTCTTCGTCTTCTTCCTTATATATATTTTTTGCATGAACTGAGAAATTTATTTGTGAGGTATAGTAGAAGCGAAGTGAAATTTTCAAAGCCAAACAACAACCCAGAACCCACACAATCACCAAATCTGCCACAATGTGACCTACCAAAAGCGAGATCCAAACCTCTAGTAACCAAACTCTAGAGCTGATCTATTTCCCAAACCCCCAATCTGCTACTTCACCACCATGGCCACCATTTCAACATCAAACCAAGTTGTTCCAACCACAAGTCCCACTTTCCAAAATACCATCTAAACCCTATATAATTGCCTTCTGCCACTACAGGTTTGGGAGTCATGAAACAAAGATAATGGATCACAATCACGTCTTAAGCGAAGGGAAATATTTTGGATTAAAAAAAATAATTGAAAAACATACTAGCATATATTAGTAGAAATAGACAAGGGTTGCTTTTCTGGATGTATGGGCAGTGCCTTTTCTTATTTGCAGGTAATATTTCTTAACAACAAGGTTCTCCATTTTTTTTTTTTCCCCGTTAAAGGTTAGTGTGTTATGTCGAAATTAGTTGTTCCATCGAAGTTCTTCAGGAAAAAAGTAAAACAATTTTTACAAATATCACATTTCGATGTTGTTTTCATTGTTTTTGTTATGTTATTTATGTTTAAACGGAAAAAGTGATGGGCAAGTTACGGAATCCTAATGGAGTAAACCTCATATAGGCAAAGTGAGATTTTTCAAATCATAGGTAAACAAAGTCATTTCGGACCAAATCACAGTTAGGTTTACTACAATTACCCCTAAATTATAATTTATATAATCTTGCAAAATATTGGTAAAATTCTTGAACTTTTTATTATTATTTATTATTGTTTAATGTTTCCATGGTTAGCACTGGTTACAAGCTAGTTTCTCCTAATAAAGAAAAACATATTATACCACTGAATAGCAAGAATCTTGATTGGACTTAATTCAATTTAATTTGGAATGTACTAATATGACTAGGAGTGTCATAAGGTTAACTCCACCAAATAAACACTAAAATAGCATTGAACTCATATGGTCGTGTATGAATTTGTTCATTTTTTGAAACTAGCTTTATGACACTCCTAGTTTTATGGCGTGACGGTCACTCTACAAGTATAAGTAGGAGTGTTCACCAAATCGTACAAACCGCAAAAATCGCACCAAAATTGCTCGCAAAATGGCATAACTGCACTGCATCACAAGTAATAGTGCACCGCACTGCATGGTGTAGTACGATTTGCGGTTTTATAATAAGACAATTGCACAAACTGCACCGCATTGCACTCTCTCTATATATTAATATATTTATTTTTAATATTAAATATATTTTTAATAGTTTAATAACCCTAGTTTTCAAAAAAAAAAAAAAGTTTAATAATCCTAGCAAATGTTGACTAGAAAAGCTAACTTAAAATAAAGAAAAAATAGCTCAATAGTTTAAAACTTTGCCCAAAATAAATGGAAAAATTAGTTTTGGGTTGGGTAGGAAAAGCCCAAAAATTGAAAAATATATCAACTTTAAATCATTCAAATTGCATTTTATACATTGCATCGCACATGTGACTACAAAAATGAGGTGCTTTGCAGTTATAGTTTTGGCTAAACTCTAAACCGCACTGCATATGTGATCGCAAAAATAAGGTGCGGTGCAGTTATAGTTTTGGCTAAACTGCACTGCAAAGTGTGGTGCTAAAAATGGCCCAAAATCGCATTGCAAACACCCTTAAGTATAAGTGCTTGTGAAGGGGGTAAGGGCCGGAATTTAAATCTCCAAAAATGAGTTTTACATCCATATACACTTATATTACATTAGAATAAAATTTATATTTTGTATTAACAAAAAATGTAATTAAAAATGTGTAATATTAGTAAGAAAACGTGTAAATCTCAAATTGTGATGAATAAAAAATTATGACACTAAACTAAAAAAAAAAACCACATCACCTTAAGCAAAATTAAAAACATACATTTATTAAAAAGTAAGCAAGCTGGTAGATCCTAAATGTTGATTTCAATTTTTTTTATAATTTTAATTAATAAATAAAAATTTTAATTATGTCAATTTTTTTTAATACAAGATAGAAGAAATTCTTCCTGTGTAAACTCCCTCACGCACAAGCAATTAATTTTTTACACAAAAGTGAATTGTGTCTAAAACCCACGGAAAATTATTGTGTACTCCCGGAGTACCATAAATGTATGCTCCCTCCTCTCACATGAATGGTGGACTCCACTAATTAAATTTATGATGGGACCCACCATTCATGTGAGAGGAAGGAGCACGTATTTATGGTAGTCCGGGATTGCCTAATAATTTTCCAAAACCCCAAAGCAAAAGCCCCCCGGCGGCGGGATTCCAGAATCCATTTTCTTCTGTTAAAAAAAATGGCTACCTCTTCTTCTTCTTCAACCCACCACTTCATTAAAGTCTTATAATTTCCAGGAATACCAATGTCTGTCTTCAAAACCCTCCTTAAACCCCAAAAAAATCCTCTCTACTTTTCACTCAAATCTCTTCCAATTTCCTCACGCTTTTACAGTACAACCACCTCCACTGCAACGCCTTCTTCACCCCAAGAAAACAAGAAACCAATAGATGTTATTTTCAAAGAAGCTGTTGGGTTATGCAAAAAAGCAGAAGGGAAGTGCGAAGGTGAAAACACAAATGAGTTGAAGAGCAGATTGAGGGAACTGGAGAGAGAGGTGATAGAGTTGAGAGCGAATTCAAATGTGAAAAAGAAGGAATTGAAGAAAAGTAAGAGTTTATATGCAGTGTTTACGAATCAACCTGGATTCGGGGAAAGGAGCGTGGAGAGGACAAGGGAACAAGTGCCAGAAGTTTATAATGAGCTCTCGCCAGATATGGAATTGTTTGTGAATCATTTGTACAAGGAAGGGTATTTCAACAATGCCAATTTCTTGCGAGGGAATAAGTTGGAATTCGGTTGTTTCCAGAGTCGGTATGGCCGGGATTTTATTAAGTTTGCGGCCGAGAAGTTTTCCCTGGACCATCAAGAAATTGCAAAGTAAGATGGTTTTTTTTTTGTTTGTTTTTGCTTTATGCATTTTCTTGCTTTTATTTGTTTATGTCATATAGGTTGTCTTTGATTTTTGCTGTATATGGTTTTTGAGAATATAATGGAAAATAAGAAGAAGAATGTGAAGTTCTGTATCTTATATAGAATGAGCTCCGGCTCTAAAAAGTAAAAACACCCCTTTTCCTTATAATATAGGCATATCAAGGTAATTGATGAAGTCATGGGTTCAAGACCCACTAGGTGTATAACTTACCGATAAAAAAAACAGGTTCTTTAGAATTTTTAGCTTAAGAAGATCCTTTTTTAAAATTGAAGCCTGAAATATATATCTGTCTGTGTATTGTCAAAACTAATGGTGTAGTTTAGTTCCAACATGCCAAAAGGAAAAGCAATATATGAAGTGCTTTTGAGTTTATTGGATGTTGTATGTGCAAATCTTGTGGTGAATTAATCCCTTATGCTGCGATGTGGCCAACGAGTGTAGTCTGTAGTTTTCACTTTATTTGGCGTGCACCAAGTGATGCCTTGAAGGGTGATAGATGCATTTGCATAATTTGGTGAGAGATAGGAATGGTCATACCTTTGGTAATACATCACACACCAAGAACTCTTTGAAAGACATTTTCTTAAGTCCCTTATATGGTTGGATGGGGGCCTTGAAATTTGCTTTGTGATTCTTGTTCAGATTTCATAGCTTTGTAAATTTTTAGTTTATAATTTGATGTTAGAATGTATTGCAGTTGTCCTTTGTAAGTATTTTTTCTTTGAATGGAAATTTTAATTATAAAAAACATAAAGCTTAAACAGTAAAAGAACAAGTAACTTGTTAAGCTTTATGTTTTTTATAATTAAAATTTTAGATTATGGTTTCAGTTTATTTATGGTTTGAAGGTTAATTTGGAGAAATCTAAATTGGTCCTAGTTGGTGACGTGCCAGGGGTTAAGGCCTTGGTTGGTATTTTGAGGTGTAAGGTAACCTAACCAACTACCTATGACATGCCTGGGTCTTCCTTTAGGCTCCATTTTTAAAGTGAAAGCCATTTGGAATGGTGTTCTTGAGAAAATCAAGAAGCGCTTTTCTAGATGGAAGAGGATTTCCCTCTCTAAAGGGGGTCTCCTTACATTGATAAAGAGCACTCTGTCTAACCTACCCATTTACTATTTATCCTTGTTTCCAATCCTGATGAGCATCATGCCATATTGAAAAGATACAGACTAACTTACTATAGGGAAGGGTGGGAGATGAGTTTAAGTACTTCTTGAACAGGAATGTCGTGTTGTGAGTAATGATGGGGTGCCTAAATGTCCTGCTAATTCAGGGAAGAAAGGTCTCGGAGAGCTTAAGGGGCTGGCTTCTATTGTAAACTATGATGGTTTATCCTCCAGAAGGAGTAACAGAGGTTCTTTGAATGGTTTGGGGGCAGTAAGTGTTTATAAATGAATTTATGTCTTTTATCTTGGAATGTTAGGGGACTTAACAACCCCCGTAAGCGAGAAGTTTGCAAGAATCTTCTCAAGGAATGGAAATGCAATATTGTTTGTTTCTAGGAAACTAAGTTATCTGCTATAGACGTTGCTGTTGTTCGTAGTCTTTGGGGTAGTCCTTTCATAGAGTGGGTTGTCTTGGATGCGGTTCAGACATTAGGAGGGGTTCTGCTGGTTTGGGATAAGAGGGTTTTTGAAAAAATTGACTTTGTGGTAAGACAATTCTCTGTTAACGTCTTATTGAGAGGGGTTGTGGATGGTTTTGTTTGGACCTGTACAGGAGTTTATGGCCCAAATAGGGACAGACGGCAGGCTGCTTTGTGGGAGGAACTTGCTTGTGCTAGGTGGACCATGGCATGGTGTTTGATAGGTGACTGTTACATTATTAGATATTCGAGTGAGAGACTTGGCTGTGAGTCTTTCGGCCCAGCTATGTTTGCTTTTTCAGATTTCATTGAAAACAATTACCTTGTTGACCTCCCATTAAGGGGGCTTCGTTTACCTGGTTTAAGGAATCTGCGACACCTTCTATGTCAAGAATTGACAAGGGGAATGTTTCTCAAAGAGTGCTCCTTTGTGTTATTTCTGATCGTTGCCCACTCTTGTTGGAAGCTGGTGGTTTGCGTAGGGGTCATTGCGCTTTTAAATTTGAGAAAATGTGGTTGAAAGTTGAGGGTTTTGTTGAGAGAGTTCAGCAATGGTGGAACGGGTACTGTTTTGTGGGCTCTCCGAGTTTTATTTTGGCTCAAAAACTAAAGGCTTTGAAAGTTGACCTTAAGAGGTGGAATAGGGAGGAACTTGGAGATTTGGCCTTGAGGGAAAAAAGTTTGCTGTCTGAATTATTGGGGTTAGATGCTATTGAAGAGGTGCTGGGTCTCTCGAATGAGGAACAAACTCGTCCTATACAGATTAAAGGGGATATTGAACATTTAGCTTCTTTGGAAGAGATATTCTGAAGGAAAAATCACGTGTCTTGTTTGTGAAGGAAGGGAACAAAAATACTTGTGTTTTTCATAGATTAGCAAACTCCTATAGAAGAGCTAATCAGATTAAACGTATTGAGGTGGATGGTGTTATATATGAGGATGAGTTAGGTGTGCAATCTCAAGTGGCTTAGTTCTATCAGAATTTGTATCAGGAGACTGATACGAGGCACCCTTCTATGGATGGGTTGGATTTTTCTTGTCTTGAGGAGGAAGAGAGGTCACCCTCTCTAAGGAGGAAGTCATTTAGGTACTCCAGGAAATGGAGGGAGATAAGGCCTCTAGTCCTGATGGAATCACCATGGATTTTTTCCACAAATGTTGGAGTATTGTGGAAAAGGATGTAATGGCTTTTTTTGAACACTTTCACCGGCATTATGTGTTTGAATGATCTATGAATGCATCCTTTCTTACTTTAATTCCCAAGAAGAGTAATGCTCTGAATATTAAAGATTTTCGGCCAATTAGTTTGGTGGG
Source organism: Quercus parvula (assembly GCA_030820535.1). NCBI lineage: Eukaryota > Viridiplantae > Streptophyta > Magnoliopsida > Fagales > Fagaceae > Quercus > Quercus parvula. The sequence goes on from JAUAME010000004.1 coordinate 26,567,096, forward strand.
TAGTATGCACAAGCTTTTATCCAAGGTGTTGGCTAATCAATTGAGGGCGGTGTTGGACAATGTCATTTCTGAGTCTCAAAATTCCTTTGTGGGTGGGAGGCAAATTTTGGATTCAGTGCTCATTGCCAATGAATGTTTAGATAGTAGGTTGAAGAGTCAGTTACCGGGTGTAGTTTGCAAACTTGACATTGAAAAAGACTATGATCATGTAAATTGTGATGCCTTGTTCTATTTGTTGGATATGATGGGTTTTGGGGTGAAATGGAGTGGATGGATTAAGGCATGTGTCACTTCTATCCATTTTTCAGTTCTCGTTAATGGTTCCCTTGAAGGCTTTTATGGAAGCTCCCGGAGTTTGAGACAAGGTGATCCTTTATCCCCTCTCCTTTTCCATTTGATTATGGAGGTCTTAAGCAGGATTTTGGGGAAGACTGAGGAGAGTGGTTTGATTCACGGTTTTCATGTGGGACCAGTGAACTCTATTGGTGTGTGCATCTCTCATTTGTTGTTTGCAGATGACACTATCTTATTTTGCTTCTGCTAGGGAGCAGTTATTGTCCATTAGGTTGGCCTTGTCATGTTTTCAAGCTTTTACAGGTTTGAAGGTGAATGTGGGGAAAAGTGAGATTGTTCCTATTGGGGAGGTGAGTAATATGGCTGGTTTGGCTAATATCCTCAAATGCAGGGTGGGTACTCTGCCTATGAAATATTTGGGGATGCCACTGGGTACTTCTTTTAAGACAGCCTTTATTGGGAATCCCATTCTGGAGAAGAAATTATCGGGGTGCAAACACCTCCATTTATCAAAGGGTGGTAGGCTAACTTTATTGAAGAGTACTCTTTGTAGTCTTCCAACTTAGTTCTTATCGTTGTTTACTATTCCTAAAGCTGTGGCTGCTAGGTTGGAAAGAATTCAGAGAAATTTTTTATGGGGATCTTTTGAGGGGCGTTTCAAATATCCTTTGGCGGCTTGGGACAAAGTTTGCTCAACCTATTGAAATGGGCGGATTGGGGATAAGAAATGTGGTGTTCTTTAATCAAGCTTTATTAGGGAAGTGGTTGTGGAGGTTCAGACATGAAGTTACTCATCTTTAATGGAGGGTTATTTCCTCTAAATATGGGGAGGGAAAAGGGGGTTGGAGTACTAAAGTTTGTAAGAGGGCTCATGGTTGTGGTTTGTGGCATAGTATCAACGAAGGATGAGAGAGCTTTTCTAAGCATTTCTCTTTTGTAGTGGGTGATGGTACCCAAATCCTCTTCTGGCATGATAGATGGGTTGGGGCTGATCCCCTTAAAATCCTTTATACTGAGTTATATGTGATTTTAGCTAATAAGGAAGCTTGTATCTCTAAGGTGTTGTGTCATCAAGAGGGGGGAAATGTTAGAACTTGGAACTTGAGATTTTATAGGGAATTCCAAGACTAGGAGTTAGCTGCATCTTTCTCTCTACTTGCTTTTATTCAAGCTTGTCTTCCACAAGGAGTAGGCAGCAACACTCTATGTTAGGGCCTTAGTGGAAATGGTAAGTTTGATGCTTGTTCTTTTTATAACGAGTTACGGAAGGCTCCTAACTATATTTTCCCTTGTAAGGGCATTTGGAAAGCAAAGGTTCCCAAAAGGGTGGCTTTTTTCTTGTGGACGGCTGCTCTTGACCGCATTCTTACTTTAGATAATCTCATGCTTAGGGGTTGCCCTTTGGCAAATCGGTGTTGCATGTGCTGCTACAGTTGGGAATGTGTGGATCATCTCCTTATTCATTGTCCTGTTGTATACTCTTTATTGGTCCTTATGCTTCAGGCTTTCGGTATTCAGTGGGTCTTGCCTAGCTCTGTGGACGGGTTATTATTTTGTTGGAGTTATTGGCTTGGGAAACATAATTCAGATATTTGGAATTTAATTCTAGGCTGTTTGATGTGGACTATTTGGTTGGAATGTAATCGTCGTTTCTTTGAAGATTCTGAGAAGACGTTGGTTGAGTTAAAAGACTTGTGCCAACATAGACTTTTTAATTGGTCTCGGTGTTGGGGTTTTACAGATTGCTCTTCTCTTCTATAATTTTTTTCTTCTAAACTAGGCTCCTGATTTCTTCTCTTTTGTTTACTGTTTATGCTTTTCTATGTTCATCATCATGAACACCCTGTATGTTTCTTTCTTATTTCATTAATAATAGTTCTCATATTACCTATCAAAAAAAAAAAAAATCCACCTGTTTAATCGAAGGAGTGTTTGTGCACCTCTTCAATATGGAGGTTCAGGCATATGGGATTTGGTCATATTTAGTAAGACTTTGTTAGGGAAGTGGCTATGGAGGTATGCATTGGAAAAGGATGCCTTGTGGAGAAGGGTGGTGGATACCAAGTATGGCAGCATGTGGGGCCATATGGAGTGTGCCTTTGGAAGAGTATCAAGAAGGGGTGGACACTTTTCATCGATTTGTTAGCTTTAAGGTGGGGGGTGATTCTTCTATTAGGTTCTAGCATGATCAATGGTGTGAGGGACTATCTCTGAAAGATAGTTTTCCAGAACTCTATGGTATTGCTCGTAATCAGGGTGCTTCAGTAGCAGAGCTCCTATCTTTTTCAGGGGAAATTTACCACTGGAATGTAAGTTTTAATAGATCAGTGTAAGATTGAGAATTAGAGTCAGTTGCCTCCTTTATGGACATGATTTATTCAACTTCAATGATATAGACTGTGTTGGAAACCTTCTTCATGGGAGATCTTTGAAGTTAAATCCTATTATAAGGTGCTGCATTCTACAACTTAGCTGTCCTTTCCTTGGAAGTCTTTGTGGGAACCCAAAGTTCCAACCCATGTTAGCTTTTTTCTTTGGACTATGGCATTGAGAAAGATTTTAACTGTTAATAATTTGTGAAGGTGCTGAATCGTTGTGATTGATTGGTGTTGCATGTGTATGAGGGATGGGGAGACTACTAATCACTTACTTTTACATTGCCCTGTTGCTAGAGTGTTGTGGCACATGATGCTCGCACTCTTTAGGGTTCATTGGCTTATGCCTAGTGGTGTTAAGGAGCTTCTTGCTACTTGGATGGGAAAATTCAGCAGGCATAAGTATGCGGTGATTTGGAGTATGATCCCTCATTGATTTATGTGGGTCTTTGGGGGGAGAGCAATGCTCAGACCTTTGAAGGGAGTGAGAGATTGATTTCGGAATTGAAGCTTTCCCTATTCTTTTATTTTTTTGATAAGTAATAAAGATTCATTGATATTAAAAAGAGAGACACCCAAGTACACAGGGAGTATACAGGGGTGAACAAATAAAAAACGAACATTACAAAAATCAAGTAAATTCAAAATAGAAGAAAAAGGATGGTTCCTCCACACAGAGAACCAGTCCAATAAAGTTCTGAAAAATAGAAGCTTGAGGTCAGGCATGGAATGCTCATTGTCTTCAAAACACCTACTATTTCTTTCATTCCAAATGCACCACATCAAACAATGAGGAACAACCATCCATATATCTCCATTACGATGGCGACCAAATCAACCTTGCCAACAAGCAAATAGCCCAACAACAGACATTGGCATAACCCAATAAACTCCAAATAAACCAAACACCATATCCCATAACTCCAAAGCAACCGGGCAATGAAGGAAAAGATGGTCAACAATTTCACAATTACACTTGCACATATAACACCAATCCAAAATGCAAACCTTTCTTTTCCTTAAATTGTCAATTGTTAGACATTTCCCCAAGGCAGCGGTCCAAACAAAGAAAGCCACTCTAGAGGGAATCTTCTGCTTCCAAATGCTTTTCCAAGGGAAAAACTGCTCACTATGGCCAACTAGAAGATGGTAATATGCACTAACCGTGAACCCCTTACTCTTACAAGGCAGCCAACATCTCTTATCCTCCCCGATCCCCCTTATAGGAGTGCTATAAATGGTATTGATGAAGCTCCTGAAAGCTTCCAATTCCCGATTATGCACATCCTTACAAAAATGTATCTCCCAATGGAGGACACCATTGGTGTACCTCATTAGATCTGCCACACTTGCCTCTTTTCTACGACAAATAATTCAGGATAGCGGTTAGCGACAGAAGAAGAACCACACCAACTATCAAGCCAAAATTGCACTTTTGATCCATCTCCAATTTCATACAGAATAAACCGAGATAAAGAGTGCCACCCCCTTCTAATATTTTTCCACAAACTGACTCCATATGGACCAGAGGAAGAGCTAGAACACCAACCCCCCCAATCACAACCATACTTCACCTCTATCACTTGACGCCATAGAGCATCCCTTTTTTGCCCAAATCTCCATAACCACTTCCCTAATAAAGCTACATTGAAAGTTCTCAGGTTCCTAATCCCTAACCCACCTAAAGCAAGCGGAGTACACACCGTAAACCAATCAACCAGATGAAATTTGGACTCATCTCCTAGGCCACCCCACAGAAAATCCTACTGAAGTCTAGCAATTCGGTTGGCCACCTAAGCAGGAATAGGGAATAAAGAAAGAAAGTAAGTAGGAAGATTTGAGAGAGTGCTTTTAATTAAAGTGACTCTACCTTCCTTGGATAAATATAATTTTTTCCAACTTGCTAATTTTCTTTCCATCTTCTCTAGAATTGGATTCCAAATTGACTTGTCCTTAAATTTTGCCCCCAAAGGAAGACCCAAATATTTCATTGGGAGAGACCCTTGCTTGCAGCCTAAGACAGCCACCAAAAAATCCATATTATGAACTGCTCCCACAGCCACCAGCTCAGACTTACCCAAATTTACCTTCAGACCAGACACAGCCTCAAACCAAATGAGTACCATACGGAGAATCAGCATTTGATCAATATTAACATCACAAAAAATTAGAGTATCATCAGCAAAAAGGAGATGGGAAACCATCAAAGATCTTCCAGCAGAAACACCTACACTAAAACCTGACAAACAACCTTCATGGACAGTCTTATCCAACATTTTACCGACGGCTTCCATAACCAACACAAATAACAAAGGGGACAAAGGATGTTGAGATATCTATTGATCTTTAGAAGTCTTTGCTATTTGGGACTTAGTTTGAGTGGTCTCGTATTTGGGGTTTTACGTAATGTATTTCTGTTTTTGATTTCCTTCAAGCTGCTTCTGTTTCTCTTTGATTTGTTTGTAATTGTTTCAAGTACAGTTTGTTTATCATCATAAACAAGATTTTTTTTTTTTTTTAAAATGAAACTTTCTTTTACCTATCCCCAAAAAAAAAAAAGAGAAAGTAATTAAAAAAAAAAGAAGGTTATTTGAAGGAGTATTCCATCTCTTACTTGTAGAGATTTGAGTCAGGTTCTTGTTTGAATTCTTCCATACAATTGTCTCTAGATGGAACATTGCCCATTGTTGAATTTTGTTTTCGTTTCAATTGGGGCTTGTGTTGTTATCTCCATGAAATCAGTATGGGTGTCATTTTTAGGGGAAGATGGGCCCAAGCTTAAATCTTATGGTTTGTTTGGATCGAGAGGGGGGGAGGAGGAATAAAGTAGAGTAAAGTAGATTTAGCCTAAAATTAGCCTATTTTCAGCCAATTCTACTCTACTCCATTCCACTCCCCTTCCTTCTCCCCTCTATCCAAACGGGCCCTTATAGATGTGTTCTTTGTGTTCACTTCAAAGGAGTTAAGCTTCCTACATTATTTGATTTTTTTTTTGTCCCCTCCCATTGCCCCATGAGAAGGTAGTCTTGCACTGTTTGTGGTTGAGCATCAAAACCTCTTCTTGGCTTAGTTTTTAGGAATTATTATCAAATTTATAGCTTGCTGAACAGTGCATGTATGAAACTTTTTCTTCCTAAAAGTGGGCTTTTGCTGCTCATAAAAGGAGATGGAGCAACGGTGAAGAAGTTTAGATGATAGCTTTTTTATTGTTCGATACAAAAAGGTTTAATTTTGAAATAGAGAATTTAGGTCAGCTAAACTACAGCCTTGTGCTGCCTTTTGTTATCCTTAATGTAGGTATGATCATCTCTGAAAGCTTTGGTGGTCAAGAGTTTTAGGACTTCATTAAGTGTTCATCTTCTTTAATTGATTACAGCAGAAAACTGAGGCTTTGAATTTCTTCAGTAGATCCACTTACAAGAACATGCTCATAGCAATGACACAATAGTGTAGTGTTGCAATCTTGGAATGAACCCTATTCCTGAGATAAATCTCAGTGGCTGAGCCAATCTATAGTTTGATGGCTGTGTCTGGTATTTAAAGGCCTAATTTGAATCAACAGTCCTTGATTCCTCAACTGGTCGGTCATTCTATGCATTGCTAATCTCTAAATAAATATGTGAACTTGGTTGATGAGAATCCCTACAGCATATTAGAACATAGATATGCATACTTTGGAAATTGGTAAATGACTATGAGGTACTAGTTGGTCAAATGTTGCTAGCTCATTCTAATGGTTGTTTGAGGTGATGGTTGGTAATTTTTTTTCACCATTTTTGTTTTAGTTGGTAATCTTTTCTTGTATCCATCCAAAGTGATTTGTACTGTTTAATTTACGCAATCAAGGAGCTCAAGTGTAGTTGAAGAAGCTAAATTTGTCTGTTATTCTGCTAGACGACTCCTCATTGTCATTATAAGATACTGCTATTGCAAGGACATGGCTGATTAACTACATGTATAGGAGGGTACTATGCATGATCAAAATTAATTTTATGGGGGGAGTATGCTCATTGCATGTAATAATTTAATTCTGAAAATCAAATTGAATAATCTAGAATCAAATTTGACTAGGATCTCACAGGCTTTTAGCGATAAAAACCTTGTCGTATTGTTTGTTCAGAATGCTCACATTTTTTATTGATGAACTATGCTTTCACTGACTGGTTGGTTGAGCGTCTCCTTTCTCAACCTTAGGGATAGGCTTTCCAGTTCTTTATTTTGTACTTATCATAATGACAATGACTATTGGTTTTGAAGAATGAGGTTTTTCTTTAAACTAGTTTGGAAGAATTTCTTCCAACATTAAAGCGATCAAATGATCGACCATGTGTATTGTAGTTCAATAACTCATTATTTGATTTCAACAAGTTACATGACTATTAAATCAGCCATATGATTAAAAATACACGTTGGATGATTGTTTTAATTGCTATGTAGTGTATTAGTTGAACTTTCCTCCAAATTACTTTGGAGATCTGTCCACTTTTTAAATTATCTAGTTTAATTTTTATTTTTTAAAAGGTTGATACAAATTATTCAAGTTCCTATTAATAACAATAAAACCCAGCATCTTGATAAACTTGAATTTTGGATTCACAGATGGTTATCAGGAAGTGACTTGAAAAAGGTTGCCCTCTTTGGTTGCCCTTCACTTACAAAAAAGAATGTTTTTGCTGCTAAAAGACTGCGAAAGTTTTTTGAGATTCAAGAAAACACTGTAAGCTAATTTCTCATGACTCTTTTACCTTCTTTTATTTCACCTCAGTATTCAATGTAAAATTTATAATGTTATTTTGTTCTTCAAATTTTCTGTTCACCCTTAGGTTTGTAGTAAATGCGTTCTAAAACAGTCGTGCAAGTTTGTGAATCAGAGTGTGTGGAAAGGTGATACCAAGAACTTAAACTTAGCTGTTGTGATGAGGGTTATCATTTTGTATGCTTTGGAGTTGGAGCGACCAGAGCTGGGAATGCCCAATGAAATACAGGTTTCTGTCAGTAGATTGCTGAAGGAGGTTTTGAAACTAAGCCAAACTATGTCATGAAATGAGAACATATTTGCAGGATCTGCATGTCTTTCCGGGTAACGGAGGCTTAAATCACACTCTAATTGCGTTCCTCCCCCATTGTTTTTACAGGGCCAATAATTATTTATCATACGAATTCTACACACTTCCTCCTCCATTGTTTTTACAGGGCTAATAATTATTAGAATAGAATCAATGTGAGTAAACCTTCTCCTGGGGGATCAAGAAATTATTATGGCAGCATGCACTAATTAGAAATTCATTTTTTCAGATGAGGGTAATTCTACTGTACCCTTTTTTTTTTGGTACGGTACCCACTAGTAGGCAATCTTGATGCAATAGGTAATGGGAAGACATATTTATTATATTTTATTTGATTTTCTGTATCTAGAGCAATTTTGTAATTTCATAATATTTTGGAATGGGCTGTGCTAACAGTCCATTAGATCTTCTTTTGGGCATTATTTTAAGTTTGGTTATTGTGTTGGGCTTAGTAGTAAAAGCCTAAGTTCAAGTCCAAGTCTTATTAGGGTTTTAAGAAATCCTAGTTTGACTAGGATTATGTATTAGTCTTCTATTTAAAGAGTTGTAGTACTTTCTATTGAGTTGATTATTAATAAATTTTTTTAGAATTTAAGAGCTATATTTTCTTTTATGGTTTGTGTGATGCAACCTTCTTCAAGGTGTAATGCCAAAGAACCCTAGGAATGATACTTAGGAAGTCTAGTTGTGATTCTTAGAATTTACCTATTTTATTTAATTTTACTATTCATAATTACTATTCACATTGCCGTTCACAGCTACTCAAATCTTGATTTTTGCCTTTGTTTTCATTTCAAAACCCTACTAATCTTTGTCCCCTTTGGAAACCCTATAATCCCTATTATTTTCTAGCCTACTCCTTACCAAAGCCTAACCCGAATTCTTCAAAACCTAATCTCTACCAGATTTGCCTTGATTTTCTAAATCAAAGTTTGTTGTTCTCCCTTGTCCTACGTCAAACCTGCTATACCAAGTTATCAAAACATCACATTTGATGGTTCCATCCTCACGTTGTGCAGTTCCTACATCACATGTGACTATTTTTTTGTCACATTTGATGATTTTCTTATTTTTTTTTCTCATATTTGATGGTTTTATCCTCACACTGTGAGGTTCTAACATCACATTTGACAGTACTTTTGTTACATTTTGTGGTTCTTTTTTTTTTTTTTTTTTTTTTTTTCACATTTAACAGTTTCAGCCTCACATTGTGCAGTACTAACATCACATGTAATTGTATTTTTGTCACATTTGGTGGTTCTTTTATTTTTTTTTACCCATTTGATAGTTTCAACCTTACATTGTATAGTTTCAGTATCACATGTGACTGTTCTTTTGTCTCATCTGGTGGTTTTTTTTTTTTTCCTTTCACATTTGATGGTTCCATTATCACATTTGGTAGTACCAACATCATATTTGACAATACTTTTGTCACATTTGGTGGTTCTCTTATTTTTTTTTCTTCATTTGACGATTTCATCCCCATATTGTATAGTACCAATATCACATATGATTATACTTTTGTCATATTTGGTGGTTTCTTTATTTTTTTTCTCACATTTGATGGTTCCATTATCACATTAGACAATATCAATATTATATCTAAATGTACTTTTGTCTTATTCGGTGGTACCCTATTTTTTTTATCATATTTAACAGTTCCATTGTCATATTGGGCAATACTAACATTACTTCTGACCGTACTTTTGTCACATATTTTTTCTCACATTTGATGGTTCCATTATCACATTAAATAATACCAACATTATATCTAAATGTACTTTTGTCTTATTCGGTGGTATCCTATTTTTTTTATCTTATTTAACAGTTCCATTGTCATATTGGGCAATACTAACATTACTTCTGACTGTAATTTTGTCACATTTGATGGTACTATTATTTTTTCTCACATTTGATAGTTTCATCATTACATAGGGCAGTACCAATATCACATCTAACCACACTTTTGTCACATTCGGTAGTACTTTCATTTTTTTTTTCTCACATTTGACAGTTTCATCGTTACATTGAGCAGTACCAACGTGTATCTAATAGTATTTTTATCACATTCGGTGGGACTATTATTATTTTTTTCACATTTGATAGTTTCATTAGCATATTGGGCAGTACTAACATCACATGTGACTGTACTTTTATCACATTCAATTGTTTTTTTTCCCCTTCATATTTGACTATTTTATTGTTATTTTAAGCAGTATTAACATCACATGTGACAAAAATACCCCTAGAAACTCTAAAAAATTATTGGGATACCCTTAAAATCTAAAAAATGACTGATATACCCTTAGAACCTATAAAATGACTAAAATGTCCTTAAAACCTAAAAAATGACCGAAATACCCTCTAATACCCTTAGAACCTAAAAAATGATCTAAATAACCCTGAAACCTAAAAAAGACTAAAATGACTTTTTAACCTAAAAAGTGACTGAAAATCCCTTAGAACTTAAAAAAAAATGTCTATAGTGCACTTGGAACCTAGAAAATGACCGAAATACTCTTAAAACTTAAAAAATGATCCTGAAACCTAGAAAATGACTAAAATGACCTTATAACCTAAAGCATGATTGAAATACCTTTAGGACGTAAAAAATGACCGTAATGCACTTGAAACCTAAAAAATGATTGAAATACCCTTGAAATCTATAAAATAACCAAATACCTCCTAAAAGCCTTTAAAATTATTGAAATACCTTTAGAACAAAAAAAATGACAGAAATGACCCTGAAACCTAAAAATGACCGAAATGACCTAGATGGCTAAAACCTTAAAAATGACTGAAAAACCTTAGAACCCAAAAAATGATTGTAGTAATGCCCCCAAAACCTAAAAAATTACTAAAATACTCTTAAGACCTACAAAATTACCAAAATACCTCTGAAACCTAAAAAATGACCAATTACCCTTAGAACCTAAAAAATACCGAAAGACTCTTGAAATCTAACAAATGACCAAAATACCCCCTAAAACCTTTATTTACAAGACTAAAATGACAATAAAATTTTATATAACCACTCTACTTGCTTTTCCCCTCCTAAAAGTCTCAGTGGAACTTATAAATTTTCTTTTGTCATTAAGTTGTTGTATTTTGTTGTATACTTATTGAAATAATATTTGGTGGTTCCTTTATTTTTGATATCACATTGGTTAGTACTAAATGATATTTGGCAGTTCTTTTATTTATTTATTTTTAGTCATATTGGATGTTTCCTACAAAACATTACGTATTACCACCCAATGTGCCTAAAGATTGACGTGGCTAATAGACTAAATAATAAATTAATTGTTATGCAACTTAAGATGTCACGTGTATTGCCACGTGACTTAAGTAATTTTTTTATAATATATAAAAAATAAATAAATAAATAAAACTTATTTGAATTCTCTCTCTCTCTCTCTCTCTCTCTCTCTCTCTCTCTCTCTCTCTTAGTGAGTATCTCTCTTGCTCTCTTTGCATTTGAGATATTTTTAAAAAATTATGAAAATTTAAATTTCATATTTTTATCAAAATAAATTGGATTGTATAAATAGTTTTGGTATGTCTACCATTCATTCGCTCACTCTTCCTCTTCAAGTAACTCATTGGAATGGGTGAGTCAAATTGTCATTGTTCATCAATTTTAATAAAACCCATGACAATGATTTCATATAAGTTCCAAAATATCATCATCTTCATCTTAGATCTCAAATTTAAAAAAAATGTTTAAGATTATTTATTTTTTTATAATAAAATTAAAGGACAAATGGGTCAAAAAAAAAACATTTTTAAGGTTATTTACTTACAAAGAACATTTTTTTTATCAAGCAAAGACGTACCAAAAACGCTAGCAAAGTTAACACAACCTAGCTATCTTAAGGTGATTTAAATTTTCTTATTTTACACTCTTTTTGATGATTGGTCTGTTCCTTAAATTTTTTTTTTTTTTAATTTGTTAGAAAAACCAATTTGAGATGTGGTTTTGACATAATACCATAGGCATCGAAATGCCATTAAAATAGCTTTTATTTTATTTTATTTTATGTACTATTTTAACTTAAAATCGTAGCAAACTAACAAGTAATAATCGAGTGCAACGAGCTAGCTATTTAGAAAGCTATAATGATGCAATTGATACTCGGTCAGTACGTAAACGGTGTGGGCCTGAAAGTAATGAGGTAGCTTTCTAGTAGCATGCACCAAAGCCAATGCTAACTTCTCTAAGGGTAAATACCTTGTCTCCGCATCAACCAAAGTCTTACTAATATAATAAATTGGATGTTGTATGCCTTGGTCTCTCAACAATACGACACTTACAGCGTGCTCAGACACCGATAGATACATGAATAAATCCTTACCAGTCTCTAGGGCTAACAATATGGGTGCCCGTACCAAATATTTCTTCAAATCTTGGAAAGCCTCTTCACACTCCTCAGTCCATTGGAAACCCTTCCATTTCTTCAACAGCTGATAGAATGGGCGGCACCGATCAGCAAACTTTGAAACGAATCGGTTTAGTACGGCCAACATGCCGGTCAAGACTTGTACTTCTTTTGAGTTACTCAGTGACTTAAGGTGCTCTGTAGAACTGATCTAGTCAAGATTCACTTCTATCCCTCGATGAGTGATCATGTATCCTAAGAATTTGCCAGCCCCCACACCAAAGTCATATTTGTCGGCATTAAGACGTAACTTGTGCCATATGAGTACTTCAAATATATCCGTGAGGTCGCCAACATGCTCTTGCTCTTCTTTGGTTTTATGGGAGTAAAAATACCTATACAGATTCACTTGCAACCCTGGCCACCTCCGAAGGAGAAGGCTTGTCGAAGATCATAATAGTAGAAAGCTTGTCAACCTTTAGTTATGGCAATAGAGCTCCCATATTAGTAAGCTCAGTGCAATTCGGACAAGCTAGATGTACTTGGTGGTGTCGTTCATCAAAAATGGGATACTCCCTAAGGACAAGTTAGAAGCTGAGAAGATTTGAAGGAAAGCACTGTGATATTGGCTCTTCGAGGAACAAAAGTTGTACAAGCGCTCCTATTCGGGTCCATACCTTTTGTGCGTACACCTTGAGGTAGTAAAAGCTTTGTTAGAAGAGCTCCACGAGGGAATTTGTGGAAGTCACACAAGGAGAAGGTCTTTGTCACATAAAGCTTTTACTTAAGGATATTGGTGGCCTAACATATAGAAATCCATCTAGGAATTTGCTAAAAAGTGCAACCAATGCCAGCGATATGCCCCAAATATTCATCAGCCAGGAGGAACCCTCAATCCCCTTTCCAATCCATGGCCTTTTGCACAGTGGGGATTGGACATTGTCAGGCCATTCCCCAAAGCAACTAGGAATCGTAAATGGTTTCTTATCGAAACTGATTATTTCACCAAATGGGTCGAAGCGAAACCCCTCTCCAATATTCGAGACCAGGACGAAGTTCATTTGGTGGAATATTGTCACAAGGTTTGGCATACCACATACTCTCATCTTGGATAATGATCTCCAGTTCAACAACAAAGCTTTTCGAAGATACTGTTGTGAGTTAGGGATTAGGAACAGATAGTCCAAACTAACCTATCCACAAAGTAATGGACATGCTGAGGCTACCAGCAAATTTATAGTAAGCAAATTGAAAAAAAGGTTAGACAAGGCAAAAGGCAAATGGGTTGATGAGTTACCCCACGTTTTATGGGCATATTGTACTACATCAAAGAGATGGACTGGTGAAACCCCATATTCTATGACGTATGGATCTGAGGCAATCATCCCTTTAGAAACAGGATTGCTGACTATGAGAATTGATCAGTTTGATGACAAAGGGAGCGAGTAGCTCCTTTCTGCCAGTCTAAACTTGATTGAGGAAATGAGAGAGATTTCCACTGTCAAGTTGGCTCATTATTAACACAACTTAGACAAGGGTATGACAAGGGCATCAGAGCAAGAGCATTTGTCCCTAGGGACCTAGTCTTAAGGAAGGTTGTAGGAAATATGAAGAACCCAGCTTGGGGAAAGCTAGGCCTCACTTGGGGAAGGGCCTTACCAAGTCACCTTAGTGGCATGGGGCTTATCGTTTGGAAGACTTGGAGGAAAACCCATTACCTCGGCCATGGAATGTAAATAACTTGCGTAAGTATTATTATTAATGAAAGTACTTCATGTTATTCATGTTCTTTGTATGGTTTAAGTTTATGTTATCTTGGTGTATTGTTTCTAATATTAAGCTTGTTAAGATCCAAAAACCAAATTTGGAATTGCAAGGGTTTAACAGAACCTCGGCCAAGTATGACTCCTCGGGTCACCTGCCTTGGGTAAATTAGCTCTAAAAAATCATCTAAGGGTTAAACAAAACCTCAGCCAGGTTCGACTCCTTGGGTCACCTGCCTTGGGTAAATTAGCTCTAAAAAATAATTTAAGGGTGAAACCGAAACTCGACCAGGTTCGACTCCTTACATCACCTACCTTGGGTAAATTAGCTCTAAAAAAGATAATGCAAGGATTAAATAAAAACACAATCATTCAACTCCTCAGGAAACTTCTCTAAAGGTAAGGTAAATATTATTGAAATAGGGGAAAATAATACCTACCTCCTTTTATATAGGGGTGAAAAGGGAGCAATAGTTTTGCCGCCCATTAATTCTGAAAAAATGCCAACCATTGGATCTCCATCACATCGTAGAATGTGGGGGACATGTAGCCATTTACTGCATTAACTGTAGTGTTGAGGATACCAAAGCATTAGGAGCGTATCTGGGACAGTTGAAAAGACATTCCTACGTGGGAACGCACCCAAAGCGTGCCAACCTTCCTGCCTCCTACCAAAACCCCACTCCCCTGAATGGCAAGGAAAATGGATTTTCGGGGGGCAATTATGGGAGGGGAGGACTTAAAAAAAGGAATATTACCAAATAGGTTTGGATTGATGAAGCAATTGGGCCTAACTACTCATTATCTTAAGCCTAGGACAATAAGGATAATCCAAATAATGAAACCAAGGAAGTCGACCTGCCCAAGGAACCTGAGGAACGTACACTCCTTGGAAGACTATAGATGAAGGCCATAAGACTGAAGACCGAGGAAGGAAGTAGAGACGTCAAAGCAACGCAAGGAGGAAGCTTCCAGATAAAGCACCCATCAACTCTACCTTTAATGCATTACACCTACTCAACCAGCCGCATTAATGACAAAATGACCCTTGAACAGTGTCCCTACACCCTGCATCCTACTCTACCACCACAAGCAAAGCAATGATGGAACAAATATCTAAGAATCAATGACCCTCCAAGTGGACGGCAAGGATGTAATCCCAGTAGCTATATATAGTAGGAAAGATTCTCCTAAAAGGGGATCAGAGAAACTGAGAGAGAAGAAAGAGAGAGGAATTAGGAATTGTGTAACAAAAAGACTTGTTATCATAAGAACAATTGTTCCTTGGACAACCCAAGGAGAAAGCTTGAATAATACTCCTTGTTCTTTATTTCTACTAATCTCTTCTTAAACTATTGACTCATGTATTTCTTTTTCTTTAAATTCACCAATTAAGGCTACTAAGGCTCAAAGGGTTGACCTTAACAACTCACCTCTACAAATAAATTGCATCAGGATTACATTTTAGCCCATACCTATACTGATGTGGGTTTGGTTTCTTGTGTTGCCTACTATATACTACTATAACTAGGTTCTTGCTTTTTCTTTTTCTTTTCTTTTATATTTTAATAATCTAATAATTGGAAGATGAGTTTAAATCTTTAATGTCTCCATTGGAAACATTATAAGGGGCCACTTAAGCTACAAATCTCTTTTTTTGCCTAATATATATGAGTGATGTCAAGTTTCACTCAGTTTTACTTTATGTGATGTTACATCACTTCATTACTTTTTATGGAAAGAATATTTTGACGAATTAAGGATTGGATAACATTATCTACTTATACCTTATATTTTTGTAAAATATCAAGATGATCGAATATTAATAATTATCTCATCATACAATATTTAAATTTCATTTTTTTAAAAAAAATTACTAAACATGAATTTGTGAATTACATGATAAATAACATCTGATTAACATAAAATTTAATTTGCATAAATACATATTTAGAAGGCAAAAATATGTAATTCATAAGTCATATTTTCAAAATACTAATTCTTTAATAATATATGAACAAGTGTAATATCGTAATAAGTTATACCATATATGGGTCATATCAAGTTATACTATGTAATAAATTTTAAGTAATGTTTCACGATCTAAATTTTTTTTTTATTGATTTAATATTTTAAAAATCAGATCATTAGATTACATGTTTTCTATGTTCTTAACATGCATATCAAATTTCATTTCAATAAAATATCATTTACTATTTAATTCATAAACTCATAATCTTAAAGTATAAAATTTAAAAATTTAAAATTTTATTAGTTAGACAGTTATTGCTCTTAAGATCATTTTAAAATTTTACAAGCAAATATGGACGGTATTAGATGAAATTAAAATCCCACTCCAAAACAAGGACCAAACACGTTTGCTATTTTCTCTTTCTAGCACCAGCAATAAAAATCTAAAACAATTATTTAAAATCCTCCAAAACCACAACTTTTATTTTGCAGCTGACGTGGCGTCGTGGTCTTAAATTACAAGCAGCACAAATACAAATACGAATACAATGGCAACCAAACCAAGCGGAAGTGTCTCTCACAGTCACAGTAACAGTAACTGAGATTCAAAACCCCAGCTTTCCATTTTCAATCAATTTAGATTGGATGAAGGAGAAGAGCCAGTGAGCGATCGAATGTCGGTGGAGAGGTCATTTGAGGCATGGGAAGAGGTGCAGAGACACGGTCAAGACTTTGCGGACCGCTTAGCTCAGGGCTTCACCGGTTTGATCCAGTCCCACATCACCCCTCCCTCCTTTCCATGGCCAAACCCTCATCATTCCAAGCTCTTCGACCTCGAATTCCCTACTCAGACAACTGATTTCCTCGACATCGGGAATAGGATCGGCCAGGCCGGAGCGGATTTCGGGGCCGGTTTGAATGGATTGCTCCAGCAGATTTTCAGGAGGCTGCCTGTTCTCTTTCGGCAAGAGGCCGAGGTGGCAGCGGTAGCTGTAGATGTCAACTGTAGTAGTAGGCTTCGGAGCGATGTGGGTATCGTTACAGAACGGGATTTAGGGTTGTTGACGGAGCGGTTGAGGGATATGGGGTTTGTGGAGAATCTTGATGGTGGTGGTGGTGATGATGAAGCAGGTGGGTTTAATCTAAGGTCTGCAGCACTTCTTGGTAGACCCCAGCCCCAGGTAAAAAAAAAAACCTAACTTATTCATCAATTTTGAACAATGGTTGTGTTTTTTTAGTTTGTCACTTGTTCATGTGCTAAATTTAGTCCATAAATAAATAAATAAATTTGAAGTTGTATGTATTTATTTATTTGCTAGTGAAGGGTATTGGGTATGATGAGACTTGTTTAAGTTAGATAGATTAAAGCAGTTCTTAAGTAGATTTTGGTGAGGTGGAAAGTAGTTGATTATAAAGGACGTACAATACTATCAAATGTGTGATGAATTAAATACTTTTTATTTTTGGATAAGTAAGAATAATTTTATTGAAACGAGACTACTTCATCTAAAAGACACAGCATAGCCTAAAGAATTACAACCGGAAAAATATTTACATACCCATACACTCTATGAAAGATGGAACACAATTACTCTCTGTGAGACCCGAAGCAAAAGACTACTCACAAAGAGAACTAATGAAGGATGCTAGCAATTGAGTTGACTTAAACACCAAGTCTTCAAAAGTATGTTGATTTCTTTCCTTCCAAATAGTCCACAACAAACATAAAGGAACAAGATTCCATACATTTGAAGAAGAATTTGATCCTCCCATCTGCTACCCACTGACCCACATAATAAATTAAAAACCTTCTCTTGTAGTACCCATTGAATCCCAAACATCCTAAATACAAATTCCACAGTTCAGCTGCCACACTGCAATGTATCAATAGGTGGTCCACAGTCTCCCCACTACGTCGACACATACAATACCAACTCAATAGTGAATAGCCTCTCTTGATTAGATTATCACTAGTGAGAATCTTCCCCAAAGCTGCTGTCCAGATGAAGAAGGAAACTCTCCGAGGAGCCTTAACCTTCCATATGGCTTTCCAAGGGAAAGACATAGGTGGTGAACCCCGTAAAGTCTCATAAAAAGATTGCACAGTGAATTCCCCACTATTCTTAGGCTTCCATCTCATGCAATCTTCCCCCTCCCTAAAAGGAATATGGGATTCTAATAAATGGGAGAAAGCAGCCGCCCCATCATTCTCCCAATCATTAAAATTTTGGATGAATCCCACACCCCAATTCCTTCTCCTCCCTTTCTCCTGTCGCAACAACAATGATTCCACAGAACATTTGATGGAGTCATGGAAGATTAATATGCAATTACTTTGCAAATTCGCCTATTCAAGAATTATTTTATTGGGTCCTCGTGTGAAGTCCAATTTAAGTGAAAGTTGTGCCCTTTTAATGGTCTGAGTCTTTTAGGGTTAAAACAATTTTTAATTTGGGTTTTAATTTTATTAGTTATGGTCAGTTTTATTTTGAGGGGAAAATCTTTAATTTCTGCAATTCTTGCAAATTAAGAGTATTTTCGTAATTTAGTTAAGTTTAGAATCTTGTCCAAGTTAGTATTTATTAGGTTTTACTAGTAGTTCTAATACTATTAGGAATCCTATTACTAATAGTACAAGTAAGAGTCGTTATATATATTGTGTTCAATGTATTCAAAGAAAGTAGAATGGTTTGATTAATAAAATTGAGTGTTTTGAGCAACAAGCACATTGGCCTTTCTTGTTTATTTCTCCTTCTCTCTTCTCCTTCTTCTCTCTTCTTTCTTTCTAAGGTTACTGTTCACACAGCCCCTAAACAACCCTAACTTCTCTCTAATTCTTCTTCTTTCCTAATTTAAACCGAACACAGCTAAAGTAGACAAATCCCTAATTTGTCCTACATCAAATTGGTATCAGAGCAAAATCCTATCACATGTGCTTTGCTAAAATCTTCTTCAGCCACTTGATAAAACTCATCTAGGATCATGTTGACGCAAGAAGATGGTGATCTCGAAGAAGAAGTAGAAGATACATCTCTTCTTTCAGTTGTTAGGCATATTCGAGCTATAACCAAGCAAGAGGAGGATTGGAAGCATACTTCAACATTTAGGACCATAGTGTGTTGTGAAACTATAAGTCAAATGCTTATAATTGATGGTGGTAGAGAGATGAATGTTGTTTTTGAAGCTACTGTTGAAAGGTTGAAGCTACCAATAGAACCACATTCGAAACCATACAAATTAGCATGGATAAATAGCACCTTTATTCCAGTAATGAAACGATGCTTGGTTTCTATTTCTTGTGGGCAATATGATTCTATATGGTGTGATGTTATTCCTATGACTGTGACTCATATTTTATTAGGTCACCCTTGGCTTTATGACTAAGATGTGTTTGATATTGAAAAGGACAATACATATAAATTTATGTTCAATAATGCACAAATTGTGTTAAAGTCTATGAGTGCAGAACAACTAGAACAACCAAGGCAAAAACAAAAAGGTTAAGCACAAATTGTGTTAAAGTCTATGAGTGTAGAACAACTAGAACAACTAAGGCAAAAACAAAAGGTCAAGCCTAAGGATGCTGCTGAAACTCCAAAACAAAGAGCTATAGCGCCACAAATTGTGTTAAAGTCTAAGAGTGCAAAACAACTAGAACAACTAAGGCAAAAACAAAAGGTCAAGCCTAAGGATGCTGCTGAAACTCCAAAACAAAGAGCTATAGTGCCATAAAAGGAAGTTGGAGAGCTGGAGCAAGATGAGAATGAGTTTGATCATGGGAAAGTTGATACCAAGGAAGATATTGTTGTTCTTGCAATGGATATCACAAAGGAGCAAGGCGAGCATAAAATTGATCATGGAAAAATCAAGATGAAGGAAGATGTTGATGTTACTACCATAGATCAATTCAAGAAGGATTTCAAGTTGAATAGTCCTTTGGTTGTGGATTTCATCATTCCAAACGAATCTAATGATATGATGGGAATAAAAGATTTTTTATTCTTGATACTTCCAAAGGTGATTGAAGAGTTGGTGCAAGTTTGAAGTTTGAAGTTTGAAGGATCTTATACTTTAACACTTAAAAACTCTAGATTGAGTTTCTTCCAACTGGAGGAGTATGATGGAGTCATGGAAGATTAATAAGCTTTGCAAATTCGCCTATTCAAGAATTATTTTGTTGGGTCCTTGTGTGAAGTCCAATTGAAGTGAAGTCGTGCCTTTTTAATGGTCTAAATACGAGCCTTTTAGGGTTAAAACAATTTTTAATTTGGGTTTTTATCTTATTAGTTATGGTCAGTTTTATATTAAGGGGCAAATATGTAATTTCTGCAATTCCTGCAAATTAAGGGTATTTCGCAGGAATTGTAGAAAGTACAGGTTTGCCCCTCAATATAAAACTGACCATAACTAATAAAATAAAAACCCAAAGTAAAAACTGTTTTAACCCTAAAAGACAAAAAGACTCATACTTAGACTATTAAAAGGGCACGACTTTCACTTCAATTGGACTTCACATGAGGACCCAATAAATAATTCTTGAATAGGTGAATTGCAAAGTAATAGGATGTTGATCTTCCATGACTTCATCAGAGCTTGTGGAAGAATATAAAACGAGGTTGCCCCAATTTTTCGCACCACTTTTAGTTTGAAATTGGGGATGGATCTAGAGTGAAGTTTTGGCAGGATGTATGGTGTAGGGAGAGGCCTCTTCATATGTGTTTTAAGGAGTTATTCCGGATCAGCCAGGACAAGGATGCTTGTGTGGCAGAACTTATTCAGTTCACCAATGGGTGGGATCTTCATTGGGATTTTAATTTCATAAGAGGTGTACAGGATTGGGAATTGGATCATTGTTGAATTTTATGGATTTTATTTATGGCGTTCCTGTGAGGGGAAGTGGGTAGGATAAGATGTGCTATAAGCCTATAAACCAGCTAAGAGAAAGGGTTTTGAGGTTAGTGACTATTACCGGGTCTTGACTTATTAGGGATCAGTCTTTCCCATGGAAAAGCATTTGAAAGTTGAAGATTCTCTCTTGAGTTGCTTTCTTTGTCTGGATTGCAACCCTAGGGAAAATTTTGACGATTGATAACTTATGGAGAAGAAAAGTTTGGATTTTGGAGAGGTGTCATATGTGCAAATGTAATGGGGAAACAATAGAACATCTCTTACTTCATTGCCCCATTGCTTCTGATTTGTGGTCTATAGTGTTTGGTTTGTTTGGAGTCTATTGGGTGAAGAATTTGGGAGTAGTTGAATTTTTTAAATAGTGAAGCTCTTTAAAGCCAAGATAAAGATGGATGTGCTGTGGAGTGATTTCACTTATATTGTAGGTGTACAATAGTGATGCAAACAAAAGAATGAGGGGATTGGAGTTTGGATATGATTCTTGGGTTCCTAGCTAGTTTATTAGGTTTATAGTGGATAGTTTGTATATTGATCAAAGTGGAACCTATTATGGCATTGGCTGTAGTCTTGTCACTAAAGGTGTTGCCTTCCAGGAGTGTTGTGCTGGTGAGTTTAGCATTTGATTAATGGTGCTTTTAGTGTTTCATTGCTTGAGCTATGTTTTGAGTAGTGTCATCTTCTACTGCTTGAATTCTCTCTCTCCTCTCTCTCTCTCTCTCTCTCTCTCTATATATATATATATATACATATCATTTTCTTAACTTCTGTCCGATTATAAAGTGATTGCTATTTTGAACTGTATCCATACCGGAGTTGATTGACTCTTTGTTTGATATTTTATACTCCAATTTTCAAGCAGCAAAGGTTCTGACAGAATGAAGTGGACAATGACTGGTGATGATCGATGTGATGTTAGCTCATATTATGAGGCTTTAAGAGGTGCAAGGGAAGTGATGGTTCCTTGGAAAAGTAGTATTTGGTGCACCAATGGTCCAAAAAGGGTACTTAGGTTAGCTTTCTTTGTGTGGACAGCATTTTGGGGAAAGATTCTAACTGGTGACAATCTTATAAACAGAGGAATTAGTCTAGTAGTGGTGAGACTTTTGATTTTTTTTTTTTTTTTTTTTTTTTTTTTTTTGCATTGTGATATTGCTTATGAAATGTGGACCTCTACCTTTTTAGTTTTTGGAGCACAAATGGTAATGCCCAAGGGTGTAGTAGAACTACTTTATGGATGGAGGGATTGATTTGGGAAATATTCTTGCGTGGAATTTAGCTCCTTTATTCCTTTTGGAGATTTTGTGGAAGGAAAGGAACTAGTGTGTGCAGATGCCTCATTATTCAGCTTTTAAAATTGTCTTTCCTAAGAACTTTGTTTGAATGGTCTTGTGTTTTGGGTCAAATGAGATAAATTTCATCGTAGACTTAAATTGATTCTCTTTCATTTAGATTGTGCCTGTCACCTTATTGTATTTCTTCAGGACTATGATATGTGCTCTTTGTGTATGTGAGTTAGTTCCTTTTTTCAATAAACTATCAGTATCCATACATTGAACTATCCAAACAGATATAGACTTTAGCTAGCATATTGTTTCCATACCTATAGTTTGCATGAAGATCATTTTGAGTTCCTAAACTTTAAAAAGTTCATTTTCCTCTGCAAACTATTGAAATCATTACACTTTCTTTTCAAATAGCAATTTTTTTTTTCCCCAATAGTTTATGGGTGAAAATATGGATGAAAAAGTACTTTTTTTGAATAGTTTAGGGATTAAAAAAGATCTTTTTAAAGTTCAAGGACAGAAAGTGCAGCCTTTTCAATAGTTAGGGACAAAAACCAACTCTGTAAACTTTAGGGATGGAAACCACAATTCATGCAAAAATTAGGGATGAAACCAATATTTTAGCCTATATTTTAGGTTTTCTTGAAACTCCTTTTTTAACAGTAAACAGTCCCTGTTAGACTATCAATTAATCTGTAGCTGACTCTAATTCATGCCTGGTAGTAGCGCTCAAAAAATGGAGCTTTAAGTACTCTCCCTATGGAACAAGATAATAAGATATGCCTGCAAAAGAGTAAAAAAATTTGAATGTCACAAAAGGTTTTTTTGACCACGGGTAAACTGAATAGAAGTCTATTCAATTATTCTTTCTTTCTCTTTTTCCCCTCATGAAAATCTTGTCATTAGGATATTATCTTTTAGATAAGCGTGTAACTACCTTTTTAATCACAGTTGTCTAATCGTCTACTAGAATTCAAATTTTCTGTCCACTTAATTGCATTCCAGTGCATTTTTTTTTTTTTTTGAATCTTCGTTTTCATGTGCAGTTGTATGGGGAGTGTTTCTCATGGTATAATAATTCAGTACTTTTTTCTACTAGATTTAGTCAAGTGATGTATCCTAGATAATAGCAAGGATGTTTAAAATAATCTTGATCATTTCAATTGCTGGAGAACTGGGCATCAAAATTCCATTTACATCTTAAACAACTTGTAGAGATTTTTATGACCATCCTGCATTCCTTTTGTTTTGTCTTGTCTATGAAGGCAACCACTTCCATTCTCAAAAATTTATTTGTTTGTCACAGAAGTCTCATTTGTGAACTCTTTTGCCAGGTGTAAATGGTACTGGTAGGACTGTTGCATGTAAATTTCTTTTGTTTAATGTCCCTTGTTCTGTTTTTAATTATACGTTTTGTGAACAGTTCATCTTTACCTGATGCAGGGGACCATAAATATTACATCAACTTATGATAGTAGAACACGTGACGTAGAAAGTTCTTTGGTTGCAAGAGGAGATTTATGGAGACTGGAGTCATCACACGGCAGTTCTTCATCTGGAAATGACAATTCTTCTCTCTTCCTTGTCCAGCTTGGACCCGTACTCTTTGTTCGTGATACGACGCTTCTTTTGCCAGTCCATTTGTCAAAGCAACATTTGCTTTGGTATGGCTATGATAGAAAGGTATGATCAACTTTGGTTTTCCTACATCATTTTGTTATATACAACTCAGTTCACAAAGCGTAACTAAAAAAGATTAACTGCATCAGAAGGTGTGTGTGTGTGTGTGTGTGAGAGAGAGAGAGAGAGAGAGAGAGAGAGAGAGAGAGAGAGAGAGGGAGAAGTCTGAACATCTGAGGCAGGGTAGAGGATAGGCTAATGTGCTTCGCTTGTGTGTTGCTGATATTTCTATAATACCTACCTACTATAGAGCTGCCTTTGGTTTTTTTGGATAGAGCTGAAAAATCTACGTTTCTGATAGCATCATTTGCCGAATCTCAAGTTCCACTTCTCTGAAAACCCTTCTCTAGTGGGCATCGCATTCTTTTACCCTCTCATATTCTTCTTTGATGGAGTTTTTAGGCTCTTTAATCTTTATACTTCTGTACTCACTGTATACACTTTATGATTTTTAATAAATTGCAATTACCTATTAAAAAAAAAAAAAACTTTAGATTCCCTTTCTTCTATTTTATCTTTTTGTTTTCTTAAACCCTGTGAACGTTTTTTTCCCCCCTTAAGTTTTAGTAAAAGTCAACTACTTATCAAATCATATGACTAACTGCCAATGGCCTTTGGAGCAAATGGCACCTCCAAGTATGGGGTACTGGGTAAGATCAATACTTTAGTAGATATAATTGTGCTGGGGTGGAGGGGAGGCAAGTGCATATTTCGAATGTAAGGGAGGTCTGTGTACAATCTAAAATTAGGAGGGAGGTCACTGTAAATTGAGTAAGCCTTACAATGCATTTTATTATACTGACTTGGCAGTGCATAATGTTGAAGCTACCTTATCAGCAAGAACTCAAGTATTAATGCCATTTGTGATGATGATTGATTTGGTGGCTTCCTTTTTCCTTTTTGTATTTATTTATTTAAATTATTGGGTAGTTATTCACCCAGTGGGTCTTGAACCAACTACCTCACCCTGCCATCTGAGCTAGAGTTCATTCACTGTTTCCTTTTTCCATTAATATTAATAGGTATTTCCTTCTATTCATTACTCAGTATTGTTGCGATTTAATTTGTTGTATTTAGATGCTTCTCCAGATTTTCCCTCCTTTGTGTTGTACTAATTTGCTCATCTGTTCATTTTTCAGAATGGCATGCACTCACTTTGTCCAGCTGTGTGGTCAAAGCATAGAAGGTGGCTGTTCATGTCTATGCTCTGCCTCAATCCATTAGCTTGTGTAAGTTTACAACTTCTAACATTGTAATCAATATGTTTGGTGTAATTTTCTTGTTGATGACTCCTTTGCAGGGCTTGGTTTTGGACGGTCTTACTGATATTAAGTTGAACAAAAATATATGTTCAAGTTCATTTATAATTTTTTTTTTTGGGGTAAGTAATAAACTTCATTGATAGAAAAAACAAGTACAAGAAAAACCAAGCACACAGGACATGTACTAAGGGAAGCAGGAGACAAACAAAACTAATAAGTATAAAAACTACATCTATTGAGCAAATAAGACAAAGAATTGAAAGAGAGAACACCCGACACATTTGTCCACCCAAAAAAGTCTGGAAGAAGGAAGTCTTCAAGTCTTGAATTTACCTATCAAAAAAAAAAAATTCTTCAAGTCTTGAATCGACCTTTCAGTTCCTTCAAAGATCCTAGTATTCCTCTCTCTCCAAATACTCTACATCAAAGAAGTATAAAAACTACATCTATCGAGCAAATCAGACAAAGAATTGAAAGATAGAACACCTGACACATTTGTCCACCCAAGCAAAGTCTGGAAGAAGGAAGTCTTCAAGTCTTGAATTGATCTTTAGTTCCTTCAAAGATCTGAGTATTCCTCTCCCTCCAAATACTCCATATCAAACAGTGAGGGACCATGTTCCAAATCACCCCATTTCTATGTTTACTAAACTTGCCTGGCCAGCTAGCTAGAAGCTCCACTACATCCTTGGGCATAACCCAAAATACCCCGAAAAATGTAGACACCATACTCCACAATTCTCTGGCTAATGGGCAATGCAAGAGTAAATAATTAGTATTCTCCCCTGCCCTCTTACACATATAGCACCAGTAAATAACAACGAGGCTTTGTCAAATTGTCATTGGTCAAAATTCTACCCAACGCCACTGTCCACACAAAGAAGTTAGTCTTTGAAAGCACTTTGGAACTCCACAGTCTTCCAAGGAAACGACAATTGGGAAGGGGATTGTGAAACCAAGTTCATTTATAATTGATGCTTCATTTTTATTCGTAGGACTTTGATGGTCCTGCACTCCTCCACTCTGGCTTACCTTGCATAAATGAATTTGATAGTTACAATCAACAGAATTAGTCTTTTGCTTTGCATGATTGGAATTAAGATCTGTATTTATCCTTTTTTCTTTGAATACAATTTTTTTTACCTATACCAAAAAGGTAAAAAGAAAAAAGGTAAAAAAGGAGATTGAACTCAAGAACCAACTCAACCTTACCCTACTATATGGCACCTGAGCAAAGCCAGGGGCTAAAATAAGAGAGATTATTACTGGATTTAAGAATCAAATTAATAAGTGGTTTGATGGAACAATAGAAAAGAAAAGATGTATGAGCACTTATTAACTAATCATAGTTAATCTCTAAAGTTCTGTAATTATATGCAAATATTCCAAAAAATAAACTAGAAAGTGAGCAGAGAAACTCTTTTTATGTGATATTGGAGTCCACACGACCATTTAAGTATGAAATCACGTGGATCACTAGGTAATGTTATTGAAGTTTATACTGTAAACTTCACTATTTTGAAATAAAATTCACCAACAATGATTTCTAAGATCCACTAACACTTTTAAGTCCCGTTTATTGATTGGCTAACTGAAGGAATGAATAAACTGTCTCATTTTGTTCAAAAATCAATTTCTGCCATCCTTTTCTTCTGAAGTTTAGCTGTCCTGAGTAGGTGAATGTTAGAAACACTTGAAAACTGGCTTGCAAGGGAAGAGCGCCCAAGAGCTTATGAACATATGGTTAGGCTTACACTTAATTCATGTGGGACATTAGGATCATAACATACCATCATGCTCCACAGTCAACGTCCACGACGGCACACTCTAGTGACATTGACACGATGGTTGCCCTCTCTCTTTTTTGGTGGCTCCACTTACCTATCAGTTATTTTAATCTAACCTCTAGGTCACCCCCTCCAAAATCCGACCACAAAGTTGCAACTAATTTGATCCCATACTCAATTAGCTACGTCTGATTACTCGACGTAGTGGTTGGCTCTGATCCCAAATGCTGTGAACAGGTGAGTTTGAAAAGGATTAGTCATATTCAAGGTGACAACCCTCCAAGAAATTAATAGCCGAGAAGAGAAGAGAATAGTTTAAATGGAAAATATCTGCTGCCTCTTATTGCTGAAGCCGTAGCTTAAATACAACCATGACTAATTCAAATAACAAATAATAACTCCTAATGCTAACATCAAGACATAGTATTCCCCTCCCCTTGAAGACATAGCATAACAGTGTAGCAGTAATTCTCATAATAAATATGAAGATATGTGTAGAGTTGAAGCATCATATCTCATTGTGCTTCTTGGGTTGACGTTTCTAATGCAACTATCTTCTCCTCTTTCTCTCTCTCTCTACCCCCAGTCATTTGTAGATCTACAGTTTCCAAATGGTCAGTTGACCTATGTATCAGGTGAGGGGCTCACAACAAGTGCTTTTCTACCTCTCTGTGGGGGCCTTCTACAAGCTCAGGGTCAATATCCAGGTGAAATGAGATTCAGCTTCTCTTGCAAGGTGAGATTGTAAATTTGTAACAGGTTATCAAAAATAATCTTAGCGAGATTCTATTCTCATTTAATATAAAATGGATTCCGATACCATCTGTCAATTAGTCCAAGTTGCCTACATGTATGGGACCTGATATTTACCTATCAAAAAAAAAAAAAAAAAAAAAAATTTACCTATTGATTTTTTTTGTGTGTTCAGAATAAGTGGGGAACTCGTGTCACACCAATGGTACAATGGCCTGACAAGTCATTTACGCTTGGTCTTGCACAAGCCCTGGCATGGCAGAGATCTGGTCTCATGGTGAGGCCGACCTTCCAATTCAGGTTGGTTTATGTGCTCTGCCAATTTAATTGAGGGTAGAATAGGTAATTTATTATAGTGATTTATAGTCTGAAGGTTACCTTTCATACTATTTTATTTTCAACTGTTCAACAGTAACTATTTTGTTTATTTTTCTTCTAGTGAACTGTATTTCCATTTAATATGTTACCTAGGTTTATCGTTCCCAAGTCACATAAATACTGTTATCAAGATAATCCTAAATAAAAATGAGAGCCATTTTCCATTTATCAAAATAATAATAATGAGATCCATTTTCCAAACACTCTTCCAGAAAGTGACATTAATATGCAATTGCATGCAATAAAAACAATCAACATTTTTATTCCAAGCTGCATGACCACTTTAAATCAGCCATGTTATTGTTTCCTGTTGTATACCCCTTTTATGCTTTAGATCAGATTACACATTTCTCTTTTCCATTTGGGTTTGTTCACTACACACTGATTATATACGTGGTCAGTTTTAGCAAAATCAATTAGAAGTATGCTTTGCTTCTATTTGTATCTGAATCTTCACATTGTATTGCACTCGGCATTGACATGTTTCTTATCAAATTTTACAATGGTCAGTTTATGCCCCACTTTTGGTGGAAGCAATCCTGGGTTGCGGGCGGAGCTTATTCATTCAGTGAAGGAGCAACTGAGTCTGATATTGGGATGTGCATTCGTGACCCATCCTTCTGCCTTTGCATCTGTATCTGTAAGTAATTGCCTTCATGGTAGTTTTCAGTCCATGTCAGTCAAGGGAATAGATTCTCACCTACCATTGCAAAAACTAAAACACTTGCCCCAACCTTTGCTTTTCTGAAGTTTCACTTATTAGATTTAAATAGTATTTGTATAGAATAATTTGACAAAATGAATTTAGTGTACACAAATTACTTATTAAAAAAAATTTAATGTACAAAATTTATTGACATGCAAAGTGATGGACTAGTAACATTGAAGTATGTACAAATAAGAATATAAGATCTTAGATGATTGGATTCAGGCTTTAGGATGTTTATATTGTGACTCTTTTCTAGATTTTATAAATATCCTATGTAACTTGCCGTGAGGATGTATTATAATCAACCTTTGTTCATTCTTTCTCTATGAATGAAAAGTGAAAACTTTTACTTATTAGAAAAAAAAAGAAAAAAAGAAAAAAAATAAGATCTTATAAATATTCCGTAATCACCAATGAGATGTAATTATTTTTGTTAAAATATGTTGAGCTAGAAGCTTTTCTTTCCCTTGCTTTGCACTGATCTTGGAACTTGCTTACCTTGTAAACCTCACTTCCAATTCTTCTACTACATATTTGTATTGAATATATACTTAATTAAAAAAAATTGTATTTTTATTGAATATATGTTCAAGTTGCTGGTTCAGGTTTCTTTTCTTTCAACTCTACTATTGATTTTTTTTTTTTCTCCAGTCAACTTACTCGTAGAAGATAATATATATATACACACGCACTTTTTTTAGCTACCTAAATATGGGGAGGGGGCCTGGTGGGGTTCAAACCCAATGCCTACACACCCCTAGAGGTGTTGGAACCACTGGGGGATCCCTTGAATCCTGCATATCTATGGATATCATCATATGTTTTTATTAATTAGGAATGCTTCTTGTTAAGGTGATAACAACTGTTCTTACATGGTAATTTTTGTGCATTTATCATAACAAAACTATATAAAATTATTGACTAAATTCAAATTCTTTTTAAGATGGCCTATTAGCCTTTACTATGTTAACCTTATAAAAGTTGAACTTTTACTGAGTTATGATGTTCTTGTATTGTTTCTCTAAAACTATTCAGTATTTTCTAATTTTCTATTTTCCCCTCTTGTTGCGTATGTCCCACGCAGCTTGGCAGGTCAAAGTGGAATGGGAACGTTGGGAATTCTGGGATAGTAGTGAGAGTTGATACTCCTCTTTCCAGTGTTGGTCGACCTTCCTGCTCTGTTCAGATAAATTGTGGTATTGAATTTTAGTTAATTAATTCCACATAGTTTGCAACTGAAGTGTATATAGTCTTAAGCTTGTAAAACATACAATACCACATGTGAATATTTGAACTTTGTTTATGTCAATTACACTGATTTCATAAGTTTTCTTTGTAATTCGAATTTTTGGGATCTTTTTCTAGATTATTTGTAGATGTCGTTTTAGAAAAATTTTGGGTAGTGGTTTTGGTCTTTCCAGATGTAGAAACAGGGGGTGCCCTTTACTGTGATAACGTCTTATTTTGACTTTCCCAAAGTAAGGATTAGGTAAAATATTGGGTACGATAGTAAAGCAAAATGATTTAGACTCGAACGTAATTACATGTAACTTTTAAGAACCCAAAGGTTTGTTTTATGCATTCTCGCGGTCACTTGTGCTAGTCATTTACTTTTGGTTTGATTGGACATTCGTTTTTCCAGAGCACTCGCGTCAGCCTCCTCAAATTTTTAACTAAACTAACCAAAAAGACTACTTTTTCTTGTTTTATTAACACACCACTCGATACTCTATTTCTTATTTCATTTAATTTGTTTTTTCTCTCTCTCTGTCTCTCTCCTTTCTTTCCTCTTACTTCATTTAAATATTTATTTTTTTACTCTCCTCTCTCCTTTCCTTCCTCACCATTCCAACCACCACAATGTTGCAATTTCTACTTTTTGGGTTTTTTTTTTTTTTTTTACTCTGTGAATAATTAATCATCACTTACACTTTTTTTTTTTTACCAATTATATTTTGTTATATTACAGTTATGGCAAGAAGTTGTGAACAAGAAGTTGTGAAAAATTTTATTAGGATAGACTTTTTCCTAAAAAATTTCAAACATGGCAGTGATTACTAGTACAGCTGAGATGAGATTGTAATCAAATAAAGAAGAGATTGTAGAGTGTAATCGGGAAAACTATGAACCTTCCTAGTATGTTCCTTACTCTGTTTCTTAAAATAATAATAATAATAATTATAATTTACTTTCACAGCTCACACGACCTTCCTTCACTCTTTTTGATGTTTTACTTTTCAACTTTTCAGATATTATTTTTGCTCTATCTCATCTCTTTACTTCTCTGATTTGACCAGACCTTTTTTACCTTGCCTGACAGCTCTCTCACTTTCTTACATTCTCACGGTATCCTCTGATCCTCTCGGCCTCTCAAGATATACTCTTCATTTAGTTCTTTGTTTCCTTTATTTTTATTTTTATTTTTACCGCGCCTACTCTAGTTTTTCACCGATTCTTTTGTGTGTGTGTGTGTGTGTCCCCACTCTTCTATTCTCTTCCCTCTTTCTCTCTTACAAAATGCACGAGAATGAAGAAAAAAAATAGAAGAAATTCATCGATGTTCAACTCCGTTTCGGAACGAAATATCAACCTCCTCCTTGCTGAAAAGAGAGACAAGGAAACCCACGCAAAGTTAGAGAGAGAGAGAGAGAGAGAGAGAGAGAGAGAGATGTTGAGAGTAAGTGATGACTTTTTTCCTTTTTATTCTCTAGCGAGAATCAAGCATCGCTAGGACTAGCAAGGCTCCTCTCCAATGTTAAAATTGTGGGACAAAATATTGAGACTAATGTGAGTTTTTTTTTTTTGAATCTTTAGCTATATACTTGCTGAAATACTAGAAGAATAGGGATTTCCTGCACACAATCTAGCCGTGGTTGCTGCAAACAGGGACGTGTCAAAAAAAAGAAAGAGACACATATGCATAGTTTTGAAACCCGGACCGTTCAATGAACCGTAAAAGAGAGAGGTTCAAGATTTTTAAGGTTGGACCGAGGTCGAATCGAGATTGAACCGTGATGACGTCATAATTAATTTAATAATTAAATTAAATAAAAAAGGTATTTTAAATATATAAATAGTTGCAAAATTGACTAAAAATATCTAAAAATAATTGAAACAGAAATTAAAATAAAATTTATTGATATTATAAGGTTAAAATAAAATAGTACAACATAAATAAACATTAAAAAAATATTTCATAATAATCCTACAAGTCTAAATTATTTTGATTAAATAAAAAAATTACTTTTGATTATTTTAGTAAATTCACATGCAAATGCATTATTCTTTAATCAAAATTGAATTAATCAAAGGAAATAAATTTAGTAATATTTAATAAATTGAGAGAGATGTGATTGAATAAGTTGAAAAATTAAAATTGACATAAATCTATAATAAATATAATCTATATATATATATATATATATATAAAACTGAAACTTTTGAAACTCCCACAATTTTCCACGTCATCATTATTTTTAAAATATTAGCATTAAAAAACAAAAATTCTGATTTTAATAACTATTTCTCTCCCATACTCCTTCTCCTTCCTTATAAAAACCCGATCAACTCATTCTCTTTTCCAATATTTCCTTCTTCTCCGTTCTTCTGCGTTTATTCTTCTTTTGCTTCTTTGGCGTTTCCTTTCTTCTTCTGTCACTAGTGCCCAAAACCAAAAGAAATCAATAGTCTTAGATTTTTTTTCTTTTCTAATAAAGCTGTCTACCAATATGGCAGACACTACCCCTTCCCCATGAAAAAGTTGGACATGTGGCCATGCTTCAACCATTCATTTGCTTTTAAATTTTATTAAACTTTTTTTCATTTAATTGTGTTTTTTATAGGACATTTAAATATTTAATTGCATTATTTATTGGTACTACAAACCCACATATTCGTATACGTACTGTTCTTCTCAACAACCACTCATGTACTGTTACGGTAAATTAGGATTTATATTATAGATTAAATTGGTATAATATTAAATAAATTTATAAAAAAATGTATAATATTATATATATTTGCATAAAAATATATAACGTTATAGACATTCATTTTGTTTATAATATAAATCCATTTTATCTGTATAATGTAAACTAATAATTTTTATTATTATTATTTTTAACAATTAATAATAATATTCCATTGATTTTTGATATATCATAATGAAAGTTATGATATAGAAAATACATTTGAATGATGGTCTTTATATTTATTTAAATTATTTTAGTTAGTTTTTCTATTTATATTAATTTATTATATTTATCTATATTTTAAATAACTATTACATTAATTATGATATCATCACGATTCAACCTCGGTCTGAACTTGAAAATCTTGAACCTCTTCCTTCTCCAGTTCTTTGAACGGTCCAAGTTTTTAAACCATGGTATAGGTAACCCCACTATTCTATTCCGTTCCAAAATTCGGCCTATATCAGCGTTTCGGCTTAAATTTCGTCATTCCGAACAAAATATGAATTTTTGAGCTAAATGAAGAATGTTTTTTCACTGAGTAGCTTCTTTTGGATTTGATGGTGCGGACGTTAGAAAAGAAAACCGATTTAAAAAAAGAAAAAAAAAGTTAAGCGAAGAAGATGAGACGAAGAGGAGTGTTATATAGATTTGCAGACACTTGAGTAGTCTGAGAAGAGGAATAAAAAGAGTTAAAAAAAAAAATTGAGATGACATTTATGACACTTGGGAGGGGTAGAAAGGAAGTTTCTAGGAAGGTGTTCCCTTTATAATGCCATCACATGCCTCTTTATTCACAAAACTGGCATTACATCATTTTATATAAATATTTCTTTTAAATAAATAATCAACTAATCATTTTTAAATAGTAAACAAATAACTTTATTTTAATTTAGGAAAAAAAAAAAAACTTAAACTCTTCATTCATTGTTTTTTTTTTTTTTTTTTTTTTTTTTTTTTTTTAATAATTTTTTTTAATTTTAAAAGTAATAGCTTAAATTCTTCATTCATTATTGGATTTTTTTTCATAACCAATAGTTTTCCCGTGCATCGCACAGGTTAGCGACTAGTATACTTCATAGTTGTTCACAAGCAACATGTGTGGTGCGTTGGTCATGATGCTAGACTCGATTCTTAAATAAGGCATAGGTCACAAGTTCTAAACTCCATGGCTCCCTTTTCTCTATTTTTAAAAAATAAAGTCAACTCTTTGATTGGTTGAACCAGCCCACGGTTCGGCTAGTTTTTCAGGTTGAACCCTGGTTCAAAAGGTTCACTCAAAATATTTAAATTCCTGGTTTTCACATATAAAAAACCAAATTTGTAACCGGTTCATAGGTAAACCAGTCTGACCAATTGGTCCGGTCCGGTTCTGATAACCTTGCACATATGTAAGGGTCATGTGCAGCCTAACTAGGGGTGGCAATTCGTGTTCGCAGGTCGGGTTTGTGTCGTGTCAAGCAATGAGTATTCGGCTATATAGGTTGACCCAAACCCTACCTGTTTAGTAAACGTGTTAGGAATTCTCAACCTGAACACGACATGTTCATTAAACAGGTTGACCCGACCCAACATGTTTAACTCGATTAATTAACAAATCATGTAAAGGTCAATACAAATGACCCATTTAATAATCTATTTGATTAATAGGTCATACTTAACCAATATAATTTTTATCAATTCTCATATATCTAAAATTAAAATACAATTACAACTATAAATATAGTAATAAACATATAAAAAAGTCATTAATTAAGTAATAATATCAAAATAACTAATAATTTTATAAGCTACATGGGTCAAACAGGTTCGCATGTTGAACACGAACACAGCCCATTTATTAAACGGGTTAGCCATGTCAACTCGAATATGACTTGAACCCGTTTTGCCTTAACTCATGACCTGTTTATAAACGGGTTAGTCGTGTCGAGTTTGCGAGTCGTGTTAGATTTTGCTACACCCAAGCCTAATGTTAACAGTCTCTCTTTCTCTCTCATCTAAATCTGACGACAGCCACACATGGCCAGGCCTTTCTCTTTTTAAACTTGCCCTCTCTCTCTCTCTCTTCCTCCTCCTTTGTTTTTCTCATGAACCCTAGACCGAAAAAGAACCACTGCCTTTGTGCCATGGATTTTAGGCACTTTGAAAAGAAAAATGCTATTGCCAATACGTTTTCTTCATACTTGAATATTTTTTTTCCCTCATAAGCCAATATTAGGGGTGGCAAATGGGCGGGTTGGGTCATAAATGAGTTAGGTGTATAATTACCAATTTATCCATTTATGACCCGTTTATATATAAATTAATTATCCATTTCCAACCCAACCCATTTAATTAGTAACCCACCCATTTAATCCAATATGACCTAAATACCTTTAAAACTACTTGAATACCCTTTTGACCTCCAAAATACCCTTAAATACCTAAAATGATGCAAATACCCTTAGTCTTCCAAAATTACCAAAATACCCTTGGACATCCAAAATTATCCCCAAAATCTCTAAAATTAGCAAAATATCCATGAAACCTCTAAAATGACCAAAATACCCCTAATATCTTTAAAATCACCAAATATGCTTAAAAACCACTAAAATAACCAAAATACCTCAAAAATTTCTTAAATGACCAAAATACCATTGAAACCCAAAAAATGACCAAAATACCCATGAAACTCAAAAAATGACCAAAATACCCCAAAAACCTAAAAATGACCAAAATACCCCCAAAACCTTAAAAATGACCAAAATACCCGCAAAACCCAAAAAATGACCAAAATACCATCAAAACCTAAAAATGACCAAAATACCCCAGAAACCTAAAAAATAACCAAAGTACCCCCCAAAACCCAAAAAATGACCAAAATACCCCCGAAATCCAAAAAATGACCAAAATAACCCCGAAACCTAAAAATTACCAAAATACCCCCGAAACCCAAAAAATTACCAAAATACCCTTAAAACCTAAAAATGAAAAAATACCCCCCAAACCCCAAAAAAGACCAAAATACCCCCGAAACTTAAAAAATACCAAATACCCCTGAAATCCAAAAAATGACCAAAATACCATCGAAACCTAAAAAATTACTGAAATACCCCAAAACCTAAAAATTACCAAAATACTTCTGAACCCTAGAAATTTACCGAAATAACCCTAAAACTAGAAGATGACAGAAATGCCCTTGTAACCTAAAAAATGGCTAAAATACACTTAGAATCTAAAAGATGATCAAAATAACCTCGAAACCTAAAAAATTACCGAAATTCCCTCAAAACCTATAAAATGAATGAAAGACTCTTAGAACCTTTAATTTGTCAAAAATATCCTTGAAACATCCAAAATATCCTAAACCTCTATTTCGGTAATTTTAGATGTTTCAGGTGTATTTTGGTCATCTTACATGTTTAGGGGCATTTTGGTCATAATTTGGGTTTCAGAGGTTTTTATTGATCATTTTTTTTTAAAGGTTTTGGGGTTATTTTGGTTTTAGGTGTATTTTGGTCATCTTACATGTTTAGGAGCATTTTAGTCATAATTTGGGTTTCAGGGGTTTTTAACGATCATTTTTTTTAGGTTTTGGGGTTATTTTGGTCTTTTTTTTAGGTTTTTGGGGTATTTCGATCATTTTTTAGGTTTTAGGGTATTTTGGTAATTTTTTTAGGTTTCGGGGGTATTTCAGTTATTTTTTAGGTTTTAGAGGTATTTCGGTCATTTTTTAGGTTTATGGAGTATTTTGGTAATTTTTTAGGTTAGGGTGTATTTTGGTAATTGTTAGGTTTTGGGGGTATGTTGGTCATTTTTTTTAGGTTTTTGGGGTATTTTGGTCATTGTTTTAGGTTTTGGGGTTATTTTAGTCATTTTTTAGGTCTTGGGGTATTTTAATAATTTTATAGGTTTCAGAGGTATTTTGGTCATTTTTTAGGTTTCAGGAGTATTTTTGGTAATTTTAAGGTTTTAGAGGTATTTCGGTCATTTTTAAGGTTTAGGAGGTATTTTGGTCATTTTTTAGGTTTAGGATTCATTTTGATCATTTTTTTGGGTTTTTGGGGTATTTTGGTAATTTTTGGGTTTTGGGGATATTTTGGACATTTTAGAGGTATTTTTCTCATTTTGTGGGTTTTGGGGGTATTTTGGTCATTTTTTAGGTTTTGAGGGTATTTTGGTCATTTTCAGGTTTCAGGGGTATTTTGGTCATTTTTTGGATTTTGTGGATATTTGAGAGGTTTTGGAGGGTATTTTGCTCATTGTAGAGATTTTGGAGGTATTTTGGTCATTTTGTGGGTTTTGGGGGAATTTTGGTCTTTTTTTTTTGGTTTTGGAGGTATTTTGGTCATTTTTAGGTTTCTGGAGTATTTTGGTCATTTTTTGGGTTTTGGTGGTGTTTTAGTAATTTTTTAGATTTTAGGGGTATTTTGGTCATTTTATGGGTTTTAGAGGTATTTTGGTCATTTTTTGGTCATTTTTTGGGTTTTGGGGGTATTTTGGTTATTTTTTGGGTTTCAAGGGTATTTTGGTTATTTTTTGGGTTTTGAAGGTATTTTGGTCATTTTTAGGTTTCGGGGGTATTTTGGTCATTTTTTTGGGTTTTGGTGGTATTTTAGTAATTTTTATATTTTAGGGGTATTTTGGTCATTTTTTGGGTTTCAGAGGTATTTTGGTAATTTTTTGGATTTTGGGGGTATTTTGGTAATTTTTAGGTTTCGGGGGTATTTTTGTCATTTTTTGGATTTCAGGGGTATTTTGGTCATTTTTTTTGGTTTTGGGGGTATTTTGGTCATTTTTTGGGTTTTGAGGATATTTTGGTCATTTTTTTGGGTTTTGGTAGTATTTTAGTCATTTTTTAAGTTTCAGGGGTATTTTAGTCATTTTCTAGAATTTTAGATTTTATGTTGTTTATTTAAATTTTAGATGGGTTTAGTGGGTATTAGTGAGTTTATCCATTTAGACCCATCTAATTAAATAACCAAATGGATCTTTACCCGTTTAACCCAAATATTCAAATGAGTTGGGTTAAGACTTATCCAAATAAGGTAGGTAATGGGTAGGTTAATGGATATGGATAAAATTTGCCACCCCTAGCCAATATGAAGGCATTCAGAAGCATAGGACCACTAGACAGTGTGAGAACATATAACAAAGCAAAACACCCAGATAAGAACATTTTTTTCCAATGGATTAAAATTATTGCCCGTAGGTTTGGACACAAGGGGTCTTTGGAGTTGCCACCTAGTTTTTGCAATGATTTAGGAACCATATATATAGCGTCATTTTCGAGGAATGACTTTTGATTTTACTACTAGAGTATGAGTTTAGAGTTTAGGTATGCTCTTGGGAAGGTGTTAGGCACCCAAGATCGCCTAACCCTAAAGTTCGCCTCCCATCGTTGTATCTTATGTCTTAACCCTATTAAAAACTATTTAAATACTTGTATTCTGAACACACACACACACACACACACACACACACACACACACACACACACATCATGCATCTAACATACAACATGGCATCTTTATCCCTAAACAAGCATACTTATCAATCCACAAAGTAAAAGAGAGCCAAACACACAAAAGAAACCCTAGCATTCATCTAATCATGACATCAAGGTATATCATCAATAGCAAGCGAATCATTTTATGAACAAGGAATTAACTTCATACATATATATCAAAGGAGGATTAGACAAACAACATGCATGTTCATGTGAATGCATGACTTACTTTACTTATCTTGTAGCATCTCAGCACCTATGGCATCATGAATGAATATGTCAATGCATGTTCATG
This sequence comes from Quercus parvula, assembly GCA_030820535.1. NCBI lineage: Eukaryota > Viridiplantae > Streptophyta > Magnoliopsida > Fagales > Fagaceae > Quercus > Quercus parvula. The sequence continues at coordinate 26,605,458 of JAUAME010000004.1, forward strand.
GCATCAAAGCAAGAAGCAAACATAAAAACCCTAATCTAAGCATATTAAAGACAACAAGCATACAAGACATAGGCACAAATATGTATGAACATATGAAAAGGCTTTAAAAAGGAACAAAGCATGTGAAACAAACCAAACAAACAATCCAAGGAATTTGGATTAAGGTTTCTGGGCAAGTGCCTGTGTATGCAGCGAGAGGCTTGTGTAAGTAGGATTTAACTTGCGTACACATACCCATGACATGCTTGCGTGGGACTTGTTCAAGAATCCTAACCCAAAAACCTGAAACAAAAAGTAGAGCACAAATAAAAAAACCTAATTCTAACTATCTAGCATGCTCAGAACACATACAGAACTATAAAACTAACCTAAGTAGACATGTAAAAAACTAAACTAAACTAAGAAAGATAGACAAAAAGGACAAAGGAAGAAAGAAAGAATACCTTAAAGCACAAGTTCTTAAGCTTGATTTTTTACCGTTCCCTTCAGTCAAATCTATCACAATTCAATAAAACAGTGATTAGAAACTTTAAACTCAAAAGATTGGGGCCAGAAAAGGTCCCAATCAAATAAAAATGACTTGAGAGTGTTTTGTGAAAAACTCCCTTTTGATTCACTATTTTCTAGTGAATCTTAGGTTTTTCCTATGGAATTTCTGTATGTTTTGAAAATGTACCATGTAAAGCTTTTTATAGTTGAAAAAAATGGGGTTTGGAACGACTCCCAGACAATTCGAGATTCATTCCAAACCTCAGCCATTATTGCAAAAAAATTGCATTTTCCATACTTTTGAAACCCCAGCTTCGTACGCAGGATTGTGCCTATGTACACATTCTTTGGCCATATACATAGGCTTCTACCCACGTATGTGGGCCGAAGGCTACTTTGGTCTTTTATTTTCAAAAATAGATTTTTGTGCATTTAATATTTTCCATTTTAACACTCCTCAAGTTAATTTGGTATCTGATTGGGCTTTAAACTAGCCATAGGCCTTAGAGTTTAAGTATCGTTGGGGAATAGGGGCCCAAGTCGTGAGGGGTACAAAATGCGGTATCTACAGATGCCCCTCTTTTGATTCATGAGCTTCACTAATGAAATCAAAAGAATAAGAGACAAAACATTTTATTTTGATGTATAGCTTGGGCCTAACCCACACACGTGACACACATCACGCATACATGGGGCGGGGTGCAACTCCAAAGAGTTGCATGGGATTCGTATGTTTGAAGTCCCACCTTTATTGCTTAGAAAATGAGCAACGATAGGTTCATTATCCCAAAATCTGTTTTGCCACTTGCAAGCAAACGGCGAGTGACTCACTATCCTAAAGTCATTTAAAAAGAAAAAAAGAAAATAAATAAGGGTGCTCTTGCGAGCTAACCCAACAAACAACAAAAGAATACAGTCTCTGTGGTGTCCGTCCAGGGTTCTGGGCTCTTGCCTCAAACTTCTCTAGGTGACTTGTTCCTCTAATCTTCTTCACTTCTTTCTCTACCTTTTCTAGTAAGGTTCTTGCCTCGGGTTGACCTTGGTATTTTTCTCCATTCTCTACCTTTTTCTACCATGCCTGCATGTTCAATTCCCAGAGGATATGTGCATGAGTAGTCTTGATTGTTGGGCCCACTAGAGATGGTGAAAACTCGCTGAGGAGTAGATGTGCATGGGGAGGAATCTTCTGTCTCGCATGAATTGCTTAGGGATGAGAAACTCACTGAGGAGTAGTATGGATGGACTTGCTAAGGAGTAGTGTAGATGTGTGATCCATTAGGGAAGAATCTTTTGCTTCCTTCATGGTTCGTTGAGGACTTCGAGGAAGAATCTTCTGCTTCCTCGCTGGGGTTTTTTTTTTTCTTGTGTATTGGACTCATTGGGGGAGAATCTTCCTTACTAGGGATTGTTTAAATGTGCTTAGGTTCATCGGGGAAGAATCTTCTGCTTCCCTACTGGGGTTGGTGTTCTTGATGTGCTTGATCTGCTAGGGAAGAATCTTCTGCTTCCTTACTGAGGATAATGTTCTTGATGTGTTTGAACTATTGAGGAAGAATCTTCTGCTTCCTTATTAGGGATAGTGTTTTCAATGTGCTTGATTTGTTGGGGAAAAATCTTATTCTTCCTTACTGAGGATAGTGTTTTTGATGTGCTTGATCCACTAGGGATGGTTTTGGGATGTACATGCTTCATTGGGGAAAGAGTCTTTTACTTCCTTTACCACTCATTGGGGAGTCCTTTGATAATTTTGTGCTTAAATGGGGCAATCTTGGGATGTCCCTCTTTTTTTTTTAAAGAATTTATTTATTTTTATTTTATTGTTCATGACTAAACTACACATAGTTTAGCCATCAGGTGTGTTCTTGCCTTTTCATTTTTCCCAATGGTTACCAACTGTTTCTTTTTCTTCTTCATTCTCTCATCTCCCTTATCTCTTCATATTCTCCATAACCCTTTTTTTTTTTCTTTTCTCTACCAAAATCTCCCTCTCCTCACTTCCTGACTCTCTCTCATTCTCTCATTTTCTCTCATTCTCTTATAAACTTCTCCAATGGCACCCAAGGTCAAGAAGACCTCCTACGTCCTTTCTTCCGATCCATCTCACTCGCTAGAGTGGGGCAACGAGGTTGATGGGGTCCCCACCATTGACATATCGGCTAGAGAATCACATTCCCATGGCTGAATCTGTAAGTTTTCAAGCTTTTTCTCATTTTAAAGTTTCTTTCTGTTCTTCTGTTTTAATGTGTTTTTGGCCATGTAAATGCTTGGGTTTTGTTGTGGGATGGGTTTAGATGAAAACCTAACATCTTAGGAGTGGTAGGAACATGTTTAGGATTGATTTTGGGTCATGCATACTTGAAAATATCGAAGAACTACTTCTATCTATGTTCTTGCATGCGTGGACTCGGGCTTGCGTACGCAACTTCGATTCATGCGTACGCGGCTCTAATCTTGCGTATGCAGGTCTATTCTTGCAGTTCTGCGTATATGGGAATGGGCCTGCGTACGCGAGGTCCTATCTGTGTATGTGGGCTTTGACCTGCGTACGTGAGATGCTTGGTAGAAGCCTTACTCTGCCCATTTTCACTTATTTTTCATCTGTTTCACTCTCATATGTAATCCTAACACCCCTTCTTGTCATTTTTGCACCAATATCACTATATCTTTCTTTTTTATCCTTGCATCAAAATATTATTTTTCCTAAATTCTGCTTGAATCAGGAATCTAATGTCATTTTTTTTTTTTGGTAGTCATCATCCCTTTACGCTGGTAGGGGAAGCACTAACAAGGTGGTAGAGTGGTACAACCTTCTTGTCCTTGAAACCAAGGCATACATCTGGGAGGAGGCTTCGAGCCTATCATTGGTCTTCTTCTGGAGAAGTCTGCGAGTGCTACCTTGGTGTAGTGCCTCATTGAGAGGTGGTGGGATACTACCCACACCTTTCACATTGCTGAGCAGGAGATGACGGAACTCCTTATGACTTCTACCGCATGACCGATCTTAGCTTTGAAGGGGCCATCATCAAATTGGATGGTGTGTTAGGCATCTAGCTGGGTCTCGACATGCCTTGATGTGCCCCATGTTTTAATTTTCTCCACTTTTATGATTCTCATGTTTTAGTTTTTGAATTTAATAAAGGATTGGAATGTTCCAAATCTTCTATGAAAACAATTTTATTGATAATGCCTTAAAATGTATACTTGTTATATATTTATGTGGGCGTTATCTCCTTATTACTATGCTTAATTTAGCCATGATTTGCATTAGTCCCTATTATTTATCTTTACATAATTTCTAGAATAAGATGTCATTCATTGCGTGTAATTTTCTACTTTCAGGAAATCATATGAAAAAGATGAGTTTACAAGAGTCTGTGAGAGAATGGAGGCCAAACTAAAATTAAAGAGGAGTTAAAGGACCATGCTTAAATGTCTAAGGAGACGCAGCTGGAGTGCTTGGGTCATCTACCATGTTTGGAAGCTTCAAATAAGGAAAGAAATCAAAGAGGCAGAATCTGAAAAGGAAAAAGCAGATTTGAGCACTGATCCGTATTTTGGGTGTATCTCTCTCCTCAAAAATCCAATTGACACAGGGCTAGATGAGTTGGAACCGTGACTTAAATATCTACAACTTTTCAGTTTTGAGTTTTTCAAAATTCACAATTTTTGAAGGCTGAAATTAACTCACAAGTTACTGCTGTAAATCTGGACGAAAATTAAAATAGTAAAAGTTTTATTTTCTTTGGACACTTGGACGTTAGGGTTTTGAAGGGAGGCTGTGTAGAACGAATTTGGCAAAGAAAACCTTGTTTTTTCTTCTCTCTAATGGCAGCCTAAACTCTTTACTAGGGCTAGAGGTTATGTTTCTTCTATACGGTATGAATATTTAATGTGAATCTTTCTAGGATTCTATCAACAACATATTTGATTGTTCAATTAGATTTCTTTTGATGTATTAGTTCTTCCATGCTTTCAATAAGTTCAATCATATTTTTTTATTTTTTATTTTTTAGATGAATTTCTAATAGTTTCAAATAGAAATCAGGTTTTAAAGTGAATGGGTTTTTTCTGAAAACTTTTCTAACCACATTGTTAATCTAGGTTATCACGCGTTCTTGAATTGTCTTAGTTCAACCGAATCATAAGTTTTTAATTGTATAATAACAATCAATTACAAAATATATATTTTCTTAGATCACAAAGAATTTCACATAGATATAGGCAAACACCCCCGATGCCCTAGTATTTATATTATTGATTTAAATAAGTTTTTATTATTATTCTTGTTAACAATCACCAAGCAAAAGTACTTTTCTTCTTCACCTAAATTGTTCTTTAATTATATTGTCTTTGAATCTATCCTGCTCCTTGTGGTTCGACCTTGGTACTCCGAGAATTATATTACTACGATCACTTGCACTTGGGAGTGAGCAAGCACTTATCATCTTTTAATTTGAGCAATAAGAGAATCACATTTTTATTATCGTTGCTTGTTGTCATTTATTCTCTTGTTTTTTTCTTTTCTTTTCTTTTTCCTTTGCCATGTAATTTTTTTTGCCCATACTGTCCCTTTGGAGATTTTCACCATGCCCATGGTCTTTTCCCCTAATTTTTGCCTAGATCACCCTTTCGGGTTTTCAATCTAGTGCAGTTCCTTTGCTTTAACTTTTGCCTAGATTGCCCTTTCAGGTTTTCAACCTTGCAGGCTCTTTTCCACTTTTTTTTAGATGTTTTATTTCCGGAGTTTATCCGTGTTAATTGGGCGAAGCATCCCTTCCCTATCCAAATCTATGATCCTTGTAGCACCTCCAGACATGATCTTCTTGATAATAAAAGGCCCAGACCACCTTGGCTTCATCTTTCCCCTTGGGTCAAAAGTCTCATCTCTGAGCACCTTTAGGACCAAGTCCCCTTCTTTAAGGTTTCTCAATTTCACCTTCTTGTTGAATGCCCTAACAATCCTTTTTTGGTACCCTTGTGCATGATATTGTGCCCTAGCCCTCTTCTCATCTATCAAATCCAATTGTTCATATCTCTACCTCAATAGGAAGCACTGCCTCACTACCATAAACCAAAGAGTAAGGTGTTGCCCCAGTCAACGCACGGATAGAAGTTCTATAACTCCATAAGGCAAATGGCAGCTTATTGGCCCAATCTTTGTATGTCACTACCATCTTGGCTAGGATATTCTTTATATTCTTATCAGCTGCTTCTACGACACCATTAACTTGTGGTCGATATGGTGAAGACTTGTGATGCTCAATGTTGTACAACTCCATGATCTATCAAACCTCCCCCTCAAAGTGGGAACCGTTATAAAAAATGATCTCTTGGGGCACCCCAAACCGGCATATGATGTTTTTTTCTAAGAACCGAGCCACATGCTTAGCCTTCAATACGGAATAGGAGGCTGCCTCCACCCACTTGGTAAAATAGTCAATTGCCACCAAAATATATTCATGCCCATTTGAAACCTTAGGAGCTATCCTTCCAAACACATCTATTCCCCAAACCGAGAATGGCCATGGAGAAGTCATGCTATACAACTCACTAGGCGGTACATGGTTCAAGTTGGTGTGCATATGACAATCATGGCAACCCTTCACATAGTCCAAACAATCGGTCTCCATTGTATTCCAAAAGTACCCCATCCATTGGATTTTCTTGGCTAACATTCTTCCATTTATATGAGGGCCACAAATCCCTTGACGAACTTCTTCCATTACTTTCTTGGCTTCTTCCTTCTTCAAGCAATGAAGGTGCATACCATCATAGGATCTTCTATAGAGTTGTCCTCCACATAGGATGTATTATGTTGCCATCATCCTAATGGAATGACGTTCTCTCTTGTTGGCACCATCCAGATATGCCCCCTAGTTCCAAGAACTTTACAATGTCATAGTACCACAGAACTCCCTCTTCCTCTATGGTCATTACTGAAGCTTCGGTCTTCCTTTTGTGCACTTCTTCATGACTTTGCTCAATTTCCAAGGGTCGTGTCCACACTCCCTTGGGTATTTCAACCATAGAGGCTAAGGTAGCTAAGGCATCTGCAAATTGATTTTGAGCTCTAGGGATGATTGTGTATTCAATTCTGTCAAAGGTCTTAGTCAAGTCCTCCAAGTATTGTTGATAAGGCTTTAAATGTTCCTCTTTCACCTTCCACAACTTTTGTGCTTGGGCTATAATCAAAGTTGAATCTCCAAAGACTTCAGCCTCCTTTACCCCCAAATTCTTGAAGAGATTCCATTCCGGCAATACAAGCCTCATATTCAACCATGTTATTAGTTGCTTCAAAATTCAACTTAATTACTAAAGGTATGTGAGATCCCTCGGGAGTGATCAAGAGTATTCCTATCCCATTCCTATATTGGTTTACAGCTTCGTCAAAGTACATCTTCCACTTCCCTAACTCAACATCCAAAATGTCCTCATCTAGAAAATCTTTACCATATTCCCCCTCTATAGGATTCTTGGCGCAAAAATTTGACCCGATGCTCCATTTGATAGTTTTTCTAGCCACATACTTCAAATCGAATTTTGCCAACAAGATCAACCATCTTGACAATCTTCCACTCAAAGCGGGTTTCTCAAAGAGATACTTCAACAGGTCCATTCTTGCTACCACCCATATTTGGAAAGGTAAGATGATATGTCTCAATTTTTGTACAGCCTAAACAAGTGCGAAGCATGACTTTTCTATGGGAGTGTACCTAGTCTCATAATCCTGGAACCTCTTGCTCAAGTAGTATATGACCCTCTCATTCTTGTCACCATCTTCTTATGCAAGCATACTTCCAACTGCATCCCCTATGATGGAAAGGTATAGGAGTAAGGGTCTTCCATGTTGTGGAGGCACTAAGATAGGTGGGTGGAGGAGATACTCCTTGATAAGTTCGAAGGCTTTTTGGCACTTATTTTTCCATGTATGTGGTTCATTCTTCCTTAGGAGTTTGAAGATGGGCTCACAAATAGAGGTAATCTTGGTAATGGATTGACTAATGTATTGTAATCGACCCAAGAAGCCCCTTATTTCTTTCTCACTTTTGGGTGGAGGCATCTCTAATATGGCTTTAATCTTGGATGAGTCAACTTCTATGCCTCTATCACTCACTAAGAAGCTTAGCAATTTTCTGGTGGCTACACTGAAGGTCACTTTTGTGGTTCAATCTGAGCTTGTACTCTTTAATCCTCTCGAAGAACTTCCTCAAGTTTATGGTGTGGCTACCTCTATCCTTGGATTTCATTATCATATCATCAACATACACCTCTACCTCATTATGCATCATATAATGTAGCAAGGTTGTAGCCATCCTTTGATATGTTGCCCTAGCATTCTTAAGGCCAAACGGCATCACCGTGTAACAATAGATTCCCCATTCGATAGTGAAAGTGGTTTTGGTCATATCTTTGGAAGCCATCTTAATTTGGTTGTACCTCGAGAAACCATCCATGAAAGACATCAAGGCATTTCTTGCCATGTTATCCACCAAGACATCAATGTGAGGGAGAGGAAAGTCATCCTTAGGGCATGCCTTGTTCAAGTCCCTAAAGTCCACACACATCCTCACCTTCGCATCCTTTTTAGGTATAGGCATGACATTGGCTATCCATTCGGCTTGGTGGACGGGTTTGATGAACCCTACCTGTAATTGTTTAGTGACTTCCTCCTTGATCTTTAAGAGCCATTCGGTCCTCATTCTTCTCAACTCTTGTTTGACGGGAACCATGTGATCATGAGTATCAATGTGATGTTGAGCTATCTTAGGGTCAATTCCAGACATATCCTCATAGGACCATGCAAATACCTCTTGAAATTCTATGAGGAGTTCTTGAAGATCTTTTGTTTATTTTTCATTTAGAGTTAAGCCAATTTTAATTAAGCGTGAATTCTCATCATTGCCCACATTAATAGTTTGAAGAATTGGTTCCATAGGTTCAATTTTCCGTTCCAATTGTTTATTAATTTCATTTTCAAATTCATTTAAATCATTTAAGTGCAGAATTTCAATGTTATAGGACACATCAAAGTAAGCCAAATCAGAATTCATCTTATCGAAAATATTGAAAAGTATATTGGAACTTGCATTACAAAACTCTTTCCCCATATTTTTAGAAAACTCAACCCAAATTCAATTATTAATGGGCCCCACAATAGGCATGATGAATTTGGAAGTATCACTTGGCTCTTCATTGGTGATGGCAAACACGTCCCCACTTGTCTTCATCATAGTCTTCATTGCTTCAGCATCCATGTAGTTCTCCCAATCGACCTCTTCTTGTATCTCTTTGATCACCATAGTAGGCTTCTCCTTAAAGGTGAGCTTTTCATTAAAGAGCATTTCCCATCCTGGATAACATTTCCATCCTTTCCTACCCAAGGTTCGGGGAAGCCACAATAAAGGAAGTTTTCCCCTTCCTTTATGAAGTTCCCATTAAGAGTGCCAAGGTTTTTATTGATTCCGTCGCAGCCTTTAAAGAATCCTAAACCTTCCCTAGTCACTTGATTCTTGATGTTGGGGAACTGGGGAACTCAACTACCCCTTTTCCTTCTTTTCCAAGGCCCATATCAGGCATGAATCTCATGTTCTTCATCATTGCAATCACCCCATGGCTACAATATGGGAACAAGTCGGTAGCATACCTTTCATCCTTCAACCCATAATCAATCATATTCACGAACTGAAATCCATTCATTTGAAGCTCGCTTCCTCCTTCCTTGAGCCCACAAACTGGTGCTAGAATCTCACCATCTCCAAGCACTATAGCAATCCCTCCTTTCCATGGGATCTTCATCTTTTGGTGTAGCGAGGAGGGGATTGCCCCTTTAGGGTGAAGCCAAGCCCTTCCTAAGAGAAGATTGTAATTTAGGGTGATGTCCATGATATGAAATTCCACAATGGTTTCCGTTGGTGTAATCTTACAAGGAGCCTTGAAAGTACCCATGACCTTTCTTGAAGTGTTGTCATAAGCCCTTACAGTGAAGGGAGAAGGAACGATAGTCTCCATATCTAGGCCAACAATGAGGGCGGTCCTAAAGGGACAAACATTCAAGGCGTACCCATTGTCAATAAGCACCATCGGAACCTTGGCACCCATGCATTCAATGGTGATTTGCAGGGGTCTAGTGTGAGTAGCTCATTTGGGGGGGAGATCTTCATCGGAAAGGCAAGGAGAGGGTGTGAGGAACCCTCGACTCCTATGAGGGACAAAACTTCTTGTGGTGTAGTTTCTATAAGTATTTCTTTCCCATTTAAGGCGTCCAAGAGAGCCTTACGGTGCTTTTGAGAGGCCATGAGCAAGCCCCATACGGACACATGAGCTTGGGTCTTCTTCATTTTCACTAAGACCCTATCTTTTTCTTCTTCTTCTTTTTTATCTTATTTTTCTCTAAGTTTCGTGGGCTTGGACCCTTCCTCTAGATCTCTACCAGGATAATCCTTTTCCAAAAAGGATGACTTGTAGTGCTTTTCACTTCTAGTGATATTTGCTACATTGTCCTCCAAAACCCTCTTCTTCAATTTCGTCACTCTTTTGGGAAATATCCCCCATATTGCTATTGCTTCCTTTAAGACTTCATCTTTTTCATCTCATATTCCTTGGACTACCATGGCATTGATATTGACATTTGTAGTTTCTATCAACTTTGAGCAATCCCACTCAATCTCATCTACTTGCACCCAATTTTGATATGGAGGAGGAGCCCTATGATAATCGGGTGAAGGTTTCTTTCTAATATTGGGCTTGGTGATGATGTTGGGATTTGAGAGGGTTCCATTGTCTATGAGGTCTTGTATCTCATATTTGAGGCGGAAGCAATTATCAGTTTTGTGGCCAAATTTTTGGTGGTAGTGGCAATATTCATTAAGGTTCCAAGTGGAAGGTATGGGTGTGGGGTCTAAAGGCTTGATGAATCCTTTGGAGGATAGGTTTTCATATGCTTGGGTGAGGGTCATTCCTAGGTCAGAGAATTCTCAATGAGCTTTCTTTGGGTAGGCTAGTGTTTGTTAGGGTATGATGGTGCTTACATTTACGGGATTGGGTGCTTTGGTGGTGGTTACTCCCCCTCCATATGTTTTCTTGGTTGGAGGATTACTTTCACCTTTCTCCAATTGTTTGTTGTTGATAGCATCTTCAATTCTTGTCCCACAATCACATAGTTCTCCAAATGAGCTAATAGGCGATGACAAAAGCCTATTATTATAAGTCGGAAGCAAGTTCTTGATGATCATGTTGATTTGGTGTTTCTCATTTGGCCTATTGACCATCCTAGATGCCTTGGTCTTCCATCTAGTCGTGTATTTGGAAAAAGTCTCCCCTAGACCTTGTTTGGTTGTCTCTAAATCCCTTAGAGTCACATCAATCATGGTGTTGAAGATGAATTGTCCACAAACAACTCCACCAGTTAATTCCACACTTTAGTTTTGCTTGTATCAAGGCTATGGTACCATCTTGATGCACCTCCTGTGAGTGAGAGAGGAAATGCATGTAAAGTTTGCTTCTCATCTGGCCCTTTCGTTTCGGCGATGCTTAGGTATCTCCTCACATGTTGCTTTGGATCTCTAGCCCATCAAAATTTTCCACATCAGAAATCTTAAACTTGGGTGGCAATGCAATAGAAGCCTTTAAACTCATTCCTCCCATATTATAGAGGTAATCATCCATCCCTTGCGCCTTGCAGAAGGCGAGTTGCATTTTCTCCATCTTTCCCTCATAGCCATGGTTTCTGCGGTAAGCTTCTCAAATTTCTTGTTCCTTTCATATTCCACATTCATTCTTCATCTTCCTTCTCATCATCATGGATTTCCACATGTGGAGGCTTCTTGAGCTTAGATTCTTCCAATCTAGTGAGATGCCCTCCCATTCTCTTAAGGGCCTTTCCATGCTCATCCAAAGCCTTAAGGATCTTTTGTGCCATTGGGTCTTCCATAGAGGTAGTCATTGTTTCTTGGGAGGTCTCTTCTTCTTGGTTTGTGTCCTCAATCTTGATCAAGCGCCTTCCTTTCTCTTGAATCCAAATGGGAGTGGGGACGTGTTTTCTTGACTTTGATGGTGCAATGATGCCTGAAAAAAAAAAAGCCCCATTTTCATTAAGTTCATGTCCCAATTAAAGGTTTCTTTTAAACTTTATATGTTCTTAGAAAATTCTCAGGTTTATTTTAATGAAGGCCCAATTACTTTGTCCCTCCCTTCCCTCTTATGGATTTTTGCCCCTTGTTTCATTCGGCTTTGATCCATTTACAATAAATCTCTCATCCTACTCTTATGGGCTTTCATTAGAATGCACTTAGAATTTTTTCAACCCTTTGTCTCAAACATGGGCTTACAATGTATTCATCACCTTTGGGCTTCTCATTTTTATTCATTATTTCATCCATTTTTTTTTTCTTGAAATAGCCCTCTAGCTAGAATACATTGTAGCCTCCATCTCAAAGTCTATGAAATTTTCATCATTTTAGGCCTAGGAATGCAACAAAGAGACCCAAGATTAGGGAGTTTCATTTTTGGCTTTGAATGATGTTGGATGCTAAGTCCATAGCGTAGTTGTTACCTTAGGCTCAAAGTCCTCTTTTTCAAAAGGGCTTTTTCCACTTGGGCCTATGATAACAATTAAGTTATGGTGTTATGAACCTTCCAAGTTAAGATATGCCTTTGGATTTAGGGACAATCCTCTTATATGTGAGAACATTTTTTCTTTTATCCCATAACATCTTAGGGTATACCATAACTTTAGGGTCATCTCCTCCATTTTCAATATCTTTTATTTGTCCTTTAGAATTAGGTGAACACATAGTATATTGTTGAACAAACAAGAGATATATAAAGGGTATCCTTTGTGACCCTTTGTGATAGGGTCTAGGATCTCTTTAGTGTGGTAGGCTACGTAAGACAAAAGGGATAGATAAGTAGGTCACTCACAATGAGGTGGGCTATGATTCCAACCGGGGGCCTAAGTGGACCCCATAGTGGATTGGTAGCAAACCTTTAACATACTTAAAACTCATTATAGGCGATGGCACTGATTGTAAGTAGGTGGGATGAATTTCGGAAAATTTGGACCCGAATGGAGCCTTCCATCTTCCCATTCATCACCAACCAAGGTTAAGGGAAAAAAGAGAACAAGTGATGCGTGTGGAAAACAAGTATAGAAATAATTTTTATTAATGTTAAAACATAGGACACATAGAAATTAAATTCACCATCCCAAGTGGAGTTGCCATTGTGGACACAAGGGGTCTTTGGAGTCACCACCTAGTTTTTGCAATGGTTTAGGAACTATATACATAGCGTCCTTTTCAAGGAAGGATCTTTGATCTTACTACCATAGTATGGGTTCGAAGTTTAGGTATGCTTTTAGGAAGGTGTTAGGCACCCAAGATCGCCTAACCCTAAGGTTGGCCTTCCATCGTTATGTCTTATGTCTTAACCCTATTAAAGACTATTCAAATACTTGTATTCTACACTCACACACACACACACACACACTAATCATGCATCTAACATACAACTTGGCATCTTTATCCCTAAATAAGCATACTTATCTATCCACAAAGTAAAAGAAATCCAAACACACAAAAGAAACCCTAGCATTCATCTAATCATGGCATTAAGGCATATCATCAATAGCAAGCAAATCATTTTATGAACAAGGCATTAACTTCATACATATATATCAAAGGAGGATTAGACAAACGACATGCATGTTCTTGTGAATGCATTACTTACCTAACTTACCTTGTAGCATCTCAGCACCTATGGCATCATGAATGGATATGTGAATGCATGTTCATGGCATCAAAGCAAGAAACAAACATAAAAACCCTAATCTAAGCATGTTAAAGACAACAAGCATACAAGACAGAGGCAAAAATACGTATGAACATATGAAAAGGCTTTAAAAAGGGACAAAGCATGTGAAACAAACCAAACAAACAACCTAAGGAATCTGGATTAGGGTTTCTGGGCAAGTGCCTGCATACGTAGCTAGAGGCCTGCATACGTAGGATTTAACCTGCGTATGCATGCTCATGACATGCGTGTGTGGGACTTGTTGAAGAGCCCTAACCCGGAAACCCAAAACAGAAAACAGAGCATAAACAAAAAAACCTAATTCTAACTATCTAGCATGCTCAGAACATACTATAAAACTAACCTAAGCAAACATATAAAAACCTAAACTACACAAAGAAACAGGATTAAAACTAAGAAAGATAGACAAAAAGGACAAAGGAAGCAAGAAAGAATACCTTAAAGCAAAAGCTTTTAGGCTTGATTTTTTACCGTTCCCTTGGTCAAATCTATCATAATTCAATAAAATAGTGATTGAAACTTTAAACTCAAAAGATTAGGGCCAGAAAAGGTCCTAATCAAATAAAAATGACTTGAGGGTGTTTTGTGAAAAAACTTCCTTTTGATTCACTATTTTCTAGTGAATCTTAGGTTTTTCCCATGGGATTTCTACGTGTTTTGAAAATATACCATATACGACTTTTTATAGTTGAAAAAAATAGGGTTGGAACGGCTCCTAGACGATGTGGGATTCATTCCAAATCTCAGCCATTATTGTAGAAAAATTTCTTTTTTAAACTTCTGAAACCCTAGTTGCGTACGCACGCTTTGGCTTGCGTATGCAAGCTTCTGCCCACGTACGTGGGCCAAGGGCTACTTTGGTCTTTTATTTCCAAAAATATATTTTTGTGCATTTAAAAAGTGATATTTTCCATTTTAACACCCCTCAAGTCAATTTGGTATCTAATTGGATTGTAAACAGGCCTTGAGCCTTAAAGTTCAAGTATCATTGGGGAACGGGGGCCCGAGTCATCAAGGGTACAAAATGCGATGTCTACAGTAGGATTGATGTTTGGGATGTTGGTTTTGCTCTCTTCGGCTTCTTCAAATGCTCTAAGAACAAACAATAACAATTTTCATTTGGGGTTCCTAAGAAAACAAAGGAAGAAGAGGAGGATGAGAGAGAGAGAGAGAGAGAGAGAGAGAGAGAGAAACTATTACCGTTAGCTTAACCACCCACCTTTCTAGACTATAGTGGTTAACATTCATGTCACATCATCTAACATGTTATCAATCAATTGCATGTTCATTATTTTGCTTAAATATAATGTGTGTGCGTGTGATAAACTTTATTTCAATTTATTAATCCTTGCATTTGGATTAAAAAATAAATTCTAGTGAATGTGTGTGAATGGTGATATCCTAGATTCAAGGATTTGAGAGATTTAAGAAACTAACATGTTTTTCATATTTTGGATATGGATTTAAGATGAAAACTAGTGTCATACATGAACATGTGATGAACAATGAAGAACATATGAAGAATGATATGAACATTTATAAATAGCATGAACATTCAAACATATTCAAGGAATTTAAATAATTACTATCATGCTTTAATCTTAAATTAACGTTATAGCAACATGAAAAACAAGTTAGGGAAATGGATTATACCAACGTGCAAGATTCATACAGTGGAGGAGGAGGCTTTTGATGGAGGTCCTAAGGGTGGAGTAGAGAAGAACCAGGAGAGGAAGAGTGAAGCTCACTCAATACCTTGAGTCTTAGCAAGACCAAGATATGGCAAAACTACTCTACTTCACTAGAACTCAAGAAGGGAGAAGAGATGGTGTTTCTCTAGGTCCTTTGGAATGGAGGAGAGGAGGGTTTATATAGTAGTGGTAAAGAAAATATGAATGCAAGGGCAATTAATGAGGTTGACAAAGGATCAAAGAGAATCATGAACCTAGACCCCATTTCAGTATTTAGAGAAAGTTGGTGCATTAAATTTGGAGGTTGGTGGGAGTGATAAGCAAGCAAATTGACAAAGAAATCAGTTTTTCCCGTACCTCATTTAACTACCCGTAGAGCCAAATTCAATTAAAAAAAAAAAATCATATCTTACTCAAATCTGATTGGAATTGTCTTGTTCTTGTGCTCAAATTGAAGCCCCATATGTCTAGTTTCTGGAAATATTAACTTCACTCACAAATTCAAAATATGTTGAAAGTTATCAATGAAATGGTGAGAAGATGTCATTTGTTAGAAAATAGTTTTAGCATAACTAATATTAATAGGTCCCAAATTAGTTTCCAATTAATATTAATAGGCTGGGTCATTCTACCGTACCCCCAAAAAAGTGGGGGTACGATATCCACCTAAATTTGAACCATTAATTTAAAATTGTTTTGATCTTAGCTATTCATATAATTTTAAAGGTAATGGTTACTGGTTAAGCTGGTTATATATATAAACATTAAAAAAAAAAAAAACAAATCACTACATGCTCCTTCTTCCAGGTTTTCTCAAACTCACGCTCCTCTAGCTTCTTCTCTGGTTGCCTCTCTAGCTTCTTCTCTTCAAACTCATGCTTTTCTCAAGTTTACGGTTCCAAGCTACATGCTTTGTATTGTCTTCTTCTAGGTTTGCTTGTCTAGATTCTTCTTTTCCAATCCAATCACAAGAACACAACTGCTAATGAAAACCATACCCACTAGAGAAGAACCAGACAGCGACACACCCACAGCCTCAAATTGGTGACACTTATTCTCTGTTAGGACATATGTGATTCACTTGTTAGGAACATATGTCACTACGTTATGTAATTGGATAATCCTTTAACAAAACGCACTTTACTTGTATTTGGGTAGATCTAAGATGTTTTTAATACTTCAAGAAACTTTGTTTCAAGAGCCATGTGAGTCTGTTCAAGAAACAAACTGAAGAAGTGCCTATCATTAAAGCTCGACAACTAGCATTTATCGAGCTTAAGATGCTGTTCCAGCTCCGTGGCTCGACAGCTACTCAACAGCTTTTCGACAGATGGCTATTTGTCGAGATTTATGAAAATCAGATTTTCAGTTCTGTTTTGATTCTAATCCGTGATTATGTGTTTAGGTTTTCTTTTCTCACAACCCTAGACATATAAAAAGATTATTTTAAGGGCCGTCAAAGTAAACACAAGTTGCACAAGTGTTGAGTAAAGTTTGTTTAAGCAAATTGTGATCGGAGACAGAATTTGCCCTAGTTCATCGTTCTTGTGAAGAAGTTGCTGTGTTTGTGCACCATAGGGTTTTGTGACCAAGCAACTTCATGATCTTCATCGTGTGATGAACTGAAGAACTTTACAGCCAACTACCTTCTCTGGTTGGTGTTTGAAGTCGCGTATTAGGATCTGTGCAATTGATTAGTCATGTACTAGGAGCTGTGCATCAAAAGGAGAGATTGTTACTATAGAACAAGTTCAATTGGGTATTTGGGTAAGGGTTCAACTGTAGGTTGGTATAAGGTACTGAGATTTCTTTACTTGTAACTGCTTGTTGTGATAATTGTGGAATTTCGGGAGTGGTAACCTTAAAATCACTCGGTGGGGTTTTTGCCATGTTGGTTTTCCCTATTTGTAAACAAATCACCGTGTCAATTTATTTTCCGCTGCACTTAGTTTAATTGGTGATTTGTTTGTGCTACCGCACATTTGCATGTTAATTTGATTAATTAATAAACTTGACTAATTAATTAATTAATTCATCACAATGGGTTAATTCGTTTTTAGCCTATCATTCTCTTCCAATCCAACTCAGCGGCACCACTCTTTTGCTTCTTCTCTTCTAGTCCAACTTCAAATCGGCGGCACAGCCACATCCAATCCAACTCAACGGCGCCACCCACAATCTTCAGGTTCTCTCTACATAGAATTAACGCTGATATGGGTTTATAATATGTCTCTAAACTTTGTGGGTTTATGCTCTTGTTGTTTTGTTTGATTTTCGGTTCTTCTATATGTTAAAATCTTTAAACTTTTGAGTTTGGGGATGTTTAGACTTGAAACTTGAGTGAGACATGGGAACCCTTAATTATAAGTCGGATTAGATTAGATTTGGTTGGGAGGGTGGGAAGACACGACACTATGAACCTATGGAATTAGGAGATTACTATTTTTTTCAACCACCTTGGTAGTAAGAGCACCAATTTCACCATCAATTATAGATTTATAGTTTTAGTTAATTAGACACTTTTGATAAAGAACACCAATTTCATCAATTTCTAATAATGTCTGAAAGGCACCCCCCATATCTCTGCAAATATTTAGCTTGAATAATTTTAGCCCTGGAAACAACAATAGCCTTTTGTGAATATGAAATACTATATTTAAGGATTCATCATAAAAGTCTTTGCATTCTTGTTACCATTTGGGAGATTTTGGTGGACAGAAATAACTTTACACTATGGCTTTTGCACCCAAATACTAAGGAAACAACATCAAATTATCTCACTCTTTGTCAGATTTTTTGGTAGTCATTATTTGCTACTATACAAGCTATACTATCAATCTTTCATCCATCAAAATTTTAATTTTTAAAGTCATCTATACTATTTATGGGGCCAGAAGGTCCTAGAGGCTTCAGCCCATTCCATCTTAAGCCCAAGGCCCACGCCGAGGAGGAAGAAGTGCTAGGGGACGAATGAAGGGAATCCAAATTGCCAGAATGTACTGCCGAGGACGACCCTGTCCTTGGCAGGCCAAAATCATGGGAGAAAAAAGCGCCACATCGCCCGAGGACATCCACTCGAGGATCACAAAAGAGATTCCAAGCCATATGGGCTAGCCATAGGGGAATAGGTGGGGAGGCCACTCCAGGAAAAGCTGTCACCGTATTAAATACACACAACTAACACCCTGACCCCTTTTGATGTGGATGTGACCCCTAGACATGGCGATGGGGGCCACAGTAACTCATAGAGCGCCAAAAAGAATGGCCGAGGGGACGTGCACTTGAGGATAGGCATGGATGACTGACAAGTGTAAGAGGACGATGAACGGAAGAGAGGAATAAATAACAACAGAGACCATCTAAAGGAAGCGGAGGCCCAGAAATAGGAGGGAGGCTCTTGCATGATCGGGAGGGGTTCACGCATTCCCGTCCTCGAGCGAGGGGTCCTTTCTCCCTAGGACGTCGGGCCGCCCGATTCTGTGTGCCTTTCATCCTCAAAACAAGCCGTCGCCTCATCAGAGCCCAACTTTTGGCCCTACTATTTACAAATTCATTGTAATGGGCTCGATCCGAAAACCGTGACCCTACAATTGGCGCTGTCTGTGGGGAGTTGCTGTGCGACGATGAGTGCGATAGCTTGTTAAGGCTGGGCCAAACTCCCAAGGGGAGACGATGATGGCCAATCTACTGGGCCGCAAGTGGAGAACTGCCAGGAGGTTCCCAGCTTAACGGGCGTCTGGCACCATGTGCGTGGCCCTCGTCCCCCACCAGGGCCCAGACGACCCGCGAACCTCACGGGCAGCCCCCTTTAGGCCCTGATGGAGGAAGGCGGCGGCCGCGCGAAACACTTTCAAGGGGCTCCGCGGCGGGAATAGTTCTGGAAGATTGGTATTGGTGCCTTCTAACTCACTCAAGCAGTTGAATGGGGCTTTAGCAAGTGCGAATCTTCAGAAGACAAAACCAAGGTCTTGCATGGTCCTCGGACTCAAACCTATGGGAAAACTAATAACTCGTGACAAGTATCTAAGTGTTAGATAGAACCAATGTCTTGCATGGTCCTCGGACTCAAACCTATGGGAAAACTAATAACTTGTGACAACTATCTAGGTGTTAGACAAAACTAAGGTCTTGCATGGTCCCGGACTCAAACCTATGGGAAAACTAATAACTTGTGACAACTATCTGAGTGTTAGACACAACCCAGGTCTTGCATGGTCCTCAGACTCAAACCTATGGGAAAACTAATGACTTGTGGCAACCATCTGGGTACTAGGCAAAACTAAAATTTATTTCCGCTGAGCACTAAGTACTGCCATAGCTTCGCTTGGGTCCTTGGACCAGACGACTGAGAGAGATAGACGCTCTGGCATCCCTATAGGTCTTGGATAGAACTATGGCGCGCCATGACCTCCTCGGATTGTATGTTTCAAAACTAGCATTTTCTAAATGGTCGCACGGTTTGCAACATGAAGCGCATCGTTGTATGCTCGGCTATTCTAGGAAAGGCGGAGGCAGTGCAAAAAATATATGCATAAGGAAAATAAGTAAACAAAAATATATAAAAAAAAGAAAAATATTACATTTCACCAAGCAAAAAAGGTTTCACCAAGTAAAAGTCACAAGTCCCTTTCTATTAAATAAAATAATGGCAACATCAATTAAAAAACAACCGAGAATGCTCGATTTACAACTAACTACAGAACAGCCGAGAAAGGCTTGTTTCACATCAATTACAAAATAGCCGAGGAAGGCTCGATTTACAACTAACTACAGAATGGTCGAGGCATGCTGGTAGCAAAGCTAGCTAATAAAAGGGAGAAGGCTGGTGGTGATGGAGGATTCACAGTCTTGCTTAGGCAGCTTCTAAGCCCATGTGCTTGGCGCAGGTGGTGATGAGGAAGAGGAGTTGGGAGCGCTTGAATTGGTTTCCACCTGTTGAGGTTGCCCTAAAGCGAACCCTGATCCACAATATAATATCGGTACTCCTAGGAAGTTGCCCTCCATGGGTCTCGCCAGCTGCCTACAATGGCGGGGATGGCTCCTTCTGATATCTCAATTGCTTCCCTCAACTTCGCTTCACTTTCTTCCCCTTCCTCTTTAGCCAACTCCTGCACATTCTTGATTGGCATTTGGAGGATAATCAGGAACCTGGCATGATCTGCGCTAGCTACGGTTCTTGGTCGAAGGAGGAGAGTGCTCTTTCTTATCCAGTTGAAGAATATGAGGATCTTTAGTCTCTATTCTCTTTGCCTCAGCTGCAACGCCCATGATTTAGGCGGCATCTTTTTTGTTCAAGGAGAGTGAAGAAACTTGGAACTTCCGCAGAGTTCCAAGGCCAGTGGATGTGGAAGGTGGTCCTCTCAGGGTGCCTTATATAGAGGACGAAATCTGGGGGAGCTCACCACACACAGAGTTCAAAGAAGGAATGTCAAGCAAAATAACTCTCGCCTAATTCCTAAGGGAACCTTCAACTTCCAAATCCGTGCCGCTTCATAAAGGCACCATTGAATACACATTCCGTATACCGAAGCGATCCGCGTTATCCCCAAAAAGAAAGCATTGATGACGATGCACCTCGTATGCCAAAACGTCAGGAGCGTGCCATGGGTAGCCGAAGAAACCCTGGCATCCATAGGGAAACAAGACTTAACTGGCCATGATTTAGGCCCGAGAACGTCAAAATCCTCCTCCCCGCCCGAGGAGCCAGGCAGCATGATTTTGAGGGGCTATTGTAAGGCCAGAAGGTCCTAGAGGCTTCGGCCCATTTCATCTTAAGCCCAAGGCCCACGCCGAGGAGGAAGAAGTGCCAGGGGACGAATGAAGGGAATCCAAATTGCCAGAATGTACTGCCGAGGACGACCCTGTCCTCGGTAGGCCAAAATCATGGGAGAAAAAAGTGCCACATCGCTCGAGAACATCCACTCGAGGATCACAAAAGAGATTCCAAGCCATATGGGCTAGCCATAAGGGAATAGGTGGGGAGGCAGGCCCAGGAAATGCTGTCACCTCCGTATTAAATACGCACAACTAACACCCTAACCCCCTTTGATGTGGATGTGACCCCTGGATACGGCAATGGGGGCCACAGCAGCTCACAGAGTGCCAGAAAGAATGATTGAGGGGACGTGCACTTGAGGATAGGTATGGATGACTGACAAGTGTAGGAGGAGGATAAACGGAAGAGAGGAATAAATAACAACAGAGACCATCCAAAGGAAGCGGAGGCCTAGAAATAGAAGGGAGGCTCCTGCGTGATCGGGAGGGGTTGGCGCATTCCCGTCCTTGAGCGAGGGGTCCCTTCTCCCTGGGACGTTGGGTCGCTCGATTCTGTGTGCCTTTCATCCCCAAAACAAGCCGTCGCCTCATCAAAGCCCAACTTTTGGCCCCACTCTCTACAAATTCATTGTAATGGGCTCGGTTCGAAAACCGTGACCCTACACTATTATTTAAGGAGTTTTCCCTGTTTGAGATCCTCATTTTTTTTGTTCAAAAATGCCTCTATACTCATGTGTTTAAGTAGAGACAAAATTAAAGGACAATTTGGTAAAAATACAGTTCTAATTCCCACTAAAATATTGCATAAAATATAGGGTCACTCTTCCGTTGATTTTCAAATTGATTTATCCACTTATAAATTAGATTTTCAAAATAAAAATTATATATATAAAATAAAAACACATTTTTTTTTTTGGGCTACAAAATAAATGTGTAATATTTGTTCTTTTTTTAAGCTACCCTCATGACACTCTTGATTGTATTAGTAGTTCTAAATACGTAATATTAATGAGAAAACGTGTAAACCTCAAATTAGAATTAATGAAAAATTATGACACTAAAAAAAAAAAAAGCCTCATCGCACGTGCAAAGAACGTGTGATGAGGCTAGTTGTGAAATAACATTTTAGCAGTAATGAGATAAACCTCTTACATACTTTAAACTAAATCCTTCAAAAGTTTGCTGAACGAGTCAAAGGAAAACACAGAAAAGTGACCAGAAATCACATTGACTGGTAAATACATAGAGCATGTATAGTACAATGAAAAATATCAATACACCCACACAAGAATTCATACCACCAAAAATTTCTTTCATTCTTTCCTCTTGGCTGAGCTGAAATCATCAGAATTACATGTTTTGAGTAACAACCCACTTTCATATTGCCCATTCTAGAAAATTCTACACTAGAAATATTTTTGGAGCTCTGAGACCATAGCATCTTATAGAAGCTTACATTCATTTATCATTTTTTTTTTTTTGGATAAGTATTACATTCATTTATCAATCCATACACTATCAAGTAACAACCCTCTTATAGTGTTTTAGTGGAACCCCAAACTCTGTATGGAGCGTTGGAATTGATGATTAATATTATATATGTATTTACTGAAAAACATGAATTACGTACCTTTGATAAAATTTAGGACATGATTGACAATTGGATTAAACAGCGGCCCCCATTGGTCCTACTCTGAGTCTCTGACCATTTCAAATGCTTGTTAGAATATGCTTTTGCAGGTAACTGGCATTAGAGTTTACTTTAGTTACTTCTTTAGTTTCAAGTAAAATGGTGTCACTGCTCTGTATTGGCATGCTCTTTTCTTTTTTCTTAGGTAAAAAACATACTCCCAAAAAAGGTGAGCAACCTGTTCGTCAGTTTTGATTGTATCATTGTGTGTTGTGTGGTGCAGAGATGCACATTGTTTCAATATTATAATTAGCAGTTACTTATCAAAAAAATAAATATCATAGTTAGCAGTTAGCACCCCCTCCCATATTATTCCTCACAACTATTGTCATTTAAGATATATTTAGCTTTGTAAATTAAGATATAGTTCTTTTAAGATTAATCTATATAGTTCTTTTAAGATATAGTTCTTTTAAGATTAATCTTTTAAGATATTGTCAGTACTTTTAAGATCTTTTAAGATATAGTTCTTTTAAGATTAATCTTTTAAGATATTGTCAGTACTTTGTACAAACTTATTGCGTTAATATCTCGGATCAAGTAGTATATGGTTCTGTTGTAGCTCGTTCTGTTGTAGCTCTCTATCTTACTAATAATACTTTCATTGTATATTCAGGTGATTGAAGATTGGATGAATCTTGCCATGCTCCAAGTTAAGAAGTATATTAAAACATCGAAGGCGTGTTTTTATTGAAATAAAATGTAAATTAATCTGATCTGAATTGGATTCTCAGCCTTCTATTATAACCAGTGGCGGAGCCAGGAATTTAGATCAGGGGGGCAAGATTAAAAGATAAAATTGGAAGTAAAAAATTAATCTTAAAAAAATTAATCAATATTAATAACAAAATAAGTAAACAACAATATGCAGCATCTTTCGTAATGCTATATTCCAACCAACCAGGAAATTCTTTGAACCACATTGGATTAAATCGACGCTTTGTTTTGCCAAATTGACTTTGTGGAAAATCATGGTTAACTGGTTGACAAGCTTTATTTTGTAGATAATGCCTTCTAATTTGATCTCTTTCATTAGGATGATGGTTAGAAATTTTTATTCTTAAACCAAGATCCGTGGGAAGATTTGCAATATTCACTTCGATACGAGTTTATTTAGGATTTGATCCGGACTCATTATTATGATCAGGATTCTCAATAATCTCAATTAACTACAAATATATATGTCATATCATTAAAATAAAGAAAAAAATTACAATTTATGATAATAATCAAATTAAGAGATCGTTATAAATACAAATAGTTTAAACATATAATTTAATTCTTTAAAAAATTAAATAAACAAATAAATTAAAGCAAAAGTATTAAGAATATACATACCTATGAATATTTGAATGTGTGACTTAAAAACTCAACTTGAATGCTTTTAAAAACTGCAAAGAAACTCTGAGATCCAAAGAAAGAGACTGGTTTGAAAATAAATTTTTTTGTCTTTGATGGGAGGCTGTGCACTGTTTGCATTATATATATATATATATATATATATATATATATATATTTTTTTTTTAGAATTCTATGCTAATTCTAATTCCTATTTCGTTTAGAGGTAGCAAAGTTGTTATTTATTTATTTTTTTTAATCAATACCAAGTGGGACCCACGGCTTTATTGAATAACATGAATTCATTGAATAGTCTTCTACAGGTGGCTTGGTATTGGGATCTTTTTTTTTTTTTTTTTTTTTCGTCTTTTGTGTAGGGGGGCAAAGATGGTATTTTAGGTCATACTAGTTAAAAAATTTGAAAGTTCAGGGGGGGCAGGTGCCCCCCCTTGTCCCCCCTTCCCTCCGCCCCTGATTATAACTCAGGAGCTGGTGTATTCATCTTTCCTTGTGACAATATAACTACGAAATTAAAATGCTTATTTTCGTATTATCAAGTGTCTTATAGCTCAATTGACACTTTTTGATATTTCCAACAGATGCCTATGATTCAAATCCCTCTTCCCCCGTTGTTATATTTTGAACTACCTCCTCACAGTCCTCCCATAACAGCTAAACCTCTTCAAATTTAAATCCTCGCCCTCTCTGCATGTTACTTTTTTTGTATTGGTTTGTTTGAAGAACTATTGTGAGATGATCTGATGCTTTTTTGGGGGGGGGGGGGTGGTAAGTAAGTTACTGAACTAAGATGGAATTTGATTTTCCATTCCGTTGTTGCTACTGCTCTGTCTAACTTGAGTTATGCATTCGCTTCACCCGGTTTCTTATTATTCCAGGTAAACGAATAGCTTCTAAATCCCAAATCCTTAAGTTGGCACCCTTCCAAAGCTTCATGGAATGCATTAATATGGTTCAATTAAGGTAGCCGTTTGCTTAGCTTCTCTATAGAGTGAAGAATGACGTTGAAGTCCCCAATAAACATCCAAGGGTCACCCACAAAACATTTGAGGTGATCAAATAACTCCTAAGACTTATTTATTTGACTCACATCTGGCCAGCCATAGAAACATGTCAGCTACCACTCATACCCATCGTCTTCTTTAACTTTTACTAGAATATGGTTAGTTTTAAAATTTATTAACTCTATATGCACTTCATTCTTCCATATCAAAGCCAAGCCACCACCCAAATCAGGCTTCTTTACGATGATCCTATTCGGGAAAGGTAACTCGTCATATAGCTTATCAAACCCTTCTTTATCTAGCCGTGGCTCCATAAGAAAACACACATTGGGAGCTTGTTCCCTCACAATTTTGTGAAGGCTTTGACCTGTCCAAGGGTTCCCAAGCCCTTGGCAGTTCCAGCTCAGAAGCCTCATTGCTCTTGGCAAGGGTGACAATCCTCGTCGATGTATCATTAGAGTTCTGAACCACTTTTTCATGCTTCACTCTCAGAACTTCCTCCTCTTTACACTATATGGAAAGGTTAGTATTATGTGTACTAACTCTATTTCCTAGTAATGGCATGTCCATTGCCTTAATCACATTCCCCAGTCCATAATCCATTCTCACAATTCTAGTCCATGTGGACTTAGGCTTGGAGAATTTTAGTCCACTTGGGTCACCACCTTACATGTCTTTCGAAGTCTTAGTGATTAACTTTAATTTTCCAGCAAACTCCTCCACGATTATAGGGCCTTGCATATCTCTAGGAGTCTCAGAATTTGAAATAAACTTGACTATATCCTCATCCTCGAAATTAAGGCCTTGCATATCCTTAGGAACCTCATAGTTTGAATTTAAATTGTCTATATCCTCATCTACGATAGACTTTCCTTCCTGAATATTCTCTGCACCATCATTCTCTGACTGGGCCTGCTGGATATCCGAGTTTATCCCCAAATTTTCGCCTTGGAAGACTCGTGGAGTGCCATCCAATCCCTGACTCACGGGCCTCCTCTCAGAATTTGTAGCACTATTTCGTGGTAGTGATCTCTGCTGTTCACTGGAAGCTCTCAGCCAGTCCCCATATTGATAATCAACCTCGTCACCATGTTTCTTTGCAGCAAAATGTCTAGCACAGTGATTTAAATCATGCCCTAGAAGGCCACAGAAGTGGCAGAATATTTTGTACTTAAAATTCACCCATGTTCGTTCCCCATCTAAATCCACAATAAATCCTCCACCCTTCAACAGTTTTGATTTAGGCAGCATTGCAACTCGAACCCTCATGAAGTAAATTGGAACATCCTGTTTTTTGCATCTCTCAACGTCTTTCACAGCTCCCAGTCTACTACCAACCTCAGTTGCTACTTGGGGGACACCATATCAAATGGAGCCCCCCAAATCTGGATCCAAAGAGAAGCACAGTCTAGTTTCACATTACTCGCGGTCATCCCTTTCTGCCACTTTTTAAGCATGAGCAACTGATTATCAAAACTCCAAGGTCCCCCTTTCAACACTCGGTTTAGATCAAAGTCGAACTGAAACTTGAACTGAAAGAAATTCGATCCAACCTCTAAAATCTGCATGCAGTCTGTATCCCCCATGCTGTACGTAGTGTATTCATGGCTGCCCACTTGTTGAAAGCCTTACAAGTCAAAAAGTTACCAATTAAACTCAAATTGCAACTTTCGATTTCAGGAAGTCTACCCTCATCCAATATCATTATAACTTCTTCCTCTTCAGCAGTTTGCTTAATGTTTTGCAAACCATCAATTACATCATCCGCCATAGTGGCTACAATAGTAATAGTAAGAGTGAAAATAAAAGAGAAAATTCATACCCTTGGGGTAACCCAAAGGGAGGGAGAGGCTCGTTTAGAGAACGAGAGAGAGAACTCCTACAAGGAGGAGAGTTACATGACTAACTAGTTTAAATGAGACTTATCCAAAACTCTAAAGTAAATGGTGATTGAATGACCTTTAAAATATATAATTATTTCAATTTCTATGTTCTAAATATATTACTCATTTATACACAACTTAAAAAAAAAAAACAAAAAAAACAAAATTGAGAGTAAAAGAAACAAATATATTGAAAAAAAAAAAAAATTTCTTACGCAAGTTCATCCAATCTCAAAAAGTGAAGAAAAAGAAGCAAAATTAACGCTACTCAAATAAGATATATGCATGCGCATTGTACGGTTAACAATTAATTTATAAATTACAAAAAGAAAAAAAAATCGTGCGAACAGATCAACAACTAGTGCATTCAAATTTGATAACTTGAAAGATTTAAATGACAGTTGGTGAAAAAGCATATTCCATTGTCCATTTGGCCACTTATGTGTCACTTTCTCAACACTTTAAATACTCATTAATATATATATATATATAGAGAGAGAGAGAGATGTTTCTTGTCCCAAACCCTTTTCTTTTTAAGAAAAGAAAACATCATTATTTTATTATATTCTCTATCTATCTATCTCTTTGGATTGAATAAGGTTTATAGAAATGGGCTCTTGGGCCAAAATGGGGCAAAATTTGCTGAATGACATTTTTTTGGAAAAATATTAGTAAAAAAGCATGTGGATGAAACATTTTAATAAGTTAGACTATTTTTAAAAAAAAAATAATAATAAAAGTGGAACTTGAGTCTATGAAACTCGAGTTCCAAGATTTTTCACAAGGAACTCGAGTTTAGGAAACCCAAGTTCTGTTCAAATGGAACTCGAGTTTCCTAGACTCAAGTTCCACTTTTTTTTTTTTTTTTTGGGTCCATGTCAGACTTCACCCAAGAGAATTGAGTTTGAATGAGTTAGAACTCGAGTTCCAAAAACAGTCCAACTTACTAAAATGTTTCTTTCGCATGTTATGTACCAAATTTTTTTCTAAAAAACTACTATTTGGCAAATTTTGCCCCAAAATGGCCATATATCATTGTTCGGGAAAATATATATGAATTTACCACTGTTTGCAAAATATTTAACAATTTACCACCTTTTTGAAACTTGATTTTGTGGAAATCGAGTTTTCCATGGTAACTCGAGTATCATGAAAAACTTGATTTCCATAAAATCAAGTTTCAAAAATGTGGCAGATTTCTAAATATTTCGCAAATAGTGATAAATTGTAAAATGTTTTCAAAAATAGTGCTATTTGGCCATTTTGGCCGAAGTTGCCATGTATAACGATTCTATTTATGGTAATTAATATCAACTTTGTTAAGAAATTTGTCTTTCCCTAGTTGGCGGCCGGATATTCTTAATAAATAAATAAACTAAAATATCAACCAAAACATCCTAGGAAGCCCTAAATATAAAAGACAGTGATTTGCCTCTCTGACCTCCAACTTATTGTTTTATATTTTTTGATAGTCTTAATCTATGACGTCTATTTGGCCACCAATTGTAAACTTATGTTTAAGACAATCTAAAATGGCTTTTTGGTTTGGTTTATTTCTATCCATAGTACTAGTAGCGACATCCCTCCAATACCAACAAGTGCAAGGCTGCGATTACTTTCAAGGGAGATGGGTTTTTGATTATTCGTACCCGATTTATAATGCATCCACTTGTCCCTTCATCGGACAAGGCTTTGATTGCGTGAAGAATGGTAGACCTGATCGTGAATACCTCAAATATAGATGGCAGCCAAATGGTTGTGACCTTCCAAGGTAAATAATTTATCCTTCTCTAAATTATTATATTATTATTTTCGACATTCTACTTAATCAATTTGTTGCTGGACTGTCAGGGAACCTGTAAAATATAAATTTTAAGATGAAGACTCATGGGATTGTTCCAACTAAAAGTTATGTAGGATTGAAAATTGAAAATGTTCCTGGATTGTTTTAGGTGTTTAAGCGGTGGGATTGGATTAGAATAAGTTTTCAAAGGTGAAAGCTTTGCCAATCAAATTCTCTACCATACAAGCCCACACATGTGACACTTCCTCAAGCTTATTAATTATTTGGATTTTGAAATCTCACACCTTTCAAAACATAAATTCCATTTTAATACCACATCCCAAAAAACAAATCGACTTGGACCATGATTTAAGAGGAAGAAGGGAAAAAGGGAAAATGATGACCCGGACAAAATTGAAGAAATGGACCTTTTCTTCAAAAAAGTTAAGTCTTATAGTTGGTAATTTATCAAATCTACAAAATATTTATTGGTTATTTTTAACCTGTTATAATTGTGGGCTGTTTACTTAGTCCAAAAGATCGTAGCTCCTTTAGGTCGATCGGTGGATAAAAATGGGTCATTAAGGTTTTTTTTTTTTTTTTTGGATCATAAAGTCCGTATTCTTGATTTTTAAGTTCAAAATAATTGTGGATTGTAAAATCCAATTTGCAAATCATTAAATATGGGTTTGATACTTGGAGGGTTGTCTAACCCATTTAGATTGCAGGTCATCAGCCTAGCTTGATCTACAAATTGTAAGTCCGACTTAGTAAGCATAAAATATTTTCTGAAAAAATTATTGAATTTGGAGCCCAAAAGAAAAGGTGGTGTTTGGGCACAAGACCCAAATTGTGTAAATTGATATTCGGGTCTTTTGGGCTTTAAATATATTCCAGTCTAACTTTTCTTTATTGAGTTGGTACTTGGTGCCCTCCTACCCATTTTTCAATTATCAAAAATAAAAGTTGGTACTTGGTGCTTTGACTATAGTTCTGATCGGATCACATTATTTTTCCGATTCTTTTTATCACAGTTAGATTGATGATGTGATCGATTTTATCACTTTCACATAGTCTAACCACATTTTTTCTACCATTAATAATCGAATGTTTTATAGTTATCCTAAAAGTTGTGACACAAAAGTGACGTTTATAAATTTTTTCTTGACAATAGCACACAGCTCATATTATGAAAAGAATAATACTATTGGCATAGAAAATTTTATGACTTTTTTCACAATCTGTTGAAATGGCCAATTATAATTAATGTTTTCTCTTATTTTTTGTCCATATTTACTAGAATTTCACTTTAAAAAAATGTGATTCTTGGTGCTTTTAGGCCATATCTAAATTTTCAATGAATTACACACACATATAGTGACTTTTGTCACCTTGACCAATCTGTATAGGTTTAACGGTCGGGATTTCTTGGAAAGATACAGAGGCAAAAAGATCATGTTTGTGGGAGACTCCTTAAGTAACAATATGTGGCAGTCTCTAACTTGTATGCTTCACTCAGCGGTCCCCAACTCCAAGTACACCATAAGCCAAACCACATTCTCATTTTCGGTAGGCTTCTTTTCTTTTGTAAGCCAAAATTTCTCAAATGTGCAATTTCATTTCATTCCTACGTAAATCAATATGCTTTGCTTTATAAAGTGGTACAAGCATAGAGGAAAGGTGAAAATTATTATTATTATTATTATTATTATTATATACTTGATAGTTGGGGAAGAGAGAATTTTAACTTTGGATGTCTTTTGAAAATACCAAAAAATGTCAAACAATTGAGAGCTACAATGCTCTTAGTGTTGAAAATAATTAATTTCATTGTATTATTCAAAATTGAAGGTAACTTACACTTCTACACATCCTGTTGCTCACAAACGTACATGCAAAATATGCAGGATAATTAATGTAGGTGTCCCCTGTTTCTTTGTTACTTTTTCTTGCCTGGCCGAGTTCTAGACCCCTTTGTATACTTATTTTTACCTTTTAATGAATTTCTATCTTTTATCCCAATATATATATATATATATAATTCAAATAATTGGGAAATAGGAGATTTAATTAAAGTTTAGATGTTTTTGTGTAACTTAATTGGCACCTTTCACATGTTTGTGTTAATTAAAGTTACACCTACAAAGCTCTCGAGACTTGTAATTATTAATATGCCTAACATTAATAGTATTGTTTTATATTTGTATGCAACTTTATAATGTGTTTATTCAAATGAATATTAATATTATTATTTGCATTGTGTAGGAATACGGAGTAACAGTTATATTTATGAAAAATGGATTCCTGGTGGATGTGGTTAGAGAAAGGGTTGGTAGAGTTCTAAAGCTCGATACCATCAGCACTGGCAAACTGTGGAAAGGAGTAGACGTGCTGATCTTCAACACCAACCACTGGTGGACACACACTGGGCGCTCTAAAACGTAAGAGCTTCGTTAAAATCCCTTAACATATAATTAATTAATGATTTAGTCTGTCTGAGCTTCTCCTAATGAATTTAATTTTGTATTCAAGATGGGATTATTTTCAAATTGGCAACAAGCTTTTGAAAGAGATGGATCGTATGGAAGCTTATAAGATTGGGTTAACAACTTGGGCTAAATGGATTGACGCCAACATTCATCCTTCACAGACTAAAGTCTTCTTCCAAGGAGTTTCTCCCAATCATGCAAAGTAAGATCTTAATTTTCATATTATATATATATATATATATATATGGGCACGGATTATTCCAAGTTCAGCCTTAAGGCTCGAACCATCCTTAAAAGTGCCACCGCCAACTTGCCTTCAGATATACAGAATCATATCCTGAAGTGCGAGGCACTGAATGAAAGCAGGAACCTGTGGTACAAGCACTTCAAAATACTTGTTACTACCACATTCCCTAATCCTTATGATTCAGATAACTTGGATGACATCCTAGCACAAGCTGAATGGGAAGATCACTTTGGTAGCAGCACCAGAGTATACGAAAACAAGCATCCCTTCCCAGGACTTATGGTCAATTATAATGATGAGACAGATGAAGATGAAAGAGATCCAGCCTGGCTCTCGCACATGTTCGAATCAGGTTTCATCAGACTCATCCAGCTAACGAGTCATGACCAGATCAGCCAGATGCCCCAAATTATCCAAAATGCTGTTAGAACAATCAACAGCCCTTTTGTTTCTATCAGATGTTGGAGTACTTTACCAGATTGGGATAAAGAAAGATGGATGGAAGTTCATCCCTCAAAGCATCTTGTCCTTATTGATGGCTATACCTATCAAGGTCCATGGTATGAAGGAGACACATACATCTCCTACAAATACCCTAAGGCTCTAGCAGAACGCTGGAGACAGACAAAGTCATCTTAGGAAATCCCTTCCTTTGCAATCTCTATCCTTTCACAGTGGATAGTAAAGGAATTACTACCCAACCCTTTGGCCAAACCATCAGGTTTAGATTCACAAGTGAGCCTATACCTAGGAATATTAGCACCATCCAAGTTGGCATAGTCTCAGACTTGATTAGTGCCAAGACCACACACCTTAAACACCTTCAGGAAGAAATCAGATACAAGAAAGTTGAGGATCAACTAGCTTGTAAAAACCTCCAAAAGGAGATCAGAAAGTTTGAAGAAAAACTTAAGCAGGAAGTCTGCTCTGATCTACCCACAGCTTTTTGGCATAGAAAGAGACACGAGGTAGCTCTCCCATATGTCAAAGATTTTAATGAAAAGGATATCCCTACCAAAGCTCGACCTATCCAGATGAACCAGGAACTTATGGATACCTGTAGAGCTGAAATAGAGGACCTCCTTAAGAAAGGAATCATCAGAAAATCTAGATCACCATGGTCTTGTCCAGCCTTCTATGTCCAGAAAAATGCTGAGATTGAAAGAGGTGTCCCTAGATTGGTCATCAACTACAAACCCCTCAACAAAGTCTTAGAATGGGTAAGGTACCCTATTCCCAATAAAAAAGACTTAGTCAATAGGCTTAGTAGAGCGGTTGTCTTCAGCAAGTTTGATATGAAGAGTGGTTTCTGGCAAATACAGATCAGAGAGCCTGATAGGTATAAGACAGCCTTTACCACACCCTTTGGTCACTATGAGTGGAATGTAATGCCCTTTGGTCTTAAGAATGCACCCTCTGAATTCCAAAATATCATGAATGAGATTTTTAATCCATTCTCCAGTCATGCCATT
Source organism: Quercus parvula (assembly GCA_030820535.1). NCBI lineage: Eukaryota > Viridiplantae > Streptophyta > Magnoliopsida > Fagales > Fagaceae > Quercus > Quercus parvula. Next base: position 26,638,147 of record JAUAME010000004.1, read on the forward strand.
GTGTACATCGATGATGTACTTATTTTCTCAGAATCTTTGGACCAACACAGGAAGCACTTGAGAGCATTCCTCAGCACTATCAAACTCAATGGTCTTGTTGTTTCAGCCCCAAAGATCAAACTTTTCCAAACTAAAGTTCGCTTCTTAGGATTTGATATTCATCATGGTGTTATCAAACCCATTGATAGAGCTATCCAGTTTGCAGATAAATTTCCAGATGAAATCCTAGATAAAACCCAACTTCAGAGATTTCTAGGTTCTCTCAACTACATTGCAGATTTCTATCAAAATCTCAGACAGCAATGCAAACTCCTTTTTGATAGACTTCGTACCAATCCATCCCCTTGGACCCCAGCCCATACTACAGTTGTCCAGCATATCAAACCAATATGTCAAGACTCTTCCCTGTTTGGGAATTCCAGCTGACAATTCCTTTAAGATTGTCCACCTAATAACTTGTTATATAATTCATATTTTGAAAATCTCACCATTGAATTACATATTCTATATGTTCTTAACAATCATGCCAATTTTTATGTCAATTTTCATGTTATATACTATTTAATCCATAAACTCATCTTATATGTATTATTTTAAACTACAAAAGCTTGAATTTAAAAAGTTGATTAATGACATGGCTATTAATTTTTGATCATCTTGAAAATTTTCAAGTATAGAGAATATACAAATATAATATAATCTAACGGTAAATTTGTCAAAATTTGCATCCAATTAAAAAATATTAAGTAGTGTAATATTGTTTAGAGTTACACCAGGTGTAACTTGAACCCAACCCATATATATATATATATATATATATATATATATAGAGAGAGAGAGAGAGAGAGAGAGAGAGAGAGAGAGAGAGATTGCTCAACTAATTATATGCTTACTTTTTAATGTTACTTATTTTATTGTGATACAATGAATTTTGTTAATGCTTATTATATATTCTGAATAAGTTATGAAAATTCATTCATTGTGAAAATCTTTTGAAAAGGCAAAACCAGTTTTCTAAAGTATAATAAAATTTTCATTGAAATTTATATTTGACTTAGGCTGCGTTTGGTTCAACGGAAATGCTTTTCTGGGGTAAAATCATTTCAGGGAAAATTGTTTTCCCGTAAAGGAAAATGTACTTAAGCTGTTTGGTTGTCTCGGAAATCGTTTTACGGAAAATCAATTCCCATGTTTGGTTTGTGGATCATTTTACGGAAAATACAAGATGCCTTACAAATTCAGAACCTGCATTGCCTAGACAAACATGTAATAGTACAAAAATAATCATCCACTTCAATATCAAAAATAATCATCCGAATATACCCATAATATTTATATCAAAACAACCACATCAATCTTTCACCATTGGCATTACACCTCCATGGTGTACAAAAATGATACCTACACGTGGTATCTGAACAGTACAAATACATAATTTGGGCAATTGTATCGTCCCAATAATATAAAAAGACTACATATATAATATAATGGTAGGTGAATACTAGTACTACAACAAAAGTTAATCCCTAAAGCTACCATCACAGTCAATATGAAACAGACAAGTCAGAGGTGTGTAAACAAAAAACTATCCATCCACAGCTTTCTCAGCTTAGCATTCTTGGCTAGAAATCCCCGTGCTGCCTTCTTATTTTCACAGAGATGGTCAAAGGCAGTTGCGAGCATGTTTTTGCTATACCAATCTGCCAACATAGCCATGACCTCAGAGTAAAGAGCTATGTAATCAACAAGCCCGCGGTTGATTTCTTTCAAAGCCACAACAATTTCCTTCAACTGATCAGACAGATCAGTCAGCACACTATCATCAGAGGGAGGTGCACGCCCTCTTTTGCGGGACTTGGAAATTCCTGACCCAGTGGTGGATGACTCTACCGCATTCTTCCCTTTGTCCACCACAACTTCCTCCCCATTGTTTGCCATAAACTCAATACTGTCCCCATTGTCTGGCTTATTCTCAATATCTACATACAACTTAGAAAAGCTACCCGTGGCTGTATCCTTCCCCACTACAATAGCCAATTCATCATACATCTCAATCTTTTTATTCAGAAACTCTGCATGCTTACGATGCGCCTGTAAGGGAGAAAAGAACGTATAATAACAATGCAATAATCACTTTACTCATAAATTCAATATTCAATTCAATATAGATGCCATTAGATGATTTAAGTCAATGACAAACAAAAAAATCTGTTAGGGAACAAGAGACATAACCCATGATTTTGAAGATAAGTACAACAGAAAATACAAATCCCATAATATTTAAGACCAGATTTTACAATAGATCCACACATGAAAGTTATGTTTGAAAATTTGTAAAAACAATGGAATCCTAAAAAGAATGACACTATAAATTTCATATAAATAGGGTACTTAAGCATCCTTGTCTTGTTCTCAATTCATAGATTATAAAAGCCAAAAACATATATTATCATTTATATTAACAAAATATAGTTGGAAGCCATACCATGACTTCTTGATATGTCTTGGCATCGCATATTATCATTTTTAGGTTATCGTCCCAACCGAAACCACTCTTCTTCCTAATAGTTTGAATAGTGGTCCACATGGTCCTTAAAGTTCGCAACCGATTCTCTACATAAGAGGGGTAGCACTCGACCCCAAATTGCGCAAATATTTCCTTCGCTACAAAAGCAAAGGAGCTAGCCTTGAAGGTGCTAGAAGGCTTGTTGCCCTTCGCAGCCTCCTCAGCAAGTAGCCTAAGCAGAGTCGTGTGCATGGGGGGGCAACCACCTGAACTGCTTAGTGCCGCCCACTTTCTCTTTTCCCTTTGACATTACTACATATGAAAATTGTGTAATGAGAGTAGCATTTAGTAATTATGCTCGGAATATGAACAACAAATCAAACACACATACAACCATGCTTATAGATGTGCACAACAGAACGAAACATGCTAACACTGGAAATAACAATGTAATGTTGGAAATAACAATGTAATGCTGAAAATACTTTTTCCTTACACCACCAAAAGTCTATAGTAAATACATTGTCCTTACAGGAAAAAAAAATGCAGCACATATTACAATCATAGAAATCTAAATAAAGTACTACTCTCCACTCCTGGTATAATTAGACCACCTAACTTGGCATATTTGATCTCTCTTAGCATTCCACACTCTATTGTCTTCAATGGAGTCCCGACGTGACTGTGTTTCTTGGTGGGGGCCACTAGACTATACTTGGTTCAACCCCCATAATGTGATTATGAATCACACAACATGCTAACACTACTTTCACTTGGGTTTCAAAAGACCAAAATGGTTCTGCATCCAACACTCGAAAAAGTTTCTTTAACACTCCAAACCCTTACTCAATGGTAGTTCTCAATGAAGAGTGTCGGAGGTTGAACAATTCTTGCTCATTCTCAGGAGGACAATCACTAAACTCTTTCAAGTGATGTCGCACACTTCGATAAGGTGACAAAATTCCATTTTTATTAAAATACCCAACATCACCAAGATAATATTTACCTACATATATTCAAAAATAAAACCAAATCACTACTATGCTTAGGCGAACGCTCAATATTTATTAAACTAATAAATCAAAAAGGTGAAGTAATCCTATAATACCTTCGGGAATTGAAAATCCCCCTAGCCTAGCAAATGCATCATTTAACACATGTGAATCATGTGCACTGCCTTCCTATTTAGCCAATACATAAGTGAATTTTAAGTCAAAACTAATGGCAGCTAACACATTTTGCGTGGTTCCATCTTTATGACCACGGAACATTCCTTGTATTTCAGGTAGCATAGATGCACGAACATGTGTACCATCGATTGCTCCAACACAATCCTAATTTTTGACAGACATAATGGTTTAAAATTACACAAATCTTCACAAATTACAAAAATACACAAGTCGCAATATTTACCTTAAAATATGGGTAGTACCTTCTGCTATTCCTTATCTCTGGAGGTGTATCTTCGCTAGGCAATCTTATTAGAGCTCTATATAATTTTAGGACCCCCTTAAGGACGACCTTGAAGTATCTATGAACAATCTCAGTCGATTTATGGAATCGACTACCAATTACACGGAACCTCACATTATGACCAATAATGTGACAGAACATTAGCACTTGCTTTGTAACAGACATGTGAATAGTCGGGCGTACATGCTCCCCCTTAGCGAGGATGTGACATAAGTGGTGGAAAGCTATAGGCTTCATCCTAATTTGATTCACACAATGACTCTCACCTCCATGCAAAATACTATTTATGTAACGCTCTCTCTTGGTTACATGATTAACATAAGGCGCCCTAGGCAGTCGTCTACGCCGCAATTTCCTTAACAATGCAACCCCCACAAGGAGGACAGATGCAACTGAGGCAAGAATTGCGGCTTTGGTTTTTTTCTTCATCTAAAAAATCACAAACACCGTGGTTTAAGATGTATGTAAACAAGCATGCTATTGATTACACAGTATATAAAAATAGCCACGAACAGAAAACATCCAAACCACATTGATACCAAGTACCAAAATATTTATGCACATATATTTCTGTATAATTGTAACATCAACAACGTACACAACAGCCATACCATCACAATCAATATTTACACCAACAAATCACATTGCTTATTTCTGTATAACTGTAACATCAACAACGTACACAACATAATACCATCGCAATCAATATTTACATCAACAAATCACATTGATGATACTAGGAAAAATTACAACTCTTTGCTCGTCCATGATGGGTCGTCCTGATCTACGACCTCAACACATGGAAGTCAGGACGAGTAAACTCGTCCTGAGCCTAGCGGGAAGGACGAATTTCAGGCATCCTCGTCCTTAGCCAAACCTCGTCCTGAGCCAACTAGGCGGTGAATAGTACAAACCAGACATTGGACATCACACCTTTCCGTAATCGACAAAGTTGATGGGAACCGTTGCCAACGACGGTTAGATGAACTTGGCCAAACGATACGGTGTTAAAAACAGTTAACTTACTGTTAAAACCGTTGATTCACATGAAGGGAGACGACTGTTCCGTGGGTGTGCTATAAAAGCACTGATCTACGAACAAGGTTATTTATTCAAAACTTCGGTAAACTTTTCCTAAAAAACCAAAATCACAAAAAGTCTAACTTTGTCATCGGAGGATTTTTGGCCGGCCTCCACCGGTCACCTTTGATTTGTCTTTGTTTTCAGGACTTGTTAGCAACCCTTGGCAGTGTCGAAGACAGTTTCAGCCCACTGATCATCCAAGCATTATCAGTTGGCGCCGTCTGTGGGGAGGTTCTTTACACAGAATTTTTTAGATTTTGAAATTCTGTTAAGTTCTTTCACTGGTAAAGGGCTGAAATGGTTCGAACAAGATCAAGGGTTACCAGTCCAGGCCCACAAGAAAGCAGGGACGCTTCCAGTAATCCTCACCGTGACCGCTAGTCGGCGCCCGCCATGCAGCCATCTTCTGTCCAGCATGTGCAGTCCATGGCTACCGCCATGGCAGAGTTAACTCGACAGAACCAGGAACTTACCAGGCAACTTAATTCAAGAAGACAGCATCATGACGAAAATGTCGAAGGGCATACCCAGAGTCAGGGAAATACAAGGAACGCTGACCCTGAGAGCCAGTCAAGAGGTACCACTTCGCGAAGGGTACCCCATCTGGAAAAGGAGATGGACCAAATGAGAAGGGTCATGGATGAGATGAGAGAGAATATGAGAAGGGCAAATCCAGTGGAGGACTTAGTTCATAGGACAGACTCCCCTTTCACTGCACTCATCAACGGTCACCCTCTCCCTCCGAAATTCAAGATGCCTTCCTTAGATTCATACGACGGGACGCGTGACCCCTTCGACCACATTGCTACTTTTAAAACCACGATGCATCTCCAAGGGGTTCCGGACGAGATAATGTGCAGAGCTTTTCCAACCACCCTCAAGGGGCCCGCGCGAGTGTGGTTCAGTAAGATACCCCCCAATTCAGTAAGTTCCTTTGAAGAGTTGAGCAAGTTATTTGTTAACAACTTTATTGGGGGACAGAGACATAAACGTTCCTCATCCAGCCTATTGACTATAGAACAGGGAGAAAATGAGAGTCTGCGGTCTTTTATCACTCGTTTCAATCGAGAAGCCTTGACAGTGGACGAAGTAGATGATAAGTTGCTGCTGGCGGCATTCCACAATGGCGTTAATTCCGATCTTTTCATTCATAAGCTGTACGAGAAAGAGCCACAAACCATGGCAGAGCTCGTCCATTCGGCTCAGAACTTCATGAATGCAGAAGACGCAATTATAGCCAAGAAAAGAAAAAGAGCTGAAAGAGGGGAGGCGAATCTTGCACGCGGTACTGACCAAGGACCTCGTCCAAAGAAGGGACGTGCAGAAGATAAGAGAGACCGAGACACTAAAAAAGTGGGTCCTTCAGCGCGAAATCAGCAGTATACACCGTTAAATGTCCCGCTTGAGCAAGTTCTCATGCAAATCAAGGACGAGCCTTCTTTGAAGTGGCCAGAGAAAATGAAGGGAGATCCCAATAAGCGCAATCGGAACAAGTATTGTCGCTTCCATAGAGACCATGGGCATGATACCGACGAGTGCTTTGACCTCAAGCAGCAGATCGAAAATCTCATTAGACAAGGGAAGTTGAGGAATTTTCTCGGACGAGACTATAAGGATGAGAAGCTGAAGACGAAGGTAGAGGAGCCATCACGGCCTCCGCTTGGAGAGATCAGAATGATTTTTGGGGGAAGTTTAGCAAGCCAGTCATCCAGATCAAAAAAGACATATCTGAAGGTAGTGCAAAATGTCCAGCTTTCAGGACGATCTCCCAGGACGACAAATCAAGACGAGCAAGCTATCACTTTCACGGACGAGGATGCATCAAGGATACACCATCCTCATGACGATGCCATTGTTATTACCTTGCTCATTGCCAACTATTCGACTAGAAGGGTGTTGGTAGATAACGGGAGTTCGGCCGACATCCTGTATTATCCTGCCTTCCAACAAATGAACCTCGGACGGGAGCAGCTTCGTCCAGTGTATTCGCCCTTGGTCGGTTTTGGTGGAATGAAGGTACAGCCCGTCGGTACTGTTTCCTTACCAGTGGTAGTGGGAGTGTATCCGCAGCAGGTAACGAGAAATGTCAACTTCATTGTAGTTGATTGTTCGTCATCCTATAATGCTATAATTGGGAGGCCGACCCTAAATAGCTGGAAAGCAGTCACATCCACTTACCATTTGTCGGTTAAGTTCCCTGCTGAACATGGGGTAGGAGAGGTCCAAGGAGATCAATTGACCGCCAGAGAGTGCTATCTAGCCATGCTGGCTATGGACGAGCAGACTCAGATGATGAACATAGCAGAAAGAAGAATCGTGGCAGAGCCCACAGAAGCATTGGAAGAAATTCCCTTGGACGAGGAAAATCCAGAGAAAAGTACCAGGATAGGGGCAGATTTGGAAGGAAAGATTAAGATGGACCTTATATGTTTCTTGAGGAAAAACATTGATGTGTTTGCTTGGAGTCATAAGGACATGCCGGGCATAGACCCGAAAATCATTACCCATCGTCTGAATGTACATCCTTCCTTCAGACCTGTGCGACAGAAGAAGAGGGTATTTGCTCCAGAGAGAGACAATGCTATTAAAGAAGAAGTACAGAAGTTGATACAGGCAACGTTCATTCGAGAAGTCTATTACCTCGACTGGCTGGCTAATGTGGTAATGGTCAAGAAGGCGAATGGAAAATGGAGAATGTGTGTGGACTTTACTGATTTAAACAAGGCCTGCCCTAAAGACAGTTATCCATTGCCCCGCATTGACCAGTTGGTGGATTCTACGGCCGGACATAAGCTACTTAGCTTTATGGACGCCTTTTCCGGATATAATCAGATAAGGATGGACGAGGTGGATCAAGAAAAAATGTCGTTCGTTACTAGTCAAGGCTTGTTTTGTTATAAGGTAATGCCTTTCGGGCTGAAGAATGCAGGGGCAACATATCAAAGGTTGGTCAACCACATGTTCCGTCCGCAGATTGGGCGGAATGTGGAAGTCTATGTAGACGATATGCTGGTGAAAAGTCAGGACGAAGAAACTCATCTGGACGACCTACAGGAAACATTTGACACACTCCGGCAGTACAACATGAAGTTAAACCCCAGCAAGTGTGCTTTCGGGGTGTCGTCGGGAAAGTTTCTGGGCTTTATGGTATCACACAGGGGCATTGAAGCTAATCCTGATAAAATCCAAGCAATACTGGATATGAAGCCTCCGCAAAATGTCAAAGAAGTCCAGTCACTCACCGGACGGGTTGCAGCCCTTAACAGGTTTGTTTCCAAAGCCACTGATAAATGTTTGCCATTTTTCAAAGTTCTTAGAAAAGCATTTGAGTGGACGGACGATTGTCAGAGAGCCTTCGAAGACCTGAAAGCATACCTTACATCTGCCCCATTGTTAAGTCCATCCGTGTTAGGAGAAGAGTTATATCTGTACTTGGCTGTTACCCCGCATGCTGTGAGTTCGGCTTTGATCAGAGAAGAAGGAAGAGTGCAGAAACCGGTCTACTACACCAGTCGAGCACTTAGAGGAGCAGAAGCGCGGTACCCGCAGATAGAAAAGTTGGCTTTTGCCCTGATCACAGCCTCTAGGAAACTGAGGCACTACTTCCAAGCCCACATTATCAACGTCCTGACGGATCATCCGCTGAAAAAAGCAATGAACAAGTTAGAAGCTGCGGGACGACTGATCCAATGGGCAGTGGAGCTTAGCGAATTTGATATCAAGTACCTGCCAAGGCACGCGATAAAGGCTCAGGCTCTTGCAGATTTCATCGCAGAGTTTACTCCGAGTCACAGTGAATCGGAAGTGGTGGAAGTCAAAAAATGGATCATCCATGTGGATGGCTCGTCTACACAGCATGCAGGAGGGATAGGAGTTGTGTTGCAGTCCCCTGAGGGAGATAAGCTGACATACAGGGTACGCCTGCAATATCAAGCAACCAATAATGAAGTTGAGTATGAAGCCCTTTTGAAAGGTTTGGAATTGGCTAAGTCCATAGACGCTGAATCAGTACTTATTCTGGGAGATTCGCAGTTAGTCATGGGTCAGGTAAACGGGACATGTGAAGCCAAGGAAGAGCGAATGAAGAAATATCTTGAGAAAGTACTGCAGTCAGTGAAGAAATTCAAAGAAGCTACCTTTGTTCAAATCCCAAGGGAGGAAAACATGGACGCAGATGCACTAGCAAAGACAGCTTCAGCGAATCAATCTATGGACGAGTTTGATGAAATCCAATATCTTCCAAGTATAGACGTTCCTGACGTATTGCAAGTACAGAATAAGGAAAGTTGGATGGCCCCGATAATATCATATTTGAAAGACGGAACCCTCCCGGAAGGCAAGGACGAGGCCAGGAAACTTAGAATCCGATCAGCCAGGTACATCCTTCTGAACGACACACTGTACAAAAGAGGTTTCTCACAGCCTTATCTTAGATGTTTGTCGCCAGAAGAGGCCAACTATGTGTTGAGAGAAATCCATGAAGGAGCTTGCGGGAACCACTCAGGAGCCAGATCACTTATACATAAGGTCGTCCGTGCAGGATATTACTGGCCAACTATTCAGGCAGATGTTAAAGCCTATGTGAAAGTCTAATCAGTGTCAGCGATTCAGTAACATCCCCAGACAGCCATCAGAATATCTCACCCCCATGATGGCCCCATGGCCATTTGCTCAATGGGGTCTAGATATCTTGGGTCCTTTCCCAGTTGGAACCAGGCAGATGAAGTTCTTGGTTGTAGGAATTGACTATTTCACTAAATGGGTGGAAGCTGAACCCCTAGCGGGCATCACACAACAAAATGTGAAGAACTTCGTCTGGAAAAATATTCTATGCAGGTTTGGGGTGCCCCGAGTATTGGTATCCGACAACGGACGACAATTTGACAATTCACTCTTCAGGGATTTTTGTGAACACTTCGGAATTCAAAATCATTATTCTTCGCCAGCCCATCCCCAAGCAAATGCTCAAGCAGAAGTCGCAAACCGATCCTTGTTAAAAATTATCAAGACTCGTCTTGAAGGGGCAAAGGGAGTATGGCCGGATGAGCTGCCGGGTGTATTATGGGCATACAGAACGACTATCAGAACCCCCACAGGGGAAACCCCTTTCAAACTGGCCTATGGAAGCGAGGCAGTCATACCTGCAGAGGTGCATATGGCCAACCATAGGGTGACTATGTATCAGGGCAAGGATAATGAGGAACTACTCCGTTTGAACCTCGATCTCATAGACGAGGTAAGGGCAGACGCAGAGAAAAGAACGGCAAGGTACAAAAATCTCATGGTTAGACAACATGATGCGATGGTTAAGCCGAGGCGATTCAACATTGGAGACCTCGTCTTGAAGAAAGTTTCTCTGGCAACGAAGAACCCAGCTCATGGGAAGTTGGGGCCCAATTGGGAAGGACCTTACAGAATTATCAACTCTAAGAGGCAAGGGTCCTACTACTTGGAAGCCCTGGACGGGAGGAAGTTGGAGCATCCATGGAATGTTGAACACCTGAGAAGGTATTATCAGTAGAATGCCAGCCTAAAAGGTTCCCCTGGACGAGTGTATATAAGATCTATTATATGTATTTGCAGTATGGATTACAATGTTATTCTCTTGTTATTATGGTATGGTTATGGACAAGGTGGTGGGTTTGCTTGTATGTATTTAGCTTTTTATAAGGCACTAACTTATGAGTATGTGCCCCGCTTGTGAACAATATTTATGTTATATACATAGTGTTGTGTGAATCCATAATCCCCATATTACTCTTGTTTAAATTTTTGTTTTTGTTCAAATCCGCCACTCCATGGACGAGAAACGTCTCTGGACGATAGAGGCTAAATGCCAGTATGCCCCTCATTACAAGGTACGCTCGTCCAAATATAAGACGAGATAAAAACCTTGGGCAAAGGATTTGGGCACCATCCAGCCTATGGACGAACAAATATTCAGCACGTTCAGCCCATGGACGATGAAATATATACGTGCTTTTAACTCGCCAGAATTACTCGTCCAAAACATGGACGGGGAAATAACACCAAAACAATCCTACATGTGGACGAGGAAAAGGTGAACAAGTTCAAAGACGTAATGAGAAATTGCTATCCTGTCATGCTTTTTCAAAGGCGAATTAAAACTGGAGTTAGAATAAATATTGCTCCTATGGACGAGAAAGAACTTGTATTTAAGAAAAATTCTTGTTCACATAAACAAAGAAAAAAAGAGTTGATCAAATTATTTAAGGGCGGACTACAAAGCGTCCAAACACCCTGAATTTGTTCAAAATCTCGTCCTAAAACCATGGACGAGACAAATGTACTTCAATTACATTCCCTTAAAAAAAAAAAAAAAGCAAAAGCAATAGAAAATTAAACTATCTTCATGCAGGAGGGGGTAAGGTGCTGGCATCGTCTTCGATGTTCACGTCCTCAGAGCTTGTTTGAAGGAGAGAGCTAGTGGCCGCGCCTAGGTTGAGCTTTATGACGCTGAAATCAATGTTGGGGAAGTTCTCCACAGCGTCCAGCCTGAAGTCCTCGAACCCAGCTGCGTAGTTCTTGTCCAGCAAGTCAGTAAATTTCTTGGATGACTGGAACTCCGCAACTGCGTCCTCCTTCGCCTTTTCAAGAAGGGTATTGAGCTCATTGTTCCTTTTCTGGAGGTCGTCAAGACGGGTATCTTTCTCAATGATGTCCGTCCTGAGCTCTTCATTAAGGTCTCTGAGCTCTTTAGCCTCTTCCCTGGCCTTGGCAGCTACCTCAGCCCACACTTTGCTCTCTTCCTTAACCTCCTTTATCCTCGTCTCCAAAAGCAGCCTCGTCTTGTCTAGTTCAGTGGCCTGCCTGGACGCAGCAATGAACTTAGATATGGCCTGCGTGTTGAAATTCATGAGTCAGTGTCATTAATTAAAGACGAGACATAAACAAAACAAAAGAGCAGCTTAAGAGCTTACCTTGAAGAGATCGTGAACACCAGAGTGCTCAAAGTCCTTCAAGGACATGTTGTAGCACGCGCCCACGTCCACATCAGTCACTGCCTTAGAAAATCTCTCCCAGGATAAGTCCTCATTTTCTAGAAGGTTTTGAAGAACCTCCCTGGGAGCAGAAGACGAGGTGGGAGCATGAATCGTGGACGCCACCTTTCTGGACGGAGGATCTCTAGGCTCAGGATCAAGGATCTGCACAGGGGACTCCAGACTGGACGGAGGAGGGGACTTAGCACCTTGAGGAGCACCTTGAGGTCTGGACGACTTATGTTTTTTGTCTTTCCCTCGTCTGCTAGGGAGGTCGCCCAAGTCCACTCTAGAGGATATGTGCTTCCTCTTTTCACCTGTGGGTGGACGAGGTTGAGACCTGACTCCCTCGTCCACAGCCTCCTTACCCTTGTTTTCCTTCATCGTTGCCATTCCTACAAGGAAAGACGTTAGTTTTCCTTAGAAAAAATATATGTATATAAAATAAATGTATACATAAACAATGAAAATAACTTACGTCTGCGAGTAGTGATCTCGTGTGCAAGGGCTTCAGGGGAAGGTATAGGACCTAAATCCCAAGTAGCAAGACGCTGTAGGCAGACCAAGGAGTGGAACGTCCTGTCGGTGTATAGACGAGCCTTCTGAATGCGCTCGATGTAAAATCTATCCAAATGAGGTCGTCTAGCACCTGATAAAGGTAAAAGACGAGGGAAAAAGAGTTAGGATTTTTGAAATGTAAAAGATATTAGAAACTGGAGAAAAATTAAAACACATACCTTCAGGACGAAGGTTTCCCAGTTCCCCAGAGTATGAAGGGAATGGGTCCCTGTCAACCTCGATGGGGCGTCCAGCCCAGAAACCTGAGACGAAGAAGAACTCCGTCTTCCAGTTCCTATCAGAGGTGACTAGGGATTTGATCAATCTATAGTCTTTTCCCCTGGCTGTAAATTGATAAAAGCCAAGGGACTGATTAATCTCGGAGGGCTTGTAACAAAAGAGGAACTCGTCCACAGTGAGAGGACGGTTCCCCTCAAACACCTCCCTCCACAATACTTGCATGGATACAATCAACCTCCACGCATTAGGATTGAATTGGCAAATTCCTAAACCTAACCTAGATAATAACTCCCTGGCAAAACTGTTTAGAGGTAACCTAAGCCCTCCCAAAAGATAAGCCTCATATATACCTATACCAAAACGAGGCTGACAGCACCACTCTCCACGGACGGCTAACCTAGGGTTAAGCTCGTCTGGGATTTGGTACCATGTTTTGAGTAATTCTAACTTCCTATCATCTGTTTTTGACTCTATACCTATAGCACAACTGTACACTACCTCCTCATACTCGTCCTGGACTGTGGACGAGGGGGCACTTGTTCCGGCTTGAGCCCCGGACTCGAACCTCGTCCGTAGCTCTTCCTGGAGAACCTCTAAGGGAACCCCAGGAACACCAGATACGTACTCGTCCGTAGTGTTCCCCCCACTACTACTACCACTACTACTATCACTATCACTAGACCCACTAAAACTACTATGGTCAGAATACTCGTCTATGGCTTTATCTACACTATCGCTAGACGAGGAAAGAAGAATTGACATTTTATGGAAGTTTATAAAGCTAAGGACGAAGTTAGGAATATACCTGGATCTAGGACGAGGGAAACTTATGGACGCGGAATACTTCTAGAAGAGGCTCTAAGACGAGAGTAATTGAACAAGGAAATTTCAGAAATGAGAAGGGTAACGATGGAAATCCACTATTTATAGGCAATGGGCCCGGACATCTGAAACGACACAAACCAATGAAAGGGAGACACGTGGCGCTTTCCTAGGTAAGGTAAATCGACGCACTTTCCTGCAAGTTAAATTGTGACACGTGTCACCAATTCGTTGGCAGGGTACTCAGAAGTCAGATATTTATGGACGACCCATGGACAAGGGGGCAGCTGATGATACTAGGAAAAATTACAACTCTTTTCTCGTCCATGATGGGTCGTCCTGATCTACGACCTCAACACATGGAAGTCAGGACGAGTAAACTCGTCCTGAGCCTAGCGGGAAGGACGAATTTCAGGCATCCTCGTCCTTAGCCAAACCTCGTCCTGAGCCAACTAGGCGGTGAATAGTACAAACCAGACATTGGACATCACACCTTTCCGTAATCGACAAAGTTGATGGGAACCGTTGCCAACGACGGTTAGATGAACTTGGCCAAACGATACGGTGTTAAAAACAGTTAACTTACTGTTAAAACCGTTGATTCACATGAAGGGAGACGACTGTTCCGTGGGTGTGCTATAAAAGCACTGATCTACGAACAAGGTTATTTATTCAGAACTTCGGTAAACTTTTCCTAAAAAACCAAAATCACAAAAAGTCTAACTTTGTCATCGGAGGATTTTTGGCCGGCCTCCACCGGTCACCTTTGATTTGTCTTTGTTTTCAGGACTTGTTAGCAACCCTTGGCAGTGTCGAAGACAGTTTCAGCCCACTGATCATCCAAGCATTATCACACATTACATTCTATTTCTGTGTAATTGTAACACCAACAAAATTTAAATTGTTAAATCAATAAGGTTTTTTCTTCTATGGAAGCTACGATCAAGATAAACTTTTTCCCCACAAAATTTGGCATCTTTTAACACAATGACTCCAGTGATTGTAAAAAAGCAAGCTTTAGAAACTCTGTCCTTCATAGAGCCCTATGTTGTTCACCAATTCAGTATATGCTCAATACAGAATCTATGAAGAATTCATGAATAATACACAGTTTAAATAAAAAATGGATAATTAAAAAAAGTAAATAAATAAATAAATAAATATTTATTTATTTATAGATCAGATCCGAGAGGTGGGTCAGAGGATGGGTTGTTTATGGGTTTGAGGGTGGATTTTGGCATATCTGAGTTTGAGGGGATGTGGATCGGAGGTGTGTGGATTGGAGGTGTGTGGATCGGAGGTGAGGTGAGGTGAGGTCGGAGGTGTGTAGATCGGAGGCGAGGCGAGGTGAGGTGAGGTGAGGTTGGAGGTGTGTGGATCAAAGGTGAGGTGAGGTGAAGTGTGTGGATCGAAGGTGTAAAACCGTCAAACCCATAAACAAACGCTGTCGAACTAAGGAATAAATCAACTGGAGACAAAAAAATCACTGTGGGTCTGCGTTTGGCACTTAATGAAGAGTGGGTGGAGCTCGGTGATTAGACTACCGTGAGGGAAAGGATCGAGTGGCTGAGCTCAGCGTGAGTGAGTGAGCTCGGTGATCGGACTACCGTGAGGGAGAGGATCGGTGTGAGTGAGTGAGTGAGGTGATCTCTTCTTTCTTCTCTTTATCTCTATTTTTGCGCGTTTGAGACCTGGATATGGTTTGTAGTGAAAATAGAAATGTAAACCAATTTTCGGGTCAAAGCTATATTTTACATGGTCAACTAAAATGCTTTTCCGAAAATTTTATTTTCCATGTGCAACCAAACACGCAATGAGGTGTAAAATCATTTCCTGAAATGGTTTTACACCAAAACAAACGCAGTCTTAATGATAAGTTTTGGTAAAAGAATTTTGATTATCTTTAAATGAGTTGGAAGTAGTTTAAATGGACTTAGAATGAGTTTTAGATGGCCTACAAATAGTTTTAAATTTATGGGAAACTGCACACAACAATTTCAGCCACATGCAATATGTTTTTTACGTTTCTGTGGAACTTACATTATGTCTGTGTCACGACTAGAGGAAGCTGATTTGATGACCATATAGATCTTGTGTAGAAGAAGTGTTTTAGATATTGCAATAAACAAGATAAAACAAGGAAAAAATAATAGATTTCAAGTTGGAAAAATTAAATATCAAATTTTAGGCATAAAGAGTTTAATAAATATTCAAACTTGAAATTTCATACAGTATTTAAGAATGATAGGCCAGAATGTATTGACCATTTATGATGAATTAACCAATTAATTAGCAAAGTTAATTAATTAATCCGATTAACATGCAATACGCATGGTAGCACAAACAAATCACTAACTAGGTTAATATGCAGCAGAAAATAAAGTTGACATGGTGATTTGTTTACGAATGGGGAAAACCTCTAAGGAAAAAACCCCATTTGGTGATTTTAAGATCACCACTTCCGAGAATCCATTATTATCACAACAAGCGATTACAAGTAAAGGAATATCAATATCTTATACCAACCTACAGTTGAATCCTTACCCCAATGCACAATTGGACTTATTCTGTAGTGACAATCTCTCCTTTCAATGCATGGCTCCCAGTACGTGACTAACCAATCGATGCACGGATCCAAGTATGTGACTAACCACCAATTTGAGAAGAATGTTGGCTGCAAAGTTCTTTAGTTCATCAACATGATGAAGATCATGAAACTCTTTGGTTACAAAACCTTACGGAGTACAAATGCAGCAGCTTCTTCAAGAGAAAGATGAAATAGGGCATATGTTTCCGGTCACAATATGCTTATGAAAAACTTTTGCATTAAGTTGCATCCACTTGCATCAGCTGTGATAGCCCTTAAAATAATATTTATATATGTTTAGGGTTGTGAGAAAAGAAAATTTAAACATGTATACACGGATATGTGTGAAATCAGATCTAGAAAATTGATTTTCGTAAATCTTGATAGATAGGGTATCTATCAAGCAGTTGTCGAGAATTAGACTGAAGATCTCTTTTAAACCTCGATAGATGCTATTTGTCAAGCTAGTTGTCGAGTTTTAAAATCCAACACTTCTTCACTTGTTTCTTGGACAAATTTGCATGGTTTTAACACTTGGACTTGAACTCTTATTTCTTGAATTATTAAACACATCATAGATTTACTCAATTACAAGTAAAATGCATTTTGTCAAAGGATTAGCGAATTGTAAATGACATATGTTCTCAACATGATGCACATATGTCCTAGCAAAGAAAAAATTTCCCTTCAATGAGAGAGAGAGAGAGAGAAGTATAATATTCTACCTTTTACCTCAAAAAAGAAAAAAAGAAAAAAGAAAGAAAGAAGAAGTATAATGAATTCTTTTTTGTATACATAATTTAATGGTTGGGGTCTTGGGGCAAAGGATTTAAACCGTAGATATTCTTGTTAAAATTACCCGAATGTGCTAGTTGAACTACAAGGTTATTGCAAAAATATTTATAAAAAAAATTATAGTTGAGTTCTTTTATATTTTCCAAGTTTAAATACTTGGCACAAAATTAAAGTGCAATTGGAAGAACACTTGACACAAAATTAGGGTATATTTAAAATCTATGAGAATTGGAATGAAATTAGGAAAAAAAAAAAAACTTGATAAAAAAATCTTAATACAATTATAATCTAATTTGAATTATTGATTTAGTCTCTACTTTAACATACTACATAGGTAGATGACTTGAATAAAGTCTAAAAACTCAAAATTTTCTTTAAATAATTAGATATAAAATTCTATATCTAATTTCTAATACAAATGCTTTTATGGGAGCAAAATTCTTGAAACTTAATATCCATTGTGTTGTTAAAATTCTTATATTAGTAATTTATATAACCAAATGTTCCCTTTTTATTTAATTCTCGAATCCAATAGCAATAGTATTTCCAAAAATCAACATTCTATAGTGCATAATGGATTCATTCACCCTTTCTCCCTCCATGTTTCCCTTAATGTACCATTCATCAAATTTCTTAGTCATTTCTTTTGTATCTTCATTTGTCAGTGGGTCAGAATGGAATCCAAAGGCGAGGAATTGTCGAGCAGAAACAAAACCTGTGAAGGGATCGAAGTATCCAGGCCCCAAGAATCCTGGAGAAGATGTCGTAAAGAGTGTGTTGAGTAAAATGGCTAAGCCAGTTTACTTGCTTGACATCACATTGCTGACACAGCTGAGAAAAGATGGCCATCCTTCTACTTACACAGGCAGAGGCATTAAGTTTGTGGACTGCAGCCATTGGTGTCTTGCTGGTGTCCCAGATACTTGGAATGAAATCCTTCATGCAGCTTTGCTCAATGAGTAATTTTCATGTTTGAGTTTTCGCAATATCGTGAAATAACCCATGATACTATATTAAGGGGATAATGAAACAAAAGGAGCAAAACACTTAGCACTAAGACTTTATCAGGGGCTTTTATAGTTATAAATCTACTTACTCTCTTCGAAGTTGAACAATAAAACTTATTAACTCCTACAACCATATAAGCATTAAACAAAATAGGAGTTAGTTCAGCCCTGATTCGTCATCAAGGCTCACTGTAAGACTAGCCAAAACGGTATAATTGTTCAAAACTTGCCAGCGGTTAGGCGCTCGAAAAGCCTTGGTTTGTCACCTCAGGAATGGAGCCACTAAGAAGGAAGTAACGATCGTTTTGAAATCCTCCCTATTTTATAAATTATTTTGAAGAGACTCGCATTTCCTTAATGAAGGCCATCATAATATATAGAGCCTTATTTGTTACAGAATTGAACAACGGATCTAGACTCTAGAGTCTAGAGCCATCAACCAACTACTAGTGTCCAGCATAACCTATTAAACAACGCCATTAATTGAACCCAACTGTGGAATCTGTCTAGCAGACTTTTGATAAGTCCATTGCCAAGGACACCCCCAAGTGGTATCCGATGTAATGGGGGCAGAATTAGTTCCACTTTTAAACGAGCATGGAATGACCTTAGAGTCCCCCCTTCCTGCATGATCTAAGATCAATAGACCCTGGCATAGATGTGCATGCTAGCCTAACCATGGATGGAGGTTAGGATACCCACATCTCATGATGTACATGCTAGCCTAATCATAGCCATAAATCCCTCTTTTCCGGTCTTCTTATTCTTCATGTGGTGTAAAGTCTCAAAAGCTACCAAGATGTTATCTGAAGTTACTTTATCAGATTGAAAAGCACTTTGATATTATGAGATTACAATAGGTAGGAGGCTTTTGAGCTGATTAGCTAGCACTTTTGAAATCAATTTATACCAGATATTACATAGAGCAATAGGCCAAAATTTAGTTACTCTTTCAGGACATTTAACTTTAGGAATAAGAGTAACACATGTATGATTAATGCTAGCTGGAATTTTACCTGCATTCAAGCAAGACAGCACTGAAAAAGAGACATTAGCCCCAATGCTACCCCAGTAATGCTGATGGAATACAGGAGGCATGCCATCAGGGCCTAGAGCCTTTAAGGAAGACATTTGTTCAAGGGAAAGATCAACTTCATGTCTGGTAAACTCTCCCAATAATTTCTCATTGTCACTACTTGAGGAGTTGCTTCTAGCACATCATCTACATGAACTGGGTTTGAGGATGAAAATAACTTTTTATGGTAATCAACAAATAAACCTGCCACATGATCTTCACCTTCACACCACTCACCATCTAAATTACGTAGGCCTTTCACTAAGTTACGCCTAAACCTCTATGAAGCTCTGCTATGAAGATAACTGGTATTTTGATCTCCATCTTTCAGCCAATGAAGTTTTGAATGCTACCACCATAGTTGTTTTCCAATGGTTAAGAGCTCCCTCAATTTAGCTTTTAGGAGATGAACCCGATCCACACAACCCCCTCAGACAGCTTCCTCCTTGGCTTCCCTCAATTGCTTTCTTTTATCAACTAAGTCTCAGGTAATATTTCCAAAAGAGGCTTTACTCCATAACCGAAACTTTGTTTGACAATTTTTCAAATTGTTCTTCACCACTGACGTAGGTGAGGAAGAAAGGAAAGAATTTTTCCATGCATTCTCAACTATTGTCTGACACCCATCCTCCTTCAACCACACTTGTTCAAATCACCATGGCTTCTGTCAACGAATTGGAATACCTATAGGGTGAATAATAATCAGTTTGTAATCAGAGGTACTACACTCCAAATAGATAACTTTTGTTGCAGGGAAGAGGGAACTCCACTCATTGTTTATCATCGCTCTGTCCAGTCTCTCCCATACAGTATTCCCCCCTCCCCCCCCACCCCCCCCCCACCCCCTCCCCCCAATTAGTCGCTTACACCATATGAACTTATTTCCCACGAAACCTAGGCTAGCAAAACCACAAGCATCCAAAGTTTCTCTAAAATCCCTAGTGCATAACCAAGGCAAAGAGACCCTATGGTTTAGATTTTTTAGTAAGCTCCAAGACTCATGGTGTAAATCTCCAAGAATTATCCTTAGCCTCATTTATGACAGCATCAATGTGATTAATAGAGGAAGTATCCACGGAAATATCAAAATCATTTTTTTAGAATAGAGCCAAACCACCACCCTAAGTGATTTTAGATACAATATGTTTCTGTCCAAAGTTGAGATTCTTCAAAAGTAACTTTAGTCTTGCTTCATCAAGCCATGTTTCGACTATAAACACGACCGTAAGATTTTGTGCCCGTATCAAATCACTGAGCTCTCGAATTGTTTGTGGGTTCCCAAGCTCACAACACTTCCAAACTAAGAGACTCATTGCTTCTAGCAGGGCTGATGTACAACCACTACCAATGATATGTTGTTTTCCTTATTAGAATGAGAATCTAGACCACGTTTGCTAGGCAACTCAGATGAATCATCTAGAATAGTAATGAGGCATTTTGAGAGCTAACTTTTCTTTATGCTTGAGTCTGATTTTTGTCCAGATCGAGCTAGACGTTTCCACTTGACATTCTAAGAGGGTGGCCCACATGCGTGAATAGAATTTGATATATCTCCCATAATAAAAGTGGGAGTCAAAACTGGAGGGGAGAGATGGTCAAAGTCACGTGAGTTTGGGGTGGCTAAATTTAGGTGATCATCCATTAGTAGAGCTTGTTCAGGTGTAGATGCATCAACTAATTTATTTGAGATATGCTTTCCCCCAATCTCGAGCTTAGATGAATCAAATTTGCAGATAGTGATGATGTACAAAATCGTCAGTGAGTCAATCGCCTAGATATGCAGTTACAGGGTTACCTGAAGAATGAAAGGTGAAGAACCTATAGAAAGCACCGGTGGGGTTTTGGCCAAAGACCATGCGAAGGTTAAGTCAGTGATCGAATGATCTCCAATAACTCAAAGTATGAGAGCTAGGAAATTTCACGTTCCTTGGAGAAAAGGGGGCTTGGTGCTTTATATAGTGACGTAAAGTAGATCAAGATCCCGTGGGTTTTGGCTCTTTCCTTATAGGAGAGGTATGGAGTTAATGGTCTGATATATTCAGACTTAACTTCTCATGTTTGGAGGACACAACTATGTAGAAGGATCTTTGGGCGTGGTGTGCAAGTTCTTTTCATATGGAGATACTTGAGTGGAGAATACGCAAGTTGGTCTCTAAGGCCAAGTACAATCCATCTTCAGTCACAAGGTACTCGCCCGTCACCCTGGGGCATATGAAGATGTTAGGATTAGTGCCCTTAAATCCTATTGTATGATGCTATGTATGTTATTATGTATGACTCAATGTTATGATTAATAAATTTGTTTTATTATTATCTAACATAATGGTAACATGAATATTCGGATATTATCATATAGTCCATAAGATGCATAGTATGTAATTTATGTGAAAAGTCACAGAAGATATAAATCACAAGTTCTTTGTAAACTCAAAATATTAATTCATAGTCGGTGATGAATTTGGGCATTTCATCTGCGAAGACTGTAACATATCAACTAAAATTATTTGTCTTGATCATGGAAGTGAAAACTTCTAGTTGATATGTTTTAAGAGTTAAGACATATTGAACTGGACTACTGTGAGATTTATTATTCTCCTAACGACTGTCAAATGAATAATAAATCTTACGACTTCTATTTACATAAACTCTTAATCCTGAGAGAATAATGGGTCTGATAATGAAGTGTAGATTGCTTTGATATATCAGGAGTGAGATCTAAAGTGACGGTCAAAATCTCAGTATGTTGGACAATCACATTTAGTGTTGATGGAACGTATATTCTCAAGATGGAATTCATAATCTCTTAACAGAGATATAAAATATTCCATTGAGATAAGTTTAATGGGTTCAGTTATCAGAAAGTTAGGCCTAACCACTTTGGTAAGAAATTACTAAAGTATATATTTATGAAATTGGATTTCATAAATATATGATGAATAACTTAAAAGGATTAAATCGGGTACTTAAGGATTAAGATGTAGTGATCTACAAAGTGGCAATCTTCATTCATGATTTTGTATTACTATGAATATTTTATGAAGGGATTGCATCTATAATAAAGTCTTGGGATATAATCTATTAATAAGGCTTAGAGTACAATCATATTTATATAGTAGTATTAAATATAATTAATGATAACTTTGGACTTGTCAAGAGTTGACAGAAAAGCCCAAGGGCCATTGGAGTTAGTGTCTTATTTGTTCTCTTTTGGTCCCACTCCAAGCCACATACTAAATCCCAATTTAAAAGGCCCAAAAGGCTAGTTCAATTAGATAATCAATTATTATGAGAGAAACATACAGAATTTTGGTACTGCAACAAGTCACATGAAATGGCATGTTCATTAGTGTTGGACACTCTTTCATTCTCTCTAGAACATACACATATAACTAATTGAGAGACCACACTTCTTAGGCATCAAGTGGAAGTGGAGTGAAGATTAAAAGTGTTCCCAAGTGCTTCTAATCTTTGGTTTTGAATTTCACTGCATTAAGGTACATTCTCTTGTTCTTTTATTCTGAAACTTACATAGCACATGTTATCAATTACGAATGAAGTAGATCCGTTAATTTTTCCACTGCGTACATTCATATATCCAACAATTGGTATCAGAGCGGTCTTCAATTTCCAATCTGTATAACATGCTTTGTGAGTTTTGGAATTAGAGATAATAGTTTCATGATGTTAGAAGATTATAGGTATTTAATTTTCCACATGGTTATTGAAACTATGGTTTATTGAAAACTGATATTGATGTTATGATGTTGTTTAAATTTGAATGTAAATATGTTAAAGTGAACTTTAAGGCTATAGCATCAATGGAATTCAGTTTTGATATCAAATTCTATCTATCATGTTCATATGGTGGTTGTTTATTCATGAAAACCGTTGAAAATTGTTCAGATCTTCCCTTTAAAAACTGAAAACACAGGTTTTTCATGAGTTAGCTTCTCTCAAAGTTACATGTGAAAAATGCCTTTAAAGCACAAAACTTTTCGCGGGTAAACTTTACTAGCGAAACAGTCACGAAAGTTTCTGTCTGAATTTTGTGTTTTCACAAAACTTTTCGCGGGTAAGCTTTACTGGCGAAACGGTCATGAGACAGTCGCGAAAGTTTTTGTCTGAATTTTGTGTTTTCATTATTTTTCCTTAACTCAATTTTGCGGGAAAAGCTTAGTCGCGAGATTCTCGCAAAAATGCCACTGAAGGGAATTTTGAATTTTTTCTAAGTGTTTTCAAATGTATAAAGTGCAAGGCTGTGTGTGATTAGTTTACACATGTTTACAAAATAAAAACCTTTAATTTAAAAACATCTAGTGGGAGAGAGATACAAGAGTTGGATCTCACGACCTCCATTGTCGGTTTATAGTAATATAATTAAGCACCTCGCCTTGGCGTATATGCCTTGCTCCCTTCAAAGGGTGTTTAATTCATGGAACTACAGATTAAACTTCTTAATGATGGATGATATGTGTTTCTACATTAAGAACGACCATGCTACTGTGGAGTTACTTAATGACTCACATAGAATTCAGTCAATGGTGTACACTAGACTAAGTTTAATGTTAACCTCCCTTCGGAGCTATGTCATTATTACTTAGAGGCTAAAGGAAATATGGCATGTTATTAGTATTTGATAAGAGTTATCATGATAGCACTAATAATGAGAAAAGTTCCCAATTAATCATAGTGTTTATAATTTACTTGCTTCCAAGGAATTTTAAACATGGGATGGGGTTGTCGTTGCATATATTATATTATGGTTTTATTAAGGTTCCATGATATATGTTTATATGCTAAATTGATAATGTCCAGTTTACTTATTATATTCATGTTTATTATTTTCAGATTTGAACATGGCATCATTTAGCCCACTTGTTACTATTCTCAATCAAAACAAACTGAATGGATTCAATTATGTTGACTGGAAAAAGAATTTGGACATTGTTCTTACAGTTGAAGAGCACAAATATGTGCTTACTCAATCGTGTCCTAGCTTTCCTTCATTAGATGCTCCTCCTGAGGAAAAGAAACAATATTATCGTTGGCAAAAATCTAATGAAATGGCCAAGTGCTACATCCTAGCATCTATCTCAAATGTTCTATAGCATCAAATGCATGATGTAGAACTAGTTTCGGACATTATGCTAAGTCTGAAGGAAATGTTTGCTGAGCAAGGCTGTTTTGCAAGGCAAGAAACTATGAGGCAAATTTATAATACCAAAATGGCTGAAGGCAATTCAGTTAGGGAGCATTGTCTTACAATGATCTCTAACCTGAATACACTGAAAGTTTTAGGTGCTGATATTGATGGAGAATCCCAAGTGGATATGATACTTTAGTCACTACTGGAATCATTCATGAAATCCAGAATCAATTATAATATGAACAAAAAGATTTATTCATTGTTTGAATTAATGAATGAGTTGGTAGTGGTGGAAGGCATTCTTGGTACTTCTAGTGTTGATGCCAATATGGCTGAAGTTTCTACTTTTCAACCTAAGTCGAAAGGCAAGGGTAAGAAGAAGAAGAAAGACTTCACCAAGAAAGATGGTAAACAAATTGCCTTAGGGGTTGCTGACAAAGGAAAGAAGATCAAAGGAATGTATTTCCATTGTGGTGAGAAAGGACATTGGAAAAGGAATTGTCCAATATTTAAGGCTGCCAAGAATAAAGGTATGAAAAGTTCATTCCTCCTTGAAATATGTTTAGTACAGAATCCCACAGATTCCTAGTGTGTGGATTCAAGTTGTACTAATCATATTTGCAATTCTATGCAGGGGTTCTAGGAGACCAGAAAGCTTAATGAAGGGGAATTGTTTCTTACTTTGACTGATGGGAGTAGGATTCCGGTTGTAGCTGTTGGAGTGTTTAATTTATACTTTGAGCCTAGGGTTTTAATATTGGAAGACTGTCTATATGTACCTAATGTTTGTAGGAATTTAATTTCTGCAACTTATTTAGGTAAACATGGATATTGTGTTATCCTTAAAGACAATGTTGTAATAAAGAAGGGTAAAGTGTTTATCTAGTCTGGCAATATTATGGATGGTCTTTATATTTTAACTCCTGATAAGCATGAATTATATAATTCTGAATTAGATCATGACTCTCATGTAAAATCATTAAAGAGAAAGTTTCCGTCTACTAATGAAGCATATCTTTGGCACTTGCATTTGGGTCATATTAATCCAAACAGAATTCAAAGACTGATCAAAGATGGACTCTTAGAGCCATTGGAATCTGATGAATTTCCAGTTTGTGAATCTTGTTTGGAAGGCAAAATGACCAAATGACCTTTTAATGCAAAAGGTAGAAGAGCCCAAGAGTTGCTTGAATTAGTTCATATAGATGTGTGTGGTCCTATGTTAACCCAAGCAAAAGGAGGTTATGAGTATTTCATCACTTTTACCAATGATTACTCAAGATATGGTTATGTGTACCTAATAAGACGGAAGTCTGATGAAAAGTTCAAAGAGTTTAGGGCTGAAGTTGAGAATCAATTGGGTAAACACATAAAGGCCATTCGATCTGATCGTGGTGGCGAATACCTTCTTGGATATTTCAAGGATTACTTAACTCAAAATTGGATTGTATCCCAATTGACTGCACCTAGTACTCCCCAATAGAATGGTGTAGCAGAAGGAAGGAATAGGACTCTTTTAGAAATGGTTAGATCCATGATGAGTTACTCAACTTTACCGATTTCTTTTTGGGGTTATGCCTTAAATACAACAATACTTCTTTTGAATTTAGTTCCATCAAAATATGTTCCCAAAACACCCATGGAATTGTGGAGTGGGCGTAAGCCTAGTATGAAATATCTCCACATTTGGGGTTGTCTAGCACATATCTTAAAAGGGAAGCCTGATAAGTTGGAACCAAAATCAGAAGTGTGCTTACTTGTGGGTTATCCAAAAGAAACTAGGGGTTATTTATTCTATAGTCGTAAAGATAACAAAGCTTTTGTTAGTACAAATGCTAAATTCTTGGAAAATGACTATATGAATAATTTTACTCCTAGAAGTAGAGTTTTTCCTTAAATTTTTTCGCTAAATACAAAACTGATCTGTATTTTCCTTAAATACATATCTGATTTTTTTTTCTAGTCTCAAAACTGATCTATATTTTCATTAAATGCAGATCTGATTTTTTTGAAAAAAAGAGTTTTCTTTGTCATAAAATTGAAGATTTTGAAATTCAAAAGAAGTGATTGAAAGTTAGGTTAAAGTTTTTTGTGTGAACGCATAATAAATTTGTCTCATGGATGTGAATCTTCCTTTCAAAGTCCCCTTTTTTTTTAACAACAAATCTGGTTTTTCATAAACCCAAAAGTCATTTTTACTAACCTAATTCTTTTCAAAATCTCTCTCTCTCTCTTTTTTTTTTTTTTTTTTTTTACAAGGATCAAATCTGATTTTTCTTGATAAAATCATTTTTTTAACCTCTTAAAACAGATCTAATTTTTTTTACAAACCAAATCTTTATTTTAACCCTTCATAAAAACAGATCTGATTTTTTTACAAACCAAATCTTTCTTTTAACCCTTCATAAAAACAAATCTGATTTCTTTCCAATCCAAGTCTTATTTTTTAATTTTCAAAACAAATCTGAATTTTCTTTAAAAGAGAACACCATTCATAAGGCAAATTTATTTAAATCATTTTCTGTCAAGTATCTGTTATGTGTGTTCAACATATCATTCAACATAATGTAAAAAAGGGTATATTGGTCATTAGAGTCTAGAAGACCAGACTCTGTCTGGGCGAAATGGGTGCCTAACACCTTCCCATTCTGTAACCTAGCCTCCGAACTTAGGATTTTTAGATAGGCAGATTAGTGTTTTTTCTTTTAATTTTGGTAGATTGTAACTAAGACCCAAAGCCCTGTAAGGTTAATTTACCAAAGTTGTACTTTTCTTTATTCAATTAATGACATTCGAAATATTTTGATCATGTAATTTGTATTTATTTTTTCTTATTTTTTCGTATAAAAAATAAGTGTTGAAGCACCCGAATCTCTTTTTTGAGATCGCTCTATTTTTTGTGGTCTCTCACAGTGGTGACTCTACTGGGGATGTCGAGGGCCAAGATTCATGTTAAACTTAAGTAACAAACAATATAACCTTCTCTTTTGCATGATTTTGCATGGTATGGTTGTTTGTTTGTTTATTTATGTCTTGAGATGTTTGTATGATATTTTTGTTTGTGTTGCCATGTTTGTTTGTTAAGAGCTTTCCCTAACTGTTATAGTGTGTGCCATCAAAACAACAAAAATATATGCACCCCTTTCAACGATATGGTGGTAGTAACCATGGATCATCGGTCTTCATTAGATTCAGGTACCCAGTGGTGAACTCACCAACTCATAACCTAAAGTCACTAGATCATTTCTTGTTGACTGTAAAGGACAGACCATGCTGTTCAGACCAACGCAATGTTCATTACATTACAAGTTGGGAGGTGTAACATCATAGCTATGGGAAAAAATAAAACAACAAACCCACCCTACAATGTAATGACTTAGAACCTACCCTTAGGCCAGTCCATGATTAAATTGCATTGCATGCTGTGTGTGTTTGTTTGGTTGGTTGATTGATGTAGATAGGGACCTAGCTTTGATTAACCCAACCAAGCCTGTTCTCAGGGAAGAATTTGGTCAAGATCCAAAGGAAGGTTGAAAAGAGAACCCATGGCTAACACTCAAGCTAATAGCTCCAGTTCCAAGCCCATCACTCCCATCACAGTACTGGAGCCCGTGAGCATAGAAGACACTCCACTGCTGCAACATCATAATCCCATATTCGACCTACAAGACAGTTCAAGCCACAAGAAGTTTGAAGCTCCTAACACTATGGCGGAAGAGGGAGAACATCCAACCACTAAAGAACCCATGAACACCCAAAAGCTACTCAACTCCATGGTAGCAAGTCAAATCCAGTTGAGGGAAGACATGAACCTTATGATGCAACAATTTCAGAACCTAAAAAGTAACCAAGAGGAGAATAAGGCTGACCATAATCCACCAACCATGGAAAGTGAGAAAAAGATCAACGAAAGGATAAACAAGATGGAAGAGATGATTAAGAGAGCTCGTAAGATGGAGGACCTCATGGACTACCAATCACTCTCACTTTTTCCCGATATGTGACTACCTCCCAAGTTCAAGATGCCAATCTTAGACAAATTCAATGGGGCTAGCTGCCCAAAGTCCCATTTGAAGATGCATATGAGGGTCATGCAGCCCCTAGGAGCGACTGAAGAACTACTTGCTCAAATGTTCCAAAATACCTTAACTGGAGCCCCTCTTAGGTGGTTCCTTAACCTAGATGATGCTAGAGCAAGGAGTTGGGAGGACATCTGCCACGAGTTTCACAATCAGTACAAATACAACATAGAAGTGGATATAACAAAGAGGGATCTCGACACCACGAAACAAGAACCGAAAGAGTCTTTCTCTACCTTCATTACCAAGTGGAGGTCCAAAGCCACACAAATGATGAATAAGCCAAGCGAAGAAGAACAGTTAGCTATGGTTGTAAAGAATTTATTACCTATATACCAAAAGTACTTGTTTGCTTAGTATTTTAATAATTTTAAAGCTTTGATTGCTGCTGGAACCCAAATTGAGGATGCAATAAATAATGGCATTATAAAGAATGAGGACCCACCGAGGTTTAAAAAGAATTTAGGATCTAGTTCTAAGATTGCAGAAGTTTCTAATATATACAAAAATGATCCTTATCAACTTATTGCTCCCATTGCCTCAATGCCAATATCACAAGGGCTACCTCCAAGGCCTAGGATAGAATTTCATGAGTTGTATATGCCTATGAGTCAAGTGTTTGAGAAACTGAAAGCCAAAGGGTTACTAAAGCCCTTAGATCCAAGACCAAAATCAAACCCATTGCCCGCAAGATTTGATGTGACTTGTTAGTTTTTTTGGAAGTAATATAAAACAAAATTTATATTTTCATTTAAAGATCGTTGTACCACACAACCATAGATTCTAAATAGAACAAAATTGCGTACCTCTCTTAGCAACCCAAGTGTGTTGCCTCCCAAGCTATTCACGTCTCTCTTTGTGTTTCTTTTTGGGTTTTCAGAAGACTGCAATATCACTCAGTAGTTTTGATGGCCAACAACTGATATGATATATATATATATATATATTAATCTTATTTTTATTTAAGACTTCTAAAACCCAACAGAGAGATTGGACGTGGGATCCTTAGGGATCCTAATCTTCAGCTGTAGGATTAATCAATAACTTTTTGAATGTTATTGACTTATC
Organism: Quercus parvula; assembly: GCA_030820535.1. NCBI lineage: Eukaryota > Viridiplantae > Streptophyta > Magnoliopsida > Fagales > Fagaceae > Quercus > Quercus parvula. The sequence continues at coordinate 26,667,587 of JAUAME010000004.1, forward strand.
TTGAAACTCTTTCAAAATTATTCCTTAATTTTCTCACCATATCAAGAAAACATTTGAACTTCTACAGATTGCAATAATGTCCATCAACACATTGCAATTGACCCCTGAAGATTGGAGAATTACAAATGAGGTCCCATTACTTACAATTTTATATCTATGTCCTTCCACCACATTATATTCCCACAAGCCACTACGACTGGATTAATATCACTGTCATGCCCCTAGCTTATGTAACCTTTAATTTCTTGATTTCATAATCTCTATTGGACTTCAAAATATCTTTGAAAAACTCTTTAAATATATGTGTACAATATTATATATATGAAAAACATTTTTGAAAAATGTCACTAGCCGGTTTTGTTTTGAGTCCAACTTCAATATGAAAATCAACTGAATATACTATCCTCTTTAGAGACTGGTGGATTCATTATTGAGCATTTACATATTTTACTCATTACACACATAACCCAACATGTCTGTATATAGCCTTTAAAATTAGCATCACCAATTGACATTGTCAAAGTTATGTGCATAATAAATAAAATACACAAACTTCTCATGTTTGAGGACAATTAAAAAATTGTGATAGAACAACCTTTTAAATAATAGTGATCACTCCATAAGGTGTTCTTGATCAGATCCGATTCAGTGTCTGTACTTGTTATATTACACCCACTTGTCTACTTAAAGTCACTACTTCAATGATGGAGTAAATCATCCTATCACATAGCAGCACAACAAGTGTAGGCTTCAATTGTGATATTCAATTAATATCCATAACCTAGAACAATTTAATAATTTATAAAAAATCATTACTCCCTGTTTTTGGTTCCTTAACCATTAACATGATTTTTCTACAGAGGCGACATCACAAGCCACATTTCAACAATAAAATATACCTATAAAAATTATGTATGTGAAAATAAAATTTTATTATCAAATAAAAAATGCATAGTATTGTTTTTGAGGGCATGTAATTCTTACAACTAAGAGGTGTGCCTATCACCAAAGTCTTGGCCATGATACTGACAAGTGTTTTGGCCTTCATCATGCAATTCAAGACTTAATAGACAATAATCCCTTGCCCAACCACAATTTTGTGAGAGAACCAAGGATTAATTGCTTAATGACTGAGGAGGAAAGTAAAGAAGACACAATCTAAGTTGATTTATAAACTACCTAAAAGTTTTATTATGACATGGGAAGAGCTAATGGGAATGACGTCCACTGCAAGGTATGACATATGGAGTGAAGATGTAACTGAGACCACAAATTACCTGACATCCACAAATGGAGGGAGATACTTCAAACCCTAAACAAATTACCCAACATCCACAAATGAGGTGAGACATTTCAAACCCCAATCAAATTATCAAGCACCAACATACAGGGGGAGACACTTCGAACCCCAATCAAATGGCCCAACATCCACAAATGGGGGAGACACTTCAAACCCCAAGACACCGATCTGAATGACCCAACAAAAATTGCCCACATCACAAAGGGAGACACTTCAAACCCCCATATTTGGAGACAAACAACCCAATAGAAGAGCCTTGAATAAATCTACCCAACAAACATCTACTAAAAAATATGAGGTCCTCAAGCAACTACAAAGGACACAAGCCAATATATCTTTATGGAGTTTACTCATGTCCTCTTACAAGCACCGCAAGAATTTGGTAGGCCTTCTCAACCAAATCCAAGTTCCTATAACCACTACTTCTCAAGATTTGAATGCTATGATTGGGTCCATAAGTAGGGAACTCACTATTTCCTACTTTGACAAAGATTTTACAAAGAAAGGGAAGCACCACAATGACCCATTGCATATTACTGTAGATGCCAAAGGTAGGAGGATTCTCATGGTTCTAATTGACGATGGAAGTGCTTAAATGTGTGTCCTTTGAAGACTGCAAGCTGCTTGGGTCTAAGCATTGAAGATTTTGTGCCTATTGATCAGCATGTGAGGGCATATGACAACAGTAAAAGGAAGGTCTTAGGAACTGTGACATTAGAGCTCACTATAGGGCCAATGATCAAGAAAGTGGAGTTCCAAGTCTTGAACATAGCATCATGCTTCAATATGCTCCTTGGGTGATCATGGATCCATGACACTAAGGCTGTACCTTCATCCCTAGAGCAAAAGGTTCGATTTCCATATGAAGGAGCCATAGTTACTATATATGGCGATACTTTGACTATGCCAAAGCCCATTTTTGGTATTGATTCTGAGAAAGAGCCATTGACCTTGGATGGCTTTGAGATTGAGAAGCCTGGTTTTGAAAAAAAAGAAGAAGAAGTAGAGAATATCCCCATGGACTTTGCTCCCTATAGTAACAACAATATGGTAGCAATGATGAGGAGAATGAATTATCTTCCGAGAATGAACTTAGGGAAGACTGTGAAGAAGCCAATTGTTCAAGACCTAATGATTCCTACTACCACACCACCTTTTGGGTTGGGCTATAAGCCCACTGATGATGACTTATTAGAGATGGAGATGAGAAGAATGGCCCAAGCCAAAGCCAAAACAAAGGGACTTGTCCCCCAGAACCCTTAAAGCCCTATACTCCAACATTGAATGGAAAGTTTGTCAAAGCTGGAGATAGTCAACGCTATTGGGGATTCCCTAAATCAAGGTATGACTCTAAGACAAGAACAATAGTTTGAGCTACTATTTGATTGCAACAACAAGCTTCCAGAACTGAAGAAGGAAGACACAAATTGGGTCCAACTGATTTGGGCTGATTACATGGATCCTGATGCAATGACTATGCTTCTAGGAGATGTCATTTGCAATATAGGAGAAGAAGAGTATTGGGAGGCTTGCCAACATGCATTGAAAAGCCCGTACGAAGTAAAGACATGTGATGAAGAAGGGGGAGAAGCCCCTAGTGATGATGATGAAGGCAGCAATAGCAAGAGTGATACTAGTAGTGGCAACAGTAGCAGCAACAATGGAGATGGTGAAGATGAGAACCACAGTGACAGTGAAAGCAACAACAGTGAAGACTATGATAGCCAATATAGTGGCATTGATTGGGGTGAACCCTCTAGTGATAGAGAAGATGAAGATGAAGGGCTTTACTATGAAGACTATGATAACAATGTAGACTACTATGATGGAGATATAGAGGATGATGCTGAAGCTGAACCTATAGACATGGGCAGCAATGCTGGAAGTGATCAATATAGGCTAGTAAATTTACTGGAGGTTGTAGGATAGGAGGTTGAAGAAGCCAATAATATAGACCATGATGATCACCCTTATAGGCATCTCTCAGATTGAAGCGGTATTACCGATGTTAGTTCAAGGTCCAGTCCTTGATATGACAAGCATGGTAGAGAAATTCCTAAGTTAGGATGATTCCACAATTCAGAGCTTGGCTCACTAACCTTGTACACTGAGGAAGAAGATGACATAGACGTTAGATTGGCCGCTCTAGACCAAAAACTGATGGTCCATAGTCTTAGAACCCTAACACTTAAGAATTCTGAAGGTAATGATGAGAACATGGAAGGGAATGAGTCAGAATACCTCCCCCAATACATCCTCCCAAGCAATAAAGGGAAGCAAGATCTGTTTGGTGAATGGATGGACAGGATAGAGCACCTGGATACTTTTATGATAGACAAGCCCACAAATATTGAAATTGATAGTGAAGGCATGGATTATATGGATGAAAACCCCCCAGTACTGATGCTAAGGGAAGAAGGAACTCATTGACAACTGCCTACCATTATTGAAGCTACAACTGAGTTAAATAATTAGGCATAGGAGGGAGCCGCCCACCCCATGGAGGACTCTGTGAGGAAAATTAAGACCATCGAGCCAATCATACCTGTCAAGAAGATCAAGAACATTGAGCCAGTCACTCCTGCCAAAAACATAGTTTCTATTCCTATTGAGCCTATTTCTGCTAGTATTACTATTCCTGTTGAGTTTGTTTGTGATAGTATTCCTATAGAGTCTGTTTGAGAACTCTTTTCATTATAATATGATTTCTAATTCTGCTTATTTGCTGGCTTTGAATGTTTTTATTTCTAAAATTGGTAAAGAAAATCTTAATAATAAGGAATTAAAACAAGGGCATGTAGAACCCATAAAAGAAGAAACCTAACCTATTAACCTAGGAACTGATGATGAACCCAAAATGGTACAAGTGGGCAACACCCTAACCACCTCTGAGAAATTTGCATTAGTTGCCCTACTGACAGAATTCAAAGAGGTATTTGCATTGTCCTATGAAGACATGCCTGGGATTGATATAGATATAGTACATCATTGCATTTCAACAGATCCAACCATGAAGCTGGTCAAGTAGAAGTTAAGAAGAATGAAGCTAGAATGGACTCTCAAGATCAAGGAAGAAGTCAAGAAATAATACAATGCAGGATTCTTGAAGGTGGTCAACTATCCAGAATGGTTACCTAATGTGGTTCTATTACTAAAGAAGGATGGGAAAGTTAGAATGTGTGTAGACTTTCGAGATCTGAATAAGGCTAGCCCAAAAGATGATTTTCCCTTGCCTCTCATTGATATCTTGGTTGATAATACAGCAGGACATGCTTTGCTATCATTCACGGATGGTTTTTCAAGGTACAATCAGATAAAGATGGCTCTGGAAGATATGGAAAAAACCTCCTTCATTACTCCATAGGGGACATATTGCTAAAAGGTTATGCCATTTGGCCTTAAAAATGCTGGTGCGACTTACCAACGTGTAGCCACTACTTTGTTACAATCCACAAGAAAGTAGAAGTTTATGTTGATGACATGATAGTGAAGTCCAAAGATTGTGAGAGGCATATACCAGCCTTACGAAAGTTCTTCGAAAGAATCCAATTCTATAAGTTGTGGTTGAATTGTAACATCCGGAAAGTTGTTTGGGTTTAAGTTAAGTCAGAGGGGAATTAAGGTCGATCAAGACAAAATCAAGGCCATTGTGGAGATGACACCTCCCAGGACGGAAAAGGAGATCTGAGGGTTTCTAGGGAGGATACAATACATCAGCAGATTCATAGCCCAGCTCACCATGACATGTGAACCAATTTTCCGACTACTCAAGAAGGAAGTCCCTATGGTATGGAATGAATAATGCCAAGAAGCTTTCAATAATTATCTAATGAAGCCACCAATATTGGTTCCACCAGTACTTAAAAAGCCATTATTTTTGTATCTCACAACTACGAACACAGCAATAGGAGCTTTGCTTGCTCAATACCTAGAGGAGTCTAGGAAAGAGAATGTGATCTACTACATCAACAAGAAGATGCTGGCCTATGAAGAAAAGTATTCACCACTTAAGAAGACATGTGTAGCACTTGTATGGGCAACACGCAAACTCAGATATTATATGCTTGCTTACAAAGTCTTGTTGATTGCAAGAATGGATCCTTTAAAGTATTTGATGGAAAAGCCAGTGCAAGATGGGAAGACAGCTAAATGGGTTTTGCTATTGTCAAAATTTGATATTAAATATGTGACTTAGAAATCGGTGAACGGGAGAGCGATTACTGATCACTTAGCCCACTATTCACCAGAAGAAGCTAAAGAGATCCAACGAAACTTTCTAGATGAGGATATCATAGGGATTGAGATAGAATCATGGAAGATGTATTTCGATGGAGAAACTAATCAAAATGGAAGTGGCATTGGAGTTCTCCTAATTTCTCAAAAATGGACACACATCCCATTCTCTAGTAGGCTCAACTTTCCTACTACTGAATATGAAGCTTGCATTATGGAGTTACGAGTAGCCCTAGGTCTTGGAGTAAAAGAGTTGGAAGTATATGGTGATTCAGCCTTGATAATTTCTCAAATTCAAAATAGATGGAAGATTAAGGAAGAGAGACCGATGCCTTATCATGAATGTTTTCAGAAGTGGGCCTCGAAATTCAACAAGATCTAGTACCAATATGTACCAAGAATTCAGAATTAGATTGCAAATGTTTTAGCAACAATGGCAGCTATGATGGATGGACCTAAGGAAGATGAAGCTAGACCAATAGTGGTGGAACAAAAAGAGGAGCCAGCTTATTGCATGTCAATCGAAGAAGATGAGAGAAAGAATGAGGAAGGTGAATGGTATTCAGACATCTTACAGTACCCAAAGATGGGACATACCTACCATCTGCGAATAAGAATGACCAATTAACCATCAGAAGGTTGTCCACTAATTATATTATTTGTGGGGAGAGGCTTTACAGAAGATCATATGTTGGAATTCACCTCCTTTGTATGACTGCCAAGGAAGCACAGCAAATAATTGAAAAAAAGCTATGGGCCACACATGAATGTACAGATGCTATCACGAAAGATAATGAGACAAGGGTATTACTGGACTACTATGGAAGCCGACTATGTAGCTCATGTTTGGAAGTGTCATCAATGCCAAGTCCATAAGGATTTGAAGCACATGCCACCTTTGCCATTACATACCATGATGTCACCCTGGCCGTTTTCTACATAGGGAATAGATATTATTGGGAAGATTCACCCAACAACATCAAATGGCCATGAATTCATACTTGTTGCTATTGATTACTTCACTAAATGGGTGGAAGCTGCCTCATACAAGGTTTTGAACTCGAAGAAAGTTGTTAGGTTTATTCAGACTAATATCATTTGTAGATATGGGATACCACATGAAATTATCTCTAGCAATGGACTGCATTTCAAGGGAGAAACAGAAAAGCTGATGCGATAGTTCAATATTCAGCACCACAAATCCTCACCTTATTGTCCTCAGACTAATAGGGTAGTTGAGGCTATAAACAAGAATATAGGGCAAATCTTGATGAAGAGCTTGAAGAATTACAAGAATTGGCATTTACAATTACCCTATGCACTTTGGGGGTATAGGACATCAATTCGATCTTCCACAAGAGTCATTCCTTAGCCATTGGTGTATGGGATGGAAGCAGTCATTCCCATTGAAATGGGTGTCTGTTCACTGGGGACAATATTGGAAAGTGAAATCCCTGAAGTAGATTAGTTGCAAAGTAGATATGATCAATTATGCATGCTAGATGAGAAAAGACTCAAGGCCCTGTATCACATTCAAGGTTATCAAAGGAGGCTTAGGAAGGCTTTTGACAAGAAAGTAAAAACTAGAGATTTGAAGTTGGGGGATTTAATGCTGAAAGAGATATGAGCCCCAATTCAAGAAACAAACGGGAATTTCAAGCAAAATTGGGCAGGCCCATATATTATCAAGCAAATATACTCTGGCGGAGTAATGAGGCTGATGGACTTAGATGCAAATCCTTTCACCGAACTAACCAACATGGGTCAATTGAAGAAATACCACGTTTGAGGTGGTGATCTGAAAACACCACATCTGAAGTGGTTGTAAATTATCCTATTTCCATTCATAGGTTCATAAAAAAATATAAATAATAAATAAAATAAATAAATAAATAAATAAGTGAGGGTAGGTTGAAAACCTAAAAGGGCGATTTATGCAAAAGGAGAGGGAAAAAAAAGAGTAAGAGAGCCTACTAGGTTGAAAACCCGAAAGGGCTACCTAGGCAAAAATTAAGGCAAATAAAAATGAGCAACGTGATGACTTGATCCTTTTGCCAAGGAGGTACGTAGGAAACCATACATTAGTTCGGTCACAAATTCTCCAAACCCACCATTTACCCATTAAGCAAAAAAATTTCTTTTTCCAAAATTCAACCATTCCATTAAATCATGCCATTACACTGAAATTTAAAAAATAAAAAAATAAATAAAAAAATAAAAAAATAAAAAAAAATAAAAAAATAAAAAAACCAAACCTTAAACAAAATCCTTAACTTGCAAGTCCTAAATAATTCCTAGACATAAGAGTTTGACATCAACTTTTAAAATAAACATGTTCGAAGCCAAATAAATAAGAAGGTCATTTTGTCTTCAGTCTTTTCTCTTTTGGTAGATCATTGATTCCTTTGTGCTAGATACTATGTCACCTTTGTCCCTCCTTTTAAATTCATAGTTGTCATCATCGTGTCTTTCTCGATTGTCTCTAAGAAATTGTTTTCTCATAGCAACCATGTCGGCCTCCTTGTCAGCAATCTTGTCCACCAACCAGCTAGAATATTTTGTAGTCATCTTGTGAAAGTGAACCTTGACACTTCCACCAATAGCAATTCCATCGAATGGAGGCACTAGATTTCTTGTTTAGGAATTTCACCCAGTCGCTTTCAGTTTAACACTCAGTTTTGATGATAGTCCTACTAAGAAAACCACTAGGACCATAATTACCATCTGGAGGCTTGGCAATCATATCCAGTCTTTCCATCAGCCATATCTGCAAAGTCAAGGGACTCCCAAGAAAGTTTTGTGACTCTCCACCACGAAATACAGAGTTATATCCTAAAATACTTTCTGCCAAGATCAAAGAAACTGGATTATCACCATCCTTAATTTGATTCACAACACTTATGGCTCCAACATCCGGAAAACCGTGCCTTCCAGAGCAAAGCAAAAATTTTCCCACGAAGAAGACGGCCAAGCCAAAATTTTTCTGCATGTTGTCAGTCACTCCATAAGTGCGTTTGTTAATCAGTCTTGAAAGAATTGCACAAAGATTCTGTTGGAAAAATACATGTTTGTATCGCATACAAAATATACACAACGGAAAATTAACGGATCTACTTCATTCGTAATTGATAACATGTACTATGTAAATTTCAGAATTTAGAACAAGAGAGCGTACCTTAGTGTGGTGAAATTCAAGCCCAAGAAGTGTGGTCACTCAATCAGTTTATATGTACGTGTTCAAGAAGAATAAGAGAGTGGCTTACACTCACATACACACCATTTCATTTTCTTATAAAATTTTACATGTTTCTCTCCTTATATATAACTGATTATCTAATTGGGTTAGCCTTTTGGGCCATTCCAATTGGGTTTTAGTATGTGGCTTAGAGTGGGATCAAAAGGGACAAATAAGACACTAGCTCCAATCGGTTTTAGGCCTTTCTGTCAACTCTTTACAAGCCCAAAATTACCATTAATTATATTTAATACCACTATATAAATATAATTGCACTCTAGGCCTTATTAATAAATTATATCCCAAGACTTTATTATACATTCAACCCATTCATTAAATTATTCGTAGTAATACAAGGTCATGAATGTTGATTGCCACTTTGAAGATTACTACATCTTAATCATTGAGTACCCAGTTTAATCCTTTAAGTTATTCATCATATATTTATGAAATCCAATTTCATAAATATATACTTTAGTAACTTCTTAGTAAAGTGGTTAGGCCTAACACTCTGAATAACCAAACTCATTAAACTTATCTCAAGGGAATATTTTATATCTCCGTTAAGAGATTATGAATTTCATCTTGAGAATATATGTTCCTTCAACACTAAATGTGGCTGCCCAACATACTGAGGTTTTGATCGTGACTTTAGATCTTACTCCTGATATATCAAAGCAACCTACACTTCATGATCAAGTTCATTATTCTCTCATGATTAAGAGTTGATGTAAATAGAAGTCATGAGATTTATTATTCATTTGACAGTCGTTAGTAGAATAATAAATCTCACAGCGGTATTCAATATGTCTTAACACTTAAAACATATCAACATATCAACTAGAAGTCTCCACTTCCATGATCAAGACAAATCATCTTAGTTGATATGTTTAGTCTTCACAGATGAAATGCCCAATATCAACTTGTGATTTATATCTTCTATGATTAAATCACATAAATTACATACTATGCATCTCATGGACTATAAGATAATATCTAAATATTCATGTTACCATTATTATAGATAATAATAAAACAACTTTGTTAATCACAACATAATGTCATACATAGCAGCATCATACAATAGGATTTAAAGGGCACATATCCTAACAAATTCACCATATGTCCTTCAACCATACTACTGGTAATTGAAGTAGGAAGACCTAAAGCATCAGACAAAGATTCCTTATGCCTGGGATAACAAGAAACTGCTACGGATTTCTTGCTTGGATCATAAACCAGAATAAGGGAAATTCTTCAATTGTGAGGCAGAGTTTAGCAGTTTTAAACCAGAACACATGATCTTTAGGATCCTAGAACTTCACAACAGCACGGAGGAAGTCCCACTTGATCTTGATGTTCCTCAAAGCCTTGATTCCCTCTAGTTTATAGGTTGTAAAATTGGTCTTGGTACTAAAATCAAAGCTACCAACCCATCTATTGATCTCATGAATGGTTGAACGAGAAAAATGTTGATTGTTAGCCATGGATGATTTTTGCTTGTGATTATTGTGTCTTGCTAACCTTGATGCAGAGATTTGTTTGCAAGATAGATGCTAAAATAATTTACTCTAGTCTTTAACCAAGTTTAAATAAGTTTCAAGAGTTTGTAACTGACTAGGAAAGTGTTTCACAGTCACAAACGTAGGAAATGTTTTTCAAAAAACTTGAAAACCCAAAACATGCGTTGAAAAAGCATGAGAGTTTGGCCCACCATGGGGTAGGCCAGTCGGCACATAAAAGTGCCATTTGGCACTCTAAAAGTGCTGATCGGCACTTCTCAAGTGCCGATTGGCACTCAACTCCACCAAGGCTCACCTATAGTGTTCTGTGTTTTCGGGCACTTTTTAGACCCGTTTTTGACCTTATTCGACACTTAAAAAGATTTTTTTGTTAAACTAGGGCATTTAGACATGCTTTGTCCATTTGTAAAAAAAGTATTTAAAAAAAAAAAAAAGGGGGTCACTTGCATCACTGTTTTCAAAAATCAAAAAAATCAAATCAAGATTTTTCAAAATCATGGGTACATCTCTCAAACTAGGGGCATTCGGCCATGCCTTATCCCTTCATTCTTTTAAAAAGAGAGAGAGAGAGAAAAAAGATAATGCTTTTCAAAAACGAAGGATCATCATGCACAAATCTTTAAACTAGGGGCATTCGACAATGCCTCATCCAAGTAAGAGCAAATTCCATTGGAATTGGTCAAATAAGTTTAAGTTGTTACTACAAAATTTCATCAGGTGAATTCTAAACTTGTCTCATCTAAAGTTTTAACAAGATCAGAAACAATTCAAAGGACAAAGAGCTAAAAGCTAAAATTAATACAAATTTGTCAAAGAAACGTTTCTTCTTATTTTTGCATAAATTAAAAACATCGGTCAAGCATCATTGGGACTTCGTGTCCGCCGAAGATCTCTTTCTCCCACCTCTAGAGGAGCTATACGACCCATCAAGATTCATCACTTCATATTGCCATGTACGAAAGTGAGGATAGGTCTCCATGAAAGAACTAGAAGAGCCGCTAGCATGGATAGGAGGAGGATTCTCTTCTCCCTCTTCTTCTTCTTCAAAAGATGAAGCCTAAGAGTGCAACATACAGACACTGTCACAAAATGGAAATATGGGAAAGGAGCATACAAGATGAAATGCAACTTGACCTCAGAAGGAAGAGAGATACCGAGGTGAGAAAAATACCAGCTAGACAGCCTTGAAGTTGAGTTTGAATGAAATCAAAATAAATCCCTAATGTCCCTGAAACAACATGGCCAATTCGAGCACGAGCAATCTCTTCATTAGCTAAAAGGTTAGCCAACCGAATGGAGGGACAAGGAGGAAGTAGAATTGTCGTAGGAGGACATTCAAGTTGAACCTGAGCCAACACGCGATTGCCAAGATACCAATACCTCCCATGGCCACATTCAAACAACACCTGGCAACCATTCAACTCCAAAGCCCATTCACACTCAGCATACTCCTCACATCCAAGCCAAGGATCCAAGACATCTGAAAATCACAAAGCACCCAAAATGAAAAAAAGACCAAACCATAATCAAATCACAAAAACCCTTAAAATATAAGATCCCACAAAAAAAAAAAAAAAAAAAAAAAATCACATCAGCAACAATTAAATTATCAATCACCATACACCAAATTTCCAAAGAACGCTTGGAAGGTGTTGACAAATGATATTTTGGCAAGCAACGAAGAAACCTAGGACATATGCCATCAACATCTTCCTGAACTTGAGGGCCGACCCCAAAATATTCATACATCCAAACCTGAAAAATTAACATACATCATTATGACATGCCAAAATGATTTTCTAAAACCCACACATAACCAAAAATTCCAAATCTCACCTGCTAAACAAACGGTGTGCCTCCTAAGCTTGAGAGACTATGCCTAGAAAGTTGAGTCATAAAATGCAAGAGGGTTGCGTAGGCCATGCCACCCCAATCATAATTCTTGATCTAGTCAATATCCCTAAGACTCCACAAATAGCGCAAACTCACAGTACTGCCCAAGTCTGAACACAAGAAAGTCCCAATGAAGAGGAGTATGAACATGTGTGTATCCAATGCCACAGTTTTACATCTCTCAATATTCTCATACAGCCACATTAGAGAGACATTTTTACTTTTCAACTTTGAAGGCACTATGCCCAAAAGACTCTTAATCTCTTTTGGAGTAAGGAAATCATTGACCTTGATTCTTTCACCACCCAATCTTAAGCTAGTGATGATGGAGAAGTCGTAAGGTGTCAGCATCACATCACCAATGCCTAGAAAATGGAATGTGCACGTGGTATCCCAAAACCGTTCTGACAAAGCAAGGAGTAATTGGAGATCCTTGTACTCATGAGTTTCCTGGTGCAATAAAGCTTCGAAGAAAGTCTGGAAGCCCGTGTCATTAATGATGTTCCTGATATCCGAAGACAATATTTCCTATATGCCTTTCAACATTTGAAGGCTACCTCGGCTTTTGAGGTTTTGCAAAACAAAATTTGGCCCATCATCAGCATGATCAAAAATCACATGTCCACCAAAATTTTCCACTCCAAAATTACGTGTCCAAAATTTTTTTTTCATGATCAAAAATCTCATACTCAACAAAAATTTTTCGTGACCAAAAATCTCATGTCCAACAAAAATTTTCCATAACTAAAAATCTCATGCCCAACAAAAAATTTTCCCATGACCAAAAATCTCATGCCCAACAAAAAATTTTTCCATGACCAAAAATCTCACGATCAACAAAAAAATCCCATAACCAAAAATCTCATACCCAGCAAAAATTTTCCATGACCAAAAATCACATACCCGACCAAAAAATTTCCATGTTCAAAAATCATATACCCAACAAAAAATTTCCATGACCAAATCACATGTCTAAAAATTTTCCATGACAAAAGTTACATGTCCAACAAAAATTTTAAATGTCCAAAATTTCATGTCCAAGTCCAACACAAAATAAATAAATAAATAAATAAATAAAATACAAACCCATATTCAAAAAATTTTCCATGATCATGAAGCAAGACTTACACATTCCAACAAAATTTCCGCATCCATTAAAAATAAACTTGTTCAACCAAGCCTACACAACAAATGTCCATAACTTCAATGCCCACAAAATTCAAGTCTAAATTCATCCAACAATTCCACATGACATACTTTGCCAAAATTCATGAGCCATCAAAATTGTCCTAGTTACACCATGTCAAAAAAAAAAAAAAAAAAAAAACTCAACAATTCAAAAATACCCCAAGGCCAAGATTACAACATAATCAAAATTTCCAACCAAGCCCTACGATGTCCAAAATTTCAACAAAGAGCAAACAACAATCAAATGACAATGTCTCAACACCAAACTTTCAATGAAGCATGAAATCAACAAATTTCCCAAAAAAAAAAAAAAAAACTCACCTTGTAGTCCATCTTAGAGTGTGGAGCATGGGTCTTGGGGTCATGAGGGAGCCCCTCTTCATCATTCCATTCAAGAGATGGGTGGTATTTTTTCCCATTAAAAGTGAAAAAGGAAGGCCTATTGGAAGATGATGTCATTGGTAATGCAAAGAAAAAGGAAGTTTAGAAATGGTTTTCACAAAATGGGTGTGTGGCAAAAATGGCCAAGAATACAAGGATCTGAAAAGATATTGAGGGAGATGAGTGAAGGAAGGTTGAGAACCTTAGGAAAGTGATTTTTTAGAGAAGAAATGGTGTAATGAAGGAGAAAATGCAAGTGGAAGGAAAGAGTGAATAGTGACAATGGAGGGAGAAGGAAGAAAGAATAAGAGAAAAGCACAAAAAAAAAAAAAAAAAAAGCAAAAGAAGAAGAAGAAGAAGAAAAGACAAGAATGGGGGCCAAAATTCGGCCCCCCTTGTTTTAACCACCTAAGTCGCTGAGTCAACTCAGGTTTGACTAAGTTGACTCAGTCAACTTCCAAAAAATGAAATAAAAAAATTTTAAAAAAAAATCTTTTTAAGAAAAGGAAAAATCAAGAAGGATTGAGGAAAAATTTTCAATTCCAAATTGCAAACTTTCAATTCCAAGTTTCAAACTTTCAATTCCAAATTTCAAGTTTCAAATTCCAAGTTTCAAAATCTCAATTCAAAGTTTCAAGTTTCGAATTCCAAGTTTCAAATTCAAATCCTAAGTCTCAAGTTTCAAGTTCCAAGTCTCAAATTTCAAAGTTAAAATCTTTTTCAAAGGACTACAAAAATTAATCAGAGCTTTTTTGGTCAAAAATGAAAAAATTCAAATCAAGAAGGAACAAATGAAGATCACACAGCTTAAAACAACGGAATAACAAATGCACTCACCATCAAAAAGTCTAATTCAAAATTTTAATCTTTTGCAAGCAAAATCCCAGGTTCTGAGGTAGAGAAACCCCTTGGTTACCTTTCATCAAAGATCGAGGTAGAGAAGCTTGTTGGTCACCACAATCCAAGTTCTGAGGTAGAGAAGCCCCTTGGTTACCTTTCATCATAGATCGAGGTAGAGAAGCCCCTTGGTCACCATAATTCAATTTCGAGGTAGAGAAACCCATTGGTTACCTTTCATAAAAAATCGAGGTAGAGAAGCCCTTTGGTCGACACAATTCAAATTTCGAGTTAGAGAAGCCCATTGGTTACCTTTCATCAAGATCAAGGTAGAGAAACCCCTTGGTCGTCACAATTCAAGATTGAGATAAAAAAAAGCCTTTCAATCGTCCTAGGTTCCGAGGTAGAGAAGCCCCTTGATCAACCCTCAACATTCAAATCAAGGTAGAGGCCCTTGATCAACCCCCCACATTTAGATTGAGATAGAGAAGCCCCTCAATCACCTCAGATTTCAAGATTCTTTTCAGGTTTATTAGTTATCAATTAGGTTAAGAATTCATAATTTTCATTTTTCAAAATAGCAAGGCACTTGTTTTTGTCCCAATGTTTGAGGTTCTAGGGCTAGGCAATCTGTGAAAAATCAACCTCAATTAAATCATGGCTGCTAAAATTAGTGTATTTATTTTACATTGACATTCGCTTTGCAAGCTCTCTCTCAAAACTCAGCACACTTTTTCACACTTTCTGACCCCCTCTTTCTGGCTATTCTCTTCTGACTTTTCAATTCCCCTTACGTTAAAGACGTTCTGGAGGTTTTTGCTTTAGGAACTTCTTTTTTGTAAGTAAGGTATTTTAGACTTCAAAGAGGTGAACAAACTTCTTTGATTTCTAAAATATTCATTCATTAGAAGAGCACGCTCATGCAAGAGGTATTATGTTTTTCTTCTTTCTTTTTCTTTTTTTTTTCTTTTTTTTTTTTCGTTAATTAGCATGTTTTGTGTTTGATGCATGAGTATGATTAGCATGTATTGATTATAACTTGTTCGTAATATATAATTGCCATGATTAGATGCTTTAGATGATTGTTTATCTCAATTCTTTCTCTAACTTCAAAATCTGTAATGATTATCAAAATAATTTAAGAAAACATAAAACTGATTTGTATTTTCAGATCTGATTTTTTGTCTAATCTCAAAACTAATCTGTATTTTCTGATCTGATTTTTTCTCTAAACCTGAAACTGATCTGTATTTTCATTAAATACAGATCTGATTTTTTTGAAAAAAAGTTTTCTTTGTCATAAAATTGCAGATTTTGAAATTCAAATGAAGGGATTGAAAGTTAGGTTAAAACTTTTTTCGTGACGCATAATAAATTTGTCTCATGAATGTGAATCTTCCTTTAAAAGTACTTTTTATTTGTTTTCAACAACAAATCTAGTTTTTCATAAACCCGAAAATCTTTTTTTTTTTTTACTTTATACAAAACAGATCTGATTCTTTTTAAAATCTCTTTTTTTCTTTTCTTTTCTTTTCTTTTTTTTACAAACAACAAATCTAATTTTTCTTGATAAAGTCCTTTTTTTAACCTCTAAAAATAGATCTAATTCTTTTTACAAACCAAATCTTTCTTTTAACGCAGATCTAAATTTTTTACAAACCAAATCTTTCTTTTAAACCTTCATAAAAACAAATTTGAATTTTCTTTAAAAGAGAACATCATTTATAAGGCAAATTTATTTAAATTATTTTCTGTCAAGTGTCTATTATGTGTGTTCAACATATCATTCAACATCATGCAAAAAATGGTATATTGGTCATTAGAGTCTAGAAGACTAGACTCTGTCTGGGCAGAATGGGTGCCTAACCTTCCCATTCCGTAACCTAGCCCCCGAGCTTAGGATTTTTGGATAGGTAGATTAGTGTTTTGTCTTTTAATTTTGGTAGATTGTAACTAGGACCCAAAGTCTTATAAGGTTAATTTACCAAAGTTGTACTTTTCTTTATTCAATTAATGACATTCAAAATATTTTGATCATGTAATTTATATTTATTTTTTCTTTTTTTTTTGTATAAAAAATAAATTGCGACTCCACACCACTTACCCAAAAAGAGAGATGCCCTTAAAAGCACCCAAATCTCTTTTTTGAGAGCACCCAATTTTGCAGTCTCTCACAATGTGGATTAGTGATTTGCTGGAGAATTCGGTGTTGAATGGTTGTTTGTTGGTTTTTTTTTTTTTTTTTTTTTTAATTTTTGGGTTTGTATTCTTAAATCTACATTTGTGTTCTTGTTGTTCTTGTTCAAGACACACTTATAACTCAATTCATATGATTTTTGGTGATTAATTCTGTTTTTAATTTTTTTTATTTAGTTAAAATTAATAAATTAATTTTTTTTTTTAATTTTGATGCTGAAGTGGCATTTTTAATGCTAAAATAAAATTTTTTATTATTATTTTAATAGTTTCATCTGCCACCTAGGATTTTGCCGTCAGGGCACTGACAAAAAGAACTAAAATGGATGGCGTTTTCTAAATAGGGACTAAAAATAAAATGTAGGGGTCAAAATAAGAATCAGGGCAAAACATAGGGATGAAAAGTGCATTTTTGCCATATATAATTTATTTTTTCATATGATGTATAATGAAATAAATAACAATGAAGCAACACTTCTATGTGAAGTTGTAACATTTCAAGGGTTATGTGACTAACAAGAGAGAGGCAGAGAGAAAAAAAATTAGTTAATATATTTCAAGTTGTGATATGAAATCTAATAAAAACTAAGAAATATATTATCTTTAAGTCAGTTAGAAGAATTATACCTTTATGTATATCTCATAGGTTCAAAACATATTACATACCTTGCTTGGTAATCCATTAAAAATAATAAAACTTAATTTTCATTTCATTAATTTATTTTCTAAGTTTTTTTTTTTAAATCACAACATGTAATGAAAAAGATTCCCCCCCCCCCCCCGATACATAATTTTATTCATTTATCTAAAAATACTAGTTTGGGTGGCACATGCAAGGCACGCGCTACCTCTTAAATGGGAAAATTAAGATAAATTTTCTATTTGAAGAAGTATGAAACTATATGCATAAAAAAATTTCTCATACAAAGTTAATCTCATTCGTATAAGAATTTTAATCACACACAAAGTTAGGGTAACTATTTAACATATGAATATCTATTTTACTTCAATAGTTTCTTAGTACCTATTTGCTAAAGGCAATATATCCACTCACTAAAAACTTCTAAGAATGATAACGAATATCATCATCTTTCAACAATAAGTAACTGAGTTTTGTTAAGAAAAGAAACCCAAAAAAAAAAAAAAAGGATAACCAAAGGCATGTGTTATCAAATTTTTCATTAAATAAATTATAAGTTTCAAAGTTTAAATCTAGAGGTAACAAATAAAACACCTTATATAATTATTCCAACTTTCCAAGCATTACTACCATCTAAAACTCAAAATACGAGAAGAAATTTTTTGGGATGTTAAAATTTAGTGGGAGTGTTTTAGACATTACAAAATGAAATATTTTAAGAATCATAAGCTTTCATTAGGGTTTAACTAAGAGAATAATAATATGACATATTTGCTCTTTTCCAAAATATTAAAGGGAAAATTGGTTGATATTAAAGATTAAGGAGAAATTGTGAACTATCCCAAACATAAAGGATTAAAAGTGTTTTTATCCCAAGTTTTTGTTTTTGCTTTTGTTTTGTTTTTTTGTTTTTTTTCCATGTGTAAAACTATGTGTTTTTACTTAAAATGATGTGTAAAGAAAAAAAAATACAAAAAGTTAACCCAAGAAAACTATATGTGAATGGCAAATTTTGGCTCAACAAAGTTGACTAAACCAAAAAAAAAATTTCTAGAAGCACAACAAAATGACACAACATTTTTATAATACCTTTATAATTTTATTCTATTTTATTTTGACTTGGAAAGAATTGACACCTCAGTAGTTGTGAAAATATTGTGACGACAACAATATGTCCTAATATTTTCACAAGAGAAATGCTATGTCAACAATATTTTCACAACAAATCATAAGTAGTAGGTTGTTACAAGTTGTTGTTATTATTGGTGGGCAAAAAAGTAATTTCATTGGTAAGTTTAAATTATAACCAATAACAATTTACCACCTATGATTTGTTATGAAAGTGTTGTGAAAAATGTTGTGAATGTAACACTTCTTTCTTCATAATACCTTTATTTTTAGTTGTAGTTAGTTCCAGTATAATATATATATATATATATTGATCTATAGGGATTTAACACTTCAACAATTGTGAAAATACTGTGGCAATTTGTTATGTTAATATTTTTATTATTATTATATATAAAATTAAAAATTAAAAAGCAAGTCCAATGAGTGACATTTACCCCACTCCCCCCCCCCCCAAAAAAAGGTGGCCAGTGAAATAATGCGAATTAAACAAACCAAAAATATTGTAACTTCACCCGTTTGCTCTTTTATATAATAGAAAATGAATAAGCAAACAAATCATTAAAACCTTTTTTTTTTTTTTTTAATTGAGTTAGAAGACTAAATGAATAGAAAAGTGATACTAATAGTCTAACACCAATTAAAAGTTTGGCTGGGGATGTTTTTGCGACAAGGGCAAAAAATGCAAGAACGACCCAAATTTCCCCTTAGGTTATTTAGAAGCTATTATTTGTGGAGAGTGTCAAGCCCAAAATTCCAATATTTAGTGAATAGAGGCTAATGATGTTTTAACAAGAGAGAAATCAGAATGCCAATAACAAAAATGCTAAAAATGCATAAAAACATAACAGGTTTGAAACTTTGACCTACAGTCAACGAGAAGATGAAATTGAGAGAGGTTGTGAGGAAGAGATGGACAGTTCCCTTATACCCATATTTCCAACCCCTGACTTTAGAATTGTGAGAATCATTGTTGACTGAATGGACTTTTTCTCTAAAGTTTCAGCTCCAAGGGTAAAACGTGATTCTTTCTTTTTGAATCTAATTGGTGCATTTTGTACTGAGTTTGAGGTGCTCTAAGTGACTGGTTTTTGGCCAATAAAAAAAGTTTTGAACCCCAAGGTATCATTCCAAGAGGTTATGGTCAGATTTGCTTAATCAGGTAAGAGGGTTGGCTTGTTTTTTGCATAATTTGAGAAATGAAGTGGTCTAAATTAATGGGTTGATATTTCATAGACATGGTAGATCCTTGGAGGCGGCATTAATTTGGTTGTTGTGGTAGACAAGGATAGCCACTTAGGGTCAACTATGTGTTTTAGCAAAAAAAGTGTAGAGCATAAAAGTTGGGTCACAGTCAACCAAAGAATAAAAGCTCTTTTGGGGCGAAAATTTCGGGTACAGGACCTCCTCCATGAACCTAAGGTGCTACTAGTGTCCCTTGCCCACCTGGTAGCACACATAAGCTGGGCTCATGCAAAAGGTTCTAAAGAAACCGATTTATACCCTCCAAACTACACCTCCTCAATTTCCCCAATATGTAACATGAGCTTGGGTAATGTTTAAAAGAATAAAATATAATATACAAATGAATTATGCCCACAATTAGGTCAGGTTTGATTAAATCAAAATGTGTCGCGAAAATGGGTATCAACAGCTACTACCACCAATGTTGGGTGAAGTAGTACCTCTTCCTTTGCCATGAGGGCTTGGGGGTTATTCATGGGCTTTAAGGTGGGGTTTACGTATTAAAAATTAAAATAAAATAAATTAGCCGAGATAGATGGCTTAATGAAGAGAATTATGTTGATGTGTTGAGTCTTGAGACTAAGGATGGCAATGGGACGGGGCGGGGCGGGGCTGAAGGATGGGGTCTTCATTCCCGCCCCGCATAGTTTTGTCTTACCCCACCCCGCATGATGGGGAAATCTTTCTCACCCCATCCCCACTCTTTGGGGCCCCGTGAAGCCCCGCCCCACCCCATAAAACTCTACTTTTTGTTAATTTGCCTTACAACTAGTACAATTTTTTTAACGAAACCTATTTCATTAATAAAAATATACTTGAAATTACAACTAAATTTATCCCATCAAATCAATTTTTAGAAAAAATTGATTAATATATCCAAGTGTTTAACAAGACAATCATAAAAAATAAAAAAATAAAAAAAATCTTATAGTATAACACATAACAAAATAAAGACAGTGAACCACATTGAGTAAAATAAAATAAGCTAATATTGATATATTTGTTTAAATAGTAGGGTTTTAGGGTATGAAAAATTTATAATTATAACCCTTAGTAATGAGAGGCGGGGCTAAAAAATCTAAACTCATCCCCTCCCCATGGTGCGGGAGTAAAATCTTGCCCCATCCCTGTCCCACCACCTTTGCAGGGCAAGAAAAACCTGCGTGTGGCGAAGTAAAGAGAAGCAAGTTAAGCGGAACAGGGAAAAATTGTCATCCCTACTTGGGACCACTATTTTGTTCTACTTTTTCCTCTTGGTGAGGTGGGGGGAGACTAGAGTAGAAACTAAATATATAGAGTACAAGGACAAAAGAAATGGCGGGAAAACAAGTGGGGATCGGAATTGGGGAGGGAAAGTAATAAGAAAAT
Organism: Quercus parvula; assembly: GCA_030820535.1. Classification (NCBI taxonomy): domain Eukaryota; kingdom Viridiplantae; phylum Streptophyta; class Magnoliopsida; order Fagales; family Fagaceae; genus Quercus; species Quercus parvula. Next base: position 26,688,754 of record JAUAME010000004.1, read on the forward strand.
AACACAGTAAAAGTAAAAGCCCTGACCCTGAGAGAGTAAAATAAATATAAATATGAATATACATAAATAGATAGCCATAGCATAGGGGGTTATTTATTATTCCTCTGGTTTGGTTTCCGTCCAAAAAAGAAAAGAAAAAAATTCCCAAACCCTTGAGAACAAGTAGAAGAGGAGAAGTTTGAATTGTGGCGGCGTTGGTTGGTGATGGCAGAAATCGAAACCCCCCTAGGGTTGCTAGACGAGATACAATCCCTTGTCTCCGACACCCTCCAAGTGGTTTCTTACAAGTGGCTCAGTCGCAATTATTTGCTCTCATCAAATGCTGCTAAGAGGTAATTTGTGTTTATTATTGTTATTATATGCAATGCAATGCAAAGAAAGGCAAGTTGATTTATGATTTATAGGTTGCTTTGGGAATTCGTTGAAAAACACGGAAGCGGAAGCGGTGGTGGGTCGGGATTGGAACTGGAAGTGGTATATACATTGTCCGGATGGTTGAAGAATGATTACTCCAATTACCATATAACCCTTGTTTCCTCTCCTAAACTTTCAGGTAATAATAATAATAATAATAATTTTCTACACTCTATTTTTAACTCTTTTAAGAATGAATTGTACAAATTGCTTAGGTACCCTCCAAACAAACTTCACGATTTCTTGCTAATAGATTTAATACAGGGCATGCTCACCCATTAGATACCAGCATCATATTCAAAAAAAAAAAAAAAAAACTAACTAACTAACTAATTGAGTCCCATGTGCTGCAACACCTTGCTTTTGCCAACTCAAAAAAAAGTCGTGAGAAACTAATATTCTCTCCTCTTCAATTTTGTGCAGAAGCTAAACAAGAGTTTGATGGCAATTGCTCAGTTCAGGTTTATAGTGTGCAAGCTTCTGTTCCAAAGGATCCAGCTGCACTTTGGAATCCCGAGTTTGTACAAGCTGAAGAGCTCTTTAAGCAGTCATTTAAGGTTGACAATTGCTTCAGAGATAACAGGTTAGTTAGTGTGCGTGTGCGTGTGCCGTGCCATTCATTCTTCATATCCTAATGTGCCAAAGGTCTTTCTAGTTTTTATCTTGTCGACTTTGCTATCATTTTAGATTTGGCTGGTTACTGTAGCTATTTAGTCTCTAGCCAACCAGACAACTATTTTTCTTTTCTTTTCTTTTTAAGACAAAGGAGACGGAGAGTGTCCTTTTACATGGTGCATCAAATTTTCATTTTGATTCTGTGAGGTAAAGATTAGCTGATGCAGACACTGGTGACTCATTTCATTGGTCTGAAATTGTTGTTGATTTGATTTTACGCTAGCCATGAACCCAACCAACAAATAGTTCAAATCAAACACCAAACCAACTCAAACTCCATCAAACCTTACCAAATTCATCTATAAACAAAACCTCATGAAATAGTTAGTCCTCTGTGAGGTTATCGCCCTAGACCAGGCTTAAACTCTTCTCTAGAATTATGGAATGGTCACCATGTACCAGTTTTGAGGCAATCCCAAGATTTGTAAAACATCAAGTAACCCTCAATCTTCAAGGAGTAAACTGCAGTAGTTCCACTTCAGTCCAACCCTAACCCCTATATTTTGTTAATTTGTAAAGATGAAAAGGGACATGGGATGCCTAGTGAACCCCTTAATATCTTAACTCTTGAGTCAAGTGCTTTAAATGTCAAGGCTTTGTCACATTGCTCCCAAGTGTCCCATTAAAGGCCTCATCATTGATGGATGAAAACAGGAGTGATGAGGAAGATATAGAATAACTAGTCTATGAGTGAAATCCATGACATAGATGAAGAGCGCAAGGAGAAGAACTTGAGAGAGAAACAAGCAAAAATTTCATTTCCCTCCCACAAAAATTTCAAACAACTATCCCATCACTTGGGCTATAGGTATGAGTTCTTTTTAAGCAACCCTAGTTTAGATCTTCTCCCACTATCACTACAGTGCGTCATCTTTTGCTTCATTGACTGCTCATGCTTTGAGTGAAGTTTTTCGGATGTTTGGGATTGTTAGGAATATGATAATAATTGTTGTAATCCCTTTAATTAGGTAGGTATTTAGTTGAGATTAGGATGAGTTAGTTAGGATTTGAGCACATGTAACTCATTTAACACGTGGAATAATTCTTAGAGCACATGTTGAATTAACTAGCCAATTATCTTAAGCAATGTGGGCCAATGAGATTAGAACTAGTCTCCTATAAATACATGATTGTAATTCACATGAGATATTGAAGAATAAACCAATTCATTTCTTAGTGCATTTCCTCTCTCTCTCTCTTAATATTTCTCTATGGAGGGTAACTACCTCAAATTAAGTTATTTCCCCTACAATTCTCATACATTCCCCTACAATTCCTTCCCATCCCCATTAAGAACCAACATCGATTCAATGGCTTTGTTGGAAAAGGCCGCCTCTCTTTCGTTTGGATGGCAGAATTGGTTGGGGAAACATTTTTCTGATGTTTGGAATTTGGTACCAGCATGTGTGATGTAGTTAGTTTGGTGGGAAACAGTCACACCTTTGAGGATGTTGAGAGACCTATAGATCATTTGAAGTCCTTCCTAATTCGGAATTTGTTTGATTGGTCTTAGGTTTGGGGTTTTACGCAATGTACTTCCATTTTTGATTTTCAACATTCTTTTAGTATATCTATTTGATTTGCTTGTAATTGTTTCTAGTACTACTTGTTCATCATCACAAACATAGAGTACTCTTTATTGGTAAATTTTTGATTACTTATATATTAAAAAAAAAAAAAAAAAAGTATACAAGTCAATAGAGACATATGCACATCATAATTTTGGGGTTGTCCAATTGGTCAGATGACCGTACCAAGCTGATTGGACCCGCCTGAACCGAAGCCCAGCAGTCAACTCCAAATGGATAGTACAGTCGGTTACAGGTCTTAGGATTTAAAATTTTAATTTTTCGGTTTGGTTGACAGTTGGGATGATTTCTTACCCGATGAAACTGACCCAACCGTTAAAATGAGGAAAAGGCTTACTAGTTATTTGTACATGCCATGCTCTCTTAAGTGGAAAATATAATCTTATCAACAAATAATAATTTTTTATTTGATTCTAGACTATTCTCTCTCACTCAAACTGATCTATTGGATCAGATTACTCTCTTGTATCTAAAAGATTATATAACTCTCAAAATCTCAAATATCATATCTCTCTCTCTCTATAAATTTCTCACCACGATGGGGATGTCTTTGTCAGTCTCTGTCCCAGAACCACTTCAATGATGCCAATATCTAGAAGATTTGGAGCTCTAGGTAGATTTTTAGGTTGTGTGATTTAAGTTTTGGGTAGATCTGGTGAGCAATACAAAAATTTTAAGCAGATTTGTTTAGATTTTCTGTTTTTTGGCTTTTTTCATGTGGCCTGATACTTGTAGAACTATGTTGGGTTGTTGGAGATTAAAATTTGAGGATTTTTGTGGTTGTAAGGTTTGATTTTTGTTTGATTCATCTCTCTCTCTCTATGTTGTGCTTTTCCTTCAAACTCGAAGTCACCTGATGAATCCGACCCACTCAACCAATGGCCCAAGCCACTGGCTCTGACCCGAATATTTGTTCAGCTGCGAGTCCGTTTTCCGTTCACCCGATTCAATTGGGTTGAGTGTGGGTCCACCCCAAACCCAATCCAACCCGACCCATGGACACCCCTAAATCATATTCATGAATTGCATCATGAGGTTAGTAAGAAATTTCAAGCAATTGATAGTCAGCATAAAATTCAGGTTTAGTCATGTCATAAAGAATTTTTAGTGGATTATGTCATGGTCCAATTAGGCCTGAATTGTTTCCTTACGAATCCATTAGGCATCTACAAGTCTATAGTGTTGGACCGTTCAAAGTGTTTGAAATGGGTTGGACCAAGTTCGGATATTATTGACTTTTCATCTAATTATGGAGTTTGCTTTGCCTTTAATATTGAGGATCTATCACTATCTAACAGCCATCCCAGAAAAGTTTTTGATGAGCTTTCCCATGATCCCATTAAAACCCTATGACTAATCCAACATCACAAAACATTTATCTTAGCACATAAAGAACAATTGATACTATTGTGGATAAGCAGATTGTTTCCACTAGGAACATAGGAGTTTAACCTTTCTAATTCGTTGAAAGGGACAACCAGACTCAGATTGCACTTGGATCCAAAGTTGAGTTGTAACAGTTTGACCCTAATTTGCTTGAGCACTACCTGTGCCATGGGGAGCTACACTGGATGGGGTTAAGTCCCCCTCTGGGAGAGTTGATGTTATCCCTAGTGATTGCTTTCATTGGACCAAATTTGTTGTTAATTTGATGTTAAGCTATTTTAGTATTTGATATCATTTGAATTTGAGGATTTTATGGGATTTGATTGTCATTTAATTCTTTCCTTATTTGATACAATTTGGTAGCCTATTTAAAGGCCCTACCCCCCCTGAGAAAACATTCTGGAGACATTGATTTGATGAATAGAATTTTAAGTTGGAAACTTTTTGATGGCTAAGTTTTGATTCATAGGTTTTCCCGTTTGGTGTTGATTTCAAGCCACCCTAATTCTTGGGTTATATCCTGTCTTTTTTGTTCTACTTGTTTTCCCCAATTTTTCTTGAATTTTGAGCTATATCACTAGCCCCTAACCACCTAAAACATAGAAAATTCTGTGTGAGTTAAAATCAATAAGCCCTTTCACTAATATTACTTCACACTTCATGTAGTCTTTTTGGACATTGTTTCTGAATTATTTATGTTAGAAAGAATTAAAAGAAAAGGTTGATAAAAGTAATAGTGGTCAATGTCTCTTTGGTGAGTAGTAATTTTAGTCTTTCCAGTCATGGGCCACATGCATGAGTTTACATGTGCTAGTTCTTCCTTGATACTCACTGCTATCCTTCTTCAGGTTCTGTGGGATTTCCAATTCCTTTGTCAAGCGCAATATGGAGGGAACACCTGTTAGCATTGCAAATCCAATGCCCAAAACTGCTGGAGGCCAAGGGCAATCCAAAAGCAATACAATGCATCAAAATAATGTGGTTCCACAACCTCAGCAAAATAAAGTGCAGGAATCTAGCCCAAAAGTTGTTCTGCAGACTCCCAATGTGGTACAAGATGTCAAAAGTGAAACCGATGGCACAGGGGTTCACAGTCAGAGTACCAAGCCTCCTTCAGATAAAGAAAAAGTCCCTCCCATGACTGCTGGAAAAAAGAAAGTCCAGAATGGTAAAAGCTCTTCTGGCACTGGGGGTTCATTGGCCAATATTTGGGGTCGTGCATCTGCAAAGTCAAAGCCAGTAGTCCCTGTGGAAAATAATAATGTCCTTCCAAATCCAACTGGTTGGTTTCCATTCAGATTATACTATGCTGTTAAAATTTGAAGTCTGTTTGACAATAAAGAAGTTAGTATTGTCAGATTTTTCCTGAGATGAATTGCATAATGCAAACTACTGTTCTACATTTAATATTATTTTCTTAGCTCACATTTTTTCTTTTACCTACTAACTATTTTCTTCCTTCTACATTTTAATAGCCAGTGCAGAGGCTCAAATATGTGCTCATGAAGCTGTAGAGGGTGGCAGCAGTGATGATGATGGTCAAGATGTCAATTTTAAGAGAGCCTCGGGTGAGAGTGGTAGAAAAAGGAGAGTTGTTTTTGATTTCTCAGACGAAGATGAATATGAAGATGCAGTCAGTTTAGCATCACCAGATATTCCGAAAGTTCAATCATCTCAAGATCAGAAACAAAGTACAAAAGTTTTGGTTTCAGAGAAATCCAATTTGAACTCGGACAAGCAAATAGAAGATGAACTTGAGGTTAAGGAAGAGATAGTTACTGACAAAGAATCTAACCAACCTCTGAGAGAGGATTCTTCGGTTATCAGTAAGGGCACAAACACTGGAACTTCCTCTACAGAGAAAGTTCAATACTGTATTCCTGAAAGTGGTGTAAATAAGAAGGATAATCTGAAAATTGCTGCTCCAAATTCCCCTAAAAGAAAAAAGGTGTTGAAGACACGGATCGATGAGCGGGGGAGAGAAGGTAAACACATTCTTAGATGCTTCAGGTTCCAAGAAGACCTGTTTGTATATATTATCTGCTGTGGTAGTCATAGTTTCTTTTTTGGGAATTCACTACCTAATCCTAATTTAATGAAGTCAAGACAGCTTTCACATTTTAATGGATATGTAAAAAAAATACTTGTATCTGCTCTTCCTAGGTAACCCATCTTGGTACAATAATCGCACCCAATTTGTTTAGCAGTGGAGAATTGTTCTTATTACAACTGTTTGATATTATTTTATTTTGGCTCTTTTAAGTTCAATATTCTTAAAACCACTCAATAATGTAGAAGGTTATTCTATAGGATTACTAAAATATTGGTCACATAACTCTGTTTCTGCATATAGTTTCTATAAATGCTCTATGTTAAACAAACCATATGTATAGCCAATTTTGTTAGTCAAATTTTTTTTTATATACTGTTCCTTTATTTATAATTATATGTTTGTATCTTGCTCCAGTAACTGAGGTAATCTGGGAGGGTGAAGAGACAGAAGCAAAGAAAGCCGACAGTAGTATGACTAAGAAAACTGACAACTTTGCATTGAGCAATACAGTTAGCAGGTTACTTCTGTGCTTCATCTTTTCTATCTATGTTTAATAAAAAATACACTTCCACATATCTTGCATGTTTGTACAGGTTTCATTGATAAATGTCATGTTGGTTTGATGATAAACTTGTTCTATGATAAATATAGCAAAAGAAAATTGTCCATCTCTTGGTCCACTTTTCATTCATTTTAAATCGTGCACATAGTTTGATTATTGGGACTACAAATCACTGCCTTAAAGATGCACACCTGTATCTTTGGGGCCAAATCTACCTTGTGCTGAGAATTTTGTGGAATATACAAATGGTGCCAAATTGCTTGGGTCATTTCTAATGGAGGTTACCTGTAGTCATTATTGCAATTTAGGCAGTATGGGCCTTACAAATAATATAGGAAAATCAAACTTCTTGCTGTTGCATAAAAATTGTGGGAGAGGTGCAAGGAGTATAAGTCAGATGCTTGTGAGTATATTTAGTTATTTCTTCCAAACCAATGGTCAATTTGTAAGCACTAGTTGAGGCATTAGTGTGCTTGGTGTGTAATGCCTTTAAATACTATAGGAAAATCAAAGTAAAAAATTGACTTCTTGAAATACTATCTATGATGACATCTTGAAATACTATAGGAAAATCAAAGCAAAAAATTGAAAGACTGATTTTTTGCTTCGTTTATGCTAGATTCTCCCTGTAAATACTATCTTTTTAGCTGAAATATAGCTCTGATTGATTAGGCTCTAAATGTTTGGGTTTATGAATCTAGGCCTCCTGCAGCTAAGAAGTCACCAACAACAGGAACCACGGCTCCGTCCAATCAAACAGGTAAAGCAGGAAATAAGAAAGCAGGGAGCTTGAAAGATCCTAAGCAAGGCAACATTCTTTCATTCTTCAAGAGGGTTTAAGGAGACGTATTGGATACTTAAGCAAAGTGCCAATGTGAATAGAGAACTATATAAATTGATGGGTCTTTAAATGCTAGTCTTCAAGTAATTATTAGGTTATCTTGAGTAATTCAGTCTGGGTTTCTTTTTGTTGGAGGATTTAAGGGATTTTGGACAAAAGGTTGTTACTAGAGCACCTTGTGCTTTGCTAAGGAGGGAATCAGTGTATCTGCGTTCCTCTTACGTTTATCCATAAAGTACCTACTCTTAATTCTTCGGGAAATGTCAATGTAATGACGGTTTTACAAAAGAGTATGTTTCTTATTGTTACATCTGTTTTTTTTTAGGCGTAAATGCACTTGTCTTGTCCCTACCTTTAGAGTCTATTTTTATTTTGGTCTCTACTTTTCTATTTTATCACTTTTAGTCCCTGAAATGAAAAACATGTTCGATTTTGGTCCCTACTGTTACTCACTTAACAGAAATTACTGATGTGTCAAACGAAGTACAGTACTGACACAATAAATGCTGACTTGGCCATTAAAATAACAATAAAAAAAATTATTTTGGCAATTTATAAATGCCATGTCAGATTAGAATTTTAAATATTAATTTATCAATTTTAACCCAAAAAAAAAAATGAAAAAACAGAATTAAAAATCAACAGCACATGAATTTAGATCTAATGTCCTCTTCGTCAAGAACACGAGCACAAGCCCAGAAAACCAAACATAATACATCATGAACAAAATACCAACAAATTCTAACAAACCCAATTCAATCCCTCAGGCATGCCAATAACAACAGCAAACACAAAAACTGAAAAAGTTAAAAATAAAAAATAAAAAACGTCTGAATCTTTTGTCTTTTTTGTTTTCTTCATCTCTGGCTCAGTGATTAATCTTTTGTTTGAATCCCAAATTCAAACTAAACCCAAATCCACCAAGCCACTCTTCATCTCCACCGCTTTTTTAATATAATTGATTCATCCCTGTAGAAGAATATTCCAAGATTTGATACAAGCTCATCCGCTACAGCAAAATCTTCCAACCTTTTGTCAAACATAACTATCCATTTCACCTAAACAACAATTGTTATGCATATAATGAGACTAGTTTTGCCGATTAGCAATGTAATTAGCCAAAGCAATCAACGGCGCAACCTTCTTTGGATCAAACCCAGATAGCTGATCTTTTTCAACCTCTTTGTGAGACCCACCTCCCAGAATTGCTCCTAAAACCACAGCAGCTTCAAGCAACTCTGCCGTTTTGTGTAAATGGATAAATTCAAGGTGTTCCAAACCCACATCGGAAAGTCCCTCAGAACATATATCAACCACTTGGCCTGCAACAAGTCCTTCTGTCCCAATTGACCTCGTGAGCTCTCCAACAACTCCAATAACCCTCGTCGGTGGCACACCCACCGTAGACATCACTATGTGCTCAAAAGCAAAGGCTAAAAGCACGTGCGTGAACCGCGACTTCCTCCTCCACTTGAAACCAGGGGCGGCTTGATGTATTTGGGGGCCTAAAGTGAAAATTGATCATTTTGTTTTAAATGCAAAATTACTACTAATTAACATGAATTACGTAAATTTTTTTTTTTTTAGAAATTTTATAGACAGAAAAAATTTGACAAAATTTTTCATACTAGTTGATGATGTAAATTGATAGTAGTAAGTAAAAGAGTGGTGTTAGTGGTAGACTTAAATGAAAACTAGTAAAAGTTTGCTAACTAACTCTTATTGTTTTTAGAAATGCAATATTCACAATATTTTTTACAACAAATTTTAGGTTTTAAGTTGCTCTTTGTTTTCTATTTGAAAATATCATTATAATTATTTTTTTGTCATCAATAACATGCTGTAATAACCTACTACTTAGCATTAATTGTAAAAGTGTTGTGAAAAATATTGTGTGGACGTTGCATTTTTCTCGATTTTTTATTTGTTTTTCATCTAGTAAAAAAAATTATTTTATTTATTGATTATAAATAACCCTATTGGTTAAAATTTGGAGGCTTTTTTTTACTTGGGACTTTGGGCAACCGTATCTCTTGCTCCACCATTCAGTCCGCCTGGCCCAAAACCCACCTTCAGTCACCTTGACCTTCACCTTGAGCTTGGAGACTCTTGCAAAGAGAAATAGCTTGGAGAGAGAGAGAGAGAGAGAGAGAGAGAGAGAGAGAGAGAGAGAGAGAGAGAGAGAGAGAGAGAGAGAGCTTGGAGATATTGTTTGAGTTTTTAAGATTTAACTTTACGTTGTGTTTGGTTGCCAAGAAAGCTTAATAGAAATTAAGGAATTTACTCAAAAAATATCTCAATCTTTAAAATTCAAAAGTAAATTTTTTTTAATTCAAATTAAAATTGATAAATTAGAAATTCTTTGTTTTTAAAGTTTTAAATTAAAATGCTGAAGTGGCATAATTTAAATACCAAACAAATTTTTTTTAAATATTATTTGAATGGCCAAGTCAACATTAATTGTGCCGACAGTGCACTTCGTGTGCAATTTTTGTTAGTGAGATGACAGTAAGGACCAAAATAGAACTCGTTTTTCAACTTAGGGATTAAAAACGGTAAAATAAAAAAGTATGAACTAAAATAAAAATTGACCCAAAATGTAAGAACCAAAAGTCCATTTACATTGTTTTTTTTTTTTTTTTTTTTTTTTTACCAGATAAAGAGTATATTTCTTCTTTACTTTTCATTTATTATATGTAACAAAATGGATTATATTGGATAATTTGATCCTCAAAAGTATAATTAAGGATCATAACTCATATGTAAAGAAGAAACTTGAAAATATAGGGCGTTTATTACTGTTATTTAAATAATAATTTTCAGTGTTTAAACAATATTATACGTATTTTTACACACTTTTTCACCCACACGTATTTCCAAAAAATACAAACAACTTTACTAGAATAACATTATCAATTTCATTTTCTTTTCAATACAAATAAGGAAAAAAAAAAAACATTTTAAAATAAAAGTTAATTAATACAAAATTTTCTTAAATTTACAAAGTCTGAGGTTCACTAAATTGAAACTATCAAACCCTAACCTTGTCAAGAAAGAATTTGGGAGAAGAATGGAAATAAAGAAAAGAGCAAAATGGGAAACACAAGTACGGTGTCAAAATGTCCCCCAAAAATATCCAATGAAAAAAAAAAAAAAAAAAAAAAACAACAACAACAACAACAACAACTTGGGTCAAACTCGTGTAACCTTAGAATGACCAAAATATCCGTAACTTCATTGCTAAATGCATGATATATTGATCTCTTACAAATGGACATTCTTTATTCTGTTTTCATTTTCATTTTCCTACAAGACCTGTACTATTCTACTTTTCATTTTACCGTTGGATATCAATAGAGGTTCTTTGTCCGCATTTATTTCTTGAATTTGGACTTTATTTCTCTTGTGCATAACTTTCCAATAATGAAAATTTTACCCTTAACTTTAGCTAAGATCTTCAAAAAATATATGGATCCCCCAAAATTATTCATATTTCTCATGCAACATTCCTAAATTGGATAAATTTTTGTAATGGTTATTATGGCCTTCTCATTCTTAAAGTTCTAGTTTCACCCCTGCTCCTGTAGGTTTAAGTGCAACCGTTGACAAAAGGAACACCTAAGATGATCATCTCATGGCAATTGAGAACGAATCAAATCAGATGATCCTATTTCTCAATCTTTCTAACTTGCTCATACGGAACCAAAGTAGAAAAGATCGAGAAAAATCAATCATTCACAACCACTAATAAAGGATTCCTCGAAAAGTTAAGAATTAGTAATCCTTTTTAGAAATAGAATAAATTCAATCTTATACATGTGTGAAGAAGGTAATCAAAAAAGAAAAGAAGACGAATTCTTCTTTCTTTTAGAACTTTGGAGCCGTGCAAGATGAAAGTCTCATGCACAGTTTTGAATGAGAGACTGGATTAGTGTCAAGTTTCGAACTTAACTGCCATAAATAAATCCAAGGTTAGCATGGCCAAACCTTCAATAGCTAACATGTGACCACCACAAACACAAAAACGCCCACCAACAAAAGCCAACAAGTTGCATTTCTATTCAATTAACCAAGAAACTTACAAGAAGCTAAGAGAAGTCCAGAGTGAATGCAAATGGAAGGCATAATTAAAAGTAAGATTGTGAAAGATTAAAAGAGAATGAGAGAATAATATACATGATTTACATTCAATCTTTGTGCACAAATGGTGCTATGTATCCTCTCTGGTATTAACTTTCTCGAATCAAGTTGGTCGGCTCACTCAAAACATATTTGGGTAGTTCATATTTTGCACCTGCAATAATAAGTTTTGCAACGCCAGGATAGCAAGACTTAATAAGAAGAGAAATAAATATAATAACATAAAATCTTCTCTAAATAAAATCAGAAATTATCTCTCAACACGAGAATCATCAACAATGCACCATGTTAGAACAAGGAACTGATCCTTCTTTTCCTCAAAAAAGAAATAGGAACTGATCCTTCTGCCCAGGGATACTATTTGGCTCAAATTGCCATTTAGTAGAGAAGTATATTCCCCCAGATGGCCCAAGGAGATTTTTGTTAGAAATAAGTCATTATCAGAATGAAAATTATAGCATTTCAAAATGAAAGTAATTGTACTCTCCCACCTCCTGTGGTTTTCCTGTAGTTCAGCTACCTACCTCCTCTGTGAGGGGTGTGGCGTCCTACTATAAACCCTTGCCCTCAGCCCACTTACTCGATTTCACTCACCTATCTTTGACTCCAACCTCAAAGCTCTAGCTCATCTACTTTTGTGGCCTTTCCCCTAAACCCCCAATGACAGTGTACACCCACTCATCACCAGATCAAAACCCAAATTCCTCATCCTCATCTCATTTCAATCAGATCAAATCTTCAAATCAAACCATCAGCCCCATTCAACCACAAATCTCAATGAAACCCGTATCCCTATCATCTAACAATCCCCAAGCTCAAAACCTCACCTTATATAGCCCTGTCAGAAGACTCATTTCAGATAGAATCCTGAAAGGAAAAAAAAAAAAAAAAAAAAAATGTTGAGAGCAATTCTGTCCATGGCTTGTAACCCGTCTCATGGGCTCACCACCATCAACATTGGACCAACACCTTCTTGCTCTGATTTGGCTCAGATGAAGACCGCCAACAAGTTCTTGGGTGAGGGAAAGGAAGTTGGGTGGAGCTACATGGATTTTCAGTTTTTAAGTCTAGAAATTCAACCAAAGTGCCACCATCTTGGTAGTTTGTGATCCAAAGGGTGGTTTGAGGTGCAATTCATTTTTGATGACCTAGAAGACCACATTTGAAGCACACAATTTTTAGTTGTTCATATAGAAATTGGATCCAGAAGGGGAGGCAATTTTTGTCAAGCTAAAAGCCCCAATGTAACTATTCTGTGAGTGAGAGGTCGAGGTCTACTTTGATCCTAAGGGCTTTGCTCCAACAGAGAGGTTGGTTGCTAGAGATGTCTAATTCCATAAAGGTTCCAATCATATGACCAAGAGTGTCAACATTTTCCTCAGATTTTATCAATGCGCAGAATTTGTAGCTAAACCAAAAAAAACAGAGCAGATCCTTTTGTTAGAGCCTCCTTTTGCCGTTTGTTAGGCCTGATGCAAGGCAAACCTGATGTCATTCACTTTGGGCTGTCACTTTGTCTTAAAAGGAACTCCCCTTCCATTTTTGAAGGAATAGTCTAAAAAATTAAAGCCAGGATTGAAGGGTGGCTAGCAAAAGTCCACTCACAAACAGCCAGAGCTACCCTCATCAAGTCAGTCCTTTTTTCTATGACAGAATACTCAATAACAGACCCTTTTTCAAAAAGCCACCTGTGACCATATTGACAAAACCTTAGGGATTTCTTCTAGGGGTATAATAATAATAATAATAGGCACCATTGCTATCTAATATATTGGGGAAATCTTTGTAAGCCTAAAGCCCTAGGGGGCCTAGGATTGAGGAAAACAAAAGATGTTGATATTTCCTTCATGGCCAAATTAGAATGGCAACCCTCTCAAGAACTCACCCCTCCTCTAGGCCAATCCAAAAAGGAACTCCTCCACCACTTAGAAAGGGATATTTTAGAGCAAGAACACCTTTCTGAGGACTCTTGCTTCATGTTTAGTAATGGTTCCACTATAAATATTTGGGAAGACCCATGGGTCCCACTTTCTCACTCCTTCAAGCCCTAACCAAAGGTAAATGCACAACCAATCTTTACAAATAAATCCAGTCTCCTTCCAGTGGGATCTAACAGAGCTACAAGAATAATTTGAACTAATCATAGTGGCCCTCATTCAAATAATCCTAATCTCACCAAACTCTTTGATGGATAAGAGGGATTGTGACCCCAACTCAAATGGGCTCTTCAACACCAAATCTTCCCCTCGACAAATTGGAAGATCCTACAGAATATAAAGATAAATGAGAAACTTAAATATTTCCTTTGCCCCAGGTGTGGTGGCTTTCCTTGCCCCCCAAATTTGGTCCCTATCACCTTGGAACCTAAACTTCACATCCTCCCATTGTTGGATAGCCACATACTTTTCCCGGATTCCCTTGGTTTGGACAAAAATGAGGTGTATAAGTTTACCTTATTTGCTTCAATGCTTTGTGATCAAATCCAGTGATCCAAAAATAACTTAATCCACAAGAACATATTACAACTTCTATCCAGCTAGCCAAACAAATCACCATGACCCATTCCACCCACCTAAGGGCTTGGAACTCCATCACCCCTGACACCCACAAAACCCAATTCATGGTGCCCCCTCCCTCAAATTGGTATAAGTTTAACTTTGATGCTGCTTTAAGAAATGACCACACCTCTCTAGCTGATGTGTGCAGCAGGGACTCTTCTGGCACTATCATTAAATTAGCACAGCAAAAGAAATTGCAGCTGACCCTTCCTGGGCCAAAGCCAAAGCTTGCCACCTTGCAATTTCAACAAGCACAGCAAAAGAGATTGCATCCACTCTCAATTTAAATGATGCAGTTTTTGAAGGTGATTGTAAAGTTGTATACAATGCTATAAAAACTATACCCTCCCTGGTTCATTGGCCCTACGATTCTTAGCGGATGAAGTTGGTCTGGACCCCTGAAATGAGCTTTTGTTGTACCATTGCTACTGGTTAATGATACTTAATCATACAGAGAGAAGAAAGAGGAGAGGGGGGGGGGGGGGGGGGGGGGAAGAGTCATTATCAGAAGAGAAAACAACATAGATTAAGTACCTCTTTCATCATAGCAGATTGTCAAATCAGCACTTTGAACTATGACCCCCGCACTGTCCACAATAGCTTGTGCAAGGCTTAATTCAGCTTCAGCAGCAGCTCGCAGTGCATCCCAAATCTCTAGTGCCCAGCAAAATGATAATTACATTACAGATGTACATGCGAAAAATTGATGGATAAAGACAATAAGTATTTTTGGTACTATGCAAGGTTGACAGAAAATCACAAGAACTTGACAATCATTACTTCCCAGTTCCCTCTCTTTAACTTCTATGGTAATAACATTAAAGAAAAATGGCCATACTTTTAAGTCTTCAAAAGTTCATAATCTTCTCTAAAAGATACTTGTAGTTAATAGCCAAAAGGTATGGGCTTTTCTTATCATCAAAAAACAAAAAAGATAAAAATATTTTTCTTATCAATATAAATAACCATGTTACAGGGTTGCATTGAATAAAAAAATTGACTACTGTTGATGTAAAGTTCCAATTGCTAGCACATAAAAATTGGCAAAATGTGCCATAACTTCTGCATGAGGCTTATTTCAAGTACTGAAGTTTATGAGTGCACCTTCCTGTTTCAAAGGATTGTACACATTAAATCAACCAAGGAAAATGAATAAATTAACTCATCATAACAAAGCCTACCATCAAATATTGGAGTCAGCTAGACTCTCAGACCATTCTACTCCATGCAAGGTGGTACCTCTGTAAATCATAAGCCAGCATGCCCTTCTTTCAACAACCCAAACTCAAATTTGACCTTCTCCATATCCTTGTACTTCCTCCTCCATAATCAATCTAAATTAATATATGCATTTATTGCAAAACCCAGGAGAAAATATATCAATTCAGAATCTGATTCTGGGAATTTCCATGAAAAACTTTAGGTTTTTTCCCATGGCATTGTAACAGATATTATTTCATTTCTGTTATAACAATCACTGCAAAATGACAGGCTCCATTCTTTAGAAAACTGAGTGCCAATAAGTTACTATTATCAATCCCACCCCGCCAACCCCTAAAATAAAAAATAAAAATAAAAATACTCAGAGGTGAACATGCCTGCAGGGTGTTAGAAAGACCATTTCAAAAGCTGATCAATCTGATTTCTTATTTCTTGACAATAATAATCACTACTGGAAAAGTTAGATTGCAAGTGATTATAATGGCATCATGTTGATAACTCAACAGAGCCTTATCTCAACTATTTATGTGAAGATAGCACTCTTGTTTTCCCAAAACAAAAGTAAAAGACCAAAAGTGTTCCAACTCAGAGGCCATCAAGGGAACCCCTTCAGACTGAATCACATCATACCTCTTTCTTTGCTAGATGTCTATATCACTCCTCAATTTCATATATATTGATCTACACTGCATATGATCAAACCTTCTTCCCCAGACTTCTTTAATTTGATAGAAATATGCTGATCAAACTAGTCAATTCATCTCCATTCTCATATCCTCCTAGTCAATGATAAGACTAAGGTATTTATCATGAAGAATGACGAGACCAACGAAAATTATATGGTTGTTAGTGGTACATTCGGCCATCAATTTTTCATTTTCTTTGTTTCATCCTCTATATAGATTATAAACACTATCGGCCCCCCTTTTGCTTAAAGACAACCAGGTCCTTCTATGAGATGTCGAACCAATGCTTCAAGTCCTTAAGATATGTCTACTCTTAGTGCAAGAGATATTAGATATTGAAACCTTATAAAAGTACCAGTTAATATTCTTGAAATACGTCCTAGAAGGCCAGAAACTTTTTGAGGACAAGCAATGAAAATATCTTAAACCACCTATTAGGAAACAGGACCCTCAGAACCCCAGTATTTCAAATTTAGTTTTTGGCAGTCAATGGAATGCAAACCTACGAGTCAAGCCAAATATGAACAAAGACCCTCAAGTAATTCTTGAAATAACTAGAGTGAAATATCTGGTTATAAAAATTTCATGTAGTAAGAGTGTCATAACATGTTTTACATAATAAACAACACTACTTCCTAACATGGGAAAGTTATCTTGTGATTCTGTATATATATAGATTGATCTTTTATGTTGGGTTCCATTATTTCTTTGTTTGGTTATGATCCCTATTGGTTTTCAACAGATGACAAAACAGAAAAAAGTTGCTTGCATATCGGACAAGAGATTATCACTTTAGTCTTCTTTTGTTCTTTTTCTCTAACTTATATTATACTAGGCACTAACCTTAGATAGTTCCAAAAGCTTTCAAAAACAATCTTCGTAATCATATAATTCTGAGGCAACACTACCTTTTCTACCACCATAGTGAGGAGCAGTGTCCCAAAACTCATCTCGCAACTGCATAAGCTGAGTCTTGGTTATTGGTTGAGGATGCTTCCAAGGTTTTGGCTTCCGGATCTTTTTTGCAGTCCCTGTTTTAATTAAGAAATCCAATATATTATAATAGAATATCTCTCAGTATTCAAAAAAGAGGAATACTTCATGTTCACAATGACGAACAAAAAGAATTTAATGAATTACAAGGAAATTATATAGGACAATGAAGGGAGTCCTGGAACTCAAAAATAGAATTACAATGAGTAGAGCTCCAAGCGCAAGACCAGTCAAACAAAGTACCCAAAAAAAAAAAGAATTCCAATTGTAGTAACTGGTTTAAATCATTGTGTGCTCTAATGACTGGAGTTAACGGATTGATAGCTTGGAATCATGACTAAATGTTGAAATGGTTAAATTAAATCATATTGCTGAGTCATTAGCACACAATGACTGATACCAGTTACAACAGCTATTGATTCTCGTTGAAGTATAATAAGCATGGAGCACTTCAATTAGCTAAAATATATATATATAAAATTTAAATATCTTACAGCTACTAATTCAGCTGGACTTTAAGTTCCATGTGTCTAGATGGTGAATGAAATGCACTAGAAAGGACATCCCACAACATGCCTTCATGGGAAGCTTGTGCTTTGATCTAGCACCATTGACAAAACTACCTTTGGGGAGTATACCCAAAAAAAAAATAAAAACAAACAACATCGACCAAATATAACATCCAGAAAAACTAAACCCCATCACCAACTAATGCTACTCAAATTCAATTTCATTAAAAACCTCTCCCGAAAATAAATAATAAGGTTTAAAAATTTGTGGCACTTGTATCTCTTCTCACGTCATAATAGAATGGAAGCATCTTGTTAAAGTCTTCAATGCCAACAATCTAAATTTTTATTTTTATTGGGTTTCTAGAATCTTGAAGCATATACATATAACATATAATTTCAATTCACAATCACAATCACAATCAGCCACTGAATTTAAAAACAAATAAACGCAAAAAAATGTACAGAGCCAAGCAATTCACAAGTTAAAGAAATATATGAATCGGGAAAAATAAAAAAATAAATAGTTGTATACAAAATCGAAGATTTTACTTAGGCTACAACAACCAAAAACAAATTTGGTTTTGGGTTTGCCTTGAAGTGAGTTTGTCGGCAAGCAAATAGAAGGTAAAAAGGTAAAGTGTTGGAAAGGAAAGAAAGAAATCAAATCTGTTGGCAAAGACAGAGAGAGAGAGAGCTGACCGTCGGGTTTGGCCTGTGAGGATCCAGCACAGCCCATTGTTTGAGTTTGAGAGAGAGAGAGAGAAGAAAACAAAGTGTGTATAATAATAATAATAATATATAATAGTATTTGTATTTTGTATTTTTGTATAGCGGCGGCAGCAGCAGCAGCAGCTGCAGAAGCAAAAGGAAAGAGAAAGAAGCTTGAATGAGACGCCAAGTCAAACTCCTCTCTCTCTCTCTCTCTCTCTTAATAGTCTCTTCTCTCGTCTACCTTCTCTTTCTTTCTACTTATAATAAACATCCTTGTCTTTTTTTCTTTTTATTAAATTAAAAAAATTTATAAAATTAGTGAAAAGTTAAATACTGTAGTACTTTTCCGATATAAGAACGGGATATTTTTTTTAAAAAAAATTTAAGCTGCAAAAAAAAAAAGAAGAAGAAGATATTAATAATTAACTCACAACTTAAATTTATAGGGTGGGACGGGGAGGGGTGAGAATTAGTTTATTACATATGAGACGAGATGAGATGAGAGAGGTGAGAGGCTCTTATTATTAGGCTGAGAGTTTCACAGAGAGATCGGGGGTTGTTTTCATGAAATGACTAATGATTGCTCAATAATAAACATGGTAGTTAGCTGTCTATGATATGTTATAATGTTCGTGTGGAGAAAGGGTGGGTGCCCTCTTTTTTCTTTTCTTTTTTCTTTTTTTTTTTTTTTAGTCTGTTAAATTCTAAAATAATCCCGAAATTTATCCTCAAGATTGAGATAACATATTGGATAAAATTAACGATTTAATTAAAAAATACACTTTTATTCAATAAAAAAAATTATAAAATTTTAAGATATAGATTTAAAAAATAGCACTTAAATACTGTGTCTAAAACATATTTTAATATAATATATATATGGCTATCACCTAACACTTTCAATAAGATTTTTTTATCTGGTTGTCAATATACACTTGCTCAAATCTTTATTCCAATTAATTAACAATCATAAGAGGTACCAATTTAATTATAAAATTTCTTATAGTTTTTTTTTTTTAATAAATGGTTAGAAAAATTTTCTTGTAATCTCATCTACACCAAACAAAATTCATAGGTATCTTGACCTTATGAACAAAGTCAGCTCCAAGCTCACTCTCTCATCCCAACAAAGTTATAAAAAACGTGTCTCAATTACTTCCACCGATTGAAACCTAAATTGTTTCATAAAAAATTTTAAAAAATAAAATAAATTATAGTGCGTGTTTAGCCTAAATCATTATTAATGATAATTTTTTTCTAGAACTATGATATTTTGATTAAATATATAAAAATAATCTTGATTTAGTTGATATTAATTCTTTAGGATATGTATTGAATCTATTTTTGTTTGTATAGGTAAACGTTATTGGTTGGTTTTTTTTTTTTTTTGGCTTAAAGGTTGTCGGTATTGTTAAGTGAAGTTACAATAATACCTTTAATAAATTTGATTACATTATTTTGCATTTTAAAATTTTATTTTATTCTAATCATATTATAAGATTTATATTATTGATAGTATTTTTTTGTAAATATATTTCAAATTATAAATGTATGCTAGAAATATCAATTTTGGATATCAAAAGCATAAAGAAAAAAAGAAAAGAATAGAAAAAAAACCTCAAATAGGATCTTTTGATAAATTGTTTTTGTTACTAAATATATATATATATATATATATATATATATATATATATATTCAATTTTAATTGTAATAATATTCAAACATGAAGTAAAAAAATTTGTTAATCATATAAAAAGCCTAGATTTTTTTTTTTCTTTCTAAATGCATGTATCACTTATATAATCCATTAACAATACTTATTACACTTGTTTTTGTATAAAGAATTTTTTGTAACATTAAAATTGCTAAAACCCTATTTAAAATCAATTATGTCACAAGAAGATTGAGTGGATCGGCTATATTATTGAAAATGAAGTGCTAATAAGACCTAAACATAAAATAATTTTACATCTTAAAAAGCAATAAGAAAGTATTTTAAATAATAATATATAAAATTAAATAAATATTATTTAATTGATATTTAATTATAAAAAATCTCCACTCAAAGTTATTCGTTATCACCTTCAACCTCAAAAGTTATCAAGATAACTCTTGTTATGGGAAAGAGCAATTATTTTGAAACATCTTTATTTAGGGATAATGTCTCTTATGGATATTGAAGGCAAAAAAAAACTCTTAGTCCATACTCACGCAAGGAAGTAAGATACTAACTTTTGATTTGAGAAATGAAATCCTAATCCTTGAGTAAAGAATTAAAATTGGAGTTAAAATATATATATATATATATTTATTAAAAAAAAAAAAGGAATCAAACTCTTTAAGAATTTATGGGTGTTTTCAAATTAAATCATACACGTTAGGAAATTTTAAATGAAATTTTGTACTTTAAAAAACATTTCAATTCAAATCATAAAACCCATTAGAGGTATTCGTAAATGGAAAATGATTATAATATTTCTTATTGATAACAATACCATACAAATTACAACTAGGAAAATGATTATAATAATAAATAAATAAATAAATAATACGTCGTGTATTTTGGAATGAAATAATGGCCATAGATAATAGATACATAGTTGAAACAATCACACAGTATCACTAAATGAGTGTATGGTTTGAATTGAAAAGTTTTTAAAAAGTGAAAAAATCTAAACCACTCCCGTACAGAGTTTTAGAATGTAGGTAGCCAAAAATAAATAAATAAATAAAACGATTTTGTGTGTGACTGTTATACTTACCTTGGAAAGAGGTTATTCAGAGATTAAGCCGTGGATAAGGGGGATTTGGAAGTGAACTAAAAGATTTTTATGCCATTATGATTATGGTGTGGTAGTTAAAGTCGGTTGGAATTGGATATGTTGCCTCGTGATACTGAGGCTGAGGGTGGATAGCAAACCAAAAAGGGATTTTACATTTACTAGTAGTCTAGTACTTACTAACCACAAATGCCTTCAACAATATATGCAAAGACAAAATTCGTGTTAGCACGTAACAACCAGTTAACTTTGTACATCCCAACAACATATATCACAAGGATTACATGTATACTACGTTGTAGGGAATATTCACGAAATAGAAAGAAAAAAATTATGCTTTCACTATTCATATGGAAAAATGCAAGATACAGCAGTACAATTCTCTCTTAAAACAATATACCAAAACCTAATCTCCAAACAACAGTTTTTCTATCTTGTGCACAAGATTCACAATGGACTAAGGCTTGGGCTGTTCCATAGACTAAACCTCAAAAAAAGTCTCATTAAAAACTATTAACACTTTTGTATTAGGTCAAGTCATAATCCAAATGAAACATAACTAGATTTCACATAACTCAACACACGCTGCCATCTTTCTATTGAGTGATCTTGGTAGTCAAAAAAAGCCTACTTGATTTTCAGTCACCATTTTTAATTATTTGGAACAAGGCTGAGAATCATTATTCTATGAGTCTCATTCCAAGTATGTTATTTCTTGAAAGAAACAACAAGCTTTTCTTTTCTTTCAAGAAGTTGACTTGAATTATCAATTACTATATATTCGGCAATGTTTCTTGTTATAAGTTTTTTTTTAGCAAAAGAACTTATAAGTATGTACCTTTAAAGGAATTTTCCTAAACCGATAATGTCAGCAAATATCTTTTTGGTATGTTAGGCAAGCTATCAATTGGATGAATATATATTTGAAACATTTGTGCACATTTGAGATCCATTTGGCACTGGCAAACATCTCCTACAACAGGAATCCTCATCAAAACAAGTACATTCCTGTAATACCCGAAAAAATAAAATAAAATAAAATAAAAAATAAAAGAAAGGGTATTTAAGTAAATCTCTTGTGGGGGTCAATTTTATAATTTATAATTATAAGGGAGTTTTTAGAAAATAAAGTTGAAACCCTAGTTATATATAAGCTTATTAAGTCAACGTATATGAAGAGATATTTTAAGAGAGGAGACTACTCAACGGATTGAAGTAGAGAATGTTTGACTGTACAATTGAAGTAAAAACTTAAAAATTTCTTGTCAAATCTAAGATTTATTTGAAATTAAAATTTTTTTTATGTGCATATTTTGGCCAATAGTGAAATTATTTAATTATTCCAAAGTTTTAATAATGCAAACAAAGAAAATTTTGAATTGGTTTTCACTAAACTAGACGCTAGTATTGCAAAAAATTTACCCTGTTAAGCTGCAAATTTCCTTTTGGACTTAGTGTTGGATACGCGACACATGTCCAAGACTGAATATGTGTCACGTATCCAATGTGTCTAGTGTCACTACCCTTTTCTTTTAAGGGGTTAGGTGTTTTTGCACAGCCTTTCTTTAGATAACAGTGCCGAAGTAGGGGATTTGATGAAAAAGAAAAACCTGTTGGGCCTAGCTTTGGGTTCTGACAAGTGACATGCTATAGTCCTTGTCTTTCCTAGGTTGACATATCACTAGGTGCTATAGGCTTATCTTTTAAGGCATTAAGGGAGGCAGAATAAATAAATATATATATATATATATATATATATATATATATATAGAAAAATATTATCATCAGGTGGAATTTGGGTGTGAGATAAGTGGACAATTATAAGATATTTTTAATTGTTTTTTTTTTTTCTTTTTTGTCGGTACTGTTATAAGTCTTTTTTAAATTATTTGGTTATTGAGTAAATGGTAATTGTAAATCATTAGGTGAGATTTAAGGATTTTAGAAGAAGTATTAGGAGAAGTTCCTTTTGGTATGACTTTTGAAAGTAAGTAATCTTATCTTAATTGGTTTTATTTTGTGAAATTTTAACTACTGAAAATTGTTTACAATTGTTACAATTTTATTTCCATTGTATTACTGATTTCAAGTAAAGAATTATCACAAATATATCTGATTACTGAATATATGATATATTTTATTTAATTTTTTTTAGCTATACTGATTCAAAGTAAAGAATAAAGAATTTTCACAAATATATATGAGCATTGAATATAAGATTTTAGCTATATTGATTTATAGTAAAGAATATAGAAATATCACAAATATATTTGAATATTGAATATATGATTATATATATATATATATATATGTATATGTATGTATTTGAATAAGATATATTTTGTTAGAAACTATGATTTCATATATATGATTATGGACAATCTGACTATGAATTGATTTTGATACTCAAACCAATGGGGATTATTCATTAATACTCTGACACCCAGCCAAAGGGGGTTATTCATTGGTACTCTGACACCCAGCCAATGGGGGTTATTCATTGGTACTTTGATGCTCAGCCACGGGGATATAACGTGACCATAGTCATAAGATTGTTAAGAATATGAATTACGTTTGAACATTTGAACTATTTTGAGTCCTTAAAACTACATATGTGATTTTGAAAATGTTTGAGTATTTGAACTATTTTGAGTCATTAAAACTGCTTATGTATTTTTAGAACCTATTGTAAGTTATAACTTTTGATATATGAAAAACTGACTACTTTCTAAACCATCTATGATATATTTGTAAGATTAAAGTATATGATTTATTTGCAACTTATTATTTTATGACTATGAAACTTCTTTAGTTATTTTTGAAAACTCATAGCATATTATAACTTTTGAAGGCTCATATTACATCTTATTACTTTATAGATCTATTGCTTGATAGAACTTATTAGGATTTTGCTTACTTATTGAGTTGTCAGCTCACCCCCATTTTCCCCCTCTAATTTCAGATTATGAAGAATAACAAGTTTTGAGAATTTTGATGTTATGTTGTGAGCGAGAAAAGAAGCTTAGTGATTTTTGGGAATGGATGGTCTTCTAATAGTTTTATATTTATGGGCCAATTGGCACTATGTACATAAGGTTTGGATTTTGTTCCTATTAAATTATTGGAGATCTATTCATAAAGAAATTGTTAAGGTATTTTGGATATAATTGATTTAATTTTTGAGGATAAAGTTTAGTTGCTAAGAAGGCCTTGCACACTTGTAAATGGCTTACTTTATAAGCGTGCGGCGGTTGTCACGTGCCTATCTTTATAGTTAGGTTCGAGGCATGAAAATTTTAATGGTATCAGAGCTTAGGTTATGATCTTGCAGACTCTATACTAGGATTTGATTTGGAATAAGGTTGCGCACTAGGGATTACGGTTATAATCATTGTTTATGAAGGTTATTAAGCAGTAGATAGTGTTCTTTTGATGATTTGATGAGAAGTGTAGGTGAGGTTCCATCATATGATGATTTGTTAGGTCATATTTGAAGGATTTGATATTTATGTCTATGTGGTTATGCATACGTGACTTATAAATACAAAAGGGAGGATTTTAATTGATATACTTCTATAATCTTATACTAGTATTAAGTGAGTGTATTTTACTCTTGAAAATTTTGTAATTGATCAGATTGGTTATTAAAACTTCTTCTTCTTATTAAAAAGGAAAAGAGAGTGAGAAAAGAACAAGCAAAGGAAATCTTCCTGCTGTTTTGTGACTAATCTTTTGAAAACTCATTTGATAGTTTTGCCTAATATAGTCGACCTATTACCTAAGGTTAGTTTGATCGGTAGGAGATTCTCATAGGTTTAATTATTGAATGATGATTTACTATATGTCCTATTCATAATTTGGAGTGCTTTTAGGGAATTGGAAATTGCAAAACTTTATTTAAGGGTTAAGGTTTGATGTTAGTGCTACAATTCCTTGATTTTAGTTTATATGGAGTTGGTAAATTAACGGAAAGTTTGTAGTGTGAAAGAAAATTAATTTGTGGTTATTGTAGTTCACATTATATTATATGTTATTATATAAATTCTGAGGGTGTTTAAAGAATTCAGTAATATATCGGTGCACTTCCTTGGATTCTAATGTTAAGGACCGACTTTCTTTGGATCATTGTTCTTGTTAGGGTTGACCTACATGGATTACCATAGCCTAATTTATGTGTGAGGTAGTCCCTAAATGTTTTTGAAACATGTTCTGTTACTTAGAAGTTTGAGGTCCTCAATTTCTTTCTATGGACTTGGAGGATTGTTTAATATCCTAGGGAAATAAGTTTTGATGCCAGAAATGTAATTCTTTGAATTTAACTGATAAGAGTTAATGGATTGGCTCAATAGAAAATGAAGTGGATAGAACACAAGTATGTGGTAATATTGAATTAGACTAGTGAACCATATTTTTAATTGGATATTGAAGGAGTTGGGATGGCAAGAGAGTTTATTTTGGAAGACTATTACAATTTGAATTATAGTCAATTGTTGTACCTTTTGTTTTATATTGGTAGATGGTTAGTGATTATAAATTGTAGTGTACTCTTAAGTTCTAAACTACTGGGACTATTGTTTGCAAGGTAAAAAAAAGGGGGGGGGGGGGGTTGAGATACTTCATGGACCATTCCCTTCTAGCCGATGTATACTTAGAGATTTGTTTCCATAATAGGCAATGTAATTATAAGGAACCAAGCTCTTCAATGAGTTCTAGCCCAAGTATCATTTGGAGATTAAAGGAGAATAAATGTTGCTTATTTGAGAAGATAATTTATGGTTAAGATAGAGGTTCTATGAAAGACCTTATATCAATGCTCAATTGATTATTTATGGAGATTTTGGAGTTTATTTTTCTTACAAAACTTGAGGAAGAAAAGATATAGTGATATACGCATATATTGTAAATTAGTTTTTAACTTATGAAAGATTGGAACTTTACTTTGGATGCACTACTTAATTTTGAGATACAGAATTAAATGGATGCTAGCATTCAATGGTCTATGGTGAATCTCAAAATTGTGGATTTCCCTTGTTGTAATTTTTGGAGACTACTTAGGTTCTGGAATTTTGTTGAAATTAATAATTGATGGAAAATCAATTATTGGGGTTAATCTAAACGAATGGGCCTTGGAACTTTTATTCATATTGAAAGGAACTTAGAGAGCTATTTAGACTAGAGATATGTATATCTTTAAAGAATCTTATATTTTTTTCATAATATGGTTGTTCTTAAACAATGGGTAATTGAGTAAGAGATTTTATAGTGGTATTGTATTATGCAGCGGAAGCATCATGGCTCCATTTGCTTTGGAAATTTTTATTTTACAAATCTTCAGAAGGAAAAGTCTATGCATATGTTGTGAAATAGTTTTGAAATATGGTGATGAGTGATAAATTTGTATAGATCGATACAATTGTGGCTTTAGAGTAGCACAGTGGAAGCGTGATAATTCGTTCAGCTTGTAATGAATTCAAAGGACTGAATTCTTATAAGTGGGGGGGAGGGGGATTTTAATACCCAAAAAAAAAAAGGATTAAAAGGAAGGGTATTTAAGTAAATCTCTTGTGGGGTTAATTTTATAATTTATAATTATAAGGGAGTTTTTAGAAAATAAAGTTAAAACCCTAGCTATATATAATCTTATTAAGTCAACGTATATGAAGAGATATTTTAAGAGATGAGACTACTCAACGGACTGAAGTAGAGAAGGTTTGACTGCATAATTAAGGTAAGAGCCTAAGAATCTCTTTCTTGTCAAATCTAAGATTTATTTGGAATTAAAATATTTTTTTTATGTGGATATTTTGGCTAGTAGTGAAACTATTTAATTATTCAAGAGTTTTAATGATGCAAATGAAGAAAAGTTTGAATTTATTTTCGCTAAACCAGACGCTGTTACTGCAAATAATTTATGCTGTTAAGTTGCAGATTTTCTTTTAAGGGGTTAGGTGTTTTTGCACAGACTTTCTTTAGATAACAGTAGGGGTGTGCATGGGTTTGGTTGAGGGGATTTTTTGACCCAACCTATCATGGTGGGTCAAAAAAAATTCAACCTAACCCAACCCATCACAATGGTGGGAAAAATTTTTTTATTACTATTATTATTAAATTGAGCAAAAAAAAATATATATCACACTTGTCACTTGAGTTGATAAACAAAATATACATTAATATATAAACTAATATTCCAATTTAGTTGTAAACAAAATATGTTTAAGTATCCAACTAAGTTGATAAACAAAATATAAATGAACTAGTATCCTAATTCACTTATAAACAAAATATACCTAAAATTTTAAATTTTTTTATTAATTATATAATATATTTAAATATATATTAAAAGAACTAATAGGATTTTATATTATATATGATAGTAAGAACCAAGGAAGTGCTCTATAGCTGATTTTTTTTTTAAATTATTAAATATATAATATATTTTAAACATATATTAAAATATGGGTGGATCGAGTCGGGTTTGGCAGGTTTATAATTTTATGACCCAAACCCAAAGCGACCCGCAAAAAAAAAATTTGTGTAACCTAACTCAATCCACCAGGTCCTAAAAGTCGACCCAACCCAATGGATTAGGTTGGATCGAGTCAGGTTTGGTGGGTTGGCAGGTTTTCTGCACATCCCTAGATAACAGTGCCAAAGTAGTAGATTTGATGAAAAAGAAAAACTTGTTGTGCCTAGCTTTGGGTTTTGACAAGTGACATGCCATAGTCCTTGTCTTTCCTAGTGTGACATAGTACTAGGTGCTATAACATTATCTTTTAAGGCATTAATGGTGGCAGAATAAATAAATAAATAAATATATATATATATATATATATATATATATATATATATATATATATATATATATATATATATATATATATATATATATATATTATGATTAGGTGGAATTTTGGTGTGAGATAAGCAACCATTTATGGGATATTTTTAATAGTCTTTTTTCTGACCGGATGCCGTTATAAGTCTTTCTTAAATTATTTAATTATTGAGTAAATGGTGTTTGTAAATTGTTAGGTGGGATCTAAGGATTTTACAAGAAGTGTTAGGGAGAAGATCCTTTTGGTATGACTTTTGGAGATAAGTAACCTTATCCTAATTGATTTTATTTTGCGTAATTTTAACTATTGAAAATTGTTTACATTTTTTACAATTTTATTTCCATTGTATTACTGATTTCAAGTAAAGAATTATCACAAATATATCTGATTACTGAATATATGATGTATTTTATTTAATTTTTTTTAGTTATACTGATTCAAAGTAAAGAATAAAGAATTTTCACAAATATTTATGAGCATTGAATATAAGATTTTTAGCTATATTGATTTAAAGTAAAGAATATAGAAATATCACAAATATGTTTGAATATTGACTATATGATTATATATATATATATATATAAACTATGATTTTCATATATATGATTATGGACAATCTGACTATGAATTGATTCTGATATCCAAACTAATGGGGGTTATTCATTGGTACTCTGATACCCAGCCAATGGGGGTTATTCATTGGTATTCTAATTCCTAGTCACGGGGATATAATGTGACCATAGTCATAAGATTGTTAAGAATATGAATTACGTTTGAACATTTGAACTATTTTGAGTCCTTAAAACTATATATGTGATTTTGAAAATGCTTGAGTATTTGAACTATTTTGAGTCATTAAAACTACTTATGTATTTTTAAAACCTATTGTAAGTTATAATTTTTGATATATGAAAAACTGACTACTTTCTAAACCATCTATGATATATTTGTAAAATTAAAGTATGTGATCTATTTGCAACTTATTATTTTATGACTTTGAAACTTCTTTAGTTAATTTTGAAAACCCATAGCATATTATAACTTTTGAAGGCTCATATTACATCTTATTACTTTACAGATCTATTGCTTGATAGAACTTATTAGGATTTTGGTTACTTATTGAGTTGTCAGCTCTCCCCTCTTTTTCCCCTCCAATTTCAGATTATAAAGAATAACAAGTTTTGGGAGTTTTGATGTTGTGTTGTGAGGGAGAAAAGAAGCTTAGTGATTTTGGGATTGGATGGTCTTCTAATAGTTTTATATTTATTGTCCAGTTGGCATTATGTACATAAGGTTTGGATTTTGTTCCTATTAAATTATTGGAGATCTATTCACAAAGAAATTGTTGAGGTATTTTGGATTTAATTGATTTAATTTTTGAGGATAAATTTTAGTTACTAAGAAGGCCTTGCACACTTGTAAGAGGCTTACTTTATAAGCGTGCAGCAGTTGTCACGTGCCTATCTTTATAGTTGGGTTCAGGGCGTGACAATTCCTTTTGGACCGTATCAACATATCTAGTATATACTCTTTTTATGTAATGGGGCAAAGAGAGCTTACACAATTTTTTTTTTTTTTTTTGGATAGATAATGAAAAATTTTATTAAGAAAAAAATAGCCAACCTGAGTACATTGGAGATGTACCATGGGGGCAAAAATCAAGAACCAAAATTACAATGATCAAGTAATAGAGGAAGAGAAAAACAAGAAAAATGCAACAGGGCCACACTCCAAATAAGGAGAGTGTTTAAGAAAAAGGACTTAATCTCTAGCAAGGACCGTTCACATCCCTCAAAACAGCGAACATTTCTTTCCTTCCAAATACACCACATCAAATAGTGCGGCACAAGTCTCCAAAGATCTATATTGCAATGTCGCCCAAATTTACATTGCCAAGATTTAAACACCTCAATAACCTTAAGTGGCATAACCCAATGCAGCCCAAACAAACAAAACACCAACGACCGCAACTCACAAGTTAAAGGACAATGAAGCAAAAGATGATCCACCGACTCTCCACACCTTTTACACATGTAACACCAATCAATGGCAACAATACGCCTTTTATGAAGGTTATCAGTTGTAAGAATCTTACCGAAAGAAGCTGACCATGAAATGAAAGCTACCCTTAGAGGAACCTTCAATTGCCACACCAACCTCCAAGGGAAAGAGAGGGGAGGGTAGAAAGAAAGATAAAAACTACTAACCTCAAACCCTCCACTCTTAGCTAGCTTCCAACAAACCTTATTAGGGCCAACCCCCCGCACTTTCGAAGAATAAACAATTTCCATGAATCGATCAAAAGATTCTTCCTCCCAATCTTGCAAAGATCGACAAAAATGAAAATTCCAATGTAGCTGCCCACTAGACCAGCCCATAACCTCTGCCACTTAAGAATCCCTTGCCCTGCTAAAACCGTAAAGTTCTGGAAAAGCCTCTTTGAAGGAACAATCCCACACCACACGTGTTTCCAAAACTTCACTCTAGTACCATCACCCACATCATACCTTAATAGTTTAGAGAAGTTCAACTAGCCACTTCTAATAAACCTCCATAGACTAACACCATACGGACTAATCACCTTTTTCGTGCACCTACCCCAAAGATTCCCATATTTCGCCTCTATGACCCTCTTCCGTAGCGCATCTGTCTCTAAACCATACCTCCATAACCACTTGCCCAACAAAGCAGTGCCAAAACTTCTCAATCGTCTAATACCTAGCCCCCCAACCTGCATTGACTTGCAAACCATAGCCCATTTCACCAAGTGAAATTTAGAATCACCATTAATACCACTCCAAAGAAAATCTTTTTGTAGTTTCTCCATATGATTAGCAACCTTCCCAAGTATAGGAAGAATGGAAAGGAAATAAGTAGGTAAGGAGGATATGGTACTTTAGATAAGAGTGACCCTACCACCCTTAGATAAATAAAGCCTCTTCCAACCTGCTAGTCTTCATTCCATCTTCTCTAAAATAGGATTCTATAATGATACCTCCTTGAATTTGGCACCTAAAGAAAGTCCCAAATATTTCAAAGGAAGAGAAGAGTGCCTACAACCCAACAACCCCACCAACATATCCAAATTATGTACCTCTCCAACTGGAACCAACTCTGATTTCCCCAAATTAATTTTTAACCCTGAAACCTCCTCAAATCTATTTAGAATCTCCCTTAAAGTAACTAATCGATTAGGATCAACATCACAAAAAATAAGAGTGTCATCCGCAAAAAGGAGATAAGACACCATCATTGAAGCACTAGTAGTAGAACCTATAGAAAAGCCCGTAAATTGTCCAGCAGTTGCAGCTAGGGCTGTCCACGGGTCGGTCCGATTCAGGTTTGTGCCCAACCCAGAACTGACCCAATCACTTCGGGTTTTCCATGCTTAGACCCGCCGCCGACCGGTGAACGAAGTTAGTTCGGGTGGTCGGATTTTCGCCGGGTTCAGATCGGTCCTTGGTTGGTTTCGGGTTGTGTGAAAATCTACCGGATTTTACCAAAAGTCGCTGAATTTGGCAAGACTTGACTGGATCTTGATGAGATCTCGGCGGATCTCAAAGAGATCAGGCTAATCTCGGCGAGATCTGGCCGGATCTCGATAAGATCTCAGCATATCTCGGATCGGATGGTTGAGGCGGGTGGGTCGGGTTCCGAATCTGGCTAGACAGCCTTAGCTGCAGCCACATCCAACAGACGACTCAAAGCCTCCATAATAACATCAAAGAGCAACGGAGATAGAGGATCCCCTTGCCTAATCCCCCTAGAGCTTCCAAAAAAATCAGAAGGACTGCCATTAATCAGTATGGAAAATTTAACAGTAGAAATGCAATACCAAATCCATTTTCTCCACTTATCGAAAAACCCATAGCGCTGCAACATATACATAAGAAAACCCCAATTCACATGATCATACGCCTTCTCCACATCCAACTTACACAACACTCCTGGAATCACAGTCTTCAATCTACTATCAATACATTCAAAAGCAATTAACACCGAATCCAAGATTTGTCTACCTTTCACAAATGCATTCTGTGAATCTGAAATAAGCCCATATGCTACCCTTCAAAACCGATTAGCCAACACCTTTGAAATAATCTTGCATATCCCATCAACTAAGTTGATTGGTCGAAAATCCTTAATCACCACAACATCTACCTTTTTAGGAATAAGGGCAAGAAAAGAAGCATTAAGGCTCTTCTCGAACACAACTTGAGTATGAAAGTTTTGAAACACTTCCATAACTTCTTTCTTCAAAATACTCCAACAAGACTATAAGAAAGCCATGGAATAACCATCCGGGCTAGGAGCCTTATCACCATTAAAACCATTAATCACCCTAAACACCTCCTCTTCATCAAATGGCCTCTCTATCCAAATAGCTTCTTCCTCTAAAATTATAGAGAATTCCACATCATCTAGAACGGGTCTATAAGCCACATTTTCAGAATAAAGTTGCCGATAGAAACGAGAAATACACTCAGTTATATCCTCCGGATCTGAAGACAACACTCCATCCACCATAAGACTATCGTTGGAGTTAAATCTCCTGTGAGAATTGACTAAACGGTGGAAGAATTTAGTATTCTTATCTCCTTCTCTAATACAAAGGACTCTAGATTCCTGCCTCCAACAAATTTCTTCCAATAAAGATGCTTTTTCTAACTCCCCTTGGATTCGATCCAACTCCAACCTTTCCTCCGCCGTTAGACCATGACTTTCTTCAATATTCTCTAAATCAACAAGGTCCTTCCACAATTGTTTACCCTGTTCTTCAACATTTCCAAAAACCTCCACATTCCATTTTTTCAAATCAGTTTTCAACATCTTTAATTTTTTTGCCAAAACAAAACTTGAAGTACCTTGAAAATGATAAGATTCCCACCAACATCGCACTCTATCCACAAAACCCTCATCCTTAAGCCACATGTTTTCAAATCCAAAAAGGTCTTCTGCCCCTAGGTTGAAAGGATCCACCTTCTAGGACAATTAAAAAATGATCCGATAAAAGCCTAGACATTTTACTTTGGCAAATAGTAGGAAACTTATCCTCCCAATTTGCAAAAAACAAGAATCTATCCAGCCTTGCCTTCGACTCAACTTCTCGAGAATTAGACCAAGTAAAAGTTTCACCTTCCAAAGGGAGATCAATCAGACCTTTCTCTGAAATAAAATCAAAAAACTCACACATAGCAGCAGTATAAACAGTAGAACCAGCACATTTGGAAGGAAATCTTACCACATTAAAGTCACTTCCCACACACCATGGAACATTCCACCCACTACTCAAACCAAATAATTCCTCCCATAATAACCTCCTCTGCCTCACTGAATTAGGACCATAAACTCCTGTAAACGCCCATTCAAAAAGATCTACCACACTTTTAAATTTACAAGACACCGAAAATCTTCCCACTACTTCCTCCACATTATCCACAACTCAAGTATCCAACATCAGCAACACTTCTCCAGAAGCTCCACAATAGCCTAAATATGACCAATCAACATGTTGTCCACCCCACAAACTGAGAATCACAACTCTAGTTATTAACTCCATTTTAGTTTCTTGGAGACAAACTATATCTAGCCTCCAATTTCTAATAAGATTTCTAACCCAAAGTCTTTTATCCCGTTCATTCAAACCTCTAACATTCCAAGAAATAATCTTCAAATTCATTGATGCACCACAATGGCCCTGTCACTACTGGCACTCCTTAACTTAGCTGACCCATAATCCACATTCAAAGAGCTCATTAAATTCTTCAATTTCCGTTGGCCCTTCTAACCAAATTTAATGAATTTCTTCGGACTACCTACCATAATTTGTTGCTTTTCATTATTACTTTTTCTTAACTCTAAAGCCAAGAACAGACCCGTTATTTGTTCCTCAAAACCTTCTAATGAAGTCCCCACAGATTTCTGGAAAGCCTTAATCTGTTTGGTTACCCATTGTGATAATTGTTTGCTATCAATATTTTCCTTACACCCAGACTCCTCCCCAGAATCACACTCAATTTCCAGAGGAACTTTTGTGGCCAATGGTACCACAACTAAAGGCTCGCCCCCTTTCTCCCAAGTCATGGACCTTTCATCAAACTCTCCTCTGACCCAGTAACAATAGACAACGAATCAACCACCCCATCACACTCATCTGCTCAGCTAACAATTTGCCCCATGGTGAGACAAGTAAAATTACCTGTAGCAGCTTCACCCTCCTTGACTGAGCAATCCGACTCACTCCTTAGAGACCGATAGAGCGACAATGGAATCAATATCTACCTACCATCTCTTAGTTGTAACATCCAGTCTTTAGAATTACCCTATTATGATATATCCAAGTCTCCAACCAATTCTCTAATAGTGGGACAGCAATTCTGGACCCCCTTAAGGAATGAACTCTTTAGACAATCAACAAAAGACATATCCCCCATCATCCTTCGCAACCGGAGATACTATATGACCCACTATTGGCTGTACCAGCTCGGAGGGTGACTGGGAACACTTCCACTAAATGCATCGGCTCAAGAAAAGTATGGGTATTTAGGTTTGCACTCATCTGCACATCGGGAAGACTAACCAACACCGAGATGATCGACTTCGTGGCCATCGTAGGCTTCGCATGCTTCTTGGTTGGCAAAGAGAAAACTTCAAAACACACTGGAAGCAGCAAAAAAGACGTTGCATCCTTATCTTTACCTGGGCTTAATGAGCACACACCCAAATCATAATACTTTTGGTTTAATTGGCCTGGGCCAAGTCCAGAAAAACTAGTCTTAGAGCAACCACTTGCCTCATAGACACTCGGGCTTGATTTTGTTGGGCAAACTTAAGTAAAATTATCTTTTAAAGGTTTATGGGCTTCTAACGAAAGTGGGCCCAACCCCACACTGTTTGAGAAGGGTGCCATAATCCCCTGTGAGACCCAAATAGGCTTTTCTTCACCCTTTTTATCATGATCCCAAAAAACCTGCCTCCTACAATTCTCTTTGACTTCTACAATCAAACCTTTCCTTAACCAACTAGAAGAGTGAACCTCTGAAACAAGCTTATGCCTATGAGGAATGAACTTCAGACCACCCATCGCACATTGTGAAGGATTCAATAATCTACATAATTCAATCCCAAACACCCTCCAACTTTGTTGCCTTTCCCGCCGGGATAACAATAGTTCTCCCATGCCCACCGACTTTGAGTTCAATCACTGATAAGTACTGACCAAACTGATTGGAGGAGCCCCGTTGCACCGTGTATGCAGTATCTCCTTTTCTAAACGTGAAGTACTTTCCCTGTTCAAAAATCTTAAGAGAGAACAAATTTCCCCCTTCCTCAACCACCAATTGAAAGAATTTAGATTCAATAAAAAAAACTGCAAAATCCACCTATGTCAGTCTGAAAATACACCAAAAACAAGAGATAAAAAACAGTTCCTGACTAATTTGAGGTAGCCGGGCCTCTGGTCATCGACACAGTTCTCCTGTCTTTATATAAGTAAAGATCAAGAGAATGGAATTCTGGATTCAAACAAGATAAATTGTAACATTTATGAATTTATAGCATATACTCTTTTTATGTAATGGGGCAAAGAGAGCTTACACATGTTAAAACTTTCTGGGTTTTTTCTAATAAATATAACTACTAGGATTTAATCAAAATGATCAATTATCTTTTTAACTCCTGGACAGACACAAGTCATTGTTTTGTACGACTATGAAGACACAATTAATTCTCCTAACGGCACAGGTGTTGCAGCAAGAACATCTCGGAGTTTAATCTCATCTGTATTGATCTTTTAACAAACATCCCTAGTTACAGTATCGATTCAATTACGACATATGAGTACATGTAGGTGGGGAAGGAAATAAGCTAATTTCGATAAGTTGTAGAGCCATGGTTCACTCAAAATCTGAAGGAATCATCTGGTCCATACTTACGCCCGATATTATAACGGTCAAACTTCGGATTGTCATAATCCACTGCCTTCGTCTCAACAGGTTTCAGCTGTGTCCCCACTGCTTCATAAGCCACTTCTCCACTCTTTTCTCGCTGGCGATGCCTTGTTCTTTCTTTCTGGCTCTTGGACTTGCTATAAGGAGGAATCTCACCTGATCCATAGAATTCTGCATAGTCTTGTCGTTTTGATGACCGGTGCTTGCTTGACAATGAGGGATCCTTAAAACTGTTTGATTTATTCTTTGGGGGCTTCATTTCTGAGTATTTATCACTCGTATTAGGTGTATGGGCCTGTCGAGTTTCAGAAAGAGGTGCAGGAGTACTCTGCCTCTGAACTAATGTAGGCTCAGCTTCATCTTCAGGCATCCGGAGAGAATCTTTTAATGGAGTGAGGCCTTTCTTGGAGCTATTGGGTCTGAAATGAGAGGGTAGAAAGGAAAGGAATATGCCAGCCAATGCTTCAAATGTAAGCTTGGACAGATCAATGATCAGCTGTCCAAAAGATGGCCATCCTGGCTCCTCTTTTATGCTCTCTACAATGGGAGTGGGCTTTTCCTTGCTTGAGTATTCCTTAAATTTTCTGTCTAAAGGTTGCTGCTGCACCATTAACGCATTAGGTTAAGCCAACAAGCTAGTGTGCATAAAGGGCAACTATTTTTTAACAGAAAAAAGAATATGGTTTGAGCTTCTAAGACGAGGAAAATCAAACTTTCAAGACTAAAAATACAACAGATATGGCAGTGAAGCTGAAGACCAGGTTAAATAATAGCTATTGGCACATGAAAGAGAGAATCAGAAAGCTGTGTCAAATAATAGCTAAGAAAGATATATACACAGTGAACTTAAAGAACTTTTGCAAATTCTTTCTAAGGAACTTGGTGACAGAGTTGCACGTTTTAATTAGCAAGAGCATATTTGGCTGTGGAGAAGGCAGAGAAAACTGAATGGAACTTAAGTAGGAAACCATAGTTGGAACAGACAAAAGCATCTATATTTTCTATCTTCTCCATTTAATCAGTTGAAAGAGATATACCGTCCTAGATAAGAAAGACGGTCCAAATCCCTGCTGAAGCATACACGTAGCATATCCTGCCAAGATGGCACCAACAACCATAAGCACATCTGCCAAAACATCCAAAGTAGACTAGTCAAAATTTGGCAATGCAACCAGAGCCTCAACAATGACAAAGAAGCAATAATTCCTATTTTTATATGGAACATAACTTTATTAAATTGAAACAAAATAACATAGTTAATACATGGAATGAGGAAGTCTGGGACTTCATCTATTCAAAACAACTAATCATCAACAATCTGTGCATATCTAGCTAAAGTATGTGCAACCTTGTTGCCTTGCATTTCTACATGCAAGCTTTGTGACCATCAACACTAGCATATCTTGAGAGTAAGTCAGAAATGCAATCTAAGCATCAATGATTTTAAAACATGGATAGAGAGACCTATCTCAGGAAAATCCCTACATCTGCTAAAGATTCAGTAAGGGGAAAAAAGGTAAGAAATATAAAGAGAGTATGACTATATTCTTGAAACTAAGCCATAGCCATGACAAATACAGAAGGAATTTTTTTTTTTTTTATAATTTTTTTTAATTACTATATTTTGTATCACTTGAAGAAATAACACAAGAGGCCTACATCTTGAACAAAATACAGAGCAAAGATGTAGGACAATGTGACATTGCATAAAATTTTGTTTCCAGATT
This sequence comes from Quercus parvula, assembly GCA_030820535.1. NCBI lineage: Eukaryota > Viridiplantae > Streptophyta > Magnoliopsida > Fagales > Fagaceae > Quercus > Quercus parvula. The sequence goes on from JAUAME010000004.1 coordinate 26,726,388, forward strand.
AGCCCATTCTTCATCTTTCCACAACATCTAGTTGTCTTGTGTACCGTGCAATTATTGGCACATCTTCAAGGTCCACCAATTTATATTTAAGAACAAAATACATTGAGATTGGACCAAAAGGCACCAAATATAAAAGAATTTCTATTTTTAATTACATAACGATGGCACTAGTGATTTATCAGTGAAGCCACAGAAAAGAAGTTACAACCAGCATGAAACAATGGGCTTCTTACAGCTTAGTTGGCACACCAACTGCAGGATGGAGCCTAGGAATTTCAGTTCTGTAACTTGGTTTACTCATGTTGTTTTCCATTCAAGGAACAACTCTCATTGTGGCATCAATTGTGGGGATCTGGAATTATGCTAAATATGAGCACATGCATGATGTTCTAACCCAGAGGTTTATAATGAAGAGTAGGTGATCCTGAGGGTAGCCAAAGGATAGGAAAATAAAAATGTCACCCTGACACTCTAGTTCAGCTAACTAATGCATAGCTTTTATCATAGATTTCCTAGACGCTCTCTCGGTTGGATGGAAAGCACATGCTATGCTTTAACATTTCCTAGTAACCAACTAGTGTGTCAAATGCTAACTCAAAACTAGTTTATTATTTATTAGTGTTCAATTGGAGATCTACATCTGTGCACAGCTCTAACTTACAATGTCTAGGATGCTAAAGTTCTTTTCTTCTTTTCTGGTAACAGAATCTACAACAATAACCATCACTGTTTGATAGTTTATGATGTGATGATAAAAGATAAAAGGTCTTCTATTGTTTACATAGCCATTGACTATCAAACACCACCTTTTTTTTAAAAAAAATCACATATATAGATGTTGACGTGGGCCCATGTGTGGCTTGAATTGCCACAAGCCCATGGTAGTCAATTTAACCAGTACACGTAGGAGAAGATTTTCCTCCTATGCCGACTTAACACAAACATATATATATATATATATATTAGTATTGTGTGTTGCGGCAAACAGAGTGTATTGTCCAAATTAATCTAGAGAGGCAGCCGCATAATTGATAATTCAAAGAGAGTGGTAGCCACATGTTCTGTCTTGCAAGTCTTGTGAGAGAGAGCTAGAGTGTAATTGGGATTTGGGTTTCTTAAGAGTGTTCTTGTGCATTGTTGTATCTCCCTATTTTTATGGTGAAATTCTCCGTTGCCACCTATGAAACCATGTAAATTCCAATGTTCTTATTTTGTGTGCTTGTTGTTTATTTCAGCTTTTAATATTATTGATTTGAGTCCTAGGGGTGCTATTTGCAAAAAAATAGACAATTAGCCACATACATAGCCATGTATGTTTCTCTTTCAAGGATATGCAGTTACTACCACTTGTGCTCATGTCCAACCATAAATTTCCGTGGATCTACATGAAGGTTTCGTAATTGACATGGACCTTCTCTAATTTTTTTTTTTTTTTCTTTTCCCACTTTCAGTTTTCATAATGAAATCCATTCACAAATAAGGAATGGACATTTACCCTTTTAAGAAATATGATATGCCAATGACTTTTGCATGTACAAATTCTTCATTTAGGACTCATAGCAATGCTCAAGACATGATCCTCACGACAACTTCACTCAGCTCAGTATCGCACAAGTCATGAGGACAGGTGTCATATGAGATTCAATATTTTGGAAAAGTCATAGCTGCCCCAACACAGCAGGAGGCTGAACCATGAACACAGTGAGTGTGGATGTTGAATATTGACAATTGGAAAGAACTTTCAGTAATACATGTGCCATAGGAAGTGGAATCTGAAAATGAACTTACGGATGGCATGACCTCATGACTGTTAGGATGGCTGGTACTGTTCAAAACTTGGAGGGGTTTAGACACAGATGAAGATGATGACCATATTAGCATATGAAGGACTAGAACCCTGGTGTACAAGATGTATAAGGCCATTTGATACTTCGTTAGATTTCCATGATCATACAGATGAAATATCTTCTTTGTAATTTTTTAAGATTCTTTGTGTTCATCATCATGAACATGAAGTAATCTTCTCTTTCAATAAAGGTTGTTATTTATTCAAAAAAAAAAAAATGAAAGATCTTTATTCTGTTGTTAAACATGCACTTCATTCCTTAAAATCTGTCTCCATATAAAAACAAATAGAGAGAATTCTGCAGTGAGAAAAAAGAAGGGGGGGGGGGGGGGAGCCTATGAACTGGTAACCCCCAATGATGGTACTTCTACATTTAGTATAAAAGATGCAGTGCATCTTAGCTAGCTATTTTGTGTATTCTAGTATTTACGGCTTTTTAACAATTAACAAGCTTACTATTTGTATTAAAGGTAGTTAGAGGATAAAATAGGAGCCTAATTAGTTACTTAGGACCTAAGTTAGTTGTATAAGGGAAAATCAGATGCTTTTTTTTTTATAAGTAACAAGATATATTGATAAAAAAATGGAGCACCCTAGTACACAGGGAGTGAACAAGGGATAAGAAATCAAATACAAAAATTGCAAGAGTCTAGGAAATCAATAAAAGAAGGGAATGATTGATTTTGCAAAGCAAACAACCAATCCCTTAAAGTTCTAAAAAAGAGCAACTTGAGCTCCAGAATAGATGCTAAGATGCCTTTAGTACTAAAGCCAGCCAATGGCATGCATCCTTGTCTAATAAATAGACAACCAGGTGTAATTTGTAATCAGTTCGATATTGAACAAAAAGTCATAACCAAGAGGTATTTCCATGAGTGTCTCTTGCAGAGTTGATACACCCTAGCCTACTCTAAGCAACTTGGTCTTTCCTTTCACAATCCAAGCTTCTAATCTCATCATCCATCGTATAGTCCAAGTGTAGAAACAGCAGTTAATATAATTATGCATCAATCTTCATTATAAAGTCCTCTAACGCAGAAACCAAACAGTGATCACCGAAAAATAAGGAGACCCCATGCCAAGGATGCATAGACACGGACATGAACACGGGTACGGGTACAGGTACGATATAGCGACACAAGCATTTTTTGAAAAATTATAACGTGATATGATAGATAGGACACTATTACGACACAAATACAACATGGGTCCATGCTTCTTAGCCCTGTGCTATATAATCCACAATAACACAATTGAGGATAATCTATTCTCATTTCTCATTGACTTTTTGTAATCCAAATTTGATTCTCTTTTGTTTGCACGTCTGTCTGACCTAAAGACCTGCTAAGCCTAGTCATTTAATAATTAAGATTTCTTTTAAGTATTTTGTGATTTTCTTTTCCTAGTTGGCTTAGGAGTTTAATTTCTTTTTGAGCAAGCAAAGTAAGGTTTTGGCACTCTCTTTGTAAGAACCCCTAGGTTCAATTTTGTAAGAAAAAGTTCCTTTGTTTTTTTTATGGTCTAGTGCCAACTCCTAGTAGTTTTCCTTGCTTGGTGCTGACTTCAAGCAGGCCTAGTTGCTGACTCCTAGGTCCTATCTTTATTTTTCCCATTTTTTATTTTTCTTGTTGCAATGTTCCGGTTTGTCCTGCATCACAGACCTTGTGAGTATCGAAACCAAAACATTTCAGGACTGAAGAACCGCACTAAATCACAGGAGTATTAATGATTCCTTGAAAAAGCCTTGGATTCATAGCTTAAAACAAACCCATCCAGTTTGTAGTGTAGCTTTGTGGATTTACTTCTCTGATATTCTTACTTTTTGGTGAACAAGATGAATTGATAGTTTCAGCATAACTTTCATATTTTCTATTTTAATTCCTAACAATTGGGCAGACTGAAGAATTAAAGCACTAGATGAAGAATTAATTCAATCCAAAATGAAGTCACTAACAAATCCAAAACATAATGTGCAAAATACAATGATACATTGTCAATCTCACCTCATATTTATGCTAATTGCAGCATTAGCTTATCTCTTTTATTGAAGATTGTCTTGCTACTCACTCACAAAGAATATTGCATTCAGCATCAGATTTTACACCTATCTGTGTCTGGTTGCAGTGGGAACCCAGCTCTCACATAAAGGTTTATTTACATGCTACAAATTTGGGATTCTTGGGGTAAAATGCTTCATTATAATTTTTCACAGCATATAAATGTAACCAGAATAATGAATGTGGCCCTGGAAATAATGGGAGCCATCTTCATAACTATTGCAACATCAATTAAGATTTTCTCACAATGACTAACCGTATCTTTAGCATCACTATTGATAAGATGACTGACACTTTTCCCTATATGACTGGCCTCATTCATCACGGAATCACATTGAATGACCATATAACCACATCATCATATTCCCAACATTCTGCCCAGATTTATTCATAATTTTGAGAACTTCAAAGTTTGGCCATAAGATACTTCTCTTGCTAGGATCCTCTGATACACACTTTCTATTTGGTCCTCTTGATTGAAGAACAAATTTTTTTTTTTTTTTTTTTTTAATCATTTCACGAAGTAAATTATTTGAAATACAAAGATATCTCTTAGCTGGGAAAGATAACTGATATTTCATCCATATGAATGTCTATCATAAAGTATCAAAGACAAAAGTATACTAGATTAGGTTAAAATAAATATAAGAGGTATAACGTGTTTATGTACATTAATATGACTGCCATTTGTGCCTAGAATTACATAGCATCACCACACTACTACTTCCATTTTCATAATAGTTACACAGACAGTAAAATCTTTTTCATACCTTTAATTGAAAAATGAAAGGATACCCAACAGAAGTATAAAACAAACAATAAGAGATCCAAACCTGTAGTGGAAATTGAATTGTACTGATAATCACAATCCTCCTGTTCAAGAGAGATTTGCCGAAGAGCAGCATTTCCTCTATCAACAACTAATAAGGAACAGGTAGGCCTAACATACACCAAATCAAAATCATTAGAAAACTTTGCATCCTCGCTTGGCCCATCCCTGTACCCTGCAACATTTGATTTCCCTCCAGCAATGGTTGTCACACCTGCAAAGAACTTCCAAAATCAGCAACACTTTTATACAACCTTATTCCTGTCCCCTTCAAAGAATAATTTATAATCGAGGTTTTCAAGCTTAGCAAGGCCTCAAAATTCCAATACAGTCAAATTTTCTGCATTCTTTAATTGCTACATAGATGTATCCCTTCTATATTCTACTTCAGCATTTAGAAAGAATTTTTTTTTCAATATTTGGGGTTCTGTGTATTGTCATAAAAAATTAACATGCAAAACATGGCTTCGAGCTATAATTATCAAAGTAACATGAATTACACATACCAGCATCCCCAATTTTCCTGATGGCGAGGTTCAAGGTATCAGCAACATACACGTTGCCTTTATCATCCATGGTTATGCCTTTGGGATGATTGAAACGAGCCTCACTAGGTTTCCCATCCACATGTCCTGTGTAGCCCTGAAAAGACCCAGCAACCAATCTTGCCCTACTATCTGCAATAATAAAAGGGTTAAAATAAAAAATATCAATATATTAAATTCAGATCATCACATTCAACCTTTACATATAGAATTCAAATCTGCAAATGAAATAGCCATAATATGGATGCCAAGAAAACGTGTGAGAGAGTAACAGAAGACAGTAGAAAGTTCTATGTTGTTTCTTTAATGATAAATAAGAAACTTTAATCAACTAAACCAAATAAATGACCAAAGCTCAGCTTTTCTGCTTTCCTTTTTCTTTTCTTTTTTTGGATGGGCAGTGGGGGTTCGTTAGGAGGGCTAATTTATATTGATTTCACCATTTTCTTGGATAATAAATAATGAAAAATCTAGGATTACAAATTTAGCATTGCTTGTTTTTGAAAACTTTTCCGCAGCAAATATTTCTATACCTTCTTTCCAACAACCAAATGGAATAGACACAAACAAAAACGACACTATTTTAAAAACACAAAATGTATTGCTATAAGCCTTTTTTTTTTTTTAAAGAATTGCCGTAAGCAAATTAGGGACTTACATGTAAACTCAAAACAGTGAAATTCCAAAAAGAAAAAATTATCAAAGTTCTAGAAAGTGAGAAGACAAGAATAATCATACATTGAGACAATGGGGGAGTAATCCTAACAACGTTGCTATTAACTGCATCGACTGCAAAGAGTTCGCCATCCTCAGAGACACGGATTCTGTACGGAACCACTCCAATCTCATTTCCTTCCACAACAGTCTCAACTAAGTACCCATTCTCGAATTGAAGAACATTCCCATCTGCATAAAATGGCATTAACGGAGTGTGATTAATAGTACACAATACACAAACACACATACATTATACAGATATATATATATATATATATATATAACTAAAAAATAACACATTCATAACTAATAAGTAAAAATGAGTAAAGCGTAAATAATTATTATGAAATACCTGATTGGGGTGTTTTAGCGGATGACCTGGTCCATTTGAGTAGAGAAGATAAGTGTTTGATCAATGGCCCTGGGCACCCAAAACAGTGAATGGAAAAAAAAATGCATACCCATTATGCAAATCGATCATAAAAATTCATAGAAAACAATAGTTTCACCAGAACAAAAGGAAAGAGAGAGAGAGGGTTGTATTTAGGACTTGGCATTATGAGCAAAAGAAGATAATTTCTTTTTTTATTAAAAAAAAAAATTTATTAAAGTTGAGGAACATAAGCATACCCATGAGGCCATGAAGCAAACAGATCAATAGTTATAGAATTAAAAAGGCCAAATGATTAGAGAAAAGGATGAAGTGATAGATATAGACATAGTTACCAGCAGGAGCAGCATGAACTTGGAACTGGAGTGTATAAGTAAGAAGAACAAGTGCTTTGAAAGTGAGAAAAAGATGTGAATTTCTCATCATGCCTCTATTCTCACTCAAGTTTCAACTATCTAAAAGCATCACTAGGTTTTGGGACTATCAGACATCCACTTTAAACATTTCTGCAACTACCCAGGTTGCTGTTTTGGGGGATACCCTTCCTTCCTGCTCTTTTTTTATTTTCTTTTTGGGTTATTTTTAAATCATATTCTTTACTTTCTCTCTCTCTCTGTTCTTTCTTTTTTCTATCTTTTCCTTTTACAAAAAAGTGAGTTTTTCTAGGAGGGAAGAAAAAGATCACTAGGCAGGTCGGATCCTCTACATCAGTCCTATCTCCAAATACGTTAATACCGCACCAAATCGTAACCACGTCAGCACTACAAAAATACAAAATTTGTTCTCTAAATTTTATAGCAATTTCATTTTAAGTTTTTTATTTTATTTTTTGTTCAATTCATTCCTCTAGATTTCAAAATCATTCAATCAATACCTCCACTTTCATTAAACTGATATGTTAGACACACACAAAACGGCATTGTTTTAATAATTTCAAAATATTTAATAAATAATATTATTGTTTTAATAATTAATAAACATTAATAAAAAAATGGGTAATTATACTCCCCGATCTTAAGGTTTGGAAAATGATACTCTATCCCAAACATAAAAGAAATGCGAAAACACCATTTTTTATCCTTATATTTTGGGGTTACGATCAATTTGGTCCCTACATTTTAGTAGCAGTAATTTTGGTATCTGTTATTTTCAATTTGCAATCAATTTGGTCCACCGTTAACTCACTAATGAAAAATGTTTACGTGGCAAATGATGTGCATAGTAGGCATAATTAAAGCTAACATGGTTTATAAAAATAATATTAGAAAATGAAAAATTAGCATTTTAATTATTAAAAAAATCCAAATGAGCAAAATAATATTTTAAAAAATTAAAAATTCCAAACATCTTTTCTAGGCAACCAAACATGTAAAAACTAAAAACATAGGTTAAGAATCACACAGAAGATTCAAGATAAAGTACATCTTGAACTATGGGTAGGAAATCAGATGAGAGAGGTGTGGTGGAGATTGGATGCAATTAGTGATGTTAATTTTTATCTATATCCATGAACTCATCCATTACCCACCTTATTTAGATAAGTCTTAACCCAACTCATTTGAATATTTGGATTAAATGGATAAAGACCCATTTGATTATTTAATTAGATGGGTCTAAATGGATAAATCCACTAATGCCCCCTAAACCTATCTAAACTTTAAATAAACAATATAAAATCTAAATTTCTAGAAAATGACCAAAATACCCCTGAAACTTAAAAAAAATGACCAAAATACTTCCAAAACCCAAAAAATGACCAAAATACCTCCCGAAACCCAAAAAATAACCAAAATACCCCCAAAAACCTAAAAATTACCAAAATACCCCCAAAACCAAAAAAATGACCAAAGTACCCCAAAATCCAAAAAATGACCAAAATATCCCCAAAAACCTAAAAATTACCAAAATACCCCCAAAACCTTAAAAATGAACAAAATATCCCAAAACCTAAAAATTACCAAAATACCCCCAAAATACTTTTTGATAGGGAACTAAAAATCAAACCATCTCCAATTCGTCCATAGGTGTCGTCTAAAGCCAAGAGTCAGCTACTCAGAAGAAGATCGTCCGTGATGGTCGTCCATATCCTTGTGGGTCGTCTCTCAGCGAAGAGCAAGAACGACCTCTCAACACTTAGAAAATTCCCGGAGGTGGATTTATTTACACCAGCTTGTTATTCAAACCACGCATCACTACCTTATCTTCTCAATCGCTATGGCAGTTATAGAAGATGAAACTTCTTATTCTAACCGTTATAGCGGTTGTAGGAGTTAAGTCTGGACCTTCGGGATCTCCATAAATATTGGAACGATTACTAGACAAGTAACCGCTATAAGGCCTACTATATAAAGACCCATCCAGGCAAAATAAAGGTAAGTTTTTCACTACGCCATAAAAGTTGGGAATTTCTGAATATCCAAAGGAAAAAACTAACTTAAGCATCGGAGGGTTTTTGGCCGGTCTACCCCGGTCACCTTTGATTTATTGTTGTATTCTTTTCAGGCCTTCCGGACAACCACTACACCATCAAAGCCCGAAGCGTGCGGTCTACTGATTTTCTGTGTATCATCAATTGGCATCGTCTGTGGGAAGGATTAAACTTGCATTTTTGCAGTTTACCTTTCTTTGACAAAAAGACTGTATGGTTCGGATAAGATTGATGGCCACTAATCCAGGCCACAAGGAAAGTGGGAATGCTTCCAGTCATCCTAATCGCGATCGCCAATCAGCACCGGTCATGCCACCACCTTCCATGCAACATATACAATCCATGGCAGTCGCCATGGCGGAATTAACCCGCCAGAACCAAGAATTGACTAGGGAGATTGGAAGGAGGCAACACCAAGGAGGACATACGGAAGGACAAGCCCAGAGCCAAAAGGTTGGAGGAAAAAACGTTGAGCTTGAGAACCAATCAAGAGGCACCGCTTCGCGAAGGGTGCCGCACTTGGAGAAAGAAATGGATCAGATGAGGAGGGTTATGGATAAGATGAGAGAGAACATGAAAAAGGTGTTGGTGGATAATGGAAGTTCAACAGATATACTATACTATCCCGCCTTCTAGCAAATAAGGCTTGGACGAGATGGAAGGTAACAAAACATGGGTCGTCCATGTGGATGGGTCGTCTACGCTACATGCAGGTGGAATCGGAGTTGTTTTGAAATCCTCAGAAGTGGATAAGTTGAAGCATAAGGTTCGTCTGCACTATCAAACAACCAACAATGAAGCCGAATATGAAGCCCTTCTTAAAGGGCTAGAATTGGCTAAGTCTTTAGGGGCGGAGTTAGTACTTGTCCAAGGAGATTCTCAGTTAGTTATGGGTCAAGTGAATGGAACGTATGAGGCCAAAGAAGGACGGATGAAGAGATATCTCAATAAGGTGAGATGCCTTATCAAGAAATTCAGTGAAGCTCATTTTGTCCAAGTTCCAAGGGAAGAGAATATGGAAGCAGATACTTTAGCAAAAGAAGCCTCAGTGAATGAATTGATGGACGAGTTCGATGAGATCTAATACATGCCGAGTATAGATCTTCCAGAAGTGCAGCAGATAGAGGGCGATGAAAATTGGATGACCCCAATAGTTGGCTACCTAAACGAAGGAAAGCTTCCACAAGGAAGAGATGAAGCCCGTAAACTAAGGATCAAATCAGCCAGGTATGTCCTGATGGACGAGGTGTTATACAAGAGGGGTTTTTCCCAGCCTTACTTAAGGTATCTAGCTCCGGAATGGTTGCCACATCCTCCAACCGTTGGGGTTGAACTGGTTAGGTCCAATACCCAACCTATGGAGAAAGGCTCTACAAAACGAATTCAAAGGGAACCTAAGACCTGCTAGAAGATATGATGTATATACACCTAAACTAGAAGAAGGGGAACAACACCATTCCCCTTCATTAGGAAGACGAGGCTTAAATTCTTTAGGAATCTGGTATCTATCTACAAGAGTTTTCAACTTAAGCTCGTTTAAAGTGGACGCTACCTCAGGGGCACAACTATAAATCACATCATCTCCCTCCTCTTCCTCCTCTACATCTAGAAGAGAGCTAGGTGGTCTTCTGGACGAGCTGGCCCCTGTCCCAAAAGCCGTCCTACATTGTATTTCCTGGAATTCCTTTAAAGAAAAACCAGGAACCCCAGACGAATAATGCTCATTTGAGGAACTACTACTACTACCACTTGTACTACCTTCACCACTCTCATAACTACCTCCACTCCCAGATGAGACATCCTGATACTCGTCTATCTCTTTCTCTAGACTACTACTAGACCCAGACATAATTGTTTGGAAAAAGGATGAAGACGAAAACCTAAGGAAGTGAAGAGGAAATACCTGATGAGACTAGAAGATGAAGACTAGACGAGGCTCTTGGACGAGATGGCAGAGAAGAAATTATGAGAAAGGTGAGGGGTAAGAGAGAGAATGTACATATTTATAGGGCCCAGAGGTGACGTGATCGAAGCGACACGAACTATACATAAGATGACATGTGGCGTTCTCTTTGAGAAATGGAATCGACTAGACAAGCCACCAATGAGATTGCGACACATGGCATAACCCAGAGCAATCTACCTCGACGACTAGAACGGTGACACATGGCACAATATTCAGCCACCAAGAAGTGGCACGTGTCAGGATCAACAGTAGATCTACAATGCTCTAGACGACCTATGGATAAGGGGGCAACTGATAGGGAACTAAAAATCAAACCATCTCCAATTAGTCCATAGGTGTCGTCTAGAGCCAAGAGTCAGCTACTCAGAAGAAGGTCGTCCGTGATGGTCGTCCATATCCTTGTGGGTCGTCTCTCAGCGAAGAGCAAGGACAACCTCTCAACACTTAGAAAATTCCTAAAGGTGGATTTATTTACACCAGCTTATTATTCAAACCACGTGTCACTACCTTATCTTCTCAATCGCTATGGCAGTTATAGAAGATGAAACTTTTTATTCTAACTGTTATAGTGGTTGTAGTAGTTAAGTCTGGACCTTCAGGATCTTCATAAATATTGGAACGGTTACTAGACAAGTAACCGCTATAAGACCTACTATATAAAGACCCATCTAGGCAAAATAAAGGTAAGTTTTTCACTACGCCATAAAAGTTGGGAATTTCTGAATATCCAAAGGAAAAGACTAACTTAAGCATCGGAAGGTTTCTGGCGACAAAGGCACAAGCGCTCTTCGTCCAGCCTATTAACCATAGAGCAAGGGGAAAATGAAAGCCTGCGGTCCTTTGTAACTCGTTTTAACAGAGAAGCCTTGACGGTAGACGAGATGGACGACAAGTTGCTGTTGGTAGCCTTCCATAATAGAGTTAATTCTAGTTTGTTCATCCACAAACTTTATGAACAAGAGCCTCAAACCATGGCTGAACTCGTCCATTCAGCCCAAAGCTTTATGAATGCAGAAGATGCAATTATAGCCAAGAAGAGGAAGAGAGCAGAACGAGTGGAAGCAGATCTCCCACGTCCAGACTAGGGCCCTCGTCCAAAGAAGGCCAAGACAGGAGAGAGGAAGGATCGAGACAGTAGGAAGGCAAGCCCATCCTCAGGAAGGAGTCAACACTACACGCCCTTGAATGCCCCACTTGATCAAGTACTCATGCAGATCAAGGACGACCCATCCTTGAAATGGCCAGAGAAGATGAAAGGAGACCCCAATAAGCGCAATAAGAACAAATATTGCCGCTTCCATGGAGATCATGGGCATGACACGGACAACTGCTATGATTTGAAGCAGCAAATAGAGAATCTTATGAGACAGGGGAAGTTAAGGCATTTTGTTGGAAGGGATCACAAGGACGAAAAGCTAAAAGCTAAAGTAGAAGAGTCGTCGCGGCCACTTGGAGAAATAAGGGTTATTATAGGAGGGACTTCAACAGGGCAATCTTCCAAATCTAGGAAGACATACCTTAAGGTGGTGCAAAACGTCCAACTATCTGGATGATCACCAAGGACGAGTGGAGTGGACGAGCCAATTATTACGTTCACGGACGAGGATGCAGGAAGAATCCACCACCCACATGACGATGCAATCGTCATCACTCTACTTATTGCAGACTATACAACCAGAAGGGTGTTGGTGGATAATGGAAGTTCGGCAGATATACTATACTACCCCCCGCCTTCCAGCAAATGAGGCTTGGATAAGATCAACTTCATCCAATATGCTTGCTCTTGGTGGGATTCGGAGGAATGAAAGTACAACCTGTAGGAACCATTACACTACCTATAGTAGTGGGATCATACCCGCAGCAGATAGCCAAGGAGGTGAATTTCCTTGTGGTAGACTGTTCATCTTCTTATGATGCCATCATTGGGAGACCAACTTTGAATAGATGGAAGGCAGTGACATCTACTTATCACCTATCGATCAAATTTCCTATAGAGTATGGGATAGGACAAGTGCAAGGAGATCAATTAGCAGCGAGAGAGTGTTATTTAGCTATGTTATCTGTGGACGAACACATGCAAACAATGGGCATTGAAGAGAGAAGAGTCACTACAGAGCCTACTGAAGTACTAGAAGACATCCCTTTGGAAGAAGGTAATCCTGAGAAGTTTATTAGAATTGGAACAAGTATGAAGGAGAAGACGAAGCAAGACCTCGTCCAGTTCTTAAGAAAAAGCATTGATGTTTTTGCATGGAGTCATGAAGATATGCCAGGGATCGATCCAAGTGTTATCACCCACCGTTTAAATGTGCATCCATCTTCCAAGCCTGTTCGTCAGAAGAAGAGGGTCTTTACTCCTGAAAGGGACAATGCTATCAAGGAAGAGGTCCAGAAGTTAACCACATCACAATTTATTCGGGAAGTCTATTATCCGAACTGGTTAGCTAATGTGGTGATGGTTAAGAAGGCAAATGGCAAGTGGAGGATGTGTGTGGACTTCACTGATTTGAACAAAACTTGCCCTAAGGATAGTTATCCTTTGCCACGCATTGATCAGCTGGTAGACTCAACAGCAGGACATCGATTGCTAAGCTTCATGGACGCCTTCTCAGGCTATAATAAAATAAAGATGGACAAGGAAGATCAAGAGAAAACATCCTTCATTACCAGTCAAGGGTTATTCTGTTATAAAGTGATGTCTTTCGGTTTAAAGAACGCGGGGGCAACTTACCAGAGGTTAGTTAATCACATGTTCTGTTTCCAGATAGGACGGAATGTAGAGGTATATGTTGATGACATGCTGGTCAAGAGTCTGGACGAGGAGAGACACCTGGATGACCTACAGGAAACCTTTAATACTCTCAGACGACATCAAATGAAGCTGAATCCAAACAAATGTGCCTTCGGAGTTTCGTCAAGGAAGTTTCTAGGATTCATGGTTTCACAAAGGGGAATTGAAGCAAATCCAGATAAGATCCAAGCCATATTGGACATGGAGCCTCCAAAGAATATCAAGGAAGTCCAGTCCTTAACAGGATGAGTTGCAGCCCTGAACAGGTTTGTTTCTAAGGCTACAGATAAATGCTTACCCTTCTTTAAAATTCTCAGGAAGGCGTTCGAATGGACGGACGAATGTCAAAAAGCCTTCCAAGATCTTAAGGTCTACCTTACCACCGCTCTGCTGCTAAGTCCATCCATACTAGGTGAGGATTTATACTTATACTTAGCAGTATCCCCGCATGCGGTAAGCTCAGCATTGGTCATGGAGGAAGGGAAGGTGCAGAAGCCTGTATACTATACAAGCCGGGCATTGAGGGGAGCAGAAGGACGATATCCGCTGATGGAGAAACTGGCTTTTGCTTTAATAACGACTTCCAGGAAGTTGAGACATTACTTCCAAGCCTATGTAATTATTGTTATGACTGATCATCCACTCAAGAAGGTAATGAACAGGTTGGAAGTCGCAGGACAACTGATTCAATGGGCTATCGAGCTTAGTGAGTTTGATATCAAGTACCAACCAAGAAATGCAATAAAAGTTCAAGCTCTAGCATATTTCATTGCAGAATTTACCCTAAGCCATGGTGACTTGGACGAGATGGAAGGTAACAAAACATGGGTCGTCTATATGGATGGGTCGTCTACGCTACATGCAGGTGGAATCAGAGTTGTTTTGAAATCCCCAGAAGCGGATAAGTTAAATCATAAGGTTCGTCTGCACTATCAAACAACCAACAATGAAGCCGAATATGAAGCCCTTCTTAAAGGGCTAGAATTGGCTAAGTTCTTAGGGGCGGAGTCAGTACTTGTCCAAGGAGATTCTCAGTTGGTTATGGGTCAAGTGAATAGAACGTATGAGGCCAAAGAAGAACGGATGAAGAGATATCTCAATAAGGTGAGACGCCTTATCAAGAAATTCAGTGAAGCTCATTTTGTCCAAGTTCCAAGGGAAGAGAATATGGAAGCAGATACTTTAGCAAAGAAGCCTCAGTGAATGAATTGATGGACGAGTTCGATGAGATCCAATACATGTCGAGTATAGATCTTCCAGAAGTGCAGCAGATAGGGGGCGATGAAAATTGGATGACCCCAATAGTTGGCTACCTAAAGGAAGGAAAGCTTCGACAAGGAAGAGATAAAGCCCGTAAACAAAGGATCAAATCAGCCAGGTATGTCCTGATGGACGAGATGTTATACAAGAGGGGTTTTTCCCAGCCTTACCTAAGGTGTCTAGCCCTGGATGAAGCGAACTATGTACTGAGAGAAGTTCATGAAGGAGCATATGGCAACCATTTCGGAGCTAGATCACTCGTCTACAAAGTCGTCCGTGCAGGATATTACTAGCCAACCATACAGGCTGATGCTAAAGCATACGTCAAGGTCTGTGATCAATGTCAGCGATTCAGTAACGTCCCTAGACAACCGTCGGAGTACCTTACCCTAATGATGGCCCCATGACCCTTTGCACAGTGGGGGTTGGATATTTTGGGTCCCTTTCCAATAGGGACCAGACAAATGAAATTTTTAGTTGTAGGGATTGATTACTTCACCAAATGGGTGGAAGCTGAACCCTTTGCGAAAATCACACAATAGAATGTTAAGAACTTCGTCTGGAAGAGTATTGTGTGCAGGTTTGGAATACCGAGGGTGCTTGTGTCTGACAATGGACGACAATTTGATAACACACCTTTTAGAGATTTTTGTGAACAGCTTAGAATCAACAATCATTATTCCTCACCCTCCCACCCACAGGCCAATGGACAGGTAGAAGTAGCAAACCGATCCTTGCTGAAAATCATCAAGACTCGGCTTGAGGGGGCAAATGGAGTATGGCCAGATGAGCTACCTGGAGTTCTATGGGCTTATAGGACAACTGTGAGGACCCCCACAGGGGAAACTCCCTTCAAACTAGCCTATGGAAGTGAAGCAGTCATACTTGTGGAAGTGCATGTGGCTAACCACAGGGTGATGAAGTACCAGGACGAGGAGAATGAAAAACAACTCCGTATCAACCTTGATCTTATTGACAAGGTAAGGATGGACGCAGAGCAGAGAACAACAAGATACA
Source organism: Quercus parvula (assembly GCA_030820535.1). NCBI lineage: Eukaryota > Viridiplantae > Streptophyta > Magnoliopsida > Fagales > Fagaceae > Quercus > Quercus parvula. The sequence continues at coordinate 26,742,235 of JAUAME010000004.1, forward strand.
AAAGCCTTATGGCTAGGCAATATGATGCAATGGTGAAGCCCAGGCGCTTCAACATTGGAGACCTCATCCTTAAAAGGGTCTCCTTGGCAACCAGAAACCCAGCTCATGGAAAGCTGAGGCCTAATTGGGAAGGGCCTTATAGGGTTATCAACTTCAAAAGGCAGGGATTGTACTATTTGGAAGCCTTTGATGGACGAAAGCTAGAACACCCTTGGAATGTTGAGCATTTAAGGAGGTACTACCAATAAGAAGTCAACCTGGATGGGCGTCATCATGGACGAGCCTTATGGACAAAGTGGTTACGTTTTTCTCATGTTTGTTTATGTTTGCTACTATTATTGTGTTTTAAATAAGTCCTTAAATGGACGCATTAGTTTCTAACTTTTGCGCTCTTTTAGGACGGAGTTGGGATGGACGAAGCTATGTACTTAGTCTGTGTAAGTTGTTTTTAAATCCCTAAGGCACTAGCTTTTAAGCATGTGCCATGCTTGTGGATGATATTTATGTACGCACATCTAGTTTGAATTTTCAGTGTATTTTATGTTGTGAAAATCTCTTGAAAATCTCTTATTTTTTGTGTGATTTCATTCAAACTGATCCGTAAGAAGGCAAGAGCCAAAGACGAATAAAACCTCTGGACGCAAGGGTATAACGTCTATAAGCTTTCCTTAAAATAAGGATAAAGCAGAGAAAAATAAACTAAGGTATATCCGTCTAAGCGCTTGACGAGATAAAACCTAAAGTTCATTCGTCTAACTAATGGACGAGCCAAAACGCTCATGTATGTACAACATTCGTGGGTGAATATCATCAGCCAAATAGTTCAATCTTTGGACGAGTAAAATACTGGCAACGTCTTATTCAAGACGACTAAAAAATCGTCCAGCCTATGGGCGAGAGATAATGATAGCTAAATCAAGCCTCTGGACGAATAAAGCTAGCAAAATAGATACCATTTAAAGAATGGTCAAAATATTGAACATATAAAATTGTTCTAGCATGGACGATGTAAACAAAAGAAATTCGTTCATATAATTAAAGATGAAGATAAAGTCTTGCAAGTGGACGGACCATACTTCAACCATAAAAATAACATGGACGATGTACATAAGGGAAAATTCGTTCGTGCAGAAACACAGCATGTTCAATACTTAATGAAGAATGGAAATGGAAATAGATATTCATTCATAAAAACTAAGGGTAGACGACCATCGTCCAAAAACCCTTGGTTATGAAAAGCCAATGAAGGCAAATGTATACCTCGTTCATAAACTTGGACGAAGAAATTGTACTTGAATTAATTCTAAAAAAGTAAAGCCTAAAACAACGAGCATTTCCCAAAAAAAAAAAAAAAAAAAAAATTGAGATAATGGAAATTTTCTAAGAGAAAAACAAATTTACTATGGTATGCCCTTGGCAGCATCACCACCAGACTTTGGAACGTCCTTGCTGACAACAGTGGCGTCCTGGGTCACTTCGTTGGTAGCATCGTCCACTACATTGACATCTTCAGAGCTTGTTGGAAGTAGAGAACTTTCCGTGGCAAGGGGAATTTTTAGAGAATTAAAGTCCAAGTCAGGGAAAGCTTCCTTGGCATCAGCACGGAAGTCCTCGTAGCCAGCTGTGTAATTATTGTCTAGACGATTCTTGTACTTGTCAGACTTCTTAAAAGCTGCAACGACTTCTTCACGAGCTTTCTCCAAGGATGAGTTGAACTCTGAGACTTAACCCTCCAAATGAACAATGCGAGTTTCCTTCTCCACCGAGTCTGCCTTGAGTTCCTCAACTTCATTTTTCAGCTTCGTCTCTACTCCATATGAACGATTAAGATCATCAGTCAGTCTAATCACCTCTCCCTTTTTCAGAAGGACTTCCTTGTTCAGCTCTTTATTCTTCTTTTTAGCCGTCTTAACCTCCTCACATAACTCCTTAGCCTGGGTGGACATCGTGTAAAACTTTGACATGGCCTACAGTTAGACGAAGGGAAGTTAGGAATATTATATAAAATTAAAGGGGGTAAAACAAAAGTGAGTGAAATTTATGTACCTTAAAAAGGTCATGAATGGCAGATCGTTCAAAGTCCTTCACTGACATGTTGTAACATGAATTCACTTCATCATCAGTGATAATCCCTTTGAACGTCCTCCATGCATAACCTTCGTCCAACACCAAGTTAGGAGGCTGCATAGACGGCTCAGAGGGATGAGGTCTACGAGAAGTTTTAGCTGGAGGGGGAGGATCAGTCTGGATGGGAGGAATAGTCTGGACGGGCACCATGTTAATCACTGGGTCGTCCAAATCTACCGTCGGAGAAGTAAATTTTGGAACCTTTGGAAGAGGATTCTTGCTAGGCTTTTGCTTCTTAGAACCTTGACGACTTGGAAGGTCACCAAGGTTCACAGAGCTAGAAATAGTCTTCCTCTTCCCTGTCTGGACAGCAGGCTTTTAGATGACAGAATGAGTGGTGTCGTCCTGGACTTGGACATCCTTATCTCCACTGGTAACAGCCTTCTCCTTGTTTTCCTACATAGTAGCTATTCCTATGGCAAAGAAAACAAATTTAGTTTTAAAAAAAGAAAAATAAAAGGAAGGAAGTGGACGACACTTACTTCGTCGAGTAGTTTCTTCGTGCCCAAGATTCTCTGCAGTAGGTATAGGGCCAAGTCCCCAAGCGGCTAGACGACTAAATGTCACTAGACCGTGGAAGGATCTATCAGAGAAGGAGCGTACTTGATCAATGCGATCTAAATAAAATCTGTCCAAACGTGGACGGATGACAGCTGCACCAATACAAAAAAGAGAAGGAAGGATTAGACGAATAAGTAAAAGTAAAAGTATAAAAAATAAAAAAATAAAATTTGGAAGAAATACATACCCTCAGGACGAAGACGACCTAGGGGGACTAGTAAAAGGAGGGAAGGGGGCACTATTCACATCTACTGGATCCCTAGCCCAATCTCCAGAAATAATAAAAAATTCAGTCTTCCAAAGCCTGTCAGAAGAACTACGGCCCTTTATAAGACTAAAATGGGGGCCCCTAGATGAGAACTGGTAGAAACCAGCAGATTTCTTTATCTCTGAGGGCTTATAACAGTCAAGGAATTCGTCCACTGTAATTGGACGATTCCCTTCTAATGCCTCACGCCATAACACTTGTATGACAACTATCATCCTCCAACCATTGAGGTTGAGCTGGTTAGATCCAATACCCAACCTATGGAGAAAGGCTCTACAAAACAAATTCAAAGGGAACCTAAGACCTGCTAGAAGATATGATGTATATACACCTAAACCAGAAGAAGGGGAACAACATCATTCCCCTTCATTAGGAAGACGAGGCTTAAATTCCTTAGAAATCTGGTATCTATCTACAAGAGTTTTCAACTTAAGCTCGTCTAAAGTGGACGCTACCTCAGGGGCACAACTATAAATCACATCCTCTCCCTCCTCTTCCTCCTTTACATTTGGAAGAGGGCTAGGTGGTCTTCTGGACGAGCTGGCCCCCGTCCCAGAAGCCGTCCTATGTTGTATTTCCTGGAATTCCTCTAAAGAAAAACCAGGAACCCCAGACGAATAATGCTCGTCTGAGGAACTACTACTACTACCACTTGTACTACCTTCACCACTCTCATAACTACCTCCACTCCCAGATGAGACGTCCTGATACTCGTCTATCTCTTTCTCTAGACTACTACTAGACCCAGACATAATTGTTTGGAAAAAAGATTAAGACGAAAACCTAAGGAAGAGAAGAGGAAATACCTGACGAGACTAGAAGACGAAGACTAGACGAGGCTCTTGGACGAGATGGCAGAGAAGAAATTATGAGAAAGGTGAGGGGTAAGAGAGAGAATGTACATATTTATAGGGCCCAGAGGTGACGTGATCGAAGTGACACGGACTATACACAAGATGACATGTGGCGTTTTCTTTGAGAAATGGAATCGACTAGACAAGCCACCAATGAGATTGCGACACGTGGCATAACCCAGAGCAATCTACCTCGACGACTAGAACGGTGACACATGGCACAATATTCAGCCACCAAGAAGTGGCACGTGTCAGGATCAATAATAGATCTACAGTGCTCTGGACGACCCATGGACAAGGGGGCAACTGATAGGGAACTAAAAATCAAACCATCTCCGATTCGTCCATAGGTGTCGTCTAGAGCCAAAAGTCAGCTACTCAGAAGAAGGTCATCCGTGATGGTCGTCCATATCCTTGTGGGTCGTCTCTCAACGAAGAGCAAGGACAACCTTTCAACACTTAGAAAATTCCTAGAGGTGGATTTATTTACACCAGCTTGTTATTCAAACCACGCGTCACTACCTTATCTTCTCAATCGCTATGGCAGTTATAGAAGATGAAATTTCTTATTCTAACCGTTATAGCGGTTGTAGGAGTTAAGTCTGGACCTTCGGGATCTCCATAAATATTGGAACGGTTACTAAACAAGTAACCGCTATAAGGCCTACTATATAAAGACCCATCCAGGCAAAATAAAGGTAAGTTTTCACTATGCCATAAAAGTTGGGAATTTCTGAATATCCAAAGGAAAAGACTAACTTAAGCATCAGAGGGTTTCTAGCCGGTCTACCCCGGTCACTTTTGATTTATTGTTGTATTCTTTTCAGGCCTTCCGGACAACCACTACACCATCGAAGCCCGAAGCGTGCGGTCTACTGATTTTCTGTGTATCATCACTTTTGAAACCCAAAAAATGACCAAAATACCACCAAAACCCAAAAAATGATCAAAATATCCCCAAAATTCAAAAAATGACCAAAATACCCCCAAAACCCAAAAAATGACCAAAATACCTCCCAAAACCTCTAAAATGTACAAAATATCCCCAAAACCCACAAAATGAGCAAAATACCTCCAAAACCTCTAAAATGAGTAAAATCTCCCCCCCCTCTCAAAACTCTAAAATGTCCAAAATATCCTCAAAACCCAAAAAATGACCAAAATGCCCCAAAAACCCAAAAAATGACCAAAATGGCTAGGTTTTTCTAAACTTAAAAAATGACCAAAATGCTTTCTAAACCCAAAAAATGACCAAAATGCTTAAAAAATGACCAAAATTGCTGGGTTTTTCTTTCGGGGTCCTTGGAGTGGATCTATGCCTAATCAATCTATTATGACAACAACACAAAACCTAAATCAGGGTTGTACTTGAAGAGGGGGAGAGAGTCCTTAATGGATGGTGACGACATGGCAATGGTTCACAAAAGACATAATCATGTCTGGTGGATGGCAACGACATGGCAATGGCTTTCTTCAACCCTTGAATCAATGAGCATATTTGGGCAAACCGTTATAACCCTTGATGGTTTTATCGGCCAATGGAGGAGGAGATAATGGTTGATTTGGGTTGGGATTCTTGCTTATGATAGCATGGTGGAGAACATTGCCAAGGGTGGGTTGTTGGAATGGGTAGTAAAGTTCCGATGTGTAATATTTCCTTTTGTTTTCTGTTTGGTTCTTAAGAAAAATGAAGAGGAAAGTGTAGTGGGAAAAACAAAAATCCATCTGCTACTTCTTACTGGCTTTATATTATGGTTTCATTTCATTTTGTTCTTATTTTCGTTTTGCCTGAGTTTTGTTGCACTAAAGCTCTTGTGTTTGTTGAAATGTCTCTATGATATTTATTATATATTCTTTTTCAGTTTGGTTGCTATGAAAATGAAAGTGTATTCAGAAAATAATTGAGACTACTCTGTGATGGTTTTAGTTTGTTGATATTACTTTTGGTTGCTGGTAAAGCAAAGGAACCGAAAAGGATGCGTGTTGCTGTGTGTCGGGGGCAAAAAAGTTTCCTTCCCGACAAATAAGATTTAAGTTGGGTCGGAGTGTCTAAATTGAAACTCGACGATGAGCTCGATGCACGGCCCAAAGGCTATCGATGAAGGTCCAAGAAATTTACTATGTTTTATGCCTTGGGCTTAGGTGGGAATCGACAAGAGTGGCCCATGAGCAGCTTCTACAGTAGATAAGTCAATATGATAAAAATACACACTGTAAGAAATAGCCCAGCAGTAAAGTGTTTCTACAGAAGATAGCCCAGCGGAAGGTGGCCCAGCGATGAAATATTCCTATAGAGAATAGCTCAGCAGAAAACGACCCAGTTGTGAGATATTTTTGCAGGAAACGGCCCAGCGGTAAGCGGCCTAGCTGTGGAATATTTTTGCAGAAAACGGCCCAGCGGTAAGCGGCCTAGCATAAAGGGGGAAGGGACACGGCGTTGGAAGTGAAAGCACAGTTATACAGTGATAATATAGCTTGAAAATAATGCAAGTAAAAATAATGCAAGTAAATGCAAAGCTATAAGACCAGTCAAGTAGGCGGCAGAACCAGCCAATTAGGGGGTATAGCTTAAATATTTAAAGAAAACGAAAGAATTATAGAACCGTCCATGATGGCGATAATCCGACCATGGTGGCGGTGGCAACAAATAATATAATGCAAGTAATGAACATAAAACTGAAATTACTTGTTATTGAAAGTAAAATTGAACACTTACAGTAGTAGTGATTACAAGTTGGAAATAGTTACAAGGCTTAGGAGTTACAAGCTTTGTAGAGAAGGTAGGAAGTTTGTAGTAAGCAAGGAGATCTCACAAAGAAAGGCTCACAAGTGAAAACTCTCTCTAAGGAAGAAGTCCTAAACTAAGCACACTAAAAACTTGCTTCAAATATAAGGGACAACCCCCCTTAAATAGGCAAAAATTCGGAGTGAATAGTGACAGTGAATAGTGACAGATGAATAGTAACAGTGAATAGTAAATTTCATTTTTGCCCCAAAACGTGGGAAATGAGTTGTAAGACTCTACATTCTTGTCTTTGGAGCATATTGTGTCAGAAGAAGCATGGCAAGACAAAGTATGACTTGACCAAAAACATAACCAAAAGCATAATGATTCTTGTCTTTGGAGCATATTGTGTCAGAAGCATGGCAAAACAAAGTATGGCTAGACCAAAAGCATGACCAAAAGCATGAAGCATCTTTGCTTGGAAAGTCACCAAAATCATTTTTGTCAGGAGGAATATTTTTGTTGGGAGCATGGGATTGCAATCTTGACGTAATCTTGAAGTAGTAGCACTTATTGGTGCTTTTGACTTTAAACAAATGAGAGTTCCGTTGGGTTGTCTTGAAACAATTCACAATTTTTGAAGCATTTTGGCCTTTGTGCAGGCCAGTCAAATATTAATTTTCGATCAAGTCCTCAACATTTTCTTCATCATGACCAAACCAATCTTGTGGGTGAGGATAGGTTTGGTAGTAAGGATCTTTTGAAACAGAGACTTGAGAGGACTTTTCATCATCTGAATTGGCAGCTTCATCTTCTTTAACCATTTTAGATAGCAGGGCGTACAAAGCTTCTGGATCATTACGGATTGCATCTAAAGGAGAGCTCTTCTTTTTGGATTTAACAGAAGCATTTTTTGTTGATGAGGAAGCAGGTGCATCAGGTGCATCAATTGCGTTAGTCGCAGCTGTTTGCACTGGAGTAGTAATCTTTAATGGGGAAACATTTGAAGCAAGGAAGTCCCTTTCGACATTGTTAATAATAGAATCAGTGTGAGAAAACCTATCCCACCATTTAACATACCAACATCGAGCAAGAACATCATCTTCTTTAGCATATTGCCATTTTAGAATCCATGGAATCTTATATTTTTTAATAAAATGCAGTAGAGGAGGAAATTTGGCTCCATGAGTGTCAGGTTTGAGCCTTAATGAGAAATTTCGGAAATAATCTGTTAATTGTGCAGGAAATATTTCAACAGCTGAACCAAACTGGGTCCACCATCGAATGAACTAGAGGGGGAAAACAGAGTCAAAGTCTTTGTGAAAATTGACAAACCATGAGTGGGACATGGTTTCATTTTGGTGGAGCATGAATCTGAACCAGGCAGTAATATAATCATGATAAGAGTAGGGAATAGGGCAATTTGGTAATGACCTTGTAGTAGTAGGACAGGGGCCCCACTTTTCTTCGGAAATAATGTGGTTTAAGCAAACACTGTGATAAATAATTTTTTCTTCATTAGTCTTGTCTCTAATGGGCTTGATAGTAATTGAATTCTCATGTTGTAATATTGTAGAATAATATCGCACATTCTTTTGATTGTGCTCAGGGATCCAATGAAATAGTGGAGGAAAATAACTGGTAGCAAGTCTAAAAGGGTTAGTAATGGAGGCCCTATTTGGCTCGACAGAAAACAGGTTTTGAACATAACGTTTTTTAACATATTGGGAAGCATTGGGGTTCCTAGGGAAAACAGTTTGAACAGGTCGATGACTATGGGTAAGAGCATAGGGATCATATGTAGAAGCTAAAACAGAAGAATAATTGGGTTTTGGAATAGTTCCTAAAGTGGTGAAACGGTTAACAGTGTTTATAGGGGAAGCAGACTTAATTTTAACAATTTGATTGTTACTGTTAGGCGTCCTGTCACTCGACCTTCTACTTGCCATTATGACACTGCAAAAATTCACGGGTAAGGAAATCAGGGATGGCATTTTGGGATCCTTTAATATATTCAATATCAAAATAAAAAACGCTCAAAATAGCTTGCCATCTAGCAAAAATATGTTTTGAAGCAATATTTTCAACATCTTTTTCAATAACATATTTAGCACTTTTGCAATCAATTCGTAGCAAAAAATTTTGGTTTAATAGATCACTTTGAAATTTTGAAATACATAGAACTATAGATAAAATTTCCTTTTTAATAGTACTGTAGTTTAATTGTGCATTATTCTAAATACCAGAATAGAAACGTACAATTTGCTCAGGTGACTCTGGGGAAACTCTTTGTTTCAGAATACCTCCATAACCAAAATCCGAGGCATCTGTTTCAACAATTTTGAAAGCACTAACCAATTTCACAATTTTTGAAGCATTTTGGCCTTTGTGCAGGCCAGCCAAAGAAGGGAATCAATCTTTATTGGTATTATCCACTAATCAGTGGAAGCAGCATCGGAAGGATAACCATCAAAAGGACCTCGTGGAGAATGACAATCATGATCATGGGAAATGGCATATTTATTACAGAATCCACAATAAAAAATTGGTTGAAATACTGGAGGTTTTCCTGGGGTGAGAAACTTTACGGGATTACAATGGTTAGCCACCCTTAAATGAGCAACCGCATCAGAATATGGCCTGGGACCAAAGACAGCAATTCTATCTGTGCTTCCCATGAAATGGTAGTGTTTCCATAGACTGTCGGCAATATTAATAATTTGGTTATTAAAATAATTTCTCCAGGATTCTGTAAGAGTAAAAGGATCGGCAAAAGATAAATGAGTATTTCCATCAAACCATGGCCCTTGGTGAGTATGGCCATTAATGAGAATGAGATGCTTTGAAGGCTGGACATTCATCTAGTTATCTCGTTCCCATTGTGGTAACGTACTCCAACATCTGATGGTAACAAAAGGAGTATTAAATTTTTTAATTGAATCTTGAATAATTTGTGGGAGTTGGCTGGCTTGAAGATGGCTTGTTAATCTCATGTATCTGACTAAACCATATTCAAACATTTGAGAAAGCCAGTAAGGGTCTCTGTCATATTCATCATCATCATCTGAAATATCAGCAATATATGAACCATCATCAAAATTTATCAGGAGGCCAGGAAATGGGTGTTGGTTTTCATACACTCTGAGACTGCTCCCAAAGTGTTCTTCCCATTCAAGTTGGAGAAAAACATTATCATCTTCATCTAGCTCATCTGGGTCAGGAATAGTAGCAGTAACAAGTGTTTTGAAATATTTGAACCAAAGATCAAAAGATCTAAACATAGCCTTGCTTTCCAGAATACGTAATTGTATATCTGTTGGCAAGTTGACAACAGCACTTCTTAAAACTAATTGGGTCTTAAGGCTCAATCTAGCATAATCTGTGCCCATTATAGTCATTTTATCCTTTGAATGGATATCCTCTTTGCCAAAGAGTTGACTGAGGTAAAGATCATTTGTAATATTTGAATGGTTAACATGATGACTTCTAAAAGCCTCATTTTCTAGAATGAAGTCATCTTCTGAAGTAAAGGTTTTTTCATAGTAGTGTGTGTAAACTTCATTTTGAGCAGTAAGGTTAACAAGGTGGATTTCTAGGGCTCGAAGTGTTTGTTGAAAAACCTCATGGTGTTTTTCGATAAAGGCAGATTGTAGGTTATCAAGAATGAGTTTAATAGAAGCTGGTAATTCTGAGTAGGTACCATTGTGGAATTGTAAGTTTTTTGCTAAAACTTCTTGTAAAGCAATTATTATATCACCATTAGAGTATGTCACATTTGCAGGGACATCTCTTTGAAGGGATATTGCTTCCCTGGATTTTACCCCAGAAGAAGCGCCTTCATGCATCGTGAAAGGTCGTCCCATTGGGAGCCTTTTGGGTTGAGCATAGTCCTGTACAGGAGCTTTTCCCTTTGAAGCCATAATAATCCACTTACTAGTGGTATAGGTATAAATATTACTAGTATCCCACTTATTAGTGGTACTTATCCTTGCATCATCGTCCGATTCCTGCAAAGAAGTATTGAAAATTTGAGGACGATTGATAGTATTAGTCCGGTGAGTATTATCTTTAAAATTATTTGTAAAATATGGACAAGAACTCATCATTATTTCTTGGACAAGAGTATGCATGGGAGAATCTTTTTCATAAGTCAGATTGTCAATATCTATTTCAGTTTTTGAAGCAAATTTGAATTTTATTTTTTGTCCAAAAGGATCAGTGGTAATTCCGTCATGTTCAACAAGAAAATGATATAAAGCATTTATAAAAGGTAAACCAAGAATTACTTTATCAGTCAAATTTTTAACAAGAACAGAAGGAATCTTAAAATTGACATTATTATGGCATATATGAGCATTATTCAATTCATATTTAATTTTCATCTGAGAACCATTAGCAGAAACCAATCTTTCAGTTGATTTTTCAAAATCTTTTGAAGGAATCAATCCTTCTTGGATACAGTTCATATCTGCACCTGAATCAATCATGGCAATAACAGTGAAATGATAATCCGGGGAAACAACAATTTTTACTTTTGTAAACCATTTTGGAGGAATCAATTTATGGACAGGACTAAGTTGGAAGTGATCCACAATATCTTTTTCAGAAAGAAGAGCTTGTGACTAGATTCTTCTCCATCTTTATGCTCATCTAGTTCATTATCAATTTGTTGGTGATCAAGACTTTTATCAATTTTTAACATTATTAATTCTTGTTTAATATTTTGATTATCATTTTTAAGATTTTTAAACTCATTTTTTAAATCAAGCATTTCTTGTTTAACAACAGTGATTTCCGATTGAAGATCATTAACAGTTAAGTCTTTGGATTTCTTTTTATTAAATCTTTCCAAAGTTTCTTCAAAGTTTATGGTTGATTTTAATTTTTTACCAGTTTCATCTTTTAACAAATTCTTCTTAAATTTATCCAAATATTCTTTTTGCAATTCAGGATTTTGAATTTGATTGATTAATTGAATTATTAATTTTTCATTTTCTTCGCTTTTAGTGAGAGTATTAACAGAGTTAATAACATTACAACAAGAATCTCTACAGCCAATTTTAATATTAGGAGAATCAGAAGAATCATCAGCAGATTGGTAACAAGAATCAGATGAAGAAGAAAAGTCATCTTCCAAAGAATCAGACGAATTGTTTGATTCAAGGATTCTGAACAATTCTTCTTGCTCTTTATCATTAATTTTTAACATGTTAAACTTATTCTTTAATTTATCAGGTTTTTGATTACAATCTTTACTGAAATGACCAGATTTTCCACAGTTAAAACATTTACCTTTTCCTGACATTTGTTTATCATATTTTTTGGAAACATTTTTCTTTTTAGCATAAAAATCATTAGGTTTGACAAAATTATTTTTGTATTTTTTATATTTGTTATGATTATAATTTTTGTGACTTTTATCATGTTTTTTCCCTTTTTGCCTGGAAGGTGCAATAGGGGGCAAACCATATTGTTCACAAAAATTACCCATCTAGTCTAAAATTTTTAATTGTTGTGCCAAATGAGTCAATTTAATGTAGAAAAAGATTAGTCAAATAAAAAAAACCATAAAAATCATAATCATATTTCTAACTCTATATATAAAATTAAAGGAAGAGAAAGTTTGAATGATTTTATATTTATGAGCTTTTTTTTTTTATAACTAAAAACAATTTAATTTTATAAGTTACTTATGTAATATACTATGACTATGTAAGGTCCATTATTAATTAGGTAATATATATATATATATATATATATAATTTTTTTCATTTTTAAACCAAAGTTTAGAAAAAATTCAATTAGAATCAAAATTGAATTTTGTTTTTGTTAGCTTCCCATACAAATTAAATTGTTTAAATTTTTACTATTATTTTTTCTTTAAAATAATTAGCATTTTTTTTATATTATTTCTATTCAAATATTTTGTATGCGAAGATATTGAAGGTAACAAACTGTAATTGAACTGAACAATCTTATGCACCTATCATCATTTAATTTAGAAGATATTATTTGACCATTTTTATTTTTTATATTTAGTAGAATTTCATAAACAATAATTATGAATTGATATTGTATATATAGTATCTGATAGTGATTTTTAAAATTATATACATAATAGCAATGTAATCAAAAACTTGGTGTAACCAATATCATGAAAATTGAAAAAAAAAAAAAAAATTTAGTACCTCTAAATGTCTTGGTCGAACTATGTCCTATATGTTTAATAACTCAAATTAATATTAATAGCACTACTACAATTCATCATTCTTATGCATAAGCACGGGTTGCATACTAATATATAGATAATGAGATGAGAAATTGTGAGGTTTTCAAAGTTTATGTAGCATAATATTATGATACCAAAAGTCAAATGTGTTTGACTTTATATAAACTATAAATTATAGATAATAGATTAAGTTTGCGTTTGGCATTGGTTTAAAAAGTTAGTTTTTTTTTTACTATTTAGCTTATTTTTGCTATTATTCAACTTATTTTTGCTACTATTCATGAATCTCATTACACTTTTTGGTACTATTCATGAGTTTTATCGTACTATTTCAGCTACCTTTTAGCTTTATCTATAGTACTTTTAGCAAAAAAATTTTAATTTCAGCTAAATAAATGATTTTCAAACGAACTCTAAATATATTTAATTTTATATAAATTATGAATTATACTAGATAATAGATTATGTATTAGATAGATATTACATATTAGATTAGATTAACTATATTAAATAGATTCTCATAAATAAAAAAAACTATATTAAATAGATATATGGTATGACTTATAAGTAGAGTTTGGTATATAATGTGTTAGAACTTGGTTACTCTCCATTTTGTGTGTGATGTTTCTTTAAAAAAAAAAAAAAAAAAAATATTAATGTTTTTGGATAGAGAATTCCGCTGTACAGCCAGCAGGCGAAGGCCGTATAGGTAGTAGGTACACCAAATAGTTATAACCTAAGCTAAGACAAATTCAAATATGTAAAAAAGAAAGAAAAGAAAAATTCAAAGCAGATAATGGGTCAAACATGCCGTCTCTCTTTGTGAGGGAAGTCCACGTCACTATTTGTTTGACACACGTCAAAGTTTAAATGGCGATTACATCGTGGCTAAGTGCGTCCTCCCTCTCTCCCTCTTTATTTTTAATAAAACTGATAGATCTAAGCCTGTTCTTGTTCATCAGATCCACCGGTGCTCTCTTATTTTATTTTCTTTTTTCTTTTTTCTTTTTTTCATTTGAAACTCTCGTCAATCACATATATCTTCTTCAACTCTTAAAGGTTACTTTCTGGACCTCAACAGAAATCTCTTTATATAATATAATCTCTCTCTGTTTTCATTCAAGATCTATCTATTCGATTTTCGACTACTATTTTACGTATGTATTTATATATAATCTCTCTCTCTTTTTTTTTTTTTTTTTTTTGAAAATTTAATTTTGAGCTATTATGTATAATCAATCATCTTTTCTTTGTTGTAAATTTTGTTTGCTTCTCTCTGATTTGGAACTAAAAACTTAATTTTCGTTTTAAAAAGAAGTGATTTTTGCGAAGTAATCAGATTACTATTGGTGATTTGTTTCTTATTTATTGTGCAGGTTGGATTGAAAGAGAGAGAGAAAGATGGGAGGAGGATTTAGGGTGCTTCATTTGGTGAGGCCATTTCTTTCATTCCTGCCAGAAGTTGAGAGCGCTGATAGAAAAGTTCCATTCAGAGAGAAGGTGATATATACAGTGATATCTCTATTCATTTTCTTGGTATGTAGTCAGCTCCCTCTGTATGGCATACACTCTACAACAGGTGCAGATCCATTCTATTGGATGCGTGTTATTCTTGCTTCCAACAGAGGGACTGTCATGGAACTTGGAATCACCCCAATTGTCACTTCCGGACTCGTCATGCAACTCCTTGCTGGCTCCAAGATCATTGAAGTCGACAATAATGTGCGTGAGGATCGCGCACTCTTGTAAGAAAAGTTTCTTTCTTTCTTTTTTGGTTTGTTGTTTTTGTTGCTTCCTTATCATTATGATCATGATCATGACTTTCCCTCCAGGAATGGTGCTCAGAAGTTACTTGGCATACTGATTGCTGTGGGTGAGGCTGTTGCCTATGTTCTCTCCGGCATGTATGGTAGTGTTAGCCAACTTGGAGTTGGCAATGCCATTCTAATTATCATTCAGCTCTGCTTTGCTGGTATCATTGTCATATGTTTAGATGAGCTTCTTCAGAAAGGATATGGTCTAGGCTCTGGAATTTCACTTTTCATAGCAACCAATATCTGGTGACTATTCATTCTGCTCTCCTTTTATATAAAATTAATGTATTTTCTGATGATTTTGAAGAAGAAGAAGAAGAGTTATATTTTTTATTTTTGGGCAGTGAAACTATTATCTGGAAAGCATTTAGTCCCACCACTATTAACAGTGGACGAGGAGCTGAATTTGAGGGTGCTGTTATTGCCCTATTCCATCTCCTGATAACTCGAACCGACAAGGTTCGGGCTCTCCGGGAGGCTTTTTATCGCCAGAATCTTCCAAATGTCACCAACCTGCTTGCTACGGTCTTAGTCTTCCTAATTGTAATCTATTTCCAAGGTTTCCGTGTGGTTTTGCCTGTGAGGTCAAAGAATGCACGTGGTCAGCAGGGTTCATATCCAATCAAGCTCTTCTATACCTCCAACATGCCCATTATTCTACATTCTGCACTTGTATCCAATCTTTACTTTATCTCCCAGGTAGCTACTGCTCTTCTATCAACAACTTCGATTTGCACTTCAAATGTATATCTGAAATTTTTATTTTATTTTTGGTTTGGTGATTGTGCAGCTGCTCTACAGGAAGTACAGTGGAAATTTTCTGGTAAATCTTTTGGGTAAATGGAAGGAATCTGAATATTCCAGTGGTCAATCTATTCCTGTTGGTGGTCTAGCATATTATATCACTGCACCATCAAGGTAATTAAGAATTTTTATTTTTTCTTCTAGTTAAATTTGATCTTGCATTCATACTTGGATATTAGTTATCTATGATACAATATGAGCTTTAGCCCAAATTCAATTATCTCCTCATAAGAGTAGGGGTTCAAGACCTATTGGTTATGTGTGTTGTAGCAATGAAAAGAAAACAACATATGATCTGAACACAGTGATTTGTTAGTTTTTCAATAACTGGGATACAATAAATTCGTAATACATTAATCAATTAGTGTGGACGCAACCGGCCAGTGGGTTCAAACCCATGACCTTACCCCCTATTTTTATAAGGGGAGATGCGATTTCAGTCAGAACTCAGCTTGTATATAAATATATTTTAAGGTTGTAATATAGTAATTTACACTTCAAAAGACAAATAATAAACATAATACTACTAATAATAAAAAAACATATTAATAAACACAAAAGGTCAATGAGCTCTAGAGTCTAGATCAAATTACACTTGCTTTCTTTGTAAAGTAAGGTGGAGGATGAGGTCGTGGGTTCAAGACCTATTGGGTGCATGTGTAACATTGCCAAATTAAAATATACATAAACAAAAGTATTTTATAAGCTACAAATAACAGAAGTAAACAGGGTCCATAATTCATGTATGATGTGCATAGAAATTGAAAATTTCAAGGATTTTTAACTTCTTCAAATACTAGATATTGCATATTGAACCCCCCTTCCTGTGGCCCAACATGCCCCAAAAGAGATTCATTTTTAGACCCAGGCATATGAATGCTGTATTCAACTGGTATCCTGCAGTATCTGAACCATACCCATACAACTATTAATTTTTTTATTCATGGAGATGTATCCTGCTGTATCCATATGGAATACATGATGAAATACAGGAATGGAGGCTAATTGAAGAATCCATTCTGCAAGTTATCTGCGCTTTTACTTATTCA
Source organism: Quercus parvula (assembly GCA_030820535.1). Taxonomy (NCBI): domain Eukaryota; kingdom Viridiplantae; phylum Streptophyta; class Magnoliopsida; order Fagales; family Fagaceae; genus Quercus; species Quercus parvula. Next base: position 26,758,666 of record JAUAME010000004.1, read on the forward strand.
TCATTATAATGATGCTAGTAAACCTGAATTGATATGTTGCATATGATTTTGCAGCTTAGCTGATATGGCAGCCAATCCTTTCCATGCACTGTTCTATCTAGTGTTTATGTTGTCAGCATGTGCATTGTTCTCAAAAACTTGGATTGAAGTTTCTGGATCATCTGCGAGAGATGTTGCCAAGCAGCTTAAGGTAAGAACTCATTGTGATATAAGTTTCTCATCCTCTGCAAGTATGTATGTGTGTGCATCTCTTTCATGATTTTACTGGGTAGTGTTCTTGTGGTTTCAACAATAAGTCAGGGTTGACAAACTCATGGGTTTCAATTTTTTGTTTGTTTTCCTTATTTCTTGTTTGTCTAAGTTTCTTATGAAGATAGAATTCTTGGAATTTTGAAATTGAAATCAGTCATATATGGGTGATATAAACTGCTATGTTTCTGAATTGGTCCTGTATATCGTTGTGTTCTTACTGTTTGCATGTATTTGTTGTTCAAGTTAGAATTATGGTTAAATCAGTAAATTCACCAATTCCTAACAGTTTAGGGTTTTGGGACAATTGGTAATTTAACATAGTATTAGAGCAAAAGATCCTGAGTTTGACCCCTAACTTCACTTTACCTCCCATTTAAAATATTAAATATCACACGTGTTGATTAAGGGGGAGTGTTAGAATTATGGATAAATGGTTAAATTCACTATTTCTTAACATCTTAAGCTTTTGGGACAATCGGTAATCTAACCGATCACAAAAATTTGTTTTATGGATCAATTTTAGCTTCCAACTTGGTTTCAGCCCACCACCCTATTTATATGAAAAACTATCCTTATTTAATATTTGAAGTATAAAAATCTACTTGAGTTTGAGTTGTGTTGCACATTTAGAGCAACGACATTAGTTAGTGCAAAATTTTCATCTATTTTGCAAGAAAAAACCTACTTTTTCTATTTTACACACTTACTTTTACAAAACACCCACATCAGTTTATCTATTCTACACATTTATTCAATAAAATATTCATTTTTTTAACACTCATCTCTCTCACAGACCCAACACAACCACACATTGTCATCTCGCTCACAAACCCAACACAACCACACACTGTCATTCAACCCAGCCATGTGAAATGAGAGAGTTGATCTGAGAGATCGACGCCTCGCCCTAAGCAAAACCAACTTATCAAGATCGACGCAAAGAACCAGAAAAAACAAGCCGATCAACAAGCCAATCAACCCAAAGACCCACTGACCCACACCCAAAATCAACCAAAAAACCAGAAAAAGAAAAAAAAAAAGCAACCAATAGATCGGCGATGGGGCTTGGGTCGGCGGCATGGGTCGGCGAGAGAGTTGGTCTGCTGAAATGAGAGAGTTGATATGATGAAATGAGAGAGTTGATCGGTGAGAGTGAGGCGAGAGAGGAATCGAGAAAAAGAGAACGAGGTGAATTAGAGGTACAGAGAGGGGAGAGAAACAAATATTAAAATATTAAATGGAAGAGCTAGAGTAGCCGTGCATATATGCACGGTTGTTGTAACAATGGTGCATATTTGCACACTTTTACATTGACTGATGTGGGCATTTTTTGGGTTAAAATGTGCAAAATGATGCACTATTTGTATTATGCAAGATTTTATAACCGCTGATGCAGTTGCTCTTATGGTTATAAAGTTCAACTCTATTATAATTAATCAAATATAAATGTTAAGTTTCATTTCAGTAACATTCAGGGTCTGTTTGGATACCGCTTATTGTTGAAAACTGAAAACATTATAGTAAAATAATTTTTAAATGTGTGAATAGTGCCATGGGACCTAGTTGTAAAGTTGTTTTTGCTGAAAAAAGTACTTGCGGTCTCGTGAACAGTGCACGGGACCTACTAAAAAAAGACACCCGTTGGGAAACGCGCAAAACGCGCTTCCTAAACTCAACACTCAATAATTATTATTAATTTTATAGTATGGATGGGAAGGCAGGTTGGGTTTGGACCTTGCAGTCTTGCACACACTGTTAAGTTGACTAGGTATCATTTCTAAATGGAGTCTAGAGAGGGTTGCACCGAATGTAATTCTATTTAAAAATTGAACATGAGATGCACATTGCACACGTCATAAAAGTTATACTTGAATTTCAAATTGCATATTTTGAAATCTTTCAGAGTATTTAATGGAGATGGTTGAAGTAATATTGGACTCAATGCTACAATAGGTATTGGTTATGGCATGTGATTTTGGCAGGCCTGCCATGAAACCATGCTACTAAGTGTATTAAAAATGTGGAAATTATTTAACAATGTTCCCAATTGCAGGCATATAAAGAACCACCCATGTTAATTGAGCTAAGTTACTAAAAACTTAATCTTCTAGTTGAAGAAGGGAAGAAATGAGATGCTCTTTAAATCTAGCTTTCCCTTATGTTGTAAATTGAGCCTTTGCTCCACATACCCACAACTGGAGAGACATGTTGGAGAGTCCTTGTAACAAAATTTTGTTTTGCTCCACATACCCACAACTGGAGAGACATGTTGGAGAGTCCTTGTAACAAAATTTTGAGACCATACATTGATGGTTAAATTCCTCACTCTATCCCATAATGAATCTCATATCTAGGTGAAGAATGCCCCACAACCAATACGCCCCCCCCCCCCCCCCCCCCCCCCCCCCAAAAAACCCAAAAACACGCGCACACACCCACCTAAATTTTTTTAAGTTTTGGCTACATGATTTAGGATGGATGTTTTCAGGGGGGAAAAAAAGAAAAGAAATTGGGATATTCATTATGGGGTTGAGGATGTAATATCCTTAAAAAGTGGAGAACTTTCCTGTTATTTATCTTTGGACCTTGGCTCAAGTCGTAAGGGGATACTGTGGGATTTGGATATGTCTTAATGTATGAATTGGTATATTGGTAGCATGGGTCCTATTTTGAAATCATTGTCGCACCAACAAGAAAAGTTAACTTTTTCCTTTTGGGAGCAAAAAAGGAATTGGATAAGAGCTACGCCAAGACCATTCCATCCCATCATTTTAACCATTTGAGCCAAAGCTTAGGAGTGATAATCAAAGCAATAACTTGTTGCTTCATAGGCATAAGTCTTCCTTATTGTTTATCCTTATGTTTTGGGGAAGTGTTATAGGGGTGGGATGGTGTTAGAATGTGTGTTACGTTCTAAAATGGTATATGTGTTGCATTCTCAAATGGTATGTGTTGGGTAGGTCCTAAATTGAAATCTTCTCTACTAAATTTTGCCTTGGAAAGCCAAAAAGAAACACAAGAGTTTTGATTTGTAACTTTTTAAAACAATCTAATAAGAATAAAATGAGATTTGGAAGCCATTCCATTTCAGAGAACAGTCCTAGCTTAAATTAAATATAAAGCGTGTTTGATTTGTGTGTCATTACACTGATGTTGGTACTTATTTTGGGAAATGTATCGAGTTTGGCCTTGTAGATCCATATTATCATTTGGGCAATGAGCTCAAGTAGCAGTTTCTCTGTCATAAAAACGAGTGAATGGTGAAGGGTGAGGTTGTGGGTTCAATTTTCAAAACTCACTTGGTGTTTGTAACTTAGGAATAAAAACAAAAACTATCCCTGATATCATTTCAGCAAATCATAAATTGAGGCAGTGTTATATTATTTCAACATATAGTTTAAGTAACACTTTTACATTTATAAGTTGAATGATTAATAATTATTTTTTTTGAAGTCTTCAATTGTACAAGTTTCTTTGCATTTTGGTCATAAAAAAAATATGGGATCTGTTGAGGGAGTTGAATGCCAAATTGCTGAAGTGATTTATAAGCTTTGTAGTTATAAAAGATTATAGTTATTTCTTCAATTTGGCTATGAACCTGAGCAGTATATATGACACGAAGGACCTTCTTTGTCTCCGGTGTGCATCTGGTGTCAACTGTTAAACTGGCTCTCTTTTATAACTTTCATCATTTGTTTTAATTTAAAAAATATTTATTAATATAGCAATACTTTCTTCAGTCACATGGATGTAAAAATCTGATAGATAAGTGAGCTACAAGTGTATTAATGTAGCAATACTTTCTTCAGTCATCATCTGTATTCCTGGCAGCATGTCATCTTATATACTTTGTGGTATTGCAGGAACAACAAATGGTGATGCCTGGTCATCGTGAGTCAAACTTACAGAAAGAGCTGAACCGCTACATACCCACTGCTGCAGCATTTGGAGGCATGTGTATTGGTGCATTGACAGTGTTGGCAGATTTCATGGGAGCAATTGGTTCAGGGACCGGGATTCTGCTTGCAGTAACAATCATTTATCAGTACTTTGAAACATTCGAAAAGGAAAGAGCCAGTGAGCTTGGCTTCTTTGGATTCTAAGCTTGTGTCTTGTTACACCTCTTATGGTTGGTGCCTTGGTGCTGCAAACAACCTCCCTGGCAGTTTTGGTGCGCTGAGAGCTACAGTAGGTCCTTTTTAACACCAAAGATTCAAGTTCAAGATGTTAGGGGTAGTTTGTTGTTAGTACAGAGATATGCATAACCTTGAACATAATAGTTGTTATTTATGTTGTCTTTTTGACATCCACTCCAATATTTATTTCTCATGTATCATTGAATTTATATGGGTACCCTGGATCTATAAGATACTGGATTACCTTGTTTTATTTTTAAGGTTTCTTGCAGACCGTTTAGGCTTTCTACGTGATAGAAATTTCCTGCTTTATCTTATGCTTGTGTTTTGCACTCCATCGAAGAGGGCATATAGCCTGCAATTATCGGTGCCATTTTCTAAACAAAACATTTCTTACTTATCAATCTGAGCGACTCAGGTCAGTTGACAATTATTCATCTTCCAAACAAATCTGTCCGGAAAAGTGAAAATAGTTGAAAGTTTGCTATTTTTCACCCAAGACCTTTATTTTATTTTATTTTTTTTGTGGGGGGAGGGAAATGGGCATTTGTCTCTAATATATAAATTATGCAGCAAAATGCTTTTGTTTTGAAACTATATAGCAAAATGTCTCTGTTTTTGAAACTCAATTTTAATGTTGAGTTCTATACATATTTTGACACTTAAATTTTTTTGAAAATTTAAGTGGAACTCGACATTACTAATGTCAAGTTACATTTAAAAATATATACAGAACTTGATTTTGAAGATATCAAGTTTTATCTAAAACTTGATTTTGATAAAATTAAGTTTAAAAAATAGGGACAATTTGCTAAATAGTTTCAAAATAAAGGTATTTTGCTACATAGTTTGCAAATTAAGGTCATATATCCATTTCCCCCTAATTTTTTGCAATAATAAACAGTTTCAATCAGTTCTAACAAAAATATTTTTTAAATAAGTAATTCAAAGATCATTAACCAAATGTATAATTTTTAATTCCAATTTCCAGAGTTACTTCTATACTTTATTATTTTATTAAAAAAATAATATAAAATAAATAAAAAATAAAAACTCTCCAGTTATATTATTAAGTTGAAACTCTTTAAAAAAAAAAAAAATCAAATGCAAAACTCATCTTCTAAGTTTCACGTTTTGTTATTTTAGTTTTTTAAGTTTGAATTTTGTCATTTCAATCCTTTAAGTTTCAATTATACTCAATTCAGTCTTCTGTTTACTATCTGTTAAATTGCACCATTAAATTACCCAAAACGACATCGTTTTAAATTGTAGTTAATATATATATTTTTTTAATTTCTAAATTTTAGAAAAAAAGAAGTTAATTGAAAAAAAAAAAAACATAAAATAAATCCACTGCCAAGGACATCACTAGATGGAGCCCAGCCGAAACCCAATGAAATTCAACAATACTTAATAAGCTTGCTTTTACTGATTCTCAAGAAACGAGGAATGAATTTCTGGGGAAATAAAATCTTCTCTATTTTCTTGAATATGGCCAGCAAGCATTTGGTGAACGCTGGAACTGAACAAGTGCAATGATAGAGACAAGAAGGAAAGTAGTAGTGTAAATCAGAGCATTATTCCGATGTTTCTCCTTAGAATTAATGAAGAGAAAAAGAGTTGCAGTGAAAGAGAGCCTATTCTCAGTTTGCACGGGAGAGATTTGAGGAAATCTTCATACTCGAAAGGAGATGACAAGATCGAGAGGATTACTATGGTGATGATGATACTGATCGTTGTGCCTATACATCAACAAGTCTTGGTTCTGCTGTGATTTGCTTCCTCGGCAGTGGGGGCTTTTTTTTTTTTTTTTTTTTTTTTTTTTCTCCTCTAAAATTCAGAAATTTAAAAAAATTAATTTTAATTACAATGTAAAACAGTGTCATTTTAGGTACTTTAACAGTGCAATTTAACGGATAGTAAACGAAGTATTGAATTAAGTATAATTGAAACATAAAGAATTAAAATGACAAAAGTCAAATTTAGATGACTGAAATAACAAAATGTAAAACTTAGAGGGTTTGGTAACTGTTTTTTTCTCTTATTTTCTGTTTTCAAAAACAATTTTCTATTTTTAAGACTAAAAAACTTATTTGGCAACTTAAAATGGGCAAAAAACAAAAACTGTTTTCAAAATTTAATTTGTGAAGGAAACTGAAAACATGCAAAAGACTGTTTTTAATTTCTAATTTTCAAAAGTCAATGAAAACATGCATTTAATTTAATGAATCTTTCTTATTTAATGAGTTAACATTAAATTTTAAATCCTAGTTACAACATATTTTAGTATTTTCTATTTTTTTCTTCAAAAAATTATCTTTTTAATTTCAATTAACCAAACATGTTTTTTATTTCAAAAATACAAGAAAATTGTTTTTTCTTTATATTCCCAAAAACAAGTTTTTGAAAATAGAAAACAAAAACTATTATCAAACATAACCTAAGTTTTGCATTTTAATCTATTATTAACTATATATTAACAGATTTAGAATTTTTTTTTTTAAAGAGAGTTGACCCTAAACGGTTCATAGTTCATTTTTAGTTAACAAAAGAAATTAGTATGAAACAAAGGGATGTGGATGACCTTTGGTGTGCCCTAGGAAAACGAGATCCATCAGGACTAATGTTGTTTTATAAAGAGTAAAACCTTCCTTCACTCTTTTATTTATTTATTTTTTGATTGGAGTAATCAATAGATGCATCCCCTATTTCTATAAGTAAAACCTTCCTTAACTTTTTTTGTCTTTTTCTTATGGAGCTATCAATATAAATTTCGACAAATCCCACGCGTAGATGACTTGGTTATGCCGTTCAAACATGACTTTTTTGGAGTAGACAGCTTGATTTGCATATTTAAGCACGGGATTTATTATTATTATTTTTTTAGTCGGTGTCATGTCTTATTCAAAGCATGCCTCAAATCTTGAATGATTAAGAAATATGATCAACTTAGCCCCAAAAATATAATAATAGTAGGAAAAAAAAAGATATATTCCTATGATAATTAAACTGGTCAAGCAAATATCAAAACATGTGGTTATTCAGCAAAATAAAAATAAAAATGTGGTCTGTGCCCGAAGAGGAAGGAAGTAGCAGCCTTTATCATTGACATGGGGCCCAAGAATTTAAACAAGCCCAATCTCTCTCTCTCTAGAGTAAGACTTAGGTACAATACTTATATGCTGTTCCTTATATTCTCTTTTTAAGATTCTGCCATGTGGATTTTTCTTCATGTGATAGAAGTGTATTTTTTAGTTAAGTAGTCATGGCTGAATCTTAAGATGAGAACTTAAGGAACAACACCTAATGTACTGTACCTAAGTTTTGTCTATATATATATATATATATAGAAAATCCAATTATATTTCAAATGGATTTTCAATTTTGTGCCACATGTTTCATTCAATTTTTAAATTTTGTACTAAGTGAATTATTAAGTATAAAAATTGATGGAAATTTTGCTCCACAAGAAACCGACTTAATCAAAAAAATTCCACTTGCGTGGGTGGAGTTTGATGATTCAATTTTCTTGCCATGGGCAAAGGATGGTTGCTACACTTGTAAGTCAGGCTACCGTTTCTTGAAGGAGGAATGATGCGAACCTCAATCGACATGCTTTGATACCCAACAAATAATATTGGAATATTTGCCCAAGAAAACTAAAACTTAGATTTTGATAGAAACCCTGACCCAATGTTTGAAGGTTTTTATAATGATATTCACAAAGATCCTTGGACAAAGAAACTAATTTTGATGCAAAGGCATTTGATATAAGGAAAACAAAGCTTGATTTTTTTTGCAATTTTTGAAGAAAAAACTTGGCCTCTTGCATGTCTCTATGGAAAAACTTAGTTGCTTGTCACCCAATTTATTATCTATACAATTAGGTGGGAGATATAAGAAAATGCATGCATGCCTTTGTAGGGTTGGGAACCCTTAGGACTTAGGTGGGTTCTAATGCACAAGCAGTTTTGGAACCGTCTCTCCTAGAGTTTCTCAATGTTATGCAAGTAGGTAAGGATCATACCTTTATTGGAGAATTGCTACCCTACCCAAAAAAAAAAAAAAAAAAAAGCTTAAAGGACATGCTCCTATCATTTTAAAAAATTGGCTTTGCACCCTTGATTGGGTATTTATCATGGTGAGTTTCTACTATGATGCAAAATTAATGTACAAGATTGGCAAGTAACCGAAACTTTCATGATATGCTTGTCAATGCGGGACAGACCCTTCCTTTTATTACAAGTTTGTACAAAATTTGCTTTTACAACACTGGGTTCATTGGCTCCAATAATGGGCCTTTTACAATACAAGAAACGTAACTGTGAGGAAAAGCTCAGCTTTTGATAATGTGGACTTCTTAAGGGAAGCTCTTGGACGCTTGGACCTCTTGGACCTTTAGACAGTGTGGATCTCTTGGACCTTGTGATTTCTCGAGGCAGCCCTTATATTCTTGATGTCTAGGACCTTTAGCAATTTTGACATCTTGGCAATTCAGATCTCTTAACAGTTTTTCGGTAGCACCTCCCCTTTAAATGGAGTTTTGATTACTTGCCACAAATTTTATCTTTGCACAATTAGGTGATGGAACCAATTGGTGTATGCATGAGTGCCTTTGTAGGGTTGTAAAACCTTAAGGATAGGGTATGGTCTAGCATGTACAAGCAACGGGGTTGCTTTTCCTAGGGGTTTAAACATGAATGTTATGCAAACAGGATAGAAAGAACCTGGAGTAGAGCACAATTTCCTTGGCACAAGCAAAAAGGGTGCACCTGTTACAAAACACTTTCCCCTAACCTTTAGCCCTATAAGGGTATCCTTTCCTAGGCTTGGATGTTCACTCTTTAGGTTTCACCTAGTCTTGATGGGCTCTGGCTTGATCTAGTCCTCACGGGTTTGACATAACTAGGCCAACTGTATGCAAAGGCTTAACTAGTAGGTGGTTCCTGTCCTAGGGTACTTAATCTCCATACTTCCCTCCATGGAAGTTATGGGACAGGAAGGATCGAGGGGGCCTTTTCAACAACTCCTGTCCACCCATGGTCCCAAAAGTGCCTACAACATCAGCCCTAAATCTAACTATGGGTAACATTGTCGATGTTTTCCCCAAAGAGATGTGACTACACTAGCAGTGCAAAGCCCAGGTTTGGCTAAAAAAGGGTGTATGTCATGCAATCCTTAATGAAGGAGAAATTTTTTTTCAAAGCAGAAGATATATATATGGAAAACGGATAAAGGTGTAGTGGAAATTAAATTTTGCTACCCTATGTTTTCATGTGAGGAATGCAGTAAAGCATGTGAGGAAAGCGGTAAAATCCCCATGTGAAATACCTCAAAGCCTCCCTTTTAGAAAAGGATTTTTTGGAAAACTATTTTTGCTCTTTTGAAAATGGTCTACTAGGATGTAGTAGAAGCCTTTTTCAAAAGGAAAAGCCTCGGAGGCCAATGCCAATTTCCGTGTTTTTTAAAAGCCAATGTCCAAAGATTATGGTTTTATCAAAAGCTCTAAAGGCTAAACTCTCATCAATCCCCAGTGGAATCGCCAGTCTGTCGACGCCCGCCTCGATCGGGACAGAAGCGGAAAAACCGCCACCACCGTTGCGAGCCTTCGTTCGACCACCTGCTGTGGCAACAGCTCATGCGCGGCCCCATTGGAAGGCCTCTCTCGGCATATATGGTGTTGTTCGTGCGGAGTTTCGGGTGCTCTCTCTCTTGGTGGAGGAAGGTAGGTCTACCTTTGGCGTTATGGCAGGAATCTGGGCCAAATTTTAAGGGATTACCAAAGGTAAATGGAGTCACCACCAATCATTGGATTTTTCTAAGGTGTGATTGGTCACCTGTTTCTAGTTGATTTTATTACCAATCCTAGGTTAAGAAAAATGTCATTTTTCCTAATCTAATGTGGGTGGCAAAAAATTTTGATTCTTAGGTCCGGAAGTTTGGTTACGTGTGGGGAAGGTGTTAGGCATCCCACAACGCCTATCCAAGGACAATCCTTTGTTTTGATAAAACCTTAATTTTTGGAGATTGGTAGTAAAAACACGATTTTGACATTGGCTTACGAGGCTTCGCATGCATGGGGGCTTTGAGGTTTGGCTTTTGGAATGGGCGTGGTCCCAATCTATGCTTTCCTAAGGCATTCGAGCAAAGTGCGAGATTTCCACTGTGAAAATTTGGCGAGAAGTCACCTTACGTTTGCGGCGAGAATTAGGCATTGCTAGCCTTAAGTGACACGGATTGTGACAATCACGCCGGAAATGGGCAAGCAGGTATATATATACATGCATCATGCACAATGCCAGCACACAAAGCAAGAAAGTAAATGCCTACATCCCTAGAGTATTTCCTAATCTAATATAGGTGCAGGAAAATAAACAGGGGTCACCGTACTCAAGAGATGAGGACGAATGGTACAAAACATGATATACCTTACATAAACCATCTAAAGGAGAAAGGGAGGAGGAAGGAGGGGTTTTAAAAGAGTACATAACCAAAGGGAAAAAGCTAAATCCTAAACCTATTGACTGCAACTACCACTCGGTTCATGTTGGCATGCTCACATCCTTGCCCCTTTTGCTTGCTCTTGGGAGACCGTGCCCTAGCTCCAAGCGTCCTTGCTTTATGTGCGTACATGCAAAGGCAAAGACAAGAAACCAGCAGACAAGCCACGTAAGGAAAAGATGCAAAGAGCATAATAAAGAGGCATAAAGTAGATAAACATGATAGACATGGCAACATAGAAACCAAGATGCAAGCAAAAAAGGAAACAAAGCAAGATAGCAAATAAACAAGGGTGGTGTCCATTAGAGACAAATGTAGGTTTGGATCAAATGTCCATAGCTTCTTTGTGTTGAAGCATAGACGACACCCTAGCAAGCAAGACTCATGCATGGACATGTAAGCAAGCGTGTAAAGATGTGTAGAAAGCCAACGAGTGGCGCAAACAAGCATGGCAAGCATATCATCGCACGGAGCGGAAAAGGGAAGGGTGCACACGAAGCAACCCGACATCCGGAGATGCCTCCCAAGTGGTTTCATCCAGACATGGCCTCTTGGGCATCGGACACAACCATACAACCACATACCCACCAAGGGCTTCAAGCGTGGCAAAGCCTAGGACAAGAGAGGCTAACACAAGCATGAAGCATAGAAGCAAGCAAGCACAAACATGCAAATAGGGGTGATCCAAACCCTTTGATATAGGCCAAAATGTATGGACAATGACAAAGACCATAGGGTCTAGATCGGGTTTGAACCAATAGGCCAAAACACAAGAAAGAAAGGTAAAGCGACAAAAGGGTTACAATAGCACATGGCAAGACAAATATAGCCTAGGTCTAAGCACACAAACATGGCATAGATCTAGACATATAAGCATAAAAATGTGCAAGCAAACATGTAGAAAACTAGTACGTAGACATGGTAGAATATGGATCCAAGCACATAGCCATGTATGGATGTAGATCTAAGCATAAAACATGGCAAAAGCGCACAAACATATAGATCCAAGAAAAGCATAACCATAGACATGGTATCAAGCATGTGAGCACATAACCCTAACATCAACGCAAAGCAAAGAGAGGAATGAAACAAAGGAAACATGACATAAAACCCTAAGCATGTAGATCTAAACATATAAGCATGAATGGATGTAGATCTAAGCATAAAACATGGCATAAAAACCCTAAGCATGTACATTGGGAAAAATAAACATGTGAACAAGCATAAAAGAACACGAATCTAAGCTAAAAGCATGCTAGAAACAAGATAAAGCAAGAAACATGTCAAAGAAAGCAATAAAACATATTATTCTAGTAAAAAGAAAGATAAATGTTAGAAAATAGATCTAGAAGGTTAGGGGTGTGGATGATAGCTAAAAAAGCTACATCCACACCCCTAAACCCCAAATCCCAAGCGTAGAACCAAGGAAAAGAAGATTGGGTGCTAAAGCAATACCTTGTGTTCTTGGTGAAGATGGAAGAATCAAGAGACTTTGATGTGTTTTTTGGGGTGTTTTTTTTGGCATTTGGAAGAGAGAAAAAATGTAGAGAGGAACTGGGCAAAGAGCAAATTTCAGAAAAAATGTGTGTCCCCTGGTCTAATGGGTGCCTGGGGTTATTTATAGCCCCAGGCGTGTTTTTCGAGGCGGCAAGCATTGTAGGGCCTCCGGCCTCAAACCACCTCTGATCAGGATGATTTAGATACCCTTGGATAGATCTTCATTTTCAATTTCAAAAAAGGTATGGAACTCAAGAATCCAGTGGTCGGATCAAAAGTTATGACTCCAGGAAGTTAACGGTGCATCAATCAATGCGTTAACTCAGTTTTCATGATATCTTGGCCATTCTAACTCCGATTTCGACCCATGAATAGTCATTGTAATGATAAATTGATAATCTTCACAATGACATTGGTTTCAACTCGTTCCAACGGCTGGATCAAAATTAGGGTTTTTGGGGCCCACCCAAGATCGAATTTGTGTCAAACTAGTCAAAGTAGTTTAAAATCTTCGAGAATCTCAAGTTTGAAGTAAAACTGTGAAAAATGTTGTTTTGCAGGAGTTTGGACCTCATTTGATCTTTGGTCAACCCTAGGGCCGACCAGGGGCATTTTGGTCATTTTAACTAAAAAATGTACTTTGGGTGCTCCGGTGTCCAAACGAGTTATGCCACGTTGTTCTTGATGTTCTCATGGCGCCATTGAGAGAAATTGATATTTTTGGATTTTTTGGGATTCGGCACGCAAACCAAGGGCAGACAAAATACGGTATCAACACTCATGAAATTCTCTCCTAGGCCTTAGAGGCGGCCCTTGTGATATTGGCACGGAGGCAATGGGAGCAATAAGTTGATAAGGATCATTTATGTATATATTAGAAACTTCTACAATTTTAGAACTAGATCCTACATTCTTTTTAAACCTTGGTGGGTCCTCATTCTTTATAGTGCCATTACTTATTGCATCCTCAATTTGGGTTCTAGCAGCAATCAAAGCTTTAAAATTAGGAAAATACTGGGCAAACAAATATTTATGGTATACAAGCAATAAGTTTTTTACAACCATGGTTAACTGCTCTTCTTCACTTGGCATCTTCATCACCTGTGCTGCCTTGGACCTCTACTTGGTAATGAAGGTAGAGAAAGATTCTTTCAGCTCTTGCTTTGTGGTCTCCAAATCTCTCCTTGTATATCCACTTCTATGTTGTATTTTTACTGATTGTGAAACTCGTGGCAGATGTCCTCTGAACTCCTTGCTCTAGCATCATTTAGGTTGAGGAACCAACTAAGAGCGGCTCCAGTCAGGGTGTTTTGGAACATTTGAGCAAGTAGTTCTTCAGTTGCTCCTAGGGGCTGAATGGCCCTCATATACATCTTTAAATGGGACTTTGGGCAGCTAGTCCAGTCAAACTTGTCCAAGGTTTGCATCTTGAACTTGGGTGGCAATCTCACATCGGGGAAAAGTGAGAATGATTGGTATTCCATGAGGTCCTCCATCTGGCGAGCTCTCATGATCATCTCTTCCATCTTGTTTATCCTCTCGTTAATCTTCTTCTCACTCTCCATGGTTGGAGGATTATGGTTAGCCTTGTTCTCCTCTTTGTTACTCTTCAGGTTCTGAAACTATTTCACCATAAGGTTCATGTCCTCCCTCAACTGGATTTGACTAGCTACCATGGTGTTGAGTAGCTCTTGAGTGTTCATGGGTTCTTCAGTGTTCGGATGTTCTCGCTCTTCTGCCATAGTGTTAGGATCTTCAAACTTCTTGTGGCTTGAATTGTCTTGCAGGTTGAATATGGGATTGTGATGTTGCAGTAGTGGAATGTCTTCTATGCTCACGGGTTTCAGTACTGTAATAGGAGGGATGGGCTTGGAACTGGAACTGCTAGCTTAAGTGTTGGTCTTGGGTTTTCTTTGGAGTCTTCCCTCTGATTTTGACCAAATTCTTCCCTAAGAATAGGCTTGGTCGGGTTAATCAAAGCTAGGTCCCCATCTACATCAATCAACAAACCAAACAAACACATGTAACATGCAATGCAATTTAATCATGGACCAGCCTAGGGGTAGGTTCTAAGTCATTACATTGTAGGGTGGGTTTGTTGTTTTATTGTTTCCTATAGCTAGGACGTTACACCTCCCAACTTGTAATGTAATGAACATTGCGTTGGTCCGAAGGCATGGTCTATCCTTTATAGTCAACAGGAAGTGATCCAGTGACTTTGGGCTATGAGTTGGTGAGTTCGCCATTGGGTACCCGAATCTAATGAAAACCGGTGATCCATGGTTACTACCACCATATTATTGAGAGGGGTGCATACATTTTTGTTGTTTTAATGGCACACAATATGTCAGTTAGGGAAAGCTCTTAACAAACAATCATAACAACACAAACATAATATCATACAAACATCTCAAGACATAAATAAACAAACAAACAACAATATCATGCAAAAGATAAGGGTATATAATTGGTCACTTAAGTCTAACACGAAATTTAGCCCTCGACATCCCTAGTGGAGTCACCACTGTGAGAGACCGCACTTATTTAGGGGTGCTCTAAAAAAAAAAGAGATTTGCGTGCTTTTAAGGGCACCTCTCTTTGTGACTAAGTGGTGTGGAGTTACCACTTATTTTTTATACAAAAAAATAAGAAAAAATAAATACAAATTAAATGATAAAATGCTTCATTGTCATTGATTAAATAAAGAAAAGTACAACTTTGGTAAATTAACCTTACAATGCTTTGGGTCCTAGTTACAATCTATGCAAAAGAATACAAAACTTTGGTCCTATTTACAATCTACCAAAATTAAATAGACAAAACACTAATCTACCTATCCAAAAATCCTAAGCTCGGGGGCTAGGTTATGGAATTGGAAGGTGTTAGACACCCATTCTGCCAGACAAAGTCTAGTCTTCTAGACTCTAATGACCAATATACCATTTTTTGCATGATGTGAATGATATGTTGAACATGCATGACAGATACCGGACTAAAATTAATTCAAATAAATTTATCTTATGGATGCGTCCTCTTTTTTTAAGAAAATTCAAATCTTTTTTGTGTATAAAAGAAAATTTGATTTGTAAAGAAAAATCATATCTATTTTTATGCTAAAGAAAGAATGAGATTTTTGTTAAAAAGAGCCAGATCTGTTTTTGTGTAAAGTAAAAAAAAAGTGATTTTATCAAGAAAAATCAGATCTGTTTTTTGAATTAAAAAAAAAAAAAAACTTTTTGAAAGAGGATCCACATTCATACGATGAATTTATTTCACATGCATCACATTCATAAAAAAAAAAAAAAAAAAAAAAAAAAAAAACTACAACCTAACTTTCAATTTCTTCTTTTAAATTTCAAAACCTACAATTTTATAACCAAGAAAACTTTTCTAAAAATCAGATCTATATTTAAGGAAAATACAGATCTGCTTTATGTATATAAAAAAAATCATATCTGTATTTAATGAAAATATAGATCAGTTTTGTATTTTTTTTAAATCAAATATGTATTTAATGAAAATACAGATTTGTTTTATGTTAAAAAATCATATCTGAAAAATACATATCAATTTTTGAATTAGATAAAAAAATCAGATTTGAAAAATTCAGATCAGTTTTTAGTTTTCATAAAAATTTGTTAAACATTGCAGATTTTGAAACTTAAGAAAAAGAATTACAGTAAACAATCACATGTTAAAGAAAAGTCTAGCAACATATTCAAGCATGGTAATAATATATCAAGAACTGAACATAATAACAAAAATATGCTAAACAATATTCATGCATCAAACAAGAACAAAAAGTAATGAAAGGAGAAAAGAAAAAAAAGATACCTCTTGCATGAGCGTGCTCTTCTAGTTGAAAGACTATTTTAGGATTCAAAGAAATTTATTCAACTCTTTGAAGCCTAAAATACTTTACTTACCAAAAAGAAATTCCTAAGGCAAGAGCCTTTAGAACGTCTTTAACGTGAGGGGATTTTAAAGAGAAGAGCCAGAAAGAGGGGGCTTAGAAAGCGTAAAAAAGTGTGCTGAATTTTGGGAGGCATCGTCTATTTATGGAGGTGAGAATGCTTCGAAAAATTATTTGAATGGTCATATATGAATTGGGATGCGTCCTCATCTCTAAAAATCGAAAAGGGTAGGGCTTATCTCAATCAAGAAATCCTCGGGCCAAGCCTCGATTTTGTGCCGATTGGCACTTTTCATGTGCCGATCGGCACTCTTGGAGTGCCGAATGGCCCTCTTGGGTGCCAGACCTACATTTGAATTTAGGTCCGTTTTGGACTCCTTTTTTGAGGATTTTTTAGACAAGAATTGCACTTAGATGCATTTTTAATCTGTATTCTAAAAATTAAACCCTTTTTTCTAGATATTTAGGTCTTAAAGTGATAATTATCTTGTAGATAAACACTCCAAAAAGTCTTGGTTATCCACAATTTCGTTATTATCTGATTATCCACTTTATTCCCATGTAAGCAAGTCTATTTTTAACACTAACCAACAACCAATCACAAAATTACCTAATTAATTTTAATTGTTTAATCAATCAGAATTAATTTAAATTAATCATGCGTGGTTGGTTCCACCCAAAAAAAATGCATGCAAATCGTGCAAACTTGATCATGCCATATCTTTCAATCCAATGGTTCAATTTGGAAATCGGGCATATTGTTACGACCATTAAAATCTTAAGATCATTTTTATGTTATGAAATGAATGAATCAATGTATGTAATGCAACTATGATTTTTCAGGTATATGAATGGTCAATCTAGCCATCTTCCTTAATTAAATTATGGGTGCAAAATCGAGTGTCTATATGGACATGTGTCAATTGTTGGAGTTGTTGCAGCTTTTACTAGAGCTATTGCTAGTACTTTGTGGCTAAGTTTCCTCTTTTGAAAATTATATGTTTAGTCCATGATTTTATTACAATATAATTTTAGTATGTAACAAACTAATTAGTTGATATTTGATGAAACTTTAGTGGTTTAGTTATGGTCTCTTTATATTATGACCAAACCTTGAAAAGCAAGGAGAGCATTTAATGTTGGATGATATATTAAATAGATTTCTTATATTTAGAGATAGTCAATAAGATTTAGGCATGTATTTAGGATGGATTTAAATGAAAATAGTAATATAATTTATATGAAATAATATATTTAGATTTTTAACTTATATTGTTTGATGAACATTAAGTTTTAGGTAGAGAGCAATGTGGAGTTTTATCATTTTAAGCGTTATGTGATATGAGAGGCTTATCAAATGTTATTTATTGCACATTGATCCGTCAAAGCTCAGGGAGTTGGAGAAGACATGCCAAGTAACATGTATCTTTTATCAACTTTAAACCATTGGAGCTTTACTGAACATACTTCTTGGCCCTCCAAATCATGACTCCCAAAGTTCCTCTAATGAGACTCATGAGCTTGGATCATGAGCTGAAAATAAGATAATGTTCCATGAGCTTGAACCATGAGCTTTGATGAGATAATATTGCCATGGGTTTTGAACCACGGGCTTTGACGTTGTTTTGTATAAATATGGGCTCTTTTGGGCTTTAAAAGAGATTACTCAATATCCATGATCATATTAATGTGGTGAGGGTTGCCAATGAAATAAAACCATGTAGCATGAAAAAAATTGTCCTCAGCACATATTGAGGTATATTGCTGTTAGAGTTTGTGTTATAAAATCCAATTTATTAGCATATTATAAATAATTAAATTATTTAATTATATGAGACTATTTATAAATGAACTAATGAGACATTATCATAGTCCTTGAGATGCATTGTATATGATTTATGTGATTTAGTTACAGAAAATATAAATCACAAGTTCCTTGTGTGAGAGGCCGCCAAAGGTGCCTCTAAAAAAAAAAGAGATTTTTTGAGTGTCTTTTAGGGCACCTCTCTTTTTGGGTAAGTGGTGTAGAGTCGCCACTTATTTTTTCATACAAAAAAAATAAGAAAAACTAAATATATATATAAAAATGACTGAATTGTTTCCTTTCATTGATTGAATAAAAAAAAATACATGTTTGAAAAATTGAAAATTACATGGCTTTGAGTCCTAGTTACAAACTTCCAAATAATTACATGCCTTTTTGTCCTAGTTACAATCTATCCAAATAAAACAAAGATAAGGCTAGATCTACCTATCCAAAAGACCTAAATTCGTAGGATAGGGTACGGAATGGGAAGGTGTTAGGCACCCATTCCGCCCAGACAGAGTCTGGTCTTCTAAACTCTTGTGACCAATGTATCCCTTTTATGCATGCTATGAATGATATTTTGTACATGTGAATAAAACTAAATCACACAAATTTATTTATGAATGCATCCTCTTCTTTGTTTAAAAAAATTTAGATCTGTTGTTGTGAGTAGAAAAAAAAAAAGAATTTGGTTTATAAAGAATCAGATATGTTTTTGAGAACTTAAGAAAAAAATTGGTTTGTTAATGAAAGAAAAATCAAATCTATTTTACAAAACAAAATTTTTAGATTTAAAAAAATATCAAATTTGTTTTTGAAAACTTATAAAAAATGGTTTTAGTTTTGTAAAAGATCAGATCTGTTTTTGTGATAAAAAATTGCGTATATAAAAAAATCAGATCTATTTTTGTATGTTGAAAAAATATGAAAAATATTCATGCTACATGTATTAAATAAAACAAACACAATCATTCATGATCTTTTTCTTTATTTCAAAATCTGCATATGTAAAAAAAAATCAAATCTATATCTAATGAAGATACAAATCAGTTTGTATTTTTTAAAAAACTTAAGATTTGCATCTAAGGAAGATGCAGATCAATTTTTAATTTGAGGAAAATTCAGATCTACATCTAAGGAAGATGTAGATCCATTTTTGTTTTAAGAAAAATTCAGATCTACATCTAAGGAAGATGTAGATCCGTTTTTGTTTTAAGAAAAATCAAATCTACATCTAAGGAAAATGTAGATCCGTTTTTTTTTTTTTTTTTTTAAGAAAAATTCAAATTTACATCTAAGGGAGATGTAGATCCGTTTTTGTTTTGAAGAAAAAGAATTGTTGACATGCAGATTTTTGAAAATAAAAAAGAGATCACAATAATAATAAAGAAATTAAGAACATACTTTGACAAAATAAATCAGCAATTCATGTTATGGATACTTGAAACAACTAAACTAAAAAAAACAAACATACATCATCACAATAAGAAAAGCATTAAGAAAAGAAAAGGGTAATCAGAAACAACCTCTTGCATGGAGCACTTCTTCTTCTTGAGAGGATGTTTTAGAGTTCGAAGAAATTTATTCAATTATCTTTGAAACCTAAAAACCCTAGCTTAAGAGAGAATACAAGGAAAGAGGGGTGAGAAATTTGAGAGTGTGAAATGGTGTCTCTCCTAGAGCGTAAAAGAATGTGCTGAATTTTGGGATCCAATCCCTATTTATAGAGACTAGAATGCTTTAAAAATAAGCAACCACAAGTAGAATGCGAATCAGGATGCGTCTTTCTACGAAAAAGTCGAAAAGGGTGTGCCTTATAGGCACCCGAAGAGAATTGGGCCAAAGCCCAAAAGAATGCAATTCGGCACTTTTAAAGTGCTAATCGGCACTCCAAAAGTGCTGAATGGTACTCTTGGGTGCTAATCGTACTTTCATGTTCGGATGCGTTTTGGACTCCTTTTTTTAGGTTTCCTTGAGCCGGTCCTTGCATTTAGACATGTTTTTAATCCGTATTCTAAGATTTTTATCTCTTTTCTAGATAATTTAGGTCTTTTCAGGAATAATTATCTTGTAGATAAATGTCCTAAAATAAACTTTGATAAAGTTCAGATTATTCACAATTTTATTATTATCCAATTATCTCTTTTATTCCTATGCAAGCAATCCTATTTTAGACACTAATTGTCTACCAATCACAAAATTATTTAATTAATTTTAATTGTTTAACCAATCAGAATTAATTTAAATCAATCATGCATGGTCGACTCTACCTAGACACAATGCATGCTGATCGTGCAAACTTGATTATGTGATATCTTTCGATCCAACGGTTCGATTTGGAAACCGAACACACTGTTGTGACCGTTAGAATCTCAAGATCATTTTTACGACATGCAATGAATGAATTAATGCATGTAATGCAATCATGATTTTTTGGGTACATGGATGGTCATTCCAGTCATCTTCCTTGATTAAATCATGGGTACACAATCGAGTGTCTACACCTTGTAAACTCAAAATATAATTCGTAGTCGATGATGAAATTGGACGTTTCATCTGCAAAGACTATAACGCATAAACTAAGATGGTTTGTCTTGATCATAGATGTTGAGACTTCTAGTTGATGTGTTGATGTCTTAAGTGTGTAAGATATATTGAACTAGACCACTATGAGATTAATTATTCAATTAACAACTATCACCTGAATAATTAATCTTACAACTTCTAATTTCATAGACTCTCAATCCTGAGAGGATAGTGAACCCGATCATGAAATGTAGATTACTTTGATATATCAGGAGTGAGATCTAGTTTAATGGTCAAAACCTCAGTATGTTGGGTAACCACTCATAGTGTTGAGGGAACACATATTCTCAAGATGGAATCCATTATCTCATTCTATAGAGACACGAAATATCCTCTTGAGATAAGTTTAATGGGAACTGGTTATTCAGGGCCGGCCACTTTAGTAAAGAGTTGCTAAAGTTCATATTTTATGAAATTAGATTTCATAAATATGAATAACTAAAAGATTAAACTGGGTACTTAATGAATAAAATAGTTGTTTACAAAGTGACAGTTTATTATGACTTTGTTCACTATGGATATTTCATGGAAGGGTCAAATGATATCATATTAGAGTCTTAGGAAATAATTTATTAATAAGGCCTAGAGTGTAAGTATATTTTCATAGTGGTACTTGTTATATAATTAATGGTAACATTGGGCTTGTCTAGAGTTGACAGATAAGTCTGAGGCCCATTAGTCCCTTTGGTCCCATCCCAAGCCACATACTTAAGCCCAATTGGGCTGGCCCAAAAGGCTAACCCAATTAGATAATCAATTTTTATTTAATAAGAGTTATTAAATAAAGTAACTATCAGGGGCAGTTAAAAATGTACGTATGATTAAAAGAAGAGAAAACAGTTTTTCTCTACAAAGTCTTTGGAATACATTTTTCAAAAGGAAAATTAATGTACGAAAGTACTGATTGAGAGACCACTCATCTTAGGCACCATGTGGAATTGGGATGAAGATTGAAGGTATTCTCAAGTTTTGTTTTTGAATCTTACTGCATCAAGGTACGCTTTCTTTTCATTGTTCTAGAATTCAAGGTTACATGTTATCTCTCATGAATGAAATAGATCATTATGTTGTTTCTGCTATGGGTTTTGTATGAGATGCAAAACCAGTTTTTCTAATAATTGCCACTTGGTAAGAGAGAAAATTCAAGCAGGTTTAATAAAAACTTTTCATGTCTCAAGGAATTTGCAGTTGGCAGTTATAGTTACCAAAGCTCTTGGTTTACTAGCTTTTTGAAATTTGCTAAATAGATTAGGAGTTCTTAATGTCTTTAGTGCTTGCATCAACTATCCAAAATCATTTCAAGACTTAAAAGTAGCTTTGGTCTTGAGGGGGAATGTAATGAAGAAGAATGAAACGACATCAAGGAATGCCCCAGCAACAAGTGGAACAACAATGTTTTGTATTAGGAAGACAAATGCAAAGACGAAGACGATGTTATTACACTTAGAGAGGTGCTACGTCTATGACATTTTCACTACAAATCATAGGTGGTTAGTTGTTATTGGTTCTAATTTGAACCTACCACTAAAATTACTTTTCTATCTCACCAATAACAACTCGTAACAACTTGCCACGTAGGATTTGTTATAAAAATGTTGTGAAAATGTTGTGCACATTTTTTCTCTTACACTTAAAGGAATTAAATAAATCGCATGTTAAGCATGTGAGCACCATATCATTTTATTAATAAGTGGTGACATGTGTTATAAAATTATTGGTATATTAAAAAAAATTAGTTAGTTTGTTAACCTGTTTTACTTGTTTCCAACTTTTCTCTCTCTGTGTCTCTTCTTTCTCCCTCCTTTGTTTAGTTATATATATATATATAGCCAAAACTGAGAGAAAATCCAATTAAATTTCAAATTGGAATTCAATTAGAGTCTAATTATGCACCACCTATCCCATCTAATCTAAACTTTTAAATTTTTGTGCCAAGTAAGTTAATTCAGTGTAGAAAACAAGGAGTCTAATATAAATAAACCATAAAAAAAAAAAACTTAATAATATATCTAACTCTATATATAAAATTAGAGGAAAAGAGAGTTTGAATAATTTTATATTTACGAGCCATTTTTTTATATAACTAAAAATAATTCAAATTTATAAGTTATTTATGTAATATACCATGATTATATTCGGTCCATTACTAATTATATATATATATATATATATATATATAACCAAAGCTTAGAGAAAATTTAATTATAATCAAAATTGAAATTTTCTTTTGTTAGCTTTCCATAAATATTAAATTGTTTATATTTTTGCTATTATTTTTTTTTCCATAAAAAAAAAACTTAATCATATATCTAACTCTATATATAAAATTAGAGGAAAAGAGAGTTTGAATAATTTTATATTTACGAGCCATTTTTTTATATAACTAAAAATAATTCAAATTTATAAGCTATTTATGTAATATACCATGATTATGTACGGTCCATTACTAATTATATTATATTATATTTTATATATATATATATATAACACCAAAGCTTAGAGAAAATTTAATTATAATCAAAATTGAAATTTTCTTTTGTTAGCTCTCCATAAATATTAAATTGTTTATATTTTTGCTATTATTTTTTTTTCTCTAAATTAATGAGCATATTTTTTTATATTGTTTTTATTCAAATGTTTTGTATGCAAAGATGTTGAACCTAAAAAATTATAATTGAGCTAATCGATGTCATGTGCCTATCCTCATATAATTTAGGTGATACTATTGGACCAATCTGTTCTTTTTATTTTGTGTTGTATTTAGTAGAATTTCACTTGCAATGATTGTGAATTGAAATTGTATATGTATTATCCAATAGTGACTTTCAAAATTATATACATAATAGCAATGTAATGAAAAATTTGACGTAACTAATATCATATAAATTGTAAGAAAAAACCATTTTAGTACTCCTTAAATTTTTTTGTCGAATTAATGTCCTATATATTTAATAACCCAAGCTAATATCAATAGCACTGCTTCAATTTATTATTCTAATGCGTAAACACTGGCAACGTACTAGTGTGTGTGTATATATAGTAGAGTAATGTAAATGATTCTTTTGTATTCTCTTATTCTTTTGTTCAAGTAATTAAAGAGTTTTCTTTTCATTTTCTTATTATAATTGTGAATGTTGGTGGATGCTAAACAATGAGTTTTTGGCTCACCCAAAACTTGTACAAACCAAAACACCATTGAAAACATCTTCACGCTTTTTATTATAAAGTAATTTAATTGATCAAAGTTTTGTTTGAGTGCAATTTTTTTTTTGACTGAAGAAAGTAGTGCAAATTTTTTTTACTGTTGACCGTTTGTGTGAGATGGCTTTGTTTCTGGGCCTAGGAAAAATGGAGGGTTTAATGGACATTCATGACAACATTATCTTTCTTTTACTATAAAGTAATTAATCTATTCTTATCAACAAAAAAAAGTAATTAATCTTTTATTGTTTTTTCTTGGGTGAGTCACAAATTCATAAATTATCTATCAAGATAATTTGTTTTTATAAAATTATACAACCATACTTGGCAATCTAGTAAAACAGTGAAACCAAGTGAAGTGCAAAACATATTTAAATATATATAAGAAAATAATCAGCATTGCAGGTTGGAAATAATTATAATTATATTATATGTCAAGGAAAAAAAAATTGTCAAATTGAACAATATATATATATATATATATATTTTATTTGTTGAGAATCATGCTTGTAAATTTTACTAATCAAGAATAGGCTTGTCAGCCAAAAAAATAGTACAAATATAAGGAGGAATAGACTCTATCTAGACTGTTAAAGAAGAGCCCTTTCTTCGCCAAGACATCAGCAACGGAATTAACTTGCCTATAGATGTGTGAAAAACTATAGCACTCTAGAGAGTCTACATAAACCAGTATCTTGAATAAGATGGCCAAAAGCATATTGAAACATATCACCTTTTCCGAAGGGAATTGATGACAATTTCTGAGTCTCCTTCCAAAATGGAATTGCGAAGACCTACTTCCTGTACAAAAAGGGCAGCTCGCGTAGCTGCTAGTAATTCCAGCTGAGTAACAGAGGGTGGCAGTGGGATTTTTTTTCTTCAGATAATGCTGCCATGACTTCTCCTTCATGATTCCGAATGACTACACCCAAACCCGCTTCGCCTGACTCATGGAACATGGCACCGTTGAAGTTTGTCTTAAACCAAGCGGGGTAGGTTTATGAAGAGATAAGTATCTCCTTGCTTCGACCACAACCCGATTCAAGGGGAGTACATCAATATTCAACCTGAGCTTGTTTCGCCGGGACCATAGAAACCAAGCGATGACTGCAAAGAGCTCAAACATGTTGGGTTTTTCGAAAATCAGTTCCACGAGGTTTTTAAATGTTCCCATAGAAGCTTTGTTTTTGTCAATCCAGTGGAAGTCCATGTCCCAAACCTGATGGAGAGAAGCACAGTCCCAGAGTGTGTGTAAAACCGATTTAGAAAGAGAGGAGCATTGATGGCATGTGTCTTCGGTGGTGATTCTTCGTTTCAGTAAATTTTCATTTGTAGGTAGAGCATTAGAGCAGGCCTTCCACAAGAAGTGCTTGATTTTTCCTGGCATATGTGATTTCTAGATTTTCTTCCAGAACCCCTCAACACTCTCGGAATTCGACACTGAAGCAAGCTCTGTCAAATCTGTTTCACACAACCACTAGTAACTCAATTTTACCTCATATGATCCATCTCTACTCCTAGGCCAGTATAGGTAGTCGGGTTGCATTGAGGTGCACAGGGGAATAGCTTTAATTTCCTGGGCTTCATAGGGCATGAAAACATTGAAAAGGCTATCAATAGTGCTCACCTTCCAACATTTTGTTAGTGGATCAATTAAGGTAGAGACCATGGCATTTCTGAGAAAAGGGGCTGGTGGTGATTGTATTCGGCCTTGTGTTTCTCTTTTCAGCCAGTTTGAGTCATAAATCTTGATTTGGGAGCCATCTCCCACTCTCCATTTTGCACCTTGCTTGGTAATGTTTCTAGCGTGGAGGATGCTTTTCCATGCGAACAAGCCAGAGGATGCTTTAGCTTCAAACACAGACCCATTTGGAAAATATTTTGCTTTGAAAACCTTGTAGAATGAGCAATATACTTAAAAAACTAGTGATTAACTTTTATTGATTGTAATAAATAAATACAATGGCGTATTCATATTAGGGTGAGAATAGTTGCATCTTTACAAAATGTGACATCTCAACTAGTTTGACATCTACATACATGCCTATCATTTGCAATTCTCACTTCATTTGTAAATATCAAATAACTTTATCTAAAAAAAATGAATTATAGCTTAACACAACCATTTGTAAATATCAAAACTTTTTAAAATTTTGATTGTTGCCTAACCCACTTGCCAACGGTCCAATAATGCATTAACATAACACAATTACTTGTGTATTTTAATCAAAACTTTTTTTAATTTTGATTGTTGCCTAGCCCACTTGCCAACAGTTCAATAATGCATTAACTTTAACACAATCACTTAGGTATTTTAGTACTTAGGCATATGGTCTCAATAGTCTCTTCTCCCTCATATCATAAGTTTGAACCACCCCCCTCTCCCTAGAAAAAAGTTTCTTATAAATCATGGGCTGGTGAGCTGGTGGTTGGGTTAGGCTAGTGGCTTGGACCCAACGAGTGTTCATGGGCAAAAAAAATTAGGTCACAATCTAACCCACTAGGTTAATGGGCAACCCATGGTGCCTCATCAATCGGGCCCTCCCATTAGCCTAATGGACTACTAGATAGGGTTGTGAATTTTCTGGTGACACTTAATTACAAGCAAGACATAAGCCTGCCTCTGCAAACAATTTAAAAAAAAAAAAATTTCTTAATTTCTTAGTTTTAGTTCTTAGAAATCATAATGTGTTTTGCTTTCTGTTCAATTTTTAAGTTTATCGCTATTGTGTAGTTTATATTTCATTTCTTTTGTGCCTAGGGTTAGTGCTGCAAGTAGTTTTGCTTCCTAAATGAAAAATAAATTGAGTTTTGAAGGCTGAAATTTTTTTTTCTTATAATGGTGAATATTTTTACCAAATAATAAATGCATCCGGGTTGATGTGTGATTTTGGTAGCTAAATTATTCATTTGTCTTTAAAAGAAACCTTTTTATTTATTAATAATTCAAAATTATTAAATTTTAGACATATTTAGGATATAATGCTTAAAATTTTGTGAATAAGAAAAAAAATAGAACAAATACAGCTTAATGTATATATAATTAAAACTTGATCACTTTCTTCTTCAAAAAATGTATTTATAATTAAAACAAATTCAAATATAACTACAGACTGAATTAAAATAAAATGATAAATTGTTAAATGCAAATCTAATCAATGCTAATATAATATTCAATTGAGATTTTTGCTCAAATATGGTCACTCATACACTTGGAAAAACCACTAAAATGTAACAAATGCTGCTTTTATTAAATTCTTTATAACATAATCTAAATTGAATGCTACATAGTATAGATAATATTTTTTATTTGTTTTATAAGATTCTCTCGCACCATGTATGCGGAACAAATGCGTTGTTTGTTTCAATGCTGTAGAGAATATAAATGGGGTGGTGGTTCTCCAAGTGTGGATGCCATTAAGCGTTTTTTCCCCTACTGCTACAATGGTGTATAACTGAATATGCGTAAGAGGATATGACTTTGTTGGTTTCTTTTTTTTGGCCATGATGGGTGTTTTCCATTTAGTACATAGAATTTAAATGTGTTTTAAATTTAGAAATTGGAAAGTTAAGTTGCTTTTAGAGCTTCACCGCATTATATTTTATTAAATTTTATAATGTCCAATAACTCATACAGGGTACACTTGGTGTGCTGTAATAAATCTTGTAATGAAACGATTATTTATGTGTAATAACTTTTTTAGAGAATTTCATATGTAATAACTATTTAGTTATTTTAACTTAATTTTTTAAACTTTTTTGGAAAATGAAAAAAGGCTGTTAAAATATTAATTACTTTTTTTTTTTTTTTTCCCATAAAAACTTTTTTTAACTAGATTCTTAATGAGTGCACTTAGGGCACTCGTTAGCATTTCCCTTTTTATTATAAAAAAACTTTAAAAAATTAGTTATTCGGTTGCATCTTTATTATAAATGATAGTTATTATTTGAAAATAATAATAAACATTCCAATCTAATATGGTAATTGTGGGGACTAGGTGTCCAAGGAAGATTAGGAATCCCACCTAGGCCCACACCAAGTGGATTTGTCCTCTTTGGGGAGTCAAGCCCGCAATGTTTTGTTACAAAGGGGTGGGATTTGTCCCACATCGCCTAAGTATCCCCCCCACTCATGCTTTATATGCCCTTGGAGCTTGCATGAGTGTACCACTACTACACTTAGTTATTCGATTGCATCTTTATTATAAATGATAGCTATTATTTGAAAATAATAATAAACATTCCAATCTAATATGGTAATTGTGGGGACTAGGTGTCCAAGGAAGATTAGGAATCCCACCTAAGCCCACACCAAGCAGATTTGTCCTTTTTGGGGAGCCAAGCCTGCAAGGTTTTGTTACAAAGGGGTGGGATTTGTCCCACATCGCCTAAGTATCCCTCCCACTCATTCTTTATATGCCCTTAGAGCTTGCATGAGTGTACCACTACTACACTTAGTTATTCGGTTGCATCTTTATTATAAATGATAGTTATTATTTGAAAATAATAATAAACATTCCAATCTAATATGGTAATTGTGGGGACTAGGTGTCCAAGGAAGATTAGAAATCCCACCTAGGCCCACACCAAGCGGATTTGTCCTATTTGGGGAGCCAAGCCCGCAAGGTTTTGTTACAAAGGGGTGGGATTTGTCCCACATCGCCTAAGTATCCCTCCCACTCATGCTTTATATCCCTCCCACTCTTGGCTCCCCAAAGAGGACAAATCCGCTTGGTGTGGGCCTAGGTGGGATTCCTAATCTTCCTTGGACACCTAGCCCCCATAGTAATAGTTATTCCTTAATAAATGTAGCAATTTTAAAAATTAATATATTTTCAAAAATATAAAATTTCCATATGCATTACCTTTTACAAACTTTCCACATATAATAACCAAATTTATGGACATGAATAGTTATTTCATTATGAATAGGAATATTTATTCGGTTATTTTATTACAGTATCTTTTATTTCTAGTAATTAATGGTATGTTTGGTTATGGTTGAAATAGAAGAGAGAGAAGTGGAGAAAAACTGATTTTATGATTTTTTTTTTTTTTTTGGAGAGAAGTGAAGGATGGAAAATTAGTAGGGCTCAGGTGTTTTCTTCCCTAACCCACCAAAATTCTATCTTCCTAATTTGGGTAGAAAATAAAGGGGAGAAGAATAGTTGCAGTCAATGACTGAACTATTTCTCATCCTTTCACCTGAACTTGCTATTGCTTTTTCACATTTTTTTTTTCCTTTCTTGGGTGTGGACCTAGTTGCTTTTTCACTTCTTCTTTTTTTGGGCATGATACAGATTATGTTCTTTTTATTTTGTTCTCTTTTTTGTTTTTGTTTTTTGTTTAACTATACATGAATTTTTTCTTTCTTTTATTTTATAATAAATTTGGGTGATTGAGTTTTTTTTTTTTTTGGTTGTTTGACACTTTTTTGTTTTAATTGTCTATCATTTTCTAATAAGAGCATATGAGTAAATTTATACAAATTCATTTTTTCTATCCTTTCCTCATTTTCTATCTTCCACTTTTCCACTCCTCCAACCAAATGGTTAGTGTACCAAATGTACCATTAATATCAAATTCACTTATTGCTCAATATTACAAATATATTTTTATTTATTCTTATATCACTTTTAAATATAATGGTTGACATTCATTAATGGGTACCCTAGAAGATTTGATAAGTAAGCATTTAATGCAATCTGTTGCCGTCACTTTTCTATGTTTTTCTGACACACATATAAACTTTTCATACTTTCGATCCCATAAAAAGTAAGGGTATTTTAATATATTTAATGCAGCCTTAACAGATGCTACTAGGTACCCAATAACAAATGCCTAAATATAATGGAAGGCAACGAAACTAGTTTATTAATGACTAAAGTACATTTTTGGTTCTTAATGAAACTGTTTACATTTCAAAATTTTCTAAAAATGCTATGGAATGTAGGAATTTTATTGTTGTAGGAAAAAACATGGACGGTTAGATTACTAATAGAAGCTGATAGGGATAAATCCCAAGGTAGACAGATCCAATCAACAAAGTTAGTCATAAGTGACGGTGTTGCCAAAAGAGATGGTCTAAATGGCCTATTAGTCAAAGAACTGATAGAAGGAAATCGTGTCTTGGACAGATTCCAACTAGATGGACGGACACGAGGGAGACGGGTACAAAGGCACCTATGTGGCCTAAGTGTTCTCCAAGGAACCTAATATGGAAATGCCTTGCGTCTCACAATTAACCGTAATCAGAGGAATCCTTACAAGGAAAAAATCCCACGATATATGAGCAATAAATAGGATCTTTTCTACAAGGAAATACCTTCTCTATTAAGAAACAGAGGTCAATTTTATACCACTATAAAAACCCCAAATCCCTCACAAACCAAGGTATGCGTATTTTTTCCCAACTCTGGCATTTTAGAGTTGTAGAAATTCTCTCTAACTTAACCTTCGAAGGGTATTTAGTCAGTACCACACCGGTACTCTCTATAGGGGTTTCTTTGTTTTTGTCTCATAGGTTTTGTCTAGAGCACATGAGGGCTACGCAACTCACTAATGATTTTTTGGCATCATCAGAAGCAGACAGTATGGTCAATATAAAAATAGAATCAAACATGAAGATAAAGCGTCAAAATGAAGATTTTATAATGTAAAAGATTAAAATAAAAACAACATCAAACTTTAAGGACAAAATATACTCAAACCTTTTTCAATCTTATATCACTATTTAATATAACAATTGACACCCAAACTCAACAATGATACACTGTTGGTTGAGGATTGAAATCCCATACAATACTTAGGCTTTGTTTAGTTAGGGGGATGGAAAAGTAGGAGATATAAAATAGTGTGATGATGGAAAGTTGAGGGGGGGGGGGGGGGATAGGAGAGATTTAGTTTTTTGGTGGGAGGATGGAAAAGTGGAGAGATATAAATTTTTTTTGTTTGGTTGAGAACAAATAAGATAAAAAATATTTGTATAAATTTACTTTGATGCTCTTGTTACATAAAAAAAAAAAAAAAATAGTTTATAAGAAAAAAAGTTGAATGTAAAAGTTTGAAAAAAAAAAAAAGAAAAGAAAAAAGAGAAGAACCCTACATTGAGGAGGGAGGAGAAGGACATATGGGCAAACTAAAACAGCTTAAAATGGCGGGTTTAGGGAGAAAATACTTGAGCCCAACCAAAATCACTCATCTCTTCTCCTCCCAACCAAATAACCCCATTATTCCAAATTTCCCTTATTTTTTCCTCTCCATTTTTCACCCCCTCACAAATAACCCCAATGATACACACTTACCCTATGTTTGGTTTAAGGGAAGGGAATAGAAGAGAAGAGAAAACGAATAAGGGAGAAGGGAAAAATGTGAGCTCAAGTGATAGGTTTCTTAGCAATATTAACTCATTCTCTTTTCTCTTGTGCTATCTAAATGGCTGGAAAAAAAAAAAAAAGTAAAAAATTCTCATTTTCCTCCTCTTCTTCTCAAATCAAACAGTGTAAGGATTATAGAAAAAAAAACATAGATAATCTCAAAGTAGAGTCTCTCACATAGGTGATGAGTTCCACATGTGATGTGGGGTCTATGAAAGCCTGAAGCAGTGTGACTAAGTTAAAAATTCAAATTTTGATCTAAAATGTTCGGTAAGAGAAGGAAAAAAAAAAAAACTTCAAAAATTACTCTCTTTTCATCCTTGATTAGATTGATTCGACGGCTGAGATGAAAAGTTAAGTCTTGAACTAAACATCTCAGCCATCCACCAGTCATAATTTATCATTTATTTATTAGCCTGAAAGTGAGTTGCGTAGTGTGTGGAGGATGGGACCCTCACGCCCCAAATATCACGGAGTTTGCCACGATTCGAACATGCGCACCACTTGCACGGAGGTCTCAGCATTCACACATATATACAGTACAAAATTACAAATAGTATACAAGTACAACACATTTTGCTTGCAACAATTTAATTTGATTATTCAGCCCAAAAAAAAAAAAAAAAAAAAACTTGCCTGAACTACCCTTGCCGACCCTACAATCCCAAACTCACAACGGCTAGGTAATATATCCAGAAAAGAAAACACGATGAGTAGGAAAAATGTCATTGAAAGTGACGGAGGCTAGAGGTAGAGGAACCTGGGTCCTGGACTTCTCGCATGTCTGACACGACACACCTTCTACAATATTAATCAATCCTTGTCCTATGTCGTCTTTTCACTTTCCCGTCCCGTGCAATACTCTCAAACTTTTATTTTATTATTAATTATTGCTTTCATTTTTAATTCTTTGAAAGGCCAATTCTATTCAATCTCTACTCCATAAGCCAAAATCTCAAACAAATAATAATAATATTCTTTATTATTAATTAAGGCATTTTTTTGGGTCAAAGGGAGAGAGATTTTTGATGAGAATACACGAAGTTTCTTCGTAAAGGTGAGGGTTAGTTTCGGAAACTTCTTAACAAGCTTTATTTCTTTTTTATTATTATATATAAATATAATTTCCATAATTGGATGGTTTGCCATTATTTATTGCCCGTTTAGCAAAATATTGATAACGTATATAAAAAGAAAAAAGAAAAAAATCGTTTTATTTTGGGTAGAGAATCAGAGTATGTATAGTCTAGATATATAATAAAGGGTTTACAGAGGGTTTTTGGGTTAAGAGGTAAAAGGTCGCTGCTTCTCACATCTTCATAAGAAATTCTGTCATTCTGTGAACGCGTTTTTGTTTTTGGTTTTTTTTTTGTAGAGAGTCGCTGAGTGTGTGTGTATATATATATATATATATATATATATATTATGGGTTTCTCAGGGTTGCTTTCCTTCTGCTTTTAAGTTTTAAGAGCCAAAGTTTTGGTGCTTTTCACAAGAAATTCTCTCTGTTCTTGGTTCTTCGTTATTTTGTTGTAAGTATAAAACTAATTCTATCATGTGTTTTAATTTCTTCACGGTCCTTTGTTGTTGTTGTTGTTATGATTCAATTAAATAATTTTTGTTATATATGTTTTCGGGTTTTGTAAAAAAATAGTTACGTTTTTATATGGGGGTTTGTGGTGTGGGTATTGAAGTGATTTGATTATTGTTTGATGGATTTTTGTTGTTGCAGAGGTTGCCGTTTCGCCGTTCAGGATCGCTTGGTTTGGGCGTCTCTGTTTTCTTGAGATTTACGTTCTTTATGAAGATAACAAGTTCATAGTTGTTTCTTTTCGCTCAAATTCTCGTGATATTTTAAGGTATGCTAAATAAATTCTCGCACTTATTTATTTTTCCACGGTTTTGAATTTTGATTGGTCGGTCAAAGTAGGCGTTATTACTTATTACTGGTTCTCTCTCTCTCTCTCTCTCTCTTTTTTTTGTTTAAATTTATTATTTTTAAGAAAATAATAACATAATAATAAAACTATGACGTTTGGACCAGCGGAGTTGTTTTTTTTTATCATTGTGGGTGACCATCTCATAGGTTTCTGTCCAGTGTGTTGCATGCCATACCAGTATACCACACAGCTGGTGCTTCTTGCGCTGGCAATGTGTCACCATGAAAGGGATTTAACATTTTTCTTTTTTGATCAAGGGATTTAACATTTTTCATTTTCTGGTGATTTAAGGATTCTTTTTTTTTTTTTTTTTTATATGGTTGATTTTCACAATGAAAATACTTTGTAATTTTTATTAAATTATATAATAGGAAACTTATATTTTTATTTACTTTCTATAATTTCTTTTATAAACTCTTAAATATTAAAAAAAAAAAGCACATCATATCCTTTTTGACTGAAAGTTAGAAAAAGAAAGTTGAAAAAAGAATACACCCTATTAAATTTTTTGTGGTGGAAACATCATATCTAATTTCATCTTGTACCTTTTTCTTTTATGACCTTTCCATTGCATTTAATTCAATTATTAATTTTTTTCTGATTTTTTTAATTCAATAATTTTGAAAACTCGCTTGGTTGCACGTGGTATGCTTGCAAAAATATGAAAATATATAATAATAGATTGTGATCCTATAATTTTTCAAAAAATATTATAATCCTATAATTTTTCATAAAACTATTCCATCAACACCAAATAGTTGCACCGAGTAGTTGTAAAAATGAGCGAATTGTTTTTGAAAGAGCAAAAAGAGTTAGATATTATAATAATTTAGGGATTGATGCGTTGCGTGTCCAAATGTGTGGGTCAGTTTGTGATAAGAACGACAATGCTAGGCTAGGTCTAGATTAGATATAGACGAAATCTCATTTGTGCAGACTACAGAGTTCTACTGGTGGTGTTGGTGTTGGTGTTGGGAGGGCCATACCATATATGATTTTAACAATTTCATGATTATGAGATTTATTGATGAGTGAAGGATCCATCACTTTTGTGGGTCCCATGTATATTGCAGACTACTTTTTAGACCTGCTCTTTTTTACTTTTCCTTGCACTTTTAGATTGCAAACTCTAGGAATCCTATGGGATGCATAGTATACAAACATAATTTTTATTATTATTATGTTATTATTATTTTGTGGAGTAATAAAATGGTGAAAAGTTTGTGTTAGTTAATGTATTTGCAAAAATTTATGTACATTTTAGTATAAGAATTTACTTATTTTATTTTATTTTACGTACTTATTTTTTTTTAAAATACTTCATATTAGATAATTTATTTTACACTATATTCATTAAAATATCAATTTTTCTTATTTTATAATTGTTACTTTTTCTTCGTACACAGCTATCACTATCCTCTCTCTTCATTTTTTGACAAAACTGTGTAAATTTTACACATTTTTCTATTATTCACAGATTGATATGAATGCTCTTGCAAACATTTGATCATTATCCAATAAGAAGTAAATTCAAGAAAAAATGATCATAATAAATATTAAATTTTCTCTTTTGCACATTCAAATGTACATAATTCTTGTGACATTTTATCACTATTCATTATTCATATAAGCTAGTTTTTTCCTTTAATTATTATTATTATTTATGGGTCTTACATTACTTTTTGTCTCAATTTTTATTTCAAATAATCTAACTTTCAATTTTTTTGAAATAAGCTAGCTTTTACCTTTTTTTTTTTGGTCTCACATTATACAAATAAATTACTGAAAATAAGCAATTTCAAAATAGAGATTTCTCATAAAAATGGTGATAAAAATTTTGCTTTGTAAAAGCCAATATGATTTTTTTTTTTTTGAGATAAAGTTTCAACCTATGGTATTCGCTCGTGATAATAGTTCTTTATCATCAAACCAAGACATCAATCAGTTTTTGGTGTAGATGGAGATTGAATCTCAGATTTCTTATTCAATCATTAGAGACTTTACCAGTTGAGTTAATCGGAACCCACCTAATATGATTTACCTTGAAATAGAAGGAGATTTGCTTAGAGTGGCATCAGATTTTTTTAAAAGTTAAAACCATTGGTGGTTAATAATAAGGGTCATGCTAACGAGTGCCCTTAAGGAAAGTTTTAACATTTAAGAATCCATTTAAGGAAAGTTTTAACATCACTTTTATGGGAAAAGAAAAAAGCTGTCAAAACATTAATTTTTTTTTTTTCCCATAAAAACTTTCTTTAATTGGATTTTTAGCCAGTGCTTTTAGGACATTCATTAGCATTTCCCTAATAATAATAATAATAATAATAATAATTTGGAAGTACTGGACACGGTAAGGGTAAAGAAAATAAAAATTATTTGGATTTTTAATCTTTTTTTTTTAACCCTTCCTTTTGTTATTTTTCTGCATACAGTTTGCATTATTTATCTTAATAATACTGATAGATGCCAATCATGTTTGGTTTAAATAATAACCCGACCCATACACGTTTGAGAGAGAGAGAGAGAGTGGGGCACTGACGAAAGAAAAAGACCCATCTGACCTTTATTAAAAAGGGCAGTGCATATGCTGTGCGCAAATGCACAGCCCAAAACAACTGAAATGTGATTTGAAGTTCCGATTTCAAAGTTGAAAACATGACACTATTTTTGGGCCGAGTGTTTGCACACACATTGTGTAGTGGGCTTTTTCCTATATAAAAACATTATGATGACTGCATTCACGTTAAAGGTTTTAAAAATATTAATTTTTAGCAATTCAAAAAGTTATTGTATCTATTTCAACATCACATTTTACAACAATAAATGTTTTATTTTAACACTAGTCTCATCACACACATGTTCGATAAGGGTTTTTTTTTTTTTTTTTTTTTGGGTCATAATTTTTCATTCATTCTAATATGAGATTTACACGTTTTTTCATTAATATTACGCATTTAGAACTACTAATATAATCGGAGTGTACCGAAAAAAAAAAGTGGTTTTATTTTATATATATAATTTTTGTTTTAAGAATCTAATTTATAAGCGGATAAAAAAATTTAAAAATTAACAAGAGAGTAACCTTATTTTTTAGGCAGTGTTTTAGGGTGAGTTAAAATTGTATTTTTACCGTATTGTCATTTAGTTTTTTCTCCACTTAAATATAGGGGTATATGAGCATTTTTGAAAAAAAAAAGAAAAAAAAAGAGAATTCCAAACAAAAGAAACCTCTTAAATAGTAGTATAGATAAATACATTAAAATAATATAAATTTTTTTTCCTGGTTTTCTACCCACAAATACCATTCCACAACCACAAAACTCCCAATCCCATAACCCACCAATCTCAACAACCCACAACCCACGAATCCAAAACCCCAATGCTGATCTCAACAACCACTGCATGCCAATGCTGCACACCAATCTCTACTGCCACCATGTGCTAATCTCAAACTTGCCGATTTGGAGCGGAAATCAAAGATGCCTTGGCGGCGGTAGTGAGAGGAGTGATAGAGAGAGAGATGGAGTAGAGAGGAGAAGAAAAGAGAGAGAACTGAATAAAGAATATTATTTGTGAATATAATTACAAGCAACTCTAAACTAATGGAGATAGCTGTTTAATGTAGTCTGCAGCTAAGTGGTAAAAATATTTAATAGTAAATTGACGGAGACGGCACTTTACTACTTAAGTGTTAAAATTTTTTAAGTTTAGCATCGATGTTGTGGGTTTTTTTTTTAGCGTTTTTGGTACTAAAATTTCCTTTGATGAATCCTCTTACAAGGTCTTATGAGCATAACAAGTCTGCAAGAAGTATATTAAACAACTTTGTACCCGTTTGGATTGCGTTTCTGGTCCGAGCGTTTGGCGTTTTGGGCTTTTTTTTGAGAAATCAGTTTTCACGTGAACAATCACTGTTCAGTGGATTCCATACACTATTCATGGGACCCATAAACCTTTTTTTCCAACAAAATGGGTCTCACAGCACTATTTACACATTTAAAAACTATTTTGCTATAGTTTTTTCAGTTTTCAATATTTAGCAAAATAAGTGTTATCTAATCGGACCTTTCATGTCCTCTAGAAATGGAATATTAGACAAGAGAACAAAAGAAACGAGAGAAAGAAATAGTAGTCTTTTAACTTTAAGGAGTAGTTCATTCATTTAATTACTTAGGACCCGTTTGGTACGTGTGTTTAAATAATAATTTTCAATTTTTGTAGAAATATGTGTGGGTGAAAAAGTGTGTAAAAATACGTTTAATGTTGTTTAAAACTGAAAACATATGTTTAAAATGGTATACCAAACGGGCCTTACTTTTTACCCTGCTTTCATTTGTTTATATTGCGTATGATACTCTGCAATAATGTGTCATCATAACCAAGGTGCCTAGTGCTCAATAGCTAAGGAAAGTTGATGTTTATAAGCGCGTCTTTTATTGTGTTTTTGAAACTTTCCTACTTAGTTGTTTTTTTTTTTTTTTTTTTTTGAATAATAGTTAGTTGTTTTTTTTGTTTTTTTCTTCTTTTTTAATAACATTTTTCATATTTTATTAAGACAATAAATTAGGATCACTTTCACACACTTCTAAAACTAGGAAGCACAAATATTTTATTTGGAGTGCGTATTCTCATATAATAACTTTTCAAAAATTGATCTTATTGTACACACTGTTCATGTTCATTTTTTGTGTCAGACCCCTTACTTGTATCTATGCTTCATAGGTGACTAAAATTACTTTTATTATTTGATATTTAAGAATTTCGTATTGTCTATTTTTCCGTCAAAATATACTGTTTTCAAAAGAAAGCAAATTGGAAAATCTTAAAAAGAAGAAAAGAAAAATTCCGTTCTCCATTAAAAGCAAACTGGAGGACTGATCATAAAGGTGAAAGAACAAAGAAAAGGAAATTCCATCTTCCATCAATGGTCTCGGTCTAAGTGCTAAAGCATATTACTTTTCTCTATTGTTCAACATGCTCAATCGTTTTTGCTTGCCACTGTATTACTTTTACGTTGGGATTCACTTATATATTGTCATTTTTGCTAAAGCAGCAAGTCTCACCATCATTGTCTATCCTTTGTGTCATTCCTGCAGATGGATTCTGTTAAACCATCAGCTGTGACTCCTGCTAAGAGCAAATTGGCACGCACTTTTGCCAAAGTTCTTCACCTTCGGGCAGCAACCGGAGTTGCTCCAGTAGATGGAAATCACAAGGTTAAGCCCCAGCCAAAGGTTAAGGAAGATCGGCATGGACATGTTGGTAACGTTAAGGTTATGACGGCTAGTCATAGTCTGTCTCAATCTTTTGAGAAGGGTGAAGAGGTTGAGAATAATAAGGTGGCCTTGGAAGCTCTTCTTGCCACACTTTTTGCTAGCGTTTCATCTATTAAAGCTGCATATGCTCAGTTACAGCATGCTCAGTCTCCTTATGATCCTTATGGGATTCGAAGTGCTGATCAATTGGTAGTGTCAGAGTTGAAGAGCTTGTCTGAATTGAAGCATGGTTACTTGAAGAAACAGTTCGATCCTTCACCTTCACCAGAGACTGCAATTGTTATGGCTGAAATTCAGGAGCTAAAGAGTGTTTTGAAAACCTATGAAATCATGGGGAAGAAGCTGGAATCTCAGGTCAGGCTCAAGGACTCTGAAATTATATTTCTTAGAGAGAAGTTGGAGGAAGCCATTAATCAGAACAGGTTACTTGAGAAGAGATTAAACCAAAGTGGGCAATTATCTGTGCTTGACAATCTTCATAAATCAGGCTTAAATCCTAGCCATTTCATGACAGTTCTCCGTCATACAGTTAAGTCTATTCGAATCTTTGTCAGGTTGATTTTGGATGAGATGAAAGCTGCTAAGATGGATATTGATGGAATAGCAAATGCAATGGAACCATGTGTGGTTTATTGGAAAGATGATCACAAATGTTTCGCATTTGAGTCCTACGTTTGCAAGGTCATGTTTAGCCATTTTGGTTATCCAAACTTCTCTGAACCAGATGATGATCATGATGAGAAGCCGGATCGAGATTTATTTTTCAGGCAATTCATGGAATTGAAATCTGTGAAACCAAAGGAGTTTCTTACCCTGAAGCCTAATTCAGAGTTTGCTAAATTTTGCCGCAATAGGTACTTGAAACTTATTACTTCCAAGATGGAATCATTAATATTTGGTAATCTTAGACAAAGAAACCTCTTAAATGCTGGTGAATTTCCAAGCACACAATTCTTTGCTTCATTCACTGAAATGGCAAATCGGATTTGGCTCCTACATTGCTTAGGCTTTTCTTTCGAACATGTATCAATCTTTCGAGTCGACAAGGGGTCTCGATATTCAGAAGTGTACATGGAATGTTTAGCTGATGAAGTGTTCCTTTCATCCGAACCAGAAGTGGCTTTTTCAACCATTCCAGGATTCCAGATCGATAGAACTATTATACAGGGCCAGGTCTATATATCTCCAATTGCAAATCAAGATGGTAAGTAGCTATCTAGAGAGATTTATACAACATTTTGGACCCGCCACAAACAACATGACATATTGAAAAGGAGGCCATTTGATGAGTAAAATGGCTTACCCTGATCTCTGTGTGTGTTGTTGTGGGGGACTGTTAATCTAGGCGTTTTTTCCTTTTTCTTTTGTGGCCATTTTGAAAAGGAAACCGCGTGGACCGTTGCGTTGGGAACAGCCTTTTGGATCTTTGTATACTTTGTATTATTTTGTTTTCTTTCAATGACATATCCCCTCCATTTTTGTTAATATTAGGCCAGTGACAGGGATTGTCTAGCTGTTTTTTGTTTTTATGATTACTAGACATTGTATTTGTATGTACATAAACTTAATCGAAATAGACAATTATCTCCTGTCTGTCTACACCGCGTGGAGTTGCTATTGGAAACCACAAATGCTGTGAGA
The DNA here is from genome assembly GCA_030820535.1 of Quercus parvula. Classification (NCBI taxonomy): domain Eukaryota; kingdom Viridiplantae; phylum Streptophyta; class Magnoliopsida; order Fagales; family Fagaceae; genus Quercus; species Quercus parvula. The sequence continues at coordinate 26,798,792 of JAUAME010000004.1, forward strand.
GATCAGCAGGATGCCGAAAATGCCCCTAATGCATAGGAGCCTCAAATGTTTTATTTTTATATTTTTCTTCATTTACTTTTGGGTATTTATTTGTATCATGTGTCCACAATTATAGTGACTTTAGGTCCCCTTTGGATATGCTTTGTGGCTGTGTTTTGTCAATCTTCTGCCTGGAAACCACAAATGTTGTGAGAGATCAGCAGGATGCCGAAAATGCCCCTAATGCATAGGAGCCTCAAATGTTTTATTTTTATATTTTTCTTCATTTACTTTTGGGTATTTATTTGTATCATGTGTCCACAATTATAGTGACTTTAGGTCCCCTTTGGATATGCTTTGTGGCTGTGTTTTGTCAATCTTCTGCCTGGTATCTTCTTAACTTGGGTTGCCAAACTCATCCTCTTTCTCCAGGAAGTATGATATTCCAATTTGTTTATTTTTGGGTATCTATTCAGAGAATTGTGTATCAATAATAAGTCTAGTGACTTTTGGTCCCCCTTCAATATGCTTGGCTATTGCCAGATGGGCAGTGGTATCTTTACTTTTACATCGGTTGCCAAACTCATCCATTTTTATAAAGCGTAAAAGTATGATAAAGTTTCCATGAAAATTCTATTTTGGTTTCTATATTTTAGGATTATTGATAATTTGGCATTTATATTTTTGTAACGGTTAATCTAGTTCTTATTATTTTGAACTTGCAATCAATTTGGTCATTATTAATAATTTACTAACAGAAAATGCCTACGTGACAAACAAATTGTACAATTGACATACTAGAAGCTTACGTGGCAAAATAATAATTAAAATTTTTTTTAATTAACAATTAAAAAATGCCACATGAAAGTCCATGTCAGCAAAAAAAAATTACCAAAAAAAAACCTTTAAAACACAACAATTAATAGAAGAAATTCATCATACTCATCAAAATGAAAAGAACTAAGCTGTAGACGAAGGAGATGGAGCTCGAGGTGGCTTGTCCATGGCAGATCGGGAATCATAGAGAAATCTCCTCAGGTTGAAAGATACACATCCATCAAAATCTAACTTTATGCAATACTCTCGGGAAACCTCCAATACGCACTAAACAAATTGGAATTCCCAGAAACATTAACACTCAAAATCAATATTCTAATGCAATATCCAATACCCACATTAGAACCTGGAGCCGCTAGAAACATTAACACCCAAAACATAAATCAACATTTGAGATCTTTGGGTAGGAGAAGGACAACGACATTGCATTTGAATTATTTGATGAGGACAATGGGGTTTTTGTTTTTGTTGTATAGTGGGTCGTGTTGGAGAAATTTGATGGATTCACTAGAAGAGAGGATCTGGATATTTGTGTTCTTTCTTATTTAAAGATAATGTTAATTTGAATTTGAATTTTAAGTTTTTTCTTTTCTTTTTGACGAGTTTGATGATTTCTCTTTTTTAATTGTTGAGTTTTTTAGATTTTTTTTTTTTTTGGGGCTGGTATTGAGTTTTAATTATTTAAATGCTTATGTGGCATTTGTATGATGTTAATTAAAATTAATTATTATTTTATTGCTATGTAAGTGTTGAGTGTGACAAATGTACAACCTCTTTGCCATATAGACATTTTTCATTAGTGACTTAATATTGAGGATCAAATTGTTTGTAAGTTAAAAATAATAAGAACTAAATTAATTGCTACAAAAATATATGAATAAAATTGATTATACTTTCAAAAGGTAAAGACCAAAATAATATTTTTACCCAAAATTTTTATGGACCGCACACAACTTTTATTTTACTCTATCATGCATTGGGTTGGGTTTGTAAACGTAACAGAAACTGCTCCGGCCTCTAATATGTTTCCTGCTTTATTTTAAAGTGGTTGGTAAGGAGGAGCTTGTTTTAACACAAATTTGAGCTGAGGCATTCGTTTCAACTTTCGAGGATTTCCATCACTTGTTGTTTTCGTCTTGAGAAATATCTTGTTGCAATTATGCGAATGATCTGTGCTGCACAATTTTTGTGTATTGTAGTAGAAAATAGTGAACAAGTTGGGAAATTTCGACATTAAAATATCATGGGGACCTATGACTTCTCTCCGAAATCTAATGTTGTCCAATTCTCTTCTGATACGTGGTTTTTCTGGACTTGTTGCAGAGGTTAGATTTAATTCGAAAGAATGGGGTTCTATTATTATTATTATTATTAGTCGCTAACATGTGCGATACTAAATAAAAATTAAAAGTATTTATTTTACTTAAAGGTCTATGATTTAATATAAAAAAATGTACAACTTGAAAATGAATAAAAATAAGTAATTTTTTGTTCAATATAATGGTTTAGAAAAATTCTTTTTCTTTCATATCATTGGTTCCACATAACACATCTCGACGTGAGATATTCTATGGTGATGACTTCACACAATACTTAACTGCAATTAAATCTATCATACACCACCAATTTAATCTATGTTATCTTGATAATAGATCTACAAATTGCATTCTCATATCCTCCATCATTTAGAAGGTAATTGAAGTAATGATTTTTATTCTTTTACAATATAAAATAATTAAAATATAATCTAATGCTCTACAAATTTTTTGAAATAGAATTTTAAATTTTTTAAAACTTAGTTAATAGTGTTTCTATTTTACCTAAAAGTGAACTATCACAATTAATGAGAATTTAACCATTTTTTACAAAGAGAAGATAACCATAGGCCCATTTTAAATTTTTTTTTTTATAGCATAGTGTAGAAACAGCATTTTGTACCCCTTACGACTCGGACCTCCATTCCCCAATGATGCTGAAATTCTAACACCCAAAGTTGGTTTAGGGCCCAATCAAATTATAAATTAACTTGAGAAATGTTAAAATGGAAAATATAATATTTTAATGAGATAAAAATCTATTTTTGGAAAATAAAGGCCAAAAAAAGAATCCTAAGCCTACATATGCAACATGAAAGCTTGCGTACATAGACAAGAGCCTACACACATAGGTAGGGTTTCAGAAGCACCAGAAAGGCAAGTTTTTTGCATTAAAGACTGAGATTTCAAATGAATCCCACATCGTCTAAGAGCCATTCCAAACCCCCATTTTCACAATATAAATAGCCATACATGGTGTCTTTCAAAAACACATAGAAATCCCATGAGAAAACACTAAGATTTACTAGATATAGTGAATCAAAGAGAGAGTTTTTTCACAAAACATTCTCAAGTAAATTTTATTTGATTAGGGTCTTTCAAGCCTTGATCCTTGAATTTTAAGATTACCAATCACATTCTTATCAGTTTGTGATAGATTTGATTGAGGGGAACGGTAAAAATTAAGCCTAGGAGCTTTTGCTTTGAGGTATTCTTTTTTAAACTTTTCTTTCATTTCTGCTTTTAGTTTATGTTTTAATATGTTTCTTTGCCTTGTTTATGCTTTTAACATGTCTGTTTAGACTAGGCTTATGTTTTCCTTATGTCTTAAGCATGTTAGGTTGCTAGAAAATATGTTTTGAACTTTGCTCTATTTGTTGTGTTTTTAGTGTTTTTGGGTAGAAACCCATGTGCACATGATCAAGGCTGCGCATGCAGGCTTGATTATGTGCACGTAGGGTTGTTCATGCGTACACATGAATCGGCCCCAAAACTCTAATTTTTGTTTTCTTCTATTTTTGCTTCTGTTTTCACATGTATACTTTTGCTTAGACTCTTTTCCATGTTTTTGTGTTTTTAAAGCTTCTGTTTCACATGATTAATTAGATGATTTCCTTTCACATGTTAGAATTAGAGTTTTTTTTTGTGTTGTCTTTATTTCAATGCCATTATCACGCATTCATATGCTCATGCATAATGCCATAGGTGTTGAGTTGCTAGAAGGTAAATAAAGGTAAGTCATGCGTTCACATGAACATGCATCTTTGAGTAGGGTTTTGTTTAATGATAGATGTGAACATGCTTGTTTGACGAGTTGTGCTTTATCACATGTTTGTTTGGATCCATGTTTCTACCTTGGATGGATATGATGATACGACGATTAAGGTTTGTGATGTGATGAAGCATGATCAGATGTATGATCAGGGTTTGTGATGTGATGAAGCATGATCAGATGTATGATTAGGGTTTATGATGTGATGAAATGCCCTGATGCCATGACATGTATGCTAGATGAATGATAGGTTGTTTTCTAGATGAATGCTAAGGTATGCCATGATAGATGTATGGTTAGGGATGATTGATGCCATGTTGTGTGTTTAGATGCATGTTAATGTGTATGTATGAGTTAGATACAAATATTGAGTATGCCTTTAATATGGTTAAGACATAAGACACAATGATGGGAAGTCAACCTTAGGGTTGGGAGGTTTTGGGTGCCTAACACCTTCCCAAGACCGTACCTTAACTTCGAATCCATATCTCTGGTAGTAAGATCAAAAGGTCCTACCTTGAGATGACGTTATATATATGGTTCTTAGGCCATTGCAAAAACTAGGTGGTGACTCCAAACCCGTTGTGTCCACACATTGGATGTTACAATTAGATCTGTACCATATGTAATACGTTAGTCCATTATGATAGTTCCAAATAATATCCTAATACCTATTTTGCCATTTTCATTATTCAATCAAAACCAAAGTTTCAAAAATAATTCCAATTCAATTAAACCCAATACATACATACACATGAACATAAAGAATTCCAAAAATAAAAAGAACAATCTCCAAAAGCCTTTGCCTAATACAGTCACTATTTATTTATTTATTCAGATTGTGCGTTCTTTAATTCTTTTTCCTTTTATGTTTCATCAAATTTTTTCTAATTGACCAAAATGTTTCTCATTTATGTTAACATTAAACCTGATAAGAAAACTTTACGTACTTTTTGTTTTAAAGGTGCTCCAAGAACCAAAATCAATGCAAGAGATAGTATAGCAGAGTGGTGTTGGAAGAATAATCCAAAAAAAAAAAAAAAAAAATTTAAAATATAATATAGGAATGAAAAACCAAGTTGAAATTGTAACAAATAATCCATAAAAAAAAAAAAAAACTATTTATAATATTTTATAGGGTTATGGATTCCTAATCAAATTTGGTTAGGGTTATAGATTCCTAATCAAATTTGGTTATATAATTTTTTTTTTTAAAAGGATAAATATGTTGGTAGAGTTCATTTGATATAAAATTTAAATCCTATTGAAATTAAAAATTATATATATTTGTTGAGTCTCATTTAATATAATTATAGATTTTAAATCCTATTGAAATTATAATTTGTAATCAACGTTAATATAAAAAAAAGAAAAAAAAAAGAAAATAAAAGAAAACATGATTGTAGATATAAGGAAATATGATAGTTTTTTTTTTTTTTAATGTCATTAATGTAGAAATTATCAAATTAATGGAGATATAGTTTTTTAGGATAATTTTATATTAATGGAGTTATTATATAGTTTGTTAGGATTATTTAAAAATTCCCTGATCAGGTGATAATTTAGGTCTCCTTTAAGTATAATGGTTGTATGGCACCAAACAACTAAATTTATTATTTTTAAAAAAAGAAATTTAATAAATTTTCTGCAATTTCGTGCTATAAATAAATCAAATTAAAAAGTATAAATAAAAAATGCTAATGTGGAAAATTGTGGAGAGGTCAACCAAAAGTCAAAAGATATAATTAGGGGTTAAGGCAAAATCAACCCAAACCCATTTGCCCACCCAAACCCACCCACTTAAATAAAACTCAAACCCATCCAATTATTAATTGGGTTAAAAACTTGGCTGGCTCTGCCGCCTACTTGGTTGGTCTTATAACTTTGCTGCATTACTTTTACTTGCATTATTTTCAAGTAATACTACTGTGTAACTGTGCTTCCGCTTCCCATCTGTGTGTTCCTACCCCTTTATGGTATCAGAGCCACTCTTTTCTGGCCGTCGATAGTGTTGTTGTGTTCTCTGTCTCTCCGTCTGTGTCTACCCGAAACTTTGGTGCTCAGTTGTTGTGTCCCCTTCTTACCGTCGTTGGCGCCACCCTAGTCGTAAAGTGAATTCCTAGAACCGAACTGTAAGGCCCGTTTGAGCCAAGAGAGGGCGTGTAGGGCATGAGAGGTATAAGGTTGGTTAGGGTATGTGTTACGAAATGCAACGGTTGTGAGAAAAACATGATAATTGAGTGTTAAATCTAGGATAGTATGGATAGATTGTGGAGATCTAACTCTTCTATCAGCTCCAGGACTGGTTGTCCTCCTGATATTGTAAATGAAGAAGATCACAATGTTGATGATAGTGAGATCCCTGATTTTACTAAGTGGACTATTCCTAAGGTTGATACAAAAAATGTTTATAAAATAAGTTGGGCTGAAAATACTTTTCATTCTGCCTATAAAGTTAGAACTGTTGAACAAATATTCTCTATTTCAAAAACTCATGAAAAATGTTGCTTATTTACTAAAAGGAATATTAGTGAATTTCTTGCTTCTAAAAAGTTCAGTTACCTGCATATTGGTATGGTTCAAGTTGCTATCAAACCTCTTACCCGAAAGGGCATTAATGCTTCTGTTCTTATGTGTTTACGTGATGCTAGATTTAAACACTTTAAAGATAGCATTCTTGGTATGATTACTGCTTCTTTGTATAATGGTCCTATTTACTTTAGTTGTTATCCTGATCTTACTTTGGCTTTAGATGATGCTAACATTGTTAAAGCTTTGACTTTAAATATTGCTTCATCTGGATATCACATGGAAGAAGGTAGTAAACCTTTTGCTTTGATTTATCGCATTTATTATAGATTATTGGGTACTCAATTAAATCCTAGTGCTATAAATCATAGAGAACCTTCTGGTAAAACTATGTTAATTAAATGTTCAACTCCTGATGCAAAGATTCAAATTCCAAAAATGATTCAATGGCAAGACGTCAAACTTCCCACTGAATGGTTCCTGGAACAAGAATCTCCTATTGCCAAACCCATTTTTGATGAGCTTGATCTTACTCATATTCAACAATATCTTGATGGTACTGTTAAAATAAGTTTTCAAAATAGTAAACCCCTAAGAATCAACGAAGGAAGACATTCCTTTGCTGGATCTGAAAGTATTTCAAAACGAGACCAAGATCTCAATGAATTTTTGAAAAAGAATTTTTCAAAACCTACTGATTTCAAATCTGACAAAATTTCTAAAAGAGATCAAGATCTCAATGAATTTTTGGAAAAACCTGTTGATTTAAAATTAAAAGGAATTTCAGATGATAAAGTAAGTGATGTTTACTATTCCACCAAACCAGAATCTTCCTCTCCAAATGGCAAGCCTGCTAGTGAAGAAGAAGACGATGGTAATTCTATTTGTCTATCCGAAAGAGATTTCCCTCCTATTGATCCTTCTGGTTATGTTAAGCAATTAAGAGTTTTGACTGTTTTAAATGAAGATTTTAAAGTTGATTTGGTTCCTTTGTATGATGAGTTTATGCTTCCAAAAAACCGGATTAAAAGAAAATATTTCCAAGATAATTTTGCTCAATCTGAGAAAAACCGTGTTAAGAGTAAATGGTTAGAAAAAATGAATCAATTTAAAAAACATATTTTGTTTTTTGATTTTCTTGAAAACCATTATGTTTCAAATAATGAAGTTGCAAAGCAGCATTTGAGTGTAATAAAAAAATCAAATTTTATTAAAGAAAAGGATAAATCTACTATTCGGGCTACTCATCCGCCTCTTGAGACAATTGTGCTAACTTGTCAAGATAAAAAGACAGAAGTTAATGCTACTCCTTTTAAAATTGCTGATGATAAAACCCCTATTTACAGTATTATTGAACAAAACAACTTTGCTAATGAGTCTTTGCATGTTATTGGTCAACAGCTTGATCGTATTGAAGAAAAGATTATTGAAAAAACTGTTTCCATAGAAAAACCTGCTTCAGAAAAATCTGTAAAAACTGAGAAACCTTTGATAGATTTACCCAGCGAGAAAGTTATGTTCAAGACTTCTCAGTCTAAAATACTTGAGGTTGTTGATAAAATGCTTGCTGACTTAAAGGTTAAAACTGAAAGTACTTCTACAAATACAACTTGTACTATTTCAAAGAAAGGAAAAGAAATTGTTTCTGATGAACAAACTGATTCTGATACTGTTTCTTCTGTTTCTGCTACAAAGATTTTTGGTAATGATTTTCCAGAAATTAAAAGATTTGTTGGAAATCCAACTTCTCTTACAAAAAATTGGTATTCAAAACCTACTCCTCCTGATATACAATTTGAAGAAAGAATTTTTCAAACACAGTTCTCTGTTTCTGCTGATAAGCTTTATGAATGGAATATTGATGGTTTCTCTGAGCAAGAAATCATTAATAAAATGAGTCATATGTCCATGGTTGGTATTGCTTATCAAAATAACCATGATTTAGATCAGCCTGAAATTGTTAATTTACTTGTTACTGGTTTTTCTGGAACTCTTCGAGGATGGTGGGATTCATATCTCACAGAAGATTCCAAAGAATCTGTTAAACATGCTGTTAAAAAGAATGATGAAGGTTTGCCTATTTTTGATGAAAGTATTGGTCGTGGTATTCTAGATGGTGTGAATACTCTGATCTATACCATTCTCAAACATTTTGTTGGTACTCCATCTAATATTTCATCTCGAGTTTCTGATTTATTAAATAATTTGAGATGTCCTAGTATGACTGATTACAGGTGGTACCAAGATGTTTTTACTTCCAGAGTAATGCTTCGAAAAGATTGCCACAAGCCTTATTGGAAAGAAAGGTTTATTGACGGTCTGCCTCCAATCTTTGCTCATAAGGTAAAACAAGTGTTAATGGGAAAAAATGATTCTATTGATTATGATAACTTAACTTATGGAGATATTTTTAGTGCTATTAAAAAACTTGGTATTAACATGTGTAATGATGAAAAATTGTTAAAATACCATTTACAGAATAAGAAAAAAGCTAAATATGAAATGGGTAATTTTTGTGAACAATATGGTTTGCCCCCTATTGCTCCTTCCAGGCAAAAAGGGAAAAAACATGATAAAAGTCACAAAAACTATCATAACAAATATAAAAAATACAAAAATAATTTTGTCAAACCAAATGATTTTTATGCTAAAAAGAAAAATGTTTCCAAAAAATATGATAAACAAATGACAGGAAAAGGTAAATGTTTTAACTGTGGAAAACCTGGTCATTTCAGTAGAGATTGCAATCAAAAACCTGGTAAATTAAAGAATAAGTTTAACATGTTAAAAATTAATGATAAAGAGCAAGAAGAATTGTTCAGAATCCTTGATTCGCACAATTCGTCTGATTCTTTGGAAGATGATTTTTCTTCTTCTGATTCTTGTTACCAATCTGCTGATGATTCTTCTGATTCCCCTAATATTAAAATTGGCTGTAGAGATTCCTGTTGTAATATTATTAACTCTGTTAATACTCTCACTAAAAGCGAAGAAAATGAAAAATTAATAATCCAATTAATCAATCAGATCCAAAATCCTGAATTGCAAAAAGAATATCTAGATAAATTTAAGAAGAATCTGTTAAAAAATGAAACTGGTAAAAAATTAAAACCAACCATAAACTTTGAAGAAACTTTGGAAAGATTCAATAAAAAGAAATCCAAAGATTTAACTGTTAATGATCTCCAATTGGAAATCACTGTTGTTAAACAAGAAATGCTTGGTTTAAAAAATGATCTTAAAAATCTTGAAGATGATAATCAAAATATTAAACAAGAATTAATAATGTTAAAAATTGATAAAAGTCTTGATCATCAACAAATTGATAATGAACAAGATGAGCATCAAGATGGAGACGAATCCAGTCAACAAGCTCTTCTTTCTGAAAAAGGTATTGTTGACCACTTCCAACTTAGCCCTGTCCATAAATTGATTCCTCCAAAATGGTTTACAAAAGTAAAAATTGTTGTTTCTCCAGATTATCATTTCACTGTTGTTGCAATGATTGATTCAGGTGCAGATATGAACTGTATTCAAGAAGGATTGATTCCTTCAAAATATTTTGAAAAATCAACCGAAAGATTGGTTTCTGCTAATGGTTCTCATATGAAAATTAAGTATGAATTGAATAATGCTCAAATATGCCATAACAATGTCAATTTTATGATTCCCTCTGTTCTTGTTAAAAATTTGACTGATAAAGTAATTCTTGGTTTACCTTTTATAAATGCTTTATATCCTTTCCTTGTTGAACATGATGGAATTACTACTGATCCTTTTGCACAAAAAATAAAATTCAAATTTGCTTCAAAAAATGAAATAGATATTGACAACCTGACTTATGAAAAAGATTCTCCCATGCATACTCTTGTCCAAGAAATAATGATGAGTTCTTGTCCATATTCTAAAAATAATGCTCACAGAACTAATACTATCAATCACCCTCACATTTTCAATACTTCTTTGCAGGAATCAGACGATGATGCAAGGATAAGTACCACTAATAAGTGGGATACTAGTAATATTTATACCTATACCACTAGTAAGTGGATTATTATGGCTTCAAAGGGAAAAGCTCCTGTACAGGACTATTCTCAACCCAAAAGGCTCCCAATGGGACGACCTTTCATGATGCATGAAGGCGCTTCTTCTGGGGTAAAATCCAAGGAAGCAATATCCCTTCAAAGAGATGTCCCTGCAAAGGTGACATACTCTAGTGGTGATATAATAATTGCTTTACAAGAAGTTTTAGCAAAAAATTTACAATTCCACAATGGTACCTACTCAGAATTACCAGCTTCTATTAAACTCATTCTTGATAACCTGCAATCTGCCTTTCTCGAAAAAGACAATGATATTTTTCAACAAACACTTCGAGCCCTTGAAATCCACCTGGTTAACCTCACTGCTCAAAATGAAGTTCACACATACTACTATAACAAAACCTTTGCTTCAGAAGATGACTTCATTCTAGAAAATGAGGCCTTTAGAAGTCATCATATTACCCATCCAAATATTACAAATGATCTTTATCTCAGTCAACTCTTTGGCAAAGAGGATATCCATTCAAAGGATAAAATGACTATAATGGGCACAGATTATGCTAGATTGAGCCTTAAGACTCAATCAGTTTTAAGAAGTGCTGTTGCCAACTTGCCAACAGATATACGATTACGTATTCTGGAAAGCAAGGCTATGTTTAGATCTTTTGATCTATGGTTCGAATATTTCAAAACACTTGTTACTGCTACTATTCCTGATCCAGATGAGTTAGATGAAGATGATAATGTTTTTCTCCAAGCTGATTGGGAGGAAAAGTTTGAAAGTAGTCTCAGAGTATATGAAAAGCAACACCCATTTCCTGGTCTTTTGATAAATTTTGATGATGGTTCATATATTTCTGATATTTCAGATGATGATGAATATGATAGAGATCCTTACTGGCTTTCCCAAATGTTTGAATATGGTTTAGTCAGATACATGCGATTAACAAACCATTTTCAAATAAGCCAACTCCCACAAATTATTAAAGAGTCAGTTAGAAGATTCAATACTCCTTTTGTTACCATCAGATGTTGGAGTACGTTACCACAATGGGAACGAGACAATTGGATGAATGTTCAGCCTTCAAAGCATCTCATTCTCATTAATGGTCATACTCACCAAGGGCCATGGTTTGAAGGAAATACTCATTTATCTTTTGCTGATCCTCTTACTCTTATAAGATGCTGGAGAAATTATTTCAATAACCAAATTATTAATGTTGCTGACAGTCTCTGGAAACGCTACCATTTCATGGGTAGCACAGATAGAATTGCTGTCTTTGGTCCCAGACCATATTCTGATGCAGTTGCTCATTTACGGGCCACTAACCACTGTAATCCTGTTGAGTTTCTCATCCCAGGGAAACCCCCAGTATTTCAACCAATATTTTACTGTGGATTCTGTAATAAATATGCCACTTCTCATAATCATGATTGCCATTCTCCACAAGGCCCTTATGATGGTTATCCTTCCGATGCTGCTTCCACTGATTAGACCAATAAAGATTGATTTTCAAGAACATCCCGAAATTGACGGAATACACTTCAGTCAATAGTCCCAAGGAATATTACTACTTCAACTTTGCTTCAAACATTCAGAATGCTCCAAAAGTTCCAATAAGTGCTACAAGACAAGGCTACGTTTTGGTTCCTTATGCTAGGCAATGATTCCCTATACTTTGCCATAATGCATCTGACACCATCTGCTACAAAAACAATAATTTTGGGTTCCCCAAATGATTCCCCACGTTTTGGGCAAAAAAAGAAAATTACTATTCACTGTTACTATTCACCTGTCACTATTCACCTGTCACTATTCACAGTACTATTCAACGTTACTGTTCACTCCGAATTATTGCCTATTTAAGGGGGGCTGTCCCTTATTTTCAAAGCAAGTGTTTGTTTAAGTGTTTCTTCAGAGCTTCTTCCTTAGAGAGAGACTTCCCTTGAGAGCCTTTCTATTGTAAGAATATCTCCCTGCTTACACTTCCTATTACACTTCCTACTTTCTCCACAAAGCCTGTAACCTCTAAAGCTTTGTAACTATTTCCAGTTTGTAATCACTACTACTGTAAGTGTTCAAGTTTACTTTCAATAACAAGTAACTTCAGTTTTATGTTCATTACTTGCATTATACTATTTGTTGCTACCGCCATCTTGGTCGGATTACCGCCATCACGGACGGTTCTATAATTCTTTACTTTCCTTTAAACTTAAAAGTTATACCCCCTACTTGGCTGGCTCTGCCGCCTACTTGGTTGGTCTTATAACTTTGCTGCATTACTTTTACTTGCATTATTTTCAAGTAATACTACTGTGTAACTGTGCTTCCGCTTCCCATAAAGGGGTAGGAACACACAGATGGGAAGCGGAAGCACAGTTACACAGTAGTTTTACTTGAAAATAATGCAAGTAAAAGTAATGCAGCAAAGTTATAAGACCAACCAAGTAGGCGGCAGAGCCAGCCAAGTAGGGGGTATAACTTTTAAGTTTAAAGGAAAGTAAAGAATTATAGAACCGTCCGTGATGGCGGTAATCCGACCAAGATGGCGGTAGCAACAAATAGTATAATGCAAGTAATGAACATAAAACTGAAGTTACTTGTTATTGAAAGTAAACTTGAACACTTACAGTAGTAGTGATTACAAACTGGAAATAGTTACAAAGCTTTAGAGGTTACAGGCTTTGTGGAGAAAGTAGGAAGTGTAATAGGAAGTGTAAGCAGGGAGATATTCTTACAATAGAAAGGCTCTCAAGGGAAGTCTCTCTCTAAGGAAGAAGCTCTGAAGAAACACTTAAACAAACACTTGCTTTGAAAATAAGGGACAGCCCCCCTTAAATAGGCAATAATTCGGAGTGAACAGTAACGTTGAATAGTACTGTGAATAGTGACAGGTGAATAGTGACAGGTGAATAGTAACAGTGAATAGTAATTTTCTTTTTTTGCCCAAAACGTGGGGAATCATTTGGGGAACCCAAAATTATTGTTTTTGTAGCAGATGGTGTCAGATGCATTATGGCAAAGTATAGGGAATCATTGCCTAGCATAAGGAACCAAAACGTAGCCTTGTCTTGTAGCACTTATTGGAACTTTTGGAGCATTCTGAATGTTTGAAGCAAAGTTGAAGTAGTAATATTCCTTGGGACTATTGACTGAAGTGTATTCCGTCAATTTCGGGATGTTCTTGAAAATCAATCTTTATTGGTCTAATCAGTGGAAGCAGCATCGGAAGGATAACCATCATAAGGGCCTTGTGGAGAATGGCAATCATGATTATGAGAAGTGGCATATTTATTACAGAATCCACAGTAAAATATTGGTTGAAATACTGGGGGTTTCCCTGGGATGAGAAACTCAACAGGATTACAGTGGTTAGTGGCCCGTAAATGAGCAACTGCATCAGAATATGGTCTGGGACCAAAGACAGCAATTCTATCTGTGCTACCCATGAAATGGTAGCGTTTCCAGAGACTGTCAGCAACATTAATAATTTGGTTATTGAAATAATTTCTCCAGCATCTTATAAGAGTAAGAGGATCAGCAAAAGATAAATGAGTATTTCCTTCAAACCATGGCCCTTGGTGAGTATGACCATTAATGAGAATGAGATGCTTTGAAGGCTGAACATTCATCCAATTGTCTCGTTCCCATTGTGGTAACGTACTCCAACATCTGATGGTAACAAAAGGAGTATTGAATCTTCTAACTGACTCTTTAATAATTTGTGGGAGTTGGCTTATTTGAAAATGGTTTGTTAATCGCATGTATCTGACTAAACCATATTCAAACATTTGGGAAAGCCAGTAAGGATCTCTATCATATTCATCATCATCTGAAATATCAGAAATATATGAACCATCATCAAAATTTATCAAAAGACCAGGAAATGGGTGTTTCTTTTCATATACTCTGAGACTACTTTCAAACTTTTCCTCCCAATCAGCTTGGAGAAAAACATTATCATCTTCATCTAACTCATCTGGATCAGGAATAGTAGCAGTAACAAGTGTTTTGAAATATTCGAACCATAGATCAAAAGATCTAAACATAGCCTTGCTTTCCAGAATACGTAATCGTATATCTGTTGGCAAGTTGGCAACAGCACTTCTTAAAACTGATTGAGTCTTAAGGCTCAATCTAGCATAATCTGTGCCCATTATAGTCATTTTATCCTTTGAATGGATATCCTCTTTGCCAAAGAGTTGACTGAGATAAAGATCATTTGTAATATTTGGATGGGTAATATGATGACTTCTAAAGGCCTCATTTTCTAGAATGAAGTCATCTTCTGAAGCAAAGGTTTTGTTATAGTAGTATGTGTGAACTTCATTTTGAGCAGTGAGGTTAACCAGGTGGATTTCAAGGGCTCGAAGTGTTTGTTGAAAAATATCATTGTCTTTTTCGAGAAAGGCAGATTGCAGGTTATCAAGAATGAGTTTAATAGAAGCTGGTAATTCTGAGTAGGTACCATTGTGGAATTGTAAATTTTTTGCTAAAACTTCTTGTAAAGCAATTATTATATCACCACTAGAGTATGTCACCTTTGCAGGGACATCTCTTTGAAGGGATATTGCTTCCTTGGATTTTACCCCAGAAGAAGCGCCTTCATGCATCATGAAAGGTCGTCCCATTGGGAGCCTTTTGGGTTGAGAATAGTCCTGTACAGGAGCTTTTCCCTTTGAAGCCATAATAATCCACTTACTAGTGGTATAGGTATAAATATTACTAGTATCCCACTTATTAGTGGTACTTATCCTTGCATCATCGTCTGATTCCTGCAAAGAAGTATTGAAAATGTGAGGGCGATTGATAGTATTAGTTCTGTGAGCATTATTTTTAGAATATGGACAAGAACTCATCATTATTTCTTGGACAAGAGTATGCATGGGAGAATCTTTTTCATAAGTCAGGTTGTCAATATCTATTTCAGTTTTTGAAGCAAATTTGAATTTTATTTTTTGTGCAAAAGGATCAGTAGTAATTCCATCATGTTCAACAAGGAAAGGATATAAAGCATTTATAAAAGGTAAACCAAGAATTACTTTATCAGTCAAATTTTTAACAAGAACAGAGGGAATCATAAAATTGACATTGTTATGGCATATTTGAGCATTATTCAATTCATACTTAATTTTCATATGAGAACCATTAGCAGAAACCAATCTTTCGGTTGATTTTTCAAAATATTTTGAAGGAATCAATCCTTCTTGAATACAGTTCATATCTGCACCTGAATCAATCATTGCAACAACAGTGAAATGATAATCTGGAGAAACAACAATTTTTACTTTTGTAAACCATTTTGGAGGAATCAATTTATGGACAGGGCTAAGTTGGAAGTGGTCAACAATACCTTTTTCAGAAAGAAGAGCTTGTTGACTGGATTCGTCTCCATCTTGATGCTCATCTTGTTCATTATCAATTTGTTGATGATCAAGACTTTTATCAATTTTTAACATTATTAATTCTTGTTTAATATTTTGATTATCATCTTCAAGATTTTTAAGATCATTTTTTAAACCAAGCATTTCTTGTTTAACAACAGTGATTTTCAATTGGAGATCATTAACAGTTAAATCTTTGGATTTCTTTTTATTGAATCTTTCCAAAGTTTCTTCAAAGTTTATGGTTGGTTTTAATTTTTTACCAGTTTCATTTTTTAACAGATTCTTCTTAAATTTATCTAGATATTCTTTTTGCAATTCAGGATTTTGGATCTGATTGATTAATTGGATTATTAATTTTTCATTTTCTTCGCTTTTAGTGAGAGTATTAACAGAGTTAATAATATTACAACAGGAATCTCTACAACCAATTTTAATATTAGGGGAATCAGAAGAATCATCAGCAGATTGGTAACAAGAATCAGAAGAAGAAAAATCATCTTCCAAAGAATCAGACGAATTGTGCGAATCAAGGATTCTGAACAATTCTTCTTGCTCTTTATCATTAATTTTTAACATGTTAAACTTATTCTTTAATTTACCAGGTTTTTGATTGCAATCTCTACTGAAATGACCAGGTTTTCCACAGTTAAAACATTTACCTTTTCCTGTCATTTGTTTATCATATTTTTTGGAAACATTTTTATTTTTAGCATAAAAATCATTTGGTTTGACAAAATTATTTTTGTATTTTTTATATTTGTTATGATAGTTTTTGTGACTTTTATCATGTTTTTTCCCTTTTTGCCTGGAAGGAGCAATAGGGGGCAAACCATATTGTTCACAAAAATTACCCATTTCATATTTAGCTTTTTTCTTATTCTGTAAATGGTATTTTAACAATTTTTCATCATTACACATGTTAATACCAAGTTTTTTAATAGCACTAAAAATATCTCCATAAGTTAAGTTATCATAATCAATAGAATCATTTTTTCCCATTATGGTATGGATAGATTGCATTATTTTCAAGTAATATTACTGTGTAACTGTGCTTCCGCTTCCCATCTGTGTGTTCCTACCCCTTTATGGTATCAGAGCCACTCTTTTCTGGCCGTCGATAGTGTTGTTGTGTTCTCTGTCTCTCCGTCTGTGTCTACCCAAAGCTTTGGTGCTCAGTTGTTGTGTCCCCTTCTTACCGTCGTTGGCGCCACCCTAGTCGTAAAGTGAATTCCTAGAACTGAACTGTAAGGCCCGTTTGAGCCAAGAGAGGGCGTGTAGGGCATGAGAGGTATAAGGTTGGTTAGGGTATGTGTTACGAAATGCAACGGTTGTGAGAAAAACATGATAATTGAGTGTTAAATCTAGGATAGTATGGATAGATTGTGGAGATCTAACTCTTCTATCAGCCCCAGGACTGGTTGTCCTCTTGGTATTGTAAATGATGAAGATCACAAGGTTGAGAGTTTTGGTGCTACTATTTCCATGTGCTTACATGATATGAATTCTAAGATTCTTAAAAATAATACTCTTTCTATGGCTGATGCTTCTTTGAATAATCATGCTTGTTTTAACTATTATTCTAATGCTTCTTGTTTGTATGAAAAAAGAGATAATGATAAAACTGTTGACCCCAGCTTTACTCCCATTGATAATTTTAACTATGCTAACCAATTAAGAGTTTTGACTATTTCAAATGAAAACTTTGAAGTTGATTTGGTTCCTTTATATGATGAATTTGTGCTTTCAAAAAATCAAATTAAACGAAAATACTTCCAAAATAATTTTGCTCAGTCTGACAAAAACCATGTCAAAAGTAAATGGTTAGAAAAAATGAAACAATTAAAAAAACATATTTTATTTTTTGATTTTCTTGAAAACTATTATGTTCCAAATAATGAAGTTTCAAAACAACATTTGAGTATGATAAGAAATTCAAATTTTGTTAAAACATCTTCTTTCAAGATTTCTGATGATCGTACTCCTACTACTAGCTTTATTAAACAAACCAACTCAACTAATGAATCTTTGCAAGTCATAGCCCAACAACCTGACCATAGTAAAAATACTGCTTTTATTAAAAACTCTGAAAAATCTGTTTTGATTGAGAAGTCTGACATACTTGAAGTTGTTGATAAAATGCTTTCTGATTTAAAAATTAAAATTGAAGGTACTTCTAGAAGTACACCTTGCATTATTTCAAAAAATGAAAAAGAAACTATTTCTGATGAACATACTGATTCTGACACTAATTCTTTTGATCCTGCTAAAGAGATTTTAAATGATGAATTACAAAGATTTGTTGAAAATTCCAAACTTACAAAAAATTGGTATTCCAAACCTATTCTTCCAGAAATACAATTTCAAAAAGGAATTTTTCAACCACAATTTTCTGTTCCTATTGATAAGCCTTACAAATGGAATATTGTAAATCACATGTCTGAAGTTGATATTGCCCATCAAAATAACTATGACATTGATCAACCTGATACTATTGATTTACTTGTTAATGATTTTTCTAGCATTCTTTATAAAGGGCAGGATCTATATCCCACAAGGTTGCCTATTTTTGCTAAACATACTAATTATAATACTCTTGGTTACGGTACTCTTGATGACCTAAATACTCCGATCTATACCATTCCTAAATATTTTATTAGTATTCCTTCTAATATTTCACCTCGAATTCTTGGATTGTTGAATACTTTAAAAAGTTCTACTATGATGAATTACAAATGGTATCAAGATGTTTTTGTTTCCAGGGATATGCTTCAGCAAGATTGCCATAAACCTTGTTGGAAAGAAAGGCTTATTGATGGTTTGCCTCCAATCTTTGCTCATAAGGAAAAGCAGGTATTAATGAGTACAAATGATTCTCTTAATTATGATAACCTAACCTATGATAATATTTTTAATATTAAAAAATTTGATGCTAGTTTGGGTAATAATAAAAAACTATTAATGTATCAATTACAGATTAAGAAAAAAGCTAATTTTTGTAAACAAAATGATCTGCCTCCTATTAGACAAAAAGGGAAGAAACATGATAAGAATTACAAAATATATAGTCATAAAAAATATAAAAGATACAAAAACAACTTTGTTAAATCAAATGATTTTCATGCTAAAGAGAAAAATGTTTCTCAAAAATATAAACAACTTGGTAAGTTTAAAAATAAGTTTCACATGTTAAAAATTGATAATAGAAATAAAAAAGAACTATTTAAAATCCTTGAATCAAATAATTCGTCTAATTCTTTGGAAGATGATTCTTTAAACTTGTTAAATCTGTTAAAAATAATCCCCTGCAAAAATATTAAATTTGTTAAAACTCTTACTAAAAGTAAAGAAAAATCCAAAGATTTAACTGTTAATGATTTACAGCATGAAATTAATATTATTAAACAAGAGATAAGCGAGTTAAAACATAAAAATAAGAATATTAATCCAGAGCTGATAATACTAAAAGTTGGTACAACTGGTAAAAAACATGATGAGCACAAAGATGGAGATGAATCCAGTCAACAGGCTCTTCTTTCTGATAAAGGTATTACTGATGTTTTCATTGATTCTCAACTTGCTCTTGTCAATAAAATACTTCTTCCAAAATGGTTTACAAAAGTTAAAATTGTCGTTTCTCCTGATTATCATTTCACTGTTATTGCCATGATTGATTCTGGTGCGGATATGAACTGTATCCAAGAAGGATTGATCCCTTCAAAATATTTTGAAAAATCAACCGAAAGATTGGTCTCAGCTAATGGTTCCCAAATGAAAATCAAATATGAATTGAATAATGCTCATGTTTGCCATGATAATGTTTGCTTCAAGATTCCTTCTGTTCTTGTCAAAAATATAACTGATAAAGTGATTCTTGGTTTGCCTTTTATAAATGCTTTGTATCCTTTTCTTGTTGAACATGATGGAATTACTACTGATCCTTTTGGACAAAGAGTAAAATTCAAATTTGCTTCTAAAACTAAAATTGATGATGCTTTAAACTTGATCCATGCTAAAGTTAAACACCTTAACTTCCTTCAACAAGAAGTTAGATACAAGAAAATTGCTGAACAAATTTCTAATAAATTATTACAATCAAAAATTGATAATTTTCAAAAAATGTTGATTGATAATGTTTGTTCTGATGTTCCTAATGCTTTTTGGCATAGAAAGAAACATATTGTTGATTTGCCTTATGTTAAAGATTTTCATGAGAAAAATATCCCCACCAAAGCTCGTCCTATTCAAATGAATGCTGAAACTGTTGAATTTTGTAAAAAAGAAATTAATGATTTATTGGAGAAAAAATTGATTAGGAATAGCAAGTCCCCTTGGTCTTGTTCTGCTTTTTATGTTCAGAAAAATGCTGAGATTGAAAGAGGAACTCCTCGATTAGTGATTAACTACAAACCTTTGAATAAGGTTTTAGAATGGATTAGGTATCCTATTCCCAATAAGAATGACTTGGTTCATAGGTTGAGTGAAGCCGTAGTATTCTCCAAGTTTGACATGAAGTCTGGATTCTGGCAAATCCAGATTAGTGAAAAGGATAGGTACAAAACTGCTTTTACCACTCCTTTTGGACATTATGAGTGGAATGTTATGCCTTTTGGCCTTAAAAATGCCCCAAGTGAGTTTCAAAACATTATGAATGATATTTTTAATTCATTCAGTCACTTTACCATTGTTTACATTGATGATGTTCTTGTCTACTCTAGTTCTATTGATGAACATTGGAAACATTTGTATTCATTTTTAGAAACTATCAAAAGAAATGGTCTTGTTGTCTCTGCTAAGAAGGTCAAACTGTTTCAAACAAAAGTCCGTTTCCTTGGCTTTGACATCTCTGAAGGACAAATTCGTCCTATTGATAGGGCCATCCAATTTGCTGATAAGTTTCCTGATGTGATCACCGAGAAAACTCAGCTCCAAAGATTTCTTGGGTCATTAAATTATGTTGCTGATTTTTACAAAGATATGAGAAAGCAATGTAAGCCTCTATTTGATAGGTTAAAGAGTAATCCTCCCCCTTGGTCTGACATCCATACTTCCCTTGTTAAACAAATTAAATCTCATGTTAAAACTTTGCCTTGTCTCGGTATCCCACTGTTAGTGCTTTCAAAGTTGTTGAAACAGATGCCTCGGATTTTGGTTATGGAGGTATTCTGAAACAAAGAGTTTCACCAGAGTCACCTGAGCAAATTGTCCGTTTCTATTCTGGTATTTGGAATAATGCACAGTTAAATTACAGTACTATTAAAAAAGAAATTTTATCTACAGTTCTATGTATTTCAAAATTTCAAAGTGATTTATTAAACCAAAAATTTCTGCTACGAATTGATTGCAAAAGTGCTAAATATGTTATTGAAAAAGATGTTGAAAATATTGCTTCAAAACATATTTTTGCTAGGTGGCAAGCTATTTTGAGTGTGTTTGATTTTGATATTGAATATATTAAAGGATCCCAAAATACCATTCCTGATTTCCTTACCCGTGAATTTCTGCAGTGTCATTATGGCAAGTAGAAGGTCGAATGACAAGACGCCTGACAATAGTAACCAAATTGTCAAAGCTCAACCTGCTTCCCCCATAAACACTGTTAACCGATTCACTACTTTAGGAACTATTCCCAAAACTAACTACTCTTCTGTTTTAGCTTCTACTTATGATCCCTATACTTTGGTTCATAGCCCCCAACCTATTCAAACTGGTTTCCCTAGAAATCCCAATGTTTCCCAATATGTTAAAAAACGATATGTTCAAAACCTGTTCTCTGTAGAGCCTAATAGGGCCTCCATTACTAATCCTTTTAGACTTGCTACCAGCTACTTTCCCCCATTATTTCATTGGATTCCTGAGCACAACCAAAAGACGGTACAATATTATACTGCAATATTACGACAGGAAGATTCAGTTGAAATTAATCCTATTAGAGACAAGAATGATAGAGAAAAAATTATTTACCACAGTCTTTATCTAAAACACATTATTTCAGAGGAAATGTGGGGCCCCTGTCCTACTGCTACAAGGTCATTACCAAATTACCCTATTCCCTACTCTTACCATGATTATATTACAGCCTGGTTCAGATTTATGCTTCACCAAAATGAAACCATGTCCCACTCATGGTTTGTCAATTTTCACAAAGATTTTGATTCTCCTTTCCCCCTCTGGTTTATCCGATGGTGGACCCAATTTGGTTCAGCCGTTGAAATATTTCCTGCACAATTAACAGATTGTTTCAGAAATTTCTCATTAAAATTCAAACCTGATATTCATAAAGCCAAATTTCCCCCTCTACTTCATTTTATCAAAAAATATAAGACTCCATGGATTTTGAAATGGCAATATGCCAAAGAAGATGATGTTCTTGCACGATACTGGTATGTTAAGTGGTGGGATAGGTTTTCTCACACTGATTCTATTATTAACAATGTTGAAAGGGACTTCCTTGCTTCACATGTTTCTCCATTAAAGATTACTACTCCATTGCAAACAGTTGCAACTAATGCACCTGCTTCCTCATCAACAAAAAATATTGCATCTTCCACTAGATCCAAAAAGAAAAGTTCTCCTTTAGATGCGATCCGTAATGATCCTGATGCTTTATATGCACTACTATCTAAGATGGTTAAAGATGATGAAACTCCTAATTCTGATGCTACCAATTCAGACGATGAAAAAGCTTCTCAGGTCTCTGTGGCAAAGGACCCCGGATATCAAATCTATCCTTATCCACAAAATTGGTTTGCACATGATGAAGAGAATCCTGAGGAGTAGAAATTAATATTTAACTGAATACCTGCTTCAAGAAATAAGGCTTCAAAAGTTCTACGGAATGCCACTACTTCAACTTTGCTTCAAACATTCAGAATGCTCCAAAAGATCCAATAAGTGCTACAAGACAAGACTATGTTTTGGTTCCTTCTACTAGGCAATGATTCCTATATTTTGCCATAATGCATCTGACACTATCTACTACAAGAACAATAATGTTGAGTTCCCCAAATGATTCTCCAAGTTTTGGGCATAAAAGGAAATTTACTATTCATATCACTATTCACCTGTCACTATTCACCCGTCACTATTCATGGGTACTATTCACTATTACTGTTCACTCAATTATTTTGCCTATTTAAGGGGGGCTGTCCCTTGTATTCAAGTAAGTGTTTGTTTAAGTGTTTCTTCAGAGCTTCTTCCTTAGAGAGAGACTTCCCTTGAGAGCCTTTCTATTGTAAGAATATCTCCCTGCTTACACTTCCTATTACACTTCCTACTTTCTCCACAAAGCCTGTAACCTCTAAAGCTTTGTAACTATTTCCAGTTTGTAATCACTACTACTGTAAGTGTTCAAGTTTACTTTCAATAACAAGTAACTTCAGTTTTATGTTCATTACTTGCATTATACTATTTGTTGCTACCGCCATCTTGGTCGGATTACCGCCATCACGGACGGTTCTATAATTCTTTACTTTCCTTTAAACTTAAAAGTTATACCCCCTACTTGGCTGGCTCTGCCGCCCATCTTGGTCGGATTACCGCCATCACGGACGGTTCTATAATTCTTTACTTTCCTTTAAACTTAAAAGTTATACCCCCTACTTGGCTGGCTCTGCCGCCTACTTGGTTGGTCTTATAACTTTGCTGCATTACTTTTACTTGCATTATTTTCAAGTAATATTACTGTGTAACTGTGCTTCCGCTTCCCATCTGTGTGTTCCTACCCCTTTATGGTATCAGAGCCACTCTTTTCTGGCCGGTGATAGTGTTGTTGTGTTCTCTGTCTCTCCGTCTGTGTCTACCCGAAACTTTGGTGCTCAGTTGTTGTGTCCCCTTCTTACCGTCGTTGGCGCCACCCTAGTCGTAAAGTGAATTCCTAGAACCGAACTGTAAGGCCCGTTTGAGCCAAGAGAGGGCGTGTAGGGCATGAGAGGTATAAGGTTGGTTAGGGTATGTGTTACGAAATGCAACGGTTGTGAGAAAAACATGATAATTGAGTGTTAAATCTAGGATAGTATGGATAGATTGTGGAGATCTAACTCTTCTATCAGCTCCAGGACTGGTTGTCCTCCTGATATTGTAAATGAAGAAGATCACAATGTTGATGATAGTGAGATCCCTGATTTTACTAAGTGGACTATTCCTAAGGTTGATACAAAAAATGTTTATAAAATAAGTTGGGCTGAAAATACTTTTCATTCTGCCTATAAAGTTAGAACTGTTGAACAAATATTCTCTATTTCAAAAACTCATGAAAAATGTTGCTTATTTACTAAAAGGAATATTAGTGAATTTCTTGCTTCTAAAAAGTTCAGTTACCTGCATATTGGTATGGTTCAAGTTGCTATCAAACCTCTTACCCGAAAGGGCATTAATGCTTCTGTTCTTATGTGTTTACGTGATGCTAGATTTAAACACTTTAAAGATAGCATTCTTGGTATGATTACTGCTTCTTTGTATAATGGTCCTATTTACTTTAGTTGTTATCCTGATCTTACTTTGGCTTTAGATGATGCTAACATTGTTAAAGCTTTGACTTTAAATATTGCTTCATCTGGATATCACATGGAAGAAGGTAGTAAACCTTTTGCTTTGATTTATCGCATTTATTATAGATTATTGGGTACTCAATTAAATCCTAGTGCTATAAATCATAGAGAACCTTCTGGTAAAACTATGTTAATTAAATGTTCAACTCCTGATGCAAAGATTCAAATTCCAAAAATGATTCAATGGCAAGACGTCAAACTTCCCACTGAATGGTTCCTGGAACAAGAATCTCCTATTGCCAAACCCATTTTTGATGAGCTTGATCTTACTCATATTCAACAATATCTTGATGGTACTGTTAAAATAAGTTTTCAAAATAGTAAACCCCTAAGAATCAACGAAGGAAGACATTCCTTTGCTGGATCTGAAAGTATTTCAAAACGAGACCAAGATCTCAATGAATTTTTGAAAAAGAATTTTTCAAAACCTACTGATTTCAAATCTGACAAAATTTCTAAAAGAGATCAAGATCTCAATGAATTTTTGGAAAAACCTGTTGATTTAAAATTAAAAGGAATTTCAGATGATAAAGTAAGTGATGTTTACTATTCCACCAAACCAGAATCTTCCTCTCCAAATGGCAAGCCTGCTAGTGAAGAAGAAGACGATGGTAATTCTATTTGTCTATCCGAAAGAGATTTCCCTCCTATTGATCCTTCTGGTTATGTTAAGCAATTAAGAGTTTTGACTGTTTTAAATGAAGATTTTAAAGTTGATTTGGTTCCTTTGTATGATGAGTTTATGCTTCCAAAAAACCGGATTAAAAGAAAATATTTCCAAGATAATTTTGCTCAATCTGAGAAAAACCGTGTTAAGAGTAAATGGTTAGAAAAAATGAATCAATTTAAAAAACATATTTTGTTTTTTGATTTTCTTGAAAACCATTATGTTTCAAATAATGAAGTTGCAAAGCAGCATTTGAGTGTAATAAAAAAATCAAATTTTATTAAAGAAAAGGATAAATCTACTATTCGGGCTACTCATCCGCCTCTTGAGACAATTGTGCTAACTTGTCAAGATAAAAAGACAGAAGTTAATGCTACTCCTTTTAAAATTGCTGATGATAAAACCCCTATTTACAGTATTATTGAACAAAACAACTTTGCTAATGAGTCTTTGCATGTTATTGGTCAACAGCTTGATCGTATTGAAGAAAAGATTATTGAAAAAACTGTTTCCATAGAAAAACCTGCTTCAGAAAAATCTGTAAAAACTGAGAAACCTTTGATAGATTTACCCAGCGAGAAAGTTATGTTCAAGACTTCTCAGTCTAAAATACTTGAGGTTGTTGATAAAATGCTTGCTGACTTAAAGGTTAAAACTGAAAGTACTTCTACAAATACAACTTGTACTATTTCAAAGAAAGGAAAAGAAATTGTTTCTGATGAACAAACTGATTCTGATACTGTTTCTTCTGTTTCTGCTACAAAGATTTTTGGTAATGATTTTCCAGAAATTAAAAGATTTGTTGGAAATCCAACTTCTCTTACAAAAAATTGGTATTCAAAACCTACTCCTCCTGATATACAATTTGAAGAAAGAATTTTTCAAACACAGTTCTCTGTTTCTGCTGATAAGCTTTATGAATGGAATATTGATGGTTTCTCTGAGCAAGAAATCATTAATAAAATGAGTCATATGTCCATGGTTGGTATTGCTTATCAAAATAACCATGATTTAGATCAGCCTGAAATTGTTAATTTACTTGTTACTGGTTTTTCTGGAACTCTTCGAGGATGGTGGGATTCATATCTCACAGAAGATTCCAAAGAATCTGTTAAACATGCTGTTAAAAAGAATGATGAAGGTTTGCCTATTTTTGATGAAAGTATTGGTCGTGGTATTCTAGATGGTGTGAATACTCTGATCTATACCATTCTCAAACATTTTGTTGGTACTCCATCTAATATTTCATCTCGAGTTTCTGATTTATTAAATAATTTGAGATGTCCTAGTATGACTGATTACAGGTGGTACCAAGATGTTTTTACTTCCAGAGTAATGCTTCGAAAAGATTGCAACAAGCCTTATTGGAAAGAAAGGTTTATTGACGGTCTGCCTCCAATCTTTGCTCATAAGGTAAAACAAGTGTTAATGGGAAAAAATGATTCTATTGATTATGATAACTTAACTTATGGAGATATTTTTAGTGCTATTAAAAAACTTGGTATTAACATGTGTAATGATGAAAAATTGTTAAAATACCATTTACAGAATAAGAAAAAAGCTAAATATGAAATGGGTAATTTTTGTGAACAATATGGTTTGCCCCCTATTGCTCCTTCCAGGCAAAAAGGGAAAAAACATGATAAAAGTCACAAAAACTATCATAACAAATATAAAAAATACAAAAATAATTTTGTCAAACCAAATGATTTTTATGCTAAAAAGAAAAATGTTTCCAAAAAATATGATAAACAAATGACAGGAAAAGGTAAATGTTTTAACTGTGGAAAACCTGGTCATTTCAGTAGAGATTGCAATCAAAAACCTGGTAAATTAAAGAATAAGTTTAACATGTTAAAAATTAATGATAAAGAGCAAGAAGAATTGTTCAGAATCCTTGATTCGCACAATTCGTCTGATTCTTTGGAAGATGATTTTTCTTCTTCTGATTCTTGTTACCAATCTGCTGATGATTCTTCTGATTCCCCTAATATTAAAATTGGCTGTAGAGATTCCTGTTGTAATATTATTAACTCTGTTAATACTCTCACTAAAAGCGAAGAAAATGAAAAATTAATAATCCAATTAATCAATCAGATCCAAAATCCTGAATTGCAAAAAGAATATCTAGATAAATTTAAGAAGAATCTGTTAAAAAATGAAACTGGTAAAAAATTAAAACCAACCATAAACTTTGAAGAAACTTTGGAAAGATTCAATAAAAAGAAATCCAAAGATTTAACTGTTAATGATCTCCAATTGGAAATCACTGTTGTTAAACAAGAAATGCTTGGTTTAAAAAATGATCTTAAAAATCTTGAAGATGATAATCAAAATATTAAACAAGAATTAATAATGTTAAAAATTGATAAAAGTCTT
This sequence comes from Quercus parvula, assembly GCA_030820535.1. NCBI lineage: Eukaryota > Viridiplantae > Streptophyta > Magnoliopsida > Fagales > Fagaceae > Quercus > Quercus parvula. The sequence goes on from JAUAME010000004.1 coordinate 26,826,247, forward strand.
GATCATCAACAAATTGATAATGAACAAGATGAGCATCAAGATGGAGACGAATCCAGTCAACAAGCTCTTCTTTCTGAAAAAGGTATTGTTGACCACTTCCAACTTAGCCCTGTCCATAAATTGATTCCTCCAAAATGGTTTACAAAAGTAAAAATTGTTGTTTCTCCAGATTATCATTTCACTGTTGTTGCAATGATTGATTCAGGTGCAGATATGAACTGTATTCAAGAAGGATTGATTCCTTCAAAATATTTTGAAAAATCAACCGAAAGATTGGTTTCTGCTAATGGTTCTCATATGAAAATTAAGTATGAATTGAATAATGCTCAAATATGCCATAACAATGTCAATTTTATGATTCCCTCTGTTCTTGTTAAAAATTTGACTGATAAAGTAATTCTTGGTTTACCTTTTATAAATGCTTTATATCCTTTCCTTGTTGAACATGATGGAATTACTACTGATCCTTTTGCACAAAAAATAAAATTCAAATTTGCTTCAAAAAATGAAATAGATATTGACAACCTGACTTATGAAAAAGATTCTCCCATGCATACTCTTGTCCAAGAAATAATGATGAGTTCTTGTCCATATTCTAAAAATAATGCTCACAGAACTAATACTATCAATCACCCTCACATTTTCAATACTTCTTTGCAGGAATCAGACGATGATGCAAGGATAAGTACCACTAATAAGTGGGATACTAGTAATATTTATACCTATACCACTAGTAAGTGGATTATTATGGCTTCAAAGGGAAAAGCTCCTGTACAGGACTATTCTCAACCCAAAAGGCTCCCAATGGGACGACCTTTCATGATGCATGAAGGCGCTTCTTCTGGGGTAAAATCCAAGGAAGCAATATCCCTTCAAAGAGATGTCCCTGCAAAGGTGACATACTCTAGTGGTGATATAATAATTGCTTTACAAGAAGTTTTAGCAAAAAATTTACAATTCCACAATGGTACCTACTCAGAATTACCAGCTTCTATTAAACTCATTCTTGATAACCTGCAATCTGCCTTTCTCGAAAAAGACAATGATGTTTTTCAACAAACACTTCGAGCCCTTGAAATCCACCTGGTTAACCTCACTGCTCAAAATGAAGTTCACACATACTACTATAACAAAACCTTTGCTTCAGAAGATGACTTCATTCTAGAAAATGAGGCCTTTAGAAGTCATCATATTACCCATCCAAATATTACAAATGATCTTTATCTCAGTCAACTCTTTGGCAAAGAGGATATCCATTCAAAGGATAAAATGACTATAATGGGCACAGATTATGCTAGATTGAGCCTTAAGACTCAATCAGTTTTAAGAAGTGCTGTTGCCAACTTGCCAACAGATATACGATTACGTATTCTGGAAAGCAAGGCTATGTTTAGATCTTTTGATCTATGGTTCGAATATTTCAAAACACTTGTTACTGCTACTATTCCTGATCCAGATGAGTTAGATGAAGATGATAATGTTTTTCTCCAAGCTGATTGGGAGGAAAAGTTTGAAAGTAGTCTCAGAGTATATGAAAAGCAACACCCATTTCCTGGTCTTTTGATAAATTTTGATGATGGTTCATATATTTCTGATATTTCAGATGATGATGAATATGATAGAGATCCTTACTGGCTTTCCCAAATGTTTGAATATGGTTTAGTCAGATACATGCGATTAACAAACCATTTTCAAATAAGCCAACTCCCACAAATTATTAAAGAGTCAGTTAGAAGATTCAATACTCCTTTTGTTACCATCAGATGTTGGAGTACGTTACCACAATGGGAACGAGACAATTGGATGAATGTTCAGCCTTCAAAGCATCTCATTCTCATTAATGGTCATACTCACCAAGGGCCATGGTTTGAAGGAAATACTCATTTATCTTTTGCTGATCCTCTTACTCTTATAAGATGCTGGAGAAATTATTTCAATAACCAAATTAGTAATATTACTGTGTAACTGTGCTTCCGCTTCCCATCTGTGTGTTCCTACCCCTTTATGGTATCAGAGCCACTCTTTTCTGGCCGGTGATAGTGTTGTTGTGTTCTCTGTCTCTCCGTCTGTGTCTACCCGAAACTTTGGTGCTCAGTTGTTGTGTCCCCTTCTTACCGTCGTTGGCGCCACCCTAGTCGTAAAGTGAATTCCTAGAACCGAACTGTAAGGCCCGTTTGAGCCAAGAGAGGGCGTGTAGGGCATGAGAGGTATAAGGTTGGTTAGGGTATGTGTTACGAAATGCAACGGTTGTGAGAAAAACATGATAATTGAGTGTTAAATCTAGGATAGTATGGATAGATTGTGGAGATCTAACTCTTCTATCAGCTCCAGGACTGGTTGTCCTCCTGATATTGTAAATGAAGAAGATCACAATGTTGATGATAGTGAGATCCCTGATTTTACTAAGTGGACTATTCCTAAGGTTGATACAAAAAATGTTTATAAAATAAGTTGGGCTGAAAATACTTTTCATTCTGCCTATAAAGTTAGAACTGTTGAACAAATATTCTCTATTTCAAAAACTCATGAAAAATGTTGCTTATTTACTAAAAGGAATATTAGTGAATTTCTTGCTTCTAAAAAGTTCAGTTACCTGCATATTGGTATGGTTCAAGTTGCTATCAAACCTCTTACCCGAAAGGGCATTAATGCTTCTGTTCTTATGTGTTTACGTGATGCTAGATTTAAACACTTTAAAGATAGCATTCTTGGTATGATTACTGCTTCTTTGTATAATGGTCCTATTTACTTTAGTTGTTATCCTGATCTTACTTTGGCTTTAGATGATGCTAACATTGTTAAAGCTTTGACTTTAAATATTGCTTCATCTGGATATCACATGGAAGAAGGTAGTAAACCTTTTGCTTTGATTTATCGCATTTATTATAGATTATTGGGTACTCAATTAAATCCTAGTGCTATAAATCATAGAGAACCTTCTGGTAAAACTATGTTAATTAAATGTTCAACTCCTGATGCAAAGATTCAAATTCCAAAAATGATTCAATGGCAAGACGTCAAACTTCCCACTGAATGGTTCCTGGAACAAGAATCTCCTATTGCCAAACCCATTTTTGATGAGCTTGATCTTACTCATATTCAACAATATCTTGATGGTACTGTTAAAATAAGTTTTCAAAATAGTAAACCCCTAAGAATCAACGAAGGAAGACATTCCTTTGCTGGATCTGAAAGTATTTCAAAACGAGACCAAGATCTCAATGAATTTTTGAAAAAGAATTTTTCAAAACCTACTGATTTCAAATCTGACAAAATTTCTAAAAGAGATCAAGATCTCAATGAATTTTTGGAAAAACCTGTTGATTTAAAATTAAAAGGAATTTCAGATGATAAAGTAAGTGATGTTTACTATTCCACCAAACCAGAATCTTCCTCTCCAAATGGCAAGCCTGCTAGTGAAGAAGAAGACGATGGTAATTCTATTTGTCTATCCGAAAGAGATTTCCCTCCTATTGATCCTTCTGGTTATGTTAAGCAATTAAGAGTTTTGACTGTTTTAAATGAAGATTTTAAAGTTGATTTGGTTCCTTTGTATGATGAGTTTATGCTTCCAAAAAACCGGATTAAAAGAAAATATTTCCAAGATAATTTTGCTCAATCTGAGAAAAACCGTGTTAAGAGTAAATGGTTAGAAAAAATGAATCAATTTAAAAAACATATTTTGTTTTTTGATTTTCTTGAAAACCATTATGTTTCAAATAATGAAGTTGCAAAGCAGCATTTGAGTGTAATAAAAAAATCAAATTTTATTAAAGAAAAGGATAAATCTACTATTCGGGCTACTCATCCGCCTCTTGAGACAATTGTGCTAACTTGTCAAGATAAAAAGACAGAAGTTAATGCTACTCCTTTTAAAATTGCTGATGATAAAACCCCTATTTACAGTATTATTGAACAAAACAACTTTGCTAATGAGTCTTTGCATGTTATTGGTCAACAGCTTGATCGTATTGAAGAAAAGATTATTGAAAAAACTGTTTCCATAGAAAAACCTGCTTCAGAAAAATCTGTAAAAACTGAGAAACCTTTGATAGATTTACCCAGCGAGAAAGTTATGTTCAAGACTTCTCAGTCTAAAATACTTGAGGTTGTTGATAAAATGCTTGCTGACTTAAAGGTTAAAACTGAAAGTACTTCTACAAATACAACTTGTACTATTTCAAAGAAAGGAAAAGAAATTGTTTCTGATGAACAAACTGATTCTGATACTGTTTCTTCTGTTTCTGCTACAAAGATTTTTGGTAATGATTTTCCAGAAATTAAAAGATTTGTTGGAAATCCAACTTCTCTTACAAAAAATTGGTATTCAAAACCTACTCCTCCTGATATACAATTTGAAGAAAGAATTTTTCAAACACAGTTCTCTGTTTCTGCTGATAAGCTTTATGAATGGAATATTGATGGTTTCTCTGAGCAAGAAATCATTAATAAAATGAGTCATATGTCCATGGTTGGTATTGCTTATCAAAATAACCATGATTTAGATCAGCCTGAAATTGTTAATTTACTTGTTACTGGTTTTTCTGGAACTCTTCGAGGATGGTGGGATTCATATCTCACAGAAGATTCCAAAGAATCTGTTAAACATGCTGTTAAAAAGAATGATGAAGGTTTGCCTATTTTTGATGAAAGTATTGGTCGTGGTATTCTAGATGGTGTGAATACTCTGATCTATACCATTCTCAAACATTTTGTTGGTACTCCATCTAATATTTCATCTCGAGCTTCTGATTTATTAAATAATTTGAGATGTCCTAGTATGACTGATTACAGGTGGTACCAAGATGTTTTTACTTCCAGAGTAATGCTTCGAAAAGATTGCCACAAGCCTTATTGGAAAGAAAGGTTTATTGACGGTCTGCCTCCAATCTTTGCTCATAAGGTAAAACAAGTGTTTGTTTAAGTGTTTCTTCAGAGCTTCTTCCTTAGAGAGAGACTTCCCTTGAGAGCCTTTCTATTGTAAGAATATCTCCCTGCTTACACTTCCTATTACACTTCCTACTTTCTCCACAAAGCCTGTAACCTCTAAAGCTTTGTAACTATTTCCAGTTTGTAATCACTACTACTGTAAGTGTTCAAGTTTACTTTCAATAACAAGTAACTTCAGTTTTATGTTCATTACTTGCATTATACTATTTGTTGCTACCGCCATCTTGGTCGGATTACCGCCATCACGGACGGTTCTATAATTCTTTACTTTCCTTTAAACTTAAAAGTTATACCCCCTACTTGGCTGGCTCTGCCGCCTACTTGGTTGGTCTTATAACTTTGCTGCATTACTTTTACTTGCATTATTTTCAAGTAATATTACTGTGTAACTGTGCTTCCGCTTCCCATCTGTGTGTTCCTACCCCTTTATGGTATCAGAGCCACTCTTTTCTGGCCGTCGATAGTGTTGTTGTGTTCTCTGTCTCTCCGTCTGTGTCTACCCAAAGCTTTGGTGCTCAGTTGTTGTGTCCCCTTCTTACCGTCGTTGGCGCCACCCTAGTCGTAAAGTGAATTCCTAGAACCGAACTGTAAGGCCCGTTTGAGCCAAGAGAGGGCGTGTAGGGCATGAGAGGTATAAGGTTGGTTAGGGTATGTGTTACGAAATGCAACGGTTGTGAGAAAAACATGATAATTGAGTGTTAAATCTAGGATAGTATGGATAGATTGTGGAGATCTAACTCTTCTATCAGCCCCAGGACTGGTTGTCCTCTTGGTATTGTAAATGATGAAGATCACAAGGTTGAGAGTTTTGGTGCTACTATTTCCATGTGCTTACATGATATGAATTCTAAGATTCTTAAAAATAATACTCTTTCTATGGCTGATGCTTCTTTGAATAATCATGCTTGTTTTAACTATTATTCTAATGCTTCTTGTTTGTATGAAAAAAGAGATAATGATAAAACTGTTGACCCCAGCTTTACTCCCATTGATAATTTTAACTATGCTAACCAATTAAGAGTTTTGACTATTTCAAATGAAAACTTTGAAGTTGATTTGGTTCCTTTATATGATGAATTTGTGCTTTCAAAAAATCAAATTAAACGAAAATACTTCCAAAATAATTTTGCTCAGTCTGACAAAAACCATGTCAAAAGTAAATGGTTAGAAAAAATGAAACAATTAAAAAAACATATTTTATTTTTTGATTTTCTTGAAAACTATTATGTTCCAAATAATGAAGTTTCAAAACAACATTTGAGTATGATAAGAAATTCAAATTTTGTTAAAACATCTTCTTTCAAGATTTCTGATGATCGTACTCCTACTACTAGCTTTATTAAACAAACCAACTCAACTAATGAATCTTTGCAAGTCATAGCCCAACAACCTGACCATAGTAAAAATACTGCTTTTATTAAAAACTCTGAAAAATCTGTTTTGATTGAGAAGTCTGACATACTTGAAGTTGTTGATAAAATGCTTTCTGATTTAAAAATTAAAATTGAAGGTACTTCTAGAAGTACACCTTGCATTATTTCAAAAAATGAAAAAGAAACTATTTCTGATGAACATACTGATTCTGACACTAATTCTTTTGATCCTGCTAAAGAGATTTTAAATGATGAATTACAAAGATTTGTTGAAAATTCCAAACTTACAAAAAATTGGTATTCCAAACCTATTCTTCCAGAAATACAATTTCAAAAAGGAATTTTTCAACCACAATTTTCTGTTCCTATTGATAAGCCTTACAAATGGAATATTGTAAATCACATGTCTGAAGTTGATATTGCCCATCAAAATAACTATGACATTGATCAACCTGATACTATTGATTTACTTGTTAATGATTTTTCTAGCATTCTTTATAAAGGGCAGGATCTATATCCCACAAGGTTGCCTATTTTTGCTAAACATACTAATTATAATACTCTTGGTTACGGTACTCTTGATGACCTAAATACTCCGATCTATACCATTCCTAAATATTTTATTAGTATTCCTTCTAATATTTCACCTCGAATTCTTGGATTGTTGAATACTTTAAAAAGTTCTACTATGATGAATTACAAATGGTATCAAGATGTTTTTGTTTCCAGGGATATGCTTCAGCAAGATTGCCATAAACCTTGTTGGAAAGAAAGGTTTATTGATGGTTTGCCTCCAATCTTTGCTCATAAGGAAAAGCAGGTATTAATGAGTACAAATGATTCTCTTAATTATGATAACCTAACCTATGATAATATTTTTAATATTAAAAAATTTGATGCTAGTTTGGGTAATAATAAAAAACTATTAATGTATCAATTACAGATTAAGAAAAAAGCTAATTTTTGTAAACAAAATGATCTGCCTCCTATTAGACAAAAAGGGAAGAAACATGATAAGAATTACAAAATATATAGTCATAAAAAATATAAAAGATACAAAAACAACTTTGTTAAATCAAATGATTTTCATGCTAAAGAGAAAAATGTTTCTCAAAAATATAAACAACTTGGTAAGTTTAAAAATAAGTTTCACATGTTAAAAATTGATAATAGAAATAAAAAAGAACTATTTAAAATCCTTGAATCAAATAATTCGTCTAATTCTTTGGAAGATGATTCTTTAAACTTGTTAAATCTGTTAAAAATAATCCCCTGCAAAAATATTAAATTTGTTAAAACTCTTACTAAAAGTAAAGAAAAATCCAAAGATTTAACTGTTAATGATTTACAGCATGAAATTAATATTATTAAACAAGAGATAAGCGAGTTAAAACATAAAAATAAGAATATTAATCCAGAGCTGATAATACTAAAAGTTGGTACAACTGGTAAAAAACATGATGAGCACAAAGATGGAGATGAATCCAGTCAACAGGCTCTTCTTTCTGATAAAGGTATTACTGATGTTTTCATTGATTCTCAACTTGCTCTTGTCAATAAAATACTTCTTCCAAAATGGTTTACAAAAGTTAAAATTGTCGTTTCTCCTGATTATCATTTCACTGTTATTGCCATGATTGATTCTGGTGCGGATATGAACTGTATCCAAGAAGGATTGATCCCTTCAAAATATTTTGAAAAATCAACCGAAAGATTGGTCTCAGCTAATGGTTCCCAAATGAAAATCAAATATGAATTGAATAATGCTCATGTTTGCCATGATAATGTTTGCTTCAAGATTCCTTCTGTTCTTGTCAAAAATATAACTGATAAAGTGATTCTTGGTTTGCCTTTTATAAATGCTTTGTATCCTTTTCTTGTTGAACATGATGGAATTACTACTGATCCTTTTGGACAAAGAGTAAAATTCAAATTTGCTTCTAAAACTAAAATTGATGATGCTTTAAACTTGATCCATGCTAAAGTTAAACACCTTAACTTCCTTCAACAAGAAGTTAGATACAAGAAAATTGCTGAACAAATTTCTAATAAATTATTACAATCAAAAATTGATAATTTTCAAAAAATGTTGATTGATAATGTTTGTTCTGATGTTCCTAATGCTTTTTGGCATAGAAAGAAACATATTGTTGATTTGCCTTATGTTAAAGATTTTCATGAGAAAAATATCCCCACCAAAGCTCGTCCTATTCAAATGAATGCTGAAACTGTTGAATTTTGTAAAAAAGAAATTAATGATTTATTGGAGAAAAAATTGATTAGGAATAGCAAGTCCCCTTGGTCTTGTTCTGCTTTTTATGTTCAGAAAAATGCTGAGATTGAAAGAGGAACTCCTCGATTAGTGATTAACTACAAACCTTTGAATAAGGTTTTAGAATGGATTAGGTATCCTATTCCCAATAAGAATGACTTGGTTCATAGGTTGAGTGAAGCCGTAGTATTCTCCAAGTTTGACATGAAGTCTGGATTCTGGCAAATCCAGATTAGTGAAAAGGATAGGTACAAAACTGCTTTTACCACTCCTTTTGGACATTATGAGTGGAATGTTATGCCTTTTGGCCTTAAAAATGCCCCAAGTGAGTTTCAAAACATTATGAATGATATTTTTAATTCATTCAGTCACTTTACCATTGTTTACATTGATGATGTTCTTGTCTACTCTAGTTCTATTGATGAACATTGGAAACATTTGTATTCATTTTTAGAAACTATCAAAAGAAATGGTCTTGTTGTCTCTGCTAAGAAGGTCAAACTGTTTCAAACAAAAGTCCGTTTCCTTGGCTTTGACATCTCTGAAGGACAAATTCGTCCTATTGATAGGGCCATCCAATTTGCTGATAAGTTTCCTGATGTGATCACCGAGAAAACTCAGCTCCAAAGATTTCTTGGGTCATTAAATTATGTTGCTGATTTTTACAAAGATATGAGAAAGCAATGTAAGCCTCTATTTGATAGGTTAAAGAGTAATCCTCCCCCTTGGTCTGACATCCATACTTCCCTTGTTAAACAAATTAAATCTCATGTTAAAACTTTGCCTTGTCTCGGTATTCCCACTGTTAGTGCTTTCAAAGTTGTTGAAACAGATGCCTCGGATTTTGGTTATGGAGGTATTCTGAAACAAAGAGTTTCACCAGAGTCACCTGAGCAAATTGTCCGTTTCTATTCTGGTATTTGGAATAATGCACAGTTAAATTACAGTACTATTAAAAAAGAAATTTTATCTACAGTTCTATGTATTTCAAAATTTCAAAGTGATTTATTAAACCAAAAATTTCTGCTACGAATTGATTGCAAAAGTGCTAAATATGTTATTGAAAAAGATGTTGAAAATATTGCTTCAAAACATATTTTTGCTAGGTGGCAAGCTATTTTGAGTGTGTTTGATTTTGATATTGAATATATTAAAGGATCCCAAAATACCATTCCTGATTTCCTTACCCGTGAATTTCTGCAGTGTCATTATGGCAAGTAGAAGGTCGAATGACAAGACGCTTGACAATAGTGACCAAATTGTCAAAGCTCAACCTGCTTCCCCCATAAACACTGTTAACCGATTCACTACTTTAGGAACTATTCCCAAAACTAACTACTCTTCTGTTTTAGCTTCTACTTATGATCCCTATACTTTGGTTCATAGCCCCCAACCTATTCAAACTGGTTTCCCTAGAAATCCCAATGTTTCCCAATATGTTAAAAAACGATATGTTCAAAACCTGTTCTCTGTAGAGCCTAATAGGGCCTCCATTACTAATCCTTTTAGACTTGCTACCAGCTACTTTCCCCCATTATTTCATTGGATTCCTGAGCACAACCAAAAGACGGTACAATATTATACTGCAATATTACGACAGGAAGATTCAGTTGAAATTAATCCTATTAGAGACAAGAATGATAGAGAAAAAATTATTTACCACAGTCTTTATCTAAAACACATTATTTCAGAGGAAATGTGGGGCCCCTGTCCTACTGCTACAAGGTCATTACCAAATTACCCTATTCCCTACTCTTACCATGATTATATTACAGCCTGGTTCAGATTTATGCTTCACCAAAATGAAACCATGTCCCACTCATGGTTTGTCAATTTTCACAAAGATTTTGATTCTCCTTTCCCCCTCTGGTTTATCCGATGGTGGACCCAATTTGGTTCAGCCGTTGAAATATTTCCTGCACAATTAACAGATTGTTTCAGAAATTTCTCATTAAAATTCAAACCTGATATTCATAAAGCCAAATTTCCCCCTCTACTTCATTTTATCAAAAAATATAAGACTCCATGGATTTTGAAATGGCAATATGCCAAAGAAGATGATGTTCTTGCACGATACTGGTATGTTAAGTGGTGGGATAGGTTTTCTCACACTGATTCTATTATTAACAATGTTGAAAGGGACTTCCTTGCTTCACATGTTTCTCCATTAAAGATTACTACTCCATTGCAAACAGTTGCAACTAATGCACCTGCTTCCTCATCAACAAAAAATATTGCATCTTCCACTAGATCCAAAAAGAAAAGTTCTCCTTTAGATGCGATCCGTAATGATCCTGATGCTTTATATGCACTACTATCTAAGATGGTTAAAGATGATGAAACTCCTAATTCTGATGCTACCAATTCAGACGATGAAAAAGCTTCTCAGGTCTCTGTGGCAAAGGACCCCGGATATCAAATCTATCCTTATCCACAAAATTGGTTTGCACATGATGAAGAGAATCCTGAGGAGTAGAAATTAATATTTAACTGAATACCTGCTTCAAGAAATAAGGCTTCAAAAGTTCTACGGAATGCCACTACTTCAACTTTGCTTCAAACATTCAGAATGCTCCAAAAGATCCAATAAGTGCTACAAGACAAGACTATGTTTTGGTTCCTTCTACTAGGCAATGATTCCTATATTTTGCCATAATGCATCTGACACTATCTACTACAAGAACAATAATGTTGAGTTCCCCAAATGATTCTCCAAGTTTTGGGCATAAAAGGAAATTTACTATTCATATCACTATTCACCTGTCACTATTCACCCGTCACTATTCATGGGTACTATTCACTATTACTGTTCACTCAATTATTTTGCCTATTTAAGGGGGGCTGTCCCTTGTATTCAAGCAAGTGTTTGTTTAAGTGTTTCTTCAGAGCTTCTTCCTTAGAGAGAGACTACCCTTGAGAGCCTTTCTATTGTAAGAATATCTCCCTGCTTACACTTCCTATTTCACTTCCTACTTTCTCCACAAAGCCTGTAACTTCTAAAGCTTTGTAACTATTTCCAGTTTGTAATCACTACTACTGTAAGTGTTCAAGTTTACTTTCAATAACAAGTAATTTCAGTTTTATGTTCATTACTTGCATTATACTATTTGTTGCTACCGCCATCTTGGTCGGATTACCGCCATCACGGACGGTTCTATAATTCTTTACTTTCCTTTAAACTTAAAAGTTATACCCCCTACTTGGCTGGCTCTGCCGCCTACTTGGTTGGTCTTATAACTTTGCTGCATTACTTTTACTTGCATTATTTTCAAGTAATATTACTGTGTAACTGTGCTTCCGCTTCCCATCTGTGTGTTCCTACCCCTTAAAGGCTTATCAATAGGAACAGAAAATTGTGGTTGAAAAATTCCTTTTTGAAATTGTATTTCTGGAAGAATAGGTTTGGAATACCAATTTTTTGTAAGTTTGGAATTTTCAACAAATCTTTGTAATTCATCATTTAAAATCTCTTTAGCAGGATCAAAAGAATTAGTGTCAGAATCAGTATGTTCATCAGAAATAGTTTCTTTTTCATTTTTTGAAATAATGCAAGGTGTACTTCTAGAAGTACCTTCAATTTTAATTTTTAAATCAGAAAGCATTTTATCAACAACTTTTGAAGGGCGCCAACGACGGTAAGAAGGGGACACAACAACTGAGCACCAAAGTTTCGGGTAGACACAGACGGAGAGACAGAGAACACAACAACACTATCGACGGCCAGAAAAGAGTGGCTCTGATACCATAAAGGGGTAGGAACACACAGATGGGAAGCGGAAGCACAGTTACACAGTAGTATTACTTGAAAATAATGCAAGTAAAAGTAATGCAGCAAAGTTATAAGACCAACCAAGTAGGCGGCAGAGCCAGCCAAGTAGGGGGTATAACTTTTAAGTTTAAAGGAAAGTAAAGAATTATAGAACCGTCCGTGATGGCGGTAATCCGACCAAGATGGCGGTAGCAACAAATAGTATAATGCAAGTAATGAACATAAAACTGAAGTTACTTGTTATTGAAAGTAAAGGGGTAGGAACACACAGATGGGAAGCGGAAGCACAGTTACACAGTAATATTACTTGAAAATAATGCAAGTAAAAGTAATGCAGCAAAGTTATAAGACCAACCAAGTAGGCGGCAGAGCCAGCCAAGTAGGGGGTATAACTTTTAAGTTTAAAGGAAAGTAAAGAATTATAGAACCGTCCGTGATGGCGGTAATCCGACCAAGATGGCGGTAGCAACAAATAGTATAATGCAAATAATGAACATAAAACTGAAGTTACTTGTTATTGAAAGTAAACTTGAACACTTACAGTAGTAGTGATTACAAACTGGAAATAGTTACAAAGCTTTAGAAGTTACAGACTTTGTGGAGAAAGTAGGAAGTGAAATAGGAAGTGTAAGCAGGGAGATATTCTTACAATAGAAAGGCTCTCAAGGGTAGTCTCTCTCTAAGGAAGAAGCTCTGAAGAAACACTTAAACAAACACTTGCTTTGAAAATAAGGGACAGCCCCCCTTAAATAGGCAATAATTCGGAGTGAACAGTAACGTTGAATAGTACTGTGAATAGTGACAGGTGAATAGTGACAGGTGAATAGTAACAGTGAATAGTAATTTTCTTTTTTTGCCCAAAACGTGGGGAATCATTTGGGGAACCCAAAATTATTGTTTTTGTAGCAGATGGTGTCAGATGCATTATGGCAAAGTATAGGGAATCATTGCCTAGCATAAGGAACCAAAACGTAGCCTTGTCTTGTAGCACTTATTGGAACTTTTGGAGCATTCTGAATGTTTGAAGCAAAGTTGAAGTAGTAATATTCCTTGGGACTATTGACTGAAGTGTATTCCGTCAATTTCGGGATGTTCTTGAAAATCAATCTTTATTGGTCTAATCAGTGGAAGCAGCATCGGAAGGATAACCATCATAAGGGCCTTGTGGAGAATGGCAATCATGATTATGAGAAGTGGCATATTTATTACAGAATCCACAGTAAAATATTGGTTGAAATACTGGGGGTTTCCCTGGGATGAGAAACTCAACAGGATTACAGTGGTTAGTGGCCCGTAAATGAGCAACTGCATCAGAATATGGTCTGGGACCAAAGACAGCAATTCTATCTGTGCTACCCATGAAATGGTAGCGTTTCCAGAGACTGTCAGCAACATTAATAATTTGGTTATTGAAATAATTTCTCCAGCATCTTATAAGAGTAAGAGGATCAGCAAAAGATAAATGAGTATTTCCTTCAAACCATGGCCCTTGGTGAGTATGACCATTAATGAGAATGAGATGCTTTGAAGGCTGAACATTCATCCAATTGTCTCGTTCCCATTGTGGTAACGTACTCCAACATCTGATGGTAACAAAAGGAGTATTGAATCTTCTAACTGACTCTTTAATAATTTGTGGGAGTTGGCTTATTTGAAAATGGTTTGTTAATCGCATGTATCTGACTAAACCATATTCAAACATTTGGGAAAGCCAGTAAGGATCTCTATCATATTCATCATCATCTGAAATATCAGAAATATATGAACCATCATCAAAATTTATCAAAAGACCAGGAAATGGGTGTTGCTTTTCATATACTCTGAGACTACTTTCAAACTTTTCCTCCCAATCAGCTTGGAGAAAAACATTATCATCTTCATCTAACTCATCTGGATCAGGAATAGTAGCAGTAACAAGTGTTTTGAAATATTCGAACCATAGATCAAAAGATCTAAACATAGCCTTGCTTTCCAGAATACGTAATCGTATATCTGTTGGCAAGTTGGCAACAGCACTTCTTAAAACTGATTGAGTCTTAAGGCTCAATCTAGCATAATCTGTGCCCATTATAGTCATTTTATCCTTTGAATGGATATCCTCTTTGCCAAAGAGTTGACTGAGATAAAGATCATTTGTAATATTTGGATGGGTAATATGATGACTTCTAAAGGCCTCATTTTCTAGAATGAAGTCATCTTCTGAAGCAAAGGTTTTGTTATAGTAGTATGTGTGAACTTCATTTTGAGCAGTGAGGTTAACCAGGTGGATTTCAAGGGCTCGAAGTGTTTGTTGAAAAATATCATTGTCTTTTTCGAGAAAGGCAGATTGCAGGTTATCAAGAATGAGTTTAATAGAAGCTGGTAATTCTGAGTAGGTACCATTGTGGAATTGTAAATTTTTTGCTAAAACTTCTTGTAAAGCAATTATTATATCACCACTAGAGTATGTCACCTTTGCAGGGACATCTCTTTGAAGGGATATTGCTTCCTTGGATTTTACCCCAGAAGAAGCGCCTTCATGCATCATGAAAGGTCGTCCCATTGGGAGCCTTTTGGGTTGAGAATAGTCCTGTACAGGAGCTTTTCCCTTTGAAGCCATAATAATCCACTTACTAGTGGTATAGGTATAAATATTACTAGTATCCCACTTATTAGTGGTACTTATCCTTGCATCATCGTCTGATTCCTGCAAAGAAGTATTGAAAATGTGAGGGCGATTGATAGTATTAGTTCTGTGAGCATTATTTTTAGAATATGGACAAGAACTCATCATTATTTCTTGGACAAGAGTATGCATGGGAGAATCTTTTTCATAAGTCAGGTTGTCAATATCTATTTCAGTTTTTGAAGCAAATTTGAATTTTATTTTTTGTGCAAAAGGATCAGTAGTAATTCCATCATGTTCAACAAGGAAAGGATATAAAGCATTTATAAAAGGTAAACCAAGAATTACTTTATCAGTCAAATTTTTAACAAGAACAGAGGGAATCATAAAATTGACATTGTTATGGCATATTTGAGCATTATTCAATTCATACTTAATTTTCATATGAGAACCATTAGCAGAAACCAATCTTTCGGTTGATTTTTCAAAATATTTTGAAGGAATCAATCCTTCTTGAATACAGTTCATATCTGCACCTGAATCAATCATTGCAACAACAGTGAAATGATAATCTGGAGAAACAACAATTTTTACTTTTGTAAACCATTTTGGAGGAATCAATTTATGGACAGGGCTAAGTTGGAAGTGGTCAACAATACCTTTTTCAGAAAGAAGAGCTTGTTGACTGGATTCGTCTCCATCTTGATGCTCATCTTGTTCATTATCAATTTGTTGATGATCAAGACTTTTATCAATTTTTAACATTATTAATTCTTGTTTAATATTTTGATTATCATCTTCAAGATTTTTAAGATCATTTTTTAAACCAAGCATTTCTTGTTTAACAACAGTGATTTCCAATTGGAGATCATTAACAGTTAAATCTTTGGATTTCTTTTTATTGAATCTTTCCAAAGTTTCTTCAAAGTTTATGGTTGGTTTTAATTTTTTACCAGTTTCATTTTTTAACAGATTCTTCTTAAATTTATCTAGATATTCTTTTTGCAATTCAGGATTTTGGATCTGATTGATTAATTGGATTATTAATTTTTCATTTTCTTCGCTTTTAGTGAGAGTATTAACAGAGTTAATAATATTACAACAGGAATCTCTACAGCCAATTTTAATATTAGGGGAATCAGAAGAATCATCAGCAGATTGGTAACAAGAATCAGAAGAAGAAAAATCATCTTCCAAAGAATCAGACGAATTGTGCGAATCAAGGATTCTGAACAATTCTTCTTGCTCTTTATCATTAATTTTTAACATGTTAAACTTATTCTTTAATTTACCAGGTTTTTGATTGCAATCTCTACTGAAATGACCAGGTTTTCCACAGTTAAAACATTTACCTTTTCCTGTCATTTGTTTATCATATTTTTTGGAAACATTTTTCTTTTTAGCATAAAAATCATTTGGTTTGACAAAATTATTTTTGTATTTTTTATATTTGTTATGATAGTTTTTGTGACTTTTATCATGTTTTTTCCCTTTTTGCCTGGAAGGAGCAATAGGGGGCAAACCATATTGTTCACAAAAATTACCCATTTCATATTTAGCTTTTTTCTTATTCTGTAAATGGTATTTTAACAATTTTTCATCATTACACATGTTAATACCAAGTTTTTTAATAGCACTAAAAATATCTCCATAAGTTAAGTTATCATAATCAATAGAATCATTTTTTCCCATTAACACTTGTTTTACCTTATGAGCAAAGATTGGAGGCAGACCGTCAATAAACCTTTCTTTCCAATAAGGCTTGTGGCAATCTTTTCGAAGCATTACTCTGGAAGTAAAAACATCTTGGTACCACCTGTAATCAGTCATACTAGGACATCTCAAATTATTTAATAAATCAGAAACTCGAGATGAAATATTAGATGGAGTACCAACAAAATGTTTGAGAATGGTATAGATCAGAGTATTCACACCATCTAGAATACCACGACCAATACTTTCATCAAAAATAGGCAAACCTTCATCATTCTTTTTAACAGCATGTTTAACAGATTCTTTGGAATCTTCTGTGAGATATGAATCCCACCATCCTCGAAGAGTTCCAGAAAAACCAGTAACAAGTAAATTAACAATTTCAGGCTGATCTAAATCATGGTTATTTTGATAAGCAATACCAACCATGGACATATGACTCATTTTATTAATGATTTCTTGCTCAGAGAAACCATCAATATTCCATTCATAAAGCTTATCAGCAGAAACAGAGAACTGTGTTTGAAAAATTCTTTCTTCAAATTGTATATCAGGAGGAGTAGGTTTTGAATACCAATTTTTTGTAAGAGAAGTTGGATTTCCAACAAATCTTTTAATTTCTGGAAAATCATTACCAAAAATCTTTGTAGCAGAAACAGAAGAAACAGTATCAGAATCAGTTTGTTCATCAGAAACAATTTCTTTTCCTTTCTTTGAAATAGTACAAGTTGTATTTGTAGAAGTACTTTCAGTTTTAACCTTTAAGTCAGCAAGCATTTTATCAACAACCTCAAGTATTTTAGACTGAGAAGTCTTGAACATAACTTTCTCGCTGGGTAAATCTATCAAAGGTTTCTCAGTTTTTACAGATTTTTCTGAAGCAGGTTTTTCTATGGAAACAGTTTTTTCAATAATCTTTTCTTCAATACGATCAAGCTGTTGACCAATAACATGCAAAGACTCATTAGCAAAGTTGTTTTGTTCAATAATACTGTAAATAGGGGTTTTATCATCAGCAATTTTAAAAGGAGTAGCATTAACTTCTGTCTTTTTATCTTGACAAGTTAGCACAATTGTCTCAAGAGGCGGATGAGTAGCCCGAATAGTAGATTTATCCTTTTCTTTAATAAAATTTGATTTTTTTATTACACTCAAATGCTGCTTTGCAACTTCATTATTTGAAACATAATGGTTTTCAAGAAAATCAAAAAACAAAATATGTTTTTTAAATTGATTCATTTTTTCTAACCATTTACTCTTAACACGGTTTTTCTCAGATTGAGCAAAATTATCTTGGAAATATTTTCTTTTAATCCGGTTTTTTGGAAGCATAAACTCATCATACAAAGGAACCAAATCAACTTTAAAATCTTCATTTAAAACAGTCAAAACTCTTAATTGCTTAACATAACCAGAAGGATCAATAGGAGGGAAATCTCTTTCGGATAGACAAATAGAATTACCATCGTCTTCTTCTTCACTAGCAGGCTTGCCATTTGGAGAGGAAGATTCTGGTTTGGTGGAATAGTAAACATCACTTACTTTATCATCTGAAATTCCTTTTAATTTTAAATCAACAGGTTTTTCCAAAAATTCATTGAGATCTTGATCTCTTTTAGAAATTTTGTCAGATTTGAAATCAGTAGGTTTTGAAAAATTCTTTTTCAAAAATTCATTGAGATCTTGGTCTCGTTTTGAAATACTTTCAGATCCAGCAAAGGAATGTCTTCCTTCGTTGATTCTTAGGGGTTTACTATTTTGAAAACTTATTTTAACAGTACCATCAAGATATTGTTGAATATGAGTAAGATCAAGCTCATCAAAAATGGGTTTGGCAATAGGAGATTCTTGTTCCAGGAACCATTCAGTGGGAAGTTTGACGTCTTGCCATTGAATCATTTTTGGAATTTGAATCTTTGCATCAGGAGTTGAACATTTAATTAACATAGTTTTACCAGAAGGTTCTCTATGATTTATAGCACTAGGATTTAATTGAGTACCCAATAATCTATAATAAATGCGATAAATCAAAGCAAAAGGTTTACTACCTTCTTCCATGTGATATCCAGATGAAGCAATATTTAAAGTCAAAGCTTTAACAATGTTAGCATCATCTAAAGCCAAAGTAAGATCAGGATAACAACTAAAGTAAATAGGACCATTATACAAAGAAGCAGTAATCATACCAAGAATGCTATCTTTAAAGTGTTTAAATCTAGCATCACGTAAACACATAAGAACAGAAGCATTAATGCCCTTTCGGGTAAGAGGTTTGATAGCAACTTGAACCATACCAATATGCAGGTAACTGAACTTTTTAGAAGCAAGAAATTCACTAATATTCCTTTTAGTAAATAAGCAACATTTTTCATGAGTTTTTGAAATAGAGAATATTTGTTCAACAGTTCTAACTTTATAGGCAGAATGAAAAGTATTTTCAGCCCAACTTATTTTATAAACATTTTTTGTATCAACCTTAGGAATAGTCCACTTAGTAAAATCAGGGATCTCACTATCATCAACATTGTGATCTTCTTCATTTACAATATCAGGAGGACAACCAGTCCTGGAGCTGATAGAAGAGTTAGATCTCCACAATCTATCCATACTATCCTAGATTTAACACTCAATTATCATGTTTTTCTCACAACCGTTGCATTTCGTAACACATACCCTAACCAACCTTATACCTCTCATGCCCTACACGCCCTCTCTTGGCTCAAACGGGCCTTACAGTTCGGTTCTAGGAATTCACTTTACGACTAGGGTGGCGCCAACGACGGTAAGAAGGGGACACAACAACTGAGCACCAAAGTTTCGGGTAGACACAGACGGAGAGACAGAGAACACAACAACACTATCGACGGCCAGAAAAGAGTGGCTCTGATACCATAAAGGGGTAGGAACACACAGATGGGAAGCGGAAGCACAGTTACACAGTAATATTATAGTTAAAACAAGCATGATTATTCAAAGAAGCATCAGCCATAGAAAGAGTATTATTTTTAAGAATCTTAGAATTCATATCATGTAAGCACATGGAAATAGTAGCACCAAAACTCTCAACCTTGTGATCTTCATCATTTACAATACCAAGAGGACAACCAGTCCTGGGGCTGATAGAAGAGTTAGATCTCCACAATCTATCCATACTATCCTAGATTTAACACTCAATTATCATGTTTTTCTCACAACCGTTGCATTTCGTAACACATACCCTAACCAACCTTATACCTCTCATGCCCTACACGCCCTCTCTTGGCTCAAACGGGCCTTACAGTTCGGTTCTAGGAATTCACTTTACGACTAGGGTGGCGCCAACGACGGTAAGAAGGGGACACAACAACTGAGCACCAAAGCTTCGGGTAGACACAGACGGAGAGACAGAGAACACAACAACACTATCACCGGCCAGAAAAGAGTGGCTCTGATACCATAAAGGGGTAGGAACACACAGATGGGAAGCGGAAGCACAGTTACACAGTAGTATTACTTGAAAATAATGCAAGTAAAAGTAATGCAGCAAAGTTATAAGACCAACCAAGTAGGCGGCAGAGCCAGCCAAGTAGGGGGTATAACTTTTAAGTTTAAAGGAAAGTAAAGAATTATAGAACCGTCCGTGATGGCGGTAATCCGACCAAGATGGCGGTAGCAACAAATAGTATAATGCAAGTAATGAACATAAAACTGAAGTTACTTGTTATTGAAAGTAAACTTGAACACTTACAGTAGTAGTGATTACAAACTGGAAATAGTTACAAAACTTTAGAGGTTACAGGCTTTGTGGAGAAAGTAGGAAGTGTAATAGGAAGTGTAAGCAGGGAGATATTCTTACAATAGAAAGGCTCTCAAGGGAAGTCTCTCTCTAAGGAAGAAGCTCTGAAGAAACACTTAAACAAACACTTTTTTGTATCAACCTTAGGAATAGTCCACTTAGTAAAATCAGGGATCTCACTATCATCAACATTGTGATCTTCTTCATTTACAATATCAGGAGGACAACCAGTCCTGGAGCTGATAGAAGAGTTAGATCTCCACAATCTATCCATACTTGAAAACTCTCAACAACACTACCTTTTCCTGTCATTTGTTTATCATATTTTTTGGAAACATTTTTCTTTTTAGCATAAAAATCATTTGGTTTGACAAAATTATTTTTGTATTTTTTATATTTGTTATGATAGTTTTTGTGACTTTTATCATGTTTTTTCCCTTTTTGCCTGGAAGGAGCAATAGGGGGCAAACCATATTGTTCACAAAAATTACCCATTTCATATTTAGCTTTTTTCTTATTCTGTAAATGGTATTTTAACAATTTTTCATCATTACACATGTTAATACCAAGTTTTTTGATAGCACTAAAAATATCTCCATAAGTTAAGTTATCATAATCAATAGAATCATTTTTTCCCATTAACACTTGTTTTACCTTATGAGCAAAGATTGGAGGCAGACCGTCAATAAACCTTTCTTTCCAATAAGGCTTGTGGCAATCTTTTCGAAGCATTACTCTGGAAGTAAAAACATCTTGGTACCACCTGTAATCAGTCATACTAGGACATCTCAAATTATTTAATAAATCAGAAACTCGAGATGAAATATTAGATGGAGTACCAACAAAATGTTTGAGAATGGTATAGATCAGAGTATTAACACCATCTAGAATACCACGACCAATACTTTCATCAAAAATAGGCAAACCTTCATCATTCTTTTTAACAGCATGTTTAACAGATTCTTTGGAATCTTCTGTGAGATATGAATCCCACCATCCTCGAAGAGTTCCAGAAAAACCAGTAACAAGTAAATTAACAATTTCAGGCTGATCTAAATCATGGTTATTTTGATAAGCAATACCAACCATGGACATATGACTCATTTTATTAATGATTTCTTGCTCAGAGAAACCATCAATATTCCATTCATAAAGCTTATCAGCAGAAACAGAGAACTGTGTTTGAAAAATTCTTTCTTCAAATTGCATATCAGGAGGAGTAGGTTTTGAATACCAATTTTTTGTAAGAGACATAGGAGTTGGATTTCCAACAAATCTTTTAATTTCTGGAAAATCATTACCAAAAATCTTTGTAGCAGAAACAGAAGAAACAGTATCAGAATCAGTTTGTTCATCAGAAACAATTTCTTTTCCTTTCTTTGAAATAGTACAAGTTGTATTTGTAGAAGTACTTTCAGTTTTAACCTTTAAGTCAGCAAGCATTTTATCAACAACCTCAAGTATTTTAGACTGAGAAGTCTTGAACATAACTTTCTCGCTGGGTAAATCTATCAAAGGTTTCTCAGTTTTTACAGATTTTTCTGAAGCAGGTTTTTCTATGGAAACAGTTTTTTCAATAATCTTTTCTTCAATACGATCAAGCTGTTGACCAATAACATGCAAAGACTCATTAGTAAAGTTGTTTTGTTCAATAATACTGTAAATAGGGGTTTTATCATCAGCAATTTTAAAAGGAGTAGCATTAACTTCTGTCTTTTTATCTTGACAAGTTAGCACAATTGTCTCAAGAGGCGGATGAGTAGCCTGAATAGTAGATTTATCCTTTTCTTTAATAAAATTTGATTTTTTTATTACACTCAAATGCTGCTTTGCAACTTCATTATTTGAAACATAATGGTTTTCAAGAAAATCAAAAAACAAAATATGTTTTTTAAATTGATTCATTTTTTCTAACCATTTACTCTTAACACGGTTTTTCTCAGATTGAGCAAAATTATCTTGGAAATATTTTCTTTTAATCCGGTTTTTTGGAAGCATAAACTCATCATACAAAGGAACCAAATCAACTTTAAAATCTTCATTTAAAACAGTCAAAACTCTTAATTGCTTAACATAACCAGAAGGATCAATAGGAGGGAAATCTCTTTCGGATAGATCAATAGAATTACCATCGTCTTCTTCTTCACTAGCAGGCTTGCCATATGGAGAGGAAGTTTCTGGTTTGGTGGAATAGTAAACATTGCTCACTTTATCATTTGAAATTCCTTTTAATTTTAAATCAACAAGTTTATCAAAATTCTTTTCCAAAAATTCATTGAGATCTTGGTCTCGTTTTGAAATACTTTCAGATCCAGCAAAGGAATGTCTTCCTTCATTGATTCTTAAGGGTTGACTATTTTGAAAACTTATTTTAACAGTACCATCAAGATATTGTTGAATATGAGTAAGATCAAGCTCATCAAAAATGGGTTTGGCAATAGGAGATTCTTGTTCCAAGAACCATTCAGTGGGAAGTTTGACGTCTTGCCATTGAATCATTTTTGGAATTTGAATTTTTGCATCAGGAGTTGAACATTTAATTAACATAGTTTTACCAGAAGGTTCTCTATGATTTATAGCACTAGGATTTAATTGAGTACCCAATAATCTATAATAAATGCGATAAATCAAAGCAAAAGGTTTACTACCTTCTTCCATGTGATATCCAGATGAAGCAATATTTAAAGTCAAAGCTTTAACAATGTTAGCATCATCTAAAGCCAAAGTAAGATCAGGATAACAACTAAAGTAAATAGGACCATTATACAAAGAAGCAGTAATCATACCAAGAATGCTATCTTTAAAGTGTTTAAATCTAGCATCACGTAAACACATAAGAACAGAAGCATTAATGCCCTTTCGGGTAAGAGGTTTGATAGCAACTTGAACCATACCAATATGCAGGTAACTGAACTTTTTAGAAGCAAGAAATTCACTAATATTCCTTTTAGTAAATAAGCAACATTTTTCATGAGTTTTTGAAATAGAGAATATTTGTTCAACAGTTCTAACTTTATAGGCAGAATGAAAAGTATTTTCAGCCCAACTTATTTTATAAACATTTTTTGTATCAACCTTAGGAATAGTCCACTTAGTAAAATCAGGGATCTCACTATCATCAACATTGTGATCTTCTTCATTTACAATATCAGGAGGACAACCAGTCCTGGAGCTGATAGAAGAGTTAGATCTCCACAATCTATCCATACTATCCTAGATTTAACACTCAATTATCATGTTTTTCTCACAACCGTTGCATTTCGTAACACATACCCTAACCAACCTTATACCTCTCATGCCCTACACGCCCTCTCTTGGCTCAAACAGGCCTTACAGTTCGGTTCTAGGAATTCACTTTACGACTAGGGTGGCGCCAACGACGGTAAGAAGGGGACACAACAACTGAGCACCAAAGTTTCGGGTAGACACAGACGGAGAGACAGAGAACACAACAACACTATCGACGGCCAGAAAAGAGTGGCTCTGATACCATAAAGGGGTAGGAACACACAGATGGGAAGCGGAAGCACAGTTACACAGTAGTATTACTTGAAAATAATGCAAGTAAAAGTAATGCAGCAAAGTTATAAGACCAACCAAGTAGGCGGCAGAGCCAGCCAAGTAGGGGGTATAACTTTTAAGTTTAAAGGAAAGTAAAGAATTATAGAACCGTCCGTGATGGCGGTAATCCGACCAAGATGGCGGTAGCAACAAATAGTATAATGCAAGTAATGAACATAAAACTGAAGTTACTTGTTATTGAAAGTAAACTTGAACACTTACAGTAGTAGTGATTACAAACTGGAAATAGTTACAAAGCTTTAGAAGTTACAGGCTTTGTGGAGAAAGTAGGAAGTGTAATAGGAAGTGTAAGCAGGGAGATATTCTTACAATAGAAAGGCTCTCAAGGGTAGTCTCTCTCTAAGGAAGAAGCTCTGAAGAAACACTTAAACAAACACTTGCTTTGAAAATAAGGGACAGCCCCCCTTAAATAGGCAATAATTCGGAGTGAACAGTAACGTTGAATAGTACTGTGAATAGTGACAGGTGAATAGTGACAGGTGAATAGTAACAGTGAATAGTAATTTTCCTTTTTTGCCCAAAACGTGGGGAATCATTTGGGGAACCCAAAATTATTGTTCTTGTAGCAGATGGTGTCAGATGCATTATGGCAAAGTATAGGGAATCATTGCCTAGCATAAGGAACCAAAACGTAGCCTTGTCTTGTAGCACTTATTGGATTTTTGGAGCATTCTGAATGTTTGAAGCAAAGTTGAAGTAGTAATATTCCTTGGGACTATTGACTGAAGTGTATTCCGCCAATTTCGGGATGTCTTGAAGCAATTCACAATTTTTGAAGCATTTTGGCCTTTGTGCTGGCCAAAAGAATAAGGGAACCAATTTCTAATTAGTCATAAGCATCTGATGGGTAGCTAATATCAGGGTCCCATGGGGGATCATCATTGCATGCATGGTCTTGGTAAGAGGTATGTTGATTACAGAATCCACAATATAGAAGCGGTTCAAACTCTGGAGTTTTCCCTGGGATGAGAAAACTGCTTGGATTACAATAATCTACTTTCTTTATATGAGAAATGGCATTAGCATAAGGTCTAGGACCAAATACAGAAATTCTTTCTGTGCTTCCCATGAAGTGATATTCTTTCCATAGTTTCTGGGTGACATCCAGAATTTGATTACTGAAATAGTGTCTCCAACATTCTGCAAGAGCATAAGGATTGCTGAAAGATAAATAAGAATCACCTTCATACCATTGGCCTTGGTGAGTGTACCCATTTATGAGAACGAGATGTTTTGAGGGTTGGACATTCATCCAGTTGTCTCTTTCCCATTCGGGCAAAGTACTCCAACATCTTATGGAAACATAAGGGCTTTCAAATTTTGTAATAGCAGTCTGAATAATTTGAGGGAGCTGACTGGCTTGGTCAGGACTTGTTAATTTTATAAGTCTGATAAAGCCATACTCAAACATTTGGGAAAGCCAATTGGGGCTTCTATCAGCATCATCATTATCTGAATTTGAACCATGATTATTAGCAACATTTGAATCATCATCATAATTAACCAGAAGGCCAGGAAATGGGTGTTTCCTTTCATATACTCTGAGACTGCTCCCAAAGTGATCTTCCCAATCAGCTTGATCAAGGATGTCACTAGTATCGTCTGAATTGGCAGGATCAGGAATAGTAGTTGTAACAAGTACCTTGAAATAATCGAACCAAAGATCAAAAGATCTAGAAATAGCCTTGCTTCTCAGAATACTAAATTGTATATCTGTTGGCAAGTTGGCAATGGCACTTCTTAACAAAGATTGGGTCTTAAGACTCAATCTAGCATAATCGGTGCCCATTATAGTCAATTTATCCATTGAATGGATTTCCTCTTTGCCAAAGAGTTGACTAGTGTAAGGATTATGGGGTTTTTCTATAATATTTGGTTGGTTATCAAGGTGGCTTTCAAAAGCCTCATTATCGAAAGCAAGGTTACCACTTTCTGAAACAAAATTAGCATAATGGCTTGTATAAATCTCAGTTTGTGTAGTAAGGTTAGCAAGGTGGATTTCGAGAGCTCGGAGAGTTTGTTGAAAAACATTACGGTGGTTTTCGATAAAAGCAGATTGAAGTTTATCAAGAATGGTTTTAATAGAAGCAGGTAACTCTGAGTATGTATCATTGTGGAATTGTAAATTTCGAGCCAAAATTTCTTGTAAAGCAATTATTATACCACCATTAGAGTATGTCACCTTTGCAGGGACATCTCTTTGAAGGGATATTGCTTCCTTGGATTTTACCCCAGAAGAAGCGCCTTCATGCATTATGAAAGGACGTCCCATTGGGAGCCTTTTGGGTTGAGAATAGTCCTGTACAGGAGCTTTTCCTTTTGAAGTCATAATAATCCACTTACTAGTGATATAGGTATAAATATTACTATTATCCCACTTATTAGTGGTACTTATCCTTGCATCATCGTCCGATTCCTGCAAAGAAGTATTGAAAATGTGAGGACGATTGATAGTATTAGTTTGGTGAGTATTGTTTTGAGAATAAGTACTCATCATTATTTCTTGGACAAGAATATGCATGGGAGAATCTTTTTCATAAGTCAGATTATCAATATCTATTTCAGTTTTTGAAGCAAATTTGAATTTTATTTTTTGTCCAAAAGGATCAGTAGTAATTCCATCATGTTCAACAAGGAAAGGATATAAAGCATTTATAAAAGGTAAACCAAGAATTACTTTATCAGTTAAATCTTTAACAAGAACAGAAGGAATCTTAAAATTGACATTATTATGGCATATGTGAACATTATTCAATTCATATTTAATTTTCATCTGAGAACCATTAGCAGAAATCAATCTTTCAGTTGATTTTTCAAAATATTTTGAAGGAATCAATCCTTCTTGGATACAGTTCATATCTGCACCTGAATCAATCATGGCAATAACAGTGAGATTATAATCTGGGGAAACAACAATTTGTACTTTTGTAAACCATTTTGGAGGAATCAATTTATGGACAGGACTAAGTTGGAAGTGGTCAACAATACCTTTTTCAGAAAGAAGAGCTTGTTGACTGGATTCGTCTCCATCTTGATGCTCATCTTGTTCATTATCAATTTGTTGATGATCAAGACTTTTATCAATTTTTAACATTATTAATTCTTGTTTAATATCTTGATTATCATTTTTAAGATTTTTAAGATCATTTTTTAAACCAAGCATTTCTTGTTTAACAACAGTGATTTCCAATTGGAGATCATTAACAGTTAAATCTTTGGATTTCTTTTTATTGAATCTTTCCAAAGTTTCTTCAAAGTTTATGGTTGATTTTAATTTTTTACCAGTTTCATTTTTTAACAGATTCTTCTTAAATTTATCTAGATATTCTTTTTGCAATTCAGGATTTTGGATCTGATTGATTAATTGGATTATTAATTTTTCATTTTCTTCGCTTTTAGTGAGAGTATTAACAGAGTTAATAATATTACAACAGGAATCTCTACAGCCAATTTTAATATTAGGGGAATCAGAAGAATCATCAGCAGATTGGTAACAAGAATCAGAAGAAGAAAAATCATCTTCCAAAGAATCAGACGAATTGTGCGAATCAAGGATTCTGAACAATTCTTCTTGCTCTTTATCATTAATTTTTAACATGTTAAACTTATTCTTTAATTTACCAGGTTTTTGATTGCAATCTCTACTGAAATGACCAGGTTTTCCACAGTTAAAACATTTACCTTTTCCTGTCATTTGTTTATCATATTTTTTGGAAACATTTATAAAAGGCAAACCAAGAAGCATTTTATCAACAACTTCAAGTATGTCAGACTTCTCAATCAAAACAGATTTTTCAGAGTTTTTAATAAAAGCAGTATTTTTACTATGGTCAGGTTGTTGGGCTATGACTTGCAAAGATTCATTAGTTGAGTTGGTTTGTTTAATAAAGCTGGTAGTAGGAGTACGATCATCAGAAATCTTGAAAGAAGATGTTTTAACAAAATTTGAATTTCTTATCATACTCAAATGTTGTTTTGAAACTTCATTATTTGGAACATAATAGTTTTCAAGAAAATCAAAAAATAAAATATGTTTTTTTAATTGTTTCATTTTTTCTAACCATTTACTTTTGACATGGTTTTTGTCAGACTGAGCAAAATTATTTTGGAAGTATTTTCGTTTAATTTGATTTTTTGAAAGCACAAATTCATCATATAAAGGAACCAAATCAACTTCAAAGTTTTCATTTGAAATAGTCAAAACTCTTAATTGGTTAGCATAGTTAAAATTATCAATGGGAGTAAAGCTGGGGTCAACAGTTTTATCATTATCTCTTTTTTCATACAAACAAGAAGCATTAGAATAATAGTTAAAACAAGCATGATTATTCAAAGAAGCATCAGCCATAGAAAGAGTATTATTTTTAAGAATCTTAGAATTCATATCATGTAAGCACATGGAAATAGTAGCACCAAAACTCTCAACCTTGTGATCTTCATCATTTACAATACCAAGAGGACAACCAGTCCTGGGGCTGATAGAAGAGTTAGATCTCCACAATCTATCCATACTATCCTAGATTTAACACTCAATTATCATGTTTTTCTCACAACCGTTGCATTTCGTAACACATACCCTAACCAACCTTATACCTCTCATGCCCTACACGCCCTCTCTTGGCTCAAACGGGCCTTACAGTTCGGTTCTAGGAATTCACTTTACGACTAGGGTGGCGCCAACGACGGTAAGAAGGGGACACAACAACTGAGCACCAAAGCTTTGGGTAGACACAGACGGAGAGACAGAGAACACAACAACACTATCGACGGCCAGAAAAGAGTGGCTCTGATACCATAAAGGGGTAGGAACACACAGATGGGAAGCGGAAGCACAGTTACACAGTAATATTACTTGAAAATAATGCAAGTAAAAGTAATGCAGCAAAGTTATAAGACCAACCAAGTAGGCGGCAGAGCCAGCCAAGTAGGGGGTATAACTTTTAAGTTTAAAGGAAAGTAAAGAATTATAGAACCGTCCGTGATGGCGGTAATCCGACCAAGATGGCGGTAGCAACAAATAGTATAATGCAAGTAATGAACATAAAACTGAAGTTACTTGTTATTGAAAGTAAACTTGAACACTTACAGTAGTAGTGATTACAAACTGGAAATAGTTACAAAGCTTTAGAGGTTACAGGCTTTGTGGAGAAAGTAGGAAGTGTAATAGGAAGTGTAAGCAGGGAGATATTCTTACAATAGAAAGGCTCTCAAGGGAAGTCTCTCTCTAAGGAAGAAGCTCTGAAGAAACACTTAAACAAACACTTACTTGAATACAAGGGACAGCCCCCCTTAAATAGGCAAAATAATTGAGTGAACAGTAATAGTGAATAGTACCCATGAATAGTGACGGGTGAATAGTGACAGGTGAACAGTGATATGAATACCATTTAACCCAATTAAACCTCATTAACATTAATGTTTATTGGGATTTAACTGAATATCCAATTAGACCAAATTATGATCCAAGTATCATTTCTAAAAATCACCAAACTCTAAAATTCCCCAAAACCACTTAAAATTACCAAAATACCCCCTAAACCTAAAAATGACTAAAATACCCTTGAAACCTAAAAAAAAGGACCAAAATATCCCCTAATCCTAAAAAATAAACAAAATACCTCTGAAATCGAAAAAATGGCCGAAATACACTCTAAACCTTAAAATTACCAAAATACTCCTGAAACCTAAAAAATGACTGAAATACCCCCCAAAACCAAAAAATGACCAAAATACCCCCTGAAACCTAAAAATGACCAAAATACCCCCAAAACCTAAAAATGATCAAAATAACCCCAAAACCTAAAAATTGACCAAAATACCCTTGAAACCTAAAAACTACCAAAATACCCCCTCAAACCTATAAAATAACCGCAATACCCCCCTAAACCTCAAAAATGACCAAATTACCCCCCAAAACCTAAAAATTGACCAAAATACCCCCAAAACCTAAAAAATGACCGAAATACTCCCAAAACCTAAAAATGACCAAAATGACTCCTAAACCTAAAAAATGACTGAAATATCCCCAAAACCTATAAAAAAAAAAGCCACTTAAACCTATAAGACGATAAAAATACACCCTAAACCTAAAAAATGACCAAAATCCCCCCTAAAGCTAAAAAATGACCAAAATACTCTGTAAACATAAAAAATGACCAAAATACCCCCATAAACCCAAAAAATGACTAAAATAGCCCCCAAACCTATAAAATGACTAAAATATCCCCAAAACCTAAAAATGACTAAAAGACCTCCAAAACCTAGAAAATTAACGAAATAGCCCCAAAATTTAAAAATTCATGGAACATCCCTAAAACCTAAAAAATTAATAACATTCCCTCAAAACCTACAAAATGACTGAAATACTCTTAGAACCTTTAATTTGACAAAAATACCATGTAAACATCCAAAATACTCTTTGGGTGTATTTGTTTCATCTTATAACTTTAGTGGTATTTTGGTCATTTTAGATATTTTGAGGGGTATTTTGGTTGTTTTAAAGGTTTAGAGCTATTTTGGTTGTTTTAGAGGTTTCAGGGTAATTTTAGAGATTTTGGATTGTTTGTGGTCCTTTTAGATGTTTTGGGTGTATTTAGGTCATTTTAAAGGTTTAGGGGTATTTTCATCATTTTATAGGTTTGAGGGTATTTTGGTCATTTTTTAGACTTTAGGGGTGTGTTTTGGTCTTTTTTTAGGTTTAGGGAGTACTTTGGTCATTTTATAGCTTTAGGGGGTGTTTTGGTCATTTTTAGGTTTCGGGGGTATTTTGGTCATTTTTTAGGTTTATATGGTATTTCAGTTAATTTTTAGGTTTCATGGGTATTTTAGTCATTTTTAGGTTTCGAGGGTATTTTGGTAATTTTTTAGGTTTAGGGGGGTATTTTTGTAATTTTAAGGTTTCGGGAGTATTTTGGTCATTTTTAAGGTTTTGGGGGTATTTTAGTCATTTATAGGGTTTCAGGGGTATTTTGGTCTTTTTCAAGTTTTAGGGGGTATTTGGTCATTTTTAGGTTTAGGGGGGTATTTTAGTTATTTTTAGGTTCAGGGAGTATTTTGGTCAATTTTTAGATTTTGGAGGTATTTTAGTCATTTTTTAGGTTTAGGAGGTATTTTAGTTATTTTTTAGGTTTAGAGGGTATTTTGGTAATTTTTAGGTTTAGGGGGGGTATTTTGGTCATTTGTAAGTTCCGAGGATATTTTGGTCATTTTTTAATTTTAGGGGTATTTCGGTCATTTTTCAAGTTTATGGGTATTTTGGTCAGTTTTTAGATTTCGGGTGTATTTTAGTAATTTTTAGTGGTTTTTGATCATATTTGGTATATTTCTTTTTAGGTTTAAAGGGTATTTTTGGTAGTTTCAAGGATTTTTGGAGTAGTTTGGTGGCCGTTTTCAAGTTTTAGGGCCATTTTGGTTATTTTGATTATTGGGTAATTAGGTGGTTTGGGGTTTACCCATGATAATTGGGTTGGGTTGGGTTTATGTTAAAAGTAATTAGTTAAATGGGTAATAAATGGGTAAATGAGTTTTATGTACCTAACCCAATTATACCCATCCCAAATCCACCCATTTGACACTCCTATTGTTTTTTTTTTTTTTGATGTGGACACTCCTATTGTTAATTATAGGTTCTAACTTATTTAAATACCAATAATAGCTTGGCATAATTTGGTAGTTCAATACGGTTAAATCTCTGTTCTAAATAATAACATTAAGATTCAACTTTTCCCGCATTATAAGATGGTTTGGCTTACCTCTCATTGTTTTTTAACTAGATATCTTTTATTTTAATGATAAATTTTCATATCACCCACTAACTAAACCTTTGGTGGAGATTAAAACACAATTCCATGTCATTCTATCTCAAGGAGGAAATAAGAAAATGTCCAATTGAAAAATTATTGGAGATAAGCCAAACCCCATTAAAAGAAACTTATATTGGATTTTAAAAAAAAAAAAAAAAACTTTCAAAAGGAAAAAAAAAATGATATATATTTGAAAATGATCTCTAACTTTTCAAATATGTTAATTTTAGTCCTAAACCTTTTGTTTATTTATTTATTATAATTATCAAAATAGTCATTGATGTTAAGTGTTGGATGGAATTGTCTGAAGTGATAGAAAATAAAATAATGTGTTGATGTTGACTAGTTGCCAAAATGGATGACACATTATATCTTTTGAAATGAAAAGAAAAAGGAAAAGAAAAACCCTAAAAGGGTACCTCAAATTTGTGATTTGTTTTAGTGTTACGGATAAAATTTATTTTAGGATTACTTGTCTAAGTGTCTCTTTGAAATTTGAAAGGTATGAAGTGGCAAAACACATTATTTCAAAAAACCTTAGAGCTTTCACATCAAAGATCTTAAAATTTTTAGTTTTTAGCAAATCAAAACACTACTTTATCTATTTTAACAACTCACTCTACAATTCATTCAAAATAAAATGTTCTAATTTTTTTTTTACCACTTTATTTAAATATTCTTTCTTTACTATTTTTTTTATTCTTTCTCTATTATCTCTTCTCTCTCTTCTTCTCTTTGTCTCTTTTCAACCCAACAATCCTACATCTACCGCTAGCCACCACCACCAATATAACAAAAAACCAAAACAATAGCCATTACACCTAAAACCCCAGCCACCCCACCTAAAACCTAAACTACCAATGGCCATCACACCCAAAACCCAATCACACCCAATAGCCACCACAATACCAATAGCCACCATGCCCAAAACTCAAACCCTACCGACAACCACCACAAACACAACAACCCACCAAAAACCCCCCATCCATACCACAATCATCACAGACCTACCACCCACAAACCCACCACCCATACCATAACCATCACAAACCTATACCACCCATACCACAACCACACCACCACTGACAAAAACCCACCCATCATACCAAAACCTAGCAAGCCATAAATCCCAGAACCCATAACCTAATCCCATGAATCCAAAACATCAACACCGATCTCAATAACCACCGCAAGCCACCGCACATCGATCTTAACTCTTGCTAATGCCCAAGCCACACGTTGATCTCAAAAGCCAAACACTTGAGAAAGAGAAAGAGAAAGGAGATAGTGAGAGAACGGAGAGGATGGGAGAACTAAGTTGAGAGAGAGAAAAAAACTAATTAATATTGAGAGGGATGGGAGTGGGCTAAAGCCAGAGCCCCTATATGAGAGGGGAGAGAAGAGAAGAAGTGAGAGATGAGAGAGAAGGGAGAAGAGAGAAAAAAGAATAGACTGAAGGCTGAAGCATGGGAGAGAGGAGAGAGAAGAAAGAAACGAGGAGAGAGACACGTGAGAGAGAGAAAGAAAGAAATTAATAAAAAATGTAGCAACTTGCTATAGTAAGTTGTTACTAGTAGCAGCATACTGTAGCTAGTTGCTAAATTTTTTTAAGTTTGGCATCATTGATAAAGAGAAGTTTTGGTGCTAAAATAACTTTTTATCTATTTTCACACCATTGGTGTGAATGTGAATGCTCTTACAAATTGCAAAATAACCCTTGGGGTTTGACTCAATTTCAAAAAGATTTTCTATATATATATATATATATATTCAATTTTGTGTTATTAGCCCCCAAGTTGGTAGAAATGACAAAATTCATTCATCCTTTTACTTTCCGCAAATTATGAGTAACGGAAAATGGTCATGTGCACTACATGCAAATGCAACCATTTATATATATATATATTTTATTCTTGTCTTTGCTTTATTTATTTCTTTCCATTTCTTTATTGGTTTCTCTATCTTTAAATCTTTTTATGACTTCCTCTTTATCTCTCTTCCACTCAAGTGCTCACAATCAAAATCAGAGGTCAACCTTTACACTAGTGGATGGCGAAAATTTTGCTGGGGAATCCCTCAAAAGGGTTTTGTACCTCCAAAGAGAATGAATCAAAGACATTGAATAAAAACGGGTTTGGAAGAATTTAGTGAGCAATTTTGATAGAAAATTGATGAAATGTTTTCAAAAAGTTTTGAAAATTTTATTGGGAGTTTTGATTTATGGAGGTATTGGATTTTGTGGGTATTGCCAATAGAGGTATTGTTGAGGAGATTTGAGTGATATTTTGGTTGAAGAATTTAAGTTATTGGTGGTTGATTTTTTTTTTTTTTTTTTTTTTTTGAGGTGGAAATAAAAAAAAAAAAATAAAAGAAAGGGATTTTTGTGCAGGTTTTGTATTAGATTTTGATTGAAATATTTGTTGAAAATTGTGAAAACAATGTTTTTGCTTAACCCTCTATATGGTGGCTATGAAATTGGAAGAAATTGAATGAGAAAAATAATAGAGGAATTTTATAGATTTTGTGTAGTTTTTTCTACGACGGGTTTGATATGTAACTGTTTATGTTCTATACTTTGTTGTAGTTCTTGTAATTTTTTCCCCAAATTCAGTAAACTTCTATAAGATTTAAGTGTTGTATTTTAGGAATGGGTAATTACACTCTCCTCCCTTGCGATTTGGGGGAATGACACTTCACCCCAAACTTGAAGAGAAAAAACACTCCCATTGCTTGAGTTCGAAGAAATTAACACTCCTCCCCCTCGTTTATTTTAGTAATGAAATATTCTAAATCTTTATAAGAATCTCTTTACAAACGTTTAGCCGTGGTGAATAAAAAAAAAATGATAAATTTTGATTTAAAATACAAAATTTATAAAGCATCAAAACATTTGCAAGTTGCAACAACAAATCTCTCTATAACCTGTTGAAAAAGGAAAAAAAAAAAAAAAAAAATTCAGACTTAATATTTTAAAATACAATTTAATTAAAAAATTAAAATAATGAATTTTAATTATGAAATAAAATAATTTTGGAAACTTGCCCTTAAGCAAAGTACAGGTTAATAGTTACTACAGAACATTTTTAATATTAATTTAATAAAGTTTGGTCAATTGGATGCCAAGCAAGGGTGTAAATGGTTCGGGTCGGTTAGGGTTGAAGGCATTTTTCGCACCAAATTGAGAATTCCCATTTTAAAATATTGAGCACCAAGACTACCCTGTAAGGAAGGGACACCGAACTGACCGATTGCATTCGGTTTTGGTTCCGTTTGGTCGGGTTTCAGTGTTTAGGATGTGAGAAACAAAAGCAATAAAAAAAAAAAAAAAGAAGAAGAGAAGAGAAAGAATATATTTTTTTTGGGCATCAAATGGAGGTATTATTGAAAGACAAAGACAATATAACAACTAACAAGAAAAGTAAGACCAACACAGACTCTATTTTCAACACAAAATACATAGCAACACAAGAAAAAATATAAAACAAAAACTATGACTAAGCTACCATCTATAACAAAAGGTAGCAGCTCAGTACCCAAAAACCAAGCAAACACAAAAAAATATGCTCAAAATCATGTATATATTTAGAGAACATACCAAAATAAGAAAAAAAAAAAAAAACCTATTTCCCTTTGCTTTCCCACATTTTCTCAGTACCCAAACACCAAGCACCAAGCAAACACAAGAAACATATACTCAAAATCAAGAAGAGTGTGTGTGTGTGTGTGTGTGTGTTTTATTTTATTTTATTTTATTATTATTATTATTATTTTTTTAGGATTAAACGTTTTTGGGATTCTTGAACTTTGTTTTTGAGAGACTAAAAGAAATGGAGAAGAAGAAGGTTGAAGTTCCGCTTGTGTGAAACTTTGTTTTTGAGAGACTAAAAGAAATGGAGAAGAAGAAAGTTGTGGGGAGAACGACAAAATGGAGAAGAAGAAGGTTGTGGGGAGAACGACTGTAGCTTGAAGCGAGAGAGAAGAGATAAAACATAGGGTTAGTAGGATAAAACAAACCCAAAACGATGTAGTTTTGTGTTAATAAGGAGAGAAAAAAAAATGCAATTTACCATGGGTCAAACCTGAGTTAAAGGTGTGAACATGTGTCTTTGCCACTATGCTAGTAGGAACTTTCATGATATAACTTGTATATATTAATATTTAACATATTTTGGTTTGGTTTCGGTTGGGTTGGTGTTTTTGTGTGGGATACTGAAACCGGTTTCAAGAAATTCAAATCGAAACTGAACCATACCGAAACCAAACAGAAAAAATTGGACTTTGTTGGGGCGGTATTAGCTGATTTTTTCTATTTACCGGTTTTTTTTACACCCCTAATATCAAGGAGGGGAAAGTGTTTTCTCTCTTCAAGTTTGGGGTGGAGTGTCATTTCCCCATACCTCAATTGAGGGGAGTGTAATTACCCCCTTTAGAAATTAAAATATTTGATTCTAATAGGATTCAAAACTACATTCCATTAAATTTTATTCATTTTATTTTTAACCAAATAGGTTGTTTTTTTTTTTCTTTTAATTTAAATTTAATTTTGAAATTTGTATTAAATTATAAAATGATTTTTGTAATAAATGATATTAAAAAAATAATAATATAGTGGTCCATGCATTGAATGTGATCACTTTCCATTTACTCATAATTGACAAATAAATGGAATGATCAATTTTTACATTTCTAATAGCCCCCAGGGATCAATAACACAAAATTGAAAGTAAATGGAATCTATTTGAAATTGACTCAATCCCATCTTGTGGGAAAAAAAAAATGTTTTTTCAACAACTTGGGATGGAGAAAGGAATGTAATGGGAAGAATAAAAGGAATTTTCAAAAAATATAATGGTTAGCTGATTCTCAAAAAATATACATATATATATATATATATATATATATATATATATATATATATATATATATATATATATATATATATATATATATATAATGGTTAGATGGGATGTTCACTCCCATTTCATTTTCTCCAAAGCATTTTTCTCAAATGTGTGAAAGACATCCGTTCCTCGATGAAATAAAGTTAACTTTATCTTTATTATGACAAAATACAAGCAAAAGGTAAATTTTATAATAGTAAAATTATATGTCTTTTATTTTCCTTTATTCTTTTATGAACTTTTAAGTACATTTGAGAAAATACACCATATTTTATATTCCATTCCATTATTTTATGATCTACTAATTCCATTTAATTAGTTGGTTTTAGTTAGTTTAAGTGATTGAGTTTTTTGTCGCCAAATAAGATATTTAGGGTTTGAATGCTTTGTACATCAAAAATTAATTGGTGTTGTAGGAGGGAAGGATCCGAACACAACATAGAGCCCATGGGCCCAGTTCGAGGATGGGTAAAGGCCCATTTGTGCATCAATCTAGACCTGACACGTGGACTAAAGTTCGAAGAGGGAAGATATAGAGACCACACTAATCCAACCTGACATATGGACTAAGGTCTAAGGATGGAAAATGAACAGACCCATCGTTCAAGGAGCCCGAGGAATAAATGCACTCAAGAATGCCTCAGTTGGCCACTTGCACCAAAAGGTAGGGCACTGTGGAAGACATTAGAGACGTGCAAGTAAAGAAGAAAGGAAATATCTGGGGAAGGTAGCCATCAC
The DNA here is from genome assembly GCA_030820535.1 of Quercus parvula. Classification (NCBI taxonomy): domain Eukaryota; kingdom Viridiplantae; phylum Streptophyta; class Magnoliopsida; order Fagales; family Fagaceae; genus Quercus; species Quercus parvula. Next base: position 26,863,727 of record JAUAME010000004.1, read on the forward strand.
CTCCACATTCAATGTATTGCCCTAACTTAGCTGGCCGCATTAATGAGGAAAAGACACATGAACAGTAGTTCCATAGCTCACAGCACTTTCTACCACCTTCAGCAGGGTCCTGATGGGACAAGCATCCTAATTGCTACCCAGAGATGTACAAGTGGAGGGCTTAAATGCATTAGGAGGGACTATATAAAGGAAAGGAATCCCTCTAGGTTAGGGGTTGGAATATAAAATTGGAATTAGAGAAAAAAGAGTATAAACTTGTACCTAGACTTGAGCAAAAAATATATGAACGTTACCTCCTTGGACAAGCCTGAGGAAGAATTTTATATCAATTCTCTGTTTCTCTCTATCATATTAAGAGTCTCAATTACATTAACTTTATATTTGGATCATACAGAGCATTATAGTTGACCTAGTAAGCCCATTCTCTCATAAATTAATTGTGTTGGGCTAGAAATACCTAGCACCACTATTCTAAGTGGGCTTGGGGCTGTTTTTGTGCTCCTACAATTGGCACCATGTGTGGGAATCGCCATCTGTAATATTTGTACTTTAAGCTCTGGATAACAGTAAGAAGAAAGAATGGAAAACTCTAGGCAAGATAGAGAGGAGTCTATGGATTCTTAACGAGTTGACCAATTTGTCAACCTAGAGAGAAGAAGAGACCGAGAGGCCAATCGAATGCCTAGTGTTAGGGTCGAGATTGTTTACACAGATTATACTAGTAGAAGTCAATCGAGGCTAGGAAGTCATGTTTTGTATGACTAGGAGACGCGAAATCTCAAGTTGGAAATTGACCATCTACGTAAGAGGTTTCAGTGTAGAGTGCATGTTATGGGGGACAAAACACCCCCATCAAGCCAATGCTCTAATTCAGAAGAGGACTGCAGCTATAGGCAGAGGTCAAGGACTCCCCCTAGCGAGTATTTCTTGACGTCCTCCTACCTAGATGGTGGGGAGAGACATTAGAGGAGAAGAAACAAGAGCTCATCCCCTGAGAATATGGGGAATGATGCTATGAGTAGAGCCTTGTGTCAAATCTCTATGTCACCTTTTACGTGCCAAATTGAAAGGGCTAAACTCCCACACCACTTTGCCCAACTGACCTTCACCATCTACAATGGAAGGACTGGCCCTGTAGAGCATGTGAGTCATTTTAACCAAGGAATGGCCATCCATTCCAGGAATGAGGTCCTCATGTGTAAAGTGTTTTCCTCTAGCCTTGGGCATGTTGCCATGAGGTGGTTCGATGGGTTAGAGGAAGGCTCAATATGTTCTTATGAAGGGCTGACTAAAGCCTTTGGAGCCAGGTTTGTGACTTACAGTAAGGTAACTAGGCCCCTAGACTCTTTACTGCCAATGACAGTGAGAGAGGGGGAGACATTAAAGACTTATTTTGATAGATACTGGGAACTTTTTAATGATATTGATGGAGATTTCGAGGATGTGGCTGTTAAGACCTACAAAGTGGGGCTCCTTATGAATTATGACTTGAGGAAATCCCTAACCATGAAGCTTGCTCGAAGTATGCACTAGCTAATGGATTGTATTGTTGAGCACAAACGGGCCAAAGAGGATTAAGTGCAGGTTAAAGGAATGGCCCAGGTTTTCACTCCCGAAATGATGGATCCTCGGCCCAATAGGTATGGCCCTGACCAATCAAGGAGAGACTTTGTTAGCCAACCTCCATAGGCCAATGCCCAGGTTTTCAGGTCGGTGTTTAAGGAGCTCATATACTGGATCCTTGAAAAAATAAAAAATGAGCCATATTTCAAGTGGCCAAACAAAATGAGAGGAGACCCCACTAAGTGTAATTAGAGTCTCTACTGCCAGTATCATTAGGATTGGGGGCATACAACCGAGGACTACAGAACCACGCGTGACCATTTAGAGCAATTAGTCAAGGCAGGGAAGTTGAAGCAGTTCATGCACAATCTCTCGGGCAAGGAAGTTAGTCTGGGTAGGGGTACCGGCGAGAGGTCGTTCCGTGCCCATCACTAGGAACCATCCATGTTATCCTCATCACATTAAGCAAAGAGGCAAGCCCTTATGCCAGAATCATGTCCATAGCATTAAGGCTGGAACTCGAGGAGCAAGTCTGAGAGTCCAATAGGGTCAAGGTAGAAGCATAGCCAACCTTGGGCTTCTCGGATGAAGATAAAGTGGGAAACTTTCAACCCCATGATGATACTCTAGTAGTTACCCTTCGTATTGGAGGGTATGACGTGAAAAAGGGTGTTAGTGGATCAAGGAAGTGGAGTTGAGATCATGTACCCAAACTTGTATAAGGGGTTAAACTTGAAACCTAAGGACCTGAGCAAATATGATTTTCCATTGGTAGGATTCGATGGAAGAACTGTGACCCCTAAGGCGATGATTAAGTTGCTTGTGCAAACAGGCAATGAGGTGTTCAAAGTTGAGTTCATCGTAGTCGATGCTTGCTCACCTTACATGGTAATTTTGGTAAGACCTTGGCTTCACGTTGTGGGAGTTGTCTCCTCAACCCTGTACATGAAGGTGAAGTATCCCATCGAGGGAAAAGTGGGGGAGCTAGTGGGAAGCCAGACAATGGCCAAACAATGTATGGTTGCTATTATCAGGCACCAATCAGCTGAAATGGAATTTCTTCAGCCAGATAATGTTTTGTAGCAAATAACAGTTAAGGAGCCTGATGATTCATCTAGGACTGTGATAAGTGGTTTGCAGTGTGAAGAGCTGGAGAAAGTTATCATAGGGTTAGACAAGGACAAGTACTTTTAGGTTGGGACCTAGTTGCCCCCAGCCGAGAAGGAAGAATTGTTGGTATTCTTGAGGGACAATTTAGATGTCTTTGCATGGAGTGCGTATGAGGTGCCTAGAGTAGACCTGAATTTCATATGCCATCATCTTAATGTGAACCCAGCTATCGTGCCAAAAAGGCAGCCTCCTCGGCACTCTTCCAAGGAGCATGTCGAGGTAGTGAAGGAGGAAGTGAACAAGCTTAAGTAAGCTGGAGCACTCAAAGAGGCATTTTATCTTGAATGGATGGTCAACATAGTGGTTGTTAAGAAGAAGTTAGGAAAGTATAGGGTTTGTGTGAACTTCACCGATTTGAACTAAGTCTGTCCCAAAGACTCCTTCCCAGTTCCTTAAATTGATCAGCTAGGCAATGGTCGGCCATCCTCAGATGAGTTTTTGGGACACCTTCCAAGGCTATCATCAAACATTATTAGCCTTGTTCGACCAAGAAAAAACTGAATTTGTAACCCCTACTGTAAATTATCATTACCGAGTAATGCCATTTGGCTTAAAGAATGCTGGATCTACCTATTAGAGAATGGTGACAAGAATGTTTGAATCACAACTAGGTCAAAATATTGAGGCATATATTAATGATATGGTTGTTAAGAGCAAGTAGGTGTCTGAGCACTTAAATGATCTGGGAAGTGTATTTTCGGTACTCAATGCTTCTAAATGTTTTTTCGGTGTCAAGTCTGGGAAGTTTCTAGGTTACATGATCACCCATCGAGGGATAGAAGTTAACTCCAACCAAATCAAAGCCATTAATGATTTGCACCTACCTTGGAAACCAAAAAAAGTGTAGAGGTTGACTGGAATGACCGTAGCCCTGAATAGGTTTATTTCTCCATCGACCGATCGTTGAAGACCCTTTTTCTAATTTCTTCATAAGTGGAAAGATTTCATGTGGACCGAGGAGTGTAACATTACTTTTGAGGAACTAAAGATATACTTGGCGCATCCTCCCCTCTTGTCCAGGCCTGAAAAGGAAGAGGTCTTGTACGCTTACATAGTTGTCACAAACCATGCAGTAAGCCTAGTCCTAGTTCGAACAGGCCCTAGGGTGCAAAAGCTCATCTATTACGTAAGCAAATCCCATACCATTGTTGTCCCCATTACTTTTAAGCCCATACTATTGTTGTCCTCACCCAGCTTTCCCTACAAGTATTGCTTCAGAGATTAGACTATACAGGAAGAGTAGCTAAGTTAGGAACTATGTTGGGAGCATTTGACATCAAGTATTTATCCCGTACAATTGTAAAGGGGTAGGTTCTGGCTGATTTGGTGGCAGAATTCACTGAGGGGGTCGGAGGGTCTAGAGCCGAGGAGGACGGGATACTCGGGGTTGAGGTTTTATTGGTCTCCACCCCCCACTTCCCATTGTGGGAGCTTTACGCGGATGGGGCGGCTAACTAAAAAGGTCCTAGGATTGGAATCGTTCTAGTATTTCCTGATAAAATAATCATGGAGAATTCACTAAGACTTGGTTTTCTAGCCACAAATAATGAAACAGAGTATGAAGCCTTCCTCCCCGGAATGATTATGGTAAAAAAGCTCAGAGGCAAAGCTGTGGAGGTTTTCTCTGACTCAAGGCTAATCGTGGGGCAAGTGAAAGGTGAATTTCAAGCTAGGGATTAAAGGATGCAATGGTATCTTGGTGAAATTAGGAAACTGTAGTCCAGTTTTGAAGTTTTCTCCATAAAACAAGTTCCTAGAAGTAAGAATTCCCATGCTGATTCGTTAGCAACCTTGGCCACCAACTCGGGACAAGGCCTTCCCCCCATGTCATAATCATTGAAGATTTGGTAGCATCCAGTTGTGATAATCAAGTTCCAATTAGGGTAAATAACACACATGTCGGTTGGAGTTAGATGGATCAGGTGGTCTCCTTTTTGAAGGATAGGGCGCTTCTTGAGGATAGATTTGAGGTTGAGAAGATCTAGAGGAAGGCACACGGTACTGGCTTTCAAAGGAACAGAAGCTATACAAGCGATAGTTTTTAGGGCCATATTTGCTTTGTGTCCATCTAGAAGCAGTTGAGCCACTATTGGAAGAACTTTATGAGGAAATTTGTGGTAGTTATATTGGAGGAAGGTCCCTATCACATAGAGCTCTCACTAAGGGTACTGGTGGCACATCATGCAAAAATTTGCCAAAGAATATGTTAGAAAGTGTGACCAATGCTAGAGGTATGCTCTAAATATCCATCAACCAGGAGGACCCTTGAATCCTCTCTCCAATCCATGGCCATTTACACAATGGACTTAGATATAGTTGGTCTGTTCCCAAGGGCAATAGGAAATAGAAGATGGCTCATCACTGGAATTGATTACTTTACAAAATGGGTCGAGGACGAGCCCCTCTCTAACATTAGAGATTAAGATGCAAAGAAGTTTATCCGGAAAAGCATTGTCACCAGATTTGGAGTTCCTCACACACTGATCTCGGGTAACGGGCTTCAGTTTGATAGTAAAGCTTTCTGAAGATATTATTGCTATTAACAAGGTTATAGTTAATGGACTAAAAAAAAAGGCTAGATGAGGCAAAGGGAAGGTGGGTAGACAAATTGCCTCATGTGTTATGGACATATCGCGCCACGCCTAGGAGATCAATGGGAGGGACTCTGTTCTCAATGACGTATGGCTTCGAAGTAGTCATCCTTCTAGAGACAGGGTTCCCAACATTGAGGACAAGTCAGTTTAATGCTGATGAAAATGATCGACTGCTTTTGGCAAGCCTAGATATGGTTGAGAAAAGACGGGAAGTGGCTAGTTAAACAGAACCTCGGCCATGTTCGACTTGTTAGGTCACAGGCCTTGGGTAAATTAACTCTTTTTAAATTGGCTAATTTTTAAATAGAACCTCAGTCATGTTTGACTCCTCGAGTCACATGCCTTGATTAAATTAACTCCTTTTAAGTTGATTAAGTTCTTAAATAGACCCTTGGCCATATTTGGGTCCTTGGGTCAGAAACTAAGGATAAGTAAACTCTTATCGAAATAGATTAAATGTCTAGGATGAAATATGGCATATTTAAAAAAAAAAAAAAAAAAGAAGGAGAAAAAGCATCTATATATATATAAAACTGATAAAGGGGAGTAAGGCATAGGAGAGATGGAACAAAACCATGAACACGAACTTGCCAAAACTAAAAGCACACAAACTCGCCAAAACTAAACTTCTTTTTCTGATAGATAGAAGAAGAATTATAGGGTACAAGAGATAAAAAGAAAAAGAAGCTAGACCATGCTTAAACAAAAAAAGAGGGAATGAAAAGAAAAAAAGTGCCCTCTCTATGTGGTAGCCTTTGGATTGGCTTCATTACCCCCCTTCTCACCCTCTTCAATAGGTTGGGAGGCTAGAGCAATAGAGCTTGCCCCTCTAGCAGTGGCTTGAGTTGTCTCCCTCAGAGGTAAAGGGAAAAAGACCTTCTCGGGGTTCCTCAATTCAGAGGCAGAATCCACCCCGACAACATTTAAAGCCTCTACCTAGACCTAAAGACAGTACCTTCAGTAGACCTCGGTGACTTGGGACCTCAAGATCGCCTCTGTTTCCTTTTGGCCCACATCATACCTGGCTAAGAAAAAACTACATTTCTGACCCCTATTGGAAATTACCATTACTAAGTAATGCCCTTTGGCTAAAAGAACGCTGGATCTACCTATTAGAGAATGGTCATAAGGATGTTCGAATCATAACTAGGTCAAAATGTTGAGGCATATATTGATGATATGGTTGTAAAGAGCATGCAGGTGTCTGAGCACGACATGTATTTTCAGTACTAAGAAAATATAAATTATGCCTCAATGCTTCCAAATTTTCTTTTAGTGTCTGTTCTGGGAAGTTTCTGGGTTACATGATCACCCATCGAGGTATAGAAGTTAAACTCGACCAAATTAAAGCTATCAATGATTTGCACCCACCTCAGAACCAAAAAAAAGTGTAGAGGTTAACTAGAATGACCATGGCCCTGAATAGGTTTATTTCTCTATCAACCGATCATTGTAGACCCTTTTTCCAGCTTCTTCATAAGTGGAAAGATTTCATGTGGACCGAGGAGTGTAACATTGCTTTTGAGGAATTAAAGAAATACTTAGCACATCCTCCTGTCCTGTCCAAGCTTGAAAAGGAAGAGGTCTTGTACGCTTACATAGCTATCACAAACCATACAGTAAGCCTAGTCCTAGTTTGAATAGGCTCAGGGGTGCAAAAGCTCATCTATTACGTAAGTAAATCCCTTCAAGAGGCAGAAACTTGATATCTACCCCTCGAGAAGGCAATTTTGGCTATCATACATGCCATGAGGAAGTTTCCCCATTACTTTTAAGCCCTTACTATTGTTGTCCTCACCCAGCTTCCCCTACAAGCATTACTTCAGAGATTGGACTATTCAGGAAGAATAACTAAGTTGGGAACTATGTTGGGAGCATTTGACATCAAGTATTTACATCGTACAGCTGTAAAGGGGCAGGTTTTGGCTGATTTGAGTGTTTCGGAAAGTGGTTGTGTAAAATATAAAAAAAGTAGATTCTTATTATAAAATAGACAGAAAAATTTACACGGACTAATGTGAATGCTCTAAGTTGTATCGAAAAACATGCATGTTGTATACTTTCTCATACCATACACGTGAAATGATAAACGTTGGTGCTTGTGAATGAGATCCAAGAGACAGTAACTGCTTTTTTAAACAAATAATTTCAATTTCTAGCAAGTTTATTGCTATGTATTTAATTTTACTACATATATATCAGCCTCCATAGTAAAATTCTAAAATTAGTCATGCCTAATCGGTGTGCAAGCCAAGACATATAATTGTACCATAAATCATTTAACCATACTTAATGTAGGATTAAACCTATTATAAATACTCATGTTGGGTTCATTACAACAAATGAATTATACTTCACTCATATATAAAAGATGTAGTAGCTCTCAAGGGTTCCTCAGTGGAACCACGCAACTCTTTGTGTGTTCTTTTGCATCTATCTCTTCCAATTTATTTAACAAAATTAAAGTACTTAATGAGATTTTATTATTAGACAAAAATACAAGTTACACCCATTAATTTTTTCTCCCAAAAAAAAAAAAAAGTTACACCCATTAATTAGTCAATTGTCATTTTGGTTTTCTAAATTTCATTTTGTTGTCCATATTAGGCCTTCTATTTATAACAACCATTAACCAATCAAACTTTTTTTTTAAAAATAAAAAATAAATATTAAAGAAAAACCCAATGGAAGCTGAATCATCCAGAATAAGAGGAGGAGATGGCTCATGATTGAATCACACCAAATAAAAAATCAAATGATTCAAACCTACACATGAGAGAGAGAGAGAGAGAGAGAGAGCAAACCAACACAATGATTAATCTATTGACTATTGGGAAGAGGCGGGGGGGGGGGGAATGAGACTAACAAGAAGTCAACAACGACAACAACATGAATGGAGCCGTGTTGCAACAATAGGAATGGGACTAATGTAGTAATTTGGCTTAAAAATTTATTGATTTTGATTGAAAACTCAAAAAAAAAAAAAAAAAAAAAAACCCATAGCAGCCAGCAGGAATATATGGAAACTAAAAACAAATAGAAACAAGGCTAGCGAGCACCACACTGTGAACCACTTAGTCTCCGCTCTTGAAGACTCCAGTTGTCGACAAGCATTACTGTTGGACAGTATCGAAACGTTGCTGGAGCTTCGTTCTGTGGCCTCTATAAACGGCTCTACCATTCCTCCACATGCAGCTCTCTGCCTTCTCCTTCCTCCAAAATCCAGACCCACGTTCTGCCGTTCCCCCACACGCAAAACGCAGCTCAATGGCTCTACCTTCAGTCCAAAACACAGGCACCATCAATCCTTCTCTCCCCCAACTTAACAACTCCACCTTCTCTGGCATCACCCTTCTCCAGCTCTACATTTGTTGGCACTACCCATCTCTCACTCATAGCAGTTTCTCTCGCTCTCTCACCCTCAGTTCTTCTCTCCCACAACCTTGTCGACACCTGGGTTTCTACTACTGGGTTTGATGTTGGGTTCTACCCCTATCGAATTTTTATTTTTATTTTTGGTAGCTAATTTGAGTTTGGGGTAAGTTTGTAGAGAAATTTGAGTTTGGTTTTGAGAATATCTGCTTATACATGGTTGTATTTTGATTGAAATCAGAGAAGTCCCAACACCTCGAGACAGAACAACCCCACTTGAGGGTGTGGCTGAAGAGAACAAAATCCCTACCCTTCACCCTCAAAGTGTTTGACAAAATTCTTGAGCCCCAACGCTTCCTTTCCTCTTTCTCTTTTGTCTTGATTTAAGGTTTTTTTTTTTTTTTTTTTTTTTTTTTTTTTTTAAGAGTTTCCACGTCTTCTTATTCTTCCAAGTTTGGGTTTGAAAACATTTGCTTATTCATGGCTGTATTTTGATTGAAATCAGAGAAGCACCGAACACCCGAGGCAGAACAACCCCACTTGAATGGTTGCCTTAGTCCTTGCCGTTAAGTGAATCCTACCACAGGTCCATCTATGGTAGAGGGTGTGACTTCCTTTTTGATTGTCATCATTGGCCACTTGGCCTCACCAGGTCTATCTCTATCCCTCTTCAAATTTAGACTCTCTGTTCTATAAATGTTTTCCCTTTACAAGATATTTTTTTATGGTGGAATGCTTGTGATTAAGATTGATATTTAGGAAATTGTTATCTGAAGCTTGGTTTTATTTTTAGTTTAATTGTTTCATCTCAAGACTTTCATTGTTTTTATTACTTCTTTATCTGATTTTAAGAGTAGCATCTACATTTTTTGGGGGGTTTTGTTTGATTTTAATTTTTTTAGTTATGCTCAGGTTTGTATTTTTAATTTCGGTATAACCACAGAAGCTAAGATCCATAGCTATCAGCCTACTACTGACTTTTATTTTTTGCTTTCTACCATGCACATCGAAGGACCAAGTCCAAAGAGTTTAGAAGCTGTCTACAAATTCTAGCAATAGCAAAGTGCAGAGCAAAGTGAAAAGGTAGAGCTATGTTTTTACTTCTTCCATATTTATTTTTGAATCTATAGTTTTTTGATGTCTCTATTTCTCCATTACTTTCTTTGGGGCTTGATTTAATTTTTATTTGATTTAAAGTATGGTTAGGTGGCCTATTGGGATATGAGTTGCATTACAACATAATTCTTACCAATTAAAATTTTGCTCTTGCAATATACCTTAATGGCTCTCCTTTTTTCTTTTCTTTTTTTGGTGGATTACTTCATGCTTCCTGAATCTCATTTGAAGTAATTTGTTGACTGATTAATATTTTTTGGCAACGTTTAAAACCCAAAAATATGGAATCCTTGATTCAATGAAAATTATTAATGCAGAAAGACTGATTACACAATTTTTATAACATTTTCTATGAAATGTAAAACAACATATATAGCCACCAAACACTCTACAGCTGACATGAAAAAAAAACTAAATTTCTGTCCCAACATCAGACAATATACAGAGGCTGAAATTCAATGCCACCAAAATTAAGCCTTTAATATAATGCAATGGAAAGCTTTATTTGTATAGAGGATAGAATGAAGGAAATGAAGGTCATATTACTTGAAATTGATTTGCTTAATATTGGGTTTCTTCCTTTTAACGCTTGTATGAGCTTTATTTTAGACTTGCTTGAATTAGTGTAGGATATCTATGGCTGCCAATACATGAGGTGAGATTCGCCAAATAGGCAGTTTGCTTAGCTACAATCTATTTGATTAGCATGGGTTTTAGGAGATGATGGCTAAAAGAAATTGACCATTAACCCAGATTTTTGGGTGCAAATTGGTTACATATGCATAGCAAAAACAAAACTAAAGAATGTGTGTTAAAAAGGTGACCATCATAGTAAAACAAGCATATATGGGGTCTGTTAGATAAACCTCTAATCTTCTATGCCGATTTTGGTACTTAGGACACTAGTTGCCTTAGTTGTCGCAACTCTGAGTTGAGAGATCTGTTTTGCCGATTAAGTCCATGAACTTCTTGCTTGAGATTTCTAATTTCCTGATAAGTCTATCCTCTTGGAATATATATATATATATATATATATATATATTTATTTTCTTTTTCTCAAAGTCATAATACATTTAGTGTTAATTTTGTGATTTTTCTTGGGTTTTCCTTAATTAATTTAAGTTCAATCTTTGAATTGAACAGTGGGAGCCATCCCAATTCATAAGGTCATTATTGTACAATCTATTTGTATTTTAGATTGAGCCAATTGTTTGAGAAATTCACTAAAGTTATTTGATATGTCAGATATGGGCTTAGATAGCAAATTTGGAAGTACTAATAGATACATGTTTTGGAATTTTTCTGTTACATTTGTAGTTTTGCAATGATTTATGACTATTATGCTACTATTTTAAAGTTGAGTATAGACATTTTTAATAATGTTCACTTTCATTAAGTGTTGTTTCTTTTACATGTACACAAGGTGTTTGATGAAATTTCTTATGAGTTCTAGAAGCCATAATACATGGAGAGTCGTAAGGAGGAAGATAGGTAAGAAATGTGATGCTCTATTGTTGATTTAAGACCAAGTCATGTCAAACCATCTCCCACCTTCAGTCTAGCCTCCCGCTACCATCATACTATATGGGGTTGGGGAAATATTATTCTTATGTTTGATTTGATGGTGTTTTTTTAGTGAGGTTGCATTCGAGACCCTATTGGCATGCCTTTTTTTTTTTTTTTTTGAAATTATAAGTCTGCACTTAAATGCACATTTGTTTGTCTATTACTTGGACAAGTTGCGCATGTAATAGTTATAGTTTAATCTAAATTCAAAAGTTGCCTATTATTGCATAGACATGTTTCCTTACCTTCAACTCAGATCTCATCACTCAAATTTTATGCTATTAATTAGCTATCAGAATATGCTCTGCCATCACATAAAGAAAAGTAAATGAATATGTCATCTGATAGTTCAAATGTTACACATGGCGAATACGTGTTAATGATAGACTTGACTCCCTTATATAATCAAGGTTTCATTTAATTTTTTTGCTTTTAATTTAAAGGTGTAAAAATATGTTGAAGAAGTTAATGATGGTCATTGCAATGGAATAGTTGCTTTCTCTCAATACTAATACACATAATTCTTTACGTTGTTTCTATAGTAATCTATTCTTCGTTATCTTTTCTGCATGTTATACAATCTGTTAGATTTGGGAGAGCTTCAAACTATGGCCTACACTTCAGGAGGTTCACTTTTTTATCTCTCAAGGGAGTAATTGAATTCATGCTTGTGTAAAGCAAATGATGCAAATTTTTTTACTACAATGCGTGGAGACCAGAAATCAACAATGGACTGAAATTACAGAGCATGTACTATGGTCCATGGAGCATCTGTATGTTTCTCATTTTTAACAATTTTATGTGTAAAATTTTGACAATTTCTCATATGAAATGTTTAATTACTTTCTTTAGTTTACATTGGAGCCAATAGGTGAAATTAGACAAATATTTAACATCGTAACATTTATTGGATTATTGAAAACTAATCTTTATTTAATTTTTTGTTTGATTGATATTTTCCAATAAAATGTTAATGCTAAAACAAAAAGAACATTAGTAATTTAATGTTTCATATCGAATTTTTAAAATTGGAATCTTAATGTGTAATCTAAGAGGTTACAAAAGCTATATTTGAAAACATTCATATTAAATAATAAGTCATACTCAATAACTTTCCCGTGCATCACACGGGTTAGCGACTACTTAATTTTTATTACGTAAACTCATTCTATTATGAAAGGTGAGAGAAAAATAGGTCATGAGCCCAATCCGTGATGTAGAGGAATATAGGTCATGAGTATTGTTGTACTTGGATTCTCTTTGTGTTTCTTGACTTTATGTTCACATTGGCCTTGAAACCTTATTTTGGCAACGTGTGCGTTGGCTAAGAAAGCCAACATGTGTGTGACGCATGTATAAAACTATGTGGAGGTGTGTGTACGTGGATGAATATTTATATCTATATTCATTTGGGTAAATTGCAAATTACACTCCTAAAGTTTGGGGGTGATTAGATTTTACACCTTGAAGTTTCAGAATTTGGATTTTACCTCCTATATTTTTAGGAGTGTTTGGATTTTACTTCCTAAAGTTTTGGAGTGTTTGGATTTTACTCTCGGTTAAAATTCAAATTCTGAAATTACAGGGAATAAAATCCAATCAACCCCAAAATTTAGAGGTGTAATTTGCAATTTACCTTATTCATTTTTAAGAAGTCACCACCAACTATTAGGATTTAAATGTGTGATTGATTACCTAAGTTTATTTTCTAAATTCTACCTTTATAGCCATAAAACCTTTTTTTCTTGTGCAATTATTCGTCATATGATGTAGAGATTCGAAAGTAATTAATATATTATTAGTAATCAATCTATCTACAATGAAAGCACTCTAAGTCTCTGAAATGATAGAATTGAGCACAGGCTTAAGGCGGTTAGCAATCAACTTACTAATAATTTTATAAATCACATTACAAAAGCTTATGGGTCTAAAATTAGACACCTTTTCCAGATTGTTGACTTTTGGAATCAAAGTAATAAATGTATGATTTATAGATTTTAGAATGGAACAAGAATTTAAGCAAGACAACACAGCATGAGTGACATCCATACTTACATCAGTCCAGTAAGTCTAAAATAATAATGGTGGCATACCATTTGGTCTTGGGGCTTTTAACGGAGCCATCTCCATGATTGCTTCTCCCACCTCCTTACTCAAGAAGGGTCTATCAAGATCTGCTCACATCTCCTCAGTTACCACAGGTTGAACCCTATCTAAGATACAATCTAAATCATATGGATTAGAGGAAGTGAAAATTCAGGAGTAGAAATCATTTAAAAGGGCCAAAAATACTTCCTCCTCCTCTTGCCACACTTCATTTCCATCGTGCAACCCCTTAATAAAATTCTTTCTGTTCCTTTGGGTTGCTGAGCCATGAAAAAAATTTGTATTCCGATCACCATTCTATAACCATTGAATTCTAGACCGCTGCTGTGGACACCACATTTTGTACCCCTTACAACTTGTGCCCACATTCCCTAATGATGCTGAATTCTAAGACCCAAGGTTGGTTTAGGGCCCAATCAGATGTCAAATTGACTTGAGAAATGTTAAAATGAAAAATATAACTCTTGATGAGCAAATAAATCTATTTTTGGAAAAATATAGTCAAGGAAACCCTCGCTATGCGCATGCAAGAATCGGCCTATGCATGCAGGCTCGATCTTGCGCATGTATAGCGAAATCCAGAAACCTAAATAAGACAAGTTTTTTGCATTTATGTTGAGGTTTGGAATGAATCCCACATCATTTAGGAGTCATTCCAAACCCTTATTTTCACACTATAAGTAGCCTTACATGGTATATTTTCAAAACATATAGAAATCTCAGGGGAAAACACCAAGATTCACCAGAAAAAGTGAATCAGAGAGGGACTTTTTCACAAAAAATCCTCAAGTCAATTTTCTTTTGATTAGGGCCTTTTCTGGCCTTGATCTTTAAGTTTAAGATTACTAATCACTCTTTTATTGAATTGTGAATATATTTGAATGAGGGGAACGGTAAAAAATCAAGCTTGAAGGGCTTTTGTTTGAGGTATTAGTTTCAAACTTTTCTTTTTTCTTTTCCTTTCATTTATGCTCTTTAATCTTTCTGTCTACTTTAATTTTTGTTGTTCTATGTTTTAATATGTTTATCTAGCTTAGGTTTATATAGTTATATGTTTTAAATGCATGTTAGGTTGTTTGAATTCTTGTTTTGAAGTTTTGTTGTATTTGTTATGTTTCTAGGGTTTCTGGGTAGAAACCCACGTGTACATAATCTTGCCTGCGCATGTAGGCTTGATTATGCACACGCAGGATTGTTCATGCGTGCACATGAACTTGCCCAGAAACCTTAATTTTTATTTATTTGTTTTTGCTTTTGTTTTCACTTGTAATACTTCTGTTTAGCCTCTTTTCCATGTTTCAATATTTTTTAAGCTTCTGTTTCACATGTTTAATCGCTTGTTTGCTTTCACATGTTAGAATTAGGGTTTATCTTGTGTTTTCCTTGTTTAATGCCATGAAGATGCATTCACATGCTCATACATAATGCCATAGGTGCTAAGTTGCTACAAGGTAAGTGAGGTAAGTCGTGCATTCGTAATGTACATGCATTTGTGATATGATCTTGCTTAGGTTTGATGTTATGATTGTGTTCTCGATGCTTTGGTTGATAACATGATTCACCTTGTTGCCACCTTGATTTAATGATTCATATGTTTCTGCCTTGGATGAGATATGATGAAATGATGATAGTAACATGCTAGAGTTTAAGTTATGCCATGCCATGGTAGATAAATGCTAGGTAATGTAATGGCCCAGCCCACTAAAGAAGAAGAAGAAGAAGAAAAAAAAAAAACTATGGTTAGAGTTTTAGTTGCTTTCACATGTGCCCACTTACCCCACTCACTTCCCCACCACACAAATATCATCTCACACTCTCACTCTCTTGGCTGGTCACTCATTCTTGTTCTTCTTTTCTTTTTTCTTTTTCATTTAACACAGCACATATACGCACACTCCCTCACTCTCCCACTGGTACACTCCTCATCACTTCCACCATCTTTTCCGGCAAAGTTCATCGGAAAGCTCTCTAAAAAGCTCTTAAGCTCCTACATCTCATCTTATTTAAGGAATAAGCTTTTATACTTTTTGTGGGTTTTCATATTTGCTAGAGGTTTTTGTAATCTAAGTTTTGGAATGATATTCTTGTGATAATGTTTATGGGTATTGCTTTGGTGGACCTATTTGGGTGAATGGTTGTGGATTTTGTGCAATGGTAGCCATTTGAGATTTACCCATTGTAAAGATTTGGGGGTTTTGACTTTTTAATGTGAAACAATTGATGAATCTAATTTTTATTGTGTATTTGGAGCTGGTGGAGGAGTTACATTTGGGGTTTGTAATGGTGGGTATTGTTATATATGTTGTTGTTTTGTGGGTCTCTTGAAAATGACATGTGTATTGAGGAAGAAATTCATATAGTGTTAGGATCTCTTATGGTAAAGGAGAAGCTTGGAATGACATGATGATAAGTTGGAGTCTATGCCTTGTAATGAAATTGTTGAGAAACTTTGGAAGTGGAATACATTATTTGTGAGGTTAAATGCTAGGCTTGCCTAATTAATTTCTTAGTTAGCAATCTCTAATTTGTAGCTAGATACAATTTCAAGCTTTATGCTTATTGTGATAGGTTTGCCAGATATTGTTTTGGTTCTAGCTAATCTCCTTTGATGCTTGGAGAGTTAAGGTTTTTGAGGGTTGCAAGGTAAGTAGCTTTTTAACGGGATGGTTTTGAAAATAAACATGTTGCATAAAACATTGTTTTTGGGTTAAATACATTTTGGGAAATTGTTTATGGAAACTATATTTTCCTAGAAAGCTTTATGTTGTAATTTTTAATGTATGTGATTATTTGTGAAAAGGGCATCATATTTGGTGATGTATATGGGGAAATGCATGATTTGTTGGCTTGGAAAAGATAAGCATCTTTGATATAATACTTGGGAATGAATTTTATGAATTTATTGAATTATTTGCAAATTCTAAAGATGCTTTATCTTAGCTTGTATTATTTGGGAAATTTACTCAAAATATTTACGACAAGAAATAGTTTAGAGGACTTTGAGAATATTGTGGCTATTTGGTTATTGAAATATTTTATGAAACTACTTGGAAGTGAATTGTATATTTCAAATACATTAACTTGTGAGCTTTTGATATTGGTGATTACCCCGTCTGTGTGACTACCCCGTCTGTGTGACGACCCTATCAGTGTGACGACCCGTCTGTGTGATGACCCGTTTGTGTGACGACCTTGTCATGTGGCCTTGGGCGAGGTTTCTGGATTTGAAATGGTATTGGGTATTTTATGGCCCACAATGAATAATATGTAGTTTCTTAGTTACTTTGAGAAGCTTGGTGCTACAATATGTCTATCATTCTTGTCATGATGTCAAGGAAATTTATTTTGCAGAATTCAAATGGAAATTCCCAAATTTTAGCATGTCTGTAAAATGTTAATTATCATGAAACTTACATTTCCCCCACCCCCATTAATTATGCTACTTATTGGGCTCTGTCTCATCTCATTATTTTACAAAAATTTTCAAAAGTAGGCAACGACCATTTTGGAACAGCCTTTTGGTGGCTAATAGTAGTTAGACTAACTACTGATGGAGGCTGAACTTTTGTGATGAAGATATTAGATGATGTAAATCTTAGAGTAGGCTTGACTCATTCTTTTGTATATTATAGTGGTTGTGACTTTATTCCCACTAGTAGGACAAGCTGATGATATGTAATTGTATTTATTCAAGCCTTCATTCTTTTGTACTTGGCTGTTATTTTATTTAATAACTCTTATTAAATAAATAACTAATTATCTAATTGGGTTAGCCTTCTGGGCCAGCCTAATTGGGCTTTAGTTTTTGGCTTGGAATGAGAATAAAAGGGACAAGTAAAACTCTAGCTCCAATAGGCTTTAGAATTATTTGTCAACTCTTGACAAGCCCAAAGTTACCATTAATTATATTTAATACCACTATATAAATATAATTACACTCTAGGTTTTATTAATAAATTATATCCCAAGACTTTATTAAACATTTAACTCCTTCTGAAAATATTCATAGTAATACAAAGTCATAATATGTAACGGTTATTTTGAAGATTACTACATCTTGATCCTTGAGTACTCGGTTTAATCCTTTAAGTTATTCATATATTTTTTATGAAATCTAATTTCAAAAAATATAAACTTTGGTAACTCTTTACTAAATTGGTTAGGCCTAACACTCTGAATAACCAATTCCATTAAACTTATCTCAAGGGAATATTTTATATCTCTATAAAAAGACTATGAATTCCATCTTGAGAATATGTGTTCCTTCAACATTACGTGTGGTTGCCCAACATACTGTGGTTTTGACCGTTTTTCTAGATCTCACTCTTGATATATTAAAACAACCTACATTTCATGATCGGGTTCACTATTCCCTTAGGATTGAGAGTTTATGTAAATGAGAAGTCGTGAGATTTATTATTCATTTGACAGTTGTTGATAAAATAATAAATCTCACAGCGGTCCAGTTCAATATGTTTTATACACTAAAAACATATTAACATATCAACTAGAAGTCTTCACTTCCATGATCAGGACAAATCATCTTAATTGATATGTTATAGTCTTCGCAGATGAAATGCCCAATTTCATCACTGATTATGAACTAAGATTTTGAGTTTACAAAGAACTTGTGATTTATATCTTTTGTGACTAAATCACATAAATCACATACTATGCATCTCAAGGACTATATGATAATGTTCAAAAATTCATGCTACCATTATTTTAGATAATAATAAAACAAGTTTATTGCATAGAACATAATATCATACATAATGTCATACATGGCATACAATAGGATTTTAGAGCACTAATCCTAACAAGATGTATGTTAGGAGATGCCATGCTAGATGAATTTTAGGGTTTATGATGTGATATGCATGATTAAATGAATGTCAGGCTTTGGTTGATTGCCATGATAGACGTATGGTTAGGGATGATTGATGCCATGTTGATTGTTAGAAGTATGTTTAGTGTGTGTGTGAGTTAGATACAAGTATTGAGTATGCCTTTAATAGGGTAAAGGCATAAGACACAATGATGGGAAGCCTACCTTAGGGTTGGACGGTTTTGGGTGCCTAACACCTTCCCAAGATCGTACCTTAACTCTAAACCCATATCTCTAGTAGTAAGATCAAAAGGTCCTTTCTCGAGAGGACGCTATATATATAGTTCCTAAGCCATTGTAAAAACTAGGTGGTGACTCCCCCCCCCCCCTTGTGTCCACAGTTGATGCCACATCTTTTCTTCCTTATCATATAAAATATTCAACTCCCTTTTCAGCCGATCAACCTCCTCATACTTTCTAGATTTGGCCGAAGCCTCTTCTGCCCTCCATAACTGATCCTTTATATGCTTAATGCTTCTCTACATATTACCAAAGTGGTCTCAACTCCAGGATTTCAATTGTTTTTTGCATCTTTTCAATTTTGTAGTAGCTGTGAATATAGGTGTACCATTAGGAGTACAATCCCAAGCTCTAGAAATAACTTCTCTACATCTAGAATCTGAAGCCCACATTGCCTCAAAGCGAAAGGGTTTCCTACACCATTTTTTATGCTCCCTATTCCCATCCAATGAAAAGAAGAATTGGTCAGTGATTCGATGTGAAGTAGTTCAGATGCTTCACCCTACCTGTGGGGGAACCTAGCCACCATTCATAATTTGCAACCCCCCTGTCCAATCGTTCCCATATCATCTCCCTACCTCATTTGCCACGCTAGGTGTACTTTGATCTAGAAAAACCTAAGTCAACAAATCCGCAATGATCGAAAGCATCATGAAAATTCAGCATCAAATTGTGAGCCCTAGGAGCCCCTCCCATTTTGTCATGCACCTTAAGGTATTCATTAAAATTGCTAAAACAACACCATGGTAGCTTCATCTTTGAGCTCAGGATTCTTAACATATTCCATCCCTCACTTCTATGACTTGAATCAGGCTCCCCATAAAACGCAGTTAATTTCCACGCCTGTTTTGAACCACTATGAATAATAGAATCAATGTGGTACTTCAAAAAACTATCCAGCCATACACTAACTCTTGCCTACCAAAGAAGAGACAATCCACCACCCCTTCCCTCATTTGGTACAGTAAAACAACCATAAAAGAATATACTATCTCGAACCCATTTCATTTGTTCCTAATTTGACCATGTTTCTGACAAAAACACAATCATGGGATCTTGTGCTTGTACAATGTCGACAAGCTCCTGAATTGCACGACGGTTCCCAATCCCCCTGCAGTTCCATGCTAAAAGTTTCATGGCTGTTAGCGGGGCTACTCATCAGCTTCCATCGTTTGATCATTAATAAAAATTGTCCTCTTCTTCCTGCGGTCATACCCTTCCTCTAACTCCTCATTTGAATCCTTTCTCATACGTTAGATGGAATTGGCTTTGTGAACTCAGAAGACAAAGCTGGTTTTATTGCCACTCGGGTGAACTTTGATTTTAGTGGGAGTTGTTTGCTTGGCCTGGTCTGGGTAAAGAGGTTTTTCAAAAATAAGGTCGAACCCACTACTTGAGACCCCACTCCACTTGACTGAGTAACCGAATCACTCTTTCTGTCCTCTTCTAAATTATCAAATCTTGCCAGTTCTTTGTCTATTGCATCTAGCTATGCTGGAAAAACCTGATTAGGAATCACCTCTGTTCTCAGTGAAGTCGTGCCTATTGTTGAACTGAGTACCTCAAGACTCGTAGTAGCATCATTCGGATCCTCTTATAACTCTACCTAAACAATCTAGTTTGCAACTGTCATCATGCTATCATCCTTAGTTGCAGTCCACTAAGCCTCCCCCCCATTACTATCCGAACCAGTTCCCGTTCCAACATGATCCTTTGCATCACCTGTTTCATGGCTCGAGTTTGTCTCAATATCTCCACTCCCCTCTTCCTCGTACCCTACTATTCAGACAATTGTTTTTCTTTTTTTTTGCAAGATTTGGGGTGTTTACTTTGAGCCACGAACCAAACTGTTGATCCCCCTCCCTTAAAGTCCCCTTCCTTTTCAGCCATAAAGAGCAGTCCTTGTCGTGATGGGGAAGGCATCCACACCAGTAGCATAAGTTGGATAGGTGCTCGTATTAGAAACTAACCTAACTCTCTTCACCATTGCTTAACCCAATCTTTTTGCCTTTGCAAAGGGGTTTTGTAATATCAATAGTCACCCTAACTCGCATAAAATTACTTCCTACATAATCCTTATCATCCGCCTTGCTGTTAATCACCTCCCCCGTCGCCAAAATGATGTCCTTTACCACTCGCAGATTCAAACTACTTAAAGGAAGATCATGCACCTATATCCAAAAACACGCTTTGTCGAAATCCAATCCCTTCAGATTAGTATGCCTCTGTACCCTCTTCAGTGCTACCAAATACTTATCAAAAGACCACAACTCCCCCGATAGAACTTTTTCTATGTCAGAGTCCTTCGAAAAAACAAATAAAACTCGATGATTACCCATGTCACACACCTTGAAACCCTTTTTGGTATGCCAGAGTAGTTTGAAGTTTTGTGCAATGGCTTCCATGTTTAGCACTCGTCCTGTGACAAACCTCACCACTAGCAAGTGCTTCCCTTCAAAACCACTATCATGCACTTGTTATTTACTACCTTCAAATTCCGAAAGTGAGAAGTTCTCCCACATAGCGGACAAGTTCTCCATATTAGTTACATGCAAATAATCTACACCCTTTCTCGGATAGAATTGAGGAGAGAATCATAAGCAAGAGAATGGCAGCCTCACTCAGGGGAGTAGGCACGTATTCTACTAGCTGCTAAGGTTTCGAGAGAACCTTAGGTCAGAGAAACTTAGTACAGTTCAAGAAGGATTTGAGATCTAGGTAAATTAGCAAGCTATTTTCTTCCATGGGAAGTTGAGATGGTAAGGCAAATTCATGTATGTGAAAATTGGGATGAGGACATCTTGATTTGGCCTTTAACTCTGGATGGTGTTTAAAGTGGCAATCACATGCTAGTTGCTACCGAAGATATCCTAGTGCCCAGTTCATTTTATATGGTTAACATTTAACCCATTTGGAAGAAGATTTTGAAAACTAAGGTTCCTAATAAAATCCGACACTTCATCTGGCGTGCCGCGAAAGACTCTCTCCCCACTAAACTGAACGTTATGGCTTGGTATATACCTATTGATGATGTCTATGATGGATGCAGGGACCATGCGGATTCAATTATGCACTGTTTATGGCTTTGTGATCAAGCTCGGGCAGTTTGGTTGTCAGACCTGAGGTTTAATTTTATGGTCCAAAAAAATTGTAGATCATTTGTTGAACTTTTGAAGGATTTGTTTTGGGAAGGATCGGGTTTCAGGATTGCTCTGTTTGCCACGATTTGCTGGTGTTTATGGCAGCAAATAAATAGGGTGAGAGAGCATCAACCTTTATGGCAGCTCCATGAAATTAGGGAAAGAGCAGAGGAGTTGGTTCTAGCATACTTGGAAGCCCATAAATAGGAGTAGTGGGGTCCTGTTCATCGTCCTCATGTTCGTTGGTCTCCTCCACTTGATGGAAGTTACAAAGCGAACTTTGATGATGCAACCTTTGAGGATTCGAACTATACAGGAATTGGAGTGGTATACCAGGATCACACATGTAATGTTATAGCATCTTTGAGTCTGAAGATTGGACAACCCACTCCTTTGAGATGGCTGAAGCTTTGGCAGCAAGAAGAGCTATGGTTTTCGCTAGGGAGTTGAGTTTATTTAATGTGATTTTAGAGGGAGATTTTCTTCGGGTTATACAAGCTTTGATTTGCCTAGGGCGCTGTAATACTTTGTTTGGTCACATTATCGATGAGACTAAGAGGATTGGGGGTTTATTGTGGCAATGTAAGTTTTGGCATGTTTGTCGGGAAGGGAATAGACTAACTCATGGTTTAGTTAGGAGAGTAGTTTTATCTGCAGACACTAATGTATGGGTTGAAGAACTGCCTGGAGATTTGGATGATGTATTCCAATTTGATTTATCTTAATTATTTAATAACATTAAGCTTACCTTTTTCTAAAAAAAAAAGTTTATTTTATAAATTTAACTTAGAAAACTTTAGGGCTTCTAAACTAAACTAGAAAATAAAAGAACATCTCAAACAAGATTTCAAAGATTTGGAAGTTCAGTTACTACATAGTTTTTAGACTTGTACCGTTTAATGAATTGTAAAAGAGAAAAGTTCAAGGTTTTTAAGGTTGAACTATAATGATGTCATAATTTATTTAAAATATAAATAAACATATTAAATTAGTACAAATATAAAAATTGACTATAATAGTCCAATTAAATATAGAGATCTATCTTTACCAACTCAAGCTGGATAGAGAGTTAATATCATTTACCAACTTAAGTTGGATGGAGAGTTAATATGAAATGGCCTAGTACAATTAATTTGTAAAGAATGGGTTTCCAAAGGTCAACCTTTATAAGCCTTATTGGTTTCGTTTAGTTAGTATGAATACAACAAATTACCAGTAAGAAAGAAGAAGATTTTAGTATTAACTCTTCCTCAAGTTAGTCCGAGGATAACTAGTTTATATGATATTCAAGTCTCGGTTACAAAGCTTATGGTTACATAATGTATGCTTTTCTCTAATTCTTTGTCCCCCTTTCTGGAGGAGTCCCTTTTCCTTATATAGTTATTTGAAGTGCATCCCAACCCTCATTTGTATAGTCACTAATCTTCACTTGGATGCTTGTCTCATTAGGGTTTTGCAGCTATGTACTTTGCTTCAACCATAGAGAGAGGCACATAATTTTGTTTCATGCTCATCCAAGAGACAAGATTGTTTCCAAATAGAAGCAGCCACCTGAAGTACTCTTTTGATCATCCACACTTCCAGCCCAATCTGCATCTAAATAACCTGCAAGGCAAGCATTAGAGTCCTTTGAGTACCATAAGCCATAATCCGAAGTTCCATTGACATATTGTATGATTTGCTTCACTGCAGTCAGGTGGGATTCCTTCGGAGCAGCTTGATATCAAGCACAAACACCCATGCTACAAGCAATATACGGTCTACTGGCCGTAAGATAGAGTAAACTCCCAATGATACTCCTATACAAGGTTGGACTCACTTCTACCCTGAAAGAATCAACATTAAGCTTTGTAGATGAAATTATGGGAGTAGAGGCATGCTTTTTGGAATCTAATCCAAACTTCTTGACAATATTTCTAGCATATTTTTCTTGTGAAATGAATATGCCTTCCTCTTTTGTTTGACTTGAAGACCCAAGAAAAATGTAAGCTCCCCCACCATACTCATCTCAAATTCTTTCTTCATCTCCATGGAGAACTCCATAGCTCAAGCATCAATGGTAGCTCCAAATACTATGTCATCAACATATACTTGAGCCACAAGAAGGTAATCCCCATCATTCTTGACAAACAAAGTTTGGTCGACATACTCTCTTTTGAACCCTCTATCCAGGAGGTAATGGGTAAGCTAATCATACCAAGCTCTAGGAGCTTGTTTCAAGCCATAAAGAGCTTTCTTCAATCTCAGCACATGGTTCGGGAAGTGAGGATTTTCAAAGCCTTTAGGTTGTTCAACAAACACTTCTTCATTCAGGTAGCCATTTAGAAATGCACATTTCACATCCATTTGGTAGAGTTTGAAGTTCATAGTGCATGCAATTGACATAAGAATGCAGATAGACTCAAGTCTTGCCACGGGAGTGAAGGATTCATCAAAATCTACTCCTATTACTTGAGTATATCCTTGAGCCACTAGTTGAGATTTATTTCGGATAATCTCTCCATCTTCATTGGTCTTGTTTTTGAAGATCCATTTGGTGCCGATGACTTGAACATTTTCAAGCCTAGGAATAAGTTCCCATACATTATTTCTCACAAATTGATTCAGCTCTTCATGCATTAACTCAACCCAATTTTCATCTTGAAGAGTTTCTTCTACCTTTTTCGGCTCAAATTGGGCAAGGTAGCAATGGTATGTTACATGATTAGCTAGAAGTATGTTTCCCTTTCTAAGGTGAAGACCTTCATCTAAAGACCCAACGATGTTACTGTTCGGATGGTTTTTAATCACTCTTGATGATGGCTTCTTTGATGTGGACACTTCATCATTCCGGGAGATATGAGGATGAACTTCCGGAGGAGTGAGAGGACTTGATGTTCTAGACATTGATCTTGTTTCCATTCTTGAGTTCACGGGAGTTGATTCCTTTTCTGGTGTAGGTCCTTCAACTTTAATATCAAGAGCTTTGACCTCAACTGTGGGCTCTGTGGTGCTTGGCCCTTCTCCATCATCAACCATCTCTACCTTTGTTATAGCATCATCAATTTCTACATTGATGGATTCCATTACCGTCTTTGTTCTCTTGTTGAATACTCTATATGCCCGGCTAGTAGTAGAATACCCAAAGAAGATGCCTTCATCACTTTTAGCATCAAATTTTCCTAGCTTCTCCCGATCATTTAGAATGTAACACATGCTTCCAAACACTTGGATGTACTTCACTTTCGCCTTCTTTCCATTCCAAATTTCATAAGCGGTCTTCTTTGTTCCCGCTCGGAAGAATATCCTATTACCAATGTGACATGAGGTGTTCACAGCTTCTCCCCAAAAATTTTGAGGAATATGCTTGTTGAGTATCATAACTCTTGCCATTTCTTGAATCACCCGATTTTTCCTCTCAACCACCCCATTTTGTTGAGGAGTCTTGGGGGCTGAAAATTCCTTTTTTATCCTATTTTTCTCATAAAACGACTCAAATCTTGCATTTTCAAACTCCTTGCCATGATCACTCCTTATCTTGACAATCGGAACCCCTTTCTCGTTTTGTAGTCACTTGCATAGAATTTCCAATTTCTCACATGCTTTTGATTTTTCTCTAAGAAATTCCACCCAAGTGTATCTTGAGAAATAATCAACAATGACCATGATGTACCTCTTTCCTGCTAGACTTTCAGTTCTTGTAGGCCCCATTAAATCAACATGAAGAAGCTCTAAACAACGTGAGGTAGCAATCACATTCACGTTGTGATGACTTGCCTTTGTTTGCTTTCTCATTTGGCATGCACCACAAATTGTCTTCTATACCTTTCCAAACTTTGGAAGTCTCTCAACAAATTCAAGTTTAGATACTTTGGCTACCTATTTGAAATTTGCATTCCCAAATCTGTGATGCCAAAGTTCCAACATGTCAACACGAGCACTTCTACAGGAAATTGGTGCCGCAGGAACTTCTCCGTAGCAATTGTCGGTAGTCCTATTTCCCTCCAAGACTTGAATCCTTTCTTCATCAATGATTATGCGCCCCTTCTTTGAGAATTGAACGAGGAAGTCTTCATCACATATTTGAGTGATGCTTAAGAGATTCGCCTTTAGCCCTTTGATATATAAGACATCCTTCAATAGAGGTAATCCTAGTATCTCAACAATCCCTTTGCCGAGAACTTGAGCATGACTCCCATCGCCAAATGTCACATAGTCACCAACCTTCTCTTTGAGGGATTTAAACAGTGATTTATCTCCTGTCATATGACAAGAAAATTCGCTATTAAGATACCATAAACATGAATTAAATACCTTCAAAGAAGTGTGCACAAATAAGCAAGCATGGGACAAGCACTCTTGACCTTCAAACAAAAACTTATCTTCATTTTCCATGCTTTTGTTAGATTGAATTTTCTTTTTTAGATTATCAACCTTATCACACAATATTCTATTTCTTCTTTTATACTTCTTAATCAAAGAATTAGACTCACATAGACTATTGTGTAAGATGTGATTCTCATTTTCAAAATATTTCAGCATCTGAACAAACATCCTAGCATGTTTGTTTGTTTTTAATAACTCTAGGAGTTCATTGTTAGGACACCCTTCAAACATACTCATTGAGTCATTATCACAAACATTTAAACCACAATTCAGCATAGCCTTTTCCATAGCTTCATCCATAGCTAAGGGGTCTAGGATCGCACTTAGGTAATTAAACCACAGCAAGTGCACCTGCACTGATACCAATTGAAAGTTAAAATAGTGTGTAAAATACCTATGAACATTTAGACCCCCAATTTACAAATTACCAACACAAGCTTATAATCAAACCATGTATGTGCGGAATATGAAAATAATCTAAAACATAATTGGTAAAACAATCGAAACTGAAATTAATCACAATCACAGCAGTAATTAAAAGGTAAAGATTAAGGAAAGAGAGATGCAAACACAAAGACAACACAATGATGTATTATTGAAGAGGAAACTGAAGTCCTCGGCGAAAAACCTCTCTGCCACCCTCCAAGCGGTCAATAATCCAATAGAGAATAAAGTTGGGATACATGAATAGTAAAAGACCCTCCAAGCCTAATCTACCCAGTGCACCTAAGCCCTCTAAGCTTGTTGCTCCAACAGGGTTACGTCAAACCTTGTCTTATCTAGCTTACTAGATCCTGCAATAGCCCATTGCATCAACCAAAATGAATTGGTCCCTCCTGAATTGCTTCCCAAGTACCAAAATGCCTCCTCATAGATATGGGTATGGTGAGATAAGGATTTAGCTAATGTACCTCTCAAGGATGTATCAATGGAGAGGGTGAGAGTAGAGGAATTTGGAGAATCAATGGATGAAGATTGTGGATGAGTTAATCTTGTTTTTCTCTAGGGTTTCTCTCTTAAAATTCTCTCTGGAAGCTCTTTACATTTCGTGGGTATAAGGGTATTTATAGTAGGGTGTATGAGGAATGCCAAAATGTTAGGTTTCTAACAAACAGGGCATTCTGGCAACTCGGCCTCGCGACTGGAATGAGTCACGAGTTTGAGTCATAAGCTAACTGCCTGGCTAGATTGGAAGTTTTGTCCTGTAGTGCAATAGCTGGCGTGACCCTTCAGCTCCCTCTACATGCTTCACACGTGTGCCATTCTGGCGACTTGCCAGTCGCAAGCCAGTTGCGAGATCCAATCGCGAGACTCCCTTAAATTGCACACTTCTGAGATTTCTTCACACTTTCTCACACACATCCTTACATAATTCCCACCTAAATACATGATTTCTAAATGCTGAATTCCAAGCAAATTTGGCACGGAATAAAGCCAACAAAATGATTGAATAAATTCAACCTTACAATCTCCTATGAGGTACACCGCAATGCTCTCTTGAAGGTCATGAAAGAGACACATGTTCCTACAAGTTCTACAGAATCCACCTTTAAAGGCATGGTCTCAAGACTCTGAACAGTGTTGGCCACTAACCAAATTTCCTTTACGGATAATGAACTACCACTAGAAGGTAGAGACCATGCTTTGCCCATGTACATTATAGTGAAGTGTGAGGATATGATCGTTGCCAGAGTACTGATTGACAATGGGTCGGCCCTGAATGTTTGCCCAATGTCCACTTTTGAGGGTTTGAATGTTGATACATCTCTTATCTACCCTACCACCATGATCATTAGAGCTTTTGATGGCACTCTCTTGAAGGTGCAAGGCAAGATTGAGTTAGCCACTGGAGTTGGCCCCATGTCTTTCAAGGTCAACTTCCAAGTCATCAATATGGATTCCAATTATAATATGCTCTTAGGGAGGCCTTGGCTACACGCTGTGGGCGTAGTTGCTTCTACCTTCCATCAGAGACTCAAGATTCCATCCGAGGATTTGATGGTCACTATTATGGCTGAAGAATCCCTGACTTTCTTCAAAGAGACTTCTATTCCTTACATAAGTGCTAACGCCATCCCAGAGGCAACTTTTCATAGCTTTGAGCTAGTCTCCATGATCTCTAGAGCTTCAGAACTTGAGTCGGCATGGCCCTCTGCTACTTTAATGGCCGCTAAGGAGATGCTCAAATTTGGCTATCAGTTGGGCCAAGGCCTTGGTGTTATAGGACACGAGAAGGCTTCTTTGATCAAACTCCCAGACAACAAAGGAGGTTTCGGTCTAGGCTACGACCCCTCCAACAAAGAACTTTTTCAAGCTTCTAGAGGAACGAAAAGGAAGTGCATTGGCCAAAGGATGTCTATTCCCCACATCAGGGTCACTTTTCTAGCTCTGACTGAGGTCATCAGATTAGAAGTAGTGCAGGAATCATACGAAGAGGAATGCCATCATATCCTTAGGGGATGATCTGACTTCTACTATTAGGCCCTATGTGCTAGGTGAGACAGTAGGCCATTGGACCGCCGAGCCCTACTTTGTGGTTGCACCAGCTGAGTAAGGAGTATTCCATTATTGTGTGGTTGGGTCGTCCAATTGCCCGAAAGAGTTGGAATAGCATATCTAGTTTGTTTTGCATATTTATTTCCTATTTCCTGCTTTCCTTGTTTGCATTCTTCTAGTTCATTTTCAAAAAAAAAAAAAAAAAAAAAAAAAAGCGTGTTCCTCCTTTTTTATCATTATCAGGCGTGAACTTTGTTATCCCCCTATCTATAACCCACTAATGAAATTATCCAGTGTATCATCCAGGAAATCCTTGCATTTATCTCTTTATCTGCTTTCTTATGAATATGTGTGTGCAAATTGTCTTATGTTTCCTTGTATATGTTTCATTCTATAGGATCTATTCTAATTCCCAAGCGGGTACATCGTCCCATTGCGATAACGAGGATATTGATGACATGAATGAGACAACAGAGTTAGAACCTGACATTGAGGGATTGGAGGAAATCCCGAGTCTGCCTTGTGATATTTTGGAAGCTCTAAATAGAGAGAGCGAGGGGTCCAAACCCAACATAGAAGAGACAGAAATGGTTAACCCTGCCAGCGAAGGCGAAAATGAGAAACTCGTCATGATCGAGGTAAACTTTCCTAAAGGCATGAAGCCTGAGCTCAGAGCGCTACTCAAGGAATTCAGAGAAATCTTCACTTGGCCCTACCAAGATATGTTAGGGTTAGATATTGAGATTGTCGTGCACAGAATTCTAGTTAAACCTGAATGCCCTCTAGTGTGGCAAGCCCTTCGAAGAATGAAATCTGAGATCATTTTGAAGATCAAAGAAGAAATAGAAAAGCAGTTGAAAGCCAGTTTCCTTACCAGGATAGCTTACTCAGATTGGGTCACCAACATTGTTCCCAAGCCTACAAAAGATGGGAAAGTACACATGTGCGTTGATTACATGGATTTGAACTAGGCTAGCCCCAAGGATAACTTCCCGTTGCCACATATCGATACCTTGCTCGACAATACTGCTACCAACAGGTTCTTCTCCTTCATGGATGGATTCTCAGGCTACAATCAGATCAAAATGGCCGAGGAAGACAAGGCTAAGACAACATTCACCACTCATTGGGGAACTTATGCATATGATGTTATGCCATTCAGCTTGAAGAATGTAGGTGCTACTTATTAGTGAGCCATGTTGACCTTGTTCCATGATATGATGCACAAAGAGATTGAAGTCTACGTAGACGACATGATTGCCAAATCCCACACTGCCAGGGATCATTTGTTGGATTTAAGAAAGTGTTTAAGTGCCTTACCAAGTGTAAGTTAGGACTAAACCCTAACAAGTGCGTTTTCGGATCTACTTTAGGGAAATTACTCAGCTTTATAGTCAGCCAAAAAGAAATTGAAGTGGACCAAGCAAAAGTCCAAGCCATCCAAGATATGTCGACACCGCAAACTGAGAAACAGATTCGCAGCTTCTTAGGCAAAGTCAATTATATAGCTTGCTTCATAGCACAGTTGACTGCCACATGTGATTCGTTGTTCAGGCTCTTGAAGAAAGACACAAACATAGAATGGACGGATGAGTGCCAAACAGCCTTTAACAAGATCAAGCAGTATTTGTTGAACCCTCTTGTTCTGGTTCTCCTGATGTCGGGATATCCGTCGATCCTCTACCTAGCGGTACAAGAAACTTCTGTAGGTTGCATGTTAGGCCAGGCGGCTAAGCCTGACTAGAAGGAAAAGGCGATTTACTACTTAACCAAGAAGGTCACCGGTTGTGAGATTAACTACATCGCCATTGAAAAGACGTGTTGTGCCTTAGCATGGGCATCGTGAAAATTATGGCAATATATACTCTACTTCACCACGTGGCTCATTTCCCACTTGGATCCCATTAAGTACGTCTTTGAAGAGCTAGCCTTTACAGGAAAGATCTCCTGTTGGCAAATGTTGCTCTCCAAGTTTGACATTGTGTTTGTGATAAGAAAGGCCATCAAGGGCCAGGCCATAGCCAATTACCTAGTAGATCAGTCGCTGAATGATCCAAAATTTTAGAATCCCTCTTCGCTGATGAGGATGTCATGGCATTAGAGCCAAAACCAGAGAGTGTGGAACCATGGCATTGGAAGCTTTATTTTGATGGAGCTGCCAACTCTGCTGGAAATGGAGTGGGAGCAATCTTAGTTTCCCCCAAGGACCAGTAAATCCCTGTTTCAGTTAAGCTAAATTTTGGTTGCACCAACAATGTCATAGAATATGAAGCATGCATAGTAGGCTTACAAAAGTGGCCCTAGAGTTTGGAGCCTATGACTTGAGCTTCTTTGGGGATTCCCTATTGATCATCTCCTAAATTGAAGGAAAATGGCAAGCCTGAGACACCAAGTTGATTCCGTATTAGAAGTGCATCAACCGCTTGATTTCGAAGTTTTGAAACATCATGTTTGCCTATTTTCCCCAAGCACACAACCAATTTGCAGATGCCTTGGCTACACTAGCTAGTATGGTCAAGTTATCAGAAG
This sequence comes from Quercus parvula, assembly GCA_030820535.1. NCBI lineage: Eukaryota > Viridiplantae > Streptophyta > Magnoliopsida > Fagales > Fagaceae > Quercus > Quercus parvula. The sequence continues at coordinate 26,894,872 of JAUAME010000004.1, forward strand.
GATATGATATGTGGCAATTGCACATAGAAGTCCGTGGCATCCCAGCCTATTGCATGAACATTGAAGAATGCATGAATGTCGAAGTCGAAGTTGATGGAAAGCCATGGTACCATGATATCAGGGCTTATATCAAGAACAATGAATACTTGCTCAGTGGAACAGACAGTGAAAAGAAGTTCATCCGACACATGGCCTACCAATTTTTCTTGAGTGGGGAAGTCCTGTACAAAAGGAACCACGATTCAACCTTGCTCCGATGCATAGATACCTTCGAGGCTAACCACCTGATGGAAGAGATGTATGAACGCTTACTTGGAGCCCAAGCCAATGGACCCTTGTTGGGCCATAAGATTATGAGAGCCAGTTATTATTGGCTCACCATGGAAAATGATTGCATTAAACATGTGAGGACATGCCATCGTTGCCAAGCCTATCAAGAAAGGAAGAATGTCCTTTTGCAGCCTTTGCATTCTTTAGTAGCACCATGGCCTTTCTTAGCCTAGGTTATGGATGCCATCAGACCCATGATTCTGAAAGCTTCAAATGGTCATAAGTACATTTTGGTGTCCATCGATTATTTCACCAAGTGGGTGGAAGCCGCTTTGTACAAGAGCGTCACTCAAACCATGGTAGCCCGGTTCTTGAAATACAACATTATTTGTCATTATGGCATGCCAAGAGAGCTCATTACAGATAGTGGGACAAACCTAAATGGGAAAATGATCCAGTAACTCTGCCAACAGTTTAAGATCGAGCATAGAAATTCAGTTCCCTATCGCCCTTAGATGAATGGCACAGTGGAAGCCCCAAACAAGAACATAAAGAAGATCTTGGTGAAGATGACAGACACATACAAGGATTCGCATGAGTACTTGCCATTTGCTCTGTGCGCATATCACACCTTTGCCCGTACTTCCATGGGTATGACCCCATATCCACTTGTATATGGCATGGAGGCCATCCTCCTCGTAGAGGTAGAGATCCTATCTTTCAGAATTCCATCTCAGACAGAGCTGTCAGAAGCTAAATGGGCCCATTCTTGATATGAACAACTAAATATGATAGATGAGAAGCGCATGATCACGATGTGCCATGGATAGTTGTACCAATGCCGCGCCAAGTGAGCATTCAACAAGAAAGTTAGACCCAGAGTCTTTGAAGAAGGTGACCTAGTCTTGAAGAATCACAACCAGGCCCTGCCTGATCATAGAGGAAGAGTTTGCCCCAACTTACGAGGGCCCATATATGGTAAAGAAGGCCTTTTCTAGAGGAGCCTTGATTTTAATTGACATGGACGGGCATGACTTTAATATGCCCACCAATTCTAATGCCGTTATATTGTACTTCACATGAAGGGGCCTCGTAGGGCACCTCATTTTTATGTCAAAAAAAAAAAAACATAAAAAATGTAAAAAGGTAGATCAAAAACCCGAAACGGCGGTCTACGCAAAAGGAGAGCCAAAAGAAAGAGTGCGTGAGAAAATTAAAAAGGTAGATTGAAAACCTAAAAGGGCAATCTATGTAAAAGGAGAGTAAAAGAAAGAGCATGAGAAAGCCTGTTAGATTGAAAACCCGTAAGGGCAGTCTAGGCAAAAATAAAGGCAATCAAAAAGTCAGTTGAACTACGTGATGACCTGATCCTTCCTCGAGGAGGTACGTAGGCAGCCATCTTGGTTCGGTCACATCTTAAAAGAAAAATCGGTCACTTGCGCCACTTGAATTTATGCTCAAGATCAGAAGATTAGAGGGATCTAGCTTCCAAGTCAAAGTATGAAGATGCCTCCAAGATTGCTCTCTGTCTACAACACTACCATGGCCTAGTGGTTTGCTCAAGATGTTCTGGCTTGTGCCAATGGAAAATGTATCTCAATGGGAAAAGGGAAAGATCTGTCTAGAACAGGATGTATCCTTGAAAAATAAGATATTGATATGCATGGATTTTACATTTATTACTTATTTGTATGGTCTTGCATTTTCAAAGCATTTGCCCGAATATTTTTTAACATGCCTGTATTATGCCATTCTGTTTCTTTCATGCATTCTGATGTCAAAACAAGAAATCTCATGTTATATATATCCTTTGAATATCCTCATAAACATCTCTCTGCACCATATCTTAGTTTTTAAGCATGCCTAATAGACTAGACTAGGCTTTAAGAACTCAAAACAAAAAGTGGAAGGCCTGAATGCAATTGCCTAGCAATTTACGAAGGACCTTTCCATACATGGCCCAGACAATCGGGCATGGCCTGGAACAGCCTCCCAAAACCAGTGTGAAGAATCGGGTCATCCTGAGCATGAGTGCAAAGCAGGCTAGTTGCATTGAAGCCCAGGTCTTTGGCTACCTCTTTGAGTCTGTCATGTGTGTACCGAAGACGAACCAACTCCCTCTAGATTGTGGGATCAAAAGTAGAGCTCTACCTCTCAGTCTCTAGCAAAGCCTGTAAGGTGCCCACCTTTGCAGTAGCAACTATCAGGGCCTCCTCTTTGTTGGCTAGCTCATTCCAAAGGCGATGAAAAGCCCACTGTGGCTCGCTAGGCTTATTGCTTTCTGGCCCGTACTCTATGTCCAAAGTGGAGTGAATATAGGGTCTCACTTGTAGTAGCTCCAGTGCTAAATCATCAACTCGGCTGTTGGTTGCGGCCCTGCCAGCCTCCAGTGTGGCTCTTTCCTTATCCTAAGTGTGGCCTAGGGTGGCAAATCTTTGAGTAAGAGCTGCCAGCTCGTCCTCCAAACCCGCAAACCAGGATCTCAATTAGGCACACTTTGCCTTTGTGCTTGGAGGGGCTGGCCCCCTCCAATCGAGCTTTGCCCTGGGAGTTGTAAGCTCACTCTCCTGTATGCTGCTCATCTCCTTGATGTCCTCTATGAGTGTATCATCTATCTCCCTACAGCAATCTCTGTCCCTGATAGCCTCTCTTAAACACTCCCTCAGGTCTATAAAGGCCCTTTCAACCCTGATCTCGAACTCTAGGGTATAATCTCTTAGAATATCAGTTGGGAGTGGCATATCAATCGAAACTGGGGACGAAAAGTCAAACACAAAAACGGGACCCCATGTGTCTCGTCATACCCTAATCTCAGCGGAGAACCACTCCTGATCATTTCTAGAATAGAGGGGGAAGTCTATACTCGATCTACGCACCTCCCAGAACTTCGAGGCACTCCTTACCACCGCTATATCGATGTCCACCAACCCATACTCACAGGTGATAGAAGAAAGATCATTAAGTTGGGGGATGCACTAAATGCCTCAAAACTGTCTTTTGGCCATGCCGGGGAAATATCCCATGCATCCCCTAATGCCTACCAAGGGGATACTAAGAAAATCGATACAATGGGTCTATCCCTACCATCTAGTGACACCCCATTTAACCCTCCAGGTCCAGTCAGTGGGACTCAGGCTGCACAAATATCTCAGCCAGCCCTCAGTATCCCCGGAAAAGGGAAGATCGAGAGACACAGTATCCTAGACCCTATTCCTATCCATAAAGCCCATCAACTGATCTCTAGCGATAACGCTCAAGTGACTATAGAACCACAACTGTAACATATGGACGTAGTAGCCTAGCCTACCCCTACCAGCCTTTCGACACAAGGACAAAGATCTAACGGTCTCAGAAAGTAAAGCAGGAATGAAAGAATAACCATGGAGCAGAACACTCACTAGAGGAAGAACAGCAAAACTGATAGCCCCTAATGGTGAAAGGAATAGTAGCGCACCAAAGAAAGCCATCAGGAAGGCCTAGCGCCAATAAGATGCCTATTGCTCTTCCAAATCCACGAAATTGTCGCGGTAGCCGACGGGGCACTCTGATAGATGGAATCGATCACGTAGGAGCTCGAAGGACATGCTCCCTCCTACTTCGCTACCATGCCAAATCAACACCTCTACAACGAGCCCCTTGAAGCCTATCAGATTTGCAAGCTTCTTGCGGTAAAGGAGTAGAAAGAGAGAGGAAGCGATCATACTCCTCCAAAGTGGGTACCAAATCCACGTTTCCAATAGTGACGCACCTCAAAGCAGGATCCCAATAGGAAGTGATGACCTCTACTAAGTGCCAGTGTAGTGTAGTGTGGACGAGAGTGGTGGCATCTCCAAGAAAATATCGAAGGAGTTCCTGCTCACTACAAGAAAAATTACCCCACCATCTTTTGAGCTTCTTCTCATGGTACTCCTCCCTCTCAAGCTCGACAAGGGTGTCATAAGAATGAGCACCAAGAACATCCATGAGCAAGCTACTTGATTTGACAATCTGATGAAGATCCACGCAAAAAACGATGAGAAATGGTGTTTCCTAAGTGTTTTGAGTGAAGAAAGGCTAGGAGAAGACCCAAAAAAAAATTTCAGAACTAGATGAGTTGGGGCTGGGCAAAGCCTAGCTTTTATACATGAATCTTGAGGTGGTGGCCATCGAAAGGCTGTTGATAGCCTTACAAGGGCTGCAGGACCTATTTTGGCACTCCCCCTCCTATTTGGCATGTTTCCAACCACTTTGGAACAAAGATTCCCTAGTTTTAGTGCTTACCGTAATTCGTGATTGGCCTAACAGTGACCCAGACTATCTAAAATTCGCATTCGCGCATTTGAGGCCGCATAAATCCTATACTGGGGCAATTTATATTTGTGCATCTCGTTCAGCACCTTCAAACATATTGAACCTCATTTTTAAAGCCCGGTTCGCTCGGTTCAGGGGTTGGTTCAAGCCCCTTAGGTATAAATCCAGACCTATTCTGGCACTCCCCCTTCTATTTGGCATGTTTTTGACCACTTTGGAACAAAGATTTCCTCGTTGCAATGCTCACCATAATTCGTGATCGGCCCAACAGTGACCCGGACTATCGGAAACTCGCATTTGTGCATTCGAGGCCGCACAAATCCTACATTTGGGGCAGTTTATATTTGTGTGTCTTGTTCAGCACCTTCAGACATCTTGAACCTTATTTTTAAAGCCTAGTTCGCTCGGTTCAAGGGTCTGTTCAGCCCCGATAGTCGGAGTTTGCAATGGAAAAATGCTAGAGTTCGATCTCAGCTGTCCAACGGCATTTCTAGTTTATTTGGAGTGTAGAGGGAGTTATTTCCCATAGTGGTACCTCAAGAATCTCGTCCTTGGATTTCTAGCCCTCTTGGGTAATAACAAAGCAATCGGTGCATACTGCCTCATGGTGTGTCTAAAGTTACCTCATTTGGAGTGTCCACACTTGTCATTAGTATTATGGCATGGTCGGCGAACCTGAGGCCACCTACAGCTGTTCTACAGGCTCGAAACCCGTCAAAACCCTAAACTAGGGTAGTTTATTTTGCGCGATTCTCTACTCTTTTGTCCAATGTTCAAGAATAGGTCTGTCCTGCTGAGGATGTGTCTTTCATGTCGAGAATCGCATGAAACCATAAATTAGGGAAATTTATTTCATGCGATCTCTCCTTGCCTTCCCCCCCTCTTAATGGGACGATCATTATTCAAAAGGCGCTAGCAAATCTGTGAAATTGCGGTGTAGAACAAGTGAATGGGACATAAGCTGGTTCAATACCACCATCCACAATGAAAACGCAATAGTGCGTGCGTATGTCTCAATAGTCCTTTTAGAGGCATTTTCTGAGATTATACATAGTTATATCCATCATGCATATAAGCCCTAATAAGAGGCATTGCCCTTTTTGCACGTCAGCTACCCTTCTAAAGGCGTTTTATCCAGAGATACATATAAGTCCTAATCATAGGCATTGTCTTTTACACATACATTACCAGCCCTTTCAAAGGTAGTGTACAGAGCTATATATGTAAGTCCTAGTTAGAGGTATTGTCTTTCATGTAAGTCAGCCGCCTTTCTAAAGGCATTTTATCCAAAGATACATATAAGTCCTAATCAAAAGCATTATCTTTTACACATACATCAACAGCCCTTTCAAAGGCAGTATACAGAGCTATACATGTGAGTCCTAATCAGAGGCATTGTCCTTCGTGCACGTCAGTCACCCTTCTAAAGGCATTATATCTAGAGATACATGTAAGTCCTAATCAGAGCCATTGTATTTTACACATACATCACCATCCCTTTTAAAGGTAGTACACAGAGCTATACATGTAAGTCCTAATCAGAGGCATTGTCCTTCATGCACGTCAACTGCCCTTCTAAATGCGTTTTATCTAGAGATACATATAAATCCTAATTAGAGGCATTATTTTTTACACATGCATCAACATCCCTTTCAAAGGCAGTATGCAGAGCTATACATGTAAGTCCTAATTAGAGGCATTGTCTTTCATGCATGTCAGCCACCTTTGTAAAGGCATTTTTTCCAGATCATGCATATAAGTCCTATATTGAGGCATTGTTTTTTATTCATCAGTTGCCCTTTTAAAGGTGCGTCCTTGGATTCATACATATGAATCCTAATCGGAGGCATTGTTCCATACATACATCAAGCTACAGAGGGATAACATAATACATTAAGACTCATAATAGGCAATTACAATACATACATGTCTAGTCCTACCAAGAGGCAATACATAGTATATATACATCGCTAGCCCATCAAGGGGCAATGTCTATAGAATACATGAAAAAGATACATGCCCATGCATGGGCTACATCATGCTACAACAAAAAGCTAACTCTACCAAGAATCATCGCTGTTGATGAACTAGTTCGAATCTGTGTCGGCATCATCTCTATCATTGCCTCCTGTGAAAAGGCCGGTGGAAGGACCTGCACCGCCTGAAGTGTTGGGAGAATACCCTAGGCCATGGGAAGGCCCCGAAGCTTGAGTAAAAGAACCCTAACAGCCCAGCGGGCCTGGAGGAACTGGCATGCACCTCAGCTTGAACATAGGAATGATCGGCCCTCGGTTGGGAATTTTAGGGGCAGTTGGAACAAGAAGACGAGCCACTCGTAACTCTCCTATCAAGAGCATGGAATAGCCTTGATGTAGGGCTCACTTAGTCTGAAATTGGCTCCGTTCTCTATCCATCCCAGCAACGAGCATCTCCCTATCTTTCTACCAAATCTCCCTCTCTCGGGCTAATGCCCCAACGATCTTCTTTTGCATATGCGCCTCTCTAGGTGTAAATAGGACCTTAAACTTTATCATTCTGGCCTCGACAGTCTTAGCACGTGCTCTCTACTCAGCCCTAGGGCCACCTAAGCAGGAACAGCGCCTCCCAGCACTCTACCCCCACTCATGGGGATGTCTCCGATGTTAGGCCCCGCAGAAGACTTTACAAACCAAGTGGTGTAGTCTTTGCTCATGTCCACATAAGCATCAAAGGTGCTTGTCGCATACTCCGGGTCATCTAGGACCATAGCCTCGAATGACAAACCATGAGGAGGCGAATCCTTAGGCATTCCATAGACTGGCATAACCTGATGAAAGGTCCTCTCCACTAGAAAGAACTCCCAACTCGTCAAGGCCAAAAACCAATGTCGGATCCTCGACTGGCCCATAGCAATGGTGAGCTCTGGTCTTCTCAGCAACGTGCCATCATATGGACAAACCTTATCCTGGGTAACGCAATCCAAAGCTGTAGAAATGGTGATTGGCTACACTATTACTACCCTCGTGATCCTACAATGAGCCCATGCATATGCTTAAGGGTAGGCTATCAAGGTTAAGCCGGTATAATGTGGCCACAAGGTTGGGATGTACTTGTATGCCTACCATGTCAATATCTGCCAACATCCCTCCAAACTCTTAAAGTTTCGCTGGGAGGCCCGCTTAAAGAAGAAAATGAAGAAACTGTAGGTCATTGACCCCTAGTCGTACGTCCTGATGCTGGAGACTACTCCTATAGCTTAGAACAGCTGACAATTTAACACTAATCAGTTGTTGCCTAAGAAGCAACTACCAAGGAACCACAAGAAGCACCGACAAAGATGAGCATCGGTAGGGGCCTTATCCCAGGGAATGCTACATTATAGCCACTCAGTACGGATTTGTGGTGATGTGGTGGGCCCAAAATACCCCCTCGTCTCAGTAGTCAATGGGAAAGGGATGCCCAAGAGATCGCTAGCCATCTCGAAGGTCATCTCATTCGTCGAAATCTGATGGCTACCAAATCTGACATTTAGAATTCCTGTCCAGTCAATAAGGAGGACCACGTACTCCCCACAACTCAAGTGAAAGGTGTCTGTCTCGGCATGAAACCGCCATACCGAAGCCTTCGCAATCCCATGCCTCATGGTGAATAGGGGGATTCATAGGAAGTCCTCAAATCCCTGCTCTCTAAAAAATGTGGCATACCACGGATGGGTCCTAGGAGCGAACAATGTCTGGAAGAAAGTGGTCCAAGTGCCCCGACCCCAAAGCCTCTGACTCCTCTACGTTGGAAATCAGAAGCTACTCGTTAGCACATGTATATAATCGAAATCAAAATGACTCTACAAAACCACCAATAGACCTGAAGTCGACACCCCCGCAATCAAAATGACTCTGCAAAACCCGAGCCGCTTGGCCACCAGTTGAAGCAGTCTCGTCATTAGAAGAATCGTCCGTCTAGGACATGGCATACATGGGAGCCTTCCCACGGTCTCCCTTGGAACTCGCTTGCCGAGACATAATCTACAAAACAGTAAGAAATTCAAACATAAGTGGTAAGCCCATAAATAATTGGCAATGCAGATGACCTAACACCTTTCCTAAACATATCATGCAAGTCTATGTCAAGCATATGTTCTAGCAAAGAAAGAGGATTCTTATATGCATTCTACAGTGGGTGATAGCGGCCGTGCCGTATGCTCACATTCTATAGTGGGCAATAGTGGTCGTGCCATATGCTCACATTCTATGAGATAGTTGCCATGTCGTATGCTCGCATATTTGCAGTGGGTGATAATGACTGTGCCGTATGCTTACATTCTACAGTGGATGATAGCGGCCATGTCGTATGCTCGCATCCTTTCTTGAGGTAATAGCGATCATGTCGTACGCCTCGCAGCATCACTATTACTAAGTTCCCAGAGAAATCTCGAGTTTGCATTCTGCAATGGGTGATAGCAGTCGTGTCGTATGCTCGCATCCTTTTTTGAGGTAATAGCGACTGTGTTGTATGCCTTATAGCATCACAGTTACTAGATTCCTAACGAAATCTTGTGTTCACATTTGCAGTGGGTGATAGTGGTCGTGCTGTATGCTTGCATTCTACAGTGGGTGATAACGACCATATCATATGCTCATGTCCTTTCTTAAGGTAATAGCAACCGTGTCGTATGCCTCGTATCATCACTATTATCAAGTTTCTAAAGAAATCTCAAGTTCGCATTTGCAATGGGTGGTGGCGATTGTGCCATATGCTTACAACCTATCTTGAGGTAACAGTGATCGTGTCGTATGCCTCACATCACATAGTTTTCGAGTTTCTAAAACGTTTCAAAGTTCCTAGTCTATCGTGGGTGATAGCAGCCATGTCGTATACTCACACTCTATATTAGGTAAGTCCCCTCACCTATGTCTCACTTTATTTTTAGCATCTAAGTTTTCGCATGTTTGCACTCATATGGCAAAGACAAAAAATATATACATACGTTTTTCCTAAGATAACATGCATGAATCATGGCAAAATATATGCTCATAAAAATTCCAAAAAAATAGAAACAAACACTAGCATGCATCTCTAGTAGTATTGCTACTAACATTTTGTTGAAAAAAAGTAAAAGAAGAGGAAAAAAAGGACATTGACCTTAAGTGCAGAATAGACTAGAGCAACAGACTAAAATGGAAGAATGAAGCTAAAATCATTGAACCGCTAAGCTCGAAGCGCTCTAGGAAAGTTTGTGGAGAATGATAAGTGGAAAGAAAGAGTTGAAATGAGTAGGAAAGGAGGCTAAAGGCCTTTTATAGGCCTTGGCTGCCCAGCGGGCTTTCTAAGACAGCCGGGCAGACCCAGTGGCCTTATAAAGGCCGCCGGGCAGCGTTGACTCGATCAACATTGACCGGTTAATGCTGATCTAGTCAACCCCTCAAAAAAAAAAAAAAAACTCTCTCTCTCTTCTCCTCTATTGGAGCTTAGAAGTGCACTAAAAAAATGTTCCAATAGCAGCTGCACTAGATTGGGCCAAGCAGGTAAAGTTAGGTCTTGATCCATGAGCAGTCTCCACAGACAAATTTGGGGGCAACAAAATCCAAAATCACATTCTTTATCTGACTCCTCTCATTGCACTCGAGATATCAGATAAACAAGGGGCAGTTGTTGATATCGTATTTTGTCCACCCTTAGTTTGCGTGTTGGACCCAGAAAAATCCAAAGATATCATTTTCTCTCTACGGGGCGATGAGAACATCTAGAACGACGTGGCACAACCTGTTCAGACACCGGAGCACCCAAAGTACCTTTTCAAGCTAAAATGACCAAAATGCCCCTGGTCGGCCCTAAGGTTGACTAAAGATCAAACGTGATCCAAACTCCCGCAAAACAACATTTTTCGCAGTTTTACTTCAAACCCGAGCTTCTTGAAGGTTTTTAACAACTTTGACTAAGTTTGAGATGAAGTCACTCCTAGGTGGGCCACAAAAAAACCCTAATTTTGATCCGGCCGCCTGAACGAGTTGAAACTGATGCCATTGCGAAGATTATCCAATTATCGTTCCAACGGCTATGCATGGGTCGAAATTTGAGCTAAAATAGTTGAGATATCACGAAAACCGAGATGATGTACCAATCGCTGCACCACAAACTTCTCAGAGCCATAACTTGTGATCCAACCATTGGATGTTTGAGTTCCATACCTTTTTAGAAACTAAAAATGAAGATCTATCTAAAGGTGTCAAGATTAACCCGATTAGAAGGGGTTTAAGGCCTGCGGCCATTGTAAGGCCGCCTGCGGCCCTATAGTGGATGGTGCCTCGATTTTCGTGCCCGGGGCTATAAATAGACCCAGGCATGCCCGAGACAAGGGCGATAGACATTTTTTCCTGAAATTTCCCTTCTACCCAGCTTCTCTCTATGTTTTTTCTCTCGTCCAAACACCAAGAAACACACAAAAACACTAAAAAAAACCATATCAAGGTCTCTTGATTCTTCTCTCTTCACCAAGAACACAAGGTACTGCATTTTAACCCAATCTTCCTTTCCTTGGTTCTACGCTTAGGATTTGGGGTTTAGGGGTGTGGATGTAGCCTTTTTGGTTATCATCCACACCCCTAACCTTCTAAATCTTTTTCTAGCATTTATCTTGTTTGTTTTGCTTGAATAACATGATTTATTGCTTTCTTTGACATGTTTCCCGCTTTATCCTATTTCTAGCTTGTTCTTAGCTTGGATCCATGTTCTTTTATGCTTGCTCACATGTTTATTTGTCCCAATCTGTGTGCTTTATGGTGCCATCCTTTCTATGCCTAGATATACCTTTGCCATGTGTTGTTTAGTTAGATCCATATGTTCCTATGCTTGTTCACATGCTTACATGTTTAGATCTACATGCTTAGGGTTTTATGCCATGTTTCCTATGTTTTGTTCCTCTTTTTGCTCTATGTTTATGTTACGGTTATGTGCTCACATGCTTGATACAATGTCTATGGTTATGCTTTGCTCGGATTTATGTGTTTGTATTCTTTTCGCCACATTTTGTGCTTAGATCCGTTTCCGTACGTGCTTATATGTTTGGATTCACATTCTTCCATGTTTGTGTTAAGATTTTCCATGCTCATGCACGTTTTGCGCATGCCTATGCCTAGATCTATGTTTATGTGCTTAGATCTACGTTTTCACATGTTTGCGTGCTTAGATCTAGGTTTTTCACATGGTTGTGTGCTTAGATCTATGCTCTGCTTGCTTTATGCCATCTTCCATGTGCTTGTGCACTCCAGGCCTTGTTTGCATGCCTAGACCTAGGCTATGTTTTCCTTGCCATGTGCTACTGTAGCCCTTTTGTCGCTTTATCTTTCTTTCTTGTGTTTTGGCCTAATGGTTCAAACCCGATCTAGACCCCATGGTCTTTGTCATCATCTATACACCTTGGCCCATATTAAAGGGTTTGGATCACCCATTTTGCATGTGTATGCTTGCTTGCTTCTATGCTTTATGCTTGTGTTAGCCTTTCTAGTTCTAGGCTTTGCCACGCTTGATGCCCTTAGTGGGTATGTGGTTGTGTGGTTATGTTTGACGCCTACGAGGCTTTGTCTGGACGTAACCACTTGGGATGCATCGCCATGATGCCAGTTGCTTCGTGGATACCTCTCCCTTTCCGCTCCATACGATAATATGCTTGCCATGCTTGTTTGTGCCACCCGTTGGCTTTCTGTGCATCTTTACACATTTGCCTACATGTCCATGCATAAGTCTTGCTTGCTAGTGTGTCATCCATGCTTCAACACAATAAAGTTATGGACATTCAATCCAAACCTACATTTATCCCTCATGGACACCACCTTTTGTTTGTTTCCTTACTTGTTTCCTTGCCTGCTTATTGGTTAGCTTTCTTACCTTTGACACATGCTGTGCTTGTCATATCTATCTTGCTTGTTCGCTTAACGTCCTTTTGCTATTATCTACGCATTTTTCCTTCTATTGCTTGTCTGCTGGTTTCTTGTATTTGCCTTTCCATGTACACACACGGAGCGAGGACGCTTAAAGCTAGGGCACGGTCTCCCAGGAGCAAGCAAAAGGGGCAAGGATGTGAGCATGCCAACATGAACCAAGTGGTAGTTGCAGTTAGTTGGTTTAGGGTTTAGCTTTTTTCCTTTGGTTATGTACTCTTTTAACCCCCTTCATTCCTCCTCCCTTTTCTCCCTTAAATGGTTTGTATTATGTTTTTCATGCTTTGTACCATTCATCCTCATCTCTAGAGTATGGCGATCCCTGTTTATTTTCCTGCACCTATATTTTGGGCCATACTCTAGCAATGTAGGCCTTTACTTTCCTGCTCTGTGTGCTGGCATTGTGCATGATGCATGTATATATATATACTTGCTTGCCCTTTTCTGATGTGCTTGTCATGATCCGTGTCACTTAAAGCTAGTAATGCCTAATTCTCGCAGTGAAAGTAAGGTGACTTCTTGCTGGATTTTCGTGGTGGAAATCTAGCACTTTGCTCGAATGCCTTAGGAAAGCATAGATTGGGACCACGTCCATTCCAAAAGCCAAACCTCAAAGCCCCCATGCATGTGAAGCCTCAAAAGCCAATGTCAAAATTGTGTTTTTACAAACAATCTCCAAAAATTAAGGTTTTATCAAAACAAAGGTCTATCCTTGGATAGGCATTGTGGGGTGCCTAACACCTTCCCCACATGTAACCAAACTTCTAGACCTATGAATCAAGATTTTTTGCCATCCACATTAGATTATGAAAAATGACCTTTTTTCTTAACCTAGGATCGGTAATAAAATCGACTAGAAACAGGTGAACAATCACTCCTTAAAAAAAACCCAATTATTGGTGGCAACTCCACTTACCTTTAGTATTCCTTAAAATTTAGCCCAGATTCCTACCATAACGCCAAAGGCAGACCTACCTTCCTCCACCGAGAGAGAGGGCACTCGAAGCTCTGCACGAACAACATGCACCATTATATTGAGAGGGGCCTTCCGACGGGGCCCTGCACTCATGGGAGCTATCACCACAACAGGTGGTCGAACGAAGGCCCATGACGGCGGCAGTGGTGTTTCCACTTCCACTCCGATCGAGGTCAGGCGTTGACACTATAGAAAAACCTTCTATGAGGGAAAGAGGGAAACGAGCACGAGGCTCGGTGATAGTATTATTGTGAGACCATGGAGTGAGTACAAAGGTCATCACCATATTAAGGATTCATTGACCCTTATCAAACTCAGTTATTAAGAAATTTAGGGTACCTCCCCACAACATGTCCTTCTCATAGAAGAGTGAGGCCAACTCGTCTCTAGAGATGGAAGAGAGATGACTATGACTAGGGTAATTCGAATTATCTACCCTAGGGTCACATAGTACCTTGGAAATGAACTCTAGGTTGACTACGATACATGTACCTTTAGAAACCACATTTTGTATACCTTACTACTTGGGCCCCCGTTCCCTAATGATGCCCAAATTCCAAGGCCCAAGGTTGGTTTGGGGCTTAATCAGATGTTAAATTGACTTGAGAGGTGTTAAAATGGAAAATATAATTTTTAATGAACAAAAATATATTTTTGGAAAATAAAGGCCAAGGAAAACCCACGGTTTGTGTATGTAGGCCACATGCTACGTATGCAGGCAGAAGTCTTCATACGTAGCTAGGGTTTCAAAGACATAAAAAAGGCAAGTTTTTTGCATTAAAGACTGACGTTTGGAATGAATCCCACATCGTCTGGGAGCCATTCCAAACCCCTATTTTTCAACTATATTAAGCTTTACATGATACATTTTCAAAACACGCAAAAAATCCTAAGGAAAACCTAAGATTCACTAGAAATAGTGAATCAAAGAGGGAGTTTTTCACAAAACATCCTTAAGTCAATTTTATTTGATTGGGGCCTTTTTTGGCCATGATTATTTGAGTTTAAGATTACTATTCATGTTTCTATTGATTTGTGAATAGATTGACTGAGGGGAATGGTCAAAATCAAGCATGAAAAGCTTCTTGCTTGAGGTATTGAGCTTAACTCTTTCTTTTCTTTTCCTTTTCTTTTCTACCTTCTTGTTATATTTTAATTTGTTTCTTTGCTTAGTTTATATTTATATATGTTTATTTAGGTTAGTTTTATACTTTTTATTTTTATTTTTATTTTTTATAAGCATGTTAGGCTGTTAGATTTAAGCTTTCAAGTCTTGCTTTGTTTTTCTCCATGTCTGTTTTCTGGGTTAGGGTTCTGGCGTGTTTGTGTATGCGTACTTTTGTATGCGCATGCAGGCTCGATGTATGTGTACACATACAACTGGTTTGTGTATGCAAGCCTATGTATGCGTATGCAGACTCTTGCCTAGAAATCCTAATTTTGATTTTCCAGTTTCTTTAACTATGTTTTTTTTATACCTAATATGCCTCTGTTTTAACCTTCTTATATGCTTTTGAGTTTCTTTTTCTTTGTTGACATGTTTGTTTGTCATTGTATTCTAAATTAGGGTTTATCATTTTGCTCCTTAGTTTTAATGCCACGCCATTCATTCATATACCTATTCATTAATACTATAGGTGCTGTAATGCAATGAGGTAAGTAAAGGTAAGTAATGCATTCACATGTATATCCATATTGTTTGATAACATGGTTTGGTGATGAGCATGAATGTGTTTGATCGAACAACATGCTCTTAACGATCTTTATGTTCCCAATGTGATCCTTTGATGTTTACATGTTGCTGCCTTGGTTGAGATATATGATGTGATGCTAGATGAATGTTAGGTGGATGGTATGTATGATGATAACATGTTAGGGTTTATGATGTGATAATATGCATGATTAGATGAATGCTAGGGTTTATTCTTCAATATGAGATGTCATGATAGATGTATGTTAGTTTGATGAGATGCCATGATAGATGTATGTTAGTTTGATGAGATGCCATGATAGATGTATGTTAGTTTGATGAGATGCCATGATAGATGTATGTTAGTTTGATGAGATGCCATGATAGATTGTATGCTAGTTTGATGAGATACCATGATAGATTGTATGCTAGTTTGATGAGATGCAGTTTGATGAGATGCCATGATAGATTGTATGTAAGCTAGTTTAATGAGATGCGATGATAAATTGTATGCTAGTTTCATGAGATGCCATGATAAATTGTATGCTAGTTTGATGAGATGCCATGATAGATGTATGCTAGGATTTATAATGAGATGATTGCCATGATAGATGTATGGTTAGCGTTTAGGATGAATGATGCCGTGTTGTATGATTAGATGTATGCTAGTATGTGTGTGTGAGTTAGAATACAATTATTGAATATTCTTTTAATAAGGTTAAGATATAAGACACAATGATCGGAGGCCAACCTTAGGGTTGGGTGGTCTTAGGTGGCTAACACATTCCCAAGAACATACCTAAAATTTGAATCCGTACTCTAGTAGTAAGATCAATGGCCATTCTTCCAAAGGATGCTATATTCATGGTTCCTAGACCATCTAACTGGGTGGCGACTCTAACACATTCCATTGTGTCCATAGTGGCGACTCCACTGAGGATAATAAGTTTAATTCCTATGTGTCATGTATCTTAACCTTAATAAAAGTTTTTTCAATACTTGTTTGCACACAGATCACTTGGTTCTTTTGTCCCTTAACCTCGGTTAATTATGAGTGGGAAGATAGAAGGCTCCATTTGGGCCCAAATCTTCCAGAATTCATCCCACTAACTCACAATCGGTGCCATTGCCTAAAATGAGCTTTGAGTACGTTAAAGGTTTGCTACCAATCCACTATGGGGTCCATTTAGGCTTATCTATCCCTTTAGCCTTAGGGAGCTTACCCACACTTAGAGAGATCCTAGATTCTATCAATTAGAGGGTACCCTTTACATATCTCTGATTTGTTCAACCATATACCATGTGTTCACCTAATTCTAAAGGATAAAAAAAAGGTGTAAAATTGGAAGGGATCCCTAAAGTTATGGAATACCCTAAGATGTCGCGGGATAAAAGAAAATAAGTTCTCACATATAAGAGACTTGTCTCTAAACCCCAAGGCATATCTTAACTTGAAAGGTTTATAAGACCATACCTTAATTGCTATCGTAGGCCCAAGTGGAAAAAGCCCTTTTGAAAAGGAGAACTTTGGGCCTAAGATATCAAATATGCTATGGACTTAGCATCTAATATCCTTTAAAGCCAAAATGAACTCCCAAATCTTGGGTCTTCTTGTTGTATGCCAAGGCCCAAAATGATGAGAGATTCATAGGGCTTTGTGAGGAAGGCCAAAATATGTTCTAGCTAAAGGGCTACTTCAAAAATTTCTTCTGTAAAGAAGAAAAGTTTCCCAAAAAAAAAAAAAAAAAAAGACAAGGATCGAAACTCAGGTATATATAGAAAAGGGTAAGGGTTGAGAAAGAAGAGAGAGGTATCGAGATATTTGAGATAGAAAAGATGTGGATCAAACCTCAGGTATATATAGAAAAACATAGCTTGATAAATCAAGGAGGTATTGAGCTACTATCAAGAACAAATTCTTGATAGAATGAGAGGTATTGAGGAGGTGTCAATAGCAAAAATTCTCGATAGATTAAGGAAGGTATCGAGAAGCTATCGAGCAGATAGAGACTCCAAAGAATTTGGCTCGATGGATCGGCTTATTTACTGAGAGGTATCGAGAAGAAACCTAGAAATCTCGATAGAAGAGACTTGTATCGAGGAGGTATCAAGAAGGAATCAAGTAGGTATCGAGCTATCTGTCGAGAGTCCTAAAGAAGATATTTGAAGGAGGAGAAACAACAAAACATGAATGCAACCAAGATAACCATCAAAACAAGCACTCAAAAAGCATGTTAAGCAAAAAAACACAACCCTCTAGATGCAAATCATTCCTAGATAAAAACACACTAAACAAGTCCAACCAAAATTTATTTCAAAGCAAGTTTAGACAGTTTAGAGAGCTTATACTACCACACGTATTCCTTGCGATGGCCAAATCACATATACCATCACACGTATTCCTTGTGATGTTCTATTGTATCATTACTTTTGATACAATAGTATCAAAAGTAGCAATGAGTATGCGTGTTCTATGTGATACTTTTGCAAGAGAGTATAAGTACATCATTATATGAAAAGTAATGATATAAGAGAATCAAGTACATTTACACATAATGATAACTATTTGATGGGGACTATCACCTTCAAGGTACATCATATAACTCCCACATCTCCTAGAAACATGCTTGCAACCATATTAAAAGTATTTTGATTCTTTTTGCTTTTCCTGCTCTTTGCATATTTTTCCTTTAAGCATATCATGCATGGGCATATAAGAGAGAAAAGAAAATACCCAATTATGTAAGCTTGAACATCATTATTTTGCTATGCAAATGCTACACCTTACCGAGTACGGCTTTTATGATTCGCACACAGATGTTCTATGATTGACGAGTTTTAGTGGTGAGTGGTTATTTATTCCTTTCTCTTAGTATTTTCTAGTCCTTCCCTTCAAAAAGAGTGATTTAAGATATGAAAGATAAGTGATCAACCAAATCATAAAAATCACATAAAACGAGCCACAAAACTCACATTGTTTAGTTGTGCATGAATATGCTCATCTAAGCTACAAGAGATACAAAGTTGGGAAACTTTGTTTCAAAGGCCATCCAAGGTACACAGTACCAGTATATGCAAACACAAATTGTTTTTATATTTTTCTAAATTTTCCTTTTTTTATTTAAAAAACTTCAAACATGAAAGCTCGAAAATGTGTTAAAACACAAGAGCTATATAAAACTGAAATATAAACACAGAGTACTTAAACATTAAAATAAAGCAATAAGACAATCCAAGAGTTATAACAACTACTTAAGTTTAAACCAAAACATAAAAAGTGCTAAACCGCTAATAATGAACCAATACCTATATCTAAGCTCTGCTCTCCCTCATTTGTGCATACTCCCCTTCAAAATTTTCTCCCCCTTTTTGACCGGAATGGCCAAAGAGGCTAGAACTGATTTGACTCTAAATCGGATCCTTGCGTCGTCGACATATCATCAATCTTTGAGGATAATGTGGTAATCTAACCTTGGATGTATGCAAACTGGTCCGCAGTGTGCTGCATATGGGAGTCAAGCACACTAAACATCTGGTCTACTCTAGCAACGAGATGATCAAGTCTATCGAGTCCTTGTGCTAGTGCTTGAAAGGATGGCTAAGCAGAACTCTCGAGTGCAGAGGTGAATCTCTTAATCTCCTCCTCTATATCTCCTCCCTCTTCCTTAACATAATCCCTTGGTATTTGAGACACACCGGTTTTGGATCCTTTAATGTGAGCTGTGCTTCAAGTCATTGTATGCACCAATGAGATAGTCTCTTTGTACTATGGTGAGACCGTTCGGAAGTTTGAGCCTTGTCTTTGCAATGAGGCCCATAATGAGAGAGGGGAATGGCAGGATAGTTTTGGAGTTCCTTTTTTCAATGCTCTTGGTCAAGAGATGGAAGATGTGTCCACAAATGTCAATCTCTTTGTGTGTGAAGAGATCATATAGGAAAATTGTCCTTAGGGCTAACAATGTCGTCAAATTGGTGATCGAATACAGGTTGTGGATCATTACATAAGCTAGAGTCCTCATCTCCAGATTGAATGGAATTGTGTTCACGGACTTCTTGTTTAGTGTACCACCAAGAATCCTAACCATGTCCTCATTAGATTCCAAACGATCATCGTATTGCACAATGATTGGCTGAGAAGGAGGACGAACTTGAAGGAATTCTTGGATTGGTTCCCTTGTAATCACAAATTCCTTGTGTCTCATCCAGCAGTTAATATGATCTCCATCCATACTGGCATTCGAGAAGAACTCTTTGATGATTTCCAATTACACAACTCCGCACAGATTCAACGGTTTTATCCAAGTCCTCTCCTTGAACACTTCAGGTATGCAAGTGTCCTCAAGGGTAACCAATTTGACAACTGTTTCCATTATTATCGTGGCTCATTTATAGCAATCATTGTAAGCCATGTCTGCTTCAGCTGATATGAAATTATCAAAATCTATTCGAGGATGCTTGGAGGATTTCTTGGAAGCTAAATGTTTGGTGGGAGACATCTGCACAAGGAGCCAGAAAAAAAAAAAAAAAAAAAAAAGAAACAGGTGCACAAACACAAAAACAGGGCACAAACTTGATTAGATTCAAGTTAGTCCAAACATAATTATAAATACTTAAAATAGAACATAACACAGTTAAATCAACATGCTTAAAGTGCTAAACTATGTGAACATTAGCAAATGTAGGAAATTATTAACTATGCATGTGTATGCATCTTCTATGCAAACGGTGTGCATGGTGTGTGCCTAGGTGATGCATAGCAAGGCAGGGTGAGGCACAAGTTGGGCAAAGTGTGTAAAACACACACCCAATGATCAAAACTTGTCAAGCAAGTTCAATCAAGGGTAATCCCAAACAATGGAACTCAATTGAGTCCAAAACCCCACAAAAATGTAATTTGAACATTTTATCAAACACATGACATGCAACACTGCGATATACCTATGGGAAATGCATGAACACATGGAAATAGGCCACAAGGGGCCAACACAGATACACACAAAACAAATGGGACACAACCCAATCAAAATTTTGAAAAAATTTCCTCAAAAACAAAGTTCCCAACCCCTTTTTCGAAAAATCCCCAATTTTAGAACCCTAAGTTAATTTTTGCATAATCTAGGAAAAAAAATGAAAAGAATCTTAAGAAAACATGCCTTTAAGTTGATTGTGTAGAAATCAAGCTTGAAGAAGATGGGGTTTGATTGAAAATCATTTTTGGGTTAAGAGAGGTTTAAGTGAGGCAATGAGAGGGAAATAGAGAGTGTTTTAAAAATTTGTCACATTAGTTCTATAAAACTGAAAACACGCATTTTTCGTGGGTTAGATAGTCACAAAATTACTCGTGAAAAACACCACTGAAGCACATAAACTTTCGCGGGAACTGCTTGGTCGCGAAATAGTTGTGAGATAGTCATGATACTCTTTGTATGAATTTGAGATTTTTTGATTTCCCTTACACTCTTTTCCCGGGAAGCTCTTAGTCGCGAGCTTCTTGCGAAAATGCCTTTGAACAAGTTTTTGAAGAATAACACAAAAATGCATTTTGAACAAGAGTTGTTTAGACCCCCAAATTAAAGTTATAGCTCGATTGATTTTTCTCTAACTTATACTAAGTGCAGAATAGAGTAGATGCGAGCGGATAAACAAATAAACTCCTCTAACCCATAATCATTATAACACAACAGTAAACTGAAAGGAAAAAGAGTAGGGAAGAAGAATGCAAACACAAGATAACACCCCGATGTGTTATTGAAAAGGAAACCAAAGAACTCAGCAAAAAACCTCTCCACCGCCCTCCAAGCAGTAATCGATCCACTAGACAATTAGTTGGGATACACGAATAGCAAAAGACCTTCGAAGCCTAGCCTACCCAATGCACCTAAGCCCTCCAAGTTCCTACTCCAACAAGGCTTCTCGAAACCATGTCTTGTTTAGCTCTTCAGATCCCGCAATATGCCCGATTACATCTACCAAAGCCTTGCTTCTTCCAATGCTTCCTAACAGCACTAAAACCTCACTTGACACTCTAAAAGGGTGTGGTAAGTGTTTAAGTTATCAACCTCTCAATGGTATGGAAATGGAGAGGTAGGAGTTGAGGAAAATCCACAAGTAATTGTGTAGAGAATTATGGGTATAACAATCTCTAACTCTCAAGGTTTGTGGTTAGAGTTTTCTCTCAGAAGCACTCCTCAACATTTGTGAGTAATGTGGGTATATATAGTGTAGGTATAGAAAGTATGTATAAGAAATGATAGTTTAGCAAAATAGAATGTTTCACAAGTATTTCGTGGGAAGGCTTTACCTGTGAGACACTCGCGAAAACCAGCTATCTCCATCCTGTCCTGTCTCGTCGCATTCCAGTCATGTGCAAGGCACATGCATCACTTCACGGAAAGCTTACTTGTGAGCTACCCGTGAAGACAGCTTTTGTCTTCAATTGCCTTGAGTTTTCATAAACTCTCTCTCTTAGACAACCCTTACAAATAAATCCCACATGAAATACATGGTACATAAGATTGAACAAAATTAAAATCAAATTTGGTACAGAATTAAAACCAACAAATACATAGTTGTAAATTACAACTTTACAAAATAAAACAAAAACAAACAAACAAACAAACAAACAAACAAAGCATTAAACTAGATTGACTCAAACCACAACATGAACCATGCAAGAGATCAGAAAAGAGAAGAAATCACTTAGAATCTTTTTCCTTCCAAACGGGAGACTTGGATTGTGATCCTTTCTTTTGTATGAACCTTTGTTCAGATGGATAAGAATGAGAGATGAAACCATTTAAGTTTGAAAGAAGCATGACCGCCTTAAGAAGTTCTCCAAAAGGGGCTAAAGAAAGTTGGAGTTGGTTTTGGTTTCCCAGAGATGACACATTATTGCTTTGTTGAGTGGCTAACCACTTATAGCAATTTGGATGAGTGTGCCCAGATGCTCCACAGTAATGATAGAAGTAAGGCTTCTTTGGTTGAGACTTTTTGTTGGTGGAGCGATGATTTTTCTACTTAGTCTCTTTCTTACCAACCTTAGGGGGTGCTCCTAGAATGGATTTTCCCTTATCACTTTTATCCTCACTCACAATTTTAGTTTTAGGATTAGTTACCTTAGAGTTATCAGAGTTCTCATTATTAGCAGGTGGAACAAAAATAACTCTATTTAAAGCATTAGAAGAGGTGCTATGAGAGGAGAGAGAGTGATCATACCCGAGACATGTTCTATTAGATGCAAACTTATGAACATGCAGCATTTCATCTAGTTTGGCACTTGAGGTCCTTATAGTTGTGTTGTAACTTGAAACAATTCAGAATCTAGTTTCTTGGCCTTTTCAACAAGAAGGTTGTTCTCAAACCTCAGTGCTCCAATGGTTTGATTAGTTTCATGAACCTTAATGGAGAGTTCCTCACATTCTAACTCCACTTCACTGAGCTTTCTCATGGCCAACCTGTAGAGCTTTTCATGCTTCTTAGAGACCCTGTACAACTTTGTTTAGGCAGTGTGGTTTTCATCTTGATCATCCATCTTTTCAAACTTTGATTCCATCCACTCTTTTTCCTCATCAATTACGTTTACTACTTCCTCAGTAGACTTAATAGTAGCTGTAAAAGCACTTACTATCCCTTCTTGGTCACTTTCAATAGAATCTACTTTTGGTTTTGAATCACTTAAGGTGGCAGCTAGGGCTTTGCTTTTGCCAATGGATTTGAGATATGTGGCACACTCTTGCTTCATGTGTCCAAATCCATGACACCTATAACACTTTGGTCTAGCAGGAACACTGTTGTCTTTACTGGCATCCTTGGATTCTCTCATGCCTTTGTCTTGGGACTTAAATTGAGAGAAAGCAAACTATTTGCGATCCTTATCACCAGCTTTAACATTCACATTTTTGATGAACTTCTTGAATTGTCTAGTGATATATTTCAACTTGGTATCCTCATCATCAGGTGACTCATCATTATCATCATTCTTGGTCTTCAAGGCCATATTCTTGTCTTTGCCACCCTTGCCAACTCATGCTAACCTTAGTTCATAGGTTTGCAAGTTCCCAATCAGTTCTTTCAAAGGAATAGAGTCAAGATCCTTTGATTCTTCAATGGCAGTGATCTTGGCATGGAATTTTTCTGAAAGAGATCTGAGGATCTTTATAACAATCTTAGGCCCCCAAATCTGTTCTCCAAGATTGAAGGCTGAATTTACTATGTCCTTGAGCTTGGCATAGAATTCATCGAATGACCCGTCCTCATCCATCCTTATTTCCTTAAAACTTGTAGTGAGCCTTTGGAGCTTAGAGTTTTTAACAACTTTAGTGCCTTCGTAGGTATTCTGAAGAATAGTCCAGGTTTCCTTGGCATTGTTGGTGAAAAAGATCTTCTTGAGTTCGTCATTTGTCACAGCACTAAACAGAGCATTCAGTGCTCTACTGTTAAATTTGGCCACCTTGATCTTGGCATCATCCCACGTTGCAGGTGGCCCTTCAGGTTTCTTCCAACCTACTTCAACTGCCAGCCATACTTTCTCATTTAAAGACTGCAAAAAAGCTCTCATGCGTACTTTCTAGTATGCATAGTTAGTATCATCAAATAAAGGAGGAATAATCAAGGATTGCCTATGATCCATAACAACAGGGGTCAATGGATCACACGGCAAAGTTTAAAACCTAATAAGAGTGTACCCATTTTGATACCACTTGTGATGGAAATATAAATATACACAGCGGAAAATTAATGGATCTACTTCATTTGCAATTGATAACATATGCTATGTAAGTTTCAGAATTCAAGAAGAAGAGAGTGTACCTTGGTATGGTGAATTTCAAAACCAAAGATCAGAAGTTCTTGAGAAAACTTTCAATTTTCACTCCAATTCCACTTGTGCCCAAGAAGTGTGGTATCTCAATCAATTTTTCAAGGGAGAATGAAAGAGCGTCTAGCACTCACATGCATACCAATTCATGTATCTTGTTGTTGTTCAAAAAATTTTGTATGTTTCTCTCCTAACCACTGATTATCTAATTGGGCTAGCCTTTTGGGCCTTTCCAATTGGGCTTTAGTATGTGGCTTGGAGTGGGACCAAAAGGGAACAAATAAGACACTAGCTCCAATGGGCCTTGGGCTTTTCTGTCAACTCTTGACAAGTCCAAAGTTACAATTAATTATATTTAATACCACTATATAAATATAAATTATATCCCAATACTTTATTGTACATGCAACCCCTTTCATAAAATATTTGTAGTAATACAAAGTTATGATTATAGACAACCACTTTGTAAATTACTGCATCTTAATCCTTGAGTACCCGATTTAATCTTTTAAGTTATTCATCATATATTTATGAAATCCAATTTCATAAATATATATTTTAGTAACTATTTACTAAAGTAGTTAGGCCTAACATTCTGAATAACAAACTCTTTAAACTTATCTCAAGGGAATATTTTGTATCTCTGTTAAGAGACTATGAATTTCATCTTAGGAATATATGTTCCATCAACACTAAATGTGGCTGCCCAACATACTGAGGTTTTGACCGTTACTTTAGATCTCACTCCTGATATATCAAAGCAACCTATACTTCATGATCAGGTCCATTATTCTCTTAGGATTAAGAGTCTATGTAAATATAAGTTGAGATTTATTTTTCATTTGATAGTCGTTAGGAGAATAATAAATCTCATAGTGGTCCAGTTCAATACGTCTTAACTCTTAAAACATATCAACACATCAACTAAAAGCCTCCACTTCCATGATCAAGACAAATCATTTTAGTTGATGCGTTATAGTCTTCGCAAATGAAATGCCCAATTTCATCACCAATTACGAACTAAAATTCTGGGTTTACAAAGAACTTGTGATTTATATCTTCCGTGACTTTTTACATAAATCACATACTATGCATCTCATGGACTATTTGATAATGTCCAAATATTCATGTTACCATCATTTTAGATAATAATTGTAATACCTGGAAAAAAAAAATTTAAAAGGAAGAGTATTTAAATAAATCTTTTGTGGGGTCAATTTTATAATTTATAATTATAAGGGAGTTTTTAGAAAATAAGGTTGAAACCTTAACTATATAGATAAGCTTATTAAGTCAACGTATATGGAGAGATATTTTGAGAAATGAGACTACCTAAAAGACTGAAGTGGAGAAGGATCTTTGGGTCCCATGGCCTAATGGATACAAAACAAAGCTTAAACATACCTCTATAATATGCAATCCCATGAAGGTATCAAGCCTATATTTTTTTTTTTTAATGATTGTAAACATTGAGAGATTGGTGGAGCTATTTGATGCTAAATCTATGGACCGTATGGTCTAATCACGGTTCAATTTTAGGTTTAAAAGAACCGCAATGGTGAGAGCTTCACGGTTAACCGGGTTGGACTATAACTGAGAACTTTAGTTACCCGTGGAAATTGTGTTTGAATGTAATAGGCACCTTATAACCCCTATTTAAATGAATAGTACCTCGTTTTGAATTTAATCTTAAAATTCATCATTTAAAGAACAACCAAAATATTTGACATTTAGTTTTTAAAACAAAGAAAGAATGATATGCATGTACATTTGCAATAAAACAAAAGTAAATTCTATCATTTGATGACATGTGAGAATGATATGTAATTTAGCTTAGAATGACATGTAAAATGAATGACATGTGAAAAATGCATAAAAAATTTAATAAAAAGTGTAAAAGGTCTACCTCACACTTTTACATTAAATGAGTTAAACACTAAATTTATTCTCATGTAAAATTATCAAGGGAAAATATTAGTTAAAACGGGAAGGGGGTATGTTTGGCCCTAGAGAGTCCATAGACTTAATGAATTTAAGCCATGAGTCAAGCATCAACTTTTAACACCCAAAATAAAATTCCTAAGTTTTGATTTAGAAAAATTCTCAAGAAGGAATTTAGTTAAAAATCTCTTGGTTTTTAAGTTTTGAAAAGTCCTTAAAGGGGATATGATTAAAATCTCATAGGTTTTGCGTTTTGAAAAGCTCTGTACAAGGTGCTTGATTAAAAATTCTTTGAGCTTTTATTTTGAATAAATCCCCAAAAAGGTTTTATTGATGGAAGCCCAATTTTTTATTTTTTATTTTAAAAAAATCTAAATTAAAGAAACATTATTTTTAGAAAAGTCTTTTTGGAAAAACTATGAGTTTACAACCTTATCTAGATAAATGAAGTGTAAATCCCAAGCATGTTAAAAGGGGGAATATATATATATATATATATGACTAAAGATGGATGATACATAAAAAAATACATCACAAGACAACATCAAATCCATAGCTATGCAGGCATTATCAAAATTCCAAGAAAGGAAAAGCAAGCATGCAAAAGGAATATAACTTTAGCAAAATGAATAAATCAACATGTGATGTAAGCATTATTATAGAAAGAGATTAAATTCAATAAGGACTTACCATAAAAGCTTATATTTACACCATCCAATAATACAATGCCATAATGATTTTTTACAAATAGTTACACATAAAAGATTAAACTGTAATGCACAGAATCACTCTCTATTGTAGAAAATTAAAACCCTAAACTAAGTTTTCTATAGAAACCCATACAAACCTGGGGAAGCTGTCGGAAACCTATCTAGCCAAGATGCCATCAAAAACCCACCTAGCTAAGAAGCCACTAGATCGGTTGCAAACTCTCCAAAATCTCTCTCAAAATCTAAATGAAAATCTCCACCATTATTGCTTATCGCCGCCATGTTTGGCAGTGAGATTCTCTCATCTCTAAGCTCAATTAAGTTGATACAAACCTCTCATTTTTCTCTCATTCAAGCTTTTGATGTGCAATTGTTTTTTTTTTTTTTTTTTTGGGTCAAGATTTGCATA
The DNA here is from genome assembly GCA_030820535.1 of Quercus parvula. NCBI lineage: Eukaryota > Viridiplantae > Streptophyta > Magnoliopsida > Fagales > Fagaceae > Quercus > Quercus parvula. The sequence goes on from JAUAME010000004.1 coordinate 26,921,886, forward strand.
TGGGTCTTATGGGGTTTGAGACTTTGTTGCTTTTTTTTTTTTTTTAATTTTTTTTTAATTAAATGTGATTTTTGGTCAAGATTTTTGCATCTGGTGTTGCTTTTGTTGAATTCTTGCGGTGGTGGAGTTAGGTTAAATGGATTCCCAAAAAAAAAAAAACAATAAAGAGCACAAATATAACTTTAGCCATGGAGGTTTAGTTTGAGAGAGAGAGAGAGAGAAAGAGAGAGAGAGAGAGAGAGAGAGAGTTTTAGAAGAATCTAGGTTAGGGAGGCAAAGCTTGGTGCTAGGGTCGCTGAAAGCCATTGGTGATAGGCGGAGGTTGGTGGTTGGTCATATCTGAGAGACGGGCAGATTTGTGATTTGGTGGGTTGATGAGGATTGATTGTGTGTGGCACTACTTAATTTTTAATTTGTAAAATGCTAATGTGACATGCTGAGATTAGAGGGTGTAAAACTACATTCTTATTAAATTTGGACTTTGATAAAATAGAAAACTTTAAAACATGAAACTAGGTGTGAAGAAAGGAAGTTTAAGGTAAAGTTTTAACCTTTGTTCTGAAAAATTGCAATATTTTCAAGAAAGATGCAACCTTTAAGCCAAAGGTAGAAATTTTATTCTAAAGATTAAACTTTCCTAACAATACATAGGCATCTTTATACAAAATTTAACATTTGACACGAAAAAACATAAAACAAAAGGAAAAGTAATAAACTTTCATGCCAAGATTGAAGCTTTAACAAGTAAGCATGCATTAAAGCACTAAAAACCTGAACTTTAACTCAAAGGTGCAACCTTTCATGCATATAAGCCAAGAATTTTATATTTAATTTTATAAGTTTAATACTTCTAATAAAAGAAAATGCTTATTAATTTGATATCAAAAGTTTTAAATGAAACTTCAATTTTATTCCATGGAGGAAATGGCATCTAAGTATAGAAGACTTAAGAAGCATGGGTATCACATAGAACACGATTTTTTTTTTTTTTTTTTTGAGAAAAACATAGAACACGATATTAACATAATAAAAACATATAGTAAACACATGAATATAACATAGAAACAAGGCTTAATGTCCATGAGCATAGAAGATGGAAGCTTCAAGCTCTTAGACATAAAAACCTCTTTATTCTAGCTAGAAAATATAGGAAAGACAATTAATTGAAGGTTTAGAGATTATACCCTCTCAAAGCTTGAATTTAATCAAGAATGGAAGAGAAATGAATAATTTCTAGAAGTTTAGGGGCTGTCCAGAGGGTCAAAGGAGGTCTGGAACGTTTTGGGTGTGTTTGCATGTCTGTTCCGGGATGTCAAGAGATACTCCTAATCCAAGAAATTATGTGCTTTTTGAGTCCAACATCCATGAGAAATTAAGAATACGCATGCAAAGTTAGTACCAAAAGTGTGTTTTTATCGTTTTTCTTCAACTTTGGCCCATTTTTCCGTTAAATCTTTTTAGACTTCCGGACCTCTGTTTTGATCAAATGAGGTGTCATTTGAAAGCTTATGAGATCTACTTCCTAAAGATTATTGCTTTTTATCTCCAACTTCCAAGTTGAGTGAACTTGATGCTTTGGAAAAAAGGGTAAAAACAAGGTTTAAATAAATAGTAAAAGTAAATTAATTTCTTGGGTTTTTAATAAATTCATTTTTTCAATAGAGTTTCAGCTTATAATGTTTGCTTCTGATGATTGTGCTCTTTATCATTAGACCAAAACACCAATCGGTTTTTGGTGTAGGCAAGGATTGAATTCCAGATGTTTTATTCAACCATCTGAAACTTTACTAATTGAGCAAACTGAAATCCACTTTAATAAATTCATTTTATTTGAAAGGATTTTATTAAATCAAGCCCACCAAATTGAAATTCTTCACAAGACCTTTCCAATGACACGTTATTTGGATCATTTTTAGGTCGTTTACTCATAATTTAATAAATTGAATTATAATTAAACTTTAATGACATGTTGCCAAATTTAATCGGTGTGTACTTTTTTTGTTTTTTGTTTTTGTGATATCTTGCTTGTTTCAATTCCAATTTGGGCTAGTTAATTGTCAAACGATAGGGAATTAAAATATCTATGACATTGGCCATAAATTATTCTGATCAGATGGTCATATCTTTTTTTGTCAAATATGGTTTGACTACAATCAAACTTGTTCAACTTTTAAAAACAATTAGAAAAATTATTTTATCATGAAAAGATGAAGTTTAGCATTTGAAGAAAATTTTGACTTCGTTTGACTTTTAGTCAACTTGGTTAGTGGCATTTTGGTCATTTTGGACCTTAAACATGAAAAATTGAATAATTTGATATCCAATTTGGATAAATTTCAAAATTTTAAATATTCACACAATTCCATGATTAAAACAATAATTTTTGCAATTTTGTGAAAATATATGAGTTTTTGGCATACAAAATCAAGGCGGACAAAGTATAGTATCAACAAGTGCAATCCATGAAGTAAGAAAAATATGGGTAGTAAGCCTAATTCATGAAGATAGAGAAATTGAGGGTTATATACCCAATTCATACCAAGGAAGTCAATTCCGTACTATACTGGCCGGTACGGCCGGTATATACTGTACTGGCCAGTAAACCAATACAGATACCCCCTTGTTTTGTACTGGAAAAAATACCAGCCGTACTGACAAAATCCGGTTGTTTTGACCAATAAATGGATATCGGGTCGAAACATGAAATGCTTTCTTCTTCTTCTTTTTTTGGGGTAATTTTGGCAGTTTTTTAAGGACAGGATAGTGCAAATCTGAGTAAGCTAAGAAAACCCAGCAAAAAGGAAGAGAAAAATGAAAGAAAAATGCACAATAGCTTTGCAAAATGAAGTTAGAATCACCTCTTCTTCAAGACTTTGACTTCATTATTCTTCACATTTTTCTTTTACCATCTTCTTCTTTAAGGACTCAACGATGACCGATTTGCTTATTCTGTTTTGTAACTTCGTTCTCTGCACTTGCTCTTCCCTAGACTTCCCTTTTGCTTTTTCAATGTAAATGCTAAGTAAACTTGGTCAAAGGAGTACACTTGCTTTTGATTTTCTCAAAGCATCAGATGATATTTTGAATTGGTGTCACCAATCTTTTGACACGTGGGATTAGCATTTATTGAGTTTGGTGGGTGTTGGATTATTTAATAGTTTTCACTTTTATATATTTATGTTGATAACTCCATCAAAAAATATAAAAATTTGTCAAAGTGATATATTGAGGTATTAGAAATATAACTTTGTATATTGTATAAAATAGTAAAAAATAGGGATAAACCCGAAACGGTACACCGGTATTGACCGGTATTTAAAATATATCGTATCGCTGGCCAAACCGGTACAACCTCCGGTATGGTATTGACTTCCTTGATTCATACTATATGAAGAATTTTGGAAGAAAAAAAAGTCTAAATGTATAGACGAAGATGGAATTCTTGACTTAGGCCTTTGCATATGTTTTACTCTAATTTCTTGCATTGTGGCTACTTGTATTCCAAGGGAGCATTAGGAAACAAATAAAGAGTTGTCGAAACCAAAAACAAAAACCACAACAATCTTTAATAACTTTAAAATAAACATGATTTTTTTTTTCTTTGTATTTGACTCATTCTCATTTTATGTATAATTTTCTTTTAAGAGTTTTCTCTCTCTCTCTCTCTCTCTCTCTCTTAAAATGATTACAAATGGTTATGTTCAAATTCCTTGTCACTTTTGTGGATTCATTAACGAATTGATACTTAAAGTCTGTTTGGTTAGTATTTTGGGAGCCTAAAAAAACATTTTTAAAACTCAAAACTATGTTTTGCAAAAGCAACTTCTCATAGTTATTTTACAAACCCTCATTTTAATTTCAAAACACTATTTTGCAACAACTTATACAAATGCACTCTTAGCATTTTATTATCATACTGATTTGAAACCTTTTGTTCAATTTCAACATTGTCGGGGACAAAAAAGTTTCCCTTCCGACAATTGAGATTTATGTTGGGTTGGAGGCCTAAACCGTAACTCGACGATGGGCTTGATGTATGGCCCAAAGGCTATCAGTGAAGATCCAAAGAATTCATTGTATCCTATGCCTTGGGCCTAGTTTGAGACTGACAAGAATGGCCCATAAACAATCCCTACAACAGACACGTTACCATGATTAAAAAGCATACTGTAAGAAGTAGCCCAACAGTAAAATGTTTCTGCAAAAAATAGTCCAGCAGTAAAGTGTTTCTGCAGTAATCTAGCCCAGCGGTAAAATGTCACAGCAGTAAAGTAAGATAAAACAGGATAAACCTTTAGCTGTTAGCTATTTCACAGATTAAGAAAAATATCTATATTTTCAAACTCATCATCTGTTAGCTCTGGAGAAGAGTCTTCTAATACAACAATATGAGGGAAAAATTCTATAGTAACAGTTACATCATAACCTTCAATAGTAAATGAATAAGTAAATATCATGGGTTTCGTTATAACAAATAATGACAAAAACTTAGTGTGAATATAGTGAGTAATGAGGAACATTTCAAGTAGTGTGAGTAGTAAGAGAGAGTGTGTATAGTAAAATTGCCGGGGCTTTCTACTGGGGGTAGGTAAGTGTTTATAAGCAAAGCTATGAGGAGTGTTTGTGAGTTAGGAGCTGGGGAACTTAGTTTCTAAGCTTGAAACTAAGAACTCAGTGACTTTTTTCAGAACTTAGAGAAGGCTTAAATAGAGAGGTTAAGGAAGAGTTCTTCTTTCTTGGTGTATGTCTTGGTGTGTTTTTTCTCTTCCCCCTGAAGCATTAATAGAGAGTTGCCTTTATATTTGGGTTTTAGGGGATAATTAGCAAATAATCTTTGCTAAATCTTTCTCAATCTTCAGAATATCCTTAGAGAATCATTCCTAGGATTTTAGCTAAGAGTAGTAAGCTTAACTTTTAGAAGGTTCTTACTGTTTTGGGTAATAACAGCTGGGATTCTAACTTAGCATTGAATGCTCATTGGCCCTGGCTGATGGGATTAAAGCATGCTTTAGGTTGATGGGATTAAAACATGATCTTGGTTATGCTGTTGCTAGAATCAGAGCTCCCTAGGGCAGATTGTATCACCCTAAGCCAAGTGTCAATCTAGGAGCCCTTGCTAGGAACTCTATTGGGATCTCCTTGGTGCCCTTTAAACCACATTTCCCTAAGTTTCTCCATTTGAGGTTCATGTGCTTGGTCCATGAACCAAAGAATACACGCTTTTAGTATGAAAATGAATTGATTTCATGTTGTTTCAGGAGCTTTAATGGCCTAGTCATGGCTACTCTTGGTTCTTGACTCAATGGATTGAAGAAGAAAGAAGGGATAGCTGGCTGAAGCTCTCCCAGCTTTCTGTCATGTTGCTTTCAACTTTATGTTGCATGAGAAATGATATAATTTCAGCTTGTGAAGGAAGGGTTTAACCCCTAATGGACACGTGTTGTCTTCTGATCTGATTGGACAAGTTGGGACTTGATGGGAATGGGCTCCAGCTGTTAAGTTGTGTTGAAATTTAGTTGGTCAGCTCACATGAGCTTCAGCTGCTAGGATTTGTGTATGAGCTGGGCTAGCTCAGCTGGGCTTCGTAGTTGAGCTTCTTTGGGCTTGGTTATCCCTACAAAATGAAGAATTTTGTCATAGGTGATATACATGGGCTTTTATAAATTTTGTAAGAGAGGTATTTCTTGGGGGATGTGTAATTATATTTCCCGTGAGTAAGGGATTTAGTATATGTAAAACAAGTGTCAAAATAATATTTGATTTTGTAAATATGTGCCAAAATAGCATTTGGGCTTTATAAAATAGTTGCCAAATTATTATTTGGGCTTTTAGAAATAGTTGCCAAATTAGTATTTGGGCTTTGTAGGATTTTGTAAAAATATTATCATGTAGCAACGAGCTTTAAGAGATGTCGTGTAGCAATTGGCTTTTTGAGGTGCCATATCGTAACGGGCTTTAGAGGTGCTGTATCGTAACGGGCTTTAGAGATGCCGTATCATAATGGGCTTTAGAGTGCCGTATCGTAATGGGCTTTAGAGGGGTTTTGTTGGGCTTTTTTGTGAAGATAGCATAATTTTGTGGCCCAATTTTGGTAGCAATATGGTGAGTATTTATGTGACACCCAAGTTGGATAATATGTAGGATATAATGGGTAATATTTGTGAGATGGCCTAAGGCAATTTATGTGGCTTATATAAGGAATGTTTATGGGAGCCCAATAACATGAAGAATATTTGGGTAATATATATAGGGAATATTTATGTGGGCTCAAAATAATTTATGGGCTTGTGTGGGTATTTTTGTGAGTGGGCTAATGAAATTAAGGCCCGAAAATTTGTACCTCAGCAAATATTTATATATTTTATTAGGTTTCTGTTGGGATTATAGTAAGTTGTACCCAAAAATAATAATTTGGTGTAAGGTACTTTTCAGGGTCAATTAAATCATTTACCAAAGTTTGCTAACTCATTGAAATTCTCATATCACACAATTGAAATGGTAAACGTGTTAAATTACTGATTGTCCCAAAAACTTAAACTATTAGGAAATGATGAATTTAATTACTTAACCATAATTCAAAAAAAATGTTGGTACTTGTGAATGAGATCCAAGAGACAATAATTGCTTCTTCCTTTTTCAAACAAATAATTTTGACTTCTTGTAGGTTCATTGGTATGTATTTAATTTAAAGTGCTTTTTGAGATTTTATTATTAGGCAAAAATACAAATTACATCCATTAGTTTGGTCAATTGTCATTTTGATCGTGTATGTTTCACTTTGTTGTCATCATTAGTCCTTCTGTCTATAACTACTATTAACCAATTGAAAAATATTTTAAAATAATAAAAATTTATTGAATAAAAAAAAAAAATCTTTGTTCCTTTTTTGGGGAGTGGTAATTTCATTACCAAGTTCTTATTTTGGTTGCAATATCCAACATTTTAATAGTTGGAAAAGAAAGTTAAAGATAAAAAAGAATAAATATTGATACTTTTAAATTAGTTTAAAAATAAAAATGTCATACACTTCTTTTAAAAATTGGCATATATAAAAAAATTAAAAATCTTTTGAATATGTTAACATACTTTTAATACTTCTAAGTAATTAATTTATATTTTCATTTTACTTTTATGTAATGAATTATTTGAATATTATATATATATTGACTTCATCTATTAATGACTATATATTGATTATTTTTATTTAATCTTCTATTTATTTGAAATATATACTTATAGTCACCTTAGATTATGAAGTATCTCAAACATAACAATGATTATATTTGTGATGCCTCAAATTAGTTGGATATTGATTGAGTGTGCGTTATGTGAGTGTATGGTGAGTCTCACATCAAGCATACATTGGATTGATTTGAACTTTATTAACATCTACAAGAAGTCTCAATAGTGACTAAACTAATCCTGTTGGGGTATCGCACAGATGTCATCAACGCTTTTACTTGGGTCGTTATAATACAAAGTCTTAACTCCTAACACTAGTACACAAAAAATAAAATTAAACTTTTGTCTACATTATATTTTCCATGTCAATGGAAATTCTTGTTTAATTAGATTAATTAACATTTCTTTGTATTAATTTTATTTCCATCCTTTATTTTTATCTTACTTTGTTTAGACTAAAATCCTACATTAGTCACTACATAAGATGACATAATACTTGGACATGGCAAAAGGGCCAGGTTCAGGCAAAAAAGGGTATCTTAAATGTGTTAGAAATGGGTCGGGTTGACCTTTATTTTTTCACGATTTTGTTTTTTGAAAAGATGTATTTTCCACTTTTTTTTTTTTTTTTTTTTTTTTTTTTGAGAATGAAGACTTTTATTGAAATGGACTAAAGAGTGGCCAAATCAGCCTGAACAAAAGGTCAAGTGCAAGATGGAACATCCTCCATCCACACTGTACAATGTTGAGATGTCAAAACTAGCCTAGCTAAACTGTGAGCAACTTTATTACCATCTTTCTTTTCATGAGAGTATGACAATTGTGAATATAAACCGGAAAATAAAAACACGTCTTTTAGCAAATGGGTGTAGGGTGCCAACCCGAATTCCTTGCATTTTAGGGCCTTTGCAACCACTACAGAGTCACCCTCAATTATGGCGTTATGAAGACCCAACTCACTGCCAAACTCCACAGCCTTATTTGCAGCCATAGCCTCAACTTCCACGGGCTGGTAAGCTTGGTCCAGCTGTTGTATAAATGATGCAATGACTTCCCCATGGCAGTCTCGAACCATAATGCCAATTCCAGATTTGTTGTTTGCACTAGAAAGTGCTCCATCGTAATTAATCTTGTAGCTGTCAAGTGTCAGGTGCTGGTGCAGTCCATACGTTATGGTGCGTTGGGCTTGAGCTGAGTCGGTTGAGTCTGAGATTGCTTCTATGGATCTCATTCCAACTCTCCACTGCCATCTTCTGCAGATCTTTGGTGAGGCAACAAGATTGATTCAGCCTTAGTTTATTACGCTGGTTCCAAATGCTCCATACTTGAACAGCAAACAGTTCCATAGGTTTCCCATTTCAAGAATCCAACTGCACAGCTCTTTGAAATCAGTGAACTGAATATTTGAATGAAAACTCCAACTGTCCCCATCCCACACCTCATTCAGACCCGTGCAACTCCACAAAGCTTGCAAAGAGTCCTCTGCTTGTAAGGAGCAACGGTCATAGGTGGAAGTTTGTATAATAGTTCTCCATACCAGGTTTTACTTGGTTGGAAGAGAGTTCCTACACGCACACCACAACAGATTTTTGTACTTATTTGGAACTTCCAATGACCACATCTTCTTCCATAATTTTCTGTCCACCTCCGTGTGAGTGCCAACATCAGAGTTTTCTCCAAACCCTTTAGAAACTTGTACCTGGACTTACAATTATAATGACCATTAGCTGTGAAAGGCCAAAACAGAACATCTTCTGTTTGGCTTCGAGGCAATGGTATCCTTAGAGCAAGCTCCGCTTCAGCTGGTACAAGCACTCCTTTAAGCATTTCAGCATCCCAATTTTCGGTGTTGTTATCAATGAGGCTGTCCACAGTAGCATCTTCCATAGATTCAATGATTGGGGATGATATCAATGGAGGATGCTTTATGGGCAGCCAATGATGCTGCCATATTTTGATGCTTCTTCCATTACCCACCCTAAATCTAGCTCCCATTTGGATTACCTCTCTCTTCTTCAAGATGCTTTTCCAAGCATAGGAACCGGTAGCCGATTCTTTTGCTTCCATAAACGAGCAATGTGGAAAAAATCTTGCCTTAAAAATTTTGAAAAAGAGAGTATCTTCATTTTGTAAGAGCCACCATGCTTGCTTGGCAAGGTGGGAGTCATTAAAAAGAGCAAGATCCCGAAATCCCATTCCTCCTTCTAATTTTGATTTTGTCAGCTCCGATCATTTGACCCAATGAATTTTTCTTTTGTCACCTCATTGCCCCCAAAAGAATTCTTTTACCGTTGCTTCAATTTCATGGCAAAGGCTCAAGGGTAGTTTGAAACACCTCATGGCATAAGTTGGAATAGCTTGGGTAACTGCTTTGATAAGGACTTCTCTGCCGGCTTGAGAAAGGAGCTTCCCCTCCCACCCTTGTAATTTCCTCCATACTCTCTCCTTAATATAATTGAAGCTTGCTTTTTTACCCCTTCCCACCAATGAGGGCAGCCCCAAATATTTCTCGTAAGACCTTATTTCATTCACCCCCAACACATTTTTAATCTCCTCTTTCATATCATCTTTTGTGGACTTGCTAAAGAAAAGAGAAGTTTTCTCTTTATTAATTTTTTGCCCTGACATCTCTTCATATTCCTCCAAAATTTTGAGCACATTTCCACATTCTTGGGAATTTGCCTTACAAAAAAGCAAGCTTCATCTGCAAAAAATAAGTGGGTTAGTTTGGGGCCTCTTTTGCATATTGAGAAGCCATTGATCTCCTTTGCCCTTGCAACTTTTTTGATTAAGCCATGTAATCCTCTTGGTAAGTCATGCAACAATACTTGATGTAAAATGCATTAATTCAGATTCACCAATGTCAAGAAAAGCTCATATCAATACATTGATTCCTATTTATTAATAATAAATTTATACAAATCTCAGCATTGCTAACCAAAATTATGCTCGTACCAATTGATTTGAGTTAAATAATTTTGTTTGTATGTGGTTACAACTTATAATAATATTGCTTGCACTTTTCTTTTAGAATTTATAGAATCTCATTCTTGAATTTTAAGTTGCTATTGAATTCTATGTTGTTAGGTTCTAAATATTTAGATATAAATTTTTAAGTTCTAAATGATTCATGTGTTAGAAAACCAAGTACATAAACTTGTCTAGGGATAGATCTTAGTGTCTATGAAGTGTTTTAGACATTGCTCTAAGTCTACAAGTCAGAATTCAAGAACGTATAAGTTATAGAATGAAGTAATGAAAATCTGAAGAGCTTGACCATTCAAGAGATTGGCTCAATTGATCGAGATGCGATTTGCAGAATTTTTATTAAAGCCCAATAGCTCATTAAACACTTAGGGTTTCAGTCCAGACTTACTTTGGTATATAAGGAAAACCCTAAAGCACATTTTTCAAGTATTGGAGAGCTGCTCTTTTGAGATTTGAGATCTATTGTACCTTCAGTTCATACCTTTGATCTTCAGTACGCTTGATAGCTGAAGCTTGGGCTGCAACTTTATTCCACCAGTACTAGCAATATGAGTGTGATCTCTGGTAGATGCTTGAAAGAGTAAAATATGTGCAATATGTGAACTTCTATTTAATATAGTGGATTGTTCTCTTGGGATCTCCCCCCCCTCCCCCCCCCCAAACAAGGTTTTTTTAACTTGAAAAATTGGTTTGTTTTCTTAGTTTACTTGGGTCATCATATTTGTGCCTTATTTAAATTTCTTGCATGATATGTTTGATGAATGTTTTACCAAGGTCTACATAACAACTTGGCTATTAAATTAGGTTAAACACAGTGTTTTTAAGGTCTAAAAACTAACATATGTAAGTCAAAACAATGAGCTAAAAAGTCGTTTATTTCGCATTTCGATTTCATTTACACTGATTTAGGATATCCCTTATCTGGATGAGTATAAGCCCTTATGAAATATTAGTCTGATATTAGTTTCCAAAACATTTAATCATCATATTAGCAGATTAAAGCTTGAAAAAGCCAATGAATTTCAAATGATTAAATTAAATCACATTTTAGTTAAAGAACATGGCAATTCTAAATTAAACGTTTATAGGTTCCATCCCATGATACATTAACTCAGAAGGACAACAACTCAACAGGACAACAACGATAATAATACTAATAATAGGCCGCTTCCTTTTGATGCCCCTTTAACATTGGCAAGAAGCACGGTATTTGTGAAATTATTTTCTAGAATTAAAAAATTTTCACTTTCTTCTTCAAAAACAATGTTAATCACATTTTAATTAAAAAAAAAAAAACTAGTTGGGTCACGGATCAAATTTTTCAAATTCGGATTAGGTTATCAGGTCTGGTCCAATTTTGCTTTGTCTAATAATACTTATAACATAATAATTCAATTGTCATACTCAAACATGAATTGTATCATGAACCGATTTTTTATTTTTCTGTACCATGTATCGTAAGATACACAAACACTTAATAAAATTGATAAAAAATTACAGATATACATATATAAAGAGTATATCATATCATATCATATACTATATATAATAGCAGAAGCTGAGAGAAAGTTGGTTCTTACATTTAAGGAAGTGCTAACAAATAGGATAAGTGCCTATCTAAAATTCTGACACGTCTAAGTTTAAAAAGCGATAAATTACATGGTTTGGTAAGCAACAACACCGTTTGGCCTCTCATTTAACCGGTTTAAAAGCCTCTCATTAAAAAAAAAAAAAAAAACCGGTTAAACCTATACGTACACCAAGATAGAAACAGAGAGAGGCGATGAGTACACGGAGAAAGAAGTAGAGAAAGAGAGGCGACGAAATCAAAAAGTTTCAAGAAACGATTTTGCAGGCCCCAAACCTTGGCAGAACGGTAAACTGAGAAGGTACGGAGTGGGGACTGGGGAGAGAGGCGATGAATGCACGGAGAAAGAAACAGAAAAAGAGGGAGGCGATGAAGAAACGAAGAAAGAAATAGAAAAAGAGAGAGGCGATCCTGGGACACGGAGAAAGAAGAGAACGCCTCTCTGTTTCTGATAGAACGCCTCTCTGTTTCTTTCACTAAGATCAGAGTAAAAGTCCCTTCTGCCCACAAACAACGCCTCCGATGGGTTCTATTCTTTCTCTGATTTTTTAATGTAAATTAAATCTATTATATCCTTTCAATTTGGTTCTAGATTTGGATTCAAAAATTAGGGCTAAGGAAATCAGGTTTTAATATGTGACTATTCTTTTTTGAATTTTTTCAGTAATAGATTTTTTTCAATTCGTCTATTTTGGAATTAAATCATTCAATTTCTTTCTCTCCAGAGATGAAGTGGAATCTTTCCACAATCTAGAGTCTCTAATTTCATCAAATCAAGGTACTGATTTCTTTTCCCAAAAATCGTAAAACAAACGTATAGTGCAAATACCGCAATCAATATTAATTTTCATTGAAACCTTATTAAAGACCAGTATCAGGTTCCAATAAATTATACTTCTACAATGATTGCGTTGTGTATATATATTGTTATTGAAATTATTTTAATTTAGGCTTAGGTTTGGGTATGATCTGTTAAGGTTTCTGATATTCTCATAATCTGTTTTCTTTTTCTTTTCTTTTTTTGTGTGTTGAAAATGTTGTTAGGTTGATCATCGTATAAACATTTACATTTAATGCCTGCTGATTTTTTTTATTGGTTCTAAGTTTGCATATAATTGTTATTATTTTAATACTTGATGCGTAGAATTAGAATATGGGTGAATTAGAAACTGAAATCATAGATTGATGGGGTCGGATCCGTAGTGGGTTTTGATCATTCAAATTTACTTTGTGCATTGGATTGTTATATTGCTATCTATGTTGTGATGTTCATACATGTATGTTTGTTGCTTTGATGGACTCAAAACCGCAAAGTGTGTATCATTAAATCCACTTTTAGTTGGTAGATCTTAGATCACGCTCAATTTGAATGGTTCCCTTTGCTCAAAAGTCCATACCTTACATAAGATTCATTGGAACACCACTGTTTTTTTTTTTTTTAAACGTAAGCTGTATTTTTATTTGCAGGTATAGAGAGTTGAATGTAAGAAAAATCCCAACAAATTGCTTTGTAATTTATGCCCACCACAACATTTAGTTTAGTCCCTTGCAAACAACGGATTCTTGCATCTATTATTTTATTTTTTGTATGTTTGCTGGAAATTTATTTTATTTTATTTTAAGGACATTCTAATATATAATTAGATTTTGTGAGAATAGTTTCATATTTTTTAGCATACTCGAACAGCTGTCTCCGTCAATTACACAAACCCATCAATTTTAAGTTTTCACCTCCTCCTATTTTGCCTTTTCCTATTTTGCAAATCTATTGCTCTTCACCCATTAATAAATTTGTCAAGTTTTATTTGCTTCTGCTACTTCTATCCGTCCTCTTCCTTTTCTTTGTAAACAAAATAATTGCCCATTTATTTCCTCTTGGTGTCTTTCCCTTCTCAAAATTCGATCAAAACCAACTTCTTCCAATCCAAGCGCAAAGTCTCTAGCATCACTGCATGTTTGATTATTGTTACCATTATTTTTGTTCTATATCTTTTTAGCCACTAAATTGTAATAGGAAGATCATCTGTAATGTGCAATGTAAGTGGACTCATATTCTTAGGGAGAGGAACAATATGGCCTTCTTTAGTAGAAAGCTTGCACGTAGAGAGACACATTATGCAGCAATATGTATTAGTTTCATTTGCAAATTGCTTTTTTCATAATGCTGCTGCTCTCCATATACAGCCACAAATGCATATGTTTACTTTGCTTGATGAAAGTCATTAACCTTATGTTGTTTTCTTATATTTGTTACAGCTGTAGTAATTAACTGGAATTTTATTTCTTTCTACAGATTAAAGCCTAAAACAAACTATTTGCTTCTCTTTAGAGTTAAGTGCTTTGTTTGATGTAAGTCATTAAGTTTCAGCTCTCTCTCTCTCTCTCTCTCTCTCTCTCTCTCTCTCTCTTTCACTTTTTTTATTTTTTATTTTTTTTAGATTTGATTTCATTTTAATTTTGATTAAGATTTGGTTGGGTTGGAAGTTGGAACTTGAGTTGGGTTGCTTCATCAAATTGGTTTTTGTTCCTTTCTTCAAATCAATTAATCTCTTTTTTGGACATAAATATCTACTTAATTAAGTTTGGACCTCTTAAGTTGTACCGTAAAATGTGAATTTGTAGGTCATGGAAATCTTAACCAATCTTGAAGCATTATGATGTCAAAATATCTTAATGGAAACTCCATCCATGGTTGGATCTTTTTATTTTTTTATTTTTTTTATTTTATGATTTTGTCTTTTATTTTTTCCCATAGACATAGTAATCTTAGTTTGTGTGTCTTATATTTATTGATGGTTATGGTTTTGAGCAACTGTCTGAATATTGAAATGGAATAATATATATCTATTAGTTGGTCTTTAGGTGAGGGGTTTAGTTTTAAATATGGTACATGCTGATGTGATTAAGAAAAGTTGTCAAATTTGATACTGTTTGGATAGCCTAAGACTGATTTGATTTAATAATCTGCTTTCGTTGGGCATGTAGAAAAATCCGTGAGGGAGAAGCCTAACTAATAGATCGAGCTCTTCCATGTCATGTGCCATCATAGCGCAAACCCATGTATCTATACCGATTGGGTCACAATCAAAACTCCAATGGAGGCGAAACTTCTATAGTGGATTCACATTACAAAGATCCTAGGAGTAAGTATATATTTTATTCTAAATCCATCATGTTTGATAAAATTCTTGAAAGAAAATTGATTAATTATATTTCTAACTTGATGACTTTATAATTTATTTTTGTTTGTTATATTTTGTTTGGGATTAGAAACAATTAAATGTGGGAAAAGTTGGTTGAAAGCTCTTGCAGATACATAGCTTGCATTCATTGGGTTTCTTTATTGTTGCTCATACCGATGTTGGCTGTATGATGTATCAATTTCTAATTGACACATTGAAACAAATTAAGAGGGTTTTTTTTTTTTTTTTTTTCAGGTGAATAATTTGTTTTTAACTATTGAGGGTTAAAGATAATTTGACAGAAATTTTATAAAAGAATCACCACAATATACACATACTATTTATGTCCTGGTAAAATGACAAAAACTCACTGCCCAAAAATAAAAACAAAAAATTAACTCAGAATGGTTTCTCCATTACATGGGCAGCAATAAATTATATGGTTTCTCCATTATTTAACTAAAATGTAGTTACCATTACCATTAGAACAATATTTCTTATGTAAAGACCATCAACTACATACAATTGGATTGATGCTTGGATAGAAAATGCCTGAGTAGTTCTAGGAGGACTACTGCTTATTCATCTGAAAATTGTGGGGCAATACTATCTGCAATAAGTAAGCACACCATCACATAGCTATGAAAAAAACTATGTACATGTTATGTAATATCTTCTAGATTTCATCCTTGAGAACTTTTGTTCATATTCATTGTTCATAAATGAATAAATCGTTTAGATTTATCATGGTATGGGGGTAGGAAAAATCGAATCCAAACATCACATATTAAGTCTAAAACTATCTGCTTTTGAGACAATGAGCCAAGTCACAACAATTTGCACAAACAAGACAGGCATACTTACAAAAAATGAAAAGAAAGTAATAGAGTTTCAGCTTGGAAAACCTATCCAAAAAAAAAGAGTTTCAGCTTGGAATGGATGCAGTAAAGGATTACACTTCTTTGGATATGGTAGGTGACCTCCTTAAACTACTACAAGCAGCTGTTGGTTTAAACAAAATTGGTACAGTTCACATCACTTCTTGCATTCTTCATCATGACCTACATAGACTCAAAACCCAAAAGTCCAGGACCCTTTTCCTCCTCAAACCCATGTCAAACTCAACCTCTTGCCTGCCCCAAGGATAAATGTTATGTTAATGGAAAATTGTATTGATGCAACATATTACTAATTAGTGAATGATATGATTTGATAAAATGGTATTTTTTTTGGTTCCTAAGTTATTTGTTCTATTTTTTCTTCTCTTTTTGAAAATTTAAATATGCAGTGTAGTACCCATCTTCAACCTTTTTATATTTATTTTCCTCTCACTTTCTATTTCAAAATTCTGTAATAAAATATTTTCTTTGAAATTTTATTGATTCTCAAATATTCTATGTTCTCATTCTTTTATTCATTGTGGTGCATTAGTTGGTTAACTCAGAATGGTGTCTCCATTATGTGGGCAGCAACAAATTATATGGTTTCCCCATTATTTGAAGGTGAGCTCATAATCTGTATTAACTTATAATCTCTTCGTATGAGAATGTGTCTGCTTCTTGGTATTAAAAGTTTGTTAAATATGTTTTACAGGTACACCTTTGCTAAATATTTATTAAATATGTTGAATCATTTGTAGCTTAACCAACATTGGAACATCTTACTTTTTTTCATTTCATTATACCATTGATCTACTTGATTTTCTTATTTTTGCCTTAGTTTGTGAAGACCTTTAACATGTAGACCAATTGAACAAAATAATCAGAAAATGGGATGTGCTTAGGTGAAGACATTTGATTGGTTCGCATCTAAATGTTTGATCATTCTGCTATGGACACATCAGGCCTAGACTATAGGATTTAAGTTGGCAGATAATACTTAGGCTCTATAAACCGTATCTTTTGTTTATTTTTCCATAAGGATTATGTCAAATAAGAACAAATTACTATATTTGCTAGATGTTTAATGAAAGGCCTTCAATTTTATTTTTAATTCTCATTTAATCTGTCTTCCTTTGTTTCTATACAGATGAAAATCTCTTGCGGTGGAGCTTACTGCTTTATAAAACATTGAAAGAAAATCACAAGCAGCATATCCAATTAGTGCTTCCTAAGTCCAACATGTTCTTTTGATTTTTTTTTTTAGCTCTTAGTGCTGTCCTTATTTAACTTCAAGTGAATTGGTGCCTCCTTTTTGTTTTATTGAAGTCATTTGCAATTTTTGGAGTTGAAGATAAATGTTACAATGAGACATTGCCATTTTCATGAAACTTATGCCATTTTGGGTATTTGGGCTAGGTTGGTTTTGGTTATCTATCTATTATTGATGAGGCCGAGGGCAACGGCTATACAATATGACACTTAAATTTATTTGGTTAAATAACTCACTTTTCCCTCTTTTGCGAATTACCTACAATGAGTTGGGGAAAGGGTATTTCTAAATTTAAGCTAAGTATATGGATGGAGTATCTAATGTAGAAAATATTTGTATTCAAATCCTTGGATTAATTTACAAAAAAGTTACTTTGTAATTTCTATATCTTAAATTATGCTTGGTTTATGGCTTCGAGATGAAGTTGAAGTTCTTTGATATGACATTTGATTTTAGTTCTAATGGCACAGTACCTATTGAATGCATACTTTTGAAATTTGTAGAATGTACACATTTAGAAGGTGTCTATCTTTGTGATAAATATTGCCTATAGTGGTTTATTTAGAAGCTTTCTTTGAGCAATTTTTCAAAATTTATGAAGGATCATAATAACGTTTGATTGTGGTCCTCCATTAAATATGCATGTAGTTCTAGGGTGCAATTTCTTCACTTTATATTTTGTTTAAATAGATAATATTTTTGAAAGTTATCCCATGTTTTTTTTCCCCAGTTAAATAACACTTTCATTTCAATAGAAACAAGAAATTGGATATTGATTTAGCATAAATATTGATGTTTATATTTGGTTATAATAAACAACAATTTTTTTCTAGAATAGATGGTTGTTAATGGAGGCTTACAGGCAAATAACTCATTGTAAATATGTACCAAGTTTATATTTTTATGTCAATCTTCTTGCACTGCAAAAGCTTGACATGATGCTCAAATATAAGTTAAGTTTTATTTTCTTAAAGAGAAATTCATTTTTTTAGATAAACGCTATTTTCCCTTAGGTGTGGAAGCTCATAAAAACGAAAATATTCTTTGACAGGAAATATTAAATGTTTTTGAAGATATTGCATTAGGAGCATTATGAAGAATTCCCTTTGTTCGAACTCATTTCATGTGTTCCTCCAAGTGGCCCCTTTGAGAAGAGAATGACACACATGAAGTGATTTGAAGATACTAATGTTTTAACATTTTTTGGGAATATTGGATACTATATGTCTAAATATACTACATTATTTAAGTTTGAATGTATGCAATGGAAATAGGAGAACTAAGTTTATGTTGAATGCAAAGTATTTTAATTCGTAAAATGATCCCGCGCATTGCGCGGGTTAAATACTAGTTTATTATAAATTTCGAATATATTCAATTGATGACTAATTTATTAGTCATTTATGTAATATTTAACAAGCTAACTAAATAAATCAAATTGGCATGTGTTTATAACATACACATTCCAATTGCTTAAATTCGAAAGTGATAAAATATTACAAATGACCCAAAAATAATAATTTATTTTCATCATATTGCCTAATCAATACCGTCTAAGTCAATGCTATTATTAGTTTCTCATAAAAAGAAGGTCAATGCTATCATTATGTTTATCATTTTGCTAACTTATTTCTTCATTAAAATTTTCCTCATCATCATTGACATTTATTATCTCTTCTTGTTCTTTTTATTTTAATAAATTTTTTTTTAAATATTTTTTCTTGGCATTTTAGTTTCTTGGACTTATAACAATAAGGACAAAATATATATATAAATATATAAATATATATATATATATATATATATATTATCAATCAATATTTTATTCATAGTATAGAAAATAAATTTGTATGTTAAAGTAAAGTGTAAGTGTGTACTATGTAGTCCAAATTTTGTAGGAGAAAAGGAGGGGAAAAATTTATAAATATATTATTTTATTAGGCCAAATTAAATAACCTAATAATTTTGTGTTAAAAACAAGTCTAACAACTTGTTAGATTAAAATAAAAGTACAAATTTAAACAAAAGTTTCAATTTAAAGTATTTGTCTATGTATTATACGGTACGTATGATTTTACGATACGATACGCACACTATATCGTACGATTTATGAGTACTTACTATACACCGATATGATGCAGAACTTTTTACGCATGATATGGTATGTATTGTACGATATGTATCACATATTGTACAATACTGACAACTATGTTTACAAGAGTGTTTTTGTGGAATTCATTGGTCAGCATCAACTTGGGCAAATTGAGACTTTCAATCTAGAAAATTATTCCAATATTATTACCAAATAAAAGAGAAAGGACAGCTTTCCATATTTGGAACACCAAGAGCAAGTATACATACTAAATCAGCTCATTATGTATATGACTACAGAATTCTCCAAGATAAACGGGGACAATTGGAGACGAAAGGTCTCTAGTAGTGGCCAACTCCAGGACTCGGAACGGACCCCGTCAAAGTACGATCCATCTTGGCAAGATGAGCAAAAGGCCTTTCATTGAAAGCCATTACATGACCTTTTTCATCTGATGAAGAAAGTGGGCTAGGGCTCTTTGGAAGAGCTCTTGAAAATATACCATCCTCCAAGGGCACCTTTTGCATGGATACACGCAAAATGTTCCTTGCATCTGAGGATGGCGCATGGCAAACAAAACCAAAGAGGATGATGAACAACATAAAGCTTAAACGAGACATTTAGAATTAATGTTAAAAGGTTGATGAAGGTAAGCAATAAAAAAGGTATGAAAGGAGATGTTGTATGACAAATTGGTTGGGTACGTGACCTATTTATAGACATGTTAAATGTTAATGTTGAGGGTAAAGTCAGTTGGCCAATTCAACTTCAAACAAGTTTGAAATTGAGAAAAGTGATATTTTGCTGCATGTATCTTCCATCCAACAAATGCCTTGTGGAAGTTGTGTTAGGTACATATGAACTAAGCCGCCTGCCTTTGTTTCATAGTAGTGTTTTGTTTTTAGTTTTTTATTTTTATTTATATTTGTAAGTACAAAATTCATTTAAGAGGAGTCAGCTTGCAAAAGAAGGGAATCACTCCCATCTTCATCCTAAAACCTGAGGCAAAAATCTGGTGAGAAAGAGATAGGAATCATTCCCTCTAAACAATTCAAAAGAGTCCATCTGACCACAAAATCAGCCTCTCTAATAGTAAGGGTTACAACCCAATTTGAGAAGGAATTCAAAATTATCTTAGTTTCATTAATAATATGTCTGATTGACCAATGATAATAGTATGAGTCTTTCTGTAGAGAGAAAAAAAAAAAAAAAATCACATTTAGCTTGTCTCCTTTGCAAATCACATGCTTATCCCTAATTCTGCTGCCTTTTCTACTGCAAGTCTGCAAGCCTAGCGATTTTTGCTTTGGGTACAAGGGGTCCTGATTTTGTGTTAGCCTTTGTTTCATAGTACTTTCTTACATTCTCATAGTTCCGTGTGTGTCTATATATATATTTTTGGAATAAATAACCATATATTAACAGAAGACAAGAATACAATTGCTTAAGAGAGAGTGAGACCAACCCATATCATTCTTCAGAGAGAACCCAAGAAAGTGGAGGAGACTTTTTCAGAAAGTAGAAGAGATGGGGGGTGGGTCCGCACAAGAACAACAATGATCAGCCAAGGCTGCCAAATTATGGGTCATCAAGTTGGACACTTTACTCTCTAGGGGTATAACAAAAATCCCACACTCTACCAAGTTGTTAATGTCCCTAACTATATTTACAACTTCCAAATCAATGTTTGTACTTTGTAGGAGCTCACATAATTGCTGAAATTGAGTTTTGGGAATCATCCTAGAATTAATGACAAACAGTAAATTTGAGCAACAGGATCTTGCGTAAGTTCAGCTTTTGTTTCATACAACATGCTAACTGCTCACCACATCCCTTGTTGTCCACTCGTGTGCCCAGAGGAGTGGGTTCCCCTCCTATTTAAACCTTCAAAATCCTTTTAATTTTTAGTTAATTAGATGTACAACATGCAAAATTTATTTAGTTTTATGTACTTTACATGAATTTTTAATAATACAATTAGATATCTTTTTATTTTTTTAATGTCACATAGCTCACATCAGACTAAATATTCGCAAGAAAGGATTTAAATGAGAGGGGGAGCCCCTTCTAGTAATTCATACACAAAGTTGCCATAAATTTAATAAAAACCATTTTATTAAAATTCCTTTGTACATTACAAAAAATGCGGGCTATAGCCGCATTTTTTTAGCCACATTTACAAAAAGCGTGACTACAACTAATCTATAGCTATGATTTTAAGAAACATGGTGTAGCTATAGGTTAAGTTTATAGTTGCGTTTGTAAGTGTTTTTAATTGCGTTTGTAAGTCTATAGCCATGGCTAATGTACACCCTATAGTCACGTTTTTACAAACACGGATATAAGTCCAACCTATAGGCTTGTCGGACCTATAGTCATGGTGTAGGTCACGTCTAAAAATGCTGCTATAGAAAATGCAACTACAGACCAAATAGACCTATAGCCATGTTTTTAGGAGCTAAAACCGTGTTTTAAAAATGTGGCTATAGCCTGCATTATTTGTAGTGGTATTTTGAATATTTAAAACCATCTTCTTATGTTGGTTACAATTATTAAAGTTATTTGTCTTGAATGACAGTAAGTTTTTTTTTGAAGAAGATAATAAGTTATATTAACCTTGTGATCTACCCCTTGTTAATTGGGGTTATTTTTATGCATGATTGTTATTATCATATGATACGTTATATGTTTGATAACGATACATGAATTATAACATTTTGCTATCATTACATACATACATATATATATATATATATAATAAATACATTTATATTTAACGTATTTGTTATATTTGTTAAATTTTATTGCTGTGAAGATAAAATAAATTATTAGTTGAAATGCATCATAATTTTGTCACAAATATATCTTATATATTTATACTTTCTTAATAAAATGTTAAAATTATCATATGATACACAATATGGTATACAATACACAAAAATAAAAGAATTTCTTTGTGATATAATTTACCTTTTCACAACTATGCTCTTGTGAATATTTGGGATATTCGTGTCATTTTGATTAAAACTTATTGAATTTTTGGGATATGTGATGTTTTATTAATTATTATATTACTCAATTATTTTGTTTTCAATGTATAGGAAAAGAAATTTGAGAGGACCGTTGTTTGTCCTGAACTTGTGCTGACCCATTACGGATTTAAAGTAAAAGAAATGATATATCTACAATATTTCTATAACATTTTTACAACAAATTCTAAGTAGCAGGTTGTTACTGATTGTTATTGTTAGGGTAAAAAAGTAATCTTAATGTTAGTTTCAAATTTGAACCAAGTAATGACTAGTTTAAATCTAGATAATTTTGATCCGAACCAATTATGACCCAAACTCGGCTGGGTAGAAAAACCGAAGTCTGAAACACGACCCATTGTTCAATAAAAAATAGTGATACACCATAATTCTGGTAGATCCCTTTGCACTTTATCTATACCTTTTTATGGTGCCCGGCTTTTCACTTTGGAAGTTCTCTTTGGAGTTTTGATTTATTTAAAAAATAATACACAATTCTACAAAGATTAAAGATAAACATATCCATTGTTCCAGGGGGTACCCAAGCATCAGTCCTAGGTTCATGGAATAGCTAATATATTGCACGGGATGCAATTCCTTATGGATGACTGAGACCAAAAGTTATAAAAGATAATTTTTCTCTTCTCCTGGCACACAAAAAAAAAAAATCTTCTTTAACTATCCTATATAAGGTCAAAAGTTAAAAGATAAAAAACTAATGAGAATACTAATGGATGCCCTTAAAGTAATAATTAATAATTCATTTAAAGAAAGTTAAAAAAAAAAAAACAATTAATATTTTGATAGTTTTTTTCTATTTTCTATAAAAGTGGTATTAAAACTTTCTTAAAATATATTGTTAACCATTGCCCTAAGGGCACCTATTAACATGACCAAAAAACTAAAAATTAAAGTTCTTTTTTTTGGATTTGCTAAAAAAAGGGAAGTTTTTTTTTTTTGGTTGATAAAATGCAAAATTCATTATTTAAATTTCACTACTTTTTATTTCCATCTAAACTTGCATTCATTTATTTCAGTTTTCTAAATTTCAAAACTCCTCATTCTAATCGTCCATTTACCTTCCACCCATTGCTGCCATTAGGACCCCAAAACAATGCTGTTTTGGCCTTAATTTAATACTCTATTTAATATTTATTTTATTATTTATTTCTTAATTTTTAGAAAAAAAATAGAAATTTAAAAAAAAAAAACAAAAAAAAAAAATCCCAAACGATGTCCCCCCATATTAGCAGAACACAAACCAAATAGCCTAGTTGAAAAGTGAAAGAATGTCTTGGGACTTTCAAAGATGTACAAAGAATACTAATTAATCAGGTATTGAGCAGATAATGAAAGTTTCTCATTTCCCTTTGGGAGTTCCACATGGTACGAACAAAACTCATTGCCTCCACTTTTGCCAGATCCCATTCCTTATATAGAAGTTCCTATATCCATCAAATATTTAAGCTTTCCATCTCACCATACCTTGATAATGGGTCAGGTAGACACGACGTTCCCTGAGAGGAGTGTCTCTCAAGGGTTGCCTTTCCATGTCATATGCCTCTAAGTCATCGATTGGTTCTTCACGACTTAGGTTCATTATATTATTAAGCTATCTTCAAATAATCAATCCAATAACAACAATAAAGTCTATCAACTCAACCCAATCCAGAAAACTCCAATTTAATAGAAGATTCAATTTGGCTATTTAGTTTGTGTTCAGTTGATACGGGGGAGAGGACCACACCATTGGGGATTTTTTTTTTTTTTTTAAATTTTAAATTTCTGGCTTTCTTTAAATTAAGAAGTAAATAATTAAATAAAAATTAAATATTAAATTAAGGCCAAAACAATGTCATTTTAGAGGGTCTTAACTACAACAGTTAGTTGCAAGTTAACGGAGTTTTGAAACTAAAAATTCTGAAATGAACAAATACAAACATAGAAAATTGAAATGAAAAGTTGTGAAATTTAAAAAATAAATTTTACATTTTAACATTCTCTTTTTATTGTTGTTGTCCTCTTAACATTTTTTACTTTTATTTTCAATCATCCATAAATATTGCCACCCTGTTCAATAACCTAGCTAGATACCGCACGGCCGCCTTTTGTCAGGCACTTGAATTTTCTTTGCCCTAAGAAAGGAGATCCAACACATTCACTGGCACTCGTACATCAAAATGGGGCCCTACACTCCATAAGTGCAAATACATGGGAGAAAGCTTATCAAGAGCATTCATGCACTCAATTTAGGTAAAAGACCACGATTTTCATCTTTGTCGATGCTACACTACCCAATACTCATGTTTTCACTTATTGGAGGAAGGCTTTTGTTCAGTGGCTAAGGAAAGCCATGATTATGACAATAAACAGTGCTCTTAATGGTACCATTTTGTTGTTTGCATCTGAGATTTCGTAATCGGAGAACCCAAACCAATCTTCCAGGATGACTCCATCGAGTCTTTGATGTGACGGGGCATCTGATCAATTTCATGAACATTAAATTGTGACCAAGGCAGCGATAAAGAACTTCATCAAACAGTCATGATGAGTTTGGAAAGGAGAGCCATTAAATTAGTAAAATTGTATACTGTTAACAAAGAATTAGCACCCAAAAAAAAAGAAAGGAGTTAGTCTTTATGCATACAAACAAGATGGACAGAAGGAACTTCCTCAAACAGTCCTCCCTTATAAATTCCCTAATACATAAGGTCTGTACGCATTTTCACACACTTTTTCATTCACATGTATTTCCAAAAAAATACAAACAATGTTACCAAACGACCCTATATCAGATTGGCAAACACTTTTCTCTATTTTCTTGAACATTTTGCTTTGGGTAGCACTTTCGTTTCTTCCTTAGAAGAATCAGAACCTTCCCACTATGTGTGGATGTTGGAGTTTTCGTTTGAGACACACTTGCCTCCCCAAATGCCTTTTAGGGAGTGTATTTTTTATGGCCTCAAATTTTGTTGGGAATTTGACTTTTGAATTTGAGGGTTCCTTGGATTTATTTTAGCCTCGCATTAAGTATTGCGAAATTTTTTTCAATTTGTAACACTTCGTTTGTTTTGAAGTTAAATATTTTTTGGATAATGTTTTCCCACTTTCAGTTGGTGTTTGTTTGCATGTAAAATGTGGTCAAACTTATAAAATATTTTCCGTTGATTGTAAAATTCTTTATAAAAGGTTTGAAAACATTTTACCTTTAAAAATTTGTAAAACATTTTACAAAAACACACATTGGCTTCCCCTCACCCCATTTGGTGGCAAAGTCACTAGTTTGGTGGGCTAAGTAGTCAATGCTGACACTTCGGTGGCCAGAGCCTCCACTTCAACGATTAGTGCCAGTGGTTCGGTCATCGGAGTATTCATTTCAATGACCAGTACAAGGGTCTTGTGGTTAGCCTCTGCTTTGACTACCGCTGCTAATAGTCTAGTTACCAGAGATACCATTCCGATGACGAGTGCCAGATGTCTAATAACCAAAGTCGTCGTTCCGGCCACTAGTACTAGCGGTTTGGTCACCAAATACACCATTTCGGCTACACTTACCGGCAGTCCGGTTGCCAAAGCCACCTTTTTGACTGTAGGTGCAAGTGGTCTAGTCATTGGACCTCTAACAATAGTGGCTTTGGTGGCTCAGCCACCGATTTTGATGGTTTGCTTAAAAAGTTTTACTTGTCATACCAAACATCTAGAAATATTTTTTTGAAAATCTTTTACATATAGAATATTTTACCTTTAAAAATATTATACTTCAAAACAAACAAATGAAGTGAAAAATCAAGTTTTAGTTAAGTGAATTATTGTGGAAATATGAAAATCACCGAATGGGAGCTTACCATGAAAAATATGCTTTATTTCAAAAAATGGTCTTTATTTTCCCTTGGAGTGCATTAGAAATATTTTCTAATGTGTTACCACAATTTTCATGTTGCTTTGATAAGCCAAAATTTGGATAAATATTAACCTTGGACAGGCTTTGAACCACAATTTTATTTATTTATTTATTTTTTTTATGTGAACTACGACAATTTTATTAAGAAGAGGACTTAGCATGCTGGGCTAACCCATGCGCTACTTTATTACCACACCTTGGCATAATAGAAAATGAACATTCTCTGAACCGAGTAGCTTGAATTAAAAAGCCAGATATCAGATTGTAGATACTAGCAGGAGAAGTGATTGATCCGGTGAGAGAGTTATGAACCACCATCGAATCACCTTCAAAGATAGTTGAACTGAAACCATGATCCCAAGCAAAACGCATTCCTTCCTCCATTGCCTTGGCTTCAATCTCCAAAGAACCCAAGGGAGTGTGGATCTTCACACTCAGATAACAACACTAACACCCGTAGCTCGCTGTCTGCATCGTCAACATTGACTTTAAGCCAGGGTTATTGAGGAGGAACCCATCCAACGTCGGCCTCAGGAGTCTTGATCTTAATACAATGGTTTGCCATTTGAAACTCCTCTAAAAACCCCAACATCCAGTCAGCAATACCAGAAGCCGATTTGCGAGGCCCCTTCTACCCGAATCTCATTTCTATTGGACCAAATGCCCCAAGCCACAGAAAATAGCCGAGCCAACTCCTTAACCGACCACTGTTTCACATTCTAAACGTACCAAATCAATTTGTTGGGCAGCGGCAACTTCCAGATACAATGCCAGAAGGACACCATGGGCTGTGAGGTTGAGCTTTCTCCCTGATGAGTATCACACCGAGCTTGGTGTGCTACACGGTAAGCACTACTTAGTGAACCAGCCTGAAGGAGTGTAGGTCCAAATCAATCTATCAGCAGGCAGTGATGGACTAAGAGGAATAGAAAGAATAGCTTCGACATCGAAAGGAAGAAAAACCTCATGGATTATATCTGACTTCCAAGTTGCTGTCTCCAAGTAAATTAGGGTAGAGACTAAGGCATCATCAGGGAAGAAATGAGGCATAATTGCAGGCTTGTGCGATGGCGGAGAGGGCAACCACTTATCTCTCCACAAGCTAACCAAACCTCCATTACCAATTTGCCAATGACATCCTAATTGAAAAACCTTTTGAGCTTCCATAATACTATGCCAAGAATATGATGGATGCCTCCCCAACGACGCATTTAAAAAATCACCATTTAGAAAATACTTAACTTTATACACTCGGTGAAATAATGAACCACAATTTTTTGAACCACAATTTAATTAAGGAGAATGAGACCTAAAGGTTAATTATTATTATTTTTATTATTTATGGGCAAATGAGGCCTTTTACATTAAAAAAACAAAAGCTGAAAAAATGGGTGCACCCATGATATTAGCTATTTCTTCTTTTGTGTTTTCGGGCCCACTTCTTTGCATGCTTGGATGAAAGCCTTCCCAGACTCCGATTTGAACGATTTTGGTGGCGTTGGAAAGATCTCACCTCCTGTTATCTAAAGCTTCTATAGTTTTGAGGATCGGACCACAAACCAAAGAGTCACGGGCCTCGAATGTGGGCTAGTTCAACACTTTCTTAACCCAAAGATGCATTCATGATATCTCAATCGTTTTAACTTCAATTTTTTGATCCATGAGTAGTAATTTTAAATGGAATTCAAATTTCTTTCATTTGGGTTCGAAGTTATCCCAATAGAATAGTTGGATTTTAGTTAAAGTATATTGATTCACAGTTGACTACGGTCAAAGTTGGTCAAAGTTGATAAAATCTTTTGACAACATTAGTTTTTATATTTAAAAAAAAAAATGAGATGAAAAATTGGCATTTTAATGAAACCATGAACAAATTTGATCTCTAGTCATCGTAGTTAACTGGGGGCATTTTAGTCATTTTTACCTAGACAGACAATTCAAGCGATCCAACATCCGAATGGGATAAACCACATCATTCTAGACATTTCTACGATCCTTGGGTAAAAATATGATTTTTGTGTGGAACTTTTGGGATCTGACACACAAATTGAGATATCAAATTAAGATTATATGGTATTGACACTATATAATCTCATAGGATAACATCTATCAATCAAAGAAAATAAAAGAAATGTGAAATTAATTCACATCAACACAAAATAGAGTTCAACACAAATTTATCAACCTAAAGTAGAGATGTAGTAAAGAATTAAGAATCCAACAAAAGAAAGAAATGGAATATATATATATAGAGAGAGAGAGAGATAGAGAGAGAGAGTATTCACCTTTTTGTGTGGGTAAAATATGGATAAATGAAAGAGAGTAACTGATTTTAAAAGTAAATAAAATGGATAGAAGAAGAGTCAAAATAAAAGGAAGATGCAAGAATGGAGGAATTGTAACGTTAATGTATAGGGTAGTGGGGAGATAAAATGTTAAAAATAGTTTTAATAAAGAGAGAGAAAGTGTTGAAAATAGGTGGTTGACGTTGTTACTGATGTGGCTAAATAGAAGCGTAGCAACAATAAATTCTACATTTCAACTTTTTATTTTATTTTATATATTTTTAATACAAGATAGAAATTCTACTCTAGTATAATCTAAATGTATATGTGTGTGAAGCTTCTTCTTGGAGACTTGAAACTCGTCCCTACACCCTACACCCCACAAACACTTATACTTGTGGAGTGATCATCCCACCAAGCTCTTATACATTTCAACTTTTAGATACATATAGATGCTAGCTTTGTTTAAGAGCCTGTAGTCTTGACACATTCTCCAACTGCCATCTTCTTTCCTCACTAGTAAAAACAAGTGAAAAAATGGACTTTGACTTGGCCTAATAGAGCCCTACTCCTAGCAATTCATTACCAATTTTTTTCAATTTTAGACTTTTGAAAATAGGGGTACTTGTAAGGCCTCTCACATATTGATTGAGTGTTGTCATTAAGAAAAAACTTATGCTTGTGCCCCCTAATTGGTGGTAGATCTTCTAGAGTCTCAAACACCTTGGAATTATCCTCCAATAAAGCTACCAAAGTTGTGGGCAATTGTGGATGTTCTAATGCAACAATAGTTGGTGTTTAGATTTATAGGATTAGTCATTTTATTGTTGTACCACTAAATAACCTGTCACCCTCCAAAAAGGTAGAACCATTAGGTTGTAACCCTTGTAACATCACTCTCTTACCCAGGTAAAGGAATTTCATGGTTAATAACTTGAAATCCCAATTGATCTTATCCAATGTAATCAACCATTTAGTGGCAATTACCACTTCACGGCCCCCCAAATGTTGCACATTGAGGTCAATCACAAATTTAATACCTTGAATTGAATGAGTAGCCCCATCAAAAATCCTTTTTTTTTTTTTTAATCCCAAACCCAGTAGCTACCTTCATCTCCAATTAAACCTTGTTTGTGCTTAATATCCAAAGGTTTTCAGTCTAGCAAAAAAAACTTAGCTCTTTTCCATTTTTGAACCAACTGCCACTTCTCATTACAATTGTAGTATAGACCTTTGTAAACACCTCATTTTGTACCCGTTAATAACCTTTAGTCCCTAAATTCAATGATAAGCTTGACATATGTCAACCAAAAGTAATTAAAGTGTTCTCAATATTTTGAAGGTAATCACAACTCAAAAGTGCTAAATCAATTTGAAAAAGATGCTGGAAAATGACATTTAATCACTATTTTGACTATAACTTTTGAACCACAAAGAATTTTTGAATGAGACTTTTTAAACTAGAAATTAGACATCTTGGGCTTCAACTTGAACACAAACTTTGGCTAATTTGTTGTGAGAGACCGGGGTTTGAACCTAATGGGTACTCTCAGAAAAGGGTGTAGGCATGGAACCTTCCCTTTTCAGGATCATATGGAGTCTCCACTTATTTTATAAGTAAAATAAGAAAACTATACCTTCCCTTTTCAGGCATCGGCATCTTCCCATTTGTTTATGTACTCTTTTAATCCCCTTCCTTCCTCCCCCTCTTTCTCTCTTAAATGGGTTGTATTAGGTATATCATGCCGTGTACCATTCGTCCTCATCTCTAGAGTATGGTGACCCTTGTTAACTTTCCTGTGCCTATATTTTGGGCCATGCTCTAGGGATGTAGGCATTTACTTTCTTGCTCTGTGTGCTTGCATTGTGCATGATGTATGTATATATATGTACCTGCTCGCCTCTGCCGATGTGATTGTCACAGTCCATGTCACCTAAGGCAAGTGGTGCCTAATTTTCGCTATGAAAATAAGGTGACATGTCACCGGATTTTTGTTGTGGAAATTTGGTACCGTGCTCGAATGCCTAGGGAAAGCATAGATTGGGACCATGCCCACACATGCAAAGCCCTGAAAGCCAATGCTAAAGTCATGTTTTTATTGCCAATCTCCAAAAATTAAGGTTTTATCAAAACAAAGGATTGTCCTTAGATAGGTGTTGTGGGGTGCCTAACACCTTCCCCACATGTAACTAAACTTCCGGACCTAAGAATCAAAATTTTTTGCCATCCACATTAGATTAGGGAAAATGCCATTTTTCTTAACCTAGGATTGGTAATAAAATCAACTAGAAATAGGTGACCAATCACACTTAGAAAAACCCCATGATTGGTGGTGACTCCACTTACCTTTGGTAATCCGTTAAAAATTGGCCTAAATTCCTACCATAACGCCAAAGGTAGACCTACCTTCCTCCACCGAGAAAGAGAGCACCCAAAGTCCTGTGTAAACCACGCCACACACTACATGCACGTGCGGGAGCATCGCCACGGCAGGTGGTCGAATGATGGCCCAACAATGGTTCTCCATTTTCGAGGCCATGCGTCGACAAACTGGCAACTCCACTGGGGATAGATAAGAGTTTAGCCTTTATGATGAAATCATAATCTTTGGACATTGGCTTTCAGAAAAACACGGAAATTGGCATTGGCCTCTAGGGCTTTCCTTTTGGAAAAAGGCTTCTACTATATCCTAGAGACTATTTTCAAAAGAGAAAAAAATCTTTTTCCAAAAAATCCTTTTCCGCAAGGGAGGCTTTGAGGTTTTTTTTTTTTATGGGGCTTTACTACTTTCATCACATGCTTTACAGCTTTCCTTCACATGCAAACATAGCGTAGCAAAATTTAATTTCCACTGCTACACCTTTATTTTCCTTCATATATATATCTGCTGTGCTTTGGAAAGATCTTTCCTCTTCATTAAGGTTTGCATGACATATACACCCTTTTTAAGCTGAACCCGAGCTTCGCACCGCTGGCGTAGTCACGTCTCTTTAGGGATTTCATCACCCCATTTGCAGTGTTACCTATAGTTAGATCTGGGGCTGACTTTGTAGGCACTTCTGGGTCCATAGGTGGACAGGAGTAGCTAAAAAAGCCCCCTCGATCCTTCCTGCCCCACAACTTCTATGAAGGGGATATGGTGATTGAGTCCCCTTAAGATAGAAACAACCAACCAGTTAAGCCTTTGCATATAGTTGGCCTAGTTATGTCAAACCTGTGAGGACTAGATCAAGCCCAGAGCCTATCAAAACTAGGTGAAGCCTAAAGAGTGAACATCCGAGCCTAGGAAAGGATACCCTTCTAGGGCTAGAGGTTAGGGGAAAGTGTTTTGTAATAGGTGCACCCTTTTTACTTGTGCCAAAGAAATTGTGCTCTAATCCTGGTTCTTTCTATCCTATTTGCACACCATCCATGATTAAAACCCTAGGGAAAGTAACCCCATTGC
The DNA here is from genome assembly GCA_030820535.1 of Quercus parvula. NCBI lineage: Eukaryota > Viridiplantae > Streptophyta > Magnoliopsida > Fagales > Fagaceae > Quercus > Quercus parvula. The sequence goes on from JAUAME010000004.1 coordinate 26,953,730, forward strand.
TTGTACATGCTAGATCATACCCTATCCCTAAAGGTTTACAACCCTACAAAGTCATTCATGCATACACTAAATGCTTCTGTCACCTAATTGTGCAAAAATAAAATTTGTGGCAAGTAGTCGAAACTCCATTCAGGAGGAGATGCTGCCGAAAAATTATCAAGAATCCTAAGATATCATGAGTCCAAGCATTCTTCTAAGGAAGATCCAAGAAAGATTGCTAGGAGACCACGATCATCAAAGAGATCACAAGATGTCAAGAATCCAAGGGCCCCCTCAAGAGATCCAAAGGTCCAAGAGATCAATGCTGCCAAATCGCCAAAAGATCCATGTTGTCTAAATTGCCAAGGGATGCGAGATTGCCAAAGGTTATAGATGTCAAGAATCCAAGGGCTCCCCCAAAGATCCATGTTGTCCAAGTTACCAAGAGATCCAAGTGTCCAAAAGCTCCCTCGAGAAGTCCACATTGTTTGAAGCCGAGCCTTTCGTTGCAATTTCATTTCCTTGTATTGTAAAAGGCCCATCATTGGAGCCGATGAACCCAACATTGTAAAAGCAAATCTTGTACAAGCATGTAATCAAAAGAAAAGTCCGACTTGTGTTACCAAGCATATTGTGAAAGTTTTGGTTACTTGTTGATCCAAAGGTCCAAGCATATTAATCTTGCATCATTATAGAAACTCCCCATGATAAATACCTAATCAGGGGTGCAAAAGCCAAATTTTTTTGAAAAATGGTAGGCGCATGTCAAATATCAAGGGCATTAACTAACTTGTTTTTGGTGTTGTGTTTCCACATTGTCAAACACACCCTGTTTCCTTTCACCTACCATTCTTTCTCAGGGTCAAAAGATTGCTAAAAAGAAATAGTCTAGGCTACCACCACATCATGATCCATCATCATAGGTCCCGTGCAAGAAAGATGTCTACTAGTGGGCCTTCGACTCCCGTAGTGAGTCCTGCCAAGTTCACTTAGATGAAAAAGTAAATGGCAAAAATGATGCGTATGATGCAACAACTGGTTGCAAGAGGAGGACTAAACTCTTCCGGTCATAGTTAAGGAGGTCCCCAAATTGAGAGTGAAAATCAGACCCTACCAATACAGAATCAGGGCCATAATGTACCGCCCCAGGGCAATGACTAGGAAATAGATCCTTTTAAGGACAAGAACCCCGAATTAGGGATCGGCCAAGTCAAGAGCCAGGTGGAAACTCTAGCTGAGAAGCTTCAAATTATGGAGGGCTCTAACGCCCATGGAAGCATTAATCTAGACAGTCTAACCAACTTCCTTTAGGTTATTATGCCTTCTAAGTTCAAGGCACCAGAGTTCATCATGTACGATGGTACTGGAGACCCTTGCGCATATATGCGCATGTTCTGTAGCAAGATGGCTCCTTATGGGGATAATTAGCCTTTGTTTTGCTAGATTTTCCCTAATAGTTTGACCAGCCCTGCAGCCACATGGTATGCGAGATTGGAAAGGACCTCTAGCTGAGGGAAATGGCCAACTCTTTCCTAGAATACTACAGGTTCAATGCCGAGATAGCTCCTAACCGCACAGTCCTTATGAGAACAAAGAGGAAGAGTGAGGAATCTTTCCAAGAATATGCCCAGAGGTGGCGTGAGCTAGCTGCATAGGTGCAACCCCCCATGATGGAAAATGAGATGATCAAGTGGTTCATTAACAATCTTAAGCCTCCTTACTATGAGAAGATGATCAGCACCCAAGTCACTCATTTTGCTATCCTCATCCCTATTAGGGAGTGCATTGACGAAGGTATTAGGAGCAAGAAGATCATGGATGCCGAGTCTTTGAATTCCATGGTCAAACAACAAGTTAAGAAAATGATCGGCCGCAAGATTAAGGAAGCCGATGTTCATATGGTTGACAATGCGTTAGAAAGACCTAGGGGTGTTACTTCTGCTTATGCAACCCTAGCTACTAGACCTTATCAGCAACAGGTTTAGTCTACTCAAGCAGCAAACTAAGCCTTTAATTCGAGAGGGAGGCCAGACGCACCTTGTCCCTTTAAGAGGGAAAACCGGAAGTACATTCTGTTAAGAGGGAAAGGAAGTTAGTGACCCTAATGTTTGCAAGGCCCAGAGAAGGACCTCCCCTACCCGGTTTTGATTCGTCTAAGAAATCTGAACACCATTTCAGGGATTTCAAGGATTACTTAACTGAAAATGGGATAATATCCCAATTCATTGCACCTGGAATTCCACAACAAAATGGTGTAGCAGAAAGATGGAATAGGACTCTTTTAGACATGGTTAGATCCATGATGAGTTATTCGACTCTACCAATTTCTTTTTGGGGATATCCCTTAAATACTGCAATGTATCTTTTGAATTTAGTACCTTTGAAGGCTATTCCTAAAACACTTGTAGAGTTGTGAAATGGGCATAAGCCTAGTATGAGACATCTCCATATTTGGGGTTGTCCAGCACATGTGTTAAAAGGAAAGTCTGACAAGTTACAGTCTAAAAGAAAAGTTGTTTTCTTTGTAGGGTATCTTAAAGAAACTGTTGAAGGTTTATTCTATAGTCATAAAGATAATAAAGTGTTTGTCAGTACAAATGCCAAATTTTTGGAAAATGACTATATGAATAATTATACTCCTAAAAGTAGAGTTGTTTTGGTTGAAATGAATGAACCTGTAATTGAACAACCAATAGGTGAAACTAGGGATGCTGTGGTTGTATTAGATACACCACAAGATTCTACTTATGAGATGACAAGTACATAGGTGCCTCGTCATTATGGGAGGAATGTAAGGCCACCTATAAGATTTATACGCCTGGGAGAAACTTATGAAGCTATCTCAGAAGAAGTCGAAACTGATCCTTACACTTATGAAGAGACAATGAATGATATAGATGCACATCATTGGGTCAAAGCTATGAACTCTGAATTGGATTCAACATATTCCAATAAAGTTTGGGATCTTGTAAAAGAGCCTAAAGACATTAAACATGTTGGTTGAAAATGGGTTTACAAGAGGAAGAGAGGGATAGATGGAAATGTTGAAACCTTTAAAGCAAGGCTAGTGGCAAAAGGGTATACACAAAAAGAAGGTATTGATTATGAAGAAACCTTTTCTCCAGTAGCAATGCTTAAATCTATCAAAATTCTCTTATCCACTACTACTCATTATGATTATGAGATTTGGCAAATGGATGTCAAGACTATATTTATAAATGGCAATCTTGAAGAAGAAATCTATATGTTGCAACCAGGAGGTTTCATAGCAAAGAACCAAGAGCATATGGTATGCAAGTTGAAAGGGTCCATTTATGGACTTAAGCAAGCATCTAGGTCATAGAACATCAAATTTGATCAAGCAATCAAGTCATTTGGTTTTGAACAAAATCTTGATGAACCATGTGTGTACAAAAGACATCGAGATAAAGTCGTAATGTTCCTAGTGTTTTATGTTGATGATATTCTACTCATTGGAAATGATGTAGGGGTAATGTTATCAGTAAAGGTTTGGTTATCAAGCCAATTTGATATAAAGGACTTGGGTGAAGCTAACTTTATTCTAGGGATCAAGTTTTGGCAAGTTCGCAAGAATATGATGTTAGGCTTGTCATAAGCTGGGTATATAGATAAGGTTCTAGAACGGTTTAGTATGCAAAACTCTAAGAAAGGATTGCTTCGTTTCAGACATAAAGTTCCTTTGTGTTATGACCAAAGGCCTAAGACTCGTGAGGAGAAAATATGATGAGACAAATTCCTTATGCTTCTACAATGGGAAGTTTCATGTATGCCATGCTTTGTACTAGAACAAGTATCTATTATGTAGTTGGCATGGTTAACAGATATCTATCAAATCCTAGACCAAAACATTGGCAAGCTGTAAAGCATATTCTCAAGTATCTACAGAGAACGAAAGATTATATGCTTGTTTAAATTATATGCTTGTTTATCGGATTGAGGATTTGATTCCTATTGGTTATACAGATTTAGATTTTCAATCAGAGCTCGATTTTAGAAAGTCCACTTTAGATTATGTATTCACCTTGGGAGGTAGAGCCATAAGTTGGAGTAGTGTCAAGCAATCTTGAATTGCTGACTCGACCATGGAAGTTAAATATGTTGCTGCTTGTGAAGCAATAAGGGAAGCTATTTGGCTTAAGAAATTCCTTTTTGATCTTGGTGTTGTGAGAATGGAGCAAGTTCCTTTCACATTGTTTTGTGACAATATTGGAGCAGTTACACAATCCAAAGAACCAAGAAATCACAAGAAAAGAAAGTACATTGAAAGAAAGTACCACATCATTCGAGACATTATTGCTTAAGGAGATGTAGTAATAGCAAAGATTGATAGTGCAAATAATCTAGGAGATCCCTTTACCAAAGCCTTGCCCCAAAGGACCTTTGAGTCACATTTGGAGGGAATGGGAGTTAGATTAGTGTACAATAGTCTTTAGGGCAAGTGGGAGATTGTTAGGATTAGTGCCCTTAAATTCTATTGTATGATGCTATGTAAGACATTATGTGTGACTTCATGTTGTAATTAATAAAGTTTTTTTTTTTTATTATCTAAAATAATGGCAACATGAATATTTGGATATTATCATATAGTCCATGAGATGCATAGTATGTGATTTAGTCACAGAAGATATAAATCACAAGTTCTTTGTAAACTCAAAGTTTTAATTCGTAGTCGGTAATGAAATTGGGCATTTCATTTGCGAAAACTATAACATATCAACTAAGATGATTTGTCTTGATCATGGAAGTGGAGACTTCTAGTTGGTATGTTGATATGTTTTAAGAGTTAAGACATATTAAACTGGATCGCTGTGAGATTTATTATTCTCCTAACGGCTGTCAAATGTATAATAAATTTCATGACTTCTATTTACATGAACTCTTAATCCTGAGAGAATAATGGACCTCATCATGAAGTGTAAGTTGCTTTGATATATTTGGAGTGAGATCTAAAGTCACGATCAAAACCTCAGTATATTGGGCAACTACATTTAGTGTTGATGGAACATATATTCTCAAGATGAAATTCATAATCTCTTAATGGAGATATAAATATTCCCTTGAGATAAGTTTAATGGGTTTGATTATTCAAAATGTTAGGCCTAACTACTTTAGTAAGGAGTTACTAAAGTATATATTTATGAAATTGGATTTTATAAATATATGATGAATAACTTAGAGAATTAAACCAGGTACTTAATGATTAAGATGCAGTAATCTTCAAAGTAGCAGTCTACATTCATGATTTTGTATTACTACGTATATTTTATGAAGGGGTTGCATGTATAATAAAATCTAGGGATATAATTTATTAATAAGGCCTAGAGTGCAATTATATTTATATAGTGGTATTAAATATAATTAATGGTAACTTTGGATTTGTCAAGAGTTGACAGAAAAGCCCAAGGCCCATTGGAGCTAGTGTCTTATTTGTTCCCTTTTGATCCTACTCCAAGCCACATACTTAAGCCAAATTGGAATGGCCCAAAAGGCTAACCTAATTCGATAATTAGTTGAATACAAAGGGAGAAACATACAAATTTTTGTATGAAACTAAGAGTGGAATTTTGTATATGAGTGTTGGACACTCTCTTATTCTCCCTTGAACACATACATATAAACTGATTGAGAGACCACACTTCTTGGGCACAAGTGGAATTGGAGTGAAGACTAAAAGTGTTCCTAAGTACTGTTAATCTTTTGAATTTCACCTCACCAAGGTGCACTCTCTTGTTCTTATACTCTGAAATTTACATAGTATATGTTATCAATTGCGAATGAAGTGGATCTGTTAATTTTTCATTGCGTATGTTTTATATGCGATACAAACATGTATTTATCCAACAATTGGTATCAGAGTGGTCTTTAATTTCAAATCTATATAACATGTTTTGTAAGTTTTGGAATTAGAGAAAGTAAGTTCCTGTTGTTAGAAGATTATACATTTAATTTTCTACATAGTTGTTGAAATTATTGTTTGATGAAAACTAATATCGATGATTTGATGTTGTTTAAGTATGTTAAATTGAACTTTAAGGCTATAGCATCAACGGAATTCAGTTTTGATATCAATCTCTAGCTATTATGTTCATATGATGGTTGTTTGTTCATGAAAAACTGTTGAAAACTACTTCAGAATAATTCTGGGAAATTCGAGTTTCACGAGTTTTGATTGATCAAAATTTGCTTTCGATCAATAGAGTGAAACAGTGACCAATCTATTTGATTTGATTACTATTCGATCGATCAAATGTTCTTTTTCAGTCGATTAAGAAGCGATCGAGTACCAATTGAGCTAGGCTGATTGTAAAGTACGAATTTTTAATTTTTTCGACCAATTGAGATACACATTCAATCGATCAAAAACTGTGAATTCTAAATTTTTCTAAGTGTTTTCACATAGATAAAGTGCAAGGCTGTGTATAATGAGATTACGCATGTTTTCTAATTAAAAACCTTTATTTAAAACATCCAGTGGGAGAGAGATACAAGGGTTGGATCTCAGGACCTTCTTTATCGGTTCATAGTCGTATGAAATATATACTTTGTCTTTGCTTCGAGCTTAGCATTCCTTGTAGAGAGTATTTATTTTATGGTACACCAAGATTGAACTTCTTGGTTTATAGTGGTTTGATCAAACACCTTGTCTTAGCCTTGAACTTTGCATTCCATGCAGAGGGTGTTTTGTATCATCGTACTACAAGATAAACCTATTAAGGGAGATGAAATGTGACTACACATGATTCTAAACAATGGTATACACTAGACTAAATATTATAGTATCCTCTATGCTGAGTTCTTACTATTATTATTTAGAGGTTAAATGTATAACAACATATTATTAGTGTTTGATAAGAGTTATTACGATAGCACTAATAATGAGAATAGTTCTCAATTAATCATAGTATTTAATGTTCACTCTATGCTGGGATTGGGTTGTCGTTGCATATATTATATTATGGTTTTATTAAGGTTCCCTACTATATGCTTATATGCTAAATTGATGATGTCCAGTTTACTTATTATATTCATGTTTATTATTTTCAAATTTAATCATGGCATCATTTAGCCCACTTGTTGCTATTCTAAATCAAAACAAACTAACTGGATCCAACTATGTTGACTAGAAAAGAAATTTGGACATTGTTCTTACTGCTGAAGAGCACAAATATGTGCTTACTCAACCATGTCCTAACTTTCCATCATTAGATGCTCCTTATGAGGAAAAGCAACGATATGATCATTGATAGGAATCTAATGAGATGGCCAAGTGCTATATCTTCGCATCTATCTCAAATGTTCTACAACATCAAATGCAAGATGCAGGACTAGCTTCGGACATAATGCTAAGTCTGAAGGAGATATTTGGTGACCAAGGCCATTTTGCAAGGCAAGAAACTATGAGGCAAATTTATAATACCAAAATGGCTGAAGGCACTTTAGTGAGGGAGCATTGTCTTAGGATGATCTCTAATCTGAATACACTGGAATTTTTAGGTGCCAATATTGATGGAGAATCCTAAGTGGATATGATACTCCAGTCACTACCAGAATCATTCAAGGAATTCAAACTTAATTATAATATGAACAAAAAGATTTATTCATTGTTTGAATTAATGAATGAATTGGTAGCGGCAGAAGGCATTCTTGGTACATCCAGTGTTTATGCTAATATGACTAATGCTTCTACTTCTCAGCTTAAGTTGAAAGGCAAGGGTAAAAAGAAGAAGAAGAAGGACTTCACCAACCAAGATGGTAAACAAATTGCCTTAGGAGTTGCCAGCAAGGGAAAGAAAAAGGAGTACACCAAAGGAAAGTGTTTCTATTGTGGTGAGAAAGGTCATTGGAAAAGGAATTGTCCAAAATTCAGAGCTGCTAATAATAAGGGTATGAAAAGCTCATTCATTCTTGAAATATGTTTAGTACAAAATCCCACGGATTCCTGGTGTGTGGATTCAAGTTGTACTAACGATATTTGCAATAATTTTCAGGGGTTCCAGGAGACCAGAAAGCTGAGTGGAAGGGAATTGTTTCTTACTTTGGCTGATTGGAGTGGAATTCCAGTTGTAGCTGTTGGAATGTTTAATTTATGATTTGATTCTAGAGTTTTAATATTGGAAGACTATTTATATGTACCTAATGTTCGTAGCAATTTAATTTTTGCAACTTATTTAAGTAAACATGGATATTGTGTTATCCTAAAAGACAATATTGTAATAAAGAAGGATAAAGTGTTTATCTATTCTCGCAATATTGTAGATGGTCTTTATATTTTAATTCCTGATAAGCATGAATTATATAATTCTTAATTAGATAATAATTCACATGTGAAATCATTAAAGAGAAATTTTCCTTCTACTAGTGATGCATATCTTTGGCACTTGTGTTTGGGTTATATTATTTCAAATAGAATTCAAAGACTAATCAAAGATGGACTTTTAGAGCCATTGGACTTTGATGAATTTCCAGTTTGTGAATCTTGTTTGGAGGGCAAAATGACCAAACAACCTTTTAATGCAAAAGTTAGAAGAGTCCAAGATTTGCTAGAACTAGTACATTAAGATGTATGTGGTCCTATGTCATGATTTAGACGAATATGCCTTGCTTTTACCCTTGGGGGTTTACAGATGTTACATCTCTTAGATGTAATCGCCTTCCAACTATTTAAAGTTGGTCTTCCGATTATGGCATTGTAGGAGGATGAACAATCTACCATAAGGAAATTTACATTTCTAGTTACCTATTGCGGATATGCCCCCACTATCACAGGTAATGTAACTGTGCCTACAGGCTGCACCTTCATTTCACCAAAACCTACTAAGGGCGAGTTCACTAGACGAAATAGGTCTCGGCCTAGCCTTATCTGCTGAAAAGTTGGATAATAAAAAATATCTGCTAAGCTCCCATTGTCCACTAACACTCTTCTTGTTGTATAGTTAGCAATAAGCAAAGTGATGACAATGGCATCATCATGGGGGTGGTGAACTCTTTCAGCATCTTCATCTGTGAATGTAATGGCTTGTTCATCCGTGTTCCTCGTCCTTGGTGATCATCTAAAGAGTTGAACGTTCTGCACTACCTTCAAATATGTTTTCTTTGACTTGGATAAGTGCTTGCTGAACTTCATCCTATGATAACTCTTATTTCTCCAAGTAGTGGTCATGACGACTCTTCTACCTTCCCTTTCAACTTCTCGTCCTTGTGGTCTCATCCAAGGAAATTTCTCAACTTTCCTTGTCTTATGAAATTCTTAATCTGCTGCTTTAGATCAAAACACTCGTCCGTATCATGCCTATGGTCTCTATGGAAGCAACAATACTTATTCCTATTGCACTTATTAAGGTCTCCCTTTATTTTCTCCGGCCATTTCAAAGAAGGATCGTCCTTGATTTGCATAAGGACTTGCTCGAGAGGCATGTTCAATGGCGTATATGTTGATTCCATGCTGAAGGGCCAGCCTTCTTGTCTCGGTCTTTCTTATCTTCTGTTCGTCCCTTTTTTGAACGAGGACCTTGTTCAAAATGATGCGGACGATCAGCTTCCATTCTTTCGGCCCTTTTTCTCTTCTTGGCTATAATCGCGTCTTCTGCATTCATAAAATTCTGGGCCGAATGGACGAGCTCAGCCATGGTTTGAGGCTCTTTCTCATAAAGCTTGTGGATGAATAGGTCAGAGTTTATTCCATTATGGAAGGCCACCAACAATAACTTGTTATCCACCTCGTCTACTGTCAGGGCTTCCCTGTTGAAGCAATTAATGAAGGACCGTAAGTTTTCATTCTCCCCTTGTTCAATGGTTAACAGGCTGGACAAGGAACGCTTGTGCCTTTGTCCTCCAATGAAGTTCTTAACGAACAACTTACTCAACTCTTCGAAAGAACTGACTGTGTTGGGAGAGATCTTACTAAACCACACTCGCGCTGGTCCTTTGAGGGTGGTAGGAAAGGCCCTACACATAATCTCGTTTGGAACCCCTTGAAGGTGCATCATAGTCTTAAAAGTTGCAATGTGATCAAAGGGGTCACGCGTTCCATCATACGAATCCAAAGAAAGCATCTTGAACTTCGGTGGCAAGGGCTGACCATTGATGGAAGCCGTGAAAGGGGAATCTGTACGGTGAACTAGATCTTCTACGGGGTTTTCCCTTCTCATATTCTCCCTCATCTCATTCTTAGCCTTCCTCATTTGGTCCATCTCTTTTTCCAGGTGTGGTACCCCTTGACTGACTTTCGGGTTCAACATTCCTTCTATCTTCTTGGCTCTGGGCTTGTCCTTCAATATTCCCTTCGTGACGCTACCTCCTTAGATTAAGTTCCCTGGTCAACTCCTAGTTCTGTTTGGTTAACTCCGCCATGGCGGCAGCCATGGACTGCACGTGTTGAACAGGAGATGGTGGCATGGTAGGCGTCGATTGTTAGTCGTGATAGGGGTTACTGGAGGCGTCCCTACTCCCTTGAGGGCCTGGGCTAGTAGCTCTTGATCTTGTCCGAACCATTTCAACCCTTTGTCAAAGAAAGAAATCGCAGAACTCAAAGATAAAGTTCTGATGCAAAAAATTTCATTCCCCATAGACGGTGCCAACTGATGAACACAAGGAAATCAGTAGGCTAAAAATCTCAGGTGTTAACAATCGAGAGGCTATTCGTGTGTCCTGAAAAGGCAAACACAAGATCAGAGGAGACCGATGGAGGCCGGCCAAGAATCCTCCGATGGCAAAGTCAGTATTTTTAGAATTCCAAGTATAATGGAAGTTCCTGAAGGCCTTACCTTCTTGTGGAAGAGCACTTATATAGTGCTTATCTGGGGCAGTTATTTGTATAGTAACTTTTATGGTTAACAAGTTCGAAGGATTCAGAGGTAACTTCCATAACCGCTATGGAATTTATGTCATTCGGGGTCTGTTTTTCACAACTGTTTATTGGGAAACGGTTTGTAACCTGACAAGAATACAAGGGTCACTTCAAGTTTGTATCCAAGGAACATGCTCAAGACGTAAAGTGCTCGTCCAACCAACATCATGGATGGAAAAGCTTTTCTTTGGATGAACGTGTTTGAGGTAACTCATTTCTTCCTTTGGACGAGCCATATGGATGAGTTAGGAGTTGGTCTATTTTATTACACTGTCATATATATATATATATTATACACGGATATAGATGCTCTCATGTTAGTGCTAGGATTAAAGTATTCCCTTTTAATGAAATTTATTGCTAATGAGATTAGGATTTTATTTTCAAAGGTTTCTAGCATTTTAAGGTTCTTGATCTTAATCTTAATCTTTTTTTTTTTTTTTTTTGACAAAATTGATAGACTTGATCTTAATCTTGAAACCCTTAATGTTTGATCTATAAATCTTCATTTATAAAATCAAAAGGTGTTTTTGATGGAAAAATAATAAAAGCTTTTCTTTTAAAATTTCTAGAGGGAGAGAGGTTCAAGGGTTGAATCTCACAGCCTCCATAGTCGGTTTATAGAAGTGTGATTAAGCACCTCTCCTTCGCGTATATGCCTTGCTCCCTATGGAGGATGTTTAATTCATGGTGCTACAGATTAAACTTCTTAATGATGGGTGATATGTGTTTTTACATTGAGAATGACCACGCTACCGTGGAGTTACTTGGTGAGTCACATAGAGTCTAGGCAATGGTGTACAATAGACTAAGTTTAATGTTAACCTCCCAACGGAGCTATGTCATTACTACTTAGAGTCTAAAAATGGCACATTATTCGTGTTTGGTAAGAGTTATCAAGATAGCATTAGTAATGAGAATAGTTCTCAATCAATCATAATATTTATTATGTACTTGCTACCAAGGAATTTTAAATATAGGGTTGGGTTGTCATTGCATATATTTTATATTATGATTTTGTTAAGGTTCCATTCTATGTGCTTATATGCTAAATTGATAATGTCCTATTTACTTATTGTATTCATGTTTATTATTTTTAGATTTAATCATGGCATTTTTTAGCCCACTTATTGCTATTCTTAACCAAAACAAGCTAACTGGGCCTAATTATGTTGACAGGAAAAGGAATTTAGACATTGTTCTTATTGCTGAAGAGCACAAATTTGTGCGTAGTGAATCAAGCCCAGACTTTCCTACATTACATGCTCCTTCTGAGGAAAGGCAACGATATGATCATTGGTGGAAAGGAGATGGCTAAGTGCTATATCCTAGCATCTATTTCAAATGTTTTACAACATCAAATGCAGGATGTGGAACTAGCTTCAGAAATAATGTTTAGTCTAAAGGTGATGTTTAGTGAGCAAGGCCGTTCTACTAAGCAAGATACTATGAGGCTTCTTCTGAATACCAAGATGGCTCAAGGGACTCTAGTTAGAAAACATTGCCTTAAAATGATCTCTTATCTAAATGCACAGGAGATTTTAGGTGCTAACATTGATGGAGAATCCCAAGTGGATATGATACTCCAATCCCTGCCAAAGTCATTCAAAGAATTCAGACTTAATTATGATATGAACAAAAAGATTTATACTTTGTCTGAATTGATGAATGAATTGGTGGCAGAGGAAGGCATCCTTGTGAAAGCCGGTGTTGATACTAATATGGCTAAAACATCTTCTTCTAAGCCTAAGTCAAAAGACAAGGGTGGTTGGAAGAGAAGAATTTCACCAAACAAGAAGGTAAGCAAGTTGCCTTAGGAGTTACCAATAAGGGAAAGAAGAAACCAAAGGACTACACCAAAGGAAAATGTTTCCATTATGGTGAGAAAGATCACTAGAAAAGGAACTGTCCAAAATTCTTAGTTGCCAAGAACAAAGGTATGATAAGATCATTCCTTCTTGAAATTTGCTTGGTACAAAATTCCACAGATTCCTAGTGTGTGGATTCAAGATGTACTAATCATATCTGCAATGTTTTGCAAGGCTTCTAGGAGACCAGAAGGCTGAATGAAGGGGAGATGTTCCTTACTTTGGCTAATAGGAGAAAAATTCCAATTGTAGCATTTGGTGTGTTTAATTTGTGCTTTGGTTCTAAGGTTTTAATATTGGAAGATTGTTTATATGTACCTAATGTTCATAGGAATATGATTTCTGCAACTTATTTAGGTAGACATGGATATTGTGTTATCTTGAAAGACATTGTTGTAATTGTGAAGGATAAAGTGTTTATATGTTCTGGCAATATTGTTGATGGTCTTTATATTTTAACTCCTAATAAGCATGAATTGTACAATTCTGAATTAGATAATAATTCACATGTAAAATCATTAAAGAGAAAGTTTCTTTCTACTAGTAACGCATATCTTTGGCATTTGCATTTGGGTCATATTAATTCAAACAGGATTCAAAGATTGGTGAAAGATGGGCTTTTAGAACCATTAGATTTTAATGAATTCTCAATCTGCGAATCCTGCTTGGAAGGTAAAATGACAAAGAGACCTTTTAATGCAAAAGCAAATAGAGCTAATGATTTGCTAGAACTAGTGCATTCAGATGTATGTGGTCCTATGTCAACTCAAGCTAAAGGAGGCTATGAGTATTTCATTACTTTCACTGGTGATTACTCTAGATTTGGTTATAGCAATGCACCATCTAAACTTAGTTCCATCAAAATCTATTCCCAAAACACCTATGGAATTGTGGAGCAGGTGTAAACCTAGTATGAGATACCTCCACATTTGGGGTTGTCCAGCACACATGCTAAAAGGGAAACCTAATAAGTTGGAACCAAAGTCAAAAGTATGTTTATTTATAGGCTATCCAAAAGAAGCTAGGGGTTATTTATTATATAGTCATATTGATAACAAAGTGTTTGTTACCATAAATGCCAAATTTTTGGAGAATGATTACATGAATAATTTTACTCCTAGAAGTAGAGTTGTCTTAGCTAAAATGACTGAACCTGTAATTGAACAATCAATGGATGAAACTAGAAATGATGTGGTTGTATCAAATACACCACAAGACACTAAATATGAGATGACTAGTACACTGGAGCCTCGTCGTAGTGGTAGGAGTATTAGGCCACCTGTAAGATTTACACTTCTGGGACAAACTTTTGAAGCTATCTCAGAAGAGCCTGAATCTAATCCTTACATTTATGAAGAGGCAATAAAAGATATAGATGCACATCATTGAGTCTAAGTTATGAAATTTGAATTAGATTCTATGTATTCCAATCAAGTTTGGGATCTTGTAAAGGCCCCTAATGGCATTAAACATGTTGGTTGCAAATGGGTCTACAAGAGGAAGAGAGGGGTAGATGGAAAGGTTGAAACCTTTAAGGCAAGACTAGTGGTGAAAGGGTATACACAAAAAGAAGGCATTGATTATAAAGAACGTTTTCACCAATAGCCATACTTAAATCTATCAGAATTCTCTTATCCATTGCTGTTAATTTTAATTATGAAATTTGGCAAATGGATGTCAAGACTGCTTTTCTAAATGGCAATCTTGAGGAAGAAATTTATATGAAGCAACTAGAAGGATTCATAGCAAAGAACCAAGAGCATATGGTATGCAAATTGAAAAGGTCCATTTATGGACTTAAGCAAGCATCTAGTTCATGGAACATCAAGTTTGATCAAGCAATCAAATCATTTGGTTTTGAACAAAATCTTGATGAACCATGTGTGTACAAGAGACATCAAGATAAAGTAGTAATTTTCCTAGTACTTTATGTTGATGACATTTTACTCATTGGGAATGATTTGGGATAATGCCACTAGTCAAGATTTGGTTGTCAAGCCAATTTGATATGAAGGACTTGGGTGAAACAAGCTATATCCTAGGGATTAGACTTTGGCGAGATCGAAAGAATAGGATGCTAGGTTGATCACAAGCTGGATATATAGATAAGATTCTAGTAAGGTTTAGCATGCAAAACTCCAAGAAAGGATTACTTCCTTTCAGGCATGGAGTTCCTTTATCTGATGACCAAAGACCTAAGACTTCTGAAGAGGAAAAGATAATGACACAAATTCCCTATGCTTCTGCAGTGGGAAATCTCATGTATGTCATGCTATGTACTAGGCCAGATATCTGTTATTCAGTTAGCATGGTCAGCCAATATTAATCAAATCTAGGACCAAAACATTGGGAGGTTGTAAGACATATTCTCAAGTATCTAAGGAGAACAAAGGACTATATGCTTGTTTACCATTGTGGGGATTTGATACCTATTAGTTGCGTAAATTATAATTTTCAGTCAGATCTTGATTTCAAAAAATCCACTTCAAATTACGTGTTCACCTTGGGAGGTGGAGCCATTAGTTGGAGGAACGTAAAACAATCTTTTATTGCTAACTCCACCATGAAAGATGAATATGTTGCTGCTTCTAAAGCAACAAAGAAAGCTATTTGGCTGAAGAAATTCCTTTCTAATCTTGGTGTTATAAGAATGGAATAAGTTCCAATCACATTGTTTTGTGACAATAGTGGAGCAGTTGCACAATCCAAGGATCCAAGGAATCACAAGAAAGGAAAGAACATAAAAAGAAAGTATCATATTATTCGAGACATTGTGACTCAAGGAGATGTGGTAGTAGCAAAGATTGATGGTGCAAATAATCTGGCAGATCCCTTTACCAAAGCCTTGCCCCAGAGGACCTTTGAGTCACACCTGGAGGGAATGGGAGTTAGATTGGTATGCAATAGTCTCTATGGGCAAGAGAGAGATTGTTAGGATTAGTGCCCTATATCCTATTGTACGATGTTGTGTATAATATTATGTATGACATTATGTTATAAATAATGAAGTTGTTTTATTATCTAAAATAATGATAACATGAATATTTGGACATTATCATATGACCCTTGAGATGCATAGTATGTGATTTAGTCATAGGAGATATAAATCACAAGTTCTTTGTAAACTTAAAACCTTAGTTCGTAGTTGGTGATGAAATTAGGCATTTCATCTGTGAAGGCTATAACAAGTCAACTAAGATGGTTTGTCTTAATCATGAAAGTGGAGACTTCTAGTTGATATGTCGATGTGCCTTAAGTGTATAAGACATATTAAACTGAACCGATATGAGATTAATTATTCTATTAACGACTATCAACTGAATAATAAATCGCACAACATTAATTTACATAAACTCTCAATCTTGAGAGGATAATGAACCCGATCATGAAATGTAGGTTGCTTTGATATATCAGGAGTGAGATCTAATTCAACGATCAAAATCTCAGTATGTTGGGCAACCACACGTAGTGATAAAGGAACACATATTCTCAAGATGGAATTCATAGTCTCTCTGTAGAGATATAAAATATTCTCTTGAGATAAATTTAATGAGTTTGGCTATTTAGAGTGTTAGGCCTAACTACTTTAGTAAAGAGTTACTAAAGTTTATATTTTTATGAAATTTGGTTTCATAAATATATATATATATGAATAACTTAAGGAATTAAACCGGGTAATCAAGGATCAAGGAGTAGTAATTTTCAAAGTGGCAATTATATATTATGACTTTATATTACTACGAATATTTTCATGGAGGGGTTAATTGTTTAGATAATAAAGTCTTGGCATTTAACTTTATTAATAAAGCCTAAAGTGTAAATATAATTAATGGTAACTTTGGGCTTGTCAAGAGTTGACAGATAAGCCCGAAGCCCATTGGAGCTAGAGCTTTATTTGTCCCTTTGGTCTCATCCCGAGACACACACTAAAACCCAATTGGGCTGGCCCAAAAAGCTAACCCAATAAAATAATCAGTTGTTTATTTAATAAGAGTTATTAAATAAAGTAACTGTTTTTGACAGTTAATAAAACGTACGTACGATTAAAAGAGAAAAATACAATTTTCTCAAAACACATTATCTTTTGAACAAGTGCGTACATAACTGATTTAAAGACCACACATCTTTTGTTTTTGAATTTCACTGCATCAAGGTACGCCTTCCTATTCTTTGTTTCTAAAATTCTAGATATTCCATGTTATCTCACATGAATGAAGTAGATCCTTGTGTTGCTTCCACTATGCATTTTGTATGAGATGCAAAACCAGTTTTTTCAACATTAAGTAAGGGCCACTTAGCAGAAAAGAAATTCCTAAAGCAAAACTTCCAGAATTTTTTTTGTTGGGGCTTATGCCCAAAAATCCAATTTACTGGCATGACATAAATAATTAAATTGTTTAATTATATGAGACTATTTATTAATGAACTAATGGGACATTATTTAAGTCTATGAGATGCATAGTATGTGATTTATGTGAAAAGTCACAGAAGATATAAATCATAAGTTCTTTGTAAACTCATAATTTTAGTTCGTAGTCGGTGATGAAATTGGATGTTTCATCTACGAAGACTATAACATATCAACTACGATGATTTGTCTTGATCATGGAAGTGGAGACTTCTAGTTGGTATGTTAATATGTTTTAAGAGTTAAGACATATTGAACTGGATCGCTGTGAGATTTATTATTCTCCTAACAACTGTCAAATGAATAATAAATCTCACGACTTCTATTTACATCAACTCTAAATCCTAAGAGAATAATAGACCTGATCATGAGATGTAGGTTGCTTTGATATATTAGGAGTGAGATCTATAAGTAACGGTCAAAACCTCAGTATGTTGGGCAGCCACATTTAGTGTTGATGGAACATATATTCTCAAGATGGAATTCATAGTCTCTTAACGGAGATACAAAATATTCCCTTGAGATAAGTTTAATGGATTTGGTTATTCAGAAAGTTGGGCCCAACCACTTTGGTAAGAAATTACTAAAGTATATATTTATGGAATTGGATTTCATAAATATATGATGAATAACTTAAAGGATTAAACCAGGTACTCAAGGATTAAGATGTAGTAATCTTCAAAGTGGTAGTTTACATTCATGACTTTGTATTACTACGAATATTTTATGAAAGGGTTGCATGTACAATAAAGTCTTGGGATATAATTTATGGATAAGGCCTAGAGTGCAACTATATTTATATAGTGGTATTAAATATAGTTAATGGTAACTTTGGACTTGTCAAAAGTTGACAGAAAAGCCCAAGGCCCATTGGAGCTAGTGTCTTATTGGTCCCTTTTGGTCCCACTCCAAGCCACACACTAAAGCCCAATTGGAAATGCCCAATAGGCCAGCCCAATTAGATAATCAGTTAGTTATAAAAGGGAGAAACATACAAAATTTTTTATAAGAGAGACATCATTGTGAAATGGTGTGTATGTGTGAGTAAAGCTACTCAATTATTCTCCCTTGGAAACTGATAGAGACTACACTTCTTGGGCATAAAGTGGAATTGGAGTAAAGATTAAAAGTGTTTCCAAGTACTTATAATCTTTTGTTTTGAATTTCACCACACCAAGGTACGCTATCTTGTTCTTAAATTCTAAAATTTACATAATGCATGTTATCAATCATGAATGAAATAGATCCATGTTTGTTGCTTCCGCTGTGTGTTTTGTATGAGATACAAAACCAGATTCTCCAACAATTTTAACGTAAGGGGAGAGAGAGGTCAGAAAAGAGGTCCTGATTTCTTATTTTAATTCCCTATTTATAGAGGTTTGGTGCTTAGAAAATAAGCTAGGTTTTATCAAATACGAATTAGGCTGAATTTTTGTCCCTAAAAAATCGAAGTAGATGTGTTTGGCTTGATTTGATGATTTTTGGGCCAAGCCTCGAAGCTGTGCCAATCAGCACTATGGAAGTGCTGATTGACACTTGCCATGTGCCAAGCCCATCTTCCTCTTTTGGTTTGATATGGACTTTTTTTTAGGGGTTTTTTGAGTTAGGAATTGTACTTGGACGTATTTTCAACTTATATTCCAAAATAAATCCCCTTTGTCTTGATAATCAAGTCCTTAAAATAATAATTATCTAATAGATAAATATTATAAAAAGACTTAATTATCAACATTTCCTTTGTTATATAATTATCCATTTTATTCCTATGCAACCAAGCTTATTTTTTATAAAAACCAATAGCCAATCACATAAATTATTCAATTAATTTTAATTGTTAACCAATCTGAATTAATTTCAATTAATCACATGTGATCAACTTCACCCTTATACAATGCATGCAAACTGTGAAAACTTGATTTTGTGATATCTTTCAATTCGATGGTCCGATTGGGAATCAGACATACCATCACAACCTTTAGAATCTCAAGATCATTTTTATGATATGTGATGAATGATTTAATGCATGAAATGCAACTATGATTTTTTGGGTATTTGAAATGGTCATTTCAGTCATCTTCCAAAATTAAATTATGGGTGCAAAATCGAGTGTCAACATTTGGATTTAAAAAATGAGTGAGTTATAACTATTTGAAGTCAAACCATCAATGCGATCAAATTTGGGTTCTGTGTACACACCTTCAAGACTATGTACACACCTTCACGAGGCTGAGCATGTAGCCTCACTTCTAGAGCATCTCATTTTCATATTTATGTCCCCAAAGCTTCAATTTTCAAAGGCAATGATAGCTAAAGAGAATTGAGAAAACTTATTAAGAGCACTCTCTAAAGACATGACTTATGAATACCACTACGTTTGTCAACTGAATGGCTCTCTTGGGTTTTGTTCATTATGATATCCAACAAGTCAATGTTAGGGCAAATAAGAGTGTTGTCACTTAGTTTAGGTCCAAGAAAAACTCACTCAACACTTGCACAGAGGTCTAACTACAACTAGACCGTAGGTTAGGAGTTTAGGTACGAACTTAGGAAGGTCCTGCGTCGATTACTTGAATGTTGAAAAAAATATTGATTGCTTATTCAGTTATAAAATTTTCAAAATATTTGTAGGTTTTTAATTTTTTAATGGAGGCTACTAGCTCATTATCTTTGGATGAAGGCCCTCTTTGAAAATATGTTAGTAAATTGGAAAAAGGTAGTTGATTTGGAAAGGGTGGAAACTCAACTTTTAAGTGTATCTATTGTGATATGGTTTTCATGGGCTCCTATTCTAGGGTTAGGACTCATTTATTAAAAGTTAGTGGTGATGGTATAAGAGTGTGTTCAAAAGTGCTAGTGGAACATAAATTAAAAATGCAAAAATTCCATGATGAGATTGAGAAAATTAAGATGGAAAAGGAAAAAAAAAAAATATATATATATATATATATATTAAAAATGTCAACTGCCTTGACCCCTGCCTCTCCATAGGCCTCTTCCCTTATACAAGAAACGAGAATGGAGTTTTATTAGTTTTATTCATGCAATGTTGGATGGTAAGAAGAGGAAGGTGAGTGCGAATTCTCCTTTGGAAAAAGCATTCCAAAATGTTGCTAGAGCAAAATTAGACAATTAAATTGCTAGGATGTTCTATACTAGTGGGCTAACATTTCACTTTGCAAGGAATCCTAATTATCGTAATTCTTATACATATGCAGCTACCCATAATATAGAGGCCAAAATGGGCAAATGCCCCTTTAAAAAAAAAAATCTAGCATTTTGCCCCATTTTCCAAACTAATTAGGGAAATGCCCGTATTTTGAAACTCGATTTTCTAAAAATCGAGTTTCTTGTTTAAAACTCGATTTTTGGACAATCGAGTTATAATAAATTGAAATAAAAAATAAAAAATCTGGAGCCCTATAGTGACATTTTAAGACCCTATAGCGGCGTTTTGGAACTCAAGCTCCATAAACTTGAGTTCCATGCAAAATTTTTATTTTATTTTATTTTTTTTAAAGTTTAATCACCTCATACCTATAGTTGTTTTAAGGACCCTATAGTGGGATTTTGAAACTCGATTTTTGGATAATCGAGTTATAACAGGGGCATTTCCCTAATTAGTTTGGGAAATGGGGAAAAATGCTAGATTTTTTTTTTTTTAGGAGCATTTGCCCATTTTCTCCATAATATACATGATTATGTTCCTCCTTGAGTACAATGCTTTGAGAACAACACTTTTGCAAAAAGAAAGATTTAATGTTGAAAGACTGTTGAAACTAATTAGGAACACTTGATTGCAATTGGTGTGAGATTTGTTTTAGATGGGTAGAAAAATCCACAAAGGAGGCCTCTTATTAATGTTATGGCCGCATTAGATAGGGGACCAGTTTTTATAAAGGCAATTGTTGGGTCAAAAGAGTACAAAGAAAAATATTATATTACTGGGTTATTGAAGGATGCTATAAAAGAGATTGGACATGAAAAAGTTGTCCAAATCATCACTAATAATTCTAATGTGATGAAGGTTGCTAGGTATCTTATTAAAGGTGAGTTCCTCCACATATTTTGGACACCATATGTTGTCCGTACTCTTAATCTAGCTTTAAAGAATATTTTTGCAACAAAAAACACATAAAGAAATGAAGTTACATATGAAGAATGTAGTTGGATCACACATTTTTTTGATGATGCATCCTTCATACATGTTTTTATCATGAACCATTCAATGAGGTTTGGTAATGTTTAATGAGTTAAAATTGTTTTATGTCACTGAGACTACATTTGCTTTGGTTTTTGTTGAGCTTCAAATGTTGAAGTTGATAAAAAAATGCCTTCAAACCATGGTTATTAGTGACCAATGGTCTTCTTATAGAGAGGATGATATAGGAAAAGCTCAAAAGGTTAAAGAATTGATTTTAAGTGATGCTTGGTGGGAATGTTATTTATTATATCATTGAATTCACAACACCTATTTATGATATGCTTAGAGCAACTGACATGGATAAACCTTGTCTTCATCCTGTGTATGAAATGTGGGATTCAATGATAGAAAAGGTGAAGGCAATAATTTATCGGAATGAAGGCTTGCAAGAAGATGAGTATTACACATTTTTAATGTAGTGTATGATATACTCATTGATCGATGGAATAAAAATTGTACACCACTACATTGCATGGATCATTCTTTAAATTCTAAGTACTTTCTAATTTCCTTAATTTCGTCCTCCAGAAAAAGGATTTTTTCATCTTCAATTTTTTTTAACTAGGTATTACTCTATTGAATGGCTTGCAGAGAATCCAAAGCATCCCTCCACATCAAGATCTTGAAATTTCTTTAGAAATGAGCAAGTGTTTTGAGCAATACTTTGAAGATGAGTATGAATTAACGGTGGTGAAATATGAGTTTGGCACAATTTCAGGAGGGAGGCTTCCTTAACCAGATGCCTTGAAGGATATGTGGCTCTTTGATCCTTTGGTTTGGTGGGAATACCATAGGGCTTCATTGCCAAAGCTTCAAAGCCTTATGATTGGACCCCTTTATAAATGAAGCCTTTATTGACTGAGCCATTACGATTGGACGAAGTAAAGAGAGTAACAACCAAAGGTCTCCATATCTCGGCATTAACTGTCAGAGGCATTACCTAAATAGGGAATTAAACCACCATTAATGGCCTTCCAATGGCTAGGAAAACAGAATCTTATATAAAGCACACCCAACCTAAGGTAAAGGATCATCTAAAAAGAACCTTATCAATATAAAACAATCAGTTATCTCTTTCTCATTCTCACTTTGTTATCAGAGGTTCATTGGCTAGCACCACACTGGTGTCCTATCCGTTTCATTTTCTTATCATCTTGCAGGTTATGCTGGAGCCATCTGGACAATACTATTGATGATTTTGGCATCTTCAATAATGAAGGCCATAATATCTTAGATACTGGGGGAGTTTTCCCTCATGTTGACTTAATATGAGGAAAATATATGATTTTTATTGTGTAAACACATTTATTAACTTATCAGACTTTACCACTGGAGGTCTTTCATATTCCTTATTGGATCATTTTCCTCTTGTGTACTTGTTATAATAGGCCCAATTTTATATTGACCGAATATATAGGAAATGCATAATTTTAACCATGTGAATACATTTATTAATTTTCCAGTCATCCTTTATGCTAGCTTATCTATGTAGGAGATATTATTGGGGCCTTATTATAATCTTTGTTGGATGCAATTTAGACCTTGAGCAAAAAATAGGTCTTTCACACTTCAGCGATAGCCTTTGGGGCATACTCTAAGCCCAAAGTGGAGTCTCAGTCTTGACTCCCAATGTCATATTGGCAAAGAAAATGCACCCCCGACAGTAGGCAATGCACAAGGACATCCAATTCCACCCAAGAAATTGAGGAGTAATAACTTCATTAGAGTATTCACATTAGCCTCCTCAAATTTTTAACTAAACTAACCCAAAAACCTCTATTTTTTCTGGTTTAGCTATCCATGTTTTTTATGCACACACATCAAACTCAATACTTTATTTCTTACTTCATTTAAATATTTACTTTATCTCTCTCCTCTCTCCTTTCTTTCCTATTACTTCATTTAAATATAAATTTTTTCTCTCTCCTCTCTCATTTCTCTTCTCTCACCATCTCAACCACCGCAATGTTGTTGCTGCAATCTCAACCCCTAAAACCATGCAATAAATAAATAATAAATGAAGTTTAGCATACATAATATTGTGCAAATATGGAATTCACTATTACAAGAACCTGTGACTTGCTATGTAGTTGTCATAAGTGCTCTAGAAGGCCTGATTGGAGTTGAGAATGAGTTCCTCTGTCTCTAATTTGAAGATGATGATCAATGAATTCCCTAAATTCAGATGTATGATTGTGTGACACTAGGTCATGGGTAGTTCCATCAAATTGCTCATAATCAAAGCCTTTAGCTCTAGTTAGATGTCACTCATCTTCAATAATCATGTTGTGCAATATTATGCATGCCATCATAATGGCTTTAAGAGTTTCAGGTATGAACAATTGTGCAGCTCCATGAATAATTGAAAAGTGTGTTTGAAGCACCCCAAAAGCATGTTATACATCCTTTTTTAGAATACAAAAAGTCAAAATTTAAACATTTTTTATCTTCTTGAAAATTTTAAAGCATGGAGGATATAAAAAAAAAAAAAAATGTAATCTAATGGTGGATTTGTTAAAATTCACATCCAATAAAAAATTATTAAATGAAGTTGTAGCTTTAATCTACAACTAAGTTTCTTGCAAAACTTCATCCTTAATAAACTAACAAATTGTACAAGGTCACAACAAATGTCAAAAAAAAAACAAATACTTAACAATAAACCCATAAAATTATAAAACTATAAAAAAACAAAAAAAAACAAAAAAAAAACCCAACACAAAAAAAAAAAAAAAAAAAAAAAAAAAAAAGAAGACTAAAAGAGACTCATACTAGAAATTGTATACTGTTTCAGAATTATCATTAATTTTATATTATTTATACACACACATGCCCGTGCACACACGCGCATATCTTTATTATAATTATAAATCTATGCTTCTCAAATAGTATAATTCAATAATAATTATTATATTTCTCAATAATAATAATAATAATTATTATTATTATATTTCTCAAAAAAAAATTATTATTATATGTAGACCTTTATTTGGTGGAAATGGGTAAATACCCATAAAAAAGAAACTATTTAGTTAGTAGACCCGGTTTTGAAACTATATTCATTATTAGCAACTCGAGCCTCAGAGGCTCGATTTAGAGGCCCAAAATCGAGCCTCTGAGGCTCGGTTTCTGCGTCTCTAGTGGCCAGATTCCACGTGGCGTGTCCACGTGGAACTCGAGTTTTAAAAACTCGAGTTCCACGTGGACACGCCACGTGGAATCTGGCCACGTAGATCACTAAACAACTCTCACAGAAACTCATAAACTCTCATACGTATTTAGCAGCAAAACATTGCTCCTCTGACTCTCATACAATATTAGCAATACATTTGCACATCATCATGTCAGGTAAGGGTCTCCTCACTCTCTAATTAGTTGTTTAGTGTATATAACTGCTTTAAAAAGTGTTGGTTGCATTGAACTTGTCATGCCATTTCCTAATAAAATATTTGTTTGTATTAGGCAAATATATTTGTTTCCTGACAAGATATTTGTTTGTATTAAAATATGTATATTTGTTTCCTTATAAAAAATATGTATATATATATTTACATTTATATCTATATTTATATTTATACAACTATATAATTAAATAATTAAATATTTATATAAATATATTTATATTTATATATTTATACAACTATATATATAAATACTTATATAAATATATTTATATAAATATTTAATTATTTAATTGTATAGTTGTATAAATAGGCTAAATATAAATATACTTATATAATAGTTATATAGTTATATAATGGTTTATATAAATATACTTATATAAATATACTCATTCCGTTGCACATCCTCATGACTTTTGTTGTTTGGTTTGATTTTTTTATTTATATTTTTGTTAGAGCTGATTTTAAATTTTGTAATGGGGGTGAGTTTTGTCTGTAGTTTTTTTATTGTTTTTGTACGAAATTATAATGACTGAGTGTGTTTGTATGTGATGTGGGGTGAGTATATGCAATTGTTACACCCAAGTAAGTTGTGATTTTTGTATTATAAGTATATAATTAAATATTTATATATACATATTTTTATTTATATATTTATACAACTATATAATTAAATAATGAAATATTTATATAATTATATTTATATTTATATATTTATACAACTATATATATAAATACTTATATAAATATATTCATATAAATATTTCATTATTTAATTATATAGTTGTATAAATAGGTTAAATATAAATATACTTATATAATAGTTATATAGTTATATAATGGTTTATATAAATATACTTATATAAATATACTCATTCCGTTGCACATCCTCATGACTTTTGTTGTTTGGTTTGATTTTTTTATTTATATTTTTGTTAGAGCTGATTTTAAATTTTGTAATGAGGGTGAGTTTTGTCTGTAGTTTTTTTATTGTTTTTGTACGAAATTATAATGACTGAGTGTGTTTGTATGTGATGTGGGGTGAGTATATGCAATTGTTACACTTTTAGAAGTTGTGATTTTTGTATTATAAGTAGATATAATTCTCTTTGAAATTGATGTTAAATGAAAGAGATCAAATATGTCACTAATAGAAATTTACTTGGCTCTCTAATAGGTTCACAATCTTTGAAGAATATTGATATCAATGTATACTTCGATGGACCCATTGACAATCCTGAAGGAATTGACGGATTCCCATTTACAGGGGAGGGTATCGAATGCTACTACATGATGTTACGTCGTAAGTTGAAGACGTTGATTGATTTGAAGAGAAAAATAATGGACGAATTGAAATTGAACCCTGCTTGGTATGACATCAAGATTATTTATCGTTACCCACACGAAGTCCTTCATGAACGGATAAATTACAGATATATGGCGATTAAAGAAGATAAACATGTAAGGATGATGTTTAATAGGATCCAAAAAATGCCCCAAGTAAATGCTGCTGAGTTGTATGTAAGTTTG
Source organism: Quercus parvula (assembly GCA_030820535.1). Lineage (NCBI taxonomy): Eukaryota > Viridiplantae > Streptophyta > Magnoliopsida > Fagales > Fagaceae > Quercus > Quercus parvula. Next base: position 26,979,984 of record JAUAME010000004.1, read on the forward strand.
GAGGCGAGTGTAGACAACACTACTGAGGTGGTGCAACAAACAACTACGGCTTTACAATTTACAGCCCTAGATGATGGATGCAGTACAATGGGAGGGTATGCAATGGGAGGGTATACGCTCCCATCTCAAGATTATGTTGCGAATATTGGTGAAACCCTCTATTCTCAAGAGACACATTTAGAGGACGAAGGGGAAGATCCTCTCGAAGACGAAGATCATGCTGCAAATGATGGTCAAAATATTGATGATATGGATCAATACGAAGAGAGGATTGAGCAAGGCGACTTTGAGAATGATGTGGATGAGCATGAAGTCGTTCCTAATTTTGTAGAGGAAAATATGGAGTACCATGATGAAGGTGATGCAGATGATGATGATATTGGTGTCCAGCATGATATAGATACGACCACTGGCTACAGACCTCCTGCGGACTCATTCTATGCAAATACTTGGGAAGATATGGTTGATCCTTCACGTCTTCAGATACCATTTCTTTGTACTTGGGAAGATGGGATGCATTTTTGTAAAGGGTTGACTTTTGCAAATAAAGATGCGGTGAAGCGTGCATTGATAATATACGCAGCAAAGGATAATAGAAATTTCTCCATCCAAAGGTCGACCACAACTCAATTGTGTGCTGCATGCGTTGACGATAACTGCAAGTGGTACGTTGGGGCATACATGAAGCCTAAATTCAATGATCTGTGGATGGTCACGTCTTATGTGGGTCCACACACTTGTATACCCTTTGGGCTGCAAAGAGACGGTAAAATGATGGATTCTAATTTTGTTGCATCAGAAATTGTGGGAAGATTGCGACAAAAGCACACTGTTTCCATTGATGAGCTTTGGGCGATCATACGTACTAAGTATGATCATGAGCTTTCTTACTATAAAGTATGGCATGCAAAACAAAAGGCAATTGCTAAGATTTTTGGGGATTGGGAGGAGTTTTACCAAAGGTTGCGAAAGTTGTTGTTGGCATACTTGGATCAGGATTCGGGTACCCAGTACAGCTATCACACCATACCTAGGCCATTAGAAGGTACTACGTTACTGCGCTATGTATATTGGGCATTCGCTCCATGCATTGCTGCATTCCAGTATTGTAGGCCAGTGATCAGTATTGATGGAACTCATTTATATGGTAAATACAAAGGGGTATTGATGGTTGCAATGGCAACCGATGCTAACCAAAAGGTTTTGCCTATCGCCTTTGCTGTTGTGGATAAGGAGTCAGGGCCTAGTTGGGGGTGGTTTTTAGAGTGTCTCAGGACTTCGATAGAGCGTGTTATACCTAACAAGGACATTTGCATTATTTCTGACCGACATAAAGGTATCAAATGTGCCATTCGAGAGTGGCCTAGAGGGGAAGACGGAAGAGAACGGGTATATCATCGATATTGCCTTCGACATGTTGCTAGCAACTTCAACACACACTTTGATAACCCGACTCTAAAGGCATTGGCCTTGAAAGCTGGATATGCAACTCATGAAGCTAAATTTGAGTCCATAATGCAAACCATTAAGGAGGTTGAGATTAATTTACTGAGGGGTGTAGACCCTACTGATCGCCGGATTGCACGTTATATGCCATACACATATCTAATGAGTGAGGAGCTGGACAAATGGACCCAGTCACATGATGGTGGAAGATGTTACGGGGCAATGACAACCAATATCTCTGAGTGCTTTAATGGGGTTCTTAAAGGTGCCCGCGGTTTGCCCATTACTGCAATGGTTGAGTTCACTTTTTTTAAACTTGTTGCATATTTCCATGATCGACATAAACAAATTACTTCTAATCTCTCTCGAGGTAAGGTGTGGAGTGATTATGCAATGGAGATCTATAACAAAAATGAGCAGAAAATTGTAGGACACACTCTGAGGAATTATAATCATGCAGAGGGTATATATCAAGTGGTTACCCCATATAACGACCATAGAGCTGGAGGGGGAAATCACAGTCATGATGTGCGCATATTTGATAGAACCTGTGGTTGCGGAAAGTGGCAAAACTTGAAGATCCCTTGTTCACATGCAATTAAAGTTCTTAAAGGTCTGCATCTCGATGCACCCAGCTATATTGATCCATGTTACAGTTTGAACAACGTCATTCTCACATATTCACATAATGTTGTGGTGCCAAAGTCAGAGTCATTGTGGAGGGACGTTCGCGGACCACGGTGGGTGCCTGACCCACAATTGTTACGGGGCAAAGGTCGTCCTACGATGTCAAGAATAAGGAATGAAATGGATGGGGTACGGTGAGAACGGGGAAGCCGGAGGGAAGATCCGAACTTAAGGGAGATTCAACCGAGGCAACGATGTAAACTGTGTCATCAAGAGGGGCATAACCGCAGATGCTGTCCCAATTCCCGTGGGGCTTCGACAAGTGGTACTGCTATAAACTAGGCAAGTGCCGTCACTGTTTTGATATATTATATTACTGAGAATGTCATTTGGTTTTTGTTCTTTGCATTTGGAAACTAATAACCATATGTAATGTTTGTCAGGTGAGCGGAGACTCGATTTTGGTTAGTGACATTATACGTGGGACTTGTCGTTATCTTCTATATGGACAAGTGCTAGGTGATTATGTAGAGTATGTTGTATCAATATGGACAAGTGTTAGGTGAGTATGTATAATATATTATATCAGTATGGAGCTTCCGGTAGGCGAATATGTAGACTATGTTGTATTAACTTAGTTGTTATTTTATGTATTGTTGTAAATTTCGGATAATTGAACTATTTGCTATCCATTGTACTCGTTACATTAGTTGCGTTGTGCAACTTTTTCCTATAATGCGAACAATGATATTACTTTGGCATTAGTAGCTACTACTTTGACAAGTTCAACCACAAGGCCCTTCTAGTATTGAACTGGCATTGTGTGGTAAGAGGGCAACTATAATGGCCTTTGAATAGTTATTGTTTTAATCTGGTTGTAGAACTTTAATGTATGCTCCCTTTGCCTATCGCTTGTAACTGTTTGATGTGTTCTGGATCTACTCAGTCTGCTGCAGGGGAAAACTAATTCAATAAATGCTGCAGAATACCTGCTAAAAAATAAAAAATTCCCAGTAGAACTCGAGTATCTTATACTCGATTTCCATAAATAGAAATCGAGTCTTAGAGACTCGATTTCTATTTATGGAAATCGAGTATAAGATACTCGAGTTCTACTGGGAATTTTTTTTTAAAAATTTTTTTTGTATTATCCCAATTTACTTACTAATTTCAGGTAATTTGAAGTAGGGATAAATTTAAACTATTTATTCATCCCCAATATTTTTTTTAAATGTACCACATTTATATCCTTCTCCGAAAAAAACAAATAAAAAAGTATGTGGCCTTGTTTAAAGAAGAAGAATAATAATACAGGTTATTAGATTTTTTTTCTTTTATTACTCTTATATCACACACAAATATATATATATATTTATAGCAATATTAGCACATTAAATCAAAATATATTAAATATCTCTTTTGAAGTATATATATAAAATTGGACTGTTCATTATTTTTATTTTTTCTAATTTGATACGTAACCTATACTAAACATGGAAATTTGATTGTACAAGAAAAATAAACAATAAAAGAATGCTCTTCCTTGTACTTTGGTTGTTTTCTACTAAACCGCCAACATCGAGAAGTAAATACCCTGTAAATCCAAAAATATAACTGAAAATAAACAAAATAAAATTATATAATCTGGTTTTTTTGTTTCAACTGCCAACATCTAAGTAACCCAACCTTGTAAATCCAAAGAAAAAAAGAAAAAAAAAAGAAAACAAAATCAACATCTCATGTCGTCAGAATCCAACAATACACAAAAAGTACACATTCAGTATAATATCATAAGCCTGTCAAAAACAGAACATTAATACCTTATTTGTAATAACTGCATTCACAAATAGGATCCCAATATATACAGGAAATGGTGCAATTACCCCACTGAATTGTGTTAACAATATGTACAAAAATGCATTGAAACATATTGAAGAAGAAAAATGCCTTATAATGCAAAACATCTCATAATCACTGATCTGTACCCTTCTTATTTGCAGTGAAACCTTCTTATTTGCAGCTCAACAAACAGATCAGCTCTCTTCCTATTACTTACAATGATCTCTCCCTTCACAACTGCAAGGATAAACCTAACCTTGTTTTCCAACTTCAACAACTCCATTTCATGTTTGTTCAATACAAATTTCTGCACAAAATACAAAAATTGCAATTACTAATTGCTTCCCTAAAAAATGGCTGAATTTATTGAGTATCAGTTCTACTCTTTTGCCATGACCATAAGTGAGCTCACCTTTCTTTTCTCATAAAACTCAAGTCTTAAATGAAAAAAACATCTTCAACAACTGCAGTAGGGAAAATCACAAACAGTAACTGTGTTATCATGGAAATATCTAAGGTAAATCAATGTTTGTTACGTCATCACAATTCATATAAAAATCCTGCAGCCAGCATTAATTTTCATGAGAAACTGGGTACAATCTAATTCACATTCTGGTGGATAACATAATTCTCAAGGACTTGATCAAATTTACCTCAATGAAGGGATGTTTGCATGATCTTTTCCTCCCTGAAATCAAACAGATCATTCATTTGTGAATTCAAATGTGATAACAAGATTAGAACTCAAAACGCATACTAAACTACATTCAGCATTACAGAGTCACACATGAATTTACAAATGTTCATCTCACATAATTAGGAGTGCCAAATTGGCCATTTGGTTGAAGCAGGTTAATGTTGTTGGAGCCCACATTGTCTTCTACCATTCCAATGACGGTACTCGCAAGACTCTGCTGACCGTGATGATAAGCTGAATGCTCAGACACAGAACCAGAAAACTGCGCAACTTTTGCTTCCTTGACAAAGTTCCTCTTGACATCCGGCCGAAAAGAATTTTCGTTTGTTCAAGCTGCGTACCAGGCTGCACATGCAGAAGGTGTTATATTAGATATATATTCGTTCACCTTCTCTAAAAACACAAGAAGAAAGCATGGCAAAACTTTGACCTCAAACTGCCTAAGCCAACTCTTCCTCTCTTCTATCTTCTTCTTACTAAATGCCAGCTCAATGGCCTCCCAATCCTGTTCATCTTCCCAAATAAAAGCTTTACTGCGTTTCTCAAGATTTGCAAAGTACTCTCTTCCTTCCTTTGATGTGCTTGTTCCCAACCCCTAAAAAGACACAAACAAATCAATATGCAAAAGACAGAAAACAGATAATAGAATAAAACCAACTGTAATTGGTTCACATGTAACAAATTTAACAATGCAAACCTTATAGTACTTGGTAGACCACCCACTTGCATTGCCCTTCAAATTGTGCTTCCATGACTCGTACTCAAGCATGGTATAAAATGATAATTGTGTCCCATTTTTGTGAGTTGCCTGCAAAGATGGGAAATGATTATTTTCCCTCAAGAAACATTCCACAACCAGTGAAGTTGGGCTAATATTTGAACTAGTTAACTGAAAATACTAACCTTCACAATAGGACTCATAAACTCAACTAAGAAAGATGGAACTTTTAACAGTGATGGCCAATAAGAATGAAAGATGGAACTTCGGGAAACAAGCATACCTTTTTATTCAATAAAGGTTTCAAAACCTATGCTCAGATTAGCTCCAACATCTTCAAACTCCATTTTTGTGGACCTCAGAGGTAGGGTCCAAGGAAACCGATGAAAAGGCTGACGAGGTTCTAAAGTTGGAGATTTTGGACTGTTGGACTTCACAAAATCATTATCGATGGTCTAAATCCAAATGCAGTCAAACATTCAAATTTAGACCATCGATAGTGATTTTCTGCCGTCAAACAATCCAAAATATCCTACTTTAGAACCTCGTCAGCCTTTTCATCGGTTTCCTTGGACCCTACCTCTGAGGTCCACGAAAATGGAGCTTGAAGATGTGGAAAATCATCTGAGCATAGGATGGCCCCATAACATGTGACTGTTCAGTAGGACGTGGGGGAAAATAAGCATATCTCTTTGAATCCCATCTGTACAAGAGTCCTGCAAATCAGATTGTTTAAGAATGAATAGATGCAAGTCAATAGTTTGAAAGATATTTGAAGAGAATGCACAATCTCCTATCACTACTTTGATGCTCTGGTTGCATTTCGACATGGAATTGTCCGTGGTTAAACTGGACCACATTTTAACACCTTAATAGATGAAATTAAGTTACAATTACAAAACTGTATTTTTTAAATATTGTGCCACTGTTGTATGTATATGTTTGATAATCATGAAGATTGTGAATGCATTGTTTACACTTGAGAGATTTAAGATTGGACTATAGTGTTCCTGACCTGTGTTAAATGAGCTCTAAATTGGACTGCTGAACTAATCATGAACTCATGTCACAGCAAAAGCCACCTGTATAAGAGGACCATGAGCACGGGTGGAAGACCAATCAGCACCTTTGTATGCAAGGTTTTAAGTGAGATATGGTTATGATATAAGCAGAACCCCAATGACAATTCTCCACATTTTTTTCAACCATTTATCAACATCTTTCAGAGGTTTTTCACAGATGATTAAAAATGCACACCCATATATGTCAGTATGTCTATGTGTATGTGTTAAACTAACAGTTAATTAAATATCCTAATCAATCTCCCATAAGCATGATTGTAGAGGAAGGAATCCACATGATTGACATAAATGTTTAAAATGTAATACAAGATTGTTCACCCAACATCATCCTCTCGTCCACAGTTGAAGTACTTGCTAAGGAAACACCACTAGACAAACAATAGATATCATGCAAACCCACCCATGTAAATTTCCCATGCGAGCCCAAGCAAGGAAAGCAGGTCCACCAAAGAAATCATTCAAATCATCCTTGCTAATATTAAAATCCTACAATAAAAAATACAAGTCACATGGCGAAAATCAGAAGTAGAAGTCAAACTTAACATATATGGAAGTAACAAATACCAGTCAATATAACAACTCATGATATTAAAAAATTGAAAAATAGCAGTAATTAATTCATCTTTTACAAATAGAGACACTGCCTCTTTTATCTCAAAAGCTGAAAGAGAAGACGACCAGATCTACAAGGCTTTAGTACTTATATAAAAAAGAAAGCACACTGGTTTGTAAAATAAAAACATGTCTTAGGATTCTGTCCATAAATAAATAATTTGTAATCCCATTTCATTTTTTGATAAAATGTTAGCATTATGGTTTATGGTACAAGGTACCCATAACCCACTATATAGAGCCGGGTTGGTATAGAAGAATTGATGTGGTCAATCCCATTTTATTGGGAATAGACTGAGTTGAGTTGAGTTGAGTTGAGTATTATTATTTATTTTTTTGGTAACTTATTAAGTTGAGTTGGATATTAGAGATTATGGTTCATTTTTGGTAACACTTTCCCATCTGTAGGGCTGTGTAATCTGTTCTGTTCTTTCAATAAAATTGTACTTGATTCCCCTTAATCCAACCGCACCATCCCTATTACTTACAATGATCTCGCCTTTTTTTAATCTCAAAGGAGCTGAATTTCTTTGTCCCTAAGCAGTTTATGGGTTCAATTTTCTACACAAAAATCGTCGTTCAAGGGGTTCATGGTCAGTTGGTCACTCTATTAGCAACTAGGAGTAGGAGGTGTTAAGCCTATTTCAAAGGTGTTAGTGAAGAAGTGTGAGGAGGAAGGTTTTTTTATCAGAGGTTAAGTATATGACTTGAAAAAAAAAAAAAAAAAACAAACTGAGGAGATCCTCTGTCTCTCAACTGAATGCAGGTAGAAGTCTCTTCTCTCCATGGGCTTCAACTGATTTTTTTATCTTCATGACTGTAATTCTGTAGACTATGAAATTAATTATCAGAAATAATGGAGTGCAGAAGGCCAGCCAGCCCACTGACACAAAAGTTGATGCATCACACATAATGTATTGCAGAAATAATGTATTGCAGAAGCCCAGTCAGACAGCACACATTGACCTAAATGTGTAGCAGTTAGGTAGGCACATGTGTCATTATCAATGTATGCGTTCACCAGGCAGGTATGTAGCATATGCATAATATAGACAACCTTTAGTATATATACTTACTAAATGCGAGCATGTATGCGTCAATTGAACTCTATGTGCACATGTCCACTTTGCGATACCAGTGGACATATTTCCTGCACATCTCTCGGAGGCTTGTTAGTACTCTTTCCTCCAGCATATCTTCTCTCTACATACTCATGCTTTATAAATTCATGTATTTTATCGACATTGCTGCAATAGAGCAACAGCTTTAAATAAAAAAACAATCTATATTTACCATGCTCATGACTAAAACAATATCAATAAATCACATATGAAGCACCTGCTAGAAGGCAATCGCTGCCTTTGAAGGTCCCAATCCTTCAAATATAATTCTCTTGCACGCTGAAAAGAAAGAAAGTCTCACCAGCACCTGGCGGCTTCCTTTTGTTTTCTCTAAGGTCCTAATCGAGTTGTAGGTGGAAAATCATTCGTAGGCTGTCAAAATAAATCAGCATCAGCAGATACAATACTCCATAGTCATTACAGCAGGCAGGAACAAAAATATCTAAGGTTTCAACAGCTGCTACAATTGATTTCAAAGGACAATACTCCATACTAATTAGCTTAACAACAAAAGGATCAGCAAATATCTTGCATATATTGCATATATTAGAACAGAAGTGAAAGAGCATGACAGGAAAATGCAAATAAATATAAGATAAAAAGTTCATTGAACAGGAAGATTCAGCGACCGGGTCGCAAAAAATGTGCACATACCTGCATGAATCTCTTACGTAATGAAAGACGCAGCTTCGTTACACACTAGTAAATGTATCTTTAAGTTGGTATGCAGTCAAGAAATAAAGATTAAGTAAGTAATCAGATTGTATGATCATACCGCTGTTGAGACATGGGTTAATCCTTCTGAAGGGCCCAACCTAGCCAATCCAAAATCTGATAGCTTTGCATTCCATTGCTCATCTAGAAGGATGTTGGAAGATTTGAAATCCCTGAAGATGATCAATAACAAAATTATTTGATAATGTCAGTAGCATGTCAAATATAATGCTAGAATTAGTTTTCTCTCCTTAGAATTACTTATAAAAAATAATAAAGAATTAGCAACTCTAGGAATTCTTCATAAGAAACACAATCTAGCTAGAACCCCAACCATGTTTTCTTCAACATGGGAATCAAATAAACAAAGGAAACTTTCAGCTCAAATGCAACCACAAATACCTAGGAAATATCCGTACATTAGAACGAACACACTAATAAACCTTATATATATATATATATATATATATATATATATATAGATAGATATCATGAAATGGAAAATAAATTTTGGTATATACCTGAAAATCCATTTCTTCATGTAGGTATGTTAAGCCTCGAGCAGCATCTTGGGCTACCTTCAATCTCATGGCCCATGAAAGAGGTGTCTCTGCCCGAGTGGATAGATGGTGCTCAACACTTCTGTTAGGCATATATTCATATATCAGAAGCCGCTGGATTCCTCTTTCATCATCCTCGGCGCAGTAACCCACAAGTTTGACAAGGTTAGGATGTTCAACCACCCCAAGAACATTAACTTCTGTCACCCATTCCTTGTGCCCCTACCAAAGAGAGGATGTCCACCAGAATATTAGTTAGGCAGAAAATCTTGGTAATAAATGTAAAAAAGAGGTTTATTAGAATTGGATTCAGTAATTTGCAGTGCCACTATCATGGAAGAAGAAAAAGTTTGTGAAGGATGGCAAGAAAGACATAGATTGTGCCAACAGTCACTGCTGAAAAACAGAAGAGTGATGTAGTGGCCTGGTATGAGTGTGTCATCACCAAATGGACATCTTATTGAAAGATTAGGATCTTTGGGTCAAATTTTATGAGTTTCTAGGGTATGGCCAGTGCCACAGGCTGCCATGCCATTCCCCAGGAACGCACACAATATCTAGAAAGAGATTATTTATTTTAGCTGAAAACTACTTGCTGGTGAATACATTGTTTATGCAACTAAATCTCAAAATTCCAGAAAACAATGTACATTGCCTCAATGATTAGACTTATGACTAATTGTTGAATTTCTTCCTGAATGCAGCAACAAATACATACAACTAAAAAATTTAACTGATGTTCAACACTAGAAAACACACTACAGAAGTTTTCACTATGATACTTCTAGATATGATTCACAAATAAATTGCAAAAAAGTTATCAATGACAAATGGATTAAAGGAAATTTCTAAAATGAAATCATGAGGAATGAGCCTTACTTGCATCCCCCTTTTACCAAGTTGTTTCACTGCAACTTCAATTTTTGTTGATGGATCCTCTGCACTCTTGATTATCCCCTTATAAACACATCCAAAACCACCTTCTCCAATCATAACAGAGCGACTGAAATTTTTGGTGACTGATTTAAGCTCGGACACTGAAATTTTCTTCCTGATAGTGTAGCCAACCCATTTTCTCCGATCACATCAGGATGTGCCTCTGCAGAGACCAAATATTATTAAGCAGCAGAAAGAAAAGAATCAAACAAAAAACACAAAAACAAAAGAAGAAAATAAACCTGGATAACCAGCAACGGTAATGCCAAAGTAATCACCATATTGGAATATCTACCTCCAGCTAATGTCCTTATTTTAGGCATTCACCTAGTTCCAATAATGTACATTCAAACCATATTGAAAACATAAATAATATTCGTAAGTGAAATGTGAAAAGAGAAATAATTATCTATGTAAAGTGTGTTGTTTCACATTAAGCTTTCAGATACCTTTTTTGAATTTTACGCCGTCTCGTATAATGAGGAGGAGGTCTTGCATGTCCTTCGTCAGATGCCTCGGGCCCAACATTGTGTCCATGTTTGTGCCCCCCTGTCCCACACGGAGGTGGCTTTGATATGCGTTTAGGCCGACCTTCAGCCGCTGTAGGTAACCCAACCGCCTGCTCAGCCTGAACATGGGGTGGGTCAATGGCTGAAGAAGGGGTAGTAGACTCACTATGGGAGGGTGGCTCCTGCTGCATGTCAGGTGGGGTTAGATTAATACCCAGGTCAAATGATGGAATGGGTGACAGCTGAAGAAATGACTGTGGGGTGGGTGGACGAACGTCAGACCCAGGAGAAGGAAGTGGGGTGGGTGGAGGGATGGTGGGGCAAGGAGATGGATGTGGGGTGGGTGAACGGATGGTGGGCGTAGGGGCTGGATGTGGGGTGGGTGGACGGATGGTGGGCGTAGGGGCTGGATGTGGGCTAGGTGAAGGGATGGTGGGCGTAGGAGCTGGATGTGGGTTGGGTGAAGGGATGGTGGCGGTAGGGGATGGATGTCGGATTGGATGTGGGGTGGATGAAGGGATGGTGGGGCTGGCGGATGCATGTGGGGTGGATGGAGAGGGATAGGGGGTAGGGACAAGCTGAGGGGTAGCAACAGGCGGACGAGAATGACATCCGGCCGGAGCTATGCTCGTGCTTGGGCCGGCAGGCATAGCTGCCTCCTCAATCGGGGCCTCAGGGATAGGAGGTTGGACACGTGTCATCGCCTGCACTGCCGTCAGCACCTCAGTAATGTCGTTGTGGTCCTCCGTGCCCACTGGGTGACGCCTCAACAAACGGACGTATCCTTCAATCTGCACATAGAAAAACCACACATATTAGTAATGCAATACGATATCAACAATGCCAATCGATAATAAAATAAATGTTGGTTCTGAATTGGTTCTACTACTAATAATTGCAAATTAAAGGGAGATGAAGTGAAGTGCTAAGCAAAAAATTTAGTAACGAACATCATGCTCTTTAAACAGTGGTTTCATGGTAAGAACTACGGTAAGATGTAGAAGACATTGAGAACTTACCAGCAGAGTCACTACAGCACCAGGCCTATCGATGAACCTCCGAGTCACCCTTTTGAACCAGTCATGGTACTTGTGCTGTGGAGGCATATCACCAAGCACTGCTTCACAACGCTGATAAAAGCGATTACCCCACTCAAGGATATGCATAGCATGTTTCTGCATCCAATTAACACCGACCTTCCCCCTCAAATCAATGCCATGAAGCACTCTGTCAGTGTCAACATCGCGGGGAATTTCTTGGATCATCCCAAATTGACGAACTACACGATCCGGTGTATGTCTCTCTACTAGGTGGAAACATACAAGCGGGACCGTTGCCGTCCATACGGCTCTCCCAGCAACGCACCACGGCGGGAGGTCATCAAAATGAGCTTCATATGGCTGCCACACCACCTACAACAGCCACAAAAGAAGTACACAACACATTAGGGAACAATGTTTATATTTCAAAGTTCACGAAACCTATATGGATGTTCGTAAAAGCGTAAAATAAGGCATTTTCATACCTAGTCTGGCAACATGGAAGCTAGTTGCTCGCGATACCTGTCCCTGAAGATGTGGGCATGCCTATTTTTCTTGTTTGGGACCCACAACCACCTACAATCAAGAAGAAGGGATCAATAAGTACTGAGATAATCTTAAAACTATAATGTAATCACATATAATGTACAAACTATAATGTAAAACTAAGATAATGTTAAAACTAAGATAATGTAATCACATATAAGTACTGAGATAATCTTAAAGATATTAAACTTGATTTTACTAATATCACTAGAATAAGAAACGGCCCTTTTAAAAGACAGAGCACAAACCAACTATATTGAGAGTCACAAAATTATAGTAGATTAACATAATCATATACATTGAACCTCGGTTTAAAATGTTGTTATGTTGACATAAAAAATTGCTAGAAGCCTTTACAATCAATAAATAAAATCAAGTTACATGATGGTGGGGTTGGTAATGATCACATAACAGTATGTTATAGGGGCATTCGGTAGAGACTTACTTCAGGGATAGTGGACCACGTACTGGAGGACCATAAGCACCCACTGGCGGGCCATGCTCAACTGTCGGGCACAAATAAGAGAACCTGGCCCATGCTCAGTACTGGAGCAACAATAAGCACCCACCAATCTGACTGGTGTCCTCGCTTGCCCTGCATAGCTCTCGATACAACCATGCAAGGCAAGCACTTCCCCAACTGTACCTTCGTGGGTTGTGAAGGTCTTCCAACTGCTGCACCCACATTAGATGCACCCTATCACCGGATTTGTCCATGAACATTGTGTCCCCCAATAGCGCTAGGATGTAGCATCGTGCGTACTTATGCAGCTGATCCTCATCAGCATTAGGCGGCAATGGATTAGCAACTTCCTCCAAAAGCCGGTTGATGAGAATCCTCTGCCCATCAAGTTGCTTATGGTTGTCTTGATTTACAGGTCGAAAGCCAAGGAACTCCCGGCACACATCCACCCAAGTTTTTTGTGTGCTCCCTGTTATAGCGTCACCATCAACAGGAAGCCCGAGAAGAACCTCCACATCCTGCAATGTGATGGTGACCTCACCATGTGGCATGTGAAAGGTGTGAGTCTCGGGCCGCCATCGCTCCACTAAGGCCGTTATGAGGCCATTGTCAATCTCTCTACCCGAGACCCAGAGGAGTCCCTCCAAACCAACTGTGTTGATGATGTTCCTCACTCGGTCGTCCACCATTGGAGGTTGCTTGGAGAACTCTGAACTACGACTATGGCAGGTAACGGACCCTGGATCCTACACATAACAAAACCATGGATTAATATATGACAGCAAATACGTGTACATTGTATGGATTAAATGCATGTGCAGAAGTAAATATTTAGTGTTATGTTTTACCCGTCCATTCCAAATAGCTTCGGACCGATGCTTCGCCTGCTGTGACAACACCGAGTTGTCAATGGGTCCAAGCTGTGTATAGTCAATCCGTCCAACATTTGCAGCAACCATACTGCAGAAGAATGGTAAGCAGTTAGTTTCAGAATTGAACAGACAATATGGTTAAATATATAGGTATGAGTTAGAGCAACTAAAGCCAGTTTGTACAATGAGAATTCAGTAAAAGATGAAAGACTGAATCAAAAGAGGCCAATATGAACACAAAGCATTAATTTTTAGACTGTGGTGGAACTCTTCAGTGCAGCCATGGATATTACTTGTTCGCCATATTTGCAAAGTATTTTCCTTATATTCTCCCCAAAATGTCAAAAATGCACTCAACTCCAATGAAACCAAATTCAACTTGCATCTTTCAACCCACGATTTTTCAGCCTATTTTGGAAGGGAGAACAAATAAGATATGAACAACAAGATTAGCTTGTTGGAAAGAACCTGAAGCTAGCCCAGTTTTGCTAGAACTAAAGACTCAAGTGACAACAAAAAGGAATCCAACAACACTGAAGCTCAAAAAATAAAATAGTACTAAAAGCACGCATTCATAAATAGAGTCTGGAAATGGGATGCTAACAAATCTGGCTTAAAATATGTCAGTCTCAGGTTTGAGTAATTTTGTTGAATGGGCAACTGCAAATATGAGATAATGTTTTGGCTACCATGTCAAAAGAGATTAAAAAAAAATTATGTTTTGTGGAATGAGAGAAATAAATGCATACCATAATGTACATACTGAATTATTCATCATAAGAAAATCTGTACAAACTGATAGGGATATTAGAAATGCCAATGAATCTGTTGTAAGGCTTAACTTTTCTTTTTGAAAATTGGCTATACAGCTAGTCTGAATAATGTAGGATAAGTTATGCGCGAAGCACCATATTGTTGGGCATTTTAGTCTCTAAGTTGTGATGGTCAAGGTCTGTTGGAGAGTTTGATAGCCCTTTTGGCTGAGTTTTGAGTTGTAATTATGCTTCTTTTGGTGCTAATAAATTTGTTTTACTCACAAAAAAGAGAGGATTTTTTCCCCATGTACTATGAATTGTTGACTATTATTGTTTACAATGTTTCAAAAAATTTTTCATATACTCCCATCCTAATATTGTTTGTAGCATATCAGTAATGAAAAATGCAGTACTTTACACTGAAAGAAAGTGTTGAACAAGTTAATGAGCTTTCTTGAGTCTTAACATTAAAAATTTAAAGATTATGTACCGTATAGCTTTGATCTCCTTTATTTTCAGTAAATGTTGTACAATAATTCACAACCGTCTTTTTAAATAAGAAGCAAGTGGATCTGGTAAAGACACTGACATCAAAGTATCAATGATACATTATACACAATTGCTTAAGTAGAAGCAGTGGTGTTAAACTAAAGGAATCGAAATTTTAATTTTATTGTCTAGGTCATATCCACTCTCAATTGTTCTGGTCAGAGTCAGTGATGGACCTTTGGAAGACATGAAGAACTTTGGTGATGAGCTCCGTGCACGTAAATGACAAAATTTCCAGGTATTGCAGTAGCAGCATACAATTAACTTTGAATGCCATATGTGTTGAATATAATTCATGCATTGACTTCTAAATAATATCTTTTATTTGTATGTAGATGGTTAACCATGTCTACAAATGCAACATTCACTGAGAAAGAAATAGCTTTTGCTCTAGCTGCCCTAATGGAGATCCCTTTCCAGTACAAAGCAGCAGTTGAAATTGGCATTCTTTGGTAGGGTTCCTTGTTCATTCCAAATTATAATATTCAAGTATTTGGTGAAATTTTTCTGAAATTAGATCTCTGGTGTTCATAATGGAGCTACTTGAGCAGCCAATAATTTAAATGAGGGTAAAACCTTAATACTTATAGCCTGCTTCTGGTTTGCTATTTTGGAAGAGGGGGTGGGGGGGGGGGGGGGCAATTTGTTTCATGGTTCCAATTGTTCTAAACCCAATTGTGGATGAAATATAAATGTCATGTAATTGAGTTTGAACTAGTTTGTGAATGCTTTCTAATCTGAATCTTACTCTATTGGAAAAAAGACGTGTGACGGGAAGAGCGAAGCAAATCATTCCACACCCTCCACCAATTCCTGCAACTTGTGAGACAAGCAACCCCTTGGTACGATTATATACAGAGTGTGTGTGTGTGTGTTGTTTTGTTTTTTGATTTTTGATGAATCAAAATCTTATATCAAAGAATCAACAAGAAGTTTGCAAACATGCAGCATCAGGTTGCAAACACAATCAATACCCATCTAACCGATTAACACTTCCTAAAAACAGAAAGAGAAACTAGCTCACAAAAGCAGAAAAGTACATATCACTTTAGAACAGATAAGGAAATGCCTCATTTACAACAAGGAACTCAATATGAAATAGAATTCCTGAAACCACCATTTGGCACTATGTGAGCCTTTACTTCCCATCTACTAGATTGTTCACTCTTTTTCCTCAGTTTTGAAGTGGCCTTGTTGAACTCTGGTACACATCTGCATTCAAATATTATACAGGGCAGCCCCCCCATCCAATATGATAATGTGTTTGGCAATGAATGGAGCATGTCACCTGTTTATTTATCATTTCCAAAGTCCATGACACATACACTGAGCTAGGTTGTTGAGGAATTCCATTATTATTATATAAATATGAAATATTTGATTTATCTATACAGATTGATCCTTGTGCTTCTGGCAGAGATCAAGGTTGTGTGTGCTGAAGGGGGTATGTGTTCAAGAGATTAAGATTGATAAAATGGAGTCCAATATTGTTCGAAGTATTTGGGGATGCCACGGGTATAGCTGGGGAGGTTTTGTTAATGGGGGAAAAAGAGTAGTGGAGAAAGTTGATAGGGGCATTCTTGCTGGCTTCCTTGCTAAAGAGTGTTGAAGATGGCTGGTGAGCCTATACCAGGCTGTATAATGACGAAAGTATAAGGAGTCTTATGTGGGAGGAACTAAGTGGTGGGATGCAGCTTGGTGTAATGCAGGCGAATTCAATGTCATCAGTTACCTGAGTGAGAGGTTAAGGCTCAACAGGTTTAGCTTTGAAATGTTTGATTTTTCTGACATTTGTTGGGGAGTTTAATATGATTGATATGCCACTTGAGGAGGGGTATGTACACATTATTGGAGGGTGGTAGAAGCTGATGTGATGAATTTTTTTGTGGAGTTTTATAGGTATTGTAAGATTGACAAATCCCTTAATGATACTTTTATTGCTCTAATCCCTAAGAAGTGCAATGCTGTTAATATTAAAGATTTTAGTCCTATTAGTTTAGTGAAAGTGTGTATAATTATTGGTGAAGGTGCTGGCTAATAAGTTGAAAATGGTACTAGATAATCTTATTTCTGAGTGATAAAATGCCTTTGTTGGTGGTAGGCAAATTCTTGACTTTGTCCTAATTGCTAACGAATGCTTGTATAGTTGTATCAACAGTTGATTCCTGGCATGATTTGTAAGTTAGATATTGAAAAGGCTTATGATCACATTAGTTGTGATGAGTTCATATATCTGTTGCAGAGGATGGGATTTGGGGAGAAATGGAATGGTTGGATTCGTTCTTGTATTTTTGCTATTCATGGCTTCCTTAGTAGTTCATAGAGATTATGACAAGATGACCAGTTATTCATTTTGTTCGTTATATTGGTTATGGAGGTTTTGGGTCTCATTCTTTGTTTGGATTGCAACCTGGGAGAAAATTCTTACTCGTAATAATCTAATCAAGAAGGGATATACCTTAGTTGGGTGGTGTTGTATGTGGCAGTGCAGTGGAGAGATAATAGATCATTTTTCGATTCACTATGATGTTTCTTATGGTTTATGGAGCCTGGTGTTTATAACTTTTGGGATTCACTGGGGACTGAAATAGCCATACTTTAGAGAATACAGACAGATCAAATAATCAACTAGAAGAATTGTTGATTTGCAGTTTGTTTGTTTGTTTGTTTGTTTTTTTTTTTTTTTTTTTTTTTTTTTTTTTTGAGAAATAGATTTGTACTTTGTTTGATTGGTCTTGACTCTTGGGTGTGGGGTCTTACAAACTGTAACACCCTCATACACTTCTTTTTATTTATAATTTTTTGTGATTATTTTAAGTTATGGAGTTCTCATTATCATGAGCATGAATTAACCCATTTAATAATGAATGTTTATTACTTGTCATATATATATATATATATATATGAAATTATGCATTATTAGAAATAAGAGTGAACAAATGCTCTACCTGGCTAGCTGCCCAGTCAAAACCCGTTAACATTTCGACCTAGTCTAGTTTTTGCCTTTTGTATGATGGTCTAACCATCCTGACTTAGGTACGGGCTCCTACAGTTATAGGGTTAACTTGTCCAAGCTAGTTTTTTGGTCCACATGACATGAGTTTTGCTCACTGCAGTTTTTTGAGATCACTTATTTATTTTCTGCCCAATTTGTTTATAGGTCTGCCCTATTTGTGTAACGAATCCAAGGGACTGGGCCTTCGGCTGTGGGCACGTGGTGAGCTGAACTCATTGATAAATTGAGCTTTTCACCTCTCCCTGATTTACATTTTATTGCAATTATTTTGACTATAGTCATTTCATCGCAGACTTCTAGAGACTGCGGGGCGAGATTGCCCAGATGTCCAATGTGCCGTAAAGACATCACAAGAAGTCATATGGTGTACCTCTAGTGACTGCTCCCAGAGAATTGAAAATGTTATTTGGAGTTTGGACTGTGTGGGAGAGTTCTCTTCTCTCCCCCTCCAGTAATACATACAAGATTACTGAACGAATTCACTAACAGGCTACCAAACACCTCTCATTGTTGTTTAGCCTTCAAATCTAATGGTCCAAGATCTTCATTTTACCTAAAAAGGCAGTAAAGGAAATAGAGCAGGAACTCAGAATTTTTCTAATGAAAGGTACTGGAACTGCTGCATAAGGAGCAAAGGTAGCCTAAATTCTGGTTTGCAGGCCAAAAAAAGAAGAGGTCTGGGTGTTAGCAGGCTAGAGGAATGGAATATAATTGCTATTATGGCTTTTATTTGGGTAGCATGGGTTCAGATTAATCTTTTAAAAGGAAAAAGCTTTTGGGCAGTTAAAACTCCTCAAAGCAGCACTTAGAGTTAGAGGAAGATTCTATAGCTTAGGAGCATACAAGAAATTTGGTGAGATTTATTGTGGGGACTGGTAATAAGATTTTTGTGTGGCATCCAAATAGAATCTTATATCACATTGCCAAGCAATTGATTGACTCATTAACAAAAGTGATATAAGAAGCATAATTCAGATGATTTATTGTGCTTAATAGCATCAGTAGAGGAGAAATATAAAGGGACATTAGCATCAGAAGTATGGTTATTATATTAGGACTTATGTTAATACAAATAACATTCAGAACCTTTTTACTTAGAATGGATCTAGCCTGCCTTATATCTGCACAATCTACTAATATACAAGGGTGCTCAGTGCTCCAATTCTAGGAGTTTCTTTTCCAGTTCATTCATTTGATTTTTGGTATCAAGCTGACATATAGCAGATTTGGTTATGTTAGGCAACCTTGAACCCACATTCAGAGCTGACATAGGATATGTTGATAATCATGGAGAATTGAAGGAAGAACTGTCAATCTAGTGTCTTAAATTACATGGTGCTCTACATCACAACTCCTAAAATTATAGTCACGGGTACTTGGTCATATGTCTTAAGCAGATCTATTTACATCTGCATTTCTGTTTGTTTGCATGCAACAGAACCATAGTAACAATGAAAGTACTAACTGCTTTTTGGATATACAATTGACAAGGTTTGAAGCCAAGGCATAACCTTCTATATTTTTGTCTTGAAAAAATGAATAGCACCCTCACCATGCTGTACTAAATCATCAACTTTAACAAACCCTAACATCAACAATTTAATTTAACAAACACCCAATTAACAAACCCTAACATCATCACTGCAAAACAATGTATAGTTCAAGATTTGAGTATGAAATTTCCCTCATATCAATAGTTCAACCCACGAACAGAACAAAGCACAAAACAAAACAAAAAAAAAAAAAATCAAACCCACAAACCAATTCAATCTCAAAACACAATAAAGTTTCAATCTTTTTTAGCAGGTTTAACAGTTTTATTACAAATTCAATGCAGAAACCAAAATAGAAAACAACTTCGTGAAACCAAACGTTCTTTAATTTTTCATGCATGTTTCTCGGCAACCAAACAGTGGGTACAAAGCAACTCACCTTTTTCTTTAGTTTTGAGAGACTTGGAGACTGCTGTGGCTTGATCAAAGCTTGCTGTGGCTTGATCAAAGCTTTTGGCGAAGGCTGACTGAGACAGAGACTGGGTCTGACTGAGAGAACAATGAGATGGAGGAGAAGCAGGTAGCGAGCGTGAGAGCGTCAGTGAGAGCGTCAGTGACTTTGTGTGAGGTGAGAGCGTGAGAGTGTGAGAGTGTGAGAGTGTGCGTGGGTGCATGAGAGAGAGGGTGAGGGTCAGAGAGTACAGACTGATTTGTGTGAGAGAGTGAGGCGTTATTTTTGAATTTAGCCTATTTAAAACTCGAGTTTCTGAGACTCGGTTTCACTTTAGTAAACCGAGTCTCAGAGACACGAGATCTACGTAGGCAGATTCCACGTGGCGTGTCCACGTGGAACTCGAGTTTTTAACACTCGAGTTCCACGTGGACACGCCACGTGGAATCTGCCCACATCAGGAGACAGAAACCAAGCCTTAAAGGCTCGATTTGGAGGCCCTAAATCGAGCCTCTGAGGCTCGAGTTGCTAATAATATATATAGTTTCTAATCCTAGCCTACTAACTAAATAGTTTCTATTTTATGGGTAAATACCCATTTCGGCCCCTTTATTTTTACCGTACTCTGACTCAATCTCATATATATCTCTCTATTTCTCAAACTCTCTTCATTCCGATTTTTGTATTCACGAAGTAATACGAAACAAGAGGAGGACGAAGAAGAACCACTTTACTCTCAGTCTCATCTCTCTCTCTCTCTCTCTCTCTAAAACTTTCTTCATTCCAATTTTTGTGTGGGTCATAGAGTAAAGAAGAAGGTCTAATTCGGTGTTGTGAATGTAACCAAGGATGTGGTGGAGAGTGGTGGCATCATTTTTATTCTTTTATTTTGTATTGGTCAGGTTCCAGATTCTCAGAATCCAGTTTTTTTAACTATCCCGTGACTGGTGGGATCGAGCTCCTCCTTGTTGTTGTGAAAATAAACCCACTTACGCAAGATTAAAGAAGAGAGAAGAAAATAAAAGATTCAAGGAATTTAGGTGGTTTGGCAATTGCCTGCATCCATAGGCGGTGACTGAGAAAGTTTCACTATTAAATAAGGAGATTACAATAGTAGCACGCAAGCACTCTCACAAGACTCAAGCCCCAAATACACCCTTGCAAGACACGGTCAAGTAATATTGAACAAATAAAGCCACCGACTCAACAATGAAATGAGAGAGAGAGAAACCCACATAGTTATAGTGAGCAAAGAGAGAGAGTAAGGCAGACAGGGAATGAAGAGAGAGAAACAAAGGTGGAGAATGAGTGATGGCTTTTTTTATTTATTTTATTATTCTCTAGCAAGGATCAAAGCATCGCCAGGTTTGGCAAGGGTATTCTCCAATGTTAAAATTGTGGGACAAAATATTAAAACTAATGCGTTAATTATTTTTTGAGCTTATAGCTATATATTTACTAAAATATTAAAATAGTTATACTGATGTGAATGCTCTTAATACTAGTAACATCTTCAAAAAAGCGAGCCATATGATTCAATTGCACGTTTAATTGTATACGGGCTCGTATGAAGATGCCCAAAATGCTACATAAGTGTTTTATAGTATTGACAACAAAGGTCAAGAGCAGCTTGGTTTTGTAATGGGCATAACAATACCAATGTTACAACTAAACGTCCTATGAATTGATTTAATTATCCCATCACATCTTTTTCTGAATAATAAAAATAATAATTTCCTATAATAATTTCCTATAATAATTACATGGTTTTTTGCAGGTTAGTATTTAGTATAAACTAGTCGCTAACTCATGTGATGCACAGAAAAACTATTGACTCTTAAAAAAAAAAATCCAACAATGAGTAAATAGACATTTTGCTAGTTAGTTTTTTTTTTTTTTTTTAAATGAAGAAATATTTAACTTCTACACTTTTTCATAGTTTAAAAGTGTTGTCTAACATTGAACGTTATTGAGTTGCAAGTGCATAGTTACCGAAACCTACAAAGTAATTTACAATTCTCAAATTAATAAAGCAAAACTCCCAATAGTTATATATACACACACACTCTCAAAACTAATATAAACTACAAATATATAAACAAAGACCATGATATGAGGAAGACACACCAAGTTTCAAATTTGAGTAATAATATGACTTTCTCGTAGTAATAACAATATAGATAATTCAAAACATGGAACAATATCAAAATTATAATACCTAATTCCATTATCTTTTATGTTGAATCCAAACAAATAATTAATTGAAATTAATCCAAACAAATAATTAATTGAAATTAATCCAAACAAATAATTAATCAACCAAAATTCATAGCTTTTAATAAGAAAACAAAAAATCACATGAACCTAAATAAAAAGCATTTAAGGTGAAGAATTAAGATCAACCTACTGAGACGCAAATACCAAAAACCCCAAAACTTAGAACTTCAAAATTTTTAGAATCCCCAAATTCTACTTAAAAACCAAACCAAATTCAACAAATTTATATATAACATACCAAATAAAAATTTATCATTCTCTAGGCTAGAAGACGTAGGTTGCAGCTTTGATTTTTCTCCCAAAAAATAGAGATACTTTATCTACCATGTACAATATAAAAAAATAATTAGTAGAAATTTCAACTCAAAAATCAAACCCATGAAAACAATGTCAATATAAATATGGAGATTAACCCAAATACTCAAAAGAAAATCAATACCAAACATAACAAAAGAATAATCTAGAAAGAAAATCTCAAGCACATATGAAAGCAAATAAAAAATTTGACATAAAAGATAAAACTCATTAATAACAATATAAACAAATATCCACATATGTTGAATTAAAATTTAATTAATAATAATAATATAAACAAATTCAACATAAAATTCATTAATCGAAGAAGAAAGTTAAATCAGATTGCTTGTGTTTTTGTTTTTGTTTTCGTTCTTGTTTTTCTATTTTGTTTTGTTTTTTTGTTTTTATGTTAGTCTCTTTTTTTCTTTTTTTCTTTTTTTCTTTTTTTTGAATCCTAAAATGAAGTTAAGTTTAAGGTTTTGAGGTGATAATTGCTAAGGTTTTGAGGAGGGAAAAGAGACTCCTAACAGGAGTCCTTCTTTCTTTTTTTCTTAATCCTAACTTTTTTTCTTTTTTCTTTTTGTTACATGAGTCTCTTTTATATATATATATATATATATATATATATATATATATATATATTGGTTCATGTCAAAACAAGTTGACGTGCTTTAAACACAATTAATAAATTAGTCAATTTTATGCTGACTTCCTAAACCTGCAATGAACTCAAAACGACCATATTCAAATAAATGTCATTTTTATCTAATAATATAAATTTGAATTCTAATACAATAGAGTAAATAAAAGATTTTTAATTTTTATATTAATAAATTCTTCATTGAATCTTTAAACTCCCCAATGCTTTATTTTTCTTAAATTGTGTATTATGCGGGTTAAAATAGGTCATATTATGTCAACCTACTTAATCAAACATTGTATTAGGATTAGAGAGTTTTGACATGATTATTAAATAGATCGAGCTAGGGTTGAGCTATTTATTCAAATACTCTTACTCGTACCACCACAATGCTGACACAAATGTTCAACAAACTAACGAGAGTAAGCTAAACCCCAAATGGAGGAGGTGGTGTTACATTACTTTCAAGATATCTTTCAAACATTAGACTTGAGTAAGCTAAACCCCAAATGCTGTGCACCATTCCACAACCTCCCTTAATTGCCAAAAGTCACAACCCACATATCAAGGTTCCATCATCATTAGAATACTGCAACATCTAAGCAGGTACCCACTACCAATGGCCCGCCTACTTGGAGTGTTTGTGGTGTGGATTTAGGCCATTTCAAGCATTGCACTTTTCGATGCGGCTAGGCCAAAACTATAACAGCATCACACCTCAGTTTTGCAATCATGTGTGCAAGATGGTATACAAGGTGCAATTTGGTTGGTTTTAGGATAGTATATTTTTCAAGATATCATAGCTAATTTATACTTTACTATTAATTACCATAACAATATGATAGTATGTTTAAAAAATATTTATAACATGTTTAACAAAAAAAAAAAAAAAAAATCTATGACAAATTTATTGTAAACTAAAAATAGCATAAATATCTTTTGAACTTTTGATTTTATATCTAACCAAAACAAAGCCATTGTCAGGCAGTTTTGGTCGGTTTGGATGCAATGATGCGATTTAACGAACACTCCTATCTACTACAGGCCTTAACCAATTTCTACACCACAGACAAACACGCCAAAGCCTCAGACAAAATTTTGGAGTACCTAGTCATCTTTCAATCAAAGTTTAATTTCCACACCTCGGACCAAAATAATAAATATAAAAATAATATAAACACTAAAAATATAGTTTTTTTTTTTTTTTTGCATGAATTTTTTTTTTTTTTTCCACTAAAATTTGCATGAATTCTTTTTTTTTTTTTTTTTCAACTTCAAAAAGTTCATTTTATGTCTCTAAACAATCGGAACTGTTAACACTTTTGTCCTAAACTTAATAAAAAAAAACAAAAAAACAAATGCCACTCTATCAGGGCTCAGACACTTGATAACATTAACCAAATCAGAAATATGAACCTACTAATATCTAGTCACAGAAGCATGTAGCAATAAACAAATAAGCATGATATAAAGCTGGTTTACATGATACTTGCAACTGTAAGTGGTTCAACAACAAATTCTGGTCCACTTAAAGAAATTGCACAGAACAAAAAGGCAGATTCTTCATTTGCTTCGTATTCTTTTTTCCTTAACAACCCCAGACTTCCAATCAAATCCTTTCTTGATAGTCCTCTCTCTCTCTCTCTCTCTCTCCCCCCCCCCCCCCCCCCCCCACAACAAAAAAAAAAAAACGGAGATTCACATATCTCCAACATTTCAGACCAATGCCTAGGTGAAAAAGACCAGAATGAATAAGATGATAAACAGAACCACCAAAAACAATATCATCGTGATCTGGCCCTTCGCACCAGCCTTCTTCATGACCATAGCCACCTTTTTCTGCAAAGAGAAGTTGAAAAAATGGAATTTTTTACTTGTTACATATTAAATCATTAAAATAAGTACACAATCCATTCATTAAATTTAGCTAATGAGAAAAAATTTCACATCTGAAGTTGTTTTCAGTGAACATAGAGTTAACCTAAGTCTTGAATATCAGATCATTGGTAGGAAGCCCGTATTTTCCAAAGCTTGGAAATAAACATTAGCTCAGACTTATTACAGAGGCTAACCTGAACAAAATCAAGACGATTTGATGTACTGTCCATTTCCATACCCAATTCATCTATAATTTTCTCCTGGGGCACCCAAATATTACATGTTAGTCTAACAAATCAACAAAAACGATCCTAAAAAATGAAGCTTGACAAAAAAGAAGTAAATTAAAAAGTTACAGGTACAGTAATAAAAGTCACTCATGGATTAAGGTGCTTAAAGGATGCCCCACCAGTGCTATCTTTCACATCATTTGTTGCCAGGGAATAGTGGCTATTATAAAGATCTGAAGCTTAAAAAATCCTTACCTGTGCAAGGAGCTCTTCATGTATAGTAAGCCCAACACCTCCAATTCTCTCTACGCTTGCACTAAGTTCATCTAACTCTTCATCCTGCTGCCTACAATCAATAGTTGATGAAGAATACAAAATCAAGAACAAATAAAATAGAGGCAATAGCTACTTGTCAAAACCAAATACAGAGTAAATAGCATTTTTCTCAAACAACATGGAGAGAAGGTTTCTAGCTAACATAAGAGTACACCTCATCTTTTTTTTCTTTTTTTTTTTCTTTTTTTTTTTGAGAGATTATTACAATATGCTGCTAATCCCGTAGCTCGAACACTTTCCTCCCTAAACCCCCAAGCACTTTATACATGGGAAGGTGCCAATTCAGCTACAAGGCCTTTGGCAAGAGTACCCCTCATCCAATCTAATATGTAATGGTCACCTCTCCTCTCCACTTTCCCTAGAATCTTCTCCTAACTAAGCAAGGTTTGAAATAACAGTTAAAACATATTAATCTTGAATTAAACCAAACAGATAAATAGTAAAAGTTTAGAGGATTATGAAAATAGTATCAATGTTGAATATAGCATTGCTCACCAGTGGTAAGGATTACAACAGTCTTCAACAAAATGTTACATGCTAATTATTTCAATTAACATTAGTATCATACTACACATCCAGTGTGTGTGTTTAATTAACATTAGTATGAATTATAGTAGTCATTACAAGTAGGTGCTACATGCCAATTATTTAAAATCAAAATTAATATTCAATTTTAAAACATAATTTTTTATAATTTTTATAAAATTATGATTTTTTATTTTTTCTATTTTTTGAGGATAATTTACACACACCCAATGGATCTCAAACCCAAAATAACTGTCCACGCCATTCTTAGGTGTATTTGCTTATATTATTTCAATGATGAGGACAACATTGTCAACCAAAAAAAAGTCAAAATTTCATAAAAGGGAGCTTATAGTTGGTACAAAGCTTCATAGTATTTTAACAAGGGAAGTTAGAGAAATCCTTATCTACTTTGGTGAATTTATGATAATACAGAAATTACCATATGAATTTTAAGGGACTTTTTTTATTGGTAAGTTATTTAAGCATCCTATACTATGGGTCCTGGATAATTATAAAATTCTAGAATCTAGGCTTAATAAAGTAACTCAGGATTCTATTTTACAAGTTATATTCACTCTTGAAATCAGAGTAGAACTGAAATTTTTGCAACTCAAGCGAATTAAAGGGTATTTTGGAAATTGAGTTTGAGTCTTAAATTTTTAAGAAAATTCTTAAGTATCTTGGTTTAATTTTCTTTAAGTCCAAGTCAGCCTTTAATTACCTTATTAGGTTTAGTACGAAAATCAAACTTGAAGCCCTAATATGACCAGCACCAAAAAGAGTCCTTATATATATTTGTGCTTTCTATACTAAAATATTTCAGAGAGTAATTAATAGATATAACTTGGTGTTTTGGTTTATCGAAGGCTTCTCTCCCTAAAATGCTTCTTGACCTTCTTTCACTAGTACTGGTCATGGGTACAGTGCAAGTATAATGTTCGCAATCTCTTAACAATAACAAATTCACTCGCTCTTCCTTTGCACTCCCACATCAAACCTTTTTCTTTACCCT
The DNA here is from genome assembly GCA_030820535.1 of Quercus parvula. Classification (NCBI taxonomy): domain Eukaryota; kingdom Viridiplantae; phylum Streptophyta; class Magnoliopsida; order Fagales; family Fagaceae; genus Quercus; species Quercus parvula. The sequence continues at coordinate 27,007,228 of JAUAME010000004.1, forward strand.
ATCAGACCCTAAAATTTTACACATTTTCCCTATAAAATAATCACCACATTCAAACTTTTCAAACTTCATGTCATTCTGCAAATCCTAAAATAAGTACAAACCCTAACCATTTCTTCTAAATTCTAAAATCCTAAAGCCACAAATTCTCCTAATGCTAAGCCCAACACAACCACACACAGGTTTTCCTTAGACTGTCCTACCTTGATGAAGTTCAGCAACTAAAATCCAAAGAGTTTGAAGACTGCTAAAGATATGTTTGCATGTGTCTGTATGTGGAAGGAAAAAGAAAGAAACAAAAATGATACTTTATCAGCAGCAGCTGCCTATCTGATTCTGATGCTATGAAGTCGTCATTATCTTGGGCATTGTAGTGCTTAGATCCATCTGCCTTGTGAGAATCTGGCATCCTCATTAATTCACGGCGCATTCCACTCAAACCAGTAGTGCCAGTCCCATTTGACTCTTTTCCAGCTTCTACTGCTTTCTTCATGGTGCCCACCTAATAAAGTACTCCAATCATTTAGCCCCTCTCACACACGCATGTAAAGCCAAAAGCTTGTAACATAATACACTGCATAATAGAAATAATAATTTCATAAAAAAAGAATATAATTTTTTTTAAACGGTTGTCATAGGAAATTAAACTAATAAAGACTCACCATGCTCACAAGCTACATAAAGTTAAAACTTAAGAAGTACAATTCCAGTCAATAATCCAGAGTCCAGACATACACACACAGCCAAAGGCTCACCACATAATGAGTGCCAAAAATCATAACCAAATTGAGTACAAAGTTTGGGATAAACATCAGTAGTGTCAGGACAGATTAAAAAGAGAGAGCTTAGAGTATATATTTTCAATAACAAGAATTACTGAATACAGTGTCTCCACTGTCTCTAAAAACTATAGCTATATGGTTGATACCTGCATACGAGCAGTGCTGGTCCATCTTCTTCGCTTTTCAAGTTCCACCTCATCAATGCTATACCAAGATGGATCTCTAGCTGCTACAGCAATTGCTTTGTCCAATTCATCCACCTTCCTATCAAGAAAGCAGGCTTTCAGCAGTTGAGCACAGTGGTTAATTCATTTAATTAAAGCCAAAATTCATCTAAGAAGCTTCACTACTGGTGGACTCAGTATAGGATTTTATATTGCTACTAAAATAGAAAGTTCTGATGTAGGATGAGATCACATCGGTGTAGTAAGAATATTTATTTAAATTCACATGCTAAATATCTTCTTACTGATTCAATACATATTAAATTGCATGTTGGAAACCTATGATTGATCTTTCCCAAAACTTTATAAGAGGCAGAATCTATTTTAAGTAAAGTATGGTAATTCTAAACATACCTGCCATTCAATGCTCTCACAACTAGCAAGCAGTTCCTTTGTGAGATGTAATTGCTCTCCAGTAACAGAAGGAATACGCTCCCATTGGTGAAAAGTGGATTGCAACTTATCAATCTAAACAGGTAGTGATGAAATAGTCAGACATTTAATATCCCCCAGGAAACTCCTATCTCCACCATCAACAGAGTCCAACTCATAAGAAAAGTCATGGATGTCATATCACTGAGCATGTATACAACAGTGCTGTGTAAGTTCCCGTGTGCACATGAGAGAGAGAGAGAGAGAGAGAGATCCATATTGTAAATTATACATGAAAGGGACAGGTTTATCCTTCTCTAAAAGTTCCCCAATATTCCCAAACAATTCCAATTAATTCGAAACAAAGAAGTCAGAAACATGTCAGCCCAGCGAAGGCCTAGCCAACATTTGAGGTAGAAAAAAGCAAGAGGTTATTGACAAAATTAAGTTATTTCAAAAGAAAAAGAGAAGATAATTCAGAAACTAATCACTCTTTTTAATTCAACCACAAACATCATCCCCCTCCTCCACCATACAACCGAAGCAACCTAAAATTATCAACACACCAGCACCCAGTTCAGTCTCAATGCCACAATATACTGATACAGCAACAGCCACTCCATGGAACTATGCTGCTGCCCTGAAACTCCTCCAGTGGAATTCCAACAACCTAACTCATCTAAAACTCTTCAATAAAGCCTTTGTAACAGGACAGCCTAAGCTCAAGGATCTAGCTTAAGAAACTAGATTACTTCATGTTCACGATGATGAACATAAAGTAATCTAAAAGAAATACAAAGAATTATGCCCAAAATTCAAGTGATTCCTCAAAGAATTATTTTTTGATTTGAGACATGCTCCAAACACACCGCCAAAACATAATGTGATAGGCTGCAGATATAGTCGAACACTTAAATCTTATATGTCATCATATCATATTAAAATAGAAGCAAAGATAACCAAAAAAAAATTAAGAGACCACATTGATACAATCACAGGTACCAAATAAACATTACTTTACTGCAAATAAAACTTTTATTACTAAGAGGCGGTACAGAACATAAAAAAAATTGACAAAAAACTTACAGATTCTTGAATCTCCTCTTTCACTACATAAAATGGATCTTGAGCAGAAGGCATATTGTAATATAACCTATACACATCCAGAAACAAACTTTGGCTTAGCAAGATGAGATCAACTACACGCAATTCGCACGAAGGAAGACCAGGAAAAAGAAATGCTAATTTTTGTTACTCTACTACTACTACTACTACTGCTGCTACTGAGATTATTAATTCAGTTTAGAACATAAAAAAGAAATGATAAGGGTATAACAGTAAACCTTCCTTCCTAGCAAATGTTTTCTCATCTCAAGTTAATCTTCTAATGGCCCCAGGCCAGCTAATAAATAAGCAATTCTGAAACATATGGGTTTTTATTTTATTTGAATATGTAAAATTTAATATTTTAATTCAATAATTTACCAACCAACCAAACACTGCAATTTTCAACATCATTTATTAATTGAATTCAACACACGCAAAAAATTTATAAAAAGAAATAACGAACAGAGATAGATAGAGAAATTGTAATTGGCGGCATAGATCAGATGAGAGGGGTTGGTTGTGTTGTACTACTGACCTGAGTGAGAGACAGAGTGCGACGCGTGATCTAATTGATCTGTGAGACTTAAGCCTACCGGCGAGAGATCGATAAATCAGATCAGAGAGACAGTGGAGATCATGGAGTTGGAATTGGAGTTGGGCTGCTTTTCTTTTATATATATATATATATATATATATATATATATATATATATATTTAACGGACTTTGATTGGGCCACTCCCATAATTTGCCCTATTCCCCATTTTGGGGGTGGGGGTGGGGGTGGGGGTGGGGGTAAGAGAGGAACTACCCAGGGATTATTTGGTAGATTTGTTTAAATACATGTTTTCAGTTTTTAAACAATATTACACGTGTTTTTACATATTTTTTTACTCACATGTTTTTTTACTACACATGTTTTTAAACAACAAAACACATGTTTTCAAACACGTGTACCAAACAATGATGTACTAAACGAGCCCTAGATGTCTCTGTTAGTGATGATGCACAAAATCATCAGTGAGTTGATCATCCACACACACACCAATCGAAGTACCTGAATAATAAAAAGAAACAATGGACCTATAGAGAGCATCGATGGGGTGCCGACCAAAGACCCTCTAAAGGTTAAGTCAATGATTGAAGAATCTTCAAGAACTTAATATTGTGAGAGCTAGAAATTTTTCACTCACCTCAGAGGATGGGAGGTCTAAATGTTTATATAGCGGCGTAAGGTTGACTAAGATCCCATGAACATAGGATTTTTCCTTGCATGGAGGATATGTAGTTAATATCCCGAAATCTCAAGGTTTATCTTTCCATATGGGGAAGATATGAACGTGTAGTTACTCCTATATAGGGATACATGAGTGGAGGATACGCAAGAGCATGTGGGACCCAACAGATTCAATCGTCAGGGTATCCCACTATTTGTTGGCATGGGCCCACTTGATCCGTCAATATGAGCTTAATCCCATTCGTCGGTGTGAGCTCAGTCCCATTTGTCGGTGTAAGCTTAGTCCCATTCATCGGTTATATGAATAGTCGTCTAGTAAAACCTCTAGAGGGGAGGGGATGGTTAACTCGTCGAGACCCATCCCACTTAGCTCGACAGATCCTTGACCCCATGGGACCCATTGAGGGGGAACATACATCCTGACTAGTGGAAAGTTCATAGGTTAAGGTCAGACAAAAATGCCCTTATCAGCTGCCCTCTACTCCGTTGTTCGTTGAGATAACCGACAAGCTACGTAGTATTATGAATCTCAACCGTATCCACGTCACATTCAAGGTCGATTAATTGGCTTATTTGAATGCTGAAAAACCGCCTTTTCAATGCTTTTAGTATGGTGACACTAAATTGAAGCGTTCGGGGCTGATGAATCCAGAGTTGGAAGAATGGATAAACAAGGCTCGTTCCTGACTTACGAGCTCCATACGCGGAATCCTTAACGGGTGATGAAAGGAGTAGATGCAGTCAGTTAAGTTCCTATTAAAAAGCTGGCTGAATATATCCATGACTAGGGTTCTCAAGGGCAAAAACGCCTTTTAAAGGGGTTATGTGAACATGGCGACCTATGAATGGTTAGTTTAAATAGTAGCATCGCTTCGTTTCTCGTTCCTTTTCGTCCTATAAATAGCTTAATGCCCATTTGTCATTTCTTGCTTCCCATTGTTCAATCTAGAGTTTTTCTTCTTTCATCAGTTTTCTTCGTTCGTCGCTCTAAAAAGGATCGTCGCTTGTGCCTATCGATTTTACTATTTCATCACTCACTCCTATCTTCGAATTTCCTACGTAAGTTTCTTATTCTTTCTATATTTTATTTTGTTACTTTCGTTCTGATTTAGTAGCCATCAGTCCTATGCTTAGGAGTTTGAGTGAGTAGAATCTTAGTTTTCATTCATTGCTTGTAGGTGAGAGAATTTCAAGAAATAGTGAGACGACAAGTGAACGTTTAATGTCTGTCTGTATGGTGTCAGGTGATGAAGAGGCTCATTCATCGAGATGTGAGTATAAGTCTGACGAATCGTCTAGCTCCGAAAAGGAGTCGTTGGCAAGTTCGCCCTCTGAGGAAGAGGTGGAAACCCATCCACTTGGACAAATCTACTTAAAAATCATCCTTCCCAGAATCTAGTCAATCAATGACTTTCCAGTAAGCATGAGGAAGGGGGTTTTTGACAAGCTTAAGCTTCGTTTCCAGATACCCAACGACATCCTCATTAGGAAGGCTAACAAAAGGGAGAAATGTTAAATGGGTCAGTCACCTAAGGTTGTTTTCTATGAGGTGGCCTTCATTACGATATTAAGGCTGCCTTTGAGCCATCTTTATCATCGGTTAGCAGACTTTATGGGTGATGCAAACCTCAATCGACACACTTTGAGACCTAACAAATAATATTGGAATATTTGCCCAAGAAAGCTAAAACTCGGATTTTAATAGAAACCCTAGCCCAATGTTTATAAATGAAATGCAAACCAAAGGTATAAGTAACAAACCCCGACCCAATGATTATAACTGAATCATGAATCGAAGGTATAAAATTTGAACGCCATAAGGGAAAATCCATGATAAGTTCATAGTTCTTGAAGAACTAAGAAAAGAAGCAAAACCTCACGTTTTTCTAATTTTTATTCAATAATCCCTCCATTACAATGAGTGCATGCTATTTATAAGACTTGACTAAAAATAGGAAAATATAAAAAATGTACTAAATAATAAAAGCCTAAATTAAAGTTGATTTGGTCTGAAATTAGCAGCTCCAAAATAGGAAAATAGCTAAAAAAATGTTCGAAATAATAGAAGCCTAAAATTAAGGTGGATTTGGTTTGAAATTGGCAACTCCAGAATAGGAAAAATATTTGTTAATTGGTATGGACCTGGAAAGTCAATCAATCATTAATCCACACCATAAAGCACACCTAATTAAGCCAGATCAGCCCTTAATAGCTTGGATTAAATTTATTATGCCTTCATCTTCCTTTAGGCCAAGCTTGGAATGTCCTGTGTTAGAATCAACCCATTAAGTGCTTCTTTGATCTTCTTGGATCTTGTTCTAATAATAGGCTCAATTGGAACATGCAATGGATCATTTAATGCTTGTTGATTCTCATCATTGCCCCTCTCTTCAAAAGTGAAAGTTCAAATAGTGTAAAATACACTATAAACGTTTAGACCCCCAAATTAAAATTACCAATTCAAGCTTTATGACAAACACAAAGTGTGCGGAAAATGAACACAAGCTATAAACAGAATTGATAAACAATCTAAGCCTATTTAAAATCACATCCACAGCAGAAAATAAAAGGCAAAGTTAAGGGAAGAGAGATGCAAATACAAGAACAACACAACGATGTGTTATCAAAAAGGAAACCAAAGCCCTCGACGTAAAACCTCTCCGCCTCCCTCCAAGCGGTAAGTAATCCATTAAAAAATGTAGTTGGGATACATGAACAGTAATAGACCTTCTAAGCCTAATCTACCCAATGTACCTAAGCCCTCCAAGCTTCTTGTTCCAACAAGGTTGCGCCGAACCTATTTCTTTTCTAGCTTCCCGGATTCCGCTACTTGACCATAACATCAACTGATGTGAAATTGGTTCCTTCCTAATTGCTTCCCAAAGCACCAAACAGCCCTCTCACAGAAAAGACTTTGGTGATGAGCCTCTCAAGGATTTGACAATGGAGAGGAAGAGAATAGAGGAATTTAAAGAGTCTCTTAGGTAAAGATTGTGGATGAGTCAATCTTGTTTTCTCTAGGGTTTCTCTCTCAAAATTCTCTCTAGAAGCACTCTCTAAATCGTGGGTATAAGGGCATATATATAGTAGGGTGAGAAGGAATGTGAAAAGTAAGATTTTCCCAAACAGGGTGTTCTGGCGACTTGACCTCGCGACTGGGTTGAGTCGCGAGTTCAAGCCGCAAGCAAACGGCCTGGCCAGCTTGGGACTTTTGTCTTGTAGTGCAACAACTGGCGTGACGCTTCAGCTTCTGGCATGCTTGGCACGTGTGCATCATTTTGGCATCTTGCAGCCGCAAGCCACCCGCGAGATCCAGCCGCGAGTCCCTGCTTCTTTGCACAAACTTGAGCAATTCTTCACACTCTCTCACACACTACCCTTACATGATTCCCGCCTAAATACAGGGTTACTAATTGCTAAAATACAAGCAAATTTGGCACGGAATAAAGCCAACAAGATGGTTGATTAAATTCAACCTTACAAAAAGGATTCATCCTTGAATCATCACCTACATCAAAAGGAGAAAGATCAGAAACATTAAATGTAGCACTAATGTTATACTTACTTGGAAAATCCAACTTGTATGCATTATCATTGATTCTCTCAAGGAATTGAAATGGATCATCCCCTCTAGGATGTAGCTTGGACCGCCTACGGGTTGGAAATCTTTCTTTTCTCATATGCACCCAAACCCAATCACTCGATTCAAAGAGGACTTGTCAACGGCCCTTGTTAGCTTTGATCGCATATTGCTCATTTTTCTTTTCTGTCGTACACTTTCATGGAGTTTCTTCACCATCTCAGCCTTTTTTTTACCATCCAAACTAGTTGTTTCAGTAACTAGTAAAGGAAGCAAATCCAAAGGAGTTAGTGGATTAAAACCATAAACAATCTCAAATGGTGAAATGACCTCCATGAAGTAGAGGAGCCTAGATTTTGAAATGACCAAGTTCCTTTTCTTTTAAGCTGCCATTCCACCTTTGTTGCCATGTGCACCATGTCTACCAACTCCACATAGTGTTGCAACTCTACCACGTTGGCAATGTCTTATTTCAGCCCATTCAAAAACCGTGCCATGGCAGCTTCTCTATCCTCCTCTACATTAGCCCGAATCCTGGCAATCTCCATCTCTTTGTGGTATTCATCCACGCTCCTATGGCCTTGAGTAAGACTCTGTAATTTCTAATACAAATCCCTATACTAGTGACTAGGGACAAACCGTCTCCTCATGCTGGCCTTCATTTCCTCCCACGTCTCAATAGGCCTCTCATGGTTTCTCCTTCTCTTCATCACAAGTTAATCCCACCATATAATAACATAGTCAGTAAACTCAATGACAACGAGTTTTACCTTTTTCTCCTTGGAGTAGTTGTGGCACTCAAAGATCAACTCCACCTTCTTCTCCCATTCCAAGTATGCTTCAGGATCATTTTTCCCTTTGAATGATGATATTTTCATTTTGATGTTGCCTAGGTTTCTGTCAGTCCCATCTTGTCATCTCGGATCTCTTCGGAAACCTATACCATGCCTTTGTCCCCTTGGCACAAACCTGCCCTCATTGTTCAATGAAGCTTGATCCTCTTCATCTTCGAACTCATCCTCGTGGTCATCATCAAAATCATCCACGCGCGCACGCCTTGCTTGCCTTCTAGCATTAGGGACTCTTTGGGGACGCTCCTCATGCAAAGTAACAATAACAGCATCTTGCCTATCTATTTTATCTTGAATCTCATTAAACACCACGTTCATGCATTCAAATTGTTGTTGCATAGCTTGCAACATTAAGGAGGACTCCTCCCCTCCTTCTCTGTTTAATGCTTCGCCCCTGAAAGACATATTTTTGAAACTATAGAGAAATGTTAGAAATAATTCCTCACAACACTCCCTCACATGTTTGAACTTAAATTATGTCACTCACACTCGTGTTTCACTCTTAAATTGGCTTTTTCCCGATATTAGAGTCACACTTTCTTGCCTTTTTCCCCTTATAGCTTCCATTTTTCAGTTCTTCATTAAACTAATAAACTTGATCAAGAAATTCAACTTGTAGTATTTAAACCAATACCAATGGTAAGAAAATATTACAGAAACAATGAATCAAAGGAAGAGTACAAAAGAAAACAATATTTTGGTTTAAGAGAACTGAATTTACATACAATTTTCTTTTCTTTTCTAACATATGTTCTTTTTTTCCATGTTTTTTTTTGTTTTTTTGTTTTTGCTTTTTTGAACTTGGTGCACATTACAAAATAAGAACAAAGAATAAAGAATACAAAAGGAATAAGATAGGATGATAACAGGAAACAAAAGATAAAGAGATAGTAAAACTGATTTTAGAACCTGCGCTTTGATACCAAATGATGCGAACCTCAATCAACACGTTTTGAGACCCAACAAATAATATTGGAATATTTGCCCAAGAAAGCTAAAACTCAGATTTTGATAGAAGCCCTGACCCAATGTTTATAAATGAAACGCAAACCAAAGGTATAAGTAGCGCAATGATTATAACTGAATCACAAACCGAAGGTATAAAATTTGAATGCCACAAGGAAGAATCCTTGATAAATTCATGGTTCTTGAAGAACCAAGAGAAGAAGCAAAACCTCACGTTTTTCTTATTTTTATTCAATAACCCGTCCATTACAATGAGTGCATGCTATTTATAAGACATGACTGAAAAATAGGAAAAAATAAAAAATGTACTAAATAATAAAAGCCTAATTAAAGTTGATTTGGTCTGAAATTAGCAGCTCCAAAATAGGAAAATAGCTAAAAAAAAAACATTCTAAATAATAGAAGCCTAAAATTAAGGTGGATTTGGTCTGAAATTGGCAACTCTAAAATAGGAAAAATATTTGTTAATTGGTATGGAGCTGGAAAGTCAATCAGCTATTAATCCACACCATAAATCACGCCCAATTAAGCCAAATCAGCCCTCAATAGCATGGATTAAATTTATTACCCCTTCATCTTCTTTTGGGCCAAGCTTGGAATGTCCTATGTTAGAATCAACCCAAATCTCTTATATCATCCCACTAAGTGCTTCTTGGATCTTGCTCTAGTAATGGGCCCAACTGGAACATACAATGGATCCTTTAATGCTTGGTGATTCTCAACAATGGGCATATTTGTCTACCAGCTAGCCCCCAATGCCTGAAGGATATTCATAGATGCCGAGGTGTTATGAGGACAGCTTAGTTGGGGTAACCGAGCCCTAACCCTTGAGGAATTTTTTTATTGCTACAAATCCCAAGAGATAGACGCATCAAGTGGCTTCTATAATTTCGTGTGTTGTTGGGCTTCATTAAGGTTGGTGTCTGGGATGCCAGACTCCAATCGTACATGGAAAAATAGATTTTTCTTTGTCCAAGGGATTAATTGGGTGTGTAAACCTGACGAATGGAATAGTGTCGGCAACTTTTATGATCATGCCTGGGGAGTTTTGGATAAGTCTGGTAGGTCATCCATCACCTTTCCCTAGTTCGTTGGTTTTTTCTTTTTGTTGAACTAACTTGTTCTATGTTATTTTTAGCTAAGGAACACTTGACGATCACTCTGGAGCAAAAGGATTTCCTTAGCTAGGTGTTGGACGTCCCTTTCACTCAAAGATCCAGGAAGGGGCTCATCACCCTTGACACTCTCCACGCCTATTGTAATGGATTGGTCCCAACTCCAGAGGCTCGACAACTTGACAAAATTTCTCAAATTCGTAAGTGTTCTACTCCATTGCTTTAAGTTTGTGTTTCCCCTTTATTGCAACTTATTCTTTCTGTTGATTTTAGAGATAGAGCCTATTAAGAACAAGCAAGCGGAAATCAAGGGGGCTACTACCCTTCGTTCCAAATCTGTAGGGTCGTCGCTCCCTCCAGTGACCGTCAGCCAAAAGAGGAAGCCATCGACAGACGTGGGTCCTTCATCAAAAAATTTCAGGGCCCATCTACGCTTCCTGGACAATTAGAGGTCATCCCTCTTGTGCCTAAGCCTTGTCGCCATGGCGTAGGCAAGGGTTTAATGACTTTTCAGGGTCCTACCGTTCATCCTCCCATCCCTTTACTAGTAAGGAGCTAGGAATTTGCTGTTGATACAGCCAGCTCCTTCGTCCGTGACGCCGATCTTGACGAGTGCTTAGAGCATGAAATCAAGGCTTTGGGATATTTGAGTCTTTTTGACCTAATGAGGGTGAGTAGTAGTTCCTTCCTTTGCATTTTATTTGTTTATTAGCTGTAACCCATGTGTAAATCCTATTGCTCGTCTATTTCTAGGCCTTAGTGAGGATGAGGGCACTTCAAGTTAGGTGTGCTGCAAGGGAGGCATCGATTAAGCATTTGAGGACTCGTCTGGAGGCTAAGGAGGAGAATACGAAGAAATACAAGAAGGCCAGCCAGATCTTGAACAAGGAGCTTAACGATCAGAAGGCCTTACTTCAAGGAAGCATCAATTAGGTTGAGGAGTTGACGAAGGAGAACTCCAACTTGAAAAGCGCGCTAATGGCTCTCCGTGAATATGTGGACAAGGCTAAGGTCGAGGCTGTTGCGGAGTTCCAGACGTCTTAGAACTATTTTGACAAGATGGGAACCATGTATGGTGACGGCTTTGAGGATTTCCGCAAGCAAGCTATCCTTCTATACCTGGGCGTAGATTTTTCCCAAGTTCAGATGAAATTAAATAAGTGGATTTGTGCAAAAAAGAAATCTAATGGATTTTAATCTTACAAAGGCCATGATGAAGTCAAAGAAGGCCAACCCAATTAAATTCAAGTCCAATTGGAGCAAGGAATCAAAGGAAATTTGCACCTAATCCAAGTCCAATTTGGATTAGGATTCCAGCTTGCATACCAGTTAGTATTTGGAGCATAGCTTTTGGCTCAGATGTTCAATCGAGATGATTCAAGTTGGGCTGGAAATCTAACTTAAAGGGCTACAACTTTGTAGTTTACCAAAAGTCCGAATTCTGAAGTTAAATGGGCCAAAAATGTCGGTTAAATGAAGCCTAAAAACCTGGGATTTTCTCCAGACGGAATTCAACTTATAATAGGATTCCTTGACCTATTTAAAAGCTCTTTAGGGAAAATTTCAGAGGAGAGGTTCTGTAGAACATAATTTATTTTTTCTTAAAGTTTCTTTACAGTTATTAGAGTTCTATTTGTGTTATAGCTTGCTAGAAGCCTTGCTAGGGTAAGAGGTGAAATCTAACAATTTATTGGTATGTTCTTAACAATTATTTATTGGTTTTAATGATTATATTTTTTTTTTTTGATTGTTTTACTCATCTAGAAAAGTGTTTAGTTCTGTATAATTCTTTGACTTATTGTAGACTCTGAGCACGTTAAATGCTTAGTATTCCCTGCAAACTAATTCACTAGTTTTGTTTTGCCTAAAATCAATCAATTTCATGAAACTACCTTAGACAATTAATTCTTGAATTCTTATTGTTAAATCATCTGACAAAGGTCATCCTTCGTATTTATTTTAGTTGAGTTATAAAATAAATATTGTTAAGACTACCAATAGATGTGTTGTGAGTGGATTCCTAAACCTTAGCACCTTAATATATTGTTATTTTCACTCAATTTAAATTACTTTTACTAAACTATTAAAAATCTCTTCAGTTAAACTTTATTATTTTAGTTTTGTTCTCTTGTGATTTGCTAATCAATTCCCTTTTCCCTGTGGATTCAACCTCAAACTTTCGGAGTTATTACTTCGTGATAATCCTGCACTTGGGAGCATTATTTAAGTTGCAGTAAGTTTTTGGCGCCGTTGCCAGGGAATTAGGCGATTAGAGAAGTGTTCCTCTTTGTTTGGAGAGGTTTTCGGCATTAAATTTCTTCACATATTTGGTAATATCTCTCCAACTCTTTTCTTTTTTAAGTAGTTTAGCTTTCTTTTAGAGTTTTTCTTTTATTTTTACTTCTCTTTATTGTTAAAGGTTTTTGTATTATTTTCTTTTCTTTTTCTTTTTTCCTTCTTGGTTTAATATTGCATGCGTGTTTGGTGTCGTGATAGTGATAATCGCTTGGTTAGAATTAAGTCTAATAATTTTTTTGGCAATTTATCTTATTCTTTCACACATTCTGATACACTTGATATCATGGCGGACTTAGAGAGTAATCATGGTGATGAGAAATAATTTAAATAATGAAAACTTCCATGCTCACCAACCCATTAGAACTCTCAAGGATTATTTGCAACCTACTAGGAGTAGTGCACCATCATGCATCATTTTTCCAACTAATGCAAATAATTTTAATTTTAAGCCCGGTATGATTTCATTACTTCCTAAATTTCATGGCTTAGATTCTGAAAATCCACCTACACTTTAAGGAATTTGAGGAGGTATGTTCTACCTTCCATGACCAATCATGTAATGAAGAGACCATTAGGTTGAAGTTTCTCCCTTTTCCTCTTAAAGACAAGGCAAAAACTTGGCTTAATTCTTTGAGACCTAGGTCAATTGGTACTTGGCAAGAGATGCAAACTGAATTTTTAAAGAAATTATTTCCAATTCATATGACTAATGCACTTAAAAGAAAAATAATGATTTTTTCACAAAAGGATAATGAGACATTTTATCAATGTTGGGAAAGATTTAAAGATTTGCTTAATTCATGTCCACATCATGGCTATGAAACTTGGCGTATAATTAGTTTTTTCTATAAAAGTTTAACTCCAAAGATGCACCAATTTGTAGAGATGATGTGCAATGGAGAATTTTTGAATAAAGATCCTAATAAGGCTTTTGATTATTTTGATCTCTTAGTTGAGAATGCCCAATAATGGGATACTACTGGTACCTCAGATAGGTCCAGAGCATCCACAACCCCTCTGGGGGTGGTAAGTACCAACGTAGGGAAAATGATGACCTTAATGCTAGGGTGGCTAGTCTAACTTGGAAGCTTGAAGCCATGGAATTAAGGGCAATGGAATCAATATTGTGCATAAAATTGATGAAGTTTGTAGAATTTGTGAGACCATGGAACACCATACCAATGAATGCCCTAAAATTCCAAATTTTAAAGAGGTGTTGCATGATTAAGCAAATGCTATGAACATGGTGAAAAAATCATACCCTTCCCCTTATTCAGAGACATACAATTCAGGGTGAAGGAATCACCCAAATTTTAGTTGGAGGAATGATAATGTGGTTGCACATCCTACACATGGTTCTTCAAATTTTGTTCTCTATGACCCCTGCTCCAAAGACGAGTCTTGAGGACACTTTGCAACAATTCATGCAGACTTAATCTACCATTAATAATCAGAATTCACAAGCCATAAATGACATTAGAAGCACTCTCACTAAATTGACCACATCCATGAGCACAATAGAAAAGGGTAAGTTTCCATCTCAACCATAACCAAACCCATAAGGTCAATTTTGTGTTGATGATTGTAGTTCCTCTGAAAATAAAGCGAGTCAAGTTACATCTGTAACTACTCTTCGTAGTGGAAAAATCATTGAGAAAGATATTCCTAAAAGCAATACACAAGATGAATCTTCCAAAATAAAGAGTAGTGATGAAGTCCTTGGCCCTAAATCTAATGAAATTGAAAGGTATCTTATCCCTTCTCCCTTTCCCCAAAGGTTGATTCCACCTCAAAAAGTGAATCAAAATTTTGAAATCCTTGAAGTACTTAAGCAAGTTAAAGTGAACATTCCTCTCTTGGATGCCATAATGCAAATTCCATCATATGCTAAATTTTTGAAAGATTTTTGTACTGTTAAGCGTAAGCTTAATGTACATAAGAAGACATTTTTGACCAAACAAATTAGTGCAATCATTCAAAACAATAGATCTCCAAAGTTTAAAGATCCTGGTTGTCCCACTATTTCATGTGTGATTAGTAATTCAAAAATAAAGAAAGCTTTGCTTGATCTTGGGGCAAGTGTGAATCTTTTTCCATATTCAGTGTATAAGCAATTAGGTCGCGAGTTAAAACCCACTTCCATAATTTTACAACTTGCCGATCAATCTGTGATTGTTCCTAAGAGTGTTGTTGAGGATGTGTTTTGGTTCAAGTGGACAAATTTTATTTTCCTATTGACTTTATTATTTTGGACATGCATTTTGTTTCTAATGCTAATTCTCAAATATCTATGATTTTAGGATGCCCATTTCTTGCAACTTCTAATGCATTGATAAATTGTAGAAGTAAGGTATTAAAATTATCTTTTGGCAATATGACCCTTAAGCTTAATATTTTTAATACTTGTAAGAAAACTAGGGCTGAAGAGGATGTGCATGAAGTTAACTTGATTGAAACAATTGTTCAAGACCAAATATTAGAAACTTTTTTAGTCAATTCATGTGATTTTAACTTTAATGAGAATTCCGAAATTACATACGTTCATTGTCTCTTGGAATTTGCACAGGAATTATAAGCGAGCAATTGAAAATTGAAATACGAGGAGTTGCCACCTTGTGAGATAAAGTTGTTGCCATCTAGTGAGCAAGTACCTAAATGGAAGTTGAAGCCTTGGCCAAATGATCTCAAGTATGCTTTTCTAGGAATTGATGAGACTTTTCCTATGGTAATATCTTCTGAACTTGACTCCTTGCAAGAATGTAAGTTATTAAATGTTTTGAGTAAACATAAAGGTGTCATAGGAAGGAACATGGCTAACATAAAAGGACTTAGTCCATTGGTTTGTACTCATAGGATTTATTTAAAGGACAATGGCAAACCATCTAGGGAGACTAAACAAATTTTGGAAAAGACAGTTAATCCAAATCGTAAAAATTGGTCTTTGAGGTTGAATGATGCACTTTAGGCATATCACACTGCCTATAAAAATATTCTTGGTATGTCTCCCTATAGACTTGTTTATGGTAAAGCTTGTCACTTGCCTGTGGAATTGGAACATAAATCATATTGGACAATAAAGATGTTTAATTTTAACTTAGACAAGGCTAGTTCATTGAGAAAATTCCAATTGAATGAGTTGGAAGAAATTCGGCATGATGCATATTAGAATTCTAGGATTTCTAAAGAAAGAATGAAGATTTTTCATGACAAACAAATTTTTAAGGAAATCTTTTGAACCATCTCAAAAAGTTCTTTTGTATAATTCTAGGTTACATTTGTTCCCTGGAAAATTGAGATTTAGATGGACTGGACCTTTCATTGTTAAAAATGTTTTCCCCCCATGGTGCCATAGAAATTGAAAATCCTAAGAATGGTAACATATTTAAGGTGAATGGACAACATCTTAAGCAATTTCTTGAGAATTTTTCACAAGAGGAGGAATCCATTAATTTGTAGGATCCCATTTATCAAGACTTGCCAAGCAATTAGCATTAGTATTTGTGTCGTAGTTTAGATTGTGCTTTTTTTCTTTTTATATTTTTGTTGTTTTGTTTTCTAACCCCTTTTGCAGGTGTTAAAGTTTTTTTCTGTTCATTTATGTTCATCTCTTCAAGGTACTCTCTATAATCTCTACTCTTTATTGTTTTTCCTTGTTATCATTGAGGACAATGTAAGTTTTAGGTTGGGGGGAGGAACTTGAGATGATTTGCATTTTGTTTTATTTTATGTTTTTTTTTTTTTTTTTTTTGGGTTGTTTTAGTGTTTTTTTTTTTTTTTTTTGGTTTTTACTCCAATTTTCAAAACAAAGAAAAAAGAAAAAAAAAAGTGTTGCTTTAGCAAGAGTTTTAAGTCAAAGTTCTTTATGCTACTTCTATCTAAAGAATTCCACTGTTTTTCATGCTCAACTAGTATGTACATGCACTTTAGCCACATGAACATATTTCTTGGTTGAGAGATAGAGATAACTTTGAAAATCTTGAAAATAAAATGTAGAGACTATAACCCAAATGAGTTCTTAAGCCATTCATTTTTTTAGAGGATTATTTTCTTTTGACCTCATTTTTCATTTGGAAGCACATAACTTTGTTGTTGCTTAGTCTCATTATTCTTTTATTTGGTCGAATGCTAAGAATACATCAAATTTTGTGCCACACCTAAATATGTTAAAGTCATGGATTTTGAAGAACTATCCCAATCCTTAAGAGATGATTTCAGGCCATCTTTGTTAATTTTGAGCCTTTATTATTTTCTTTCTTGATACATTACCGCTAGTCACCCATTTGATTCTATTATTTTAGCCGTTCTTTCTCAAACACTTTCCTATGGTGTTCCAAGAATGAATGCAATCAAATTGTCTTATTAAGATAAATTTGTGGTGAAATAGCTGGAAGAAAATGAGGACTCACTCAAAAAAAAAAAAAAAAAAAATCATAAACAGAAAGGGAAAAATGTTGAAAAAAAAGGGAGTGTGGAAGAGGAAGAAATAGAGAATAAATTTGTTGATGAAATTTTGAAAAAAAAAAGAAAAAAAAGGTGAAAGTGCGATATTCAAGAAACTTGAGAGAATAAATTAATTGGCATATATTCAAAAGAAGTTGTCTCTCTAATTATTCTTGGGAACACTTTTTATTTTTACCTATACCATTTCTTCTAAATTCCTCCTCTTTACCCTACATTACGTCCCAATGGAAGTCCTATTTGATCTTAAGGTATCGCTTGGATCTTGACATGACTAATCAATGTGTGTGGTGTAATATTCTTAGTGTTTGGCATCCTTTCATGAGACTATAAATATCCTTTATTTTGCTTCACCGTTCTTCATCTTCTTTATATGTGAGATATTAGTCTTTGTTCTATATTATTCTGCTCACATATGTTTGAGAGTGTTACACCCTTTTCGGAGTGATTTTATTTGTTGAGTGTTAAGAACTGTGAGATTTGAGTTGAAGCATAACTTTGGATAGAAATTCAAGCCATATTTTATCTTAAGACTAAGGTTGTGTTTGTGTTAGCTAAACTATTCACACACTAAGTATTGATGGCATGTGGAATATCTTTGGTGGTTGTTAGTGTTTTGACCTTTGATTAACTATTTCTACTAAAGTAATAATCTTTTGTTATTTTGTGTCTTTGTCTCGAGTCGCTTAAATTGCTAGGGACTAGCAATGAGTTGGTTGGGGAGTGTGATAATAGCTTAATTTTGCATATTTATATCATTATTAGAAAATCATTATCATACTTATTTTTGAGTTAATTCTTGCATTTTATAGTTGGTTTTGGAATAATGATGAATAATCAATTTTGTGCTTAATTGAATTTTAATGTGTGAATTTGCTTTTTGTAGGATGATGAAATTAAATAAGTGGATTTGTGCAAAAAAGAAATCTAATGGACTTTAATTTACAAGGGCCATGATGAAGTCAAAGAAGGCCAACCCAATTAAATTCAAGTTCAATTGGAGTAAGGAATCAAAGGAAATTTGCACCTAATCCAAGTCCAATTTGGATTAGTATTTGGAGCATAACTTTGGGCTCAGATGTTCAATCAAGATGATTCAAGTTGGGCTGGAAAGCTAACTTAAAGGGCTACAACTTTGTAGTTTACCAAAAGTCTGAATTCTGAAGCTAAATGGGCCAAAAACGTCGGTTAAGTGAAACTTAAAAACCTAAGATTTTCTCCAAACGAGAATTCAACTTGTAATAGAATTCCTTGACCTATTTAAAAGCTCTTTAGGGAAAAATTTAGAGGAGAGCTTCTGTAGAACATAATTTAGGTTTTCATAAAGTTTCTTTATAGTTTTTAGAGTTCTATTTGTGTTATGACTTGCTAGAACCCTTGCTAAGGCAAGGGGTGAAACTTAACCATTTATTGATATATTCTTAACAATTATTTATTGGTTTTAATGCTTATGTTTTTATGTTTTTTATTGTTTTACTCATCTAGAAAAGTGTTTAGTTCTGTATAATTCTTTGATTTATTGTAGACTTAGGGCACATTAAATGCTTAGCATTCCCTGCGAACTAATTCACTAGTTTTTTTTTTTTTTTTTTTTTTTTTTTTTTTTTTTTTTTTTTTTGCCTAAAATCAATCAATTTCATGAAACTACCTTAGACAATTAATTTTTGAGTTCTCATTGTTAAATCATCCGACTAAGATCAACCTTCGTATGAATTTTAGTTGAGTTATATAATAAATATTGTTAAGACTACCAATAGATGAGTTGTGCGTGGATCCCTAAACCTTAGCACCTTAATATATTGTTATTTCCACTCAATTTAAATTACTTTCACTAAACTATTAAAAATCAGTTAAACTTTATTATTTTAGTTTTATTCTCTTGTGGTTTGATAATCAATTCTCTTTTCCCTGTGGATTCGACCTCGAACTTTCCGAGGTATTACTTCGCGACAATCCTGCACTTGAGAGCATTATTTAAGTTGCAACATCGTCCGAGGGTAAGAAGGTCGTCCATCATGGAAGCACTTGGATGACCTCTCAACACTTAGAAATTTTCAGAATGAATTTATGTTTAAAAGCTTATAATTCAGGACACGTTCTACTATTTTGAAGTATGAGCAAAATCCTTATTCATCGCTATAACTTCCCACTAAGGTCCTAACTTCTAATGGTGGTTGTAAAAGATAAAACTGAACCTTCTAACTTCTATTGCAATTGTGGAAGTTAAGTTTGAACCTTCCAACTTCCATACACATTGAGGAAGTTACTAAACAAGTAACCACTCCAAAGCTCACTATAAAAGGATTCATCCA
This sequence comes from Quercus parvula, assembly GCA_030820535.1. NCBI lineage: Eukaryota > Viridiplantae > Streptophyta > Magnoliopsida > Fagales > Fagaceae > Quercus > Quercus parvula. Next base: position 27,026,525 of record JAUAME010000004.1, read on the forward strand.
TATCAAATGAAGGTCAGTTTCCACCACTCCTAAAGTTGGAATTCTTGAGTCTTAGAGAAAAAACTAACTTAAGCATCAGAGGGTTCTTGATCGGTTCACCTCGGTCACCTTTGATCTTGTGTTTCTTTCTTTTCAAGCCTTCCAAACAACCACTAGCCCATTAAAGCCCAGAGCATTCAGCCTACTAATTTTCTGTGCATCATTAGTTGGCACTGACTGTAGGGAAGATTAAATTTGTGTTTTGTGATTTATCTTTCTTGGACAAAAGGCTATATGGTCCAGACAAGGTCAATGGCCACTAGTCCAGGCCATGAGGAGAGTAGGAATGCTTCCAGCCACCCCAACCACGCTCACCAATCAGCACCTGTTATGTAACCGCCTTCCATTCAACAAATATAGTCCATGGCAACTGCCATGGCAGAGCTAACCCGTCAGAATCAGGAGTTGACTCGAGAGATCAACCAAAGAAGGCAACATCATGAAAGGTGTGTGGAAGGGTAGGCTTAGAGTCAAGAAGTTAAAGAAGGAGAAAATGTTGAGTGCAAGAACCACTCAAAGGGAACAACATCGCATGGGGTGCCACACTTGGAAAAGGAAATGGATCAAATGAGGAGGGCTATGGACAAGATGAGGGAGAATATGAGAAGGACGAATCACGTAGATGATTTAGTTCATCGAACCAATTCCCCTTTCATAACTTCCATTAATAATTATCCTCTGCCTTCCAAGTTTAAGATGCCTTCATTGGATTTGTATCATGGAACGCGTGACCCATATGACCACATTGCAACCTTCAATACCACAATGCACCTTCAAGGGGATCCAGATGAGATAATGTATAGGGCCTTCCCAACCACCCTTAAAGGACCAGCACAAGTATGGTTTAGTAAGATACCTCCAAACACTTTAGTTCTTTTGAGGAGTTGAGTAAGTTATTCGTCTTTAACTTCATTGGAGGTCAAAGGCATAAGCGTTTCTTGTCCAGCCTATTGACTATAGAGAATAGAGATAATGAAAGTTTGTCATCCTTCAACACTCGCTTCAACAAGGAAGCCTTAACGGTAGACGAGATTGATGATAAATTGTTGTTAGCAGACTTCCACAATGGAGTTAGTTCAATTTATTCATCCATAAGCTCTATGATCAAGAACCACAGACCATGGATGAACTCATCCACTCAGCCTAAAGCTTCATGAATGCAAAGGATGCGATCATCGCCAAGAAGAGGAAGAAAGCAGAGCGAATGGAAGTGGACCTCCCACATCATCCTAAACAAGGCTCTCGTCCAAAGAAGGCTCGGATGGGAGAGAAGAAAGATAGAGTCAATAAGAAGGCAAGTTTGTCTTCAAGAAGAAGCCAGCATTACACGCCCTTGAACGTTCCACTTGATCAAGTGCTTATGCAAATCAAGGATGACCCATCCTTGAAGTGGCCAAAGAAGATAAGGGGAGATCCAAACAAGCACAATAAGAATAAGTATTGTCGCTTCTATAGAGATCACGGGCATGACACAGATGACTGCTATGACTTGAAGTAGCAGATTGAAAATCTCATCAGGCAAGGAAAGTTGAGAAATTTTCTTGGACGGAATCATAAAGACGAGAAGTTAAAAGGAAAGGTAAAAAAGCCATCACGGCCCCCACTTGGAGAAATAAGAGTTATTGTAGGAGGGACTTCAGCAGGACAATGTTCCAAGTCAAGGAAGACCTACCTAAAGGTGGTGCAGAATGTCTAACTCTCTGGACGACCTCTAAGGATGAAGGGGGTAGACGAGCAGGCCATTACTTTCACAGACGAAGATGCTAGAAGGGTCCATCATCCGCATGACAATGTAATTGTCATAACTCTGCTCATTGTAGACTACACGATTAGAAGGGTGTTGATAGATAATGGGAGCTCAGCAGACATCCTATATTACCCCGCTTTCTAATAAATAAGGCTTGGACGAGATCAACTTCGTCCAATGAATTCACCTTTAGTTGGATTCAAAGGAATGAAGGTACAACCGGTGGGCACTATTACTCTACCCATCGTGGTAGGGGTGTATCCACAGCAAATAGCTAAAGAAGTGAATTTTCTCGTCGTAGATTGTTCATCTTCCTATAATGCCATCATTAGACGACTAACTTTGAACAATTGGAAGGCAGTAACGTCTACCTACCACCTATCTGTCAAGTTTCCAACAAATTATGGAATAGGGCAAGTACAAGGAGATCAATTAGCCGTTAGAGCCATGTTGGTTATGGATGAGCATGTGCAGAAGATCAATATAGAGGAGAGAAGGGTTGCTATAGAGCCCACTGAAGTATTGGAAGATGTTCCTCTGGATGAGGGTAACCCTAAGAAGTTTACCAGAATTGGTACAAGTATGGAGCAAAAGACGTAGCAAGACCTCGTCCAGTTCTTAAGGAGGAGCATTGATGTTTTCGCGTGGAGTCATGAAGACATGCCAGGGATTGACCCAAGTGTCATTACTCATCGTTTGAATATGTATCCATCTTCCAAGCCTGTTCTTCAGAAGAAGAGGGTCTTTGTTCTTGAACGAGATAATGCTATCAAGGAAGAGGTCCAGAAGTAAGCCACAACAAAATTTATTCAGGAAGTTTATTACCCGAATTGGTTAGCTAATGTAGTGATGGTCAAGAAGGCTAATGGCAAGTGGAGGATGTGTGTAGACTTCATTGATTTGAACAAGGCTTGCCCCAAGGATAGTAATTCGTTGCCATGCATTAACCAGTTGGTAGACTCAACAGCAGGTCATCAATTGCTAAACTTCATGGACGCTTTCTCAAGTTATAACCAGATAAAGATGGACGAGGCAAATCAAGAGAAGACATCCTTCATCACCAGTCAAGTTCTGTTTTGTTACAAGTAATGCCCTTTGGTTTGAAGAATGCGAGGGCAACCTATCAAAGGCTGGTCAATCATATGTTTTGTCCATAGATAGGACGAAATGTACAAGTTTATGTGGATGACATATTGGTGAAAAGCATGAATGAGAAGAAACATCTAGACGACCTACAAGAGACTTTTGACACGCTTAGACAATATAACATGAAGCTGAATCCAAGCAAGTGTGCCTTCGGGGTTTCATTAGGGAAGTTCCTAGGATTTATGGTTTCATAGAGGGGAATCGAAGCAAATCCTGATAAGATCCAAGCAGTACTGAATATGGAGCCACCAAGAAATGTCAAGGAAGTCTAATCCCTCACTGGATGAGTTGTAGCCCTTAACAGGTTTGTTTCAAAAGCTACCGACAAATGTTTACCATTTTTCAAAGTTCTCAAAAAGGCGTTTGAATGGACAGATGAGTGTCAAAAGGCCTTCCAAGATCTTAAGGTCTATCTTACTACAACTCCGCTGCTAAGTCCATCTATACTAGGTGAGAAGTTGTATTTATACTTATCAGTATCCCCACATGCAGTAAGTTCAGCATTAGTCAGGGAAGAAGGGAAAGTGTAGAAGCTTGTTTATTATACAAGCTGGGCACTAAGGGGGGCAGAAGGACGATATCCTATGATGGAAAAGTTGGCCTTTGCACTGATAACAGCTTCCAGGAAGCTAAGACATCACTTCTAGGCTCATGTCATCAATGTCTTGACAGATCATCCACTCAAGAAGGTAATGAACAAGTTGGAAGCCGCAGAACGACTGATCCAATGGGCTATAGAGCTAGGTGAGTTTGACATCAGGTATCAACCTAGAAGTGTAATAAATGCTCAAGTTTTAGTAGATTTCATTGCAAAGTTCACTCCAAACCATGGCGATTTAGACAAGGTGGAGGAAGATTGGAGATGGGTTATCTATGTAGATGGATCGTCCACACTATATGCAAGTGGAATAGGAGTTATACTAAATTCCCCAGAATGGGACAAGTTGAAATATGCAGCTCGTCTACAGTATCAAACAACCAACAACGAAGTTGAATATGAAGCCTTCCTTAAAGGGTTGGAATTGGCTAAGTCCTTAGAGGTAGAGTCAGTAGTCGTCTAAGGAAACTCTTAGTTAATCATAGGTCAAGTAAATGGAACATGTAAAGTAAAGGAAGAACGGATGAAAAAGTATCTCAACAAGGTGAAGCTTCTTATTAAGAAATTTAAGGAAGCCAGTTTCCTTCATGTTCCAAAGGAGGAAAACATAGAAGCGGATGCCTTAGCAAAGATAGCATCAGTAGATGGGTCGATGGACGAACTTGATGAAGTCCAGTACATGCCTAGCATAGATCTTCCAGAAGTGCAACAGGTAGAAGGTGAAGAAAACTAGATGACCCCGATATTAGCTTACCTAAGGGATGGAAGGCTTCTAGAAGAAAAAGACAAAGCCAAAAAGCTAAGGATCAGATCAACTAAGAATGTCCTTATAGACGATGTGCTATATGAAAGAGGCTTCTCTCAGCCTTACCTAAGGTGTTTAGCTCCAAACGAAGCAAACTATATGTTGAGAGAAGTCCATGAAGGAGTATACGGAAACCATTCAAGAGCAAGAGCACTCGTCCATAAGGTCGTCCGTGCAGGTTACTATTGGTTGACCATTCAAGCAGATGCTAAGGCTTATGTAAAGATGTGTGATCAATGTCAACGCTTCAATAACATCCCTAGACAACCATCGGAGTACCTCACTCTGATGATGGCCCTATGGCCCTTTGCACAATGAGGATTGGATATTTTGGGTCCCTTTCTAATAGGAACTAGGTGGATGAAGTTTTTGGTAGTGGGGATCGATTACTTCATTAAATGGGTGGAAGCTGAATCCTTAGCAAAGATCGCACAACGGAATGTCAAGAACTTCGTCTAGAAGAGCATTGTATGCCAATTTGGGGTGCCTAAGGTATTAATGTCAAACAATAGACAGCAGTTTGATAACAAACTCTTCAAAGATTTCTATGAGTAACTTGGAATTAAAAATGATTATTCCTCACCTTCCCACCCACAAGCAAATGGACATGCTGAAGTTGTAAACCAATCCTTATTGTAGATCATCAAGACTCAACTTGAGGGGGTAAAGGGAGTATAGCCAGATAAGCTACCAAGTGTTCTATGGGCTTATAGGACGACTATGAGGACCCCACGGGGGAAATTCATTTTAAACTAGCCTATGGAAGTGAAGCAATCATACCTGCAGAAGTGTACGTGGCTAACCACAAGGTGATGAAGTATCAGAACGAGGAGAACGAAGAACAACTTCATCTTAACCTTGATCTGATAGACGAGGTAAGGATGGATGTAAAATAGAGAACAACAAGGTATAAAAATCTCAAGGCTAGATAATATGATGCAATGGTGAAACCCAGGTGCTTCAACATTAGGGACCTCGTCCTAAAAAGGGTCTCTTTAGCAACCAGAAACCCAGCCTATGAAAAACTAGGACCTAATTAGAAAGAACCCTACAGGATTATCAATTGCAAAAGTCAGGGATCATACTATTTGGAAGCCCTAGATGGACGAAAATTAGAGCACCCTTGGAATGTTGAGCATCTTAGAAGATACTATCAGTGAAGAGTTAGCTTGGAGTAGCATCATCCTAGACGAGCATCATCCTGGATGAGTATCATCATGGATGAAGTTGAAGTTATGTGTTACTTTCCTCATGTTTATCTATGTTAATTGCTAGTACTACATGTTTTTTAGTATTTTAATTCCCTAAAAAGTGTGTTAGCTTCCAGCTTATGCACTATCTATGGACATATTTGCGATGGACAAAGTCATGAACTTAGTCCATTTGTACATAAGTGTTTTCAATTCCCTAAAGGCACCAGCTTCTAAGCATGTGCCATGCTTGTGGATGATATTTATGTTGTGTATATAGTTTGGATTTCCAGTGTATATAATTTTGTGTGAATTTCTAATTTTCATGTTGTTGAAGTTCTCATCAAAAAACTAATCCACAAGAAGGCTAAAGGCCCAAGACGAGAAAAATCTTTGGATGCAGGGATGTAACGTCTATAAACTTTCCTTAAATAAGGTAAAAGCAAAGTAAAATAAACCTAAGGTATATTCGTCTAACTAATGGACAAGGTAAACCGTGCACGCAAGAATATTCAAAATCCATGGATGAATGTGACCAGCCAAACAATCCAATCTTGGATGAGTAAATGCTAGAAACGTCTTGCACAAAGATGAGTAAGGGACCGTCCAGCCTATGGACGAAGAATAACGCAAGCTATAAGTCAAATTTATGGACGAAGAAAGCATGCAAAGAAAATTCCATTCATAGACAAATTACACTTGTAAAACATATAGAATGGAAAAATGTTGGACATAAGAAGTTATCCTAACATGGACGAGTTAAATGACTTCATAAGTGGACGGACCATACTTAAAACCATAGGAGGACGATGTGAATAAAAGAAATTCATTCATACGCAAAATGTAGCATGTTCAACAGTAAATAGAGGATGGAAATAAACATTCATTCATAAAAATTTAAAGAAGGGTAGACGAACATCATTCAAAAACCCTTATGATATTCAAAGCCAATGAAGGCTATTGTATCTGTTGTGCGTCCATAAACTTGGACGAAAAGATTGTACTTAAATAAATTTTAAAAATAAAGCCTAAAACAATGGGCATTCCCAACAAACTAAAATAAATAATTTTTTCTTAAAAAGAAATCAATTTTATGGGGATAAACCACTGGGGGCATTGCCCCCAGACTTTGGGTTGTCTTTGGCTAGCTCGGCAGCATCCTATGCAGGTTTTGTTGAGGCATCGTCCACAACATTGACGTCTTTGGAGCTTGTCTGAATCGAGGAACTTTCTACTACAGTAGGAATTTGGAAAGAGTCGAAGTCCATCTCAGGGTAGGCCTCCTTGGCATCAGAGCGAAAGTATTCATAGCCAGCAACATAATATTGGTCTAAAGGATTAGTGTAATCGTTTGACTTCATGAATGTTGCAATGGCTTCCTTCTTCGCTTTCTCCAAGGACAAAGTGAACTCTTGACATTTCACCTCAAGGTGATTGATACGAGTCTCCTTCTCAATGAAGTCTTCCTTAAGCTCTTCTACCTCATTCCTTAGTTTCTTCTCTATTCCTTAAAGACGAGTAAGCTCCTCGGTCAGCCTAATCACTTCCCTCTTCTTCAAAAGGACCTCGTTATTAAGTTCTTTACTCTTTGCCTTAGCAGACTTAGCCTCGTCACAAAGCTCCTTAGCTTGGCTGGACACGGTGTAGAACTTCGCCATGGCCTGAAAAATAGATGGATAAAGGAGAGTTAGAAATTTTCCTTAAATTTCTTAGAAAATAAAATAGGGATAATAAAAAACTACATACCTTGAAAAGATCATGGATGGCAAAACTTTCAAAATCCCTCACTAACATATCGTAGCATGCGCTCACTTCTTTGTCAGTAATAAGTCCTTTGAACATCTTCCAAGCATAATCCTCGTCCAGCATCAAGTTGGGAGGACGCTTGGTTTAAACTGAAGGATGAGTCCTCTGAAAAGCTTTGGCTATAGGGGGAGTAGAGTTTTCAGGTTGGACGGAAGGAGTAGTTTGGATGAGCACTAGGTTCACTGCCGAGTCGTCTAGGTGTACGGTCGTATTTGGAACTTTTGAAACCTTGGGCATCAAGCTTCTATTTCTTAGAACCTCGGCGTCTTGGAAGATCATCGAGGTCAACATTGCTTGAAATTCTTTTCCTCTTCCCAGCCTGGACGGCAGGCTTTTGGACGGCCAATGGAGCTGCTTCGTCTTGGACCTGGACGTCCTCTTCACCCTCAATGCCACTAGCAACACTTTTTCCTTTGTTTTCTTTCATAGTGGCTAACCCTTCGATGAAGAAGACGTAAAGTTAATAATGTACAATAAAAAATAAAAAATGATGATGAATGAGTGGACGATATTTACTTCAACGAGTGGTATTTTCATGGGCAAGTTTCTCGTCAGTTGGCTCAAGACCAAGTCCCCAAATAGCAAGACGACGCAGGGTTACCAAACTATGAAAGGATCTATTAGGGTAAGCATGGGCTTTGTTAATACGATCCAAATGAAACTTGTCCAAACGTGGACGAGTAATGGCTACAAAAACACAAAATAGAGTTAGATGAGGAAAAGATCAAATAAAACAGACAAAGCAAAGGAAGAAGAACATACCCTTAGGATGAAGATGACCTAGGACATTAGTAAAAGGAGGCATGAGGGCATTATTTACATCAATTGGGTCCCCAGCCCAATTTCTTGAAATAAAGAAAAATTCCTTCTTCCATAACCTATCAGAAGAACTATGACCCCTAATCAAACTAAATTGGGGAAGTCTAGACGAAAACTAGTAAAAATAAGCAAATTGTGTAATTTCTGAGGGTTTATAATAGTAAAGGAACTCCTCCACTATAATTTGATGGTTCCCCTCAAACACCTCATGCCATAACACTTGTATGGCTACTATCATCCTCCATCCATTAGGGTTGAGCTAGTTTGGTCCAACACCTAACCTATGGAAGAAACTTCTACAGAAAGAATTGAGAGGACCTAAGACTTGCTAAGAGGTAAGAAGTACATACACCAAAACCTAAAAGAGGAGAACAACACCATTCTCCTCTTTCAGGTAAACAAGGTCTAAACTCACTAGGAATTTGATATCTACCTACAAGAGTTGTCAACCTATTTGCGTCCAAGGTAGACGCCACCTCAAGGGCACAACTATAAATTACATTCTCTTCCTCCTCTTCGTCTTGAGGGGGACTGGGTGGCCTACTCCTTCTGGACGAGCTAGCCTCAGCCCCAGAAGCCATCCTACGTTGCATTTCCTAGAATTCATTTAAGGGAAAACTAGGAACCCCAAATGAATAATACTCGTCTTGGGAACTACTATCACTACTACTATTACTCTCACTACTGCTCTTATAACTACCATCACTTCCAGGGGACTCGTCCTAGTACTCGTCTATTTCTCTCTCAGTATTACCACTAAACGCAGACATGTTTATAAGAATAAATAGACGAAAGCCTAAGGATGAAGGGAAGGAAGTACCTGACGAGAAACTAGAGATAAGAACGACTAGACGAAGCTCTTGGACGAGATGGAAGAAAGGAAATTATCAGAAAAGTGAAGGGTAAGAGAGAGAATGCACATATTTATAGGGCCCAGAGGTGGGTCAACGAAGCGACATGAACCAATCAGAAGCTGAGACATGGCATTTTCCTCGAAAAATAAATCAACGCAGTGAGTCAACCAATAAGATTGTGACACATGGTGCAATCTAAAATAACAAAATCCAACTAGAGGAAGGACGACACATGGCATATCAATTGACCATTAAAATGTTGACACGTGTCAAAAGCAAACAGTTATACCGTAGTGTTTTGGACGACCCTTGGACAAAGGGGGCAATTGATGGTGAACCAAAAATTAGACCATCTCCAGTTCGTCCATAGTGTCATCCAAGTCTAGAAAGGTTATCCTAATATAAGAAGGTCGTCCAGCATAAGAAGGTCGTTCGAGGGTAAGAAGGTTGTCCACCACAGAAGCACCTGGACAACCTCTCAACACTTAGAAATTTTCAGAATGAATTTATGTTCAAAATTTTATAATACGGGCCACGTTCTACTATTTTGAAGTATAAGCAAAATCTTTATTCATCGCTATAACTTCCCATTAAGTTCCTAACTTCTAATGGCGGTTGTAGAAGATAAGATTGAACCTTCTAACTTCTATAGCAGTTGTGGAAGTTAAGTCTGAAACTTCTAACTTCCATACACGTTGAGGAAGTTACTAAACAAGTAACCACTCCTAAGCTCACTATAAAAGGATTCATCCATATCAAATGAAGGTAAGTTTCACCACTCCTAAAGTTGGAATTCTTGAGTCTTAAAGAAAAAACTAACTTAAGCATCGGAGGGTTTTTTCCTGGTTCACCTTGGTCACCTTTGATTTTGTGTTTCTTTCTTTTCAAGCCTTCTAGACAACCACTAGCCCATTAAAGCCTGGAGCATTCAACCTACTGATTTTCTGTGCATCATCAACTGTCACTGTTTGCCCTTTTAAAAACTAAAAATTTTCTCTTTTCACAGGATAGATTCTCACGAAGTACTCATGGGATACTCGCGAAATGCCTCGAATGCACAGGACAAGTTTCGCGGGAAGCTGTTTCTCGCGAAGTAGTTGTGAGGGCCTCGCGAAGTAGTCGTGAAGGAGTTGCGAAACTCTCTATGTAAAATTTTGGAAGAAATGAAAATTAGCTTCCTCATTTTTGCAGTTAGGCTGGGAGATAGCTTTTCTTACGACTTACTCGTGAAAATGCCTCTGGATGAGTTTTTCAACAAAACATATTTGGATTTTTGGAAAAAATCTCAAAACACAAGTGAAACACAAAAACACATTCAAAAACAAATAAAATACTTAAAAATCATTTTGGGTTTGATCATCAAGCAATTGAGTATACACAAGTCACATTTGAACACGTACAATCACATAAATGAAATAGGCATTCATTGAAAATTAGTCTTGTGTGTTGTGTGTGAATCAAGTATGAACTAGGCCATAGTCTAGTATGACACTTCAATGATCAATTCAATCAAGTCATACACAACTAGCACAAAGTCAAGTAACCTATATCACTAGTAGAAATGAACATATATGACCCCCTACTAAAGTGTTTACATTTGATTGAAAGCTTTTCATTTGGCTTCGACTTTTTATACTTTTTGATCAAATACAACTCAATTTTTAAGCAACAATGCCATGAAATTTTTTATATTTCTTTAATGAATAAGCATTTGGCTTTGGCATCATACATTTTTAATACAAATTCCTCCACCTTTTCCTAGTCAAACTAGTTTTCAAAGTAAGGCTTTTTTAGCTCTTTCTCTTTTTTAGAGATTGATTTTTGTAGAGCTTTTTACATAAAAAATAAATGTGAGGAGATATATAGGCACAAGTCTACACATGTATCAAGATCAAACCAAACTATTGACTAATCATTCATGACAAACTTCAAGATCTATTTATAACAATCAAACATAGATTTCTAGATTTCGCTCACACTTAAAAATGTGCATACATAACAAGCTAATCTCATAAATGCACTATGCCATTAGTACGGAGGTACTAAGCCAAACTCAACATGTGATATGTGCTCAAACAAACATGACCAAACTTTTTGAATTTTTCACTTTTTATGTGTTTTTGGATTTTATAAAGTTGTAATTTACAACTAGTTTATGTTGGCTTTAATTCCATGTCAAATTTGATTGTAATTATGTTCAATCTTATGTACCCTATATTTTATGTGGGATTTATTTGTAAAGGTTGTGTGAGAGAAAGAGTGTGTGAAGACTCAATGCAATTGAAGACTAAAGTTGTTTTCGCGGGTAGCTCGTGAGTAAGCTTCCCACGTAGGGAAGCATGTGCCCTGCACATGACTGGAACGTGAAGAGTCAAGACAGAATGGAGACAACTGGTTTTCACGAGTATCTCGCGGGTAAGACCTTCCCGCGAGATACCTGCGAAACATTCAGTTTTTCTGAACTGTCATATCTGATACACACTTTCTGTACCTACACTATTTATACCCCCATTACCCACATATGTTGATGAGTGCTTCTGGGAGTGTTATCTTGTGTTTACATTCTTCTTCCCTACTCTTTTAGCTTTCATTTTACTGTTGTGTTTTAATGATTATGGCTTAGAGTAGTTATATTGTTTATCCACTCGCATTTACTCTATTCCACACTTAGTATAAGTTAGAATAAAATCAATCGAGCCATTTAACTTTGATTTGGGGGTCTGAACAGCTTTTGTGTTTTTAACACATTTTCAAGCTTTCAAATTTTTACTCACACAAACAAATGTAATAAAGGTAAGATCAAATGAAAAAACAATACATTTAAAGAAATACAAGATGCACAAATGCATGATAATGAAGCATCTAATGCATGAAGAGTCCTACAAAGATCGAAAGAATTAGATAAAGGACCAAAAGAGCATAAACTCAACCATAGGAACCCTTCCTCATCCAAACAGAATGATTTTTTGGAATGAGTGTCTCATGAGAAGTGAGACGAGGGTTGGAAGAATGAGAACCAGAGATGTACATAGACAAGGAGGTAAGAGCATTAACCACATGCTTCAACAACTTACCACTTTCAATCAAATCTGGTTTAGCTTGCAAAGCATAACTTTCAAGAAGCACACGTTGCTCTTTTCTTTTGATTCTTTTAAAATCTTGAAACTTAGAGTAATGAGATCTTAGATGACCAAAGGCACCACAATGGTGACAAATAATGTGTTTAGCTCCACTAGGCTTTTTTGTGAGGGATCTAGGAACATGGTTTTGTTCTCTCTTCAACATGGAACATTGAGGTCTTATATGACTGATCACACTGCAATGGTGGCAAGTAGGAACAAACTTAAATCTACTCAAATCCCTAGGATGAGACCTAAACGGAGGCTTTGGCTTAAAAGCCTTTCTCTACACTTTTTGGTTTCTTTTGTGTAGAGGAATGTATACCGATTTTTCTTTAGAGGTAGAACTCACAATAGGCACAAAATTGGGCAACATAACATGATTGCAACAAAGATTTTCTTCCTTTTTAGCAATAGGTTCAGCAATCAAACACTTGGCATGCATCTGAAGAGATTCATTTTCACATTTAAGATCATCAACAAGTTTGTTAGGCAAAACAAGTTTAGCATCCAAGTCCACATTCAAACATTCAAACTCTTTCATCTTTTCAAAAGAATTTTCAGCAAGTTTCTTATATTTCTCAACCAATTTATTGGATTCATTGAGCTTAGCAATCAAATCATCATTTTCACTAATAAACTTGTTCAAATTCTCATGAAACTTTTTAAACTTTTTCTTTAAGAGTTTGACATTTGGAATTTTAACAGCACCCAAAGATTCATGTAACATGTCATCCCCAAACATGCAAGGAAGCATACAAAGCACTATCCATGGCAAAACACACAAAGGTTCAAGGATCACACTTAGGTATTTAAACCAAAACAAGTGTACCCCTTCTAATACCAATTTAAAGCTCAAATTAGTGTGAAACACTAGAGCTTGTTTAGACCCCAAATTAAAATTTACAGCTAGATTGCTTTTACCCAAACTTATCAAAGTGCGGAATAAGAGTAAATAAACGCAATATGCCAATAACACTACTCTAAGCCATATCCAACCATACTGAACAATAAAATGAAAGCTTAAAGAGTAGGGAAAAGATATGCAAACACAAGATAACACCAAGATGTGTTATCGAAGAGGAAACTGAAAAACTCGGCTAAAAACCTCTCTACGACACTCCAAGTCGAAATCAATCCACTAGAGAATAAAGGAATAACAAAAGATCCTCCAAGCCTAGTCTACCCCATGTACTTAAGCCTTCCAAGCTCCTACTACCAATGGACTTCTCGGAGTCTTGTCTTCTCTAGCTTTCTGGATCCTACAATTCAACCCGATTGCATCTGCCACTAAATGGTTCGTCCAATGCTTCCCAATAGTGGTAAGTGTTTGGGCTAAGAAACTCTCAAGGATATAGAGATGGAGAGGTAGGAGTAGAGGAAAACCAAGAGGAAATGTGTAGATGATTATGGGTATAACAATCTCTAACTCTCAAGTGTATTTACTAGGGTTTTCTATCTGAAAAGCACTCCTTACAATTCGTGGGTAATAAGGGTATAAATAGTGTGGGTAAAGGATTTGGTGAAGCAACTTAACTTTTTGCCAAACAGAATGTTTCGCGGGTACCTCATGAGATGACCTTTCTCTTAAAGTACTTGCAAAATGACAGGTTGGCATGACTCTTCAGCTTCTAGTCATGTGCTTCACACGTGGCCTTTTCCCAGGTTGCTTTCTCACAAGCTTCTCGCGAGTTAGTCGTGAATTGCACTGATTCATCTTTTGAAGCGTGATTCTTCACCAATTTCTCACACTCATCCCTTACAAATAAATCCAAATAAATAGAACGAAATGATTGAAGAAATTACAATCAAATTTGATAGGGAATTAAAACCAACAAAGGCTAAGGTAGTGTAGATACTACCCTAGCTATCTTTTCTATTTTTCTTTGTATATATTCTCTTAATCTATGAAGTTTATTTCTTTTATGCTCTTTTATATTTTTTTTTTCTCTTTAAACACAGCCCTTTATATTCTTGTTTTAATTTCAAATCATTTATATTCTTGCACTTTATATTCAAGCTCTTTCCATTCATTACGATTTACATTCAAGCTATTTATTTTCTTTGACATTTAAATACAAGTCGTTATATTATTGTCTTTCTTTTTGTTTTTGAAGATTGTGTTCCTTTGTGCATATCCATTGGTATATTCTATGTCTGAAGGTCTCTACCTTCTTTGACTCATATGCATACTAAATCCCATAGATTTAAAGGAAACCAATATTCCATCTTGACTATTTCTTATATTTAAAATCAATATGGTGAGTGGAGATTAATTCTTGTTCACCATCATTTTTTATTTGGTATAAGGATTCAATCAGAGATGAGTCCATTTTGATATATTCTCTATATTATAAGTCAATATGGTGAGTGAGGTATCCTCATGCACCACCATCCACTATCTTTGATTTACTATGGATATAAAGATTTAATCAGGATGGCTCTTCCTAGTTTAAAATTATGTACCCCAATTCGATATAATGAGTGGAGGTTCATTTTGTGCACCACCTATTTTATGGGTATAAATGTTTATTCAATGAAGATTGATTTAAGAAAACTCTCTAGAAAATGTGTTGTTAAATGGATTTAATAAGTATTTTTTTCAAAAGGGCTTCTAAAGCCATGCGTTTTCAAAAGTGGGTTTTTCTAGATGAAAAAAACTAATTGCTAACTCGTGCGATGCACGGAAGTTGGCTAAGAAAAAAAATCTAACAATGAATAAAAAATTTAAACTATCACTTATGCAATGTTGTTGACAGTGTTAAACAACCTTAAGACCTGAGACAAACCCATGGAATGGATTAGAAATTTTTTTCACAAAGAAAGAAAGTCTTACATGAAGTTTTGTGAATGTGATATTTTACATTTTGTGAAAATGAGGATCACATTTGAGATATTTCAGAAGCAAATAAATATCTAACGTAATAGATATCTAACTCTCATCGCAAAAAATGGATGTTGAACATTAGGATTTTAATCTCAAAAATCCCCATCCTCGATTACTAAATAGAAAATATCAATTAAACAAAAATTCAAATATATAAAAATTAGGATTCCAAACCCCTAATGTCCTCGATTAGGATTAATTTGTCACAAATGATTTTCTTTTTCTTTTTCAATTCACGATCTCTCTCTCTCTCTCTCTCTCTCTCACTCATACTTTCACCCTAAAGCAACTAATCTCTCTCACTTCTTAGCTTCATTTTCTCATGAAAAAAATTACATCACACCCACCACCACAAAAATTACATAACTAACATGATTTTGTCACCAATCTAGGAGGGTTTTGGGGCTGCGGTGAAAATTTGGGAGGAGGAGAGAGAGTCTTGTACAGGGGATGGAGCACCAAGAGAAAGAAGACAATGAGATCAACGAAAAATTTTTGGGCTGAGGAATCAGTAAAAGAATTGAATTCCCACCTCATCTCTCTCTCCCCCCCCCCCCCCAACCAAATTTCATTCTCTAACGGCAAAGGAGGGGTGTTGTAATGGTTAGTGGCTAAGCCAAAAAACAATTTCTAGGCAGCCAAGCTATACATAATAAAATTCTTAAGTAAAAAATGTTTTATTTTGTAATTAACTTTAAAATTTTTAGTTTTTTATGAATAAATTTAACTTAATAAAGTTGTGCCTTACATTTGTTGATGGTACAAAAATAATTTATAACCGAGTATAACTAAATTTTATACAGCTCAGAATATAAACAATAATTTTAAATTTTTCTTTTTTTCTTTTTTAGAGTTTTATTTTGTGGATTAGTCATGTTTACAATAAGTTTGGGAAACTTGTCCAACCATGCAAATCAATGAAAGCCCAAAAATATCTTTCTCAAAAATAAGGACCACAAAGTTTTTTTTTTTTTTTTTTTTTTTTTAGAGTTTCAACTTATAGCGTCCTCCTGATGATGTTTTTTTAATCATTAAACTAAAACACCAATCGATTTTTAGTGTAAGCAGAAAGTTAATTTCATTATTGTTTTTTTAATCTTTCTTATTTATTTATTTTATCTTTAACCATGTTAGACCCTAGTTCTTTAGACTATTCTCTTTCTTCACTTCTGTTCATTACACATATTATTACCTTTTTTGTGTCAGCTTCTTGGCTTCTTGCTTTCTCTCTTATGTCTTATCTGTAAGTTGCAACCAATCCCAAAAATACCAAATCCCAAGCCCCAGCTCCATATTTTAAATCATCTCTTCTTTCCTATTCCAGTTGAATATCTTAAGGTCTGTTCGGTTGGGAGGATGGAAAAGTGGGAGGATAGAAAATGGAGAGATGATGGAAAAGTGAGAGGATAGAAAAGATTTTAGTTTCCCTCATTTGTGTTTAGTTGGGAGGGTGGAAAAGTGAAGGGATGGAAAACTTTTTTGTTTGGCTAAAAATAAAGTTTGTATAAATTTACCATCATGTCCCTATTAAATAAAACAAGAAGTAACACATTATACTTTTTAAAAAAATTGTGTATAGATGGACTCTTTATTAAAGTTAAAAAAAAAAAAATATATATATATATATATATATAGCATAAGAAATTAACCCAAAACTATTTTCTTAAAAAAAAAAAAAAAAAGCTAACAAGTTAGTAATAGAGAAAGAAAAAAATCAAAGGAAGTCAATACATTAGCAACAAGGAAAGAAAAAAAAGGCAACATATTGGAGACTTGGAAGGTGAATTCCAATGTAAGGGTTATTTTTCGAAACTCATTCCCCCTAGTTTTCTCCTCATTTTGGGGAGAAAACTTTTTGGTGGGCTCGGAGAGAAAACACTTAGACCTTGTTTGGATTTTGCAAAACTCAGTTAACAAAACTGAGTTTTGTTAACTCATAACCCAAAAACCATGGGCCCCACATATATAAACATTGTTTGGCTGAGAATTGGGTCAGTTCACTCAATTAACAAAATTGAGTTTTTGGAGATGTGAGTTAACAAATTTGGAAACAAGAAAAGCTTGTTTTCAAGTTATGAAATATGAGTTTTGTGGCAATATTGTAATTTCATTCACTAAATAGGACCCACTGCAGTGTCTTGTCTAATCACATTGACTCTCTTTCTTTCTTTTCTTTTTTTTCTTTTTTTCTTTTTTGCTGAAACTCTCTTTCTTATTTTTGGTTCTTTTTCTTACTTTTTTTTCTTCTTCTCTTCACGTCTACTTCTTTGTTTCTTCTTTTCTTTCTTTTTTATTTCTTTCCTCTTTCTTCTTCTCTGACCCACTACTCAATTCTTTCTTTCTTATGAAATATGATTGCCATACCATATTTCTCTCTCTGTTCCCCAAATGAATTGGTGTCTTATTGTAGCAATTGAAGCTCAAATTATCAAACTTTTTTCCAAATGCAAACAAAAACAAACTGATTCTGTAAAAAAATAAAAATAAAAAATAAAATAAAAAAGGGAAGTAGAAAGCAAAAGATTAAGGGTCCATTTGGATACAACTTATTTTTGCTGAAATTGAAAACTGAAAACTAAAAAAACTGTAGCAAAATAATTTTTAAATGTGTGAATAGTGCCGTGGGACCCGTAAACAATGCGTGAACAGTGCGTGAATAGTTCGTGAACAAGTCTAAAAATGCAAACTTGGGTTTGGAATCGCAGATCCAAACCCACACTAAGTGGGTATTATGTGAGAATGAATAAATAATGGTGTATCTAAAGAATGATAGTGATTGTGCAATGGAATAGAGTGAGCAAAAAAAAAAAAAAAAGGAATTCAGGGGAAGAAATTACTTGAGTTTTCACTTTTCAATTGATGGATCGAAAATGGGTCGGAGCCACGGAAGGTGACAAAAAGCTCAGTGGATCGGTGCTATGCTCTAACGTGATTGGTGGGTTTGAGGTGTTTGAGAGAGGAAAGTGAAAGGGGAAATGAGTTTGCACTACACAGTGAAAGAGGAAAGTGCTTGGCCAAAACAATTTTGTTCAATCCGCGAGTAACCAGTACTACACAATGGACAACCCATGGGTCCCTAAAAAAGTTGAGTTTTTGTGGGTTTTTAGGCAAAAGTCAGAACTGGGTTTAGTTGCCAACAAGGGTGGGAGTGTTTTGGGGATTTTTAAGTTATGAGAAATGAGTGATAGGGTGATGAGTGATGAGTGATGGGATTTGAGTGATGAGTGATGAGTTAACTATCACTCAGCAACCAAACAAGGCGTTAGGCTCCACCATTTATTTTCCTTCCTCCCCACTTAACCAAACACACTCCAAAAAAGTTTCCCTTCCTATTTTCTCTCCAAAGTTTTCCATCCACACTATTTCACCTCCAAACAAACACACCCTTAGTTTCTTTCTCTCTTGTTTGATCTTTGGTCAAGGTCCAAAAATGTCCAATGTAGTTTCTCTTCAAGAAAAGTTGTTTCTCTTCACAGTGAAAGAGGAAAGTGCTTGGCCAAAACAATTTTGTTCAATCCGCGAGTAACCAGTACTGCACAATGGACATCCCATGGGTCCCAAAAAAAGTTGAGTTTTTGTGGGTTTTTAGGCAAAAGTCAGAACTGGGTTTAGTTGCCAAACAAGGGTGGGAGTGTTTTGGGGATTTTTAAGTTATGAGAAATGAGTGATAGGGTGATGAGTGATGAGTGATGAGTTAACTATCACTCAGCAACCAAACAAGGCATTAGGCTCCACCATTTATTTTCCTTCCTCCCCACTTAACCAAACACACTCCAAAAAAGTTTCCCTTCCTATTTTCTCTCCAAAGTTTTCCATCCACACTATTTCACCTCCAAACAAACACACCCTTAGTTTCTTTCTCTCTTGTTTGATCTTTGGTCAAGGTCCAAAAATGTCCAATGCAATTTCTCTTCAAGAAAATTTGTTTCTCTTCAAAGTGAAAGAGAAAAGTGCTTGGCCAAAACAATTTTGTTCAATCCACGAGTAACCAGTACTACACAATGGACAACCCATGGGTCCCAAAAAAAGTTGAGTTTTTGTGGGCTTTTAGGCAAAAGTCAGAACTGGGTTTAGTTGCCAAACAAGGGTGGGAGTGTTTTGGGGATTTTTAAGTTATGAGAAATGAGTGATAGGGTGATGAGTGATGAGTGATGGGATTTGAGTGATGAGTGATGAGTTAACTATCACTCAGCAACCAAACAAGGCGTTAGCCTCCACCATTTATTTTCCTTCCTCCCCACTTAACCAAACACACTCCAAAAAAGTTTCCCTTCCTATTTTCTCTCCAAAGTTTTCCATCCACACTATTTCACCTCCAAACAAACACACCCTTAGTTTCTTTCTCTCTTGTTTGATCTCTGGTCAAGGTCCAAAAATGTCCAATGCAGTTTCTCTTCTAGAAAAGTTGTTTCTCTTCAACTAATGACATAGAAACATACATCCGAACACTGATATTTTGAGTGAAACAGCGGAAGAGTTCGACATAGGCCGAAATTTGAGGAGGAGCAGAATGGGAGTTGGGCATGCCTATCTGCCCATCTGATCGAGAATCTCAAATCCATTTAGCCTTGCTATCATTTTCTGGTCATCCGTTTCATTCAATCTAATGGTAACTAGAATCATAAATATGATGGGGCAATGAGGAAAGATTTGGGGAGGCATCGATGGTCACAGAAGAAGGGTAGAGAAGAGAGAGGATAGGGAGAAATATTCATTGGGTTTGATTTTTAGAGTTGGGTTTTGGGGGAAGGAGAAGGGTAGATATTTGTGTTTTAGGGAATGAGAAGAATAAAGACGATTTTTAGAGTTGGGAGATATCAGGTTTGATTTTCAGAATTATGGAAAAAATTTCATGGTTTAACTTTTTTTTAAACTGAAATTTTCAGGTTAGAAATAGTTTTTTTTTTTTTTTTTTTTTTTTAATAATGCTGATATGTAAAAACGTGGAAACTCTAAAAAAAGTCAAATATTGGTCAGAGGGTTCGGTTTTATAGTATACTTGTCGCTAACCCATGCAATACACAGAAATAACTACTGGATGAGTTTGAAAAAAAAAAAGGTCATTATTTTTGAGTTGGAGTAGTAAGCAAAAATGCATGAAATTATTATATATATAAAAAATAGTACAAAGTTTTATTAGTTAGGTAGAAGAAAACAATGTTATTTTATTTATTAGTTTTTCTAGGAAGGAATAATAGAAAGAATGTTGTGTCTTTAGTTTATGTAAGGTTGAATTTATTCAATCATGTGTTGGCTTTATTCTGTGCCAAATTTTCTTATAATTTAGCAATTAGATACCCTATATTTAGGCAGGAATTATGTAAGGGTAGTGTATGAGAGAGTGTGAAGAAAGCTAAAAAAGTGTGCACTCAAGAAGAGCCTCGCGACTGGCTTGTGACTGGCAAGTCACCAGAATGGCACATGTGTGAAGCATGTAGGGGGAGCTTAAGGGTCACGCCAACTGTTGCACTACAGAACAAAACTTCCAGTCTAGCCAAACAGTTAGCTCACGACTCAAACTCGCAATATTTAGCAAATTATGTAATTTGGCAATTAGATACCCTATATTTAGGTGGGAATTGTGTAAGGGTAGTGTGTGTGAGAGTGTAAAGAAAGCTCAAAAAGTGTGCACTCAAGAAGAGCCTTGCGACTGGCTTGCGACTGGCAAGTCGCCAGAATGGCACACGTGTGAAGCATGTAGGGGGAGCTAAAGGGTCATGCCAGCTGTTGCACTACAAGACAAAACTTCCAATCTGGCCAGACAGTTAGCTCACGACTCAAACTCGTGACTCGTTACAATCGCAAGGTCAAGTCGCTAGAATGCCTTATTTGGTTGAAACTGACTCTTCACATTCCTCATACACCCTGCTATAAATACCCTTATACCCACGAAATGTAGAGAGTTTCTAGAGAGAATTTTGAGAGAGAAACCCTAGAGAAAAACAAGATTGACTCATCCACAATCTTCATCCTTTGATTCTCCAAATTCCTCTACTCTCACCCTCTCCATTGACATATCCTTAAGAGGTACATTAGCCAAATCCTTATCTCACCATACCCATATCAGTGAGAAGGTATTTTGGTAATTGGGAAGCAATTCAAAAGGGACCAATTCATTTTGGTTGATGCAATGGGCTATTGCGGGATCCGGTAAGCTAGAGAAGACAAGGTTTGGCATAACCCTATTGGAGTAAGAAGCTTGGAGGGCTTAGATGCACTGGGTAGATTAGGCTTGGAGGGTCTTCTGCTATTCATGTATCACAACATGATTCTCTAATGGATTATTGACCGCTTAGAGGGCGGCAGAGAGGTTTTTCGCCAAGTACTTCGATTTCCTCTTCGATAGCACATCGTCGTGTTATCTTTGTGTTTGCATCTTTCTTCCCTTTCTCTTTACCTTTTAATTATTGTTGTGATTATGATTAATTATGGTTTAGAATGTGTTACCAATTTGGTTATAGCTTATATTTCATATTCCACACATATATTGTTTGATTATAAGCTTATGTTGGTAATTTTTAATTTGGGAGTCTAAACGTTCATAGGTGTTTTACACACTATTTGAACTTTTAGTTTAGTTAGTGTTGTATATATAGATAGGTATATACAAGATAGATTGTAATATACATACCAAAAGGTGCCTATTGAAATGTCATAACTCTTCAAATTAGATATAGGGTGTCCCTTTTTTAAGCTATGTAGGGAAAACATGAATGATGTGTTTGGCCTTTTGAACTCATTGGGTGGGTTGGGAGAGGACCCTACCCTTTTTAAGGCAAGATGCATTGGCATAAGCAGATGATTCTGTCATCAATGATTGACCAAATGTTCAATGTGCCACGATCAACTAATCCTCAGCAATCAGTGAGGCCTTTCTTTAGGTTGTAAAGTGGATGCTTGAAATGAAGGATATCAGGCTCAAAATTTTCACATGTGGTGATTATTTGGCATAAGCTCCATAGACTAAGTAGTCGCTCTCAATCAGGAAGGACTTTCTTAGGACTGTAATGTAAGGATATGGGTTTCCTAGGCTCGCAGGAGGATATTTTAGCTACGAAATTCTTTAAAGGGTTTCCTAAAGTCAAGGATTACACTTCATCAAAAGCATTTTGGCTGCCTCTCATGCTTAGCTATATCCTCAATTTCAGTCCATTTCTTGAATTTTGCCCATTTCATTTTTGGAGCTTTCATTTGGATTTTCTTTGGCCCATGTTTCTTGATTTTTTCAGGCTGAATTTTTCTTTTGCCCTTTCTTTGCTTGGGGCTTCATTAGACTTGATTGGCCCATGACTTTTGTGAATTGATTTGGGCTTTTTTCTCATTCATTTGTTTTTAATTATGGACTCATTTGATGGACTCAAATATTGGAAGTCACCTAGCATGACGATGTAACCATCTAACCCGCCCCGGTGTGGGGGGTAATCCTTGACTGGGTTAAACAAGAAAAGAATTCAACAAGCTCAACTAGGCTAGCAAGGGATATTTCTTTGCAAGCAGGAAGGTAGTGAAATGAATGCCTTTCTCCGTCATCTTGAACGCTTACTTCTTAGTCTTAGGAGCTTATGTGCCAAATTATAAATCCGGGTGATTTTTGAAAAACATTTTCTTTCTGGCTCAAAAGGGCTATCAAGTGATATAACTATTTGGATAGTTGAAACAAATGCCTTCATCATTTCAAATCTAATTGATTGGTCCATGAAACTTGAACATATCATCATTCAATAATTCAAAGTCCACACCAATTTTGGGTAGGACCTCCCCAGGGGGTTGATTGTCAAGAATTGAATGTGCACTTTGCAATAGTGGTGAATGTTTTAGGAATGTGGAGTTGTTAAGATGGGATATCATATGGTGAGTGTTTGGGGATCACAAGCCTCTTACCCCTAGTAAGGGACAACCACTTCACTCAAACAACTCTTTTCCCACAAAAGGGGTTTTGGCATTGACTTGCCACTCTAAGAAGATGCATGTGCTTTAAAACACATATTTTCATGATTTGATGTTTTGATTTTAACATTTATGCTTTGATTTTATTTTGAAAAATCTCTTCTTCTTTTTTAAAAAAAATGTGTACGAGATTGCAACAAACCTAAGCCAACCGAGATGGGAGAAGGTTTTGTTGAGATAATACTGGGATGGGTGACACGGCCAAATCTGGGTTCCAATGTTTCGGATGGATGGCATTCCCAATTTCCAAAAGCTTTCACAAAGATCCACTTAGGGGATGGAGGTCTTCCCCTTGTAAAGAAGCCTTAGGTGATTGATTCCACGCTTGGCAAACTTCTTAGGATGAAGATTTTCTGATCTGTGGTAAAGATTCTTGTGAGACACAAGTAACAAACTTCATTATCATGTCAATCGTCCAAATGACCTGTCAAGGCAATGTGCCACATTAGAGACCTATTAAAGGCAATATGAGTACAATAAGAAGGGATGTTAATGCAATTCCCTAAAATTTTAATGGGGCAATGCCGCCCAGATGTTGAGCAAGTGAATGGCTCTATCACAAATGCTCAGATGTTTGGTCGTCACTATTCATTGAAGAATACGATGTGAATGACGTCTCTTTGGCTTAATTAAAGCATATCCCTGAAAAGGAAATTGGTTGAAAGGAGTTAATGACATGTCTGGTGTATGAAAAAATAGATAAAATTGGAAGCATTTTGGCTCTCATTCAACCAAATTTTGTCCCTTTACTCTTCCTCCATGATTCACATGTGGGCACTCGTTACGAGCAAGTTCTAGCATTGTGTTGCTGAAGTAGCCGAAGCTAATTTCTCATGGATTTGAGATTTGTCAAGTGAATCAGTATGACTGAGGTGGTCCCAATATTGTATGAATGTTCCTATAAAGGAAATGGTCCAATGTTAAATGAATGCTTTGCTCATGACAAGATCTGATAAAACTGGAGATAGTTCATGATTCTCTCTAAATGTAGGCTTGGTTCACCATTTTTTTATTGTCAACATGGAAGTCAGGCTTCCAAGGAATGGTTCAAGCAAGCTAAAAGATCTTCTGATGGCCTTGCAAAGAAATTGCAACTGTGGTCCTTGCTAAAGTTCAAGATGCTGTTAAGGCTATTAAAAAGAAGTCCATTCGGAAGGGAGAGACTGTGCGAAAAAAGCTACCCCAGTGTGGTGTTTTCCATCGTCTCTCGATCACGTTCACAGCTTGGTGAAATTTTCAACTGAAGGGTGTGAGGTGTGAGGATTCACATATCAAGAAACCCAAAGACATCTTAGGATACTTGGAGAAAGGGAGGACTTCATTCAGAAAAACCCGAAGGTGAAAGATTTTTTTTTTTTTTTTTTTTCTTAAGAAGACCCGAAGGAATATTTGTTTGGGGGAAACCCGAAGGAACTGCTTAGTGTACTTGAAGGTGGGTGCAAATCTTATCTGAGGAATACCCGGAGGACATACATAGACTGCCCGAAGGTAAAATAAGATTTTTTCTGAGGGGAATCCGATGGAACTCCCTAATCTACCCAAAAAGGGGAAATAAGATTTTGTCTTTAGGGAATACCCAAAGGAAACACCTAGATTACCTAAAGGCCAAAGAAGATTCTTCTGAGGAAGACTCAAAGGAAAAGTCTACTAATTTTTCTGAGGAAGACTCAAAGGAAAAGCCTACTGAGGCAAGCTAATGCTAACGAAACTTGAGCTGTTTGATCTTGCTTGAGAGATGTTGGGTTCTTTTCACCCTTTTGAGATGCTTTGACAAAGGAGCTTGCAAATTGTACGAATCAACTCTGATGTTGGGTTCTGCTCCTAGGCTTGCGATAGCTAGCCTTCATGGATAATGTGGAGGTTGCACAAGATGGATTTTTAGTGGTCTTATGGGAATGAGACAACTAAAAATCTGCCCCAGTATCATATTGAGAGCTCCTAAAAGCTTGTCCTTCTTCCGGTCGATATGGACATCTTGTTGGTCATTGATCTCACCAATCATGTTGTTCATGTTTCACTAGAATTGGTTGTTGCTCATGTTTGAGATAGCGAATTTAGGCCCTTGGTGGCTTCCTTGAAGAAAATTGGTCAAAATTCATTAAGGTAGACAACTCGGGTTATGCCTCTCTTGATACTTGATAGGCCAAAGCCAATTCCTGAAAAGGAAATTCAAAAGACTGAAGTTAGTAGGGAATCTTGGTCCTAAGAAGATCCGAAAAAATTGGAAATTCCTAGGCCCTCCTCCAATTGAGTGGCCTCTTGCATCCTTTTAATTGTCTATTCTCATGTCCAACATAGGTGTCCTATACTAATTGATGGAGATGGTGCATCCACAAGATAACCTGAAGTAGGTTTATTGCAATCTTAGACTCCTTGGAATGAGTTCTTGAATGAGCTATTCAGGGCTTGTGTACTCAAAAATGGTCCCACAAGCTTCTGTCATGACCTCAGTTGAGGTTAATTTGAAGAATATGGATGACCCTTTGGTCTGTTGGAGACAACCCTATGAAAATTTCACGGGATTCATGATGCTTTTACTGCCATCAGCTTCATCTCTTTTGCATGGGAGAAGGATCGAGAAAAATTTTGCCTCAGTATGGTATTTTTCTGGTCCTTTGACCATCTAAACAACCTCTTGAAGATTCTTAGCTAACATGACCGAGACTTCAGTTTGCAATCTTTGTTCTTGCACATGTCCTTTTGTATAAGCTAGGGGATACAAGAATCTCAAACTTCCCACATTTCATCTTATGCCTTGAGATGGATTGGGATATTTTCATGGCGAAAACAAAACCAAAGCACATGTTAGTCTTATGTCCAAATGCTTTAAGCATGCCCCTATTTCATTTTGCAATTATGGGGGAGAGGTTCCATGATTTAGAATTCTTGTTATTAAATGAGTTCCTAAAGTGATGCAAATCTTAACATGACCAAATTGTGGCAAGCAACTGAGCATTAGCATAGGTTTTGAAAAGTCTTGGGATGGACCCTTTTTCACAATGAAAATTTTAAGGTGCAACACCTTGTCCATTTAGGAAAAATTTGGCACAATTTGTATGGCAAAGGTTTTTATAATGATATTCACCAAGATCCTTGAACAAAGAAACCAATTTTAATGCAAAGACATTTGATACAAGGAAAACAAAGTTTGATCTTTTTGACAATTTTGAAGAAATCTTAGCCTTTTGTACATTTCTATGGAAAAACTTGGTTGCTTGCCACCCAATTTATTATCTACACAATTAGGTGAAAGATATTATAAAATGCATGCAGCCCTTGTAAGGTTGGGGACCCTTAGGACTTAGATGGGTTTTAATGCATGAGCGGTTCTGGAACCTTCTCTCCTAGGGTTTCTCAATGTTATGCAAGCAGGTAAAGATCATACCTTTATTGGAGAACTGCTACCTGCAAACAAAATTCTTAAGGACATGCTCCTATCATTTCCAAAAATTGGCTTTGCACCCTTGATCAGGCATTTATCATGGTGAGTTTCTACTATGATCCGAGATTAATGCACAAGATTGGTAAGTAACCGAAACTTCCATGATATGCTTGGCAATGCGGGACAGACCCTTTTTTGATTACATGCTTGTACAATATTTGCTTTTGCAATGCTGGGTTCATTGGCTCCAATACTGGGCCTTTTACAATACAAGAAATGCGACTGTGAGGAAAAGCTCGGCTTTTAATAATGTTGAATTCTCGAGGAGGCTCTTGGACTCGGATCTCTTCGTAACTTGGATAGCATGGATCTCTTGGACCTTTGGATCTCTTGAGGAAGCCCTTGACATCTAGGACCTTTGGCAATCTTAGCAATCTTGGTAATTCCGACCTCTTGGCGATTTAGACAACATGGATATCTTGGATCTTGAACCTTCTTGGCCACTTTAACACTTTGGAATTTTTTGGTAGCATTTTGGCAGCATCTCCTCTTGAACGGAGTTTTGGCTACTTGCCACAAATTTTTATCTTTGCACAATTAGGTGACAGAACCAATTAGTGTATGCATGAGTGCCCTTGTAGGGTTGTAAACCCTTAGGGATGGGGTATGATCTAGCATGTACAAGCAATGAGGTTGATTTTCCTAGGGTTTAATCATGGATGCTGTGCAAACAGGATAGAAAGAACCTAGTGTAGAGCGCACTTGTTACAAGACACTTTCCCCTAACCTCTAGCCCTATAAGGGTATCCTTTCCTAGGCTTAGGTGTTCACACTTTAGGTTTCACCTAGTCTTGATGGGCTCTAGGTTTGATCTAGTCCTTACGGGTTTGACATAACTAGGCCAACTGTATGCAAAGGCTTAACTGGTAGATGGCTCCTGTCCTAGGGTACTCAATCACCATACCCCTCCCTTTATGGAAGTTATGGGGTAGGAAGGATCAAAAGGGCCTTTTCAGCTACTCTTGGCCACCCATATACCTAGAAGTGCCTACAACATCAACCCCGAACTAACTATGGATAACACTACTGATGTTTTCGTCTAGACATCTACAGATGGGGTGATGAAATCCCTAAAGAGATGTGACTATGTCAGCAGTGGGGAGTTCGGGTTCGGCTAAAAAAGGGTGTATATGTCATGCAATTCTTAATGAAGGGGAAAGACTTTTTTCAAAGCACAGCATATATATATATATATATGGAAAATGGATAAAGGTGTAGCGGAAATTAAATTTTGCTACCCTAT
This sequence comes from Quercus parvula, assembly GCA_030820535.1. Lineage (NCBI taxonomy): Eukaryota > Viridiplantae > Streptophyta > Magnoliopsida > Fagales > Fagaceae > Quercus > Quercus parvula. The sequence continues at coordinate 27,054,167 of JAUAME010000004.1, forward strand.
GTTTGCATGTGAGGGAAAGTTGTAAAGCATGTGAGGAAAGCGGTAAAGCATGTGATGAAAGCGGTAAAGCCCCATGTGAAAATACCTCAAAGCCCCCCCTTTTGGAAAAGGACTTTTGGAAAAAGATTTTTACTCTTCTAAAAACTGTCTACTAGGATATAGTAGAAGTCCTTTTCAAAAGGAGAGCCTCGGAGGCCAATGCCAATTTATGTGTTTTTGAAAGCCAATGTCTAAAGCTTATGGTTTTATCAAAAGCTTTAAAGGCTAAAATCTCATCGATCCCTAATAGAGTCGCTAGTCTGTCAACACCCGGTCTCGATTTTAGGTAGCAGAAAAAACTGATGCCGTCGTGGGCTTTCGTTCTATCACCAGCTGTGGCAACAGGTCGCACGCGTCGGGCCCGTTGGAGGCCTCTCTCGATGTGAATGCGTGGTATACGGTTCGTGCTGAGGTTCAAGTGCTCTCTCTCTCGGTGGAGGAAGGTAGGTCTACCTTGGCGTTATGGCAGGAATTTGGGCCAAATTTTAGGTGATTACCAAAGGTAAGTGGAGTCGTCATCAATCATAGGGTTTTTCTAGGGTGTGATTGGTCACCTGTTTCTAGTTGATTTTATTACCAATCCCAAGTTAAGAAAAATGTCATTTTCCCTAATCTATTGTGGACGGCAAAAAAATCTTGATTCTTAGGTCCAGAAGTTTGGTTATGTGTGGGGAAAGTGTTAAGCACCCCACAACGTCCAAGGACAGTCCTTTGTTTTGATAAAACCTTAATTTTTGGAGATTGGTAGTAAAACACGACTTATGCATTGGCTTTCGAGGCTTCGCATGCATTGGGGCTTTGAGGTTTTGGCTTTTGAATGGGAGTGGTCCCAAACTATGCTTCCCTAAGGCATTCACACAAAATGCCAGATTTCCACCACGAAAACCCGACAAGAAGTCACCTTACTTTTGCGGCCGAAATTAGGCAATAGTCACACCGAAAAGGGGTAAGCAGGTATATCTATACATGCATCATACACAATGCTAGCACACAGAGTAGGAAACTAAATGCCTACATCCCTAGAGCGTGGCCCAAAATATAAGTGCAAGAAAGTAAACAGGGGTCGCCAGACTCTAGAGATGAGGACGAATGGTACATAGCATGATATACCTGATACAGACCGTCTAAGAGAGAAAGGAAGGAGGAAGAGAGGGGTTTAAACCTTAGACCTATTGAACATGGCCGCTCGGCTCGACCGCATGCTTGTATCCATGGCCTTTTTGCTTATGCCTAGGAGATCGTGCCCTAGCTTTGTGTGTCCTTGCTCCATGTGTGTACATGTAAAGGCAAAAAGAAGAAAACCAGTAAACAAGCAATAGAAGGAAAATGCATAGATAATAGCAAGAGGACGCAAAGTGAACAAGCAAGATAGATATGGCAAACATAGAAATAAGGATGCAGGCAAACAAGCAAAGGGGATAGCAAACAAACAAGTAAGAAAGGCAACAAGCAAAGAAACAAACAAAAGGTGGTGTCTACGAGGGACAAATGTAGGTTTGGATCCGATGTCCATAGCTTCATTGTGTTGAAGTATGGACGACACACTAGCAAGCAAGACTCATGCATGAACATGTAAGCAAGCATGTAAAGATGCATAGAAAGCTAACGAGTGGCACAAACAAGCATGGCAAGCATAACGTCTCACGAAGCAGAAAAGGGGAGAGGTATGCACGAAGCAACAGGCATCATGGAGATGCCTCCCAAGTGGTTGCATCTAGACAAGGCCTCATGGGCGTCAAATGTAACCATACAACCACAACCTCCTAAAGGCGTCAAACGTGGCAAGGCCTAGAACTAGAGAAGCTAACATAAGCATAAAGCATAGAAGCAAGCAAGCATGACATGCAAATGGGGGGATCCAAATCCTTTATTATGGGCCAAGGTGTATGGACGATGACAAAGATGTACAAGCACATAGAAGATGGTATAAAGCAAGCAGAGCATAGTTCTAAGCATACAAGCATGTAAGAACATAGATTTGGACATATAAGCATGTGAAAACCTAGATCCAAGCACGCATGCATGTAAAAACGTAGATCTAAGCACATTGACATGGAAGAACATGAATCCAAGCATATAAGCATGTACAGATGCGGATCTTAGCATAAAACATGGCAAAGAGCATACGAGCACATAGATCCGAGCAAAGCATAACCATAGACATGGTATCAAGCATATGATCACATAACCCTAACAACAAAAAAAGGCAAAAAGAGGAACAAAACAAAGGAAAAATGGTATAAAACCCTAAGCGTGTAGATCTAAACATATAAGCAAGTAAGGACATAGATCTAAGCACAAAACATGGCAAAAAAACCCAAAGCATGTAGATCTGAACATATAAGCATGTGAGTAAGCATAAAAGAACACGGATCTAAGCTAAAAACATGCTAGAAACATGTCAAAGAAAGCAATAAAGCATATTATCATGGCAAAAAGAGCAAGAACGTGCTAGGAAAAAGATCCAAAAGGTTAGGGGTATGGATGATAGCTAAAAAGCTACATCCACACACCTAAACCACAAATCCAAAGTGTAGAACCAAGGAAAGGAAGATTGAGTGCAAAAGCAATACCTTGTGTTCTTGGTGAAAAGGGAAGAATCAAGAGACTTTGAATGACCAATAGAGTTTAGTCTTCTAGAATGGGAAGGTGTTAGGCACCCATTCTGCCTAGATAGAGTCTAGTCTTCTAGACTCTAATGACCAATATACCCTTTTTGCATGATGTTGAATGATATGTTGAACACACACATCACACACTTGACAAAATTAATTCAAATAAATTTGCCTTATGGATGTGTCCTCTTTTTCAAGAAAATTCATATCTATTTTATCAATTAAAAAAAAATAAGATTTGTAAAAAAATAAGATTTGTTTTTATGTAAAAGAAAGAATGAGATTTTTGTTAAAAAGTATCAGATCTATTTTTGTGTAAAGTTAAAAAAGGTGATTTAATCAAGAAAATCAGATCTATTTTTTTATGAATAAAGAATAAAAATAAAAGACTTTTTGAAAGAGGATCCACATTCATGAGATGAATTTATTATACATGCATCACATATTTAAAAAAACAAGACAAGACTTCAACCTAACTTTCAATTTCTTCTTTTAAATTTCAAAACCTGCAATTTTGTAACCAAGAAAACTTAAAAAATAAAAAAAATCAGATCTGTATTTAATGAAAATACAGATTAGTTTTGTGTTAAAAAAAAAATCAGATCTAAAGAATACAAATCCGTTTTATGTTTAGAAAAAAATCATATCTGAAAAATACAAATCTGCTTTGTGTTAAAAGAATCAGATCTGAAAAAATACAGATCAGTTTTTAGCTTTAGAGAAAATCAGATTTGGAAATACCAATCAATTTTTAGTTTTAGAGAAAATTAGGTCTAAAAATACATATCAGTTTTTAGTTTTAGTGAAAATAAGATCTAAAAAATACAAATCAATTTTTAGTTTTCATAAAAGAATTTTATTAGCCATTGCAGATTTTGAAACTTAAGAAAAAGAATTATAATACACAATTACCTAAGCACATGTTAAAGAAAATTCTAGCAATGTATTCAAGCATGGCAATTATATATCAAGAATAGAACATAATAAAAACATGCTAACATATTCATGCAACAAACAATAACAAAAATTAATGAAAGAAGAAAAACGAAATACCTCTTGCATGAGCGTGCTTTTCTAATGAAAGAATATTTTAGGATTCAAAGAAATTTATTCACCTCTTTGAAGCCTAAAATACTTTACTTACAAAAAAAGAAGTTTCCAAAGCAAAAGCCTCAAGAACGTCTTTAACATAAAGGAAATTGAAAAGTCACAAGAGAAGAGCCAAAAAGGGGGGGGGGGGGGGGGGGGGTTCAGAAAATGTGCTGAATTTTGAGAGGCATCCCTTATTTATAAAGGTTAGAATGCTTTGAAAAATTAGCCAAACAATCAAATACCAATTGGAACGCATCCATATCTCTAAAAAACCGAAAAATGTAAGGTTTATCTCAATCCAAGAGTCCTCAGGCCGAGCCATGCATTTGTGCCAATCGGCACTTGGGAAGTGCCGATTAGCACTTGGGGAGTGCCAAATGGCTCTCTTGGGTGCCATGCTCGCGTTTGAATTTTGGTCCAATTTGGACTCATTTTTTGTGGACTTTTGAGCCGGGAATTGTACTTCATCACATTTTTAATCCGTATTCTAAAAACTAATCCCTTTTTCCAGATATTCAAGTCTTTAAAATGATAATTATCTTATAAATAAATATTCCGAAAAGTCTTGATTATCCACAACTCCTTTGTTATCTAATTATCCACTTTATTCCCGTGCAAACAAGTCTATTTTTGACACTAACCAACAACCAATCAAAAAACTATTTAATTAATTTTAATTTTTTAGCCAATTAGAATTGATTTAAATTAAAGATGTGTGGTTGGTTCCACCCAAACAAAATGCATACAAACCTTGCAAACTTGATCATGTGATATATTTTAATCCGATGGTTTGATTTGGAAATCAGACACACCGTCGCAACTGTGAGAACCTCAAGATCATTTTCATGATATGCAATGAATGAATTAATGCATATAATGCAACTCTAAATGTCGGGTATATGAATGGTCACTCTAGCCATCTTCCTTGATTAAATTATGGGTGCAAAATCAAGTGTCTACACTAACCATTATGGTTTGTTGTGTTTGTGCATGAGAATTATGCTTGGAGAATAAAATTGCTTTGTTTTGCTTTTAAAGGCATAAGATGACATCTTTCCTCCCCTCTCTCTTTCTTTCTATGTTGTAGAGTAATATGTGTGTGTGTGTGTGTGTCTATGTGTGTTAGATACATAGAAAATAATACTCACATGCTAGCTATATACATTATTTCTTGTAACGTAGTAAATATTTTTCACATGATATTTATGTATGTATATTCACATGGTTTTTGTACATATTCTTTGCAAATTAGATAATCACATGTGTATAATAATCACATGCTACTTACATATGTAAATTAGATATTTACATAGTATGTACATGGAAAATAATATCACACTAAGAATAAAATCAATGAATGGTGGTGACTACTTAAAATAAAATAAGTAAAGAGAATCACACACACCTCACCTTAGTAACACATACACACACATCACACATCACCAAGCTCCAATGTGGAAATCGAAAAAAGGGTTAAACTCAAGAGGGAGGACTACTCTTTTTTGAAAGTCCACAATCAGGAGGTACATGTTTCACACAACTTTCTCTTTCAACTTTTTTTTTTTTTTAAGAAAATCAAATATGAAATAATATTGATAAATTATGAATCTTATATATAAAAGGAAAATTTTATTGAAGAATCTTTTCAAGAATTTTCCTGTTGGTTATTGCATAAACTATTTTACAATATTTTTTATAAAGTTTTACTAGTTTTCATCTTCTTCTTTTTTTAGGGAAAAGACATCAAAGCTTTATTAATGCATAATGGCTATATCAACCTGAATTACAGGATAGATGTGTGATGGAACATCCTTCATCAACACTGCAAAGTCATGGATATTGATAGCAAATCTCGCCAAATTGTGGGTAGCTTTATTACCATCTCTCTTTGTATGAGAGTAGAGTAATTTTGAAAAGTATCTAGAAAAATAATTTGTGTCCTTCAATAACAAACCATAGGAAACTAAATTAAAATCTTCCATTGCCAATGCTTTCACCACAACCTCTAAAATCTAAATCCCCTTCCACTATAGCTCAATTAATACCAATTTCCAGGCCGAATTCAAGGGCTCTAGTTGAAGCCATTGCTTCATCTCCACTGCCTGATACGATGAGGCAGTTGTTGAACTAAGGATGCAATGACAAGTCCCTGATTGTTGCAGATAACTATACCAATTCCAGATTTGTTGGTTCCAGCAAAGGTGGCACTATCATAGTTAGTTTTGAACAAGTTTGGTTGAGGGGGGTGACCATGCAATCCGAGGTTGCTGCTGTTGTGGGCGTGGTCGAGGTATGATAGAATTATATTCTTCATATCTATTCTGGCCTACCTAGAAGAGCTGGTCTGTTGAGCAGCTGGGTTGACGTAGTTTAATCTGGTTCCTTTGTGTCCAAATAGACCAAACTATCATAGCAAACAATTTAGGAGTTTTATTATTCGAGAGCATCCAAGCCGTGAATGCCTTAAAATCTAGAAATTGAGAACAATGCCTCAAGTCCCAAAACTCTAAATTATCCTAAACCACATCTAGTTCGATGCATGACCAAAGAGAGTGCAAGGGAGTCTCTAGAGCTGCTGAAGAATGATTATAAGAGGAATCAAGGATGATATTTTGACAGACCGAATTCTCTTTGGTTGGTAAGCTGTTTCTACAAGCTCCCCATATGAAATTCTTCACCTTATTTGGGGAGTTTAGCGCCCAAATTCCCTTCCATAGCTCTCTGTCATGTTCCATATGGTCACCATGAAAACTAAGATCAGCTTCCTCCTTTAAGAATCTGTAGCCAGATTTGCAGTAATAGTCCATCATGTGAGAAAGGCTAGTAGAGGGAGTCCTCTGAAGCTACCCAAGCCAATGTAATTTTTTTTAATCAATCTAACCTCCTCCTAGAGGAAAATTCTTTCAACCATCTCACTAATCCACTGTCTCAATTCAACATCAACTAGGCAATACACCGTTGCTTCACCCATTGTCTCCACCACCGGGGAGGCTATTTTAGTTTGGTGCTTTATTGGCAACCAATGGTGCTGCCAGATTTTGATCGATCTCCCATCTCCCACCCTCCAACAAGAGCCTCTTTGGATAACATCCCTACTGTATAATGTGCTCTTCCAAGTATATGACCCCGAGGCCGACTCCTTTGCCTCTATAATAGAACAATAGGGAAAGAAGTGTGCCTTGAAGATACGATAGAAGAGAGTCTTTGTATCATGCAAAAGCCACCATGCTTGTTTTGCCAGCAAATAATCATTGAGGTGAGCAAGATCTCTAAATCTCATCCCACCAATCACCTTAGATTTTGTCAACTCATCCCACCGTACCCAATGTATTTTTCTTTTATCTCCCTGCAGCCCCCAAAAGAATTTTTTTATTATCAAAGCCTCTATTTCATTGCATAGACCCAAGGGTAGTTTGAAATAACCAATAGCAAAGGTAGGGATAGCTTGAATAACCATTTTGATTAAGACTTCTCTTCCTGCTTGAGACAAAAATTTCCCTTCCCAACCTTGTAGCTTCTTCCACACCCCTTCTTTAATGTAGCTAAAGCTAGCTTTATTGCTTCTCCTAACAAGAGATGGAAGGCCCAGATACTTTTTATAGTGCTTGATCTCTTGAACTCCCAACATTCTCTTGATAACATCTTGTGTACACTCCTGAGTAGACCTGCTAAAAAAGAAAGCCATTTTTTCTTTGTTAATCTTTTGGCTAGAAGATGCTTCATACTTGAGGAGAAGATTTAAGACCTTGCCACATTCCTCCGTACTTGCTCTACAAAAGAGGAGGCTATCATCTACAAAACAATAAGTGTGTTAATTTTCCATTTGCATATGGAAAAACCTCTAATGTCTCAAATTCTTACAGCTTGCTTACTTAGTCAATATAACCCTTCAGTGCATAAGAGAAAAAGGAAAGGAGATTAGAAGGTCCCTTGCCTTATACCTCTTGTGGGGTGGACCAAGCCCCAAGGTTTGCCATTTATTAGAATGGAATAGGAGACACTTTTCACACACACCATAATCAGATCAATCGATTTTTGACAAAACCCATTTTTTGTATTAGATTTTCTAGGAAAACCCATTCCACATGATCGTATGCCTTGCTCATATCTAACTTCAAAGCCATGAACCCATTCTTCCCCGAATCATGCTTCTTCATACAATGCAATGTTTCAAAAGCAGCAAGAATATTATTTGTGATCAAGCGATTTTTTGCAAAGGCTGAATGGTTTTCTATGATTAGGTAGGGAAGAAATTTTTTTAACCTATTTGAACTTTTGAGAAAAATTTATATAGCATGTTACACAAGCTAATAGGTCTATTCTTAGAAACTAATTTAGGGTTTTTAGTTTGGGGGATTAGAGTAATGAAAGTATGATTCACCGAGTGTGTGAAAGTATCTGAATTCAACCAAGACAAGACGGACTAATTGATGTCATGATCAACTACCTACCAGAAGTGTTGGAAAAATAGTGGAGGCATGCCATCCAGACCAATTGCCATAAGCAATGCAATTTGTTTTAATGCAGCACTTAATTCTCATTCCATGAATTCTCCCATTAGTTTTGTATTCATATCATGATACAATGCTGCTGAGGTGTGGTCCAAGCTGCTGAGGTGTGGTCCAAGGGTGAGCTGTGAGCCTTAGGATGCTTTGGCTGTGTGCCTTGGGATGCTGTGACAGGGCATGAGCTGATGAGGTATGACCCAAGGGTGCTAAGGTGGGACCACAAGGCAGGCAGTTATTCAGTTAGAAGGAGTTAGTTGCATAGTGCAGTTAGAGGTTGTTAGAAGCTGTTAGAGGTTGTTAGAAGCTATTCCAGATTGGATGCAATGTAATAATGAATTTGTTAGTACAGTAAGAGGGTATAAAACAGAGGGAGAAGTATTGTATCGGCATGAAGAATTCAGCTCAATATATTGTCTTTTAGATTCTCTGTTTCCATTCTTTCTATATCTCTTCTATCCCTATCACTCTTGGAGGTTAACTGACCTTGAATTCAGTTAGGATATCTCAGATTCTTATCATATCATCTGTTACAGCTTATGGAACATGAGCTTGAGTTTCTGCCTGTGTATTCAAGTTGGAGCTAGTGTACAACTTCTCATAATAATCAATCAAAACCTTCCCAATCTTATTGGGTAGGACCTACCACTGTGCCGAGCTATCCTTGATGCCCATAATGGAATTTTTTATGTGTCATTGTGTTGCTTTACTGTGGGAACTTGGAATTTCTGTCATTGTTGCTAAGCCACTATATTCTAGATCTTTGGCTCCACATTCATGTTTCTCTATCAAGTAACACATTAATGTCAAAACTAATCTCCCTAACCCAATCATTACACCCACTCTCCATGGCCTCATTTTCAGCTATCTTAAGGGCTCTATTTTTCTCTTCCAAATCCCTTCAAATGTTCCCAATTTTTTTTTACTGCACCATGTTAGGTCTTTGCTACAATTTTCCACTTTCATCAAAACATTAGTGCTTGCTCCCGACCTGACTGATGCCAGCCACGATGTCTTTACAGCTTCTCCATTACGACTGTCTGACAGCCACATCTCCTCAAACTGGAACATTCTCTTACATGGTGGACTTTCAAGCCCAGAAAGATTAATGAGAAGAGGGGTGTGGTCCAATGAGTGGCAAAAGAGGTGAGTTACCCGTGTACCAGGGAACCTTAGGAGCCAATTGCTTGTGGCCAAACCCTTATCCAGCCTCTCCCAAATAGAATGTCCATCTTCAAAATGTTTACTCCAGGGTATGTTAGTTCTCATGTATCCCAAATCCATAAATCCACATTCATCAATCACATCCCTAAAAGGCTACATTTGATTATGACTACTCAAAGCTCCACCCAAATTCTCAGCTAGTTTCATAATTTTGTTAAAATCGTCTACACAAAGCCATGGAATATTGGGACGGTTATTCAAACTCCTAAGTTTACTCCAAGTCTTGTATCGCTTGAAAGTCTCTGGTTCCCCCATAGAAACCTATAAATCTCCATTCTATCTTAGTATTCTTATTGATAGAAGTGTCAAGTTATACTTGTGGGAGTCCTCAACGATAAGATTGAGTGATGCTTTTCAATACAAAACCAAACCCCCTCCTTTGCTAGTTCTCGAAATTTTCCATCTGGGCTAACTATTAATATCTTTTTTTCATTTATCAATAACCACACACCACATTCATAATTTATAAAAATATCAATAAAAAATTTTGTAACTCTAATATTTTCCTTCAACTAACTTCTATTTTTTTTTGGTAGATAAGGGAGGAGAGCCATAGTTTTGCTTCTCCATCTATTTGTGTAGTAGACACCGAATGAGAAGGAGGGCATCAACATCACGCAATATTTTGCGTCGCCTACTCTCCAAAGTCACTTTAGTCAAGTCAATAGAAGAAGATAATTGAAGTAATATTCACGCAGAAAAAAAAAAAAAGGCGTTCTTATCCATTGAATGAGTTATTCCTTCCTCTTGAAGTCATTGACCTTGAATAATGAATATTGACTTCTAGGCAGTGTTATCGACTTATAATCAATGCCAAACCCCATTATGTATCCAAAGCAAGAACCCAGAAATCAGACCACTGAACTCAACAGGACTTTGAGAATTTTTAAAATGGTATCTTCTTTTTTCATTGCCGTATTGGCAATATTATGGGTTACCTTTGCTACAACTGTGACATCTCAATCATCGTCCCTAGAATTGGAGGCTTTGCTCAAGACAGGGTGGTGGAATAATACCAACCTCCACATGTCAAGTTCTTGCAATTGGCTTGGTATAGCTTGTGATGAAGGTGGAAGCGTCACAAAGATTGATCTCCGATATAATGAACTTAAAGGGAGCATACCACCAGAGATAGGTAATTTTTCAAAACTTACCCACTTGGACCTGTCTTTTAATTATGTTTCGGGTGAGCTACCTATTTCACTTGCCAGACTCACTCAATTAAAGGAACTTCTCCTTAGTAACAATCAAATTACCGGCTCCATCCCTCTAGAAATATCAAATTTGGAGAATTTGGTGACTCTAGACCTGAGTTTTAACATTCTTATTGGTCCAATACCGCTTGGTTTCAAGTCTCCTGAGGCATTCATCGGCAACAAGGATTTGTGCGGTGATATCACAGGTTTCCCCCCTTGTCCACGCCCAACCAAGGAAAAAAAATTGTTTCTTTGGAAAATTTTACTTCCCATTAATATTTTCCTTGCTGTCTTATTTTTTGGATATTTATTCGTGAGAATGAGATATATATTTCCTGCTCTTAAATTTAGCCTGATGTCTCAAAAGATCCAATGTGAAGGTGAGGGAAGAGCTACAAAGAATGGGGATTTATTCTCAATTTGGACTTTTGATGGAAAGATTGCTTATGAAGACATCATTAATGCAACGGAGGATTTTAACATCAAATATTGCATCGGGATGGGTAGTTGTGGCAGCCTGTACAAAGCACAATTGCCTAGTGGCAAAGTGGTTGCTTTGAAGAAACTTCATAGCATTGAAGCTCATGTGCCAGGTATAACTAAAAGTTTCCAAAATGAGATCAAAATTTTAACAAACATACGTCATCGAAATATTGTGAGGCTTCATGGATACTGTGTTCACAAACGATGCAACTTTTTGATTTATGAATACATGGAAAGAAGAAATTTATATGGGGTACTAAGTAGTGATGTAGAAGCTAAGGAATTGACTTGGAGAATAAGGGTAAATATCATAAGAGGGATAGCACATGCTTTATCTTACATGCATCATGATTCCAATCCATCGATAATTCACCGAGACATAACTAGTAGTAATATTCTATTGAACTCAGAACTAGAGGCTTTTGTTGCTGACTTTGGCATGGCTAGATTTATTGACCCCACTTCCTCAAATCCAACGAAATTAGCTGGCACTCATGGATATATGGCACCAGGTATTCTCTTTTTAACCAATGTTTTACTTTTAATTTCTCCAAATATTGTGTATTTTTTTTCCTCCCCTTAAGGGACAAGTGGTTGTGCAATGGTTCTCTGTTTAACACAGGCATTATTCGTAGGTGAAATTGGTCCATGAAAGTGGTGAAATTCGTTTTTTTCCTCTTCATTTTCTGCCCCTTTTATAATGTTTATTGCTTAAATGGAATCTTTCACTTAAACTATATATATATATATACACACACACACACACAAACTTATATGAAATCAAACGATGCAACAAATTAAGAAACCCCCATCACATGAGTTAAACTTTTTGTGCTAGACATTAACAAAGGAAATTTTCCTTAATTTTTTTACCATGTTTGTTTTCTCCAGAACTTGCCTACACCACTGTTTTGACAGAAAAATGCGATGTTTACAGTTTTGGTGTAATAGCATTAGAAACAATAATGGGAAAGCATCCGGGAGAGTTTATCTTATCTTTATCAGCGTCCTCGTCGTCATCTACTAAACACATAATGCTTAAAGATATATTGGACCCACGCCTCTCTCATCCCTTGTATAGACCAGTTGGTCCAAGTGTGGTTCTTGTAGTAATACTAGCCCTGACATGCCTTCGTTCTGACCCAAAATCTCGGCCTACAATGCGACATGTGTCTCAAGAGCTTCTTGTTCCAAGACCAGCTTTGCCCGAGCCTTTTCATGATATTTCAATCCAGCAGCTGATGAATCAAGAAATGTATGTGGTAGACCAGAACTAGGGAGCATTTATGGATGTCATGTAGCCAAAGGTGAGCTATACATTGAATTTAGACCAAAAGTACTACTTTTCCTTAAGCATTGCTATTTTCCCAATTTGTGCATGTGTACAAAATATTTAAAGATTTAGTTTAGTTCTAACTTGGGTACACTGAATCGAGATTATGATTGGAATGGTAATCTTTATTACTAGAAATAAAATGTGTTGTAATGAAATAATTAAACGTATTCATAAGTTTAACTGTGAGTGGTAACATTAGAATAAAACTTAAGATTTATTTTTAGAAATATCTTACTCAAAACAATTATATTTCCAAGAAAATATATATATTTTTTAATTTGAGAGAGATGATTTATTTTTTGATGATTCTTTTATCTCCATAATTGTTATGTGCATATAGAAAATTTGTTTATTTAGAAATATATTAAGTTTAGAAATTATTACACCTACTAAGGAATAACTATTTCAACTCTTTTAAAGAGAAATAGTTATTCCTTATTATAAAGAATAGCTATTCATAAGTAATGAGTAATCTTTATAATAAAAACATAATCAAACTACTAAATAGTTAAACCACATGAATAGTTATTACATTACATTGTCATACTTGTTTGATATTTAGTTGGGGGTAATAACACTCCCCTCTCTTAAAGTTTGGAAGAATGATAGTCCACTCCAAATTTGAAGGGAAAAAACACTCCTCTCTTCTAAGATTTGAAAAAATTAACACTATTCCCTCTTCTATTTATATTAGTAACAAAATATTTTAAATTTCTTTCAAAATATCTTTACAAAATTTTAGCCATGGTTAGTAAAAATATAATAGATAAATTTAGAATAAAAATGCATAATTTATCAAGCAGCAAAACACTTGTAATGGAAAATCTCACCATACCACCTTGAAAGAAATAAGCAAAAGCCATACTTAATATTTTAAAATACACTTTAATTAAAAATTTAGAACAACAAATTTTAATTCAAAAACGGAGAATAACTTGTTAATTTACCCTTAAGCAAATGGTAGGTTAGAACACAATATTTTTAATATTAATTTAACAAAATTTGGTCAAACAGATGTCAATGAGGAAAACTATTTTTTTCCCTTCAAATTTGAGGGGAAGTTTCATTTTCCAAACCTCAAAAGAGGGGAGTGTACAGTCAAGGGAAAGCTCCCTAGAAGATCATACTTGAAGAAATGGCAACTGATCCCCTTTTTTTCTTCTTTCTTTTTAGCCGAGATGCCACTCCCACCAATTGCACCTCGAGAGACTTCTTTAAAGGATAAGGGTCACAGAGGCCATCACCTCCACATTAATGAGAGGTTCTCTACCTAATCTCTTTCCTAGTAAATGCAAGTAAGACAATATGAATAATCCAAACACCCCTTAAAAGTCCTATTTCATGATGAAAGAAGGATAGAACTAAGGGAGGATGGGACAAGTAGCCTAAAATATCTAGCTATGGGCAAGCCAGCTGGAGAGACAAGAGAAGGAAAAATGGTTATAATTGGGGAAAAGGTTGCAACAGAGAGGAGGTTGGAAGATCTTAAGAAAAAAGACTTTGGAGAGAGAGAGAAAGAGAGAGAGAGCTGAAAAAGCTAAGGAGAGATACAGTTTACTTTTGTTTTCTTGCAAACTCCACACATTTCGGGAAAGCAGTTTATGTATTTTTGATTAGTTTATTCTCACCCTTATTCTCTTAGTCAATTGTTTAAGTCTCCCACTATGGAATTTCTACCTTATTTTTATAACAAATAAATTATGCATGTCAGTTACTTTGACATTTAAGCTCATTACTGTTTGAGTTTGAGTTTCTGATCCTCATAATTGGCGCCGTCTGTGGGAATTTCCACCAAGCAGTGGGATTAAAAGTTGGTTTAAGGAAAAGTATGGCAAATTGATTAAGGAGTGGTCCTGCCCACTTCTCTCATCTGAGCATCTTAGAGGAATCAGTCCATGAGGATAGGTGTGTACAGTTTGAGGTACACAAGGAGAATTAGGAGCAACCTTAGTGAGGGTACAATCGGGAATTTGCATCCCTCTATATAGGGAAAGGTCATCTACTAAGCTCGTGGGACCATCCCAATCTAGCAAAGATAGGGAAATAGATAGGCTAAGGGATCAAGTATTGGCCCTACAGCGAGAGGTTAAGAGGAATGAAGACCGCCATTGAAGAAGGTATGAAGACTGCCTCCGAAGGAATGATGAAGAGCGCCTCCACCGAATGGGCCCTAATCCTACACCGAGTCATTCCCAAAGAGGGAAAAGTAGCATAGGAGAATGACAAAGAAATTGTGATAGAAGAGAATCCTCAATTCACACGGAGAGAACGGTTTCTCCAACTTTGAGGTATAGGAGGGAGGAATCCCCACCGCTTAAGGAGAGGATCAGGATATCAACCCCTCAGGTCCAGCATTCCAAGGTCTTGGAGATCGCTTTACCCCTCAGACCTCGGGGAACAACACTATAAGTAGGGCACTGAAGTAGAAATCTTAATCTCCATTCTCACAAGAGATAGAAAGCACAGATTTGCCATGGAGATTCACTAGGCCTACCTTCACCATCTTCAATGGTAAGATCAATCTCATGGAGTATGTTAGCCATTACAACCAAAGTATGGCCGTCTACGATAAGAATGAGGCCTTGTTGTGCAAGATATTCCCCTCTAGCTTAGGGCCTACCACGATGAGATGGTTTGATGGGCTAGAAAAAGATTTCATCTGTGGTTATAATGAATTGATAAGGGCATTTGGGGCGAGGTTTGTAACATGTATTAGAACTCAGAAGCCATTTAACTCTTTACTCACCATGTCCACGAAGGAAGGTGAAACCCTTAGAGCGTACTCAAATTGTTATTGGGAGTTGTAGAATGAAATAGATGGAGATAATGGAGGAATTGCAGCTAGTACCTTCAAAGTAGGGCTCCCAATGGACTCCAAGTTGAGAGCTTCTTTCTTTAAAACCAGTCATGGATATGTATAAGTTGATAGAGTGGTAGAAGAGTATAAAAGATTAGAAAATGATCAGCTGCAGGATAAGGCTAAGGCCAAGGCATCGATAAGGGAGAGAAAAGAGATTAGGATGGACCACCCTCCTCAGCCAAGAAGAGATTTCTTCACCCAAGTACAAAAGCCAAGGTACGAGATGGTTAGTTCTCTATATAAGGAGTCAGTCTATCGAATCGTGGAAAAAATAAAGCACAAGCCCTATTTTTTATGGCCAAAAAAGATGAGTGGGGACGTCTTATGGAGAAACCAAAGCCTATTTTGCTCTTATCATCGATACAGGGGTCATACGACTAAGGACTGTCGAACCTTCAAGGATTACCTTGGTTAGCTCGAGGAAGCGAGACATCTTAAGGAGTTCATAACTCGGGATAATCCTTAGCTCCAAGATAGGAAGGGGGCAAGTTCATCGCGAGCATCGGCTCCTTCTCTGAGGCTTATAAAGGTAATCCATGCCACTAAGACCACGACCTGACTAGGGCAAGCAGCTTCCCAAGTTTTGACCGTGGCCCTAGTTTTAGATTCAGAGATGAGTCCCTCCCCCTCTAAAAGGGCACGGTGGGAGGAAGAATGTTTAAGTTTTTCGAGAAATGACAAGAAGGGAGCTATTCAGCCTCATGATGATGCATTAGTGGTTATGTTACGGGTTGTAGGTTTTGATGTGAGGAGAGTAATGATAAACCAGGAAAGCGGGGCCGAGGTAATGTATCTAGATCTATATTAAGGGTTAGGCTTAACCCTCAAGGATTTAACTTGGTATGATACTCCATTGGTTGCTTTCAATGGCACAATGGTCACACCTGTAGGCCAAATAAGGTTAGCAGTAAAGATAAGAGGAAGAAAAGAGTTTGTGGATTTTATAGTGGTACATTCCTATTCTCCTTACATGGCTATACAAAGTCGTCCATGGATCCATTCTATGTGGGCTGTGCCATCTTCCTTGCACAAAAAGGTGAAATTCTCGATTGGCCAAGGTATTTACGAACTCCGAAGAGACTAGAGTGTAGCTCGACGAAGCCAAATAGCTTCTATTAGGCACAAGTAGATAGCGGAGGCTGAGCTACCCGAGCCATCATAGCAACTACAGTCTCCCTCAGAAGATCCATGTGAACAGCTAGAGAAGGTGTATTTAGACCTGGGAGATAGGTATTTTCAATTAGGGAAAAGCCTTTTGAGCACTAAAAAAAATAGAGCTCCTGCTATTTTAGCAGGTAATGTGTACGTCTTTGCTTGCAGCCCATATGAAGCTCCTGGGTGGATTCTGAGTTTATATGCCATTGGCTTAACATGGATCCCAACTGTGCACTAAAGAAGCAAAAACCACATAGATCCTTGGACATTCATGCTAACGTAGTGAAGGAAGAGGTGGATAAACTAAAAGAGGTTGGGGCTATTAAAGAAGTTTTATATATATATATATATATATATAAATATCTATATATCCCGAATGGGTAGCTAACACGATGATGGTAAAAAAGAAAAATGGGAAATGGTGTGTGTGTGTGGACTTCATGGATCTGAACAAAGCCTGTCTAAAAGATCCATTTTCAGTGCCTAAGATTGATCAGCTTGTCAATGCCACCTTTGGGCACCCGATATTGAGTTTCCTTGATGCCTTCCAAGGTTACCATCAGATAGCTCTAGCTCCCAAAAACAAGGAAAACACCTCTTTCATCACACCAATGGGTAATTATCACTATAAAGTCATGCCGTTCGAGTTGAAGAATGCAAGGTCGACGTATAGAGGATAGTCACCAAAATATTCAGGGGACAATTAGGGAGGAATATGGAAGCCTACATAGATGATATGGTAGTGAAAAGCAAAGTTGTAAAGGAACATATTTTGGATCTCACAAAAACATTCGAGACTCTACGAAAGCATCATCTAAAGCTAAATGCATCAAAGTGCACCTTTAGGGTAAGCTCAAGAAAATTCCTAGAATATCTTGTCACAAGCCAGGGTATTGAGGTGAATTCAGACCAGATCATAGCTCTGCAAAATCTAAAACCTCCAAGGAGTCCAAAGGAGGCCCATTGCCTTACGAGAATGACAGTAGCCTTTAATCATTTCATATCCAAGTCTGCAAACAAGTGTAGACCCTTCTTCCAGTTGTTGAAGAAATGGAAGGATTTCCAATGGACAGATAAGTGACAAAGGGGTTTTTATGATCTAAAGTCATACTTATCCCGAGCCCCAATTATTTCCTAACCAGTAATAGGTGAGACACTGTACATGTACTAGTTGTGTCTAACCATGCTATAAGTGCCATTCTAGTCTACGTGAAGCAGGATATTTAGAAGCTGATTTATTATGTTAGCAAAACCCTCGTGGAGGCTAAGACGCATTATCTCCCCCTAGAGAAAGTTGCTTTAGCGGTAATCCATGCTACTAGGAAACTGCCTCACTATTTCCAGGCTTATATGATCATAATCTTAAGCGAGAACCCATTGCAGGCCTTACTAAGGAGAGCAGACTTCTCGGGTAGGATAGCGAAGTGAGGGGCATCTTTGGGGGCCTTTGATATTCAGTACAAGCCCAGAATCTCCATTAAGGAGCAAGTCTTAGTGGATTTCATTGTAGAATTTACCCCCAAGCATCCCAAAGTTTTGGGCATTGAAAGGAATAAGTTGGGAAGTCCTAAGGCATGTCTAATGTGGCAAGTATACGTGGATGGAGCCTCGAATTGCTAAGGAACAGGAGTTGGTATAGTTGTCATCTCTCCAGAGGGTATTAGGTTAGAAAAGTCATTCAAGTTGGGCTTCTAAGTGTCAAACAAAAAATCAGAATATCTCTTTCAGCAAGACTTCGGATATCAAAGTAGGCAGGGGCGGCTAAACTACGACTTTACTGTGACTCTCAATTAGTAGTCAACCAGGTTAATGGTGAGATTAAGGCTAAAGATCAAAGAATGGTAAGTTACTCGAAAAAGTTAGAACCCTGAGGGATCAATTTGAGAGTGTGGATATCTCATAGATCTATAGGGGGAACAATAGTTATGTTGATTCTCTGGATACCCTTACCTCATCAGTGGATGACCCATTCGTAAGGATTATATGGGTAGAATTCTTGCCTTCTCCTAGCACTATCCTCCCTAAAGAGACCACGGTGTTGAGTATACATTCGTCTCCTAGTTGGATGGATACCATTCTAGCATACCTTCAAGAAGGAAATCTTCCTGAGGACAAAAAGGAGGCTGAGAAGATAAGACGAAAATCACCCAGGTATTGGGTATCTGAGGAAGGAAAGTTGTACGAGAGGCCATACTCGGGACTCTATTTGCTATGCGTCCATCCTGAAGCAATCAATGTGCTTTTAGAGGAGCTACACGAAGGGATATGTGGAAGTTATACGAGAGGAAGATCCCTGGCACATATGGCCTTCACACAGGTTTACTAGTGGCCAAGCATGCAAAAATAGGCCTAAGAGTTTTCTAAGAGGTGTGATTATTGTTAGAGGTTTGCTCCCATCATTCATCAGCCTAGACGAGTTCTGAACCCAATATCAAGTCTATGGCCATTTGCTCAATGGGGGTTAGACATAGTGGAGCCTCTCTTTAAAGCCATTGGTAACAGGAGGTAACTTTTAGTTGGAACAGACTACTTCACCAAATGGGTTGAGGTCGAGCCCTTGGCTAACATTTAGGATACCGACGTTAAAAGTTTTGTGTGGAGAAACATTGTGACACAGTTTGGCGTACCTAAAGTTCTAATTTCAAACAACGAGCTATAGTTTGACAGTAAAGCATTCCAACAGAAAGGGTCACTAATGAAAAGGGAAATTAAGACTTAGCAAAAATGACAATAACAAAACCCGTGGTACTGAACTTTGTATTTACCTAGGGTAAACCTAAAGACGAATTCTTTGCTTAAGCCTGACTCCAAGATCACTACCTGAAAAGAAAGATGAAGAGAGGCAAAAAGAAACATAAATAAAGATCCCATGACGTCAAACACTATGATTCATTTAAATGCATAAGGGGTTTAAACATGACTACCATGCAATAATAAGGGAATAATCTAAACCCCAGATTATAAAATAAATAAACATCATTAAATATTTACGAAGTGCACAAAACAACCATATATAAATAAAATTTGTGGAATTACAATATTACCCCTCTAAATGGGGCGCACAAAAGCCAAAAAAAAAAAAAAAAAAAGTGGGAAGAGAAGAGCCTAGGTCTAAAAACTTTCAAGCCACTCCCCCAAAAGCTGGCTTTATGGCAGAACTTGCCCCCTTCCCTGTCACTGGCGCGTCATGTTTGAGCCCCTGACCTCCCTAACTGGGGACTCGTTGTTTATAATAGCCTAGATCTCGAGATTGGGGACTGTTGGGATTTCTGCCCTAAAATCCAATTTATTGGCATGTCATAAATAATTAATTGTTTAATTATATGAGACTATTTATAAATGAACTAATGGGACATTATCATAGTCTTTGAGATGCATTGTATGTGATTCATGTAATTTAGTCACAGAAGATATAAATCAAAATGTCCTTGTAAACTTAAAACGTAGTTCGTAATCGATGATGAAATTGGCCATTTCATCTGCGAAAACTATAACACATCAACTAAGATGATTTGTCTTGATCATGGAAGTGGAGACTTCTAGTTGATGTGTTGATGTGTCTTAAGAGTTAAGACATATTGAACTGGACCGCTGTGAAATTAATTATTCAATCAACAACTTGTCCCCCGAATAATTAATCTCACAACTTCTAATTTTATAAACTCTCAATCCTGAGAGGGTAGTGAACACAATCATGAAATGTAGGTTATTTTGATATATTAGGAGTGAGATATAATATTCACGGTCAAAACCTCAGTATGTTGGTAGCCACACGTAGTGTTGAGGGAACACATATTCTCAAGATGGAATCCATAATCACTTTTTATAGAGACACGAAATATCTCATTGAGATAAGTTTAATGGGAACTGGTTATTCAGGGCGCCCACTTTAGTAAGGAGTTACTAAAGCTTATATTTATTGAAATTAGATTTCAATAAATGTGAATAACTAAAAGATTAAACCGAGTACTCAAGGATAAAATATTTATTTACAAAGTGACAGTTTATTATTACTTTGTTCACTATGGATATTTCATGGAGAGGTCAAATAATATTATTAGAGTCTTGGGATATAATTTATTAATAGGCCTAGAGTGCAATTATATTTATATAGTGGTATTAAATATAATTAATGGTAACTTTGGGCAAGCCTATAGAGTCTTATTTTTTCCCTTAGGTCCCATCTCAAGCCACAAACTAAAGCCCAATTGGGCAAGCCTAAAAGGCCAACCCAATTAGATAATCAGTTATGTATAAGGAGAGAAATATACAGAATTTTCAGATTATGATTATGGAAAAGGTGTGTATGTGAGTGTAAGTCACTCTCTTATTCTCCCTTAAACACATACATGTAAACTGATTGAGAGACCACACTTCTTGGACACCATGTTGAATTAAGATGAAGATTAAAGGTATTCTCAAGTCTTGGTTTTGAATTTCACTACATCAAGGTACGATTTCTATTCTTTGTTCTAGAATTCAAGGTTACATGTTATCTCTCATGAATGAAGTAGATCCGGGATTATTGCTTCCATTGTGTGTTTTGTATGAGATGCAAAACTAGTTTTCCAACAGGGACTATTATCAACTCTGATGGAATTGAAATGCTATTAGCCTGCCTTAGGGTAGAGGTAGCCTCTACTTGCATCTTGTCCAAAGCAAAAGTCCACCCTTTGGTAAAGTAAACTTAAAGTATCTATTGTACTTCCAGCTTCACGAAAGCAATGTAGTTGGTTTGGCCCTGGTAGTAAGTAGCCTGTATCTTCTCATTATCCACTACTATGAAGGCCTCCAGTTTGGAAGTCTTGTCCTCCAGTTTCTTCTTAATTTCCTAAAGCCCTTTCTCTAAGGCCTCTTTTCTCTTGATTATTGCCTTAGTATTCTCCTTAGCTTCGAAGTGAAGCTTCTCTGACTCAAACACCTTGTTCATCACGTCTGATATCTTCTTTAGAAGATCTTCATTATCCTTGGCTAGCTCACCCAACTTGTTCTTAGTTGCCAATTACCTATTTTCCACCACTGTGGTGTATTGATAACCCTATGAAATAAAAGTTAGAAGCAAAAATGACCTAAGGGTGAAGGAAAGAAAATGGAAGGATGAATAATTTACCATGACTGCCTCCCTCTTCGTGTTGAGAAAAAGGGAATCGTCATCCCATTTCTCCTAGTGGTTCATATCTTTGGGAAGGAGAAATGCATTGCTGATACACTGGGAAACATGACTCTCGCAACCTTCCCTCCAAGGCCTCACTCTATCAGTGGCAGGAAGTGGTTCCCTCTCCACCAAGAAAGTCCTTATATAGGTTGGTGCCCCTATGGTGTCTACGAGGGTGCCACCCTTCTTAACAAGTAAGCTCTCAGGATCAAGAACCGTCACTTCAGGTCCTAAACTTCTTCCCCCCTCCCCCCCCCCCCCTTACCTGTTTCTCCCACCTCGTGACCCTAAAGGTGGAGTAGTAGACACCAAGGTGGCTTGTTGTATGGTAGGAACAGAGGAGGCTTGAACCTGAGGAGTAAGGTGGATCTCAGGCTTAAGCTGTAAAGGATGCAACCAGAATTTGGCTAAGGGTGACTTGGTCCTTTGATAGGAGACCTTGGCTGTTGTTCCTTTTGCGGGAAAAGTGGGTGAGTGATCAAGTTCTTGGGTCCCAATAAGGAGACTTAGAGAAGTAGAATTGCCTGTTCTATTTCTCCTTCTGTGGTGCAGGCATTTGTCGAGAGCGGCTACCGTTACCTCGAGATATGCCGGGGTGAAAGGAGGTGGAGAGTTGCTGCGCCTTCTTCCTTGTTCCCTCCATGCTCTCTCATTCGGAGATAGAATGTATCCCATGACACGCACATTAATATACAAGAGTAATGTGTCCTTTTGTGTGATTGCTTTTTCCACATTTTGGAAACTCCAATATACAGGAGTATAACCTAAGATAAGGTACGCGACCCGAAGTTTTCCGTCTAAGTAAGGATATATAAGGGATCTCAATAGCCTGTTCAGGTCTGTGGAGTTGATTAGTTGCCTCTTCTTTTTGAATGCATGGTCTTATAAAAAGAAAAATGAAATCAAATAAACAATACAGATATTTAAAAATATATAGATATATATATATAAAAATAAAAAAGGCTCATAGAATTTCTACCCACCTGTTCTACCCGCAATTGTAGGACAATGCATTTCGTCAAGACACTGATTCCCTGAGATGATCAGATAGTCCCTTTCTGTCTCTTTGTCAGAATCTGAGAGACCCAATATGAGTCTTACCTCCCCATGTCAATTTTTGAAGTAAAATCCTAAGGTTTTGCTATCTTGGAAACTATATATGTAGTTAATATCATGTTTGGTTAAGCTAAGACTGAGTCTTTTATTAAGTTCATCTACACTACTAACTACTCTAAATACATTAGGGGTACATTGGTCAGGGCAAACTTTAAAATGCCTAAAAAAATTGGTTAGCAACTTACTTATAGGGATCTTAACCCCACCCTCTACAAATGCTACCAATGGGATAATGACCCTTCCTTCCCCCTTGATTACCTCGGAGTCGGGGCAGTACCTCACCTCTACATCCTCAAGGATCCTATACACTCTCTTGAACTTAAGCAATCTTTCAAGCGTATCAACCATGGACTTGAACTTCCCCATTGTCCTAATCTATTGTCAGATCAAATAAATGAAAGGAAAAAAATAAATAAATAAGGGACTTACTAGCAAGAAAAACAGTGATGGAACACTTGAGGTTGCCTGAAGATGGCTAGAGAAATTCTTGGTAAGGAAGGAGGAGAAAAGCTTAAGAAAAAGCTTGAAGAAGAGTAAGAGATGGGAACTCAGAAATTGGTCTAAGTTCCCCCTTTATATAGAAGAGGAGGGAGCAGGAAAAGGCAAGGAGTCACCTTTGATTTCTTGTTCCTTCTCCGTTTTCCAAAGCACCAATTTAACCATTCATAAGTACACGTGCCATTAACCGAAAGGCGGGGAACCCAGGCATGATCTCCGCCTCCCATCAATGATAGTTAATGATTATCTTCCATTTATCTATAACCAGGACCTCCAGCTTAGCATTAATGACGTAGAGATTGTTGGGGGGGGGGGGGGTTGAACTTGATTTCAGGTCGAGGCCCAAAGACCTCTAAGATCATACTTGAAGAAAAGGACCAGGCCCATCTCTATGAATAGTAAAGGGAAGCTCCCCAAGACGATTCTCACAGAGATCTGAGTATGCCACTAATACCAAAACTCTTAACCGAGGTCATAAGCATGGGTGATCCTTCAATGAACTAAAGAAGAACCACGGGCAACTGATCCCCCTTTTTTCTTCTTTCGTTTTAGTCAAGATGCCACTCCCACCAAGTGCACCTTGGGAAACTTCCTGAAATGACAAGGGTCATAGAGGCCATCACCTCTACATTAATGAGAGGTTCTCTACCTAATCTATTTCTCATTAAATGCATGTAAGACAACCTGAATAGTGCAAACACCCCCAAAAGTCCTATTTCATTATGAAAGGGGGATAAAATCAAAGGAGGATGTGAAAAGTATCCCAAAAAATTCAGCGGGGGCCAGGCCAACTGGAGAGATAAGGAAAGGAAAAATGCTTATAAAAGGGAAGGAGGCTGCAACAAAGAGGAGGCTGGAAGATCTTAAGAAAAAGGACTCTAGAGAAGAAAAGAGAGAGAGAGAGAGATGAAAAAGCTAAGGAGAGATACAATGTACTTTTGTTTTCTTGCTAACCCCACACATCTCGGGAAAGCAGTTTATGTATTTTTGATTAGTTCATTCTCGCCCTTACTCTCTTAGTTAGTTGTTTAAGTCTCCCACACTGGAATTTCTACCTAATTTTTATAACAAATAAATTGTGCATGTTAGTTACTTTGACATTTAAGCTCGTTACTATTTCAGTTTGAGTTTATGATCCCCAAAATATTAATTAATATCTTTTTTTCTTTTTTCTTTTTTCTTTTTTTTTTTTTTTTTTTTTGCTATTGTAGTGATAAAATCATGGCATAATGAGAAGTGTCTTTTGCCTAAATAATATGATGTAAATTAAAGTCTTGTAATAAATAGGCGGTCTATCAATAATCTCTCTCAAAATCTACATGAACCGAAGCCTTTATGTACTAGGTAGGACCTATTTGTTCCATAAAAGCAAGACCTTATGTGCACTAAGTATGACTTATTGATTTATCCACCTTGCTTTAAAACTAGTGATAAGCCAAGAATGTATTGACCCATTGTGATAAATTAACCAATTAATTAGTCAAGTGAATTAATTAAGTTAATTAACATGCAATACGTGTGATAGCACAAACAAATCACCAACTAAGTTAAATGCAGCAGAAAATAAAGTAGACGCAGTAATTTGTTTTTGAATAAGGAAAACCTCTAAGGCAAAACCCCTACCGGGTGATTTTAAAGTCACCACTCCCAAGAATCCACTATTATCACAACAAGCGGTTACAAGTAAAAGAATCTCAGTACCTTATACAAACCTACAATTGAACTCTTATTCCAATACACAATTGGACTTATTCTGTAGTGACAATCTTTCATTTTCAATGCACGACTCCCAGTACATGACTAACCAATCGATCCATGGATCCAAGTATGCGATTAACCACCAACTTGAGAAGGATGTTGGCTACAAAGTTCTTCAGTTCATCAACACGATGAAGATCATGAAACTTCTTGGTTACAATACCCTACAGTGTACAAATGCAATAGCTTCTTAAAGAGAAAGATGGACTATGGCAAATTTGTCTCCAGTCACAATTTACTTAAAAAAAACTTTGCATCAAGTTTCATCAAGTGTGACAACCCTTAAAATAATCCTTATATATGTTTAGGGTTGTGAGAAAAGAAAGCCTAAACAAGTATACACAGATATATGTGAAATCAGATTTGAAAAACTGATTTTCGTAAATCTCGATAGATAGGTTATCTATCAAGCAACTATCGAGTATCGGGCTAAACATGCCTTTTAAACCTCAATGGATGCTATCTGTCGAATTAGCTGTCAAGATTTAAAATACAACACTTTTTCACTTGATTCTTGAACAAATTTTCATAGTTTTAATACTTGAACTTGAACTCTTATTCCTTGAAATATTAAACACATCCTAAATGACATATGTTCCTAACGTGATTCACATATGTCCTAACAATCTCCTCATTTAGCAATCTATGACAAAACCACAACAAACAAAATGAACATATGAGAGAAGTCATAAATCACTCAACTCATACTCACTTGTTGAATACAATAAAATATAATCATAACATAAACTCTTGAAAAGTTTTGCAAGAAAAGAGTTCATGGCAAGAAAGACTTTGACAACCTGTATTTCTGAAGCACTTTAAACAAAACTCATAACGACATCTTAGTGTGAAACAGAAATATAAAAGACTGCATACAATAAATAAGAATCATGTGCATAAAGAGAGAAAAGAAATAACACATGAAGAGATAGGTGAAAGAATGTAATAACAACCTCAATGTAAATATGTGTGTGTGTGTGTGTGTGTGTGTGTGTGTGTGTATCAATAAGAGTACAAGGTTTGCTATCACAATATAAGAATAATGTATCTAAAAAAAAAAAAAAGATACAAAAGTCCTCACTACATCCCTCATAAACAAAAACACTCCCCCTAACAAAAATAATCTCCTATACTAACTCTCCCCTTAAGTACATGACTACTCTCATATCCAAAACTACTCCCCCTTTTTGTCACGAATGACAAAGAGTAAGTCATTGAGAAGCAGTCATCTCCTCGTCACCGGAAAAGCTAGCACCATCATCCTCATCAGCATCAACACCATCGGAGCTATCATCATAACTCTCTTCCTCTGAAACCTGTGGAGATGGAGATAGAGACACTGCAAAACCACCCATGACAACCTGTCGTCGAGCGATACAACCAACATGGGTGTTTACTTGACACAACTCATCACTAAGAGTGTCAATACGATTATCCATGCACATAAGCTGTGCCTTGATGGCCTCAAGAGTTACTCCACCCACAGAAGTAGAATAAGTGGAGGTGGATGGGGCAGAAGAAGCCAGAGGAGTCGCCATCTCAGCACATGGCCATTTCGGTTGAAGTTGGGCCTCGCTCCATCTAACAGTCGCTACGTCTATGGTGAGTGTGGAGACTCAAGATAGGAGATAGATGCATGGCGAAGAATCTGTGTGATAGTAGAAGGGAAAATGAGCTTATAACGAGTCGCCGTATCCTTATAAATATCTATAAGGGAGAGTATGAAGTGAGAGGGAAAGTCAATAGTAAGTCCCTCAAGTAGAGATAGCAAAAATAGATCATGAGGCTTAGTAATCGAATTATAGTGAGACAAGGGATGTAAAACAAATGTCATCACCATATTCAGAAACTTCGGACCTTTTGCAAAGCCCGAGCATGGGGTGTTTTGACGGTCACTCCAAGATGAAGGTGTCTCACAGAATAAAGACATAAGTACGTCTTTGGACACATTCCTAAGGCGATCACAGCTGGGGTAGTCAACAAACTCTACCCTCAGAAAGTGTAGCACCTCAGATATAAGATCCGAAGTGACTACAATGCGTGTACCTCAAACGCAAGTGATGAAATGAGGTACAGAGTAATCAAATCCGTGCATATTGGAGTAAAACTCCTGTATGACCACGGAGGGACAAGTGATGGGGATGTCACAAAGGGACTCCCAACCAAAAGGACGACTTGGCATTTCGAATGAATGCCGCACCGAGAAAAGTTCTCCGTAAAGTCCTTACGGGCTTTATCATCACAGAACCTGACATGAGAGGGGGTAGGATCAATAGAGGAAGAAGATGATGCCCTGGATCAAAGAGGGTTCTGGGATAAAGTAGACTTGCTCTTTTTAGGTACCATGAGCAGACTAACCAAATAGAGAGAGAGAGAGAGAGAAGCAAAAAAGTACCAAACATAGTTCATATCAATTAGAAAGAAAAGAATGATACGTATGCATGAAAAATGCATGAACATGTGACATGCAACAATAAAAACATCATGGGCTCAACCTAATTCAATCCTACCAACACACAAGATTTCAACATAGTAAGCACACATCTATAATACATGAAATATTGTGAAAATGCAAATGTGATGCAATGCATGAGCATATAGGATCATTTAAGCAAACCCCAACCCAAAAATTTGCAAAAACCTCATCAATTTTTAAAAAACCCCAAAATTTTCAACCAAAAAAAAAAAAACAAAAAGTTAGGTTAAAAATGAATGAAATGCATGATTAATGTGAGAAGGAAGATTATACCAAAGGAAGAAAACACTTTTAAGGCCGAAGATTGAGTGGGGAAGAGGTTTAGAGAGAGAAAGAGAAGTGTTTGGGGAGGTGAAGAGACAAAAACCATCGAGAGAGATTGGAGAAAGTGAGAGAAAAATCATGCTAAGGCCTTATATAGAAATTACAATTCTTGGTGGATCGAAAGGTGCTGAGAGGTGTCGAGCACTAATTCTCGACAGATGGAGCTGTCGAGGTACTATCGAGAGGTGTCCACTGCAAAGTGACCTCAATGGATTGAGAAGCTATCAAGCATCTATCAAGTCAAATAGAAACTGTCTCGATGGATCGAGAAGCTGTCGAAAAGCTATCGAGACAAATTCTCAAAAACTTCGATGGATCGAAATTGTGATAACAGTTGTCGAGAAAGGAAGATCAAGAGGCTCAATAGATAACCTAATTGTCGAGAGGTATTGAGAAGCTGTCGAGATGCTTAAAAAATAATTTTTCAAAGAAGAGAAAAACACAGAGATAAATGCAATCAAGCATGCTACTTAACCAAAAATCCAATCAATATTTTAAGCTCTCAAAAACATCTTTCAACAAAAAAAATGTCAAGCATTTACATCCAAAACACACACACACACACATACACACTAAACAAGTTTAACCAATTTTATATTTCAAAAACAAGTCAAGACAGTTTAGTGAGCATACATTAACACATGTATTCCTTGTGATGGCCAAATCACATTGTACCTGCACATGTATCAAGAGTAGCAAAGAATATTGCGTGTTGTGTGTGAAAAACATCGCAAGATTGTATAAGTGTCTACATGTTATGAAGATTTGAGGTTTGGGAAAATAACTTTAACTTACTCACAATCATAATTGTTTGATGGGGACTATCACCTTCCAGGTACATCCTATAACTCCCACATTTCCTAGAAGACACTTGCAATCATATATAAAGCATTTTGATTCTTTTTGCTTTTATTTTTCTTTGCATATTTTCTTTTGTAAAGCATATCATGCATGAGTATAGAAGAGAGAAAAAAGAAATACCCAATAATGTTAAGCATTTGACATTGCACTTTTGCTATGTTGAAGCATACAGATGTCATTTCATGATTAGCGGGCAATAGTGGTGAGATGATTATTTATACCTTTCTCTTAAGATTTTCTAGTCCTTCCCGTCAAAAAGAGTGATACAAGTGTTAAGTACAAGAAATTACTTAATCTTACTCATCACAAACACGAGCCACAAAGCTCACTAGCTTAGTTATGCATAGAAATGCTCATCTAAGTTACAAAAGATACAAAGTTTAGAGAACTTTGTTTCAATGGCCATCCAAGGTGCACAAGTACCAATGTACACAAAACACACATTATTTTTGTATTTTTTATTTTTCAATTTTTTTTTTTAATTTTTATGAAAAACAAAATAAAGCAAAATTGAAAACAAATAAACAGAAGCATGTTAAACAAAGTAAAGCATAAAACTAGACTGACTCAAAGCAGGAAAGCAAAACACACATGTAATGAATACTCAAAAAAGGAAGAAGAGAGAGAATAGTGACTAAATCACTTAGAGCCTTTTTCCTTCCACGCCTTGGAAGAACCTTTCCATTTAACAAACAATTGATCTGGCGGTGAGGGGGGAAGAATTGAAACCATTCAAGTTCGTAAGGAACATGAAAGCTTTAAGAAGATCTCCAAGAGGAGCAAAAAAT
Source organism: Quercus parvula (assembly GCA_030820535.1). Taxonomy (NCBI): domain Eukaryota; kingdom Viridiplantae; phylum Streptophyta; class Magnoliopsida; order Fagales; family Fagaceae; genus Quercus; species Quercus parvula. Next base: position 27,083,648 of record JAUAME010000004.1, read on the forward strand.
GATGGAAACTGATTTTGGTTTCCCGATGAGATCATATTGTTGCTCTATTGAGTGGCTAACCACTTATAGCAATTAGATCGAGTATGTCCAGTCGCTCCACAGTGATGATAAAGATGTTGCTTCTTCTATTTTGATTTTTGAGTATTTCCCTTCTTAGCCCTAGGGCTTTTAGTCTCTTTCTTATCAAGTTTAGGGGGTGCTCTTAAGATAGATTTACCCTTGTCTATGTTCTCACTTGCTAAAATAGTTTTCACATCATTGTTCTCAAATTCAACATTATTAGCAGGTGAAACAAAAACAGTAGTACTAGAAGAAGCAATACTAGGAGAAAAGAAAACATACCCTAAACCGGTTCGATCATAAGCAGATTTCTAGAAGCTAAGCATCTCGTCAAGCTTTGCACTTGAAGTACTTTCCAATTGAGCTTTGACTTGGAACAACTCTGCCTCAAGCTTAGTCTTCTCAGCTAAGAAATTGTTTTCAAACCACAATGTTCCAATAGTCTGATTAGCTTCATCAAACTTTGTGGAGATTTCTTCTCATTCAAGCTCCACATCACTGAGCTTCTTGGTGGCCAACCTATAAAATTTCTCATGCTTTTCTGAGACCTTGTACAGCTTTGCATAGGCTATGTGGATGTCATCCTATTCATCCATCTTCTCAAACTTAGACTCCCCCAAGTCCTCTTCTTCATCCACTTCTTTATCAATCCCCTCAATAGGATTCACAGTGGCAGTGAAGGCGTTCATGATTCCATCATCCTCATTATTTGAATCATCATCAGGCTCGGTGTCACTCAAGGTAGCAGCAAGGGCCTTGCTTTTCCTGATGGTCTTAAGACATGTTGGGCACTCTTGTTTCATGTGTCCAAAGCCTTAACATCCAAAACACTTAGGTCCGGAAGGAACAGTTTACTGATTGCCTTCCTTAGCTTCCTTCTTTCCTCTGTCTTGGTTCTTGAATTGAGACGAACTGGACTGCTTGTGGTCTTTATCAAATCCTCTTATATTGGCATTCTTCATAAAATTTTTGAACTGCCTTGTGATATAGGATTTCATCTTAAAATCTTCATCATTAGAAGACTTATAAGTATCACTGCTTTTGGCCTTCAGTGCCATGCTCTTGCTCTTGCTTAATTTCCTGATCCTAAACAAACCTAATTCATAGGTCTGTAAGTTGCCAACCAGCTCTGTCAAAGGAATTTTGTCGATATCCTTTGGTTCCTCAATTGTGGTGATCTTGGCATGAAATCTCTCTGGTAGAGATCTGAGCACCTTTCTAAAAATCTTGGGTTCGGGAATGGTTTTCCCAAGATTAAAAGCTGAGTTCACTATGTCCTTGAGTTTGGCATAGAACTCATCGAACGACTCATCATCCTCCATCTTAATCTCTTCAGAGCCTGTAGTAAGCATCTGAAACTTTGAATCCTTGACAGCCTTAGTTCGTTCATAGGTTGTCTAGAGGATGATCCATGCTTCCTTCGTAGTTTCAATGGAGGATTCTTATTAAACTCCTCATTTGTGACCGCAATGAATAATGCATTCAAAGCTTTGTTGTTAAAGTTTGCTGCTTTTATCTTAGCATCATATCAATTAATTAGTCAAGTGAATTAATTGGTGACCCTCAGAGCCTGTAGTAAGCATTTGAAGCTTCGAATCCTTGACAGCCTTAGTTCGTTCATAGGTTGTCTAGAGGATGATCCATGCTTCCTTCGCAGTTTCAGTGGAGGATTCTTCTTAAACTCCTCATTTGTGACCGCAATGAATAATGCATTCAAAGCTTTGTTGTTGAAGTTTCTGCTTTGATCTTAGCATCAAACTAATTAATTAGCCAAGTGAATTAATTGGTGACCCCTTGTGATCTTACCACTTTGATCTTAGCTCTGTTGTTGAAGTTTGCCTCATTTGTGACCCCTTGTGATAAATTAACCAATTAATTAGCCAAGTGAATTAATTAAGTTAATTAACATGCAATGCGTGTAATAACACAAACAAATTACCAACTAAGTTAAATGCAGCGAAAAATAAAGTTGACACGGTGATTTATTTTCGAATAGGGAAAACCTCTAAAGCAAAAATCCCACCGGGTGATTTTAAGGTCACTACTTCTGAGAATTCACTATTATCAAAACAAGCAGTTACAAGTAAAGGAATTTCAGTACCTTATACTAACCCACAATTGAACCTTTATTACAATACACAATTGAACTTGTTCTATAGTCACAATCTCTCCTTTTCAATGCATGGCTCCCAATACGTGACTAACCAATCGATGCACAGATCCAAGTACGTGACTAACCACTAACTTGAGAAGGATATTGGCTACAAAGTTCTTCAATTCATCAACACAATAAAGATCATAAAGCTCATTGGTTGCAAAACCCTATGACGTACAAGCGCAGCAGCTTCTTCAAGAGAAAGATGAATTAGGACAAATTTGTCTCCGATCACAATTTGCTTGAACAAAACCTTTGCATCAAGTTTCATCAAGTGTGACGGCCCTTAAAATAATCCTTATATATATTTAGGGTTGTGAAAAAAAGAAAGCCTAAACAAGTATACAAGGATATGTGTGAAATCAAATCTGAAAAACTGATTTTTGTAAATCTCAATAGATAGGTTATCTATTGAGCAACTGTTGAGTATCAGGCTAAACATGCCTTTTAAACCTCAATAGATGTTATTTGTTGAGGTAGCTGTCAAGCTTTAAAATATAGCACTTCTTCACTTTATTCTTGAATAGATTTTCATGGCTTTAACACTTGGACTTGAACTCTTATTCCTTGAAGTATTAAACACATCCTAGATCTACCTAATTACAAGTAAATGGCGTTTTGTTAAAGGATTAGCCAATTCTAAATGACATATGTTCCTATCATGATTCACATATGTCCTAACAACTAGTTTAAAAGATAAGCATTAATTAATTAGTAATTACTAATTAGCATCATTTTGCTTCTTGTCTGAAACTTTGACGTACTCGACCTCTGCTCAAATATTTTGTAGCTTGAGGGAAAAAAAAATTAGGACGATAAACTTAACCACACTTTTGTCACAACTTTTATATAGTTGACTGTGAGTAATAAAGAAAAGTAATGAATTTATGCGAAAGTAATAGACAGCAAATCACAGTCTACCATATAGAATAATTGTGGCAAAGGACGTGGTTAAACTTGTGGTCTTAAAATAATTCTAGAAAAAACAATCAGCCCAATTGGTAATTGGCTAAGCCTTAGGCCCTATTTGATTATCATTGGGGGTAGATTTATTTTCTCTTTTCATTTTCTAAAATCATTTTTTGTTTCTCAAATCTTGTATTCCTTTTCTCTGCCCAACCCATTTCATGTTTGGCATTATTTTTTGGTCTAGTTTTTGGTCTTTTTTTTTCACTTTATATTTTTCAATTAAAAATTCAACACAATTGAGAGAGAGAGAGAGAGAGAGAGAGAGAGAGAGAGAGAGAGAGAGAGAGAGAGAGAGAGAAAGTGTGTATTTTTTTATGGAACAAGTCAGTGTTAGAGGAACCCACAGATTTGGTTTTTTACGAAAATCCCACTGTATTCATTTTTAAGATAATGAAAATACCAAAAATTTGTATTCAGTTTTTGTATTCAAATCCTATTTTTTTTGGATACTGAAAATGAAAACAGAATACAAATACAAAGTCTAACAAGTTTTTTAGTGGTGAATCCCACAAAAAACTGAAAATAAATACAGAATAAACCCATTTTTTGGTCAAACCAAACAGTCATTGAATTTTAATTTGAAGCAAGTTGGTAGTAGCTGCCAATTAAGCTCAACATTAATTTCAAAAAGAGATCTAGGAGACAAAAAGAGGGCATCCACAGCCCTTAACATTTATTCCAAAAAGAGAAGAAGAAAAAGAAAGCATCCACAATATCAATATGCATGACAAATATTGCCCACAAACTTTTAGTTTACTTAAGTAGAAGATGGAATCTAATTCAAGTTTATGTAACAGTTTAAAAAGTGGGTATATAAAAATAGATATATATAGTTGCGTCTTTTGGATTTAAAATGAACCGATGTGCAGTATTAAAACCCAGAAAGCGAGACTCCTCTGGGCTTATGGCGGAAAACCCAACCTGAAACTCTTTTAGCTAGGCAAGCACGCGGAGCTTGTCTGCTGATGGCTCATTTTACCATCCAAATTTACTGGACGACTGTTTTTTTTTTTTTTTTTTTTTTTAACACTAGCATTTACTAAAATCACTTAAAAACTATTTTTAGCACTTCAAACACCAAAATACATGTTATATCAAAGGTGCTAAAGCTAAAAAAATTTAACAACATGCTATAGTGATCTGCTATTGTAGCATGTTGCTATTAATATTTAATTCATTTATTTTATGGATTGGAGAGAAAGAGAGAGAGGTTATAAATAGATAAATTAATATGTTAAATTGTTTATATTATTTTAATAAGTTGTATGTAAAAATAGAAAATTTAATGTAATGTGTATTTTAGAAGTGAAGTGTTAACTTAAAATAGATAAAGTAGATTTCTAAGTTACTAAAAGCTAAATTTTTTGTAATTAAGTGACAGTCAAAATTTGAATAAAAATAAATATGTTGATATATTCTACATGGATACATTAGGTTGGGATTTATATACAATGTATATATATTTTTAAAAATTATAATCACCTCCAATTTATTTTATAGAAAACCAGTATGATTGTTAACACTATCCCACGTTTAAAAGTCACATTTGACTTTTGGTTAGCGTGATCGAATTTGTGTCTAAATTTCACTCGATCGGTACGTAGTAGAGCTCCCATATAGACAACGAAAAAGAGAGGGCATGCACTTTGGACCACTATCTGAAATATAAAAATTTTCTCTCTAAAATCTCATATAAGAATATTTTGACCATCTAAATGCTTGTCTACGGTCCAACTTTGATTTACCCAAAAAGTGGGGCAAGGAATCTAATTCAAGAACAAGTTGATGAGTCATACCAGACAAAAGAAGAAGAGTACCTAAAAAGAATCGTTGTTTGCAATGCATTGTCCTTTATAACCTAAAAGCAGGCTGTAGTCTACCCTTTATTAATTAATTAGCAGCAAAGCCAGACTGAATATCTCTTATGGCCTGTTTGGATGGAGGGAGGAAGGAGGGAGAGTGGAAGGGAGTAGAGTAATGTAGGCTAAAAATAAGCTAATTTTGTACTAAATCTACTCTACTCTCCTCTATTCCCCCTCCCTCTCCCTCAATCCAAACGGACCATTAATTTTCGCACCAACCATGTCTGGTCTGGCTGATTTGTCATTGTACCGTTCTTATAACTCCGAATGCATGAATGTCTTCAGTTATAATCTCAAACCAAGCACAAAAGATTCAAATATATTATAACATAATTAGGATCTCTATGAATACATGTAGCCACTCAAACTAAAACTACATATATGTATACATGTAGCTGTAAAAATAAATAAATAAATAAAAATTCACACATATTCAGAGGTTCTATTTTCACTTAAACCTCTTAGAAATTTGACTGATCGGTAATTTTTTTTTTTTTCTTTTTTGGACAAGTTCGACTTTTTTTTTTTTTTTTTTTTTTTGGAGAAAGACAAGCTCGACTTGTTGATTGCTGGAATGCGTATCTCTAGCGCTTTACACAACATTGTGAGGGATTATATTAATATATATGTATAGAGAAAAGAAGGGGCTTTGTGGATGGGATATATATATCATTGTGAGGGTGGCACCAACATTGTCTTTAAGAGCACCAAAATGCCTGAAAAAGAAAGAAAAACACCCAGCATTATTTGATAACCAATTATTAGATAAGAGATAACGAGAAGAAAAAAAAAACACATAACGAACATAAATTTAAATAACATAAAATAAAATAATGTATTAAAAAAATAATATTACACAACATAAAATAAAGGGAAAGTATTTTCTCTTACCTACACTTATTTATATTCACTATTTTAAATCGACATTCACAGATAGAGAAATATCTACACGTTTTAAAATATTGAGAGTGGATGTAAAAAAGAAAAAAAAAGGGGGGATTTATTGTAAGAGTATTTATTATTACCCTAAAATAAAAGAAAGAAAAGAGGATCGGAAATGCAAGAATGCACTTACAATGTTGAAACAAAATATGCGTCTCCAGTTCCATGCTTTGTTTGCTCTTTTAAGTTTAGAGAATATGACATCTTGGGAGCATATTTTACCTGGTGAGTCCAAGAATGCCCTACGTTGTATTGGAGGAGACCACAAACCACTCTGCTCATAATCAAAGTCATATTGTGATGCATCAAAGAACTTCCCTAGCAGCCTCTCAGAAACCGATTTTGAAACCATTTGAATACTCGGACTAGCAGTACTAGTATTGGATGATGAGGAACTTTCCAAGGATGAAGCTGTACAAGAGCCCTCAAAAATGGACATCGAGAGGTCTCAACTCTCAAGGAAAAGAAACACAATAGTGGACAAAGGTTCAGAAGTTTCTGAGATAGATAAGCATATATATATATAGAGAGAGAGAGAGAGAGAGAAGAATATCGAGCGGTGTATGTTCCACGATTATACTTTCTTATTTGGGTGTTTGAGCATTCATAATTTGTTTAATGAGTTTTGTTACTTAGAGCAGTAAAGAATTAAAGGCTTGTAGTTGGACAGTGAAATCAAGACCCTATATATATGTCACGGAATGAGACCTAGCTAGCTCATACCTTTTTCTTTCTTTCTTTTTTGCTTGAAGGAGTTGGTACCGTTACAAAACATGGGTTCTCTTTTCTGGGTTTGAAAGGGAAGAGATGCCAATTTGAAGAGCCTTTACTTACTGAGGTTAGCAATACCCAAATTTTGAATTTTGAATTGATTAATAAAGCGTGTCATGTGGTGGACATGGGTCGGTTTCCATGAAATCTAAGCCATACAAAAAGAATGGATATGTGATTCATTTATTGAAAATCACACATATAAATATTGATTCAATGGTCGTTAAATCTATATCAATAGCCAAAGACAATCATTACAACTTTCAGTGACTTTATACTGTAACCAAAGTGGCATGGTCGTTAAATCTATTCGAAACTTTTGGTTAGCTTATCATACACTACGGATCACCAAAGTTGCATTGCAAGGATTAAATAAAAAAAATAAAAATTAAAGGCAGTGGGGGAGGAATCATGGGATGGGACTAACAGAAATAAGTTCAATTCCAAGGTTTGAGTTTCTCTCGTGGGTCCACTCTGTTGGGTCTAGTCGTCTACCGGAAGCTATCACATGCATATATTGGTCAAATTTCTGTCTTGATAAAAATTATTAAATATAGAAAATCTTATTACACATTTATTGCTGTATATTTCTTGTATACTCCTTTTTTAAATTGTAATTTAAAAATATGATTTCACAATTATAACTAAAATGGTGTTTTAAAAACACAATTTCAATTTAAGTGGCAATGTGTGTACAGTTTCATTACTCAATTAAGTGTACATTTGGCAATCGATTAAAAGTTAGTTTTTTATTAAATTATCTATGTTTTGCAGTTCTTACACTATTTATCTCAATTTTATTTCAAATAATCTAACTTTCATTTTTTTGAAAGTAAACTAGTTTTTAGGTTTTTGCCTCACATTATGCAAATAAGCTGCCAGAAATAAGCAATTCTCAAATGAAAATTAAATAACCCTAAAAAACTAAAGAAAAATAAATAAATCCACATAAGAACCAAGAAAATCAATTACATAAGAGCACACAAAATTTATGTGAAAACCCCTCAAATATAGCTGGGAAAACGAAGGAACAAATTCAACAAATCCTCTATAATAAAATAGAAATTACAATACTTAAATGAATGTCCAAAACTTGAATTCACAATAAATTTTAAAAAGTACATGAATAAATTTTTAGGAGTAATTACAATCTCACCACAAAAGATTGGAACCCAATGAAACCAATGAAATGAAAAGAGATTTATTCTGGAAAACCTCTCAATTTGATATCCCTTGTGTGAGTCTTGAGCAAAAGATAAACAATCACCTTCTTCTTCTCTCACTGCTTGCACACTCTCTGTGTGTTTTCTCCTCCTCCTTGCTCTATCTTACTAAGGACACCAGCACAACACTGTTTTTCAATAAATAAAAGTTTATGGCTCGTTTGGTAATGTTGTTCTAGTAAAGTTGTTTGTATTTTTTTGGAAATACATGTGGGTGAAAAAATATGTGAAAATATGTGTAATGTTGTTTAAACACTGAAAACTGTTGTTTAAAATACACTACCAAACAGCCCCTTAGTTTTCTTAACTTATCCAACAAGTTCATTAAATAAAAAATATTATGGTGTGGGTTGGACCACTAAAAGTGTGGTGCACCCTATAATCTTCGCTTCCAACCCATTGAAGAAGGAGATCTTCAACTCAACTTTTTAGTTAGACTTCGTGTTAGTCAACTTGTCAATTGGATTTTTCTCTTTGTGAATCTTCCTCACTTGCATCAACTTGAGATTGTGTGGGCAGTTTAGAAACTACTACCCAAGAGGAAAACAACTCTCGCAAGCAATGGAATTGTGGAAGAGCCAGGCGGGGGGGCGGGGGGCAAATAAACAAGGGTCATGTTAATAAGTGCCTTAAGAGTAATTGTTAATTAATCATATTAGAAAAGTTTTAACATCATTTTTATGAAAAATATAATAAGTGTCAACATAATTAATTGTTTTATCATTTTCCCATAAAATGTTTCTAAAAATAGTTCTTAAACCAATACCCTAAGGGTATTCATTAACATTTTCCAATAAACAATGTGACAAATAAAAAAATTTCCCTTTTTATTCATGCCATTTTCTTATCATATAATATACTATAGAATTGAAAACAAAATACTTTTAAAGAAATCAAGATACAAATGAAATATTTTATAACCCAATATATGTATTGCAAAAACTATATATATTAAAATTGACAAATTTGTGTCAAGATTAAAAAAATATATATCTGACATCTTTAGCCTATCTCTAATCAACTATCATGCACTCAGTAGATAGGTACAAAATAAACAAAAATGCAAAATCTAAGTATTTCATTTAGAATTGTGTGTTAGTTTGACAATGGTTTATTTCTGGTTGCATATTTGTATAATATAAAACAAAAAATTCAAAACTAGTTTATTTTCAAAAAGTTAAAAATTAGATCATCTAAAATAAAGTTGAAATAAAAAGTAGTGTAGACCCACAAACAATACATAAAATAAGCAAAAAACTAGTTTATAATCATTACCCAAACACACATAGTCTACACTCTTTAAAAAATCTAAAATTATCAAGTATCAAAATTGAAGTGAAGTTCTCAGCAATTTCCCTTTCAATATGGACAACCAAATTGTCTACTAGAAACCTATCCTCTATTTTGTTGGGTAGTCTTGTTCTAACAACTTTCATAGCAAAAAATGTCCGTTCACTAGTTGCTGTGGACATAGAAAGAGTCAAGATAAGACAGATTAATCTATCAACGAGAGGATACACTATATATTGAATTTTCTATATCTACTAACCCTTAACATAATTTCCCAATAGAAGACAAATTTTGTAATTTCGGATGATTAGGTACATCAAATTCAAAATACTTCAATTGATATGACAAATTAAGTTTCTCCTGCTTAGAAAAATGAAGAGGATAATACTTCTCCACAAGACTACTTATATCATCAATTTTAAAAGATTTATAACCAGACTTTGGATCTAAAGCTGAGTTAAGTGTCAAAAGTTCCATTTCCCCTTCACCAAACATACTATTAAGCTCTTGCAATTGAAAATTATTCAAATTAGGAATGTGTATTTCACATTGTTTGGAGAAAGAGATAATATTCTCAAGAAATTCATTTTAACCATCTTCTCTTAACTTTTGAAGGCAAGCTTTTGTAGTTGAAACTAGATGACTAACATTTGCATGTTTTGAGATTTGTGTAGCAAAGCTTGACAAAATACATTAGTAATACCCGTTGATAAAGCACAAAGCCACCTCGTTAGTATGTTCCTCGTCAATGTCGATGGACAAAGCCAATTTCCTATTAAGAGCAAGGAGGGTAAAGGTGAAAGACACAGGGGTGGTGCTAGCCAAGGGCCCTTCGAAGATTAAGTTAGATAATCTTTCTTTAGGAATCTATAGCATATGATGTAGTATGATGTGTGTGTGAGTTCACTTACTTGAGTTAGTTGGCTTTATATAACCAGTACTTGAGTTAATGTGTTTGTCCATTAATCTTCCCTGAACGTTGCACCTGAATGAATTGCGGCATTAATGGCAATGAAGTCTCCTCTTAATTTGTAACATCTAAGCGGCAACTCATCAAGGCTTTTGTAACAGCCCTCTTACCATTATTCATTGCTAGCTGGATTGGAGGAGTTATTTCTGACTTTAATGTGCTTTTGGTCGTCCATTGGAATGGGCAACCATTTAATCACTGTTCGTCAGGTAGAGTTATTTCTGACTTCATTGTGCTTACATTCATCCATTGGAATGGACGACCATTTAATCACTACTCGTCAATTGCCCCCTTTGTTCCTTTATCTTCCAGATCTCAGACGAGCATAGGAATATGATCAATTTTGACGGTTTGTATTTTTCTGTTTCCGATACTCTTCTTTTCACCATAAATGCAAAACGACTTCTTTGTCAGATGATAGAAACGTGTCTTCCTTCTACTCGCGGTATGTGCGAAATCTCCTAGATTTTGAAGCACCTTAACTTCATTTTTCCTTTTTTTAGAAAAAATCATTCCCCTCCTTATGCCTTATTTTCTCTGTGCTTAAAGCTTTGAGGAATTTCAAACTTCATATCTTCTTTCTCCCTGGAAAGGTCTCTTTTCTTTATGCTCTCTTGATGGTTGATTTTGATTTTGTTAGACAAGAGTGTCCTTCTATCTCCTTCTTCTTTGCTAGATTAGGAGTCTACCTTGAATACTCTGTTGGTCAGCGTACTCAAGCAGGTCTATTTGTGTCACATATTTCTACTTTCAAATCTATTTTTCTCTTTATCCTTTGATTCGTCACTCTCTAATCAAACACCATTTAGAGATGACCACTGTAGAGTATAGGGAGGAGAATGTTAGGTCGAGTGAATTGGAGACAAGGCTATCATAAAATGCTGAATCACTAGGTAAATAGGTTGACATGGCTGTGTTAAAACTGCCCTCGTCCTTTTCTTCAACCCCCTTACATGCCCTCTCCGAGTCTTGCTCTTTAAAAGGAAAGCACTTGAAAGGTTTTAGGAAAAGGTTTCAATTTCCCAAAGGTACCATCACTCGCTTGCCTCGTTCTAGTGAAAAGGCTTGCACTTTTGCTTACGGTGAAGTGTGCTTCTATGAAGCTGCCTTTCTGTGTGGCCTTCATTTTCCCATCCATCAGTTCATCATGAAATTTCTTTCTTATTTCCACATTGCCCTTGGTCAACTCGTCCTTAACGCATGGAGGATGATTGTAAGTTGCATGTTGATTTGGATGTTCGCCTGTGAAAGGGACATGATAGCGTTGAACGAATTTTTATATTTGTATCATTTGAAGCCCTCCACCCATTATGGGTATTTTAAGCTTTTACCTTACGATAGAAAATCTAGGGTTGTCTTTGGGTTTCCCTCTTCCTTTCGTGACTAGAAATCACAATATTTCTTTATCTCTGAAACCGGCTAGCAAACCATGTCTGACGACCTATAGGGCGAAGTCCCAAGATTTTTGGGGCTTTAAACAAATTGGGATTTACAGTTTGATTTTGAAAAGGGTGTGGTCTCAATCGATGCTTCCCTAGTGTGTTTGGAATCGGTGCCAAATTTCCATGACGAAAATGCGCCAGCATTTCGCCTTATTTTTGTGGCAAAAATCCGGTAGCACTTCCCCTCAACTGCATCATAGCACTCAAAATGCTATCCTCACCAAGCTTCCGCCATGAGAATACAACAATGGGGATGCCCTATTTTCACGGCAAAAATCCGGCAGAGTTTTATGTTTGGTGTGCTATGGCGCACCGATAAGGCTCCATGCCTGTGTATGTGGTACATGCCAACATGCTCATGCTAGGATGAGCCGAAGCCCCTCAAAGCATCAAGCATATTAATATGTGTCGCATACACGAGGAAACCAATGTCACTTGGTGACATGGATCGGGATGATCACACCACGATGATTGTGCACACAATATAGCGTGAGCACACACCTACAGCAAATGCCATGTGCACATTACCACACTACAAGGTCAAGAACACTCATGGCTAGAAAGGGTCGCTCACGTAGCCATGAAGTTCCATCATACAAAGTGCACAATCACCCATATACAAGCATATATAGATATACATACATCATGCACAATGCTATCACACAGAACGAGAAAGTAAACAGACATTGCCAATTTCCCAAGGGTATGGCCCAATAAGGTACAGGAAATGTAAAACAGACATTGCCATACCCAGGGAACATGGCCCAAGCAAGGAGCAAGACAGATAAAGGGTACATGGAGAGGGGAACCCTAATACAAGATTCTAGGGAAAAGGCTAAAAGAGAGGGAGAGAGAAAACCGCTCGAGTAGGCTAGGCCTCCTAATCTACTAAACATTGCCCTTTTGTGGACTTAAGTCTTCTTGCTTGCATCCTTTCCCTTTTTGCTTGTGCTTAGGGGGTCGTACCCTTGCTCCAAGTGTCCATGCTCCAAGCGTGTACATGCCATGACAAAGGAAACAAGCCAGTGGATAAGCAAAGAAACAACTAGAAGGAAAGCATGCTAAAAGACAAACTATCAAAGGGAGCCAAAAGGGGGCAAACAAACATGTTATCCAACAAAGGAGGTTGTCCTAGAAGGGCAAATGTAGGTTTGGATCAAATGTCCATAGTTCCATGAGATTGGAGTATGGACAACACATAGACTCATGCATGAACATGTAGCAAGCGTGCAAAAATGCAAAGAAGCAAAGAAAGCCAAATAGGTGGCACAAAGTAAGCAAGGAAAGCATAACATCATCGCACAGAGCGGAGAAAGGTGTGTATCAAGCACACCCACATCACGAAGATGTGTCTCATAAACGGTCACATCCAAACAAGCCACGAGAGGGACAAATGCAACCACACAGGCAAATGGCCCCAAAGACTAACAAGCACAAGCCCAAGGAGGGCAAAAAGCATGGCAAAGCCTAGATCTAGACAAGCAAATATGGATATAAAGCATAGAAGCAAGAAAGCATACACATGCATTAAGGAAATGATCCAAACACTTTGATATAGGCCTAGGCATATGGATGTAGGCATAAACCACAAGATCTAGATCTACACCCTACCTAAAGGGCCAAAACATAAGAAAAAGGCATAACAAGAGATTAAAAAAAAAAAGAAAAAGAAAAAAAAAAAAGAGGCTTTAGAAGCACATGGCATAGCAACCAACATATAGATCTAGACACATGAACATGGCACGAAGCACACAAAGATATAGATCTAAGCATAAGCATGCTAAAAGGCACCTAGGCACATGGATCTAAGCACAAACACAAAATTTAGGCATATCCTAGCCCAAGAAGGCTATGCTAACATCATCAAAGTAGTAAATCATGGCAAAAAGCAAGGAGACATACTAGGAAAGTTATAAAACATCTAGAAAGCAAGATAAAGCAAAGATATACTATGTAAAGCAATAAAACATGTTATGAAGAAAGATAAAGAAAAGGGTGTAGATTGTAGCTAAAAAGCTACATCTACACCCTTAAAACCTCAAACCCATGGCCCTAAGACCAAGGATAGGAAAAAGAGTGCAAGAACACTAACTTTTGATTGTTGAGAAAAAAGAGGAATTAAAAGTTTTTTGATGTGTTTAGGAGAAAATTTAGAGAGGAATAGAGAGAGAATCTGCCAAGAAAATGCTCCAAAATTGCCAAGGACCGTTTTTTGTTTACCTAGGAGAGGGGGGGGGGGTCTAGGGGTCTTTATAGCAAAAAGGTGACTTTTCAACTCTAACGACCACTTAGTGGCCGCCAGCTTAGCTTCGGCTGTCACTAAAGGAGGACTTTTTGAAGGCCTTCCTAGCCTTGGATTGGGTTGATCTCGGTGTCCCTGGAAATTTCTGCATTTGTAGTTTCCAAAACACTAAAGAAATAGAAATTTTGATGGTCAGAGCAAAAGTTATGGCCTCGGGAAGCGAGCTAATGCGCTTTGCACGAATTCCAGTATATCTCGACCATTTTAACTCCTATTTTGACCCATGAATATTCGTTGGAAAAATAATTCAATAATCTTCATAATAACACTGGTCCCAACTTGTTCTGATGGTCAGATCAAAATTAAGATTTTTGGAACCCTAGAAGTCAACCTCAGGTCAAACTTGGTCAAAGTTGACGAAAATCACCAAATAGCTCGAGTTTGATGTAGAAACATGAAAAATGTTGTTTTTGGATGATTTTGACCAACTTTGACTTTTGGCCAACCTAGGGTTGACTAGGGGAATTTTGGTCAATTTGACCTAAAATGGCATTTTGAGTGCTCCGATGCCCAAATGAGTTACGCCACATTAATCTAGATGTTTCCATGGCCCCATGGAAGAAAGTTAATATTTTTAGAATTTTTGGGGTCCAGCAAGCAAATCGAGGGTGGACAAAATATGGTATCCACAACATTGTTAGAGCTTTGTCACTTGGGCATAAAGGTGTGTGCAAATTTATGCCTAATTGTGGGCTAATGCAGAACATGGCTTCGTTGGATGATAAGCATGTTTAGTGTGGAATGGGGTCTCGAAGGTGGGCCTTAGATTTGTGTAGTCATGAAATTGGCCCTAGGTACCTTGGGCTCTTGTCTTGAAATTTTGGACTTGGGCTACAAAATTATTTCCAAAATTTCTCTTAACAACCACTAAAAATATAGTACTTTATTAATTTTTCTTTAATGTTGGACATGCATTACTCCATTTAACTCATCACTTGATCCGTACTACTTTGATCTTCACTTTATGCCAAATAAAAATTGTAGTTCTTTTATTATTTGTACTTTCTTTCCTGGACTTTGGGTTTTGTTTCTTTTGTAAACATTATTGGGGGTTGTTTTTGCGCATAGCTACATGTCATCTGCTAGGGGGTGACTTTGCTAGACCCAGATTTGTTTTGGGGAGTTGAGTCTGGAACTCAACATTGGACCGCATAGAGAAACTATTTCTGGTACATTTTTAAACCTACAAAATAGATAAAGTCCAAAGTCTAAGAATCATGACAATGGTTGAAATAAATAAATAATATGTTTAATTAAATAGGTTTGATTAAATAATGAGTTGAAGATCATTATTATGTATATTAAGTAATGTCCAATATTAGAGAATAATTAATAAGTGGCATATGTCAAAAAATGGGATAAGTCCAAAATAGTCCATATCTAACTATGGTTTTATGTCCAAATATTATAGGCCCAACGGTGGTTTATGTCTAAATGATATATGTCCAAGAGTAGTTTATGTCCAAATAATATATGTCCAGTTGTGGTTTATGTCCAAATAATATATGCCCAGCTGTGGTTTATGTTCAAATAATATATGTTTAGCGATGAGGTGTTCAATTTATTAATATATATGTTCATTAGTGAAGCATAAGTAAAACATTAGTGAAGTCATTTTTAATAATTGGTGAGATAATATTAAAACTAATTTGCATTTGACGACATAGTGATAATGAAGCAATATGTACTCAATTTAGAGATAAAGACATACTGACTTATCTTTATATGGTTTGTAGCTCCAACCATATAGCATCAGTGAGCTAATAATATTCCAGTAGCATAATAGCATTCTCCAGCAGTACAGTATAATGAAATAAAATATGCTCGATGATGTAATTTCAAAGATAAAGAAATATTGACTTATCTTGTAGGGATAATTACAGCAAACCCACCTGAGGTTTAGCCCGTTTGCGCTTTGCCTACCCGTGGTTCAAAACTTATCACTTTGCCCACTTGAGATTGCTTCCGTTTCGTTTTTGTTACCCACCTCTGTTATCACCGTTAAAAAACACATTTTTAGACGAAAACAAACATAAAACGAATCAAAAAATTAGGGTTTGATATTAAAAATAAATGTATATGAATGTAACAAATAAAATTCCAAACAACTACAAATCAAATTGTTTGAAATTAAAACAAGTGCAAATTAATGAAATGCCCATAGATTATGGAGAGTCCACATATTACAACAAACACATAACACATAACACAACAAAAGATCAGAAAAAGAGATTGGTGAAGCTTGAGTATGGGTTTGGGTTTTGGTTTGGTTTAGATCAGAAAAAGAGAGAAGAAAAGCTTGAGTAATGGCATCTGGTCTAATGCCGAAAAAAGAGGGGCGGGCAAGGAGGCTTTGCCATGGGTGTGGGTCGGCATGGAGATCGGTGGTGAATCGGTATGGTAGTGGGGGATCCAAAGCAACAAGATCGGAAGACTAATGAGGTGGATAGCGTGACAATCTTGTGGGCAAGATTGGCGAAGGCTGGGCTAGCATGGCCTCGGGGCGAGATCGACGATGGCTAACAAGATCGGCGAAGGCTGAGCAACAATGGCCTTGGGCGAGATTGGCAGTGGCTGGAGATTTCTCTTTGGTGTTTGTGGCTGGTGGTCTTCATGGGGGCTGGCTTTCACGATGAAGGTGGGTATGGTGGGTTCTTTAAAATGCATAGATGTAACTTATAGCCATTAAGCTTGTGATCTGACTTCTGCAAGAGATGCATATTCTGGGTTTGAAAAAATTTTGATCTTGTTCTGGGTTTGAAAAATTTTTGATCTTGTGTTCTGGGTTTGAAAATTTTTTGATTTGAGTCATGTTCTAAGAGATGCCCATTTTGATCTTGTTTTCTTTTGTTTTTGTTTTTTTTCTTGTTTTGAGAGGAGAGAGACATAAAATAAGAGTAAATAGACTTATTTACCCCCTCTTTTTAACAGAGGTGGGTAACAGAGACTAAACGGAAGTAATCTCAGGTGGGCAAAGTGATAAGTTTTGAACCACGGGTAGGCAAAGCGCAAACGGGCCAAACCTCAAGTGGGTTTGCTGTAATTATCCCTATCTTGTATGTTAGTGACTCCAGCCGCATAGCATTAGTGAACTAATAAACATTCCAACAGAGATCATGTGACTCCAGCAATGGAGAGGCAGTATACTTTGATTTCTTTTATGATGATTTCAAGGTTGAAGGGGAAAAATAGGTGCAATTGGAGGGAGAGAGAATATGTCCAGCCGTGTGCAAAGGTTGGTTAATTAAGCTTATATCCATTACCATGCACTTAAATGAAATTCCCCGTGATAATACTCTTTTAGTTATTTATGAATAGCATTGTCTTCCATGAGAAGAGCTTTTAGTATTAGAAACGTATGTCTTCCATAAGAAGGACTTTAATATGAAATCTTTATGTCTTCTAGGAGAATGACTTTTTGTATCATAAGTTTGTGCCTTCTAAGAAAAGAGCTTTTATAATAATGTTTGATATTTCTTAGGAAGCATGGAAGATGTGTGAAATATGAAGGTGGTGAGAAATATAGATGTTTTGTGACATGTATGGGAAATAGGTATGGATAGTTTGTGATGAATGTGTTTGTAAAATATATGGAGAATGTGTATAGGCACTTTGAGAGAGATGTAATTTGTAAGATGTGTAAGAAATATGTATAGATACTTTGTGAGTATGAACAAGTACTTTGTAAGAAATGGGCTTGTGAGATATATGATAGATGTGTGTGTGTGTGTGTGTGTGTGTGTGTGTGTGTGTGTGTACTTTGTGAGATATGGTTTTGTAGGATGTGAAGAAGTATAATAGATATAGAGGTTAAAGATAGTAAAAATTAGATATTGGAATTGCTAGGGTGTTATTTTGTGTTATGTCATGGATTGTGTTGCTTTCTAAGAGAAGATGTTTTGTAAGAAAAATGGAGAAGGAGATGTGTTTAGATGTTTGGAGATATGGAGAGCTAGATAAATGTATTTTCTAAATATGGAGAATGAGAGAATTGTGTTTAGATGAGTTCTAATGTTTGTAAGAGTTGTAGTGTTTGTTTATTAAGAGGTTTTTGTAAGGGAAATGGAGAAAGAAGTATGGAGATGTGTTTCTGGGCAGAAAAATGATAAATTTTCAGAATAAGAGAGTGTGGGAGAGAGTATAAGATGGCTCATAATGTCTTTAGTGTGTATAGCTTGGTCCTCTTTATATAGAGCCAAAACTGTAACTAGATTAGCATTAGTTGAAGAGAAAATTAGCAAATGAGGAAAGGTTTTTAGAAAAATGAATGATTTCATTAATTGGTTTTTGGTTTTTAGCCGAAAGAAGAAAATTCTGAAATTTAAGGTTGTTGTCACAGCTACACAGCAATAGCTAACAAAACTAGATGATGTTAAGCTACTGAAGAGTATATTTAGCATTTAATTCATGGGTTTGGCTGAAATGATAAGATCTCTTTTATAGGATCCTTCTATTTCTGGTACAGCAATTGGAGGCTAAAAATTTGGTTTAAAATGGTAGGATTTCTTTAATGGGATCCTTGCTTCTTTGGGTATGGCAACTAGCTGCTAGGATTGAGCATTAATGGGCTAATGATATCACTTTGGGACATGTGTCAACTGTTGGAGCTGCTGTTGGTACCTTTTTAGCTAAGTTTCCTCTTTTGGAAAATTATCTGTTTAGTTTATGATTTTATTACAATATAATTTTAGTAAGTAATAAACTAATTTGTTGATATTTAATGAAGTTTTAGAGATGTAATTATAGTCTCTCTATATTGTGACCATATCTTGGAGAGCAAGGAGAATAACTAATGTTGGATGAGATATTAAATAGATTTATTATATTTAGAGATATCAATAAGATTTATTCATGTATTTGGGTTGGATTTAAATGAAAATAGTAATATAATTTATATGCAATAATATAATTAGATTTTTAAACTTATATTATATGATGAACATTAAATTTTAGGTAAAGAGTAATGAGGAATTTTATCATATTAAGTAATTATGTGATACGAGAATGATAAGATCTCTTTTATAGGATCCTTCTATTTCTGGTACAGCAATTGGAGGCTAAAAATTCGGTTTAAAATGGTAGGATTTCTTTAATGGGATCCTTGCTTCTTTGGGTATGGCAACTAGCCGCTAGGATTGAGCATTAATGGGCTAATGATATCACTTTGGGACATGTGTCAACTGTTGGAGCTGCTGTTGGTACCTTTTTGCCTAAGTTTCCTCTTTTGGAAAATTATCTGTTTAATTTGTAATTTTATTACAATATAATTTTAGTAAGTAATAAACTAATTGGTTGATATTTAATGAAGTTTTAGAGATGTAATTATAGTCTCTCTATATTGTGACCATATCTTGGAGAGCAAGGAGAACAACTAATGTTGGATGAGATATTAAATAGATTTATTATATTTAGAGATAGTCAATAAGATTTAGTCATGTATTTGGGTTGGATTTAAATGAAAATAGTAATATAATTTATATGCAATAATATAATTAGATTTTTAAACTTATATTATATGATGGACATTAAATTTTAGGTAAAGAGTAATGAGGAATTTTATCATTTTAAGTATTTATGTGATATGAGATGCTTACCAGATGTTACCTATTGCACACTAGCTAATCAGAGTTCAAGGAATTGGAGAAGACATGCTAAGCAACATTTTTCTTTTATCAACTTTAAACCACTAGAGCTTTTCTAAACACACTTCTTGGCCCTTCAAACCATGACTCCCAAAGTTCTCCTGATGAGATTCATGAGCTCAAATCATGAATAGAAAATGAGATGATGTGCCATGAGCTTGAACCATGGGCTTCGATGAGATAATATTGTCATGGGTTTTGAACCATGGGCTTTGGTGTCGTTTTGTGTAAATATGGGCTCTTTTGGGTCTTAAAAGAAATTTATCCAAAATCCATGATAATATTAATGTAGTGCGGGTTGCCAATGAAATAAAGTCATGTGACGTGAAAATTTTGTCCTCAACAAATGTAAAGGTGCACTGGTAGTTATTGTTCTTCTTTAGGTTGATCTCAAGTTTAGCGCTTGACTCTAAAAAAAAAATTAGCATCTATTATAATCACCCTCCAGTGGTTGACACGTGGCCATGTCTTTGGCGCCATTGCTCCAATAGAATTTCAACACATTCAAACTTTTCAAACTTTTTTGTTAATATATATTTTTTAATGTTTTCTCTCTTCCCTCTAGGTAATCATTTACATCTTTACATTTAAAATAAATAAATAAATTCTTAATCACTTTTTGCTTATGCTCATGTTGACTTTAATGGAATGTTTTGCTTATGCGTTTGGGTTTTTTACAAATTCAGATCCTCTAGATTTCCTAGGGTATTCTACCATAGATTTTCTTAAATCTTAACCATTCTTTAACGATTTAATGGTTTAGATTTTTCCATATCAGCATTCCACTAAAAATAATCTTAATTGTTTTGTTTGCAACATTATTTTAAGAGTGTTGTTAGTGGAATGCTGACATGACAGAATCTAAACCCTTAAATCATAAAAGAGTGATTAGGATTTTAAAAAATCTATTAGTAGAATATCCTAGGAAATTTAGAGGATCTAAATCTGATTTTTGCATATATGAGCTTGTTAGAGCATTCTCATTAATATGTCTAAAAAGTTTTGTCGATTTTAGTATAAGAAGCTACTTTTTCTATTTTACCCTATCATTAAAAAAAATAAAAAATAAAAAACCCACATCAAATCATCTATTATATACTCCATTTTATTTAAATAATCAATTTTATACATTTTTATTATTATTTTCATTTAGTCTCTTTTTATCTCTCTTCTCAAATATCAAAAATCTCGTCTCTCACTTTTCTGCCTCTCTCTCTCTCTCTCTCTCTCAAAATAATACTCTCTCACCTCTCCAATGCCGCCGTTGCCATCATTGCTGCTTCATTGTTGCTGCTACTTCTTGGTCGCTGCCGCTTCTTAGTTTGATGATTCATAATATATGGTTTTATGAGTTTGAGATCTATATTTAAGGATTTGTATATGGGTTTGATGATTTTAAGATCTATATTTGATGAATTTTATGATTTGTATGGATTGATGAATTTGCAAAGTATTTACTGGGATTAAAGTTGAGATAGAGATGAAAGAAAGTAAGGGGGAAGAGAGAGAATCTGGTGGGAGAAGTGAGAAAAAAAATTAAAAAAACAAAATACAAAATTATAATAACTATGTATATTTACATAGTTACTGTAGTAAAAATGTAAATCTACAGTGATATAGATGGGCTAATGTGAGTAGTTCTGGGGCTTAAATATATAAATTTCATGTCTTTTTCTATTACACACAAAATGACGTGGATGCTTTTAGATCCTATCATAAACGTCAAGTTTTAACATTAACTTTATCATTTTTATTTTTATTGATTTCAACAATGATTATTATAATTTTTCTTTTTCTTTTTTTTCTTTTAAGACATCTAACACCAGCAAAGCAACTAGTGTGTGAAAAAAAAAAAAAAAAAAATGCTAAATTTTATTTAATTAGGATGAAACAAACGCCTAATTAAAAAGGATTTTTAGACATGTTCATTGTAGAAGGAAAGGTAGGTGATAATTGTTTTAAAATTAAGGAGAGCCAACAATAATAATGCAACAACAACAAAACCTTAGTCCTAAATTTGGTCGATTATGGATCCTTAATAAAAGGAGTCAGGGTCCCAAGAAAGAGGCAAGAGGTTTTGAACCCAAGATCTCTTGAATATCATGAGGCCTTAGAATCACTAAGCCAACCATTTAGGGTTAGTTGTTATTGTTTCTTTTATTTTTTATTATTTCTTCTAATGTTAGTTTTGGTCTTTCTTTCTCTTTTTTTGTTCCCTCAACTTTAATCAACTCACTATTTCTTAGAGGTGCATTAGTCAATCGCTTATGGATGTGATAAACTATCTTAAGTGATTCTCCATTATCCTTTTGTTGATAGGGGCTACCATTTGTCATGTAAGTGTTTTCAGTTATTAAGTTAACGGTAGAGACGAAATTGACCGCAATTTGAAAATAACATAAATCAAATTGACTATGACTGATGTAGGATAGAATCTTCAAATTAATTTATGTAATTTTTTTTTTTGGGTAATTTTTATGTAATTTTCGTTATTTTAGGTTTAGAGCATTTATATTCTTGTTTTTATGTGTTTTTTTTTAATGGTTTTTAGGTCAAATTTGTTTCCTATTATGGTTAGGTATTAATTAGGACTTATTTTATAATATATTTTCTTGTCTATCAAGTTTTATGGTGCCCTTAAATATGCCTCCAAGTCTATAAATGTTTTTCAACATTAGATATTAATAAAAATTTAGACTTTGTCTAGTGGATTCCAAAACCCTTTCTTCTTGGGGATTCAAGGACCCTTGTGGATTCAAGGAACCCTCATGCATTTGAGGTTATTTTTTGAAGCAAACATGTTTTATTTCTTGCTTTCTAAAAGTAGATGTGTTCTACTTCTTAACGCTTCCATATCCCGCATCAATTGGTATTAAAGTCTTGACTTATCCTAGTATGGTGGCTAACGTATAAGACAGTAGCAATTCTAGTGATAGAAAATTTAGCAAGTATTACATGACATATAGCTAGCACTCACAAATATTTTTTACTAGAATGTTGTCGTTGGAGTATGGAAACAAAAGGGATAACTGTCACAGAGACATAACTCACGAGCAATCTATTAGTAAGCAAATTTCATATGGACCTTATAAAAGAATTGCAAGGTTTAATGGTTATTTTTATAAAGAAGATTTTCTTGATTGGTTACTTGATCTAGAAGATTTATTTGACTATGAGAATATTTGTGATGAGAACAAAGTTGAACTTGCTCTGTATAAACTTAGAAAGTATGTCTTACGTTGGTGGGAATAAATGCAGTTTGATAGACTCATACGAGGTAAAAACAAAATCCGTGCATGGCCAAGGATGAAAAAGATGCTTGCTATCAAATTTTATCCTTTGGATTGTGATGAACTTTTTTCATATACAAAACAATATTATTATTGGCCAAGAAGTTCATACTTGAATTATTTTAAATAGTCATATATTCCACCATTAAGAAAAGAGTTACATGTTGAAGAAAATACTTATCCTGAAGAATATGTAGAAGTCAAAGAAGAAAATATAGAGATTTTTGAAGAAATTAATGAAGGCCTTGTTATAGAAGAAGATCCTAAAATCAAGATTATTGTGGAGCAGAATAGTGAAGATCCTATTATAGAGAAAGATCTTGAAGTCGAGATGATAGAGATCATTGAGGAAGAAATTGAAGAGGAAAGTTTCAAGGATCTCAATGAAATCAAATCATATGATTGTCAATCTCAAGATCCTTTTATTTTGGTGGTAATCGATACATTGAAGTTTATTGATTTTATTGGAGTAGATAGATTTAATTCAATTGTCTATTCTTATTTGGTAAATCTCTACAATTACATGAAGACCAAGAAAAAAGAAATTCAAGTTTATTTTTTTATTCCATTGATGAGTTGCAAGTATGGAAAGAAGATCAAGGGGATCAGGCATTCGAAGTATTTGTTTATTTGGAGCAGAAGATTTTATATTCAAAGATTAATTTATGTAATTTGTTATTTTTGGTATTTTTTATGTAATTTTCGTTATTTTAGGCTAAGGACATTTATTTCCTTATTTTTAGGTATTTTTAATGTTTTTTAGGTCAAATTTGGTTCATATTATGGTTAGGTATTAATTAGGACTTATTTTAAAATATATTTTCTTGTCCATCAAGTTTTACGAAGCCCTTAAATATGCCTCAAAATCTGTAAACGTTTTTCAGCATTATTGATATTAATAAAAATTCAGACTTTGTCTTGTGGATTTCAAAACCCTTTCTCCTTGTGGATTCAAAGACCCTTATGGATTTAAGGAACCCTTGTGGATTTGAGGTTATTTTCAGAAGCAAACATGTTTTGTTTCTTGTTTTCTAGAAGTAGACGTGTTCTACTTCTTGATACTTCCACATCTTGCATTAGTGACCTTAAAATGTATGGACCAAAATGATATTTTCACCTATTTTCATTTTAGCTACATTCATTTTATGTATATTTTACTTTTTAATAGCCCAACATTGAGTACTAAATAGCATTTTTTTTTTTTTTTTTTTTTTGCTGAATAAGTACTAAATAGCATTAATTGGTCATATAACAATCTTATAAATTTTTCATTCTAATATAATGATAATAATAATAGGTCTCTAGGTATATTTGTTTTTTATCAATCTTTTATAACTAACAAGTGTAGGGTCGAGATGGCTCAAAGGGAGCTATATAATGTAAGAGACCCTCCATGAGGAGAGGATCGAAAAAATAGAGAAATAACATTATAGAAATCTAAATTATACTTGTACCCAATTATGATCATTTTATATAACAGTAAGCTCCTCGAACTGCAAGTTCATTGACATTAACATCTCTTATTTCTCGTTTAATTGTCATATAATTCTATAGTAGCTGTTGTACAATCCATTAGGGCCTAGTTCTTTAACTCACTCTCTACAAATTCATTGCACTGGGCTCATTGGGCCAAGATCCAACACACCTTGGGCTTGTGCTGCAAAATGGGTCCTTACAATACTAAACCCAAAAATAAGAGCCTCATTAGACACGTGAAGTGCGTGTGATGAGGCTAGTATATTACTCCTTTATTTTAAAAAAAAAACTTATTGTCACCATTTTCCATTCATCCTAATTTGAGGTTTATGCATTTGTACAATAATATGGCTTTTTTTTTTTTTATTTAAGGTAAATATTTGGGCAATTAACTTAGACGAAGTAAAATTAGGGTGATCAATTTAATTTCTATCTTTTTCTTAATATTTAAAAGTAATATTACTCTCTTATATTTTGATTTTTTATTGTTATAATATTCTAAAAAAGTTGTGAATTTTTGTGACACATTTTGATTTCAAATCCTAATCTCTATCTGTGTAGTTGAAAAAAATCATCTTCTCTACGTGCAAATAATAGATCAACAACCATAGCTAAACTATAGGTGCAACAAATATATATATATATATATATATATATATATATATATATATATATATATATATATATATATATATATATATGCCTTGAATTTCATAGCAAAATCAAATAATTGATCAAACTTCCAAATTCCAAATGGAGTAATCGTAACTCTGAGAACTAAACCGAATGCTCATAGTAGTACAAATTTAAATTGAAAAATTAACATAAATTTTAAATACTAAGAACTATCTACTCCAATGACTATAGATCATCACTGACTCCCTTCCATCTCTCTCACTGCTATTAATGCTAACAACTATGTCGTTGATGATCAGCTACAACACTGCTCGAGCTCAACATCTTTGGAGGCAACGTTGGCTTCATTATAAGAATGGGTCACTCACCTGAGAAATAATAAGAAAAATTTTAGACATTTGCAAAACCAAATATTTTTTACAAACACCTAGAACACATATTTAACCACAAAAGCAACGGACTCAACTCACCACATTCCCCAAATTATGAAATGCAGAAATATAAAAGAAAAAAATGAAGAACAATCAAACGTGAAGAAGAAAAAGAATAGGAGGAAGAGAGAGCACCACATAAAATAATTAGGGAATGCCTTCATCATCTATAATATACAATATCAACTAATTAGTCAAAAATTTCAAAACCGATAACCACCAAAAAAAAAAAAAAAGAGATAAAAATATATATCATTTCCACACTTTTGAAAAAGAATTCGTACCAGAGTGAAACAATTAGAGAAAATATTTATTTTTTAAAGGGAAGAACCAGTACCGCAAAATTAAAAGAAAATAGATATTAAAGAGACTAAAAATAATAATAAGAAGAGGTTGTTCGGTGAGAGGACATTACCAATTACCAAAGTCAAGTAGATGAGTGGATTCGGAATGGCTCTAGATCTAGACTCTAGAATGGCAATAGAAAAGAAGAATGGCCAAGAACTGCTTCTCTCCCTAAATCTCTTCTTGGCATCCTCTTCTTCTCTCCACGTAAAAACATAATAGATAAAGGATAAAAAGGAGATAAGAAGAAAGTGCATTTTTTTTTATATAAAAAATTTGTTAGAGAAGAAAGTGCAATTATTTTGCGATATAGCTGTATAATAATTGATTAATAGTGGCTAGTGGAGAAAGTGTGAATTGCGAAGAAACTGATGAAAAATGTATTTTACAATGAATTTGGTTTACAATTTGTTGTAAAAGGAAAAAAAAAATTTGAGTTTAGTAATTGAATATGTGGAAAACGTGGTTGGCAAATTAAAAGCAATTTTTTAGGAGTGAAACATGGTAAATCTAATCGGCTAATAAAAGGGGAAAAATGATTTTTAAATTACTAATTGTACATGTCTAACCCTATAATTTAAAACTTAAAAACGGATGAATTTGAAGATATTTTGGATATAAAAATTGAAGAATCCAAACAGAAAAAATCTCTTAAACAGTAACTAGCCTCATCACACGCGCTTCGCACGTGCGACGAGGCTTTTTTTTTAATTTTATTTTAGTGGTCCTATTTAGTATTTGGTAGCAAAATAAAAATTTGTGTTTTTATTTTATATATATAATTTTTATTTTGAGGATCTAATTTATAAGTGGATAAAGTAATTTGAAAATTAATAGGAAAATTAAAAAAAAAATTAACAGGAGAGTGATCCTATTTTTTAGGCAATATTTTAGTGGGAGTTAGAGTTGTATTTTTACCAGATTGTAGTTTTGTCTATACTACTATTTAAGGGGCTTTCCCTGTTTGGATTCCTCATTTTTTAGTTCAAAAATGCCCCTACACCTCTATGTTTAAGTAGAGACAAAATTAAAGGACATTCCGGTAAAAATGTAACTCTAACTCCCACTAAAACATTGCCTAAAAAATAAGACTACTTTCCTGTAATTTTTCAAATTACTTTATCCACTTATAAATTAGATTCATTTTTCAAAAAAAAAAAAACTTATAAATTAGATTCTCAAAATAAAAACACTTTTTTTTTTGCTAAAAAAAAGCCTCACCACACGCGCGTAGTGCGTGTGATGAGGCTAATCACTATTTAATGGATTTTTCCTATTTGGATTCCTCAATTTTGATGCCCAAAATTGTACAGATAAGTATGGATTTGGTGTTCACAATTCCAAGGCTATGGCCCATTGGCCAGAAAAAGGTGAAAAATCCAATCAGTCGGATTACTATTACTATTTACCATTCGAATTTGAACATCAATTCAAAAAGTCGTCCTCTTATACGCAAAATGAAGCACCTGTAATCATAAACGACCACATATTCAACTTTTGGAAAAAAAAAAAAAAGAAAAAAAAAATCTCATTATGGTGAAGCAGGTGCACTAATCAAATATTTGCAATTTCTTAATTTGACTCATTTCCATTGGACCAAAGTCAGCATTTCAAATTTTGTCTCAATGTGATTAGATTTGAATGATTTCATAATTAACATAAACAGATATAAATTGGTTATTGCACTAACAATGTACGTTAGGGAGAGGTCTTCTACCTTCTGACTAGATTATTTTATCTCTTATGTTTTTTTTACCAGGATCATTTCACTTCTTACTCATATAAAAATAATGTTTGAATAATATATTTAAAGTAATATTAAATCGATAAGATGAAAATGATTAGTGGTGCAATTTTTCGCATTCACCTATTACTTATACTAATGAAATAACTTCTATTGACTAAGATATCAATCAGTTTTTGGGCGTAGATAGAGATCAAATCTCAGATTTCTTAGTCAATCATCAGAAACTTTTAAGTAAACTGAAACTCACAATAATACATAAGACTTGTATACAAAATATATATAAAGTTGTGTTCCAACCAATGAGGCAGTCCTAGGACGAACATGAAACGTGCAAAGCGGGTACCATTTGTGTTAAATTTTCATTTTATTATTTATGAGCCATTATATATGTATATATTAAAAAAAAAAAAAAAAGTGAACTAAAGAAGAGCATAGTAAAGCACATGGAGGTTACCACACCTAACAAATTTTCCTATTACATGAATAATGATGTGTATTTGGCAAGGGAGTCTATACCGTATTGTAAACTGTACCGGTTTTACTAGCACGATATATTTCGGATACCGGTCAATATCGATGTACCGTTTCGGGTTTACCGCTATTTTTTATATTTATAAATAAATAAATAAATATATATATATGTATGTGTGTGTATATATATTATAATAAATATAAAAGTTTACTATAAAACATTTCCTCAATTCAAAACTACTTATTCATATTTTTAGACTTTAGTATCAATTAAAAGAAAATATATATATATATATATATCTATATATAACAGAAAGCTTAAAAGTTACCATTGCATACTAAAAAAACAAATAATACTAAGAAATTAATGCAAGTAAATTACCATTATGCCCTAACAAAAATTCAAAAATTATAAAACTTAAAAAAAAAAAAAAAACTTTTTTCTGTACCGGCCGGTATTGTCCGAAATTGGCCAGTATGGCCGGTACATGACCGGTACAGCCGATATTTAAACTAGTACGAAATGTTGATGTTTCAATACCGATATACATACTGGTACAGTACATACCGATCGATACGGTCGATACCGATACGATATTGACTATCTTGATATTTGGTGCCTTTTTTAATTTTTTTTATATAAGATAGAAATTATATTTTAGCTTAACCTAAGTGTATATGCATGTATGTGTTTATTTTTCAAATATATATATATTCTAGTGAAATTTTTTCTTAAATACTTGAACTCCCTTATATATATATATATATATATATATTCTAGTGAAATTTTTTCTTAAATACTTGAACTCCCTTACTTTCATATTCCACCACCTAGAGTTTTTTTTTTTTTTTTTAATACACTTTCACGCTTCCCACGACACATACACTGGACTGTACACACCACCGTTCCATCACCAAAAGTGGAAAAGAAAAAGAAGATTAAAACTCCAATATATAAAAATATATTTGGAATTGGGTAGCTGTTGCTGTAGCTGATGAGAGGAGGGGTCTGTTGTTCCATTTTTGTACAATTGAGGAAATCAAACGAAATACCCATAAATAAATAATAAAAATAATAATATATTAGCAGCAAGTTGAAGTAGTAGTAGCAGTAATTTAGAATGGCGGGTTACAGAGGTGACGATGACTACGACTACCTGTTTAAGGTTGTGTTGATCGGAGACTCCGGAGTTGGGAAGTCGAATCTGCTGTCGAGGTTCACCAAGAACGAGTTCAACCTCGAGTCTAAGTCCACCATTGGCGTTGAGTTCGCCACTCGCACCTTGAATGTCGATACCAAGGTTATCAAGGCTCAGATTTGGGACACTGCTGGCCAAGAAAGGTAATTCAAGTCTTCTTCACATTCCAAAATAGAAAAAAAAATAAAAAGCTAATTTTGATTCCACTGCTTTTCATTCCTTTGCTTATAAATAATTCAACTAATTACTTAATAATAATGCTCTTTTAATTTAATTATTATACATACATTGATTATATACAGATCTGGGTTCATTTCACCTGAACAGAACCATATTTATGAGTTAATAATGAATTCTATGTCTACTACTACATTTTGTCAGAGCATCTATTTCTGGATCTAGACTACAAGAATCAGAAGACTAGTTTTCCTTTAAATTACTAGACTAGCAATTATTGTGCGCGATCTATTACTCCTTATATTAAAAAATAAAAAATAAAAAATAAAAACCCATTTCCCAGATTTCTCGAAAATAAAAAATCAAAATTTTCAAGATCTATCATTGGTTAAATTCCATCTCACTGAACCCATATATTATCTCCATCCAGCTATAAGCTAAAAGGCACCAAATCTAAACGATGCAAATGGAATCAACTAATGAGATCACATCAATAGCAAGTGTACAAAAGTCTTGAGAGAACCTTATAAAATTTCAAGCCTAGTCGTCAAAAGAATTGATGTACTTAGTATCAATTCTCTCCCTATGGCCTGGGGACTCACCTCTAGTGATTCTCTCCCTATGTTCCTTAGCTCCCTTCTATGTACTTAGTATCTTTTCTTTTCTTTGTCTTTACACTCTTTCTTTTTCCTTTGTATTTTTCTCTCTGCCTTATGTTTTTCTGCATGAGGTAGTGTTCTTGAATATAATCTTTATTACCTATCAAAAAAAAAAAAAAAAAAAAGAATTGATGACATCAGCTCCTGTAACCTGTTTAAGTTTTTGTTATAAAAGTGGAACTCAGACAGCATATTGTAGTATGAGAAGCAGTGATACAAATGTATAGAATATTTTCTGGTGGGATCAATATAGAAGACTGATGGAATGTGTGTGCGTTTGTGTGAGTGAGAGAGAAAGTGGCAATCATTGTGTTGAAGGGATGGATTAATGAATTTGCATTACATTAAGTGAAATCTAGTAAAACCCAACTGCAAACAATTGAATTTTTGAGGTCTAGAGAGCCAATAAGTGGGGGAAGGGATGGTTATAGTTGAATTGGTGTGAGGTGCTTGAAGCCTGAAGGGAGAGATTGAGATGGACTTTGCAACTGTGCATCAAGGGATAGCAGCATAGATATTCCAGAATGGTTGAATGAAGACAGTTAGTTGGGTTGGGCGGTTTTTATTGAAGAAAAACTTTAATTAGGAGCAGACATGAGGGCACTATCATATTGGCAAATTCAGCATAAGTTTATTAGGCTTTGTGAGGAAAGCATCTTCCCTGTATTCAATTCTAATATATTTATGGAACTGTATGTTTTTTTTTTTTTTTTTAAACAACCAAGGGCATTTGGTAGGTTCCTTTGAATTTGCATCATGATCATGTTTTGCATATACGCTGTAGGAGGAATGCTAGGTCTCATCTCAACTGAAAATATGAAAGCGAAACAATTAAATGGCATATGAGGTTTCTTTTGATTTGTATTGTGCCATCATATTTTTGCATATAGGCTGTCGGATGAATGCTAGCTCCTCATCTCAATAGAAAATTTGAAAGTGAAACAGCTAAATGGAATAATTCAATGACACCTCAGAAACTTATTTCAGAACATCAGTTGCAATGTATTCTTTAGTTTTTCTCTTTTGTCCTGATTATGGTTGAGGGTTGATGGGTTGATATCGGATTCCAAGCTAAAACCTTAGTAAAGTTATTAAGTTGTTGTTGATGTTTAAAGCTTACTTCGGTATTTGATGAAAAATTTCAAAAGGATCTGTAGTCTGTCTAAATGTTGCACAGTGGGATTAGAGTTCTACATCATAATCAGCTTGTGTTATGGTTTTTATTCTTCTATTTCAATTTTTAATTCAATATTATTATCATGCTTGTGTGTGTGTGTGTCTATATCTATATTTACTGGTGGAAAAATTTGGGGGTGGTGGGGGAGGCTTAGCTTAAGTTAGATAAGAATCCAAATGTTTTGGCCCGTTGTTTTTTGTTGGTATGTAACACGTATCCAGTGGGTCTTGAACCCATGACCCCACTCTCCACCTTATACTTACAAGGGCAGTAGGTGCCATTTGGGTTAGAGTTCATTGGCTATATGTTCTGGCCCTTTATTGATGAATAAGCTATAAACCAACTTTGGATATGTTTTCTGCAATGGCGTACTGATGATTGATTGGTCTTACTGGTAAATTAAAAGACAACTAAAAATCATGGATATTTGGTTTGAGATGCTTGAATCTCAAATAAATGGGCTGAATTCATGTGCATGTGTGTAAGTACATATATGGTTTGTAAAGGACTGATGGTAGTTATATCTGTCCTGACATTGCTAAGCCACCATTTCAAGTACCCCATTTATATTTATATATGGGAATGAGAGTTACTTGGACATACACAGTCCAATGGATTGAGCGGCTAGGTGGCAACTTGGGATATGATTCTACAAGGTTATGTAGTGCTCACAATGGGAAAGGCTAATAATGGTTGGCAGTCAAGTCTTCATTAACTGCAATGTGTGTTGATGTTGACTCCAGTCTCAATAATAATTTCTTTTCTATGTTCTCGACCAACCCTTTAGTGAACTGATGCTTTGTTTCTTTATTCTCTTTATCAAACATAACTAGCACTTCAAAAACTATTATATTAAGCCTGCCAAACTTTGATTATTGTTGGTAATGTGTAAATTCTGTCTTTTTACTTCATACTCAAGCCTTCACAGCATAGATATATTTCCATTTGCCTTTTTTTTGAGTTTTGTAGGTACCGTGCCATCACCAGTGCTTACTATCGTGGAGCAGTAGGTGCACTCCTTGTGTATGACATCACTCGTCATGCAACATTTGAGAATGTCGACAGATGGCTGAAAGAATTGAGGGGCCACACTGATTCCAACATTGTTGTGATGCTTGTTGGGAACAAATCTGATCTTCGCCACCTAGTAGCTGTCTCAACTGAAGAGGGGAAGTCCTATGCTGAGAAGGAGTCGCTTTACTTCATGGAAACTTCAGCACTGGAAGCAGTAAATGTGGAAAATGCTTTTGCTGAAGTACTGACTCAAATCTACCACACTGTTAGCAAGAAGCAAATGGAAGGAGGAGAAAATGGGGCTGCATCATCCGTTCCTGCCAAGGGAGAGAATATAAATATCAAAGACAATCAGTCTGCTTTGAAAAAACTTGGTTGCTGCTCAAGTTAGAACTAGGGAATAGAATTTTATTGGCTGGATTTGGTTTTGTTGTACGGTGTATTATTTTCAGAGGGATACAAACTAGAAACAATTTGTTAAACCAAAAAGGGGAATTCTCTCAGGATATTAAACTTAATTGGTTAAACCACAGTACCTGAGATGAGATGTATGAACAGAATTGGCACATAAATGCCTTGGCTTTCCTGTTCCAATTTTTTTTCCCTTTAATCTGTTTCAATGATGTTTTATTTGAGAAAATTTCAGGCCAGAATTTTCCAAGAATACCAGTCTTGTAAGACTCTTTTTACAAGCATTCTTGTGGTCTATATGTAGGCGAAAATAACCTTGGAAGAAAGTAATTCCTGCATTTTCCTTAGTTGATGTTTTCCAAAGGACAGATTTCCTGGAATGGATCAAGAAGGCCACGTTAGTTGTAGTTAAAAGGCATGTGGGTCCCGAAAATAAAATGACAACGAACTATTTGTTATTATTTCTGTGCAAGACAAACTTAGAACTAAAAGAACATAGAACCAAGTAACATTTCCGTTTTGCGAGAATGAACTCTCTTTCTAAAAGAAAAAGGCCTCAAATTTTCGAGATATATGGACAGAGTAAATAAATGTTGCTTAACCAACTAGACTACAACGGATTTGTTCCTACACTACATTATTTTATGTCATTGTATGTAATTTCTATTGTTTTCATCTCGGCTGTTTTCGACTTTTGAAGGCTTGGGCCGGGTTTCCTTTTCAAAGTTGAGATGCATGGGCATGGCTGCTCATTTCGGAATAAGGTTATACTCCCAATAAATCATTAATTATCTCCGATTCACATACATGATACATGACATTATTTGATTTTTTTTTATTCTATTTATTTAATTATTATCCCAAAATGAGAATTAAAAAGAATAAACGGATTGAGATATTTTACCCAAAAAGAAGAAAGAGAGAAGATTTATTATTATAGTTGAGGTGCCTAAGTCCAAGGTACCTGATAAGTTTTGCGTCAAATTCTCAATTTATTTGTTTTTGATAGGTATGGGATTTCCTACAATGGGAAAACCACCTAGAGCCAATCTAATGGCCCAAGGGAAGGTTCTTAAACTCCACTCTAAATTCTTTTCCCTCGTCTGTTTGCTTCTCGAGAAGGATTAAGTTGTATTGAGCTGAAACCTACTTTCTTTGATCGTTCCTCACTCTTCTCTAATATGTTGCTCCCCAAAAAATGCCAGCTCCCTCTCCTTTACCCATCGGTCTTTATTTATAGACTTTCCTTAGTGGGGGCGTCATGATGGGAGGGTGGTTTCCCATATTGGTGGGTCCTTCTAAGATATATTCCTGACCAGATGGGGCCCACTACTCGTGACTGATGTGACTTTCTTGAAACTTGCAACTGTCACCAAATGGTGTTTGGCAAACAATCCCCCCCCCCCCCCCAAAGCATTATCGTTCCCCTCTAATATGGGCCTCAACCTGGCACTAGGCCTCGACCTCTTAACCATACGAGGGCTAATAGGTTGGGCCTAAACCTAATGCTCATACAATAGCCGCCCCCCCCCCCCCCCACGATTCCATTCTCACAGTGTGGGGATGGGATCAAGGTTAACTTCTATATATCAGTAAGGGATGGGTCGAGGTTAACTTTTATATGTCGGTAAAGGGTACTCGGGATACTGTTTCCCCTCGAGAAAACCAATTGTCAGTCATTAAATGTGGTGGACATGATAATCTGTACGTTTTGCACGCATGACTACAGTTGTCATATCAAACAACCAAGATCGTCTGACGTTTCATATACCGAGGTACGCGTGTAACAGATAAAAAGGGGGAATATATTAAACTTCCCTCTAAAAGCATTTAAAGTAACTTCTCCTAT
Source organism: Quercus parvula (assembly GCA_030820535.1). Taxonomy (NCBI): domain Eukaryota; kingdom Viridiplantae; phylum Streptophyta; class Magnoliopsida; order Fagales; family Fagaceae; genus Quercus; species Quercus parvula. The sequence continues at coordinate 27,118,158 of JAUAME010000004.1, forward strand.
CAATATGGCCAAACCCCCTTTGATCACTTTCTTTATTTCATTTTTCTCTCTTAGCCTCACTTGTTTCATCCTCCCGAGCCACAATTCTTCCCCCAAGATCAGCCCTTTAAATGAAAAGACAACACTGTAAGTGTTCTAACCCCTCCCTTTCTCTTCAAAATTTATCTTTGGACTCCCCTAAAATGGGTTTTGCACATCTTCTAAACTCTAATGCCGTTGTGGCAGCCTTTAAAACTAGGTTCAATATCCCTTAAGATGTAGATATCGAGTATTATCTTGAAGGGAATATAGAAAACGAAAGGAGTGCTAGGGTAGTTTTCTTTCCCCTTGTGGCAATCCTTAAGGGCGATGTTAGATTCCCCATAGATCCTATGTTGCTTAGGACTCTAAATTTCTACAGGCCCAACCCCGAACAGTGCCTTCCCAACTTCTATAGAGTAGTGAATAGCGTGAGGCGCCTCAACGAAATGCAAAACTTAGGGCTCAACCACCATTATATCAACTTCCTATATGGTATTTATGGTAGTCTGAAAAATGGCTACTACCTAAAAATCCGAGACCCCGTAATGAGACTGATATTATGCCTCCCCGACTCTAAAAGGAACTCCATGAGAGAGTTCGTAAAAGTGAGCTGGAATTGGCTTGCTGGCGAACTCACATGTCCAACATCACTTGACTTAGTATTGGTTATGTATGACTTGATTGAATTGATCATTGAAGCTTCACTCTAGTCTAAGGACTATTCCATATTTGATACTCACCCACAACACACAAGTTTAGTTCAATTAATGCTTATTTCATTTGTGTGATTGTACATGATCAAATGTGATGTGTATGCTCAATTGCTTGTCGATCAAACCCAAAAAGATTTTTGAGTATTTTATATCTTTTTGAAAGTGATTTTACACTTTCATGCTTTAAGTTTTTGTTTGTTGGGGGAGAAATTTAGGCCCCTGAATGAGATGTTGGGAAACCAAACCGAGACTCAACTATGGGCTCTTGAGATGACACCCATAGGCTTTCAGTGTGATGACAAGCCTATCCAAGCAAGAAGAAACAAGAACTGCACTTAACAAAAACAACAACAAAGGCCCAATAAAAATTACATTACAATACTTAATTGATATGTTAGTGGTCCTGTTTTGATAGTCCAAGGGAAAACGAATTCTCCAGTAGTAAGGGTGTGGTTGTACTTAAGTCCAAAAGGTAAATTGTCCAACAATAGGGGTGGATTTACACGGTCCAACCATCAATAATTAGATAGATTTAGGCTAATTTTAGGTCCTTATATGTCTCATTCAAGAGGAATTTATTGTGCTTTCAGCCATTGTTACATCAATGTGAGGAAAAAGTTCAATAGTTACAAATACATTATATTCTTCATCATAATAATAAATAATGATTAAAGGCTCCATAGTTACAAATAAAAGAGGAAAAATAGGATGAAATGAAGGGAGAGAAAGATCCCCAGCTTAGTGCAGCAAGTTTTTAAGCTAAGACTTTAGTGAGTGTAAATTTGTAAGGGACGAATGAGATGAATGTGGGCTGCTTTTGAGTTAGTGAGGTGAGGTTGATGCTGAGACTAAAGTCTTTTATGGGTAATGGGTTGTTTTGTGGTTAGCTGGAAGACACTTATGAGCTGTGGTAGTGTGAAAGGTGGAGAGGAAATATCTGGGATTAGATGGGTTTGAACTCAAGGTGATGGATGAAAAAGAGAGCTCTGTTACTTGTCAAAATGACCAACGAATTTCAGAAGTTTCAGAGGAATGGCTCTGTTGCCTCTTTGGTTAGCTTGCCTCTCCTTTTATAATGGAGTTTTGGAGATGCATTGGTTGGCAAAAATCCAAAAATGCATGACTCATCAGGGGTGACGAAATCAAGGTTTTAAGTTTCATGAGATTGTTGATCAGAAGTAGGAAAATCCACTTTGAGGGGTTGTCTTGCTTCTTAAGGTAATGATGGGATTTTAGAGCTTTTTGCATTAAGTGCCCAGATTTTCGGGGCTGAGCTTAATTATTGTGTATCAAGAGTGAATCCTATTGCTGCAACTGAGATTTGGTCCCTAAGAAGTAAGATTCAACACCCCAAACCAAGTGTCAAATTCTTAGTCACTTCAGGGTGTTCCGCTGGAGATCCATTTATGCCCTTCAAACCACATGTTCCCAATTTTCCCCTTTAGGATTCATGGGCTTGGCACATGAATTACGTCTTGAATGTTTTTAACATTTTTAGCATCAATTTGTTGGAATTTGAATAATTTGGTTTCAGCTCCCCTTCCGCTGGAGGTGTAGTTTTGGGGAAGATAATGAAATCCCATCATCTTTTGGACTTCAACTGATGTGACAACCCTTGGGCAATTAGTTGTAATGTTTGAAACAATAGGACAAGTTTCAAAATACCTTTGTAAGTAATATTTACTATGATGAATTTCATATTGCAAATAATGTTTTATGGTTTCTAATAATCACATCATAACTTAAATGATGAGCTTATGGGTTTGAATATTTACCATGAGTTTTGGTAATAAATATTATGGATGTTGTGATGTAAGATAGATAGTGAGCATGAGTTTAATATGAAATAAGTAAATATCATGGGTCCAATAATCATAACTTTCATGGACTTTTATAAGATGATTGCCATGGGTTTTGAGAATAAATAATTCATACATTCCATGAATTTGTAATATTACAGTAATATGTTTAAGAATCTAAATTATTTGTTCATTATTGGACTTTTAAGTGAAATAATTGCGATGTAGTATTTTGCCAAGTATTGATAACCTTGGGCTTTCGATAAATAGTGCCAAGTAATTAGCTTGGGTTTTTAATAGTGCCAACGTAAGTTGGGCTTTTGATATTGCCAATGAAAATTGGGTTTTAATATTGCCAATGAGAATTGGGTTTTGATATTGCCAATGAAAATTGGGCTTTGATGTTGCTAATAAGAATTGGGTTTTAAATATTGCTAGCGAGAACTGGGTTTTGATATTGCCAATAAGAATTGGGCTTTGATGTTGCCAATAAGAATTGGGTTTTAAATATTGCTAGCGAGAACTGGGTTTTGATATTGCCAATAAGAATTGGACTTTGATGTTGCCAATGAGAATTGGGCTTTGGATAAATAAATTGCCATGGGTTTAAACAATGGGCTTTGACAATGGATTTGAATTCCATTGATAAAATTGTTTTGCCATGAACTTGAATCATGGGCTTTTCAAATATTGCTAAGCATAAGTATTCTTGGGCTTTAAATAGAGTAGGATGTGCTCATTGGGTTCAAATGGTCAGTTTTGGGTTTAGCCAAATAATGATAATAAAATTGGATAAAATATGAGTTTTTGGGCTTTTTGTGATAGTTTATATCATGACCCAGTTTAGATAATGAAATATGAAATATTTGTAATTAATGGAATAATAAGGCAAAAAATATTTGGGAAAACCCAATAACTTGTTAGTGGTATAAATAGGTGGTACTCAAATAAAATTAGGTGTACAAAAAAAAGTACCCTAACATTGTTCAAAATGCTTTTTTGTGTTGTACTTCAAAATTTGTTCAAAGGCCTTTTCACGAGAAGCTCACAACTAAGCACTTCTCGCGAAAAGAGGTTAAGGCAAAAACTGGAAAACACAAATTTCATATAGAGACTTTCGCGACTGTTTCGCAACTAAAAGCTTCCCGCGAAAGATTCTGAGCTTCAGTGGTGTTTTTTGCGAGTAATTTCGCGACTATCTAACCCGCGAAAAACGCGTGTTTTCAGTTTTATAGGACTGATGTGACTGATTTTTAAAACACTCTTGTGTTCCCTCCTTTGCCTCACTCAAACCTCTCTCAACCCAAATTTGATTTTCACTCAAAACCCTCCAATTTCAAGTACAAATCTCTGCAAAATCTCTTCAAATGTATGTTTCTTAACATTCTTTTCAGCTTTTCATTTTAGATTGTGCAGAATTTGTTTTAGGGTTCTTGAATTGGCTGCAAAATCTCTTCAAATGTATTTTTCTTAACATTCTTTTCAGCTTTTCATTTTAGATTATGCAGAATTTGTTTTAGGGTTCTTGAATTGGGGATTTTCAAAAAAGGGGTTGGGAACTATGATTTTGGGCAAATTTTTTTCAAAATTTTGATCGGGTTGTGTCCCATTTGTCTTGTGTGTATTTTTGTTGGCCCCTTGTGGCAATTTGAACTTGTATTTAGGCATATTTTCATATGTTCATGCATTGCTCATTTGTGTAGTGTAGTGTTGCATTCCATGTGTTTGATAAAATGCTCAAATGGCATTTTTTAGTGGATTTGGACTCTAATGAGTTCCAATTTTTGGGTTTACCCTTGATTAAACTTGTTGAACATGTTTGATCATTGGGTGTGTGTTTTACACACTTTGACCTACATGTGCCTCACCATGCCTTGCCATGCATCACCTAGGCACACACCATGCACACCTCATGCACACATCATGCACACTAGATGCATAAACATGCACAGTTACTATATTTTTGCAT